>CM019825.1:112711130-117511130 GCA_009763385.1 Coix lacryma-jobi var. lacryma-jobi | reverse complement strand
TTGAGTTTTGTGGCCCAAACTCAGAAACCCGCGAGCCCAGGTTTTGAGGCCGAAACCTAGAAACCGACCTCGCCGAGTTTTGAGGCCCAAACTCGGAAACCCGCCACCCTGAGTTTTGTGGCCCAAACTTGGAAACCGTCGAGGGTAGGTTTTAGAGGCTCAACTACCAAACCCGCGCCGTAGACGGGATGTGGTTCACACACCCCGAGTTCCTGCACCGATGCCAGAGCATGTCCAGCCTCCACGCTGGGCACAGTGCATTCGCCTTCCTTCTCGGCCTCCCACCAAGTGTCACGACGCCATCACCTTCCTCCCGACTTGGCCGATGCACCGCACATCCCCATGTCCTCTTGCTTGTCGATGCCACGTGTTAGTTACCACATCTGGTCCTCAGGTCTCTCGGTCCATCGGTCCAAGCCTCACGTCCGCCCTTCACCGCTCCCAGTCCGTCGGCACAGCACGTCTCTACTTGACCTTCACCTCACCTTCGACTATCATCTCCAAACTCCACACCTGCACATCAACACAGCCAAGAGACATGTTGCCCGTTGACCGATCACTCATCACTCAAGAAGGGAACCACAAGGGCACATATCAACCTTGTGTTCGCAATCTCCCCCTTGATGAGTGCATCGTCAACTCATAGTAACCGTAATCAAAATGAAAATGAAAATAGAAGTAGGTAGAAGAAGAAAACTCACTCAAGATGTCCAAAAGCCAAGAGAAAGGCCGAAGAAGAACAAATCAAGTTAAGCAAAACTTGGTCCCCAAAGATATGGAAAATGGTTCGACACAACCAAGCAAAAAGATCGGAGCAACAACTCATCAAAGAGCAAAACTCGATCAAAAATCGGAGCACAAGACTTGGTTCCCAAAGACATGGGCAACGGCTCGACGCAACCAAGTCAGAATCAAGCTAGTCCTCAAGAAGAGGCAGAAAGGGCTAAACACCACTAGCTGAAAGCTTGATACCAATCAAAAATCACCAAAACAAAATGGTGAAAACAGCTAGTCCCTCAAGATAGAGGCATAGAGGCTCGACACTACTAGCTGAAGATCGATACCAAATAAAAAACTGACTCGGAGCAAAGCAGAAAAGCTCCCCCTCACTCAAAGAACTCCCCCTCAGCAAGTGAAGCATAAATTGCAAATTGTCACCACATCAAGACATACTCCCCCTTGGAAAAATTCTCCCCCTTGGGGGCAATTTGCAATCAAAAGAGAAGGAAACGAGTTCAATCAAGAGAAAACGGAGCTAAGCCATGCCTATCAGAGTCAAGCAAATGCATATGAGTCAGAAATGCATGTTAGAAGCTTCAAGTATATAATCGATAGAGTGAATGAATGCTCTAGAGAGTGCTGATCTGACTTCTAAGCAACAAGCAAAAGTGCTAGCAAAGGCTCAAACTCATCACCAAATAAGAAATATGAAAGCATAAGCCAGGTGAGCAGTTTTAAGCCGTTCAGAAAAAGGTTTCACCATCAAAATAGCACTGAACATGTATAAACAAGAAGTCAAACAAGTGCTAAACATGTATACATGGTGAACTGCCCCTAGCAAAGTTCAATCATCATGCTATAGAATGAAACATAGACTTGTGTTTTCAGATTTTATCGGAGAATTTGGAGCGGTCATTAACACAAGTTTAAGTTCAGCATGTGATTGCGAGAGGTTGAAAGCTTGTCATTGCCTAACTTTTCAACCGAGCTAAGCCTATGCATATGCAATCAGAAGCTTAAAGCATCAGTTTCGGTCTTACACTACACGACTCAAGTTTAACTCAATGTGCAATGAGAAACAGTCTCGATACCATGATGTGTTGACAAAGCAATCCCATTTCGATCTTTTCAATTCACTAAAACTTGGTTCATTTTAAGTAGAATATGAACAGTCCAAGCAAGTGAAAGACTCAGAACTAGAGACATTGCAACCTAGCATATATGTATAGCATAAGTAACCTCAACACAATCTACACATGCTAGTTGCCAATCTCAATGGTGAACATGTATCAAGTTTTAAGTTCATTAAGCATGTTCATCATTCTGAAAAATAGCTTAGCTCACAACATGCATCAGTGATCAAAGAGAGCCTAAGCTACAAGCATCACCACATATCATCGAAGCATACACTAATCAGAGCATAAGTTCATTCTAAGGAATATAGACATGAAGCTCGAAAAAGCAAGATGTATACATGATGAAATGCATGCAGAAGTTAGTATCAGAGCAAAACAAGACTAAACAAACTCAAGACCCAAAAAAAAGTGATCAGAAAGTCAGTCTATAGTACATCAAACAAAATGCTTCCCCCATCTAAAAGGGGAAACACACACCAAGATCACCTCTCAACCTAGCAAAAGTTGAGAGATCCAAAGGCTTGGTGAAAATATCCGCAACCTGGTTATGGGTGTCTACATGCCTAAGATCAATGTCGCCTTTCTCGTAGTGATCACGAAGAAAGTGAAAGCGAACATCGATGTGCTTGGTCTTGGAGTGAAGAATGGGGTTCTTTGCTACACTAATGGAAAAAGTGCTGTCGCAAAGCAAAGGGACCCGACTGAAATCTAGACCATAATCACGCAATGTAGCAACCATCCATAAAAGCTACGAAGCACAAGAAGCAGCGACAACATACTTGGCTTCCATAGTAGACTGGGCTACGTTCGACTGTTTGCGAGAAGACCACGAAACCAGTGAACAGCCAAGAAACTGACAAGTCCCAGAAGTAGACTTGCGCTCAAGCCGACAGCCGGCAAAATCCGCATCAGAGTAACCACAAAGCGAAAGGGTCGAAGAAGAAGAGTACCAAACTCTGAACTCAGGAGTGTATCAGAGGTACCTCATGATGCGCTTGACCGCTTGCTTGTGGGAAGTCCGAGGGGACGCCTGAAAGTGAGCGCACAAACACACAGAAAACTATATGTCTGGCCTCGTCGACGTCAAATACAGGAGTGAGCCAATCATGCTCCTGTACTCCTTCTGGTCCACCGCCTCTCCGTCCTGGTCTGCATCCATAGCAACAGTCATCGCCATGGGCGTCGTAAGAGGCTTGGGCTTGCCCATGTTGAACTTCTTCAGGATGTCCTTCATGTACTTGCCTTGATGCACGAACGTCCCATCTTGGGTTTGCTTGATTTGCAATCCGAGGAAGAAGGTCAACTCACCCATCATACTCATCTCAAACTCCCTGCTCATTGTATCTACAAACTTGGCAACAAGTGCATGAGAGGAGCCACCAAAGATGATATCATCCACGTAAATTTGAATTAAAAGGGTGTCATTGCCTTGCTTGAGGAGAAAAAGAGTCTTATCTACCCGTCCCATTTTGAAACCCTTGGAAAGCAGAAAGGTTTTCAAACGATCATACCATGCTCTCGGGGCTTGTTTCAAACCATATAAAGCTTTTGTGAGTTTGAAAACATGGTTTGGAAACTTGGGACTCTCGAAACCAGGGGGTTGTCTCACATAAACCTCTTCCTCTATATACCCATTCAAGAAAGCACTCTTGACATCCATTTGGTATAGCTTAAAACCCTTCAAAGCTGCAAAAGCTTGACATATCCTAATGGCTTCTAAACGGGCTACGGGGGCAAAGGTTTCCTCATAGTCGATCCCCTCCATTTGGCAAAAACCCTGGGCTACTAGCCTAGCCTTGTTCCTCACTACCATCTCATCCTCACCCTGTTTGTTTTTGAAAACCCATTTGGTACCTATAGGGTGGCATTCTGGTGGAGGTGGAACTAGGGTCCAAACTTGGTTTCGTTTAAAATTCTCTAACTCCTCATGCATGGCATTAACCCAAATAGGATCAGAAAGAGCGTGTCCAACATCTTTGGGCTCAAAAGAGGCAACGAATGCAAAATGAGCAAAGTGAGAGATCTCATACGCTCGCGACCGCGTGACTCACTGGTCGATGCCGCCGATGATCTGCTGCGGATGGTGGATCTGCTGGACACTTCGGGGCGCTTGCCTCGCCGAAGTTGCCTCCCCCTCGCCAGATGCTATCACTCCCTCAGGTGCAGTCGGTGCTCGCTAGAGAGGTGGCTCAAGAGGACCCCAAGTAGTGGAAGTAGTAGGATTGGGTCCTCGAGCAGACGTCGTCGTCGCAGAGTCGAATGGGGCAGCCAGTGGAGTTGGCTCGAGATCACCCCAGTCGGCGTCTTCCTACTCCTCCTCCACAACGATCGTCTCTCCCATCTCCTGATCTCCTGCAACACCAAAAGCAAAAGAAACACAAGGCATAGTTTCGTCGAATGTAACCTCGCAAGTCTCCATTATCCGGTTAGTCTCAAGGTTAAGAACACGATAAGCACGAGAATGCAAAGCATAACCAAGAAACACACCATCTGTAGAGCGAGATTCCAATTTGTCCAAATTGCCTTGCTTCAGGATAAAGCACTTGCACCCAAATACCCGGAAATGAGACACCTTGGGTACCCGTCCAAAACGCAACTCATAAGAAGTCTTTTTCATGAAAGCTCAAAGAAAGATGCGATTCGAAACATGGCAAGCGATGTTGATCGCCTCGGCCCAAAAACGCCTAGGAGTCCTATGCTCATCGAGCATCGTCCTGGCCATCTCAACAAGGGTCCGGTTCTTGCGCTCAACAACACCGTTCTGCTGGGGGACACAAGGAGAAGACAACTGATGCTCGATTCCAAGAGAAGAACAGAAGGAAGTAAACTGTGAGTTAACAAACTCAGTACCATTATCGCTACGAATAGCTCTAATAGTATCAGGGGGAAACTTAGTTTTCAACCTCAAAATAAGAACTCGAGCAAGAGAAAAAGCTTCATCCTTAGCCTCCATCAAGAACACCCAAGAGTACCTCGAAAAATTGTCAACGATCACTAGAACCTACCACTTCCCACCCGCTGAGCAAACAAGAGCTAGACCAACAGTGTCCATGTGTAAAAGCTCACCGGGTTGCTTGGTCATCACCTGATTAACAGGTGGGTGAGAAGCAACAACCATCTTCCCGTGACGACATGGATGGCAAACAAGATCCTTCAGAAACTTAAGCTTGGGCAATCCTTGGATTAGGCCGAGTGAGCTAAGTCTTGTAAGAAAGTCAAAACTCAAATGATCGAGCCTCCTATGCCACTTCCACAAATCAGAAGAAGGACCAGCCATCAAACATCTAGCAGAGCTGAAAGAACGAGAAAAATCGGCTCTGAAAACACGGCCAAATGGGACGACCCAACAAACTAGGTCTCCCCGAGAATCCAAAACTCGACTAAGGCCTTTCTTAAACTGTACTTCAAAATCGTCTTCAAGAAGTTGCGAGACGGAAAGCAAGTTAAAATGCAATTTAGAAACCAAAGCAACATCCTTGAGCATGAAGTTTTCATTGAGCCGAATAGTTCCATGAGAAACAACCTTACCTCTTCCACTATCCCCGAAAGTGATGTACTCCTTGTGCACCACGAGGTCTAGGATGGAGAACCATAACCTTTCTTCCGGTCATGTGGAGTGAACACCCGGAATCCATGAGCCACATGTTCTCCTGCCGAAGTTCCTGCATCAATAGAAAGGCAGGAAATGAGCATATGGCACAACACTGGGGTTAGTATACTGAGAAGGATACCAGTGTTGTGTCATAGGCCTAGAAAAAGTGTTAGAAGGAACACCAAACTGTCCTCGTCCCATGGGTGGATAGCGATCATCACCAAACTAAAAAGGTGGTCCGCTATGGAACGGAAAACCTTCAAACTCACCACTATGTCCCATTTGAGCAAAGCGATCACCACCAAGCTGAAACGGTGGTCCGCTATGGACGGTGCAGCAAAGCCTCTTACACCCGGCTCACGATCATATTGAGGACGACCGGAACCACAACGGGCAAGACCACCACCCCGTGGTCTAGCTGCTTGGGGCCTAGCCGCCTGAGGGGGTGCACCTCCAGGACTAGCGCCCTGCCTCTGAACTCCCTGACCCTGCACACCAGGTGAGGGTGGTGCCTGGCCTGGTTGTCCAGTTCCAACTCCTTCCTAGCCTCTCTCTTCCTCCGAAAGCAAAACTCAGCTAGGTGACCCTCGCGGTGACAGTACTCACACTCGAACCTCACAACTCTCTTGGGTTGTTGATTCCTATGGTTGCGAGGGTTGTTCACTCTGGCTGGCTGCTTGCCCTTCGGAAGGGGATCACTAGAGATGCCAGGAAGGGTGTCAAGTGTGTTCCTAAGATGGTTAGGTTTGGGAACCCACACTTGCTTGCGAGGTGAAGCCTTGGGAGGTTCATCAAGGATGCCATCCTTGGTGATAGGCTTGGGAGGCTCAGGTGGGGTGATCTTGGTAAGTTTAGGGATAGCGGATGGCTTCTCACTTGGATTCACTCCGCTAAACTCACCAATCTTACCAAAGATGCTAGCGCCCTTCCCACCTGAAGCAAAGCCTACTCCCGAACAGTCAGTTCCCCTCTTGAACTGACTGATCATCATGCCCAACTGAAGGACCGAGAATGCAATAGCAAGGCGACCAGAGGGGGGTGAATGGGAGCTCAAAAATTTCTCTCGAAACTTTGGCCTTTGTCCCACAAATCAACCCCCAAAAGCTATGATCGAAACCGTGATGCCCACGACCCTTGGAAGAGGGTGGATGATCCCTAGGATCACAGCGGAGCACCAGAAAGCGATAGCAAGCCAATCGGCAAAAACACCGGAACAAATTCAACCACTAAAACCTAGTCCCGAACGTAGATTGAAGCCTACGTCGAGAAATCCCTGAATACCGATGCTAACAAGTAGCAAAGATACCTAGAGAGGTTCCTAGGTGAACAATAGGGCCAAACAAGAAGTCCGGAAACCAAGCGGAGAAGCCGGGAGAGCAAACGCACTAAAGCTCAACACACAGCCAATTCCCGGACTGTCCGCCGGTACGGTCCCGGACTGTCCGGCTTAACCGCGGACTGTCTGCGGGGGGATGGCGGACTGTCCATCGGCCAAATCCCCGAAACAGCACTGTCGCTGCAAGTCCCCTGGACGTTCCCGAACTGTCCGCGAACTCCAACGGCGGACTGTCCGCTGGTCAACCAAAAACCAAATGGCCGAAGAACAGAGCCACTGGTCCGGCTCGTCCCCGACGCGCGGACTGTCCGTGGGGTGGGCGGCGGACTGTCCGCGACCACCCAGTAAGGGCGATTTTGGTCGCCCTTCACCCAAATCTTCTCCAAATCGATCCAAACCAAAATCCCTTGATCCCAAACTTGGAGAGGATGATCACGAGGTAGTTAGGAGACTATCCCCAAGAAATCATCTGCTCAAATCGATTCAATCAACGGGAAATCGAAGGGGAAGGTGTATGAACCGAAAAAGCGCCACGAAAACGAAATCGACCCGATCTACTTGTTCGTGAGGGTAGAGATAAATTCCTTCAGTGGAAATGTTCTCCTCACTATAAAGAACAAGTTGATTCAAGTGGAATTCGAAAAGACGCAGTATAGAGAGAGATCGAGCGACGGGAAAAATGCGCTGAAACGAAGAACGCCAAGAACACGAACAAAATGTGAATCAAGTCATCGATCTGCAACCGTGTGGCTACCACACGCTACAACAGTGAGGTTACGGTCTCACTTCCTCAAAATCTCCAGTACACAGAGGTATGGTTCTGTGCGGATCTCAGCTAGCTACAGCACGGGATTGGGAGAGCAGGAAACCCTAGAAGCAAAGAGCAAATGACTGAGATACTATGGGAAGAGGGTGTCTCCCTCTACTTATCCTAATTCTAATTCTTACTCTACCCCTCTCTAATTACAGAGGGAACCAGCTAAACCCTAGGGTTATTCTGGACCAACTCCTGGTAGGTGGTGATCCGACGGCCACGCCCGCACAACTGGTAGCGTTGCCTCGACGCAACCTCACCGATCGCCGCCACGTGCCGCCACCGCTCTGCTTGTCCTTTTCCCGGACATCGCACCTCCGGTTTTGTGGCCCAAACCGGGAAACCAGCCTTCACAGCCAACCCCCGATTTTGAGGCCCAAACCAGGAAACCAGCCGACCGTAGCCTGAGTTTTGTGGCCCAAACTCAGCAAACCCATAGCACCCAGGTTTTGAGGCCCAAACCTGGAAACCATCCTCAGCCCAAGTTTTGTGGCCCAAACTCGGAAACCATCAGCGTCCAGGTTTTGAGGCCCAAACCTGGAAACCGTCCACTCGGTGGTTTTTCTGTGGCTCAACCACCAAACCGAGCCGTAGAGGAGATGCACCGCCCGTGCACCCCGTCCATCGACACGTGTCCCCAGGTCCTCGACCCAAGCAACATCATGCCCGCAAGTCTTCGATCGTTGCTGTCCCAGGCTGCCAGCCACCACAGTTGATCCTCGGGCCACCGGTCCCTCAGTCCAAGCCTCACGTCCGCCCTTCGCCACTCTCGGTCCATCGGCATGGCACGTCTCTACTTGACCTTCACCTTGCCTCTGATCACTATATCCGTGCTCGACACCTGCACAACACAAGCCAAAGAACATGCGCATTATCCCAGTTGACAATCACTCATCACTCAGAGACTCGGCATACACCCATGTATCCGCAATCTCTCCCTTGATGAGTGCATTGTCAACTAACAACATAAATCATAATGGAAGCAGAAGAAGGAAGAAAGGAAGAGAGAACTCAACCAAATGACCCAAAAGCATATCAAAGCCGAAGAAGGTCAAGTGGAAAGAGCAAGACAACTTGGTTCCCAAAGACATGGGCAACGGCTCGATGCAACCAAGCAAAGCAAAGCTAGCCCTCAAGAAGAGGTAGAACAGGCTCAACACTGCTAGCGAGAAAGCTCGATACCAATTGGAAAATCAACTGAAAATCAAGCAAAGCAGAGCTAGCCCTCAAGAAGAGGCAGAACGGGCTCAACACCGCTAGCGAAGAAGCTCAAAACCAACTGTTACCAATCTCAAAACCAAAAGTGTTTGATACCAATTGAAGAGCTGAAAATGACCTAAAAATGTTTGCTAGTTCCTCAAGAAGGAGGCAAAGGCTCAACACAACTAGCAAACTCCTCCTTAGTTGAACACTCGGAGAACATATGATTTGCAATTTCTCCCCCTTAGTTGAAAATGCACCATCAAGCAAAAGTGCACATGCACTCAAAAGTCTCCCCCTTGATAGAATATCTCCCTCCAGAAATGCATATGAGTAGAAATGCAAGTTAGTAGCTTCAGAAATATAATCAAGAGAGTGCAAGGATGCTCTACACAGTTCTGATCCGATGACTCAACAACATCCATAAGAAGCTAGCAAAGGCTCAAACTGATAACCAGATACGAAAAATGAATATGAGAGCAAAAGAGCAGTTTTCAGCCAAAAAGGGTTCACCATCAAAATAGCACAAAACATGTATAGACAGGATATCCGACAAGTGCTAAACATGTATACAAGGTGAACTACCCCTAGCACAGTTCAATCATCATGCTATAGAATGAAACATAGACTTGTGTTTGCAAAATTTTATCGGAGTTTGCAGCGGTTAAATTACACAAGTTAAAATTTCTGCATGTGATTGCGAGAGGTTGAAAGCTTGTCATTGCCTAACTTTTCAACTGTGCGAAGCCTATGCAGAAGCAATCAGAAGCTTAAGGCAACAGTTTCGGTCATACACTACACAGCTCAAGTTTAACTCAAAGTGCAATGAGAAACAGTCTCGAAACTGTGATGTGTTGACAAGCAATCCCATCTCGATCTTTTCCAATTCACTTAACTTGGTTCAGATTTTTAGAACAGAAAATGAACATACCAAGCAAGTGAAAGACTCAACACTAGAGACATAGCAACCTAGCATATATGAAAAGCACGAGTGAATTCTACACATCCTACACATGCTAGTTGCATATCTCAATGGTGAACATTTTCAGATTATAGATTTATTACACAAGTTCACCATTCATAAAATAGCTCAGCTCATAACATGTATTAGTGATCAGAAAGAGCATAAGCTACAAGTAAAGCATCGGAGCATATACTACACAGAGCATAGTCACATTCTAAAGATTATATACATGAAGCCGTGAATGTAAATATGCAAAAAGAAATGCAGAAAGGATGCAAGAAGAAACCAATTAAAAAACAAAAGGTCAGTTTATGATACAAGAACCAAAATGTTTCCCCCATCTAAAAGGGGAAACACACACCAAGCTCACCTCTCAACCTAGCAAAAGTTGATTGGTCCAAAGGCTTGGTGAAAATATCAGCAAGCTAATGATGAGTATCGACATGGTGAAGGTCGATATCACCCTTCTCATAGTGGTCTCGCAGAAAATGAAAGCGCACATCAATGTGTTTGGTCTTAGAGTGCAGCACAGGGTTCTTAGCAACGCTAATCGCACTCGTGCTATCACAAAGCAAGAGAACACGAGAAAAGCTCAGACCAAAATCACACAAAGTGGCCATCATCCCGAGTAACTAGGAACAGCAGCTAGCCGCAGCAACATACTCAGCCTCCGTGGTAGACTGGGCGGCAATAGACTGCTTTCGAGAGGACCACGATACAAGAGAAGATCCAATAAACTGGCAAGTCCCAGAAGTGGACTTGCGATCAATGCGACAACCAGCAAAATCAGCATCGGAATAACCGCAAAGGGAAAGGGTGGAGGAAGCAGAATACCAAATCCCAAATTCTGGAGTGAAGGATAAGTACCTCATAATGCGCTTGACCGCCTGACGGTGCGAGGTGCGCGGCGACGACTAAAATCGCGCGCAAAGACACACCACGAACTGAATATCCGGGCGTGTCGCCGTCAGGTACAGCAGCGACCCGATCATACTCCGGTACTCATTCTGGTCCACCGCTTCTCCATCCACATCCGCATCCAGGGCCGTCGTGGTCGACATGGGTGTTGGAAGAGGCTTGGCCTCACCCATATCGAACTTCTTCAATATGTCCTTGGTATACTTACCCTGGTGCACGAACGTCCCTTCCCGGGATTGCTTGATTTGCAACCCGAGGAAAAACGTCCACTCGCCCATCATGCTCATCTCAAACTCCCTGCTCATAGTATCTGCAAAATTGGCAACCAAAGCATGAGAAGAACCACCGAAAATGATATCATCCACGTAAATCTGGATCAAGAGAGTATCAGTGCCTTGCTTGAGGAGAAAAAGCGTTTTATCCACACATCCCATTTTAAAACCCTTAGCAAGCAAAAAGGTTTTCAACCTATCATACCAGGCTCTAGGGGCTTGTTTCAAACCATACAAAGCTTTGTGAAGTTTAAAAACGTGGTTTGGAAACTTGGGATTTTCGAAACTGGGGGGTTGTCTCACATATACCTCCTCTTCTATGTAGCCATTTAAGAAGGCACTCTTGACATCCATTTGAAAAAGTTTAAACCCTTTGGATGCAGCAAAAGCCAAGAGTATCCTAATTGCCTCCAAACGAGCTACAGGAGCAAAAGTCTCCTCATAGTCTATCCCCTCCTTCTGACTATACCCCTGGGCTACTAGTCTGGCCTTGTTTCTCACAACATAGCCATCCTCTCCTTGTTTGTTTTTGAAAACCCATTTTGTCCCAATTGGGTGACACTCAGAGGGAGGAGAAACTAGAACCCAAACCCGATTTCTTTCAAAATTTTCCAACTCCTCATGCATGGCATTTACCCAATCTGGATCAGATAAAGCGTGTCCAACATCTCGGGGTTCAAAATCAGCAACAAATGCAGAATGAGCAAAGTGAGAGATTTGTTGTGACCTTGACCGAGTGACACGTTTGCCGATGCTGCCGATCATCTGTTGAGGCGGATGTTGGCGCTGGATATGTCGTGGCACCTCCCGAGCAGAAGTGATCTCCCCCTCAACAGCAGCTGGCGCCTCCTCGGCTACAAAGGGTACCGCTCGAGGTGGCGGATCCCACGGCCCCCAAGATGAAGAAGTGTCGGGGCCGTGAGTCATAGTAGAAGCCGCTCCTTGCGGCACAACAGGTGGAGGGGGTGCTGGATCATCCATACCTTAAGCACCCTCATCCTCGTCATCAAAAAGAGGCTCACCAACCTCATGATCACCTGCACGCTGCAAACGAGAAGAAGGACAAACCATGGTCTCGTCGAAGGTGACATCTGATGTCTCCATGACTCGGTTAGTATCAAGGTTAAGTACATGATAAGCGCGAGTGTGAGTGCCATAACCCAAAAATACCCCGTCAGAAGAACGAGACTCAAACTTGTCCAAGTTTCCCTTTTTGAGTATAAAACAATGGCAACCAAAAACTCGAAAATAACTCACCTTGGGCAGTTTTCCAAAACGCCACTCATAAGAATTCTTTTTCAAGAAAGCTTGGAGAAAGATGCGATTGGAAATATAGCATGCAGTGCTCATAGCTTCGGCCAAATATCGCCTAGGAGTCCTATGCTCATCGAGCATCGTCCTGGCCATCTCTACAAGGGTCAGATTCTTCCTTTCTACAACACCATTCTGAGGCGGTGTGTAGGGGGAAGAAAACTGATGCTCTAAACCTAAAGAGTTACAAAACTTCTCAAAATCCGAATTCTTGAATTCGGAACCATTATCACTCCTAATAGCTCGCATCGAGTTCAAAGGGAACTCGTTCTGAAGATGCAAAATCAGATTGCGAGCAAGGGAGAAAGTCTCGGTCTTCTCAACTAAAAAGAAGACCCACGAATATCTCGAAAAGTCGTCAACAACAACAAGCACATACCACTTCCCCCCAACCGAGCTCACCCGAGCCGGACCAACAAGGTCCATGTGCAAAAGCTCTCAAGGGCGCTTGGTCATGACCTGAGTCAATGGATGGTGGGGAGCGGCAACCATCTTCCCATGTCTACAAGAGTGGCAAACAAGATCCTTCTCCATAGACAACTTGGGCAATCCTCGGATTAGGCCAAGTGAGCTAAGTCTTGCAAGCAAGTCGAAGCTCAAATGTCCAAGTCTCCTATGCCATTTCCAAAGATCAGAGGAGGAAGGTCCAGCCACAAGACAACGAGAAATGCCAAAAGACTCCGAGAAATTCGCACAAAAGACTTTTCCAAAGGGCGAAATCAAACACACAAGATTGCCCCGAGGATCAAAAATACGACTGAGATTCGGTTTAAAACGAATCTCATAGTCATCATCGAAAAGTTGCGAAACAGAAAGAAGGTTAAAATGCAAGTTAGAAACAAGAGCAACATCGCGCAACACAAAGTGCTCATTGACTCGCACCGACCCACGAGACAGCACCTTACCTTTGCTGTTGTCGCCGAAGGTGATAAACTCCTTTCCGGTGACCGGACTAAGACTGGAGAACCACTTGGCGTTTCCG
Organism: Coix lacryma-jobi var. lacryma-jobi; assembly: GCA_009763385.1. NCBI lineage: Eukaryota > Viridiplantae > Streptophyta > Magnoliopsida > Poales > Poaceae > Coix > Coix lacryma-jobi. The sequence continues at coordinate 117,497,885 of CM019825.1, read as the reverse complement.
GTCATGTGCCTCGAACACCCGGAATCCACCAACCAAACGTTCTCCAATCGTTTTACCTATATCAATAAAAAGACATAGGGTGAGCATACGGTCCAACATTGGGGTTAGTGAAGTAAGGAGAATACCAGTGTTGGGCCGGCTACTCAAAAGAACGGTTAGCAGAAAAACCATTCCTAGCACGCCTACGGGAAGAGCGATCACCACGTAGAGGAAAACGTGGTCCACTAAGGGAGGAGCGTCCATCGCGATACTCAAAATGCGGTGGAGGGAAACGCTCAACTACAAAGCCACTGCCACGGGGTCCATAGCCTACAACTGCAGGCTCCCGCCGGGCACGACCTCCTCGCGGCCTAGACCTAGGAACTTGAGGTTTTGGACCTCTAGGCCTAGCAGCACGCCTCTGAACATTAGGCACATGTGCATCATGGAAAGGATGGTACATGTCCGTGTTGTACATCTCCTTTGCACGGCGCGCCTCTCTCTTGCGCTGAAAGCAAAACTCACTCAAGTGTCCATCTCTCCCACAATGCTCACAATGGTACCTCACCGCTCTCAAAGGGGGTTGTTGGTACTCACGGTAGTGGGTGTGGATCACTTTGCCCTTCTGTGGCATAAGATCCTCCTGGATGGGTGGCATGGTGTCAAGCTTGTTCTTGAGATGGTTTGGTTTAGGAGCCCATGATTGTTTCTTGGGTGGAGCTCTCGGAGGTTCAACAAAGACCCCATCCTTGGTGTTAGGCTTGAGAGGCTCTTTGGGTGGTATCTTGGTAAGCTTGGGAGTAGTGGTGGAGTTAGGCTTCTCACATGGGTTCAGACCACTCGACTCTCCAATCTTGCCAAAAGATGACACATCAACACCCGGAGCAAAACCTACACCAGGACCTCCAGCAGCTCGCTTGAATTGGGAGATCATCATCTCGAGCTGTGGTTCACCGCTAGACACCCATGACAAGATGGTCCGAAGGTATGTGTTTTCCTCCTCGGTTTGCATCTTGTCATGCTTCACATTAGCGATCTCCATCTCCAAACCCTCACAAAGAACACACCTAGCCACAAATGTGCTACTTGAGTTGGCCTCTTCAAGAGACACAATCTTGGCATTCTTCTCTGCCAACTCAGATTGCAAGACAGGACAAGTCTTGCACGCACCCAACAACATGGGTCTAGCCCGGAGCTCATCCACCTCTCCTACCAACGCCACATACTTACACCTCAAAGTGAGAAGGTCAGTCATGTGCGTGGTGCACATCTCACACTCCTCCTCCTCGGTGACAACAACGGTAGACATGACAGATTCAAGTTCCTTCACCGTATCCTCCCACTTCTGCCTAAACTCCTTGCGCTCTCTAGCAGCACGCCTAAGCAACTTATCCTGACTAAGGAGCGCGACAGTAAGCTTCTCGACCTCAGCAGAAAGCTCATCGGGGGTCTGAGATACCTGGGAGGTGTCGTCGTCGTCGTTCCGAGGAGTGTCCTCCAGCTCGCCGTCGACCTCTTTGCCGAGGGCCATGGTGCAGAAACCCTCGTCGTCGGCAAAGAAGTAGAGGCCGTTGAGCTTGTCCTTGATCCTCTTCTTCTTCTCGGACTCGTCGTCGCTTGAGGAAGCGGAGTCGTCATCCGAGTCATCGACGTCGCTGAGCGTGGCGAAGAATGCACGCTGCTCAGCCTAGGCTTTCTCCAAGTACTTCGTCTTGATGTACTCCTTGTTGAAGCCGCCCTTCCGCTTGTGCTTCGCGGGGACGTACTTCTCCTTGTACTTGCCGGAGTCGTACTTGTGCCCATGATCCGCCTTGCCGAAGGTCTGCTTGTTCTTCTTCGGGCAGTTGGCGATGAAGTGGTTGGGGTCGCCGCACTCGTAGCATCCCGAGCGTCCTCCTCCGCGGCGACGGTTCATGCGGTTGTTGTGAAACCGCGAGAACCGGTTGGCGAGCAAAGCTAGCTCGTCATCCTCCAAAGACTCTAGCTGCTCCTCTGTGACAGAAAGAAGAGAGGAAAGTGCAAAGCCTCCAGAGGGGTTAGCAAAAGAGCCAGAAACCAAAGCCATCGACGGGCCAGAAGGATTTTCATAAGAAGCCCTCGCCATGGCATCAATCTCACTGGACTTGAGCTTACTAAAGAGCTCGTCGCACGTGAGGGTCTCATAGTTAGGCGATTTGATGATCGCCTGAACCTTGGAATCCCACACCGACCGATCGAGAGTATGCAAAAGCTTCAAAGCTCTCTCATGATCGTCGAAAGGCAATAGCTCCTTGTTAGCCCTCATCCTGTTGACAATCACCTGAAAGCGAGCGAATAAACATTATATGCTCTCGCCAGGCATATGTCGAAAGTTCTCATACTCTCGCTTGAACGACTCATAGAGACGGGTTTTGTCTTGAGAGGTTCCCTCATGGAAACGCATGAGGGTAGCCCAAATCTCCCGAGCCGTAGCGAGGTGAGAAACGCGATCAAACTCACTCATGCTCAAGCATGAGAAAAGAACATTACGGGCCCGGCTATTGGCATCGTGCTCATCGATCTGAAGCTGAGAGACACGAGCAGCCAAGACAACGTAATCGGCAGAGTTGCAAATATCCCAAATGGAAGCACCCAAACTCTGCAGATAGGCCGACATGCATATCTTCCAATACGCATAGTTTGCCCCATCGAAAAATGGCGGTTTGCCCACGCCGCGATCCATGTCGTCTTCTGTGGATCTAGAACCGGTTAAGGTGGAAGATCCTTAACCTGCTCCGGTACCAATTGAAGGACCGAGAATGCAATAGCAAGGCGACCAGAGGGGGGGTGAATGGGAGCTCAAAAATTTCTCTCAAAACTTTGGCCTTTGTCCCACAAATCAACCCCCAAAAGCTTTGATCGAAACCGTGATGCCCACGACCCTTGGAAGTGGGTGGATGATCCCTAGGATCACAGCGGAGCACCACAAAGCGATAGCAAGCCAATCGGCAAAAACACCGGAACAAATTCAACCACTAAAACCTAGTCCCGAACGTAGATTGAAGCCTACGTCGAGAAATCCCTGAATACCGATGCTAACAAGTAGCAAAGATACCTAGAGAGGTTCCTAGGTGAACAATAGGGCCAAACGCGAAGTCCGGAAACCAAGCGGAGAAGCCGGGAGAGCAAACGCACTAAAGCCAACACACAGCCAATTCCCGGACTGTCCGCAGGTACGGTCCCGGACTGTCCGGCTTAACCGCAGACTGTCCGCGAGGGGATGGCGGACTGTCCGCCGGCAAAATCCCCAAAACAGCACTGTCGCTGCAAGTCCCCTGGACGTTCCCGGACTGTCCGTGAACTCCAACGGCGGACTGTCCGCCAGTCAACCAAAAACCAAATGGCCAAAGAACACAGCCACTGGTCCGGCTCGTCCCCGACGCGCGGACTGTCCGCGGGGTGGGCGGCGGACTGTCCGCGACCACCTAGTAAGGGCGATTTTGGTCGCCCTTCACCCAAATCTTCTCCAAATCGATCCAAACCAAAATCCCTTGATCCCAAACTTGGAGAGGATGATCACGAGGTAGTTAGGAGACTATCCCCAAGAAATCATCCGCTCAAATCGATTCAATCACCGGGAAATCGAAGGGGAAGGTGTATGAACCGAAAAAGCGCCACGAAAACGAAATCGACCTGATCTACTTGTTCGTGAGGGTAGAGATAAATTCCTTCAGTGGAAATGTTCTCCTCACTATAAAGAACAAGTTGATTCAAGTGGAATTCGAAAAGACACAGTATAGAGAGAGATCGAGCGACGGGAAAAACGCGGTGAAACGAAGAACACGAAGAACACGAACAAAACGCGAATCAAGTCATCGATCTGCAACCGTGTGGCTACCACACGCTACAACAGTGAGGTTACGGCCTCACTTCCTCAAAATCTCCAGTACACAGAGGTATGGTTCTCTGCGGATCTCAGCTAGCTACAACAGGGGATTGGGAGAGCAGGAAACCCTAGAAGCAAAGAGCAAATGACTGAGATACTATGGGAGGAGGGTGTCTCCCTCTACTTATCCTAATTCTAATTCCTACTCTACCCCTCTCTAATTACAGAGGGAACCAGCTAAACCCTAGGGTTATTCTGGACCAACTCGTGGTAGGTGGTGATCCGACGGCCACGCCCGCACAACTGGTAGCGTTGCCTCGACGCAACCTCACCGATCGCCGCCACGTGCCGCCACCGCTCTGCTTGTCCTTTTCTCGGACATCGCACCCCCGGTTTTGTGGCCCAAACCGGGAAACCAGCCTTCACAGCCAACCCCCGGTTTTGAGGCCCAAACCGGGAAACCAGCCGACCATAGCTTGAGTTTTGTGGCCCAAACTCAGCAAACCCGTAGCACCCAGGTTTTGAGGCCCAAACCTGGAAACCATCCTCAGCCCGAGTTTTGTGGCCCAAACTCAGAAACCATCAGCGCCTATGTTTTGAGGCCCAAACCTGGAAACCGTCCACTCGGTGGTTTTTCTGTGGCTCAACCACCAAACCGAGCCGTAGAGGAGATGCACCGCCCGTGCACCCCGTCCACCGACACGTGTCCCCAGGTCCTCGACCCAAGCAACACTATGCCCCGCAAGTCTTCGCTCGTTGCTGTCCCAGGCTGCCAGCCACCACAGCTGATCCTCGGGCCACCGGTCCCTCAGTCCAAGCCTCACGTCTGCCCTTCGCCACTCTCAGTCCATCGGCACGGCACGTCTCTACTTGACCTTCACCTTGCCTCTGATCACTGTATCCGTGCTCGACACCTGCACAACACAAGCCAAAGAACATGCGCATTATCCCAGTTGACAATCACTCATCACTCAGAGACTCGGCATACACCCATGTATCCGCCGCACCAACTGCGGCTCACTGCATGACACCCAGCTCAGGATGGACCGAAGGTATGTGTTTTCCTCCTCGGTTTGCATCCTGTCATGCCAACAGTTGGCAATCTCAAGCTCCATCACCGCGCATCGCTCACATGGAGCGGACAAGGTGCTAACTGAGCTGGCCTTCATGGCTTCAGCAAACTTGGCACTAACTTCTGCCAACTCAGTTCGCAAGCCTGGACAGGACTTGCACACACCCAGCAAAGAAGACCTTGCCTTCACTTCCTCTAGCTCCTTCTTCAGAGAGGCACAAACTTTGCACTCACCAACCAAGTCTAGCCTACTCTTCAGCTCATCATACACCTCGATCAAAGAGGCATACTTGGTTTGCATGGTGGCAAAGTTGGTCATATGCATCGTACACTCATCACACTCCTCCTCCTCGGTCGCCTTCACCTCGGTCCTAGCGCTCTCAAGCTCCTTAAGCGCCTCTACCATCTTAGCCTTAAACTCGTTGCGCTCTCTAATGGCACGCTTAAGTTGCTTGTCTTGACCTAGGACTATGTCAACTAAGGCATCGCGTTCACCAGAAAGACGATCAACAAGAGTAAAGGATGATACCTCGGAAGCGTCGACGTCGTCGTCGTCGGTGTCGGCATCCTTGTCCTGACACTTGCGGTCCTCCTCATCCAATGCCATGGTGCAGAAGACCTTGGAGGAGTTGCCAAAGAAGCAGAGTCTGTTGAAGCGTTCTTCAGTCTTGTGCTCGGACCCATCATCGCTGGAGTCACCGTCGGAGCTCTTCTCGACGTCGTTGATGGAGGCAATGAAGGCACGCCTGCCGGCGTTGAAAGCCTTTTCCACGTCCTCCCGGTGATAGCTGCCCTCCTTCTTCTTCTCGACCTTGTTCTCCGGCTTGCCCTTGCGCTTGGATTTGCGGTTCTTGCCGGGGAAGCTCTTGTCATGCTTGGGACAGCTCGCGATGAAGTGATCCGGATCTCCACATCTGTAGCAGCCCTCACGTGCGCCACCAGGCTGGCGATTCAGGCGGTTGTTCTGGAACCGTGAGAACTGGGTGATGATGAGGGCGAGCTCGTCATCGCCCAACGCCTCCACCTGCTCCTCTATCACTGAAAGCAAAGAAGACAAAGCAAAGAGAGGTGGTGAAGCGTCAACGGAAAGAGTCGATCCACCCTTGCCTGAGACCAAAGCCATGGAATGTGAAGATGGGTTCTTTAGCTTGACCTGAGTCAAGTGATCGATCTTGGTGGACTTGGGCTTGCTGAATAGCTCGTCCACGGTGAGGGTGTCATAAGAAGGAGACTCAATGATGGTCAACACCTTCACCTCCCATACCTTCCGATCCAGGGCATATAGAAGCTTGAGTGCCCTCTTATGATCATCATAAGGTAGGTTAGCCCGATTGGCACAGATCTTGTTCACAATCGTTTAGAAACGGGCGAACATGGCGTCAATCGTCTCTCCCTCCAACTGAACAAAGTTCTTGTACTCTCGCTTGTAGGTCTCGAAGAGTCTGGTCTTGACCGGAACGGTCCCCTCGTGATAGCTTTGAAGCTTCACCCAGATCTCTCGTGTCGTCTCAAGCTCAGAGACACGCTCGAACTCAAGAAGGGAGATGCTGGCCAAAAGAGCATTACGAGCCTTGGAGTTGGCCTCGTGTTGGTCAATCTGGACCTAACCCACACGAGCCGCAAGGTCCTCGTACTCAGCGTTCTCGCATATCTACCATACGGAAGATCTGATGCTGTTGAGATAAGCACGCATCCGAATCTCCAATAGGGATAGTTCGTCCCATCGAAATAGGGAGCCTTGCCGTTCCCTCGATCCATGTCACCCTTAGGATCCGAAACCAATTAAGGTAGAGAAGATCCCTTAACCAACTCTGATACCAATTGAAGGACCGGATTGGTGACCAGAGGGGGGTGAATGGGAGCCTCAAATTTCAACTTGTGAAATAGATAGCCTTGTCCCTGAAAATCACCCCACGAGCAAAGACTCGAAACAACCGGAGAGTTCATGACCTACGAATAGGTGGATACCCTAGGTTATGTCCTAGTGGTACAGCGGAACCCCTAGAGAAAACCCAAAACCAAGTGCCAAAGCCCCAAAGCAAAACTGCACAGTCTGCAGATTCACGTACTGTCTGGGGTCAGAGTCCCATACTGTCCGTCGTAGAACCCCGGACTGTCCGCGCCTGGGTGCCGGACTGTCCGCCGGCAAAAATGCAGAAACCAAACAGTTCTGCAAGTCTGCTGGACAGGTCCCGGACAGTCCGTGGGTTTGCACTGCGGACTGTCCGCCGTTCACTTTTCAGTGAACAGTCAGGGGGCTGCACCTAACTGACCTGGCCGAGACCCGATGCGCGGACTGTCCGCGACCACACAGAAAGGGCAAAAACAGCTCGGTTCAAACCCAAAAACAAATCAATCTCAACCAAATCAAAAGGGACTTCAATCAAACTCCTCCCAGGTGTTCCTCTATGTATTGGGGTGCTAATCCTAAGAAATCATTGCACCAAACCAAGTCAATCGAGAGTAATTCGAAGAACACCGAAAAGGGGGAAAGAACGAAGAACGAACGTGATTTCAGCCCGATCTATGAAATCGTGAGATGAGAGAAGAAACCCTTCGGTGGAAAGAAGGGGCTCACGACATAGAACAAACTGATTCAAGTGGAATCAAAAATCATCTCACGGAGAGGGAGAACGAGGCAAATCTCCGGGAGAGGAAAAACCAAAACACGAAGAACATGAATACAAAAATGCGAATCGATCTCAATTCCAGCCAAACTCCTCCACATGAGGAGACAACAAGATTATGGTCTCATTTCCTCAAAATCCAAATACACAGAGGTATGATTCACTGTCTCTGCGGATCACAGGCAGCGAGGTATGATTAGAACCTAAGCAGGGGCCAGAGAGAGAGAGCTGAGGAACAAATGGCTGCAAGGATAGGGAGAGAGGAGGGGTGCCTCTCTTATTTATAGCCTAATAACAATAGTCCCCTTCTATCAGCGAAGCGGCCAACCCTAGGGGTATCCCGGTTCAACTCTGCTGATTGACGATCCCACGGCCACGCACCTTCCTCGTCCTTAGCTTTGCCTCGACGCAAGCCTCAGCATGCTGCCACGTGTCGCCCTGTCGACCGTCGCGCCTTCCTCGTGGGTAGCTTTGCCGCCGCGCCAGCCTCTCCACGCCGCCACGCGTCGACCGTCCTTTTTGGACCTCCCCCCGGTTTTGAGGCAGAAATCGGGAAACATGTCCTCCGGTTGAGTTTTGTGGCCCAAACTCAGAAACCCGCGAGCTCAGGTTTTGAGGCCCAAACCTGGAAACCGACCTCGCCGAGTTTTGAGGCCCAAACTCCGAAACCCGCCACCCCGAGTTTTGTGGCCCAAACTTGGAAACTGTCGAGGGTAGTTTTTAGAGGCTCAACTACCAAACCCGCGCTGTAGACAGGATGTGGTTCGCACACCCCGAGTTCCATCACCGATGCCGAAGCATGTCCAGCCTCCACACCGGGCACAGTGCATTCGCCTTCCTTCTCGGCCTCCCGCCAAGTGTCACGACGCCATCACCTTCCTCCCGACTTGGCCGATGCACCGCACATCCCCATGTCCTCTTGCACGTCGATGCCAAGTGTCAGCTACCACAGTTGGTCCTCAGGTCTCCCGGTCTATCGGTCCAAGCCTCACGTCTGCCCTTCACCGCTCCTGGTCCGTCGGCACAGCACGTCTCTACTTGACCTTCACCTCACCTTCGACTACTGTCTCCGAGCTCCACACCTGCACATCAACACAGCCAAGAGACATGTTGCCCGTTGACCGATCACTCATCACTCAGGAAGGGAACCACAAGGGCACATATCAACCTTGTGTTCGCAGGCTAGAACACACCATAACATCCAAGAGCATCAAGTCCACGACCCACAGGAGAAAGGAGGTGGCAAGGCGGGCCAGCAGGGGTGCACCCGCACCCTGGTGCAGCCACACCACCAGCGACGACAAACACGTTCAAATTTGAACGGTCGCCTGCCACCGCCTCTCTCATGTCGGTTATCAAGGTGTCCAGGTTCAATGTACCTCGGAAGGTCAGTTTGGAGGTTGGTTTGCACTTTCCATGTGGAGAGAGGAGGCTCTCCACCCTCCCAAGGCACCTCCACTATATATAGAGGCCCTCTGCATCATTTGTGATCATCTTTATAGAGATCATACACACCACAAGGAGTCCTCTTCACCATATTGCCAAGATGTAGTAGTAGAATAGCTCTAGTTGAGAGTGAGGGAGTGATGCTCAAGTTCCAGAGGAGTCCTCGGACGATCGGTATAATCTTGTATCGCTTCTTTGTAAGACTCGAGTATTCAATATATTTATCTTCTATAATTACTTGAATCGCTTACATGGTTATCTAGTTCTTACCTTATGTTTTAGCTAAAGCATGGTTAGTTTAACATTTTGCACCTTGGCATGGGATCTCTGCTCAACCGAGTGCTCTAGTTATTATATGTGGCTAGAGTAGTAATCGGTAGTATAGACGTGGTCACTAGACTATCGGTTACCTGAGGTTGCGCCCAACCCCACGGATAGTTGTGGTAGCCCTGGGGGTGACAGCTCCGACCAGGACTTTGTATTCCACCATGTTCAGGTTGGTGTTTCGTAGAACTTTTGACAGCCTTCTCCCGGTTACCCCTTCCCAGTCTCTTCGAGAACCGGAAAGGAAATGCTTCTCCAGACTGCCATGGTGTGATCATTATTCTTGCCCTTTGCTTTAGTTAATCCTTTGGGTTAGATCTAGATTAGAACCACAGTAATAGAGAAGTATATAGGAACCTTGAACTCTTCTGATGACCTCCCAACTGTGCTTGTCTGCTCTTTATCTTTTTATGGAGTTCTCTAGTGTATCATTCATCTATCAATCATATATGCTACCACTTACCCCCACTTTAATCTAGTCGGTACACTAAGTTAGTAGATACATGATCGTCAGTTATTAAACTCTTTACACATTACTTCCCTGAGGATATAAATATGATACCCCGGAATACTCCTGGGTGAAAGCTACAACGGTATCCGTGCACTTGTGGATTTGTCTGCATGTGTTACACATACCAACTGGCTTTCTGGCGCCGTTGTCAGGGATAGATTCAAACTCTATTCTTGGTAGCGACGCTAAGAAATGCCAACAGTATTCCAGGTATCGTTATTTTTATTTACTCAGAGGGGAACTAAGAAATAGGCTCAGAGATGGATTTGTCAAATATGATTACCAATGAGGAAACCAATCACATAATCACTTGTTAAGGCAGGAGTGAGCTAATAATAATAATGATAATGATAACTATAATAATAACCCAGAGATTAGAAATAGACTAGTCATCATATTGGTAGGCAAACAAGAGATTAGTCAAGAGATTAAATTCTTAAGTAGCAACTAAGTTACTAAGTCTTTTCATCTACTCTAGCATATATACAATCATATATAGCATAATGAGTTTGATTTCATGCATAAGGAACATTAGCAAGGAAAATGAGACACCAAGGTTGATATGTGCCCTTGTGGTTCCCTTCCTGAGTGATGAGTGATCGATCAACGGGCAACATGTCTCTTGGCTGTGTTGATGTGCAGGTGCGGAGCTCGGGCAGTGGTCGAAGGTGAGGTGAAGGTCAAGTGGCGACGTGTCATGCCGACGGACCGGGAGCTGTGAAGGGCGGACGTGGAACTTGGACCGACGAACCAGGAGACCTGAGGATCAGCTGTGGTAGCTGGCACGTGGCATTGACAAGCAAGAGTACATGGGGATGTGCGATGCATCGGCCGAGTCGGGAGGATGCCCGGCGTGGAGGCTGGACATGCTCCGGCATCGGTGCTGGAACTCGTGGTGTGCGAACCACATCCCGTCTACGGCACGGGTTCGGTAGCTGAGCCTCGAAGAGCTACCCTCGACGGTTTCCGAGTTTGGGCCTCAAAACTCGGGTGGCTGGTTTCCGAGTTTGGGCCTCAAAACTCGGCGTGGACGGTTTCCAGGTTTGGGCCTCAAAACCTGGGCACGCGGGTTTCTGAGTTTGGGCCACAAAACTCAGCCTGAGGACAGGTTTCCCGATTTCGGCCTCAAAACCGAGGGAAGGCCCAGGTTTCCCGGTTTCGGCCTCAAAACCAGGGGGAGGTCCGCAAAAAGGACGGTCGACCCGTGGCGGCGTGGAGAGGCTGGCGCGGAGGCGAGGCTATCCACGAGGTAGGCGCGGTGGTCGACTAGGCGGCACGTGGCGGCATCCTGAGGCTTGCGTCGAGGCGAAGCTAAGGATGAGGAAGGCGCGTGGCCGTCAGATCAACTATCAGCAGAGTTGGATCGGGATACCCCTAGGGTTGGCCGTTTCGCTCATGTATCTAGGGGTAGTAAGGGGATTATTGTTTTAGGCTATAAATAAGAGAGGCACCCCTCCTCTCTCCCTATCCTTGCAGTCATTTGTTCCTGAGCTCTCTCTCTCTAGACCTCGCTTAGGTTCTAATCATACCTCGCTGCAAGCGATCCGCAGATACGGGAATCATACCTCTGTGTATTTGGATCTTTTGAGGAAACGAGACCGTATTCTCGTTGTCTCCTCGTGTGGAGGAATTTCGGCTGGGTTTTTCATCTCCCGGAGATTTGCTTCGTTCTTCCTCTCCGCGTGATGATTTTCGATTCCATATGAATCAATTCGTTCTTGGTCGTGAGCCCCTTCTTTCTACCGAAGGGATTCTCTTCTAACCTCACGAATCCATAGATCGGGTTGATTTCGTGTTTGTTCCTCGTTCTTCCCCTTTCTCAGTGATCCACAAATTTCTCTTGATTAACTTGGTTTGGTGCGATGATTTCCTAGGATTAGCACCCCAATAAATAGAGGATCATCTGGGAGGAGTTTGATCGAAGTTCCTCTCGATTTGGTTGAGATCGATTTGGAGTTGTTCTTGAGCCCGAGCAAGATTGTGTTTTCTGGGTGGTGGCGGACAGTCCGCGCCCCTGACGGCGGATAGTCCGCGGATCGGGTTTCTTCAGGTTCAGTCAGGAGCAGACCCCTGACTGTTCACTATTGAATGAACGGCGGACACTCCGCGGTACAAACCCGCGGACAGTCCGGGACCATTCCAGCAGACCTGCAGAACAGTCCTGTTTCTCGTCTTTTGCCGGCGGACAGTCCGGACTTCCAGTGTCGGACAGTCCGGCGTTGGGCGGACAGTCCGGGATCCTAACCCCGGATAGTCCGCGAACCTGTAGTCTTTGCAGTTTTGCTCCGAGATTTTGGCAGCTGCTTTTGGGGTTCCTCCGGAGGTTCCGCTGTACCACTAGGACATCTCCTAGGGTATCCACCTACTTGTAGGTCGTGAACTCTCCGGTCATTTCGAGTCTTTGCTTTTGGGTGACTTTCTGGGACAAGGGACATACTATTCATGAGTTGAATTTGAGGCTCCCATTCACCCCCCCCCCCCTCTGGTCGCTAATCTGGTCCTTCAATTGGTATCGGAGCCGGTTAAGGATCTCTCCTACCTTAATCGGTTTTGGATCCTAAGGGCGACATGGAACGAGGGAACAACAAGGCTCCTTGGTTCGATGGAACGAACTATCCCTATTGGAAGATTCGGATGCGTGCTTATCTCAACAGCATCGGATCTTCTGTCTGGGAGATATGTGAGAACGCTGAGTACGTAGTCCTTGCGGCTCGTGTGGGTCAGATCCAGATTGACCAACACGAGGCCAACTCCAAGGCTCGTAATGCTCTTCTGGCCAGCCTCTCTCTTCCTGAGTTCGAACGTATCTTTGAGCTTGAGACGGCACGAGAGATCTAGGTGAAGCTTCAAAGCTATCACGAGGGGACCGCTCAGGTCAAGACCAGACTCTTCGAGACCTACAAGCAAGAGTACGAGAACTTTGTTCAGTTGGAGGGAGAGACGATTGACGCTATGTTCGCTCGTTTCCAGACGATCGTGAACAAGATGCGTGCCAATCGGGCTAACCTACCCTATGACGATCATGAGAGGGCTCTCAAGTTGCTATACGCCTTGGATCGAAGGGTATGGGAGGTGAAGGTGTCAACCATCATTGAGTCTCCTGCTTACGACACCCTCACCGTGGACGAGCTGTTCAGCAAGCTCAAGTCCACCGAGATCGATCACCTGACTCAGGCCAAGCTGAAGAACCCATCTTCACACACCATGGCTTTGGTCTCAGGCACAGGTGGATCGACTTTCTCTGCTGACGCTTCACCTCCTCTTGTTGCATTGTCTTCTTTGCATATAGTCACGGAGGAGCAGTTGGAGGCGCTTGGAGACGATGAGCTCGCCCTCGCCATCACCCGGTTCTCGCGGTTTCACAACAACCGCCTGAATCACCGGCGTGGTGGCGCATGCGAGGGCTGCTACAAGTGTGGTGATCTCGACCACTTCATGGCGAACTACCCCAAGAACGACAAGAACTTCCCCGGCAAGAACTGGAACTTCAGGCGCAAGGGCAAGCCTGAGAACAAGGCCGGGAAGAAGAAGAAGGATGGCTTCTACCACCAGGAGGACATGGAGAAGGCTTTCGACGCCGGCAAGCGTGCCTTCCTCGCCACTATCGGCGATGGTGAGAAGACCTCCGACGGCGACTCCAGCGACGACGAGTCCGAGCACAAGATGGAGGATCGCTTCAACGAACTCTGCTTCCTCGGCAAATCCTCCAAGGGCTTTTGCACCATGGCCTTGGATGAAGAGGACCGCAAGCACCAGGCAGAGGACGACGATGATGCCCACGACGATGACGACGACAGCGCTTCTGAGGTATCAAACTCTTCTGAAGTCGATCGTCTCATTGAGGAGCGTGATAGGTTTGCGGATTTAGTCCTAGTTCTGGAGAAGAGGCTTACGGAAGTTTTCCAAGAGCGCGGTGAGTTTAAGGCTAAGATGAAAGAGGCGCGTAAGGAGCTTGAGTTCGCTAGGTCCGAGGTGAAGGTAGCCGATGTGGAGGAGTGTGAGGAGTGCACGATGCATATGACAAACTTTGCCACCCTGCAAACCAAGTATGCCTCTTTGATTGAGGTGTATGATGAGCTGAAGAGTAGGCTAGACTTGGTGGGTGATTGCAAAGAGTGTCCCTCTCTGAAGGAAGAGCTGGAGGAAGTGAAGGCTAGGTCTTCTTTGCTGGGTGCGTGCAAGCTCTGTCCTAGCTTGCGAACTGAGTTGGCAGGAGTTAATGCCAAGCTTGCTGAAGCCTTGAAGGCCAGCTCAGTTAGCACCTTGTCCGCTCCATGTGAGCGATGCGTGGGGATGGAGCTTGAGATTGCCAACTATCGGCATGACAGGATGCAAACCGAGGAGGAAAACACATACCTTTGGTCCATCCTGAGTTGGGTGTCATGCAGTGAGCCGCAGTTGGGCATGATGATCAGTCAGTTGAAGAGGGGAACTGATTGCTCGGGAGTAGGCTTTACTTCAGGTGGGAAGGGCGCTAGTACCTTTGGTAAGATCGGTGAGTTTAGCGGAGTGAACCCAAGTGAGAAACAATCCGCTATCCCTAAGCTTACCAAGATCACCCCACCTGAGCCTCCTAAGCCTATCACCAAGGATGGCATCCTTGATGAACCTCCCAAGGTTCCACCTCGCAAGCAAGTGTGGGTTCCAAAACCTAACCATCTTAGGAACACACTTGACACCCTTCCTGACGTCTCTAGTGATCCCCTTCCGAGAGGCAAGTAGCCAGCCAGAGTAAACAACCCTAGCAACAATAGGAACCAACAACCCAAGAGAGTGGTGAGGTTCGAGTGTGAGTACTGTCACCGCGAGGGTCACCTAGCTGAGTTTTGCTTTCGGAGGAAGAAAGACGCTAGGAAGGAGTTGGAGCTGAACAACCAGGCCAGGCACCACCCTCTCCATGGTGTGCAAGGTCGGGGAGTTCAGAGGCAGGGCGCTAGACCTGGAGGAGCACCCCCTCAGGTTGCTACGCCCCAGGCAGCTAGACCACAGGGTGGTGGTCGTGCCCGTCGCGGTTCCGGTCGTCCTCTATACGATCGTGAGCCGAGTGTAAGAGGTTTTGCTGCTCAGTCCCATAGCGGACCACCTTTTCAGTATGGTGGTGATCGCTTTGCTCAGATGGGACAGGTAGGTCAGTTTGGAGGTTTTTCGTTCCATAGCGGACCACCCTTTCAGGTTGGTGGAGATCGCTATCCACCCATGGGACGAGGACAGTTTGGTGTTGCTGCTAATACTTTTTCTGGGCCTATGACACAGCACTGGTATCCTTCTCAGTATACTAACCCCAGTGTTGTGCCATATGCTCACTTCCTGCCTTTCTATTGATGCAGGAACTTCGGTTGGAGAACATGTGGCTCATGGATTATGGGTGTTCGCGCCACATGACCGGAAAGAAGGAATGGTTCTCCAGCCTTAGCCCCATGATGCACAAGGAGTACATCACTTTTGGGGATAATAGTAGAGGTAAGGTTGTTTCTCAGGGAGCTATCCGGCTCAATGAGAACTTTGTTCTGAAGAATGCTGCCTTCGTTTCTAATTTGCATTTCAACTTGCTTTCTGTTTCGCAACTTCTTGAGGATGATTGTGAAGTGCGCTTTAAGAAGGGTTTGAGTCGCGTTTTAGACCCTCGGGGAGATCTTGTTTGTCGGATTGTCCCTTTTGGCCGTGTTTTCAGAGCCGACTTTTCTCAGTCTTTCAGCTCTGCTAGGTGTTTGATGGCTGGTCCTTCTTCTGATTTGTGGAAGTGGCATAGGAGGCTCGGTCACTTGAGTTTTGACTTGCTTGCAAGGCTTAGCTCACTTGGCTTAATCCAAGGATTGCCCAAGCTTAAGTTTCAGAAGGACCTCGTTTGCCATCCGTGTCGTCACGGGAAGATGGTCGCTGCTTCTCACCCACCTGTTAATCAGGTGATGACAAAGCGACCCGGCGAGCTTTTTCACATGGACACAGTTGGTCCAGCTCGGGTTTGCTCAGCGGGTGGGAAGTGATACGTTCTAGTGATCGTTGACGATTTTTCGAGGTACTCTTGGGTGTTCTTTATGGAGGGTAAGGATGAAGCTTTTCCATTTGCTCGTGATCTTATTTTGAAGTTGAAAACTGAGTTTCCACCTGATTCCATTAGAGCTATTCGTAGCGATAATGGTACTGAATTTGATAACTCTCAGTTTGCTTCCTTCTGTTCTTCTAATGGAATCGAGCATCAGTTTTCTTCTCCTTATGTCCCTCAGCAGAATGGTGTTGTTGAGCGCAAGAACCGGACCCTTGTTGAGATGGCCAGGACGATGCTCGATGAGCATAGGACTCCTAGGCGTTTTTGGGCCGAGGCGATCAACACTGCTTGCCATGTTTCAAATCGCATCTTTCTTCGTGCTTTGATGAAAAAGACTTCTTATGAGTTGCGTTTTGGAAGGGTACCCAAGGTATCTCACTTTCGGGTGTTTGGGTGCAAGTGTTTTATCCTGAAACAAGGCAATTTGGACAAATTTGAATCTCGCTCTGCTGATGGGGTGTTTCTTGGTAATGCTTCTTATTCACGTGCTTATCGAGTTCTTAACCTTGAAACTAACCGGATAGTGGAGACCTGCGAGGTCACATTCGACGAAACTATGCCTTGTGTTTCTTCTGCTTTTGATGTTGCAGGAGAACAGGAGATGGGAGAGACCATCTTTGTGGAGGAGGAGCAGGAGAATGCCGATTGGGGTGATCCCGAGCCAACTCCACTGGCTGCCCCCATCGACCCTGCGACGTCTACTTCAGCTCGAGGACCCGATCCCATGACATCTTCTTCTTGGGGTCCTCTAGAGCCACCTCTCCAGCGAGCACCCGCTGCACCTGAGGGAGCGACAGCATCTGGCGAGGGGGAGGCGACTTCGGCGAGGCGAGCGCCCCGAAGTGTTCAGCAAGTTCACCCCTCGCGGCAGATGATCGGCGGCATCGACCAGCGAGTCACGCGGTCGCGAGCGTATGAAATCTCTCACTTTGCTCATTCTGCATTCGTTGCTTCTTTTGAGCCCAAAGATGTTGGACACGCACTTTCTGATTCTAACTGGGTCAATGCCATGCATGAGGAGTTAGAAAACTTTGAGCGAAACCAAGCTTGGACCTTAGTGCCACCTCCACCACAATGCCACCCTATAGGTACCAAGTGGGTTTTCAAGAACAAAGAGGGTGAGGACGGGATGATAGTGAGGAATAAGGTTATACTAGTAGCTCAGGGTTTTTGCCAAAAAGAGGGTATAGACTATGAGGAAACCTTTGCCCCTGTAGCCCGTTTAGAAGCCATTAGAATCCTTCTAGCCTTTGCTGCTTCGAAGGGTTTTAAGCTTTACCAGATGGATGTCAAGAGTGCCTTCTTGAATGGGTATATAGAGGAAGAGGTTTATGTTAGGCAACCCCCTGGCTTTGAGGATCCCAAGTTTCCAAACCATGTTTATAAACTTTCAAAAGCTTTGTATGGTTTGAAACAAGCCCCGAGAGCGTGGTACGATCGTTTGAAAACCTTTTTACTCTCCAGGGATTTTAAAATGGGACGGGTCGATAGAACTTTGTTTCTCCTCAAGCAAGGCAACGATACCCTGTTAGTCCAGATTTACGTGGATGACATCATCTTTGGTGGCTTTTCTCATGCGCTTGTTGCCAAGTTTGCAGATACTATGAGCCGGGAGTTCGAGATGAGTATGATGGGCGAGTTGACTTTCTTCCTCGGGTTGCAAATTAAGCAAACCCGAGACGGGACATTTGTGCATCAAGGAAAATACACGAAGGATATCCTGAAGAAATTTGACATGGGCGAGGCCAAGCCTCTTACGATGCCCATGCCGACGACTGTGGCCATGGACGCGGATCAGGACGGAGAGCTGGTTGACCAGAAGGAGTACAGAAGCATGATTGGTTCTCTTCTGTATCTGACGGCAACGAGGCCAGATATACAGTTTTCTATGTGTTTGTGCGCTCGTTTTCAGGCGTCCCCTCGGACTTGCCACAAGCAAGCGGTCAAGCGCATCATGAGGTACCTCCGATACACTCCTGAGTTCGGACTTTGGTACTCCTCCTCTTCGACTCTTTCGCTTTGTGGTTATTCCGATGCGGATTTTACCGGCTGTCGGCTTGAGCGCAAGTCTACTTCTGGGACTTGTCAGTTTCTTGGCTCTTCTTTGGTTTCGTGGTCTTCTCGCAAGCAGTCGAACGTAGCCCAGTCTACTACTGAAGCCGAGTATGTTGCTGCTGCTTCTTGTGCTTCGCAGCTTTTATGGATGGTTGCTACATTGCGTGATTTTGGTCTAGATTTCAGTTGGGTCCCTTTGCTTTGCGATAGCACTTCTGCCATTAGTGTAGCAAAGAACCCTGTTCTTCACTCCAAGACCAAGCACATCGATGTTCGTTTTCACTTTCTTCGTGATCACTATGAGAAAGGCGACATTGATCTTAGGCATGTAGACAGCCATAACCAGGTTGCGGATATTTTCACCAAGCCTTTGGATCTCTCAACTTTTGCTAGGTTGAGAGGTGAGCTTGGTGTGTGTTTCCCCTTTTAGATGGGGGAAACATTTTGCTTGTTGTAAAATAAACTGACTTTCTGATCCTTTTTGTTTTTAGGTCTTGAGTCTTTCTGGTTTTGCTTTGGCTCCGATTTTGACTTCATCATGCATACATCTTTTTATTTCAAGCTTCATGTCTATATTCCTTAGAATGAATTTATGCTCTGATTAGTGTATGCTTCGATGATATCTCATGATGCTTGTAGCTTAGGCTCTCTTTGATCACTGTTACATTTTGTGACCTAAGCTATTTCTTTCAGAACGCTGAACATGTCTAATGAACTTAAAACTTGATACATGTTCACCATTGAGATTGGCAACTAGCATGTGTAGGATGTGTTGAGGTCCCTTGAGCTATTGCATATATGCTAGGTTGCTATGTCTCTAGTTCTGAGTCATTCACTTGCTTGGATTGTCCATATTCTGCTTAAAATGAACCAAGTTTTAGTGAATTGAAATGATCGAGATGGGATTGCTTTGTCAGCACATCACGGTATCGAGACTGTTTCTCATAGCACTCTGAGTTAAACTTTAGCCGTGTAGTGTAAGACCGAAACCGATGCTTTAAGCTCCTAATTGCATATGCATAGGCTTAGCACGGTTGGAAAGTTAGGCCATGACAAGCTTTCAACCTCTCGCAATCACATGTTGAATCTGAACTTGTGTAAAAACCGCTATAAATATCTCCAATAAAATCTAAAAACACAAGTTTATGTTTCACTCTATAGCATGATGGTTGAACCTTACTAGGGGTAGTTCACCTTACATACATGTTTAGCACTTGTTTGACTTCCTGTCTATACATGCTTAGTGCTAATTTGATGGTGAAACTCCTTTCTAAATGGCTTAAAACTGCTCACTGAGCTTATGCATTCATATCTTGTTCTCGGTGATCAGTTTGAGCCTTTGCTAGCACTTGTGTATGTTGCTATGTAGTCGGATCAGCACTCATTAGAGCATTCTTTCACTCTTTCGAGTATATACCTGAAGCTGATAACATGCATTTTTGACTCATGTGCATGTGCTTGACTCCGATAGGCATGACCTAGCTCCGTTTGACTTACTTGAGCTCTTTTCCTTCTCTTTTTGATTGCAAATTGCCCCCAAGGGGGAGAATTGGGGGAGAATGTCTTGTTGTGGTGACAATTTGCAATTTATGCTTCACTTGTTGAGGGGGAGTTTTTTAAGTGAGGGGGAGTATTTCTGCCTGTTCCGAGTTGGTTTTGGTTGATATCGATCCTTTCAGCTAGTTGCGTCGAGCTTCTGTGCCTCTGTCTTGAGGGACTAGCTATTTTCATCTTGGTTTAGTGGTTCTTGATTTGTATCGGGCTTACTGCTGGTTGTGTTGAGCCTCTGTGCCTCTATCTTGAGGGACTAGCAGTAGCTGCTTCTTATGCAGTCTTCATTTGGTGTTCGAGCTTTCAGCTAGTGATGTTGAGCCCCTTCTGCCTCTTCTTGAGGACTAGCTTGCTTCTGACTTGGTTGCGTCGAGTCGTTGCCCATGTCTTTGGGAACCAAGTTTTGTGCTCTAATTTTGATCGAGTTTTGCTTCTTGATGAGTTGTTGCTCCGATCTTTTGCTTGGTTGTGTCGAACCGTTGCCCATGTCTTTGGGGACCAAGCTTCGCTTATCTCGAATTGTTCTTCTTTGGCCTTTTCTCTGGATTTTGGACATTTCGAGTGAGTTTTTCTCCTTCTATCTAATTCTGCTTTCTTCTATTCTGGTTACGGATACTATGAGTTGACGATGCACTCATCAAGGGGGAGATTGTGAACACAAGGTTGATATGTGCCCTTGTGGTTCCCTTCCTGAGTGATGAGTGACCGATCAACGGGCAACATGTCTCTTGGCTGTGTTGATGTGCAGGTGCGGAGCTCGGGCAGTGGTCGAAGGTGAGGTGAAGGTCAAGTGGGGACGTGCCGTGCCGACGGACCGGGAGTGGTGAAGGGCGGACGTGGAACTTGGAACGACGGACCGGGAGACCTGAGGATCAGCTGTGGTAGCTGGCACGTGGCGTTGACAAGCAAGAGTACATGGGGATGTGCGGTGCATCAGCCGAGTCGGGAGGATGCCCGGCGTGGAGGCTGGACATGCTCCGGCATCGGTGCTGGAACTCGGGGTGTGCGAACCACATCCCGTCTACGGCACGGGTTCGGTAGCTGAGCCTCGAAAAGCTACCCTCGACGGTTTCCGAGTTTGGGCCTCAAAACTCGGGTGGCCGGTTTCCGAGTTTGGGCCTCAAAACTCGGCGTGGACGGTTTCCAGGTTTGGGCCTCAAAACCTGGGCACGCGGGTTTCTGAGTTTGGGCCACAAAACTCAGCCTGAGGACAGGTTTCCCGGTTTCGGCCTCAAAACCGGGGGAAGGCCCAGGTTTCCCGATTTCGGCCTCAAAACCGGGGGGAGGTCCGCAAAAAGGACGGTCGACCCGTGGCGGCGTGGAGAGGCTGGCGCGGAGGCGAGGCTATCCACGAGGTAGGCGCGGTGGTCGACTGGGCGGCACGTGGCGGCATCCTGAGGCTTGCGTCGAGGCGAAGCTAAGGATGAGGAAGGCGCGTGGCCGTCAGATCAACTATCAGCAGAGTTGGATCAGGATACCCCTAGGGTTGGCCGTTTCGCTCATGTATCTAGGGGTAGTAAGGGGATTATTGTTTTAGGCTATAAATAAGAGAGGCACCCCTCCTCTCTCCCTATCCTTGCAGTCATTTGTTCCTGAGCTCTCTCTCTCTAGCCCTCGCTTAGGTTCTAATCATACCTCGCTGCAAGCGATCCGCAGAGACGGGAATCATACCTCTGTGTATTTGGATCTTTTGAGGAAACAAGACCGTATTCTCGTTGTCTCCTCGTGTGGAGGAATTTCGGTTGAAATCAAATCGTGTCTTGTGTTCTTCATGTTTTGGTTTTTCATCTCCCGGAGATTTGCTTCGTTCTTCCTCTGCGCGAGATGATTTTCGATTCCACTTGAATCAATTCGTTCTTGGTCGTGAGCCCCTTCTTTCTACCGAAGGGATTCTCTTCTAACCTCACGAATCCATAGATCGGGTTGATTTTGTGTTTGTTCCTCGTTCTTCCCCCTTTCTCAGTGATCCACAAATTTCTCTTGATTGACTTGGTTTGGTGCGATGATTTCCTAGGATTAGCACCCCAATACATAGAGGATCATCTAGGGGGAGTTTGATCAAAGTTCCTCTCGATTTGGTTGAGATCAATTTGGAGTTGTTCTTGAGCCCGAGCAAGATTGTGTTTTCTGGGTGGTGGCGGACAGTCCGCGCCCGTGACGGCGAACACTCCGCGGATCGAGTTTCTTCAAGTTCAGTCAGGAGCAGACCCCTGACTGCTCACTGTTGAGTGAACGGCGGACAGTCCGCGGTACAAACCCGCGGATAGTCCGGGAACATTCCAGCAGACCTGCTGAACAGTCCTGTTTCTCGTCTTTTGCCGGCGGACAGTCCGGGATCCTAACCCCGGACAGTCCGCGAACCTGCAGTCTTTGCAGTTTTGCTCCGAGATTTTGGCAGCTGCTTTTGGGGTTTCTCCGGAGGTTCCGCTGTACCACTAGGACATCTCCTAGGGTATCCACCTACTCGTAGGTCGTGAACTCTCTGGTCGTTTCGAGTCTTTGCTTTTGGATGACTTTCTGGTACAAGGGCCATACTATTCACGAGTTGAATTTGAGGCTCCCATTCACCCCCCCCCCCCTCTGGTCGCTAATCCGGTCCTTCAGAAAATCATGAACAAAGCAAGACAATCCTTGTAATATTGTTCTATTATCGTTATTGACATGGTGTGGACTATAGAAGACTCAACGAGAATATCACATCTGTGATCTACCACAAAGTCCGACCAATAGGATGCATTCGCAGGTAAATGCCATCTAAGCACCATGCTTAAACTTAGTTTACCACTTAATTCCCTCACGATGAGAACTAAGCGCTTTGCGAATATATGTATGCACTCATTATCAATCATGACTATATCAAATATACAACTAGAGTAAACTAGAAACATAATAAATAGCAACATAATCAATTAGAATGAAGTCTTGGAGAAAGATACAAGATAATAACTGACTCTTGAGACAGATTTAGAATCCTGAGCGTAACTCCCGAACACTTCTACAATCTATCTTGCTAATTCTATATAGAATTGAGGAATTGGAGTATCTAGTCTAATTCTCTGGTGGAGAGATGATCTCTGGTCTACCTCTGGATCTGGCTTCAAATGAATGAGATGAGAAACCCTGGGGTCTGGGCCTCCTTATATAGCACGGTGGGAGATGAACCGTAGTCGTAGGTTCAAACCAACCTAAATGGATGAAGATTATTACTCCTCAAAGTCGGTTCATCATTGATCCACGAGCTTGTATCTTATTGGATATGGGGGGAGGGCAGGCGCCCCCACCTGCCAGGGCGGCCACCCTGGGCATGGGCCCCCTCTCCTTCTCCCTTGTTCTAGTGTCTTCCTAAGCCTTCTAGATTGTTCTTTTTCACATGTGGCTTCGATATATTATTCTCTCTATGTAAACATGAAATGTGGGCCTTCTTTGGATATTTTTGGATGACCCCCTACAAAAATAGATATTCATCAAAACTCGTGGAAATCTGTTAGATAAAACCCTATTCTTATGTTGATGATTCTTTTGTGCCCTTTTTCCATCCTTTTCTTGATATAAATTTGATGGTTATCTACCGTCAACAGTAGTTGACATTGTGTAAGCATGGTGCTTATACGTTGTTTACCTGCGAATGCACCCTATATTTCGGACCAGCAAGTGGTAGTTCGTGAGGGTGACTCTTATAGCCTCGTTGATTCCTTTGTAGTCCACTCCCCAAATATAGGCCTAGTAAGACGCGGTCATCCGGAGGGGATAGACTCTGGATCTGATCCTCCATGTGTGATGTCTCCTTCGTATAAATATAAGTTATTCTAACCATGATTGCTAAACATAATTGCACTAGTCGATGTAGTCTATGACCTATAGTTAGAACCACATTAAGAAGTTAATCTATCTCTTTATAGTTCAAGGTATGATCAAACCATGTGTAAGGAAAATGGACCTCGACCCATTTAACTTTGGATTTTGGTGTTTGATGATCAACATAACCAAATTGGACTAATGTGTTTGCAAGTGTTTGTTTTGTAGTCCAATAGGATGCACATGTGACTTGGACGAAGGCAATATGGTGATCAAATTATCAACACCTCAAGCAAGACCCTGCAAGATGTATTGAAGAATTACAAAGATCAAGCAAAGTCCAAGACACAAGAAACAGAGGACGGACGCAAACAAAGTTGAGCAACTCAAGCCGAGACAAGAGCTGATTGAATTGGAACTGTCTCATGATTTTGGATTTTTTCAAAATGACATGGCATTAGCATAAAGCTGTAGAGCATTTCATTAGCTTTCCGAAAAGTCCAAGATCATCGAAATCGGAGTTCGGAGCTAAGAGTTATGCCCGCTCAAGCCGAGACAAGAGCTGATTGAATTGGAACTGTCTCATGTTTTTGGAGTTGCTCAAACTGACATGGCACTAGCATAAAGTTGTAGAGAATTTTATTATCTTTCCAATAAGTCCAAGATCATCAAAATCGGAGTTCGGAGCTAAGAGTTATGCCCAAAATACAAAAGCCTCTCTCTCTCAAAATGGAGCAACGGACGCTCCGATGCAGAGCAACGGACGCGCGTCCGATGCAGCGTCCGATGACCTCCGAAATCAGCCCAGAATGAACAGTGTGATGGTAGAGTCCGATGCCAGCGTCCGATGCACTACTGTAGCGTCCGATGCTCCCGAAGATAGGTCTAACGGCTAGTTTTCCAACGGCTACTCATCACATGAGCATAGGACGCGTCCGATGCCATCACTGTAGCGTCTGATGCTCTACAGAAAGCTGATTTCAGCCCCCCCCCCCCCCCAATAGCTCTATTTGATTGGGGGGCTATATATACCACCTTTAATCGGCCAAATGAGGTGTGGAGGAGTAAGGAAACATACCAAGAGTGTTGCTACACCATATTAGTGCCTCCATATGCATAGTGCTTAGTGATTTACATGGTGATTAGTGTAGGTGCTTTGCGAAGTGCTTAGGCTAGTTAGACCACCGCTCATGCGCTTGCTCTAGGTTTAGGCCTAGTGTTTAGTGAGGTTTGCATACCTCTTGCTACTCGGTGCTTGTGTGCACCATTGTTGTACATCAGAGGGGCTTGTAGTCTTGCGAGACCACACCAACCGCGTTTGTGGTGTGGCCGCCACCGTGTACCGAAGGGAACAAGGCCCGCGGCGGTTCAGCCGGAAGCTTGATAGTGGAGACGGCAGGAAGCATCCGGGAGAGGCTTTGCCACGAGTGGCTTAACCGGAGATCCACTTGCGCGTGGGGAAGGACCGGAGCTATCCACGGAGTCACCTGACCGAGAGCTTGGCCCTTGCGAGGGATTCCTTGCGAGGGGCTCCAATGAGGACTAGGAGGAAGCTTGCGTGCTTCTCGATACCTCGGTAAAAATAACGGAGTCGTCGACGGGAGTTTGCATCTCTACCTTGCTCTTTAGTTTCCGCATTTACTTTGCTACCTTAATTATGTCTTTACCTTTCCTAGCTTAGTTGTTAGGCTAGTTGATAGGTTTGGAACCTAGGTCAAATAACTCTAATGTGGTAGAGATAGCAACACACCTAGCAAAACCATAGTTGCTCTTTTATCTAGTTTACTTTCTTGCATAGGTTTTGACTAGGTGGTAATTAGAGGCCATAGTTAGAGTAAAGTTTTAGTTGCCTAATTCACCCCCCCCCCCCTCTCTCTTAGGCGTCACGGTCCTTTCAATTGGTATCAGAGCCAGTTGGCTCATTTTTGGACTCTTGGCTTCACCGCCGTTGAGCCGACGCTATTGAGAGTGGTTGGGATGGATACCTCTAGGCCTCCGCACTTTGACGGCACAAACTTTCCCTACTATAGTGCTAGAATGGCTTGCTACCTAGAAGCAGTTGATTTAGGTGTTTGGAGAGTCACCCGCGACGGGATGAAACCCCTTAAGAATCCCGAGAAGCCTACCGCGGGTGATGAAAAGGAAATTCATCTTAATGCTAGAGCTAAAAATTGCTTGTTTGAATCGTTTAGCATGGATGTGTTTAACCAAGTTTTTACTTTACAAACATCTCATGAAATTTGGCTAAAACTTCATGAGCTCCATGATGGCACAAGTAATGTTAGAGAGCAAAAACAACACCTAGCTAATGCGGATACATGGGTGTATGCCGAGTCTCTGAGTGATGAGTGATTGTCAACTGGGATGATGTGCATGTTCTTTGGCTTGTGTTGTGCAGGTGTCGAGCACGGATGCAGTGATCAGAGGCAAGGTGAAGGTCAAGTAGAGACGTGTCGTGCCGATGGACCGAGAGTGGCGAAGGGCGGACGTGAGGCTTGGACTGAGGGACCGGTGGCCCGAGGATCAGCTGTGTTGGCAGACAGCCTGGGACAGCGACGAGCGAAGACTTGCGGTCATGTGTTGCCTGAGTCGTGGACTTGGGGACACGTGTCGGTGGACGGGGTGCACGGGAGGTGCATCCCCTCTACAGCGTCGGTTTGGTGGTAGAGCCAGAGAAAAACCATCGGGTGGACAGTTTCCAGGTTTGGGCCTCAAAACCTGGGCGCGGACGGTTTCCGAGTTTGGCCACAAAACTCGGGCTGAGGACGGTTTCCACGTTTGGGTCTCAAAACCTGGGTGCTGCGGGTTTGCTGAGTTTGGGCCACAAAACTCAGGCGTTGGTGGGCTGGTTTCCCGGATTGGGCCTCAAAACCGAGGGTTGGCTGGAAAGGCTGGTTTCCCGGTTTGGGCCACAAAACCGGGGGTGCAGAGCGAGGGCGGCACATGGCGGCAATCGGGAGGTTGCGTCGAGGCAACGCTACGAGTTGGGCGGGCATGGCCGTCGGATCCACCTACCATCGAGTTGGTCCAGAATAACCCTAGGGTTTAGCTGGTTCGCTCTGTAAGTAGTTAGGGGTAGAGTGGGAATTAGGAATAGTTAGAATTAGGATAAGTAGGGGGAGACACCCACCTCCCCATCTATCTCAGTCATTTGCTCTTTGCTTCTAGGGTTTCCTGCTCTCCCAATCCCCTGCTGTAGCTAGCTGAGATCCGCAGAGAACCATACCTCTGTGTACTGGAGATTTTGAGGAAGTGAGGCCGTAACCTCACTATTGTAGCGTGTGGTAGCCACACGGTTGCAGATCGATGTGTTGATTCGTGTTTTGGTTCGTGTTCTTCGCGTTCTTCATTTCTCCATGATTTTCCCGTCACTCGATCTCCCTCTCTCGTGCGTCTTTGCGAAATCCGTTTGAATCAACTTGTTCGTATTTGAAAGGAGATCATTTCCACCGAAGGGATTTATCTAACTCCTTACGAACAAGTAGATCGGGTTGATTTCGTTTTCGTGGCGCTTTTCGGTTCATCCTCCTCCCCTTTTGATTTCCCGGTGTTTGAGTCAAATTGAGCGGATGATTTCTTGGGGATAGTCTCCTAACTACTCCGTGATCATCCTCTCCAAGTTTGGGAACGTGGGATTTTGGTTTGAATCGATTTGGAGAAGATTTGGGTGAAGGGCGACCAAAATCGCCCTCACTGGGTGTTGGCGGACAGTCCGCCACCCTAGGCGCGGACAGTCCGCGCGTCGGGGACTTGGCCAGAGCAGTGGCCGCGAGTCTCTGCGTTTTGGGTCTCGGTTGACCGGCGGACAGTCCGCCAGTGTAAACCACGGACAGTCCGGGACTGTCTAGGGAGTTTGCAGCAACTCTGCTGTTTTGCGTTTTCTGCCAGCGGACAGTCCGCCAGTGAACCGCGGACAGTCCGCCCTTGGGCGGACAGTCCGGGACTCTAGGTCCGGACAGTCCGGGAATCGCCTGAAGCTTCCAGTTTCGTGCGTTTGCTCTCCCGGCTTGTTCGCTTAGTTTCCGGACTTCTCGTTTGACCTTGTAGTTGACCAAGGAACCTCTCTAGGTATCTTTGCCACTTGTTAGCATCGGTATTTGGGGATTTCTCGACGTAGCCGTCTATCTACGTTCGGGACTTGGTTTTTGAGGTCAAACTTGTTCCGGTGCTTTTGCCGTTTGGTTCGCTATCGCTTTGTGGTGCCTCGCTGTGATCCAAGGGATCATCCACCCTCTTCCAAGGGTCGTGGGCATCACGTTCTCTGTCGTAGCTTTCGGGGGTTGATTTTGGGACAATCGGCCAAAGTTTCGAAAGAAATTTTTGAGCTCCCATTCACCCCCCCCTCTGGTCGCCTTGCTAGTGCATTTTCGGTCCTTCAATTGGTATCGGAGCGGGTTAAGGATCTTCCACCTTAGCCGGTTCCAGATCTACAGAAGGCGACATGGATCGCGGCGTGGGCAAACCACCGTTCTTTGATGGGACGAACTATGCGTATTGGAAGATACGCATGTCGGCTTTTCTGCAGAGTATGGGTGCATCTATTTGGGATATTTGCAACTCTGTTGATTACGTGGTCTTGGCTGCTCGTGTGACTCAGCGTCAGATGAATGATCACGATGCCAATAGTCGAGCCCGTAATGCTCTTTTCTCATGCTTGAGCATGATGGAGTTTGATCGCGTTTCTCACCTCGCTACGGCTCGGGAGATTTGGGCATCCCTCATGCGTTTCCATGAGGGAACCTCTCAAGTCAAAACCCGTCTCTACGAGTCGCACAAGCGAGAGTACGAGAACTTTCGACATATGCCTGGCGAGAGCATAGAGAGTTTATTCGCTCGCTTTCAGGTGATTGTCAACAGGATGAGGGCTAACAAGGAGCTGTTGCCTTTCGACGATCATGAGAGAGCTTTGAAGCTTTTGCATACTCTTGATCAGTCGGTGTGGGATTCCAAGGTTCAGGCGATCATCGAATCGCCTAACTATGAGACCCTCACGTGCGACGAGCTCTTTAGCAAGCTCAAGTCCAGTGAGATCGATGCCATGGCGAGGGCTTCTTATGAAAATCCTTCTGGCCCGTCGATGGCCTTGCTTTCTGGCTCTTCTGCTAACCCCTCTGGAGGATTTGCACTCTCTTCACTCTTTTCTGTCACAGAGGACCAGCTTGAGTCTTTGGGGGGATGACGAGCTAGCTTTGCTCGCCAACCGGTTCTCGCGGTTCCACAACAACCGCATGAACCGTCACCGCGGAGGAGGACGCTCAGGATGCTATGAGTGCGGCGACCCCGACCACTTCATCGCCAATTGTCCCAAGAAGAAGAACACATCTGGGAAGGGTGATCATGGGCACAAGTAAGACTCCGGCAAGTGCAAGGACAAGCATGTCCCCCCGAGGCACAAGCGGAGGGGCGGCTTTGACAAGGAGTACATCAAGACCAAGTACTTGGAGAAGGCCCAGGCTGAGCAGCGTGCGTTCTTCGCCACGCTCAGCGACGTCGATGGCTCGGATGACGACTCCGCTTGCTCAAGCGATAACGAGTCCGAGAAGAAGAAGAGGATCGAGGACAAGTTGAACGGTCTCTGCTTCTTCGCCGACGACGACGGCTTCTGCACCATGGCCCTCGATGGCGAGCTGGAGACTCCTCGGAACGACGACGACGACGACACCTCCCAGGTATCTCTGACCCTCGACGAGCTTTCCGCTGAGGTCGAGAAACTTACTGCCGCGCTTCTTAGTCAAGATAAGCTGCTTAGGCGTGCCGCTAGAGAGCGCAAGGAGTTTAGGCAGAAGTGGGAGGATACGATGAAGGAACTTGAGTCTGTCAAGTCCACCGTGGTTGTCACCGATGAGGAGGAGTGTGAGATATGCACCACGCACATGACTGACCTTCTCACTTTGAGAGGTAAGTATGCTGTGTTGATAGGAGAGGTGGATGAGCTGAAGGCTAGACCCTCGCTGTTGGGTGCGTGCAAGACTTGTCCTGTCTTGCAAACCGAGTTGGCAGAGAAGAATGCCAAGATTGAGTCTCTTGAGAAGGCCAGCTCGGGTAGCACTTGTGTGGTTAGGTGTGCTTTGTGTGAGGGTTTGGAGATGGAGATTGCAAACGTGAAGCATGACAAGATGCAAACCGAGGAGGAAAACACATACCTTCGGACCATCTTGTCATGGGTGTCTTGTGGTGAGCCGCGGCTCGGGATGATGATCTCCCAATTTAAGCGAGCTGTTGGAGGTCCTGGTGTAGGCTTTGCTCCGGGTGTTGATGTTTCTGTTTTTGGGAAGATTGGAGAGTCGAGTGGTCTGAACCCGAGTGAGAAGCCCAACTCCACCACTACTCCCAAACTTACCAAGCTTCCACCCAAAGAGCCTCTCAAGCCAAACACTAAAGATGAAGTGTTTGAAGAACCTCCGAGAGCTCCACCCAAGAACCAAGTGTGGCATCCCAAACCCAACCACCTGAAAAACAAGCTTGATACGATGCCACCTATCCAGGAGGAGCTATTGCCACAGAAAGGCAAAGTGATCCACACCCACAACCGTGTGTATCAACAACCCCCTTTGAGAGCGGTGAGGTACCATTGTGAGCACTGTGGGAGAGATGGACACTTGAGTGAGTTCTGCTTTCGGCGCAAGAGAGAGGCGCGCCGTGCTAGGGAGATGAACAACCCGGACATGTACCATCCTTTCCATGATGTACATATCCCAAATGTTCAGAGACGTGCTGCTAGGCCCAGAGGTCCAGAACCTCAAGTTCCCAGGCCTAGGCAGAGGAGAGGACATGCCCGGCGGGAGCCTGCAGTTGTAGGCTATGGACCCCGTGGCGGTGGCTTTGTTGTAGAGCGTTTTCCCCCACCGCATTTTGAGTATCGCGATGGACGCTCTTCTCTTAGCGGACCACGTTTTCCTCAACCTGGTGATCGCTTTCCCCGTAGGCGTGCTAGGAATGGTTTTTCTGCTAACTGTTCTTTTGAGCAGCCGGCCCAACACTGGTATTCTCCTTACTTCACTAACCCTAGTGTTGGCCTGTATGCTCACCCTATGTCTTTTTATTGATGTAGGTAAAACGATTGGAGAACGTTTGGTTGGTGGATTCCGGGTGTTCGAGACACATGACCGGAAACGCCAATGGTTCTCCAGTCTTAGTCCGGTCGCCGGAAAGGAGTTTATCACCTTCGGCGACAACAGCAAAGGTAAGGTGCTGTCTCGTGGGTCTGTGCGAGTTAATGAGCACTTTGTGTTGCGCGATGTTGCTCTTGTTTCTAACTTGCATTTTAACGTTGTTTCTGTTTCGCAACTCTTTGATGACGACTATGAGATTCATTTTAAGCCAAATCTCAGTCGTATTTTGGACCCTCAGGGCAATCTTGTTTGTGTGATTTCGCCCTTTGGGAAAGTCTTTCGTGCGGATTTCTCGGAGTCTTTTGGCATTTCTCGTTGTCTTGTGGCTGGACCTTCTTCTTCTGATCTTTGGAAGTGGCATAGGAGATTAGGACATTTGAGCTTCGACTTGCTTGCAAGACTTAGTTCACTTGGCCTAATCCGAGGATTGCCCAAGTTATCCATGGAGAAGGATCTTGTTTGCCATTCTTGTAGACATGGGAAGATGGTTGCCGCTCCCCACCATCCAGTGACTCAGGTCATGACTAAGCGCCCTGGAGAGCTTTTGCACATGGACCTTGTTGGTCCGGCCCGGGTGAGCTCGGTTGGGGGGAAGTGGTATGTGCTTGTTGTTGTTGACGACTTTTCGAGATATTCGTGGGTCTTCTTTTTAGCTGAGAAGACCGAGACTTTCTCCTTTGCTCGTTGTTGACACTTCTTAATGCAACCACTAGAACTAGACTATGGAGCCAAATCCCCGGCAACGGCACCAGAAAAGCTTGTTGACACTTCTTAATGCAACCACTAGAACTAGACTATGGAGCCTAATCCCCGGCAGCGGCACCAGAGATGCTTGTTGACACCAGAAGTGGCAAACGGATATACCGCAAGCGCACGGTAGTCAATTGTAGCTTTTCACCAGGAGTATTCCAGGTATCGTATTTCCACAGGGAACGGGAAGTGGATTAACTAGAGGTAGGGTCGTCAAAGGATGATCAAAGGGTATATGATAACTGGGATAGAGAGGTCTTCCTAATATCAATATCTGGTACTGGTTTTCTAAGAGTACTGAGGTTTACCACCTCGATCCTTACTGGGGGCGAAGGACGAAACAGTAGTTGATTAAAAGGTTCTCCACCTAACAACTACTGAGGCGGCAATGCTGCTACCCAACTATTATTTTCAACTTGCCTACAACACTTGAGAGGAACTCCAAGCACTGGTTGTGTCTGTCACCCTACCACCAGGCGTCTACACAAGTGCGACAAGAAGTCCACACTGGCAAGATATAGCCTAGACACCACGTCTACACTAATCTTACTACTCTAAAGCTAAGCTTATTGGGCCTAGAGCACTTCAACAAAGTAAAGCAATGTGCCAAGTAAAAGAACTGTAAACTTAAATAACCAGACCAGAATATTAAATACTAGAAGGACTCAGATGTAACACTTACAAGAAGAATCGCATCCGCTGAGGCGCACCTTGGAGAAGATTCCCGACAGGCCGGGACTCCTCCGTGGAACTCCTCACTCCCTTCCCTCTCTTCTAACACTAAAGCTACTAAGTAGGCTTTCTCTCCTTGGATGCATACAAATGAAGAGCTCTAGGGGGGTATTTATAGCTTGGAGGTGGAGTAGCGGCTACTCCGGTGCCACGTCAGCGATCCGCGTGCTCTCCTTCCTTGGCCATTGGATCAAACCGCCATAGTAACCATCATGGATGGATGGCCAGGATATTGTTCACGTGTGAAACATGTGCAAGCAACCGACTTTGGATGGGATTCATCCCGGGGTCGGCCGACCCCAGCCAATGACAGGTAGGCCCACCACTTTGCTTCTAGAAGATGCTGATGTCACCAGGTTGAATAGTGTAGCCAGGGCCCACCAAGGGGGGATCGGCCGACCCCCCTATGACAGGGCTGGCCCACCATCTTTTCTCCCTTGGTGACCCCACATGTCATGGAGCAAATCTTGGGAAGTTGGTTGCATTTGGTTTCGGTGTGGACCCATGAATCCATGTGCTTCTCATCTTGCGCCATTGAGTAAAAGCACATGTTTGATCCAAGGGATGATATTGGCCTGAGCATGCTTCTCTTGGATCGTGCCATGTCACCTTGGCCGAGGTGGCCACCAAGGTGGGGTCGGCCGACCCCCTTGGTGGGCCCACCTGGCCTCATTTTGTTCATTTTGGCATCTCCTACATGTTCACAAGCTAAGAGTACAAGTGGAACTTATTAGTGATAAATATGCTCATGATATGCTATACTTCCTTGAAATCGAGGCATGTTGACGGTATTTTGGTAAGGTAAAACATGCTATAACTTCCGTCAACACTCGCAATCTGATTTTGCGTCTTCAGAACGAGTTCTCTTTGAACTCGATGCGAACTATTAGGAGTGATAATGGTTCTGAATTCAAGAATTCGGATTTTGAGAAGTTTTGTAACTCTTTGGGTTTAGAGCATCAGTTTTCTTCCCCCCTACACACCACCACAGAATGGTGTTGTA
Source organism: Coix lacryma-jobi var. lacryma-jobi (assembly GCA_009763385.1). NCBI lineage: Eukaryota > Viridiplantae > Streptophyta > Magnoliopsida > Poales > Poaceae > Coix > Coix lacryma-jobi. The sequence continues at coordinate 117,465,038 of CM019825.1, read as the reverse complement.
GAGAGGAAGAATCGGATCCTTGTAGAGATGGCCAGGACGATGCTCGATGAGCATAGGACTCCTAGGCGATATTGGGCCGAAGCTATGAGCACTGCATGCCACATTTCAAATCGCATTTTTCTCTGAGCTTTCTTGAAAAAGACTTCTTATGAGTTGCGTTTTGGAAAACTGCCCAAGGTGAGTTAGTTTAGAGTTTTTGGTTGCCATTGTTTTATACTCAAAAAGGGCAACCTGGACAAGTTTGAGTCTCGTTCTTCTGACGGTGTGTTTTTGGGTTATGGCACTCACACTCAAGCTTATCATGTACTTAACCTTGACACTAACCGAGTCATGGAGACATCTGATGTCACCTTCGACGAGACCATGGTTTGTCCTTCTTCTCGTTTTGAGCGTGCAGGTGATCATGAGGTTGGTGAGCCTATTTTTGATGACGAGGACGAGGGTGCTGAAGGTATAGATGATCTAGCACCCCTCCACCTGTTGTGCCGCAAGGAGCAGCTTCTACGACGACTCACGGCCCCAACACGTCTTCTTCCTGGGGGCCGTGGGATCCGCCACCCCGAGCGGTACCTTTTGTACCCGGGGAGGCACCAGCTGCTGTTGAGGGGGAGGCCACTTCGGCAAGGGAGGCGCCACGACACATTCAGCGCCAGCACCCGCCTCAGCAGATGATCGGCAGCATCGACGAACGTGTCACTCGGTCCAGGTCTCAAATTTCTCACTTTGCCCATTCTACTTTTGTTGCTGATTTTGAGCCCCGAGATGTTGGACACGCTTTGACGGATCCAGATTGGGTCAATGCCATGCATGAGGAGCTTGAGAACTTTGAGAGAAATCGGGTTTGGGTTCTAGTGTCTCCACCTTCTGAGTGTCATCCTATTGGGACAAAATGGGTTTTCAAAAACAAACAAGGAGAAGATGGCCATGTTGTGAGAAACAAGGCCAGACTCGTAGCCCAGGGATATAGTCAGAAGGAGGGGATAGACTATGAGGAGACATTTGCTCCTATAGCTCGTTTGGAGGCTATTAGGATACTCTTGGCTTTTGCTGCATCCAAAGGTTTCAAACTTTTTCAAATGGATGTCAAGAGTGCCTTCTTAAACGGCTACATAGAAGAGGAGGTGTATGTTAGACAACCCCCCGGTTTCGAAAATCCCAAGTTTCCAAACCATGTCTTTAAACTTCACAAAGCTTTGTATGGTTTGAAACAAGCCCCTAGAGCCTGGTATGATAGGTTGAAGACCTTTTTGCTTGCTAAGGGTTTTAAAATGGGATGTGTAGATAAAACGCTCTTTCTCCTCAAGCAAGGCACTGATACTCTCTTGGTCCAAATTTACGTGGATGATATCATTTTCGGTGGTTCTTCTCACGCTTTGGTTGCCAAGTTTGCAGATACAATGAGCAGGGAATTTGAGATGAGCATGATGGGGGAGTTGACGTTTTTCCTCGGGTTGCAAATCAAGCAATCCCGGGAAGGGACGTTCGTGCACCAGGGCAAGTACACCCGGGACATTCTGAAGAAATTCGATATGGGTGAGGCCAAGCCTCTTCCAACACCCATGTCGACCACGACGGCCCTGGATGCGGACAAGGAGGGAGAAGCAGTGGACCAGAAGGAGTACCGGAGTATGATCGGGTCGCTGTTGTACCTGACGGCAACACGCCCGGACATTCAGTTCGCGGTGTGTCTTTGCGCACGATTTTAGTCTTCGCCGTGCACCTCTCACCGTCAGGCAGTCAAGCGCATTATGAGGTACTTATGCTTCACTCCTGAGTTTGGGATTTGGTATTCTGCTTCCTCCACCCTTTCCCTTTGTGGTTATTCCGATGCTGATTTTGCTGGTTGTCGCATTGAGCGCAAGTCCACTTCTGGGACTTGTTAGTTTATTGGTTCTTGTCTTGTGTCGTGGTCTTCTCGCAAGTAGTCTAGTGTCGCACAGTCTACTACGGAGGCTGAGTATGTTGCTGCGGCTAGCTGCTGTTCCCAGTTACTCTGGATGATGGCCACTTTGCGTGATTTTGGTCTGAGCTTTTCTCGCGTTCCTTTGCTTTGTGACAGCACGAGTGCTATTAGCGTTGCTAAGAACCCCGTGCTTCACTCGAAGACCAAACACATTGATGTGCGCTTTCATTTTCTGCGAGACCATTATGAGAAGGGTGATATCGACCTTCCCCATGTCGATACTCATCATCAGTTGGCTGATATTTTCACCAAGCCTTTGGACCAATCAACCTTTAATCGGTTGAGACGTGAGCTTGGTGTGTGTTTCCCCTTTTAGATGGGGGAAAAATTTTGGTTCTTGTACGATAGACTGACTCTTTTTCGTTTGTCTTCGTTTTTCTTTTGCATTTCAGCATACGCTATTACATTCTGAGCTTCATGTATATATTCTTTAGAATGTGACTATGCTCTATTTAGTATGCTCTGATGCTTATGTTGATGCTATGTAGCTTATGCTCTTTCTGATCACTGATACATGCTATGAGCTGAGCTATTTTTGAATGGTGAATCTGCTTAACAAACATAAAACTTGAGAATGTTCACCATTGAGATATGCAACTAGCATGTGTAGGATGTGTTGAATTCATTCGTGCTTTTCATATATGCTAGGTTGCTATGTCTCTAGTTCTGAGTCATTCACTTGCTTGGTATGTTCATATTCTGTTTAAAATCTGAACCAGGTTAAGTGAATTAGAAAGATCGAGATGGGATTACTTGTCAACACATCACAGTTTCGAGACTGTTTCTCATTGCACTTTGAGTTAAACTTGAGTTGTGTAGTGTATGACCGAAACTGTTGCTTTAAGCTTCTGATTGCTTATGCATAGGCTTCGCATAGTTGGAAAGTTAGGCAATAACAAGCATTCAACCTCTCGCAGTCACATGCTGATTTCTGGACTTGTGTAATTTCACTGCTGCAACTCCGATTAAAATTTGAAATCACAAGTGTATGCTTCATTTTTCAATTGGTATCAGCATGATGATTGAACTGTGCTAGGGGTAGTTCACCTTGTATACATGTTTAGCACTTGCTTGACTTCCTGTCTATACATGTCTTGTGCTATTTTGATGGTGAATACCTTTTTGGCTGAAAACTGCTCTTTTTGCTCTAATTTCAGACTTAGTGATCAGTTTGAGCCTTTGCTAGCATTCTGTGCATTTTCTGAGTCATCGGATCAGAACTCTATAGAGCATCTTTGCACTCTTTTGAGTATACTCTTGAAGCTCCTAACTTGCATTTTTGACTCATATGCATTTTGGAAGGGGAGAAATCTGCGTGTTGGCACTTTTTGATGGTGCATTTTCTGAGGGGGAGCATTGTTTCTTGATAAGTGCATTTTCAACTAAGGGGGAGAAATTGCAAATCATTACCCTCCGTTTGAACTAAGGGGGAGCTTTCCTGGTTGGTTGCACTATTTGAGGGGGAGTTTTTGCTGCTTCCTGTTGGTCGTAAGGTTTTGGTATCGAGCTTTCTTTGCTAGTTGTGTTGAGCCTCTGTGCCTCTGTCTTGAGGGACTAGCATTTGCTTCGATTTCTCGTTTGGTATCTGCTAGCGGTGTTGAGCCTGTTCTACCTCTTCTTGAGGGCTAGCTTTGCTTTGCTTGGTTGCGTCGAGCCGTTGCCCATGTCTTTGGGGACCAAGTTGTTTCGCTCTTTCCACTTGACCTTCTTCGGCTTTGCTATGCTTTTGGGTCATTTGGTTGAGTTCTCTCACTTTCTCCTTCTTCCTTCTTCTGCTTCCATTATGATTTGTGTTGATAGTTGACAATGCACTCATCAAGGGGGAGATTGGGGATACATGGGTGTATGCCGAGTCTCTGAGTGATGAGTGATTGTCAACTGGGATGATGCACATGTTCTTTGGCTTGTGTTGTGCAGGTGTCGAGCACGGATGCAGTGATCAGAGGCAAGGTGAAGGTCAAGTAGAGACGTGCCGTGCCGATGGACCGAGAGTGGCGAAGGGCGGACGTGAGGCTTGGACTGAGGGACCGGTGGCCCGAGGATCAGCTGTGTTGGCAGACAGCCTGGGACAGCGACGAGCGAAGACTTGCGGTCATGTGTTGCCTGAGTCGTGGACTTGGGGACACGTGTCGGTGGACGGGGTGCACGGGAGGTGCATCCCCTCTACAGCGTCGGTTTGGTGGTAGAGCCAGAGAAAAACCATCGGGTGGACAGTTTCCAGGTTTGGGCCTCAAAACCTGGGCGCGGACGGTTTCCGAGTTTGGCCACAAAACTCGGGCTGAGGACGGTTTCCACGTTTGGGTCTCAAAACCTGGGTGCTGCGGGTTTGCTGAGTTTGGGCCACAAAACTCAGGCGTTGGTGGGCTGGTTTCCCGGATTGGGCCTCAAAACCGAGGGTTGGCTGGAAAGGCTGGTTTCCCGGTTTGGGCCACAAAACCGGGGGTGCAGAGCGAGGGCGGCACATGGCGGCAATCGGGAGGTTGCGTCGAGGCAACGCTACGAGTTGGGCGGGCATGGCCGTCGGATCCACCTACCATCGAGTTGGTCCAGAATAACCCTAGGGTTTAGCTGGTTCGCTCTGTAAGTAGTTAGGGGTAGAGTGGGAATTAGGAATAGTTAGAATTAGGATAAGTAGGGGGAGACACCCACCTCCCCATCTATCTCAGTCATTTGCTCTTTGCTTCTAGGGTTTCCTGCTCTCCCAATCCCCTGCTGTAGCTAGCTGAGATCCGCAGAGAACCATACCTCTGTGTACTGGAGATTTTGAGGAAGTGAGGCCGTAACCTCACTGTTGTAGCGTGTGGTAGCCACACGGTTGCAGATCGATGTGTTGATTCGTGTTTTGGTTCGTGTTCTTCGCGTTCTTCATTTCTGCCGGCGTAAACCGCAGACAGTCCGGGACTGTCCAGGGAGTTTGCAGCAACTCTGTTGTTTTGCGTTTTCTGCCGGCGGACAGTCCGCCAGTGAACCGCGGACAGTCCGGCCTTGGGCGGACAGTCCGGGACTCCAGGTCCGGATAGTCCGGGAATCGCCAGAAGCTTCCAGTTTCGTGCGTTTGCTCTTCAGGCTTGTTCGCTTAGTTTTCGGACTTCTCGTTTGACCTTGTAGTTGACCAAGGAACCTCTCTAGGTATCTTTGCCACTTGTTAGCATCGGTATTTGGGGATTTCTCGACGTAGCCGTCTATCTACGTTCGGGACTTGGTTTTTGAGGTCGAACTTGTTCCGGTGCTTTTGCCGTTTGGTTCGCTATCGCTTTGTGGTGCCTCGCTGTGATCCAAGGGATCATCCACCCTCTTCCAAGGGTCGTGGGCGTCACGTTCTCTGTCGTAGCTTTCAGGGGTTGATTTTGGGACAATCGGCCAAAGTTTCGAAAGAAATTTTTGAGCTCCCATTCACCCCCCCCCCTCTGGTCGCCTTGCTATTGCATTTTCGGTCCTTCAGCTAAACCAAGTTATGATTCTTTTAAAATGAATGGAAATGAGCTTGTTCGTGATATGTATTCTCGTTTGAATCTAATTATCAATGAGCTCAATTCTATTGGAATTACAAAGCTAGGTGATGCGGATATTGTGAGGAAGATCATCTCCGTGCTTCCAAAGAACAAGTATGCAACCATCATCACCTTCCTCCACAACATGGAAGACTTGAGCACCATGACCCCGTCCATTGTCATTGGCAAATGGGTGACATTTGAGATGTCACGCAAGATGGGTCAAGAAGAAGCCACTTCATCAAGCAAAGGCATCGCTCTCACATGTGATGAGCACAAAAAGATGAAGGGCAAAAAGCAAGTTGAGACAAGCTCAAGCTCCTCAAGTGAAGAAGAAGAGGATGATGAAGATGAAGAATCAAGTGATGATGATCAAGCCTCCACCTCATCTGACTCCTCCTTAGATGAAGAAGAAACAATCAAGCTTATGAAAGGAGTGAAGAGGATGATCCGCAAGCTCAATGTCAAGGGTGTGCCCATCACAATTGAAGATTGCCTCTTCACCAATCAAAGAAGAGAGCAAAGGAAAAATGGATGCTATAGATGTGGCAAGAGAGAGCACTTTGTGGAAGATTGTCCAAAACAAAAGCCCACACCCAAGGACAAGAAAAAGAAGGGATGCAAGGCCAAAGCCCTCACCACCATCAAGACATGGGATGATTCATCAAGTGATGATGAAGCCCAACACAAGAGGCATGGTCACAAGCACTCATCATCAAGATCCTCACGTGTGTGCCTTATGGCACGAGGTAACACAAGCTCTATCTCTAGTGATAGTGATAGTGATAGTAATAGTGATGATGAGCTACCTTCTTATAATGAACTTGTGCAAGATAATCTCAAATATGCTAAGGCTTGCACTAGCCAACAAAAGAAAATAAATGCTTTAAAAGAAAAATTAGATAGTTCTCAACAAGCTTATAATGCCATGCTTGATCAATATGAAACTTTTTCAAACCTAAATGTTGAGCTATCTAATAAAATTGAGAAACTTGAGGCTAGTGCAAACACAAGTGATAGCACAAGTAATGATGAGCAACTTGTTAAGAAGAATGAAAAACTAAAGCAAAGTTAGCTAGCACACAAGATGCATACAAAAGTTTGCTTGCTAAAATGGAAATCATGTGCAAACATTGTGATGAGCTAACTAATAAAGTTGCCAATATAGAAGCCATCGGAGCAAACCCCACCGAGGCACCTAAAATTGTAAAATCAATCTTTGATTTGCCTAAAAAGGATGCCTATACTTCTTGCATTGATTTACTTGATTTAGACACCCATATGCAAACAAGCTTGTGTTGAGGATATGATTGTAGAAACATGTACACAAGAAGTTGCAATGAAAAATGATCTACTAAGGCAAGAAGTGGCCCGCCTCACCATGGACTTGACTCAAGCAAAAGGCAAGAAAAAGCAAACCCAAACTCATCAAGACAACACTGTCAAGGGAGTGAAGAAGCTTGATGAGGAGCAAACCATGGTTTGTTATGTTTGCCCCAAGGAAGGCCACAAGTCCTATGAGTGCAAGGTGAAGCATGGGGGAGAGAAAAAGAAGAAAGAGAAGAAAAAGCAAACAAGCAAGCTCTCCAACACCTACACCAACAAGGTGAACAAGAAGGCCTCCACATCTTACCTTTTGAAGAAGAAGAAGAATGACAAGGTGGTGGCCATCAAGGTAAACAAGCAAGTCAACAATGGGGCCAAACGCATTTGGGTGCCTAAGGACATTATATCAACCATGAAGAGCACCAAAAAGGTTTGGATCCCGAAAGGGAAGTGAGTAGCCAAATTGGCCATGGGGAATTTGGAGACTTGGCAGAGGTTGGGTGCATATCATGGGATGCATCACATTGGATCATGTCATTTCCAAGTATGATAGTGGCTACTATGTACCCAAGTTCCCCTACCTATGTGAGGTAACTAGATTTAATTTCTTGCCATTTATTTTTAGGATCTAGTCCCTCTCATTGCCTAGGATTGCATTTGCATGATTAAATCCTTTGTCATGCATACACTAGGCTTATCATATGGTAGTTTTGCTCGGTATCACTCTCATCCTTGGAGCAAACCTACATGGTTTAATTTGTTTAGGAGCACGGCACATAACTTCTCTTACTTGTTTTATCTTATATGTGCCAAATTCCAAATAGTAGATGAACTACCCCGATTACCATCTTCAATTGGTGTCACATTTCTAGTGATGTCAACTTGCAAAATGGTAGTTTGACCTTACAAGTCAATGTGCATATCTCCTACAAGTATTTCAAGCTTGTATGCACACTTTTAGGGGGAGGTTACTCTACAATTTGGAAGCTTTGAGACTAACACTACTTTCAAGTTTATCATCTGTGTAGTAGTCTCATTGCAAGGAAAATGGAGTCCCGGAGACAAGCATCTTGTGTGGTGATAATCCAATTGGTATCTACATGTGGTATTCCTAACCGATATCATTATGTTGATTTCAATTTGATTCTCTTATATGCTTTCTCCATACATTATATAGATTAAACTCCTTTGTGCATAAATTTGCCGGTTATGCATATGCTTTGCCATACACCATATGTATGCATACACTTAGGGGGAGTTTAGTTTATATAATGTGGGAGTCAAATTTTGTGACCAATTCCACTCCACATAAAAAGGATCACAAAATTTGACCCTCCCTTGTGCCACTAATGTCTTTCTTTTCGGTGTTTGATTCCAAAGGGGGAGAATTTGAAGGACCAAAAGCAAGCTCAACTTAAAATTAATAACCCAAACCAAAATTCAAAATTTTTTGTGGTTATGACTTTGGGATGGTCCGAGAAAGGGAGGATGTGGATTATGGAGTTAGGAGGAGACTTAAATCCATAATATCACAAAGGGACCTAATGGCAATGGCAAGATAAGTTTTAGTAGTGCTTTTCATTTTGGTATCTTTTAGCATCATATGTTCTTGCCTTTGCATTGCATCCTAGCAAGTAGATTGCAGTTTCAAATTATGTATGTATTATTTGCTTGCTTTGGTTGTGTTGTCATCAATCACCAAAAAGAGGGAGATTGTAAGGAAAATGGACCTCGACCCATTTAACTTTGGATTTTGGTGTTTGATGATCAACATAACCAAATTGGACTAATGTGTTTGCAAGTGTTTTTTTTTGTAGTCCAATAAGATGCACATGTGACTTGGACGAAGGCAATATGGTGATCAAATGATCAACACCTCAAGCAAGACCCTGCAAGATGTATTGAAGAATTACAAAGATCAAGCAAAGTCCAAGACACAAGAAACAGAGGCCCGGACGCAAACAAAGTTGAGCCGCTCAAGCCGAGACAAGAGCTGATTGAATTGGAACTGTCTCATGATTTTGTATTTTCTCAAAATGACACGGAATTACCATAAAGCTGTTGAGCATTTCATTAGCTTTCCAAAAAGTCCAAGATCATCGAAATCGGAGTTCGGAGCTAAGAGTTATGCCCGCTCAAGCCGAGACAAGAGCTGATTGAATTGGAACTGTCTCATGTTTTTGGAGTTGCTCAAACTGACATGGCACTAGCATAAAGTTTTAGAGAATTTTATTAGCTTTCCAAAAAGTCCAAGATCATCAAAATCGGAGTTCGGAGCTAAGAGTTATGCCCAAAATACGAAAGCCTATCTCTCTCAAAATGGAGCAACGGATGCTCCGATGCAGGGTCCGATGACCTCCGAAATCAGCCCAGAATGAACAGTGTGATGGTAGAGTCCGATGCCAGCATCCGATGCACTATTGTAGCGTCCGATGCCCCCGAAAAACAGGTCTAACGGCTAGTTTTCCAACGGCTACTCATCACATGAGCATAGGACGCGTCCGATGCCATCACTGTAGTGAATGATGCTCTATAGAAAGCTGATTTCAGCCCCCCCTCCCCCCCCAACGGCTCTATTTGATTGGGGGGCTATATATACCACCTCTAACCGGCCAAATGAGGTGTGGAGGAGTAAGGAAACATAACAACAGTGTTGCTACACCATATTAGTGCCTCCATATGCATAGTGCTTAGTGATTTACATGGTGATTAGTGTAGGTGCTTTGCGAAGTGCTTAGGCTAGTTAGACCACCGCTCATGCGCTTGCTCTAGGTTTAGGCCTAGTGTTTAGTGAGGTTTGCATACCTCTTGCTACTCGGTGCTTGTGTGCACCATTGTTGTACATTGGAGGGGCTTGTAGTCTTGCGAGACCACACCAACCGCGTTTGTGGTGTGGCTACCACCGTGTACCGAAGGGAACAAGGCCCGCGGCAGTTGAGCCGAAAGCTTGATAGTGGAGACGGCAGGAAGCATCCGGGAGAGGCTTTGCCATGAGTGGCTTAACCGGAGATCCACTTGCGCGTGGGGAAGGACCGGAGCTATCCACGGAGTCACCCGACCGGGAGCTTGGCCCTTGCGAGGGATTCCTTGCGAGGGGCTCCAATGAGGACTAGGGGGAAGCTTGTGTGCTTCTCGATACCTCGGTAAAAATAACGGAGTCGTCGACGGGAGTTTGCATCTCTACCTTGCTCTTTAGCTTCCGCATTTACTTTGCTACCTTAATTATGTATTTACCTTTCCTAGCTTAGTTGTTAGGCTAGTTGATAGGTTTGGAACCTTGGTCGCATAACACTTTTGCGGTAGAGATAGCAACACACGTAGCAAAACCATAGTTGCTCTTTTATCTAGTTTACTTTCTTGCATAGGTTTTGACTAGGTGGTAATTAGAGGCCATAGTTAGAGTAAAGTTTTTAGTTGCCTAATTTACCCCCCCCCCCCTCTTAGGCGTCACAGTCCTTTCAGTTGGTATCAGAGCCAGTTGGCTCATTTTTGGACTCTTGGCTTCACCGCCGTTGAGCCGACGCTATTGAGAGTGGTTGGGATGAATACCTCTAGGCCTCCGCACTTTGACGGCACAAACTTTCCCTACTATAGTGCTAGAATGGCTTGCTACCTAGAAGCAGTTGATCTAGGTGTTTGGAGAGTCACCCGCGACGGGATGAAACCCCTTAAGAATCTCGAGAAGCCTACCGCAGGTGATGAAAAGGAAATTCATCTTAATGCTAGAGCTAAAAATTGCTTGTTTGAATCGTTTAGCATGGATGTGTTTAACCAAGTTTTTACTTTACAAACATCTCATGAAATTTGGCTAAAACTTCATGAGCTCCATGATGGCACAAGTAATGTTAGAGAGCAAAAACATCACCTAGCTAAATCAAGTTATGATTCTTTTAAAATGAATGAAAATGAGCTTGTTCGTGATATGTATTCTCGTTTGAATCTAATTATCAATGAGCTCAATTCTATTGGAATTACAAAGCTAGGTGATGCGGATATTGTGAGGAAGATCATCTTCGTGCTTCCAAAGAACAAGTATGCAACCATCATCACCTTCCTCCACAACATGGAAGACTTGAGCACCATGACCCCGTCCATTGTCATTGGCAAATTGGTGGCATTTGAGATGTCACGCAAGATGGGTCAAGAAGAAGCCACTTCATCAAGCAAAGGCATCGCTCTCACATGTGATGAGCACAAAAAGATGAAGGGCAAAAAGCAAGTTGAGACAAGCTCAAGCTCCTCAAGTGAAGAAGAAGAGGATGATGAAGATGAAGAATCAAGTGATGATGATCAAGCCTCCACCTCATCTGACTCCTCCTTAGATGAAGAAGAAACAATCAAGCTTATGAAAGGAGTGAAGAGGATGATCCGCAAGCTCAATGTCAAGGGTGTGCCCATCACAATTGAAGATTGCCTCTTCACCAATCAAAGAAGAGAGCAAAGGAAAAATGGATGCTATAGATGTGGCAAGAGAGAGCACTTTGTGGAAGATTGTCCAAAACAAAAGCCCACACCCAAGGACAAGAAAAACAAGGGATGCAAGGCCAAAGCCCTCACCACCATCAAGACATGGGATGATTCATCAAGTGATGATGATGCCCAACACAAGAGGCGTGGTCACAAGCACTCATCATCAAGCTCCTCACGTGTGTGCCTTATGGCACGAGGTAACACAAGCTCTATCTCTAGTGATAGTGATAGTGATAGTGATAGTGATAGTGATAGTAATAGTGATGATGAGCTACCTTCTTATAATGAACTTGTGCAAGATAATCTCAAATATGCTAAGGCTTGCACTAGCCAACAAAAGAAAATAAATGCTATAAAAGAAAAATTAGATAGTTCTCAACAAGCTTATAATGCCATGCTTGATCAATATGAAACTTTTTCAAACCTAAATGTTGAGCTATCTAATAAAATTGAGAAACTTGAGGCTAATGCAAACACAAGTGATAGCACAAGTAATGATGAGCAACTTGTTAAGAAGAATGAAAAACTAAAGCAAAGTTAGCTAGCACACAAGATGCATACAAAAGTTTGCTTGCTAAAATGGAAATCATGTGCAAACATTGTGATGAGCTAACTAATAAAGTTGCCAATCTAGAAGCCATCGGAGCAAACCCCACCGAGCCACCTAAAATTGAAAATCAATCTTTGATTTGCCTAAAAAGGATGCCTATACTTCTTGCATTGATTTACTTGATTTAGACTCACCCATGTGCAAACAAGCTTGTGTTGAGGATATGATTGTAGAAACATGTACACAAGAAGTTGCAATGAAAAATGATCTACTAAGGCAAGAAGTGGCCCACCTCACCATGGACTTGACTCAAGCAAAAGACAAGAAAAAGCAAACCCAAACTCATCAAGACAACACCGTCAAGGGAGTGAAGAAGCTTGATGAGGAGCAAACCATGGTTTGTTATGTTTGCCGCAAGGAAGGCCACAAGTCCTATGAGTGCAAGGTGAAGCATGGGGGAGAGAAAAAGAAGAAAGAGAAGAAAAAGCAAACAAGCAAGCTCTCCAACACCTACACCAACAAGGTGAACAAGAAGGCCTCCACATCTTACCTTTTGAAGAAGAAGAAGAATGACAAGGTGGTGGCCATCAAGGTAAACAAGCAAGTCAACAATGGGGCCAAACGCATTTGGGTGCCTAAGGACATTATATCAACCATGAAGAGCACCAAAAAGGTTTGGATCCCGAAAGGGAAGTGAGTAGCCAAATTGGCCACGGGGAATTTAGAGACTTGGCAAAGGTTGGGTGCATATCATGGGATGCATCACATTGGATCATGTCATTTCCAGGTATGATAGTGGCTAGTATTTACCCAAGTTCCCCTACCCATGTGAGGTAACTAGATTTAATTTCTTGCTATTTATTTTTAGCATCTAGTCCCTCTCATTGCCTAGGATTGCATTTGCTTGATTAAATCCTTTGTCATGCATACACTAGGCTTATCATATGGTAGTTTTGCTCAGTATCAAGTTTTGCTCGGTATCACTCTCATCCTTGGAGCAAACCTACATGGTTTAATTTGTTTAGGAGCATGGCACATAGCTTCTCTTACTTGTTTTATCTTATATGTGCCAAATTCCAAATAGTAGATGAACTACCTCGATTACCATCTTCAATTGGTGTCACATTTCTAGTGATGTCAACTTGCTAAATGGTAGTTTGACCATACAAGTCAATGTGCATATCTCCTACAAGTATTTCAAGCTTGTATGCACACTTTTAGAGGGAGTTTGCTCTACAATTTTGAAGCTTTGAGACTAACACTACTTTCAAGTTTATCATATGTGCAGTAGTCTCATTGCAAGGAAAATGGAGTCCCGGAGACAAGCATCCTGTGTGGTGATAATCCAATTGGTATCTACATGTGGTATTCCTAACTGATATCATTATGTTGATTTCAATTTGATTCTCTTATATGCTTTCTCCATATATTATATAGATTAAACTCCTTTGTGCATAAATTTGCCGGTTATGCATATGCTTTGCCATACACCATATGTATGCATACACTTAGGGGGAGTTTAGTTTATATAATGTGGGAGTCAAATTTTGTGATCAATTCCACTCCATATAAAAAGGATCACAAAATTTGACCCTCCCTTGTGCCACTAATGTCTTCCTTTTCGGTGTTTGATTCCAAAGGGGGAGAATTTGAAGGACCAAAAGCAAGCTCAACTTAAAATTAATAACCCAAACCAAAATTCAAAATTTTTTGTGGTTATGACTTTGGGATGGTCCGAGAAAGGGAGGATGTGGATTATGGAGTTAGGAGGAGACTTAAATCCATAATATCACAAAGGGACCTAATGGCAATGGCAAGATAAGTTTTAGTAGTGCGTTTTATTTTGGTATCTTTTAGCATCATATGTTCTTGCCTTTGCATTGCATCCTAGCAAGTAGATTGCAGTTTAAAATTATGTATCTATTATTTTCTTGCTTTGGTTGTGTTGTCATCAATCACCAAAAAGGGGGAGATTGTAAGGAAAATGGTCCTCGACCCATTTAACTTTGGATTTTGGTGTTTGATGATCAACATAACCAAATTGGACTAATGTGTTTGCAAGTGTTTGTTTTGTAGCCCAATAGGATGCACATGTGACTTGGACGAAGGCAATATGGTGATCAAATGATCAACACCTCACGCAAGACCCTGCAAGATGTATTGAAGAATTACAAAGATCAAGCAAAGTCCAAGACACAAGAAACAGAGGCCCGGACGCAAACAAAGTTGAGCCACTCAAGCCGAGATAAGAGCTGATTGAATTGGAACTGTCTCATGATTTTGGATTTGCTCAAAATGACATGGCATTAGCATAAAGCTGTAGAGCATTTTATTAGCTTTCCGAAAAGTCCAAGATCATCGAAATCGGAGTTCGGAGCTAAGAGTTATGCCCGCTCAAGCCGAGACAAGAGCTGATTGAATTGGAACTATCTCATGTTTTTGGACTTGCTCAAACTGACATGGCACTAGCATAACGTTGTAGAGAATTTCATTAGCTTTCTAAAAAGTCCAAGATCATCAAAATCGGAGTTCGGAGCTAAGAGTTATGCCCAAAATACGAAAGCATGTCTCTCTGAAAATGGAGCAACGGACGCTCCGATGCAGAGCAACGGACGCGCGTCCGATGCAGCGCCCGATGACCTCCGAAATGAGCCCAGAATAAACAATGTGATGGTAGAGTCTGATGCCAGCGTCCGATGCACTACTGTAGCGTCCGATGCCCCCGAAAAACAGGTCTAACGGCTAGTTTTCCAACGGCTACTCATCACATGAGCATAGGACGCGTTCGATGCCATCACTGTAGCGTCTGATGCTCTACAGAAAGCTGATTTCAGCCCCCCCCCCCCCCCAACAACTCTATTTGATTGGGGCCTATATATACCACCTCTAACCGGCCAAATAAGGTGTGGAGGAGTAAGGAAACATACCAAGAGTGTTGCTACACCATATTAGTGCCTCCATATGCATAGTGCTTAGTAATTTACATGGTGATTAGTGTAGGTGCTTTGCGAAGTGCTTAGGCTAGTTAGACCACCGCTCATGCGCTTGCTCTAGGTTTAGGCCTAGTGTTTAGTGAGGTTTGCATACCTCTTGCTACTCGGTGCTTGTGTGCACCATTGTTGTACATCGGAGGGGCTTGTAGTCTTGCGAGACCACACTAACCGCTTTTGTGGTGTGGCCGCCACCGTGTACCGAAGGGAACAAGGTCCGTGGCGGTTCCGCCAGAAGCTTGATAGTGGAGACGGCGGGAAGCATCCGGGAGAGGATTTGCCACAAGTGGCTTAACCAGAGACCCACTTGCTCGTGGGGAAGGACCGGAGCTATCCACGGAGTCACCCGACCGGGAGCTTGGCCCTTGCGAGGGATTCCTTGCGAGGGGCTCCAATGAGGACTAGGGGGAAAGCTTGCGTGCTTCTCGATACCTCGGTAAAAATACCGGAGTCGTCGACGGGAGTTTGCTTCTCTATCTTGCTCTTTAGCTTGCACATTTACTTTGCTACCTTAATTATGTCTTTACCTTTCCTAGCTTAGTTGTTAGGCTAGTTGATAGGTTTGGAACCTAGGTCGCATAACTCTTTTGCGGTAGAGATAGCAACACACCTAGCAAAACCATAGTTGCTCTTTTATCTAGTTTACTTTCTTGCATAGGTTTTGACTAGGTGGTAATTAGAGTCCATAGTTAGAGTAAAGTTTTTAGTTGCCTAATTCAACCCCCCCCCCCCTCTTAGGCGTCACGGTCCTTTCACAATGGATGGAAAATTCTCTGTGGAACTCTTTTCGGTTTATCCTGTTCTATTTATATTATATTATTTATCTTATACTCCCTCTGTATCACAAATAGAAGACGTTTAGGACAGCGACACGGTCTCCAAAGCATGATTTTGACCATTTATTTATTTAAAAATATTTGTTGTAAAGTGGTATATATATACTTTTATGAAAATACTTTTCAAGATTAATTTATTTATATGATTTTTACATTTTAAAACTCAATAATTTAAAAGTTATTCATGATTTATATTCCCAATGTTTGACCGAAATCTTTTCCAAACGTCTTCTATTTGTGATACGGAGGGAGTATCTGTTATGATTGATTCCTGTATTGAGAAGATCTAGTGGAACTCTTATCATAATCATACATGTGTGTGTCTTAGTTTGTAGAGTTTATCTCCTGCCACTCTCTTGAGCTTAGAAGTAGAGGCATAATATAAATAACGATACCTTAGAACTCTCCTAGGTGAAATGCTACAACGGATGTATTTTATCTGTGTGCTTGAGGATAATCTCATTTCATATTTTAGAAGGACATCATCATAAATACAACCACATCTCTAGTGTTGCTGCTAGTGGTGACAGTCTAGCTTTAAAGGTGATGACATTAAGATTTATCTACCCACACTTCTAACGTCGTTATCTGAAGTAGTGCTAAGAGATATCAACAAGGGTCCAGTGGAAGAGATGCTAGATTGTGGTATCATCCCCAAAGGCAGTGCTCTTTTCTCCTAACTCATCAAAACCTCCTCTACCTCATTGCATAGCAAAAATGAATCTACATGTAGCGGGCAACAAAGGTACACTTGTTCAAGATGAGAATGAGAAGACTGCAACTAAGAGTGCAACGGCTGACAAGCCGAAGAGTGACTCAACTGTAGAACAGCCTACTCCAAAGGAGTTTGCTGCACACAAGAAGCCTGCAGCTAAGTCCACAGCTAAAAGGGACAACAAACTGAACACGCAGGGAACTAGCAATGAGCAGCAGCAGTGACCGTCCAGATCGACTGAGTGCCCCTGTCGGTTCTTTATGGACAAAGGGCAACCCCGAGTTCAAATATGGACATCCAATGTTATCACCCGGAGAGCTTGACAAGGAAGGACCTGGTTGTGTTGCTCTTCATGACTGCTACATGAAAGAAGTTCAAGAGGACATAAATATTGGGATTACTACATTGATCAAGCACCTGCATTTTTGGCATATAGAACAAGCATCTCCTTTCTATGTGGGATTAGAAGATTTGTTTAACCTTTTAACACTTGATGGATTGGATATGGGCGTTCTTCGATTCTTGACACTATAAGTATAATTTATTCTATTATGTACACATTCATTTGTACCTAGCATACACAGACCTCTTTATATATTTGCTTGCTAAATTACCTTTCTATCCTAGATGCCTCATTCAAGAAGCTAGAGCAAGTCTTTGTTAGTTGGCCTTCATAATCTAGATTCATTGTCAATAAAAACCATGAACAAAGATTGGCGTTATAGCGTGGATTATCTAGAATTTTACCTAAGAAAATATGCTAGCAAGATTTTTGTGATATTTGCGCATAACCCGAGCAGGCACTGGGTTGCTATTGTCATCGCTCGCAAGTGGAAGAAGGTGTTGTACCTTGACTCCTATAGAGGCAGGGAGACAGATTTGGCCTCTATAAAATCATTGATAGATTAGTGAGTATTTTCTAACCTATAATCATGCCATATATATCTTTCTTAATTATGTTACTGAAAGAATGTGACAACATAACTCATGTATGTGTAGGGCTTTTGCCAGTTGCCAACCCAAGGTAACTAAGAAGGGGCTGAGAAAAGTGAGGTTGAGCCATGCCACCAAAATTATAGTAAGTAGTGCTTCACTTCTAGTTGTGAACTACTGTTTCAATTCAGTTATTAACCTATGTGTTCCATATGTTTGCAGTCCCAGTAGCAAGGTATGAACAACATGTGTGGGTTCTTTACAGGCCGAAAAGGAGCATGCTGAGGTAAACTGTTGTGGATGTTTGGGTCATCGAGCTCATTGACATAACTAGCATTGGAGCTAACTGGAATGTTTGCATGCAAATGTGTAATGTTTAGGTCATGGAATGGGTGCAATGACATTTGTTGTTGTTCATTATATGGATAATTGTGTTGTTATTAGTACAATTTACAACCACTAACATGTTATTACATCCATGCATAGTAATGCTTTGTGCTATCTTTGACTCATCATATACTTGTTATGTCTTGCATATGCTTCATCTAGTAAATATTTTTCTCAAATCTTATGCCTACCTTTCTTTGTCTTAGGAGTTTGAATTGTTGTCCACTAAAATCAACCTGGCGGACATTAGAGAGAAGACCACTATTTATTGTGGACCAGGTCATCAACACAGAAGGCGAGTTTTTTTTTCTAGCCAACTCAAATTACATACTTTAAAGGCATACAAAGGTATATATGTTGATTTTGTTCACTTGTTGCGTGCATGTCTATGATTTAGGAGCTATGAAAGTTGGAGATATTACATAATGTGCCTATTGCTACATGTAAAAGTGTGATTTTAATTTTTATTGTGTGACGAGTGCAGATGAACAATCTGTGATGAGCCAGTGTGACGAACAATATGCTAAAAATAGTTCTGTATATGTATGTCATTTTCATAAGATCTGTGAATATATATTTGTGTTGTTGGCTACATACGGGGGTCTAGGCTACACACGCATCTGTAGCATTCGCCTTGTTATAGACACGCCCACAATATCGTCTTTGGCTTCCATATTGGTATAGACGCGTATTTAAAAAAGTGTCTGTACTCACTAAACTACTATAGACATGTGTTAGATCTAAGCGTCTGTACTAAGGATGTTACTTTAGTCGTGTGTAGTTGAAACGCCTCTGCAGATTTAGCAAATACTACAGTCACGTGTTAGCAAAGCCGGTATGTATTGTTCCGAAATGTTAATCTCATGTGGGAAAAACACGACTGTAACTTTTACAGTCATGTGTTAGCGAAGCACGTCTATAGTAGTTGCAAATGGTACAATCTCATGTAAAAAAAGTACGATTGTAGCATGTGCAACTATTACAGTCACTTGTTAGCAAAGTTACTGTAATAGATGCACACGCTTGTTAGTAAATAGTATAGTCACGTCTTAAACACATGTCTGTGATAAATACTGTTACAGATGCGCTATCAGTGACACCAGTTTAAAATACAGTCGTGTATATATGTTAGTATTATAGACGTATTTTTTGTGTGTCTGTAATAAGGACAACTTACAGACGCAAATAAACGGAAGAGTTTTTTTGCGTCTATAGTAAGCCCAAACACGCGTATGTAATGTGGTTTTTATACAGTGCATCTTATGTGAAATGCAAAGAAGCTAAAAAGTATGGAGAGAGCTGAATATGGAGGGAGTAAGATGCGAACTAACTGAATCGACCTTAGCAAGGGAGATGATGGAGCATATTTTAAAGCTACAGAGGAGAGAACAACTTACAACAATAATGTTGTTATGGCTCTACTGGGAGGAACAAAACAAATTTAGAGAAGGAGAGAGTAGAGTGGCTACCGAAGTCTCGTACTCCATCCGTATATCATAGCCATGTTGACTGGCAATTTTCAGATAACGGCGGGAGAGAGGTGTGTGTCGGGAAATCTGCAGAGAAGCGATGGCTAGAACCGGAACAAGAAGTTAAAAGTGAATTTTGATGGGTGCTTTCCATGAAGCAAGAAGTGAAAGGGAGTAAGGTGCGGATACATGGGTGTATGCCGAGTCTCTGAGTGATGAGTGATTGTCAACTGGGATGATGCGCATATTCTTTGGCTTGTGTTGTGCAGGTGTCGAGCACGGATACAGTGATCAGAGGCAAGGTGAAGGTCAAGTAGAGACGTGCCGTGCCGATGGACCGAGAGTGGCGAAGGGCGGACGTGAGGCTTGGACTGAGGGACCGGTGGCCCGAGGATCAGCTGTGGTGGCTGACAGCCTGGGACAGCGACGAGCGAAGACTTGCGGTCATGTGTTGCCTGAGTCGTGGACTTGGGGACACGTGTCGGTGGACGGGGTGCACGGGAGGTGCATCCCCTCTATAGTTTGGTTTGGTGGTAGAGCCAGAGAAAAACCATCGGGTGGACGGTTTCCAGGTTTGGGCCTCAAAACCTGGGTGCTGATGGTTTTCGAGTTTGGCCACAAAACTCGGGCTGAGGACGGTTTCCAGGTTTGGGCCTCAAAACCTGGGCGCTGCGGGTTTGCTGAGTTTGGGCCTCAAAACTCAGGCCATGGATGGCTGGTTTCCCGGTTTGGGCCTCAAAACCGGGGGTTGGCTGTGAAGGCTGGTTTCCCGGTTTGGGCCACAAAAGCGGGGGTGCGACGTCCGGGAAAAGGACAAGCAGAGCGGTGGCGGCACGTGGCGGCAATCGGGAGGTTGCGTCGAGGCAACGCTACGAGTTGTGCGGGCGTGGCCGTCGGATCCACCTACCATCGAGTTGGTCCAGAATAACCTTAGGGTTTAGCTGGTTTGCTCTGTAAGTAGTTAGGGGTAGAGTGGGAATTAGGAATAGTTAGAATTAGGATAAGTAGGGGGAGACAGCCACCTCCCCATCCATCTCAGTCATTTGCTCTTTGCTTCTAGGGTTTCCTGCTCTCCCAATCTCCTGCTGTAGCTAGCTGAGATCCGCAGAGAACCATACCTCTGTGTACTGGAGATTTTGAGGAAGTGAGGCCGTAACCTCACTGTTGTAGCGTGTGGTAGCCACACGGTTGCAGATCGTTGTGTTGATTCGCGTTTTGGTTCGTGTTCTTCACGTTCTTCGTTTCTCTGCGATTTTCCCGTCACTTGATCTCCCTCTCTAGTGCGTCTTTGCAAAATCCGTTTGAATCAACTTGTTCTTTGTAGTGAGGAGGTCATTTCGACCAAAGGAATTTATCTAACTCCTCACGAACAAGTAGATCGGGTCGATTTCGTTTTCGTGGCACTTTTTCGGTTCATCACCTTCCCCTTCGATTTCCCGTTGATTGAGTTGATTTGAGCGGATGATTTCTTGGGGATGGTCTCCTAACTACCTCGTGATCATCCTCTTCAAGTTTGGGATCAAGGGATTTTTGGTTGGATCGATTTGGAGGAGATTTGGGTGAAGGGCGACCGAATTCGCCCTCACTGGGTGTCGGCGGACAGTCCGCCACCCCAGGCGCGGACAGTCCGCGCATCGGGGCTGGTCCAGTCCAGCCGCTGGCTGCCTCTGCTGTTTTGGCTCGAGACACCGGCGGACAGTCCGTCGTGCTAAAGTGCGGACAGTCCGGGACCGAGTAGGGGGACTTCAGCAGCCGTGTGTTTTTGCACACTTGACCGGCGGACAGTCCGCCACCAGAGTGCGGACAGTCCGCCACCAGAGTGCGGACAGTCCGCAGTAGGCACGGACAGTCCGGGACCTCAGGGCCGGACAGTCCGGGAATTGCCTGAGGGTTGCATTTTAGTGCGTTTGCTCTCCCAGCTTCCTCGCTTGGTTTTCGGACTTCTCGTTTGGCCTTGTAGTTGACCAAGGAACCTCTCTAGGTATCCTTGCTACTCGTTAGCATTGGTATTTGGGGATTTCTCGACGTAGTCGTCTATCTACGTTCGAGACTTGGTTTTTGAGGGTCGAACTTGCTCCGGTGCTTTTGCCGTTTGGTTTGCTATCACTTTGTGGTGCCTCGCTGTGATCCTAGGGATCATCCACCCTCTTCCAAGGGTCGTAGGCATCACTGTTTCGGTCGTAGCTTTCGAGAAGTGATTTTGGGACATTTGGCCAAAGTTTCGAGAGAAATTTTATTGGCTCCCATTCACCCCCCCCCCCTCTGGTCACCTTGCTAGTGCTTTCTCGGTCCTTCAATTGGTATCGGAGCGGGTTAAGGATCTTCCACCTTAGCCGGTTCCAGATCCACAGAAGGCGACATGGATCGCGGCGTGGGGAAACCGCCGTTTTTCGATGGGACGAACTATGCGTATTGGAAGATACGCACGTCGGCCTATCTGCAGAGTTTGGGTGCTTCCATTTGGGATATTTGCAACTCTGCCGATTACGTGGTCTTGGCTGCTCGTGTCTCTCAGCTTCAGATCGATGAGCACGATGCCAATAGCCGGACCCATAATGCTCTTTTCTCATGCTTGAGCATGAGTGAGTTTGATCGCGTTTCTCACCTCGTTACGGCTCGGGAGATTTGGGCTACCCTCATGCGTTTCCATGAGGGAACCTCTCAAGTCAAAACCCGTCTCTACGAGTCGTTCAAGCGAGAGTATGAGAACTTTCGACATATGCCTGGCGAGAGCATAGAAAGTTTATTCGCTCGCTTTCAGGTGATTGTCAACAGGATGAGGGCTAACAAGGAGTTGTTGCCTTTCGATGATCATGAGAGGGCTCTCAAGCTTTTGCATACTCTCGATCGGTCGGTGTGGGATTCCAAGGTTCAGGCGATCGTCGAATAGCCTAACTATGAGACCCTCACGTGCGACGAGCTCTTTAGTAAGCTCAAGTCCAGTGAGATCGATGCCATGGCGAGGGCTTCTTATGAAAATCCTTCTGGCCCGTCGATGGCTTTGCTTTCTGGCTCTTCTGCTACCCCCTCTGGAGGTTTTGCACTCTCTTCTCTCTTTTCTGTCATAGAGGAGCAGCTGGAGTCTTTGGGGGATGACGAGTTGGCTATGCTCGCCAACCGGTTCTCGCGGTTTCACGACAACCGCATGAACCGTTGCCGCGGAGGAGGACGCTCGGGATGCTACGAGTGCGGTGACCCCAACCACTTCATCGCCAACTGTCCCAAGAAGAAGCACTCATCTGGGAAGGGCGATCATGGGCACAAGTACGAATCCGGCAAGCGCAAGGAGAAGTACGTCCCCGCAAGGCACAAGCGGAAGGGCGGCTTCCACAAGGAGTACATCAAGACGAAGTACTTGGAGAAGGCCCAGGCTGAGCAGCGTGCTTTCTTCGCCACGCTCAGCGACGTCGACGACTCGGACGACGACTCTGCTTCCTCAAGCGACGACGAGTCCGAGAAGAAGAAGAAGATCGAGGACAAGCTGAACGGTCTTTGCTTCTTCGCCAACGATGACGGCTTCTGCACCATGGCCCTCGGCAAGGAGGTTGACGGCGAGCTGGAGGAGACCCCTCGGAACGACGACGACGACGACACCTCCCAGGTATCTCAGACCCCCGATGAGCTTTCTGCTGAGGTCGAGAAGCTTACTGTCGCGCTCCTTAGTCAGGATAAGTTGCTTAGGCGTGCTGCTAGAGAGCGCAAGGAGTTTAGGCAGAAGTGGGAGGATACGGTGAAGGAACTTGAATCTGTCAAGTCTACCGTTGTTGTCACCGAGGAGGAGTGTGAGATGTGCACCACGCACATGACTGACCTTCTCACTTTGAGGGGTAAGTATGTGGCGTTGGTAGGAGAGGTGGATGAGCTCCGGGCTAGACCCATGTTGTTGGGTGCGTGCAAGACTTGTCCTGTCTTGCAATCTGAGTTGGCAGAGAAGAATGCCAAGATTGTGTTTCTTGAAGAGGCCAACTCAGGTAGCACATGTGTGGCTAGGTGTGTTCTTTGTGAGGGTTTGGAGATGGAGATCGCTAATGTGAAGCATGACAAGATGCAAACCGAGGAGGAAAACACATACCTTCGGACCATCTTGTCATGGGTGTCTAGCGGTGAACCACAGCTCGGGATGATGATCTCCCAATTCAAGCGAGCTGCTGGAGGTCCTGGTGTAGGTTTTGCTCCGGGTGTTGATGTGTCATCTTTTGGCAAGATTGGAGAGTCGAGTGGTCTGAACCCATGTGAGAAGCCTAACTCCACCACTACTCCCAAGCTTACCAAGATACCACCCAAAGAGCCTCTCAAGCCTAACACCAAGGATGGGGTCTTTGTTGAACCTCCGAGAGCTCCACCCAAGAAACAATCATGGGCTCCTAAACCAAACCATCTCAAGAACAAGCTTGACACCATGCCACCCATCCAGGAGGATCTTATGCCACAGAAGGGCAAAGTGATCCACACCCACTACCGTGAGTACCAACAACCCCCTTTGAGAGCGGTGAGGTACCATTGTGAGCATTGTGGGACAGATGGACACTTGAGTGAGTTCTGCTTTCGGCGCAAGAGAGAGGTACGCCGTGCAAGGGAGATGAACAACCCGGACATGTACCATCCTTTCCATGATGTACATGTGCCGAATGTTCAGAGGAGAGCTGCTAGGCCTAGAGGTCCAGAACCTCAAGTTCCCAGGCCTAGGCAGCAGAGAGGACGTGCCCGGCGGGAGCCTGCAGTTGTAGGCTATGGACCCCGTGGCGGTGGCTTTGTAGTTGAGCGCTTTTCTCCACCGCGTTTTGAGTATCGCGGTGAGCGCTCCTTCCCCAGCGGACCACGTTTTCCTCAGCGTGGTGATCGCTTTCCCCGTAGGCGTGCTAGGAATGGTTTTTCTGCTAACCGTTCTTTTGAGCAGTCAGCCCAACACTGGTATTCCCCTTATTTCACTAACCCCAGTGTTGGACCGTATGCTCACCCTATGTCTTTTTATTGATGTAGGTAAAACGATTGGAGAACGTTTGGTTGGTGGATTCCGGTTGCTCGAGGCACATGACCGGAAATGCCAAGTGGTTCTCCAGTCTTAGTCCGGTCACCGGGAAGGAGTTTATCACCTTCGGCGACAATAGCAAAGGTAAAGTGTTGTCTCGTGGGTCAGTGCGAGTTAATGAGCACTTTGTGTTGCGTGATGTTGCTCTTGTTTCTAACTTGCATTTTAACCTTCTTTCTGTTTCGCAACTCTTTGATGACGACTATGAGATTCATTTTAAGCCGAATCTCAGTCGTATTTTGGACCCTCAGGGCAATCTTGTTTGTGTGATTTCGCCCTTAGGGAATGTCTTTCGTGCGGATTTCTCAGAGTCATTTGGCATTTCCCGTTGTCTTGTGGCTGGACCTTCCTCCTCTGATCTTTGGAAGTGGCATAGGAGACTTGGACATTTGAGCTTCGACTTGCTTGCAAGACTTAGTTCACTTGGCCTAATCTGAGGATAGCCCAAGTTATCCATGGAGAAGGATCTTGTTTGCCATTCTTGTAGACATGGGAAGATGGTTGCCGCTCCCCACCATCTAGTGACTCAGGTCATGACTAAGCGCCCTGGAGAGCTTTTGCACATGGACCTTGTTGGTCCGGCCCGGGTGAGCTCAGTTGGGGGGAAGTGGTATGTGCTTGTTGTTGTTGACGACTTTTCGAGATATTCGTGGGTCTTCTTTTTAGCTGAGAAGACCGAGACTTTCTCCTTTGCTCGCAATCTGATTTTGCGTCTTCAGAACGAGTTCCCTTTGAACTCGATGCGAGCTATTAGGAGTGATAATTGTTCCGAATTCAAGAATTCGGATTTTGAGAAGTTTTGTAACTCTTTGGGTTTAGAGCATCAGTTTTCTTCCCTCTACACACCGCCACATAATGGTGTTGTAGAGAGGAAGAATCGGATCCTTGTAGAGATGGCCAGGACGATGCTCGATGAGCATAGGACTCCTAGGCGATATTGGGCCGAAGCTATGAGCACTGCATGCTACATTTCAAATCGCATTTTTCTCTGAGCTTTCTTGAAAAAGACTTCTTATGAGTTGTGTTTTGGAAAACTGCCCAAGGTGAGTTAGTTTAGAGTTTTTGGTTGCCATTGTTTTATACTCAAAAAGGGCAACCTGGACAAGTTTGAGTCTCGTTCTTCTGACGGTGTGTTTTTGGGTTATGGCACTCACACTCGAGCTTATCGTGTACTTAACCTTGACACTAACCGAGTCATGGAGACATCTGATGTCACCTTCGACGAGACCATGGTTTGTCCTTCTTCTCGTTTTGAGCGTGCAGGTGATCATGAGGTTGGTGAGCCTATTTTTGATGACGAGGACGAGGGTGCTGAAGGTATAGATGATCTAGCACCCCCTCCACCTGTTGTGCCGCAAGGAGCAGCTTCTACGATGACTCACGGTCCCGACACGTCTTCTTCCTGGGGGCCGTGGGATCCGCCACCCCGAGCGGTACCTTTTGTACCCGGGGAGGCACCAGCTGCTGTTGAGGGGGAGGCCACTTCGGCAAGGGAGGCGCCACGACACATTCAGCGCCAGCACCCGCCTCAGCAGATGATCGGCAGCATCGACGAACGTGTCACTCGGTCCAGGTCTCAAATTTCTCACTTTGCCCATTCTACTTTTGTTGCTGATTTTGAGCCCCGAGATGTTGGACACGCTTTGACGGATCCAGATTGGGTCAATGCCATGCATGAGGAGCTTGAGAACTTTGAGAGAAATCGGGTTTGGGTTCTAGTGTCTCCACCTTCTGAGTGTCATCCTATTGGGACAAAATGGGTTTTCAAAAACAAACAAGGAGAAGATGGCCATGTTGTGAGAAACAAGGCCAGACTCGTAGCCCAGGGATATAGTCAGAAGGAGGGGATAGACTATGAGGAGACATTTGCTCCTGTAGCTCGTTTGGAGGCTATTAGGATACTCTTGGCTTTTGCTGCATCCAAAGGTTTCAAACTTTTTCAAATGGATGTCAAGAGTGCCTTCTTAAACGGCTACATAGAAGAGGATGTGTATGTTAGACAACCCCCCGGTTTCGAAAATCCCAAGTTTCCAAACCATCTCTTTAAACTTCACAAAGCTTTGTATGGTTTGAAACAAGCCCCTAGAGCCTGGTATGATAGGTTGAAGACCTTTTTGCTTGCTAAGGTTTTTAAAATGGGATGTGTAGATAAAACGCTCTTTCTCCTCAAGCAAGGCACTGATACTCTCTTGGTCCAAATTTACGTGGATGATATCATTTTCGGTGGTTCTTCTCACGCTTTGGTTGCCAAGTTTGCAGATACTATGAGCAGGGAATTTGAGATGAGCATGATGGGGGAGTTGACGTTTTTGCTCGGGTTGCCAATCAAGCAATCCCGGGAAGGGACGTTCGTGCACCAGGGCAAGTACACCCGGGACATTCTGAAGAAATTCGATATGGGTGAGGCCAAGCCTCTTCCAACACCCATGTCGACCACGACGGCCCTGGATGCGGACAAGGAGGGAGAAGCAGTGGACCAGAAGGAGTACCGGAGTATGATCGGGTCGCTGCTGTACCTGACGACAACACGCCCGGACATTTAGTTCGCGGTGTGTCTTTGCGCACGATTTCAGTCTTCGCCGTGCACCTCTCACCGTCAGGCAGTCAAGCACATTATGAGGTACTTATGCTTCACTTCTGAGTTTGGGATTTGGTATTCTGCTTCCTCCACCCTTTCCCTTTGTGGTTATTCCGATGCCGATTTTGCTGGTTGTCGCATTGAGCGCAAGTCCACTTCTGGGACTTGTTAGTTTATTGGTTCTTCTCTTGTGTCGTGGTCTTCTCGCAAGTAGTATAGTGTCGCCCAGTCTACCACGGAGGCTGAGTATGTTGCTGCGGCTAGCTGCTGTTCCCAGTTACTCTGGATGATGGCCACTTTGCGTGATTTTGGTCTGAGCTTTTCTCGCGTTCCTTTGCTTTGTGACAGCACGAGTGCTATTAGCGTTGCTAAGAACCCCGTGCTTCACTCGAAGACCAAACACATTGATGTGCGCTTTCATTTTCTGCGAGACCATTATGAGAAGGGTGATATCGACCTTCGCTATGTCGATACTCATCATCAGTTGGCTGATATTTTCACCAAGCCTTTGGACCAATCAACCTTTAATCGGTTGAGACGTGAGCTTGGTGTGTGTTTCCCCTTTTAGATGGGGGAAAAATTTTGGTTCTTGTACGATAGACTGACTCTTTTTCGTTTGTCTTCGTTTTTATTTTGCATTTCAGCATACGCTATTACATTCTGAGCTTCATGTATATATTCTTTAGAATGTGACTATGCTCTATTTAGTATGCTCTGATGCTTATGTTGATGCTATGTAGCTTATGCTCTTTCTGATCACTGATACATGCTGTGAGCTGAGCTATTTTTGAATGGTGAATCTGCTTAACAAACATAAAACTTGAGAATGTTCACCATTGAGATATGCAACTAGCATGTGTAGGATGTGTTGAATTCATTCGTGCTTTTCATATAAGCTAGGTTGCTATGGCTCTAGTTCTGAGTCATTCACTTGCTTGGTATGTTCATATTCTGTTTAAAATTTGAACCAGGTTAAGTGAATTAGAAAGATCGAGATGGGATTGCTTGTCAACACATCACAGTTTCGAGACTGTTTCTCATTGCACTTTGAGTTAAACTTGAGCTGTGTAGTGTATGACCGAAACTGTTGCTTTAAGCTTCTGATTGCTTCTGCATAGGCTTCGCACAGTTGGAAAGTTAGGCAATGACAAGCTTTCAACCTCTCGCAGTCACATGCTGAATTCTGAACTTGTGTAATTTCACCGCTGCAACTCCGATTAAAATTTGAAAACACAAGTCTAAGTTTCATTCTGCAGCATGATGACTGAACTTTGCTAGGGGTAGTTCACCTTGTATACATGTTTAGCACTTGTTCGAATTCCTGTCTATACATGTTGTGTGCTATTTTGATGGTGAATACATTTTTTTGGCCAAAAACTGCTCACTGAGCTCTCATGTTCAGATTTCGTATTTGATGATCAGTTTGAGCCTTTGCTAGCTTGTATGCTTTCCAGTGAGTCATTAGAGCTATACTGTTTAGAGCATCTTTGCATTTTCTTGACTATATTCCTGAAGCTGCTAAGTTGCATCGTGACTCATATGCATTTTGGAAGGGGGAGCAATTCTCTTGTTGGCACTTTTGATGGTGCATTTTCTGAGAGGGAGAAAATTTGCTTTCGGTTCTTTTTGCTTGATGGTGCATTTTCAACTAAGGGGGAGAATTAGGACAAATCATACCTCCCATGTTCAAAGGGGAGAGGAATCGGTCGTGTGCACCATGCAAGGGGGAGCTTGCTCATGATGAGTTTTTGAAATTTCCAATTGGTTCAGAGCGTTTTTTTGCTAGTTGTGTTGAGCCTTTGCCTCTTTCTTGAGGGACTAGCATTCGCCTTTCAAATTTTCAATTGGTGTCGAGCTTTCTTGCTAGTTGTGTTGAGCCTCTGTGCCTCTATCTTGAGGGACTAGCATTTTGCTTCGATTTTTCATTTAGTATTTGCTAGCGGTGTCGAGCCGTTGCCCATGTCTTTGGGAACCAAGTTGTTTCGCTCTTTCCACATGACCTTCTTCGGCTTTGCTATGCTTTTGGGTCATTTGGTCAAGTTCTCTCTCTCTCCTTCTTCCTCCTTCTATTTCCTTTATGTTTTGTGTGAGTAGTTGACAATGCACTCATCAAGGGGGAGATTGCGGATACATGGGTGTATGCCGAGTCTCTGAGTGATGAGTGATTGTCAACTGGGATGATGCGCATGTTCTTTGGCTTGTGTTGTGCAGGTGTCGAGCACAGATACAGTGATCAGAGGCAAGGTGAAGGTCAAGTAGAGACGTGTCGTGCCGATGGACCGAGAGTGGCGAAGGGCGGACGTGAGTCTTGGACTGAGGGACCGGTGGCCCGAGGATCAGCTGTGGTGGCTGACAGCCTGGGACAGCGACGAGCGAAGACTTGCGGTCATGTGTTGCCTGAGTCGTGGACTTGGGGACACGTGTCGGTGGACGGGGTGCACGGGCGGTGCATCCCCTCTACAGTTTCGGTTTGGTGGTAGAGCCAGAGAAAAACCATCGGGTGGACGGTTTCCAGGTTTGGGCCTCAAAACCTGGGCGCTGATGGTTTCCGAGTTTGGCCACAAAACTCGGGCTGAGGACGGTTTCCAGGTTTGGGCCTCAAAACCTGGGCGCTGCGGGTTTGCTGAGTTTGGGCCTCAAAACTCAGGCCATGGATGGCTGGTTTCCCGGTTTGGGCCTCAAAATCGGGGGTTGGCTGTGAAGGCTGGTTTCCCGGTTTGGGCCACAAAACCAGGGGTGTGACGTCCGGGAAAAGGACAAGCAGAGCGGTGGCGGAACGTGGCGGCAATCGGGAGGTTGCGTCGAGGCAACGCTACGAGTTGTGCGGGCGTGGCCGTCGGATCCACCTACCATCGAGTTGGTCCAGAATAACCTTAGGGTTTAGCTGGTTCGCTCTGTAAGCAGTTAGGGGTAGAGTGGGAATTAGGAATAGTTAGAATTAGGATAAGTAGGGGGAGACACCCACCTCCCCATCCATCTCAGTCATTTGCTCTTTGCTTCTAGGGTTTCCTGCTCTCCCAATCCCCTGCTGTAGCTAGCTGAGATCCGCAGAGAACCATACCTCTGTGTACTGGAGATTTTGAGGAAGTGAGGCCGTAACCTCACTGTTGTAGCGTGTGGTAGCCACACGGTTGCAGATCGTTGTGTTGATTCGCGTTTTGGTTCATGTTCTTCGCGTTCTTCGTTTCTCCGCGATTTTCCCGTCACTTGATCTCCCTCTCTAGTGCGTCTTTGCGAAATCCGTTTGAATCAACTTGCTCTTTGTAGTGAGGAGGTCATTTCGACCAAAGGAATTTATCTAACTCCTCACGAACAAGTAGATCGGGTCGATTTCGTTTTCGTGGCACTTTTTCGGTTCATCACCTTCCCCTTCGATTTCCCGTTGATTGAGTTGATTTGAGCGGATGATTTCTTGGGGATAGTCTTCTAACTACCTCGTGATCATCCTCTCCAAGTTTGGGATCAAGGGATTTTTGGTTGGATCGATTTGGAGGAGATTTGGGTGAAGGGCGACCGAATTCGCCCTCACTGGGTGTCGGCGGACAGTCCGCCACCCCAGGCGCGGACAGTCCGCGCATCGGGGCTGGTCCAGTCCAGCCGCTGGCTGCCTCTGCTGTTTTGGCTCGAGACACCGGCGGACAGTCCGCCGTGCTAAAGTGCGGACAGTCCGGGACCGAGCAGGGGGACTTCAGCAGCCGTGTGTTTTTGCACACTTGACCGGCGGACAGTCCGCAGTAGGCGCGGACAGTCCGGGACCCCAGGGCCGGACAGTCCCGGAATTGCCTGAAGGTTGCATTTTAGTGCGTTTGCTCTCCCGGCTTCCTTGCTTGGTTTTCGGACTTCTCGTTTGGCCTTGTAGTTGACCAAGGAACCTCTCTAGGTATCCTTGCTACTCGTTGGCATTGGTATTTGGGGATTTCTCGACGTAGCCGTCTATCTACGTTCGAGACTTGGTTTTTGAGGGTCGAACTTGCTCTGGTGCTTTTGCCGTTTGGTTTGCTATCACTTTGTGGTGCCTCGCTGTGATCCTAGGGATCATCCACCCTCTTTCAAGGGTCGTGGGCATCACGATTTCGGTCGTAGCTTTCGGGAAGTGATTTTGGGACATTTGGCCAAAGTTTCGAGAGAAATTTTATTGGCTCCCATTCACCCCCACTCTGGTCGCCTTGCTAGTGCTTTCTCGGTCCTTCGTAAGGGACAGGTGCTAAAGGGAAATCTGCATAGTTAGACGGATGGGGCTTTGTTATTAGAGATGCTGATGAACATGTGTTAAGAGTTGGAGCAGGCCGCGAAGTATCCTTGCAGAATGCTTCCATGCTGAGTTGTTGGGTCCTTTCGCAGGCCTAAAAAAGGACATTACTATGGAAGTCGGGTGAGTAATCCTCGAAACAGATGTTGTAATGGTGAGGTCGGCTTTGGAGGGAGATGATTTCACTCTCTTCAATAGGTGCTACTGTATTATCACCGAAATCAAACACTTGATGTTACATGTTCCTATCTCTTGTAAGATTAGCCTATGTTCTTGAGTATTTAATAAGGTAGCGCATGCTGTTGTGGCTATTGGATGTAAAAATCCTAGTGGAGTCCTAAGAGCAACGTTAATAATACAACCAACTTGTTAGTTGTAAGGTTTCTTACAGCCTTCTCCGAGTTTGCTCGTATAGTAGTTATCTCTTCACAATTAATAATACATGACTCACTTGTCTGCTCACACAGAGCCGATTGTAAGCTTATAGTCTGTTTTTCTTCTCTCTTCTCCTCTCTCCTTCACCTCAACATTTAGTCTGCTTGTAGCCTGCTATTATACTTGCTCTAACCACTTGGGACAAGATCCCTCAAGGGTTGGCCTATGCTGATGACTAATGAAAAGCTTTTGTAGTTTCAAAAAAGGACTCTACCTCTCATGGTCAAAAACGGACTACTAAGAGCAAGTAACTTACTAGCGGTAAGAGTCCTTGCAGTCTTCTCTCAGCCTACTTATATAGTGATTGAGTCTTCACCATTAATATAGGATCCACTAGTCTCTCTCACAGATTTCTTGGTTCTTGTGTCTAAGACGGTTGTAAGCTTACAGCCCGTTTTTTCTCTCCTCCACATCAGCATTTAGCCGGCTTGTAGCCTTCTATAATACTTGCTCTAACTAGGAGAGAAATCGGCCTACCTGTGTAGGAGGTTTCTTCAAATCTACTAATACGATAGCGCTACATCAGTGCTACTGCTACAGTGTAAGAGTCAGCCTCTTCTAGAGGCTGTGTCAAACTGGCCTATAGTTTGCCATCCCAAGAGGACTTTAATTAATCATATACAGTAGTATATACTGGCCCACCCTAAAAAAGATGTTACTCCCTCCGTCCTCGAATAAATAGATTTCTAGAGTTGTCCTAAGTCAAACTTTTTAAACTTTGACTGAATTTTTAGAATAATACATCAATATTTATGATATCAAATTAGTATCAGAATATATTTTCATAATATGTTTATTTTATATTATAGATATTTTTACTCTTTTTTATAAAGTTAGTCAAACTTTAAAAAGTTTGACCGGCACGGATTCTAGGAATCGATTTATTCAGGCACAGAGGGAGTATTGTACTCTCTCCGTATCACAAATAGAAGTCGTTTAGGACAGCGACATGGTCTCTAAAACATAACTTTGACCACTTATTTTTTAAAAAATATTTGTTATAAAGTGACACATATATACTTTTATGAAAGTACTTTTCAAGATAAATTTATTTATATGATTTTTACATTTCTAAACTTAGTAATTTAAAAGTTATTCATGATTTATTTCCAATGTTTGACCGAAATCTTTTCCAAAACGACTTCTATTTGTTATAAAGCTCAAGGATTTGAAGTTTGACTAAACTTATTAAATATATATAGAAAATCACTATACTAAAATACTCCCTCGGTCTTAGTACACATCTCCTTTCTCGAGGATTTATATTTATATCTTCAAATAATTTTGTTATAGAAGTATAATCTACTCTTAATCTAATCATACTTACTACACATAATAAAAACGAGTATTTTTAAAATATACTTGTCAAACCTAGAAGTGTTTGACTTTTTGAAATATACATTTATTTTGAGACTAATAGAGTAATGATACTATTAGATTCGTCATTAAATATATCTTTTACAGTGTACCCTCTATTTAGAGCCATATATATTAATAGTAATTATAATAAACTTATATTAGTCAAACCTAAGATGTTTTGACTTTGACTAAACCTGGAATTAGTAGTAAGAGGCATCCATGAAAGGGCATTGTTACAAGGGCTAGTACCTATATCTATATATCTCGCACCTATGGATAATGTATAGTATGGATGGAGAAGGATATATATCTTCATATTTTTATTATTATTATTTATCAAGGAGGTAGGTGCTGCATTCGCATTAATTCCCTTGTGCTTGTGTTAGCTAGCTGTGTCCCAGCAATGGGCCCAATGTCAATGTACCGCGGGCTGCGGCCGCAAACAACTGGAACGATGACATGCATGTCTGCGTGTACGCGTGCACGTGTACACAATCGGCCATATACGCACCGCACCGCACCGCACCGTACCTGTACCGCACATCCAGTATTTCTACGGCTGGAGTACATACACATACATGACGCGCGCACAGCCAAAAAAAAACACCATCGCGGCGACAGTACATACAGATACGTCACAGATGGAAGCACGCGCACTAGCGCTGGGCGCTAGCTAGCTGGCCGGGAAGCAGATGCATACAGCATACTACTGTACATGTCAAAATTAATTAATCGTATATTTATTTTATGTGTACGTCTTCTGGTCTAGTAGAGTCCAGGATTTGTCTGTATATAAATACAATACACAGGCGACAGGCCTCTTCACTCCACAGCATACGTACGTGCACCCTGCAATCGATCGGATCCATGCCTATTGCCCACACACGCCGATTGTTCTTGGTTATTAATCGGCGAGCAAGCTGTAGCTAACAAGGCAAGCTAGCACGGCCAT
Source organism: Coix lacryma-jobi var. lacryma-jobi (assembly GCA_009763385.1). Taxonomy (NCBI): domain Eukaryota; kingdom Viridiplantae; phylum Streptophyta; class Magnoliopsida; order Poales; family Poaceae; genus Coix; species Coix lacryma-jobi. The sequence goes on along the minus strand of CM019825.1, from coordinate 117,431,306 downwards.
GAGGAGGCTCGGGTTGTTGGGTGCATCAGGGTCGTCTCCGGCGACGATGCCGGCCGTCATGCGCGCGGCGTGGCAGGCGGTGCGGTGGTCCGTGGTGGTGCCGACGCTGCAGCTGGCCGTGTACGTCTGCGCCGCCATGTCGCTGATGCTCTTCCTTGAGCGCCTCTACATGGCGGCAGTGGTCACCGGGCTCTGGCTGCGCCGGCGCCGCAACAAGCGCTCCCGCCGCCGCCTCGCCGACGAGCAGCGCATGATGCTGGACGACGACCTGGAGGCCGGCGACGACCAGTGCTGCCCCATGGTCCTGGTCCAGATCCCCATGTTCAACGAGGGACAGGTGAGCGACACCGCTGCTTGATTATTATTGCTTCCAATTCAGATTTTACTGGTAGTACATACTAGGATATACTCCTACTACAGTAGCTGATTGGCACACGATAAATGCACCAGCCGGCACACTGGTTTGGTATGACTTAAACAGTACTTACTAGCACAAGTAGGAGTATTTGTTTTTTTTTCTTTTTGTTTGTTTTGTATCAGCGCAACACAAGCAAGCAAGCGTGCATGAAGGGCGTGTTTGGATGGTGCCCTGGAGTCCATCTGCCTGGGCGGATGGCTGCCTGTGTCTTGCCTGACACCTATTTGGATGCAGCCCTGGCCACCTGCCTGGTCCAGGCAGGCGGAGAGCAGGCCCAGGCCTCCAAAAACGAGCGCCTGGTGCTGGCAACATCTGCCTGGCTGTGTAATTAGAGTTAGTTTAAGTTAATTAATTATTGTGCAGATTTTATACTGTTAATTATTATTGTGTTTTTTTATTTTGCACAAGTAACGTATAGGATGTTGCTAAAAAATTATAATCATATTACTGTTCACCATAAAGTATCTTTTCCTGTTCATCAAATTTAAAGTTTTTTTTTTGCAATCTAGATTATGATTATTAATCTTTATTATTTAAATTATTTATTTATCCTCATATTATTTAAAAATAAGTGTTAAATTTATATTATACTAGAAATCATATTTATCATCGTATTAGATTCTCAGGTCCAGGGCACCAACCAAACACATTTTCACTGCACTTGCCTGGCCAGGCAAAAAACATCAATTTTTCAGGCAACTTCCAGGCATCACTTTTTATCAGGCAAGGTGTCCAGGCCTCCAACCCGAAGTCTGCACACGTCAAACAACTGAAAAGGGGTCGGATCGTCCATCTTTCCTTGCATAGCATGATCGATCACCCCAAACACCCTAATCTGTGGGTGCGTTCCTCGTGTGCAGTCAGTTCTTGCTGCATGATATTCGGTTTCTCATTGATGTAGAAGCTACAAACTAAAGCTACTTTGCTTCTCTGTATGTACTTGGACGCGTTTCTTCCTTTCATTTTTCCTGTGTTTAATTTCTTTTATTCTTTTTCTGCACCATGCATGTCAAAAAATACAGAAATGAATAAATAGCTACATACGTACATGGCTCGATCTGTTTATTTGTTTGCATATGATGAACATTATTTACAGTACTTCTTTATATATTGAGGTCAACTCCATCTAACGTCGGAAATCTGATTGTGAGATGGAGGAAATCTGTGCAGGTGTACCGGCTGTCCATCGGAGCTGCGTGCGGCATGTCATGGCCATCGGACCGGCTGGTGATTCAGGTGCTGGACGACTCGACGAACCCGGGCATCAGGGAGCTGGTGGAGGTGGAGTGCACGCGGTGGGCGGGCAAGGGCGTGCGCATCCGCTACGAGAACCGCAGCAACCGCAACGGGTACAAGGCCGGCGCCATGCGCGAGGGCCTCAAGAAGCCCTACGCCAGGGAGTGCGAGTACGTGGCCATCTTCGACGCCGACTTCCAGCCGGACTCGGACTTCCTCCGCCGCACCGTGCCGCTGCTGCAGCGGGACCCCGGGGTGGCGCTGGTGCAGGCCCGCTGGCGCTACGTCAACGCCGACGACTGCATCCTCACGCGCATCCAGGAGATGTCCCTCAACTACCACTTCGCCGTGGAGCAGGAGGTGGGCTCCGCCTGCCACGCCTTCTTCGGCTTCAACGGCACGGCCGGGGTGTGGCGCGTCGCCGCGCTGGCGGACGCGGGCGGCTGGAAGGAGCGCACCACCGTGGAGGACATGGACCTGGCCGTGCGCGCCAGCCTGCGCGGCTGGCGCTTCGTCTACGTCGGCGACCTCGTCGTGCGCAACGAGCTGCCCAGCACCTTCAGGGCGTACCGCTACCAGCAGCACCGCTGGTCGTGCGGCCCCGCCAACCTGTTCCGCAAGGTGCTCCCGGAGATCCTGCGCAGCGACCGCGTGTCGCTCGGGAAGAAGCTGCACCTCCTCTACGCCTTCTTCTTCGTCAGGAAGGTGGTGGCGCACCTCGTCACCTTCCTCTTCTACTGCGTCGTCATCCCGGCATGCGTGCTGGTGCAGGGCGACGTGCGCCTGCCCAAGTACGTGGCCATGTACGTGCCGGCGCTCATCACGCTGCTCAACGCCGCCTGCACGCCCAGGTCCTGCCACCTCCTCGTCTTCTGGATCCTCTTCGAGAACGTCATGTCCATGCACCGCTCAAAGGCCGCCGTCATCGGCCTGCTCGAGGCCACCCGCGCCAACGAGTGGGTGGTCACCGACAAGCTCGGCAGCGGCAAGGCCGTGGCGGCGGTAGGGGTAGTCGCGAGGAAGAAGAAACAGCAGGTGCTCCGCGGCAGGTGCTGCAGCACCACCAGACGGGAGATCCACGTGCTGGAGCTCGTGATGGGGGCGTGCTTGCTCTATTGCGCCGTCTACGACATTGTCTTCTTCGGCCGTGACCACTTCTACATGTACCTGCTCCTGCAATCGGCGGCGGCCTTTATCGTTGGCTTCGGCTACGTTGGCGCTTCATGAGTCATCAGTACTGACCGACCGACCCACCACCAGCTGCAGCCAACGACTGTCAGTAGTGCCTGTGATCCAAAGTCCTAACATTGATTTTTTATTATTTATGTAGCCTTGTATTGTATCGATCGCGTGGGGGGAATAGTCATGATAAAGCAGGGTTTTTTTATAGTATACTACATTAAAGGGGGGAAAACAGATTCAAACAAAACAAAAAAGGCTTCCTAGGCAGCCAAGCTGGACCTCAGTCACTGTATACTGTACGTTGTTAATGTGTCATGTATACTTCCAGTCAAATGAACAGACTAGCTGGCCCGTGCATTCTGAATGAATATGATTGGTTGTTACAGGCTTACAGTAGCGAAAAAAAATTACTCATAGAATATACTGTTACGCCGGATTGATTTTATCCATCTCACTCACCAGCAGCACTAGCTGAGGCTAGCATAACCTACTATGTCTACAATAACCAAACAAATGAATATCAACACAGAGAGCAAAGGTTCGTGCCACGAGTTGTATCATTTCCATGTATATATTATGTATCTACATGACTTCTAAGACAAATGGCAAGTGAAACCATATAGTCAGCAAAACAAATCACTCTAGTTCACCTGCATTTACCTCGAATTCTTCCCTTGTAGGAGTAGATAGTATCTTTACACGAACCATGCCTCGCTCCCACTCCGAATTTCCAACCAATATGAGCCTGCTAGCATTGATCCTCTCCGCATGCTTAAATACCCTGGTAGTACCAAAATGGATATTTCAGACACGGCAACAAAGAAAGCAAAAATATGGTGCCTATACCATTTGAGACGTTTGTCTTCTACAAGATCAACAGAACGCCCTTTCTTTCTCAGAGAGGAAGCAACACTGGATGCTGGTCCTTCAAGTTCTTCGTCCAAAGGGAATACAATATCATCAACTTGACGTGACAGATCAGGCAAAAGGCCCTTTTCTTTGAGCAGCTGTTAGAACACAGTTTACAATTAAATAAATGCCACTCCCTTGGAGTGGTGCCACAAATTCAAAAGAATGATGTATAAACTGCACTGATACTTTTCAAGAAATTCGTGTTATAAAGTACTAGCTTTTATTTCCGCACTTCACATTGCATGAATTAGCATGCACATAGGACTTGTGATGGTTAGTGTCATGAATTGGTTATGTTTTATGTTCATATTAATGTGTTGACCTTATCTGCATTAAACATCTATCTAAACCTGAACTTAATATTACACCAACCAGATTGCTTATAATTCTACAAAGAAAAAAAACAGAGATAAGATAGAACATGCCATACTTCCACTATAACAGCATCTCCAAATCCAAAGCCACAAGCTGGTATATCTTCACTTCCAAATGTTGAAAGCAATCTATCATACCTTCCACCACCACAAATTGCTCTCAGTTTTCCGTCTCTATCAAATGCCTGAAGAAGTGGTACAAGAGTTTCAAAACAGGAATTGGTAGCATAAAAAAGGTAATGTAGAATACATTTATTCAAAAAAGGGAAACTAAGGGAATGTCAGATCAACACAACATTGAACAAAATCCAAATAAACTCTATCATAATGAAATATGCTATCTAATCAGGCAAAAATACTAAATGGTTAATCAAATCATAACCTGTCCTTTTGCATGGACTATAGTAGCCTAAGAGCTCACAATGATCCTATAAACGAAATTCATGGCATTTGACTCTAGAAAACACTGCAAAAGTATTTTTTTTCTCAAATACACAAAATAGGAACCCTTACAAGTTACAAAGCCACACACACCCAAACAATCCAAACGCTACAGAAATATTATTTGTAAATAGAATAAGATTATTATCTGAAAATGAATAATATCTTTTAAAACAAGCTTTCATGTGCAGTTTGATGACATGGCCCCTTCTCTGCTTGTTAGTGGTCCGCTGTTGACATAAGAAAGAGATGAGCTGAAAACAACCTCAAATACAATTCCTGTGTAATATGCAAGGCCACGGACCACTGATGCATCAAAACAAATCCAATCAGCATAACCATATTGCTCCGCAAATGAGAAGAGTTTCTTCAAGTCAGCAACAGCTTCAACACCAGATCCTAGCACCTCTGCATAAGAATATCAAGATTAAACAAGAACCATGCCAGAAGGTCCTGAAGACTAAAAAACAAACATTTATATATGGATAAAGAAAGCCAAGATTGTCAGCTTAACAACAGATAAAGCATAAAGGCCCGCTGTAAGAGAATACCTTTAATTAATATTCTTTTAGACAACATATTTTCCAATTTAGCAACATTACCTCAGTGTAGTATTCAAGTAAATGTATATCATGTGGAGCATACATAATAACAAGCCAACAACAAAAGATTAGGAGAAAACCTTCAAGCTTGGACAATGACTTGAGTGAAAGCACATCGATGATACCCTGGACAGCTTCAGATGACAGCCCAGTTGAAATAAGTTCCTTCTCAATTTCCTCCCTAGTCATTTTACCCAACTGCATAATGCTTATGTTGGAATGTAAGACAATCAATACACCAACAAAAGTATAGCAATAAACAATTACATAAATTGATGGGTATTCAGCTAATTGTTACAAATAGCTAAGATATGAAAATCAAAACAGTGATAATCTGTTCCAGAGACTGAGCCTCTGTGGTAATTGGTTTACTGGTTACATCCAAATCAATTATAGAGCTAGAATGGTCCATGTCACCATCTAATGGAGCAAAATGTGCTCTTTGTAGCAAGCGTCAAACTCTTAAAAGGCAGCCATTTTTGGCTCTCTGGACTATATTAAGAGTTGAGGTGATTTCTCTGTATCTTGATGGTTTCTTAAAAGCAGAGTTTAATTTTGTTTAAAAAAAGAGTCGAGGTGCTTTAAGATTTGTTCCATTACCAAAAAAACGTTAAACCTCTAGTATATAAATAAAAATATAACAAGCTGAAGATATACAGATTGTCCTATTTCCATTTGCAGTTCAATGTTATAAATTACCACAACTTGTCAGCTCCTGAAGCTACAAATAGAGTATAACTGGCAAGCAGATAACATGGTACCACAACCCACATCTACAGAGTACAACTGGCAAGAAGATAATATGGTACATCAATCAGCAATCAACAGGTGGTAAGTCAAAAGCAGAATTTGGGCATACTTTGTCAACAATGACACAAACTTCAGTGAATAAATGTTCTGGGATGGAGTACATGTTCAACACAGCCTGAAGAACCTGCAAAAAGCAAATGACAGCCAGCAAAAAATCAGAGCAAAACGCATGCACTAACATGTATCAAGATATTATAACGTATTCAGGTGTCAGCAGCTACAACGTTTCTAGGCAATCCAATTCCCAGAGTTCTTATCTCCTTATGGAATAGGTAAGTAATAAAAATGGCATCCACTACCATGAAGCACCATGGTTGTGTACCATACCAATTTGGTCATAGTAGATTAAGAGCCTATGATTAATAACGTACTAACGAAGCTTAACAAATTACTTTTGGAAGACATACGGCCAAGACAAAAGCACCAAAAACATGAAAAGGAAATATTAAAGAAAAAATCTGAACTAAAGATGGATACTTGAGTGAGTCTGTGAGTGTGAAAGGTTACCTTTCGACTGGACACCCTGATCCCCACATCTGAAGATGTAATTCCAAGACGTTGAAATAAGAGAACAATAGCATGAAGAAGCTCAGCCTCAGCCTGATTTGAAGAAAGTGATGGCAATGCTGAATTAGTTCAAAAGCATACGAGCACAGCAGCATCCAGAATCAATAGAGGAGAAGGGTGGTACCCGAACTTTAGGCACACCAAATATATCCATATTCCATTGGTAATGTTCCCGCCTTCTTCCTCTGGTCATGCGCTCATATCGCCAGCACTGTCCTATAGTAAACCATTTTAGTGGGAGGGAGACTGATTTTCTAGACAGAAGAAGAGTAGGTGAACATCACATTCTGAGGGAAAGAAGAGGCACGAATAGATACTACAATGGGTGAGAGATGGATTAGCAAAGGCATACATACCCTTGCTTTATAACTAGGCGCGTGAGGGAAGGGGTGATTTCGGGCCTGAGAACAACACGGCGACCCCCTTTATCCTCAAAGTTGTAGAGCTGCGGTGCATCAAAAGCAAAGTTATAAATGACTTCAATTCAGAAAGCAGAATGGGCTTATCAGCTGAATAATGATGAATATGGGGTGCAGACCTGCTGTGTAATCTCTTCCCCTGCCTTCCGGATGAAGAGCGCCTCCGACTCAAGGACGGGGAAATCCACCTCCTCGAAGGCCATGATGCGGGAGACCTCCCTGAATCGGTCGAAGAGCCAGGTGCGGAGACGCATGTCCTCCGGCGGAAAGTCCCTAGTTCCGCGCGGAGGGTTGACGTCGACGATGCCATCAGCATCACCCTGCATCGAGGCGGCGTCGCCGTAGGTCAGTGTCGAGGAGGAGGATACGGAGGAGAAGAGGCGGCGGTGGTGGCTGTGGATGTGGCAACGCGAGAAGGAGCCAACAAGGCAGGTGGGGCTGAGGGGCAAGCGCGGGCGGAGGAGGAGGCGGCGAAGCGACGGCGACGACGACAACGCCGCCATCGATTCGACTCCACTGGAAGATTGGAGCAGCAGCAACAGGTGGGAAAAGGCTGAGGCCACACCAGGCTGAGGCCCATTAACAATGCAATTTGCTGGGCTTCCTTATAATTTTTCCGTTCCTCCATCCTCTCCTGTCGTCTCCGTCGGCGGGGAGTAGTGAAATGTCGTTGAGATGTGCGGCGGCGGCGAGAAAGCTCGCCGGAATCTCCCAGTTGCGCACCCCAGGAGCCTGTACCTGCGGTCTTCTCTACCGGTAGGAATTCATCTACAAATCTTGCCTTCCGAATTCCTATCCGAACTGACCCCGAGATCTCTCGTCGTCTTCTCCGTGCCATGCCAAACTTTGGCTTCAGCTCGTTCAAAAGCGACTCCATTGGAAGCCGCAAGAGCTCGCTACCACGTAGGGTCGTGTCGATCGGGGCCATCAGCCTTGCTGGGGGCTCGTGCTCAGCGCCGTCAACGACCTCGCCATCTTCAATGGATGCACAACGTCAGCCTCCTTTCTCCTTCTTTCTTTCGGCTTCATCTCTTCAAACAAAATTAATCCAGCCAATCTACTATTGTGCTTCTAATATTTTAAGCTCCTCAGTGAGAATTGAATGCATACAAGCAAGTCCTAGAACTCAGTAATTTGGTCTTACTCAGGAACAAAGAGATGTGATTTATTTCCACATTAGGCTTTGTTTGGCTGCACACAAATACACCTTAATCCACGTGGTTTGGGAGAGATTGAGATGTAATTTAGTTCAAGTTCCCCTCCAATCCACTCTCACCCATGTGGATTGGAGTGTATTTAGGTACAGCCAAACAAGACCTTAATGGGATGTATTGGATGGAATAGGCATGGCACAGTGGGCAATTTTCCCAAACCCAAACATCTGACAAAATTGCATATTTAGGACTCCAAATAACGCACTTCGCCGAAATAGGACTTCAAACATCATCTTCGTAAAAATGACCCTTAAAACATTAGCCTCTTGATTAACATGGCATTTGGTGTATTTAATCTCTTTTACATCTAAATACATGAGTCTTCAAAGGACCCTTTTGCCCTTTCAGTCTTATTCCTCCTACCGCGACGTCGGCTGCCCCATCCCTTCCCTGACGCAATGCTCATATGGAGAACTCTGACCCCCAAACACCCTGCAAAACCAACGAAGTCCTGAAACTCCTCCAAGGGAACGGCGAGACGATTTGCTGGGCGAGGGCGCAGGTCACCGTGGACATGCAGTCGCATCTGAGTGCGCGCGCTCCTCAGGGTGGAGGAGGACGACACGTTGTCACACTACAGCAGCACGGAGTGCACCATGGACACCTCGGCCGACTCTTCTGGAGCTGGAGCCGGTCCTCGTGTTTATTTGATTAGCGTTGCACATTTCTGATGGACTGATCTCAGTCTGATGCGCCAGAGTAGTAGTAGTATGTTTATGTACAGCAGGTTTCCTGTGTTTGGTGGCGATTGGTGAGATGATTGTTGAGATGAGGTGGTGAGAAAGTGGACAGCTGCTGCTCATTTAGTTTAGTTGGCAGATTTGGCACTATGGCAGTGTTGCTAATTTAGTCGAGGTCCTCTATGAGCATCGTGTCGGGGAAGGGATGGGGCAGCCGGCGGCACGGCGTGAAGAAGAAAGGTAGGAGGAAAACGTGACGTCGGGCTCATGCAGGTGGAATAACACTGAAGGGCAAAAGGGTTCTTTAAAGACTCCAAATACATGTATTTAGATGAAAAAGAGATTAAATACATCAAATGTCATGTTAATCAAGAGTTCAATGTTTCAAGGGTCTTTTTTACGAAGACGATGTTTGAAGTCCTATTTCTGCGAAACTTGTTGTTTGAAGTCCTAAATATGCAATTTTCTCAAACATCTTGCATTTTTTGGAGTGTCAGGGGAGGTCCAAACATCTTGCCTTTTCTTTGGGAAAAATTGAGTGCAGACCCCTGCACCAAACCTCCGTGCAGACTCTCCTTGGATGGAAGCCACGTGTCGAAGATGAAGGGGCCCACCAAAGTTTAAGCCTGAGCCAACCACCGTGGTCGTGGGATGGGCTTCTTGGGACACGTGGCTTCCATCCAAGGTGGGTCTTCACAGAGGTTTGGTACAGGAGGTCTGCACCTAATTTTTTTTCCTTTTTTAGAGTACCATGGTGAACAATCAAATGCTCACCACTGGGTATCAATGCTAATGTGTTTACAATATGTCAGCACAACACTCACTGCAAATTTTGACTTTATCTGGGATAGCCATTATGCACTTCTACTATCTGGTTGCACGGTAATTTGTTCGTTTAATGAACGGTGCTTTTTTTAAACGGAAAGTGAATGGTGTTTTTTTTCTGAATGAAAACAAGAACAGTTAAGTGGGTCACTGAGTCCTCACACACGTGTGATGTGTGTGGTTTATTTGGTCTCCGTTGCTTTAGTCATACAGAGTAAATAAAGTCCTCCAGCACTCATTTTATATTCTAATAAATTCTAGCCATCTTAATTTATTTTCCTTTTATCTTGATTTTTTATATGGACATTTTTTTTCTTTGATCATCAGCCATGAAGTTTATGTTAGCTTAAAAATGGTCTTCTACATGCGTATGTACATCATTTCCCATATATGCTATTTTTGTCCAGACAATGGTGAAAATTTACGCGGATGTAACATTGTTTTTTTTTTCTTTAACAAAAAAAATTACATATTTGATTGTTTTCAGTACTGCAATTGAGCATGCTGCTGACAACCCTGCGGTTGTGGAAGCAATTGGAGTGCCTATTGTCAGAGGACCGTGGTATGATGCTTCTCTTGAGGTGGGCCATCGACGGAGATCTGTGTCATGCACATTCCCTGTATCTGGGCCACATGGGTCAGGATATCTCCAGATTAAGGCAACCCGAAATGGAGGTTTGTTTTTAATTTCTCCTTTGTTGTGATCTGATTTGTCGCATGATATGAAACGATGATTTAATCTGTTTTGTTGTTTAGAGGATGGTCTGCTTTCTTTTCTGCGGCATCACGACTGGGAGATCCGTATGCTGGAGGCTCATCTTCACGTACCTTCAGATGATGAGGAGCAGAAAAAGCTGGTTGAGGTGAATCTTGCAAGCGATGGCCGTGCGGAAGATGGGGATCCAGAGAGTGATAGTTAAGCTATCAAATTCTCATATCAGCACCTGGTCAATCTCTGTGATTGGTATATACTGAATTCCATGGAGGGTGGACGATTTTGTTATCTGAATGGATTCCAGATAGAGAAGCAGTTGTTTTTGTTCCAAAATTAGTCACATACTTGATACAAAACGATGATGGAATCTGTTAAGTTTGTGTAGAGGATGGTCCGCTTTTGTTTTTGTGGCATCACGACTGGGAGATCCTTATGCTGGAGGCTTATCTTCATGCACCTTCAGATGATGAGAAGCAAAAAAGGCTGGTTAAGGTGAATCTTGCAAGCGATGTACCTTCAGAAAAAGCTGGTTAGGCCCATATTCTCATACCCAGCACCTGGTTTACGTTTATCTCTGTGATTTGTATGTATGAATTCCATGGAGGGCGGGTGATTGTGTTATCTGAATGGATTCCAAATATTAAATAGGTTGTTTGGTTTGATGAATTCATCATCTTCTCACTTTTCAATTTTTTTGTTTTCTTCGTAGAATGGAATGGATTGATGCATCATTTCTTCATTTCACTCGCTAATAATTAACACTAGTTTGAGAATCGAAGTCATTCCCCAAAATTAAAGACAGACTTGTGATGAATCACCTCATCTAGAATGTTCCCTATAGTTGAAATGGAGATCAAGAGAAGCAGTTGTTTTTGTTCCAAAATTAGCTGCAGCAGCAGCAGCAACCTGCAAGCACGCAACGCGGCAATATGCTATTTGTGGTTATACTGGTCCAGTTTTGGCGGCCTCGACAACGGGATCATTCACATTCTAGCGGTCTGTTATTGATTTGTTGTTGTTGCTGCAGCTGATGCTGCTTCTTCTCCCGGGGCCAAAGCGTCCCTCCAATTGGATAGTCTCCTCTTGCGGTCCTCTCCCCTCGCCGGCCGGCGGAGCGCACGGCCCTGCCGCTGCATTGCCATCGTCGTCCTAAATTTCATCGGGTGCCAGTTCTACACAATCCAATCGGCCGGATTGGATTCGGGTGAATGCTTGGGCAAATTCGACTCCGATTCGAATTTGCTCAAGCATTCGTTTTTCGGTTGCCGCTGGCTCGCTGATCGCCTAATCATCAATCAAAAATCGCGGAAAAGTTGGAAATCATTGCGCGGCGGCGGCGACGATGGGCATCTTGTGTTGCTTCCAGTCCCACACCGGCGATGGGAGCGGCCACCAGGATCACGCTGTCGCTTCGTCCCCGGCGGCGGCTACCTCTGCCCCCTCGTCGGACCGAAACAATGATCGCCGTGCTCCCCCCGAGAGGCAGGCCACCGGCGACGAGAACGAGAAGAGCAGCAGGAGGAACGACAGCGTCGACAACAGCAAACTGGTGGACCTCGTCAACGAGATCGTCGCCGAGTCAGGTACCATAGCATACCTGCACCTTAATCTGGGCGATCAAGTCTCGAATTCGGATAGTATGTAATGGCAACGGCGGCAAGTGCAATGCAGTGAGCTACCGTCACAGGCGGGTGGCCGAGGAGATCCTCAAGATGGGCAAGGCGGGCAAGGTGACGGCGCGCGCCTTCACGTACGCCGAGCTGTCCGACGCCACGGGCGGGTTCCGGGCGGAGTCGCTGCTGGGGGAGGGCGGCTTCGGCCCCGTGTACAGGGGCCGGCTGCCAGGCCCGTCGGGCCCGGAGGTGGCCGTCAAGCAGCTGGACCGCAACGGCATGCAGGGCACGCGCGAGTTCCTGGTGGAGGCGCTCATGCTCAGCCTGCTCAAGCACCCCAACCTGGTGACGCTGCTGGGCTTCTGCACCGACGCCGACCACCGCATGCTCATCTACGAATACATGCCGCTGGGCTCCCTGGAGGACCACCTGCTGGACCTGCCCCCGGGGCGCGCGCCGCTCGACTGGGCGACGCGCATGCGCGTCGCGCAGGACGCCGCGCGGGGCCTCGAGTACCTGCACGACACCGCGCGGCCGCCCGTGATCTACCGCGACTTCAAGGCCTCCAACATCCTGCTGGACACCGGCTTCCGCGCCCGCCTCTCCGACTTCGGGCTCGCCAAGGTCGGCCCTGTCGGCGACAAGTCCCACGTCTCCACGCGCGTCATGGGCACCTACGGCTACTGCGCCCCGGAGTACGCGCTCACGGGCAAGCTCACCACCATGTCCGATGTCTACAGCTTCGGCGTCGTCTTCCTCGAGATCATCACCGGCTGCCGCGCCATCGACACCACCAGGCCGCCAGACAAGCACAACCTCGTCCTCTGGGCCGGCCCGCGCTTCAAGGACAAGCGACGCTTCCCCGAGATGGCCGACCCGCTGCTCCAGGGAGCCTACCCCACCAAGGGCCTCTACCAGGCGCTCGCCATCGCAGCCATGTGCCTCCAGGAGAATGCCACCTTGCGCCCCGCCATCAGCGACGTCGTCACCGCGCTCGAGTACCTCACGGTCGCCGGCGGAGGCGACGCTGACGACGACGAACTGGCTCCGGATGACGATCAGCAGCAGCAGCAAACAGACATTATCGCCCACGACGACGAGCAAGCGTAACATTACGTCGATCGATCTGATGGAAAATTGTTCAGCGCAACATGCATTCATACACATATATACACGTAATGTGATGTTGCATGTTTATGGCCTGACCCATCCATCGATGAAAGGACGACGACTTCCATTACAAACTATAACGAGTATTGTTACAAAGAGAGTCGATCGATGTATTTTTGTTTTCAACAAATGAATTGACACTAGCTAGTGTATGTTTCCTCCGATTCCAAGAACCCAATCTTATAGGTTTATTATTAATCAAAAGGATTTGCTATAATTCTAACGCCTGAAATATAGCATTTTTTTTCAGACGACGACTTTCAGATCTCCATCCAATGGTTCAAATCTATTAACACAAATTATAATAAACAAATGATATTTTTTTTCTATGGAAAAACAGAGACAGAACTATTGAGGCGCGTGAAACATAGCAAATGTGTTAATCAAAAGTCACACTCACTAAGGTTTTCTTCACTCGGGGAAGATCCGTACGGACGCGGGCTTCCAACCTTAAAGTAGGGGCTCCCTCCAGGCTGCCTTGGAACGAGGGCCGAGAGGGAGATTTGAGGACCTCTCAATCTCGAGGTCTTCAGTACAAGTTCTGCTAGAGCTTGTTGTTATGAAAATGAATTTTATGATTTTGATGTTCAATGAACAATATGATTATTTCAACTAATGATGTTTTCTAGTATACAAGGTTAAGTTCAAATAAAATAAGGTTGGCTTGTATTCAGGGACGAAGCCAGTAAAAAATTCAGGAGGGCCTGGACAAAAGTTGATGCTGAAATTAAAAAAAAGACGCCTGCTCACCCGGATACCTGGAGCCTGCTGCAGACTGCGGCGTGCCCTAGTCCACCAGCGCTGCGCCTAGCTCCTTGCCCGTTGGCCCTGCTGCCAATGCTCGCTTGCTTGCTTCACCTAGCTCCTTGCCAGTCTGTCCACTGTGCTAGGTTGCTCATCCGTTGACTGTCACACCTCACGCTCGCATCTTGCCGTATCGCTCAGCTTCGCGTAAGCCTGGCTGCCTGTCGGCCGCCGATCGTGGCCCCGCTGGCTTGCCCCCGCACAGCCAGGAGCCAATGGCCCGTTGGTTCTGTCACGGCGTAGTCGCGTTCGTCACCCAAAGAACTGTGTGACATCGTGTGAAGGGGAAGGAACACTATAGAGATAGGTTGGGGCGCGGGGAAGGAACGCCCTACATGGATGAGTTGGGGTGGTGGACTGAGAACCGAGAAGTTAGGATTGGGTCTGGATAATTCTCTTTGTCTATTGGATTGTTTGTCTAATTAACAAAAGAGAATATCTTCTATTCTCAATAAATTCTAACCTCTCCTATCTATGTTGTACATCTACAATCTCAGCTCCTCCTACCTTATATATTTAAGACTAAAATTTTAACAGGATACTATAAAGATTTCATGTACTTGGTAGTGGTAGGAGGAGCTCGAGCCCCTCCCGCCCCACCGCTAGCTTCGTCCCTGCTTGTATTTATATTTAGGTATAGATGGCCAAATAGGTCAGCCACGATGAGGCGACACGGGTCCGATTTGAAAAAGCACGACACTAGCACGGTCTGAGCACGAGGTCTATAGTGCCAGTACCGGCACTGGCAGGATCTAGGGTTGTGCCTAGGCCACAAATCCAGCTCGCAATGTCGGAACGGGCATGCCACAGATAATTGGCCACCACGACGGCGGCCTGATTATTTTGGATCGTTGAATTGATTTGCAGTATTTCTGGTTGTTGGGTTGCCTTACAACACTTGTGACCTACGTATAAAAGCCAACTCTCCCCTCCTCTCCCATCCTTCCCTCTTTTTTGGCGGCCATTTTCTTTTCTTTTCATGTACTCCTCCTGTATCCTCTCTAGTCTTCGGTCGTCTGAGTACTCGGCACTCCTCCCGTCTCTGCCTTTTGCTTCGGCAGTCGGAGCTTGGAGGTCTCAGGCCACTTCCTCCCCCTCTCGTCTTCTCCTCAAGCGCGACAACAATGGTGACAACGCGAGGCACTGCGGTGGCGACGTGGCGGCGTTCGAAGCACGACGGTGACGGTGCAACAACGACGATGACGACGTGTGGTGGAGCATGACGCCAGCGCAACAGCGGGCTATCGTGCCTAGCAGCACGACACTATTAGGATGATCTCACCAGGGGGCCCAACGGCTCTCTGGACCCCCTAATTCTCGTGACCTGATCGGGGGCGCCCAGCCCGATATTGGCTGGTGGGCCCTGTTGCGTTGCGCTATATAAAGGGGTGGGTGCCGGCGGGCTCAAGGTACGAGGTTCCCATGAGCCGCCACAACCCCACCGATAAACCCTAGACCGATCTACAGGGTGCGCAGTTAGCGACGGGAAGACCCCGCCGGATCTACTACGACCACGCTGTCACCATCGTGCTGCGACCTCTTAACCAACCGCCGCTGCCCGTGCGCAGATCTTCACCACCGAACCAGTGATGGTCGGCTCCTCCAACTCCGATGGTCTATATCACCATACTCTTTTCCCTCACCCTCGGTTCTTCTCGGTTATTCTCTGTACCCTACTGATCTACACTAGTGATCCTATGGGGTATAACAATGGTATCAAATGCCGATCTAGCGTATAGATCGAGTGTGGGAAAGACAGAAACAGTAAGGGGAAACCCTAATGCCCGCCACCGGCTCGCCGACGTACGGGAAGGAGTCAAATCCTAAATTGATAGGACTTCGGCAAAGCAAAACAGAGGAGGAGGATTGGATCCAAAACCCTAAAGTGATGCAAAAAGCAATAGAGAAAGGGGATCCGATCCAAATCGGATCCAAACCCTAACCCTAAAAGTTTTGGTCGAGGAGGGACAGGACTCTCATCTGGTCGTCTGCTTCACCGCCGTCGCGCGGGATGGTCCGCGCCAGGATGAGGACCTGGGGGCACCGAGCTCCATGCTCCGGCGTGGGCTCCAAAGGGCACCACCGCGGAGCCACTCGACGGCACCGCACGCGGCCTCAACCGCATGCGTGCGCCGGCGAGGGGGCCCACGGTGGCGCCATACTCCTTCTCCGGCGATGGCGGGACAGCCGCCGCCCTGCTCTAGTTCGATTCAGTTGCGCCGAACGATGTGGAGAGAGGAGGGAGAAGTGAGAAATGGGGATTAGGGTTTTGGTCAACGGCCACCGACCAGTTTTGTTCTGGCACAAAGAACGGACAGCCGTCCATCTCTGATGAACGGTTGTGGCTGGCTGGACCGGATAAGGCCCAGGCGGGTGGCCGCTTTCTCGACCTAGGCCCAGGTTGCGGCCTGGGCGCGGGGGAGCGCGCGCCACGCTCGGTGCTGGGCCAAGTGGGCTACCGTAGGCCAAAAGGCCAGTCTGCACAATATTATTTTCCGTTTTGTTTATCTATTTTCATGTGCATGTTTCAATAAATTTCAATAGAATTTGAACTTTAATCTCCATAAATTTTGCACCAACGTGTTAAAATTCCAGAGATTAAAATATGACAGTTTTGATGCCTCTGAAAATAGATAAAGGTTTCTCATGTTTCCGTTGTGTATTTACTGTTGTTATTTTTATTATTAAATTCGAACCAACGGGAGAATTTAGTTTTGAAAATGGATATTGTTTTCAGATTATTATAATATTGTTATTATTCTAACCAATGTTAATTAATAGCAATATTATGATGTTATGAATTTTATTATACATTTTGTCTATTTCTACCCAACGGTGATGTAGATTTAATGTATAATTAACTGTATGTTTTAATCTTGACCAACGTTGAAAATAAGGCATGCAGTTATTGTTGTTTATATTTTATTATACTCACTATATATGAATTATGGTTGTGGTTTCAGGTGGATTCTCTTTGATGAGCTGCATCAAGGATATGTGTGTGCTCAAAGGACACAACTATGGTGAATGGTGGAGAAAGATAGACCTGGCTTTCACCTTGGCTGAGGTGGACTAGGTAGTCACAGAACTGTGTCCCATAGAGCCTGTGGAATTGGTGTGGGAGGCTAATGAGGTTGATGCTGCATGGCAAACGAGACATAGGGACTTTGCTCTCGTACGATTGTCCTGTGACTTGAGCATACAAAATGGGTCATGGTCAACAAGAAGTGTTTGGGTGTGGTAAAGAACACGATTGAGCCAGCTATTGTGGGCTCAATCCCAGAGTGTGGCACTGTCACAGAGTACCTGGACAAGATAAAGAGTCAGTTTACTGGCTCTTCAAAGACTTATGTCACCCAGCTGATAAAGCAATTGGTCACAGAGAGGTACCATGGAGGTGGCAGTGGCATTAGAGAGCACATACTGAGGATGAGCACTTTGGCATCCAAGTTCAAACCAATGGATTTGGTACTCAAGGATGAGTTCCTTATTCATCTGATTTTTGCTTTCTTACCAAAAGAGTTTGATACTTTTGTTGTTAATTACAACATTCAGCCTGAAAAGTGGGACTTAGAGAAGCTCATAGCTATGTATGTGCAAGAGGAGGAGTGTAAGTGCATCTAGACCTTTAGTGGGTTTTGGATGATTGAATGACAACATGATTAAAGTCTAACAAGTTTGTTAAGTATTGAACAGGAAAATGATTATCCTGCATACACTTCGGTTATGATATGTTATATCATTTGAAGTGTGTCAATGGTTCAATTAGAAAGGAAAACTTGGTGGTGTTCCATAGTTTGTTGAAGTGAAAAGCCAAAATGATGTGTGGTTGTAAAGACAATTTATTTCAAGCACAAGACAACAAAACGAATGAAATTCAAAGTAATGTCTTAAATATCATGGGACATCTATGGTTCATATGAAAGCAAGCATAATTGATTTGTCATATGAGACATGAGGTCTTGCATATGGAATGGTCTCATTTAAAGAGCTTGCTATGAAATAAATGTTGAGAAAGATATTTCACTTCATGGAATTCAATGTATGCTTATTGTTGATTCAAATCATGGTACGACTTGGATTGCCTTGTGAGAGTGAAGATAGCAAGAAAAAGGCTTTGAAGGACCAAGTGTAGTTGAAGGGCAAGCGACAGCTTGGGCGCCGAAGGACCATGGCTGTGGTGAAGAAGAAAGTACTTGCATTTAGTCATGTCACTAATCAAGCTGAAGGAAGTTATATTATGAGGAAGATCAAGTTATTGTTCAACTTATTCACATTGGTTGAATTGGATCAAGTCACATGCTCAATATGGATATGCTCAAGTAAAAATAAAGATGAACATGTTGGTATCCTCTATTGATCGATGATTATTGCAAAGATATGGCATTGTTCGATGAAAGTTAACTCAAGAGGTTTGAATTCGATTTTATTTAAACTTGAGTTTATAGGTATGTCGTACTATTAAGAGGAATGCAACATGATGATGATTGATTGTTCCTAAGACTATCTCCAACAGAGTAGCTAAAGGGAGACCCAAACCCAAAATGAATGCGGCACAGTGTTTTGGGGTGAAAAATCCTCCTCCAACAGAGGACCCAAACCAGGGACCCAAATTGCGTCCGACTCAAGTGAGAACCCAAAAATGCCTCCATCTCTCTCCTCGATGCAAAACTCTGCTCCGTCTTGTACGCATACGCAGTAGCCAGAGCCCCGCAGTAGCTGTCGCGTACGCTCGCCGGAGCCGCCGGCTCGCCCTGCGTCGGGCCCGCGCCCTCGGCCGTCGGCGCCGCCGCGCTGGGCAGGTCCCCAGGGCGAGTGCCTGCGAGCACCTCCCTGCGGCGGGCCTGCGCCGTCGGTCGCCGGCTCGCCCAACAGCGCCGGGCAGCTCCTTCGTCCGCCAACGCCGCCACGCCGAGCAACTGCTGCAGCTGGAGCGGCGCAGAATGTAGGCAGCCATGGCGGAGGCGCTGCGCGCAGGAGCCGCGTCAGGCGCGAGCAGGAGTAGGAGCCGCGAGCAGGAGCAGGAGCTGCGCAGGATCCGGGAGGGAGGGAGCCGCCGGTAGCCAGATCTAGGAGAGAAGGGTGGCGTGCTGGAGGAGAGGGAGGGAGGGGCGTCGCCGGAGTAGAGAGATGAGTGGGGAGAAGGACGCGAACGTGCTGGGGAAGAAGGATGGGGAAGCCGAGTGGGTGGGCTGGTGGGGGCACGGGAATGAGTCCTGGCCTTTTGAATATCCTGTTGGAGAGGTTGAGTTTTGGGTAGATAGCTTTTGTACTGTGTAAGACTCATTTCATGAAATAGGTCTCTAATTTGGGTAGTTGTTGTTGGAGATAGTCTAAGTGCTCATTTGATCAATTATAAACTCCCTAGACTCCCCCACAAAAATTTTCTTTACTCAATTCTTATCTTGGGACAGAGCACCCCTCCCTGGAGTTATTTTGATCCCTACCCGGATATTCCAATTGAGGCTAAATCTTCATCTTTCTAACAGAGAACCTCTCCCTGGATATTTCTCCCTCCCTACCTAGATATTCCAGTTATGTCCAGTTCGCATTGCTTTTCGCCAACCAGTGAACCCTCGCTCAGATATAATCCCCTCCCTACCTGGATATTCTGGTTGAAGCCAGATCCACTCCAACGGTTTGTACGTTGAGGATTTGAGGTGGCTGACTTCTCCCCTCTCTCACTCTTGCTCATTTTGAAATTGCTAGATCCCTTTGAGAAGAAGCTTGCCCTCCTCTTTCCCTCCCACGCTCTCTCTCACTATTGCTCAAATTCCCATCTTTGTGAGTAAGATTGGAGTGAGTTCTTCGTGGATTTCAACTCCGGGAGTAAGATCCATCTCTTGAGCACTTGTGGTATTCATCGATCTTGTGATTTGCATTTGTTACTCTTGGAGCTTGGCTCCTAGACGGCTAGGAGTCGTCGGAGAGCAACCAAGGATTGTGGTGTGCCTCGGCAAGTTTGTGAAGGCTTCGATTCCGCCTCTGCAAGGGAAGGAATCACACTAGTGGATTGAGGGAAGCGGTTGAAAGAGACCGCGACTAGAGTGGATCTCGGAGTGGTCACTCATTGCCTCCTCAACGGAGAGTAGGACTCGAGGGAGTCCGAACATCGGTAAAACAAATATCGTGTCTCATCGCATTTCAATTTGATATTTGTTTGTCTCCGTCTTCGTGGATTGTGCTAGATTATATGCAAGTTTATGTGTGGTGGCATAACCCTCTGTAGGCACTTGCAACTTGTGTTGGAAGTTTGGAATCAAAAGGAGCAAAATCCAACAAAGGGATAAAGTGCTCGTTTATACCGGGCATTGGTCATTGTGTTGATTTTGCTATACTCAGTGTTAATCATCTGTGTTGCAGGTGTTAGGCTCCTAGGCTTATTTAGCATCTTTCATATACTTTGTGGCTCACTCAAGAGGGGTTATATTACTCTGATTTGGAGTTTCCATTTGGAAACTCTAGTTCTAACAGTTTCCGCATTTTAAGGTATTGATTTTCAGAAACACTTATTCACCCCCCCCTCTAGGCGACATCCTAGTGTCCTTTCAAGTGGTATCGGAGCCGAGGTTCTCGCTGAAAGCTTCACCGTCGCGAGAAGGATGTCGACGCCTATCGAGTTGGAGCTCGTGCTTCTCCAAAACGATGGTTCAAACTTTCTACCTTGGTCAATTTATGTACTTAAGACTTATAGAAATATTAGCCCTCTTGTTGAGCATGTTGTGGATGCTAGCATCGCTCATCCCGTAGTTGATTGGAGCAACTATAAAAATTGGTCAAAGGAGGATGAGAGATATGTGCAACACAATGCTCAAGCTATTAATGTCATTTTGAGTACATTGAGTGTAGAGGTTCTAGAAGAGGCAATCTTCAATGGACAAACACCTTCGGAGAGTGCTCATCTCATTTGGAATAGACTTATTGAGTTATATGGAAAATCAAAATGTGATGAGGCTTATGAGTGGCAGCAAGCAACCATTTGTGATGATGCTCAAGATCGATGGCGGCAAAGTGATGAGTCAACCTCAATATCTCATGACACTCATCACTTGTGTCTCATGGCCAAGAAAAACAAGAAGAAAACCATCAAAGAAGATCAAGCCAAGAGTGAAGATAATGAAGATGATGATAATTACACTCTTGAGCACTTGAGTGATAAGGATAAGCAAATACTCCCTCCGTCCCAGAAAGGAGGTCGTTATGGGATGCGTGCCGGTCAAATTTTTCTAACTTTGACTAGATTTATAGAAAATACGTGTAACATTTAAATCTTCAAATAAATTTATTATAAAAGTACATTCAACGATCTATATAATGATATTAATTATGTATTATAAATATTAATATTTTAATATATATGATTGGTCAAAGTTAGAAAATGCTGACTTCTCGGGAAGCGAGAATGACTTCTATTCTGGGACGGAGGGAGTATTCATGAAGCTTGTTGAGAAGCTAGAAGAGCTAGAGAAAGAGAATGAGAAGCAATTCTGAAGGACCGAAGATGCTACACAAAGGCGACCAGAGGGGGGGTGAATGGGAGCCTCAAATTTCTTTTCAGAAACTTTTAGCCTCTGTCCCAAAAATCAACCCTGAGTGCGCACCTAGAGCTTGATAGTGTCCACGACCCTAGATGAAGGGTGGATGCTTCCAAGAAGCACAGCGGGACACTACACAACTCTAGAAACCCAGCGCAAAAACCCAAAACCAAATCGGAAGCCGGACGAACGAACTGCGGATGAAAACGTGCTGATCTGCACTGACCGGACTCTAGCGAGCGTCCGGTTAGTATGGATCGGACGCGTCCGGTCAACAAAAATCAGTTCTGGATGCTCTTTGTGTTGGACCGAACTCACAGGCACAGAGCGTCCGGTCACAACGCAGGTAGCGTCTGATCAACACCAAAGGGCAATGAACAGTATCTCCTGCGCGTCCGGTCACATGAAAATCGAGCGTCCGGTCAAGAGCTGGCGAAACCGAGCAGCCGAGCCTTCAACGACAAGACTCACTGGTTAGAGTCCGATCGTCACGAGCCCAGAGTCCGGTCACCCTGAAAATGTGTTGTTCGTCCACCGATTCGATTCAATCTCACCCTAAACGAAACCTCTAAGGCTCAAACTTGGTGAGAGAAGTCACAAGGATGATAGTGAGCTACTCCTAGGAGATCATGGCTCGAACCTATCTCCAAATCGATGAATCAAAGAAGTTTGGGGGAAGAGAAGAGAAAAGTCGATCCAAAACGAAACCAACCGATCTACTTGTTCATGAGGTTTGAGTTGAATTCCTTCGGTGGAAATGATCCCCTCACAATAAAGAACAGGTTGATTCAAATGGTTTTGCAAACAGAGCAATGCAGAGAGAGATCGATCGATGGGAAAAAACATGGAGAAAAGATGAACGCGAAGAACAACTAAAGAACGCGAATCACAACCACGAATTTTAGCCGAAAATCGTCCCCACAAGGAAGTTCGGGGAAGAGAAGAGAAAAGTCGATCCAAAATGAAAACCAACCGATCTACTTGTACTTCATGAGGTTTGAGTTGAATTCCTTCGGTGGAATTGATCCCCTCACAATAAAGAACAGGTTGATTCAAATGGTTTTGCAAACAGAGCAACGCAGAGAGAGATCAATCGACGGGAAAAACATGGAGAAAAGATGAATGCGAAGAACAACTCAAGAACATGAATCACAACCACGAATTTCAGCCGAAAATCGTCCCCACAAGGAGACAACGGGAATCCGGTCCCATTTCCGTAAAATCCAAATACACAGAGGTGTGATTAGCCGTCTCTGCGGATCTCAGTAGCTACAACAGGGAATCGGAAGCAGGAAACCCTAGAAGAGAATAGCAAATGACTGAGATAGTTTGGAGGGAGGGGTTGCCTCTCCTAATATAGCCTAATACAATTATTGCCTTTCTGCCCCTACTGCTAATGAGCGAGCATGCTAACCCTAAGGGTATTCCTGTCCAACTCGAAGTTGATGTTGATCCGACGGCCACGCCCGCACAACTGGTAGCTTCGCCTCGACGCGACCTCACCGGATGCTGCCACGTGCCGCCACTCGCCATCCGTCCTTTTCCTGGACCACTCCCCGGTTTTGAGGCTAAAACCGGGAAACCAGTCCTTAGGCTGAGTTTTGTGGCCCAAACTCAGAAACCCGCCATCGCCCAGGTTTTGTGGCCCAAACCTGGAAACCGTCCTCAGCCTGAGTTTTGAGGCCCAAACTCGGAAACCGGCCAGCACCCAGGTTTTGAGGCCCAAACCTGGAAACCACCTCAGCCGGTGGTTTTTCTGGGGCTCTACCACCAAACCGAAGCCGTAGAGGGATGCACCGCCCGTGCACCCCGTCCACCCGCAAGTCTTCACTTGTCGTTGTCCCAGGCTGTCAGCCACCACAACTGATCCTCAGGCCACCGGTCCGTCAGTCCAAGCCTCACATCTGCCCTTCACCGCTCCGGGTCCATCGACACGACACGTCTCTACTTGACCTTCACCTTGCTTTCGATCACCGTCTCCGAGCTCGACACCTGCACAACACAATCCAAAGAACATGTGCATCATACCAGTTGACAATCACTCATCATCTCAAGATCCGGCATACACCCATGTATCCGCAATTTCCCCCTTGATGAGTGCATTGTCAACTACCAACACAAATCATATGGAATAGAAGAAGGGAAGAAGGAAGATACAAACTCAACCAAATGACCAGAAGCGAAGCAATGCCAAAAGAAGTCGAATGGAGTGAGCAAGACAACTTGGTTCCCAAAGACATGGGCAACGGCTCGACGCAACCAAGCAAAGCAAAGCTAGCCAGACAACTTGGTTCCCAAAGACATGGGCAACGACTCGACGCAACAAAGCAAAGCAAAGCTAGCCCTCAAGAAGAGGCAGAACGGGCTCAACACCGCTAGCGAGAAATTCAGAGTAAAGAAGCCAAAACTGAACAAAACAGCTAGTCCCTCCAGAAAGAGGCAAATACTCAACACAACTAGCAGAAAAACCGCTCCAAACCAACCATCGACTCATCAAAGCAAATCGAACAAAACTCAAAGCTCCCCCTTCAATAATGCACACAACTAGGACATGATTTGTCAAAATTTCCCCCCTTAGTTGATAATGCACAAAACAAGGCTAAGAAGGAAGCCTAAAATGAAAGAGCAAATGCATATGAGTGACAAATGAAGGTTAGCAGCTTCAGGTATATAGTTAATAGAATGAATAGATGCTCTAAAGAGTGCTGATCCGACTACTCAACAACAAGTATAAATGCCAGCAAAGGCTCAAACTGATCACAGAATACGAAATATGAACATATGAGCATAGTGAGCAGTTTTTAAGCCATTTAGAAAGGGTTTCACCATCAAAATAGCATCAAACATGTATAGACAAGAAGTTAAGCAAATGCTAAACATGTATACAAGGTGAACTACCCCTAGCAAAGTTCAATCATCATGTTATAGAAGGAAACATAGAATTGTGTTTTCAAATTTTATCGGAGTTGCAGTGGTGATTATACACAAGTTCAAATTTTCAGCATGTGATTGCGAGAGGTTGAAAACTTTACATTGCCTAACTTTTCAACTGAGCTAAGCCTATGCATAAGCAATCAGAAGCTTGAAGCAACGGTTTCGGTCTTACACTACACGACTCAAGTTTAACTCAATGTGCAATGAGAAACAGTCTCGATACCGTGATGTGCTATCAAGCAATCCCATCTCGATCTTTTCAATTCACTTAGACTTGGTTCAATTTTAATAGAATATGAACAGTTCTGAAAAATAGCTCAGCTCACAACATGTATCAGATGATCAAGAAGAGCCTAAGCTACAAGCATCATCATATATCGTCGAAACATACACTAATCATAGCATAGATTCATTCTAAAGATTATAGACATGAGCTCGAAAAAGTAAAGATGCAAACATGATGAAATGCAAAAACTGAACAAGAACAAAACAAAAGAAGTAAAAATGAGCAAAGTCCCGGAGTGGATCCCGGAGTGGTCACTCATTGCCTCCTCAATGGAGAGTAGTACTCGAGGGAGTCTGAACTTCGGTAAAACAAATATCGTGTCTCATCGCATTTCAATTTGATATTTGTTTGTCTCCATCTTCGTGGATTGTGCTAGATTATATGCAGGTTTATGTGTGGTGGCATAACCCTCTGTAGGCACTTGCAACTTGTGTTGGAAGTTTGGAATCAAAAGGAGCAAAATCCAACAAAGGGATAAAGTGCTCGTTTATACCGGGCATTGATCATTGTGTTGATTTTGCTATACTCAGTGTTAATCATCTGTGTTGCAGGTGTTAGGCTCCTAGGCTTATTTAGCATCTTTCATATACTTTGTGGCTCACTCAAGAGGGGTTATATTACTCTGATTTGGAGTTTCCATTTGGAAACTCTAGTTCTAACTGTTTCCGCATTTTAAGGTATTAATTTTCAGAAACACCTATTCACCCCCCTCTAGGCGACATCCTAGTGTCCTTTCAAGGAGAGAATTAAGGCCTCACATGGTGGATCTATAAACCACGTGAGGGATAATAAGAAAAGAAATTTTAATGCTCCTTCCTCTTCAAAGTTTAAGGGAAAGACTCCATATCAGCATCAGCAGTACACTGTAGACAAAGATTAGTGTCTTCATTGCAAGAAGAAGGGCCACTTCAAGAAGGATTGTCCTGACTTCTTGAAATCGTTTATGGCAAACAGAGGTGAGAATATTATCACATTTGTAAATGAATCATTGTATATACAGTATTCCAAATCCACTTGGTGGATTGACTCAGGTGCAACTGTTCATGTTGCAAATTCTTTGCAGGGGTTCACTTCGACGAGAGCTATGCAAAGAAATGAAAGATGTGTTAAAGTTGCAAATGGAGTTCGAGCAGACATCGAAGCTGTTGGATATCTTTCATTAGAGCTTCCAGATGGCGTTGTACTTCTGCTTAGAGATGTTTTATTTGTTCCCTCTTTGATGAGAAGTTTAATAAGTGTATCACGATTTGATAATGATGGTTATGGTTGTCATTTTGGACATGGAAAATGTGTAATAATGTTTAATGATAAATGTATTGGTCTCGCCTTTCAACAAGATGAGCTTTATTTATTGTCTCTTCCTGAAAAAGCAAACTCTGTATGCAATGTGAATGATAATGCATCCTCGTGTGTGAATGACAATTGTAACACCCTAAAAATTTTCTCCAAAACCAAATAGTTGAAAATGCTTTAATTATGAATTTTTGTGAAGCATTTAACCTAGAGATTAAAATAATTTTTGTTGAATTAAAATAATAGTGGCGACATGTTTTTGCATTCATGCTGATGCACTGGATTTATTTGAGTGTCTGGTTTTTGCCAAAATTTGTTTTGAAATCAAACTCTTTTGGAAATGATTTGAAATGCTTTGAAAATAAAAAGAAAACCCTTTCCTCTCCTCTCTCCCCTCTCCCTCCCATTCGGCCCGAAGGCCCAGCTTGCCCCGGCCCTGTCCTTTTCTTCCTTCTGCGCTGGGCCTCCTCCCTCCCTCCCTTCTCCTCGCGCGCGGCCCGCAGGCCGGCCCGCTCCGCGCCCGCGTTGCAGCCGCCGCGCGCTCCCTCCCCTTCTCTCTCTCTGACGTCGCGGCCCCGCCCGTCAGCGTCCTCCTTCTCCCTCCCCTTCGCTCTCGCCCGAGCGCAACCGCCGCGCTCCGCGTCGTCCGCGCGTCGTGCGGCGCCCGCTCCCACGACCTCGACCTCCTCCTCATCCATTTAGCAGATGCGCCCGCGCCCCGCTCCTTCTTTCCCCTCTCCCACTCCCGCAGCGCCGCGCAGAGCAACCCCCAGAGCCCCTCCGCGCCATTGCCGCCGCCGCCGTGCTCGCGCCGTCGTCTCGCTGCTCCGCCGGTCGATTTGACGCCGCGGGAGCTCCGCGCCGCAGAGGAGGTGCCCCCTAACCCCTCCCCTCGCTTCTTTGAAACTCGGTTTCGCCCTAACCGCCGTGTGCGCTCGCAGCTTCGCCGCCGTCGCTCGGGCACCCGCCTCTGTCCGTCGTTCGCCGCTATCAGAGCCTCGCCGCCGCCTCCTCCGCCGTGGTGAGAATCTCCTTGTGCTCCGCTTCCCCTCCGTCCTCTTGGTGTGACTTGCGGTGCCCTCTGTGGCCGGGTCCGCAAGCGTCCGTGCGCCATCCATGGCGGGAGCACGCACGCCGTCGCGAGGCGCCACGACGTCGCGGCCTCGGCGCGCCCCTGGCTCGTCGTGCGCACTCCCCCTCTCTAATCTAATCCGCGCCGCCCATCGCCGATCCGTCAGCTGTGCGCAGCCGATACCCCTTCGCCGTGCAGTTTTGCTTAAGAGCCCCCGGAGAAAACGGTAATCAACCCGCGCTCCAGCGGGCACTGTTCGCTGAGTCTTTGAAATCTTCCGACCAAGCCCCTGTGTTTCGGTCGATTTGAGGCGCGGTCCAGCCGTCCGTAAATTTGATTTAAAATCTAATTTAAATTCCCATTTCAATTCAAATGCTTTTCAGTTTATTTACAGAAATGCCATTACACTAAAATGCTTGTAAAATCCACGTATTAGCTCCGTTTTGACCCGTTCAAATTGCGTTAGCTTCGTAATTTAGTGCTCTACCCGTGTCTACCCCTGTTAGTCTGTTTTGGATAGATTAGTTTTAGAGTCCAAGTTAATCTTGATTAGGGCTTTATATACACCGTTTCGATCGTAACTTTCACGCCGTAACTCCGTTTTCGATGAACCAAAACTTGTTGTGATCGTAAAGATGCGTACTTCAGTTTTATCAAAAGTTTTATTTCAGTTTATTACTGTTTGGTGTATTGTTCTAATAATAGCTCTGTTTGCATCGTGTATGTTTGCACCTGGAATGCGTGGTGATGTTTGTGATCGAGTAGACGGTGAGTCGGTGTGGTACGACCAGGACCCCTCGTTCAGTGACCAGCAGGAGGATCAACCTTTCGACAACCAAGGCAAGTTAGCATGGGATCTCCTTGTTTACCTATACACTTTACTTTAATCACTCATTTATGCATGTGTCCAACTGAGCAACCTTAGAAAACCCACTTAGCTTTGTGATCTGTGATGTTCTTGTTTCCGTGGGATATATGCATGTGGGTAGCTTTGCTAGTGCTAACTGACTTACAACTGATCCAGTCCAATGATGATCTTGTTCTCATGTTGATATGTTGTTAAACGGTTAATAAAACTTGCTGTTAGCAAAAGCTGGGTTTGACAGTGCTACCATGAGTGCTATATGGCTCTGGTTTTAGCTCAGTAAACTGGACCTTTTCTAACTCGGCAGCGGTGACCCGAAAGGGCGCAAAAAGGGGCTTGCCACTTCGGGTGTAGGGCTGCTCCTGTTCCTATGTGTATAGCTGCGATGGCCTTGTGCCATAGGAAAGGGGGGTTGCTACATCTGCCTGCCAAGGAAACCTAGCGGCCCTGACCAGTTAGACGAACCAGCGAAAGGCTTCATAGTGTGCCCTGCCGATCTACCTCGGAAGTGGATCAAGAGGTTGGCCGCCTCGGGCACAAGGGTAACACGGCTTATGGGTAAAGATGCACAACCTCTGCAGAGTGTAAAACTGTTATAACAGCCGTGCTCACGGTCACGAGCGGCCCGGAAAACTAGCGGAACTATGATACTTAATAATTGTTACCTTATGTTGTTGGTACATTATGATGTCATATCTTTCCTTTGTTGGACAAATGGATCATGGGTTAAGGGTTAAGCACAATACTCGTTTACCTTAATGCTAAAATTTACCAACTTAAAAGCTAACTGCAGTCAGACAGTGTTAGCCTTTTTGAGCCTCATGAACCCTATGTTAGCTTGCTAAGTACGTGGAGTACTTACGTTTGTTGTTTATCTTCTTTTTGGGCAAAATCCCGGATGGGTAACAGATGAAGGTGCAGTTGGCGACTTTCCTGAAGACTTCTAGGCTAGCTGCTCCCCCAGTCGATGTTTCCCTGTGGCTTAGTTTGTGTACCAGTTCAGTGATCTGTGGTTCAGTATGTTGTAAGACTCTGTTTTAAATACTATCGTGATGTAATAAACAATGTGATGATGCCACTCTTGTAATTTGTCTACTTATGTGTGTGATTTTTCCTGGGCACACATGAGTATGTTGTCTCAACTTTATCCTTAAAGTTGGGGTGTGACAAATTGGTATCAGAGCTTTGTTGACTGTAGGACGCAAGCCTAGTTAGGAAGTGGCCGTTCTAACACCTTTTTGTTACCTGTTCATGCTTATTTTATTAACTTATTACTTTATTAAAATTTATACCTGCTTCTTATTCTTATTCTATTATGTAAAACTAATTGTTTCCGCTTATCTTATCTTACTTTTATAACGTCAGGATGCCTCGCATGAACACCCGTGCCTACCGTGCTCTTTTCACCAGCCAGCCTGCTCCCCCTGTGGTTCACATCCCCGACAGTGACGGTTCCTCCAGCTCCTCCAACACCGCCTTCATCGTGGAGGATGAAGAGTTGACCTCTACCCCGTCTGTCTCTGAGGAGCTAGCAGCGCCATCACCGCCCCCTGCAGCAGTTCCTGAGTCTCCAGCTCCGGAGGTGCCAGCTCCTGTGGAGCCTGTGCCTGAGGCGCCAACGCCTGAGGTCCCTGCTCCAGAGGCACCCGCTTCTGTGGCGCCTGTCGCTCCACCAGTCGTGGAGGCCCCCGCCGTCCCAGCAGTCCCTGCAGCACCTGCCGCTCCACCAGCTCCTGCGGCACCAGCCTTCGTGCCAGTGTACCCGGTGGTACACTCTCCCGCCGCCTCGTCAGCTTTGGCACCAGCACCCCCTGCCGTTCCAGCAGCGTAGGTGGTGGAAGACCTTGGTTGGGATCGTCGCTTCATGTTCAAGAAGCCCGACGAGACAGCATACTACCATAGTATGCTGGTTCGTCTGCTGGAGGAGTACTACCCTGAGATGGAAACCAAGCTCCAGTACCATTGTGGCGAGTACACTCATCCTTTGGAGGCCACTTACTGGAAGTCCGACCTGATGGTTACAGGTTGGAAAGCTGCGGATCAAGCCCATGTCATAGAGTCGGCTCACAGGACTACCACCAAGCGTGGTGATGCCCTCGCAAGTATGGAGGACGCAGCGCAGGATGCCTACCTGCATTACCATGGTCTACGTTTCCAGGAGATGAGGAATGACCGCTTCCGCTACCTGCCCCAAAGTGACATGGAGGGCTCGTGGCGCACCCTGCTTCCTCCAGTGGAGTACCCGGTTCTGGTCTCTACTGCCCAGCATGCCTACGAGGTGCATAGGAAGGCCGACAAGGTGCAAGATGACCTGCGTGCGGCTCAGAAGGTGATAAGACGTTTGGAGCGCGAAGTGGACTACCTTCGCGGTGAGCTAGACTATGCAGCTGTTTACAAGAAGAAGTACAGAGCCAAGGATGCCCCCGGTGGAGCCCAGTAGCTTGCCTACCACGTTCAGTTATCCAGTTAGACGTGTCGCTTAAGTTTCAGTTTGTGTTTGGTGAACCTTTTGTGGATGTGCTGTTTATGTTTGTGAACTATGTGTGAATGGATCTTTGCTTGTGTGTGGTGAAGTATGGGTTATGTCCGTGCTTCTCCAAGTTTGAAGCATATCTCTGTGGTGAATAAAGTTGTTTATCCCCTATCTGTGTTGCTGTTTTCTGGAGCAGCCTGTGCTTAAATCTGTATATCTCTTAACCCGTGTCCCCAAAAATTATGAAATTTTTGTGGGAGTAACTAGACTGATGTACCTTTCAAACGAATCTGGAACCAAGTCTTTATCTGTTCGGATCTGGGAGATATGTCTTTTTGAAGTTGATGTTTCTGCGCAGTCTGTCATCCAGAACAGGTTCTGTTCAATGCTGTTTTCGGCCCAGGATCTGGCCGAATCTGAGAAAGTGTTCTATATGAAAGTTGTAGCTGGTTTCTTAAGCTTTCCAACGATGTCTGGTTCATCCCTGTTGGATTTCTGTAGCTCGAGTTATGCCCGTTTTAGTGTGCTGCTGTTGACAAGGATGTGCACAGAAATTTTCAGCAATGTTCATTTATGTTCATATATACATTCTATGTTGGATATAAAGGTCTAACTCTTGCGCATTTGTTGGTGAGCAGATGGCAGCAAGGGGTGGACGCGGAAGAGGCCGTGGCCGTGGGCGTGGTGCTCCTATGGACCCGCCACCGCCACCGCCGCCAGTGACCATCGAACAGTTGATGGCCACGCAGAATCAACTTATGCACGCCATGATGAACCGCCTGGATCAGGCGCCCGCGGCAGCACCTCAACCTCTTCAAGTCAGGGACCGTCGAGGAGAGTTCCTGAAGGGCCACCCACCAGTGTTCTCTCACGCCTCTGAACCACTGGAGGCGGATGACTGGCTCCGTGCAGTGGAGAAACAGCTGAACATTGCCCAGTGCACCGACTATGAGAAGGTGCTCTATGCCTCGGGGCAACTGCAAGGAGCAGCACAAGATTGGTGGGATGCGTTCATGTTTGCCCGTCCCCAAGATGCTCCAGTTGTTACATGGCAGGAGTTCAGGGAGAACTTCAGATCCTACCACATCCCTGAAGGACTTGTAGAGCTGAAACAAGAGGAGTTCCGCTCTCTGAAGCAAGGGTCCCTGTCAGTGGCGGAGTACCGCGACAAGTTTGCTCAACTGTCGCGCTACGCTCCCCAGGATGTGGCCCAGGATAAAGACAAGCAGCGCAAATTTCTGAAGGGTCTTTATGATGGGTTGCAGCTCCAGCTGATGTCAAACACCTACCCGAACTATCAGGCCCTGGTCAATAGGGCGATCGTTATTGACAACAAGAGGAAGGAAATGGAGGCAAAGAAAAGAAGCTTCCAAGGCCAGTCATCGGGGAGCAACACTCGTCCCCGAATCAACCCACAACAGGGTTACCCCCAGAGGAGTCAAGGCAACCAGTGGAACAGGGGACAGTACCCCCAGGGCAACCAGAACCAGCAGCGCCTCTCATACCAACAGCAGTCAGGTGGTCAGCGCTTTCAGCAGCAGCCAGGAGGACAGAGGTTCCAGCAACAGCAGAGCAGCCAAGCCTCACGCCAGGGAGCACCCAACCCCGCCCCCATGAAGAATGCAGCTCAGCAGAACCCCAACGCCTGCTACCGTTGCGGGGAGCCAGGACACTACGCTCACCAGTGCCCCAAGAAGCAGAACCCCCAGGCCCCACAGAACCAGGCAGGAGCTCAGAAGCATAATGCTCGCCCACCTCACACTGGACGAGTGAACCATGTAGCTGCCGATACTGCCCTGGATGCACCGGATGTCATGATGGGTACGTTCAGCATCAACTCAATCCCAGCAACCGTACTTTTTGATTCTGGTGCTTCGCATTCCTTCATATCTCAGTCATTTGTTAGAATGCATGGTGTGCCTTTATGTGCAATGAAAGAAACAATCATAGTAAACTCACCAGGGGGTAGTATGCCTGCAAATTTTTGGAGCCCCACCTCTAGTGTCAATTTAAGGGGGGTAGAATTTAAAGTAAAGCCTATAGTGCTGAGAACGGCAGGCATAGATCTCATTTTGGGTATGGACTGGATGAAGCAACATGGGGCTGTCATTCAGTGCCAAGAAAGGTCAGTTGTTATATCTACACCTAAGGGAGACAGAATCTGTGTGCAAGTGGTGATGAGAGAGCAGCCAACTGCCACGGTCAACCAGATGGATGCTAGTGGTGCAGAGCAAGATCGGGTGGTGGACGAGTTCCCTAATGTCTTTCCGGATGATCTGCCAGGTATGCCACCTGATCGCGATGTTGAGTTCACTATTGGATTACTGCCTGGAACTGCACCAATATCTAAAAGACCTTATAGAATGGGGGTAAATGAATTAGAAGAACTTAAGAAACAGCTTAAGGAGTTGTTAGAGAAAGGGTATATACGCCCTAGTGCTTCTCCTTGGGGGGCACCTGTGATTTTTGTGGATAAGAAAGATGGTAGCCAAAGGATGTGTGTGGACTATAGGTCTTTAAATGAGGTTACCATTAACAACAAATACCCTCTACCCCGGATAGACGATCTATTTGACCAGCTTAGAGGAGCATGTGTGTTCTCTAAAATAGATCTCAGATCTGGGTATCACCAGTTGAAAATCCGGAACTCAGACATTCCTAAGACCGCTTTCACAACGCGGTATGGATTGTATGAGTATACAGTAATGTCTTTTGGACTGACCAATGCCCCAGCCTACTTCATGTATCTGATGAATAAAGTGTTCATGGAATACCTAGACAAGTTCGTGGTGGTATTCATAGATGATATTCTAGTGTTCTCCAAAACAGAGGAGGAACATGCTGAACATCTGAGAATGGTTCTGCAGAAGTTAAGAGAGCATCAACTCTATGCCAAGAGGAGCAAGTGTGAATTTTGGCTGAAAGAAGTCTCTTTCTTAGGGCATGTAGTCTCTGACGGAGGTATATCCGTTGATCCTACGAAGGTGCAAGATGTGTTGGACTGGAACCCGCCAACCAATGCTACCGAAATCCGAAGTTTTCTGGGTTTGGCTGGGTATTACAGAAGGTTCATTGAAGGATTCTCCAAGCTCGCAAAGCCTATGACGGCCTTGTTAGAAAAGAATGCTAAATTTGTGTGGTCTGATAAATGCCAAGCAAACTTTGAAGAGTTAAAGAGGAGATTAACCTCAGCACCAGTCCTAGTTCTGCCAGACTTGAACAAAAGCTTCTCCATCTATTGTGATGCATCTCGTCTGGGACTTGGATGTGTTCTGATGCAAGAAGGAAGAGTAGTAGCCTATGCATCCAGGCAGCTGAGAAAGCACGAGGTGAACTATCCAACCCATGACTTGGAGTTAGCAGCTGTTGTCCATGCTCTGAAAATATGGAGACATTATCTAGTTGGGCATAAGTGTGATGTGTACACGGATCATAAAAGTCTGAAGTACATATTCACTCAGTCAGATTTGAATTTGAGGCAACGCCGTTGGCTAGAATTGATCAAAGACTATGACCTGGAGGTACATTATCACCCAGGAAAGGCCAATGTCGTGGCCGATGCCTTGAGCAGAAAAACCTATGCAAACGGTCTGCAAGTGGATTACATGTCAGCAGAGTTGAGAGCTGAAATGGCATACCTTAATCTATGTTTTGCCAACACTGTGGTGGAAATGTCAGTTGAACCTACTTTGGAGAAAGAAATCCATGAGGGTCAGTTGAAAGATGAGAAATTGTAAGAGATAGCAGAGAACATAGTGCTTGGAAAGGCACCAGGATTCAGGATGGATGATAATGGGACTCTTTGGTTTGGAAAGAGGATATGTGTGCCCGAAGTGAAAGCTATCCGTGATGCCATCTTGCGGGATGCACATGAATCTGCTTACTCCATACACCCCGGCAGCACCAAAATGTACTTGGATCTGAAAGAAAAATACTGGTGGTATGGTTTGAAACGAGATGTAGCAGAATATGTGGCTCTATGTGACACCTGTCAGAAGGTCAAAGCTGAACATCAAAGACCAGCAGGATTGTTACAGCCTATGCAGATACCCGAGTGGAAATGGGAAGAAGTGGGAATGGACTTTATTACTGGTTTACCTCGCACACAAAGAGGCTATGATTCTATATGGGTAATAGTCGACCGTCTCACTAAGGTCGCTCACTTCTTACCAGTAAAGACCACCTATTCTGGAGCAAGGTTAGCAGAACTGTACATGGAGAGGATTGTGTCTCTGCATGGTGTTCCAAAGAAAATAGTGTCCGACAGAGGGACACAGTTCACTTCTCACTTTTGGCATCAGGTACATCAATCTCTGGGAACTAAGCTGACGTTCAGTTCTGCATATCACCCACAAACAGATGGGCAGACTGAAAGGATAAACCAGATCTTGGAGGACATGTTGAGAGCATGTGCCCTTCAGCATGGGACTAGTTGGGATAAAAGCCTGGCATATGCTGAATTCTCATACAACAACAGTCACCAGAAGAGTCTGAAAATGGCTCCCTTCGAAGCTTTGTATGGACGGAAGTGTAGAACTCCCTTGTTCTGGAATCAGACAGGAGAAACTCAAGTGTTCGGACCGGATGTTCTTAGAAATGCTGAAGAACAAGTAAGGATGATCCGAGATAACCTAAGGATAGCTCAGTCCCGACAGAAGAGTTATGCAGATACTCGCAGGAGGGACTTAGTTTTCAAAGTGGGAGACTATGTGTATTTGAAAGTGTCACCCATGAGAAGCGTAAGGAGGTTTAACATGAAAGGAAAGTTGGCACCCAGATACATAGGTCCTTTCCGGATCTTGGCCAGACGTGGAGAAGTGGCCTATCCGCTCGAGTTACCTGAGAGGCTGTCAGGTGTTCATGATGTGTTCCAAGTTTCTCAGCTAAAGAAATGCCTGAGGATGCCTGAAGAACAAGTTCCTCTGGAAGAGATCAAGATAGGTGAAGATCTTTCTTATGAAGAGTACCCTGTCAAGATCTTGGAAACAGCAGAAAGAGTTACCAGGAGCCGAGTTATCAAGATGCGCAAAGTTCAGTGGAACCGGTATACAGAAGAAGAGGCTACCTGGGAAAGAGAAGAAGATCTTCGGAAATCTTATCCGCAGTTGTTTGAGTAAGCTCCAGTCGAATCTCGAGGACGAGATTCATCTTAAGGGGGGTAGAGTTGTAACACCCTAAAAATTTTCTCCAAAACCAAATAGTTGAAAATGCTTTAATTATGAATTTTTGTGAAGCATTTAACCTAGGGATTAAAATAATTTTTGTTGAATTAAAATAATAGTGGCGACATGTTTTTGCATTCATGCTGATGCACTGGATTTATTTGAGTGTCTGGTTTTTGCCAAAATTTGTTTTGAAATCAAACTCTTTTGGAAATGATTTGAAATGCTTTGAAAATAAAAAGAAAACCCTTTCCTCTCCTCTCTCCCCTCTCCCTCCCATTCGGCCCGAAGGCCCAGCTTGCCCCGGCCCTGTCCTTTTCTTCCTTCTACGCTGGGCCTCCTCCCTCCCTCCCTTCTCCTCGCGCGCGGCCCGCAGGCCGGCCCGCTCCGCGCCCGCGTTGCAGCCGCCGCGCGCTCCCTCCCCTTCTCTCTCTCTGACGTCGCGGCCCCGCCCGTCAGCGTCCTCCTTCTCCCTCCCCTTCGCTCTCGCCCGAGCGCAACCGCCGCGCTCCGCGTCGTCCGCGCGTCGTGCGGCGCCCGCTCCCACGACCTCGGCCTCCTCCTCATCCATTTAGCAGATGCGCCCGCGCCCCGCTCCTTCTTTCCCCTCTCCCACTCCCGCAGCGCCGCGCAGAGCAACCCCCAGAGCCCCTCCGCGCCATTGCCGCCGCCGCCGTGCTCGCGCCGTCGTCTCGCTGCTCCGCTGGTCGATTTGACGCCGCGGGAGCTCCGCGCCGCAGAGGAGGTGCCCCCTAACCCCTCCCCTCGCTTCTTTGAAACTCGGTTTCGCCCTAACCGCCGTGTGCGCTCGCAGCTTCGCCGCCGTCGCTCGGGCACCCGCTTCCGTCCGTCGTTCGCCGCTATCAGAGCCTCGCCGCCGCCTCCTCCGCCGTGGTGAGAATCTCCTTGTGCTCCGCTTCCCCTCCGTCCTCTTGGTGTGACTTGCGGTGCCCTCTGTGGCCGGGTCCGCAAGCGTCCGTGCGCCATCCATGGCGGGAGCACGCACGCCGTCGCGAGGCGCCACGACGTCGCGGCCTCGGCGCGCCCCTGGCTCGTCGTGCGCACTCCCCCTCTCTGATCTAATCCGCGCCGCCCATCGCCGATCCGTCGGCTGTGCGCAGCCGATACCCCTTCGCCGTGCAGTTTTGCTTAAGAGCCCCCGGAGAAAACGGTAATCAACCCGCGCTCCAGCGGGCACGGTTCGCTGAGTCTTTGAAATCTTCCGACCAAGCCCCTGTGTTTCGGTCGATTTGAGGCGCGGTCCAGCCGTCCGTAAATTCGATTTAAAATCTAATTTAAATTCCCATTTCAATTCAAATGCTTTTCAGTTTATTTACAGAAATGCCATTACACTAAAATGCTTGTAAAATCCACGTTTTAGCTTCGTTTTGACCCGTTCAAATTGCGTTAGCTTCGTAATTTAGTGCTCTACCCGTGTCTACCCCTGTTAGTCTGTTTTGGATAGATTAGTTTTAGAGTCCAAGTTAATCTTGATTAGGGCTTTATATACACCGTTTCGATCGTAACTTTCACGCCGTAACTCCGTTTTCGATGAACCAAAACTTGTTGTGATCGTAGAGATGCGTACTTCAGTTTTATCAAAAGTTTTATTTCAGTTTATTACTGTTTGGTGTATTGTTCTAATAATAGCTCTGTTTGCATCGTGTATGTTTGCACCTGGAATGCGTGGTGATGTTTGTGATCGAGTAGACGGTGAGTCGGTGTGGTACGACCAGGACCCCTCGTTCAGTGACCAGCAGGAGGATCAACCTTTCGACAACCAAGGCAAGTTAGCATGGGATCTCCTTGTTTACCTATACACTTTACTTTAATCACTCATTTATGCATGTGTCCAACTGAGCAACCTTAGAAAACCCACTTAGCTTTGTGATCTGTGATGTTCTTGTTTCCATGGGATATATGCATGTGGGTAGCTTTGCTAGTGCTAACTGACTTACAACTGATCCAGTCCAATGATGATCTTGTTCTCATGTTGATATGTTGTTAAACGGTTAATAAAACTTGCTGTTAGCAAAAGCTGGGTTTGACAGTGCTACCATGAGTGCTATATGGCTCTGGTTTTAGCTCAGTAAACTGGACCTTTTCTAACTCGGCAGCGGTGACCCGAAAGGGCGCAAAAAGGGGCTTGCCACTTCGGGTGTAGGGCTGCTCCTGTTCCTATGTGTATAGCTGCGATGGCCTTGTGCCATAAGAAAGGGGTGTTGCTACATCTGCCTGCCAAGGAAACCTAGCGGCCCCGACCAGTTAGACAAACCAGCGAAAGGCTTCATAGTGTGCCCTGCCGATCTACCTCGGAAGTGGATCAAGAGGTTGGCCGCCTCGGGCACAAGGGTAACACGGCTTATGGGTAAAGATGCACAACCTCTGCAGAGTGTAAAACTGTTATAACAGCCGTGCTCACGGTCACGAGCGGCCCGGAAAACTAGCGGAACTATGATACTTAATAATTGTTACCTTATGTTGTTGGTACATTATGATGTCATATCTTTCCTTTGTTGGACAAATGGATCATGGGTTAAGGGTTAAGCACAATACTCGTTTACCTTAATGCTAAAATTTACCAACTTAAAAGCTAACTGCAGTCAGACAGTGTTAGCCTTTTTGAGCCTCATGAACCCTATGTTAGCTTGCTAAGTACGTGGAGTACTTACGTTTGTTGTTTATCTTCTTTTTGGGCAAAATCCCGGATGGGTAACAGATGAAGGTGCAGTTGGTGACTTTCCTGAAGACTTCTAGGCTAGCTGCTCCCCCAGTCGACGTTTCCCTGTGGCTTAGTTTGTGTACCAGTTCAGTGATCTGTGGTTCAGTATGTTGTGAGACTCTGTTTTAAATACTATCGTGATGTAATAAACAATGTGATGATGCCACTCTTGTAATTTGTCTACTTATGTGTGTGATTTTTCCTGGGCACACATGAGTATGTTGTCTCAACTTTATCCTTAAAGTTGGGGTGTGACAAAAATAGAAAGCGAAAGAGAACTCAAAATGAGTCATCGAAATTATGGCACTGTCATTTAGGCCATATTTCGAGGGGGAGCATAGAAAGATTAGTTAAGAATGAAATTCTTCCACCATTAGAGTTCTCAGATCTAGAGCAATGCATAGATTACATTAAAGGAAAAATATATAAAGCAAATAAAGAAAAATGCTAAACAAAGTACAAGAATTTTAGAGATCATTCACACAGATATTTGCAGTCCTTTTCCTGTAAAGAGTGTGGATGGCTATGACTCGTTCATAACATTCACAGATGATTACTCCCGGTATGGTTATATTTATCCAATCATAGAAAGATCAGAGACATTGGATAAATTTAAGATATTTAAGGTTGAGGTTGAAAATCAGCATGACTTAAAGATAAAGATAGTCAGATTCGATCGTGGGGGGAGTACTATGGTCGGCATACCCCGTATAGACAAGTGCCTGGAACTTTTGCAAGGTTTCTTCAGGAGAATGGCATAGTTGCCCAGTATTCTACATCGGGCGAGCCTCAATAGAATGGAGTAGCTGAAAGGCGTAACCGTACCTTGATGGATATGGTGCGCAGTATGGTGAGTTACTCCACCTTACCGTTGAGTTTGTGGATGGAGGAGCTGAAAACCGCCACTCACATTCTCAATAGAGTACCAAGTAAGTCGCTGCCCAAAACACCGTATGAATTATGGACAGGACGAGTACCCTCACTAAATCACTTGTGTGGGAGGAGTCCTGCTGAGGCTAAGGTGTTTAACCCAAACATTGGGAAGCTGGATCCCAAAACAGATAGTTGTCATTTCATTGGCTACCCTAAAAAGTCAAAAGGTTTTTGTTTCTACTGTGTTCAGATAGATATATAAATTTTGTAGAAACGAGACACACTGTCTTCTTGGAAGAGTAGATGATCAGAGGGAGCACGACAACACGGAAAATTGATCTTGAGGAGAAGCGGGTATATGCTCCTACTCCAATGATTCAGGAACCAGACACACTGTCTTCTTGGAAGAGCAGATGATCAGAGGTAGCACGACAGCATGGAAAATTGATCTTGAGGAGAAGCGGGTATATGCTCCTACTCCAATGATTCAGGAACCATTTTTTGTGTTGACTATTCCTGCTGCACCAATAGTGCAGGACACTGTAGTGAGATCACCTGTTGTATGTCCTCCCATGGCAACAACGAGTGAACATGTGGAACTTGTCCCTCAGGAGCCCATGGAAACCATTGTTGTGCATGAGGAAGAGCAGCAACAGCTCTCTATAGAACATGGGTCATCTGTTGTCGCCCCTAGAAGGTCACAAAGAGTCAGGAGATCTGTTATTCCTGATGATTATGAAGTGTATAACACTGAGGAGTTTCAAATGGAGGATGATCCCACCTCATTTGAAGAAGACATGAGAAGCCAACACTCATCCAAGTGGCTTGAGGCCATGGAAGAAGAGATGAGATCAATGACTACCAACAAGGTTTGGGACGTAGAGGTAATTCCCAAAGGAGCCAAAATAGTAGGTTGTAAATGGGTTTACAAAACCAAATATGACTCCCAAGGGAATATAGAAAAGTATAAAGCACGACTTGTGGCAAAAGGCTTTACTCAAAGGGAAGGAATTGATTACAATGAGACTTTGTCACCAGTCTCATGTAAGGATTCTTTCATAATCATAATGGCTCTTGTAGCCCATTATGATTTAGAGTTACATCAAATGGATGTGAAGACAACATTTCTAAATGGAGATTTAGATGAGAACGTTTACATGGCACAACCAAAAGGTTTTGTCATAGAAGGAAAAGAACAAATGGGATGCCACCTAAAGAAATCCATTTATGGATTGAAACAAGCTTCAAGACAGTGGTATTTGAAGTTTGATGGCACAATAAAGAAGTTTGGGTTTAAAGAAAATGTTGAGGATAATTGCGTTTATGCAAAGTTCAGGAATGGAAATTATATCTTCCTAATCTTGTATGTGGATGACATCTTACTGGCTAGTAATGATGTTAGTCTACTGCAGGAGCCAACTTTCATATGAAAGATCTTGGTGAAGCCTCGTTCGTTCTAGGGATTGAGATTCATCGAGATAGAAGCAAAGGGGTATTAGGACTATCACAAAAGGCATACTTGGAAAAAGTTCTAAAGAAATTCAATATGCACAAAAGTAAACCTTCACCTGCACCCATAGTCAAGGGCGATAAATATTGAGAATTTCAGTGTCCCAGGAATCAGTATGAGATCGATCAAATGAAAGCGGATCCATATGCTTCAGTTGTCGGAAGCCTACAGTATGCTCAAGTTTGTACACGCCCTGACTTAGCATTTGTTATCGGGTTGAAAGGTCCTGGTTTGGTTTTGGTAATTGAGTGACAACTTAGGTGGACTAATATGTGGTTGAAGTGAAATACACAGGTGATTGGTCCACATGTGATCATGTGTGAGCAACATATGCCATAAAGGAGAAATGGCTTGGAATATGTTGCAAGGCTCACACATGTGAAGAAGGAGCTTAATGCACATGAAACATGACATGTGGTCATGTGGCTAAGATGGTGAAGATCAAGGCAAGACTTGGCTTGATGAACCGGTTGCGAAGGTGAAGGGCAAGTTGGAGGCTTTGAAGCCGTTGGTACCGAGTGTCGGGAGGCTTAAGCAAGACTTGGCGCCGAATGACCAAATTGATGGTGAAGAGCAAGTGATGTCAAGATCTATGGACCATGGAGGCCATGTGATGATATGAAGTGGATCATATCATTTGATGATAGGTTGGTGCATGTGTTGCATCAACACCGAAGGAGATGGAATGGAATGCGCAAGGCAAAGGTATACTTATAGGGCATTTCATTTCACCGGTCATAGGTGTGTAGAGAAGATTATGACCGGGTTTAGGATAGATGGCCGTACTATTAAGAGGAGCAAACTTGTTTGCATATCGGTCATCTAGTGCCACTTGAGCGATCTAATATTGCGATGTTGCTAGGATCGAGTGGCGTGGTGAGAGCAAGTGAAAATCCTTTGAAAAATGTTTGTGAAAATGCTAACACACATGCACAAGGTTGTATAAACTTGGTGGTGTTGGCACATTTGCAAAGGAGAAGGTGTTGGAGTTGATTTGGATCAACTCAGAGAAGTTTTGGAGAAAGCTTTGGTTGGAAAAAGAGAAGCGATGGATCTTGGATTGGAAAACTGTACTAACACTTTGTGAGTTGGATTAGCTTTGTATGTGGGATGTGTAGCCCTCTGAATAAGCTTTCCAAAATATCCAAGATCATCGAAATCGGAGTTCGGAGCTAAAAGTTATGGCCGTTTTAGCGCGGAGGTCATTTTTGGCCTAGAGGTAGTACCGATCCTGAGGCCGGTAGTACCGACCCCTCCATGAACAGATCGCATGCTCTCTGTGTTGTGCCATTTTTGTCCTAGAGGTAGTACCGCCATAGGGCCGGTACTACCGACCCTCGGTAGTACCGACCCCTGGTCGGTAGTACCGGCGATCGAAGTCGTTTTGAAGGTTCTCTGTGTAGATCTTGATTTGGCCTAAAGGTAGTACCGCCATAAGGCCGGTACTACCGACCCCCGGTAGTACCGACCCCCCGGTTGGTAGTACCGACGTTTGGAGGAAGTTTGGAGGCGTTCTGTGTAGATCTAGATCTGGCCTACCGATAGTACCGCTATAGGGGCCGGTAGTACCGACCCTACTACCGACCGAAGCGCAGAAAAGTTGAAAACGGCTAGTTTGTGGCTCCCCTCTATATATAGTCATGGTAACCGGCGTTGGGCTGGTTGGTCAAGTTGGCTAAGCACTCCATAGCCTTGGTGGCTTGTGTGGATGTTCTAGCGACCCCTCTAACACACATATGCTTTAGTGCTTATCCGATTGTGTGAGAGAGCGATCCTAGTGCGTTGCTTTGAGAGAAAGCATCGAGTGGCACTAGGTGTTAGAGTTGCAAGCCGGTGGTGCTTTTTACTCTTGGAGGTTGCCACCTCCTAGACGGCTTGGTGCGTGTCTCCGTCATGAAGCCCGCGTGAAGATTGTGCGTGGCTCCGGAGAAGCTTTGTGAGGGGCATTGTGCTCGCCCCGCGGGAGATCGCGAAGAGCAACTCTAGTGGAGAAGATGCGTGAAGAGCGCCAAGTGGTCCGTCCGGATCGAAAGCTAGAGCTCTTGGTGAGCACTCCATCATGGAGAGGTTGGCTTAGTGTCACCACTAGCGAGAGGATCGACGGCAACCTTGGGCTTGCTTCAACGGGGACTAGCTTGGTGGCAACCAAGTGAACCTTGGGATAAAATCTTGTATCCCCGTTGTTGGACGTGCACTTGCCGCAACCTTCGCAGTTGTGCAGGGTCGCGGCGAAGGTGACCAAGTGTCGGAAACGGTAGCGAAGGTAAAGCGAAAGTAGAATGGTGCTCAATTCCCCCCAAAAAATCGTGTCGTTACACTGTTCACCCCTTGGTATTTATAGGGAAAACCAAGGGACACGGGCCAAATTACAAAAGGGTACAGGAAAGATTCCTCACCTCCACGCAGGGAGGAAGGGCAAAAGCGTAAACACACATCTGAAGTGGAAACCCTAACCGGCCCCTCTCCGATGCGCCGCCACCTGGTTCTGTTCACCTTCGGGAGAGAAGAGCGAAGGTTTGACCTTTGGCCATGCTCGCCGGTCCTTTGGCTTCGCTTGCCTTCGGGCCAACGCACATTCGCCGCTTGCTTGAGCCTTCGCTTCAAGCGGGGTGGCTTTGTGAGCCAGCGAGGGTTGCCTGCAGTGCGGCTGTCGACTTAGACCTGCATGGAACGCAACAAGGCGACGAGGGTTGAACCCGTGTCCGAGGGTCAGGGTAACGATCCCGAAGTGGAGAGGGACCTCGCAAGGACATACAGACTTATCGAGGGTTATTCTTTGGACACCAGCTCGAGCGGCGCCTCTGCCGAGGGTCCTTTTCCCCAACACCCGTCTCTTGTTGCTCTTATTGTTCTTTGTTCCTTGCATATTAAGCTTTGCTTGTGTTCTTCGTGTTCTTCCTCCCTCCTTCACTCTATCTTAAGTTGGGAAGACTCGATCTACCTTTTGGCAAGGAATCAAGACGTTGGGAAGCTACATTCATCATCTACATCATCTAGGGAAGTGGGGTAATTGCTAGACCTGAGATTGCATCTCACCCGCTTCGATTTCATAGCTCCCTGCAGGTGCTCGGTAGTACCGGCTGTAAAGCCCGGT
This sequence comes from Coix lacryma-jobi var. lacryma-jobi, assembly GCA_009763385.1. Taxonomy (NCBI): domain Eukaryota; kingdom Viridiplantae; phylum Streptophyta; class Magnoliopsida; order Poales; family Poaceae; genus Coix; species Coix lacryma-jobi. Next base: position 117,387,505 of record CM019825.1, on the reverse strand, counting down.
AGTACCGGTGTCGGTAGTACCGGCCTAGCAGCCCGGTAGTACCGACTGCCTGCTGTTTACACTAGCTTGTGTTGCAACACTTATTCTTGTGCTAGTGTTTAGTTGCTTAGTTTGTGTAGCTAAGTTGAACTCTCTAATTTGGCTTGTGTAGCCTTGTTATTGAGCATTGCTAGTGAGCTTAGGCTTTGTGGCTTTGCATCACTAGATTGTGTAGGAGCTCCCCCGTGTTTGATTAGAGTACTAGTTGCATAGGTTTGTGTGACCTTGCAAGCTAGATTGATTAGTCCGCCATCTCGACCCGTCAACTGGTATCAAAGCTAGGTCTCTCATTTGTGGTCTTCACCGACCCGAGAGGATGGCGACTTTTGGGCTAGGCATTGATTGTCCACACATTTTTGATGGCACTCACTTTACACGTTGGAAAACTTGGATGATGTGTAATTTCAAGTTTATTTGCCCTCAAATGTGGTGGATCGTAGATGTAGGCTTTTCTCATGTGTTGGATGAAAAGAATCTAACTCAAGCACAAGAGAAATGCCTAGATCTCGAGTGCCAAGCTACTAACATCATTTTTAGATATTTGCATGATGATATCTTTAGTGAGATCATGGATATGGAGTCCTCCCATCACATGTGGATGTATCTCAATGACAAGTATGGGAGTGCTCCAATTGATGATGATGTTAGTGAGCCCAAGGAAGAGGCACACGGGGTGGTTGAGCAAGAGAAAAACTCCGTGATTGTGGAAGATTGCTCCACCTCAAGCTCAAGTGATGCAAGTGATGATGATATTCCAAGCACACTTGATGATGATGGTTCATGCTCCGGCTATGAGAGTGATACTTCTTCGAGCTCTCCAACCACTACATCACATTGCTTCATGTCACACGGTGACACTAAGGTTTGCAAAGCTAATGTGATTGATCTTTATGCATATGAGGAGCTCTTGAGTAAATATGCTAGTATGACCATTGCTTTAGAAAATGAGATGTCTAAAAATACAAACTTGGAAAAAGAAAACTCATTTCTAAAGAATGCATGTGAACAACAAAAGCATCTACTTTATGTCACTACTTGTTCACATGATGAGCTTAAATTGACTCATGAGGAACTTAGTGTTGCTCATGACAACTTGGTATAGGACCATGCTTTTCTCACTAAGAAGCTTTCTAATGTAGAAACTAAAACTAGTGAGAGCTCATCATTTGGGTCAAATGATCAATCACATATTTGTGCTAACCCATGTGATGTAGAAAAGAAGCATGTATCCACCTCTTGTGAAGATTTATTATCTATGCCATGTTCTTCACATATAGATGCTTGTTCTACTTCTATGTCTTGTGAGAATAACATTTTGAAGGAGAACAATGAGCTCAAAAGTGAAGTGAAGAACTTGAGCAACAAGTTAGAGAGGTGGTGTAGATCAAAGGTCACCCATGAGCACATGATGAAGAATCAAAGAAGCTATGGTGACAAGAGTGGCATTGGCTTCAACAAGAGCAATGTCAAAGGCAAGAGATGGGGCAAGAGAAGATATGAAAGAGAAATGAAGAAGCAAGAACAAGAAAAGCTATCTCATTTCATGTGCTATCAATGCCATGAGATGGGACATCTTGCAAAAGCTTGCCCCAACACAAGGAATCCCCAAGATCAAATCAAGATCAACCATGAAGATGGTGATATGGGGAAGAAGACAAGAAGGGGAGGTAGAAGATCAAGATCAACACAAGACCTCGCCCAAGTCAAGTGCTACAATGTGATGAGTTGGGCCACCTAGCTTCGGGTTGTCCAAACACTACGCCACAATGCTTAACCGCAGGGGCGATTTTCATTTACCGCAGCGGGCAAAGGCGTCCGCTGCGGTGCTAAGGCCACGGTTAATCGTGGCAAGTACCGCAGCGGGCGCCCTTGCCCGCTGCGGTAAATGTATTAACCGCAGCGGGCAACATAAAACGCCCGCTGCGGTTAATCGATTTACCGCAGCGGGCACCTAAAGATGCCCGTCGTGGTTAATCATTTGAAAAAAACAAAAAAAAGCCCTAGACAGACCCGCTAAGCCCATCCGCAGGCCCGTAGAGCCCATCAGGGGTTGCATCGCCGTCGTCGCCGGATCCAGGCGGTCCACCGCCGGATCTGGCCGTCACGGGGCGGATGCAGACCATCGAGAACCCGAGCCGCCACCAGATCCACGCACGCACCGCCGTTGAGGGCCCGCCTGTGGAGGCCGGTGCGTGCGCCGCCGTGGTGGCGCCCCACTGCTTCCTCCTACGCCATGGAGGCCGCGCGCCCCGCCGTGGAGGTTGGACCCCACCGTGAAGGCCGCGTCCCGCGCAGCCGTGGAGGCGCCCCACTATCTCCTCTTATGCTGTGGAGGTCGTGCCCCGCTCGTCGTGGAGGTTGGACCCCGTCGTGGAGGTCGCGCCCCGCGCCGCCGTGGAGGCCGCGCCCTGCCCGCCATGGAGGTCGGACCACGTCGTGGAGGGCGCTCCCCGCCCGCCGTGGAGGCTCGCCCAGCCTGTCGTGGATGCGGATACATGGGTGTATGCCGAGTCTCTGAGTGATGAGTGATTGTCAACTGGGATGATGCGCATGTTCTTTGGCTTGTGTTGTGCAGGTGTCGAGCACGGATACAGTGATCAGAGGCAAGGTGAAGGTCAAGTAGAGACGTGCCGTGCCGATGGATCGAGAGTGGCGAAGGGCGGACGTGAGGCTTGGACTGAGGGACCAGTGGCCTGAGGATCAGCTGTGGTGGCTGGCAGCCTGGGACAACGACGAGCGAAGACTTGCGGTCATGTGTTGCCTGAGTCGTGGACTTGGGGACACGTGTCGGTGGACGGGGTGCACAGGCGGTGCATCCCTTCTACAGCTTCAGTTTGGTGGTAGAGCCAGAGAAAAACCATCGGGTGGACGGTTTCCAGGTTTGGGCCTCAAAACCTAGGTGCTGAGGGTTTCCGAGTTTGGCCACAAAACTCGGGCTGAGGACGGTTTCCAGGTTTGGGCCTCAAAACTTGGGTGCTGCAAGTTTGCTGAGTTTGGGCCTCAAAACTCAGATGCTGGTTTCCCGGTTTGGGCCTCAAAACCGGGGGTTGGCTGGAAAAGGCTGGTTTCCCGGTTTGGGCCACAAAACCGGGGGTGCAGAGCAGTGGCGGCACGTGGCGGCAATCGGGAGGTTGCGTCGAGGCAACGCTATGAGTTGTGCGGGCGTGGCCGTCGGATCCACCTACCATCGAGTTGGTCCAGAATAACCTTAGGATTTAGCTGGTTCGCTCTGTAATTAGTAGAGGGGTAGAGTAGGAAATAGAATTAGTATAAGTAGAGGGAGACACCCTCCTCCCTAACGATCTCAGTTCATTTGCTCTTTGCACTTAGGGTTTCCTGCTCTCCCAATCCCCTGCTGTAGCTAGCTGAGATCCGCAGAGAACCATACCTCTGTGTACTAGAGATTTGGAGGAAGTGAGGCCGTAACCTCACTATTGTAGCATGTGGTAGCCACACGGTTGCAATTTGGTGCCTATGATTCGCGTTTTGTTTGTGTTCTTCGTGGAACTCTTTTTCTCCTTGTTTTCCCATCGCTCGATATTTTTGCTCGGTTCATCTCTTGCAAATCCGTTTGAACCAAGTTGTTCTAGATCGTGAGGCACTTCTTTCCACCGAAGGAATTCACCTCTAACCTCACGGTCTAGGAGATCGATCGATTTTGGTTTCGGGTCAAGTTTTTCTCCCTTCCCCCGAAATTCTTCATCGATTTGGAGATAGGTTCGAGCCATGATCTCTTAGAGATAGCTCACTATTCTCCTTGTGACTCCTTTCACCAAGTTTGATCCCTAGAGGATTCGTTTTGGGTGAGATCGAGTGAAATCGGTGGATGAACTGTGGATTTACGGAGTGACCGGACGCTTGATCGGGATGACCGGACGCACAAGTTCAGGGACCGGTCATTGAATGCCACGTGTGTGAAGCCTCTGTAGTCGACCGGACGCTGCACTTGGTCGCTGACCGGACGCACAGCTTCCACTGTTCACCACTCGCGTTTTCTTGTCACCGGACGCTACTGACCTGACCGGACGCACCGTACACTAGAGTCCGGTCACGAACAGTAAGGTCCGAAACTGGTTTTCTAACCCCCGGACGCGTCCGGTGCTCACTGACCGGACGCTGCCCAGAGTCCGGTCGAGTCTGTTTCGCGCAGTTTCGTTCGCCGTTCGTTCGTTCGTTGACGGTTTCGATTTCCGTCTTTTGCGTTGGATTTCTAGAGGTGTGTAGTGTCCCGCTGTGCTTCTTGGAGGCATCCACCCTACATCTAGGGTCGTGGACACTCGCAAGCTCTAGGTTTGCTTTTGGGGTTGATTCTCGGGACAGTGGCGACAAGTTTCCGAAAGGAAAATTTGTAGCTCCCATTCACCCCCCCCCTCTGGTCGCTTTCTGATTGCACTCTCGGTCCTTCAATTGGTATTGGAGCGGGTTAAGGATCTTCCACCTTAGCCGGTTCCAGATCCACAGAAGGCGACATGGACCGCGACGTGGGCAAACCGCCGTTTTTCGATGGGACGAACTATGCGTATTGGAAGATACGCATGTCGGCCTATTTGCAGAGTTTGGGTGCTTCCATTTGGGATATTTGCAACTCTATCGATTACGTTGTCTTGGCTGCTCGTGTGACTCAGCATCAGATCGATGAGCACGATGCCAATAGCCGAGCACGTAATGCTCTTTTCTCATGCTTGAGCATGAGTGAGTTTGATCGCGTTTCTCACCTCGCTACGGCTCGGGAGATTTGGGCCACCCTCATGCGCTTTCATGAGGGAACCTCTCAAGTCAAAACCCGTCTCTACGAGTCATTCAAGCGAGAGTATGAGAACTTTCGACATATGCCTGGCGAGAGCATAGAAAGTTTATTCGCTCGCTTTCAGGTGATTGTCAACAGGATGAGGGCTAACAAGGAGCTGTTGCCTTTCGACGATCATGAGAGGGCTTTGAAACTTTTGCATACTCTTGATCGGTCGGTGTGGGATTCCAAAGTTCAGGCGATCATCGAATCACCTAACTATGAGACCCTCACGTGCGACGAGCTCTTCAGTAAGCTCAAGTCCAGTGAGATCGATGCCATGGCGAGGGCTTCTTATGAGAATCCTTCTGGCCCGACTATGGCTTTGGTTTCTGGCTCTTCTGCTAACCCCTCTGGAGGCTTTGCTTTGCATTCTCTTCTTTCTGTCACAGAGGAGCAATTGGAGTCTCTGGGAGACGATGAGTTGGCTTTGCTTGCCAATCGGTTCTCGCGGTTTCACAACAACCGCATGAACCGTCGCCGCGGAGGAGGACGCTCGGGTTGCTACGAGTGCGGCGACCCCGACCACTTCATCGCCAACTGTCCCAAGAAGAACAAGCATTCTGGGAAGGGCGATCATGGGCACAAGTACGACTCCGGCAAGCGCAAGGAGAAGTACGTCCCCGCAAGGCACAACCGGAAGGGCGGCTTCAACAAGGAGTACATCAAGACGAAGTACTTGGAGAAGGCCCAAGCTGAGCAGCGTGCGTTCTTTGCCATGCTCAGCGACGTCGACGACTCGGTTGATGATTCCGCTTCCTCAAGCGACGACGAGTCCGAGAAGAAGAAGTGGATCGAGGACAAGCTCAACGGCCTTTGCTTCTTCGCCGACGACGACGGCTTCTGCACCATGGCCCTCGGCAAGGAGGTCGGCGGTGACACTCCTCGGGACGACGACGACGACACCTCCCAGGTATCTTTGACCCCCGATGAGCTTTCTGCTGAGGTCAAGAAGCTTACTGCCACGCTCCTTAGTCAGGATAAGTTGCTTAGGCGTGCCGCTAGAGAGCGCAAGGAGTTTAGGCAAAAGTGGGAGGACACGGTGAGGGAACTTGAGTTTGCTAAGTCCACCGTGGTCGTTTCTGAGGAGGTGGAGTGTGAGATGTGCACCACGCACATGACTGACCTTCTCACTTTGAGAAGTAAGTATGTTGCGTTGGTAGGAGAGGTGGATGAGCTGAAGGCTAGACCCTCGCTGTTGGGTGCGTGCAAGACTTGTCCTGTCTTGCAATCTGAGTTGGCAGAGAAGAATGCCAAGATTGTTTCTCTTGAAGAGGCCAACTCAGGTAGCACATGTGTGGCTAGGTGTGTTCTTTGTGAGGGTTTGGAGATGGAGATTGCGAACGTGAAGCATGACAAGATGCAAACCGAGGAAGAAAACACATACCTTCGGACCATCTTGTCATGGGTGTCTTGTGGTGAGCCGCAGCTCGGGATGATGATCTCCCAATTCAAGCGAGCTGCTGGAGGTCCTGGTGTAGGTTTTGCTCCGGGTGTTGATGTTTCTGTTTTTGGGAAGATTGGAGAGTCGAGTGGTCTGAACCCGAGTGAGAAGCCCAACTCCACCACTACTCCCAAACTTACCAAGCTTCCACCCAAAGAGCCTCTCAAGCCTAACACCAAGGATGGGGTGTTTGAGGAACCTCCGAGAGCTCCACCCAAGAACCAAGTGTGGGCTCCCAAACCAAACCACCTCAAGAACAGGCTTGACACCATGCCACCCATCCAGGAGGAGCTTATGCCACAGAAGGGCAAAGTGATCCACACCCACTACCGTGAGTACCAACAACCCCCTGTGAGAGCGGTGAGGTACCATTGTGAGCATTGTGGGAGAGATGGACACTTGAGTGAGTTTTGCTTTCGGCGCAAGAGAGAGGCGCGCCGTGCTAGGGAGATGAACAATGCGGAAATGTACCATCCTTTCCATGATGTACATGCGCCAAATGTTCAGCGACGTGCTGCTAGGCCCAGAGGTCCAGAACCTCAAGTTCCTAGGCCTAGGCAGAGGAGAGCTCCGAGGAGAGATGCTAGGCCTAGAGGTGCAGTGCCTCAAGTTCCTAGGCCTAGGCCTCGTAGAGAGCGTGCCCGGCGGGAGCCTGCTGTGGTAGGCTATGGACCCCGTGGCGGTGGCTTTGTAGGTGAGCGTTTTCCTCCACCGTGTTTTGAGTATCGCGATGGACGCTCCTCCCTTAGCGGACGACGCTTTCCTCAGCGTGGTGATCGCTCCTCTCGTAGACGTGCTAGGAATGGTTTTTCTGCTAACCGTTCTTTTGAGCAGTCGGCCCAACACTGGTTTTCCCCTTACTTCACTAACCCCAGTGTTGGACCGTATGCTCACCCTATGTCTTTTTATTGATGTAGGTAAAACGATTGGAGAACGTTTGGTTGGTGGATTCCGGGTGATCGAGGCACATGACCGGAAACGCCAAGTGGTTCTCCAGTCTTAGTCCGGTCACTGGAAAGGAGTATATCACCTTCGGCGACAACAGCAAAGGTAAGGTGCTGTCTCATGGGTCCGTGCGAGTTAATGAGCACTTTGTGTTGCGCGATGTTGCTCTTGTTTCTAACTTGCATTTTAACCTCCTTTCTGTTTCGCAACTTTTTGATGATGACTATGAGATTCGTTTTAAACCGAATCTCAGTCGTATTTTGGATCCTCAGGGCAATCTTATGTGTTTGATTTCACCCTTTGGAAAAGTCTTTGATGCGAATTTCTCGGAGTCTTTTGGCACTTCTCGTTGTCTGGTGGCTGGACCTTCCTCCTCTGATCTTTGGAAGTGGCATAGGAGACTTGGACATTTGAGCTTCGACTTGCTTGCAAGACTTAGTTCACTTGGCCTAATCCGAGGATTGCCCAAGTTGCATATGGAGAATGATCTTGTTTGCCACTCGTGTAGACAAGGGAAGATGGTTGCCGCTCCTCACCATCCAGTGACTCAGGTCATGACCAAGCGCCCTGGAGAGCTTTTGCACATGGACCTTGTCGGTTCGGCTCGGGTGAGCTCGGTTGGGGGGAAGTGGTATGTGCTTGTTGTTGTTGACGACTTTTCGAGATATTCGTGGGTCTTCTTTTTAGCTGAGAAGACCGAGACTTTCTCCTTTTCTCGCAATCTGATTTTGCGTCTTCAGAATGAGTTCCCTTTGAACTCGATGCGAGCTATTAGGAGTGATAATGGTTCCGAATTCAAGAATTCGGATTTTGAGAAGTTTTGTAACTCTTTGGGTTTAGAGCATCAGTTTTCTTCCCCTACACACACCCTCAGAATGGTGTTGTAGAGAGGAAGAATCGGACCCTTGTAGAGATGGCCAGGACGATGCTCGATGAGCATAGGACTCCTAGGCGATATTGGGCCGAAGCTATGAGCACTGCATGCTATATTTCCAATCGCATTTTTCTTCGAGCTTTCTTGAAAAAGACCTCTTATGAGTTGCGTTTTGGAAAACTCCCCAAGGTGAGTTATTTTAGAGTTTTTGGTTGCCATTGTTTTATACTCAAAAAGGGCAACCTAGACAAATTTGAGTCTCGTTCTTCTGACGGTGTGTTTTTGGGTTATGGCACTCACACTCGAGCTTATCGTGTACTTAACCTTGACACTAACCGAGTCATGGAGACATCCGATGTCACCTTCGACGAGACCTTGGTTTGTCCTTCTTCTCGTTTTGAGCGTGCAGGTGATCATGAGGTTGGCGAGCCTCTTTTCGAAGATGAAGAAGAAGGTGCTGAAGGCATGGATGACCCAGCACCTCCTCCACCTGCTGTGCCGCCAAGAGCGGCTTCTACGATGACTCACGGCCTCGACACTTCTTCTTCCTGGGGGCCGTGGGATCCGCCACCCCGAGCGGTACCCTTTGTACCCGGGGAGGCACCAGCTGCTGCTGAGGGGGAGATCACTTCGACAAGGGAGGCGCCACGACACATTCAGCGCCAGCACCCACCTCAGCAGATGATCGACAGCATCGACGAACGCGTCACCCGGTCAAGGCAAATCTCTCACTTTGCTCATTCTGCATTCGTTGCTGATTTTGAACCCCGGGATGTTGGACACACATTAACGGATCCGGATTGGGTCAATGCCATGCATGAGGAGCTTGAGAACTTTGAGAGAAATCAGGTTTGGGTTCTAGTGTCTCCACCTTCTGAGTGTCATCCTATTGAGACAAAATGGGTTTTCAAAAACAAACAGGGAGAAGATGGCCATGTTGTGAGAAACAAGGCCAGACTCGTAGCCCAGGGATATAGTCAGAAGGAGGGGATAGACTGTGAAGAGACGTTTGCTCCTGTAGCTCGTTTGGAGGCAATTAGGATACTCTTGGCTTTTGCTGCATCCAAAGGTTTTAAACTTTTTCAAATGGATGTCAAGAGTGCCTTCTTAAACGGCTACATTGAAGAGGAGGTGTATGTTAGACAACCCCCGGTTTCGAAAATCCCAAGTTTCCAAACCATGTTTTTAAACTTCACAAAGCTTTGTATGGTTTGAAACAAGCCCCTAGAGCCTGGTATGATAGGTTGAAAACCTTTTTGCTTGCTAAGGGTTTCAAAATGGGATGTGTAGATAAAACACTCTTTCTCCTCAAGCAAGGCACTGATACTCTCTTGGTCCAAATTTACGTGGATGATATCATTTTCGGTGGTTCTTCTCACGCTTTGGTTGCCAAGTTTGCAGATACAATGAGCAGGGAATTTGAGATGAGCATGATGGGGGAGTTGACGTTTTTCCTCGGGTTGCAAATCAAGCAATCCCGGGAAAGGACGTTCGTGCACCAGGGCAAGTACACCCGGGACATTTTGAAGAAATTCGACATGGGTGAGGCCAAGCCTCTTCCAACACCCATGGCGACCACGACGGCCCTGGATGCGGACAAGGAGGGAGAAGCAGTGGACCAGAAGGAGTACCGGAGTATGATCGGGTCGCTGCTGTACCTGACGGCGACACGCCCGGACATCCAGTTCGCGGTGTGTCTTTGCGCGCGTTTTCAGTTTTCGCCGCGCACTTCTCACCGTCAAGCGGTCAAGCGCATTATGAGGTACTTATCCTTCACTCCAGAATTTGGGATTTGGTATTCTGCTTCCTCCACTCTTTCCCTTTGTGGTTATTCTGATGCTAATTTTGCTGGTTGCTGCATTGAGCGCAAGTCCACTTCTGGGACTTGCCAGTTTATTGGTTCTTCTCTTGTATCGTGGTCCTCTCGCAAGCAGTCTAGTGTCGCCCAGTCTACCACGGAGGCTGAGTATGTTGCTGCGGCTAGCTACTGTTCCTAGTTACTCTGGATGATGGTCACTTTGCGTGATTTTGGTCTGAGCTTTTCTCGTGTTCCTTTGCTTTGTGACAGCACGAGTGCAATTAGCGTTGCTAAGAATCCCGTGCTGCACTCGAAGACCAAACACATTGATGTGCGCTTTCATTTTTTGCGAGACCACTATGAGAAGGGTGATATCGACCTTCGCCATGTCGATACTCATCATCAGTTGGCTGATATTTTCACCAAACCTTTGGACCAATCAACTTTTAATCGGTTGAGAGGTGAGCTTGGTGTGTGTTTCCCCTTTTAGATGGGGGAAACATTTTTGACTCTTGTATGATACACTGACTTTGTGTTTTTCAGTTGTTTTTACTTCTTTTTGGTTTCTTCATGCATCTTTGCATTTCAGCATACGCTTTTACATTCTGAGCTTCATGAATATAGTCTGAAGAATGTAACTATGCTCTGTGTAGTCTTTGCTCCGATGCTTTATGAAGATGCTGTAGCTTATGCTCTTTCTGATCACTGATACATACTGTGAGCTGAGCTATTTTTGAATGGTGAAATTTGATAATGAACTTAAAACTTGAAAATGTTCACCATTGAGATATGCAACTAGCATGTGTAGGATGTGTCGAAGTCACTTATGCTATCTATGTATGCTAGGTTGCTATGTCTCTAGTGTTGAGTCATTCACTTGCTTGGTATGTCATATTCTGTTTAAAATCTGAACCAAGTTAAGTGAATTGAAAAGATCGAGATGGGTTTGCTTGTTAACACCTCATAGTTTCGAGACTGTTTCTCATTGCACTTTGAGTTAAACTTGAGCTGTGTAGTGTATGACTGAAACTGTTGCTTTAAGCTTCTGATTGCTTTTGCATAGGCTTCGCACAGTTGGAAAGTTAGGCAATAACAAGCATTCAACCTCTCGCAGTCACATGCTGATTTCTGAACTTGTGTAATTTCACCGCTGCAACTCCGATTAAAAATCACAAGTATATGCTTCATGTTTCTTTTGGTATCAGCATGATGATTGAACTGTGCTAGGGGTAGTTCATCTTGTATACATGTTTAGCACTTGTTTGACTTCCTGTCTATACATGTCTGTGCTATTTTGATGGTGAATACCTTTTCAGCTAAAAACTGCTCTTTGTGCTCTCATTTCCGACTTAGTGATCAGTTTGAGCCTTTGCTAGCATTCTGTGCATTTTCTGAGTCATCGGATCAGAACTCTGTAGAGCATCTTTGCACTCTTTTGAGTATACTCCTGAAGCTCCTAACTTGCATTTTGACACATATGCATTTTGGAAGGGGGAGAACTTCTCTTGTTGGTAGGAGAACTTCTCTTGCACTTGTTGATGGTGCATTTTCTGAGAAGGAGCATTGTTCTTGATAAGTGCATTTTCAACTAAGGGGGAGAAATTGCAAATCATTACCCTCCGTTTGAACTAAGGGGGAGCTTTCATGGTTATTTGCACTATTCAAGGGGCAGTTTTTGCTGCTCCCTGTTGGCCGTAAGGTTTTGGTATCGATTGCTAGCGGTGTTGAGCCTGTTTTACCTCTTCTTGAGGGCTAGCTTTGCTTTGCTTGGTTGCGTCGAGCCGTTGCCCATGTCTTTGGGGACCAAGTTGTTTCGCTCTTTCCACTTGACCTTCTTCGGCTTTTCTATGCTTTTGGGTCATTTGGTCGAGTTATCTCTCTTTCTTCTTCCTTTCTTCTGCTTCCATTATGATTTGTGTTGGTAGTTGACAATGCACTCATCAAGGGGGAGATTGCGGATACATGGGTGTATGCCGAGTCTCTGAGTGATGAGTGATTGTCAACTGGGATGATGCGCATGTTCTTTGGCTTGTGTTGTGCAGGTGTCGAGCACGGATACAGTGATCAGAGGCAAGGTGAAGGTCAAGTAGAGACGTGCCGTGCCGATGGACCAAGAGTGGCGAAGGGCGGACGTGAGGCTTGGACTGAGGGACCGGTGGCCCGAGGATCAGCTGTGGTGGCTGGCAGCCTAGGACAACGATGAGCGAAGACTTGCGGTCATGTGTTGCCTGAGTCGTGGACTTGGGGACACGTGTCGGTGGACGGGGTGCACGGGCGGTGCATCCCTTCTACAGCTTCGGTTTGGTGGTAGAGCCAGAGAAAAACCATCGGGTGGACGGTTTCCAGGTTTGGGCCTCAAAACCTGGGTGCTGAGGGTTTCTGAGTTTGGCCACAAAACTCGGGCTGAGGACGGTTTCCAGGTTTGGGCCTCAAAACCTGGGTGCTGCGGGTTTGCTGAGTTTGGGCCTCAAAACTCAGATGCTGGTTTCCCGGTTTGGGCCTCAAAACCGGGGGTTGGCTGGAAAAGGCTGGTTTCCCGGTTTGGGCCACAAAACCGGGGGTGCAGAGCAGTGGCGGCACGTGGCGGCAATCGGGAGGTTGCGTCGAGGCAACACTACGAGTTGTGCGAGCGTGGCCGTCGGATCCACCTACCATCGAGTTGGTCCAGAATAACCTTAGGGTTTAGCTGGTTCGCCCTGTAATTAGTAGAGGGGTAGAGTAGGAAATAGAATTAGTATAAGTCGAGGGAGACACCCTCCTCCCTAACGATCTCAGTTCATTTGCTCTTTGCACTTAGGGTTTCCTGCTCTCCCAATGCCCTACTGTAGCTAGCTGAGATCCGCAGAGAACCATACCTCTGGGTACTGGAGATTTTGAGGAAGTGAGGCCGTAACCTCACTATTGTAGCGTGTGGTAGCCACACGGTTGCAATTTGGTGCCTGTGATTCGTGTTTTGTTTGTGTTCTTCGTGGAACTCTTTTTCTCCTCGTTTTCCCATCGCTCGATCTTTTTGCTCGGTTCAGCTCTTGCAAATCCGTTTGAACCAAGTTGTTCTAGATCGTGAGGCACTTCTTTCCACCGAAGGAATTCACCTCTAACCTCACAGTCTAGGAGATCGATCGATTTTGGTTTCGGGTCAAGTTTTTCTCCCTTCCCCTGAAATTCTTTGATTCATCGATTTGGAGATAGGTTCGAGCCATGATCTCTTAGAGATAGCTCACTATTCTCCTTGTGACTCCTTTCACCAAGTTTGATCCCTAGAGGATTCGTTTTGGGTGAGATCGAGTGAAATCGGTGGATGAACTGTGGATTTACGGAGTGACCGGACGCTTGATCGGGATGACCGAACGCACAAGTTCAGGGTCCGGTCGTTGAATGCCACGTGTGTGAAGCCTCTGTAGTCGACCGGACGCTCCACTTGGTCGCTGACCGGACGCACAGCTTCCACTGTTCACCACTCGCGTTTTCTTGTGACCGGACGCTACTGACCTGACCGGACGCACCGTACATCAGAGTCCGGTCACGAACAGTAAGGTCCGAAACTAGTTTTCTGACGACCGGACGCGTCCGGTGCTCACTGACCGGACGCTGCCCAGAGTCCGGTCGAGTCTGTTTCGCGCAGTTTTGTTCGTTGTTCGTTCGTTCGTTGACGGTTTCGATTTTCGTCTTTTGCGTTGGATTTCTAGAGGTGTGTAGTGTCCCGCTGTGCTTCTTGGAGGCATCCAGCCTACATCTAGGGTTGTGGACACTCGCAAGCTCTAGGTTTGCTTTTGGGGTTGATTCTCGGGACAGTGGCGACAAGTTTCCGAAAGGAAAATTTGTAGCTCCCATTCACCCCCCCCTCTGGTCGCTTTCTGATTGCACTCTCGGTCCTTCAGTGGAGTGAGGGAGAGAGGGCGAGAGGGAGAGAGATAGTTGGGGAGCAGCCTGGGAGAGGGAGAGGCTGAGAGGGAGACGAAGTCGGAGTGGAGGTGAGCGGCGGTGGGGAAGGCGGCGCAGGAGGAGGAGAGAAGTTTGTGTGGCGGTTGAATGAATGAGAGCCAAACCCTAGCAGACACGTATATATAAGATGACTATCGGGCCTCGTCTTGGGCTGTTTTGGGCCTTAGTATTTTCCGTGGAGGGCCTTATAGTGTGCCCACTGCGGTAAATAGATTTACCGCAGCGGGCATCTTAAAATGCCCGCTGCAGAAAATCAATTGATTTACCGCAGCGGACATCTTAAGATGTCTGCTACGGTAAATCGATTAACCACAGTGGGCATCTTAAGATGTCCGCTGCGGTAAATAGCTATTTTCCGCAACGGGCATTATAAGATGTCCGCTGCGGTAAATAGATTTACCATGGCGGGCAAAAGTTGACCGTCATGGTAAATCAAAATTGTCCGCTGCGGTAAATCAATCATGAGATTTACCGCAGCGGACAAAAAAAACGACCGCCACAGAGGGCAAAAGTGCAACGCTGCGTAAATTCATTTTTGTAGTAGTGAAACAAGCTTGAGGAGAAGGCTCAAGCAAACAAGAAGAAGCAAGGCAATGAGAAGCAACACATGAGCAAGGAAGAGAAGTTTGCTACTCATGTCGGGAAAGGGGACACATGGCTCATTCATGTCCCCTAGGTAACACTCCTAAGCCCATTTCAATTGCTAATGATTCTATGCTTAGGAAGGATGAAAATGGTACCTCTAAGGCTACTATTGCAACTCATCCCGCTATTCATACTAAGGCATTGCCAAAGTATGTTGCACCTAACTTGAGAGGACCCAAACGAGTTTGGGTACCATCAAAGAGTGGATGAATGTGTGTAGGTACCATGGCATTGGAGGCTTGATTCAATTAATTCCATATTGTCCATCATATGATTGAGTCAAGTAAAGAAGCTTAGTGCAAATCCATCCCAATGCCAAGTCAAGTGAAGTGAAGTCCAAGTTCTACAACATACAAGTGCAAAGATCAAGTTGTGGTGGTTGATTGGAATTATTTGAAGGCTTGCAATCAAATTGAGTTGAAGCTTCCTTTTCCATGATCATGACCTACTAAGGTATATCTCTAGTTGATCATGTTCTTTTAGATGCATATGAGATGATTGAATTGGATATATATGCATATGTTGCTTGCTAAAAGATGATTGAATGGATTTGATGCTTAGTGATCAAAATTGAGTTAGTTTGAATGGATACATTCATGAGACTTCTTTTAGTAAGTGATTTGAATGGATATATGTCTTGTGAGAGTATTCAAACAAGTTAGTTCAAGTTTGATTCAAATTGGTAGAGTATAGCTCAATTACTCAAAGTTGTCCAATATTGCAAAATCTGAGTGAGCTGTGATGATAGCCATGTTTGGATGATCAAATCTAGTTGGATTGGCTTGAAATTTGCTACACATGCTCTACACTTATGGTATTAGTTGCTGTGCAAAATTCATGATAATTGGATAAGTGATGCTTCAGATTTGGAGTGGATCTTGTCAACTATAGTGCAGCAGTTTTCAGCATGTGGTACTATGGAAAGAATTGAAATCTGGTAGCAATCTAGAAAGCCAATGAAGCTCAAATTTTTATGGCTGCTAGAACACTTAGAGAAGCACATATCCACCAAATTTCATAGTCTTTGGACTTATATTTTGGGAGATATGCATGTTTCTTTGAGAAGGACAGAATCTGCCAGAAAAGTGACAATTATTGGATAGATCACAAGTCACTTTGATTGAAAGGCCCTCAAGATGGAATCATGTTTACAAGTGGTTGAGGGACCTGTGTTTGGTTTTGAGATGAGTTAGAAAGATTACAAAGATGAGATCAAGACCAACATCAAGATGAAGAGGAAGATCAAGTCCTAGTATCAAATTGAAGATCCTTTGGAAGAAAGAAAAGGACTCAAAGAAGAACTCAAAGAAGGATTCAAAGTCACATTTCAAGAAGAGTTCAATTGGATCAATCAAACAAAGTAAATTCAAGTGAGTATCAAGGATGGTTCTTTGGAGAAAGGTCACTTCTCCCTTTTGTAGGGGCTTGCCGTCTTTGGTAGGTTAACCAAGCAAGGCTTGGAAGGCTAACATGGAAGTGGTGATCTAAAGGGACATTTGAGATGCTTAGTTGAAGAAATCAAATGGGTTGATCAAAGAAAGCAAGCAACACCCAAGATAAAAGAGCAAATCATACCAACTCAAGTGGTATTCATAAGCAAGCTATGAACAAATGAAGAAGCAAGTCAACCACAACCTTGAGCTAGTGCACTTTATCATACGGGTGAAGATTTGGTCTATCAATTGGTATCTATTGGTCTTCACCATGGACTTCACATTGCTATTTCGGAGTTGGAATCAATGACTAACCTCTACTCCAAGATATCAAGGTATCATTGTTTGTCATATGCATTCACACTATGCTTAGGACTTGATTAGAGCATATAGACATTCTTGTGATACTATCTAGGAGCATCCATGAAAATCAAATGTTTTGATGCTTATATGATGCCACTATTGCTTCTATGCTTTACATGATCTAGTGGTAACATATGACATGTTTATGGGCTTGCAATCCTAGTGTTTAATCTAGAGTATGAACAATGGAACTTTTAACCAACGTGAGTAAGATAACCATTGCAAAATGTGTGAAGAAGCTTACTCTAGAGCAAACTGTGTTGAATGTTTCTTGCAAATGATCTAGGTTGAACCACAAATGAAATGAAACAAACATCTCTCTCTTAACAATTTGAACCTCCTTTATGCAAACCTTTTATGGAATTAGATGACAAAGGGGGAGAAAGTATAACAAAGATAAAATGAAAGGGAGAGAACAAAGATAAAATGAGGGGAGAGAATGTAAAGATAAAATGAAAATAGTGATTGAGCACACAAGTAGGGGGAGCAAGCTCATGAACTTGGTTGTTGCATTTGATATGTGCATAATCATGTGCTTGCTTGCAATGCACAAGATTTTAAATCTTATATGCATGCTAGTTATAGGGTTTAATTGATGATTTGATAACTAGTATGCATAGGTTGATAACTAGACTTGTGCTTTTTCATGCAAAACTAGACCCTTGCTTTTAAAGTTGATCTCACAGGTTTTCTAGTTTTTATGATGTCTAGCTACTCATTGTGCTAAGGAAGGTGTACCACTATGAACTTCATTGATAACACACTTCAAAGGTTTATTTTATACACCTTAGCACATTTTGGTAGTAATTACTCTCCCACACTTCAATATCTATGCATATGTGCAAGTTTCATTTCCAAACACTTTAGCACATATGTAGGGGGAGCTAATACTACCAATTCAGGTGTGTGCTACTTGTCCAAAATCCTTTACACATGGTAAAATAGCTTGGGCAAGCAACATGAATCCAAACCAAGTTAGCAATTTACATTATTGTGAAGTGCTAGCTTGGAATAAGCATAATTTCCATATCTTTGTAGAGTTGTCATCAATTACCAAAAAGGGGGAGATTGAAAGGTCCTAGTTTGGTTTTGGTAATTGAGTGACAACTTAGGTGGACTAATATGTGGTTGAAGTAAAATACACAGGTGATTAGTCCACAGGTGATCATTTGTGAGCAACATATGCCATAAAGGAGAAATGGCTTGGAATATGTTGCAAGGCTCACACATGTGAAGAAGGAGCTTAATGCACATGAAACATGACATGTGGTCATGTGGCTAAGATGGTGAATATCGAGGCAAGACTTGGCTTGATGAACCGGTTGCGAAGGTGAAGAGCAAGTTGGAGGCTTTGAAGCCGTTGGTACCGAGTGTCGGGAGGCTTAAGCAAGACTTGGCGCCGAAGGACCAAAGCGATGGTGAAGAGCAAGTGATGTCAAGATCTATGGACCATGGAGGCCATGTGATGATATGAAGTGGATCATATCATTTGATGATAGGTTGGTGCATGTGTTGCATCAACACCGAAGGAGATGGAATGGAATGCGCAAGGCAAAGGTATACTTATAGGGCATTTCATTTCACCGGTCATAGGTGTGTAGAGAAGATTATGACCGGATTTAGGATAGATGGCCGTACTATTAAGAGGAGCAAACTTGTTTGCATATCGGTCATCTCGTGCCACTTGAGCGATCTAACATTGCGATGTTGCTAGGATCGAGTGGCGTGGTGAGAGCAAGTGAAAATCCTTTGAAAAATGTTTGTGAAAATGCTAACACACATGCACAAGGTTGTATACACTTGGTGGTGTTGGCACATTTGCAAAGGAGAACGTGTTGGAGTTGATTTGGATCAACTCAGAGAAGTTTTGGAGAAAGCTTTGGTTGGAAAAAGAGAAGCGATGGATCTTGGATTGGAAAACTGTACTAACCCTTTGTGAGTTGGATTAGCTTTGTATGTGGGATGTGTAGCCCTCTGAATAAGCTTTCCAAAATGTCCAAGATCATCGAAATCGGAGTTCGGAGCTAAAAGTTATGGCCGTTTTAGCGCGGAGGTCATTTTTGGCCTAGAGATAGTACCGACCCTGAGGCCGGTAGTACCGACCCCTCCGCGAACAGAACGCATGCTCTCTGTGTTGTGCCATTTTTGTCCTAGAGGTAGTACCGCCATAGGGCCGGTACTACCGACCCTCGGTAGTACCGACCCCTGGTCGGTAGTACCGGCGATCGAAGCCGTTTTGAAGGTTCTCTGTGTAGATCTAGATTTGGCCTAAAGGTAGTACCACCATAAGGCCGGTACTACCGACCCCCGGTAGTACCGACCCCCCGGTTGGTAGTACCGACGTTTGGAGGAAGTTTGGAGGCATTCTGTGTAGATCTAGATCTGGCCTACCGGTAGTACCGCTATAGGGGCCGGTAGTACCGACCCTACTACCGACCGAAGCGCAGAAAAGGGGAAAACGGCTAGTTTGTGGCTCCCCTCTATATATAGTCGTGGTAACCGACCTTGGGCTGGTTGGTCAATTTGGCTAAGCACTCCATAGCCTTGGTGGCTTGTGTGGATGTGCTAGCGACCCCTCTAACACACATATGCTTTAGTGCTTATCCGATTGTATGAGAGAGCGATCCTAGTGCGTTGCTTTGAGAGATAGCATCGAGTGGCACTAGGTGTTCGAGTTGCAAGCCGGTGGTGCTTATTACTCTTGGAGGTTGCCACCTCCTAGACAGCTTGGTGTGTGTCTCCGTCATGAAGCCCGCGTGAAGATTGTGCGTGGCTCCGGAGAAGCTTTGTGAGGGGCATTGTGCTCGCCCCGCGGGAGATCGCGAAGAGCAACTCTAGTGGAGAAGATGCGTGAAGAGCGCCAAGTGGTCTGGCTGGATCGAAAGCTAGAGATCTTGGTGAGCACTCCATCGTGGAGAGGTTGGCTTAGTGTCACCACAAGCGAGAGGATCGGCGGCAACCTTGGGCTTGCTTCAACGGGGACTAGCTTGGTGGAAACCATGTGAACTTCAGGATAAAATCTTGTGTCCCCGTCTCTTGTTGCTCTTATTGTTCTTTGTTCCTTGCATATTACGCTTTGCTTGTGTTCTTCGTGTTCTTCCTCCCTCCTTCACTCTATCTTAGGTTGGGAAGACTCGATCTACCTTTTGGCAAGGAATCAAGACGTTGGGAAGCTACATTCATCATTTACAACATCTAGGGAAGTGGGGTAATTGCTAGACCTCAGATTGCATCTCACTCGCTTCGATTTTGTAGCTCCCTGCAGGTGCTCGGTAGTACCGGCCGTAAAGCCCGGTAGTACCGGTGTCGGTAGTACCGGCCTAGCAGCCCGGTAGTACCGACTGCCTGCTGTTTACACTAGCTTGTGTTGCAACACTTATTCTTGTGCTAGTGTTTAGTTGCTTAGTTTGTGTAGCTAAGTTGAGCTCTCTAATTTGGCTTGTGTAGCCTTGTTATTGAGCATTGCTAGTGAGCTTAGGCTTTGTGGCTTTGCATCACTAGATTGTGTAGGAGCTCCCCCGTGTTTGATTAGAGTACTAGTTGCATAGGTTTGTGTGACCTTGCAAGCTAGATTGATTAGGTGAGCTCTAGCTATCCCGACACCTTATTTGCATTGATTAGGATCTTTTGTAAGGTGTCATAGAGTATAGATAGAGGGGTGTAGTCTTGGCTAGACCGATAGTTTTAATTCCGCATTTGTTTCAGTTAGCCGCTACGTTTAATTTTAAAAGGGACTATTCACCCCCCCTCTAGTCCACCATCTCGACCCGTCAAGTGGTATCAAAGCTAGGTCTCTCATTTGTGGTCTTCACCGACTCGAGGGGATGGTGACTTTTGGGCTAGGCATTGATTGTCCATACATTTTTGATGGCACTCACTTTATACGTTGGAAAACTTGGATGATATGTAATTTCAAGTTTATTTGCCCTCAAATGTGGTGGATCGTAGATGTAGGCTTTTCTCATGTGTTGGATGAAAAGAATCTAACTCAAGCACAAGAGAAATGCCTAGATCTCGAGTGCCAAGCTACTAACATCATTTTTAGATCTTTGCATGATGATATCTTTAGTGAGATCATGGATATGGAGTCCTCCCATCACATGTGGAAGTATCTCAATGACAAGTATGAGAGTGCTCCAATTGATGATGATGTTAGTGAGCCCAAGGAAGAGGCACACGGGGTGGTTGAGCAAGAGAAAAACTCTGTGATTGTGGAAGATTGCTCCACCTCAAGCTCAAGTGATGCAAGTGATGATGATATTCCAAGCACACTTGATGATGATGGTTCATGCTTTCGGCTATGAGAGTGATACTTCTTCGAGCTCTCCAACCACTACATCACATTGCTTCATGTCACACGGTGACACTAAGGTTTACAAAGCTAATGTGATTGATCTTTATGCATATGAGGAGCTCTTGAGTAAATATGCTAGCATGACCATCGCTTTAGAAAATGAGATGTCTAAAAATACAAACTTGGAAAAAGAAAACTCATTTCTAAAGAATGCATGTGAACAACAAAAGCATCTACTTTATATCACTACTTGTTCACATGATGAGCTTAAATTGACTCATGAGGAACTTAGTGTTGCTCATGACAACTTGGTATAGGACCATGCTTTTCTCACTAAGAAGCTTTCTAATGTAGAAACTAAAACTAGTGAGAGCTCATCATTTGGGTCAAATGATCAATCACATATTTGTGCTAACCCATGTGATGTAGAAAAGAAGCATGTATCCACCTCTTGTGAAGATTTATTATCTATGCCATGTTCTTCACAAATAGATGCTTGTTCTACTTCTATGTCTTGAGACTAACATTTTGAAGGAGAACAATGAGCTCAAAAGTGAAGTGAAGAACTTGAGCAACAAGTTAGAGAGGTGGTGTAGATCAAAGGTCACCCATGAGCACATGATGAAGAATCAAAGAAGCTATGGTGACAAGAGTGGCATTGGCTTCAACAAGAGCAATGTCAAAGGCAAGAGATGGGGCAAGAGAAGATATGAAAGAGAAATGAAGAAGCAAGAACAAGAAAATCTATCTCATTTCATGTGCTATCAATGCCATGAGATGGGACATCTTGCAAAAGCTTGCCCCAACAAAAGGAAGCCCCAAGATCAACCATGAAGATGTTGATATGGGGAAGAAGACAAGAAGGGGAGGTAGAAGATCAAGATCAACACAAGACCTCGCCCAAGTCATGTGCTACAAATATGGTGAGTTGGGCCACCTTGCTTCGGGTTGTCCAAACAAGCTTGAGGAGAAGGCTCAAGCAAACAAGAAGAAGCAAGGCAATGAGAAGCAACACATGAGCAAGGAAGAGAAGTTTGCTACTCATGTCGGGAAAGGGGACACATGGCTCATTCATGTCCCCTAGGTAACACTCCTAAGCCCATTTCAATTGCTAATGATTCTACGCTTAGGAATGATGAAAATGGTACCTCTAAGGCTACTATTGCAACTCATTCTGCTATTCATACTGAAGGACCGAAAGTGCTACCAGAAAGCGACCAGAGGGGGGGTGAATGGGAGCTTTAAATTTCTTTTCAGAAACTTTAAACCTCTGTCCTGAGAATCAACCCCAAGAGCAAAACCGATGCGTGTGATGTCCTTCGACCCAAGAGAATGGGTGGATGTTCCCTAGGAACACAGCGGGACACCACAAAAATTCCCTTGCCCAAGTTCACGCAGGTCAACTAGTGACAGGATGAACTTTGGGTTACCTCAAGCTCCCCCGAGCAACGCGAGGGGGATTCAGGCTATTTTGAAAAGAGAAGAGCCTGATTTCTGTAGAGCACAAAGTCAGGAATCCAACGCAACAAGTGGATCTCAAATCACAAATCGGACGAACAAACTGCGAACGAAAATAGCGCGAAACAACACTGACCGTACTCTGCCTGCGTCCGGTCACTAACCACCGGACGCGTCCGGTCAGAGAAAACTCGCTCGAGAACCTAACTGGATTGGACCGGACTCTGGCTGACAGAGCGTCCGGTCTTAACCTGTGCGTCTGGTCAGTCAAAAACAAGAGTGATGAACAGTGTATCCATAGCGTCCGGTCAAGCACCGGGTGGAGCATCCGGTCAAGGAGCGAAACTGAACAGTGAAGTGTTCAACAACCGGACTCACCCCTAGCGCCCGGTCAGCCCGAGCCGAGCGTCCGGTCACCCCGAAAACCTGTTGTTCGTCCACCGATTCGACTCGATCTCACCCAAAATGAATCCTCTAGGGATCTAACTTGGTGAGAGGAGTCACAAGGAGGATAGTGAGCTATCCCTAAGAGATCATGGCTCGAACCTATCTCCAAATTGATGAATCAAAGAAATTCGGGTGAAGGGAGAAAAACTTGACCCGAAACGAAAATCAACCGATCTACTAGCTCATGAGGTTAGAGGTGAATTCCTTCGGTGGAAAGAAGTGCCTCACGATCTAGAACAACTTGGTTCAAATGGATTTGCAAACGACACACCAAGAAAAGAGATCGATCGACGGGAAAAACGTGGAGAAAAGCAACCCGCGAAGAACAAGAACAAAACGCGAATCACAACCACAAATTTGCAACCGTGTGGCTACCACACGCTACAACAGTGAGATTACGGTCTCACTTCCTCAAAATCTCACGGGCACAGAGGTATTGTTCTCTTCTCTGTGGATCTCAGGTTTGCTACTGCAGAGGATGGGGAGAGCAGAAAACCCTAGAAGCAAAAGAGCAAATGACTGAGATCAATGGGGAGGTGGGTGTCTCCCCCTACTTATCCTAATTCTAACTATTCCTAATTCCCACTCTACCCCTAACTACTTACAGAGCGAACCAGCTAAACCCTAAGGTTATTCTGGACCAACTCGATGGTAGGTGGATCTGACGGCCACGCCCGCACAACTGGTAGCGTTGCCTCGACGCAACCTCACGGATTGCCGCCACGTGCCGCCACCGCTCGGCTCGTCCTTTTCACGGACCTCGCCCCCGGTTTTGTGGCCGAAACCGGGAAACCAGGCCTTCACGTCCACCCTCGATTTTGAGGCACAAACCGGGAAACCAGCCTCGAAGTCCATCCCCTGGTTTTGAGGCCGAAACCAGGAAACCCGCCAGCGCCCAGGTTTTGAGGCCCAAACCTGGAAACCGTCCTCAGCCCGAGTTTTGTGGCCCAAACTCAGAAACCATCAGCACGCCCAGGTTTTGTGGCCCAAACCTGGAAACCGTCCACCCGATGGTTTTTCTCTGGCTCTACCACCAAACCGAAGCTGTAGAGGGGATGCACCGCCCGTGCACCCCGTCCACCGACACGCGTCCCCAGGTCCTCGACCCGAGCAACACCATGCCCGCAAGTCTCCGCTCGTCGCTGTCCCAGGCTGCCAGCCACCACAGCTGATCCTCGGGCCACTGGTCCCTCAGTCCAAGCCTCACGTCCGCCCTTCGCCACTCTCGGTCCCTCGGCACGGCACGTCTCTACTTGACCTTCACCTTGCCTCTGATCACTGTATCCGTGCTCGACACCTGCACAACACAAGCCAAAGAACCTGCGATCAAACCCGTTGACAATCACTCATCACTCGAGACTCGGCATACACCCATGTATTTGCAATCTCCCCCTTGATGAGTGCATTGTCAACTACACACACAAATCATAATGAAATAGAAAGAGGAAGAAGGAGAAGAGAGAACTCGACCAAATGACCCAAAAGCATAGCAAAGCCGAAGAAGGTCAAGTGGAAAGAGCAAGACAACTTGGTTCCCAAAGACATGGGCAACGGCTCGACGCAACCAAGCAAAGCAAAGCTAGCCCTCAAGAAGAGGTAGAATAGGCTCAACACCACTAGCAGATATCAATTGAAAAATCAAAGCAAAATGCTAGTCCCTCAAGACAGAGGCACAGAGGCTCAACACAACTAGGAGAAAGCTCGGCATCAACTGAAAAGCTCGATACCAACTGAAGCCAACTGAAGCAAAGATGCGACTGCTAGTCCCTCAAGATAGAGGCAAAGGCTCAACACAACTAGCAAAGCGCTCCGAACCAATTGGAAATTTCAAAAATTTATCACGAGCAAAACTCCCTCTTGCATGGTGCACACAACCGATTCCTCTCCCCTTAGTTGAACATGGGAGGCATGATTTGTTCTGAGAACATATATGATGAATGATTGACTTTGATGAGGAAGGTTTGAGGCTTTTACCCGGTTTAGTCCATATCTCGCTATGCGCTTAATGTGTATCACTGATCGGTGGCGTTGAGTTGTGTGGTGTTTCTGTGTTGGTGTGCGTGTGCGACATGTGTCTCTTGGCTGTGTTGATGTGCAGGTGTGGAGCTCAGATACAATGGTCTATGGCGAGGTGAAGGTCAAGTAGAGACGTGCCGTGCCGACGGACTGGGAGCGGTGAAGGATGGGCGTGCCGTGCGGCGGACGTGCCATGCCGATGTACCCAGAGCGGCGAAGGGCGGACGTGAGGCTTGGACTGATGGACCAGAGGGCCAGAGGACTAGCTGTGGTAGCTGGCAAGTGGCATCGGCGAGCGGGAGCACATGGGGATGTGCGATGCATCGGCCGAGTCAGGAGGAAGATGCTGGAGTCGTCTCACTTGGCGGGAGGTCGGACACGGGCTTGCGTGCGGCGCAAGTGCTGTCGGCCAAGTCAAGAAGGAAGGCGAAGGCGTTGTGCCCGGCGTGGAGGCTGGACATGCATCGGCATCGGTGCCGGTGGTCGGGGTGTGCGAACCACATCCCGTCTACGGTGCGGGTTCGGTAGCTGAGCCTCAAAAAGCTACCATCGACGGTTTCCAGGTTTGGGCCTCAAAACCTGGGGTGGCCGGTTTCCGAGTTTGGGCCTCAAAACTCGGCAAGGACGGTTTCCAGGTTTGGGCCTCAAAACCTGGGCTCGCGGGTTTCCGAGTTTGGGCCTCAAAACTCGGGGTGGACGGTTTGCCAGGTTTGGGCCTCAAAACCTGGGCTGGCAGGTTTACCGGTTTGGGCCTCAAAACCGGGGGTGGTCCGAAAGGACGATCGACTCGTGGTGGCGTGGAGAGGCTGGCGCGGCGGCGAAGCTATCCACGAGGAAGGCGCGGTGGTCGACGGTGACGGCACGTGGCGGCATCAGGGAGGTCGCGTCGAGGTGAAGCTACCGGATGTGCGGGCGTGGCCGTCGGATCGAAACTGTCAAGTCTGAACGGTTTTACCCCTGGGGGGTATTTGGGTTGAGTGCTTAATGTAAGGGCATTTTGGTCTTCGGACGTGCGCCTATATATATGAGAGGGACGGCTAGGGCAGCCGCATCCTTGGGAGTTCTAGGTGGTGTCTCTCTCATTTTGTTCCTGTGAGAGAAGGCTAGGGTGAGGGAGAGTTGGCTCTTGTTCTTGAGCTCTTTGCCATCCAAGCTTTGTGTTGCTAGGATTGGCTTGTAGCCCGACACCGAGTGCTTAATCAATTCATCTTGCTGAATCCAAGGATCAAATTTGTGGTTGAATTCGCGTTTTGAATTTGTTCTTCGCGTTCTTCTTTTCTCCACGATTTTCCCCTCTCCCGATCTCCCTCTACGCTGCGTCTTTTGCGATTTCGTTTGAATCAACTTGTTCTTTGAAGTGAGGAGAACATTTCCACCGAAGGAATTCATCCCTACCCTCACGAACAAGTAGATCGGACCGAAATCGTTTTCGTTCTTCGTTCTTCCCCTTTTCGAGTGTTCTTCGGATTTCTCATGGATTAGTTGGATTGAAGCGATGATATCCTAGGATTAGCTTCCCAACACGTAGAAGAACACATGGGAGAAGTTTGGTTGCAGCCCCATTCGATTTGGTGAAGATCTAATCGATTTTGGTTTTGTCCCGTGAGGATTTTGGGGTCTCTGGTCAGTGGCGGACTGTTCGGCCCACCAGTGGCGGACTGTCCGGCCATCGGGTTCGGCCATACCAGAACAGCGCAGCGCGCACTGCTCACGGTCACTTTGACCGGCGGACAGTCCGCCGTTAGTAGGAGCGGACAGTCCGCGAGTCGAGAAGTGTGAGGCCAGCAGCGTTGCTGTCTCAGCAACTTGGCCGGTGGACAGTCCGCAGTGTTAATCGCGGACAGTCCGCGAGTCGCGCAGGGGAGTCCAACAGCGGTGCTGCTTTTTTTCTTTGGCCGGCGGACAGTCCGGCCCCCTAGCGGCGGACAGTCCGGCTCACACCGGACAGTCCGGGACCAAGAGTCCGGACAGTCCGGGAACTGCCTCTAGGTTGCAGTTGAGTGCGTTTGCTCTCCCGGCTTTTCCGTTTCGATTCCGGACTTCTCGGTTGCTCCTAGAGTTCACCTAGGAACCTCTCTACATATCTTTGGTACGTGTTAGCATCGGTATTTGGAGGAATCCCAATGTAGCCCTCTATCTACGTTTGGGAGTGGTCTTTTAGGCACGAACTTGACTCGGGGTTTTGAGAGTTTTGGTTTGCTCTCTTGTGTGGTGTCTCGCTGTGATCCTAGGGATCATCCACCCTCTTTCCGAGGGTCGTGGGCACCACGTTTGAGTCCGAAGTTTTCGGGGTTGATTTTATTGAGACAGAGGCCATAATTTCGAGAAGAAATTTTTAGGCTCCCATTCACCCCCCTTTGGTTGCCTTGCTATAGCATTTTCGGTCCTTCATGTTCAAATTCTCCCCCTTAGTTGAAAATGCACCATCAAGCAAAAGGAACCGAAACCAATTTTCTCCCCCTTAGAAAATGCACCAACAAAAGTGCCAACAAGAGAAGTTCTCCCTCTTCCAAAATGCATATGAGTCACAAATGCAAGTTAGCAGCTTCAGGAATATAGTCAAGAAAATGCAAAGATGCTCTAAACAGTATAGCTCCAATGACTCACTGGAAAGCATACAAGCTAGCAAAGGCTCAAACTGATCACCAAATATGTAATATGAATATCTGAGCAAAGTGAGCAGTTTTTAGCCAAAAAGGTATTCACCATCAAAATAGCACAAAACATGTATAGAAGGAAATCAGACAAGTGCTAAACATGTATACAAGGTGAACTACCCCTAGCAAAGTTCAAACATCATGCTATAGAATGAAGCATAAACTTGTGTATCCAAAATTTTATCGGAGTTGCAGCGGTTAAGATTACACAAGTTCAAATTTCAGCATGTGATTGCGAGAGGTTGAAATCTTGTCATTGCCTAACTTTTCAACTGTGCGAAGCCTATGCAGAAGCAATCAGAAGCTTAAAGCAACAGTTTCGGTCATACACTACACAGCTCAAGTTTAACTCAAAGTGCAATGAGAAACAGTCTCGAAACTGTGATGTGTTGACAAGCAATCCCATCTCGATCTTTTCAATTCACTTAAAAACTTGGTTCAGATTTTATTGACAGAATATGAACAGTCCAAGCAAGTGACAGACTCAGAACTAGAGACATAGCAACCTAGCATATATGAAAAGCACGAGTGAATTCAACACATCCTACACATGCTAGTTGCATATCTCAATGGTGAACATTTTCAAGTTTTATGTTTGTTAAGCAGATTCACCATTCAAAAATAGCTCAGCTCACAACATGTATTAGTGATCAGAAAGAGCATAAGCTACTAGCATCAACAAATAGCATCGGAGCATACTAAGCAGAGCATAATTACATTTTAAAGATGCATGAAGCTCAGAATGTAAAAGCGTATGCTGAAATGCAAACGAAAAACAAAACAAACGAGAAAATAGTCAGACTATGATACAAGATAAAAAATGTTTCCCCCATCTAAAAGGGGAAACACACACCAAGCTCACCCCTCAACCGATTAAAGGTTGATTCGTCCAAAGGCTTGGTGAAAATATCAGCCAACTGATGATGAGTATCGACATGGCAAAGGTCGATATCACCCTTCTCATAGTGGTCTCGCAAAAAGTGAAAGCGCACGTCAATGTGTTTGGTCTTCGAGTGAAGCACGGGGTTCTTAGCAACGCTAATCGCACTCGTGCTGTCACAAAGCAAAGGAACACGAGAAAAACTCAGACCAAAATCACGCAATGTGGCCATCATCCAAAGCAACTGGGAACAGCAGCTAGCCGCAGCAACATACTCAGCCTCCGTGGTAGACTGGGCGACACTAGACTGCTTGCGAGAAGACCACGATACAAGAGAAGAACCAATAAATTGGCAAGTCCCAGAAGTGGACTTGCGCTCAATGCGACAACCAGCAAAATCGGCATCGGAATAACCGCAAAGGGAGAGGGTGGAGGAAGCTGAATACCAAATCCCGAACTCAGGTGTGAAACGAAGGTACCTGAAAATGCGCTTGACCGCTTGACGGTGAGAAGTGCGCGGCGACACCTGAAAGCGCGCGCACAGGCACACCGCGAACTGGATGTCCGGGCGTGTCGCCGTCAGGTAGAGCAGCGACCCGATCATGCTTCGGTACTCCTTCTGGTCCACAACTTCTCCATCCTTGTCCGCATCCAGGGCCGTCATGGTCGACATGGGTGTTGGAAGAGGCTTGGCCTTACCCATATCGAACCTCTTCAGCAAGTCCTTCGTATACTTGCCCTGGTGCACAAACGTCCCTTCTCGGGATTGCTTAATTTGCAATCCGAGAAAGAAAGTCAGCTCGCCCATCATACTCATCTCGAATTCCCTGCTCATAGTATCTGCAAACTTGGCAACAAAAGCGTGAGAGGAACCACCGAAAATGATATCATCCACGTAAATCTGGACCAAGAGAGTGTCTTTGCCTTGCTTGAGGAGAAAGAGCGTTTTATCCACACATCCCATTTTAAAACCCTTAACAAGCAAAAAGGTTTTCAACCTATCATACCAGGCTCTAGGGGCTTGTTTCAAACCATATAAAGCTTTGTGGAGTTTAAAAACATGGTTTGGAAACTTGGGATTTTCAAAACCGGGGGGGGGGGGGGTTGTTCAACATAAACCTCTTCTTCTATGTAGCCGTTTAAGAAGGCACTCTTGACATTCATTTGAAAAAGTTTGAAACCTTTGGATGCTGCAAAAGCCAAGAGTATCCTAATAGCCTCCAAATGTGCTACAGGAGCAAAAGTCTCCTCATAGTCTATCCCCTCCTTCTGACTATAGCCCTTCGCTACAAGCCTGGCCTTGTTTCTAACAACGTGGCCATCCTCTCCTTGCTTGTTTTTGAAAACCCATTTTGTCCCAATAGGCTTACAGTCTGGAGGAGGTGGAACTAAAACCCAAACCCGATTTCGCTCAACGTTCTCTAACTCCTCATGCATGGCATTGACCCAATCCGGATCCATCAAAGTGTGTCCAACATCTCGGGGCTCAAAATCAGCAACAAAAGTAGAATGAGCAAAGTGAGAGATTTGTGACCTGGACCGAGTGACACATTCGTTAATGCTACCAATCATCTGCTGAGGGGGGTGTTGGCGCTGGATGTGTCGTGGCGCCTCTCGAGCAGAAGTGGCCTCCCCCTCAACAGCAGCTGTTGCCTCCCTGGGTACAAAAGGTACCGCTCGGGGTGGCGGATCCCACGACCCCCAGGAAGAAGAAGTGTCGGGACCGTGAGTCGTAGTAGAAGCCGCTCCTTGCGGCATAGCAGGTGGAGGGGGTGCTGGATCATCCATACCTTCAGCACCCTCATCCTCGTCATCAAAAAGAGGCTCACCAACCTCATGATCACCTGCACGCTCAAAACGAGAAGAAGGACAAACCATGGTCTCATCGAAGGTGACATCGGATGTCTCCATGACTCGGTTAGTATCAAGGTTAAGTACACGATAAGCTCTAGTGTGAGTGTCATAACCCAAAAATACACTGTCAGAAGAGCGAGACTCAAATTTGTCCAGGTTGCCTTTCTTCAATATAAAACAGTGGCAACCGAAGACTCTAAAACAACTCACCTTGGGCTGTCTCCCAAATCGCAACTCATAAGAAGTCTTTTTCAAGAAAGCTCGGAGAAAAATGCGATTGGAAATATAGCATGCAGTGTTCATAGCTTCGGCCCAATATCGGAGTCCTATGCTCATCGAGCATCGTCCTGGCCATCTCTACAAGGGTCCGATTCTTCCTCTCTACAACACCATTTTGTGGCGGTGTGTAGGGGGAAGAAAACTGATGCTCCCAACCCAAAGAGTTACAAAACTTCTCAAAATCCGAATTCTTGAATTCGGAACCATTATCACTTCTAATAGCTCGCATCGAGTTCAAAGGGAACTCGTTCTGAAGACGCAAAATCAGATTGCGAGCAAAATAGAAAGTCTCGGTCTTCTCAGACAAAAAGAAGACCCACGAATACCTCGAAAAGTCGTCAACCACAACAAGAACATACCACTTCCCCCCAACCGAGCTCACCCGAGCCGGACCGACAAGGTCCACGTGTAAAAGCTCTCCAGGGCGCTGTGTCATGACCTAAGTCACTGGATGGTGGGGAGCGGCAACCATCTTCCCATGTCTACAAGAATGGCAAACAAGATCCTTCTCCATCGACAACATGGGCAATCCTCGGATTAGGCCAAGTGAGCTAAGTCTTGCAAGCAAGTCGAAGCTCAAATGTCCCAGTCTCCTATGCCACTTCCAAAGATCAGAGGAGGTAGGACCAGCCAAAAGACAACGAGAAACTCCAAACGACTCCGAGAAATCCGCACGAAAGACTTTCCCAAAGGGCGAAATTACACAAACAAGATTGCCCTGAGGATCCAAAATACGACTGAGATTCGGCTTAAAACGAATCTCATAGTCATCATCAAATAGTTGCGAAACAGAAAGAAGGTTAAAATGCAAGTTAGAAACAAGAGCAACATCGCGCAACACAAAGTGCTCATTAACTCGCACCGACCCATGAGACAAAACTTTACCTTTGCTATTGTCGCCAAAGGTGATAAACTCCTTTCCGGTGACCGGACTAAGACTGGAGAACCACTTGGCGTTTCCGGTCATGTGCCTCGAGCAACCGGAATCCACCAACCAAACGTCCTCCAATCGTTTTACCTACATCAATAAAAAGACATAGGGTGAGCATACGGTCCAACACGGGGGTTAGTGAAGTAGGAAGAATACCAGTGTTGGGCCGGCTGCTCAAAAGAACGGTCAGTGAAAAAACCATTCCTAGCAGGTCTACGAGGGAAGCGATCACCACGTTGAGGAAAACGTGGTCTGCTAAGGGAAGAGCGTCCATCGCGATACTCGAAACGCGGTGGGGGAAAACACTCTACAACAAAGCCACCGCGACGGGGTGCATAGCCTACAACTGCAGGCTCCCGCCGGGCACGTCCTCTCTGCTGCCTAGGCCTGGGAACTTGAGGTTCTGGACCTCTAGGCCTATCCGCTCTCCTTGGAGCTCTCCTCTGAACATTCGACACATGTACATCATGGAAAGGATGGTACATGTCCGGATTGTTCATCTCCCTAGCACGGCGCGCCTCTCTCTTGCACCGAAAGCAGAACTCACTCAAGTGTCCATCTCTCCCACAGTGCTCACAATGGTACCTCACCGCTCTCAAAGGGGGTTGTTGGTACACACGGTTGTGGGTGTGGATCACTTTGCCCTTCTGTGGCATAAGCTCCTCCTGGATAGGTGGCATTGTGTCCAGCTTGTTTTTCAGGTGATTGGGTTTAGGAGCCCATTGCTGGTTCTTGGGTGGAGCTCGTGGAGGTTCTTCAAACACCCCATCCTTGGTGTTAGGCTTGAGACGCTCTTTGGGTGGAAGCTTGGTAAGTTTGGGAGTAGTGGTGGAGTTGGGCTTCTCACATGGGTTTAGACCACTTGACTCTCCAATCTTCCCAAAAGCAGAAAGATCAACACCCGGAGCAAAGCCTACACCAGGACCTCCAGCAGCTCGCTTGAATTGGGAGATCATCATCCCGAGCTGTGGTTCACCGCTAGACACCCATGACAAGATGGTCCGAAGGTATGTGTTTTCCTCCTCGGTTTGCATCTTGTCATGCTTCACATTAGCGATCTCCATCTCCAAACCCTCACACAAAGCGCACCTAGTCACACAAGTGCTACCCGAGCTGGCCTTCTCAAGAGACTCAATCTTGTCATCCTTCTCTGCCAACTCGGTTTGCAAGACTGGACAAGATTTGCATGCACCCAACAACAAGGGTCTAGCCCGGAGTTCATCCACCTCTCCTACCAATGCAGCATACTTACCTCTCAAAGTGAGAAGGTCAGTCATGTGCTTGGTGCACATCTCACACTCCACCTCCTCAGAAACGACCACGGTGGACTTAGCAAACTCAAGCTCCCTCACCGTGTCCTCCCACTTCTGCCTAAACTCCTTGCGCTCTCTAGCAGCACGCCTAAGCAACTTATCCTGACTAAGCAAGGCGACAGTAAGCTTCTCGACCTCAGCAGAAAACTCGTCGTGGGTGAGAGATAACTGGGAGGTGTCGTCGTCGTCGTCGTTCCGAGGGGAGTCCTCCAGCTTGCCGTCGACCTCATCACCAAGGGCCATGGTGCAGAAGCCGTCGTCGTCGGTGAAGAAGCAGAGACCGTTCAGCTTGTCCTCGATCCTCTTCTTCTTCTCGGACTCGTCATCGCTTGAGCAAGCGGAGTCGTCATCCGAGCTGTCAACATCGCTGAGCGTGGCGAAGAATGCACGCTGCTCAGCCTGGGCCTTCTCCAAGTACTTCTTCTTGATGTACTCCTTGTCGAAGCCGCTCCTCCGCCTGTGCCTCGCGGGGACGTACTTCTCCTTGCGCTTGCTAAAGTCGTACTTGTGCCCATGATCGCCCTTCCCAGACGTGTTCTTCTTCTTGGGATAGTTGGCGATGAAGTGGTCGGTGTCGCCGCACTCAAAGCATCTTGAGCGTCCTCCTCCGCGGCGACGGTTCATGCGGTTGTTGTGGAACCGCGAGAACCGGTTGGCGAGCATCGCCAACTCGTCATCCCCCAAAGACTCCAGCTGGTCCTCTGTGACAGAGAAGAGTGAAGAAAGTGCAAATCCTCCAGAGGGGTTAGCAGAAGAGCCAAAAACCAAAGCCACAGTCGGGCCAGAAGGATTTTCATAAGAAGCCCTCGACATGGCGTCAATCTCACTAGACTTGAGCTTGCTAAAGAGCTCGTCGCAAGTGAGGGTCTCATAGTTAGACGATTCGATGATCGCCTGGACCTTTGAGTCCCACACCGACCTATCAAGAGTGTGCAAAAGCTTCAAAGCCCTCTCATGATCGTCAAAAGGAAACAACTCTTTGTTCGCTCTCATCTTGTTGACAATGACCTGAAAGCGAGCGAATAAACTTTCTATGCTCTTGCCAGGCATGTGTCGAAAGTTCTCGTACTCCCGCTTGTGCGACTCGTAGAGACGAGATTTGACTTGAGAGGTTCCCTCATGGAAGCGCATGAGGGTCGCCCAAATCTCACGAGCCGTGGGGAGGTGAGAAACGCGATCAAACTCGGACATGCTCAAACAGGAGAAGAGAGCGTTACACGCTCGGCTATTGGCATCGTGCTCATCCATCTGAAGCTGAGTAAAACGAGCAGCCAAGACAACGTAATCGTCCCTGTTGCAAATCTCCCAAACAGAAGAGCCCATGCTCTGAAGAAAGGCCGACATGCGTATCTTCCAATACGCATAGTTCGTCCCATCAAAGAACGGCGGTTTGCCCACGCCGCGATCCATGTCGCCTTCTGTGGATCTGGAACCGGCTAAGGTGGAAGATCCTTAACCCGCTCCGATACCAATTGAAGGACCGAAAGTGCTACCAGAAAGCGACCAGAGGGGGGGGGGGGTGAATGGGAGCTTTAAATTTCTTTTCAGAAACTTTAAACCTCTGTCCTGAGAATCAACCCCAAGAGCAAAACTGATGCGCATGATGTCCACGACCCAAGAGAATGGGTGGATGTTCCCTAGGAACACAGCGGGACACCACAAAAATTCCCTTGTCCTGAGAATCAACTAGTGACAGGATGAACTTTGGGTTACCTCAAGCTCCCCCGAGCAACGGAGGGGGATTCAGGCTATTTTGAAAAGCGAGGAGCCTAATTTTTGTAGAGCACAAAGTCAGGAATCCAACGCAACAAGTGGATCTCAAATCACAAATCGGACGAACAAACTGCGAACGAAAATAGCGCGAAACAACACTGACCGGACTCTGCCTGCGTCCGGTCACTGACCACCGGACGCGTCCGGTCAGAGAAAACTCGCTCGGGAACCTTACTGGATTGGACCGGACTCTAGTTGACAGAGCGTCCAGTCTTAACCTGTGCGTCCAGTCACTTAAAAACAAGAGTGATGAACAGTGTATCCGTAGCGTCCGATCAAGGAGCGAAACTGAACAGTGAAGTGTTCAACGACCGGACTCACCCCCAGCGTCCGGTCAGCCCGAGCCGAGCGTCCGGTCACCCCGAAAACCTGCTGTTCGTCCACCGATTCGACTCGATCTCACCCAAAACGAATCCTCTAGGGATCTAACTTGGTGAGAGGAGTCACAAGGAGGATAGTGAGCTATCTCTAAGAGATCATGGCTCGAACCTATCTCCAAATCGATGAATCGAAGAAATTCGGGGGAAGGGAGAAAAACTTGACCCGAAACGAAAATCAACCGATCTACTAGCTCGTGAGGTTAGAGGTGAATTCCTTCGGTGGAAAGAAGTGCCTCACGATCTAGAACAACTTGGTTCAAACGGATTTGCAAATGACACACCAAGCAAAGAGATCGATCGACGGGAAAAACGTGGAGAAAAGCAACCCGCAAAGAACAAGAACAAAACGCGAATCACAACCACAAATTTGCAACCATGTGGCTACCACACGCTACAACAGTGAGATTACGGTCTCACTTCCTCAAAATCTCACGGGCACAGAGGTATTGTTCTCTTCTCTGTGGATCTCAGGTTTGCTACTGCAGAGGATGGGGAGAGCAGAAAACCCTAGAAGCAAAAGAGCAAATGACTGAGATCAATGGGGAGGTGGGTGTCTCCCCCTACTTATCCTAATTCTAACTACTCCTAATTACCACTCTACCCTTTTCTACTTACAGAGCGAACCAGCTAAACCCTAAGGTTATTCTGGACCAACTCGATGGTAGGTGGATCCGACGGCCACGCCCGCACAACTGGTAGCGTTGCCTCGACGCAACCTCACCGATTGCCGCCACGTGCCGCCACCGCTCCGCTCGTCCTTTTCACGGACCTCGCCCCCGGTTTTGTGGCCGAAACCGGGAAACCAGGCCTTCACGTCCACCCCCGGTTTTGAGGCCCAAACAGGGAAACCAGCCTCGAAGTCCATCCCCTGGTTTTGAGGCCGAAACCAGGAAACCCGCCAACGCCCAGGTTTTGAGGCCCAAACCTGGAAACCGTCCTCAGCCCGAGTTTTGTGGCCCAAACTCGGAAACCATCAGCACACCCAGGTTTTGTGGCCCAAACCTGGAAACCGTCCACCTGATGGTTTTTCTCTGGCTCTACCACCAAACCGAAGCTGTAGAGGGGATGCACCGCCCGTGCACCCCGTCCACCGACACGCGTCCCCAGGTCCTCGACCCGAGCAACACCGTGCCCGCAAGTCTCCGCTCGTCGCTGTCCCAGGCTGCCAGCCACCACAACTGATCCTCGGGCCACTGGTCCCTCAGTCCAAGCCTCCTGTCCGCCCTTCGCCACTCTCGGTCCCTCGGCACGGCACGTCTCTACTTGACATTCACCTTGCCTCTGATCACTGTATCCGTGCTCGACACCTGCACAACACAAGCCAAAGAACCTGCGATCAAACCCGTTGACAATCACTCATCACTCGAGACTCGGCATACACCCATGTATCCGCAATCTGTGTAGATCTGGTCGGTAGTACCGGTGATCGAAGTCGTTTTGAAGGTTCTCTGTGTAGATCTAGATTTGGCCTAAAGGTAGTACCGCCATAAGGCCGGTATACCGACCCCCGGTAGTACCGACCCCCCGGTTGGTAGTACCGACGTTTGGAGCAAGTTTGGAGGCGTTCTGTGTAGATCTAGATCTGGCCTACCGGTAGTACCGCTATAGGGGCCGGTAGTACCGACCCTACTACCGACCGAAGCGCAGAAAAGGGGAAAACGGCTAGTTTGTGGCTCCCCTCTATATATAGTCGTGGTAACCGGCCTTGGGCTGGTTGGTCAAGTTGGCTAAGCACTCCATAGCCTTGGTGGCTTGTGTGGATGTGCTAGCGACCCCTCTAACACACATATGCTTTAGTGCTTATCCGATTGTGTGAGAGAGCGATCCTAGTGTGTTGCTTTGAGAGATAGCATCGAGTGGCACTAGGTGTTCGAGTTGCAAGCCGGTGGTGCTTATTACTCTTGGAGGTTGCCACCTCCTAGACGGCTTGGTGCGTGTCTCCGTCATGAAGCCCGCGTGAAGATTGTGCGTGGCTCCGGAGAAGCTTTGTGAGGGGCATTGTGCTCGCCCCACGGGAGATCGCGAAGAGCAACTCTAGTGGAGAAGATGCGTGAAGAGCGCCAAGTGGTCCGGCTGGATCGAAAGCTAGAGCTCTTGGTGAGCACTCCATCGTGGAGAGGTTGGCTTAGTGTCACCACTAGCGAGAGGATCGGCGGCAACCTTGGGCTTGCTTCAACAGGGACTAGCTTGGTGGCAACCAAGTGAACCTCGGGACAAAATCTTGTGTCTCCGTCTCTTGTTGCTCTTATTGTTCTTTGTTCCTTGCATATTATGCTTTGCTTGTGTTCTTCGTGTTCTTCCTCCCTCCTTCACTCTATCTTAGGTTGGGAAGACTCGATCTACCTTTTGGCAAGGAATCAAGACGTTGGGAAGCTACATTCATCATCTACAACATCTAGGGAAGTGGGGTAATTGCTAGACCTGAGATTGCATCTCACCCGCTTCGATTTCATAGCTCCCTGCAGGTGCTCGGTAGTACCGGCCGTAAAGCCCGGTAGTATCGGTGTCGGTAGTACCGGCCTAGCAGCCCGGTAGTACCGACTGCCTGCTGTTTACACTAGCTTGTGTTGCAACACTTATTCTTGTGCTAGTGTTTAGTTGCTTAGTTTGTGTAGCTAAGTTGAGCTCTCTAATTTGGCTTGTGTAGCCTTGTTATTGAGCATTGCTGAAGGACCGAGAAAGCACTAGCAAGGCGACCAGAGGGGGGGGTGAATGGGAGCTCAAAAATTTGTCTCAAAACTTTGGCCAAATGTCCCAAAATCAACCCCGAGAAACTGCGACCGAAACCGTGATGCCCACGACCCTTGGAAGAGGGTGGATGATCCCTAGGATCACAACGAGGCACCACAAGAAGATAGCAAACCAAATGCTAAAAGCTCTGGCTCGAACACAACCCCAAAAACCAAGTCCCGAACGTAGATTGTCGGCTACGTCGAGAAACTCCTAAATAACTATGCTAACAAGTAGCAAAGATACCTAGAGAGGTTCCTTGGTCAACTCTAGGGCCAAACGAGAAGTCCGGAGACCAAGCGTACAAGCCGGGAGAGCAAACGCACTAAACCGGAAGACACAGCAGGTTCCCGGACTGTCCGGCCCTGGGGTCTCGGACTGTCCGCCCCTACCGCGGACTGTCCGCGCTCTGGTGGCGGACTGTCCGCCGGTCAAGTGAGCAAAAACGCACTGCTGCTGAAAACCCACTGCTCGGTCCCGGACTGTCCGCACTTTAGCACGGCGGACTGTCCGCCGGTGACCTGAGCCAGAAACAGCAGGGACTGGCCGCGGCTGTACTGGACCAGCCCCGACGCGCGGACTGTCCGCGCCCTGAGTGGCGGACTGTCCGCGGTCACTCAGGGAGGGCGATTTTGTTCGCCCTTCACCCAAATCAATCCCAAATCGAATCAACTCACAATCCCACGTTCCCAAACTTGGAGAGGATGATCACGGAGTAGTTAGGAGACTATCCCCAAGAAATCATCTGCTCAAATCAACTCAAACACCGGGAAATCGAAAGGGGAGGAGTATGAACGAAAAAGCATCACGAAAACGAAATCAACCCGATCTACTTGTTCGTAAGGAGATAGATAAATTCCTTTGGTGGAAATGATCTCCTTTCAAATACGAACAAGTTGATTCAAACGGATTTCGCAA
The DNA here is from genome assembly GCA_009763385.1 of Coix lacryma-jobi var. lacryma-jobi. Taxonomy (NCBI): domain Eukaryota; kingdom Viridiplantae; phylum Streptophyta; class Magnoliopsida; order Poales; family Poaceae; genus Coix; species Coix lacryma-jobi. Next base: position 117,349,306 of record CM019825.1, on the reverse strand, counting down.
AGACGCACTAGAGAGGGAGATCGAGTGACGGGAAAATCGCGGAGAAACGAAGAACACGAAGAACACGAATCAAAACGCGAATCAATACATCGATCTGCAACCGTGTGGCTACCACACGCTACAACAGTGAGGTTACGGCCTCACTTCCTCAAAATCTCCAGTACACAGAGGTATGGTTCTCTGCGGATCTCAGCTAGCTACAGCAGGGGATTGGGAGAGCAGGAAACCCTAGAAGCAAAGAGCAAATGACTGAGATCGGAAGGGAGGAGAGTGTCTCCCTCTACTTATCCTAATTTCTAATTCCTACTCTACCCCTCAACTAATTACAAAGCGAACCAGCTAAACCCTAGGGTTATTCTGGACCAACTCGGTGGTAGGTGGATCCGACGGCCACGCCTGCACAACTCGTAGCGTTGCCTCGACGCAACCTCCCGATTGCCGCCACGTGCCATCCTCGCCCTGCACCCCCGGTTTTGTGGCCCAAACCGGGAAACCAGCCTTTTCCAACCAACCCCCAGTTTTGAGGCCCAAACCGGGAAACCAGCCCACCAGCATCTGAGTTTTGAGGCCCAAACTCAGCAAACCCGCAGCGCCCAGGTTTTGAGGCCCAAACCTGGAAACCGTCCTCAGCCCGAGTTTTGTGGCCAAACTTGGAAACCATCCACGCCCAGGTTTTGAGGCCCAAACCTGGAAACCGTCCACCCGATGGTTTTTCTCTGGCTCTACCACCAAACCGACGTCGTAGATGGGATGCACCTCCCGTGCACCCCGTCCACCGACACGTGTCCCCAAGTCCACGACTCAGGCAACACATGACCGCAAGTCTTCACTTGTAGTCGTCACAGGCTGCCAGCCACCACAGCTGATCCACGGGCCTCTGGTCCCTCAGTCCAAGCCTCACGTCCGCCCTTCGCCACTCTCGGTCCATCGGCACGGCACGTCTCTACTTGACCTTCACCTCGCCTTTGATCACTGCATCCGTGCTCGACACCTGCACAACACAAGCCAAAGAACATGCGCATCATCCCAGTTGACAATCACTCATCACTCAGAGACTCGGCATACACCCATGTATCCGCAATCTCCCCCTTGATGAGTGCATTGTCAACTACCAACACAAATCATAATGAGAGTAGAAGAAGGAAGAAGGGGAAGGAGAGAGAACTTAACCAAATGACCCAAAAGCATAGCAAAGCCGAAGAAGGTCAAGTGGAAAGAGCGAAACAATTTGGTCCCCAAAGACATGGGCAACGGCTCGACGCAACCAAGCAAAGCAAAGCTAGCCCTTAAGAAGAGGTAGAACAGGCTCAACACCGCTAGCAAAAACCAATTGAAAATATCAAAGCAAAAATGCTAGTCCCTCGAGACAGAGGCACAGAGGCTCAACACAACTAGCAAAGAAAGCTCGATACCAACGCCTTATGGCCAACAGGAAGCAAGAAAAACTCCCCCTCAAATAGTGCAAGCAAGGGTTATGATTTGCAATCTCTCCCCCTTAGTTGAAAATGCACTAATCAAGAAACATTTCTCCCCCTGGGAAAATGCACCAACAAAAATTGCCAACACGCAGAATTCTCCCCTTCCAAAATGCAAATGAGGCAAAATGCAAGTTAGGAGCTTCAGGAGTATACTCAAAAGCGTGCAAAGATGCTCTACAGAGTTTTGATCTGATGACTCAGAGAATGCGCAAAATGCTAGCCAAGGCTCAAACTGATCACTAAGTCTGAAATGAGAGCAAAAGAGCAGTTTGTAGCCGAAAAGGTATTCACCATCAAAATTGCACAGACATGTATAGACAGGAAGTCAAACAAGTGCTAATCATGTATACAAGGTGAACTACCCCTAGCATAGTTCAAACATCATGTTGATACCAATTTAGGCATATACTTGTGATTTTAGATTTTAATCGGAGTTGCGGCGGTGAAATTTCACAAGTTCAGAAAACAACATGTGACTGCGAGAGGTTGAATGCTTGTTATTGCCTAACTTTCCAACTGTGCGAAGCCTATGCATAAGCAATCAGAAGCTTAAAGCAACAGTTTCGGTCATACACTACACAACTCAAGTTTAACTCAAAGTGCAATGAGAAACAGTCTCGAAACTGTGAGGTGCTAACAAGCAAACCCATCTCGATCTTTCCAATTCACTTAACTTGGTTCAGATTTTAAACAAAATATGACATACCAAGCAAGTGAATGACTCAACACTAGAGACATAACAACCTAGCATATATGAAAAGCACATGTGACTTCAACACATCCTACACATGCTAGTTGCATATCTCAATGGTGAACATTTTCAAGTTTTAAGTTCATTATCAAATTCACCATTCAAAAATAGCTCAGCTCACAGTATGCACTAGTGATCAGAAGGAGCATAAGCTACAGTATCAACATAAAGCATCGGAGCAAAAACTACACAGAGCATAGTTACATTCTTCAGATTATACACATGAAGCTCAGAATGTAAAAGCGTATGCTGAAATGCAAAAGATGCACGAAGAAATCAAAAAGAAGCAAAAACAACTGAAACCAAAAAGTCAGTGTATCATACGAAATCCAAAGTGTTTCCCCCATCTAAAAGGGGAAACACACACCAAGCTCACCTCTCAACCGATTAAAGGTTGATTGGTCCAAAGGCTTGGTAAAAATATCAGCAAGCTGATGATGAGTATCGACATGGCGAAGGTCGATATCACCCTTCTCATAGTGGTCTCGCAGAAAATGAAAGCGCACATCAATGTGTTTGGTCTTCGAGTGAAGCACGGGGTTCTTAGCAACGCTAATCGCACTCGTGCTGTCACAAAGCAATGGAACACGAGAAAAGCTCAGACCAAAATCACGCAAAGTGGCCATCATCCAGAGTAACTGGGAACAGCAGCTTGCCGCAGCAACATACTCAGCCTCCGTGGTAGACTGGGCGACGCTAGACTGCTTGCGAGAGGACCACGAAACAAGAGAAGAACCAATAAACTGGCAAGTCCCAGAAGTGGACTTGCGATCAATACGGCAACCAGCAAAATCGGCATCGGAATAACCAGAAAGGGAAAGGGTGGAGGAAGCAGAATACCAAATCCCGAATTCTGGAGAGAAGGATAAGTACCTCATAATGTGCTTGACGGCCTGACGGTGAGAGGTGCGCGGCGGAGCCTGAAAGCGCGCGCAGAGGCACACCGCGAACTGAATGTCCGAGCGTGTCGCCGTCAGGTACAACAGCGACCCGATCATACTCCGGTACTCCTTCTGGTCCACCGCTTCTCCCTCCTTGTCCGCATCCAGGGCCGTCGTGGTCGCCATGGGTGTTGGAAGAGGCTTGGCCTCACCCATGTCGAACTTCTTCAGGATATCTCTGGTGTACTTGCCCTAGTGCACAAACGTTCCTTCCCGGGTTTGCTTGATTTGCAACCCGAGGAAAAACGTCAACTCGCCCATCATGCTCATCTCGAACTCCCTGCTCATAATGTCTGCAAACTTGGCAACCAAAGCGTGAGAAGAACCACCGAAAATGATATCATCCACGTAAATTTGGACCAAGAGAGTATCCGTGACTTGCTTGAGGAGAAAGAACGTTTTATCTACACATCCCATTTTAAAACCCTTAGCAAGCAAAAAGGTTTTCAACCTATCATACCAGGCTCTAGGGGCTTGTTTCAAACCATACAAAGCTTTGTGAAGTTTAAAAACATGGTTTGGAAACTTGGGATTTTCGAAACCGGGGGGTTGTCTAACATACACCTCCTCTTCTATGTAGCCGTTTAAGAAGGCACTCTTGACATCCATTTGAAAAAGTTTGAAACCTTTGGATGCAGCAAAAGCCAAGAGTATCCTAATAGCCTCCAAACGTGCTACAGGAGCAAATGTCTCCTCATAGTCTATCCCCTCCTTCTGACTATATCCCTGGGCTACGAGTCTGGCCTTGTTTCTCACAACATGGCCATCTTCTCCCTGTTTGTTTTTGAAAACCCATTTTGTCCCGATTGGATGACATTCAGAAGGTGGAGACACTAGAACCCAAACCCAATTTCTCTCAAAGTTCTCAAGCTCCTCATGCATGGCATTGACCCAATCCGGATCCGTCAAAGCGTGTCCAACATCTCGGGGTTCAAAATCAGCAACAAATGCAGAATGAGCAAAGTGAGAGATTTGCCTTGACCGGGTGACGCGTTCGTCGATGCTGCCGATCATCTGCTGAGGCGGGTGCTGACGCTGAATGTGTCGTGGCGCCTCCCTTGCCGAAGTGGCCTCCCCCTCAACAGCAGCTGGTACCTCCTCGGGTACAAAGGGTACCGCTCGAGGTGGCGGATCCCACGGCCCCCAGGAAGACGATGTGTCGGGGCCGTGAGTCGTCGTAGAGGCCGCTCTTTGCGGCACAGCAGGTGGAGGAGGTGCTGGGTCATCTATCCCTTCAGCACCTTCTTCTTCATCATCGAAAAGAGGTTCGCCAACCTCATGATCACCTGCACGCTCAAAACGAGAAGGACAAACTATGGTCTCGTCGAAGGTGACATCGGATGTCTCCATGACTCGGTTAGTGTCAAGGTTAAGTACACGATAAGCTCGAGTGTGAGTGCCATAACCCAAAAACACACCGTCAGAAGAACGAGACTCAAACTTGTCCATGTTGCCCTTTTTGAGTATAAAACAATGGCAACCAAAAACTCAAAAATAACTCACCTTGGGTAGTTTTCCAAAATGCAACTCATTAGAGGTCTTTTTCAAGAAAGCTCGAAGAAAAATGCGATTGGAAATATAGCATGCAGTGTTCATAGCTTCAGCCCAATATCGCCTAGGAGTCCTATGCTCATCGAGCATCGTCCTGGCCATCTCTACAAGGGTCCGATTCTTCCTTTCTACAACACCATTCTGAGGCGGTGTGTAGGGGGAAGAAAACTGATGCTCTAACCCAAAAGAGTCACAAAACTTCTCAAAATCTGAATTCTTGAATTCGGAACCATTATCACTCCTAATAGCTCGCATCGAGTTCAAAGGGAACTCATTCTGAAGACGCAAAATCAGATTGCGAGCAAAGGAGAAGGTCTCGGTCTTCTCAGCTAAAAAGAAGACCCACGAATATCTCGAAAAGTCATCAACAACAACAAGTACATACCACTTCCCCCCAACCGAGCTCACCCGAGCCGGACCAACAAGGTCCATGTGCAAAAGCTCTCCAGGGCGCTTGGTCATGACCTGAGTCACTGGATGGTGGGGAGCGGCAACCATCTTCCCGTGTCTACAAGAGTGGCAAACAAGATCCTTCTCCATAGATAACTTGGGCAATCCTTGGATTAGGCCAAGTGAACTATGCCATGCAAGCAAGTCGAAGCTCAAATGTCCAAGTCTCCTATGCCACTTCCAAAGATCAGAAGAGGAAGGTCCAGCCACAAGACAACGAGAAGTACCAAAAGACTCCGAGAAATTCGCACGAAAGACTTTTCCAAAGGGCGAAATCAAACACACAAGATTGCCCTGAGGATCCAAAATACGACTGAGATTCGGTTTAAAACGAATCTCATAGTCATCGTCGAAGAGTTGCGAAACAGAAAGAAGGTTAAAATGCAAGTTTGAAACAAGAGCAACATCGCGCAACACAAAGTGCTCATTAACTCGCACAGATCCATGAGACAGCACCTTACCTTTGCTGTTGTCGCCGAAGGTGATATACTCCTTTCCGGCGACCGGACTAAGACTGGAGAACCACTTGGCGTTTCCGGTCATATGCCTCGAACACCCGGAATCCACCAACTAAACGTTCTCCAATCGTTTTACCTACATCAATAAAAAGACATAGGGTGAGCATACGGGCCAACACTGGGGTTAGTGAAGTAAGGGGAATACCAGTGTTGGGCCGGCTGCTAAAAAAAACGGTTAGCAGAAAAACCATTCCTAGCACGCCTACGAAGGAAGCGATCACCACGTTTAGAAGAACGTTGTCCGCTGGGGAAGGAGCGCTCACCGCGATACTCAAAACGCGGTGGGGGAAAGCGCTCAACTACAAAGCCACCGCCACGGGATCCATGGCCTACAATAGCAGGCTCCCGCCGGGCACACTCTCTACGAGGCCTAGCCCTAGGAACTTGAGGCACTGCACCTCTAGACCTAGCATCTCTCCTCGGAGCACTCCTCTACCTAGGCCTGGGAACTTGAGGTTCTGGACCTCTGGGCCTAGCTGCTCTCCTCTGAACATTCGGCACATGTACATCATGGAAAGGATGGTACATGTCCAGATTGTTCATCTCCCTAGCATGGCGCGCCTCTCTCTTGTGCCGAAAGCAGAACTCGCTCAAGTGTCCATCTCTCCCACAATGCTCACAATGGTACCTCACCGCTCTCAAAGGGGGTTGTTGGTACACATGGTTGTGGGTGTGGATCACCTTGCCCTTCTGTGGCAAACACTCCTCCTGGATAGGTGGCATCGTATCAAGCTTGTTCTTCAAGTGATTGGGTTTGGGATGCCACACTTGGTTCTTGGGTGGAGCTCTCGGAGGTTCTTCAAACACTCCGTCCTTGGTGTTAGGCTTGAGAGGCTCTTTGGGTGGAAGCTTGGTAAGTTTGGGAGTAGTGGTGGAGTTGGGCTTCTCACTCGGGTTCAGACCACTCGACTCTCCAATCTTCCCAAAAGCAGAAAGATCAACACCCTGAGCAAAACCTACACCAGGACCTCCAGCAGCTCGCTTGAATTGGGAGATCATCATCCCGAGCTACGGCTCACCACAAGACACCCATGACAAAATGGTCCAAAGGTATGTGTTTTCCTCCTCGGTTTGCATCTTGTCATGCTTCACATTTGCAATCTCCATCTCCAAACCCTCACACAAAGCGCACCTAGTCACACAAGTGCTACCCGAGCTGGCCTCCTCAAGAGACACAATCTTGGCATTCTTCTCTGCCAACTCGGATTGCAAGACAGGACAAGTCTTGCACGCACCCAACAGCGAGGGTCTAGCCTTCAGCTCATCCACCTCTCCTACCAACGCAACATACTTGCTTCTCAAAGTGAGAAGGTCAGTCATGTGCGTTGTGCACATCTCACACTCAACCTCCTTAGAAACGACCACGGTGGACTTAGCAAACTCTAGCTCCCTCACCGTGTCCTCCCACTTCTGCCTAAACTCCTTGCGCTCTCTAGCGGCATTCCTAAGCAGCTTATCCTGACTAAGCAAGGCGGCAGTAAGCTTCTCGACCTCAGCAGAAAGCTCGTCGTGGGTGAGGGATACCTGGGAGGTGTCGTCGTCGTCGTCGTTCCGAGGGGAGTTCACCAGCTCGCCGTCGACCTCCTTGCCGAGGGCCATGGTGCAGAGGCTGCGTCGTCGGCGAAGAAGCAGAGACCGTTCAGCTTGTCCTCGATCCTCTTCTTCTTCTTGGACTCGTCGTCGCTTGAGCAAGCGGAGTCATCATCCGAGCCGTCGACGTCGCTGAGCGTGGCGAAGAACGCACGCTGCTCAGCCTGGGCCTTCTCCAAGTACTTCTTCTTTATGTACTCCTTGTCGAAGCCGCCCCTCCGCTTGTGCCTCGCGGGGACGTACTTCTCCTTGCGCTTGCCGGAGTCGTACTTGTGCCCATGATCGCCCTTCCCAGATGAATGCTTCTTCTTGGGACAGTTGGCGATGAAATGATCGGGGTCGCCGCACTCATAGCATCCTGAGCGTCTTCCTCCGCGGCGACGGTTCATGCGGTTGTTGTGGAACCGCGAGAACTGGTTGACGAGCAATGCCAACTCGTCATCCCCCAAAGACTCCAGCTGGTCCTCTGTGACAGAAAAGAGAGACGAAAGAGCAAAGCCTCCAGAGGGGTTAGAAGAGCCAGAAACCAAAGCCATAGTCGGGCCAGAAGGATTCTCATAAGAAGCCCTCGCCATGGCATCAATATCACTGGACTTGAGCTTACTGAAGAGCTCGTCGCACGTGAGGGTCTCATAGTTAGGTGATTCGATGATCGCCTGAACTTTGGAATCCCACACCGACCGATCAAGGGTATGCAAAAGCTTCAAAGCCCTCTCATGATCGTCAAAAGGCAACAGCTCCTTGTTAGCCCTCATCCTGTTGACAATCACCTGAAAGCGAGCGAATAAACTTTCTATGCTCTCGCCAAGCATATGTCGAAAGTTCTCATACTCTCGCTTGAACGACTCGTAGAGTCGGGTTTTGACTTGAGAGGTTCCCTCATGAAAACGCATGAGGGTGGCCCAAATCTCCCGAGCCGTAGCGAGGTGAGAAACACGATCAAACTCACTCAAGCTCAAACATGAGAAAAGAGCATTACGTGCTCGGCTATTGGCATCGTGCTCATCGATCTGAAGCTGAGAGACACGAGCATCCAAGACCACGTAATCAACAGAGTTGCAAATATCCCAGATGGAAGCGCCCAAACTCTGCAGATAGGCCGACATGCGTATCTTCCAATATGCATAGTTCGTCCCATCAAAGAACGGCGGTTTGCCCACGCCACGATCCATGTCGCCTTCTGTGGATCTGGAACCGGCTAAGGTGGACGATCCTTAACCCGCTCCGATACCAATTGAAGGACCGACAAAGCACTAGCAAGGCGACCAGAGGGGGGGTGAATGGGAGCTCAAAAATTTGTCTCAAAACTTTGGCCAAATGTCCCAAAATCAACCCCGAGAAACTGCGACCGAAACCGTGATGCCCACGACCCTTGGAAGAGGGTGGATGATCCCTAGGATCACAACGAGGCACCACAAGAAGATAACAAACCAAATGCCAAAAGCTCTGGCTCGAACACAACCCCAAAAACCAAGTCCCGAACGTAGATTGTCGGCTACGTCGAGAAACTCCTAAATAACTATGTTAACAAGTAGCAAAGATACCTAGAGAGGTTCCTTGGTCAACTCTAGGGCCAAACGAGAAGTCCGGAGACCAAGCGTACAAGCCAGGAGAGCAAACGCACTAAACCGGAAGACACAGCAGGTTCCCGGACTGTCCGGCCCTGGGGTCTCGCACTGTCCGCCCCTACCGCGGACTGTCCGCGCTCTGGTGGCGGACTGTCCGCCGGTCAAGTGAGCAAAAACGCACTGCTGCTGAAAACCCACTGCTCGGTCCCGGACTGTCCGCACTTTAGCACGGCGGACTGTCCGCCGGTGACCTGAGCCAGAAACAGCAGGGACTGGCCGTGGCTGTACTGGACCAGCCCCGACGCGCGGACTGTCCGCGCCCTGAGTGGCGGACTGTCCGCGGTCACTCAGGGAGGGCGATTTTGTTCGCCCTTCACCCAAATCAATCCCAAATCGAATCAACTCACAATCCCACGTTCCCAAACTTGGAGAGGATGATCACGGAGTAGTTAGGAGACTATCCCCAAGAAATCATCTGCTCAAATCAACTCAAACACCGGGAAATCGAAAGGGGAGGAGTATCAACGAAAAAGCGTCACGAAAACGAAATCAACCCGATCTACTTGTTCGTAAGGAGATAGATAAATTCCTTACAACTGAGTATCCATAAATTACATTCTATCTATTAAATTATAGTAAAAGTATTATTATAATAAATATAGTAATAAAGCATTGTAAATGTACAAGGCAACAACTGAGTTGCTGCCCAGACAATCTCTCTTTTTTTCCAGTTTAATTAACGAGTGAACTGGGTCGATTTATTTTCCGCGGGGATATATTATATTCAAAATGTGAAACGGAACCTCTACCAAATGTACGCTCATGACATGTTCAACACGGGATTGGAGTAGGTCGCATTGAAGTTGCAGCGCCGAAACTGACCCGATCTTGACTGGAGGTACGACGGGGCAATATGAAAAGGTCAGCACGGGGCAACCACCCTGCGGCAGCTGCCGATCCGCCGCCGTTGAAAAACAACATCGCGGTGACATATACGTCTATTTTTTACTCGGACCAAGTGCACACTAGTATTTTTTTTTATTGACTCGGACCAAGTATTATTACTGGTGTGGTGTGGTCACAACTTTATACGGAGTACTAGTAGTAGTAGCAGCAAAAATGCACAAGAGTAGTCCACGACGGAACCTATGCTCTGACATCTGACGACACGCCTAACGTATACCTTTTCACAACGGAACCTTCGCTGCCTAACGTACATGTATCTGCCACCTACCGCGCTGTTGCATGGATCCCATATACACCGCCTCCTTCCGCCTATATATATGCACCCAAATCCAACCCAAAGGATCAAACCATCATCCATTCATCATAAGCTCTAGTTTTCTAGCTCGATCTGCAGCACGTACACAAGCAAGCTCCTCCAAGAAGCTAGGCAATATATAGCCTTCTCCTCTGCTTAATCAAACACCCCTTCCAGCGCAGAGCAGAGCAGACGATCGACATGGCAACAAGCAGGCTTGCGCTCGTGGCCGTGATGGCCGCAGCCGTCCTTCTGGGCATGGCGTCGGCGGCGACCTACAACGTCGGCGAGCCGGGCGGGTCCTGGGACCTGCGCACCGACTACGGCACCTGGGTCTCCTCCAAGCGGTTCCACCCGGGTGACCAGATCGTGTTCAAGTACTCGCCCCAGGCGCACGACGTGGTGGAGGTGAACAAGGCGGACTACGACTCCTGCTCCGCCGCCAGCCCCATCGCCACCCACAACTCCGGCAACGACGCCATCGCCCTCGCCTCCCCCGGCACCCGCTACTTCATCTGCGGCTTCCCTGGCCACTGCACCGGAGGCATGAAGATCCAGATCGACGTGGTGCCCAGCGCCAACTCCCTCGCCCCCGCCGGCGCTCCGGGCACCAACTCTCCCGTGTCTCCCCCGCCCGCCACGTCCACGCCCGCTTCCGCCGCTACCAAGGCCGCCACCGGATTCGGCGCCATCGCCGCCGTCATGATCGCCGCGGGCCTCATGGCTTAATAGATACTCTGTTGCTTGCTTTGCTCTTTAATTTGCTGCGTATATTATTTAGGTTTCAATTTCATTGGACTTGGACATTATATATATGTTGTATTCTTTTCAGTTCGCACGACATACATGTACGTATCGTATAGAGAGATGAGACAGTGTGGCAGCTTATATAAATAATAATAATACATTTAATTACTCACTGTGTCCTTTTTTGTGGGGGTAGGGTGGGGGACAGGAGTGGATCACTCACTGTGTCTCCTTCAGGTTAGGAGGTTCTTTCGTGACAAAATTATCAATTTGCGTGGCATGCATTTATTTTTATTCTTCGGATTATATATACTCTCTTTGTATTGGAAATAGATATCGTTTCAGACAAGATTTGAATCAAATATTCGATATATAAATTTGTCTTCAAAAGTACTTTCATAAATTTGTGTTCAAAAGTACTTTCATAAAAATATACATATACCACTTTATAATAAATATTTTTAAAGAAACAAGCGGTCAAAGTTACACTTTGGAGACCGTGTCGCTGTCCAAAATGACATCTAAAAGCGATACGGAAAGAGTACGTATGTAAATTTATTGGTCTATATCTATATCTATACCAAAATTTCCGCCTCTTTTTCGGTACCATTTTTTTTATGGCCTCTTGTAACTAACTCTGTGAATGTAAATCTGTTTAAAACATCATTGTTGTTGTATTAGGTAAGGAGCGTTGAGAGAATAATTGATAGAATAACTAAGAGTTCTAAACTAAATTGATAGGCAGCGATGGCCTGCCCTTGGTCGATCGTAGGTTGTAGTCGTGCGAGATCTGAGGACGAGGCTTGAAGGAGGAGCGACGGCGAGGCGCCGTCGTGGGCGAGCGTGGGAGGAGGCAAGGAGGCGGTTAGGGTAGAGAGGCGGTTAGGGTTTAGACTCCCGACTCCCCAGGGGAAGCCGGAACAATATTGTTTTGCTTAATTCTAAATAATCCGGATTACAGCGTACTTATACCCCTAATAGGCCTTTTGCTAAATAGCCCCTTGATTTAACTGCTAATATTGAAAGAGATGTCCCAAATCTAATAAACCTCTCAAATCAAATAACCTCGGCCCTTTTAGCCACGTCTGCGCCTAACATAGTGCAGGCCGGTCATAACATCTCTCCCCGCTTCGACAAACAGCTCGTCCTCGAGCTGCACATCGGGGTAGCACTCCTTGAAGTCCGGAAGAAGTTCCCATGTAGCTTCGTCCTCGGGAAGGCCCTGCCACTGAATGAGGAGGTGCCAAGCCCCGCGACGCTGCTGGGCGCGCAATACGCACGCAGGTGCGGGCAGCAGCCAACTGTCCTGTACTGGTGGTAGCGCAGCAGGGGCAGCCGGCGGATCGCCCTTGTATGGCTTCAACAGGCCGATGTGGAAGACGTCATGCAGACGCGCCTCAGCGGACAAGCGCTGGCGGTATGCCACCGACCTGATGCGCTCGACGATCTGGAAGGGCCCGGCGTAGCGTGGACGCAGCTTCCCCTTCGACGATGTGGCCAGGGCGTGCGTCGGGCGGTGCAGAAGGCGAAGAAGCACCCAGGCCCCGACGTCGAACGCCACCTCCCGATGATGCTCATCATAATGGCGCTTGGCATACTGCTGCGCTTGGAGAAGACGTTCACGCACCTCCTCAAGGAAAGCGTCGTGCGCGTGCAGCAGCTCCTCGGCGGCCTCCGTCTGAGCCGCCCCTTGCTGATGTGGAAGGAGGGACGGCGGGGGGCGTCCATAGACGACCTCAAATGGAGTTACACGAAGCGTCGTATGGTAGGACGTGTTGTAGCAGTATTCCACCAATGGGAGCCAATCCACCCACGTGCGGGGCTTGTCGCCGGTGGCGCAGCGAAGGTACATGCCGAGCACCTTGTTGACGACCTCCGACTGGCCATCGGCTTGGAGGTGAAACGCCGTGCTCAAACGGAGCTTGACACCTGCACACTTAAAAAGGTTGCGCCACATGTTGCTGGTGAAGACCGGGTCGCGGTCACTGACGATGGACGTGGGGAATCCGTGCAGGCGCACTATCCCCTCGAAGAAGGCGCGGGCGACCGTGGCGGCGGTGTAGGGGTGGCTGAGGGCGATGAAGTGTGCATACTTGGAGAAGCGGTCGACCACCGTCAAGACCACCGACTTGCCGTGCACCTTGGGGAGGCCTTCCACGAAGTCCATGGAGATGTCAGACCACACCTGCGAAGGCACGTCCAGCGGCTGGAGAAGGCCGGTCGGCCGTGTGGTGGGCGTCTTGTTCCGCTGGCAGATGTCGCAGGAGCGGATGAAGTCGTGCACGAGATGACGGTCACCGGGGATGTAGAAATCGCTGCGGAGACTCACGAGGGTCTTCTGCACCCCCTCATGGCCGGTCGTGTAAGCCAACGCCACAACCTGGTGGCGCAGGTCGCCCACCTCTGGAACGAAGATGTGGCGGCCATGGAGGAGGAAGTCGTCGTCCTCAGTCCACAGCGCACCCAGTGAGGCTGCAGCTAGCTGTCGCAGAAGATCCTGGGAGACCGGGTCAGCCGCAGTTGCCCGGCGAATGTCGGCGAAAAGGTCGAAGGATGGCCAGGACAGGGCGCACGACGTTGGGCTGTCCTCATCGCGGCATGAGAGAGCGTCGGCCGCCGAGTTAAGCCGCCCTGGACGGAACTCCACCATGAAGTCAAACCCGAACAGCTTGCTGATCCACTGGTGTTGGGGCACAGTGGATAGCCGCTGGTCCAGGAGAAACTTCAGGCTGTAGTGGTCGGTGCGGACGAGGAAACGATGCCCCCATAAATATGGGCGCCAGTGCCGACAACCTGTACCAGGCCGATGAGCACATGCTCATACGCCGCCAGCTTGATGTGGCGGGCAGCAAAGGGGCGGCTGAAGAACGCCAGGGGTCCCGCCCCCTGGTGAAGAACAGCGCCAAACCCAGCACCAGAGGCGTCGCAGTCGACGACGAAGAGCCGCTCGAAGTCTAGCATCTAGAGGACCAGTGCGGACGACAGTGCTCTCTTGAGGACAGCAAAGGCCTCCAGACGAAGGCCTCCTTCCGTAGGAGACGCGTGAGTGGTGCTGCAATGGAGCCAAAGTCGCGAATGAACTTCCTGTAGTAGCCCGCGAGTCCCAGGAAGCCCCAAACGCCCCACGAGGAGCGTGGAGCTGGCCAGGAGGAGACTGCGGCCACCTTGTCGCTGTCCATGGCGACTCCGTCGACGGAGATGACGTGCCCGAGGTAGGCGACGTAGAGGGCCCCAAACGAGCACTTCGACCTCTTGAGGAAGAGATCGTGGGCGCGCAGGGCGAAGAGGACGAGGCCCATGTGCTGGAGGTGCTCGGCCCAAGTCGTGCTGTAGATTAGAATGTCGTCGAAGAAAACTAGCACAAACCTGCGGAGGAAGGGACATAGCACATCGTTCATCAACGCCTGGAATGTGGCCGGGGCATTAGAAAGCCCAAACGACATCACTATGAACTCGAAGTGGCCATGGTGAGTGCGGAACGCCGTCTTCTCGACATCCTCTAGGTGCATGCGCACCTGGTGGTACCTGTTGACTCTTGCTAACATCGTCACTAGGAGTAGACTATGAAATCTATTCCCGGCAACAGCGCTAGAAAGGTTTGTTGGTACTTCTTAATGTAAGAAGTATAACTAACTATTCGTATGACTATTGGTAGGTTCCGCAAGCGCACAAAATAAGTCTATTGTAGCACTTCACCCGGGAGTAACCGAGTATCGTATTTATTTCCACAGGGAAGCTACTAAGGCAGGACTAACACTAGGACTGCTATGAACAACTAGTGATTCTAGCAAGGTTGATCGAAATATATGAATGGGGGTTGATATCTACTACTACTAAAAAGAAAGAAAGACTAACTACTACTAAACTAAATCGGCGGGGTCTGGCCGATGAACAGATTAATGTTTTCCTACACACTTACGAACACAACTAACTTAGCAATAAAGAGTTTATCTAGTTCTTCGAACCGTACACACCCTCTGGACTATTTACCTCAGACGTGCACAACGAGGTTTATGATTTAAGAACTAACCCAACTACGTGGTGGAATTCAAGGCTCCCAGGGCTGTCACCACCTGTTTGCTACCACAGCTATCCGGGGGGCTAGCCACAAACTAAGGTATAACTAGTCTAAGCACCGCGCTTACACTAATATATACTACTCTAATCTTGCGTCCAAAACTAGAGCACTGATTACTCAGCGAAGAACCCAAACTAGATACAAACTAAATACTAAGTTATCTATGATCAAAAGCACTCAACAAGAACAATAAGTAAAGAACTTAAAGTAAATGCTGAAAGTAGAAGAACACTAAGATAAATGAAGAAAGACTTGGAATTATACCAGAGACTTGGAAGATCCTCTATTACAACTCCAGCTCTTCTCTTCTTCACTCTCGCTCTCACTCTAAGTCTCTCAACTAGAGTGTTCCTTCACCAGAGCTTCACTTACAAGAGAGTGGGACTAATGAGGTGAGGTCTCAGTACAAATGAGCTCGAGGGGTCCTATTTATAGCCTAAGGGACCTACGGGGGTACTTATGGACCTAGGGTTAGGTCAAGGAGGTGAGTGTGGTGGTGGGCGCCAGCCCTAGGTGGCGGCCGCCATCCCCCTGGCCGTTGGATCCACCGCCTTTGCTTCAACGGCATCCAGGAGCTCCAGGGAGGCGGTCCCAAGGTCGGTTGCATGTCCAAATAACCGTCACATGGGCAATTGGGTCATGATCCATGTGACATCCCTTCTTGGCCCTTGGATGCAATGACCTAAGTGATCAATGACTGCAAATGAGTGTGGCACGCCTCCCCTGGATCAGTGACGTGGCAGGGGAGGAGTTTGGGCCTCACTCCCCTAGCGGCCGCCAGTGAGGGGTGGCGGGCGCCACCCCACCTTGGCCCAAAGTGAGCCCAGGTGAGTGTGCTCGCCTCCTGGTGGGCCTTCTTGGTCATTTTGCTCAAAAACCCTGTAATTTCTTACATTCAAATAAACTTCAAGGACAAGTGGAAATCGTTAGTTTATAAAAGGTTTTTGGTTGATTTTTGGCCCTTGTGTTGTGTTATATGTCCTTGTTGATGCTAAAAATATGACACTTAGTGAGCATCAACAAGCTCCCCCAAGCTTACCTCTTGCTCATCCTCGAGCAAGCATGGACTTAAATCTTGGAAACTCTGTGTTTTAGTTGTGTATGCCCATATTATTTTCATCACCATGGAATTGGTAGCCTTCCCTGCACTCAAGATTAGAACAAAAGACCAGCAAGAAAGAAGGTTTGTCTTTCCCTTGCCTATTTTGCTAATCAAGATATGTGGAGTTTTTGCAAGTTTTGTTCAAAAGAAAGCATGCTTAGTAACTTCTGTGGCTCACTCGATCACTCATATTTGTATGTGGAAGTGGAAGAATTATTGTCTCACTAGGATTTTATGTGGGGTTTAATGGGTAGGATAAAAATGAGCATGCAATGCTAGCATAATTTTGCTAACTTAGACCAATGGAGCAAAGGAGGAACAAGTCATAGGTTTAGACCAGGAATGTGCAAGTGTGTGGTATTTATTGTGGCTACTACTTTCATGGCACTTCTCCTTTTTATCTCATTTGTGGGATCATGGCTATGAATGAGAGCATTTGCTCTTTTGGATATTCTCTTCTTTCTAGAGCACTTGCTCTTTTGAATTTTCTTTCTAGAGCACTTGCTCTTTTGAATATTCTTTTATTTCTAGAGCACTTGCTCTTTTCTCTTTTTTTTACTACTATAGCCATGTCCCCGAGATTTTATTATGGAGCATGATATTCTGCTCTTTTCTCTTTTTTTTACTACTATAGCCATGTCCCCGAGATTTTATTATGGAGCATGATATTCTGCCATGGAGTATTCCTAATAATGAATGGAAATAAAGGCATGTTGTGTGCGTATTCTCAGTGTAAGAATAGCACTATATAGGTGGGTGCAAGTGAATTCCTTGGTCTAAAAATATGACAAGTTTCTCTACCATGACTATCAACAAAAGTCTAACTAGCTCAACACTAACATGCAGCAAGTGGAAGCTCCTACTCTAAGAGTAAAAATTATTTGGCTTTGGTAGGACTTTCTTTGCCACAGAAGTACTTAGAGCAAGTTTTTAATTTTTTCAAAATAACTACTCCACAAACTTGACTCGCTCAAGTCAAAGTAGAAACTTACTTCCCCTTTTCTTAGTCTAATGCTCATGTCTCAAGTTTAGTTCTAGCATACATTCTCCCATAATAACTCTAATGCATAGCATACATTAGAGCGTTTCATTTATTACTATTTATTTATTATTATTTTTTTAAAAAAATTAATTGAGCTGGAAGTTAACCAAGATAAAACTCATATTTAAATTACTGAAATAAAACTGACAGAAATAAAGATGGTAGTGATACTTACCTCTTTGACGGGGGTCCTCCCCCAAGCTGTCTTTTGGCGTGGTTGGGCTACATCCATCCCTGACGACGGTACATGTCGTCCCAGTTCTGCTGGTTCTGCTGCAGGAGAGAAGAAATATTACCCAGTTCTCCACCAGTTTCATGGCGGAATTCCTGGAAATTTTGGTTCAGTTCGCTCAAGTCCTGACGCATTTCAGCAGTATCCATGGTGAGTCCATTCATTTGGTGCTGAAGATATCCCATATCGCGCATCCACTCGTCCTGATGAAAGGACGAATGGCGAGCGGCCTGTGGCGAGATTCCCCTATGGAAGAACTCATCACCACGACCAGTGTACCGGGTGGATCCTCCCAAAGATTGGGATGAACTCCCAAACTGGGATGAGTGACTGGACGTCTCATGGCCGTGTCCCCACTGCGGATGCTGTGGTTGCTGCCAGTTCGACCCCCCTGCTTGGTGCGAGCCAGGGGGTGTCAAATGACCATAATGTGCTGCTCCTCCATACTGCCCTGCATAAAAAGGGTCAAACTCCTGTGCCGCCGCTGCGGCTCTTGCGGCCTCTTCTGCTGCACGGGTCTGCGCCCGTGTCCTCCTTCTGGGAACCTGCATGGTGTTCTCTCGAGCCAACCTGCGGTTTTGTTCTGCCTCGGTCTCCAGGGCCAAAAGTAACGTGGGTGCATTCACCAACCAAAGTGACATGTCAGGAAGAGTGATTTTATTCAAATAATCTTGGTAGATCATGTGAATCTCACCGGTCTCCTGGTTCTCATGCAAGAGGTGTCCTTGAAAGAAGTGTTCCATGGTCAAAAGGTCTCGGTTACTAGGAATGTTGGAGTATATAGCGGTGTTCAGTAGACCCATGTTAAAAGCCAGTCTAGTTATCCATGATGTCATTTCAATATTTCCAGTGCATTGATTAAATTTAGACCAGTAGTCCGCCATGGCCTTGGCGGGTGATACTTTTATGTGGTTTACTAGAGCATAAAGCAACAGCATTTCAGGCTTTTTAATTGGTCTCAAGTCAGGTCTTGGAAAGAGTGTGACACTAATATATTTGTGAAAAAACCTGAGCGTGGGGTTGTGGATATTACTTGTACGGGGCAAGCCTGGGTCTCTGTTCCCAGCAATACTTTTCCAAAATTCATTTCTATTAAATCCCGTACAAGCAGATTCCAAGCTCAGCAAGCATGAATCATCAAAGTTTAAATTCTTGCTGAACTGCTTCCATGTTAAAGTATGTTCTTCATTAAAAAGCCAAAATTTTACGTGATTAGCAGAAATTTGCATTGTGGCCAGAAATTCAATTGTGAGGGGCATGATCCCCTCCTCATTAACCTTCCATGCATCTTCCCATCCCAAGGTTCGAAAGATATAGGGAAACTCATTGTCCATACCAGTGCGACTTAGCAAGTCGTCGTCGATGTGGCGGGTGTGAACGAACTTCCTCTCACTGAGGATGTTCCGGGCTTGCCGTTCCCGATCACTCTGCCAGATGATATCATTGATGGAGTTCAGGACACGGATGGTCGGTCCAGCCTGGTGTGTGGGCGGAGAGTCCCGATCCACCGACATTTCATTGGTGGATGGAGTACCCCACCCGACGCTCTCCTCATCACTCCCAGCAAAGCGAATGTGAGTGTTTGCCCTCGACGAACTTCCCTCACCCTTACTCTTCTTCTTCTTGCCGGTGAAGAAGTTCTTGAGAGGGCCCATGATCTCCTCACTAGTGCTCAAGGTGGCTGGTGTTTTTGTGTTTTGAGTGAGGTGTAAGAACTTGCATGGGGTGTGGGTAGTATTTATAGGCTGAGGATGGAAGGGGGAAGGCTGAGAGCTCCTCCCACCTGGCGGGCGGCAAGAATAAGTGGCGGGCGCCACCCCACCTTGCCCAAATTTATCTGCAACCGACACATGAGGTTTCCCTTGTAATGTCCACTAAAATTCCAAGTGGGGAATAAAGTGGTAGTGTCGGTGCAAAGTGGAAAGAGTGTAACCTCCTAAATGGGGCAAGTGGGCTGAAAATTTCAAAGACCACTTCTTCATCCTGGTCATACTTTATACCAAGGATGGTGGGAAACTTACTCGGGAGCAGTTTCGTGCAGAAATGTGAAAATTGAGGTGGCGGACGCCAGGAAAAAGTGGCGGGCGCCACCCCTTTATTGGTAAATTCCACTTAGAGCCACTCCTACTTTCACCATGTGCCCTCCTCATCACTCCTCACCAGAATTTTTGAGTGGAGAAGTGTCCAAAAGTTGGAGTGAAGTTGGGGGAGACATGAGAGTGAATGGGTGCATTGAAAAGAGCAAAGGCATGGGTCTTTCCTGGTGTTATTTGAGTCTATGAGGTAGGGATAATAGTCTAGCTGATTGGCTAAGTGAGAAAGAGCCAAAAGGGTGGCGGGCGCCAGCATGGGGTGGCGGGCGCCACCCCTAAGACTGCCCTAAGCCCCCTAGGCTTCACCTAATCTCCCTACTAAACATTTATTTTGCAGAAAATTAATTTGCTTAAGTAAAAACGAAAATTTAAATGGGGGATAAAGACTTACCTTAGCCTCACTTACCATGGTTAGCCGCTTTGGATTCCCGATTAGTGTCGCCTTCACGGTGGTTGTGGTGGAATGTAGGCACCGACGAACCTTGATGACGGGTATTTTTCCGGTCGCGGTGTGAACTAGAATTTCTCCTCCTTTCCACTGATGTGGAGCTGAATTTCTCCAGCTCCTACATCAATGGTGGCTTTTGCAGTGCTCAGAAATGGCCGTCCCAAGATCAATGGCGTCCGATGGTCGGGATTAATATCTAGAACCACGAAATCCACCGGGACAAAGAGATTCCGGATTCTCACCGGAATATTCTCTGCTATTCCCGCGGGATATCGGAGCGATTGATCGGCTAGCTGCAGACACATAGAAGTAGGGGACAAGTTATGATGATTTAATTTATCATATATTACCTTGGGCATGACGCTGACTGTTGACGTCTATTAACTATCATTATTTACTGTCAACATGACTTGAATAAATGTCAAAAAGGATTGCCAACTTAGAAATAGGAGGTTTAAATTAACAAATTCCATGAGTTTTGGTGATTCTACATTTTCCAGGGATTAAACAGGAAAACCAACCACATTGCTTCCCCAAGAAGGAACCCGACGCAGATTTCTTCACTGCCACGTCGGGATACTTCTAGAAGACTCCAGAGGACTCCACAAGACACCACGAGACGGGGCACCACAGGAGGCTTACCTATGGGACCGACCGGTCCCACAGGGCCCACCGGTCGGTCGGCCATAGAGCTGCCACGCCTCCGTCTTCTGCAATCTACTTCCACCGACCTCTAGGATGCATCTCGACCGTACCTCAAGTCGGTTTGATCCAACGATCGCAATTCCTCACCCAGGGCTATATAACCAGACCCCTGACCCCCCTCCAGATCATCATCAGATCAAGATCAGAAGACAAGACAAAAATTAGGGTTCCTAGAGAGAGAGAGTTAGAACTCTACATTAAGATTAGAGTTTAGTCTAGTTAGATTCAAGTAGAGGCAGGCGACTTCGTCGGCATATCCGGCTAGAAGCTTCGTCTGAGTCTCCGAATCATTGTTGAAGACTCGGTAATTTGTATCTTTATTCGACTTTATGCTACGTTAATATATTTCAGTTTATTCAGTTTTAGAGTTTATTCTAGTTGTATATTTAATATAGATCTGATTATGATAGAGTTTATGATCATGTTCGTAAAGTACTTAGCTTTATTCCGGATAGAGTTAAGTGGTCAAACTGGTGTAAACATGGTGTTTAGGCTAAGTTTACCTGCGAATACATCCTATGTTCCGGGTCGAGAGGTAGATCGCAGGAGTGACAGTCCTGTTGAGTCCTTTGTAGTCCTCCCCCCGAATGTAGATCTTAGTAGGACGCGGTTGCAAGTTAGAATTCATTACTCTGTTCTTGATTCTAATTTAGTAATGTTCCTTGATCATGGATGATAGATTAATTAGCTATAAATGATTGTATATTAACTACAGTAATCAGTAGGCTTAGTAAATGCGAAGTAACTTAGGATTTGAATCTCTTAATTAATCTCCTGACTCTCTGCTTGATCTATGTAGTTCGCTCTATCTCTAGAATTCCCGTTTTTATCATTATTATCTTTACCTTGTCTTACCCCTGCTTAGACATGTGAGTAATGAATGAATGATAATCTCTGCCACTTTTACTAGTTCCCAGCTTCGTTACTATCTTCAGTAAAATATAAATAACGATACCTAGATAACCTAGGTGAAATGCTGCTACAACAGGTATATTTATCTATGCGCTTGCGGATAAATATTTGTTTATATCTTTTGAGCTAGTGTCACATATAATTTACATTTATAGTATCATGTTAGGGATGACAACTTGACTTTAAGTGATGCTAGGAGTGTCTTGTACATTTCTGAAGGCTTTTGCTAGAATCAGTTCATCAAAGTTTATTAAAAGCAATTGCATTAAGAAGTGTCAACAAGCATTTCTGGCGCCGTTGCCGGGGACATCTATCTAAGTAACGGAAGCCACCGGGAACTAAACAAAACTTATTAGGAATTTAACAAAGGAGATTATTCATTCATTCACTTGTACCTCTGTCTTGGCAGGCTTAGCCTTGTTTTTCTTTGTTTATATCATATACAGGGTAATACAGGTTCAGTTGTAATCCATCACTTTCAAATCAGAAATCAACTTGATCGTGTAGAAGATCTACATTAGTAGTCAAGCCATGGCCAACAAGACTCTGCTGGAGTTCTCTACTCCAAGTGTCAGGAACATTCGCACCGGACCTACACTCCAGACGAACAACCTTGAGTTCGAACTCAAGCCAAGTCTTATCAACATGGTGCAAGCTACTACATTTGGTGGAAAGGAAGAAGAAGATGCAACCGCTCATCTACAAGATTTCTTGGAGATTGGAAGCACCATCATCATCAAGGACGTTCCCCAGGACATTATACTTCTTCGTCTTTTTCCCTTCTCACTGAAAGGAAAAATGAAGCAGTGGTTCTATTCAAACATGGATAACATCAAGACATGGGAGAAGTGTTCAGAGACCTTTCTATCAAGATTTTTCCCAATTAGCAAAGTCAATATCTTAAGGGAAAAGATATACAACTTTCAGCAACAAAAAGGAGAAACCATTCCAGAAACTTGGGAGCATTTTCAGGAACAAATCTTAAGATGCCCACATCATGGAATAAGGAACGAATTGCTCATGCAACTGTTTTATCACGGATTGTTACTAAGAGCAAGAGAGCAACTTGATGCCACTGCTGAAGGATCATTTATGTCACTCACTTTCGGAAAAGCAGAATGTCTAATGGATAAGATAGCTGAAAATCAAAGCTGGAAACAAGTTACTACTCAACGCTGTCACCAAATTGAAGAATTTCCAGAAGAAGTATATGCACTGTCAACTAAGATGGATGTACTTATGGATCGACTTATTCAGAGAGCCAACTACAAGGAAGAACGTCAAGCTATTCAAGACGCATTTGATGCTCAAAATAGAAGTGGAGAATATTTAGGAATAGAATTTCCTAAAGATCAAGAAGAAGCTAACATCATCAACAGCTCCACCACTCTACACAAGCAAGGATTGCGTCAACAACAACCTTCCAAACCAGATAAGTATACTAGTAAATGCAGTTCCTCCGATTCTAAGCAACCTACTTTAAGAGATTTAATTTTAGAACAAGCCAGGATAAATGATAGCATTACTAAAAGATTTGCTTTAAATGACAAGACTCTTGAAAACATAAATGCTAAGATGGATGATTTTTCTTCTGCCATTAAAGATCAACTCAATTATAATAAAAGAATAGAAACCCAAATATCACAATTGGTTGCTGTTTTGCCTGTTACCACTAACCATGAGCAGATTAAGGGGATCACTACTAGACATGAGAGAACCACTCGAGATCCACCATAACCTGAAGGAGCACAAAGAAGACAGACAGCACCAGAACCCTTCCAAGGCAGAAGAAAGAGATGATGAAGAAACTCAAGTACAAAATGAAGAAAGACCGATAGACTTTCAAGACACCAACATTCTACCATTCCCACGCAAAATCGGAACACCAAGCTAGATGCGCAGTTCAGTAAGTTTGTTGAAGTAATTCAGAAACTATATATCAATATTCCTCTGCTAGATGCATTACAGGTGCCTACCTATGCTAAGTATGTGAGGGATATACTTAACAACAAATGACCACTGCCAACTACTAAAGTAATCGAGCTGACCGAAGAATGTAGTGCGGCTATCCTCAATCAAATACCAGAAAAGAAGGAGGACCCAGGATGCCCCACTATTGAATGCTCAATTGGAAATCAACGGTTTAGCAATGCACTGTGCAATCTTGGAGCTAGTGTGATGCCCGCATCAGTCTACTATAAGCTCAACCATTCAGCACTTGTGTCAACACCAATGTGTCTTCAGCTAGCTGATCAATCACTCAGATACCCTATAGGAATTGCTGAGAACATCCCAGTCAAGATTAGAGAGTTCTTCGTACCAGTAGCCTTCGTGGTACTAGAAATGCATCCGGATTCAAAAGTGTCACTCATTCTCCAAAGACCATTTTTGAGCACCGCCAAGGCCCACATTGATGTCGGAGCTGGTGAAATCAAATTCACTATAAATGGGAAGGAAGAAAAGTTCTCATTCAAACCACGGCCCGAACAATGCTCAACTCTAGTAGACCATAAAGCTCAAGAGACAAACCACTATCTCCGGTAGCAGAGATCCATCAAGGAGAATGAAGAAGACTGGAGAGTCCAATTCGGTGGACTTTAAACCCGAACCTTCGCCGGAGGTAACTCGGTAATTATCAACATTTACTTTTACATTTCATAGAAAAACAAAATAAAAATTTATTTACATCATTACTGCATCATAAAATTGGCCTCATGTAATTAATATTTACGAATCCCGTAAGTATTATTTACTATGGCAACAAAAACATATATGAATTTCATCATTAGAATCCTCATTTTCTATAGTTTCATAAAAGCAATTTCTTTTATACTTGCATTGTATAAATACGGGAGACACGCGGACCCACAGACGCATGGGACCCACATCATATCACTTCACATTATCACATGCACTCACATCCACTCATCTCACCTACCACCACATGCAACCGTCGGCATATACTCCAAAGAGAGGGAACTTGAGCAAGGTAGGTGAGGGAGCAAGATGGAAGGAAGTGGGCCCATAGGGACCGGTCGGTCCCACCACTAGACCGACCGGCCATCCCCTTCTCCCCCTATAAAATGGCAAGCATTCTTCACTCTCTTCACACACTCCACTCTCCAGAAATACTAGCCTCACTTCGAAATTCAGAATTCCAATTTCGAGTTCACTTAGCACTTCATTTGGATAGTTTCTGAGTAAGAGAAGATATAAGAGTAGAGAGCAGGAAGCTTTGAGCAAATAGCAAGTAGGAAAGGGAAAGTGGGAACAAGTAAGAGAAATCAATAAGAAAGGGGAAGTGCAAGAAGTAATAGAAGAAGCAATAAAATCAATAAACAAAAGTACTAAAATAAAAACTGACTTGTCAACTGAACGACTGACTCTCGACTACTGACTTTTGGACCGCTAACTCTCTAACATTTATTTGCTCTAACCCTCACTTGTTCCACTAGTTTGTTTGTATGTTCTCTTGTTTTTGCAGCAAAGATGAGCAACTTCTTGAGAAAGGCGAAGAACACGCTCACTTTTCGATCAACAAGAAGCCGTTCGCGAGCTGGCTCATCACAGGGAGGCTCAGACATGGATACTTCATCTTTGCCTCGATCCTCTGCCACAAGCCGGTCCGAGCCACGTGATCTTCTTCATGAAAGACACATCAAGCTTCAAACAGCCTACGAGAAGGACCTATTTAGGCATTACCGCGATAAAGAGTACACTCACACCCCCACCTTTGATTCACAATTTCTCCGAGACACAGGTATGGACTCTGAGTTCGATCTAGTCTTCCATAACATTGGGTGGGAGAACACTTGGGAGCTCTCCGAAGAGGGTTGTAGATTGCTCACTCTAGAATTTCTTTGCACTCTCTCTTCGGATGACACATATGTCTATTTTAGGCTGTACAATGAACCTTTCACTCTCACTTGGAAACAGTTCAGCCTAAATATGGGTTTTCTTGAAACCTGCACTGTTGACTTAGATGTAGCCTTAAGAAACTTTGACAGAAATAGCTTTTGGGAGGACATCACTGGTAAGAGAACAGATCATCATCCTTGCACCAATGATATACACAACCCCACATTAAGGGTGATGCACAAGTGGCTAGGCTTTACTCTCTTCCCTAGGCAAGAAGGTCGTATTGTTAGAACTGAGGAGTTAAAGATTATGTACGCAATGGTTAAGAAAACTAAAATTTCACCTGTAAAACTCCTGGTAGACTACTAGCCTTACATTCACACTCTACAAGGCCCCATATCCATCACTTCTTGGGTTACTCGTCTTGCTGGAAATTTGAACTTGCACGGAAATATTATGTACATCTCCACTCCACGTCCAGTCATAGGCTTCTACTTCTTCAGCCAAGCACATCTTATTAAGAAGAGAAATAACAAACTCTATATACAATATAAAGGATATGTAAATGAATATGAGTTGCCAAACGGATCACTTGGTCTGTATGTCGTGGAAACCTTTTTGCTTAACTTAAAGAGACCTGGCGCGGGAGTAGGAAGAAGCCCCTCCGCAAGATTCACTAGAAACGCTGCCCCAAGATATCAAGGAGAAGACGCTACACCAGTCAGACCAGCTGTCACACCCGGTTTTAAAAACAAAACCAGTTATACACCATATGTGAGCCCAGGAAGTCAAATCTCACATATAGCCACAAATAAAGGGTAATATCGAAAGACAATACTCATATATCACGTATAAACACAAAGAACATAACCTTAAAGAGCAGACAGCGGAAAGACACTCCGATCTTCAGATGGAGACACCAACTTCACAGGGACAACTGACTGGTTGACCACAAGCCTAACTTCTCCAACTCTTGCAGTCTGGTACCCATCCGGGATTTTTTCAAAGTGTTGAAAAGTAAAGCAAGCGTAAGTACATCTCGTACTTAACAAATATAACATGGGGTTCATGAGGCTCAAAAAGGCTGAACTGGTTTAACTGCATTAGCTTTTAGTTGGCATATTTTAGCATTAAGTAGCATCAAAGTATAACCAACCCAATTTAAACATGATGCAAGTAAACATGTATCCATTGAATAAATATCATCATCATTATTACAATTATTTATAGCAACAACTATACCATAAGAATTCCAGGCCGCTCGTAACCGTGAGCACGGCTGATATATCAGTTTTACACTCTGTAGAGGTTGTACACTTTACCCGATGAGTAGTGATTCCCATATGCCGGGGTTTGCAAGGCCCACATCACACTTCCAAGGTGCACGGCAGGGTTCACTGCGCAGCCTTTCAAAGGTTCGTCTAACAAGTTAGGGCCGCTGGGTCTTAAGGCAAGGGAAGATGGGTCTCTCAACCTTACGGCAACGCAGGCAAGGTGAAAGAAGCCGCCCTAAATCCAGCTCGTCAAGCGCCTTATGCGCCCTTTCGGGTAACCACTAATAAGCTAGAAAAGGTCCTCATACTGAGCTAAGGTCAGAGCCATATAACTCCCATGGTTGCACTGTATGTCCCGGGTGATCCCTTATAGTAGTTCCTAAACCATGTTGCTATAAAAGTCATATTTTAACATGTCTCATCTCATATATCATTAAAACAAAATTTACATGATCATAGTTTAAGTTGAGCACTAACATCAAGCTATCCAATGCATACCCATGGTTATCAAGGTACAAGATCAAACATCTAGAATAAGTCTATATAGGCATCAAGGTAGACACATGCAATATGAATTAAGTGATTATGGTGAATAGGTAACAAGGATGGACCCATGCTATACTTGCCTTAAACTTAAGATCCTTCTTCTGTTGACTTATAGATTTCCAAAGGTTGACTCTTGATCTTGAACTCTTGATCATGAACTCCTTCTTGATCACCAACATATAACTCACCGTCTGGACACACGATCACAGAACACCACGCAAACATCCAATACCAATCATGCAAAGCAAACATAACCTAAGATTAGAACAATACACCAACAGTAACTAAAACAAGATAAAAAGTTTTAAAAACAGAACTATGATTCGCTACGAACACACAGACACAAAAATCACTCTAATCGGAGTTATAACGGAAAAGATATGGTCTAAACAAGATTAAAGACACTAATTACTAGATTAGTTTTAAACTCAAATTTTAATTACATAAAACAGTATTGAAAGTTATATTATCAGAAATATCTTTTTGAAATGAATTTAACGCAAGTTGAACGGACTAAATCGGAGTTAAAACAAAGAAGTTATAGGCTTTTGAAAATAGTGGCAATTTCGTAAATAAATGAAACTCGAATTTGCAGATTTAAAATAAATAAAACGAAATTTGAAAATTGGCTGGACTGCGCCTCATTAAGAAGAAAACACAGGGGTTGGGCGCAAGATTACGCAGACTCACTGCATAGTGCAATTTGGAGTGCGGGTTGAGGTTCAAGAAATTGTAAGGGTTTATGTGCAAAACCGACATCGAAGGGGTATCGTGTGTTTCTGGGCGTTGGATCTGGAATGGAGGGATCAGATTAGAGCCAGGGAGAGGGAGCGGCGCTGGCCACCGGAGGGGAGGGTGACGACGGCGGAGCCATGGCCGGTGGGTGGCGGCGCTCTAGGATCTCACGCTACAAGGCGGTAGAAAGCTCGGGAGTAGGTTCAATCGAAAGAGGAAGGCTAGGGGACCTTACCAGATGAGAAGATGACGACGGGGAAAGTCTGGTGGTGGCGTGCGGCACGGTTAGGCGGCGGTGACTCCTCTGCACACAACGGCGAGAAATTAGTCTGTGAAATAGATGGAGGGAAAGAGAGATTAGGGTTCGGGTGACTTCGGGAGGTTGATGCGGAGCTCGGAGGAGACCTAGGAGCGACGGCGAGGCAGCGTTGAGCAAAACCGACGGCGGCGAAAACTTGGAGGAGGCGGAGATTTTGGCTATGACGATTTAGGGCACGAAGGGCTCGAGTTTTCGGGAAAAGGAGAGGCGGAAGGTGACGGTAGGTTTTATAGAGCGTCGAGTTCGGTGGATTAAGTAGGGAAGATGGACTTGTGGCGGGGGAGAACTCGGCGAAGGAGAGTCCGGAGGGGACACGGAGAGGACGACGACCCAGACCGGTGGGGTCACGTTGCCAGCGGAAGAAAGGAGCGCGAGCGCGGGAGTTGCAGCAGCTGACGTGCGGGACCCACATGACAGCGGAAGATGGAGGCGGCCACGGCATCTGCGATCGCGAGGATGGGCCGAGGAAGCGCAAGAGCTCGGGTGCATGCGCCGACTGGGCCGGGGCGTGAAGACGGCCCAATCGTGGGGAATGGAGGGAGGCAAGCAGCGGCTGGGCCAAGCTGTTGGGCTGCGCGGAAAGAGGAGAAAGGCCGGAGGAGGAGGGAAGCAGTCGGGCCACAGGAGCGGGCCGACTGGGTCTTTCGGGCCAGATTGAGAGGAAGGAGTGAGATGAGAGAAATAAAATGCTTTTCATTTTTGATTTTAGATTTTCAAGGGATTTTCAAAGGAGGTTTGACTCATTTTGAATTCCTCTGAACTTTGATTTGGATCTTTGAGAAAAGAAAGTTTTTGAAACTTTTAACCTTTCCAAACTTTTTGAAAATGAAAAGTCTTTATTTTCAAAACCCTTTTTACAAAATCCATTTTTAAATCGTTTCCAAACCATTTTGAAATTAAATTAAATTTTGGTTAAAACCACACATCACAAAGCTCAAATGCACCAGCACGAAATGCACAAACATGTTGCTAAACCCTAGGATAAATTTTAGTTTAGAGAAAATTTTATTTCCCTACATTTTATGAGCACAAAAATTTATAAATAAATCATTTTAAATTCTAATTCAAGAAATGAAAATTTCAGGGTGTGACACCAGCCTATACTCACTATCAAGGATTCGAACGAGCTGGACCATCTTCATCACACAATCAAGCCTGGGAAGATACTACTGCCTATGAGCCACATACACCACAAAATTCATGGGGGCAAGGAAATTTTCGCAACTACACTCCACCTCATCGTGAAGAGGATACGATGTATGACTTCCAGGGAGGACGAATGTCTTTCTCTGGGAGAGGTGTTCATGAAGCCACTCATCATCCACACTCTTTCCATGCCACCCATGGTTACCCAGAATACCAGCCACACCACCAGTTCCCGTACCACAGAGACCCTTACTTTCAGGGCATGGACACTCGTCTTACTCATCTGGAGACGGGTCAAGAAGATATGCGCCACACCCTTGAAGAGATACATTATCAAGGCGCTCAGACGAACGAGAATTTCTACTACCTCTTCGGGCAGATGGGAATCAATCCACCTCAGCCACCACCACCGTACGAGAAAAACTAGCTTGGGGGAGGACCCCCTATTCCCGAGGTAAGTATGCTGTACCCCTCTGTTTGTTTATATTTAGTAACTACTAGTTAGTTTTTGTTTAGTATTTTGAATAAAATAATCTTGATGTAGAATAATACCTTTCAAATTTTCAGAAAATCTCAAAATAATAATCTTAACCAAAGTTCGGATAGTTGAGAATTAGAGATGAAAAAGTCTAATCTACTACTTATCTTGTTCTTAGTTTCAACGAATCTTCAGAATTTTAATTTTGAAAACTTCAAACATATGATGAGAACCTGTATGACATAATAACATAAGCCTGATAATAAATAATTCATACTTTGAGGCTGCTTGCTCTGTTTTTAAGTTTTAGCTATGGTAGAGAGGATTATCATGCTCTAAAGATCAAGCTTCTATAAATGTAAAAGATTCACTCTTCCGAAGTAGTATTGTGTTAGAGGCATGGGCTATGCAAAAATATGATAAGGAGGAAATAAAAAGGGACAAGTGTCCGACTACCTCAGAAAAAAGAGAGAGAGAAAAGAAAAAGAAAAATGTATGACAAAAATATGAAAAGAAAAAGAATGATAGCCCATGGTTCCTCTAACTACAATATGCCAGTAAGAGTTGACAATTTCAAAAAGTTTCAAATACTTGATCTAAGAGTATGAGATTTCTCTCCCTAAGCTCTGAACTTCGACTTAGTAAGGTATGCTTTTAAACTTAAAAATATATGTGCAATTTGAAAAATGTCATACAGAGGATCTCTGAATTTTTATGAAAGTCATGCAAAACTCCGGAGTAAAGTTGGAATAAAGAATTTGAGACATAGTGCTTGACTTAATTACTTCTAACTTTCAATTATTCTGAACTAAGATAAAAGATTTGCAAAAAGAACATGAGAAAATTCTTCCATACTCTTTTTAAAAGTTTTAAGTTGATGACTTGTATCTTACTCTCAGAACCCGATGTTTGCCAAGGGACTAGCAAAAGTTTAGCTTGGGGAGTTTGTTGACGTCTATTAACTATCATTATTTACTGTCAACAAGACTTGAATAAATGTCAAAAAGGATTGCCAACTTAGAAATAGGAGGTTTAAATTAACAAATTCCATGAGTTTTGATGATTCTACATTTTCTAGGGATTAAACAGGAAAACCAACCACATTGCTTCCCCAAGAAGGAACCCGACGCAGATTTCTTCACCGCCACGTCGGGATACTTCTAGAAGACTCCAGAGGACTCCACAAGGCACCACGAGACGGGGCACCACAGGAGGCTTACCTGTGGGACTGATCGGTCCCACAGGGCCCACTGGTCGGTCGGCCATAGAGCCGCCACGCCTCCGTCTTCTGCAAGCTACTTCCACCGACCTCTAGGATGCATCTCGACCGTACCTCAAGTCGGTTTGATCCAACGATCGCAATTCCTCGCCCAGGGCTATATAACCAGACCCCTGACCCCCCTCCAGATCATCATCAGATCAAGATCAGAAGACAAGACAGAAATTAGGGTTCCTAGAGAGAGAGTTAGAGCTCTACATGAAGATTAGAGTTTAGTCTAGTTAGATTCAAGTAGAGGCAGGCGACTTCGTCGGCATATCCGGCTAGAAGCTTCGTCTGAGTCTCCGGATCATTGTTGAAGACTCGGTAATTTGTATCTTTATTCGACTTTATGCTACTTTAATATATTTCAGTTTATTCAGTTTTAGAGTTTATTCTAGTTGTATATTTAATATAGATCTGATTATGATAGAGTTTATGATCATGTTCGTAAAGTACTTAGCTTTATTCTGGATAGAGTTAAGTGGTCAAACTGGTGTAAACATGGTGTTTAGGCTAAGTTTACCTGCGAATACATCCTATGTTCCGGGTCGAGAGGTAGATCGCAGGAGTGACAGTCCTGTTGAGTCCTTTGTAGTCCTCCCCCCGAATGTAGATCTTAGTAGGACGCGGTTGCAAGTTAGAATTCATTACTCTGTTCTTGATTCTAATTTAGTAATGTTCCTTGATCATGGATGATAGATTAATTAGCTATAAATGATTGTATATTAACTAGAGTAATCACTAGGCTTAGTAAATGCGAAGTAACTTAGGATTCGAATCTCTTAATTAATCTTCTGACTCTCTGCTTGATCTATGTAGTTCGCTCTATCTCTAGAATTCCCGTTTTTATCATTATTATCTTTACCTTGTCTTACCCTTGCTTAGACATGTGAGTAATGAATGAATGATAATCTCTGCCACTTTTACTAGTTCCCAGCTTCGTTACCATCTTTGGTAAAATATAAATAACGATACCTAGATAACCTGGGTGAAATGCTGCTACAACAGGTATATTTATCTGTGCGCTTGCGGATAAATATTTGTTTATATCTTTTGAGCTAGTGTCACATATAATTTACATTTCTAGTATCATGTTAGGGATGACAACTTGACTTTAAGTGATGCTAGGAGTGTCCTGTATATTTCTGAAGGCTTTTGCTAGAATCAGTTCATCAAAGTTTATTAAAAGCAATTGCATTAAGAAGTGTCAACACTGACGCTTGCTCCCAGATCACAGAGTGCATGCTCGAAGTGCTGCTTTCCAATTGAACATGCGATCGTTGGGTTTCTTGGGTCCTTCTTTTCTGGGAGTTGGTTTAAAATGACCGCACTGCAATCTTTGGTCAATTTAACCACATCCCTACTTAGAATTGGTTTCTTCTTATTGAGCATGTCTCTCAAATATTTTGCATAAGTTGGAACCTGCATAGCATCAATAAATGGCACATGTATATATAATTTTTGAATTACCTCGACGAATTTCTTGAATTGGTCGTCTTCCGTCGGATTTCGGTTTCGATCTGGAAAAGGTAATACATGTGTATCATAGAATTCATGAGGAGCAGTTCGTACCTTGGATGAAGGTTTCGCTGAGGCCTCCTCTTCTTCGTCTTTTTCAACATTAACGATATTTTTCTTTGTAGCAGCATTACTAGTAGGAACTAAATTAGGATGAGGTGGATCACGAGTGGATTTACCACCTCTCGTGGTTACAACTTTTACATCCTCATAGTATTTAATTTGAGATTTAATGTTATCTACTGTTTGCTCTAATCTCTTATTAAAATTAATTTGTTCCTTAAATGCTTCAGAAAAATCTTTCAGTTTAGCATAAATTCCTTCTAACATTTTATCATGTTCAATTAATTTATTATTTATGCTATCATTAATTCTACCTTGAATAGAAACTAATTTTCCAATAGGGGAATTAAATACGGAGGTTTGAGGCATACCTTTATTATTCCATTGTTGGATCATTGGAATTGGAGGTTCTCCGTAGCCACCATTATTAAGAAGGGATTTTGCATCCTCTTTCTTAATTTCTTCTTGGCCTTCACTTGACGAAGCGGCTCTTTGCTTGGCGTAGTACTCTTTTGCAGCACGATCTCTCTTCTCATTTATTCTTCGCTCTAGCAATTTTACCAAAGTTTGCAGGGTAACAGAATCAACTTGCTTAATTTCAGATATACCTCTAGCACGTTGAAAGGACCGTGACGCCTAAGAGGGGGGGGGGGTGAATTAGGCAACTTAAAACTTCTACTCTAAACTAAGGCCTCTTATTTCCACCTAGTCAAAACCTATGCAAGAAAGTAAACTATCTAATGTGCAACTAAGGTTTTGCTATGTGTGTTTGCTATCTCTACTGCAAAAGGAGTTATGCTACCTAGTTTCCAAACCTATCAATTATCATAAACTAGGAAAGATAAAGCACATGAACAAGGTAGCAAAGTAAAATGCAGAAGCTTAAAGTGTGATAGAGATGCAAACTCCCGTCGACGACTCCGGTATTTTTACCGAGGTATCGAGAAGCGCGCAAGCTTCCCCCTAGTCCTCGTTGGAGCCCCTCGCAAGGAATCCCTTGCAAGGGCCAAGCTCCCAGTCGGGTAACTCCGTGGATAGCTCCGGTCCTTCCCCACACGCAAGTGGGTCTCCGGTTAAGCCACTTGTGGCAAAGCCTATCTCGGATGTTCTCCGCCGTCTTCACTATCAAGTTTCCGGCCGAAACACTGCGGGCCTTGTTCCCTTCGGTACACGGAGGCGGCCATACCACAAACGCGGTTGGTGTGATCTCGCAAGACTACAAGCCCCACCGATGTACAACAACAATGCGCGCAAGCACCGGTAGTCAAGAGGTTTTCAACCTCACTAAACACTAGGCCTAACACCTAGAGCAAGCGCAAAGCGATGGTCTAACTAGCTTAAGCACTTCACAAATCACATACACTAATCACCGAGTATATCACTTGAGCACTTTGGTGGCTAGAGCAACTAAATATGTATCTATGCACTTGGTATACTTCCTTGAGCTCTCACCTATTTGTTTTGGCCGACCATGGGGGTATTTATAGAGCCCCAAGCAAATAGAGCCGTTGGGCAAAGAGATGGGGTTTTTCTAGCATGAGTCGGTCACAGACGACCGAACGCGTCCGGTCACGATTTTGTGCCTCTGGAACCTCTCTGTTTTCGATCGGACTCAGCTGAGGTCCAGCGTCCGATCGTCGCCGTAGCGTCCGGTCACATTGCCACGCTGATGAACAGTGGCATCGGCGCGTCCGATCATAACTGGCGCAGCGTCCGGTCGCTCTGACGTGGCGCTACTGGCTTGGAGGAACTGACCGGACGCATCCTGGCCAGCGTCCGGTCACTACTTGAGCAGCGTCCGGTCACTCCTTTTTCTTTGTTTCTTCGCGGTTTCTTGCGCCGTCTTGGTTCCATTCTTGTGCCGTGGACTTTGCTTGATCTTGAGGGTCTTCTACTGAGCTTCTAATATCTTGCTTGAGGTGTTGATCATCGGATCATCACGTAACCTTTGTCCAAGTCACATTTGCACCCTATTGGACTACAAAACAAACACTTGCAAATGCATTAGTCCAATTTGGTTATGTTGTTCATCAAACACCAAAATCTGAAATGAAATGGTCCGAGGTCCATTTTCCTTACAATCTCTCCCTTTTTGGTGATTGATGACAACACGACCAAAGCAAGCAAATAAAAGATACATAATTTTAAAAAAACAATCTACTTGCTAGGATGCAATGCAAAGGCAAGATCATATGATGTTTAAAAGATACCAAATTTAAATATATTTAATATAACATATCTTGCCCTTGCCATAGAGTCTCATTGTGTGACTTTATGGATTAAGACTCCCCCTAACTCCATATATCACTTCCTCCCTTTTTGAACCATTCCCATGAGAATAACCATAGAATTTTGAAATTTGATTTTGGTTATTTGGTTTGTTTTAGTTTGGGCTTGATTTTGGTCCCTACACATTTCTCCCCCTTTGGAATCAAACACCGAAAAGGAAGACATTAAAGCTCAAGAGAGGAAACATTATATAAGCTAAAACTCCCCCTAAGTATATGCATTCATGTGAATTAAGGCAAAAGTATATGCATCACCGACAAGTTAAAGCACAAAGGAGTTTAATTTATATAATGTGTGGAGAAAGCATATAAGAGTACCAAATTGAAATCAACGTAATGATATTGGTTAGGAATACCACATGTAGATGCCAATTGGATTACCACCACACATGATGCTTGTCTCCGAGAACTCCATTTTCCTTGCAATGAGACTACTACACACATGATAATCTTGAAAGTAGTGTTAGTCTCAAAGCTTCCAAATTGTAGAGTAAACTCCCCCTAAAAGTGTGCATACAAGTTTGAAATACTTGTAGGAGTCATGCACATTGACTTGTAAGCTCAAACTACCATTTTCCATATTGATATAACAAGAAATGTGACATCAATTTAAGATGGTAATTGGGGTAGTTTATCTATAATTTGGTCTTTGGCACATATAAGATAAATACAAAGTAAAAGAAGCTATGTGCCGTGCTTCTAACAATTAAAACCATGTAGGTTTGCTTTAAGGATAAGAAAGAAACCGAGCAATCCTACCATATGATACCTGATTTGCATGACAAAAGATATGAATATACCAATGCAACCTAGGCAATGAAGGAACTAGATGAAAAGTAATTGCAAGACATTATACCAAATGAAAAAATTGCAAGAATTTAAATCTAGTTCCTAACATGGGAGGGGAACTTGGGTCCATAGTACCCACTAACATACTTGGCAATGACATGATCCAATGTGCACCCCATGATATCACCCAAATTTGCCAAGTAAATCCAAATTTTATCCCAATTAAATTATTCTAACATTTTATGGTTATCATTTTGAGATGATGATATGTATGTATATGAAAATTTGATTCCAATTCCCCATAGTCCACTTGACTACTTACTCCCTTTAGGGACCCAAACCTTTTTGGTGCTCTTCATGGTTGAGATGATGTCCTTAGGCACCCAAATGTGTTTGGCTCCATTATTGCTTGCTTGTTCACCTTGATGGCCACCACCTTGTCATTCTTCTTCTCTTCAAAAGGTAAGGTGTGGATGCCTTCTTGTTCACCTTGTTGGTGTAGGTGTTGGAGAGCTTGCTTGTTTGCTTTTTGTTCTTCTCTTTCTTCTTTTCTCCCCCATGCTTCACCTTGCACTCATAGGACTTGTGGCCTTCCTTGTGGCAAAGGTAACAAACCACAGTTTGCTCCTCATCAAGCTTCTTCACTCCCTTGTTGGTGTTATCTTGATGAGTTCGGGTTTGCTTCCCCTTGCCTTTTGCTTGAGTCAAGTCCTTGGTGAGGCGAGCCACTTCTTGCTTTAGTAGCTCATTCTCCATTGCAACTTCTTGTGTATATGTTTCTACATTGACATTCTCAACACAAGCTTGTTTGCACATAGGTGCGTCTAAATTATGTAAATCAATGCAAGAAGTAGAGGCATCCTTTTTAGGAATATTAAAGATTGATTTTTCAATTTTAGGTGCCTCGGTGGGTTTGCTCTGATGGTTTCAAGATTAGCAACTTTGTTAGTTAGCTCATCACAATGTTTGCACATAATTTCCATTTTAGCAAGCAAACTTTTGTAAGCATCTTGTGTGCTAGCTAACTTAGCTTTTAGTTTTTCATTTTTCTTAGCAAGTTGCTCATCATTACTTGTGCAATCACATGTGCTTGTACTAGCCTCAAGTTTCTCAATTTTGTCAGATAGCTCAACATTCAAATTTGAAAAGATTTCATATTGCTCAAGCATAGCATTGTAGGCTTGTTGAGAGCTATCTAATTTTTCTTTTAAAGTATTAATTTTCTTTTGTTGACTAGTACAAGCTTTAGCATAATTTAGATTATCTTGCACAAGTTCATTAAAGAAGGTAGCTCATCATCACTATCACTATCACTATTACTAGAGATAGAGCTTGAGTTACCTCGTGCCATAAGGCACATACGTGAGGAGCTTGATGATGAGTGCTTGCGGCCATGCCTCTTGTGATGAGCTTCATCATCACTTGATGAATCATCCCATGTCTTGATGGTGGTGAGAGCTTTGGCCTTGCATCCCTTCTTTTTCTTGTCCTTGGGTGTGGGCTTTTGTTTTGGGCAATCTTCCAAAAAGTGCCCTCTTTTGTCGCATCCATAGCATCCCTTTTTTCTTTGCTCTCTTCTTTGATTGGTGAAGAGGCAATCTTCAATTGTGATGGGCACACCCTTGACATTGAGCTTGCGGATCATCCTCTTCACTCCTTTCATAATCTTGATTGTTTCTTCTTCATCTAAGGAGGAGTCGGATGAGGTGGAGGCTTGATCATCACTTGATTCTTCATCTTCATCATCCTCTTCTTCTTCACTTGAGGAGCTTGAGCTTGTTTCAACTTGCTTTTTGCCCTTCATCTTTTTGTGCTCACATGAGAGAGCAATGTTTTTGCTTGATGAAGTGGCTTCTTCTTGACCCATCTTGCGTGACATCTCAAATGCCACCAATTTGCCAATGACAATGGCCGGGGTCATGGTGCTCAAGTCCTCCATGTTGTGGAGGATGGTGATGATGGTTGCATATTTGTTCTTTGGAAGAACGGAGATGATCTTCCTCACAATATCCGCATCACCTAGCTTTGTAATTCCTATAGAATGGCGCTCATTGATAATTAGATTCAAACGAGAATACATATCATGAACAAGCTCATTATCATTCATTTTAAAGGAATCATAGCTAGTTTTTGTTAGGTGATGTTTTTGCTCACGTACATTACTTGTACCATCATGGAGCTCATGTAGCTTTAACCAAATTTCATGAGATGATTGCAAAGTAAAAACTTGGTTAAAGACATCCATGCTAATAGATTCAAACAAGCAATTCTTAGCTCTAGCATTAAGATGAATTTCTTTTTCATCACCCGCGGTAGGCTTCTCGGGATTCTTAATGGGTTTCATCCCATCGCGGGTGACTCTCCAAACACCTAGATCAACGGCTTCTAAAAAGCAAGCCATCCTAGCACTATAGTAAGAGAAGTTAGTGTCGTCAATGTGTGGAGGCCTAGAGATGTCCATCCCAACCTCTCTTAGGGGCGTCGGCTCGAAGGCGATTAAGCCGAGAGTCCACAAGAGAGCCAACCGGCTTTGATACCAATTGAAAGGACCGTGACACCTAAGAGGGGGGGGGTGAATTAGGCAACTTAAATCTTCTACTCTAAACTAAGGCCTCTTATTTCCACCTAGTCAAAACCTATGCAAGAAAGTAAACTATCTAATGTGCAACTAAGGTTTTGCTATGTGTGTTTGCTATCTCTACTGCAAAAGGAGTTATGCTACCTAGTTTCCAAACCTATCAATTAGCATAAACTAGGAAAGATAAAGCACATGAACAAGGTAGCAAAGTAAAATGCGGAAGCTTAAAGAGTGTGATAGAGATGCAAACTCCTGTCGACGACTCCGGTATTTTTACCGAGGTACCGAGAAGCGCGCAAGCTTCCCCCTAGTCCTCGTTGGAGCCCCTCACAAGGAATCCCTTGCAAGGGCCAAGCTCCCAGTTGGGTAACTCCGTGGATAGCTCCGGTCCTTCCCCACACGCAAGTGGGTCTCCGGTTAAGCCACTTGTGGCAAAGCCTCTCTCGGATGCTCTCCGCCGTCTTCACTATCAAGTTTCCGGATGAAACGCCGCGGGCCTTGTTCCCTTCGGTACACGGAGGCGGCCACACCACAAACGCGGTTGGTGTGATCTCGCAAGACTACAAGCCCCGCCGATGTACAACAACGATGCGCGCAAGCACCAGTAGTCAAGAAGTTTTCAACCTCACTAAACACTAGGCCTAACACCTAGAGCAAGCGCAAAGCGGTGGTCTAACTAGCTTAAGCACTTCGCAAAGCACATACACTAATCACCGAGTATATCACTTGAGCACTTTGGTGGCTATAGCAACTAAATATGTGTCTATGCACTTGGTATACTTCCTTGAGCTCTCACCTGTTTGTTTTGGCCGGCCATGGGGGTATTTATAGAGCCCCAAGCAAATAGAGCCGTTGGGCAAAGAGATGGGTTTTTCTACCATCGACCGGACGTGTCCGGTCTCTCACAACGGCTAGTTGCCAGCCAGTACAGGCACTGATCGGACTCTAGCATGAGTCCGGTCACAGACGACCGAACGCGTCCGGTCACGATTTTGTGCCTCTGGAACCTCTCTGTTTTCGACCAGACTCAGCTGAGCTCCAGCGTCCGATCATCGCCGTAGCGTCCGGTCACATTGCCACGCTGATGAACAGTGGCATCGGCGCGTCCGATCATAACTGGCGCAGCGTCCAGTCGCTCTGACGTGGCGCTACTGGCTTGGAGGAACTGACCGGACGCATCCTGGCCAGCGTCCGGTCACTACTTGAGCAGCGTCCGGTCACTCCTTTTTCTTCGTTTCTTTGCGGTTTCTTGCGCCGTCTTGGTTCCATTCTTGTGCCTTGGACTTTGCTTGATCTTGAGGGTCTTCTACTAAGCTTCTAATATCTTGCTTGAGGTGTTGATCATCGAATCATCACATAACCTTTGTCCAAGTCACATTTGCACCCTATTGGACTACAAAACAAACACATGCAAATGCATTAGTCCAATTTGGTTATGTTGTTCATCAAACACCAAAATCTGAAATGAAATGGTCCGAGGTCCATTTTCCTTACACACGTTTTTCTGTCCATCCTTGATTTGCCACCATTGTCTCGATCAGTTTGGTTGCCTTCTCTACAGTGAGAGGAGGTATGCACCTCCGGCGGCAGCATCAATGTGTTGTCGAGATTCTTGCTGGAGTCCATGGTAGAAGCTCTGGATCAAGTACCAGTCTTGCATACCATGGTGGGGACAGTTTTCAACATACTCTTGTAGTCTCTCCCAAGCTTCAGTGATTGTTTCTTCGTCTCCCTGTCCAAAGTTGGAAATCTTGCTACGGAAAAGAATAGTTCGACTTATCGGGCAGAACTTGTTGAGGAATTGATCCGCGCATCTCACCCATGTCAGCAGGTGTCTAGAGTTGAAGAGAAACCACTGCTTCGCTTTTTCCACTAATGAAAATGGAAAAAGACGAAGTCTAATGGCATCCTGCGAAACTCCCTGCACAGAAATTGTACTACATATCTCCAGAAAATTCCGGAGGTGAGCGTTGGCATCCTCGGAAGGTTTGCCATTAAATGCAATAGCTTGAGCCATACGTATTAAGTGAGGTTTAAGCTCAAAATCTACATTACTGGTAGAAGGTAAACCTGGAATGTGAGCAAGAGTAGGCATGGAATACTCACGGAGTGTTTTGGTCGACGTCGATGTTGATTGATCATTGGAGCAGCTTGGCTCGTCAGTCACTTTTGACTGGGATTCTTGTTTTGACGAACTCCTCTCACGAAACTCCAGGTTCTTCCTTAGAGGAGTGAGATTATCTCTCGCTCTCCTAAGAATGGCCTCAGGATCTTCTTGATAGTCGCTCGGAAGATTGAATCCGTCCATGGCTACTTGAATGATCACAAACAACGAACAATATATATACCCTCTAGAACTACGGGGGTTAATTCAATAGAAATCACAAAGAATTAATTCTAGCCAATTGCTTCCCCGGCAACGGCGCCAGAAATGCTTGTTGACTCTTGCTAACGTCGTCACTAGGAGTAGACTATGGAATCTATTCCCGGCAACGGCGCCAGAAAGGTTTGTTGGTACTTCTTAATGTAAGAAGTATAACTAACTATTCGTATGACTATTGGTAGGTTCCGCAAGCGCACAGAATAAGTCTATTGTAGCACTTCACCCGGGAGTAACCGAGTATCGTATTTATTTCCACAGGGAAGCTACTAAGGCAGAACTAACACTAGGACTGCTATGAACAACTAGTGATTCTAGCAAGGTTGATCGAAATATATGAATGAGGGTTGATATCTACTACTACTAAAAGAAAGAAACACTAACTACTACTAAACTAAATCGGCGGGGTCTGGCCGATGAACAGATTAATGTTTTCCTACACACTTACGAACACAACTAACTTAGCAATAAGAGTTTATCTAGTTCTTCGAACCGTACACACCCTCTGGACTATTTACCTCAGACGTGCACAAAAACGAGGTTTATGATTTAAGAACAACCAACTACGTGGGGTGGAATTCAAGGCTACCCGTGGCTGTCACCACCTGTTTGCTACCACAGCTATCCGGGGGGCTAGCCACAAACTAAGGTATAACTAGTCTAAGCACCGCGCTTACACTAATATATACTACTCTAATCTTGCGTCCAAAACTAGAGCACTGATTACTCAGCGAAGAACCCAAACTAGATACAAACTAAATACTAAGTTATCTATGATCAAAAGCACTCAACAAGAACAATAGTAAAGAACTTAAAGTAAATGCTGAAAGTAGAAGAACACTAAGATAAATGAAGAAAGACTTGGAATTATACCAGAGACTTGGAAGATCCTCTATTACAACTCCAGCTCTTCTCTTCTTCACTCTCGCTCTCACTCTAAGTCTCTCAACTAGAGTGTTCCATCACCAGAGCTTCGCTTACAAGAGAGTGGGACTAATGAGGTGAGGTCTCAGTACAAATGAGCTTGGGGGGTCCTATTTATAGCCTAAGGGACCTAGGGGGGTACTTATGGACCTAGGGTTAGGTCAGGGGGGTGAGTGTGGTGGCGGGCGCTAGCCCTAGGTGGCGGCCGCCACCCCCCTGGCCGTTGGATCCACCGCCTTTGCTTCAACGGCATCCAGGAGCTCCAGGGAGGCGGTTCCAAGGTCGGTTGCATGTCCAAATAACTGTCACATGGGGCAATTGGGTCATGATCCATGTGACATCCCTTCTTGGCCCTTGGATGCAATGACCTAAGTGATCAATGACTGCAAATGAGTGTGGCACGCCTCCCCTGGATCAGTGACGTGGCAGGGGAGGAGTTTGGGCCTCACTCCCCTGGCGGCCGCCAGTGAGGGTGGCGGGCGCCCCCCACCTTGGCCCAAAGTGAGCCCAGGTGAGTGTGCTCGCCTGGTGGGTCTTCTTGGTCATTTGCTCAAAAACCCTATAATTTGCTACATTCAAATAAACTACAAGGACAAGTGGAAATCGTTAGTTTATAAAAGGTTTTTGGTTGATTTTAGGCCCTCGTGTTGTGTTATATGTCCTTGTTGATGCTAAAAAATATGACACTTAGTGAGCATCAACAGTACCCAGAGCGGAGGTCGAGCTTGGTTAAGTACTTTGCCCCATGTAGCTCGTCGAGGAGCTCATCGACCACCGGAATAGGGAACTTGTCCTTGGAGGTCTTGTCATTAAGTGCACGGTAGTCGATGCAGAAGCGCCACGAGCCATCCGCCTTTTTGACCAGCAACACCG
Source organism: Coix lacryma-jobi var. lacryma-jobi (assembly GCA_009763385.1). Lineage (NCBI taxonomy): Eukaryota > Viridiplantae > Streptophyta > Magnoliopsida > Poales > Poaceae > Coix > Coix lacryma-jobi. The sequence goes on along the minus strand of CM019825.1, from coordinate 117,306,809 downwards.
GGGCGGAGAACGGGGATGTGCTGGTGAATGGTCCTAGTTTGGTTTTGGTAATTGAGTAACAACTTTAGGTGGACTAATGGTGTTTATATGAGATACACAGGTGATTAGTCCACAGGTGATCATGTGTGAGCAACATATGTCATAGAGGGGAAATGGCTTGGAAGATGTTGCAAGGCTCACACATGTAAAGGAGCTTAATACACATGAAACATGACATGTGGTCATGTGGCTAAAATGGTGAAGATCAAGGCAAGACTTGGCTTGATGGACCGGTTGCGAAGGTGAATGGCAAGTTGGAGGCTTTGAAGACGTTGGTACCGAGTGTCGGGAGGCTTGAGCAAAGACTTGGCGCCGAAGGACCGAAGCAATGGTGAAGCGCAAGTAAGGTCAAGATCGATGGACCATGGAGGCCATGTGATGATATGAAGTGGATCATATCATTTGATCTAGGTTGGTGCATGTGTTGCATCAACACCAAAGGAGATGAAATGGAATGCGCAAGGCAAAGGTATATTTGTAGGGCATTTCATTTCACCGGTCATAGGTGTGTAGAGAAGTTTATGACCGGGTTCAGGATAGATGGCCGTACTATCAATGGGAGCAAACTTGTTTGCATATCGGTCATCTAGTGCCACTTGAGCGATCTAACATTGTGTTGTTACTAGGAACGAGTGGAGTGGTAAGTGCGAGTGAAATCCTTTGAAAAATAATTGTGAAAATGCTAACACACATGCACATGATGGTGTACACTTGGTGGTGTTGGCACATTTGCAAAGGAGAAGGTGTTTGGAGTTCAATTGAATCAACTCGGAGAAGTTTTCGGAGAAATCTTTGGTTGAAAAAGAGAAGCGATGGATCTTGGATTGAAATTATGTACTAACCCTTTGTGAGTTGGATTAGCTTTGCATGTGGGATGTGTAGCCCTCTGAATAAGCTTTCCAAAATGTCCAAGATCATCGAAATCGGAGTTCGGAGCTAAGAGTTATGGTCGTTTTAGAGCGGAGTTCAGGTTGCTGAAGTCGGTAGTACCAACCATGAGGCCGGTAGTACCGACCCCTCCGTGAGCAGATCGCATGTTCTCTGTGTTGGGCCATTTTTGGCCTAAAGGTAGTACCGCCATAAGGTCCGTAGTACCGGCGATCGAAGTCGTTCTGAAGGCTGTCTGTGTAGATCTAGATTTGGATTAAAGGTAGTACCGCCATAAGGCCGGTACTACCGACCCCGGTAGTACCGACGTTTGGAGGAAGTTTGGAGGAGGTGTTCTGTTTAGATCTAGATCTGGCCTACCGGTAGTACCGCTATAGTGGTCGGTACTACCGACCCTACTACCGACCCTACTACCGACTGTGTTAGGAAGGCGATTCTAACGGTCTTTTGGACCGCCAGTAGTACCGGCCCTTGCGTCGGTAGTACCGACCGTGGCCGTGTGAGCTCGGGGAAAGGGGAAAACGGCCAGTTTGTGGCTCCCCTCTATAAATAGAGGGGTGGCCAGCCTTGGATAAGGTTGAGCACCCTAGGGACTTAGTGTCCATAGTTGGGTTGTGTTTGTGAGCCCTCTAACACACATATGCTTTAGTTAGAGATGGCAACGGGTCGGGTTCGGGGCAGGTGGAGCATCCGCGGACCCGCCCCCGAAACCCGCCAAGAAGACCCGCCCCGAACCCGAACCCCGATTCGGGTCAGAATCCGCCCCCGCCCCCAAACCCGACGGGGACCCGAAACCGACGGGGGACCCAAACCCCGGATTTTGACAACACAGTTGTTGACGCAAAAAGTGACACCTTGCGCCAAGGCACACAGCAAGCCGAACGAGGCTAGCTTCAATCGGGTGCCCGGAGTGTACTGAATCCGGTGACGTGCCAGTCGGTTTGACCTGAAAACCAACAAGGGATAAAGCGTGAGAATACCTCTGGAACATGCTGGGTAAAACCAGACAGTTCCATATGTACGGCTTTGGAAGCCAGTCACGACGGCACACAGCTATAGAAGCTGTCTGTCAGAGCATGTTTACAAAGCCATTCGGCAAATATGAGAACAGAGTATGTGAAGCATATTAACTGCCGAATGCAAAAGGAAGACATGCTTGAGCGAATCAAGGATATTATAAACAGGCAACTTGCAAGAATAGATCTATTCAAATAACACATGCATAGGCTAATCCGACTAATCTGCCGCATGTTTAGTCTTCATAAACCCGTCAAGCATAAACTTAAGCGAAGCTAATCCACCGCATGATACCACTTGCTATAAGTTTATACCACTTCTTATAATTAGATCAATCCACCGCATGATACAATCTAATAACAAGCTAAAAGCATGCATATATCTGTACAGATCTATAAGAGCTCATTGCTCGTGTAAGCTTAACCAAAATCGACAAACTAGCCGAGTTGGGGTCCATGAGACAAGCAAGCATGATCAAACTAATCTAAAACCTGCATCTGCCGCACGACACCCAGTTCTATCAAAGCATAAACATGATTGACATGTATGAACCCGCAACATGTAGCAACCTAGATCGAAAGCTAATCCGGCCACCATGATCTTATGATTAGCAAAGCACAAGCAAACTTGTGAAACAGGCCGAATAGAGATCAATCTAGATTGGGGAAAAGAGTGTTACAGGAATTAAATAAATAAAACACATAACACATGATAACTTAATGAATCTACTAGATCTGCTAAATCTAATAGAGCCGATAACTATTTTTACTCATGTCTTAATCCGCTGCACGATACAAGGCATAAGCAAAAACTTCCCGTCATAAGCTTAAATCCGCCGCACGATACTAAGCTTAACATACGAGACTACTTGCATCATATCTAAATCCACCGCATGATACTAGACATGATAACAAGGTTGCCGGTACTTACGGAGGTCGACGGATCGATGTTTCCTCTCGTAGAACTCGACGACACGACTTAGGGACTCAAAGATGGCACGGGGCCGGTTTGTATTGATATGGTTGTGAACAATTTTACAATGGTCGAGGGCTTATATTTATACCCTGGACGAAATACGAGTCCAAGACGATTACGATTCACAACGATAAAAAATGGAAAGATACGAAATCTATTCCTAATCTTCTCGATATCTTTCATCGCCACATGCCTTCTCATGCAAGTCGGCTTCATCTGCAACATCCATCTCCCGAATGGAACCACCTCTCTGCAAGATAGCCGACCGCACAGACATTCATCGAAATCCTGAGGACCAAATAGCCGTCTGATTGCTTGCCGAATCCCTTCTTCTCTGCTGGCTGGGCCCACCTGTCATATCCTCATGCGTGCGAAAATCTGGTGTCAACACATGCCCCCTAATTTTGGGATAAATATTTATTCCAAAATTCCTTTTCAACGTGGAACCCCTGGAAGCATTCGCCTTCACACGCTATAATTGCTATACCTGTCGACTCATCTTCCGATGCGCCCTCTGGGATTCTTTGAAACCCTCTTTCGCCCTGTTTCGACTTGTGCACTCTGAACTCCTCTGCTTAGACTCAAAAAACCCTCTTTTCTCTTGTCATATCTCACTCTGGAAGATGTCTTCTACAGCGAGTCGCCATAGTTCCGAGCTTGGTGCTTCTAGCACCTCCAAAAGGAGGTTGTTTTTTCCTCTCTTTGTTTCAAAATGAAGCAGTTGTTCTTACCTCACTATTTTCATTAGAAGGGCTGGAGACGACATCCCCGAGATCCTAATTCAGAAGATTGCAGATCTTCAATTCGATTCAGAGAGGAAGGATCGGGAGATCAACCGAATCTCTCGAGAGCGCGATGTCGCTCGGGGAACGGGCTACCGGTAAGCATCTTTCATCATCTTCCTTTTCATTTTTCCTTTCTGCTCTTACCGATTCTTCCTCCCTTTTAGCTCTGGAGACCAAGCTTCAATCTCTCGAAGCAGCTATTGCTAACCTCGCCGTCACGGCCAACGTACCGGGTACGACAGCTCTGAGGCGGGTAAACGAAGTCAACCGAGCCCTCCCTGACATCTCTAGAGCTGGTATGGGATATGGCGCAGCACTTGCCTTCAACGCGGTACAGATTCACTCTGGAGCCGATTACCGTAATTTCGACGTCTGCGAGCGAGGGCTAGAATACAGGGTGGCTCATTCTGTCGATGACATGAAAGAAGGGAACAGATCTCTGGCTGATTCCTTCGACTTTGATCTCCCAATCAGAAATAGGATAGAATGGACGAACTAATTCTCCACTGTAATTTATTTTGTAAATAAGAAGTTCTTCTGTTCGTCCTTCTGAAATCAATCTGTGATTGACCCCTCGAGATCAATGTATGCTCTGTTTTTTGCGCATCAATCACTAACTCTCGTTTTATTCTAGCGGCGATGTTCACCACATCGGCTATTGCCAACAATCGCATTAGATACCTTTGCCTCGCAGGCAATTGTTGCAATCGGTCATTTTGGATCCAAAGCATCCAATTTTCCCTCAGCTTTCTGATCCATGATGACACCAAGGTAGTATTTCTTAAGGGATTCTCCGGTTTTCAGTTTTCTACTTTCAACTCCAATCGGTAACGTGAGTTCCCAAATCATTAGTTAAAACCGAACAACTCTTAGCCGAATCCTATCGGCTTTCTGATTCTGGAGTCATGTCCTCTTCCAATCGTCAAAAATCCAGCCTGGCCCAATAATGGCCCATAAGTCGTGAAAACCCTACTTCGATGCTTGGTCCTCCAGTGTGCAAGTCATGGTTCTATAAAATATGACCTTAGACAGGGCATCCCTTTGACTATAACTGATCAATTTGACTTGCAAACTTTCTATTTCTCGGCTTTCAAGCTCAAGCCAGGGAGAAAATCTTTCGCCTGCGCTTCCAATAATGGTAGGCAATGGCGACCATGACAATCATAACGTTGGAGACAAAATAGGAGGAAGTCGAGCACCAACTCACCAGCGTCATGGGTAAAAACGAACTCTCTGCCCCCTTGCGATAGCTTTCTTGCTCGCCTATCTCCGATTCACTGTCTGTCTCCTCTCCAGAGCGGGATCCTCCTCCAGCCGGGCTTGGGTTCTTCCCCCAGAAACGGTAGCTTCAACAATTTCTTCCAAGCGTTTCCCTAAGCCAATAGACTCTGAGTTTTGACAATTCACTTTTAGCAGATCCATTTGGACGCTCTTCGGTATCGTGAGGAGAGGGACAAATCCCAGAAGGGGCTGGAAAATATATCCAAGAAGCGTGATATTGAGGACGCTGAATGGGCAGACCAACGGAAGCAACTCTGCAGTATAATCACAGGTTAGCAGAGTCTTGGTTCTTCCCCTTTCTCCTAATTGAGTCTGCTTCTGCCTAATATACCCTTTTTCTTGTCAGCTTTGTCCGCAGAGAATGACCATTTGAAAGCTACAGCAAACAGAGTTGCCCTCAAGGCGAATGCTCGTGGGGATTCAGCTGAAGCTCATCTTGAAGCCGTAATTGGCCGCATAGATCAGGCCGTCCAAGGTGTGCATGCCGGGGTTTCCTTCGGGCTAGCGGCAATGAGCTCTTGGACCAAAGAAGATCACTCTCTCCTACCAGTTGGCTTTGCAGGCGGGGATCCGGATGAACTTGAAGACCTTGAGGTCTATGACAAACACGCTACCGCCACTGCTGAGATCATTGACCCGCAATCCATTGTAAACAAATTATTCCTAGGGCAATTTGTATTAGGACGGATCTATGAATGAGGCCTTGCAATATATGAAACCCGCTCTTCTCTGAATAACGCCTATTTGCATTTCTCAATCCCCCAGTAATTTTCTTTGATCGCAAAACTTCTTCAGAAGAACGTTTGCCGAATGTATGACGTCATTCTAGCCGACTAGATCTTATTCTTGATATGTCATGTCACCCGGCACTGCACTTACTGCGCTCCACCTTTCTCTTCCTCCAATAAACCTACCACTTGAAAAACGCTAAGATCACCGGGTCATAAACACTCTTGCACTAGAGGTGATATAAGTAATATCGGCTATGACTTGAATTCTTGGAACATTTTTCTACTAAAGGCGATGCTTTTCATCGGCTCTATAAAAATATCCTTGAATCCGTTCCAGATACAATTTCCTCGCGTTCGGCTTTCAACAAGTAGTGCCGAAGCTTGATTCACGAGTGACAAAATCTCTTTACAGCCGAATACCCTTCTGCGGGTTTAACATTTTTCGGCTAAAGCTAGCTGCTACTTAAACTTAAATTCAAAAAATAAGGGCCGATCCTGCTATAAGGCTATCGGCCGCCACGTACAACTTGAAATGATTACCAAGTTGTGGAAGTGCCTTCATATACTTTTCAATTTCACCAAGACTCTTCGTTGTACGTCACTTCGCGTGAACTCTTGACCCTTCTCTAGCTCTGGCAATGGAGAAACAGGCAGATTTCTGAAGAGTTTACCAACTTTAACCTATACCGGACTCAAATTCGCATATATTAATCCTGTCCTCGGCTTCACCAACAACACTTTATTCCCTGTCAGCCGATATAGAACTTGGTCCCGATTCTTCTCCATTACCTCAATCGTATTACTCATTAAAAATTGCTCTGAGAGCCGATTGTCTGAATCGGCTGTTGGTCCTCGTTGAAAATGTTTACAGGACCTGCTTCCCAAGCTCTTCCAGAAAAGCACTCAACGCCATCATATTCCTAGTAGATAGGCTCTGTATTAGCAATACTCACCGAATCATCAGCATGGATGATTTCGATGTCATCTCCGACCCACTGGATGAGGAACTGATGCATAGTTGACGGCACACAGCAGTTTGCATGTATCCAATCTCTTCCCAACAGCAAACTTTATGCCCCCTTGCCATCAATGACGAAAAAGGTAGTGATCAAGGTCTTAGTCCTGATCGTCAACTCAACATGGACTGCTCCCCGAGTATCAGAAGAATTACCAGCAAAGTCTCTCAACACCATGTCGGTCTTCAACAAATCTTCACTTGCCATCCCAAGTTTTCTGAAGGTGGTATACGACATGATATTTATGGCAGCCCCTCCGTCAATGAACATCTTAGTCAATGGCTTGCCATTAACATAGCCTCTCATATACAATGGCTTCAGGTGTCGATGCTTAACTGTTTATTGAATACTGCACTTTGAGCCAAGACAAGATGAGCCAACAACTCTTGGAATTCATCTTCATCAAAGTCTGAATACACTTTGTCTTGGACATCCTGTTCTTCGGGAGCTATAAATTCTGATGGAAGAAAGAAAGCCATGCATGCGTCAGCCGAACGATCACCTCCATCCGGCTTCTTTTTGGGGCGCCAAACTCGCTTTACTTTGGCATTTGCTTGTTCTAACTCTTTATTTCTTAGGCGCTGCACCCTCCTTTTCTGGCTTTTCCTCAATCCTGGTGGACACCACTGTCCTCTCTGCCAGACATACTTGCAGTACTCTTCTTCTTCAGCACGAGCCCAACTTTGATCGGCAAATCTCTTCCCTGCCGATCTTCTGAATTATTTATTTTTACGCGCCGATCGTCCTCGGGGATTCGTGCCCCAAGCCTCTCATGGACAGATCGGCGGTTGACTCAAGACTGCCTATACTCGGAGTACTGATTACTGCACTCAGGGCAGTTGTTCTTAACAGGCAGCTTCAAGCCTTCATTCCAACAATACTGGAAGAACGAGCATTCCCAATGAGACTGTTCTTGCTCCTTCGTATCTTCCCGTTTGTCCCGGTACATCTCTTCTTCATACCTTCGTTGTTTCTCCAGGAACTTCCGTTCTTCATAAAGTCTCTGCTTCTGGTATCGTTCCTGTTCCCGACGCCATTTATTCAACAAGATGCGCGTCGTGACCCTGGGTCTGGAAGTTTCACCTGTCTCAGTTCGGCTGTTTTGGAACCGAACCCTCTGCTGAAGCTCTCTCTTTGTAATCTGCCGATTAGGGTCAACGGCACCAGCTTCCCTCGCTCTATCAGAGGTTAACACTTTCATTTTACTCTTATCCTTGGGATCAGCTGCGTTGATCATATTAACAGAGAAAGACACAGTATTCTGTCCAAAATGGCTACCATTAATTTTCATCTTTCCATCAAACCTCAGATGCCCGTCCTGGATAGCTTTCTGGATCCGCACTCTGAACACTCGACAATCGTTTATGGAGTGGGATCTAGTATTGTGAAAACCACAATATTTCTTATCCTTGACCCCTTCAGGATGCAGCATAGGATGACCTTCCGGCAACTTGATGCGTCCTTCCTTCAACAAGTACTCAAACAATTTATCTGACTTGGAAACATCAAAGTCATAAGTACCTTTCTGTTGCCTCAGCCACCGCTGGTTGACTTGAGTCAGCTCCTTATCCCAGATTATCTCGGCTACAGCTATTTCATCTTCATCATTGTACTCAGTTGCTTCCTCTAGGAAAGCCTGATACATCTTGGCAGCCGCATCACCCTTCTGGAACTGATTATTCCTCTTGAATCCCTGGGCTTGATTACTCATCGTTGCCAACCTTTGTGATAACTGCCCGAGGTCATCAAACTCCATGTCGAATAGCCTCTCTTTGATACTCGGCAACATGCCGGCTATGGCTATTTCCGGCAGTTGATCATCCGGCAAATTCAGAGAATAGCAAAGATTCTTGGTCTCCCTGAATCGGCGTAGATACTCTTGCGGCGTCTTGCCAGGTTTCATCCTTAAGCTCATGAGATCGGCCAACTTTTTCTCGTTGGTACCCGTAAAGAAATACGAGTGGAATTTCTGCTCTAGCTCTGCCCATGTATTGATAGAATTTGCTGGCAGAGAAGAAAACCACGAGAAAGCTGGTCCTGTTAATGATAACGGGAAATACCGAATCCTCAAAGCCTCATCCGTAGATGCTTCTCCGAGTTGCATCAAGTAGCGGCCGATGTGCTCTATAGTACTGGTGTCATCCTGGCCTGAAAACTTGGTGAAATCAGTAGGAGGCTTCACCCTTGGAGGGAGAGCTACCCGATTGTACCACTCTGGATAAAGGGACTTGTATGTGTAAGTTTGATTCTTAGGTTTTAGGCCGAACTGATTTTGCATCATATCAGCCATCTTATGCATGATGAGGTCAACATTCGGATCAGGAGCTGCTTGTGCCTGCCCCCCAGGATGTAGCCCCGCCGAACTCTGAAAGGTCCTAGTTTGGTTTTGGTAATTGAGTGACAACTTTAGGTGGACTAATGGTGTTTGTTTGAGTGAATTACACAGGTGATTAGTCCATAGGTGATCATGTGTGAGCAACATATGCCATAGAGGTGAAATGGCTTGGAAGATGTTGCAAGGCTCACATATGTGAAGAAGGAGCTTAATGCATATGTGACATGACATATGGTCATATGGCTAAGATGGAGAAGATCAAGGCAAGACTTGGCTTGATGGACCGGTTGCGAAGGTGAAGGGCAAGTTGAGGCTTTGAAGCCGTTGGTACCGAGTGTCGGGAGGCTTAAGCAAGACTTGGCGCCGAAGGACCGAAGCGATGGTGAAGAGCAAGTGATGTCAAGATCGATGGACCATGGAGGCCATGTGATGATATGAAGTGGATCATATCATTTGAAGATAGGTTGGTGCATGTGTTGCATCAACACCGAAGGAGATGGAATGGAATGCGCAAGGCAAAGGTATATTGTAGGGCATTTCATTTCACCGGTCATAGGTGTGTAGAGAAGATTATGACCGGGTTTAGGATAGATGGCCGTACTATTAAGAGGAGCAAACTTGTTTGCATATCGGTCATCTAGTGCCACTTGAGCGATCTAACTTTGCGATGTTACTATGATCGAGTGGCGTGGTGAGTGCAAGTGAAAATCCTTTGAAAAATGATTGTGAAAATGCTAACACACTTGCACAAGATGATGAACACTTGTTGGTGTTAGCACATTTGCAAAGGAGAAGTTGTTGGAGTTGGTTTGGATCAACTCGGAGATGAAAATAGAGTTTTCTGTGTGTTGTCGGTGGTACCGACCCTGGGGTGTGTGTGGTGGTACCGCCCAAGGATGCAGCGTGCAGACCTCTCTGTTCCGAAGCGTTTTTGGCCTGGCGGTGGTACCGCTATTACCTCGGTACTACCGCCGGCGGGTGGTACCGACCAGGGGTCGGTGGTACCGTGGCCCTGAAGGGGTTTTGCGGAGCTCTCTGGAAGTGGCCAGTTTTGGCCTACCGGTAGTACCGCCATTACCCTCGGTACTACCGCCCGCGGTGGTACCGACCTATGGCGGTAGTACCAAGTTTGCGGAGCTCTCTGGTTTGAGTTGAAAATGGCCTGGCGGTAGTACCGCCATTACCTCGGTACTACCGCCCGCGGTGGTACGACGCAAGGTCGGTAGTGGCTGTTTTTCGCAGAGCTCTCTGGTCGCGGCGATTTTGGCCTGGCGGTAGTACCGCCATGACCTCGGTACTACCGACCTCGGAGGAACCGACCAGGGGTCGGTGGTTTGCCTAAATCTGCGCGATGTGAGGTAACGGCTAGTTTGACTAAGCCGGTAGTACCGCCCAGGAGGGGTCGGTACTACCGACCGGAGCGCAGAATGCCCAGTGAAGGGGCATAACGGCTAGTTGGCCATTGAGGCTATATATAGTCGTTGAGGCCGGCTTTGGGCCGGGGTTTTTGGAGCACTCCAAAGCCTTGGTGGCTTGTGTGGATGTGCTTGGGAGCCCTCTAACACACATATGCTTTATTGCTCATCCGATTGTGTGAGAGAGTGATCCTAGTGCGTTGCTTTGAGAGATAGCATCGAGTGGCACTAGGTGTTCGAGTTGCAAGCCGGTGGTGCTTATTACTCTTGGAGGTTGCCACCTCCTAGACGGCTTGGTGATCGAGTCTCCGTCGTGAAGCCCGCGTGAAGATTGTGCGTGGCTCCGGAGAAGGATTGTGAGGGGCATTGTGCTCGCCCCGCGGGGATCGCGAAGAGCAACTCTAGTGGATTGCGCGTGTCATTGAGTTACCCTCACTTGTGGGTGAGTTCTTGCGGCGCTCGAGTGTCGAGCTAGGTGTGGTGCCTATTAGCCGCCGAACTACCAAAGTGTGTGGTCGACACAACGGGGACTAGCTTGGTGGCAACCAAGTGAACCTCGGGAGAAAAATCACCGTGTCAACTTCGTGTTCATCTTCTCGGTGGTTTGCAAACTCTTTTCACTAGCTTGTATTTACTTGTTCATATACATGTGCTAGTTGCTCTTATGATTAGTTGGCTTGTGTAGCTTGCTAGTTACCTTCCTTGCTTGTGTAGCATAGAAGTTGATCCCATGAGTGACTAGTTGACTTGTAGTCTTGCTAGTCACATTGCTTAGTTTGTGTAGCTAAGTTGAGCTCTCTAATTTGGCTTGTGTAGCCTTGTTATTGAGCATTGCTAGTGAGCTTAGGCTTTGTGCTTTTTGCTTAGTGGCATGTGTAGGAGCTCCCCGGTTGATTGAGTACTAGTTGCATAGGTTTGTGTGACCTTGCTTCTAGAATTGGTTAGGTGAGCTCTAGCTAGCCCGACACCTTATTTGCATTGTTTAGGATCTTTTGTAAGGTGTCATAGAGTATAGGTAGAGGGGTGTAGTCTTGGCTAGACCGATAGTTTTAATTCCGCATTTGTTTCGGTTAGCCGACGCGATTAATTTTAGAAAGGACTATTCACCCCCCCCCCCTCTAGTCCGCCATCTCGACCCTTCAAACTCTTATAACCTGGATTTGGGAGAGCATTGATTGAGCTATAATCGGTGAACTCATGATATCCGTCTCCAAATATATTCTTCTGTATCCTGTTCGCTGCAGGAGACACTTTAGAAGCAGATTGTGGGACATTCCCTGTCGTGCTGAATGTGAGTTGGCCATATGTCTGAGGAGGTTGCTGCGTCTCATGAGGAACCATCCCACCTGTGCTTGGGCCAGCTCCGCCCTCTCCTGCGATCCTTTGACGTTGAGGTACTGGGAACAACAACGGTCCCTGCATCGGACCAAGAGTTTCTTCAAAGCATTTATCCACGGCTGGACTGAAAGCATTGACCATGATAGCACGAAAAGTGTTCAGGAAAGCCGATTGATGATTGGTTACGGCTTCTGATACAACCTTATGCATTATTTCAGTCATCTTCCGAATAGCTTCTTCTTCATTGGGGATATCAGGTTGATGGTGAGGAAGAATCTTTGGGAACTCCTGCTTCTGGAAGACCCTGCCGCTCTTGTTCTTGGAGAAAGACGTCAGGCACTTGCGCTAGAATTCATCACAGGCCTGTTGTACTAAGCTTTTCGACTCTAGCGGCAAGTCATCCATGATCACATCCAGAACTTGATCATCGCTGATCTCAGGCATCTTGAAATGAAGTGGTCCCACCGGGCGTGCCAAAAAGTGTGTTGACGCAAAAAGTGACACCTTGCGCCAAGGCACACAGCAAGCCGAACGAGGCTAGCTTCAATCGGATGCCCGAAGTGTACTGAATCCGGTGACGTGCCAGTCGGTTTGACCTGAAAACCAACAAGGGATAAAGCGTGAGAATACCTCTGGAACATGCTAGGTAAAACCAGACAGTTCCATATGTACGGCTTTGGAAGCCAGTCACGACGGCACACAGCTATAGAAGCTGTCTATCAGAGCATGTTTACAAAGCCATTCGGCAAATATGAGAACAGAGTATGTGAATCATATTAACTGCCGAATGCAAAAGGAAGACATGCTTGAGCGAATCAAGGATATTATAAACAGGCAACTTGCAAGAATAGATCTATTCAAATAACACATGCATAGGCTAATCCGACTAATCTGCTGACGGACCAGGATGTCAGAGACATCATCTATCGATGATTACTCCGACTAATCCAGGACGACTTTAGAGATCCGAAGACTTGTAACGAAGTGTACTTCGATTAGGACTCTAGTTTGTAACTTAGCCGAGTTGTAAAAGGAAGTCCTGTAATTAGAATAGGACTCTGATATTGTAACCGGCTAGGACTCGGTCTGCGCTGAGGCTCACCCGGATATATAAGGGGAACCGGGCGCAGGTCCTAGATCATCGAACATTGAATCATAACAATACACAAGGCACACGCCGCACTAGACGTAAGGTATTACGCTACTTAGCGGCCTGAACCAGTATAAATCGCTGTCCCTGTGTACTCGCCGAGTTCTAAGAACGCCGATCCCCACCGAACAAATCGACTTAGATTCCTCAAGACGAGTTGCCGGTTAACAAACACCGATAGCTGGCGCGCCTGGTAGGGTCTTTCGGCGATTCGACGACCAAGAGCCCGGCGAACCACGACAACATGTTCTCGGCGGGATCAATTTTCGTTTTTGGCTCATGGACTTGCATTGCGGATGATCAAGGAAAGCTGCACAGACAGCTCGCCAAGGAATCAGAACCACAAGCCATGCCAAAGATGGAACACCTCGCTCAGAACCTAGCAAATTTGACAATCCAAGACCCGCAAGATCATGGGGACCATACAAAGACATCCGACTCCTACTCCAACTCGAACTCTGAAGCAAAGGACCCGGATACCTGCTATGGCTTCACCCTCGGGCTGCGGAACTCTGCTGAAAACTTTTAGGACCTGATTGGTGCAAAATTCAAAGAGTATCAGCAGATACCTTTGACGGGAGCTCAACAAGGACTTGTTTTTAGCTCTACCAAGGAGGGTAACATTGTCCATTGGCCAATTCAGCCTGCCCCGGCTAGACTGGTTGACACAATTGACCAGCAACTTCCATACCAGCACGGACATCAGCTCCCTTTTGAGGAACACGACTCCACAACGGAACTAATCTCCAACACTTCTACTTTGGAATCAGTAACACCAGGATCATCAAACCAGGGCTACACCCGTGAAGTCTTCATGGCGGGGCACCAGTCATCTCTATGACCACCAACCCCACCAGATGTCTGTCAAGACGATGAAACTCTGAGTATGATTTCTGACAATGATCCGGAAGGACCCGCGGAAACCGAATCCTCGAAACCTGAAAGAATCTGAAGGAATAGAGCTAAGGAGGCCCGCAGAAGGCGAGCAACTCACCGCAAGGAAGCTGTAGATCGCTACAATGCGCGACTAGAAGAATACAACACCCGGAGGCGTCTGGAAGCAGAGGCTGAGCGTCAAGCTCGCACTGAAGAGAATCACTCCCAGGATGATCTTAACAGATGGCGCCCTGATTGTTCTCGCAACCTTGAACCCGAGTTCATGAGGGTCGCCGGCCATAAAGTCTTCCAGACTCCCTATCAAAACATACTAGCTCTAGCTACGAAGATGGGAGCCAAGACCAACCGCACCCCTGATGAAGAGCGATGACTGGTCATGCTTCAGACTACCGCACTCCAACTCCGAGGGCGGAATCTTGAATCCCTAGCTGACGAGCAAGCTTCATCTCACCCAAGCCAGAGGCGGCCGGTTCAAGAACGACTCGGTCGTATGCCAGCAAGGAGCCGTCTGGGCCACAGAGTACCCGACCAAGCTGAGGGAGGAGCCGAATCTTAATACAGAGGAGTCGCAGTCACAGCATCCGATGCAGTTGATTGCTTCCCCTGCTTTTCCTAAAGGCTTCAAGCGGTTTCGTTCCCGCGAAAATTCAAACCCGGGAATTACTCAAAGTACGACGGGAAGACAGAACCTAAACGGTGGCTCAGGCTGTATGCTCAAGCAGTCGAGCTAGCGGGTGGAAGCAACGATGTCAAAGCACTCTACCTCCCAATGGCTCTAGAGACAATGCCGCTTGCTTGGTTTGACAGGCTTAAACCCGAGTCCATCGACTCCTGGGAACAACTACATCGTATCTTCGTTGAAAACTTTGCTGGTGTCCCAGAGAGATCAGATCCCCGGACTAAGCTCAAAACCTGCAAGCAACAGAAAAATGAATCAATACGGGAGTACTATAGGCGATTCTCAGAAATCCGCTCTACAGTATCCGACATTACAGTCAGAGAAGTAATTGACCTTTTTGGCAACGGTATTTGCAAAAGGTACAATTACAAAGATTTCATCAAGCAGGACCCGACCACCGCTGACGAGTTCCATCGGGCTGTAAACTCCATGATGGCGACAGAGGAACGCACACAGGAACGCTTCCCCGATAGAAACACGCAAGGTGATCGAGGAAACAACCCAAGAGGCAACCAAGCACCACAGCAAAATACCCGGAAAAGGGCAGGAGATAATACTGTTGCTGCCATGGAGCCTCAGAAGAAGGGAAACAAGCCATTCACCTTTGATGACTTACTCGACGGACCCTTCCCTTTCCATCCAAAAAGTGGACATCAAGCAAGGCACTGCCGACAGCTCAAGGAGCGAGGCTTGAACCCCGACTTCAACAAGAACAAGAAAGACAAAGGCAAGAAGACAGCTGTGGATCCTCAACAGGATGCTGGTGGCTTTCAGCACCCCAAAGGAACTATTAACGTCATCTTTGGGGGAGTAACTACCAGTGACAACAAGAGGCTTCAGAAGCTTTCCCTGCGAGAGATCATGTCCACCGAACCAGCGACACCCAAATACCTCGACTGGTCCGAACATCCGATTAATTTCTCCAGAGCAGATCAATGGACCAGTGTTTCCAATGCAGGCCATTACCCGCTAGTTTTGGACCCCACGGTCGCTGGATATACACTTGGTAGGGTACTCATCGATGGAGGAGCAGGACTCAATTATCTTTGCAAGCACCCTACGAAAGATGAATCTTGATCTCGCAACACAGCTCACACCATCAACCGCTCCTTTCTATGGCATAGTACCCGGAAAAGCGGCTGTACCACTCGGAAGGATTATACTACCCGTCACTTTTGGAACTCCGATAAATTACAGAATGCAGTACATCAGTTTTGAGGTAGCCGACTTCGAATCATCGTATCACGCCATATTCGGGCGACCCGCTATTGCCAAGTTTATGGCAGTACCCCACTACCCGTACCTCTTATTGAAGATGCCGGGTCCCAAAGGAATCTTAACCTTTAGAGGCGACTTGAAGCGGTCATTTGATTGCGACACAGAGGCTGTCCAAATCGCTGAAAAAGCTCAACTCACCCTAGAAGTACAAGAACTCGCTCAGATGGTGCTTAATACCAAGCCTGGAGATTCAGAAATCCCAACCAAAAAGGCGGGTACTATTCAACCATCAGCAGAAGTCTCCACAAAACCCATTGACCTGGAAACCGGTGATCCTTCCAAGACAGCGGTTATCAGTGCTCACCTATATGAAGAATAGGAACTCGTGCTCACCAAGTTCCTTCGAGCAAACAAAGACATATTTGCTTGGAAACCAGCAGACATGCCTGGGGTTCCAAGGAACTTGGCTGAGCACAGATTAGAGTTAAAGGAAGGCTCTAGACCTATCAAGCAAAGATTATGACGATTTTCACTAGAGAAGAAAGAGGCAATCAAGAAGGAAATAGCCAAGCTACTCGCGGCTGGATTCATCAGAGAAATCCTCCACCCCGAGTGGTTAGCTAACCCAGTGCTAGTCAAGAAGAAGAACTCTGCTGAGTGGTGCATGTGTGTCGACTACACAGACCTCAACAGGCATTGTCCAAAGGATCCCTTCGGATTACCAAGGATAGACCAAATAGTTGATGCCACCGCAGGCTCCGCCTTACTCTCTTTTCTGGATTGCTACTCCGGGTACCATCAGATTGCCCTCAAAGAAGAAGACCAACCCAAGACATCGTTCCTTACTCCTTTTGGAGCATACTGTTACAAAACTATGTCCTTTGGACTAAAGAACGCGGGGGCTACTTATCAACGCGCCATCCAAGATTGCCTAGGTGATCAGATTGGCCGCAATGCAGAAGCTTATGTTGATGATGTAGTCATAAAAACAAAGGATCCGACTACCCTGATATCAGACCTAGAGGAAACCTTCAACCGATTACGTGCGTATCAATGGAGACTCAATCCAACCAAATGCGTCTTTGGGGTACCCTAAGGACAGCTACTCGGATTCCTCGTTAGTCATCGAGGCATCGAGGCTAGTCAAAAGCAGATCATAGCTATCATCAACATGAAGCCGCCTACCTCTGTCCGGGACGTTGAGAAACTCACCGGGTGCATGGCTGCGTTAAATCGATTTATCTCTCGGCTCGGAGAAAAGGGATTGCCTTTCTTCAAATTGCTCAAAGTCGGCGACAAATTTCAGTGGACGGATGAAGCGGACAAAGCTTTTGAACAACTCAAAAGGTACCTTATCAATTCACCCGTACTGACACCGCCGGAGCCCAGGGAATCGATGATGTTGTACATCGCAGCTACCACACACGTTGTCAGCACAGCAATCGTGGTGGAGCGCAAAGACGACAAGCACATCTACAACACCCAACGACCAGTTTATTACATCAGCGAGGTACTATCTGACTCAAAGGTCAGGTACCCGCAAGTACAAAAGCTGCTCTATGCTTTACTCATATCCTCAAGAAAGCTGCGGCACTACATCGAAGCTCATGAGATCACGGTAGTCATGGATTTTCCTTTAGGAGAAATCCTTCACAACCGTGATGCTACTGGAAGGATTTCCAAGTGGGCAGTTGAATTAGGGGCACTCAACATCAAGTTCACTCCGAGGAAAGCTATCAAGTCTTAGGCCCTAGCTGATTTTATCGCCGAATGGATTGAAATACAGCAGACTAGAGACAACGCTACTCCTGATCATTGGAAGATGTACTTCGATGGGTCCCTAAAACTCGGAGGAGCAGGGGCCGAAGTCATTTTTGTATCACCCGCTGGCGAACAGCTCAAATACGTTCTGCAAATATTGTGGCCAGCCACCAACAATGAAGCAGAATATGACGCACTGCTCCACAGACTTAAACTAGCAGTCACTTTGGGCATTAAGCGGCTATTAGTCTATGGCGATTCTTCCGTGGTCATTCACCAAGTCAACAAAGACTGGGACTGTACCAAGGAAACAATGAACGCCTATTGTGCTGAAGTACGCAAGCTGGAAAAACACTTCGCAGGACTGAAACTCATTCATGTTACCCGGGACCTCAATGTGGGAGCAGATATACTCACGAAATTGGGTTCTGACAGAGCACAAGTTCCCAGTGGTACCTTTGTACATGAGTTATCCAAGCCTTCAATCCAAGAGAAGGAGGAGTTTAAGCCAGAACCCGCAACCCAGGTCCTATCTCTAGCACCCGACTGGACACGAGTTTTCATTGATTACTTCAAGGAACATAAACTACCAAGCGACAAAACTACAGCAGAGCAAGTCACCAGGCGTAGCAAAAACTATGTTCTAGTCGGGGATAAGCTGTATCGACGCGGAGTTTCATCAGGGGTCATGCTCAAGTGTATTACACCAGAAGAAGGCAGGGAAATCCTGAATGAAGTCCACTCTGGGTCCTGCGGTAATCACGCAGCTTCAAGGACACTAGTCGGAAAAATCTTCAGGATAGGATACTACTGGCCCTCGGCTTTAAAAGACGCGGAAGACTTAGTCCGCCGCTGTCAATCATGCCAGTTCTTTGCCAAGCAGCAGCATGTACCCGCACATGAACTAATATGCATCCCTCCGTCATGGCCCTTCTCATGCTAGGGACTCGATATGGTGGGTCCTCTCAAGCGTGCCCCAGGTGGATTCGAGTACATCTACGTAGCAATTGACAAGTTCACAAAATGGATCGAGTACATGCCCTTGGTCAAGTTCAATGCTTCCAAGACAGTCCAATTCATTTAGAGCATCTTTCATTGCTTTGGAATGCCGCATAGAATCATCACTGATCTTGGGTCCCCCTTTACGGTTATCGAATTCAAGTCATGGGCCAGCGACTGTGGAATCAAGATAGACTACACATCAGTAGCTCACCCACAGTCCAATGGCCATGTTGAAAGAGCAAACGCCCTGATTCTCGCCGGATTAAAACCAAGGCTATTTGACCTCCTAAAAGATCACGGCGGAAAGTGGGTTGAAGAATTGCCTAAGGTAGTCTGGGGGCTACGAACACAACGAAGTCGGGCAACAGGCCAAACACCTTTCTTCCTGGTATATGGCACTGAAGCAATCTTACCGGCTGACTTAATCTGGAACTCCCCATGAACGGAGCAGTACAACGAGGGCGAAGCTGATGATACCAGGCGGTTAGAAGTTGACAGCCTTGAAGAAGCCCGACTAACTGCACTTTTTCAGTCAGCAAGATACCTTCAAGGGATGAGGCACTATTATGATAAGAACGTCCATCACCGCACCTTCCAAGTAGGCGACATGGTGTTGAAGAAAATTCAGAACACCATTGGACGTCACAAGCTTATGAGTCCATGGGAAGGTCCTTATATTTGTTGGGCATTCTTAACGTCATTACCAAAAGTAGACTTAATGCTCTAATTCTGATAACGGCGCCAAAAATGCCAAACCTATCCCTCATGCCACTTAAGCCAAGTTGTCATCCCCAGCATGACATGAGAGACGCGGTATTGAAATATGCAATTGCTCATCAAGATAAATAAATAAAGGGAATCTGCAAGCGCACAGATTAATACCGATGCAGCATTTTAACCGGGAAGTACTCCAGGTATCGTTATTTATATTTTTACCACTGGGAAGGGATTCTAAGCATCGTAGTTGATCGTGGAATGAGAATATAGAACTGAGTATCTATCATTGCATGTATAATATAGAGCATCTATCTATCTCATCATACAGGGATAAATGTCACATAGAATATAGATAAATATGAATAGTGACAAGGATAATTAATCTGATCAGCATAACTAGCCACATATAATAATGATAAGCACCTCAACAGATATTCTAGCAAGTCATTAGCATGGAATTAGGATGAACTACAAAGATATTCCCTAAGTAATTATTAACTATAAAGTCTAGCATTATCATAGTTAGTGCAATTATACTTGGCAATCATAGCGAGAAAAGACTACACCCATGCATAGTGAATATTAGCAAGGAAGATGAAGAACATAGCAATCACTCCCCTGTAATAATGTTGCTCTGCCTGCCCTATACACGAGAGGGGGACTATATAAGAATCAACGAAGCTGTCACTATCGCGAACTACCCACCGATCCGGCATATAGGGTGCAATCGCAGATAAAGACGGTATAGACACCACGTCTACACAATATTTATCATTCACCCACTGCGCACATGGATAAACGCTATACGATCCTAGGCATGTATATAATTCCAATCTAACTATGCCAAGCATATAACTACGATAAACTAAGAACAATATAATTGCTAATATAATCAAGTAGAGCAAAGTCATATTCAATATATTGAAATAGAACAAAGTAGTATTCATAATATTGAAGAACAATGATGAACAATTGAAGAACAGGAGAGAAATTACCAGGAATCCTCTTGACAGATCCGGGAACCAATCGAAGATTGACTCCTTCTAGTTCTAATCCTATGTAGCTATGCTAAAACTAGAGATCTAGTTGATGTGGTGGCTCTAGGGCTTGATCAGAGACTCTCTCCTCCTGATGACTGAATTAGGAACTGAATAATGAGACAGAGGTGCCTGCTCCAGGGTCCAGGGCCTTGCTTATATAGTCTTTTCGGGTGAATCTGGGCCGTTGGATCAAACCGACATTGAACGGACGGTTTTCCTTAATCCTTTAGGTCGGTGGAGCATAATCCTCGAGGCGGAGCCTGATTGGCTGAGGGGGCAGGGCGGGCGCCCAAGGGACTAGGGCGGGCGCCCTGGTCCCGGGCCCGTTCGGCCTCCCGCTCGTTCCCGTGGCTTCTGGACTCTTCCACATTAAGGAAAATTGGGGGTTACGTTAATTATCCGTCATTAACCCGACATGTGGGCCTTTCCTTCATATTTCCTGATAACCCCCTGCAGAAATAGATAAACAGCAAAACTCGTGGAATTCTGTCAGATAAAACCCTAAGTCTGGGTGTTTATTTCATATGGATCCTTTTCTCTATTTATTTGATAGATATAATTGATACTTAAGGACCGTCAACAAACTCCCCCAAGCTTACCTCTTGCTCGTCCCTGAGCAAGGATAGTCTCAGTGATGGATCAGAAGTTGCTGAATGCTTTTGAATTTTGACGGTACACATGCTTTCAAATAGAGTCTTATCTCTGAATTAGAGTAAACTGTCAAGACTTAAAACTTACTCATTGTGCCTTTCACTATGGGGCTTGCAACTGTCACCTTTGTCTTGAGCGGTTAAAAGATAGAACAGTCTAGTCAAGCGCCATGTCTCTTATTCTTGATCAGCTATAGCTCTGGAGTTTTTGCAGATTTTCAAATAAAACTCAGAGATTCCTTGTATGACTCTCTCAGGTCTCTCATTTGTGGTATTTCTGGATCCTCACCAAGGCAGTAATGGTGTTTGCCTTCTCTCAAAGCAAAGTATGTAGTATTTGTGGTATAAGGCAGAGTGACATTGCCTTCTCTCTCAACCTATCCTAATAAGGTTTTTGATATCTGGAGCTCATAGGTGGGAGATAAGGTATACATACTTACAAGACATTTATTGCATAGTCAAACCATGGATCCAGAGAAACAAGTCAATAAGTCAAATCAAGATGTGCATGTGTGGTGAATGAATGGTGTATGGTGATAATGGTGATAATGGTGATAATGGTGGAGAGTGTCTAATTCTACTTTTGCTCTTTTTGAGGGGATACATACCTTTCTTGCTTTTGGTGCTCTTTGAGGAGGATGAGATGCTCTATATTTTTATTTATTATTTTTTTTTTCTTTCCTCTCAGGTGGGTATCTTGTACCCCTAATTCTACTGTCGGACACTTGTCCATTTTTACCTCTCTTCTCACACTTTTTCACTTTTTTTCATCGAGGTTCCGAGCACTTGCTCCTTTTTATTTCCTCGTAATATTTTTCTTTTCGAGGTTCCGGGCACTTGCCCCTTTTTATTTCCTCGGATAGAGCACTCATCTCCTTAGAACAATTTAGCAAGTGGTAGTAACCAAAATAACTTGAGCATTTATTTCACAGGGAATAACAGGAAATAGGAAAATGTTTTTGGCTATTCTCTCCCGGGTTAGGAGTAGAATAATTTTATGTGGATCTGGAGATGGAATGGATGTATGTGGATGCGTACTTCCGGAGTAGAAGCAGCATATATGAGTGAACGTGCAAGTGAATCTTGATTTAACCACATGACAAGCTCCTAAGGGTCTACACAGCTTGACTACACTCAATGCTCATAAGTAGTAAAAGCAAATGTATGGCTTAAAGTCTAGCAAGCATGTATGTATGGCCGTGGTAGGAATTTAAACTCTCATCATAAAGGAACTCATCATGTAGCATTTTAAAGATTTTCAAAGATAAAATTCTCCAGAATTCTAGCATCTCTAGGAATAGATAAACAGCAGCTCGACCTTTCCATATCATATCCGTTAACAACTTAGACTTTAGATCAAGTTTTCTTCCCACAAGTTCAGGTTTAGAGTAAGCTTTTAAATAATAACAGTTATGTCTAAACTAGAGAGAGAACTTCTAATTGAAATTAGGCAGAGCAACTATTCATCATATCCATGCTAGAGTTTTATTATCTAGATTCATTTTAGCATAGCCACTTTATTTATTTATTAAACACACTAAGCAAAAGATATAGATATATATATATATAAGCACAAAATCTTTATTTGGTTTTTCATCGTTTTATTTTAATATAGTATAAGTATAAATATAAAGATAGATATAGAAATACTTAGCGAGATAACGGGGGTGCTCTCCCCCAAGCTGGATCTTGACGTAGTTTCTCTTGATGTAGCTAGCAGATAGCGGAGGTGTATTTGAAAGTCGGCAGCACCCTGACAGCGATTAGAATGTCCTCCATCTGCTAGTCCTCTTGGATTCTGTGAAGCTCAAATAGACAACAAAGCTTGTGGAACTGATTAAGTGTTAGCATAAATATCTAGCCTTTATCATGTTGAGCCTCCTTGATTATTTTTATGTTTTCATTTTATAAAGCAGAAGAAAATATTTATTTATTTTTTTATGCCACCACAGTGAATGTACTTATGGGTTTTATGCCACTCGTATACTCACATGGGGCTTCTAGAGTTTTTTTTTAACATTTTTATTTTCTTTCTAAGATAACATGAATATGATTAACTAAACAAACTATTAAGTAAATATCTGAGAAGGGAAATGGATAACTACCAAGTTACCTCTTGGCAAGGTGTCCGACATTTTTAAGTCCTCCGAACGGGACTCTATGTGTACTCAGTTGTCTTGGGAGTCAGTGGATGGCGTAGTCGGTGGTTCCGGCAGCGCCTCCTCCTCGTGTTCAACTGTCTTTTCTTTCCACACTTGTCTTGGTGCTTCGGTCTCTTCAAGACAGTGCTGATTGAGTGGTATGTCCTCAGATCTTACCACTTCTCCTTCGTAGTCTGCCCATCCATCCTTGATGACCGGTTGCTTCTGGTTGCGGTTCCGCCTCCTTCTCCTTGTCCTGACCTGCTTAGATTCTTCAAATACGTAGTTGGGGTCAGTAAAGTAAAGGCGTACCTTCTCAGAGGGGAAGTGCATGTGGACTTCTCCAGTTCCAATGTAGATGATTGCTTTGACAGTACTGAGGAACGGTCTTCCAAGGATGATAGGTGGATCATACTCGTCTTCTCCCATGTCAACAACCTGAAAGTCTGTATGGACAAAATGATCGTCTATCTTGACAGGGACGTCAGTTACTGTACCTTCAACCTGTCGGAATGTCTGATCTGCCATCTGGAGACGAATGTATGTCGGCTTCAAGGGCATGGTTCCGAACAGCAGTTCATAGGTGACCTTGGCCATTATGTTGACGCCCGACCCAGTGTCGCATAGTGTCTTGTAGAAGTTGTACCCATTAATGGAGCAATAAATGCTTGGCATACCTGGGTCGTCCTTCTTGTCCAAGAATGGTGACTTGAGTTGGCGATCTTGACCTTTGTGCACGATAGTGACCATCTTGACTGATTCGGTCCACACTTGCTTTTTGCTCTTGTTCCTCTTGTTGGTCCTCCTTGGTTCATATTGGGGTTGCTCTAGGATTTGTACGGTCTTGTTCTTGAAGGAAAACATTTCCTTCCTCCCCTTTATGTGGAAACTGATCTTGGCAGCACTAGCATAGATGACAGCTCCCGTGGTGTTCAGGAATGGCCTCCCTAGGATGACGGGAGCCCTCTCGTCAGAACCGGTCTCTATTACTACGAAGTCTGCTGGAGCGTACAAGGAACCAACTCGGACACAGATGTTCTTCAAGATTCCTCTTGGGTAACTTAGTGTCCTATCTGCAAGCTGCAAACACATGGTTGTTTCTAATAATGGTTGTGAAAAGAGTTTTTCGTAGAGTACCCTGGGCATGATGTTGACGCTTGAGCCAAAGTCACAGAGTGCTTCTGGGAAGTCTCGCATGCCGATGGAGATCGGGATGACGGGGCGTCCTGGGTCGCCTCTCTTGACTGGCAGAAGTTCAGTACTTACCTCAATGATGGGGTTACTCCAGTAATCTCCTGCATCAAATATGTCTACAAGATTTGCAGATTCTAATGCATCCGGTTGTGATGGTATACCGGGGTTAGTAGCAGGAACAGCAGCAGCTATTTGATTCAATTGAGATTCAATCATTTTATTAAAGCTAATTTGATTCTTGATGGCAGTAGAAAAATTATCCATTCTATTATTTATATTTTCTAGAATTAGATGCCAATTTCTTAGACATGTTATCCATTAGCTTTCCTTGATTAGACACTAACTCTCTTAAAGGTAGATAATTATTATTACTGAAAGAATTGTTACCTTGGTAATTACCTGAGTAGTTAGGCCTTTGTTGATTCCAACCTTGATTCTGCTGAGGACGGTTGTAGTAGTTATTGTTGTTGTTTGTTGATGTAGTTCACGTCCTCTAGCAACTCGGGACAGTGATTGCCCGAATGTCCAACACCTCCACACTCCTCACAAGTCATGTGGGAGTCGTAGACGTGCATTACTTCCTTCTTCTCTCCAGCTCGGTCATCGAGCTTCTTCATGAGTAGGTCTAGCTTGGCAGACAGCATGTCTACCTCCTTGAGCTGATGCATACCTCCACCTCTCTTGCGGGTCTGAGTTCTCTCTTCATTCCAACCTTGGTTGGACGCCATCTTCTCCACAAGAGCTGTGGCTTGTGGTATGGTGAGTGATAGGAATGCTCCTCCAGCTGCAGCATCCATGGTCTCACGGGCACTATTGACGAGCCCATGATAGAATGTCTGCATCAGCAACCAGCTCTCCATTCCATGATGGGGACATTCTAGGATGTAGTCTTGAAAGCGCTCCCATGCTTCTGGAACGGATTCATCGTGCTGTTGCTGAAAGCTTGTAATCTTCCCACGGAGAGCATTTGTCTTGCCCATGGGAAAGAACTTAGCTAGAAAGTTCGTGGAGCAGAGTGCCCACGTAGTATTCTTCTCCTTTGTAGCGTAGAACCACTGCTTCGCTCTCCCCAACAGTGAGAATGGGAAAAGGCGAAGTAGTATGGCGTCTCTAGGAACATCAGCCATGGTGAAAGTGCTGCAGATCTCCAGGAAGTGTTGAAGATGAGCACTAGCATCCTCGTGCGGCTTCCCACAGAACTGGTTAGCTTGCACCATGTTGATGAGCCCAGGCTTGAGCTCGAAGTTGCGGTCGATCTCCACAGCAGGTCCAGTGCGGATGTTGTCCGTAGTGGGAGCTGAGAACTCGCGGATCGACTTGTTCGCCATAGCTTCGAATTCAGCTGACAAGTTCCGGACGAAACTTCGGCGGTCTTCTGATTTGGATGAAGTTTTGCGCTGAAGTGTTGACGATTTGAGCTTGGCTCTTGTTCTTCTGAATAAGGCTTCGGGGTCGTCAACAAAGTTGTCTGGAAGATGTCTTCTATTCATACATCACCCTGAAATAAAATAAAAAATGGAAAATGCAGGGGTAAAACTGTACGAGAGAATTGATAAGCTCGAATATATTAGTGATGCGAATGATGTCTCAAAGTTCTTTATTCATTCCAACTTAGAAATCAACCTTCCCCGGCAACGGCGCCAAAAATGCTTGTTGGGCATTCTTAACGTCATTACCAAAAGTAGACTTAATTCTCTAATTCTGATAACGGCGCCAAAAATGCCAAACCTATCCCTCATGCCACTTAAGCCAAGTTGTCATCCCCAGCATGACATGAGAGACGCGGTATTGAAATATGCAATTGCTCATCAAGATAAATAAATAAAGGGAATCTGCAAGCGCACAGATTAATACCGATGCAGCATTTTAACCGGGAAGTACTCCAGGTATCGTTATTTATATTTTTACCACTGGGAAGGGATTCTAAGCATCGTAGTTGATCGTGGAATGAGAATATAGAACTGAGTATCTATCATTGCATGTATAATATAGAGCATCTATCTATCTCATCATACAGGGATAAATGTCACATAGAATATAGATAAATATGAATAGTGACAAGGATAATTAATCTGATCAGCATAACTAGCCACATATAATAATGATAAGCACCTCAACAGATATTCTAGCAAGTCATTAGCATGGAATTAGGATGAACTACAAAGATATTCCCTAAGTAATTATTAACTATAAAGTCTAGCATTATCATAGTTAGTGCAATTATACTTGGCAATCATAGCGAGAAAAGACTACACCCATGCATAGTGAATATTAGCAAGGAAGATGAAGAACATAGCAATCACTCCCCTGTAATAATGTTGCTCTGCCTGCCCTATACACGAGAGGGGGACTATATAAGAATCAACGAAGCTGTCACTATCGCGAACTACCCACCGATCCGGCATATAGGGTGCAATCGCAGATAAAGACGGTATAGACACCACGTCTACACAATATTTATCATTCACCCACTGCGCACATGGATAAACGCTATACGATCCTAGGCATGTATATAATTCCAATCTAACTATGCCAAGCATATAACTACGATAAACTAAGAACAATATAATTGCTAATATAATCAAGTAGAGCAAAGTCATATTCAATATATTGAAATAGAACAAAGTAGTATTCATAATATTGAAGAACAATGATGAACAATTGAAGAACAGGAGAGAAATTACCAGGAATCCTCTTGACAGATCCGGGAACCAATCGAAGATTGACTCCTTCTAGTTCTAATCCTATGTAGCTATGCTAAAACTAGAGATCTAGTTGATGTGGTGGCTCTAGGGCTTGATCAGAGACTCTCTCCTCCTGATGACTGAATTAGGAACTGAATAATGAGACAGAGGTGCCTGCTCCAGGGTCCAGGGCCTTGCTTATATAGTCTTTTCGGGTGAATCTGGGCCGTTGGATCAAACCGACATTGAACGGACGGTTTTCCTTAATCCTTTAGGTCGGTGGAGCATAATCCTCGAGGCGGAGCCTGATTGGCTGAGGGGGCAGGGCGGGCGCCCAAGGGACTAGGGCGGGCGCCCTGGTCCCGGGCCCGTTCGGCCTCCCGCTCGTTCCCGTGGCTTCTGGACTCTTCCACATTAAGGAAAATTGGGGGTTACGTTAATTATCCGTCATTAACCCGACATGTGGGCCTTTCCTTCATATTTCCTGATAACCCCCTGCAGAAATAGATAAACAGCAAAACTCGTGGAATTCTGTCAGATAAAACCCTAAGTCTGGGTGTTTATTTCATATGGATCCTTTTCTCTATTTATTTGATAGATATAATTGATACTTAAGGACCGTCAACAATATTGTATCTAAAGTAACAAGACCCGGGTCATTTGAGCTAGTCACTGAAGATGGATCTCCACTGCCAAATTCATGGAATATAGAGCACTTGAAGAAATTCCATACTTAAGGACTACGCTACAATTCTGATTCAGGGCAATTGTATTTATTAGTCGGATATTAATAAAGTTTGAAGTTCATACGACATAAGAACTTTTATCCAGGCTTTTTTCTACACCTCATCACGACTATTCAGTCGCATAACAGTCTCTGCGATAGCAGGGCTTACCTCCGACTAATATATAATATTACTCGGATAGATTGGTTCAGGGGAAACCATACTTGAGTTACGAGCTTCGAGCTCAATACAACTCTCAAGGTAGTACGGCTTAACACCCGGCTATCAGCCTATAGCGAATATGGAATCCACCATAGTGGAGACTAGTTCCTATAAGGCGTAACAAGGTGGGATAGTACCCACCCTGTTACATACATCCTGGACAGAGGTCCACTTACCTTCGCATCCAAGCTACGATCCCCAAGAGGATACGATCCACCCTGAAGGAACCAACATTATGGTCCTTCAAGAGGCGCCTGATCAGAATTATCCCTTGAACAAGGGTACTAAGAGTAGTACTCGGGCAAGACTAAGTTCTCTACACAGTGGTTAGAGAAACAAAGTCACACGACCCAAACTAAAGTGCTAGCGAGCACTCGAATAGACTCGTCTAGTTAGACGCCTGGTCATACATACACAACAAATAAACTCAACCCATTGCCAAGGAAATTTGTTGCAATATGGAGTTGAACATATATATGCAATTCACAAGATTCAAAGGTAACCAATATTTTTGATATCTTATAATAATTGATTTCAGGAGATACAAGCTGCAGAGACCGAGGAGTCTAGACTACTCTACAAGATCTAATATCTGTGAGTACTCCTCCACGGCGGCCTTCACCTCCTCTTGCATCGCCGCAAGGTCCTCGTCACCTTTGTCCTCAGGAAGGGTCATTAGAGCGGACAGGTCAAAGGACGGCAGATGTAGCCGCAGCGTTGCCATCAGACCCTGCACCACGGAGATCGACATATCTTTGATATATTGTGCCAGCCGCCCAGGTGCAGCCTTGGCCCGTTCAATCAAAGACTCCTCGACTCCTGCCGGTGCCGGAATCATGTTGAGCAGGGGCTCGACAGCTTGCTCCAAGGCCGTCAGGGAATCCCGCGACTCCTTCGTAGACTTCAAAGCCCGCAGAAGGTCCCGGTCAGCACGCTCACGCATCAATTTGGCTTCTTGAAGAGTACTCTGCGCATTAGCAAATAACTCTTCAAGCTCTGCCTGCTTCCGATTGAAGGCGTTCTGCCACCCAGAAGCCAGTTTATTTGCATCTTCATACACAACAGTCAGTTATCATGTCATCCGACTAATATTATGGAGCAGAACGACATAGAAACTCCAAGTATACCTTCAAGCTGTTTTTTAGAACTCTTCTTGAGCTCCTTCAGCTTCTGTTCCATAGCAGCGGACTTGGATACCAGCTCCCCTTCTCGGTCGTTGGCAGCGTCACGCTCCGCTACCACTTCCTTGAGGTTGCCTTGGAGTTCATTAATGCGATCATGCAAAACCTGGGTGGCTACCTTCTGACTAATTTGGTCCTGAGCAATATAGTCCCGGAGCTCTTGGTTTTCACGAGACAGCTCCTGGCGAATCCGGGTGACTTGATCTCTAACCTTGAAGTCAAAGGACTACAATACAATAATGTTGTGAGTACTCCGATGAGTTTACAGTATAACCAGAAGAGATCGAGACTTTTACCTCAACAAATTGATGAAGAGCTTCAAAAGGAGCCCTCATCTGATCCCTCGGCTCCTTCAGCTGAGTAAGATCCTAGTCATACCCGGATACGTCAAGAGTAGCTCCTTGGCGCGAGGACTCGGGTGCATCTAAAGATCCTCCCTGCTGACAAGTTGGGCCCTCTGCATGTATCTCCGTCAAGACCATGTCCAGGGTAGGTTCGTTCGGCTGTCGTGTACGAAAAAACCAGTCATTCCACACTCAGTCAAACTCCAATTGAGCGGGAGAACGAAAGATGGAGTACGGCCAACCAACCTGAGGCAATGGAAGAGCATCCGTGTTAGGAGCGGCTTCGACCTGAGACTTGGACGCAGAGGAGTCACGCAACAGATCTACCTGACTGAAGGTTGGCGGCACGCTGGAGTCATCCTTGGCCAGCGGCTCCTCCACCGCCTGAGGATCAGGAACGGTGCTCGAGGCTGTTGCACCTGGTTTTGCCTTCCTGCAAGCAGACAAGTATACATGTCAGTATCAGAACTCTGTGTACACTCTATAAAGCTGAAAACTTACTTCACGAGCTTCAAAGGCTTTGGTAGCTTCAAGAGCAGCTGTATAAGAAGCGGGTCCGAAGTTGGAGGCTTCTCAGACACCACGCTGCTTGAAGTCCCTTGCACTGTCCCAGCATCTGATACAGCGATATATATAAGACAAGAGACCATCAACACTCAAAAGGACTACAAAAGTACTCGGGTTTTCCCTTACCAGGAGCACCCGACTTATAGTGCTTATCAGACAATTCTTGAGATAAAAGAACTTTTCGACAAGCACGGCGATTACCAGTGCGAGCCTTCTTAAGGACGGGTCCTCCGGCTTCTAGTTGAGGAGTTGGCGACCTCTTCCGGCTACCCTCAGCCTCTGGGTCTATAAGCAGGACATCAGAGTCAGTTGATTCTGTGTCAAGCCAATCAAGATCTTCAGGTGAACTTGGTTTATTAGGAAGATCCTCACTTCGGATTGGACCTTCCAACGCGATGCCTCCGCCTTCTTCAGTCGCCGGAGGCAGGGGAGGACAATCATTGTTATCTCTCCCCTAGCCCTAAAAACAGAAGGGTACCTAGTCAGGTCAGAAGGATATCTACTCCGAACCTTGACGACATGACAAATTAAGTACTTACCAGAGGAGGAGGATTAATGGCAGAGAAGGATGTCATCACTGGAGCAAGACGTTCACGGCTCTTAAGCAGCCGGTTCACTCTCCAGAGGACTTCACAGTCTTCCAATTGCTCGACAGCGTGGCGACCCGGGTCGTTCTTACCTAGGTATTCGAACCCAAAGTTGGCTCGTTGCCGAAGCGGGTGGATGCGCCGGGCAACAAAGTCTTGAACGACAGTGTATCCAGTCAACCCATCGATTTTCAAAGCATCTATCATAATGAGAAGAGGTTGGATAGCCCCTATTTCTTCACTTGTGAGCTTCTCCTTCCATTCACGGCACTTCTGTGGTGGCCATCCATCATGACGACGAAGAGCTGGGGGTGGGTTACCCATATAAAACCACCCAGCAGCCCAGTGTTTTACCGACTCCGACAACTCAACAGATATATATTGATTGGCTACTTCCAATCTAACCTGGAGACTAGCCCCTCCGACTACTTCGGTATTAGCGTCACTAGGTTGACACTTAAACCAGAAAAAGTAGCGGAAAAGGGTAATAGAGGGACATATCCCAAGAAAAGCCTCACAGAGGTGGGCGAAGATTGCAATATGAAGAACCGCATTGGGAGTAATATGGTTTAGAGTCAAACCATAGTAATGCAGCAATCCACGGAAGAAATCCGAAGCAGGAAGCCCCAATCCCCTCTCTACGAAGGCTTTAAACATCACGATCTCTGTGGTATTGGGGGCAGGAGCGCGATGATCAGTGGGTACTCTCCATCCATCCAGTGGTTGCACCCGCAGCAATCCTTGATGCGCCAGGAATGCCAGTTCCGCCAGGGTGGTGTCCGACTTCTTCCACGCCAAGACATCAGTTGGCGGGTTCGGATGCTTAGGCTTTCCGGTGGTGGTGATCCTAGGCTTCTTCTTGTCTCCTGTAGACTGCCTCTTGGGACCCATGTTGGTGACGAGAGATTTTCTGCGCATCAACTGTGGAATTGGCTAAGGGATTTCTAGCTCCGAAGGCAATGGCTTGATGAAAGCGTAAGGAAAACATAAGCCCGGCGGCGGCTTATTATAGATCTGTTTTGGCAACCATTCATCTTTTCTCAACGGCGTCATGGAACCATCTAAAAACCCTAACGGCTGGGAGTACGTGTCATACGGCGTTAGAGACGGAGAACAAGAATACAGTAAACAGACAAATTTCTTCTTCCGCAAGATACATTTAGTACTCGGAAAGCAAGACAGAGGACTCGGAAAATATTCCAAGTACCAGGATCTTTGTTATTATTACTCGGAATTACAACAGAGATACATGGAAACATCTTGAGATACAACAACTTTCAACAGAAGTACAATCAAGGTGTAAAATGCTACTCTAGTCAATTCAAGGTACATAGCCTTGATGCCTATTGCACCAAGGACCGGGTTCAGTGAGACGCAGTAAAGCAGACACAGAACCTTGGGTAGACACTATCTTTTCAGTGCATCCCAAGGTGGGTCTTTGGTACCACCCCAGTACTCAAGGAACTCGGGGAAGACCATCACACTCGCCACCCTTTTGACAACCTGTGACTCCGAGGTTATCTACGAGTGGTAGTCACAAGAGTTCTTTTAGGCGCACCTCTGTGTCCCTCTGCTCGCGACCACTTGGAAACCACCCTAACGGATGGTCCTTTCATAAGAGTTCTTCTGGGCACTTCATCTATTCTACAGAAGGAAGATACCCGGGGGCTCGATCATCTCAACTACTGCTATTACAATACCCATGGAACTAATAAGAAGTTCTATATTCTCGAAAGATATGAGCTCTTTGCTTCCCAGGGAGGGTATTTATAGGCAGTTTCTTCTGGGTCTATAGACCAGGTTCATCAACAAGAGTGATTGTTGAACCAATAATTCAACCAATGTACTGTGGTGCATGTGAAGCTCGGCATGGGTAATAGAGTTGATTCTCACACGCACTTCAAGACGAAGACGACAAAGTTTGCAGTTGCAGAAAACGACAAACATCATTATTACGTACAGTTGGAACAGTCACCAGTCAATTATTGCTAGACTCAAGGTAATTTTTATTCAGTGGGGGGTGATATGGGATGTTTGTTGAAAACATTGCCCACCTGAAGCTGAGTAATTATTATTTGGACGGTTTAAGCAACAAGTTGGTGTCATGGTCCGATTACTCAAGACCTTAATAGATTACCTAATGGATTCATTTAGAAGACCCCGAGAACCAACTACTATGGTACTCGGAACTCAGGCTCGGGGGCTGCAGGGTATAATCTATAAAGGAAAAGTTTTTTCTTATTCAAGATTTAC
Organism: Coix lacryma-jobi var. lacryma-jobi; assembly: GCA_009763385.1. NCBI lineage: Eukaryota > Viridiplantae > Streptophyta > Magnoliopsida > Poales > Poaceae > Coix > Coix lacryma-jobi. The sequence goes on along the minus strand of CM019825.1, from coordinate 117,273,977 downwards.
TCGGAAAAGGCTCCAAAGATCCTCAAAGTTATTACAAATAACAAGAGGCTCGGGGGCTACACCCTATGGGTGCACTTTTTGTAAAAAGTGCACACCATGGAATTTCTTTACACTCGGAGCACTTCAAGATTTCTCAAGACATTACTCGGAGATTCTCAAGAAGAAACTAGAAGACAACGTCGTGAAGAAATGATGAAGAGCTCGGGGGCTTGACGGACCAGGATGTCAGAGACATCATCTATCGATGATTACTCCGACTAATCCAGGATGGCTTTAGAGATCCGAAGACTTGTAACGAAGTGTACTTGGATTAGGACTCTAGTTTGTAACTTAGCCGAGTTGTAAAAGGAAGTCCTGTAATTAGAATAGGACTCTGATATTGTAACCGGCTAGGACTCGGTCTGCGCTGAGGCTCACCCGGATATATAAGGGGAACCGGGCGCAGGTCCTAGATCATCGAACATTGAATCATAACAATACACAAGGCACACGCCGCACTGGACGTAAGGTATTACGCTACTTAGCGGCCTGAACCAGTATAAATCGCTGTCCCTGTGTACTCGCCGAGTTCTACGAACGCCGATCCCCACCGAACAAATCGTCTTAGATTCCTCAAGACGAGTTGCCGGTTAACAAACACCGACATCTGCTGCACGTTTAGTCTTCATAAACCCGTCAAGCATAAACTTAAGCAAAGCTAATCCACCGCATGATACCACTTGCTATAAGTTTATACCACTTCTTATAATTAGATCAATCCACCGCATGATACAATCTAATTATAACAAGCTAAAAGCATGCATATATCTATACAGATCTATAAGAGCTCATTGCTCGTGTAAGCTTAACCAAAATCGGCAAACTAGCCGAGTTGGGGTCCATGAGGAAGGAACGTACAAGCAAGCATGATCAAACTAATCTAAATCCTGCATCTGCCGCACGACACCCAGTTCTATCAAAGCATAAACATGATTGACATGTATGAACCCGCAACATGTAGCAACCTAGATCGAAAGCTGATCCGGCCATCATGATCTTATGATTAGCAAAGCACAAGCAAACTTGTGAAACAAGGCCGAATAGAGATCAATCTAGATTGGGCAAAAGAGTGTTACAGGAATTAAATAAATAAAACAGATAACACATGATAACTTAATGAATCTACTAGATCTGCCAAATCTAATAGAGCTGATAACTATTTTTACTCATGTCTTAAGCCGCCGCACGATACAAGGCATAAGCAAAAATTTCCCGTCATAAGCTTAAATCCGCCGCACGATACTAAGCTTAACATACGAGACTACTTGCATCATATCTAAATCCACCGCATGATACTAGACATGATAACAAGGTTGCCGGTACTTACGGAGGTCGACGGATCGATGTTTCCTCTCGAAGAACTCGACGACACGACTTAGGGACTCAAAGATGGCACGGGGCCGATTTGTATTGATATGGTTGTGAACAATTTTACAATGGTCGAGGGCTTATATTTATACCCTGGACGAAATACGAGTCCTAGACGATTACGATTCACAACGATAAAAAATGGAAAGATACGAAATCTATTCCTAATCTTCTCGATATCTTTCATCGCCACATGCCTTCTCATGCAAGCCGGCTTCATCTGCAACATCCATCTCCAGAATGGAACCACCTCTCTGCAAGATAGCCGACCGCACAGACATTCATCGAAATCCTGAGGACCAAATAGCCATCTGATTGCTTGCCGAATCCCTTCTTCTCTGCTGGCTGGGCCCACCTGTCATATCCTCATGCGTGCGAAAATCTGGTGTCAACAACAGTACATTATAGAATTAATATTTTCAATATATAAGTATATTTATACTATGCAAATAGCAATCAAAATACAAGATCAGAAACACAAAATGTAATTTTAATAGTCAGGAATAAGAATTTGAGAGTTGAATACAGTCTTTTGATTAATAAAAATATTTTTTGACCAACATATTATAACGTATACTGCAATACAACAACAATATTTTGGGTCCCCGACGGGCACCCGCGGGGAAAATGTAAAACCCAAACCCGACCCGACCTGTTTCGGGTCCCCGAACCCGCAAACCCACGGGGCCAAAGCTGGACCCGCCCCCGGCCCCGCCGGGTCTGAAACCCGTGGGTTTCGGGTTCAGACCCGCCCCGTTGCCATCTTTAGCTTTAGTGCTTATCCGATTGTGTGAGAAGAGCGATCCTAGTGCGTTGCTTTGAGAGATAGCATCGAGTGTCACTAGGTGTTCGAGTTGCAAGCCGGTGGTGCTTATTACTCTTGGAGGTTGCCACCTCCTAGACGGCTTGGTGCTTGTCTCCGTCGTGAAGCCCGCGTGAAGATTGTGCGTGGCTCTGGAGAAGCTTTGTGAGGGGTATTGTGCTCGCCCCGCGGGAGATCACGAAGAGCAACTCTAGTGGAGAAGAGGCGTGAAGAGCGCCAAGTGGTCCGGCCGGATCGAACGCTAGAGCTCTCAGTGAGCACTCCATCGTGGAGAGTGTGGCTTTGTGTCACCACTAGCAAGAGGTTCGGCGGCAACCTTGGGCTTGCTTCAACAGGGACTAGCTTGGTGGCAACCAAGTGAACCTCGGGATAAAATCTTGTGTCCCCGTCTCTTGTTGCTCTTATTGTTCTTTGTTCCTTGCATATTACGCTTTGCTTGTGTTCTTCATGTTCTTCCTCCCTCCTTCACTCTATCTTAGGTTGGGAAGACTCGATCTACCTTTTAGCAAGGAATCAAGACGTTGGGAAGCTACATTCATCATCTACAACATCTAGGGAAGTGGGGTAATTGCTAGATCTGAGATTGCATCTCACCTGCTTCGATTTTTTAGCTCCCTGCAGGTGCTCGGTAGTACCGCCCGTAAAGCTCGGTAGTACCGGTGTCGGTAGTACCTGCGGATACATGGGTGTATGCCGAGTCTCGAGTGATGAGTGATTGTCAACGGGTTTGATCGCATGTTCTTTGGCTTGTGTTGTGCAGGTGTCGAGCACGAAGACAGTGATCGAGGGCAAGGTGAAGGTCAAGTAGAGACGTCCCATGCCAACGAACCGGGAGCGGTGAAGGGCCGACGTGAGGCTTGGACTGAGGGACCGGTGGACTGAGCATCCGCTGTGGTGGCTGACAGCCTGGGACAGCGACGAGCGGAGACTTGCGGGACATGGTGTTGCTCGGGTCGAGGACTTGGGGACACGTGTCGGTGCACGGGCGGTGCATCCCCTCCACAGCATCGGTTTGGTGGTAGAGCCAGAGAAAAACCATCGGGTGGACGGTTTCCAGGTTTGGGCCTCAAAACCTGGGGGCTGATGGTTTCCGAGTTTGGGCCACAAAACTCGGGCTGAGGACGGTTTCTAGGTTTGGGCCTCAAAACCTGGGCGCTGCGGGTTTCTGAGTTTGGGCCACAAAACTCAGGCGATGGACGGCTGGTTTCCCGGTTTGGGCCTCAAAACCGGGGGCGAAGTCCGGGAAAAGGACGAGCAGAGCGGTGGCGGCACGTGGCGGCAATCGGTGAGGTTGCGTTGAGGCAACGCTACCAGTTGTGCGGGTGTGGCCGTCGGATCACAACTATCTTCGAGTTGGTCCAGAATAACCCTAGGGTTTAGCTGGTTCGCTCTGTAATTAGTTAGGGGTAGAGTGGGAATTAGAATTAGGATAAGTAGGGGGAGACACCCACCTCCCAAAGCCTCTCAGTTATTGGCTCTTTTGCTTCTAGGTTTTCCAGCTCTCCCTATTCCCTGCTGTAGCGAACTGAGATCCACAGAGAAAAGAACCATACCTCTGTGTTCGTGAGATTTTGAGGAAGTGAGACCGTAATCTCACTGTTGTAGCGTGTGGTAGCCACACGGTTGCAAATTCGTGGTTGTGATTCGTGTTTTGTTCTTGTTCTTCGCGGATTGCTTTTCTCCACGATTTTCCCGTCGATCGATCTCTTTGTTCGTTGCGTCTTTTGCGATTCCATTTGAACAGAGATGTTCTAGATCGTGAGGCACTTCTTTTCACCGAAGGAATTCTCCTTTAACCTCACAAGCTAGTAGATCAGTCGATTCTCATTTCGGGTCAAGTTTTTCTCCCTTCCCCCGAATTTCTTCGATTCATCGATTTGGAGATAGGGTCGTTGAATGCCACGTGTGTTCTCTGTGTAAAGTTCGATCGGACTCTCCCTGTTCAACTGATCGGACTCGCCTCTTACACTGTTCACTGTTTTTGTCTCTGTGACCGGACACTGGGCTTTCGACCGGACGCTCTGTCTACCAGAGTCCGGTCTAATCCAGTAAGGTCCCAAATCGGCTTTAGCTCCACCGGACGCGTCCCGTGAATGTTGACCGGACGCTGGGTGAGTCCGGTCAGTACTATTTTGTGTTGTCTCGTCCGTGGTTCGTTCGTCCGTTGTCGGTTTTGATTTCCGGCTTTTGCGTTGAGTTTCTAGAGTTGTGAAGTGTCCCGCTGTGCTTCTTGGAAGCATCCACCCTACCTCTAGGGTCGTGGACACTTGCAAGTTCTAGGGTTTGCTCTTGGGGTTGAATCACGGGACAGTGGCGTCAAGTTTCTTACAGGAAATTTTGAAGCTCCCATTCACCCTCCCGTCTGGTCACTTTCTGGTTGCACTCTCGGTCCTTCAATTGGTATCGGAGCGGGTTAAGGATCTTCCACCTTAGCCAGTTCCAGATGACCGATTACGTTGTCTTGGCTGCTCGTGTTACTCAGCTTCAGATGGATGAGCACGATGCCAATAGCCGAGTGCGTAACGCTCCTTTCTCCTGTTTGAGCATGTCCGAGTTTGATCGCGTTTCTCACCTCCCCACGGCTCGTGAGATTTGGGCGACCCTCATGCGCTTCCATGAGGGAACCACTCAAGTCAAATCCCGTCTCTACGAGTCGCATAAGCAGAAGTATGAGAACTTTCGACACATGCCTGGCGAGAGCATAGAAAGTTTATTCGCTCGCTTTCAGGTCATTGTCAACAAGATGAGGGCTAACAAGGAGTTGTTTCCTTTTGACGATCATGAGAGAGCTTTGAAGCTTTTGCATACTCTCGATCGGTCGGTGTGGGACTCAAAGGTCCAGGCGATCATCGAATCGTCCAACTATGAGACTCTCACATGCAACGAGCTCTTTAGTAAGCTCAAGTCTAGTGAGATTGATGCCATGTCGAGGGCTTCTTATGAAAATCCTTCTGGCCCGACTATGGCTTTGGTTTCTGGCTCTTCTGTTAACCCCTCTGGAGGTTTTGCACTCTCTTCACTTCTTTCTGTCATAGAGGAGCAGCTGGAGTTAATGGGGGATGACGAGTTGGTTTTACTCACCAACCGGTTCTCGTGGTTCCACAACAACCGCATGAACCGTCGCCGCGGAGGACGCTCAGGATGCTTTGAGTGCGGCGACCCCGACCACTTCATCGCCAACTGTCCCAAGAAGAACAAGCAATCTGGGAAGGGCGATCATGGGCACAAGTATGACTCCGGGAAGCGCAAGGAAAAGTATGTCCCCGCGAAGCAGAAGCGGAAGGGAAGCTTCAACAAAGAGTACATCAAGAAGAAGTACTTGGAGAAGGCCCAGGCTGAGCAGCGTGCGTTCTTCGCCACGCTCAGCGACGTCGAGGACTCGGATGACGACTCCACTTCCTCAAGCGACGACGAGTCCGAGAAGAAGAAGAGGATTGAGGACAAGTTGAACGGCCTCTGCTTCTTCGCCGACGACGAGGGTTTTTGCACCATGGCCCTCGGCAAGGAGGTCGACGGCAAGCTGGAGGACATCCCTCGGAACGACGACGACGACGACGACACCTCCCAGGTAAAACGATTGGAAGACATTTGGTTGGTGGATTCCGGTTGCTCGAGACACATGACCGGAAACGCCAAGTGGTTCTCCAGTCTTAGTCCTGTCGCCGGAAAGGAATTTATCACCTTCGGCGACAATAGCAAAGGTGAAGTGTTGTCTCGTGGGTCGGTGCGAGTTAATGAGCACTTTGTGCTGCGCGATGTTGCTCTTGTTTCTAACTTGCATTTTAACCTTCTTTCTATTTTGCAACTCTTTGATGACCACTATGAGATTCGTTTTAAACCGAATCTCAGTCGTATTTTGGATCCTCAGGGCAATCTTGTATGTTTGATTTCGCCCTTTGGGAAAGTCTTTCGTGCGAATTTCTCGAAATCGTTTGGATTTTCCCGCTGTCTTGTGGCTGGTCCTTCCTCCTCTGATCTTTGGAAGTGGCATAGGAGACTAGGTCACTTGAGTTTCGACTTGCTTGCAAGACTTAGCTCACTTGGCCTAATCCGAGGATTGCCCAAGTTGTTCATGGAGAAGGACCTTGTTTGCCATTCTTGTAGACATGGGAAGATGGTTGCCGCTCCCCACCATCCAGTGACTCAGGTCATGACTAAGCGCCCTGGAGAGCTTTTGCACATGGACCTTGTTGGTCCGGCTCGGGTGAGCTCGGTTGGGGGGAAGTGGTATGTGCTTGTTGTTGTTGATGACTTTTCGAGATACTCGTGGGTTTTCTTTTTAGCTGAGAAAACTGAGACTTTCTCTTTTGCTCGCAATCTAATTTTGCGTCTTCAGAATGAGTTCCCTTTGAACTCAATGCGAGCTATTAGAAGTAATAATGGTTCCGAGTTCAAAAACTCGGATTTTGAGAAATTTTGTAACTCTTTGGGTTTAGAGCATCAGTTTTCTTCCCCCTACACACCGCCACAGAATGGTGTGGTAGAGAGGAAGAATCGGACCCTTATAGAAATGGCCAGGACGATGCTCGATGAGCATATGACTCCTAGGCGATATTGGGCCGAGGCTATGAGCACTGCATGCTACATTTCCAATCGCATTTTTCTTTGAGCTTTCTTGAAAAAGACCTCTTATGAGTTGCATTTTGGAAAACAACCCAAAGTGAGTTATTTCAGAGTTTTCGATTGCCATTATTTTATACTCAAAAAGGGCAACTTGGACAAGTTTGAGTCTCGTTCTTCTGACGGTGTATTTTTGGGTTATGGCACTCACACTCGAGCATATCATGTACTTAACCTTGATACTAACCGAGTCATGGAGACATCCGATGTCACCTTCGACGAGACCATGGTTTGTCCTTCTTCTCGTTTTGAGCGTGCAGGTGATCATGAGGTCGGTGAACCTCTTTTTGATGACGAGGATGAAGGTGCTGAAGGAATGGATGATCCAGCACCTCGTCCACCTGCTGTGCCGCAAGGAGTGACTTCTACTACGACTCACGGCCCCGATCCCTCTTCTTCGACTTGGGGGCCGTGGGATCCGCCACCCCGAGCAGTACCTTTTGTACCCGGGAAGGCACCAGCTGCTGTTGAGGGGGAGGCTACATCAGCTCGAGAGGCGCCACGACACATTCAGCGCCAACACCCGCCTCAACAGATGATCGGCAGCATCAGCGAATGTGTCACTCGATCTAGGTCACAACAAATCTCTCACTTTGCTCATTCCGCATTTGTTGCTAATTTTGAACCCCGAGATGTTGGACACGCTTTGACGGATCCGGATTGGGTAAATGCCATGCATGAGGAGTTAGAAAATTTTGAGCGAAATCAGGTTTGGGTTCTGGTTCCACCTCCTCCTGAGTGTAATCCTATTGGGACAAAATGGGTTTTCAAAAACAAACAAGGAGAGGATGGCCACATTGTGAGGAACAAGGCCAGACTTGTAGCCAAGGGTTATAGTCAGAAGGAGGGGATAGACTATGAGGAGACTTTTGCTCCTATAGCTCGTTTGGAGGCTATTAGGATACTCTTGGCTTTTGCTGCATCCAAAGGGTTTAAACTTTTTCAAATGGATGTCAAGAGTGCCTTCTTAAACGGCTACATAGAAGAAGAGGTGTATGTCGAACAACCCCCCGGTTTTGAAAATCCTAAGTTTCCAAACCATGTTTTTAAACTCCACAAAGCTTTATATGGTTTGAAACAAGCCCCTAGAGCCTGGTATGATAGGTTGAAAACCTTTTTGCTTGCTAAGGGTTTTAAAATGGGATGTGTGGATAAAATGCTTTTTCTCCTCAAGCAAGGCAACGACACTCTCTTGGTCCAGATTTACGTGGATGATATCATTTTTGGTGGTTCTTCTCACGCTTTGGTTGCCAAGTTTGCATATTTAATGAGCAGGGAGTTCGAGATGAGTATGATGGGCGAGCTGACATTCTTTCTCGGATTGCAAATTAAGCAATCCCAACCAGGAACGTTTGTGCACCAGGGCAACTACACCAAAGACTTGCTGAAGAAGTTCGATATGGGTGAGGCCAAGCCTCTTCCAACACCCATGTCGACCACAACGGCCCTGGATGCGGACAAGGATGGAGAAGTTGTGGACTAGAAGGAGTACCGGAGTATGATCGGGTCGCTGCTGTACCTGACGGCGACACGCCCGGACATTCAGTTCGCAGTGTCTTTGCGCGCGATTTCAGTCGTTGCCGCGCACCTCTCACCTTTAGGCGGTCAAGCGCATTATGAGGTACTTATGCTTCACACCTGAGTTTGGGATTTGGTATTTTGCTTCCTCCACCCTCTCCCTTTGCGGATATTCTGATGCCGATTTTGCTGGTTGCCGAATTGAGCGCAAGTCCACTTCTGGGACTTGTCAGATTATTGGATCTTCTCTTGTATCGTGGTCTTCTCGCAAGTAGTCTAGTGTCGCCCAGTCTACCACGGAGGCCGAATATGTTGCTGCGGCTAGCTGCTGTTCTCAGTTTCTTTGGATGATGGCCACTTTGCGTGATTTTGGTCTGAGCTTTTCTCGCGTGCCTTTGCTTTGTGACAGCACGAGTGCTATTAGCGTTGCTAAGAACCCTGTGCTGCATTCTAAGACCAAACACATCGATGTGCATTTTCATTTTCTGCAAGACCATTATGAGAAGGGTGATATCGACCTTCGCCATGTCGATACTCATCATCAGTTGGCTGATATTTTCACCAAGCCTTTGGACCAATCAACCTTTAATCGATTGAGAGGTGAGCTTGGTGTGTGTTTCCCCTTTTAGATGGGGGAAACATTTTGCTTCTTGTATTATAAACTGACTTTGTGTTTTTCAATTGGTATCTTTTCTTCATGCATCTTTGCATTTCATCTTGCATCTTTACTTTCTGAGCTTCATGTATATAATCTTTAGAATGTGATTATGCTCTGTTTAGTATGCTCCGATGCTCTATGTTGATGCTTGTAGCTTATGCTCTTTCTGATCACTGATACATGTTGTGAGCTGAGCTATTTTTGAATGGTGAACCTGCTTAACGAACATAAAACTTGAAAATGTTCACCATTGAGATATGCAACTAGCACGTGTAGGATGTGTTGAATTCACTCGTGCTTTTCATATATGCTAGGTTGTTATGTCTCTAGTTCTGAGTTATTCACTCGCTTGGTATGTTCATATTCTGTTTAAAATAGAACCAAGTTTTAAGTGAATTGAAAAGATCGAGATGGGATTGCTTGTCAACACATCACGGTATCGAGACGGTTTCTCATTGCACATTTGAGTTAAACTTGAGCCGTGTAGTGTATGACCAAAACTGATGCTTTAAGCTTCTGATTGCTTCTTGCATAGGCTTAGCTCGGTTGAAAAGTTAGGCAATGACAAGCTTTCAACCTCTCGCAGTCACATGCTGAATTCTGAACTTGTGAACTTTTACCACTGCAACTCCGATTAAAATTTGCAAACCACAAGTGTATGTTTCATTCTATAGCATGATGATTGAACTTAGCTAGGGGTAGTTCACCTTGTATACATGTTTAGCACTTGTTTGATTTCCTGTCTACACATGTGTAGTGCTATTTTGATGGTGAATACCTTTGGCTAAAACTGCTCGCTTTGTTCAAATGTTCATATCTAGTATTTAGTGATAAGTTTGAGCCTTTGCTAGCATTTTATGGATGTTGTTGAATCATTGGACCAGAACTATGTAGAGCATCCTTGCACTCTATTGACTATATTCTTGAAGCTGCTAACTTGCATTTTGACTCATATGCATTTTGGAAAGGGGAAATACTTTGCCAAGGGGGAGAAATTTGTCTTTGCTTGATGGTGCATTTTCAACTAAGAGGGAGAAAATTGACAAATCATGTTCTTTCGAAGTTCAACTAAGGGGGAGAAAATGTTCTTTCGAAGTTCAACTAAGGGGGAGAAAATACCTTTCAAATCATGTGCTTTCCGAATTGAACTAAAGGGGAGATTTCCTGGTTGTGTGCACCATTTGAGGGGGAATTCGCTTCTTTTGCTTCTTGATGACCGTAAGGTTTGGCATCGAGCTTTGATGCTAGTGGTGTTGAGCCCGTTCTGCCTCTTCTTGAGGACTAGCACTATTTTGCTTGATTTTTCAGATTGATTTTCAATTGATGTCGAGCTCTTATGTTCTGGAGTTCCAATTGGTATCTGCTAGCGGTGTTGAGCCTGTCCTACCTCTTCTTGAGGGCTAGCTTTTTTTTGCTTGGTTGCGTCGAGCCGTTGCCCATGTCTTTGGGGACCAAGTTGTCTTGTTCTTTCCACTTGACCTTCTTTGGCTTTGCTATGCTTTTGGGTCATTTGGTCGAGTTCTCTCTCCTTCCTTATTCCTTCTTCTATTTCATTATGATTTGTGTGTGTAGTTAACAATGCACTCATCAAGGGGGAGATTGCGGATACATGGGTGTATGCCGAGTCTCGAGTGATGAGTGATTGTCAATGGGTTTGATCGCATGTTCTTTGGCTTGTGTTGTGCAGGTGTCGAGCACGGAGACAGTGATCAAGGGCAAGGTGAAGGTCAAGTAGAGACGTGCCGTGCCGACGGACCGGGAGCGGTGAAGGGCGGACGTGAGGCTTGGCCTGAGGGACCGGTGGCCTGAGGATCAGCTGTGGTGGCTGACAGCCTGGGACAGCGACGAGCGGAGACTTGCGGGACATGGTGTTGCTCGGGTCGAGGACTTGGGGACACGTGTCGGTGCACGGGGTGCATCCCCTCGACAGCGTCGGTTTGGTGGTAGAGCCAGAGAAAAACCATCGGGTGGACGGTTTCCAAGTTTGGGCCTCAAAACCTGGGCGCTGATGGTTTCCGAGTTTGGGCCACAAAACTCGGGCTGAGGACGGTTTCCAGGTTTGGGCCTCAAAACCTGGGCACTGCGGGTTTCGGAGTTTGGGCCACAAAACTCAGGCGATGGACGGCTGGTTTCCTGGTTTGGGCCTCAAAACCGGGGGCGAAGTCCAGGAAAAGGACGAGCAGAGCGGTGGCGGCACGTGGCGGCAATCGGTGAGGTTGCGTCGAGGCAACGCTACCAGTTGTGCGGGTGTGGCCGTCGGATCACAACTATCTTCGAGTTGGTCCAGAATAACCCTAGGGTTTAGCTGGTTCGCTCTGTAATTAGTTAGGGGTAGAGTGGGAATTAGAATTAGGATAAGTAGGGGGAGACACCCACCTCCCAAAGCATCTCAGTTATTGGCTCTTTTGCTTCTAGGTTTTCCAGCTCTCCCTATTCCCTGCTGTAGCGAACTGAGATCCACAGAGAAGAGAATCATACCTCTGTGTCCATGAGATTTTGAGGAAGTGAGACTGTAATCTCACTGTTGTAGCGTGTGGTAGCCACACGGTTGCAAATTCGTGGTTGTGATTCGTGTTTTGTTCTTGTTCTTCGCGGATTGCTTTTCTCCACGATTTTCCCGTCGATCGATCTCTTTGTTCATTGCTTCTTTTGCAATTCCGTTTGAACAGAGATGTTCTAGATCGTGAGGCACTTCTTTTCACCGAAGGAATTCTCCTTTAACCTCACGAGCTAGTAGATCGGTCGATTCTCATTTCGGGTCAAGTTTTTCTCCCTTCCCCCGAATTTCTTCAATTCATCGATTTGGAGATAGGTTCGAGCCATGATCTCTTAGAGATAGCTCACTATCCTCCTTGTGACTCCTCTCACCAAGTTTGAACCCTAGAGGATTCGTTTTGGGTGAGATTGAGTTGAATCGGTGGACGAACAGGCAGTTTTCGGGGTGACCGGACTCTGGCGTCGAGCCGACCGGACGCTGGCTGGTGAGTCCGGTCGTTGAATGCCACTTGTGTTCTCTGTGTAAAGTTCGATCGGACTCTCCCTGTTCAATGATCGAACTCGCCTCTTACACTGTTCACCGTTTTTGTCTCTGTGACCGGACACTGGGCTTTCGACCGGACGCTCTGTCTACCAGAGTCCGGTCCAATCCAGTAAGGTCCCAAATCGGCTTTAGCTCGACCGGACGCGTCCGGTGAGTGTTGACCGGACGTTGGGTGAGTCCGATCAGTACTGTTTTGTGCTGTCTCGTCCGTGGTTCGTTCGTCCGTTGTCGGTTTTGATTTTCGGCTTTTGCGTTGAGTTTCTAGAGTTGTGAAGTGTCCCGCTGTGCTTCTTGGAAGCATCCACCCTACCTCTAGGGTCGTGGACACTTGTAAGTTCTAGGGTTTGCTCTTGGGGTTGATTCACGGGACAGTGGCGTCAAGTTTCTGACAGGAAATTTTGAAGCTCCCATTCACCCCCCCCCCCCTCTGGTCGCTTTCTGGTTGCACTCTTGGTCCTTCAGTACCGGCCTAGCAGCCCGGTAGTACCAACTGCCTGCTGTTTACACTAGCTTGTGTTGCAACACTTATTCTTGTGCTAGTGTTTAATTGCTTAGTTTGTGTAGCTAAGTTCAGCTCTCTAATTTGTCTTGTGTAGCCTTGTTATTGAGAATTGCTAGTGAGCTTAGGCTTTGTGGCTTTCCATCACTAGCCTTGTTATTTCGGTTAGCCGCTGCGTTTAATTTTAAAAAGGACTATTCACCCCCCCTCTCTAGTCCGCCATCTCGACCTTTCAGCTGGGCCGAATGATCCCTGTTGACACAAAATCTCGGTCGACAGCGCCAACACACTCGTGCGCACGGTCCTCAGAGGAGTACGGAGCAGGTCCTGACCTCCTGGACCTTCAGCAAGCAGTGGAGCCGATTCTCAGCAAAATCGACCTAGGGCGTGCTAGTCAATTTGACCTATAATTGACAAGGAAAAGAAAAAGATCATTAAATCGTGGAACCTGCCGGTTTGGTGCCAGACAGTTCCAAAATATACGGCTCTGATATAGCCATTTGTCTTTAGGACATTGACTACAAAGTCAACTCCCATGAGATTGCATGAAAAAAGACATTGAGAAAAATATGAAGCATAACAGCTATAACATATATGAAAGAGCGTTTATAATAAATAAACAGCCGGTAAGCTTGAAAGATGTTTAACAGAAAAAAGATCTATGCATACATCTAAATGTCATGAAAACAACGTATCGGCTAATTGCACGAGCAGTTCTATCCATTAACAGTGGGCTGTCTCCATACAGCCATAATAACAAATAGATCGATAAAATATCTTAAACATCAATAGTGGGGTGTCTCCATACAACCTTAATGATGATCAAGCTAGATCACGTCTCATAAAAGAAGTAGATCCATTATTTTCAAGCCACTTAAAAGAACACATTATGAAGAAAGCATAACTGGATCGCCTATTTTAGCCGATTCAGGGTCCATGAGGCACGAACAAGATCTACCCGTTAAAACCATGATTTGATCTAAAATAGACAAACTTAATCTATTATGTATATCAGTGGGGTTCGGAAATACAGCCGTAATAAACATACTAGATCAAATCTATCTGTTCTCAGATCAGATCGTGATTTTATCGGGTATCTCGAACGCACAACATGTAACAGCCAAGATTGACAAAATAGTCGATGAAAAGCTTGAATCGGCTATTTTCTCTGTTGTGAGCGTGTAAACCTCAAAATAGCCGAAATGAAGCATCTTTTAGGCTTGAACAAATTTGTCAATATTGATTGGGCAGAATGTTGTTTAAAACATAAAGAAACAAGAAATAAAGCATAAAACAACATTGGTAACTTAAAGAATCTACTAGCTTGCCAAGCCAGAAGAGCCGATAACTAGTCAAGATCGACTAAAGCAAGAGATTGATCAGAGTCAAGACAGTCTCACAAAAGACGAACTTAGACCGATAACTAGCCATGCCATAGCTTAACAAGAGTTTGGTCGATGCCAATGCAGCCTTATTACACGATGACACAAGCCATTGGTGAAACTTACAAGCAAGCTGGAGGTCGGTCGATGCCGATGCAGCCCTGCCTGATTGAAGGTCTCGTCGAGATCTACGTTACTCCTACTCCTAGGGTTTTGGCCGAGGGCCGATGTATTGATTGATTGGATGTCTTTACAAAATTCCAGGTTTCTAACTATTTATAACCCGATTGACTCTTGCCCTAACACGAGTAGATTACAAAAAAGGTAAAAATACAAGACGACCCGAACTTGAACTCCTTGGTCGAGTCCGACACGCCTCTGAAGCCCATCGTGCTCGTCCATATGAATCCTCGTGGTTATATTTGACCCACATAAGCTTCCTTATTTTGAGGCCGATATTTTTCCTCAATAAATCAGTCGTTTATGTTTACAAAAATAACAATCTTCTCGGTCCAAAATCTGGCGTAAACACATGCCCCCCAATTTTGGGATGAAATTTATTTTATTCCAAAAATGTCATTTTCCTTCCTTTAGGGTCCGATCGACTAATCTTCTTTCAAACGATCAGCCAAGCTTTCTCTCCCAACCGTTATTGCTCTCTCCAGGGCTATCTTCAAACGCTAACCTCTAAAGAAATCCGCCGCCACTCGATTCAAACAGAAAATCTTTCGAGAGCTCAACTTTGGTACTTCCGCTGGTCAAATGGCCACTCAAGATTCGATTCCTGAGGTAAATTTCGGATTTCCTTCCTCGACGATTCTCTAGTTTCACATTTTCCCTCACACTCGAATTCTTAGGCACTTCATGACCAAATCCTCATCCCGGTTCAAGACAATCCAGACAACTTCTTTCTTGGCCCAGTCGGTAATTTCGATCCTACTGAAGCCATTATTGCTGAAACTCAGAGAGTCCCTTTCAAGAATTCAGACTTCGCTTCAAAGCATTGGGGTAAAACTCCTTTCAGGAACTAGCCATCGATTATTCCAGGCTGGAGAGACTGACTGATCAAGGTAGAAGCCAAGAAGAAGTCAGAGTGGGTTCTTCGCAGTCTAGATCAGTGTATCACTCTATCCTTAGCCGACATGAAGAGGAACGAGCAAATGCTGAAGGCTGCCTGCTACTTCTGGTCGGGTACTTTCAATACTTTCATGTTCAAACAAGGACCCATGACCCCAAATTTAGCCGATGTGCACATGTTGACCGGCTTAAACGTCACCGGATCTATCAACCCTTATAGCTTTCAGGTCAAACCTTCCATTAAGCTTGGAAGCCTAAAATCTGGTGGGTGGTCCAACTATATTGCTTCCTTCAACACTCCACAATCCAGTGTTTCAGAACGAGAGCACATCATTTTCTTGAACATGTGGCTAGAGAAATATTTATTCTGTGGGCAGAGCTGTGGCCCAACCTCCAACTTCCTGGCTCTGGCAGAAAAACTACCTCTGACTTCAGACATACCCCTGGGAAAGTATCTTCTGGGCGCCCTGTATAGCATGTTGAATAAAACAGCTCAAAGTTTGATGGAAAATGAAGGCATTCCATCAATAACAGATCCCTGGTGGTTGCTTCAACTCTGGCTTAACCTTCACCTTCATAGGTTGATAACCCTAGATTTGAGGACCTTGTCTTTTCCAAAACTACACCCAAACAGCCAAGAAAAACTACTGACCAATGATGCTAAAGTGACAAGATGCACTTCATTTGGAGAAGCTGTTGCCATGATATCTGTTGATGAATCAGCCAGCTTCTTTTTCAAGATCTTCTATAAAGGATTTCTCACTGCCATTCTCGGTTGGTTTCAATATCCAAACATTATAGATTTTGAGAGTCCATATACTTTTAGATTTCAAAGAGAATGTGATGATGAAGGTCTGAAGATCTTGTGCCAGATCATGAAGCCATGCCTCCTGCCAACTGAAATTAGGCATGGTACAGAAAAACCTCTCATGTCTTATGAATTTTATCATCCTATCATGGCAGCCAGACAAATTGGTTTTGGCCAAGTGCCCCCATCCCTTTATTTTGCTGACAAACTCAGGCCAAGGGAAGCAGTAGACTCCGCTCTAGAGTATGACAGAATACTCCATCTGGAAAAATCTGTTTCCCTGAAGATGGTCAAGGAATGGAACTGCAGACCCTTCTCTTCAACCTCTTTCCAGGACTGGTGGCAGCAATGGAGCACATAGTTATTCGAACCAGACCGGACCGGCGGTTCGACCGCTAAAAGACCGAACCAGGGCATATACCGGCCTGGTTCACTTAAAAGATCGTCTGTGCAATCGAACCGCTAAAAACCGGTTGAACCGACCGGTTTTTTGTCAAACCGGTGAATCGGACGGTTCTATATGAATCAGAGCGGTTTTTTCACTTTTCCAAAAATACCCTTGGCGAGCTCAGGAGAAGGTTATATGTTCAGGGGTATTATTGGGAAAATGTATTAGTGCGCTTTAGGGCTGCTGGGCGCACGAGGGAAGGAAAAATTCCCCATTTTTGTTCCTGAGCACCGGAGTCTTTTTGCCTTTTGGTGTGGAGGCGGCAGCGGCGCGGCGGCAAGCTGCGGCGGTGGCGGCACCGGTGCGGGCGAGCGGGCGGGCGACAGCGGCTGCTGCGAGATTGCGACTGCGGGCGGGTAGGCGGACTGCGGCAGCTGCTGCGGGCGAGCGAGAGCGTGGCCGCAGGGGTCTGCCGGCTGCCACGACTGCGACAGCAAGTGTCGTATATATTATCCTATTGTTATTTAATTATATCATATATTTGTACACTGTTTCAATATTAATTATTAATTAAATCATATATATACACCGGTTCAAAGTATTTATGGCTGGTTCGATTTAACGGTCCACAACAATCGAACCGGTGGTTCGATCGGTTCTAAACGGTTGGACCAATGAACCATTGAACCGACGTCCTCGGCGATTCGATTTCTGGTCCGGTTCGAATAACTTGGATGGAGCATCCACTTATTCAATGAAGCTGTGGCCACTTACTGTCTGAGATTGGATTCAGACTTTCAGGCAACTAACGAGGTATAACTCAATTTGTCTTCTAATTTCACATCTTTATCATCTGTTACCCTTGATCTTACGTGTTGACTGTCTGTAGGATCTGGTCACCTTGAATCCTCCAAAAATTGATTACAACATGTGGTGTCCAAATCCAAGGATTGACTGTGATGCTCCCACAATCAAAACTTTGATGAAGAGGAAAGCTCCTGATTTCTCAGATGATCAAACCCTTAGCACTTTCATAAAGGAAGTTGGCTCCTCCAAGAAACAGAAAACTATTAAGCCAACTGCCAAGGTTGTATTCAAGAAGAAGAAGAAAAACCCTTCTGACAGCAGCCAATCCTTGATAGAAAATGTCAATACAGAGGTAATAGAAATTTGTTTTTCCTCATTCTCATCATTCGTAATCTCTGACTTGCAACCTCAATCTTCTCTTTGTAAACATTCTTCATTGGTTGACTAGCATCATGACACTCTTATTACATTTGGCATTCTGTGACTTCATCAGCTATTCAGCCGACGCTACCCAGATAAATTATCTTTTAGCCGATTAGTACCAGCACGGCCTATTTTTAACCGATTGATATAAAAATGGCTTATTTAGTCGAATCACCTTAGGATCTAGATCCGAGGGTGCCCCCGAGCCGACGCCTTTTCACCTTCTCAAGTCTTATGCATAAATGCCAGACGTCGGCTTCTCGAACACACCGTGCATTCATTGCCTTACTCTTCGGCCTTTGCTCTCCTCATTCACCAACTGTTTTTCTTCTCCACTCGGCGGTCAAAACAATGGCAGACAACCGCGGCAAACGCCCCGCGGAGGCATCGGAGTCCATAGATGGCCCTCCGGTTACCCATCGTCGTGTGCTCAGGTAATGATTCTCCTCTTTAGCGTTTCTTTATGCTCTGAAATTCTTCATTTACCCGAGGAAAAACCCTAATTTTTCCACAGTCCTCCTCCTCCGGCAGACGGCCAAGGCCCCAGCCAACCACCGTCGGAGTATGAGTTGGCATTGGACGATGGTGCATGGGCCTTCATCCGGAATGTCACCGACACCCGACGTCTCTTGGAGGAGGAGCATCGTCGAACCGCCCGCCTGGTGGAGGAACGCGAGGTCCTCCGTGCTCGCCTCAGCAGTGCTCTTGAGCACTTAGAGGCGTCCGATGCCAGGGTTGCTGGTATTTTTCCAAATTCTCCAACTCATTACTTTAATTACCTTTTGCATCACTGTACCAGTGAATCAGTTGGCAACTGTTTTGTTTAAACGTTTAGCCGATTTGTTCCTTGATTCAATTGAATCGGCTATTTAGTCTCTTCCATTTAATTGCAGAACTCCAACAGCAACTCGATTGGCTCCCTGGGCGAGCCACAGCAATTGCCGACTTCGTGAATGCACGGGGAGACAATCTGCGGGCGCGCCTGGATGACGTCGGGACGCATGTCAGGGAGCTGGCCCTCCACGCCATCTGCCACGGCGCCACCTTCGCCCTTGCCGGAGCCAAACTCAGCGGTGCTGAGATCTCCGGAGAAGTCTCTCCCTCTTTCATCGGTGCCAGGACGAGGGAAGATTTCCGGGAGCTGGTGGAAGAGTTCCAACCCCTGGGACTGGTCGTGACGGAGGTGTCACACCTGGAGGACCTTCTGAACAAGCTCCATCTAGATTTGTTTGTATTTTAATGTCTTTTCTGCGTATCCGGCCTAGTAGCCGAACAAACTTGAACAACAGATCTGCCCCTGCATCGTCAGGCCACATAATTTTGTTAAATATCATTTGCCTGATATTCCTGGTGTCACATTGTTTTGAGCTCTTCAAGGCTTTTCTTTTGATGAATATTCTAAAGGCAATACTTCTTTAGTATCGGCTATCAATTAAAAGACGATACATACATATCGACTATTTTTGTTCTAAAGGTGATACTTTAGTATCGGCTACAAAATCAAACAAATTGATCTTTCGTTCCACCTCTAGAAGAAATAATCTTAAACAACACGCCATCGGCCTTAGCTTATTGGCATCGATCCGAATCATCGTTAGTAAGTTAACCGGCTGGAACATTTTTGAAGCCGATTGCTTAGATCGGCTGTTGACTTCTGTCGGTTGTCTTGAGAAAGTCTTCCTCAAGAATCCTTCCGGAAAATCACTCTAAGTTCTCAAAGTTCCAAACATTAGGGTCTGAATAAGCAATACTAACAGTCGAATCGGCCGGTACCACTTCCACGGTGTCACCGATCCACTGAATCATATTATGATGCATGGTAGATGGAATGCAACAATTGACGTGGATCCAATCCCTTCCAAGAAGCACACTATAGGATCCTTTTGCATCGACTACAAAGAAAGTAGTCGGCATACTCTAGCTGCCAATTGTCAACTCGACACATATAACACCTTTAGTAGCCGATACGTTGCCAGCAAAGTTGGTCAACCTCATATCGGTCTTAGTCAAGTCTTCTGTAGTCTTATCAAGCTTTCTAAAAGTGGCATATGGCATCAAATTAACCGCTGCCCCTACATCAACTAACATTTTGTTTAAAGGCCTTCCATCAACAAACCCTTTCAAGTACAAGGCCTTTAAATGAGAATGTTTCTCAGGTTTTTGGAACGTGGCTTCCTCTGCTTGATAGATCCACTGAGCTATGGCTTCCTCATTATCAGATTCTTCTTCATGATCAGAGGATCTAAATTCAGCAGGTAGCATGAACATAGCAGAGACATTAGCTGATGACTCACCCTTATCGGCTATCTGCTTAACTTGCCAGACTTTGGGTTTCTTCTTCTGGACTTCATCGTTTCTCAACCTTTGAACCCGTCGCTTCTGGCTTTTGGTCAAGCCACCAGGACACCATTGCCCCTCCTGCCAAGGATGATCATAATCGGCTAATCTTGCTCCAAGCCGATTATGAACACTTCTATTTTTTATGCGTCGATCTGTATTTTTGAATCTCAACCTTTCATGCATGGATCAGTGGTTGTCTCTCGACTGCCTATACTCTTGATACTGATCACTGCATTCTGGACAATTGCGAAGAGTAGGAAGTTTTAAGCCTTCATTCCAACAATGCCTGAAGAAAGGACAGTCCCAATGATTCTTTTCTTCATCCCTGATGTGTCTTCTTTCTTCACGAGACCTCCTATACTCTTCTTCTTCGAGCCACTCCTGATATTCTCGTTCATCCTTTTCCCTTTGCATATGGCTCCTCTCCTTCTGACGTTGCCACTTGTTTAATAAGATTCTGACAGTTGGACGCCTTCTTGCTTCACCAGCCCTTGAAGTTTCAGGTTGATCATGTTGATCATTGTTTCCTTTCATCTCCTGATATTCTCTAGCTATTAGTTGCTTCTTTGGATCAACTGTCCCAGCTGCCTTAGCTTTATCAGAAGTCAACACCCTGATTTCACTCCGAGGTGCTGGAGCTACCATGTTTTGTGGGAAAGGATGACCGTTAATGCCCATGCCTTTGGCCTTTTCTAGGCCAATCCTCCCTTTAACGATTGCCCTCTGTATCATATCTTTGAAAACTCAGCAATCATTAGTAGTATGGGTACCAGAATTATGAAATTTGCAGTACCTTTTATTTTTAAGCTCTTCGGCCGATGGGATAGCATGATTCCCAGTCAATTTAATTTGACCTTTCTCCAGTATGTAGTCAAATATCTTGTCGGCCTTGGTGATGTCGAAGCTATACTTTACATCTTTCTCGATACTTTTAACCTTTGCCCAAGGCATGTACTCATTGTTTCTCCAAACCCAGTCTACAGCAGCCACTTCTTCATCATTTTCATCTTCTGAATCATTGTCTTCATCTTGCAGGAAATCATGACTCTCTGCATTGTAGGCTTTCTTAGGTTTAAAGACCTCATTGTACCGATTTTGGGCATCAATACCTACTACCTTTTTAGCCAAATCGACCATGTTGTTACAACCAAAGCCAATTCTTTCCCTGATGGTAGGTATCAATCCTCGAATTGCAATGCTGACCACCTCTGAATCTGGCAATGTCAAAGAATAGCATTGATTCTTCACTTCTCTAAACCTTTGGAGGTACTGGCATCCAGACTCATTATTCGTTTGCCTTGTATCGATTAAATCCACTAAGCCTTTCTCCAATACTCCAAAGTCGAAATACTTATGGAATTTGAAGGACCGAGAAGCTAACCGAAAGCGACCAGAGGGGGGGTGAATGGGAGCTTCAAAATTTCCTTACGGAAACTAGATGCCACTGTCCCAAAATCGACCCCAAGAGCGAACCCTAGAGCTTGCTAATGTCCACGACCCTATATGTAGGGTGGATGCTTCCTAGAAGCACAGCGAGACACTTAGACAACCCTAGAAAGCCAACGCAAAAAACGGAAATCAATTCCGACAACGAACGAGGGAACCGCGGACGAAACCGTGCGAAACCAGTCGCATCGGACGCTGGCCTGCGTCCGATGCCAGACCACCGGAAGCGTCCGATGCAGACTGGACGGTTCTGGAACCTTACTGTTCCACCATCGGACGCTGTGAACAGTAATCACCCAGCGTCCGATGCAAAGGCTCCGGCGCGTCCGATGGACAACGGACGCGTCCGATGCCTAGCGTCCGATGCAAACTAAAACGCCGAAAACGTGACACGCGTCACCGGAGCGTCCGATGCTAGGGACCCTAGCGTCCGATGCTCCCGTGAAAGCGTCCGATGCTCCCGAAAACAGCGCAGTTCTTTGATGATTCAACCCGATCTCCTCTAAATCAAAAGCTCTAGGCCTAGGATTCGATCTGAGGGGTCACAAGGATGTTAGTGAGCTATCTCTAAGAGATCATGGCTCGAACCTAACTCCAAATCGGTGAATCAAGAAATTTCGGGGCATGGAGGCAAGAACACAATCAAAAACGAAAATCGATCGATCTCCTAGACCGTGAGGTTAGAGTTTAATTCCTTCGGTGGAAAGGAGAGCCTCACGATCTAGAACAACTTGGTTCACACGGTTTTGCAAAAGATGAACCGAGCAAAGAGATCAAGCGACGGGAAAATCGTGGAGAAAAAGGATTCCGCGAAGAACACAAAGAAAACGCGAATCACAGCCACGAACTCGAATTAAGGACGCAAATCAAGCCATCGATCTGTGCTCCAAGGTGAGGATACGGCCTCACTTCCTCAAATCAACAGTACACAGAGTGGAGTCTCTCTGCGGATCTCAACTAGCTAAAGCAGGAGGTGGGAGAGTGGAAACCCTAGGAAATGAAAGCTCTAACTGCGATTGAGATGGGGAGGAGGGTGTCTCCCCTAGACTACTTATACTAACCTAGCCTAAGTCTATTTCCTACTCTACCCCTCTCTACTCTAATTACAGAGCGGACCAGCCTAACCCTAAGGCTATTCTAGTCCACCCGCTGGTGGTAGGTAGATCCGACGGCCACGCCCGCACGGTCTTCCGCGTCGCCTCCACGCAACCTTCAGATCGCCGCCACGTGCCGCCACCACTCTGCACCCCCGGTTTTGCGGCCCAAACCGGGAAACCAGCCTTTTCCATCAGCCCCCGGTTTTGAGGCCCAAACCGGGAAACCAGCCTCCAGCCCGAGTTTTGTGGCCCAAACTCGGAAACCGTCCGCGCCCGAGTTTTGAGGCCCAAACTCGGAAACCGGCCCACGCCCAGGTTTTGAGGCTCAACCTGGAAACCGTCGCGCCCAGGTTTTGTGGCTCAACCTGGAAACCCAGCACCCAGGTTTTGAGGCCCAAACCTGGAAACCGTCCACCGTTGGTTTTTCCCGGGCTCTACCAACAAACCGGCGTCGTAGAGGGGATGCACCGCCTGTGCACCCCTTCCACCGACATGATCGCACTTCTCCGCTTGTCGCTGTCGCAGGCTGCCAGCCACCACAGCTGATCCTCCGGCCTCCAGTCCATCAGTCCAAGTCCACGTCCGCCCTTCACCGTCCGATACATCGGCATGGCACGTCCGCCGCACGGCACGCCCATCCTTCATCGCGCCCAGTCCGTCGGCACGGCACGTCGCAACTTGACCTTCACCCGCCATCGATCACTGTCTCCGTGCTCGACACCTGCACAACACAAGCCAAAGAACATGCGCATCATCTCCGTTGACAATCACTCATCACACAGAGACTCGGCATACACCCATGTATCCGCAGAATTTATCTTCCAAGTCATCCCAGCTCTGAATGGAATTAGGTGGCAGAGATGAAAACCATGAAAAAGCCGAACCAGACAGAGAGAGAGGAAACATTCTGACTTTGAGTGCTTGTTCATCACCAATCTCTCCGAGCTGGACTAGGAACTGGGTTATATGTTCCATGGTTGTCACTCAACCGGTTCATGTGAACTTGGCAAAATCAGAAATTCTATATCTCAGAGGAAGAACAACCTGATCAAACCATTCTGGATATGGCTTTTTGTAACCAGTCACTGTAGATTTTGGCGTCAAGCCAAATTGCTTCTGAACCAGGTTGGTTACACGACTCATTAGTTGATCAATTTGATTCACCGGCTTTTGATAGCCGATGTTCTGCCCCCCGAGGGTATTACCATTATATCCTGGGTTCTCTTGAGCATCCAAAGTATAGTAATCAGAGACATAATGATATCCCTGAGGTATATCACCAGGTGCCACGCCCCCTTGATACGGTGGTGCATTGAAGTCTCTTGTGATGCGCCTTGTATGAGGAGCTATTTTTGTAGCCGATGAGTACATGTTATTACTCATAATCGGCTGTTGCACTGGCTGCCGTGTCATGCCTCCAGGGTTAATCATTATCTGACCTCCATCGCCATTTGGGCCATTAATTGGGGTCCAGTAGAAGTTCCAGCTCCTTGACTGTTTTCAACAGTATATGTTGGACCCCTTCTGTCACCACCCATGTTGAAAGCTTCTTTAATGGCGTTTGTGAGGCTGTTGAGAAAAACCTCATTATGATTTGTCAAGGTGGCAGACATTGCCTTGCCGATTATTTCTTGCATGGCATTGTGTTGGACCTGGACCATTGGATCAACATGACCGTCAAAGACCACTCTTGGAAGGTGAGTTTTCTGAACTATCTTCTTATCTCTGGTCCTGCTGAAGCTCAATAAGCACAAATGTCGATACTGATCAACAGTCTCGTCAATTAAGTGTTGAGTTTCCTCTAGGAGGTCCTCCATTTTCACGCGTAGTACTTCTTCATTATCAAACGTCATGATTCAGACGATTGGGTCCCACCAGGCGTGCCAAAAGAATGTGTTGACACAAAATCTCGGTCGACAGCGCCAACACACTCGTACGCACCGTCCTTAGAGGAGTACGGAGCAGGTCCTGACCTCCTGGACCTTCAGCAAGCGGTGGAGCCGATTCTCAGCAAAATCGACCTAGGGCGTGCCAGACAATTTGACCTGTAATTGACAAGAAAAAGAAAAAGATCGTTAAATCGTGGAACCTGCCAGTTTGGTGCCAGACAGTTCCAAAATATACGGCTCTGATATAGCCATTTGTCTTTAGGACATTGACTACAAAGTCAACTCCCATGAGATTGCATGAAAAAAGACATTGAGAAAAATATGAAGCATAACAACTATAACATATATGAAAGAGCATTTATAATTAATAAACAGCCGGTAAGCTTGAAAGATGTTTAACAGAAAAAAGATCTATGCATACATCTAAATGTCATGAAAACAACGTATCGGCTAATTGCACGAGCAATTCTATCCATTAACAGCGGGGTGTCTCCATACAGCCATAATAACAAATAGATCGATAAAATAGCTTAAACATCAATAGTGGCGTGTCTCCATACAGCCTTAATGATGATCAAGCTAGATCACGTCTCGTGCAAAAAGTAGATCCATTATTTTCAAGCCACTTAAAAGAACACATTATGAAGAAAGCATAACTGGATCGGCTATTTTAGCCGATTCAGGGTCCATGAGGCACGAACAAGATCTACCCGTTAAAACCATGATTTGATCTAAAATAGACAAACTTAATCTATTATGTATATTAGTGGGGTTCGGAAATACAACCGTAATAAACATACTAGATCAAATCTATCTGTTCTCAGATCAGATCGTGATTTTATCGGGTATCTCGAACGCACAACATGTAACAACCAAGATTGACAAATAGTCGATGAAAAGCTTGAATCGGCTATTTTCTCTGTTGTGAGCGTGTAAACCTCAAAACAACCGAAACGAAGCATCTTTTAGGCTTAAACTACTTTGTCAATCTTGATTGGGCAGAATGTTGTTTAAAACATAAAGAAACAAGAAATAAAGCATAAAACAACATTGGTAACTTAAAGAATCTACTAGCTTGCCAAGCCAGAAGAGCCAATAACTAGTCAAGATCGACTAAAGCAAGAGATTGATCAGAGTCAAGACAGTCTCACAAAAGACGAACTTAGACCGATAACTAGCAATGCCATAGCTTAACAAGAGTTTGGTCGATGCCAATGCAGCCTTATGACACGATGACACAAGCCATTGGTGAAATTTACAAGCAAACCGGAGGTCGGTCGATGCCGATGCAGCTCTGCCTGATTGAAGGTCTCGTCGAGATCTACGTTACTCCTACTCCTAGGGTTTTGGCCGAGGGTCGATGTATCGATTGATTGGATGTCTTTACAAAATTCCGAGTTTCTAACTATTTATAACCCGATTGACTCTTGCCCTAACACGAGTAGATTACAAAAAAGGTAAAAATACAAGATGACCCGAACTTGAACTCCTTGGTCGAGTCCGACACGCCTCTGAAGCTCATCGTGCTGGTCCATATGAATCCTCGTGGTTATATTTGACCCACATAAGCTTCCTTATTTTTAGGCCGATCTTTTTCCTCGATAAATCAGCCGTTTATGTTTACAAAAATAACAATCCTCTCTGTCCAAAATCTGGCGTAAACACATGCCCCCCAATTTTGGGATGAAATTTATTTTATTCCAAAAATGTCATTTTCCTTCCTTTAGGGTCCGATCGACTAATCTTCTTTCAAACGATCAGCCGAGCTTTCTCTCCCAACCGTTATTGCTCTCTCTAGGGCTATCTTGAAACCCTAACCTCTAAAGAAATCCGCCGCCACTCGATTCAAACAGAAAATCTTTCGAGAGCTCAACTTTGGTACTTCCGAAGGTCAAATGGCGACTCAAGATTCGATTCCTGAGGTAAATTTCTGTTGGAAACACACTTGCCCCACCTCCGCACTTGTGCAGGGGAGTGGCGAAGGTGGCCAAGTGTCGGGAGCAGTAGCGAAGGCTAAGGAAACGAGGGCAGAGTTGCTGTGGCTCTGTTCCCAAAAGGATCGTATTTTTTTACACTGTTCACCCCCCGGTATTTATAGGGGATACCAAGGGGTGCCGACCAAATTACAGTAGGGTACAAGAAAGATTCCTCTGCGCTACTCATACAGAAGGGCAATCTCGTACAAACACAGCCGGAGCCGAAACCCTAGCCTGCTTTCCATGCGCCCGCCGCCGCTCGGTTCACGCTCACCCCGATGGAAAGACGAGGGCCGACCTTCGTTTTGCGGAGGTATCCGCCCAGTTGCAGAGTTTGAGGTTCCTCGCCACCAGTTGGGTCTGGGCCTCTTGGCGAAGGTAAGCGGGATGCGCGAGGGTCACTCCCAGCGCTCTTCACGCCCCTTTCCTGCAAAAAGTACCTGAACACTTCCGAAGGTTGGGTCAGTATTCAGAGGTTTGATTGGCGACCTGAGAGACTTAACAGGATGAAATAGGGGGGTAGGCGGCGAAGGTGCGCGAGACGCGCGAGGGCCGCTTTGTTTAGCCAGCCTACGTGGTGCCTCTGCCGAGGGCCCCTTTCCCCAACAGTAGCCCCTCGTTGTCTTGGATCTAAAGAACCGTGTTTGGGCCCAAGCAGCGCCTTTTAACGGGAAAAGAGACGGGACCCTCGGCAGCGACGCCCGCGGCTGCTTTTGGGCCGGGCCGTAGTATTGTTTTTTGAGCTGTGGGAGTCTGTTTCGTTTTTTGTGCCGTGGCTTTTTTGGTTTTCGTGCTGGTGTTATCGGGTGGGGCGTTCCGCCACCCGGTCTATAAATAGAAGGGGTGGGTGAGGAGTTTGGATTGTGCCCTCCTCTGCTATAGCCATCCTGCTGTTGCAATTTGCTTGTAGCGAAGGTTTGTTTTAGCTTGTCTGCGAGGGTTGAGATAGGCGTTCGCTGTTCGGTAGCGTTAGCAGCTGAAGAGATGGCTAGGTTGAAGCAAACTGCTCGCGTTGTTTCTCCCACAGCCGCGGATGAGGGGATTACCTTCGAGTTCGGACTCAGCCGAGTTTGCACCGCGGAGATTGCGTCTTATGTCAGGTGGGGTTGGATTGAGGAAGGTAAAGCGAGGACCAGTGCCGGGGAGACGGTGTTGAAGCCAGACGCAGATGAGGTTGTTGTATTTGAGGAATTTTTTTCAGCCGGTCTTCGCTTCCCTGTTGACTCTTTTGTGACCTCGGTTCTGCGAAGGTTCAACTTGCGCTTCCACCAGCTCACACCCTCGTGCTTTACAAAGATGTCAGTTTATATCTGGGCGTGCCGCTCTCAGGGTATTGTTCCTCATGTTGAGGGGTTTGTCCAGACCCATCGAGTGCACATGCAACCTCGCAAGATCTCGGATCGCGGAGGTAACACCAGTCTTGGACAGTTTGCAGTATACACTTTTTGCCATCGCGCTGGGTCGGAGTTGCCGGTGCAAGCCCAGAAAAATAAGTGGACCAGTGGGTGGCAGGAGTCCTGGTTTTACTATAAACTTAGTGGGAATGCAGAGCTCTGCGGCGAGCTTTTGCCACTTGTTGATGTTAGCGCCGAAGCTATGATGAGCTCCGAGGCTCACGCTTGTGTTGATTGTTTGAGGGTTGTGGCGCGGTCTCAGTGTGCTCGCAACTTGGTCGAGGAGTACTGTTGTGCTAAGATTTGGCCCCTCAGCCGGAGACAGGCGTGGTTTGCAGTCGGGGAAGACTCGAGGTACGAGGGTAGGGGATTGAAGAAGTCGAAGGTTGACCTTGATAAGGTTTGGGATAAACTTCTGAAGAAATTTCCCAGGCGAGAAGATGGGGTCGAAGCAGTCTACAAGCGTGTTCAGGGGTGGGCGGTGGAACTTGTTGGAAAGCTTTCCACGTTGGAGACTAAAGCGATCCACAGCTCGGTAGGTAGCGGAGGTCGGGTTAACAGGATGTTTGACAGTCTTGGGGTTCAGTATGTGAATTGGCCTGCTCCGTCGAGCGAAGATGCGCCAAAGAAAAGGAAACGTGCTTCTGCGGAGGGGAAAGTTGTTTCTCGGCCGAAGAGGGGTCGTGGCCGAGGACGCGGCGGCGCCGGTGGTCGAGTTAAAACACTTGCGACGAAGGTCGCCGTCGGTTCGGGAGGTACCGCCACTTCCTCATCCTCGGCCATTGTTTCGAGCGGCCGAGGCACTGGGAAGACTGGAGGACGGGTGCCCCGCGTGGGCGGTATTGGTGCTTTGGTTCAAATCTCGGATGACGAGGGTGGCTCCGATGATGATGAGGAGGAAGGGGAGAAGGAAGAAAAGGAGGGCGGTACTGAAGAGGACTCCCCCGACGAGGATAGTGATACGTCAAGTAGCGAAGGTAACTCTGATGAAGATGTATCCATCGAGGACGCTCGAGGAAAAGGAATAGCCTCGTCCAGTGTTGGTGCTGCGGCTGCGCGAAGCATTGATGACATAATACGGGACTTTGAGCTAGAGAGTCCTCCGCGAGGGTCGTTTCCCGAGTTTGCTGGCTCGCACATTTGGGTCGAAGGTTTTGAGTTTAAGGGTGGCGTCGAATCGGACCGGACCCCGGGGAAGAGGCCGTATGGCGAGGCTAGCCGGTCATGTCTTCCTTATTATGCAAAGAAACTTGGAGTTTCCGATCCGGCGACCGAGCTTTTCACGAGTCCGGACCTTCGAGAATGTCACTTGCAGTGTGCTCCGGAGAAAAGGCGCTTTCTGGGTCAGGTGTTTAACCGTATTTGTGTGCCAGAGGTGGAGCTTCGGCTGGCCAACGAGCCCTTGGAGGGACTTCACGATGATATTGATGTCAAAGTGGCTGAGCTGATGCTTCTCAGCCGGTCGGCGCGCCGGAGGGCAAGTTACAATCTCCACTACCTGAATGACCGGTTGAGTGACGCGGAGAAAGCTAATAAAGAGCTTCGCCAGAGTTTGGAAAACAAAGAGATTGAGCTCAAAGCTGCTTTGGAGAAGGTTAAGAAATCGCAAGATGAAGCACAAGAGGTTGCGAATAGCAACGCGGAGCTCCTGGCTGCTAGCCGGCAAAAGGACAAGGATTTGTTGGCTGCGAACAAGCGCATAGAAGAGCTGTTCACGGAGCTGGCCACCCAAGCCGAGGCTTGGCGCGAAAGCATGGGGAGGGTTAAAAATAAGATAGATACATGCTTGACCGAAGCCGGAGGTTCTGCCAGGGAACCGCTGCATGCTGAAGACGCAGCGGGTTTTGAAGGTTGGTTATGTAATGAGCTGGATGTGTTTAGCTCGTTGGTTGGGAATGCTGCAGATTTTGGTGGGTATGCCGGAGCACTGGCGATGGCTGGTACGCTTCGTCAGGCAGATTGCGAACACCTTCGCAAAATTAAGAAACCCAATCATAAGTTTCCAACCGTGGACGAGGTGCGCCAAATGAAGATCGCGGACGCCGAAGTTCGGAATTGTGCGATGCGCTTGCTTCGCCGGTTTTGGATTGCTGGCGGTGGTCGCGCTCTTGCTTTCGAGGAAGCTGCCGAGGCTACTCGTCAGGTTCGCGTTATTGGATAGACTGGTTTTTTGGCTTTGTTTCAATGATTATGGAGTTGGTGTTAACTTAGGTTTCTTTTCTCTTATTTGTGCTTACAGGCTCGGAGGGAGGCGATGCCTTCGCCGCCTACGGCCATTGATGCTGGTGGTAGCTCCGAAGCTGTTTCTGCTCCTAGTTCTGCAGAGGTTCCACCAGTCGAGGTTGACTCTTTGGTCGCGGATGCCCCGACCACTGGCGAAGGTGTCGAGGAAGAGGTGGCCACGGAGGAGGCACCTGCTGAAGGTGTGGATGCTGCCACTGGCGGGGTTGAGACGGGCAAGCACGGGGAAGCCGAGCAGGTGTGAGAATTTAGGATTGTATGGGTGAGAAGGTTATTTTGTAATGTGTGAGGTAGGTGGAATGACTTGACGATACTTTTTAATTCTATGGTAATGCAGGTTCCTGATGGAACCATGCTAGAAGTGTTTGATGTGACGCCCCTGACGTTAAATTATCAAGATATTTTTGTAACTGGTGAATTTTGGGCTCGTGCTAAGCTAAAATATCCCTCACTGACCTTCGAGCGTTTTTGGTGGTCGAAGGTGCGAAGGTACGATTTAAAAAATAGCAGGTCGAGCCGTTTTTGGCGCGAGGCGGACTTTACTGACCGGCAGGCCACCCGTTATTTATTTGGTGCTTCTTCGTCCTCGCAAGTTGGAATTGATGATGACATTGATGAGAACACAGCCTTGGAGTACTTGTTTGGGCGAACCGAACTAGATTTAGGTTCGGACGGATCGTTAGTGGTCCCAAAGGAGGAACCTTCGGAGGTCAGTGATGTAGGCCGTACATATATGTATCGGGCTAGGGTTTTGTCTGGGGAGCTGCCAATTGTTCCGGCAGTGTTCCGGCAGCTCCTTTGTTGTGGGGACCCACCGTTGCGGTGGAGCCAGAGTTTGAGGGAGGTAGCGAGGGCTCTGGTGATTTGATGTTAATTGAAGGGAGCGAAGGTTCCTTGTAATTTTTGGTAATTTTTCATGATTTGTTTTTCGTTGTGAAGCTATTTTGTAAATGAACGGGAACACTGAAAGTTGGTTTTATATCGCTACGATTCCTTATTCGTTATCGGATATTGACGAGGCTCGCTGGCTGTCCGGCACTGCGTTGTTTTGTTGTATGCAATGTTTAGCTCAGAAAGCGAAATAGCGAGGCTCGCGTTTTGTTAAACTGAGACGTTTTGTAAAAAACAGCGACGCCCCCTTTCTTTTTAGCGAGGCTCGCGTCTCGTTGAACTGGGATGTTTCGTAAAAAATAGCGACGCCCCCTTTTTTTTAGCGAGGCTCGCATTTCATTAGACTGAGTTGTTTTGTAAAAAATAGTGACACCCCCTTTCTTTTTAGCGAGACTCGCGTCTCACTATACTGAGATGTTTTGTAAAAAACAGCGACGCTCCCTTTCTTTTTAGCGAGGCTCGCGTTTCATTAGATAGTTGTTTTGTAAAAAACAGCGACGCCCCCTTTCTTTTTAGCGAGGCTCGCGTTTCATTAGACTGAGATGTTTTGTAAAAAAACAGCGACGCCCCCTTTCTTTTTAGCGAGGCTCGCGTCTCACTATACTGAGATGTTTTGTAAAAAACAGCGACGCCCCCTTTCTTTTTAGCGAGGCTCGCGTCTCACTATACTGAGACGTTTTGTAAAAAACAGCGACGCCCCCTTTCTTTTTAGCGAGGCTCGCGTCTCACTATACTGAGATGTTTTGTAAAAAACAGCGACGCCCCCTTTCTTTTTAGCGAGGCTCGCGTCTCACTATACTGAGACGTTTTCTAAAAAACAGCGACGCCCCCTTTCTTTTTAGCGAGGCTCGCGTCTCACTATACTGAGATGTTTTGTAAAAAACAGCGACGCCCCCTTTCTTTTTAGCGAGGCTCGCGTCTCATTAGACAGCTGTTTTGTAAAAAACAGCGACGTACCTTTGTTTTTAGCGAGGCTCGCGTTTCATTAGATTGAGCTGTTTTGTAAAAACAGCGACGTCCCCTTTCTTTTTAGCGAGGCTCACGTCTCACTATACTGAGATGTTTTGTAAAAAACAGCGACGCCCCCTTTCTTTTTAGCGAGGCTCGCGTTTTGCGAGGGTGTTCGACTTATTTGGGCTTCGCGCCTCCCCCTATCTTAGGTGGAGGTGAAGTTTGCTTCTTGCGAGCCCCTGGCGTGTTTGCGAGGGTGCTCGACTTTTTTGGACTTCGCGCCTCCCCTTATCTTAGGTGGAGGTGAAGTTTGCTTTTGCGAGCCCCTGGCGTGTTTGCGAGGGTGCTCGACTTATTTGGACTTCGCGGCTCCCCTTATCTTAGGTGGAGGTGAAGTTTGCTCTTGCGAGCCCCTGGCGTGTTTGCGAGGGTGCTCGACTTTTTTGGACTTCGCGCCTCCCCTTATCTTAGGTGGAGGTGAAGTTTGCTTTTGCGAGCCCCTGGCGTGTTTGCGAGGGTGCTCGACTTATTTGGACTTCGCGCCTCCTTTTATCTTAGGTGGAGGTGAAGTTTGGTTTGAAAAGAAAAAATGTTGTTTTTCGAAGCAATCTTAGCGGGTTTCCATCGATTGTAGCGCTCTTTGAAAAAGAAGTGCTTTTTCGATGTTTGCTAGTAAAAGTAATAACTTGGAGATTTTACTTTTTTGGGGGGTTCTAGCCTGTATTAAGGGTTTGGATACTGCCTCATTAAAAAACCTTACGCCCCTTCGTAAGGAAAAAGAGTGCAGCTCCTTTTGTTTGTTACATTCATAGAAAATGGAAGAAACAACAAATTACATAATGCGAGGGCTCGCTAAGGCTCCGCTATGGGTAGTATTTGCGAAGGTCGTCGATGTTCCAGGTATGAGGCAGGATGTTTCCCTCGCTGTCAGAGAGGTGGAAAGAGCCAGGGCGATTGCATTCTGATATCAGGTATGGACCGGTCCACTTTGGCTGGAACTTCCCCGCCGTGCCGGCGTTTTGTTTCCGGATGAGGACGAGGTCACCCTTCTGCAAGTCTTTGATTCTGACCTTTTTATCTCTCCATTTTTGGTTTCTTCTTGATACTTGCGAAGGTTGTGCACTGCGTTGCATCTTGCTTCTTCGAGTAAATCTTTGTTGAGCAGCTGGCTTTTTTCTGTTGGTTCGAGGGTTGTTCTCGGTGATTCGTGCTTCAGTTCTTCTGGTAGCACAGCCTCTTGCCCAAACAGGAGCTTGAAAGGTGTGAATTTGGTTACTTTGCACTCCGAGGTGTTGTGAGACCAAGTGACCGAGGTTAGCTCTTCCGCCCATTTTCCCTTAGGCCTGCCTTGCAATTTCTTGGATATGGCTTGGAAAATTGTTGCATTAGCTCTTTCAACTAAGCCGTTGGATTGAGGGTGCCGAACTGAAGCGAAGCATAAGATTGTACCGATTTGTGCGCAGAATTCTTTGAAAACTTCGCAGTCAAACTGGGTGCCATTATCGACGGTGAGATGTTTGGGGACGCCGAATCGACAAACTATTTGTTGCCAGAAAAACTTTTTCACTGCGAGGGAGGTGATGGAAGACAATGGTCTTGTTTCAATCCACTTTGTGAAGTATTCCACGGCTACCACCGCGTAGCGAAGGTTTCCTGGAGCTGTCGGTAGTGGGCCCACGAGGTCCATTGCCCACCTTTGCAGAGGCCATGTTGGGCATATAAGCGTCGTAGGAGCCCCTGGGGCGTTTTGGTTTTTTGCTGTTAGTTGGCAACCTTCGCATTGTTTGACGATGTTTTCTGCATCCTTTAGCACCGTTGGCCAATAGAAACCTTGCCGGAAGGCTTTTCCAACTAATGCCCTTGGGCCGTTGTGTGAACCACAGATGCCTTCATGGATAAGCTTAAGAATGTCATTTCCTTCAGACTGTGGGACGCATTTGAGCCAGGGCGAGGTTACTGAAGCTTTGTACAGAATGTTGTCCACAATCTTATACCCTCGTGCTCTTTGTTTTAGCCTGTTTTCTTCTTCTTTGGAGTCTGGTTCGTGGAGCCCCTTGATGTAGGCTATGATAGGTGCCCTCCAGTCCTCACTCTGGATTGCATTGATCAACTTGGCGTTCTTTTCGAAGGTTTCGAAAGCTGATTGGGTCGCAACTTCGCGGAAAACATCGGGCGGTAGGTGTAATTGTTGTGCTGCTGCTTTAGCTAGGCAGTCTGCTTCGCTATTTTCTGACCTTGGTATTGCCTTTACTGATACGCCGAGGAAGGACTCTAACCTTCGGACATGTTGGAAGTACTTTTGCAGCTCTGGATCTTTGGCCTTGTAGTTTTTCTCAATGTGCCCCGCGATGACCTGTGAGTCTGTGTAGATGACTGCTCTTCGGACTGACAGTGACTGAAGCCTTGAGAGAGCGAGTATCACAGCTTCGTATTCTGCAGAGTTGTTTGTACATTTGAAGTCAAGTCTTCTTGCGTATCTTAGCTTAGATCCGGATGGCGAGACTAGAATGGCCGAGGCCCCTGCGCCGGTTGCACCCCAGGCTCCGTCAACATACACAGTCCAAAATGGGTCTTGGTGAGTTTCATCTTTGCGAGGGTCTGGGGTCCATTCTGCTATGAAATCTGCTAGCGCCTAGGATTTGATTGTTGTTCGACTGATGAAGGTTAGGGCGTAGCTGTTGAGTTCAACTGCCCATTTAGCTATTCTTCCGACTGCCTCGTTGTTTTTGAAAATGTTCTCGAGGGGAAAAGCCGAGGGTACATGGATTTCGTATGCTTGGAAATAGTGCTTGAGCTTTCTTGATGCCATGACCACTGCGTACGCTATCTTCTCGAGCTCTGAGTAATTTCGTTTAGGGCCTTCGAGGGTTTCTGATACGTAATAGATTGGGGCTTGCCTGGTTTTGTTGTTCTCGTGCAACTCTTTGATTAAGACTGCGCTCGCTGAGTGAGGCGAGGCTGCGACGTACAGCAGTAACAAGTCCCCTTTGCTTGGGCTGGTTAAAACAGTCAAGGTGGTGAGATACTTCTTCAAGTCTTCGAAGGCTTTCTGCTGCCGGGGTCCCCAGTTGAATGGTGCAGTGCTTCTCAAAGTTTCGAAGAAGGGTAACCCTCGCTCAGCTGATGTGGAAATGAATTTGCTGAGAGCTGCTAATTGGCCTGATAAGCGCTGGGCTGCTTTTTTGGTTGTCGGGGGTTCCATGTTGATGATAGCATCAATCTTGTCAGGGTTAGCTTCAATTCCCCTTGCAGAGACGATACAACCTAGCAGTTTTCCTTCACTTACCCCGAAAACACATTTTTCGGGGTTTAGCTTTAATCCAGCGCGCCGGAGGTTGCTGAACACTCTCGACAAGTCCGAAATGTGGTTTTCTTTTAACTCGCTTTGGACAACCAGGTCATCGACATAAGCGGAGACGGAGTGTTCATTTTTGAAGACCTCGGATGTCAAACGAGCGAAGGTTGAACCCGCGTTTCTTAGGCCTTCTGCCATTCTCCGAAAACAAAATGTTCCCGAAGGTGTGATGAAACTTGTTTTCTCCTCATCTTCTTCATTCATCCAAATCTGGTGGAACCCCGAAAAGCAGTCGAGTAGAGATAGCATTTGGCAGCCGGCTACTCTGTCAACCAGGGTGCTTATGTTGGGGAGGGGAAAATCATCCTTCGGGCAAGCCTTGTTCAGGCACGTGAAATCTACGCACATTCACCATTTCTTGTTCTTTTTCTGTACTAGTACCACGTTTGAGAGCCATGTTGGGTACTTGACCAGGCGGATGACGCCTGCGTCCAAAAGCCTTTTTACCTCAGCCTTCGCTGCCTCTTTCCTTTCTTCTGACATTTTGTGAAGCTTTTGTTTGACCGGGCGATAGCCCGGCTTGATGTTTAGGCTGTGCTCTATCAGGGTTCTGTTCACTCCTCTTAATTCTTTTGCGGACCAGGCGAAGGTGTCGGAGTTTCCTTTGAGGAAAGTGACGAGGTCGCTTTCTGATTGGGGGGCTAGGTTGGCTGAGATGAACACCTTTCTTTCGGCGTTACCCTCGAAGAGTTGCGCTTGTTTGGTTTCTTCCTTGGGTGACACCTTTATTTTGTCAGTGCACACCTCACCTTCGTCATTGAGGTTAGTAGCTTGAGGCTTCGACAGGTTGTGGACATTACGTTGCCCTGGTGCTACTGTTCCCTCAGCTGCCCTTGCAATGTCTTGGTCGCCATATACTGCGACCACTCCTTTCGGAGCGGGAAGCTTCATGTAGAGGTAAGCGGGGTGGATGACTGCGTTGAATGTGTTGGTTACCCCTCGGCCAAATATGGCATTGTACGGATAGAACATGTCGACCACGTCGAAGGTTAAATGCTCGGTTCTGCAGTTGATCTGGTCGCCGAAGGTCACGGGAAAGGGAATTTTCCCGATGGCTCTCACTTGTTGACCGCCGAAGCCGTATAAAGGGTTTTCGGCAGGTTGTAGGAGGTTCCTATCAAGCTTCATGCTGTCGAAGGTTGAGGCGAACAGGATGTCTGCGGAGCTTCCTGTGTCGACCAGAATTCTAGTGACAGTCCACCCTGCTAGATTGGTCTCGATCACCATGGCGTCGGTATGAGGGTAATCTCTCAACTTCATATCACTGGAGTCGAAGGTTATGGGAATGTGGGACCAACGACCAAATTTGTGTGGTCCTTCGACGGCTACATGGTGCACCCGTCTGGCATGTTCTTTCCTCTGCCGCTTGTTGCCATGGTCTTCATTTGAACCTCCGGTGATAGCTAGTATTACACCGAAGGTTGATGTTGGGTTGTTGATGGTCGTTTGGCTCTGGGTTTCGGATTTGACAGGTTGAGGCGCTGGTAAAGCGGGTATTGGTGGTGGTGGCGGTAGAGCATTGTTGACTTGTTGGGTAGTTGGGGTTTGGGTTTGGGGGGTTGTTGGGTATGTGACTGTGTATGGTGGATTTTGGTGTTGTGGGATGGTGGTTGGCTGATAAGAGGTTTGGTTGTAGAGTGGGTGATGGGTGTAGATAGGTTGTTGCGAAGGTAGGCCGTAGTTTATGGGGGTATAGTGGTATGGGGGATTTGGTGGGTGGAAGTTTGGTTTCCTGGTGTGGTTGATGGTTCGGTTGTCTGCCGAAGCGGCTCTTTTGGACTCCTGGAACTCTTTCCCCTTGGCGAAGCATTCGCATTGTTTGGTGGTGTGCCCCTTTCCAAGACCACAGAAATGACAATACATTTTCGCGGGGTCTTTTTGCTGGTTCCGTTGATCTGGCGGGGTTGGCAAACCTTGGGGGTTTTGGTTGTTCGGAGGTTGAGTGCCCCGTCTTTGATCTTCATAGTGTACTGGTTTGTTGATGGCGCCGATGTTGCTTTGTTCTTGGCGAGGGTTGTTTTCTCTCGGTTGAAGCCTCGGCTACGGCTTCTGCTGTGACCTCCGAGCATCGGACTTCGCCCTGAAGTCCATGTCTGCTCTACAGTATCTTTCCATTGTCTCGTGTAATTCCTCGATTGTGTTTGCCGGCTTCCTGGCAAATTTCGAAGAGCATGGGCCTGGGCGCAGGCCGCTGACTGCAGCGAGGATGACAGCCTCGTCGGATATTCCCGGGGTTCTTGCTCTGATTTGGATGAACCTCCGCCAATAATCTTGAAGTGGTTCGCGCTCTTCTTGTTTGCAGTTAAACAACTCAATGGGGTTTGATGGGGCTGGTGTAATGCCTTTGAAGTTTGTACAAAGCCTGTCTCTGAGGTTGGCCCAGGAATCTACAGTTCTGGGGCGGAGGTTGCTGTACCAGGTTTGTGCAATGTCTCGCAGGATGATGACAAAAGACTTTGCCATTGTTGATTCATCTCCGCCTGCTGCGGCAACTGCTGCTTCATAGCTCATGATGAATTGGCGAGGGTCGGAAAGCCCGTCGTAGCGGGGTAGGTTTTGTGGATTATACCATGGTGGCCGGGGTTGGGTTTGGAGTATTTGGGAGAGTGGTGACTTTGGGTCATAGGGCATTTGGTGTTGTTGAGGTCTTCGTTGGTTGCGAAGGTTTGGCTCTCTTTCATCTGGGTAGAGTTGGCGAAAGTTTGGTGGCCTCATAGGATGTGGTTCTGGGTGAATTGGTGGTGGTGGGGGTGGTGGATGGCGACGAAGGTTGTCTTGATCCTGCTCCTCGTTCCCCTCTTGCGGCGGGGGCATTTCCTCATCATTCCAACCTTCGGCTTCGGCTTCAGCCGCAGCGAGGGATTCCTCCATTCGGTGAAGCTGTTCCCTGGCCTCGCCTGCCCTTTGTCTGATCGAGCGCAATCGGTTATGCCTCTCAAGCTGATCTAGGCGCCTCTTTTTCTCTTGCAGCTCAGTTTCAAGTCTTTCGAGGGCCTCGAGGCCCAACTCCTCCTCGTCTCTCCCCTCTCCTTCTCCGGAAGTGTGGGGGTGTGGCTGTGTCACCATTCGGGCCTGGGGGCCCGGGACTTCAGATTCTGGGGTGACATCCTCGGCTCCCGAGGGTTGCACAATCTCCTCAGCAGGCGGAACCACCGTCGCCGTCTCACCGGCGACGCGTCGGTCCCTAGCTGTGGGCGCTCTCCTGTTTCCTGCCATTTCGAACTCTCCGATCCCCACGGACGGCGCCAAACTGTTGGAAACACACTTGCCCCACCTCCGCACTTGTGCAGGGGAGTGGCGAAGGTGACCAAGTGTCGGGAGCAGTAGCGAAGGCTAAGGAAACGAGGGCAGAGTTGTTGTGGCTCTGTTCCCAAAAGGATCGTATTTTTTTACACTGTTCACCCCCCGGTATTTATAGGGTATACCAAGGGGTGCCGACCAAATTACAGTAGGGTACAAGAAAGATTCCTCTGCGCTACTCATACAGAAGGGCAATCTCGTACAAACACAGCTGGAGCCGAAACCCTAGTCTGCTTTCCATGCGCCCGCCGCCGCTCGGTTCACGCTCACCCCGATGGAAAGACGAGGGCCGACCTTCGTTTTGCGGAGGTATCCGCCCAGTTGCAGAGTTTGAGGTTCCTCGCCACCAGTTGGGTCTAGGCCTCTTGGCGAAGGTAAGCGGGATGCGCGAGGGTCACTCCCAGCGCTCTTCACGCCCCTTTCCTGCAAAAAGTACCTGAACACTTCCGAAGGTTGGGTCAGTATTCAGAGGTTTGATTGGCGACCTGAGAGACTTAACAGGAT
This sequence comes from Coix lacryma-jobi var. lacryma-jobi, assembly GCA_009763385.1. Lineage (NCBI taxonomy): Eukaryota > Viridiplantae > Streptophyta > Magnoliopsida > Poales > Poaceae > Coix > Coix lacryma-jobi. The sequence goes on along the minus strand of CM019825.1, from coordinate 117,235,143 downwards.
GAAATAGGGGGGTAGGCGGCGAAGGTGCGCGGGACGCGCGAGGGCCGCTTTGTTTAGCCAGCCTGCGTGGTGCCTCTGCCTAGGGCCCCTTTCCCCAACAATTTCGGATTTCCTTCCTCGACGATTCTCTAGTTTCACATTTTCCCTCACACTCGAATTCTTAGGCACTTCATGACCAAATCCTCATCCCGATTCAAGACAATCTAGACAACTTCTTTCTTGGCCCAGTCGGTAATTTTGATCCTACTAAAGCCATTATTGCTAAAACTCAAAGAGTCTCTTTCAAGAATTCAGTTGCTTCAAAGCATTGGGGTAAAACTCCTTTCAGGAACTGGCCATCGATTATTCCGGGCTGGAGAGACTGACTGATCAAGGTAGAAGCCAAGAAGAAGTCAGAGTGGGTTCTTCGCAGTCTAGATCAGTGTATCACTCTGTCCTTAGCCGACATGAAGAGGAACGAGCAAATGCTGAAGGCTGCTTGCTACTTCTGGTCGGGTACTTTCAATACTTTCATGTTCAAACAAGGACCCATGACCCCAAAATTAGCCGATGTGCACATGATGACCGGCTTAAACGTCACCGGATCTATCAACCCTTATAGCTTTCAGGTCAAACCTTCCATTAAGCTTGGAAGCCTAAAATCTGGTGGGTGGTCCAACTATATTGCTTCCTTCAACACTCCACAATCCAGCGTTTCAGAACAAGAGCACATCATTTTCTTGAACATGTGGCTAGAAAAATATTTATTCTGTGGGCAGAGCTGTGGCCCAACCTCCAACTTCCTGGCTCTGGCAGAAAAACTACCTCTGACTTCATACATACCCCTGGGAAAGTATCTTCTGGGCGCCCTGTATAGCATGTTGAATAAAACAGCTCAAAGTTTGATGGAAAATGAAGGCATTCCATCAATAACAGATCCCTGGTGGTTGCTTCAACTCTGGCTTAACCTTCACCTTCATAGGTTGATAACCCCAGATTTGAGGACCCTGTCTTTCCCAAAACTACACCCAAACAGCCAAGAAAAACTACTGACCAATGATGCTAAAGTGAGAAGATGCACTTCATTTGGAGAAGCCGTTGCCATGATATCTATTGATGAATCAGCCAGCTTCTTTTTCAAGATCTTCTATAAAGGATTTCCCACTGCCATTCTCGGTTGGTTTCAATATCCAGACATTACAGATTTTGAGAGTCCATATACTTTCAGATTTCAAAGAGAATGTGATGATGAAGGTGTGAAGATCTTGTGCCAGATCATGAAGACATGCCTCCTGCCAACTGAAATTAGGCATGGTAGAGAAAAATCTCCCATGTCTTATGAATTTTATCATCCTATCATGGCAGCCAGACAAATTGGTTTTGGCCAAGTGCCCCCATCCCTTTATTTTGCTGACACACTCAGGCCAAGGGAAGCAGTAGACTCCGCTCTAGAGTATGACAGAATACTCCAACTGGAAAAATCTGTTTCCCTAAAGATGGTCAAGGAATGGAACTGCAGACCCTTCTCTTCAGCCTCTTTCCAGGACTAGTGGCAGCAATGGAGCATCTACTTATTCAATGAAGCGGTGGCCACTTACTGTCTGAGATTGGATTCAGACTTCCAGGCAACTAACGAGGTATAACTCAATTTGTCTTCTAATTTCACATCTTTATCATCTGTTACCCTTGATCTTACGTGTTGAATGTCTACAGGATCTGGTCACCTTGAATCCTCCAAAAATTGATTACAACATATGGTGTCCAAATCCAAGGATGCTCCCACAATCAAAACTTTGATGAAGAGGAAAGCTCCTGATTTCTCAGATGATCAAACCCTTAGCACTTTCATAAAGTAAGTTGGCTCCTCCAAGAAACAGAAAACTATTAAGCCAACTGCCAAGGTTGTATTCAGAAAGAAGAGGAAAAACCCTTCTGATAGCAGCCAATCCTTGATAGAAAATGTCAATACAGAGGTAATAGAAATTTGTTTTCCTCATTCTCATCATTAAATATGTAACTCTTCATCTTTCAATTTCTGGGAATAGTTTGGCACTCATAATATTGAGTTGTCTCAGGAGCAGGTGGATATCCAAAATGTAGAATCCGAAGCATCTCCTCTTCCTGATTTTGATCAAGAGCTTCCCCAACCAGGTAGATCTTTTAGCTAATAACTCTATTTTCCTCGGTGGATGTTCTCAAAAAACTAATGAAAATTTTCTTTCAGATGTACTTCCTGAGCCTTCCTTAAACATCCCCAATCCTCAAATCAACCCATCTGACCAGGTGCTCTAATCAACATTACCTTCTCTTCCCAATAGCTTCCTATCTGTGATTATTCATCTACTTATCTGTGTAGGAGCAAGGAGAGCCTTCTTCCCCTATCATTCCTTTCAACTTCAATGACTACATGGATGAAGAGGAAGCTTCTGCACCTAGATCCCCAGGAGATCTACCTGAAGAAATCAAGACTCAGCTTCGAACATTAATCCCCCTCCTGGAGGTCAACATAGCCGACTTGATGCAGGATGCAAAAGGAGTCAGGGATATCTTTGATTTGATCAAAGACAACATACCCAAAAACCTGAAAGAGACTCTGTCTTCTGTTGCTCACATAGGATTCCTTGAAACAAAGTTTTCCAAGGCTAAGGCCAAACTCAGGGCACGCGAGGCTCAAGCACACCTGCCGGCACATGAGCAACGTTGCATCTTTGATATGGTCACCGAAAAGAACGCCATAGATCAACTAAACTCAAACTCCATTATTCTTACTGGCAACCTATCGTCTCTGGAAACCGAGAGAAATGAATTGTTGAGAAGGGTTCAAGTTATTGACGAACAAATCAAGCTGAAGAAGGATAGCTTGGAGAACATCCCTATTGTTCTTCTTGAGCACAAGAAAAAGCTAGCAATTCTCCTTGGTGAGCTTCAAGATGTCAAGGCCAAGAAGAAGTCGATCCCTGGCTCCATTGAAGAGGATCAAAAAGAGATTGATGAAATAGATGCTATCCGTTCAAATGCCTTAAACGCATTGAAATCTGTGCTAAATATGTAACCCTAATCATCTGTAATCTCTGACTTGCAACCTCAATCTTCTCTTTGTAAACATTCTTCATTGGTTGACTAGCATCATGACACTCTTATTACATTTGGCATTCTGTGACTTCATCAGCTATTCAGCCAATGCTACCCAGATAACTTATCTTTTAGCCGATTAGTACCAGCACGGCCTATTTTTAACCGATTGATATAAAAATGGCTTATTTAGTCGAATCACCTTAGGATCTAGATCCGAGGGTGCCCCCGAGCCGACGCCTTTTCACCTTCTCAAGTCTTATGCATAAATGCCAGACATCGGCTTCTTGAACACACCGTGCATTCATTGCCTTACTCTTCGGCCTTTGCTCTCCTCATTCACCAACTGTTTTTCTTCTCCACTCGGCGGTCAAAACAATGGCAGACAACCACGGCAAACGCCCCGCAGAGGCATGAGAGTCCGTGGATGGCCCTCCGGCGACCCGTCATCGTGTGCTCAGGTAATGATTCTCCTCTTTAGCGTTTCTTTATGCTCCGAAATTCTGCATTTACCCGAGGAAAAACCCTAATTTTTTCCACAGTCCTCCTCCTCCGGCAGACGGCCAAGGCCCCAGCCAACCCGTGTCAGAGTATGAGTTGGCATTGGACGATGGTGCATGGGCCTTCATCCGGAATGTCGCCGACACCCGACGTCTTATGGAGGAGGAGCGTCGTCGAACCGCCCGCCTGGTGGAGGAACGCGAGGTCCTCCGTGCTCGCCTCTACAGTGCTCTTGAGCACTTAGAGGCATCCGACGCCAGGGTTGCTGGTATTTTTCCAAATTCTCCGACTCATTACTTTAATTACCTTTTGCATAACTGTACCAGTGAATCAGTTGGCAACTATTTTGTTTAAACGTTTAGCCGATTTGTGTCTTGATTCAATTGAATCGGCTATTTAGTCTCTTCCATTTAATTGCAGAACTCCAACAGCAACTCGATTGGCTCCCTGGGCGAGCCACAGCAATTGCTGACTTCGTGAACGCACGGGGAGACAATCTGCGGGCGCGCCTGGACGACGTCGGGACGCGTATCAGGGAGCTGGCCCTCCACGCCATCTGCCACGGCGCCACCTTCGCCCTCGCCGGAGCCAAACTCAGCGGTGCTGAGATCTCCAGAGAAGTCTCTCCCTCTTTCATCGGTGCGAGAACGAGGGAAGATTTCCGGGAGCTGGTGGAAGAGTAACCCCTGGGACTGGTCGTGACGGAGGTGTCACACCTCGAGGACCTTCTGAACAAGCTCCATCTAGATTTGTTTGTATTTTAATGTCTTTTCTGCGTATCCAGCCTAGTAGCCGAACAAACTTGAACAACAGATCTGCCCCTGCATCATCAGGCCACGTAATTTTGTTAAATATCGTTTGCCTGATATTCCTGGTGTCACATTGCTTTGAGCTCTTCAAGGCTTTTCTTTTGATGAATATTCTAAAGGCAATACTTCTTTAGTATCGGCTATCAATTAAAAGACGATACATACATATCGACTACTTTTGTTCTAAAGGTGATACTTTAGTATCGGCTACAAAATCAAACAAATTGATCTTTCGTTCCACCTCTAGAAGAAATAATCTTAAATAACACGCCATCGGCCTTAGCTTATTGGCATCGATGCGAATCGTCGTTAGTAAGTTAACCGGCTGGAACATTTTTGAAGCCGATTGCTTAGATTGGCTGTTGACTTCTGTCAGTTGTCTTGAGAAAGTCTTCCTCAAGAATCCTTCCGGAAAATCACTCTAAGTTCTCAAAGTTCCAAACATCAGGGTCTGAATAAGCAATACTAACAGTCAAATCGGCCGGTACCACTTCCACGGTGTCACTGATCCACTGAATCATATTCTGATGCATGGTAGATGGAATGCAACAATTGACGTGGATCCAATCCCTTCCAAGAAGCACACTATAGGATCCTTTTGCATCGACTACAAAGAAAGTAGTCGGCATACTCTAGCTGCCAATTGTCAACTCGACACATATAACACCTTTAGTAGTCGATACGTTGTCAGCAAAGTTGGTCAACCTCATATCGGTCTTAGTCAAGTCTTCTATAGTCTTACCAAGCTTTCTAAAAGTGGCATATGGCATCAAATTAACCGCTGCCCCTCCATCAACTAACATTTTGTTTAAAGGCCTTCCATCAACAAACCCTTTTGTTGTTTCGGGACCGAGACCCCGAAACAGCAGGTTGTCGCACGAGCGAAAGCACGGAGCAAAAGCGGAAGTAAATGTAGGAAAGGAGGGAATCAGGTCAAGTGAACAGTGTTCCCCCCTTCCCTTGGGAAGCCGGGAGCTTTTTATATTAATCGAGATCGACTTGAAAGTACAAGATTGCCCTTCCAACCACTCTGTTACAATTACAATGATGCCCTACTCAACTACTCTGTGGCTGTACACCGCCTCTTCCGGCGCGGGGGGGGGCATCATCGTAATTTCGCCCTTTGACAGGCCCAGCGTCCCCCCGGCTCCTTTTCCTGACTGGTGGGCCCGCTCCCTTTGACCCAGGCTTCCGGTGACCTACAAAAACTTACGGAAAACCAAAGTCATGAATGACGAAATCTCCCGCCAGAAACGCCGGGCTCCTTTCGCGCGAATGCTTCCTTTCGCACGAAAACTCCATCCTGCTCCGGTCCTGCGGGCCGAAAGCGAACGCGCGCTTCCGCGCGAATGCTTCCTTTCGCACGAAGGCTCCGCCTTCCCTTGGTATACGAACCGAAACGCGCGCTTCCGCGTGAATGCTTTCTTTTGCACGAAGGCTCCGCCTTCCCTTGGTATACGAACCGAAACACGTGCTTCCGCGCGAATGCTTCATTTCACACGAAAGCTCCGCCTTCCCTTGGTCCGCGAGCCGAAACGCGTGCTTCCGCGCGAATGCTCCCTTTGATGAACGCGTGCTTCCGCGCGAATGCGCACGTCCGCACGAAAGCTCCGTCGTCCTTCGGTATTGTGGGTTGGAGGCGCCTGCGGTCTGGGTACCATCCCAACAATAGCCCCTCACAGTCAGATTCGTAAGCTTGCGAAGTTCGACCGTGTCCTTTCGCCAGGCGCCTACGCCCGCCCAAAAAAAAGTGCCCTTCTCTTCGTTTCGAAGCCGGGTTTTTTTAATGAACGTCACGTCGTTCACCTGACATTGCGTAACGGCTGTCAGATCGTTGAGGTGCTTCGTATTCCGTGCCCAGACACCTTTTCATCTTCCTCAAAAGCCGTGTACCGTGTTGGCGTACCGTTGCGGCACTTCGAATCCCGTGTCGGGGGGCCTTTTCGTCTTCCTCGGAAACCGTGCGTTGCGTGCTCCTATAAAAGCGTGAGGGCTTTGGACGGGGTCGACCACTTTGTACTTGATGCATTCCCGCTGCCTCGTGCCTGAGAAGCCTCGCAGCATTCGCTTGAGCGAAAGCTGTCGGTGCCTGCTTCGACCATCCGCTGAGCAACGACTGTGGTGCGTAGCTACCTCTTGCCTTTGTTTCTTTTCGTCTTAGCTCATGTTTCGAATTGGCTATTTCGGCTTGTGTGCTATCACCGCAATTTTCTTTCTTTCTTTCGCATGCATCCATTGTTCATTTGTCTTTCGCGCCATGTTAGATGGCATCTTCCAGTTCCACGTCGACTTCGAGCTCTAGCGAAAGCGGTGGCGCCTCTGAGTCTGTCGGCCGTGAAAGTAGCGTTGATGTATCGATTGGGTCCGGGGGAGCTCCGCGGGTTCCAAGTCACAGTGGGAGCTCGTCCAACGACGGGGACTCTGGCCTTGTTTCGGTGCCTACGGACTGTTCTTTTTATCTTGGCACTTCGCGAATGACGGCTACCGGTTTGCAAGCGATGGCCGACAAGGGGCCTCTGAGGGCGGACCTTTTGGCGAATTGCCGCGTCCCTGGAGACGAAGAGGTGCCCATTCCGCGGCCGAACGAAGCTATTGTCTTTCGCGACTATTTCGCTGCTGGGTTAGATTTTCCAATTGAAGAATTTGTCTCGGACGTCCTTTCGGGGTTCAAAATACAGCTCCATCAGCTGATGCCGAACGCTTTCATCAGACTCGGCGTTTTCGCTCAGGCAATGAAGATGCTTGACTGCAAGACAGGAGCGGACGCTTTTGTGCGGTTTTACGATATTCACCGTCGACCAACGAAAGTGAACGACCCTTTATTAGGTGGCGAGCTGCCCAGCGAGATTGGATGTATTAATTTCGTTCCGTGGAAGACCCGAGGTAGCGTTTCCATTTCGCTTACCTATCGGAATAAGTGGCCAGATTGGAATCGTTTCTGGTTCTACTTACGAGTTTGCTCGAACGAAACCATCGCTTCCGAGTTGGGCAAAGGGGAGAAAAAGGCCTCTCTGCTTGTATCGGTTTTGGAAAGATACCCCGGGAGGCATTGTTGACGCTCACTGATGCTCATAATTAACCATCAACTATTGCATGAAATGACATTAAATGAATTACAAAGCATAGTTGTAGGGTTTGAAACTAACAAGTTCCACGAGTTTTGGTGCTCTCACTTGTTTTGTAGGATATCAATATTTCACCATATAAAAGTATCTCAAGTGAATAATTGGAGTGCACCATTGCGAAGAGCTCGTCGAGATGATCAAAACGGACATATCATTTGCTATATTCGGAGTCTCGGATGAAAAGATATTAATTTCGCAACGAAATCTGCAAAAGAAGGATTTAGAAGACACCAGAAGACACCATGAGGCGGCCCACCATGTGGGCCCACTAGGCCAGACCGACCGGTCCCACATGGAGACCGACCGGTCGGCCACGGAGCCCGTTTTGCCTCCGCCTTATGGAACCTTCTTCCACCGCCTCCTAGGATGCATCTTCACCGTCCCTGAAGTCGGTTTGATCCAAGGGCTCACGTTCCACGCTCCGGGCTATAAAACGAGACCCAGACCCCCCTCTCTAGGCATCTTCATTATTCATCTCCAAATCAGAAACTAGGGTTTCAAGTACAAGTAAAAGTCCCTCTAGATGAATCTCTTCTAGTTCATCTAGAATTAGATCTAGTTCTAGTTCTAGTTCTTGTTCTAGATGTCTAGTTCATCTAGTTGTAATTAGAGATTGGATTAGAGAGAGAAGGAGAGAGCTGAGGAGGAGCCGGATCTGTCAGATCTTCCTCGACATTGTAATGGTGCAGCATCTGGTTCGTCTTCAAGTAATCTCCAGGTTCTTCATTTTCTATTTCTAAGTATTATATTTAATTTCAGTTCTTACTTTATTTTATTTACTGGATCTCTGCTTGTATTGAGTGCTCTAGTTATCGTACGTAATTAGAGCAGTAAGCGTTAGTGTAGACACGGTGTCTAGACTAGGGTTTACCTGAGTTTGCGCCCAATCCTCCGGATAGTTGTGGTAGCCCCAGAGGTGACAGCTCTGTCAGGCCTTTGTAATCCACCACGTTAGGGTTGGTGTTCTCGTAGAGCTTTTGGCAGCCTTCCCCCAACTACCTTCTTCCCAGTCTTTCTCGAGAGTTGGAAAGGATCTGCTACTTCGAAGTAAGTAAAGTATAGTGAGCCTTTAATTAGATAGACCAGCTTAGAAAACCCTAAATCTCTCTCTAACCACTTTACCATTCTTTTCTTGGACGTTCTTAATTCTTCTAGTACACTTCATGTTCCCCGTGGAAATCGATACCCTGGAATACTCTCGGGTGAAAGCTACATCGGTATCCGTGCGCTTGCGGATTTTTCTGTGTGCGTTTAAAATACCCAACAAGCTTTCTGGCGCCGTTGCCGGGGACAGAGTTTTTCTCTACTCTTGGTAGCGACGTTAGTAAGTGTCAACAAGCTTTCTAGCGCCGTTGCCGGGGAACGGTAGCTGTTCTAGAATCGAACCAAGTTCGTCCGTGTTTCTTTTCTTTTTACCACCTTTTTCTTTTACCACCAATCACCACATGGATTTCACTCCTATTTTTAAATTCTTTACTCCAAAGGGCGACTTGTTGGAGCCTCCACCATTATCACACCCCATTCTTACAGATGGCTATGAGCTTCGCCCTGCTCTTATAGCCATGGTTCGGGAGAAATCCTTCTCTGGGTCAGAAGACGAAGATCCATACACCCACCTTAGGGAATTTGAGCAGTTGTGTTCTTGTCGGACTATTGCCGGCATGACACAAGAGACCATTAAATGGAAACTATTCCTGTTCTCCCTTTTGGGAAGAGCGAGAAAATGGTATGACCATTCCGTAAGGGGCGTAAATGGGAATTGGGATGAACTTCGAGACAACTTTTGTCTTGCTTTCTTCCCTCTTTTTCGAATCGCTGATCTTAGAATCGAAGTTCTTACATTCAAACAAAAAGAGGAGACGCTAGGAGCAGCTTGGGCTAGGTTCAAACACCTTACCAATTCTAGCCCAAACCTTTCCTTGCCAGACCATGTGCTACACTTTCACTTTTATTGTGGTCTTAACAAGGAAGCTGCTCTACATCTCGATTTAGCTTTTGGAGGATCATTCTCACATAAACTTGTTAGTGAAGGAGGAGACATCCTAAATAAAATCCTTGAAGACACTCCTTACACTGGCATTTTTGACGAATTCCCAGAAGAAGAAGTCGAGCTCAACCCCGACCAACATGAGGAGGAACACACAACTGAATTTGAAATTCCTTCAAATCCTTCCAATTTGGTTGTCACAGAACCTTCTCTAGAGAAAACACCCTACACTTTAGAAAATGATGAACCCTATCCTTCGGTGTTCTTCTCTGAAAACGAGGAGGATGATATCAAAGAGCATGGAAGCTACTTCATAAACACCTCTTTAAATCCATGCTCATATGAGACATCTCCTGATTCAAGTGGTCTGTCTAACATTGCCACACTCGAGATTTTCAACCCCCTCACGCTTTCTGTTTACAAAAACATCAAAAGGGTGGTTGTAGATGCATATGTTTATCACAAATTTTGTAGATCTCGTTGTGCTCTTAAGTTGGTGTTGGAGGGGAAACCACTTCACCAAATCTCATTCTGAAGGTTTCCCAAAGACAGTGTCCTAAAACAAGCACTTTTCAGATCAGTGTTTACTTTCTTGCTACACTACCCTTGTGTAATGAGCATAGAGATATAATTGTTAAAATATTCCTTCGGGTATTCTTGTCACTAACCTTTGCAGGTCTAGAGCAAAAATGTTTGAAGGAACGACAAACCCAAGGTATGTCCAACTAATCATCATGCAACATTGAATTACATTCATCCAATCTTGATTTTTGCAAAATCCAAGTTTGGGAATGCACTTTGTAAGAACATCTCTTACCATGTTGCTATATTGGTTGTCCCTACCTTTAAGACATGCTCATGTGCTATACACTAATCATGCTCTTTCATCATCATTTGAGTAAATCTCTTTAATGTTTTAATGCTACCTTCATCTACTATAGAATATGTTTAGGTTTGAAGTACTTTCATACATCTCTTAAATTGAGCATGGTGCCTAGTTTAGGAGTAATGATCTTGCTTTCAAAGGTTTTTAAATTAAGCATGCTTAGCTTAAAATGCCTTCCTAAATCAAATTAGACGTGGTGTCTAGGTTGATTTTTAAACTAATAGTATGCTATAGTGGATGTTGGATATTTTGTTGGACTAACCCCTGCAGGAAACTTTCAATATCAATTTGGGAAAGTACTGAGATGAACCCACACTGGAGATGAAGAGACACATGAACTTCAACAACTAGCGCAAGGGAGACACAACTCACTAATCATGGAGAAGTGAGATCTGTAGAACAAGACAGAAGATGAGTGCCACAAAACAATACCTACAATCAAAGCACTCACTCCATGAAAGTAGGTGAACAAGTCTGAGCTGGGTCACAAGAAAATAAAGACCATCGTGGGAGGAACAACACATCTTCACTGATAGGTTGACACACAGAGAAGGAAGGTTGATCCCTCTAAAGATGATTCTACTATACCTTCCTCCTCTCAAGCTCCCATCACTCAAGTTCACTATGAGATAAGCAAGAGAAGACAAGCTATTCATGAAGAACAACCAGCCAGACAAGAGAAGCTTCCACAAGGTGGTTCGACACATCACTCTTCAATGATAAAGGTAACATCTCAAGGTATGTGACCATCACTTTAAAAAGCTTCTCCTTAATTCTAGAATGTGCATAAATAAGAACCAAACATGTTTCAGTTGCATCTTATTTGATCCAACCTAATCAACTCAACATGTTCAGTTCTTTAATCTTTGTTCTTAGCTTTACTCTCTTGAATCTCACTATCTTAACCAATGAGATAAAATGTTATGCATTTAACCTTTGGAAGATGATATATCACAATCATAAAAATATCGACACTTTATGCATAGATTATCCTTCCTTGGGTTAAGTAGTCTGATCTCTTAAATATTTTAAGATGCTACTTTCATGCTCATCCTCCGATCCTATCACTCATGTTAAGATTGAAGAGGACACATAAACAACAAGTTTGTCTTATGCAATGTGCCTAAGGTTAGAGAAGAATGAACAAAACTTTTGGTTCTATTGGTGTTTTTCCACCAACAGAGCCCATGCACTTGATCTCTACCTTGTCTTTATGAGCAGGACACACTCTTGAGCAAAACATGAAGAAGTTTGTCACTCCCAAATTCTACAGAGTGAAGGTCCTAGATCTACAAGAACATGCACATTGAGCAAGATGTTGCCAGCGTCCACAATTAACGCTTCACTTCAAACTACTGGACGAACAAATAACATGAGTGACACCATATCAAGAGGCATAAATAAGAAGGAATGATGGAAGACGTCATAGTCAGAATTAGAGGTCATGAAGTCCCCACAGACTTCTTGATCCTCGACATGAGAAGACGATGATGTCCACCTCAACCTAGGAAGACCATTCCTCTACGCTACAAGTACAGTCATCTACAAGAGGAAATCGATTTTCACTTTCCTGGAGAAAAGGCACGATGCAACTTCATCAACTACATGCCCAATGAAGCACCCAAGAAGAATAGAAGTGAAAGACGCCGCTCTCAAAGCCAAAGAAGACAAACTATCAAGAATAGAGAGACCAATCACGAAGAAGAAGCTATCGACACTGTCCCAGAAAAGAAAGAAGAGAAACCTCAAGACAGTGAACCACAGGAAGTGAAGACTCAGACCAAGAAAGTATGGAAGAAAAAGTCCACACCTAAGAAGTACAATCAATAACAACTTTCCAAACGTCTGACAACCTTGGGAGGTCTGAACCAAGGGAAGGTCCGGTTCGTCGGACCTAAATATCTGAACCTTCACCAAAAGGATTGAAAGACCAAGAAAAGCTGACGAGCAAGTGGATGTTCTATCCACTGTTTGAGCATTGTTTCCACAACCATCAACACCAATCAAAGCTCTGACAGAGGAAACACATTTCCACCGCCAGTCTGCTACATGGCAAGATCGAACGACTACGTCAACATTCAGCTTGGGGGAAGGCACCCCATGTATCCACGTAAGTATCCTTATCCTCTTAAGTTTTCTTTCTATACATAAATAAAATAAAATGAAAAAATGTGGGCACATGAAGGCTCACCATTAATTAGAAAGAAAAAAATATATGGGCACATGAAGGCTCAACGCTATTAAGGGAACCGGCTTGGGGGAGACGCACCCCTGTTATCTTCGTGATCCAGGTATGTCTTATTCACTATCTTAGTTATTTATAATAAGTGTGTTAGGTTAAATAAATAGTGTGTTAAGTTTGCTTAGTTTGTTTTAGGAAGTTAATAGTAAAAGAAGAACTCTCTCTCTAATCTTTTATATGGAAATGATGAATAGTTTCTCTATCTAATTTCTTTCAAGTACCTAGTCTTCAAAGCATGAGTTCTCCTGATTAATAATGATGCTTAAAAATGAAATTAAATGCACAGGTAGCAAATGCTTAACCTAGAGTCTAAGTAGTTGACAGATATGACATAGGATGATCTGAGCTGCTATTATCTTGTTCTAAACAACACTAGAATTCTGGAGAGTTTCCAATATTAATATGACAAATAATTGCATTGAGTTAAATTAAGCTTTGTTGACCCTGTGAGAAGTTATCATACTATTGAATTGAGATCACTTACACATTTCATATATCTTCCGCATAAATGCTCATGATTATCTATTGTTATCCTCTCAAAAGTTTGTTGGAAGCATGTGGCTATTAAAAAAAAGAAAAAAAAGAGAGAAAATCCGAGGAAATAAAAAGGGACAAGTGTCCAAAACCTCAAAAAGATAGATCCCGCGGAAATAAAAAGGGACAAGTGTCCAGAACCTCAAAAAAAATAATGAAAAAAAAGAATATCAGAAAAAAATGGGCATGTGCCCGTCAGTAGAATTAGCCTCATAACCATGTGCCTCTGATAAACAAAAGAGAGTGATATATTTCAAAAGAGCATCCGCCTCCATTTTCCATACACATGCACTTCTCGACTCAATAGTGTGGTTGACTTTCTCTTTGGATCCATTGTTTAATTTGACAACATATGTTTTTAATCTTTTTGAAAATTCATAAAAACTCCGGCATAATGGTGAAGTGACAGAACTAGAGACATATGCTTGATTTGATCATTCTATCTATCAGTTACTCAAGATTCAAGGTAAAGTACTAAGCCCCATGATGAATAATATGATACTTTTTTCTATTCCATATGAGAACTTCTGTTTGAATACATGTGTACTTGTTAGAAGTGCAGATATTGCAGTAACTCCTCATCCATTGTTGAGGTTGGCTTTGCTCGGGACTAGCAAAGTTTAAGCTTGGGGGAACTTGTTGACGCTCACTGATGCTCATAATTAACCATCAACTATTGCATGAAATGACATTAAATGAATTACAAAGCATAGTTGTAGGGTTTGAAACTAACAAGTTCCACGAGTTTTGGTGCTCTCACTTGTTTTGTAGGATATCAATATTTCACCATATAAAAGTATCTCAAGTGAAGAATTGGAGTGCACCATTGCGAAGAGCTCGTCGAGATGATCAAAACGGACATATCATTTGCTATATTCGGAGTCTCGGATGAAAAGATATTAATTTCGCAACGAAATCTGCAAAAGAAGGATTTAGAAGACACCAGAAGACACCATGAGGCGGCCCACCACGTGGGCCCACTGGGCCAGACCGACCGGTCCCACATGGAGACCGACCGGTCGGCCACGGAGCCCGTTTTGCCTCCGCCTTCTGGAACCTTCTTCCACCGCCTCCTAGGATGCATCTTCACCATCCCTGAAGTCGGTTTGATCCAAGGGCTCACGTTCCACGCTCCGGGCTATAAAACGAGACCCAGACCCCCCTCTCCAGGCATCTCCATCTTCATTATTCATCTCCAAATCAGAAACTAGGGTTTCAAGTAGAAGTAGAGGTCCCTCTAGATGAATCTCTTCTAGTTCATCTAGAATTAGATCTAGTTCTAGTTCTAGTTCTTGTTCTAGATGTCTAGTTCATCTAGTTGTAATTAGAGATTGGATTAGAGAGAGGAGGAGAGAGCTGAGGAGGAGCCGGATCTGTCGGATCTTCCTCGACATTGTAATGGTGCAGCATCTGGTTCGTCTTCAAGTAATCTCCAGGTTCTTCATTTACTATTTCTAAGTATTATATTTAATTTCAGTTCTTACTTTATTTTATTTACTGGATCTCTGCTCGTATTGAGTGCTCTAGTTATCGTACGTAATTAGAGTAGTAAGCGTTAGTGTAGACACGGTGTCTAGACTAGGGTTTACCTGAGTTTGCGCCCAATCCTCCGGATAGTTGTGGTAGCCCTAGAGGTGACAGCTCTGTCAAGCCTTTGTAATCCACCACGTTAGGGTTGGTGTTCTCGTAGAGCTTTTGACAGCCTTCCCCCAACTACCTTCTTCCCAGTCTTTCTCGAGAGTTGGAAAGGACCTGCTGCTCCGAAGTAAGTAAAGTATAGTGAGCCTTTAATTAGATAGACCAGCTTAGAAAACCCTAAATCTCTCTCTAACCACTTTACCATTCTTTTCTTGGACGTTCTTAATTCTTCTAGTACACTTCACGTTCCCCGTGGAAATCGATACCCTGGAATACTCTCGGGTGAAAGCTACATCGGTATCCGTGCGCTTGCGGATTTTTCTGTGTGCGTTTAAAATACCGAACAAGCTTTCTGGCGCCGTTGCCAGGGACAGAGTTTTTCTCTACTCTTGGTAGCGACGTTAGTAAGGGTCAACAGGCATCTTCCGCCCGTGGCGCTGAATGACAAAGAAGTCGTTCGCTGCGGAGATGCTTTCGCACTCACCGCTCAGTTTCAAATTAGCCAAGACTTAGTCAAAGAGTGGATGGCTATCGGGATAAACCCGCTCTGCAGCGCAACCTCTTTCGAAGGCTTTTTTGACACGGACGGGTATCGGGCCCCCCTTCTTCTGCTTGAGAGACCCGCGAATTTTGCTCATGATGAAAGCTTTGTGAAGCATATTGAAAGCGAAACGAGGAAAATTTGCGGGCCATATTTACGAAAAGAAAGTGAGTTCCAACTCGGCAACCTCGGCCGAAGTCGTCGCTTGAACTGGGCTTTCGACGCGATGGGCATCAATTATGCCGAAAGGCCTTTGGTTGACGAAGGCAAGGAAGAGACTGAGAACCCGAGGGCGAAAGGCAAGGTCGTGGTCCGGCACGGGGGACGCAACTGTGTGATCCCTCGGCAAAAAGCTGCTGAAGTTGGAGATATTCGCATTGGTCGTCTAATTGCCAAACCAATGCTTAAGAGCCGAGGGGGAGCACTGGAGTCGATCCCTGACGTTGACCCTTTTGATCACTCGAGGGTGGTCAGTTTATGCTTCTGTGCCTATTTTGTTTCGCCTTGCGCCCCCCTTTTTTGTCGCATGCGGCTTTCGTATCCAGCTACTATTTTCGAAACTTACGATTGTGCGCCTTATTTCTGGCGTGTTTTTGCAGAGCGCATCTTACGCTACAGGAATGGCTCCGAAGAAACCGAACGTGCATCTCTCGCACATGGCTTTCAACGATGATGCTTTGGTCGCTGACATGCCGACTTTCGCGAAGATTGGTTCGCGCAAACCCTCTGGTCTGCCCGATGCCACGGAGCGCCCGGCAAAGAAGCCGAAAGCTCCATGCCCTGAAGCCTCTGCACGGGCGCCTGGCGAAAAAATGGCTGCTAGCGAAAGAGGAACTGTGTCCTTGAAAATGCCCGCTCCTGCTGCTGTCGACAAAGGTAAGCTACGCCTTTCGCCGCGTTGCATTCAACTGACACAGGAAACGGTGGAGGGGCAGCTTTTGGGTTACGGGCGGTTGGTTCTCGATGGGGTGCCTTCGGACTACGAGAACCCACGTTTTTATACTGGCTTGAGCTCATCGAACGAAACTGATGAAGCAAAAGAGGAGTCTTATCGCATTGCTCATTCTCTAGGTGCGGCCTCAGATGCCCAACTCGCCTGCCGACTTGATTATCGTTGGGCTGGAATCCTTCCTGGCGGCAGTGAGGAGGCGAATAAGTTTGTGGAATTCTCACAAAAAGCTTTCGTCGCGCTAGAGATCGAAAGAGATCTCCTTAAAGTTAGCAGCCTGAAACTCGACGACGCACTATCTTTTCATTTAGCGAGTGTAAGTGTTTGATTTCGCTGTGGGCTTCGTGGCTCTTTCGGTCTATCTTTTCACCTTTGTTTCGTTGCTATTCGCAGGCTGTCGTTGTTGCTCGTAGCTAGAGCAACCAAAGAGATCTCTACACTCGCAAGATCGAGCACGAGAAGCAGGAACTTGATACTCAAGTGAAGTTTGACACCCAGGTGAAGAAACTTGCCACCGATCTTGAATTGCAGACAAAGAAAGCCGAGGATGAACGCACCTCCAGGAAGGCGAGCCAAAAAGAGGTTGAAAATCTCAGGAAGGAGCTTTCGCAGCTACGGGCCGCCCAGGCCGAAAGGGAAAAGTGCTTCTGACTTCCGTTGGGGAGGCTGTGGCTCACTTCCGCGAGTGCCTTCGAAGCATCAGCGTCGAGGCGGAAGATCCCTCAGAGCGTAACGTCGATAGCCTTATTGGTTGGATTCGTTCCGAGATGGATTCACTGGAGGGACACATGGCCCTCGGCCGAGATTACGCCGTCGTCACTGGCATCAAGGCGATCGGTCATAGCCTTGTTGACGCCGGCTGCTCACATATCGCGGACCTTTTGGTCAAAGAGGTGGACTACTACTGGCGCACCCCTGAGGCGGCGAAAGTCCTGGGCAAGAGATTCTTTGATGAATTCTGGCTAGCGGGTGGGAACGATATGTCGCTCATGCAGTCTGCCATGGGCCGCGGAAAGGTACTTTGGGACAGTAGTTTGTGCTTTCGTTTTGATCCTTCTCACTTTTATTTGTGGCCTGATTGATGTCCCTTCTGAGCTATCGCTTTTGACGCAGACTCCGGAGGAGAAAGCTCACATCCGGAAGGTTTTTTCAGACTACATCTCCGAGAGGCGGGCGCGTGAAGCCGAGTAGGAAGACGAAACGAGCCCGCCCTAGCCGAATGAGGAGGTCCCCGAGAGTTCGGCCGCCGCTACCTCCCGCGACGCGAGTGCTCCCCAAGATGCGGTAGATGAATAAATAGGGCTTGTTTTTATGCATCGGTTGTATTCGCCAGGCTATGTTGTTGCGCAAGGCTTTTGAACTTAAACTGGAATGTTGTATTGAACAGGATGCGGGTGCGGGAATGCCGGACGTTCTCGACATCTGCCTGTTAATGATTAGATCAGGCGATCTTTGTGTTGGAGGTGATTTGTGGAGGAGCTTTCGCTCTAGGTTTCCAACGGCGTCGCTTTCGTATTACCTGAATAAACGCACTAAGAAACTTAAGCACACGGAGGAGCGGTTGCGTGCTTTTTATGAAAACTTTGACCGGCGCGAACTTGAGGCGAGGCGGATGAGGCGCGAGGCGTCGCGTGCGCCGTCAGTCTTCGAAGGCGCCCCGTTTGTTAAAGTGGAGCCCGAAGACGCTGCGCTTTCACCGGATGCGCGGCGATATAGCATCTTGCTTCGCTCGTTGGAGTAGTTTGCGAGTTTGAGCGCATTGTACGAATTTGCTTGAAAACTGAAAACCGAATGTAAAGAATGGGGTTGTTGTGATTCTTATCTTTTTGGTGTTGTCATTGTTATATGCATATACGTATATTTTTTAAAATACGAGCTTTGTTCCTTTCGTCCATCTGGCTTGGGGGTGGTGACCGCCCATTGGCTGACCAAAAACCCTCGCCCCCACACGCGTAACTATTTTGTCGTGTCTTTCGCGCGATTGCTTTCGTTGAGGGGTGGTAGTAAAGGCGCGCCCGCCCCCGCACACTTAGGCGAGGGTCGGTGGCATTCGCGCGAGGGTGCTTTCGTTGCGAGCCCCTCGGCCGATAGTAAAGACGCGCCCGCCCCCACACACTTAGACGAGGGGTGGTATCATTCGCACGAGGGTGCTTTCGTTGCGAGCCCCTCGGCCGATAGTAACGACGCGCCCACCCCCACACACTTAGACGGGGGGCGGTAGCATTCGCGCGAGGGTGCTTTCGTTGCGAGCCCCTCGGACGATAGTAAAGACGCGCCCGCCCCCACACACTTAGACGAGGGGCGATGGCGTTCGCACGAGGGTGCTTTCGCTGTGAGCCCCTCGGACGATAGTAAAGACGCGCCCGCCCCCACACACTTAGACGAGGGGCGGTTGCATTCGCGCGAGGGTGCTTTCGTTGCGAGCCCCTCGGCCGATAGTAAAGACGCGCCCGCCCCCACACACTTAGACGAGGGGCGGTAGCATTCGCGCGAGGGTGCTTTCGTTGTGAGCCCCTCGGCCGGTAGTAAAGACGCGCCTGCCCCCACACACTTAGATGAGGGGCGGTAGCATTCGCGCGAGGGTGCTTTCGTTGCGAGCCCCTCGGCCGATAGGTTGCAAGAACCTTTGTCGGTTTGCTTCACTTGAAAATTAGCTAATGAAAGTGACTTTACAATTTGAATCAGACAGGTTGCGACTGATCGTGCCCGCGATAGTGCTCTCGTTGTTATCTAGCAGTGCGCTTGCTTTTGCTCTTCTTCTGGCTGCGGTTTGAGATGGGCATGCTGCTTGGCGGTGCTTTCGCCTAAAGTTACTGGATTGGTGGCGCTATCTGACCGCGTCATCGATGACACAATCATTAAAGCGAAACCTTGGTTCCTGATGCTTCCTATTCGCACTATGCATCTTGGGTAGGCTTTTCGGGGTTTACACTTGAAAAGATATTGTAGCCTTGGATGGTTGGAAAGGCATGCGCTTTGGTGTCTATTTATATTGACTTGTTTATGCGGCGAGGGCGATGTATTTATTGCTTTGGCTGTACTTGCGGTTTTTTTGGTAGGTGGGGAGTTAAGACGTCGTTCAAGTTTTGCACATACTAGAGGCTGCTATCTGTCTTTCCTAACATTAGGGACCCCGTGAAGGTTGCTCAGCTTGACTTTCGCTACCGTCCTCCCGTTTTGTTAGAGGGACGGTTTGTTTTGCCCGCAAGCTTTCGTTCCGCCCTCCCGTTTTGTCGGAGGGTCGGTTTTTGTATTGCCCGCAGGCTTTCGTTCCGCCCTCTCATTTTGTCAGAGGGTCGATTTTGTATTGCCCGCAGGCTTTTGTTCCGCCCTCTCATTTTGTCGGAGGGTCGGTTTTTGCATAGCCCGCAAGCTTTCGTTCTGCCCTCTCGTTTTGTCGGAGGGTCGGTTTTTGCATAGCCCACAGGCTTTCGTTCCGCCCCCTCGTTTTGTCGGAGGGTCGGTTTTTGTATAGCCCGCAGGCTTTCGTTCCGCCCTCTCGTTTTGTCGGAGGGTCGGTTTTTGTATTGCCCGCAGGCTTTCGTTCCGCCCTCTCATTTTGTCGGAGGGTCAGTTTTGTATTGCCCGCAGGCTTTACTTCCGCCCTCTCGTTTTGTCAGAGGGTCGGTTTTTGCATAGCCCGCAGGCTTTCATTCCACCCTCTCGTTTTGTCGAAGGGTCGGTTTTTGCATAGCCCGCAGGCTTTGATTCCGCCCTCTCGTTTTGTTGGAGGGTCGGCTTTTGCATAGCCCGCAGGCTTTCGTTCCGCCCTCTCGTTTTGTCGGAGGGTCGGTTTTTGTATATCCCGCAGGCTTTCATTCCGCCCTCTCGTTTTGTTGGAGGGTCGGTTTTTGTATAGCCCGCAGGCTTTCATTCCGCCCTCTCATTTTGTCGGAGGGTCAGCTTTTGTATAGCCCGCAGGCTTTCGTTCCGCCCTCTCGTTTTGTCGGAGGGTCGGCTTTTGTATAGCCCGCAGGCTTTCTGAGATTGTCGGTGGCTGTAAAGGATCCCTTTCGCCCAGCAAGCCGACATTCTCGTTTGTTAGATCGAAATGACGAATGTCTCAACCTTATGTTTGGTTGACTTCGTCCTTTGTCAGGCCACACAATTTTTCTAGGGGATTGCGGTTGCTTTCATAATGTGGCGGTTACATTCGGTTGCCTCGTTAAAAAACCTCGCATCCCGATGAAGGGCTTCCCCGGCGAGGAAAAAGAGTGCAGCCAACTTTGATTGCAGAAAATAACAAAGAAAGAAGAAAAAAATACATCCAAATTCAAAAATACGGACTAAGGGTAAAAACGGCGCAAGTTTCTTGCGTTCCATGTGTGGGCTGATTCTTCGCCCTTATCATTCAGCAACCGGAATACACCAGGTGAAGCCATGCTTGCCACGATGAAAGGGACTTGCCACTGCAACTGTAGCTTACCTTGCTTGTCCGGCTACCGAATGGTGACCATGTCTCCAGGCTTGATGTCCTTTCGGACTATGGTCTTGTCCCTGCGGTGCTTCGTTTCGGTGTGGTATTTTTTGAGGTTGTCTGCAGCTTGCAGCCTTACCTCCTCGATGGTGTCAAGTTCGAGGTGCCTTTGCTCCTGAGTTACTGGAGCCATTTCGGTCCGGAATGAACCCAGTTTTACCTCTTCCGGGGTGACTGCTTCCTCACCGTAAAGCAATCGGAACGGAGTGAAGCCGGTAGCTCTGGATCATGAGATATTGTGTCCCCATACAGCTGTTGTTAGGGTGTTAGCCCACTTGCCTTTCGACGAGTCGTACAAGGTTTTTGATATTGCTAAAAAGATTAGGCCATTCACTCTCTCGACGGCCCCATTTGCTTGCGGGTAGTTTACTGAGGCGAAATTAAGCTTGATGCTGAGTTCTTCGCAGAAACTCCTGAATTCGGCACAGTCGAACTGCTTCCCGTTGTCGCAGGTGATGAAAGAGGGAACGCCGAAACGACAAACTATCCTCTGCCAGACAAATTTGGTTAAAGAGGTGGAAGTTATGCTTGCAAGGGCCTTTGCTTCCACCCACTTGGTGAAATACTCGAGAGCGACCGCTGTGAAGCGCAAGTTGCCCGGTGCTGCTGGTAGCGGACCTACTGTGTCAATGCCCCATCTCTGCAAGGTCCAGGTTGACACTATCGGTGTGGTTTCGCTTGCTGGTGCTTTCTGGTTTGTAGCGAACATCTGGCAGCCTTTGCAACATTTGACTAGCTCTCTGGCGTCTGATGCGGAGGAAGGCCAGTAGAATCCCTGCCTCATTGCTTTGTGAGCTATCTCGTGAGGTCCTCTGTGCGCTCCGCACATTCCGGCGTGCATTTCTTCGAGTAGCTGAATGCCCTCACGCTTGCTTATGCATTTCAGGAGGGGGGCTGCTATCCCATTCTTGAATAGCTGTTCTCCGATGATTGAGTATCCTTTCGCTCTGTTGGCCATCCGTTCGGCGTCCTTTCTAGACTCCGGCTCGTATGTTCCGACTAAGTAAGCGAATATCTGCAACCTCCAGTCATCACTGGCGATAACGTGCACCGTGCGGATATATGGGTGTATGCCGGGTCTCTGAGTGATGAGTGATTGTCAACTGGGATGATGCGCATGTTCTTTGGCTTGTGTTGTGCAGGTGTCGAGCACGGATGCAGTGATCAAAGGCGGGGTGAAGGTCAAGTAGAGACGTGCTGTGTCGATGGACCGAGAGTGGCGAAGGGCGGACGTGAGGCTTGGACTGAGGGACCAGAGGCCCGAGGATCAGCTGTGGTGGCTGGCAGCCTGTGGCAGCTACAAGTGAAGACTTGCGGTCATGTGTTGCCTGAGTCGTGGACATGGGGACACGTGTCGGTGGACGGGGTGCACGGGAGGTGCATCCCATCTACGACGTCGGTTTGGTGGTAGAGCTAGGGAAAAACCATCGGGTGGACGGTTTCCAGGTTTGGGCCTCAAAACCTGGGTGTGGACGGTTTCCAGGTTTGGGCCTCAAAACCTGGGCGCTGAGGGTTTGCTGAGTTTGGCCTCAAAACTCAGAAGCTGGTGGGTTGGTTTCCCGGTTTGGGCCTCAAAACCGGGGGTTGGCTGGAAAAGGCTGGTTTCCCGGTTTGGGCCACAAAACCGGGGGTGCAGAGAGAGGGCGGCACGTGGCGGCAATCGGGAGGTTGCGTCGAGGCAACGCTACGAGTTGTGCGGGCGTGGTCGTCGGATACACCTACCACCGAGTTGGTCCAGAATAACCCTAGGGTTTAGCTGGCTCGCTCTGTAAGTAGAGAGAGGTAGAATAGGAATAGAGTAGGCATTAGGAATAGGTTAAGTAGAGGGAGACACCCTCCTCCCCAACGATCTCAGTCATTTTCTCTTTGCTTCTAGGGTTTCCTGCTCTCCCAATCCCCTGCTGTAGCTAGCTGAGATCCGCAGAGAACCATACCTCTGTGTACTGGAGTTTTTGAGGAAGTGAGGTCGTAACCTCACTGTTGTAGCGTGTGGTAGCCACACGGTTGCAGATCGATGTGTTGATTCGCGTTTTGGTTTGTGTTCTTCGTGTTCTTCATTTCTCCGCGATTTTCCCGTCACTCGATCTCTCTCTTCCGTGCGTCTTTGCGAAATCCATTTGAATTATCTTGTTCGTATTTGAAAGGAGATCTTTTCCACTGAAGGAATTTATCTAACTCCTTACGAACAAGTAGATTGGGTTGATTTCGTTTTCGTAGCGCTTTTCAGTTCATTCTTCTTCCCTTTTGATTTCCCGGTGATTGACTCGATTTGAGCGGATGATTTCTTGGGGATAGTCTTCTAACTACTCCGTGATCATCCTCTCCAAGTTTGGGAACGTGGGATTTTGATTTGAATCGATTTGGGGAAGATTTGGGTGAAGGGCGATCAAAGTCGCCCTCCCTGAGTGACCGCGGACAGTCCGCCACTCAGGGCACGGACAGTCCGCGCATCGGGGCTGGTCCAGTCCAGCCGCGGCCAGTCCCTGCTCGTTTTTGGCTTGGGTCACCGGCGGACAGTCCGCCGTGCTAAAGCGCGGACAGTCCGGGACCGAGCAGGGGGACTTCAGCAGCAGTGTGTTTTTGCTGACTTGACCGGCGGACAGTCCGCCACCAGAGTGCGGACAGTCCACAGTAGGGGCGGACAGTCCGGGACCCCAGGGCCGGACAGTCCGGGAATCGTCTGAAGCTTCCGGCTTAGTGCGTTTGCTCGCCCGACTTGTTCGCTTGGTTTCCGGACTTCTCGTTAGGCCTCGTAGTTGACCAAGGAACCTCTCTAGGTATCTTTGCTACTTGTTAGCATAGGTATTTAGGAGTTTCTCGACGTAGCTGACAATCTACCTTCGGGACTTGGTTTTTGGGGTTGTGTTCGAGCCGGAGCTTTTGGCATTTGGTTTGCTATCTTCTTGTGGTGCCTCGCTGTGATCCTAGGGATCATCCACCCTCTTTCAAGGGTCGTGGGCATCACGGTCTCGGTCACAGTTTCTCGGGGTTGATTTTGGGACATTTGGCCAAAGTTTCGAGAGAAATTTTTGAGCTCCCATTCACCCCCCCCCCCTCTGGTCGCCTTGCTAGTGCTTTCTCGGTCCTTCAATTGGTATCGGAGCAGGTTAAGAATCTTCCACCTTAGCCTGTTCCAGATCCACAGAAGGCGACATGGATCGCGGCGTAGGCAAACCGCCGTTCTTTGATGGGACGAACTATGCGTATTGGAAGATACGCATGTCGGCCTATCTTCAGAGCATGGGCTCTTCTGTTTGGGAGATTTGCAACAGGGATGATTACGTTGTCTTGGCTGCTCGTGTTACTCAGCTTCAGATAGATGAGCACGATGCCAATAGCCGAGCGCGTAACGCTCTTTTCTCCTGTTTGAGCATGTCTGAGTTTGATCGAGTTTCTCACCTCCCCACGGCTCGTGAGATTTGGGCTACCCTCATGCGCTTCCATGAGGGAACTTCTCAAGTCAAATCTCGTCTCTACGAGTCGAACAAGCGGGAGTACGAGAACTTTCGACACATGCCTGGCGAGAGCATAGAGAGTTTATTCGCTCGCTTTCAGGTCATTGTCAACAAGATGAGAGCGAACAAGGAGTTGTTGCCTTTTGACGATCATGAGAGGGCTTTGAAGCTTTTGCACACTCTTGATCGGTCAGTGTGGGACTCAAAGGTCCAGGCGATCATCGAATCGTCTAACTATGAGACCCTCACTTGCGACGAGCTCTTTAGTAAGCTCAAGTCTAGTGAGATTGACGCCATGTCGAGGGCTTCTTATGAGAATCCTTCTGGCCTGACTATGGCTTTAGTTTCTGGCTCTTCTAACCCCTCTGGAGGTTTTGCTCTTTCGTCTCTCTTTTCTGTCATAGAGGACCAGCTGGAGTCTTTGGGGGATGACGAGTTGGCAATGCTCGCCAACCGGTTCTCGCGGTTTCACAACAACCGCATGAACCGTCGCCGCGGAGGAGGACGCTCAGGATGCTATGAGTGCGGCGACCCCGATCACTTCATCACCAACTGTCCCAAGAAGAAGAACTCATCTGGGAAGGGTGATCATGGGCACAAGTACGACTCCGGCAAGCGCAAGGAGAAGTACGTCCCCGCGAGGCACAAGCGGAGGGGCGGCTTCGACAAGGAGTACATCAAGAAGAAGTACTTGGAGAAGGCCCAGGCTGAGCAGCGCGCGTTCTTCGCCACGCTCAATGACATCGATGGCTCAGATGACGACTCTGCTTGCTCAAGCGACGACGAGTCCGAGAAGAAGAAGAGGATCGAGGACAAGCTGAATGGTCTCTGCTTCTTCGCCGACGACGACGGCCTCTGCACCATGGCCCTCGATGGCGAGCTGGTGAACTCCCCTCGGAACAACGACGATGACGACACCTCCCAGGTATCTCTCACCCACGATGAGCTTTCAGCTGAGGTAGAGAAGCTTACTGCCACCTTGCTTAGTCAGGATAAGCTGCTTAGGCGTGCCGCTAGAGAGCGCAAGGAGTTTAGGCAGAAGTGGGAGGATACGGTGAAGGAACTTGATTCTGTCAAGTCCACCGTAGTTGTCACAGATGAGGAGGAGTGTGAGGCGTGCACCACGCACATGACTGATCTTCTCACTTTGAGAAGTAAGTATGTTGCGTTGGTAGGAGAGGTGGATGAGCTCCGTGCTAGGCCCATGCTGTTGGGTGCTTGCAAGACTTGTCCTGTCTTGCAATCCGAGTTGGCAGAGAAGAATGCCAAGATTGTGTCTCTTGAGGAGGCCAGCTCGGGTAGCACTTGTGTGGCTAGGTGTGCTTTGTGCGAGGGTTTGGAGATGGAGATTGCTAACGTGAAGCATGACAAGATGCAAACCGAGGAGGAAAACCCATACCTTCGGACCATCTTGTCATGGGTATCTTGTGGTGAGCCGCAGCTCGGGATGATGATCTCCCAATTCAAGCGAGCTGCTGGAGGTCCCGGTGTAGGTTTTGCTCCGGGTGTTGATCTTTCTGCTTTTGGGAAGATTGGAGAGTCGAGTGGTTTGAACCCGAGTGAGAAGCCCAACTCCACCACTACTCCCAAACTAACCAAGCTTCCACCCAAATAGCCTCTCAAGCCAAACACCAAGGATGGGGTGTTTGAGGAACCTCCGAGAGCTCCACCCAAGAACCAAGTGTGGCATCCCAAACCCAACCATCTAAAGAACAAGCTGGACACAATGCCACCTATCCAGGAGGAGTTGCCACAGAAGGGCAAGGTGATCTACACCCACAACCGTGAGTACCAACAACCCCCTTTGAGAGCGGTGAGGTACCACTGTGAGCACTGTGGGAGAGATGGACACTTGAGCGAGTTCTGCTTTAGGCGCAAGAGAGAGGCGTGCCGTGCTAGGGAGATGAACAACCCGGACATGTACCATCCTTTCCATGATGTACATGCGCCGAATGTTCAGAGGAGAGCACCGAAACATGCTGCTAGGCCTAGAGGTCCAGAACCTCAAGTTCCCAGGCCTAGGCAGCAGAGAGCTCCGAGGAGAGACGCTAGGCCTAGAGGTGTTGAGCCTCAAGTCCCTAGGCGTAGGCCTCGTAGAGAGCGTGCCCGGCGGGAGCCTGCATTTGTAGGCTATGGACCCCCGTGGCGGTGGCTTTGCAGTTGAGCGTTTTCCCCCACCGCGTTTTGAGTATCGCGATGGACGCTCCTCCCTTAGCGGACCACGTTTTCCTCAACGTGGTGATCGCTCCTTCCGTAGGCGTGCTAGGAATGGTTTTTCTGCTAACCGTTCTTTTGAGCAGCCGGCCCAACACTGGTATTCCCCTTACTTCACTAACCCTAGTGTTGGCCCGTATGCTCACCCTATGTCTTTTTATTGATGTAGGTAAAACGATTGGAGAACGTTTGGTTGGTGGATTCCGGGTGTTCGAGGCACATGACCGGAAACGCCAAGTGGTTCTCCAGTCTTAGTCCGGTCGCCGGAAAGGAGTATATCACCTTTGGCGACAACAGCAAAGGTAAGGTGCTGTCTCATGGGTCTGTGCGAGTTAATGAGCACTTTGTGTTGCGCGATGTTGCTCTTGTTTCTAACTTGCATTTTAACCTTCTTTCCGTTTCGCAACTTTTTGACGACGACTATGAGATTCGATTTAAACCGAATCTCAGTCGTATTTTGGATCCTTAGGGCAATCTTGTGTGTTTGATTTTGCCCTTTGGAAAAGTTTTTCGTGCGAATTTCTCGGAGTCTTTTGGTACTTCTCGTTGTCTTATGGCTGGACCTTCCTCTTCTGATCTTTGGAAGTGGCATAGGAGACTTGGACATTTGAGCTTCGACTTGCTTGCAAGGCTTAGTTCACTTGGCCTAATCCGAGGATTGCCCAAGTTATCTATGGAGAAGGATCTTGTTTGCCACTCTTGTAGACACGGGAAGATGATTGGCGCTCCCCACCATCTAGTGACTCAGGTCATGACCAAGCGCCCTGGAGAGCTTTTGCACATGGACCTTGTTGGTCCGGCTCGGGTGAGCTCGATTGGGGGGAAGTGGTATGTACTTGTTGTTGTTGATGACTTTTCGAGATATTCGTGGGTCTTCTTTTTAGCTGAGAAGACCGAGACTTTCTCCTTTGCTCGCAATCTAATTTTGCATCTTCAAAATGAGTTCCCTTTGAACTCTATTCGAGCAATTCAGAGTGATAATGGTTCCGAATTCAAGAATTCGGATTTTGAGAAGTTTTGTGACTCTTTTGGGTTAGAGCATCAGTTTTCTTCCCCCTACACACCGCCTCAGAATGGTGTTGTAGAAAGGAAGAATCGGACCCTTGTAGAGATGGCCAGGACGATGCTCGATGAGCATAGGACTCCTAGGCGATATTGGGCCGAAGCTATGAACACTGCATGCTATATTTCCAATCGCATTTTTCTTCGAGCTTTCTTGAAAAAGACCTCTTATGAGTTGCGTTTTGGAAAACTACCCAAGGTGAGCTATTTTCGAGTTTTTGGTTGCCATTGTTTTATACTCAAAAAGGGCAACTTGGACAAGTTTGAGTCTCGTTCTTCTAACAGTGTGTTTTTGGGTTATGGCACTCACACTCGAGCTTATCGTGTACTTAACCTTGACACTAACCGAGTCATGGAGACATCCGATGTCACCTTCGACGAGACCATGGTTTGTCCTTCTTCTCGTTTTGAGCGTGCAGGTGATCATGAGGTTGGCGAACCTCTTTTCGATGATGAAGAAGAAGGTGCTGAAGGGATAGATGACCCAGCACCTCCTCCACCTGCTATGCCGCAAAGAGCGGCCTCTACGACGACTCACGGCCCCGACACATCGTCTTCCTGGGGGCCGTGGGATCCGCCACCCCGAGCGGTACCTTTTGTACCCTCCGGGAGGCACCAACTGCTGTTGAGGGGGAGGCCACTTCGGCAAGGGAGGCGCCATGACACATTCAGCGCCAGCACCCACCTCAGCAGATGATCGGCAGCATCGACGAACGCGTCACCCGGTCAAGGCAAATCTCTCACTTTGCTCATTCTGCATTTGTTGCTGATTTTGAACCCCGGGATGTTGGACACGCTCTGACGGATCCGGATTGGGTCAATGCCATGCATGAGGAGTTAGAAAACTTTGAGAGAAATCGGGTTTGGGTTCTAGTGTCTCCACCTTCTGAATGTCATCCAATCGGGACAAAATGGGTTTTCAAAAACAAACAGGGAGAAGATGGCCATGTTGTGAGAAACAAGGCCAGACTCGTAGCCCAGGGATATAGTCAGAAGGAGGGGATAGACTATGAGGAGACATTTGCTCCTGTAGCACGTTTGGAGGCTATTAGGATACTCTTGGCTTTTGCTGCATCCAAAGGTTTCAAACTTTTTCAAATGGATGTCAAGAGTGCCTTCTTAAACGGCTACATAGAAGAGGAGGTGTATGTTAGACAACCCCCCGGTTTCGAAAATCCCAAGTTTCCAAACCATGTTTTTAAACTTCACAAAGCTTTGTATGGTTTGAAACAAGCCCCTAGAGCCTGGTATGATAGGTTGAAAACCTTTTTGCTTGCTAAGGGTTTTAAAATGGGATGTGTAGATAAAACGTTCTTTCTCCTCAAGCAAGTCACGGATACTCTCTTGGTCCAAATTTACGTGGATGATATCATTTTCGGTGGTTCTTCTCACGCTTTGGTTGCCAAGTTTGCAGACATTATGAGCAGGGAGTTCGAGATGAGCATGATGGGCGAGTTGACGTTTTTCCTCGGGTTGCAAATCAAGCAAACCCGGGAAGGAACGTTTGTGCACTAGGGCAAGTACACCAGAGATATCCTGAAGAAGTTCGACATGGGTGAGGCCAAGCCTCTTCCAACACCCATGGCGACCACGACGGCCCTGGATGCGGACAAGGAGGGAGAAGCGGTGGACCAGAAGGAGTACCGGAGTATGATCGGGTCGCTGTTGTACCTGACGGCGACACGCTCGGACATTCAGTTCGCGGTGTGCCTCTGCGCGCGCTTTCAGGCTCCGCCGCGCACCTCTCACCGTCAGGCCGTCAAGCGCATTATGAGGTACTTATCCTTCTCTCCAGAATTCGGGATTTGGTATTCTGCTTCCTCCACCCTTTCCCTTTGCGGTTATTCCGATGCCGATTTTGCTGGTTGCCGTATTGATCGCAAGTCCACTTCTAGGACTTGCCAGTTTATTGGTTCTTCTCTTGTTTTGTGGTCTTCTCGCAAGCAGTCTAGCGTCGCCAAGTCTACCACGGAGGCTGAGTATGTTGCTGCGGCTAGCTGTTGTTCCCAGTTACTCTAGATGATGGCCACTTTGCGTGATTTTGGTCTGAGCTTTTCTCGTGTTTCATTGCTTTGTGACAGCACGAGTGCGATTAGCGTTGCTAAGAACCCCGTGCTTCACTCGAAGACCAAACACATTGATGTGCGCTTTTATTTTCTGCGAGACCACTATGAGAAGGGTGATATCGACCTTCGCCATGTCGATACTCATCATCAGCTTGCTGATATTTTTACCAAGCCTTTGGACCAATCAACCTTTAATCGGTTGAGAGGTCAGCTTGGTGTGTGTTTCCCCTTTTAGATGGGGGAAACACTTTGGATTTTGTACACTGACTTTTTAGTTTCAGTTGGTTTTGCTTCTTTTTGATTTCTTCGTGCATCTTTTGCATTTCAGCATACGCTTTTACATTTTGAGCTTCATGTGTATAATCTGAAGAATGTAACTATGCTCTGTGTAGTTTTTACTCCGATGCTTTATGTTGATGTTGTAGCTTATGCTCTTTCTGATCACTAGTGTATACTATGAGCTGAGCTATTTTTGAATGGTGAATTTGATAATGAACTTAAAAATGTTCACCATTGAGATATGCAACTAGCATGTGTAGGATATGTTGAAGTCACATGTGCTTTTCATATATGCTAGGCTGCTATGTCTCTAGTGTTGAGTCATTCACTTGCTTGGTATGTCATATTCTATTTAAAATCTGAACAAGTTAAGTGAATTGGAAAGATCGAGATGGGTTTGCTTGTTAGCACCTCACAGTTTCGAGACTGTTTCTCATTGCACTTTGAGTTAAACTTGAGTTGTGTAGTGTATGACCAAAACTGTTGCTTTAAGCTTCTGATTGCTTATGCATAGGCTTCGCACAGTTGAAAAGTTAGGCAATAACAAGCATTCAACCTCTCGCAGTCACATGCTGTTTTTTGAACTTGTGTAATTTCGCCGCTGCAACTCCGATTAAAATTTGAAATCACAAGTAAATGCCTAAAATGGTATCAGCATGATGATTGAACTGTGCTAGGGGTAGTTCACTTGGTATACATGCTTAGCACACTTGACTTCCTGTCCATACATGTCTTGTGCTATTTTGATGGTGAATACCTTTTTCGGCTTAAAACTGCTCACATGTTCATATTTCATTCTTAGTGATCAGCTTGAGCCTTTGCTAGCATTCTGTGCATTTTTCTGAGTCATCGGATCAGAACTCTATCGAGCATCTTTGCACTCTTTTGAGTATACTCCTGAAGCTCCTAACTTGCATTTTGACTCATATGCATTTTGGAAGGGGGAGAACCTCTCTTGTTGGCACTTTTTGTTGGTGCATTTTCTGAGGGGGAGCCTTATTTCTTGATAAGTGCATTTTCAACTAAGGGGGAGAAATTGCAAATCATTACCCTCCGTTTCAGCTAAGGGGGAGTCTTCTTGGTTGTTTGCACTATTCGAGGAGGAGTTTGGTTCCGGTTGAGTCTTTGACATTTTCAATTGGTTTGGAGCGGTTTGCTAGTTGCGTTGAGCCTTAGCCTCTTTCTTGAGGGACTAGCATTTGCTTTTCAGATTTTCAATTGGTGTCGAACTCTTTTTGGTAACAGTCGGTATCGAGCTTTCTTTGCTAGTTGTGTTGAGCCTCTGTGCCTCTATCTTGAGGGACTAGCATTTTGCTTCGATATTTTCGATTGGGATTTGCTAGCGGTGTTGAGCCTGTTCTACCTCTTCTTGAGGGCTAGCTTTGCTTTGCTTAGTTGCGTCGAGCCGTTGCCCATGTCTTTGGGGACCAAGTTCTTTCGCTCTTTCCACTTGACCTTCTTCGGCTTTGCTATGCTTTTGGGTCATTTGGTCGAGTTCTCTCTTCTCCTTCTTCCTTCTTCTCTTTCTATTATGATTTGTGTTGGTAGTTGACAATGCACTCATCAAGGGGGAGATTGCGGATACATGGGTGTATGTCGGGTCTCTGAGTGATGAGTGATTGTCAACTGGGATGATGCGCATGTTCTTTGGCTTGTGTTGTGCAGGTGTCGAGCACGGATGCAGTGATCAAAGGCGGGGTGAAGGTCAAGTAGAGACGTGCCGTGCCGATGGACCGAGAGTGGCGAAGGGCGGACGTGAGGCTTGGACTGAGGGACCAGAGGCCCGAGGATCAGCTGTGGTGGCTGGCAGCCTGTGGCAGCTACAAGTGAAGACTTGCGGTCATGTGTTGCCTGAGTCGTGGACTTGGGGACACGTGTCGGTGGACGGGGTGCACGGGAGGTGCATCCCATCTACGACGTCGGTTTGGTGGTAGAGCCAAGGAAAAACCATCGGGTGGACGGTTTCCAGGTTTGGGCCTCAAAACCTGGGTGTGGACGGTTTCCAGGTTTGGGCCTCAAAACCTGGGCACTGAGGGTTTGCTGAGTTTGGCCTCAAAACTCAGAAGCTGGTGGGCTTGTTTCCCGGTTTGGGCCTCAAAATCGGGGGTTGGCTGGAAAAGGCTGGTTTCCCGGTTTGGGCCACAAAACCGGGGGTGCAGAGCGAGGGCGGCACGTGGCGGCAATCGGGAGGTTGCGTCGAGGCAACGCTACGAGTTGTGCGGGCGTGACCGTCGGATACACCTACCACCGAGTTGGTCCAGAATAACCCTAGGGTTTAGCTGGCTCGCTCTGTAAGTAGAGAAGGGTAGAATAGGAATAGAGTAGGCATTAGGAATAGGTTAAGTAGAGGGCGACACCCTCCTCCCCAATGATCTCAGTCATTTGGTCTTTGCTTCTAGGGTTTCCTGCTCTCCCAATCCCCTGCTGTAGCTAGCTGAGATCCGCAGAGAACCATACCTCTGTGTACTGGAGTTTTTGAGGAAGTGAGGTCGTAACCTCACTGTTGTAGCGTGTGGTAGCCACACGGTTGCAGATCGATGTGTTGATTCGCGTTTTGGTTTGTGTTCTTCGCGTTCTTCATTTCTCCGCGATTTTCCCGTCACTCGATCTCTCTCTCCCATGCGTCTTTGCGAAATCAGTTTGAATCATCTTGTTCGTATTTGAAAGGAGATCTTTTCCACTGAAGGAATTTATCTTACTCCTTACGAACAAGTAGATCGGGTTGATTTCGTTTTCATAGCGTTTTTCGGTTCATTCTTCTTCCCTTTTGATTTCCCGGTGATTGACTCGATTTGAGCGGATGATTTCTTGGGGATAGTCTTCTAACTACTCCGTGATCATCCTCTCCAAGTTTGGGAACGTGGGATTTTGATTTGAATCGATTTGGGGAAGATTTGGGTGAAGGGCGATCAAAGTCGCCCTCCCTGAGTGACCGCGGACAGTCCGCCACTCAGAGCACGGACAGTCCGCGCGTCGGGGCTGGTCCAGTCCAGCCGCGGCCAGTCCCTGCTGGTTTTTGGCTCGGGTCACCGGCGGACAGTCCGTCGTGCTAAAGCGCGGACAGTGCGGGACCGAGCAGGGGGACTTCAGCAGCATTGTGTTTTTGCTGACTTGACCGGCGGACAGTCCGCCACCAGAGCGCGGACAGTCCGGGACCCCAGGGCCGGACATTCCGGGAATCGTCTGAAGCTTCCGGCTTAGTGCGTTTGCTCTCCCGACTTGTTCGCTTGGTTTCCGGACTTCTCGTTAGGCCTCGTAGTTGACCAAGGAACCTCTCTAGGTATCTTTGCTACTTGTTAGCATAGGTATTTAGGAGTTTCTCGACGTAGCTGACAATCTACGTTCGGGACTTGGTTTTTGGGGTTGTGTTCGAGCTGGAGCTTTTGGCATTTGGTTTGCTATCTTCTTGTGGGGCCTCGCTGTGATCCTAGGGATCATCCACCCTCTTCCAAGGGTCGTGGGCATCACGGTCTCGGTCGTAGTTTCTCGGGGTTGATTTTGGGACATTTGGCCAAAGTTTCGAGAGAAATTTTTGAGCTCCCATTCACCCCCCCCCCCCCCCCTCTGGTCGCCTTGCTAGTGCTTTCTCGGTCCTTCACACCGAACTTGGGTGATCTTCCTCTTCTTTCACAGCTTTGGCCGAAAGGACTTGGTAGAACACGTCTGGTGGTAATGACAGATTTTGTGCTGCGGCTTTGGCCAATTCATCTGCCTCTGTGTTTTTGGCTCTTGGAATGTGTCGTAAAGTGAAACCTGCGAAATACTTCTCCATTCTTCTGATTGCTGCCATATACTTGGCTAGGTCTGGTTCTCTTGCTGTGAAATCCTTTTCGGCGTGGCCAACGACGACTTGGGAATCTGACTTGACTATGCATCTTCTTGCTCCGATTGCTCGGAGCTTTCGTAATCCCAGC
The DNA here is from genome assembly GCA_009763385.1 of Coix lacryma-jobi var. lacryma-jobi. Taxonomy (NCBI): domain Eukaryota; kingdom Viridiplantae; phylum Streptophyta; class Magnoliopsida; order Poales; family Poaceae; genus Coix; species Coix lacryma-jobi. The sequence goes on along the minus strand of CM019825.1, from coordinate 117,201,413 downwards.
AGCATGTCTTCATATTCGGCGGTGTTGTTGGTTGTGAGGAATTGCAGCCTTGCGGCGAATCTGACCTTCGGTCCTCTTGGCGGGGTTAAAATCGCCGAGATTCCGGCTCCAGCCATTCCCCAAGCGCCATCACAATTTACTGTCCATACAGGCTCCTCGAATTCAAGAGTTGTGTCGAAAACCATGTGAGTCCAGTCTGCTATGAAATCTGCCAACGCCTGGACTTGATTACGAACCGGTGTTGGAAATCGATCACGTATTCGTTTAGCTCCACCGCCCACTTGTCAATTCGGCCGATAGCTTCGTTGTTGCGGAACAGAGCTTCCAATGGTTGAGCCGATAGGACTATGATGTGGTGAGATTGAAAATAATGCTTTAGCTTCCTAGAAGCCATTACCACCGTATATGCTATCTTCTCCAGCTCTGAATAGTTCAGTTTTGCTCCTGAGAGGGCCTCGGAGACGAAGTAGATCGGAAACTGCATCATATTGTTTTCGTGTTCCTTCTCTTCCACCAATACTGCGCTTACGGTGGTGTGAGATGATGCAAGATACAACAAGAGCGTCGCTTCCGGCGATGGTTTAGATAACGTGGTTAGCCTTGTCAGGTACTCCTTTAGCTGCTGGAAAGCCTGCCGCTGCTCTTCCCCCCAATCAAAAGGGTCAGAGCTACGCAGAGTTCTGAAGAAAGGCAGCCCTTTTTCGGCGGACCTTGCGATAAATCTGTTTAAAGAAGCCAGCCTTCTCGTCAACTTCTGCACTTGCTTTCGGCTCGAGGGTGGTTGCATGTTGATGATCGCCACTATTTTGTCTGGATTGGCTTTAATTCCCCTTGCCGACACTAGGCAACCAAGGAGCTTGCCCTTTTTATGCCGAAAATACACTTGTCAGGGTTGAGCTTCAAGCCGCTTTTGCGGAGGTTGCCGAAAGTCTCGAGTAAATCTGCTTGATGATCTTCCTGTCTCGAGTAAACTCATTATTTCACAACCGGCTACAATGTCGACGAGCTTGTCGATACGAGGCAAAGGATACAGATCCTTCGGGCAGCATTTGTTGAGGTCGGTGAAATCGACACACATTCGCCACTTTCCATTCTTCTTTTTCACCAAGACAACGTTCGCCAGCCATTCGGGGTACTGGACTGGTCGGATTACTCCCGCATCGAGCAATCTCTGCACTTCGGCTTTCGCCGCATCTGCCCTTTCGTTTGACATCTTTCTCAGTTTTTGCTTTCTGGGCTTAGCGCCGCTTGCGACGTTCAAACTATGCTGGGCGAGATCTCTGCTAACGCCATGTAAGTCATTTGCTGACCAAGCAAAAATGTCATCGTTGTTCACGAGAAATGATGCTAGAATGTTCCTTTCTTCTTCCGGCATGCTTGTCCCAATGTGCACAGTTCTTTCGGGCCTGGAAACCGTCAGCGGGATCCTTACCGTCTCTTCGGCTGCCCCGACCTTACATTCTGACGAGCCGGTAATGGCGTGCTCTTCGGCGGTCGGCTGCATTTCGTCTTTCTTTGCCACTTCATTTATGAGGCTGTAACCGGAAGTTGGCCTGCCTTCTATTCTTCTAGAGGCTTGCTGATCTCCGTGCACGGTGATAATGCCGAAAGGGGATGTCATTTTCATGCACAAGTAGCTTTGCTTGATTATGACATTGAACTTGATGGTGAAACCTCTGCCGAAAATTGCGGTGTATGGGTAGTCCATGTTCACTATGTCGAACGTCACCATTTCGGTGCGCACTCTTTCTCCCTCGGCGAAAGATATCGGGATTTGTTTCTTGCCGATAGCGTCGATCTTTCTTCCTCCGAAACCGTACAAGGAATTGCCGACGGGGTCCAAACTGCGCCTGTCCATTCCCATCGCTTCGAAAGCTTTGACGAACAAGATGTCTGCTGAGCTTCCAGTGTTGATCAAAATGTTATGCAAGGTGAAACCGGACACATTGGTCGTGGCGACGAAAGCGTCGCAATGCGGGTAGTCGCGAACTTTGAAATCTGATTCATCGAAACATATCGGCGCTAGTGACCAAGTTGGCCTGTTCAGCGGAAGCCTTGGTGATACAGTCTGGACTCTTCGATGATAGTCCTTTCTCACCCTTTTACTTTTGTGCTCCAGGTTGGATCCGCCCGTGATGGCGAAAATGTGGCCTCTTGACGGAAGGATGTTGTTGATTGCGCTAGTTTCGTTTTCTATCTCCTGCCCCTGCTGGTAACTGGGTTGTGCTTGCTGCCTCTAGGGTTGGGCTTGAACCGGAAGCGCTGGTGGCGGTGTTGGCTGGCGCTGATAGTGCATGGGTGACGAAACCGCCACCGACTGTGGCGCAAAGACCGGGAACTGGTAACCCTGATATGCCGGATTGTACCAATGCAAATTCTGGGGAGGCATGTACTGCGGGGGGTGCATAGGCATGCTTGCGTAGTTGCTGCACGCTATCGCTCCTCCTGCTGGGTCTTGTGAATTGTGAAACACGTGCTTGGAGCTTTCGCCAGAAGCTGAAGCTTGATCCTTGTCTTTTAGCTCTTTCACCATCTTGCTGTATTTACAGTCTCGGGTGGTGTGACCGAAATTGCCATCGCAGATGACACAGTATGGAGGCTTGGCTCCTCTTCCGCGGCCTCTACCGTCTCGGCCGCCACGTCCTGTCCTTCCGCCACGTCCTCCGCGGAAAGCTTGATCGAACCCCCTTTGTGGCTGAAAGTTGGCCATGTCCGGCCTCTCCATGCCCGCTGCTGACTGCGCTGGTTCTTCCTGCAGAGTGTTGATTGACCGGAAGGGTCTAACCATCCTTTGATTCGGCACTGGCGGCGGCCGACTTGCTTTCGTCGCTTGTCTCTGAATCAAACGGGCGGCTTTACGCCGCCGAAAATCATCATCTGACCTTGCATATGCGTTCATCACATCGAACAATTCCTTAACAGTTTTCGGCGGCTCTCTGGACAAGTGAGCGGCGCACTGCCCGGTCCCCAAGCCTTCGGTGGCTGCTGCAATTACCGCAGCTTCCAGCACATTCGGAGCTTGAGCTTTTAGCTGGATGAAACGTTTGAGGTACTCGGATAAAGGTTCATCGTCTTGCTAGGTGCAGTTCATGAGGTCTCGTGTGGTCTTGACATCCGGCCGGAATCCTTGGAAAGTGGCGAGCAATTCGGCCTTCAACTGAGCCCACGAATAGATGGATAGTGGCTTGAGTGTGGTGTACCAATCGTGGGCCACGTCTTCGACTGCCAGAATGAGTGATTTCGCCAAGCCCTGATTGTCCCCGCCTGCCGAAAATACGGTTGTCTCGTAGCTCGCCAAGAATTTGCGCGGATTCGCCTTGCCGTCGAAAGTCGGAATGTGTGGCTTGTAGTTGAGGGGCCACAGATGGGCTTGCAATTCTCTTGAAAGCGGGGAGGTTTCGTCGATTGCATTGTCGAAAGCTGGTGGCTGCTCTCGCCTTGGCACGAACACATTTTCTTGAATTATTGGGATCGGGCCTCCTCCAGCCTTTCCCAGTTCCTGAATTTCCTTTTCCAGTTGCCTCCTCTGCGCCTCCGCCTGACGAAACGCGTCGCGAGTTTCATCTTCCCTTGCTTTTGCCACAAGCTGCCACTGCAACTAATCTCTTTACTGAACCAACCTTTCGATTTCTTCTTGCTGCTCCGTCAGCATTCTGATTGCTTGGGCATGCCTGGTAACTTCAGCATCGTCGCCGGGCTCGTCTTGGACGATCCCTTCCGGCGTGCCATCTCTGCCGAAAGGCTGCGAGTCACGGCTTGAGGTTGCTATCGGCGGTAGCTGGGTTCCCGTCGGGAGCGTGCTGCCGAAAGCTTGGGTGTTTTGGGTTGTATTCGGTGGTATTTGAGTGGTTAAAACGGATGCCGCGATTGTGCCATGGCCATCCTTGTTCGCGGCAACCGTCTCGGGATTGTCAACCGTCTTCAGCGCCTTCCTCGGTGGCATGGCAAGCTCGGGCGACAACCACGGTGGGCGCCAATGTTGTTTCGGGACCGAGACCCCGAAACAGCAGGTTGTAGGTTTGCCCGAAACAACAAGGGTCTGCCCTTGGTCGATCGTAGGTTGTAGCCGCGCAAGATCGGAGGACGAGGCTTGAAGGAGGAGCGACGGCGAGGCGTCGTCGTGGGCGAGCGTGGGAGGAGGCAGGGAGGCGGTTAGGGCAGAGAGGCGGCTAGGGTTTAGACTCCCGACTCCCAAGGGGAAGCCGGAACAATATTGTTTTCCTTAATTCCAAAGAATCCGGATTACATCGTACTTATACCCCTAATAGGCCTTTTGCTAAATAGCCCCTTGATTTAACTACTAATATTGAAAGACAAGTCCCAAATCTAATAAACCTCTCGAATCAAATAGCCTCGGTCCTTTTAGCCACGGTTGCGCCTAACATACTGCAGGCCGGTCATAACATAAATACATCCTTCCATCTTGAGTAATCTGAATAGAATAAGAATTCTAATATAAATAAAAAATTAGATGCTAGAAATCGTAATTTAAATAGATCTCTTTGATCATGCGCAATCTAAATAAGGTTAAGACGATAGTTACAAATCCTTGTTATATAGATCACTCTGATCGTGCGCAAAATAAATGGAATCCTAACAAAGTAGAAATTACATAATTCTTTCGGGAGCAAGTAACGCACGGCTGGCCGTACTATTGGTTTATGGCACGCACAGTCCGTTTTAGGAAATAAAATTTCCACCGAGTTAGTTTTTTTCTTTTACAGTAAAAGTTGGTAACATCCACCGCTAGCCAGCTGCACCTTACAATTTTCCAGCACGTTGTGTGCCATCTCGTCTGTCGAAGCTTGTTATGACCTTTCGCTTAATAAAAAAATTGAATCAAGTTGCTGGACTATGAAAACTGTTGCGCTAATTGGTACACACATATTGAAAATGATGAGAAAAAACAAATTAAATAGCAATGCATAAAGGATCTCAAGAAGTGTTAACAAACATAATTTATAATTTCTTACTGTTCATACTATATTATTGCACAAATAGTCATCCTGGTCGGATGATCTTTTTGACCGGTAAGAAAATACTAAATTGCCTATTTCCGTGTGCATTATTGTCAAACAAATATCACTTAAATTGTCTAAGAAAATACGAAGGTGCTAACATGGGGCTGCTAAAAAAACAGGTGACACTAGATTAATTGCTCAACTTCGTATGCAGTCATTTGTCTTTACGCTTAACCATGAATGTCGATGCTCACCGGTGGAGATCACTCTATCGCTTCCAGCCACAGCTCCAGCCAGAACGTGGCTCTGCCCACCTTAGCTTGCCCAGCATCTATCAATGGAGGCGCAGAGGACACTGAATAATCATTCCAAACAGTTGGAAAGCAACCCAGAATGCAAAGGAATGATATTATTCAATTGATAAAGCCCAGAGGCATACCACTAATCTTGAATTGATGAAGCCAAAACACAGAAAAAAACATATGACTATTCCTGTAAATAAATACATGTGTAACAAATCAGTACATTGAACGGTTTAAAATACATGTGTAGATGCAAATATAGTGACTCAAAATAAGTACCAAAAAGTGTTAAATGTTTCTTGAGCCCTATTGATGATGAGAATGTTGCTGCTAGAAACATTGTAATGGACTGGATTTTCTTAGGCAATTTAAGTATCATTCATTAGGCAACAATTCTTTTCTAATTAGGCAATTTATGTAGCGTTAAAAAGCGAGTACAATGTTTGTGTTCATTTGAAACGCACGACACTATCCCTCATCCTCGGTTTATTTGCAAAAAAGCATATCAAAAACATAGACAAGGTGATGATGTCGAAAAAACTAGATTTTGCAGACTAGATTCTAGGTTTTAAGATCACAAAAAATATGAAAGACAAATTACCCATGTGATAGACGTCAACCAAGGGAATTTATCAGTAGAGCCTGCCCTCCGAACAAGTATTTCAGCTATATGACCATAATATATATTCTTTTCATTTAGGTTATGATAATCAACATTGAAAGCATAAAAAATGAAGACAACCTCTAAGAGTTTATACAAAACATTACAAAAAGCAATTTTTAAATGTTGCAGGTACAAGCACTAATTGTAAGAAAAACATTACAAAACTCACTAACAAATTGAAAACATTAAGGTTGAACCGGTTCTAAATACAGGATGCCTGTCAATCTGAACGAGAAGACTAAAATTGACTATTTAGGAGCACATTGTTGCCTAACAAAGACACTTAAATTGCCTAACAAATGATACTTAAATTACCTAAGGAAATGGTTGTTTTTTTCTACGCATAAAAGACAAAAATTGGAGCAACAATTTTAAAAGTACAGATGCACAGTTTCCACTAGAGGTAGGTTTTCTCCTTGTTCCCTATGGATATTGCAGGGTTAGCAGTTGGCAGTTGCACTATGTTTGCTTGCTGCCTGTAACTTGTGCTGTAGTAATGCAGCACTGTTCCTTTTATGCCTTCGATGTTTTCAGTTTACAGCAGGGGTTGTGACTGACTAACTAATTGACTTTGATTGTAATTGAGTGATGCCTCTCACCAACACAGTGCCCCCTTCCATTCATGTTTGAATTGGAAATTAATATGCTGGATGCATAGATAATAAACTAGCATAATGATGTCAGTAATCTATCATTAACCACTAGCTCATGTCAACTCTAAAAAATATAGGCACATGTATTGATTAAATTACATAGATCTAGTATTTTGATTAGACTATTTTATTATCCTGGACTAAACAAGTATACTAAAATCCAACATGTATTGGATCCACCATCATGAGACTAAAAAGATCATCCCTAAGGGCTTTATTTTTGGTATATAAGCAAGATAGATTTGAAGCAATTGAGTCTATCAAAAAAAAGTTCACGTTGTAGTAGACTGTATTTTCTTAGGTAAATTAAGTGTCATTGATTAGGCAACAATATCTTTCTAAACAGACAATTTAAGTATTCTAAAAAAATAAGTATAGTGTCTATATCCATTTGCAACCCGCAGCCCCACCCCAATAATAATGTCATCCAATTTAACATGTAGGCTTTACCTTTTCAAACTGCATAAGCAAAAGTACTTTCTAAAAATAAGAATTGTTTTTGTCGAATCAACAACATCAAAACATGAAAGAAGCTGTCATAACAAGATCCAAATTAAGGATACATCAGTTCTCCTAATTCCAAATTAAGGATATCATTTCCACTTCACTTGCAAAAAAAAATATCAGTTCCAATTCAGTGGTCCAGCTAGTATAACATATACATGCATCCACTATCTCTGTTTGGAGGCAAACAAAAATAGTCTGCATAAAAATATATTTGCAACGAGTGTACAAAATAGTCATGTGGTGCTGAGGATCATGATTTCACGAAAGAATTCACTCAGCGACGAGTGTACAAGAGGGTTTGGGTTAGTGGTCGCAACATGACGGTGATGGCGGACAAGAGGACGGACGTGAGCATTGCCCGCCAGGGTAGTGGAAGATGACGGTTTGCACAATGCTAGCGGCAAGGGCATCGTGTCGATGAAGTCGGCAAGTCGCGGGTGCTGAAATCCCAATGGAGGGGATAACGGATGAGAGTTGCGTGAGGTAGTGTGCGAAACCGAGAGTACAAGTAGAGATGGCGCCAACAAGGAGGAATAAGGATCACACGGTTCCCAACCACACGTCATTTCTCCATAACAACGAACAAATATATTTGCTATATAGGTAATTTTGAAAATAATGATAAAACTCTCCACTGAGATTGACCTTATGGATATAGATCTCGTGGCAGCGCACGGACATTTACGTAGTATTACTAAATAAATCATGACATATAGACGGACGGCCGGCCGGCCGACCTCTATCTGCCATTCTTAGCTAGCTACTAGAATTGCTCTGCATCGAACGTTCGTCCTTCATATATTCTTTCGACGGCGACGAAACATATATACAAAGTGATTGATCCGCTGTGTTGATGATGGGACGACGACGGTGCATAGTAGTAACAGAGGTGCTGCTCGCCGTGGTGGTGGTGACGGCGGCGGTGGCCGCGGTGCGAGACGACGACTTCTTCGTGGAGGGCTCGGTGTACTGCGACACGTGCCGGGCGGGGTTCGAGACGAACGCGACGACGCCGATCGCGGGCGCCAAGGTGCGGCTGGAGTGCCGGCACTACATGAGCGCGAGCGGCGCAGTGGAGCGGTGGGTGAGGGGCACCACGAACGCGGCGGGGCGGTACCGCATCAAGCTGGTGGACAACCGCGGCGCCGAGGAGGTGTGCTCGGTGGTGCTGGTCAGCAGCCCCCTGCCCGGGTGCGGCGAGAAAGAGGTGGGCCGCGACCGCGCGCAGGTGGAGCTGGACACGGACGCCGGGGCCGGGTTGGCCACCACCGTGCGCCGCGCCAACCCGCTGGGGTTCCTCAAGGATCAGCCGCTCCCCAACTGCGGCCAGATACTCAGCAGCTACGCGCTCGGCTCCGCCTCCGCGCCTAGCTACTGACCTCACGGACTCCGGACTCGGTGTAGCTACGTTGCTCTTGTCGCGGCCCTTAATTAGCTTTGGGATTAAAAAATCCATTCCCTTCCTGCTTCTTCAGCAATGCATTGCATGCAGCTCTTGCATTTGGCTTGCCTATGTTTATTTTTATTTACTGAACATTAAGAATTGATCTCTATCAGTATGTAGGCAGTAGCACGAGAAATTAACCATGTTCTGCTTCCTGTCTGTGTGAATATCGTCCCTGCTACTAATATAATAGAATAATAGATATACCGTAATATATACAACAAGAATATCCCAACTAATATAGTACCGGCACAATTACACATATATATGCATGTATATCGGTAACAGCTAGATCGTGACTATTATGTATGTATGCATGTATGTATAGACGGTACGTACTTACTCCTGTATAAAATAAAGCTACGTGTAGCGCTGCTAAAAGCCCCAAAACTGGTGCGTGCGTCCGCGCGGCGCAATTCCATTCCTCCTCTGTATCCATCGCTTAGCTATCTGTTGCTGCTCCATGCCACAGAATCAACCTCATCCCTCGCAGATTTGTACAGCTCCAGCCTCTTCAAGCATTGCTGCCGGCGCTCCATCATCGCCGGGTCCTCATCCAGCATATGCCCAAACTCCCCAGCCTGCTCCTCCGATCAGACGACGACATTATATATTGAGTAAATTCAGTTACCAATGTATTTATCATACGGAGTATAATGTATGTACCCGGACGGACGAGACACAGCAATCAAATGACAATATTGCCTACCTCTTTCTTCCCGATCTGCACATAGAAATGGTTGAGCAGAGACCTCTTGGCCTCGCGAACTTGGCAGTGGACAGCTGCCTTGGGGATCTTCTGCAAGAGTTCGTCTCCAATCATCCGAATGTACTGGGACACGTTGGAGGCGATATTCCTGAAGTGACCATCACCATAGCGGTCCGGCAACGGCGGCGACGGCTCCACGGAAGAAGGTTTAGTTCCGACCGGCTTATTAGTTCCAACCTTACTACTAGGATCAGCAGGATCCTGAGGGAGCTTCCGGAAGAATTCCACCGTCACGTAGGCAGCCTCCATGTCCACTAGACGAAGTGCTGTGCTGCGCCCATCCTCCCGAAATCGTTCCAGGGCTTCATTCGAAGCGGTCGCAATTGCAGCTTGAAGAGTCGGGAATCGTCTCAGTTGCTGAAATCCGAAAAACATGCATACCATGTCAACATCATCATCTTTTTATTCCTAGTCTAGATCTAGGCATGAGATGTTGTTTGTTGTATAATAATGCTAGGCTGACAAAGCGCCGAGAGTAGTGGAAAAAGGACGCCACCTCTGTCTCCCCTATGGATTTCCTGACCAAGTCTTTTAGAACAACGTGGACCTGGAACATACATTTGTTAGACACTTTGACACAATATCTCACCGTTAATTGGAAGCTCAGATGTTTTACCAAACATGGAATGCAGGCATTTGGACCATGTCAATGCAGGATACTACTCTCTTCATCCTCAAATAAATTAATTTCTAGAATCCGTGCAAGTCAAACTATCTTAAATTTAACTAACTTTATTCTCTAATATAAAATGAGCACATTATAAAAATATATTCTATGATATGATATGTCTAATGATATATACTAATTTGATGTCATAAATCTTAACGTTTTTTCTAGAAATTTGGTTAAAGTTTTAAAATATGTCTTAAAACAACTCTAGGAATCTATTTATTATATAGGCAGAGGGAGTACTATAGTCGAGAAGCAAAATAATATATATGCATATGCTGCATCACTAATTATCATCATCAGTTACCATTTAGTGCAAGATTGACACAACGAATAGCAGGACAAGCCATCGAAAGTAGTCAGTTTACCGCATCAACCGTGGCTTCAGCTGGACCTCTGAAATAGGTAATGCCTTTTTCAATAAGCCGACGGTACCCTTGTTCAGGAGCGATAAGATGGGGCTGATAGCCATCTGCTTCTGAAACCACCTTCTTCACGTTTTGCACCGATAGATAGCGGTCAAAGGGAAGCTTCTTAAAAGCAGCAGGGAGCTTATGATCAAACACGCCATATATTCTATCTCCACCTGACCTCCTGAGTTAGGCAACCAAGAGTTCACGAAACAGAGTAAACCTATAAGAACATAATAGATGCATACGAGTCCTCCACAAGTCATTGCAAGATGAACTGTTAGCATAAACTTCATACAGAGAAGAAACTGCATGTTTGATAACTTTTTTTTTTGAAAATGTTGACCATAGAAGATAGTGAGAGGAATCCTGAAGCACCACCAGCAAAAAAAAAGTACGTATCGGATAAATGGGGTCATAAAACTTGGTAAAAAAACTGAACATGCAAATGGAATAATGAGTAAGAAGATATTTAGATGGTTCATCATGTGCTCCTTGACATTTTAAAAATGAACAAAAGGCTTTAAAGTCCCCCAAGCTATGTACTAATAGAAACAAATACAAGACGCAAAAGAAGGATGATACTCACCCTCCATCAAGATGTTCCTTGAAAACACGGTCAAATGCACGGCAGAGGTCCAATATGGTGTACAGTTGAGCCTGGGACATTTATGGAAATCACAAAATTGATAAGAGAAAATACACGCATGGTTATTTTGATTGTCTAAATATGATATAACTGACTAACCCCTGGATCAGCAGCCACAGCTCTCCCAATGATGTTCAACTCTGATTCAAGTTCATCTATAGTTTTGTTGATTGTCGCTGTGATACTAGGAATGCGTGCTTTGATAACAGATTCAAGATGCTGAAATGTTGTAATAAAATTGCTGAATATGCTGTTTTGTTCAGATATAAGTCCAAGAAATGAGCTTTAAAGTTACCTGAGAAAGAAGCTTAGCAAGATATTCGGAACCCATCCGGCTTGCTAAATGAGCATAGTCAGGACTGGTTTCAAAATATTCCCTTTCTTTTTCCCTCGCTGCAATCATGTCAACCTTCCTATTAATATCTGCTTGTGAGCGGTTGACGATTCCAACCCAAGGATTCTGCAGCCGATAGGCTCTTCCCTCAAGAACCTAAGAGGGGCGAACGAGAACATTTAAGGTAGATCGGCAATCAATCATTAGCCTTACAGATGTCAGAAATCCACAATATAAACAAAAAAAAGACAAATAAGCAACTTGATATTTTTCAGTAGGTGAAATTAAAGTTGGAGAAGACGGACAAGATCAATCTTACATCGAGAGCATTTGTTCCTTTATCCATTAGGTCCAGCTTTGTCAACACACCAAACGTCCTTTCACCTTATCATGTAGAAACTTTTAAATACTCATTGTATGGAGAACATATGGAAGTGCCTATGTCCTAAATCCTAGTACCTGTTGGATCAACTTCTTTTGAGAGCTTAATTGCATCAGAAGTTGCAATATCCTGATTTGCTGGAGATATAGCCAAAATAATACAATTGGGCTGCAAAACGTGTATAAAAAGCTTATTTTCACTTCAATAAATGGCCACCAAAGTGAAAACTAAAAGAATACTCCCACACAGCCAGGCATATTGTTATATCAGCAGATGCTTGACCACGCGTATGGAATTAGTGATAGAAATACACAAAGGCAACAATAAATGTGTTTCATAGTAAACAACTTTATTAATGGGATCCTTATCTGGCTTGCTACTTGTCAAATTGAATTGAACAAACAGGGATGGCGAAGTTTGATATGTATAAGATACATGATGCGAATAGTTACAGGAACCCAAAAAACAGATTACACACTAATGGAACCATGCTGCAGGTAATACAAGAACAAAGGGTTCACTGTGAAGATATGATAATTAAAATAGAATAGTATTAAGTTAATTTGTTACCTTAGCAACATATGAGTGAACCATATTCTCTATATCTTGCACAATACTATCAGACTGTCCCTCTGTGTATTAGCAAATGAACAAGCTGCCAGAGGTGAGACTAACACTAATACCAAATGAAAAAAAATACTTCTTTTCCTTTCTAATAAATAGAAGAACATACCTACAGCAACTTTTGTCAACCCCGGTAGATCAATCAATGTTAAGTTCACAACTGAAAAAAAAAGAAATTTTAAACTATTATATGCCAAAATGCAAAGGAAACAACAGTTGGAAGTTGAAAAGATAATTAAAAACAGACATGCTTCAACAACTGTACAGAACGATACAGTATGAGTTGGATAAAGCTATAACAGGTTAGAATTCTGGACAACAATAATACTTTTTGCATGAATGATATGTGGTTTGAGCATCTTAATCTAGAAACATTTTTATACAATCATTCAATTCGGACTTGCAACGTTCAAAACTATTTGACATGTGACATATGGCATGATACACACTGCAGATTGAAAGAACTGATTTACCCTTGGGGGAGTAGATGCTGAGATGAATAGGGACAGGAGATATTTGCTTAGTTTTTCCAGTCAGTCTATCCGTCTCATCAGCAATTTCTTGGCGAACAAGGGCTGCACCATAGTAAAGAGAAATTATTGTTTGTGTGCTCATTAAATTTTGAGAATTCTACTTATCGTCACAAGGAACACATTTGAAGCAATATACACCAGCTGAGGAATGCAGGGACCTGAACTTGACACCCTACACTATATGGTATATGCATCTGGTTGCGATGTTTACCAAGTTTCCGTGCATTAGAAATTGGGAAGGTCACGAGAGATGTCTGGTGGACAGAGGACAGAGGACAGAGGACACAAACAAACAAAGATTAGGGTGAGGTTCGCACCAAAATCTGAAAACCTTGTTTTCGGCATATGCAAGAACTCTGCGTATTCTTGAGATCCATTCTCTGTCTGGTGCAGCTGCAGCACTAAAGGTCTTCGCGTGACAATTCCTGTATACATATTATTATTACTACTCAGAGAAATTTCATTCCTTAATTTTTTGATACAGAGAAATTTCATTCCTTAATTTTTTGATACAGAAATTAAGTGATGAACTATAACATGTTGGGGACTGAATGAAATTGAAAAGGGCAAAAAGCTGAACTGACCCGATCCACGGGGAAGAAAATCGGTGCCAACAATGCTCTCAAGTACAGAGGACTTGCCCGAGCTCTGTTGCACGGATTAAAAAAAAAATATTGCTGATGGATCAGTAAACCAGACCATGCAAGAATTTATTAGCAAAAGTAGAAGGAATAAGGAATTAATGTTATAGCATCCATGTTGTACTAAAAAAGGAGGATGGAGGACCGGAGAGAAATTGAGACGAGCAGCACCTGGCCTCCGACGACGGCGATGGTTGGGAGCGACTCCCAGAGGGTGGGCAAGTCGCTTCCTCCTCCGTGGTCTCCGAGCGCGGTGCAGGCGCGCTGGATGCGGTTCATCAGCCCGATCAGGCCCTCCATCGACGCCATAATCTTCTTCTTGATTTGCTTACAAAATTCACCTGTTTTCCACTTTCCAGTATGGTCGGCACTATTCCGTTTCCGTTGCGTTTGCGTGGGGAAGAAGAGGAGGAGGAGGAGGAACCAAGGACGACTGACTGGAAGAAGAAAGTTCGAAGAAACAGACTAACAGAGTCGGCCGGGAAGAAAGAAAACCTCCCAGCGAAGGAAGCCAATGCATTCCAAGCCTCCAAGGCTCCAAGGACGACGACGACCTCTGGTATGCAGTCAGAAGAGGACACGGCGACGCTTTGAATTCCACACGGGGCGAGTCGAGGCTGGGCCCAACTTTGGTCGTTCGGCCACCCAAGATGACCCAGCGCAGCCAGACTGGCCCATATCCATATGGCACAACTGCACAAGAGGGATAAGCTTTTTTTTTTTTTTGAAACATTGCAGTACCCTTTATTCATTTAATATCGTTACATCGCTAGCTATAATGTCTAGAATAAACCTAGGGGGCTCATCGTCCCAAGTATAATTTTTATTCATTTGCATCGCTCTTTTTGCTAATTATGCGTTGTTTGATTCTCCTCTCTATTACAATGATCGATCGTGATATCCTGGAAGCCACTCCAAATTATATTACATTCATCATATATAGTTGCCGCTGAGTTTGTTGTGAACCCTCCTTCTTTCATTGTTGAACAACCTCCATACAATCAATTGAAGTATCACCCGGTTGCATCCAATGAATTGTGCCAGCGTCAGACCTTCCTTTAGAGCATAAGCTTCCACCATTGGCGCATCCACCAGGTGTGGTGCATAACTATGGGCAGGAGCAAGAACTCCCCCCGTGTAGTCTCTTATAATCGCTCCCACACTGCCACAACCTGTATTGCTATCAAAGGATCCATCAACATTTACCATCAACTTCCCTTCCGGGGGCTTCCTCTATCCCTATCGAAACTGAAAATTCTTCTTAGTAGCTGCTTTTATAATTTTTTTTTAAAGCCACAATAGACATTGCCGATCTGAATGGACGCCTGGACATTTCTCTCCATGAACCATTTGTCGCCGCTCCCAGCAAATATACCAACCAGCCGAAAGCACCAACTCTGCTAACCCCACGTCTAGTGCTTCAACATGCTCCTCTTCTCTGATGATCTGGTCAATTACCGCTGATCCCGAGCGATCAATCTGCAGGTACCGTTGTAACCTCTGCCAAACGCCCAGGGAACGCCATACCTCCATCGCCCGGTCACAAGTGAACATCATATGTTTTATATCCCCCGCTCTGTTCTGACAGATTGGACATCCTCCTGATTTTCCTACATGCTTGTTAGCTAGGAGCCTAGGATAGCTCAGCATGGTACAAGCCCCTTCAATGCTCGCCACCCAAATATTTTTATTGTCCCAGTGAAAGTGCAATGGCCCCCTAATTGCGGATACATGGTGTATACCGAGACTCTAAGTGATGAGTGATTGTCAACTGGGATAATACGCATGTTCTTTGGCTTGTGTTGTGCAGGTGTCGAGCACGGATACAGTGATCAGAGGCTAGGTGAAGGTCAAGTAAGATGTGTCGTGCCGAGGACCGAGAGTGGCGAAGGGCGGCGTGAGGCTTGGACTGAGGGACTGGTGGCCCAGGATCAGCTGTGGTGGCTGGCAGCCTGGGACAGCGACGAGCGAAGACTTGCGGGCACGGTGTTGCTCGGGTCGAGGACCTGGGACACACGTGTCGGTGGACGGGGTGCCGAGCGGTGCATCCCTCTACGGCTCGGTTTGGTGTTGAGCCAAAGAAAAACCACCGAGTAGACGGTTTCCAGGTTTGGCCCTCAAACCTGGGCGCTGATGGTTTCCGAGTTTGGGCCACAAACTCGGGCTGAGGACGGTTTCCAGGTTTGGGCCTCAAAACCTGGGTGCTACGGTTTGCTGAGTTTGGGCCACAAACTCAGGCTAACGGTCGGCTGGTTTCCCGGTTGGGCCTCAAACCGGGGGTTGCTGTGAAGGCTGGTTTCCCGGTTTTGGGCCACAAAACCGGGGGTGCGACGTCCGAGAAAGGACAAGCAGAGCGGTGGCGGCACGTGGCGGCGATCGGTGAGGTTGCTTCGAGGCAACGCTACCAGTTGTGCGGGCGTGGCCGTCAGATCACCACCTACCATGAGTTGGTCCAGAATAACCCTAGGGTTTAGCTGGTTCGCTCTTAATTAGAGAGGGGTAGAGTAGGAAATAGAATTAGGATAAGTAGAGGGAGACACCCTCCTCCCATTCTATCTCAGTCATTTGCTCTTTGCTTCTAGGGTTTCCTGCTCTCCCAATCCCCTGCTGTAGCTAGCTGAGATCCGCAGAGAACCATACCTCTGTGTACTGGAGATTTGAGGAAGTGAGGCCGTAACCTCACTGTTGTAGCGTGTGGTAGCCACACGGTTGCAGATCGATGACTTTATTCGCATTTTTGTTCGTGTTCTTCGCGTTCTTCGTTTCGCCGCGATTTTCCCGTCACTCGATCTCCCTCTCTACTGCATCTTTGCGAAATCCGTTTGAATCAACTTGTTCTTTATAGTGAGGAGATCATTTCCACCAAAGGAATTTATCTAACTCCTCACGAACAAGTAGATCGGGTTGATTTCGTTTTCATGGCGTTTTTTTTTTTCGGTTCATACACCCTTCTTCTTTCGATTTCCCATTGATTGAGTTGATTTGAGCGGATGATTTCTTGGGGATAGTCTCCTAACTACCTCGTGATCATTCTCTCCAAGTTTGAGATCAAGGGATTTTGATTTGGATCGATTTGGGAGTGATTTGGGTGAAGGGCGATCAAAATCGCCCTCACTGGACAGCCCGACAGTCCGCCATCTGACCGGCGGACAGTCCAGGCATCGGGGGTGAGCCAGATCAGTGGCTGCGTTCCTCGGCTGCCTTGGCGATTTTTGACCGGCGGACGGTCCACCGTTGATTTTTGCGGACAGTCCGGGAGTCGACCAGGGACGTTCAGCAACCTTGCTGTTTTGTCCATTTGGTCGGCGGACAGTCCGCAGTAAGCCCGGACAGTCCGGGACCGTACCCGCGGACAGTCCGGGAACTCACAGACTTGTGCTTTTCAGTGCACTTGGTCTCCCGGCTTCTTCGCTTGGTTTCCAGACTTCTCGTTTAGCCCTAGAGTTGATCAAGGAACCTCTCTAGGTATCTTTGCTACTTGTTAGCATTGGTATTTGAGGATTTCTCGACGTAGTCGTCCATCTACGTTCGGGACTTGGTTTTTGAGGGTCGAACTTGTGCCGGTGCTTTTGGCTTTTGGTTTGCTATCGCTTTGTGGTGCCTCGCTGTGATCCTAGGGATCATCCACCCTCTTCCAAGGGTCGTGGGCATCACGGTTTCGATCGAAGCTTTTGGGGGTTGATTCGTGGGACAAAGGCCAAAGTTTTGAGAGAAATTTTTGAGCTTCCATTCACCCCCCCTCTGGTCGCCTGCTATTGCATTCTCGGTCCTCCTCAATTGGTATCGAGTGGGTTAAGGATCTTCCACCTTAGCTGGTTCCAGATCCACAGAAGGCGACATGGATCGCGGCGTGGGCAAACCGCCGTTTTTCGATGGGACGAACTATCGTATTGGAAGATACGCATGTCGGCCTATTTGCAGAGTTTGGGTGCTTCCATCTGGGATATTTGCAACTCCGCCGATTACGTGGTCTTGGCTGCTCGTGTCTCTCAGCTTCAGATCGATGAGCACGATGCCAATAGCCGAGCCCGTAATGCTCTTTTCTCATGTCTGAGCATGAGTGAGTTTGATCGCGTTTCTCACCTCGCTACGACTCGGGAGATTTGGGCTACCCTCATGCGTTTCCATGAGGGAACCTCTCAAGTCAAAACCCGTCTCTATGAGTCGTTCAAGCGAGAGTATGAGAACTTTCGACATATGCCTGGCGAGAGCATAGAAAGTTTATTCGCTCACTTTCAGGTGATTGTCAACAGGATGAGGGCTAACAAGGAGCTGTTGCTTTCGATGATCATGAGAGAGCTTTGAAGCTTTTGCATACTCTTGATCGATCGGTGTGGGATTCCAAAGTTCAGGCGATCATCGAATCACCTAACTATGAGACCCTCACGTGCGACGAGCTCTTTAGTAAGCTCAAGTCCAGTGAGATTGATGCCATGGCGAGGGCTTCTTATGAAAATCCTTCTGGCCCGTCGATGGCTTTGGTTTCTGGCTCTTCTCTAAACCCCTCTGGAGGCTTTGCACTTTCCTCTCTTCTTTCTGTCACAGAGGAGCAGCTGGAGTTCATGGGGGATGACGAGCTGGCGTTGCTCGCCAACCGGTTCTCTCGGTTCCACAACAACCGCATGAACCGTCGCCGCGGAGGAGGAGACGCTCGGGATGTTTCGAGTGCGGCAACCCCAACCACTTCATCGCCAATTGCCCGAAGAAGAACAAGCAAGTCTTCGGCAAGGCGGATCATGGGCACAAGTACGACTCCAGCAAGCGCAAGGAGAAGTACGTCCCCGCGAAGCACAAGCGGAAGGGCGGCTTCAACAAGGAGTACATCAAGACAAAGTACTTGGAGAAGGCCCAGGCTGAGCAGCGTGCGTTCTTCGCCACGCTCAGTGACGTCGACGACTCGGATGACGACTCCGCTTCTTCAAGCGATGACGAGTCCGAGAAGAAGAAGAGAATCGAGGACAAGCTCAATGGCCTCTGCTTCTTCGCTGACGACAAAGGCTTCTGCACCATGGCCCTCGGCAAGGAAGTCGACGGCGAGCTTGAGGAGACCCCTCGGAACGACGACGACACCTCCCAGGTATCTCTGACCCCCGACGAGCTTTCTGCTGAGGTCAAGAACTTACTGCCTGCGCTCGCTCTTTCAAGCAAGACAAGTTGCTTAGGCGTGCCGCTAGAGAGCGCAAGGAGTTTAGGCAGAAGTGGGAGGATACGGTGAAGGAACTTGAATCTGTCAAGTCCACCGTTGTTGTCACTGAGGAGGAGTGTGAGATGTGCACCACGCACATGACTGACCTTCTCACTTTGAGATGTAAGTATGTGGCGTTGGTAGGAGAGGGTTGAGCTGAAGGCTAGATCCTTGCTGTTGGGTTCGTGCAAGTCTTGTGCTGGCTTGCAAACCGAGTTGGCAGAGAAGAATGCCAAGATTGTGTCTCTTGAGAAGGCCAGCTCGGGTAGCACTTGTGTGTCCAGGTGTGTTCTTTGTGAGGGTTTGGAGATGGAGATAGCCAATGTGAAGCATGACAAGATGCAAACCGAGGAAGAAAACACATACCTTCGGACCATCTTGTCATGGGTGTCTTCTGGTGAGCCGCAGCTTGGGATGATGATCTCCCAGTTCAAGCGTGCTGCTGGAGGTCCAGGTGTAGGTTTTGCTCCGGGTGTTGATGTGTCATCTTTTGGCAAGATTGGAGAGTCGAGTGGTCTGAACCCATGTGAGAAGCCCAACTCCACCACTACTCCCAAGCTTACCAATTCCACCCCCCAAAGAGCCTCTCAAGCCCAACACCAAGGATGGTGTGTTCGTTGAACCTCCAAGAGCTCCACCCAAGAAGCAGACATGGCATCCCAAGCCCAACCACCTGAAAAACAAGTTGGACACCATGCCACCCATCCAGGAGGAGCTTATGCCACAGAAGGGCAAAGTGATCCACACCCACTATCATGAGTACCAACAACCCCCTTTGAGAGCGGTGATGTACCATTGTGAGCACTGTGGGAGAGATGGACACTTGAGCGAGTTTTGCTTTCGGCGCAAGAAGAGGCGCGCCGCGCAAAGGAGATGAACAACACGGACATGTACCATCCTTTCCATGATGTACATGGGCCGAATGTTCAGAGGCGTGCTGTAGGCCTAGAGGTCCAAACCTCAAGTTTCTAGGCCTAGGCCGCAAGGAGGTCATGCCCGGCGGGAGCCTGCAGTTGTAGGCTATGGACCCCGTGGCGGTGGCTTTGTAGTTGAGCGTTTTCCACAACCGTGTTTTGAGTATCGCGATGGACGCTCCTCCCTTTGCGGACTACATTTTCCTCTATGTGGTGATCGCTCTTCCCGTAGGCGTACTAGGAATGGTTTTTTCTGCTAACCGTTCTTTTGAGCAGCCGGCCCAACACTGGTATAATTCCTATTTCACTCACCCCAGTGTTGGACCGTATGCTCACCCTATGTCTTTTTATTGATGTAGGTAAAACGATTGGGAAACGTTTGGTTGGTGGATTCCGGTGTTCGAGGCACATGACCGGAAACGCCAAGTGGTTCTCCAGTCTTAGTACGGTCGCCGGAAAGGAGTTTATCACCTTCAGCGACAACAGCAAAGGTAAGGTGCTGTCTCGTGGGTCGGTGCGAGTTAATGAGCACTTTGTGTTGCGCGATGTTGCTCTTGTTTCTAACTGGCATTTTAACCTTCTTTCTGTTTCGCAACTTTTCGATGATGACTATGAGATTCGTTTTAAACCGAATCTCAGTCGTATTTTGGATCCTCAGGGCAATCTTGTGTGTTTGATTTCGCCCTTTGAAAAAGTCTTTTGTGTAAATTTCTCGGAGTCTTTTGGCATTTCTCGTTGTCTTGTGGCTGGACCTTTCTCCTCTGATCTTTGGAAGTGGCATAGGAGACTTGGACATTTGAGCTTCGACTTGCTTGCAAGGCTTAGTTCACTTGGCCTAATCCGAGGATTGCCCAAGTTATCCATGGAGAAGGATCTTGTTTGCCATTCTTGTAGACACGGGAAGATGGTTGCCGCTCCCCACCATCCAGTGACTCAGGTCATGACCAAGTGCCCTGGAGAGCTTTTGCACATGGACCTTGTTGGTCCGGCTCGGTGTTGACACTTCTTAGCGTCGCTACTAAGAATAGAGTTTTAATCTATCCCCGGCAACGGCGCCAGAAATGCTTGTTGGTAAAAACTAATGACTATGGATTAATTCCGCAAGCGCACAGAAATTACCGATGTAGCACTTCACCCGGGAGTATTCCAAGGTATCGTATTTATTTTATCCCAAAGGAAGCGATGACTAGAAAGACTAACAGAACAGGGATCCTATCTTAGATTAGCTACAACTAATGTAGAGGTGATAAACGAAGGGTAAAAGGAAGGTGATGATTCAGGATAATTAGATGAGATAATTAAAGATAACTAGTGTAGTATAGCTAGGTGGGAGGACAACGAGTGAGAAAGGTTCCTGTGAAATTCTTAATCCACTCCCGTGTTCTAATTAATCAAATAGTAGATACAACTAGGATTGATTACCTTCAACTTGGTTGCTAGGGATAAACGAGAAGAGTAAAGCGATAGAAGGTTGTTCACCTAACCCAGTACTCAAGCGGATATTTGGCTTATGGACGCCTTACCTTTTAAAAACTAGCCTGAGTTCACGTGAGGGGATCTAGGTAGCCAGGCAAAATCTGTCACCTTTTGCCCATGCGCCCCTACTGTCCGTGCAAGCCAGCGGCAACCAAAGATAAGTCTTAGCCTAAGCACCACGCTTATGCTAATCCTTATTACTCTAGCTAATATACGATTAACTAAAGCACCATTTTACGGGCGATGATAAACAACCAAGATGTTTGTGTAAGGATCACCATCTAGTACGTAACTACTACAAGACTAACTAGAGCACTACAATACTATTGCAAGAATAATATTGCACAAAGGATAACACTTTGAAATGCAGAAGAAGAATATATATAATAAATAATTCTGGAAAGAGAAAGATACAAGAGCAATACCAAACTCCCAGAAGACGACTCCGGAGACCCCGAGCTTGCTCGACTCACTCTAACTCCCACACTAGACTACAACTAGAAGGCTAACACTTGTATCTCATATGAAGTGAATCCTCTAATGAACCATGTCTTGAGAGGGTGGATGAAGCCTCTATTTATAGGGAAGGTGGAGTAGGGGCTACTCCGTGCCACGTCATCGATCCGCGTGCTCCCCATCTCTCATCCCTTGGATCCACCGTCATTGTAACCGCCATGGATGGATGGCCTTGATTTCTTCACGTGTGAAACATGTGCAAGCAACCGACATTGGATGGGGTTCACCCTGGGGTCGGCCGACCCCAGCCACATGTGGGCCCACCACTTTGCTTCTAGAAGGTGCTGATGTCATCAGGTTGAATAGTGTAGCCAGGGTCCACCAAGGGGGGGTCGGGCGACCCCCCTATGACAGGGCTGGCCCACCAACTTGTGTCCCCTGATGTCCCCACATGTCATGGAGCATGGTGTCATATGTTGGTTGCATTTGCTTTCTTGTGTGGGCCCATGGATCCATGTGCTTCTCATCTTTCACCGTTGAATGCAAACACATTTCTGATCTGATGGTGGAAAGTAGCTTGGCGAAGCTTCACTTGGATAGTGCCACATCACCAAGCCCGAGGAGCTCCCATGGTGGGGTCGGCCGACCCTACCTTGGGTGGGTCCAGGTGTCCATTTCCTTCTTATTTTGTTATACCTGCAAATCAAATACTAAGAGTACAAGTGGAACCTTTTATTGATAAACATGTCTATGTCATGTCATTCTTCTCTTTTCGAGCATGTTGACGATATTTTGATATGTATTTTTATGCTATAACTACTCGTCAACAAGACCCCAAGCTTAACCTTTGCTCGTCCCGAGCAAATAATCAAACTTAGTTTCGGTGGATCAGGAGTTGCTACAATGTTTATATTTCAAGAGTACCATGTATGCAACAAGATATTTCTCTTAAGCATGGAAAATTTAGCTAGGTAAAACTCACCCATATTACCTTAGTCTTTCGTGGGGCTTATGGCCTTTCCTTGTCTTGGGAAGTTGAGAGACAAAACATTAAACTTGAGCACTACTTTCTCATTCTTTGCAAGTTTCATACCGGAGATAATATTTTCAAAAGAAATGTTAATGTTCCTCATATGGTTCTCTCATGTCGCTCAAATGGTGTATGATTCCTCACCAAGGCATATGATAAGTGTTGCCTTCTTTATTTCATCCTATTTCTAAACAGGCTTATGTGTAGCTCAAGGTAGAGATGAAAGGAGATGGCATACTTACTTGCATTTTGTTGCGAAGTCAAAGCTCGGATCCTTGAAGAGAGTGTCATACTCCCAGATCAAGATGTGCAAGTGTGTGGTGCATGATGGACTAGATTGCTTCTTTATTTGATAAGATCTATCTCTCTATTTTCTTTTTCTTTCTCTCTTTTCTAATGAGACATGGCTAGCATTTTTTTTCATGGACTTTCACTTGTCCATCTCTTTTTTTTCATCTTTATTTTGCCTAGCCTTTTGAGTCTCATCTACTAAATAATTGAGAGAGAGTGATTTCCTAACACTTGGAGTATGAAGCACCTATTTGGTGGAAATGAAAGGCATGTTTTTGCATACTTCCAGTGTAGAAGCAGCATGTATATGAGGTGTGTACGTGATCTTGATCTTAGAGCATGAAAAGTCTCTTAACAAGGGTCAACAAGACTTGACAACACTCAATACAAGCAAATAGCCTATGTAGAAGGTTTGTAA
This sequence comes from Coix lacryma-jobi var. lacryma-jobi, assembly GCA_009763385.1. Classification (NCBI taxonomy): domain Eukaryota; kingdom Viridiplantae; phylum Streptophyta; class Magnoliopsida; order Poales; family Poaceae; genus Coix; species Coix lacryma-jobi. The sequence continues at coordinate 117,178,100 of CM019825.1, read as the reverse complement.
ACATGTAAAACATATATGGCTGTGGTAGGAATTTATCACCATTGAGGAACAATTAAGATTTTTGATCATTTTAAGAATAAATTCTCCGGTAATCATGTATACTTAATAAATATATTATAGCAGCTCTTGTTTCACTATATCATGTCTCACAACAACTTAGACTTAGTTCTAGCACTTACTACCCACAAAAAGTGTTCAAGTTCATGGCGGTCTTATGTGAGCTAAGTGATCCATACTTAGAAAATAGCAAGCTGTATACTGGGTACTAAGGAAATATTAACAGAGCAACTGTTCATCATTTCCAAGAAAAGTAGACATGCATGACATATGAGAAAACATAAATAAGCATGAGATTTTGTTTTTTTTTGTTTTTTTGTTTTTTTTGCATTTTCTTATTATTTATTATTTATATATAAGATACGATAAAAGAAATAATAAAATGCTAAGATAGAATACTTACCTTAGTGGGGGAGAGAATCTCCCCCAAGCTTATCTCTTTGTTATGATTTTTGTTTTTCACTGGGGTGGATATGGTGGATAGTTTGGCGGGTATTGTGGAGGATACTGTGGAGGATATTGCAGAGGCGGGTATGGATGTGGATGCTGTGGTGGATACTGGGGAATATATGGTGGTATGGGGATATTGTGGTGTGCATAAAGGTTGGCCCAGTTTCGGCCACTAGCTTCCTGGAGACTCATGAGCTGCTGCTGGGTTTGGACTGCAGTGTTGTGTATGGCTTCATGGCTGGTGTGCAGCATGCCGAACTGGTTATTGAGCAGCTCCATGTCATGACGCTCGCTGCGGGACCTGGTTTCCTGTGAAGAAGACATAGAAACTCGGGCACTCTGTACCCCAGACCTGCGTCTACTTCCGGGCTGTGAAGTGTGCATGGCGTCTTTCTCGTAGTCGCTGTCATCATCAGAGTCTTGGCGTTGAGCTGCCTGAGACTTCCCACGTGTGTATGGTCCTGAAAAACTTTGACGACCTCCCACTCCAAGAATGTTAGGGATTAGCGGTTGGCCCCCATATAATTTAATTATTCCGGACATGGCAAAGTAAGTCTTGTTTCCGATTTACGGAACTTAAATTCAATGGTGTTGTTGGGACCACTCGCAATGACAAGTGCTTGGATGAAGTGCTCCTTTCTTAGATGGTTCTAGAGTTCTTATGAAATCATTAAACCCATCAAGAATGTTTGCATGACTACAAAATTTTGTGATTATGGAAGTGAAATCAAAAGATCCTAATCTTGATGGTGCACTTAACCAATGTTGTACCATGGCTTTTACCGGAGCTATTCGAATTTGATTAACCATGGCATATAGAATCCTAGCATCAATCTCCCTAACAATTCTTATGTCATCTCTAGGAAACAACGTGATGCCTATCCACCTATGCATGAATCTTAAAGTGGTGACAAATATGACTTGTGCGTGGTTGTGCTTTCCCAATTATGTTATCCCCAGTTATATTATACCAAAACTCTAATTTGTCAAAGTCTGGCATGGCTAGCTCAATATTTGTTGCACAGTTAACAAAGCCCAGGCATGTTGCAAATTGATCCCAGCTAAAATTAAATTCATTACCGCACAACCGGAATAGATGGTAGTTTGAGTTATTTTTGCGGTGCCCATGAATTCTAGAGTAAGAAGCTTGCTGCCGGATACTGAGAAAAATCCCAGAAATCACCCCAACCTATTGCAGAAAAAACATCGGAGAACTCCTCATCCATACCTGTGCAGTAGAGGAGATCGGGATCGAATACCTTGGTGTGCTCGAAGTTGCGGTTGCGGATGGAGTTGAGAGTGGCTAATTGAGCGGTTAGCCATAACCCAGTTCCTGGGTCTTGAATCCTCAGGGGCTGCGCCTCTTCGTCGAGTTGTTGATGCGAGTCCTCTGTGTCATGCACCGACTGCCCACTAGAGCTAGTGGGTTGAGAGGGTCTTGATGATGAGCTCCTGCTGAGAGCTGCGCGCATTTTCTTCGCAGCGGATTTGAGTGGGTTCTTCATGCCTGGTACAATGATGAACACTAATCGAGCAAGAGAGGTTAGTGGAAGTGATAACCCTTCTTACCTGCCAATTACCTCTCTTGATTTCATTGAGTGTTGATCACTGAAACAACGAACGAGGGTGTCGAAATTTTCTGCTGGTGGCTCTGGTGAAGCAACATAGGAAGGAGTGTGTGAATAAAAAGGAGGGAAGAGAGAGAGTTGCAGGTGCAAGACATGGGGTGGGGCGACCCCGGTACTCCCCCCATTTGCATGTGCCAAGCTTGAGTTAGTGGGTGTCAATCCTTGCCTAGCATCTTTGCAAAAGAAAATGTCTCCTTGGATGCTTGCTCTTCTTTCTTGAAGTGAGTGATGGGTGGAAGAAAGAACAAAAGGAGGGAGCAAGACATGACCTTGGCTAGTTGGCATGATGTGCATGGTGTGCTCACGGGTGCATTGTCCAAATGGTGGTTTGCTTAAGGAGTTAAGCAAATGTCTTAACCAAGGTTGGCAAGGAGTGATAGAATTAAGGGTTGCATGAGTGAAATTAGGAAGAGGGACTTACCTACTTCCTCAGGTTACTCATGAATGATTGAGTATGTGCACTCCTCTCATCAAGTTTATTTAAGCAAGAGATGAGAGAGAGATCATTATTCTAGGTCCTAGAATGCAGTCGACAAGTATATGTCTGTTGATTCTTGCATCTCTATCTAGATGGCTCATGCCAGAAGGTGAGATAGGTGGGGCCTACCATGGGGTCGCCGACCCCATCATCCCCACTTAAATTGTTCTGAGCAGAGTATACTAGTACTAGAATATGAAAGCGCACACAGAGTGACTGAAAATATTTTGAAAGATTAGCATACTAGCTTTATTTACATGTTCAATTAGAGCAATGTAGATTATCATGCAATTTCTTAAATGTTGTCGTGGATGTAACAAATGTTGCATGGAGAGCATCTCATGACATGCAAGGGGGTAGGTGACAAGCACCTGGGTGGGGTCGGCCGACCCCACCATACACCCTGTGAGATGCTGTCCATAATCTAGGTGCACTAAGACATGTGTATGCTTTGGGAAAAGAAGCTGAGAGGTTGCCATGCTAGGTTCATTTGGAAGATCAAAAAGGCTAAGTGAAGTGACATGCTATGTGATTGGCTATTTAACGAAGCAGCATATCAAGGCATGGCATAGATTTAACATAGACAAAAGTTGGCAGGTGATGGTCACCAGGGTGGGGTCGGCCGACCCCACCCAGGGGCCCACCTGGTGTCCAAGTTTCAGTGGTGTTAAACTAGATGATTAAGTTAGTTTTAATATTTTAACTAAAGTCAACAGGAAAAGGGTAGTGAGAAATTAATGAAAAAAATGGAGTAAATGAAAGTTAAATTAAGTGTTAGTGTACTTACCTTGATGGAACAGTGATTTCCTCAGGTTCCTGTAGCAGGTCCTTGGACTGGGGCAGGAATTTTCTTCGGAAGTGTTGCCGGTTGTGTCACCTTTTTTCTTCATATTCGCTTGCTTTTCGCCCATGGTTTTGGATTGGCCTTCTTCTTTGTACTATACATGAGACTGACTACCTCCACGTCCACGGCCATGATTAGTGAGCATTGTGCAAGCTTGGTTTGAAGTGGAATTTCTCTTGGGTCCCATTAATATTGAACTGAATTTCTCCGGCTCCAACATCAATATGTGCATTGGCGGTGCTGAGAAATGGTCTTCCGAGGATAAGTGAATTCTTCTTGTCTACCTCCATGTCCAGTACCACGAAATCCACGGGGATGAAGAATTCACGTATCTTGACTGGAATATTCTCAGCTATCCCCGCCGGATGGCGAATTGATTGATCCGCTAACTGCAAATATATTGATGTAGGGGACAAAACAGCATGGCTTAGTTTATCAAAAACTACCTTTGGCATGACACTGACACTTGCTCCCAAGTCGCATAGTGCATGCTCGAAGTGCTGTGTTCCAATGGAGCATTCAATGGTGGGACACCCAGGATCCTTCTTCTTTTCCGGCACTTGGTTTAATATAGCCGCGCTGCATTCTTCGGTTAGTTTAATTACCTCAGTTGTGGACAGCGGGCGTTTGTTGTTGAGAATGTCTCTTAGGTACTTGGCATAGGTTGGAACCTGCATTGCATCAAGTAATGGAATATTGACATACAACTGACGAATTACCTCGACGAATTTGCCGAATTGTTCGTCGGTTGTTTGTTTCCTCGTCCTTGGAAAGGGCAACAGTCTACTGGTGTCGTAGAACTCGTGTGGAGCCGTCTTTCCATGGAACATGGTGTCATCTTCCTTGGATGGTTGCTCCTCTTCTTCTTCTTTTGCATCATCTTCCTTGTCTTTTCTCGTACTCCTCCTTGTTCTTATATTAGGATTTGGTGGATCACGAGTGGTCTTACCCCCTCTCGTGGTCACCGCATTTAAGGTGTTGCAAGAATTTACAGAAGATGGAATATATTTGTGCTAATTGAGACTCTAATATTTTATTAAAGTTCAATTGATCTTTGACAGAAGAAGCAAGAGAATCAGTTTTAGAAGTTAAAGATGCAAGAACCTTGTCATTAGCTAGCAATCTTTTATTCATTTCTTCATTGATTTTAGCTTGCTTTATGACAAGATCTTTAAGTGAGGGCCAATTGGGGTTACCTTGGCCTTTGAAAAGCGCGAAGTCGTTCCTTCTTGTTGAGGTTGCCCGTTGTCGGTGGCGTACACAACTTCATGGCTTACATTTTGCACCTCACTCTCTTGATTTGATTTGTATGCATGTGCTGAGGCGTACTGTTGGATGGCCTCTCGATCTTTCTTGAACTTGGCTCGTTCGTCCAGTTTCTTCATCAAGAGCTCCATCTTGTTGGAGATGGCATTCACTTCTTCAATGGTGTTCATGCCTCTCTTCTTAGGTTGAGGACGTCCTCCACTCCACCCTTGATTTGTCACTATGTTCTCAATGAGATTCTTGGCTTGAGTGATATTCAGGAGGTGAACGATCCTCTTGCAGCGGCATCAAGGTGACTACGGGCTACTGGAGTTAGCCCATGATAGAAACCTTGAATCAGGAGCCATTCCTTGATTCCATGATGTGGACATTCTCGGATGTACTCTTGAAGACATTCCCATGCTTCGGGAATAGTCTCGTCTGCCTGCTGTTGGAAGCTCGAAATCTTGGCCCGTAGAGCAGATGTCTTGGCCCATTGGAAGAATTTCGTGAGGAATGCATTAGCACACCTTCTCCAGGTGTTAACATCATCGGGTTGAGCGTAAAACCATTGCTTCGCTTTCCCAGTCAAAGAGAATGGGAATAAGCGAAGACGGATGGCGTCAGCTGTGACCCCTTTGATGGAATGGTGCCACACACCTCTAGAAAGTGCTGGAGATGTGCATTTGCATCCTCATGTGGCTTTCCACTAAATACTGGCTTGCACCATAGAGATTAGCGATGGCTTAAGCTCAAAGTCTACTTCTACCTCTACTCTCAGTCCTAAGTTATTTGGGTGGGTGACTGAGGGAGATGAGAAGTCAGAGACTGAGGGGTAGCCATGGCTGGTTGAACGATGGTGCTGAGCCTCCTTCCTTGAGTGAATACAAGTGTGAGCTGAATCTCCGATGGGATACTAAACGACGTCTAATTCTCCCTTCGGGATATCTCAGGGTTTCTGATGTGGTTGCCTTGAATTGGTACCACTCATATACTACCTTGCTTCACAATATAGAGAAGCAAAGGTAGAGGGGTAAAACCCCCTACAACTAATTGATACTAAACTAAAGATAGATTTCTGCGGATACATGGGTGTATGCCGAGTCTCTGAGTGATGAGTGATTGTCAACGGGTTTGATGCGCATGTTCTTTGGCTTGTGTTGTGCAGGTGTCGAGCACGGAGACAGTGATCGAGGGCAAGGTGAAGGTCAAGTTGAGACGTGTCGTGCCGATGGACTGGGTGCGATGAAGGATGGGCGTGCCGTGCGACGGACGTGCCATGCCGATGGATCGAGCAGTGAAGGGCGGACGTGAGGCTTGGACTGAGGGACCGGAGTGCCTGAGGATCAGCTGTGGTGGCTGGCAGCCTGGACAGCGACGAGCGGAGACTTGCGGGGCACGGTGTTGCTCGGGTCGAGGACCTGGGGACACGTCGGTGGACGGGGTGCACGGGAGGTGCATCCCCTCTACAGCTCCGGTTTGGTGGTTGAGCCAGGGAAAAACCACGGGTGGACGGTTTCCGAGTTTGGGCCTCAAAACTCGGGTGCTCGGTTTCCAGGTTGAGCCACAAACCTGGGCGCGGATGGTTTCCGAGTTTTGGCCACAAAACTCGGGTGATGGGCCGGTTTCCGAGTTTGGGCCTCAAAACTCGGGCGCTGCGGGTTTCTGAGTTTGGGCCACAAAACTCAGGCTAGTGGGCTGGTTTCCCGGTTTGGGCCTCAAAACCGGGGGTTGCTGGAAAAAGCTGGTTTCCCGGTTTGGGCCACAAACCGGGGTGTAGAGCGAGGACAGCACGTGGCGGCAATCGGAAGGTTGCGTGAAGGCAACGCGGACGAGTTGTGCGGGCGTGCCGTTGGATCTACCTACCACCGCGGGTTGGACCAGAATAGCCTTAGGGTTTAGCTGGTTCGCTCTGTAATTAGTTTATAGAGGGGTAGAGTAGGAAATAGGCTTAGTCTAGGTTAGTATTAGTAGTCCAGGGGAGACACACCCTCCCTCCTCCCATCTCAGTTATCTCAGTCATTTGCTCTTTCGCACTTAGGATTTCCTGCTCTCCCATCCCCTGCTGTAGCTGAGATCCGCAGAGAGACTTGCAACTCTGTGTACTGTTGATTTTGAGGAAAGGAGGCCGTACCTCCTTGTCGTAGCGTTGTTTTGCGCTTCGGCTTGCAATTCGTGGCTGTGATTTCCGTTGTGTTCGTGTTCTTTGCGGAATCCTTTTTTTTTTCCACGATTTTCCCGTCGCTTGATCTCTTTGCTCGGTTCATCTTTTGCAATTCCGTTTGAACCAAGTTGTTCTAGATCGTGGGGCACTTCTTTCCACCGAAGGAATCATCCTCTAACCTCACGGTCTAGGAGATCGATCGATTTTTGTTTCGGGTCAAGTTTTCTCCTCCCTTCCCCCAAATTCTTCGATTCATCGATTTGGAGATAGGTTCGAGCCATGATCTCTTAGAGATAGCTCACTATACTCCTTGTGACTCATCTCACCAAGTTTGATCCCTAGAGGAATTGTTTTGGGTGAGATAGAGGCAAATCGGTGGACGAACAGGGCTGCTGCGAGTCGACCGGACGCTCAGTCGGGGTGACCGGACGCTCTTCGTGAGTCCGGTCGATGAACAACACATAACCGTGTTCTTCACTTTGACCGGACGCTCTGTTCTCGTTTTGACCGGACGCAACCCTCTTCCACTGTTCATCGTGCGTGTTCGCTTTTGACCGGACGCACTGATCTCGACCGGACGATCCGTACTCGTGAGTCCGGTCGCGAACAGTAAGGTTCCAGAGCCGATTTTTGTTGACCGGACGCGTCCGGTCCCTGCTGACCGGACGCTGGCCAGAGTCCGGTCATCCAGTTTCACGCGTTTTCGTTCGCGGTTCGTTCGTTCTTGATCGGATTCGAGTTCCGTCTTTTTGCGTTGGCTTTCTAGGGTTGTCTAGTGTCCCGCTGTGCCTCTAGGAAGCATCCACCCTACATCTAGGGTCGTGGACATTAGCAAGCTCTAGGGTTCACTCTTGGGGTTGATTTTGGGACAGTGGCATCTAGTTTCCGAAAGGAAATTTTGAAGCTCCCATTCACCCCCCTCTGGTCGCTTTCGGTTAGCTTCTCGGTCCTTCAATTGGTATCGGAGCAGGTTAAGGATCTTCCACCTTAGCCGGTTCCAGATCCACCGAAGGCGACATTGATCGCGGCGTGGGCAAACCGCCGTTTTTTGATGGGACGAACTATGCGTATTGGAAGATACGCATGTCAGCCTATCTGCAGAGTTTGGGTGCTTCTATTTGGGATATTTGCAACTCTGCTGATTACGTGGTCTTGGCTGCTCGTGTTTCTCAGCAACAGATCGATGAGCACGATGCCAATAGCCGAGCCCGTAATGCTCTCTTTTCTTGTTTGAGCATGGGTGAGTTTGATCGTGTTTCTCTCATCTTGCTACGGCTCGGGAGATCTGGGACACCCTCATGCGTTTCCATGAGGTACCTCTCAAGTCAAAACCCGACTCTACGAGTCATTCAAGCGTGAGTATGAGAACTTTCGACATCAGCCTGGCGAGAGCATAGAATGTTTCATTCGCTCGCTTCAGGTGATTGTCAACAGGATGAGGGCTAACAAGAGCAGTTGCCTTTTGACGATCATGAGCGTGCTTTGAAGCTCTTGCATACTCTTGATCGGTCGGTGTGGGATTCCAAGGTTCAGGCGATCATTGAATCACCTAACTATGAGACCCTCACTTGCGACGAGCTCTTCAGTAAGCTCAAGTCCAGTGAGATTGATGCTATGGCGAGGGCTTTTTTTTGAAAATCCTTCTCGCCCTCCATGGCTTTGGTTTCCGGCTCTTCCTCTAACCCTTCATTCAGCTGGCTTTGCTCTTTCCTGTCTCTTTTCTGTTACAGAGGACCAGCTGGAGACGTTGGGAGACGACGAGGCTTTGCTTGCCAACCGGTTCTCGCGGTTCCACAACAACCGCATGAACCGCCGTCGTGGAGGAGGACGCACGGGATGCTACGAGTGTGGAGACCCCGACCACTTCATCGCCAACTGCCCCAAGAAGAACAAGCATTCGGGGAAGGGCGATCAAGGGCGCAAGCGCGACTCCAAGTACAAGGAGAAGCACGTTCCCCCAAGACACAAGAAGCGGGGCGGCTTCGACAAGGAGATACATCAAGAAGAGTACTTGGAGAAGCAGCAAAAGCTGACAGCGTGCCTTCTTCGCCACGCTCAGCGACGTCGACGGCTCGGATGAACGACTCCGCTGGCTCCAGCGATGACGAGTCCGTGAAGAAGAAGCTAGAGGACAAGTTCAACGGCTTTGTGCTTCTTCGCCGGCGACGGAGGCTTGTGTACCATGGCGCTTGGAGATGAGGTCGGAGGCGAGCTGGAACATACGCCTCGGAACGACGACGACGACGACACCTCCAGTATCTCTCACCTACGACGAGCTTTCCTCCGAGGTAGAGAAGTTGACCGCTGCCCTCCTTAGCCAAGATAACTGCTTAGGCGTGCCGCTAGAGAGCGCAAGGAGTTTCAGGCAGAAGTGGGAGGACACGGTGAAGGAGCTTGAGTTCGCTCGATCCACCGTGGTTATGTCGGAGGAGGCGGAGTGTGAATCGTGCACCGCGCAGATGACTGACCTTCTCACTTTGAGAGGTAAGTATGTTGCCTTGGTAGGAGAGCTAGATGAGCTGAAGCTAGACCTTCCTTTGTTGGGTGCGTGCAAGACTTGTCCTGTCTTGCAATCTGAGTTGGCAGAGAAGAATGCTAAGATTGTGTCTCTTGAGGAGGCCAACTCAGGTAGCACTAGTGTGGCAAGGTGCGTTTTGTGCGAGGGCTTGGAGCTGGAGATTGCCAATGTAAAGCATGGCAATGATCAAACCGAGGAGAAAACACATACCTTCGGACCATCTTGTCATGGGTCTCCTGTAGTGAGCCGCAGCTCGGGATGATGATCTCCCAATTCAAGCGAGCTGCTGGGGCTCCTGGTGTAGGTTTTGCTCAGGGTGTTGATCCTTCCTGCTTTTGGGAAGATTGGAGAGTCGAGTGGTTTGAATCCATGTGAGAAGCCTAACTCCACCACTACTCTCAAGCTTGCCAAACTTCCACCCAAAGAGCCTGCCAACCTACCACCAAAGATGGTGTGGTTGAGGAACCCCCGAGAGCTCCTCCCAGAACCAAATTGGGCACCCAAGCCAAACCACCTCAAAACAAGCTTGATGCTATGCCACCCATTAGAGAGGAGTGTTTGCCTCAGGAGGGCAAAGTGAACCACACCCACAGCCCTGGTCACCAACAACCCCCTTTGCGTGCGGTGAGGTACCAGTGTGATTTCTGTGGGAGGGATGGTCACTTGATCGAGTTCTGTTTCCGGCGCAAGCGAGAGGCGCGCCGTGCTCGGGAGATGGAGAACCCGGACATGTACCATCCAGCTCATGGTGGACATGTGCCGAAGCTCAGGGAGAGCTGCTAGGTCCGGACGTCAAGGTCCCCGGCCTAGGCAGGAGATGAGAGCCCCTAGGAGGGAGACTAGGCCTAGAGGTCCAGCACCTCAGTTTGTTAGGCCTAGGCAGGAGAGAGCTCCGAGGAGAGACGCTAGAGCAGTTGAGCCCCAGGCTCCTAGGCGTAGGTCTCGTAGAGAGCGTGCCCGACGGGGTCCTGCTTTTGCAGGTAACGGACCCCGTGGCGGAGGCTTGTTGAGCGCTTTCCCCCACCGCAGGTTGAGTACCACGCGGTGAGCGCTTCTTCCCCAGCGGACCACGTTTTCCTGTACGTGGTGATCGCTAACCCCCCCTTAGACAGGCTAGGAATAGTTTTTACACTAACCGTTCTTTTGAGCAGCCGACCAACACTGGTATTCTCCTTACTTCACTAACCCCAGTGTTGGACCGTATGCTCACCCTATGTCTTTTTATTGATGTAGGTAAGACGGTTGGAGGACATTTGGTTGGTGATTCCGGTTGCTCGAGGCACATGACCGGAAACGCCAAGTGGTTCTCCAGCCTTAGCCCGGTCGCCGGAGGAGTACATAACTTTCGGCGACAATAGTAAAGGTAAGTGTTTCTCGGGGACGGTGCGGGTTAATGAGCACTTTGTGTTGCGCGATGTTGCTCTTGTTTCTAACCTGCATTTTAACTTGCTTTCTGTTTCGCAACTTTTTGATGATGACTATGAGATCGTTTAAAACCGAACCTTAGTCGCATCTTAGATCCTCAGGGCGATCTTGTGTCTGATTTCGCCCTTTGGGAAAGTCTTTCGCGCGAATTTCTCGGAGTCGTTTGGTTCTCTTCTGCTTCTTTGGCTAGTCCTTCTTCCTCCAATCTTTGGAAGTGGCATAGGAGGCTCGGTCATTTAAGCTTCGACTTGCTTGCAAGACTTACTCACTTGGCCTAATCCGAGGATTGCCCAAGCTTTCGATGGAGAAGGATCTAGTTTGCCATTCTTGCAGACATGGGAAGATGGTTGCCGCTCCCCACCATCCAGTGACTAAGGTCATGACCTCGCACCCCGGAGAGCTTTTACACATGGACCTTGTTGGTCCGGCTCGGGTGAGCTCGGTTGGTGGCAAGTGGTATGTTTTGGTTGTTGTTGACGACTTTTCGAGATATTCGTGGGTCTTCTTTTGACTGAGAAGACTGAGACTTTCTCCTGCGCTCGCAATCTGATTTTGCGTCTTCAGAACGAGTTCCCTTTGAACTCGATGCGAGCTATTAGAAGTGATAATGGTTCCGAATTCAAAAATTCAGATTTTGAGAAGTTTTGTAACCGCCTTGGCTTGGAGCATAAGTTTTCTTCCCCCTACACACCGCCCCAAAATGGTGTTGTAGAGAGGAAGAATCGGACCCTTGTTGAGATGGCCAGGACGATGCTCGATGAGCATAGGACTCCTAGGCGCTATTGGGCCGAAGCTATGAACACTGCATGCTATATTTCCAATCGCATTTTTCTGAGAGCGTTCTTGAAAAAGACTTCTTATGAGTTGCGTTTTGGAAAACTGCCCAAGTGTTAGTTTTTTCGAGTTTTTTGGTTGCCACTGTTTTATACTCAAAAAGGCAACTTGGACAAATTTGAATCTCGTTCTTCTGACGGTGTGTTTTTGGGTTATGGCACTCACACTCGAGCTTATTGTGTACTTAACCTTGACACTAACCGAGTCATGGAGACATCCGATGTCACCTTCGACGAGACCATGGTTTGTCCTTCTTCTCGTTTTGAGCGTGCAGGTGATCATGAGGTTGGAGAGCCTCTTTTTGATGACGAGGACGAGGGTGCTGAAGGTATGGATGATCCAGCACCCCCTCCACCTGCCACGCCGCAAAGAGCGGCCTCGACGACGACTCACGGCCCCGACACCTCTTCTTCTGGGGGCCGTGGGATCCTCCACCTCGTGCGGTACCTTTTGTACCCGGGGTGGAACCAGCTGCTGTTGAGGGGGAGGTCACCTCATCCCGGGAGCGCCACGACACATCCAGCGCCAGCACCCCCCTCAGCAGATGATCGGCGACATCGCGAGCGAGTCACTCGCTCCAGGTCACAGCACATCTCTCATTTCGCTCACTCTGCTTTTGTTGCTAATTTTGAGCCCCGAGATGTTGGACACGCTTTGACGGATCCGGATTGGGTAAATGCCATGCATGAGGAGTTAGAAAACTTCGAGCGAAATCGGGTTTGGGTTCTAGTTCCGCCTCCACCTGACTGTAAGCCTATTGGGACAAAATGGGTTTTCAAAAACAAGCAAGGAGAGGATGGCCACGTTGTTAGAAACAAGGCCAGGGTTGTAGCGAAGGGTTATAGTCAAAAGAGGGATAGACTATGAGGAGACTTTGCTCCTGTAGCTCGTTTGGAGGCAATTAGGATACTCTTGGCCTTTGCTACATCCAAAGGTTTCAAACTTTTTCAAATGGATGTCAAGAGTGCCTTCTTAAACGGCTACATAGAAGAAGAAGTTTATGTTGAGCAACCCCCCGGTTTTGAAAATCCCAAGTTTCCAAACCATGTCTTTAAACTTCACAAAGCTTTATATGGTTTGAAACAAGCCCCTAGAGCCTGGTATGATAGGTTAAAACCTTTTTGCTTGCTAAGGGTTTTAAAATGGGATGTGTAGATAGAGACGCTTTTTCTCCTCCGGCAAGGCAGAGACACGCTCTTGGTCCAGATTTACGTGGATGATATCATTTTCGGTGGTTCTTCTCACGCTTTGGTTGCCAAGTTTGCAGATACTATGAGCAGGAGTTCGAGATGAGCATGATGGGTGAGCTGACATTCTTTCTCGGGTTGCAAATTAAGCAATCCCGGGAGGGGACGTTTGTGCACCAGGGCAAGTACACCAAAGACTTGCTAAAGCGTTTCGATATGGGTGAGGCCAAGCCTCTGCCAACACCCATGTCGACGACGACTGCCCTGGATGCGGATGTGGAGGAGAAACAGTGGACCAGAAGGAGTACCGCAGCATGATCGGGTCGCTGCTCTACCTGACGGCGACACGCCGGGACATCCGTTTCGCGGTGTGTCTGTGCGCGCGCTTTCAGGCGTCGCCGCGCACTTCTCACCGTCAGGCGGTGAAGCGCATCTTCAGGTACACGACTTCGTTTCACTGAGTTTGGATTTGGTATTCTCTCCCTCCACCTCTCGCTTTGTGGTTATTCCGATGCCGATTTTGCTGGTTGTCGCATTGAGCGCAAGTCCACTTCTGGGACTTGCCAATTTATTGGATCTTCTCTTATATCGTGGTCTTCTCGCAAGCAGTCTAGTGTCGCCCAGTCTACCACGGAGGCTGAGTATGTTGCTGCGGCTAGCTGCTTGTTCCCAGTTACTCTGGATGATGGCCACTTTGGCGTGATTTTGGTTTGAGCTTTTCTCGCGTGCCTTTGCTTTGTGACAGCACGAGTGCTATTAGCGTTGCTAAGAACCCCGTGCTTCACTCGAAAACCAAACACATGATGTGCGCTTTCATTTCTTGCACGACCACCAGGAGAAGGGGATATCGACCTTCGCCATGTCGATACTCATCATCAACTGGCTGATATTTTCACCAAGCCTTTAGACGAATCAACCTTTAATCGGTTGAGGGTGAGCTTAGTGTGTGTTTTCCCTTTTAGATGGGGGAAACATTTTGGATCTTGTATATTTGACTGACTCTTTTGTCTTTCTTTTCTTTTGCATTTTAGCATACGCATTTACATTCTGAGCTTCATGTTTATAATCACTAGAATGTAACTATGCTCTATTTAGTATGCTCCGATGCTTATATGGATGCTTGTAGCTTATGCTCTTCCTGATCACTAGTACATGTTATGAGCTGAGCTATTTTGGAATGGTGAATTTACTTAATAACTTACAATCTGAAAATGTTCACCATTGAGATATGCAACTAGCATGTGTAGGATATGTGGAGTTCACTCGTGCTTTTCATATATGCTAGGTTGCTATGTCTCTAGTTATGAGTCATTCACTTGCTTGGTCTGTTCATATCATGTATAAAATTTGAACCAAGTTTTAGTGAATTGAAAAGATCGAGATGGGATTGCTTGTCAACACCTCATGGTATCGAGACTGTTTCTCATTGCACTTTGAGTTAAACTTGAGCCGTGTAGTGTATGACCGAAACCGTTGCTTTAAGCTTCCGATTGCATATGCATAGGCTTCGCACGGTTGAAAAGTTAGGCAAAGACAAGCTTTCAACCTCTCGCATCACATGCTGAAATTAAATTTTGTCTTTTCTCCGCTGCAACTCCAATATGAAAATGAAATCACAAGTATATGCTTCATTCCTATGCATGATGATTGAACTTTGCTAGGGGTAGTTCACCTTGTATACATGTTTAGCACTTGTCTGGATTCCTATCTATACATGTGTAGTGCTATTCTGATGGTGACTATCTCTTGGGCTAAAAACTGCTCACTTGCTCATATGCTTCATATTTCGTATGTGTGATCAGTTTGAGCCTTCGCTATTTGAGTGCTTAGTTGTGCCATTGGAGCTATACCGATTAGAGCATTTTTGCACTCTTTTGATTATATGCCTGAAGCTGCTAACTTGCATTTCTGACTTCATATGCATTTTAGAAGGGGGAGTTTGTTGGCTCAAGGGAAGAGTTTGTGCTTGATAAGTGCATTTTCAACTAAGGGGGAGAGTTTTTGCAAATCATATGTCTCCTGGCGTTCAATTAAGGGGGAGCTTTTGCTAAGGGGGAGATTTTCAGATCTTTATGCTCTTCTCTTGTTGGACCTAAGGGGGAGTCCCTGGTTGCTTGCACTTGTCGAGGAAGTGTGCTAGTTGTGTTGAGCCGTTGCCTCTGTCTTGAGGGACTAGCAAACATTTTCCTCAGTTGGCGTCGAGGTTGATTTTGATTGGTTCGGAGACTTTTCGATTGTTTTTCAATTGGTTCGGAGTGGTTTTTCGTGCTAGTTGTGTTGACCTCTGTGCCTCTATCTTGAGGGACTAGCACTTTGCCATTTTTTAGCTCCGATTTTCAATTGGTTTTCTGCTAGCGGTGTTGAGCCTGTTCTACCTCTTCTTGAGGGCTAGCTTTGCTTTGCTTGGTCGCGTCGAGCCGTTGCCCATGTCTTTGGGGACCAAGTTCTCGCTTCTTCCACTTGACCTTCTTCGCTTTGCTATGCTTTTGGGTCATTTGGTTGAGTTCTCTTCCTCTCCTTCCTCCTACTTTCTTCTTTCATTTTATGATTTGTGTGTGTAGTTGACAATGCACTCATCAAGGGGAGATTGCGGATACATGGGTGTATGCCAAGTCTCTGAGTGATGAGTGATTGTCAACGGGTTTGATGTGCATGTTCTTTGGCTTGTGTTGTGCAGGTGTCGAGCACGGAGACAGTGATCGAGGGCAAGGTGAAGGTCAAGTTGAGACGTGTTGTGCCGATGGACTGGGTGCGATGAAGGATGGGCGTGCCGTGCGACGGACGTGCCATGCCGATGGATCGAGCAGTGAAGGGCGGACGTGAGGCTTGGACTGAGGGACCGGAGTGCCTGAGGATGAGCTGTGGTGGCTGGCAGCCTGGGACAGCGACGAGCGGAGACTTGCGGGGCACGGTGTTGCTCGGGTCGAGGACCTGGGGACACGTGTCGGTGGACGGGGTGCACGGGAGGTGCATCCCCTCTACAGCTCCGGTTTGGTGGTTGAGCCAGGGAAAAACCACCGGGTGGACGGTTTCCGAGTTTGGGCCTCAAAACTCGGGTGCTCAGTTTCCAGGTTGAGCCACAAAACCTGGGCGCGGATGGTTTCCGAGTTTGGCCACAAAACTCGGGTGATGGCCGGTTCCGAGTTTGGGCCTCAAAACTCGGGCGCTGCCGGTTTCTGAGTTTGGGCCACAAAACTCAGGCTGGTGGGCTGGTTTCCCGGTTTGGGCCTCAAAACCGGGGGTTGCTGGAAAAGGCTGGTTTTCCGGTTTGGGCCACAAAACCGGGGTGCAGAGCGAGGACGGCACGTGGCGGCAATCGGAAGGTTGCGTGAAGGCAACGCGGACGAGTTTGTGCGGGCGTGGCCGTTGGATCTACCTACCACCGCGGGTTGGACCAGAATAGCCTTAGGGTTTAGCTGGTTCGCTCTGTAATTAGTTTAGAGAGGGGTAGAGTAGGAAATAGGCTTAGTCTAGTTAGTATAAGTAGTCCAGGGGAGACACCCTCCTCCCCATCTCAGTTATCTCAGTCATTTGCTCTTTCGCACTTAGGATTTCCTGCTCTCCCATCCCCTGCTGTAGCTGAGATCCGCAGAGAGACTTGCAACTCTGTGTACTGTTGATTTTGAGGAAAGGAGGCCGTAACCTCCTTGTCGTAGCGTGTGTTTGCGCTTCGGCTTGCAATTCGTGGCTGTGATTTCCGTTGTGTTCGTGTTCTTTGCGGAATCCTTTTTTTTTCCACGATTTTCCCGTCGCTTGATCTCTTTGCTCGGTTCATCTTTTGCAATTCCGTTTGAACCAAGTTGTTCTAGATCGTGGGGCACTTCTTTCCACCGAAGGAATCATCCTCTAACCTCACGGTCTAGGAGATCGATCGATTTTTCGTTTCGGGTCAAGTTTTCTCCCTTCCCCCGAAATTCTTCGATTCATCGATTTGGAGATAGGTTCGAGCCATGATCTCTTAGAGATAGCTCACTATACTCCTTGTGACTCATCTCACCAAGGTTGATCCCTAGAGGAATTGTTTTGGGTGAGATAGAGGCAAATCGGTGGACGAACAGGGCTGCTGCGTCGACCGGACGCTCAGTCGGGGTGACCGGACGCTCGGTCCGTGAGTCCAGTCGATGAACAGCACATAACCGTGTTCTTCACTTTGACCGGACGCTCTGTTCTCGTTTTGACGGACGCACCGCTTCCACTGTTCATCGTGCGTGTTCGCTTTTGACCGGACGCACTGATCTCGACCGGACGATCCGTACTCGTGAGTCCGGTCGCGAACAGTAAGGTTCCAGAGCCGATTTTTGTTGACCGACGCGTCCGGTCCCTGCTGACCGGACGCTGGCCAGAGTCCGGTCGATCCAGTTTCACGCGTTTTCGTTCGCGGTTCGTTCGTTCTTGATCGGATTCGAGTTCCGTCTTTTGCGTTGGCTTTCTAGGGTTGTAGTGTCCCGCTGTGCCTCTAGGAAGCATCCACCCTACATCTAGGGTCGTGGACATTAGCAAGCTCTAGGGTTCACTCTTGGGGTTGATTTTGGGACAGTGGCATCTAGTTTCCGAAAGGAAATTTTGAAGCTCCCATTCACCCCCCTCTGGTCGCTTTCGGTTAGCTTCTCGGTCCTTCAATTTCCGGATTCGTTCTTATTAAAAATTTCTAGGCTATGCTTCCCCGGCAACGGCGCCAGAAATGCTTGTTGACACTTCTTAGCGTCGCTACTAAGAATAGAGTTTTAATCTATCCCCGGCAACGGCGCCAGAAATGCTTGTTGGTAAAACTAATGACTATTGGATTAATTCCGCAAGCGCACATAAATTACCGATGTAGCACTTCACCCGGGAGTATTCCAAGGTATCATATTTATTTTATCCCAAAGGAAGCGATGACTAGAAAGACTAACAAGAACAGGGATCCTATCTTAGATTAGCTACAACTAATGTAGAGGTGATAAAAGGGTAAAAGGAAGGTGATGATTCAGGATAATTAGATGAGATAATTAAAGATAACTAGTGTAGTATAGCTAGGTGGGAGGACAACGAGTGAGAAAGGTTCCTGTGAAATTCTTAATCCACTCCCGTGTTCTAATTAATCAAATAGTAGATACAACTAGGATTGATTACCTTCAACTTGGTTGCTAGGGATAAACGAGAGAGTAAAGCGATAGAAGGTTGTTCACCTAACCCAGTACTCAAGCGGATATTTGGCTTATGGACGCCTTACCTTTTAAAACTAGCCTGAGTTCACGTGAGGGGATCTAGGTAGCCAGCAAAATCTGTCACCTTTTGCCCATGCGCCCCTACTGTCCGTGCAAGCCAGCGGCAACCAAAGATAAGTCTTAGCCTAAGCACCACGCTTATGCTAATCCTTATTACTCTAGCTAATATACGATTAACTAAAGCACCGTTTTACGGGGATGATAAACAACCAAGATGTTTGTGTAGGATCACAATCTAGTACGTAACTACTACAAGACTAACTAGAGCACTACAATACTATTGCAAGAATAATATTGCACAAGGATAACACTTTGAAATGCAGAAGAAGAATATATATAATAAATAATTCTGGAAAGAAAAAGATACAAGAGCAATACCAGACTCCCAGAAGACGACTCCGGAGACCCCGAGCTTGCTCGACTCACTCTAACTCCCACACTAGACTACAACTAGAAGGCTAACACTGTATCTCATATGAAGTGAATCCTCTAATGAACCATGTCTTGAGAGGGTGGATGAAGCCTCTATTTATAGGGAAGGTGGAGTAGGGGCTACTCCGTGCCACGTCATCGATCCGCGTGCTCCCCATCTCTCATCCCTTGGATCCACCGTCATTGTAACCGCCATGGATGGTTGGCCTTGATTTCTTCACGTGTGAAACATGTGCAAGCAACCGACATTGGATGGGGTTCACCCTGGGGTCGGCCGACCCCACCCAATGACAGGTGGGCCCACCACTTTGCTTCTAGAAGGTGCTGATGTCATCAGGTTGAATAGTGTTGCCAGGGTCCACCAAGGGGGGGTCGGGCGACCCCCCTATGACAGGGTTGGCCCACCAACTTGTGTCCCCTGATGTCCCCACATGTCATGGAGCATGGTGTCATATGTTGGTTGCATTTGCTTTCTTGTGTGGGCCCATGGATCCATGTGCTTCTCATCTTTCACCGTTGAATGCAAACACATTTCTGATCTGATGGTGGAAAGTAGCTTGGCGAAGCTTCACTTGGATAGTGCCACATCACCAAGCCCGAGGAGCTCCCATGGTGGGGTCGGCCGACCCCACCTTAGGTGGGTCCAGGTGTCCATTTCCTTCTTATTTTGTTATACCTGCAAATCAAATACTAAGAGTACAAGTGGAACCTTTTATTGATAAAACATGTCTATGTCATGTCATTCTTCTCTATTTTCGAGCATGTTGACGATATTTTGATATGTATTTTTATGCTATAACTATCGTCAACACTCGGGTGAGCTCGGTTGGGGGGAAGTGGTATGTGCTTGTTGTTGTTGACGACTTTTCGAGATATTTGTGGGTCTTCTTTTTAGCTGAGAACACCGAGACTTTCTCCCTTGCTCACAATCTGATTTTGCGTCTTCAGAACCAGTTCCCTTTGAACTCGATGCAAGCTATTAGGAGTGATAATGGCTCCGAATTCAAGAATTCAGATTTTGAGAAGTTTTGTAACTCTTTGGGTTTAGAGCATCAGTTTTCTTCCCCCTACACACCCCCACAGAATGGTGTTGTAGAGAGGAAGAATCGGACCCTTGTAGAGATGGTCAGGACAATGCTTGATGAGCATAGGACTCCTAGGCGATATTGGGCCGAAGCTATGAGCACTGCATGCTACATTTCCAATCGCATTTTTCTGCGAGTCTTCTTGAAAAAGACTTCTTATGAGCTGCGTTTTGGAAAACTCCCCAAGGTGAGTTATTTTCGAGTTTTTGGTTGCCATTGTTTTATACTCAAAAAGGGCAACTTGGACAAGTTTGAGTCTCGTTCTTCTGACGGTGTGTTTTTGGGTTATGGCACTCATACTCGTGCATATCGTGTACTTAACCTTGACACTAACCGAGTCATGGAGACATCCGATGTCACCTTCGACGAGACCATGGTTTGTCCTTCTTCTCGTTTTGAGCATGCAGGTGATCATGAGGTTGGCGAGCCTCTTTTCGATGATGAAGAAGAGGGTGCTGAAGGGATGGATGACCCAGCACTTCCTCCACCTGCTGTGCCGCAAAGATCGGCTTCTACGACGACTCACGGCCCCGACACGTCTTCTTCCTGGGGGCCGTGGGATCCGCCACTCTGAGCGGTAACTTTTGTACCCGGGGAGGCACCAGCTGCTGTTGAGGGGGAGATTACTTCTGCTCGGGAGGCCCACACACATTCAGCGCCAACAACCACCCGCCTCAACAGATGATCGACAGCATCGACGAACGTGTCACTCGGTCTAGGTCACAAATCTCTCACTTTGCTCATTCTGTATTTGTTGCTGATTTTGAGCCCCGAGATGTTGGACACGCTTTGACGGATCCGGATTGGGTAAATGCCATGCATGAGGAGTTAGAAAATTTTGAAAGAAATCGGGTTTGGGTTCTAGTTTCTCCTCCCTCTGAGTGTCACCCAATTGGGACAAAATGGGTTTTCAAAAACAAACAAGGAGAGGATGGCCATGTAGTGAGAAACAAGGCTAGACTAGTCGCCCAGGGGTATAGTCAGAAGGAGGGGATAGACTATGAGAAGACTTTTGCTCCTGTAGCTCGTTTGGAGGCAATTAGGATACTCTTGGCTTTGCTGCATCCAAAGGGTTTAAACTTTTTCAATGGATGTCAAGAGTGCCTTCTTAAATGGCTACATAGAAGAGGAGGTGTATGTGAGACAACTCCCTGGTTTCGAAAATCCCAAGATTCCAAACCATGTTTTTAAACTTCACAAAGCTTTGTATGGTTTGAAACAAGCCCCTAGAGCCTGGTATGATAGGTTGAAAACCTTTTTGCTTGCTAAGGGTTTTAAAATGGGATGTGTGGATAAAACGCTCTTTCTCCTCAAGCAAGGCACTGATACTCTCTTAGTCCAGATTTACGTGGATGATATCATTTTCGGTGGTTCTTCTCACGCTTTGGTTGCCAAGTTTGCAGATACAATGAGTAGGGAATTTGAGATGAGCATGATGGGCGAGTTAACGTTTTTCCTCAGATTGCAAATCAAGCAATCTCGAGAGGGAACATTTGTACACCAGGGTAAGTATACCAAGGATATCTTGAAGAAATTCGATATGGGTGAGGTCAAGCCTCTTCCAACACCCATGTCGACCACGACGGCCCTGGATGCGGACAAGGAAGGAGAAGCAGTGGACCAGAAGGAGTACCGGAGTATGATCGGGTCGCTGCTGTACCTGACGGCGACACGCCCGGACATCCAGTTCGCGGTGTCTCTGCGCGCGATTTCAGTCTTCGCCGCGCACCTCTCACCGTCAGGCAGTCAAGCGCATTATGAGGTACTTATGCTTCACTCCTGAGTTGGGGATTTGGTATTCTGCTTCCTCCACCCTTTCTCTTTGTGGTTATTCCGATGCCGATTTTGCTGGTTGCCAGATTGAGCGCAAGTCCACTTCTGGGACTTGCCAGTTTATTGGTTCTTCTCTTGTATCGTGGTATTCTCGCAAGCAGTCTAGTGTCGCCCAGTCTACCACGGAGGCTGAGTATGTTGCTGCGGCTAGCTGCTGTTCCCAGTTACTCTGGATGATGGCCACTTTGCGTGATTTTGGTCTGAGCTTTTCTCGTGTTCCTTTGCTTTGTGACAGCACGAGTGCTATTAGCATTGCTAAGAACCCCATGCTGCACTCTAAGACCAAACACATCGATGTGCGCTTTCATTTTCTGCGAGACTACTATGAGAAGGGTGATATCGACCTTCGCCATGTCGATACTCATCATCAGTTGGCTGATATTTTCACCAAGCCTTTGGACCAATCAACTTTTGCTAGGTTGAGAGGTGAGCTTGGTGTGTGTTTCCCCTTTTAGATGGGGGAAACACTTTGGTTCGTGTAACATAAGACTGACTGTTTTTCGTTTGTTTTGTTTTCTTTTGCATTTCAGCATACGCTTTTACATTCTGAGCTTCATGTATATAATCTTTAAAATGTGACTATGCTCTATGTAGTATATGCTCCGATGTTTTCCTTGTAGCTTATGCTCTTTCTGATCACTGATACATGTTGTGAGCTGAGCTATTTTATGAACGGTGAACTTGTGTAACAAACATATAATCTGAAAATGTTCACCATTGAGGTATGCATCTAGCATGTGTAGGATGTGTAGAATTCACTTGTGCTTTTCATATATGCTAAGTTGCTATGTCTCTAGTTCTGAGTCATTCACTTGCTTGGTATGTTCATATTCTGAGATAAAATTTGAACCAAGTTAAGTGAATTGGAAAGATCGAGATGAGATTGCTTGTTAGCACATCACAGTTTCGAGACTGTTTCTCATTGCACTTTGAGTTAAACTTGAGCTGTGTAGTGTATGACCGAAACTGTTGCTTTAAGCTTCCGATTGCTTCTGCATAGGCTTCGCACAGTTGAAAAGTTAGGCAATGACAAGCTTTCAACCTCTCGCAATTACGTGCTAAAATTTGAACTTGTGTAATCTAACCGCTGCAACTCCGATAAAATTTGGATACACAAGTCTATGTTTCATTCTCTAGCATGATGATTGAACTTTGCTAGGGGTAGTTCACCTTGTATAAATGTTTAGCACTTGTTTGACTTCTTGTCTATACATGTTTAGTGCTACTTTGATGGTGAATATCTTTTTGGCTAAAAATTGCTCACGTTGCTCACATGTTCATATTTCATATTTGGTGATCAGTTTGAGCTGTTGCTAGCATTCTGTGCATTTTATGAGTCATCGGATCAGCACTCTGTCGAGCATCTTCATATTCTATCGACTATATTCCTGAAGCTGCTAACTTGCATTTTTGACTCATATGCATTTTGGAAGGGGAAATTTGTGGCGGAACCGTCCTGATTATAAGAGCTCAAGTACCGTCTTAGTCAAATCCGTCTAACTTCGACTCATACTTGAACCCATATAACCTCGGTAGTCCGGAAATCTCGAAGGATTTCTATCACCGTACAACATACAGGATCGCATTGTTCGAGAATTACATTCGCAAAGATACATCACAGAGAACGAAACCGAATTTAAAGTATCAGAGTGCGAATTTAAAACAGAGTTATTACAATACCGAATTTAAAAGTGCGGAAGCTTAAATAAGTTTGAAACATGACCACTACACATGTGGTCCAAAAGAAACATTGTTTGACAAGTCTAACTCAACACAACTCACTCTTCCCTTTTTAGATAATGTGCCACTAGGAGTCTCAGACCAGCAAAAGAAAAGGGGAAGCTTCTGGACGACCCTGCCCTGGGCCTACTCCTCATCACCTTCCACCGGGTAGAGGCAGTGCTTACAATAGCCAAAGTAGACCTGGCCATCTGTAACAAACGGGATAAACCCTGAGTACGGGAATGTACTCAGCTAGACTTACCCGTCCAACTGAAAATAAAGACACCAAGGGTATGCCAGGCCTTTTTGGGTGGATCTGGGATCTTTAGTTGCGAACAGCTCATATTAACATAAGTGAGGATTTAATGATATCGCTGAGCTGTCATTTTTTTAGACCTATTTCTTTACTCTAGGTTTGCACCTGAACTATTGCACACACTTGAGTCTAACAAACAATAATATAACCATATCCAGTTGACTTATCCACATTTTTAGTTAAACCTTTAAACATCACATGGAGTTGTATCGTGGTGAAGCTCGCCATAGTTTCCCACTAACCGGGGAGACGGCGACTCGAATCGAATTCCAAACCAGCTGGTGAAAGACCTTTAATACCAACCCACACTTTCCCCATCGGGTCCATGCATTGGGCAACCGCTCGATGCTTGTTCGTGGTGGTAATCGTCGCGGTTCAAGCACGGACCGCCCAATTGGAACCTGGCGATGGCCTCACGCGGCAGATCGCAATTTCCATACTAGAGGGCGCGACATGGGTCGAAACCGGCCCGAAGACTTCTAACCGGCTTTGGGGTCGATGATTACGGCGCCGACGTATCCCTAAGTAAAAGGGCTCGTTCAAAAATGAACGAGGGCCAACATCGATACACACCTACACGATCCAACGGACAGATTGCCCCCAAGTTCCAACTTGGTGCCCTGCCTTCCAGTTGACTATACTCAGGTTCTTTTCCACGATAGCAAATATAGCCAACCGTGATCCAGTAACTACCCATCAGGGTATTACGGAAACATTCTTAACTACTACTTTTATTAAGCAAGCTAAGCAATTCTACATGGTAACTCAATAACAGGATAACAAGGTAGATATTAATCAATAACCAAGGAATGGTAATGCAGCAAGTAGGATTCATCCCAACTCCTAAACCTAATGCATCACAATATAAAAGGACTCAAGTAATATTAATTGCAAAAAGATAGGCGGCCCTTAATATGCCCGGGGCTTGCCTGAGAGAAGACTGAGGCCTCGGTGGAGGGGCACTCAGGCAGGTTAGTGTCGGCCGCGGGGGTCGCTTCCTCGGCTTGATGCAGTTTCCGGGATCTCCTGCTCGCGCTTGTCTCCTGCTCTAGGTCTTGCTCCTGAACTGTCGATCCTATTGCAATGCGGTTGAAAATAATAAATAAATAATGCGTAGTGTGAGATGGGGTGGTATGAGTGTAAATATTTCTTGCAAACCAACAAAACCAACTTGTTGAACCATTTGACATTGAGGTAACACTTATTATCTCATAAAACAATTTCATTAATCCACCTATTTCTTATTTAATAATTCAAAAGAAATTTGAGTTTGAACTGCAAGTGCATTTTTCTTGACTCAGAAAAATCCACAAAAATTCCAGAAGGCAAATGGCATCTGCTGGATTTCACTGAACAATTTTCAGCCAGAAATAAATAGAGAACTGCAATATAAAATAACAAATAAACCTCAAAAGGTGCTTTGAACTAACTTTTCACACAAAATGTGTTCAACAGCAGATTTCATAATTTTCCTAGCTTCATCTACTCATCACACATTCTACTGTAGAAAACTTGCTGTCAGAGAATAACATACAAGCCTACACAAATAAACAAATTTATTCCAATTAAACCATTGAACTACAACCCTACTGGAAAAGGGTGCTAAACTCATTTTCATATTTTTCCCAGATTCTACTCCATATTCCATGCTTATCAAGAAGTTCCACGAACAGAAACATTATATTATTTCTTACATGAAATTCCCAAAGGAAACACAAAAATACATTTGTAAAGCAACTTCAGATTCTTCCATACAACAGCTCATGCTTAACATTTTTCTTAGCCTGAACATGTCATACAGAGACTACACAATTTTTCCCACATTTTATTTTGACATATAATACCTTAACACTTATTCTAAGAAATCAATCAAAAAGGACTTTAATCATAACAAACTTTTTCACATAAACAGTGCATCATATATTTTTCACAGGTGCAAATCATGATAAGAAACCTACACAAATTTTCCCATGAATTAACTCAACCAGAAAACACCTATTTCCATTTATCTAAACAAAAGCTCAACAACTAAATTAAATAAAAACAGTAATAAAAACTTTCACCAAAAATACTTTCATATTTTTCCATGATAGATCTACTCATAACAAGCTAACAAAACTAAAAGTACTTCATTTGGACTTTTAAAACGAGCTACACAAAAATAACAAGCATTTCTGGAAATAAAACAAAAAGGAAAACATATTTGAATCTTCCGGCTGGCCTGCGTGAACGTGGTCCATGGACCGGGTGAGGCTGACGCGCGGGGTCCGCTGGTCAACGGACCCACCCGTCAGAGAGGGCGAAGCAGGGGAAGGTGTTGACCGGCGAAAGCTCGTCGACGGTGAGGTCGCCGGCGGTGAGGCTAGGCTCGATAGACTCGTCTCGACGAGGCGCATCCAGCGGTGGGGTCGGTTTGGCCAGAGGGTGACCGAAGCGTGCCGGCGGCGAGTGGCGGACGGCGGCGGCGGCACACACACGCTACGCCGTTTCCGGCGGTCGCCGGTGAAATTGGGGAAGGTGAAGGCTCACACGAACCCTAGGGAGGCTATCGGCGGGCTCGGATTGGCTCGGGAAGCTCCGAGAAGCTTGGCCACGCGAGCGGCCATGGCGGACGGTGGCGGGGCTCGGCTAGGCCGTGTCCGGCGGTCGCCGGCCAAATTGGCGCGTGCGCAGTGCTTTGTGAACCCTAGGGAGGCTATCGGAGGCTCGGTTGGCTCGGATGGCTCCGAGGAAGCTGGCCTCGGGCATGGCCTCGGCGGACAGCCATGGCGCTCGGCCGGGGAAGAAGAGGTGGGTGAGAGCGGTAGCGTTGAGGCTAGTCGGTGTTCTCACCTTGCCTTGGCTTGGTGATGCTCGACGGAGAAGAGGGGAAGCGGAGAAGCTTCGGTCGATGTAGAACAGTCGCGAGCTCCGACGGCGCCGATGGCGACCGCGGCGGCGCTCCACAGACTTCGGTGTCGGCGAGGCTCGAGGGGTGGTGCTAACGCGAGCACCGGGTGTCTGGTGTGGGCGGAGAGGTTTGCGCGAGAATTGATCGAGGCTCGCGTGGCCGGAGTGGCGAAGGGGTTTTTGCGGGTGTCGAACGGCGGCGGGCGAGCGCTGGCGTTCGTTCGCGAGAGGAGAGGGAGGAGAGCTAGCGGGGGTGTTCGAAGGAGCGGGTGAGTGAGTGACGAGCGAAGGGAGTGCTCGGTTTTTGGCTCGGCCGGGCGAAGGCGGCGGTCGTGGCGGGGGCCACGGCGTGGCGTGCGGCAGGCGATGGCGGCGGCGGGCGAGGGCAGCGCGGCAGGCGAGGCGAGCGGAGAGTGGCGGGGAGGATCGCTTGCGTGCTCGGGTGAGAGGGGATCGAGCGAGGAGTGGCCGGCGAGGATCCTCGGCAGGATGCGGCGGCCACGTGGCGGTTGCGGCCGCGTACGGCGCGGCGGCGTTGTCGGGGCTGGCGTGCGCGAGCGCGCGCGGAGCGGGGGCAGGCGCGCGCGGGCTTGGGCCGGAAAGCCCGAATGGGCCGAAAGGCTGGCGCCGGGAAAAAATGTTTTCCTTTTTCTTTTTCCAAAACTTTTCAAACCTTGACCATTCAAAAACAGTTTCAAAAACTCCAAACTAGACTTTGACCCAAATAAAAGTTGCTCAAAATAATTTTCTCTACAACTTTCATATAAGACACTTTTTCTGAAAACCATTTTTACAACCTCCACATAAATAAAGCCAATTTTGAAACATAAACCATTTTGCTTGCCTCATTTTTATTTGATAAACTATTTTGAACTAGGTCAAAATATCAACATGAAAAGCACTCTACCCTATTCTTTATTTTATAAACTCATTTGCCAGATAGAAATCCACTTTAACCATCAAACCAATAGAAATCCAAAATCAGATAAATAAACAAAGGCAAAAAGCACTCATATGCACATGAAATGATGCAATGCATTACTTATGCTCTTTAGTAGCTAATGTGGTTCCTAATGCAGTGCTTGACACTAGGGTGTCACAGCCCTTCCCCCTTAAAGAAATCTCGTCCCGAGATTTGAGTTACGTACCAATCTTTATAAAAAGCGGGATAGTTCACTCGCAAGTACTCCTCGGTTTCCCAAGTCGCATCGTTGGGTCCGTGGTTGCTCCAGAGATCTTGTAAGTCTTCACTGTTCGGTTGCGAGTTTCTCGGGTCTTGGTGTCCATTATCTCCCGAGGTTGTTCATAGTATTCCAGATCTGATCTGATAGAACATCTGGAATCCGAACTTCTTCCCGTTCTGGAACTCGAAGACACTTCTTCAACTGGGACACATGGAACACTGGGAAGACTGCGCTCATCTCTGGGGGTAACTGCACTTCATATGCCACTTCTCCCTTTTTAGCTACGATCTGATACGGTCCCACATATCGAGGTGCTAGCTTTTTCTTAATTCCAAAACGTTGGACTTTCCTCATGGGTGAGACTTGAGGTAAACATAGTCTCCGACTTGAAATTCCAAGGGTCTCCTCCGTGTGTCAGCGTAACTTTTCTGTCGGGATTGCGCTGCTTTGATATGTTGTTGTACCTTTTGCACAATCTCTTCAGCATCTTTCACATAATCTGACCCATAAAATCCTCGATCTCCTGATTCAACCCAATTTACCGGGGTTCTGCATCTTCGTCCGTATAATACTTCAAAAGGTGCCATCTTTATACTTTCTGGTAGCTGTTGTTATACGAAAACTCGGCAAGGGGTAACCATTTCTCCCATGATTCTCCTGAAGATAAAACACAAGCTCTGAGGATATCTTCCAAAATCTGATTCACTCTCTCTGTTTGTCCTGCGGTTTGGGGGTGATAAGCGGAACTTCTTACCAACTTGGTTCCTAGCTCCTTGTGCAACTGTTCCCAAAAACGTGCTATGAACTGGGGTCCTCTATCAGAGACAATCCTTTTTGGAACTCCGTGTAACCTCAAGATGTTCTGAATGTACAAGTCTGCATACTGATGAGGTCGGTGTGTAGTCTTAACCGGTATGAAGTGAGCCACTTTAGATAACCGATCCACGATAACCCAGATAGAATCATTTCCCTTTTGAGTGGTGGGAAGACCTGTGATGAAATCCATACTAATCTCTTCCCACTTCCATTCTGGAATAGATAACGGCTGTAACAATCCGGCAGGTCTCAGATGTATAGCTTTTATCCTGCAGCAAGTATCACACCTTGCAACATAAGCTGCAACTTCCTTCTTCATCCTAGACCACCAGTACCTTGTTCTCAGATCTTGGTACATCTTACTGCTCCTGGATGGATAGATAACTTTGAATTGTGAGCTTCATTCAGAATTCTTTCTTTCAGCTCTGTGTCCTTAGGAACAACCAACCTCTGGTTATACCACAAGATTCCCTGTTCATCAGTCCTGAAGTTCAAAGAACTACTGGTTTCCAACCTCTTCTTGATCTGACAGATCTCTTCATCGGTCCTTTGTCCTTCGATGATGTCACTTTCCAGGTGCACTGTATGGTGATATTGTTTAACATAACGGGGTGCATAAGGTTGAATCCATCTTCCAATAGTGGTTGTAGGGAGTTGCAATGAGTCTTGCGACTCAAGGCATCTGCTACCACGTTTGCTTTTCCGGGGTGGTAATGCACTTCAAGGTTGTAATCCTTAATCAACTCTAACCATCTTCTCTGCCTCATGTTCAACTCTGGCTGGGTGAAGATATATTTCAGACTTTTATGATCAGTGTACACATGACATAGGTTTCCCATAAGGTAATGCCTCCAAATCTTGAGTGCATGCACGACGGCTGCCAATTCCAAATCATGAGTGGGATAATTCTCTTCATGTGGTCGCAACTGGCGCGAAGCATATGCTATAACTCTCCATTCTGCATGAGCACACATCCAAGTCCAATCTTGGATGCGTCACAAAACACATCAAAAGGTTCCTCTAAGTTTGGCTGAGCCAAAACAGGCGCGGAAGTCAACAACGTTCGCAGAGTGCGAAAAGCTGCTTCACACTCTGGAGTCCATTCGAACTTCTTGTTTTTCTGCGTTAAACGGGTCATAGGTTTGGCTATTCTCGAAAAATCGGAATGAACCGACGGTAGTATCCTGCCAAACCCAAAAAGCTGCGAACCTCAAAAACACTTGTGGGTGCTTCCCAATCCATAACCTCTTGCACCTTAGAAGGGTCTACAGAGATCCCTTCCTCTGAAAGGACGTGACCAAGGAAAGGTACCTTCTTTAACCAAAACTCACACTTACTGAACTTAGCATATAACTTGTGCTCTCGAAGCCGGGTCAAAACAACTCGTAGATGCTCAGCATGATCCTTCTCATTCTCAGAGTATACCAAGATATCATCGATGAACACTACAACGAACTTATCTAACTCTGGCATGAAGACCGAATTCATCAGGTACATGAAATGTGCCGGTGCATTGGTCAATCCAAAGGACATAACGAGATACTCATAGAGTCCATATCTGGTAGAGAAAGCTGTTTTTGGTATATCTTCTCTTCTGATCTTAATCTGATGGTATCCTGATCTCAGGTCGATCTTGGAGAACACTTTCGCCTTTGATAACTGATCAAACAAGACATCGATTCGGGGTAAGGGATATTTGTTCTTTATAGTTACTGCATTCAACGGTCTGTAATCCACACACATCCTCAAAGTTTTATCCTTCTTCTTCACAAAGATAGCGGGACATCCCCAAGGTGACGAACTAGGGCGTATCAAACCCTTATCCAAGAGCTCTTGCAACTGAACTTTAGCTCTGCTAACTCTTTAGCGTGCATCCTATACGGTCTCCGAGATATGGGTGCCGTTCCAGGGACTAACTCTATAGCAAACTCCACATCCCTATCCGGCGGTAGTCCAGCAACTCATCAGGAAAAACATCCGGAAACTCACACACTACTGAGATCTCAGCTATCTGTTTTGCGGTGACGTTGAACAACACTCCGATCTCGTGGGGTTTCGGGGTAACTTAAACCGAAAGGTAGACCCATTCCGGGGACTAACCATAGAAACTACTCGCTCTGCGACGTCAAGATTGACCTTCCAGAGTTTCATCCAACCCATACCTAAGATCACATCCAAACCCAGACCAGGGATTACGATGGGATCCACTATGGCCTTCTTATCCCCAAAAGTCATTTCCACTCCTTTAGCCATTTTACGCGCGGAGAGAACAGCTCCGGCGGAACTTATCTGATATCCCGATCTAACTCTACCAACTCAAGATTACTTCTCAAAACAAAGTTCTCACTTATGAAAGAATGCGATGCTCCAGAATCAAACAGCACAACTGCGGGGCATTGATTAACAAGAAACGTACCAGCGGTGACAGGCTCTCCTTCCGGCACTTCCTCCACGGTGGTGTGATGCACATGACCTGCGCGAGGTGGAGGCTGGGTGTATTGCTTCTTTGGACGAGGGCATTGACGTGACAGATGTCCAGTCTGACCACAGTTGTAACATGGCCCAATCACATATGGAGTCTTGGGGCCTCCTGCACTTCCTGCCTTATTCTTGTTCTGCATCAGAGGAGCAGTGTAGGGCTTCTGAAAACTGGGACGGGGTCGGTTGGTAGTGATCTTCCTCTGCGGGGGACGAAACCTTGCTCCAGCCACTGGCGGGCGATACGGGGTGCGTGCTCCGAAAGGGGCCCTCTGTTGAGACGAACCTCCTTCGTTCGCACGACGACGGTCTTTGTCGCCAGCCTGCTGTCATTGGCCTCTTGATTTAGGCAGTCACTGACAAAGTCACTGAAGGTGGTGCGGTGACTGTTACCCATCTTTGAAAGCATGGCGGCGCTCATGCCACGTTTGAAGCTTGCGATCTTCTTGGCCTCAGTGTTGACAAAGTCTGGGGCGTAGCGAGCTAGGTTGTTGAAGCTGTGCAGATACTCGGACATAGATCTGGTTCCCTGAGACAACCTCATGAACTCTGCAATCTTCATTTCCATCAGACCACTAGGGATGTAGTGGTTGCGCATAGCAGTCGAGAACTGATCCCAAGTGACACGTGCATTTGCAGGCAAGGATGCACGGTACTGGGCCCACCACAAACCTGCGGGTCCTTCCAACATGTGCGCGGCATACTCTGCCTTGAGCTCTTCCGTCAGCCAAGCAGACGGAACTTCTGGGTGATGGAGTTGAGCCATTCATCAGCCTCAAGCGGTTCGGTGACTTCCTTGAACACCGGGGACGGGTGTCCAAGAAGTCACGGTAGGAGCTGTACTGGTTGGGCTCTGGGCCTTGGCGTTGATGATGCTGCTGCGCAGTGTTGTTAGCGATATTGCGGAGGGTGGCCTCCATGTGCCTCTGCATCTCCTCCATGTTCCTTTGGCTTCCCAGAAACTGGCCGAAAAACGCTTCCGGCGTCATTGGCGGCGGTGGGGGAGGTGGCAAGTTCTCCTCCTGTCCTGCCCCCTGTCCGCGTTGGCTGCGAGTGTGTGCCGGCATCTGCATATCCCATTAATAAGCAATCATTAGGTGATGTTACATTGATCATGAATAAATACTGCGCTGTACATAATTCGAAAATTTAGCACACGACCAAGTATAATTACTCATTTCCATACAACATCAACACAGAATAATCCGCCCGAAATTAGAATGCAAACGACGGATTTTCCATAAAAGTTGCCAGATCGAAGTCTGGACTTTGTCCCAAGATCCCTACATGCCATCCAACATCTCAACATAAAACCAACACACTTTTTGAGTGTTACATCACTTAGCGAGCGTGCTCAGCTATACAAAAGAAACCGACTCCTAGCGAAACTAGCGCTCAGGCGTCTCTAGCGGCGGATGCGGCGTCCTCTGCGTGACGTCGATCATTGGCTCGTCAGCGTGGTCCTCCTCTGGTGGGCGTCAGGACCAAGGACCTCTCCGTCCTGGGATCCGGGGCCTCGGCTGCGGCTGGGGCGGCGGCCTCCTGTGCGGCGTGATGCATCTGGTGGACTGCCTCGTGGAGCTGGTCGATGTAGCCTGCTGTCCATGGATCTGCTGTATCAATAGGTGGGCTCCCTCTCTGAGCTGGTCGAGCGCGGTGCGGGCCTCATCCCTCTGAAGGCGGTAGTCAGGTACATCTGCTCTGCAACGGTCCTGGCAGTGGCCTGTGCTGCTGCTGTAGTACGGGCGTCGTCACGCTCAAAGGTGATCTGCTGAATCCTCTCCTGAGACGAGCTACCTCGGCATCAAACTCTTCCTGTAGCTTCCTCTTGCTCTGGTAGGTGGCGGTGAGGGTGAAGGACACGCTCTCGAGAGTGTGCTCCAAACTCTCACATACACCCAACAAAGCTCCCGGTGGCGCTCATCGCGGGCGTCTCACAGTAGAACCTCTCCTCTGGGCTCCCTGTCAAGACTGACTCCAGAGTCTTCTTACCGCGCAATGGAAAAAGTGATCCACGGGGGAACACTCCTGCCATAGCGCTAGCTAGGTCGGCGGGAAACGGGCGATGATATCCTTCAGTACAAGATACGCTGCCCTGTTGGCTCCATCCTTGGCACATGTGCCTCTGGTGATCTCCGTCCATCCTGTCTAGTGGGGCTTGGCAGGCAAAGCTTTGACTTTGATTTCCACCATGACCAAGAAATCCTGCCCGTAGATCTCCTTCTGCCATGAGTACTGGGGCTCCTTTCCTTCCTCATAGCCCACGGCCTGCAGAATCCTACAAAGGATAGTCGGCAATCCGAAGTAGGACAAGAACGTCTTCCGGGTGAGCTTGGTGGCCAAGCGGTGACGCGGAACTCCTCTACCTCCGGTGGCCTTGCGAGCGATCAGCTTAGTCCGGGCCATCTGTAGAAACAAAAGGGTTTCGAACTCTCGTGAGACGGATATTAAGTTGGCAAATTTTTATATAAAGAGACAACTTTTTAATTAAGGGGAGGTAATGTAAATGCAGAATATAAACATGATGCATGATTGTACTTACGTTCTCACTCACTAACATACTTGTAAGTCCTAACGTTCTAGTCGTGGCAAGAAACGATCTCTCATGCGTTATCTACACGTCTACTCGATCGCACAGTTAGCGTACCTGCAGAAGATTCTTCATTCAGCCCAAAGCAATCCCAATGATAAAACAATTGAGCATTGGCTAATATGCGCAAAATACATAGAAGCCAACACTAACACCATGCACCAACATAGAAAACCCCTCAAAACTGATACCTCATATGTGTCTGCGTGGAGTTCGCACATACTTGGTATAAGAACTCTCACCTAGACCGACGGTTGGACGGTCATGCTCTCATATCTCACAAAATCATTTTATGCATGTTTTCGCGATCGACGCATTCTCCTTTCCCAGAATGGACCAGCAAATAAAGATCCAGCATGAAGCAAAACCCTGAACCCTGTTAGCAGTTAAACCACCTGAATCCTAGTTAGGGCTTAAGGACGAGACTGGGCACACTTAGTAATATTGAAAATAGTTTTGAAACACCCATTTTAGTTCAAAAATAGCTCTTTACGGAGGTAATCACTTGAACCATGCTCCGATACCAGCTGTGGCGGTCCCGTCCTGATTATAAGAGCTCAAGTACCGTCTTAGTCAAATCCGTCTGACTTCGACTCATACTTGAACCCATATAACCCCGGTAGTCCGAAAATCTCGAAGGATTTCTATCACCGTACAACATACAAGATCGCATTGTTCCAGAATTACATTCGCAAAGATACATCACACAGAACGAAACCGAATTTAAAGTATCAGAGTGCGAATTTAAAACAGAGTTATTACAATACCGAATTTAAAAGTGCGGAAGCTTAAATAAGTTTGAAACACGACCACTACACATGTGGTCCAAAGAAACATTGTTTGACAAATCCAACTCAACACAACTCACTCTCCCTTTTTAGATAATGTGCCACTAGGAGTCTCAGACCAGCAAAAGAAAAGGGGAAGCTTCTGGACGACCCTGCCCTGCCCTGGGCCTACTCCTCATCACCTTCCACCGGGTAGAGGCAGTGCTTACAATAGCCAAAGTAGACCTGGCCATCTGCACAAACGGGATAAACCCTGAGTACGGGAATGTACTCAGCTAGACTTACCCGTCCAACTGAAAATAAAGACACCAAGGGTATGCAAGGCCTTTTGGGTGGATCTGGGATCTTTAGTTGCGAACAGCTCAATTAAGATAAGTGAGGATTTAATGATATTGCTGAGCTGTCATTTTTTAGACCTATTTCTTTACTCTAGGTTTGCACCTGAACTATTGCACACACTTGAGTCTAACAAACAATAATATAACCATATCCAGTTGACTTATCCACATTTTTAGTTGAACCTTTAAAAC
This sequence comes from Coix lacryma-jobi var. lacryma-jobi, assembly GCA_009763385.1. Lineage (NCBI taxonomy): Eukaryota > Viridiplantae > Streptophyta > Magnoliopsida > Poales > Poaceae > Coix > Coix lacryma-jobi. The sequence continues at coordinate 117,143,400 of CM019825.1, read as the reverse complement.
ATCACATGGAGTTGTATCGTGGTGAAGCTCGCCATAGTTTCCCACTAACCGGGGAGACGGCGACTCGAATCGAATTCCAAACAGCTGGTGAAAGACCTTTAATACCACCCACACTTTCCCCGTCGGGTCCATGCATTGGGCAACCGCTCGATGCTTGTTCGTGGTGGTAATCGTCGCGGTTCAAGCACGGACCGCCCAATTGGAACCTGGCGATGGCCTCACGCGGCAGATCGCAATTTCCATACTAGAGGGCGCGACACGGGTCGAACCGGCCTGAACACTTCTAACCGCTTTGGGGTCGATGATTACGGCACCGACGTATCCCTAAGTAAAAGGGCGCGTTCAAAAATGAACGAGGGCCAACATCGATACAAACCTACACGATCCAACGGACGGACTGCCCCCAAGTTCCAACTTGGTGCCCTGCCTTCCAGTTGACTATATCAGGTTCTTTTCCCACGATAGCAAATATAGCCAACCGTGATCCGGTAACTACCCATCAGGGTATTACGGAAACATTCTTAACTACTACTTTTATTAAGCAAGCTAAGCAATTCTACATGGTAACTCAAATAACAGGATAACAAGGTAGATATTATCAATAACCAAGGAATGGTAATGCAGCAAGTAGGATTCATCCCAACTCCTAAACCTAATGCATCACAATATAAAAGGACTCAAGTAATTTTAATTGCAAAAGATAGGAGGCTTAATATGCTCCGGGGCTTGCCTGAGAGAAGACTGAGGCCTCGTGGGAGGGGCACTCAGGCAGGTTAGTGTCGGCCGCGGGGTCAGCTTCCTCGGCTTGATGCAGTTCCGGGATCTCCTGCTCGGCGCTTGTCTCCTGCTCTAGGTCTTGCTCCTGAACTGTCGATCCTATTGCAATGCGGTTGAAAATAATAAATAAATAATGCGTAGTGTGAGATGGGTGGTATGAGTGTAAATATTTCTTGCAAACCAACAAAACCAACTTGTTGAACCATTTTTGACATTGAGGTAAACACTTAATTATCTCATAAAACATTTCATTAATCCACCTATTTCTTATTTAATAATTCAAAAGAAATTTGAGTTTGAACTGCAAGTGCATTTTTCTGGACTCAGAAAAATCCACAAAAATTCCAGCAAATGGCATCTTCTGGACTTCACTGAACAATTTTCAGCCAGAAATAAAATAGAGAACTGCAGATATAAAATAACAAATAAACAGCTCAAAAGGTGCTTTGAACTAACTTTTCACACAAAATGTGTTCAACAGCAGATTTCATAATTTTCCTAGCTTCATCTACTCATACACATTCTACTGTAGAAAACTTGCTGTCAGAGCATAAACATACAAGCCTACACAAAATAAACAAATCTATTCCAAATTAAACCATTTGAACTACAACCCTACTGAAAAGGTGCTAAACTCATTTTTATATTTTTCCCAGATTCTACTCCATATTCCATACTTATCAAGAAAGTTCCACGAACAGAAACATTATATTTTCTTTTACATGAATTTCCAAAGGAAAATACAGAAAAGTACATTTGCAAAGCAACTTCAGATTCTTCCATACAACAGCTCATGCTTAACATTTTCTTAGCCTGAACATGTCATACAGAGACTGCACAATTTTTCCCACATTTTATTTTGACATATTAAATACCTTAAACTTATTCTAAGAAATCAGTCAAAAAGGACTTTAAATCATAACAGAAACTTTTTCCACATAAATAGTGCATCATATATTTTTCACAGGTGCAAATCATGATAAGAAACCTACACAAATTTTCCCATAAATTAACTCAACAGAAAACACCTATTTCCATTTATCTAAACAAAAGCTCACAAACTGAATTAAATAAAACAGTAATAAAAATTTCACCAAAAATACTTTCATATTTTTTCATGATAGATCTACTCATAACAAGTTAACAAAACTAAAAGTACTTCATTTGGACTTTTAAAACGAGCTACACAAAAATAACAAGCATTTCTGGAAATAAAACAAAAAGAAAAACATATTTGAATCTTCCCGGCTGGCCTGCGTGAACGTGGTCCATGAACCGGGTGAGGCTGACGCGCGGGGTCCGCTGGTCAACGGGACCCACCTGTCAGAGAGGGCGAAGCAGGGGAAGGTGTTGACCGGCGAAAGCTCGTCGACGGTGAGGTCGCCGGCGGTGAGGCTAGGCTCGATAGACTCGTCTCGACGAGGCGCATCCAGCGGTGGGGTCGGTTTGGCCAGAGGGTGACCGAAGCGTGCCGGCGGCGAGCGATGGCGGACGGCGGCGGCGGCGACACACGGCTACGCCGTTTCCGGCGGTCGCCGGTGAAATTGGGGAAGGCGAAGGCTCACACGAACCCTAGGGAGGCTATCGGCGGGCTCGGATTGGCTCGGGAAGCTCCGAGGAAGCTTGGCCACGCGAGCGGCCATGGCGGACGGTGGCGGGGCTCGGCTAGGCCATGTCCGGCGGTCGTCGGCCAAATTGGCGCGTGCGCAGTGCTTTGTGAACCCTAGGGAGGCTATCGGAGGGCTCGGTTTGGCTCGGAAAGCTCCGAGGAAGCTTGGCCTCGGGCATGGCCTCGGCGGACAGCCATGGCGCTCGGCCGGGGAGAAGAGGTGGGTGAGAGCGGTAGCGTTGAGGCTAGTCGGTGTTCTCACCTTGCCTTGGCTTGGTGATGCTCGACGGAGAAGAGGGGAAGCGGAGAAGCTTCGGTCGATGTTGAACAGTCGCGAGCTCCGGACGGCGCCGATGGCGAACGCGGCGCGCGCTCCACAGACTTCGGTGTCGGCGAGGCTCAAGGGGTGGTGCTAACGCGAGCACCGGGTGTCTGGGGTGTGGGCGGAGAGGTTTGCGCGAGGAATTGGACGGCGAGGCTCCGGCGTGGCCGGAATGGCGAAGGGGTTTTTGCGGTGTCGAACGGCGGCGGGCGAGCGCTGGCGTTCTTTTCGCGGAGAAAGGGAGAGAGCTAGCGGGGGTGTTCGAAGGAGCGGGTGAGTGAACGAGCGAAGGGAGGTGCTCGGTTTTTGCTCGGCAGGCGAAGGACGGCCGTCGTGGCGGGGGCCACGGCGTGGCGTGCGTAGGTGATGGCGGCGGCGGGCGAGGGCAGCGCGGCAGGCGAGGCGAGCGGAGAGTGGCCGGGGAGGATTGCTTGCGTGCTCGGGTGAGAGGGGATCGAGCGAGGAGTGGCCGGCGAGGATCCTCGGCAGGATGCGGCGGCCACGTGGCGGTTGCGGCCGGCGTACGGCGCGGCGGCGCTGTCGGGGCTGGCGTGCGCGAGTGCGCGCGGGAGCGGGGCAGGCGCGGCGCGGGCTCGGGCCGGAAAGGCCGAATGGCCGAAAGGCTGGCGCCGGGAAAAAAGGTTTTCCTTTTTCTTTTCTTTTTTTTTTTCCAAAACCTTTTCAAACTTTGACCATTCAAAAATAGTTTCAAAAACTCCAAACTAGACTTTGACCCAAAAATAAAAGTTGCTCAAAATAATTTTCTCTACAACTTTATATAAGACACTTTTTCTGAAAACCATTTTTACAACCTCTACATAAATAAAGCCAATTTTGGAACATAATCCATTTTGCTTGCCTCATTTTTTTGATAAACTATTTTGAACTAGGTCAAAATATCAACATGAAAAGCACTCTACCCAATATTCTTTATTTTATAAACTCATTTGCCAAGATAGAAATCCACTTTAACCATCAAGACCAATAGAAATCCAAAATTCAGATAAATAAACGAAAGGCAAAAAGCACTCATATGCACATGAAATGATGCAATGCATTACTTATGCTCTTTAGTAGCTAATGTGGTTCCTAATGCAGCGCTTGACACTAGGGTGTCACAAAATTCTTCTGTCAAGGGGGAGAAATTTGCTTGTTGGTGCACTTTTGCTTGATGGTGCATTTTCAACTAAGGGGGAGAAATTGCAAATCATATGTTCTCCGAGTGTTCAACTAAGGGGGAGCTTGCTCGTTTTGTTTACTGCTGAGTGTTTTGAGCGTCTTCAGTTGGTTTGGAGCATTTGTGGTAGCTAGTTGTGTTGAGCCTTTGCCTCTTTCTTGAGGGACTAGCACTTTTGTTTTTGATGCTCTTCAGCTGATTTTCTAGCTTTCTTCAGTTGGTATCGAGCTTCCACGCTAGCGGTGTTGAGCCCGTTCTGCCTCTTCTTGAGGGCTAGCTCTGTTTTGCTTGATGTTCAGTTGTTTTTCCAATTGGTGTCGAGCTTTCCTGCTAGCGGTGTTGAGCCTGTTCTACCTCTTCTTGAGGGCTAGCTTTGCTTTGCTTGGTTGCGTCGAGCCGTTGCCCATATCTTTGGGAACCAAGTTGTTTTGCTCTTTCCACTTGACCTTCTTCGGCTTTGCCTTGCTTTTGGGTCATTTGGTCGAGTTCTCTCTCCTTCTTCCTTCCTTCCTCTATTTCATTATGATTTGTGTTGGTAGTTGACAATGCACTCATCAAGGGGAGATTGCGGATACATGGGTGTATACCGAGTCTCTGAGTGATGAGTGATTGCCAACTGGGATAATGCGCATGTTCTTTGGCTTGTGTTGTGCAGGTGTCGAGCACGGATACAGTGATCAGAGGCTAGGTGAAGGTCAAGTAGAGACGTGCCGTGCCGAGGGACCGAGAGTGGCGAAGGGCAGATGTGAGGCTTGTACTGAGGGACTGGTGGCCCGAGGATCAGCTGTGGTGGCTGGCAGCCTAGGACAGCGATGAGCGAAGACTTGCGGGCACGTTGTTGCTCGGGTCGAGGACCTGGGGACACGTGTCGGTGGACGGGGTGCACGAGCGGTGCATCCCCTCTACGGCTCGGTTTGGTGGTTGAGCCACAGAAAAACCACCGAGTGGACGGTTTCCAGGTTTGGGCCTCAAAACCTGGGCGCTGATGGTTTCCGAGTTTGGGCCACAAAACTCAGGCTGAGGACGGTTTCCAGGTTTGGGTCTCAAAACCTGGGTGCTATGGGTTTGCTGAGTTTGGGCCACAAAACTCAGGCTACGGTCGGCTGGTTTCCCGGTTTGGGCCTCAAAACTGGGGGTTGGCTGTGAAGGCTGGTTTCCCGGTTTGGGCCACAAAACTGGGGGTGCGACGTCCGAGAAAAGGACAAGCAGAGCGGTGGCGGCACGTGGCGGCGATCGGTGAGGTTGCGTCGAGGCAACGCTACCAGTTGTGCGGGCATGGCCGTCGGATCACCACCTACCATGAGTTGGTCCAGAATAACCCTAGGGTTTAGCTGGTTCGCTCTGTAATTAGAGAGGGGTAGAGTAGGAAATAGAATTAGGATAAGTAGAGGGAGACACCCTCCTCCCATTCTATCTCAGTCATTTGCTCTTTGCTTCTAGGGTTTTCTGCTCTCCCAATCCCCTGCTGTAGCTAGCTGAGATCCGCAGAGAACCATACCTCTGTGTACTGGAGATTTTGAGGAAGTGAGGCCGTAACCTCACTGTTGTAGCGTGTGGTAGCCACACGGTTGCAGATCGATGACTTGATTCACGTTTTTGTTCGTGTTCTTCGCGTTCTTCCTTTCTCCACGATTTTCCCGTCACTCGATCTCCCTCTCTACTGCGTCTTTGTGAAATCCGTTTGAATCAACTTGTTCTTTATAGTGAGGAGATCATTTCCACCAAAGGAATTTATCTAACTCCTCACGAACAAGTAGATCGGGTTGATTTCGTTTTCGTGGCGCTTTTTTCGGTTCATACACCTTCTTCTTCTTTTCCGATTTCCATTGATTGATTTATTTGAGTGGATGATTTCTTGGGGATAGTCTCCTAACTACCTCGTGATCATTCTCTCCAAGTTTGAGATCAAGGGATTTTGATTTGGATCAATTTGGGAGTGATTTGGGTGAAGGGCGATCAAAATCGCCCTCACTAGACAGCCGCAGACAGTCCGCCATCTGACCGGCGGACAGTCCGGGCATCGGGGGTGAGCCAGATCAGTGGCTGCGTTCCTCGGCTGTCTTGGCGATTTTTGACCGGCGGACAGTCCGCCGTTGATTTTCGCGGACAGTCCGGGAGTCGACCAGGGACGTTCAGCAACCTTGCTATTTTATCCATTTGGCCAGTGGACAGTCCGAGCTTCTGTGGCGGACAATCCGCAGTACGCCCGGACAGTCCGGGACCGTACCCGCGGACAGTCCGGGAACTCGCAGACTTGTGCTTTTCAGTGCACTTGGTCTCCCGGCTTCTTCGCTTGGTTTCTGGACTTCTCGTTTAGCCCTAGAGTTGATCAAGGAACCTCTCTAGGTATCTTTGCTACTTGTTAGCATTGGTATTTGGGGATTTCTCGACGTAGTCGTCCATCTACGTTCGGGGACTTGGTTTTTGAGGGTCGAACTTGTGCCGGTGGTTTTGGCTTTTTTGGTTGCTATCGCTTTGTGGTGCCTCGCTGTGATCCTAGGGCGGATCATCCACCCTCTTCCAAGGGTCGTGGGCATCACGGTTTCGATCGAAGCTTGTGGGGGTTGATCGTGGGAACAAAGGCCAAGTTCGAGAGAAATTTTTGAGGCTCCCATTCACCCCCCCTCTGGTCGCCTTGCTATTGCATTCTCGGTCCCACTAATGGGGTTTGGTATTGATGACACTTAATTTAGGGACTAATAAGTTTCAATGAAGATGACTCGCAGCTTTAGTCCCTTGGAAGTAATAGTGAAATAAAGTAAGGCAAAGGAAGTCCCTCAATTCGATGTTTCCAAAGACGGCAATTAAACTTGAAGAAAGTGTTTCGATCGCTTTCTTTAGCTTTGAGTTTAGGAATGCCGTACGATAAAGAGGGATGCAAAGTTGGATGGTCGAAGAGGATAGAGTGCTCAAGTATAAAAATAAAATCAAAAGAGAGACACAAAATCACTTCATGAGCACTTAGAGAGGCTGTTGTCAACTTCCAGTGTCGGAAGTTCGGACCTTAAAGTCGGAAGTTCCGGCCCTGGGAGTTCCAGCGAGTTGTGCCATGACTTCCCAGTGTCGAAAGTTCTGACATCCCAGTGTTGGAAGTTCCGACTTCCCAGTGTCAGAAGTTCCGACGTCAAGCGTCGGAAGTTCCGACAGTGCATTCTCAGCCTGCTCAGCCTCCTGCCCGGGGAAACGTTGGAAGTTCCGGTTATCGCTCGGAAGTTCCGACGTGCCGGAAGTCCAGGCGGACTTAGTAAACAGTGGTTTCAGTGTAAGCCAGAACTTCTGAGATCTGCGTCGGAAGTTCTGACTGTGTTAAAATGTGACTGTTGACCCTCTATGAACAGTGTTTCCAGTGGACGCCGGAACTTTCGAGATCTGGACCGGAAGTTTCGATGTTCACTTTTTCAGCAGTCCGTGTGTTGACCTATAAATACCCCTCTACACTATTCCAACCGTTACCCAACTCATTTACTCTCACCAACCTGTGTCCAAACCGACCCCCAAGCATTCAAGGCACCTCCCAACTCTCCCCTTCCTTCTCTACTTCAATTCTTGCAAGGATTTGAGTGGAGAGCTAGTGGATTGAGTGAGATTGACATCTAGCAAGCTTGAGCACTTGAGTTCTTCATCACACCGGTTGATTTTGCATTCATTACTCTTGGGTTTTTGGAACCCTAGCCGGCTAGGCGTTCTTTGGGAGAGCCTTTCTGTGTTGGTTTCCCCAAAGTGTTTGTATTACTCTTGTGATTCTAGTGGATAAGCTCAAGAATTTTGTGGTTTCTTTGAGAGAGGCTAAGGAGGTGAAAGAGACTCCGACCTTTGTGGTCACCTCAACAACGAGGAAGTAGGAGCTCCTTTGTGGAGTGGACGAACCTCGGGATAAATCCTCGTGTCTCGTGTGCTTCTTGTTGTTGAGATTATTGCAAATATCACTTGTATTGTTTCACTCTCTCTCTCTCTCTCTCAAAGTTACTAAATAGTTGGTGGACTCGTTCATCGGTTGGAAGGCTGTACAACATTAAGGAAGGGTCTCTACTCCCTCACCCTTTCATTAGGTTGTGGGGTTGTAAGAAAGCTCTAGCTCAAAGTTCAGTTCTTCACTTGTTGTACTTTTCACGTAGGTGTCGAAACTTCCGACAGTTAGCGCCGGAACTTCTGACCTGAACTGCCGGAACTTCCGACTGGCTGCTATTAGTTTGCATCTAGTGTGTGTAGAATTTTTCAATAGCGTATTCACCCCCCCTCTAGGCACTGTTTGATCCTTTCACCCCGACACTTTTAACCTCCATAATTGGCCGTAGGTTCGACCCCTACCTAGAGCGCCAACTGTCAATGAAATATCATTGATAGTCTACCGAGGGGTATGCCTAAGGTAGTAGATTAGTTTGAGGGGGCGTGCGAGATGGATACTCAAGAGTAAACACAGGGACCAGACACGGCCGGGTAGATAGGTTTGGGCCGGCAAGTCGCCATAATACCCTACGTCCTGTGTTTTGGTGGTTGGATTATCTGATGAGATGTGTTCCAATCTGCGATTGGAGGGGGTCCCTGCTCGCCTTATATAGTCGGGGAGCAGGGTCACAGTTCCTAACAGATTACAAATGGTTCCTTAAGGCAAGGAATCCGGATCTAACTCTAGGATCTTCCTTGGCAGACAAGGCTTCGTGAGAGTCCCTAGCGAGCATGACAGCTGGTCGCGTGTCGCAGGGCCTTCGAGTTGGGCTGTCCTTGACGAAGGACCTGTTGACGGTCACTAACTCATATCTTATACCGTCAATAATCACCTAAAAGAGAATAAACGTGACCATCAACCTAGGAATAGAGTTTGATTCTAACGAGTTCCATGAGTTGTGTTGTTCTCACTTGTTTTGCAGGAATACCAACATTTCCCTACATAAAAGTATCCCAAGTGATGAATCAGAGCACACCATTGCGAAGAGCTCGTCGAGACGATCGAAATGAACAAATGGTTTGCTACAATTGGAGTCCCGACAGAAGAGTTCTCATTGGTTACAACTTGGAAGCTTCTAGAAGCAACTTGGAGTGATCACCAAGCAACATAATTCAAGGGCTAAACTGACAGATCCAACATCTATGGTGAATTCCAGTTCTCTAGGGTGTTTTCCAGCAAATGGAAAGAGATAGGTTCCTTCTCCAACACGATGGATTGCGCAACAAGATTGAAAGTCGCGCTAGGGCAACCAGGAGGCTTCCAGAAGACAACTTGGCGAAGACGGCGCCTGGCGGCTGCCAGGTGGGGCCGGCTGGCCCCACCCCTAGGCCGGTCGGCCTAGGCCAGGGTCCTTTATGGCCCATCTTTGTGGAGCGTGCCCTAATCGACCTCCTTGACGCATCTCAACCGTTGTTCAAGGTCGGTTTGATCGGAAGGTCACGGTTCATCCCCCAGGGCTATATAAGAAACTCAGACCCCCTCCCGGAATGAATCCACATTTAGATCAGATCCAAGACAGAAACTCCAGTCATATTCTTCGGGAGAGGATTAGAGACATCTAGCAATTAGAAGATTAGTAGCCCTCTAATTAGGGATTAGATTTATTCTTATGTAGGATTAGAAGAGAGAGAGAGAGAGAGGTATTAGAGGGAGATTAGAAGGAGCTCCGACCTGTCGGATCTACTTCTTTAGCTTGTACCTACGGATTCAAGTTCATCAAGAGCTTGGATCATGATATTCTTCGGTCTTCAACTTCTAATTATCAGTAAGCGTTCTTGTTCTTATTCTTCTTCTGGCTTGCATCTCTAATTAGAGTACTCTAATCTAGTCGCGCTAGAATTAGAGTCGTCATCGTCGTGTAAGCATGGTGCTTAGACTCGATTACTTGCATAGTGTACCCTATATTTCGGACCGGTGGTAGCTCGCGGGTGTGACTCTTATAGGCCTGTTGAATCTTCCATAGTCCACCTCCCGTCTATAGGTCTAGCAGGAGTATATTACATGGAAATCGCCATACTCTGGATGTGGTCTCCCAACGTAATCCATAGTAGAATAATAATTGCATAGCTTTCTGAGGTTAGAGCTGGAAACCCTAGTTTTCCCCTTTATCTTTTATATTCTCGCTTTTGCTAGTGCTCAGGGTTTAAGCAATAGACTTAAGACAATCACCTCGGTGCTTTGGGTTCGATATAAAACTGGGTCTACATCCGATGAAGTGCGGGTATCTAATCTGTGCGCTTGCAGATTTATCTCTAGTGTTCTGATAACATACCCTAGCCTTTGTAGTGTCGTTGCCAAGGTCGCTCTTGGTAGCGTCGGTAGTAAGTGTCAACAAGCATTTCTGGCGCCGTTGCCCAGGAACAGTCGAGAGTTGATCTTAAAGTCTGCTTAAACTTGTAATCATACTTTTATCTTTTATCTTTTATCTTTTCTTTTTATATATATGGATTTCTTAGAATCTCCTCTAGGTTCCAAAGATTTCACTCCTATTAGCCTCTGCCATTTTCCTAAAGTAGTAGCCTCAGTACCACCAGAATCATCTAGACCTATCCTATCCGATGGCTATGAGCTACGCCCGTGTTTGATACAGATGGTCCAAAAACAATCCTTTTCAGGCAAGGAAGATGAGAATCCATACACTCACCTTAACGAGTTCGAACAGACCTGTTCATGTCTTCATATCAAAGGCATGTCCGACGGAAACTTTTTCCTTTCTCTTTGGAAGGGAAAGCTAAAACCTGGTATAGTAGAACCGCACCGAGTAAGGATGGGGATTGGAAAAATCTTTGCTCTAACTTTTGCTTAGATTTCTTCCCAATTTCCAAAATCATCTATCTTAGATTAGAAGTCCTATCTTTTATACAAGAAGACGATGAATCTCTAATAAATACCTAGGAACTTTTGAAAATCTTGTTCACTCTGGTCCATCTCTGTCAATACCAGACCCTGTTCTTCTTCAACATTTTATATGGGTCTGAATAGGAAAAACTTCTTCTTTTCTTAACTTAGCTGCAAATGGATCATTTCTTTGCACATCTGCTCCTGTAGCAAGAGAGCTTCTGCAAAAAGATAGCTCAATCCGCTCCCGAAGCTAAGTCTATAGAGTTCTTAGAAGAGAAACAAACCCAGATAATTGAACCCGAAACTCTGCCGAAATCTTTAACATCAACTATCTCAGATCTGATAAGGAGGAAACTCCAATCTCAGAGATCTTCTTCAAGTTCGAGGATGAGTATTTCACGAGTTGGGTGATACCTCGAAGTACAAATACAATAAGAAAGCCTCATAGTCAAAACTTCTTGAAAACCTCCAGATTTGACTGATAAACGCTTTCTTTAAAAAGATTACGGAAGAGCTAGTGTCTGTGGTAAGCCATGAGTGGTTAGAAGAGTCAGAGTCCTCCTCTGATATAATTCGCTTAGATTCACCTTCTACTTCTATCCTCTGCCAAATCCATAGAGACCCTTTCCATGCTCTTTATAACCCTTTGTCGGTGTTATATCATGTCTGCAACCTTTGCACATGACTTTTTTAGAAGACATGCCACTAACCCCAACAACTAAATGCCTTAAGCCTTCAGGACATGTTCTTCCTAGTTTAGGAATCTTGTATGTCTGACTATCCAGGTAAAAGAAACTCTAATGCACTTAAGCTTTTATATATTTGATATCCATGAGTTTGACCTGTTGATAGGACAACCAATCGAAAGACTTATTCACGAAGAATGACGGGGATTAACTTTGTCTAGGGAAAAATCTTTCACTACCCATATCTATCACTCATACCCTAAACACTGGAAGTGAACCCTGTCCAGAGTGAAGGACCGAGAATGCAAAAGCAAGGCGACCAGAGGGGGGGGGGGTGAATGGGAGCCAATAAAATTTCTCACGAGACTTTGGCCAAGTGTCCCAAAATCAATCCCCAAGAACTACTACCAAAAACGTGATGCCCACGACCCTTGGAAGAGGGTGGATGATCCCAGGGATCACAGCGAGGCACCACAAAAACTTCCTCACCCAAGTTCACGCAAGTCAACTAGTGACGGGATGGGTTTTGGGTAACCTCAACCTCCCCCGAGCAACGCGAGGGGGATTCAGGCTATTTTGTAAAGCGCGGAAGCCCAAATTCTGTAGAGCACGAAGTTAGAAATCCAACGCCCACAAACGAATCACGAATCGAAAGACGAACGAACAAACTGCTCGGATGAAAACGCGGTCGAACTGGATCGACCGGACTCTGGCCAGCGTCCGGTCAGCAGGGACCGGACGCGTCCGGTCAACAAAAATCGGCTCTAGAACCTTACTGTTCGCGACCGGACTCACGAGTACGGAGCGTCCGGTCGAGAGCAGTGCGTCCGGTCAGAAACGAACAAGCACGATGAACAGTGAAAGCGATGCGTCCGGTCAAAACATGAATGGAGCGTCCGGTCAAAGTGAAGAACACGGCTACGTGCTGTTCATCGACCGGACTCACGGACCGAGCGTCCGGTCACCCCGACTGAGCGTCCCGGTCGACTCGCTGCGCCCCGTTCGTCCACCGATTTGCCTCTATCTCACCCAAAACAATTCCTCTAGGGATCAAACTTGGTGAGATGAGTCACAAGGAGTATAGTGAGCTATCTTTAAGAGATCATGGCTCGAACCTATCTCCAAACGGTGGATCGAAGAATTTCGGGGAAGGAAGAAAACTTTGACCCGAAACAAAAATCGATCGATCTCCTAGACCGTGAGGTTAGAGGTTAATTCCTTCGGTGGAAAGAAGTGCCTCACGATCTAGGACAACTTGGTTCAAACGAATTTGCAAAAGATGAAACGAGCAAAGAGATCAAGCGACGGGAAAATCGTGGAGAAAAGGATTCCGCGAAGAACATGAACACAACGGAAATCACAGCCACGAATTGCAAGCCGAAGCGCAAACACACGCTACGACAAGGAGGATACGGCCTCCTTTCCTCAAAATCAACAATACACAAAGGTGAGTCTCTCTGCGGATCTCAGCAAGCTACAGCAGGGGATGGGAGAGCAGGAAACCCTAAGTGCAGGAAGCAAATGAGATGGCTAAAACTGAGATGGGGAGGAGGTTGTCTCCCCTAGACTACTATACTAACCTAGCCTAAGTCTATTTCCTACTCTACCCCTCACTACTGTATTTACAGAGCGGACCACCTAACCCTAAGGCTATTCTAGTCCACCCGCTGGTGGTAGGTAGATCCGACGGCCACGCCCGCACGGTCTTCCGCGTCGCCTCCACGCAACCTTCAGATCGCCGCCACGTGCCGCCACCACTCTGCACCCCCGGTTTTGTGGCCCAAACCGGGAAACCAGCCTTTTCCATCAGCCCCCGGTTTTGAGGCCCAAACCGGGAAACCAGCCTCCAGCCCGAGTTTTGTGGCCAAACTCGGAAACCGTCCGCGCCCGAGTTTTGAGGCCCAAACTCGGAAACCGGCCCACGCCCAGGTTTTGAGGCTCAACCTGGAAACCGTCGCGCCCAGGTTTTGTGGCTCAACCTGGAAACCCAGCACCCAGGTTTTGAGGCCCAAACCTGGAAACCGTCCACCGTTGGTTTTTCCCGGGCTCTACCAACAAAACCGGCGTCGTAGAGGGGATGCACCGCATGTGCACCCCTTCCACCGACATGATCGCACTTCTCCGCTTGTCGCTGTCCGCAGGCTGCAGCCACCACAGCTGATCCTCCGGCCTCCAGTCCATCAGTCCAAGTCCACGTCCGCCCTTCACCGTCCGATACATCGGCATGGCACGTCCGCCGCACGGCACGCCATCCTTCATCGCGCCGGGTCCGCGGCACGGCACGTCGCAACTTGGCCTTCACCCGCCATCGACCACTGTCTCCCGTCGACGACACCTGCACAACACAAGCCAAAAGAACATGCGCATCATCTCCGTTGACAATCACTCATCACACAGAGACTCGGCATACACCATGTATCCGCAATCTCCCCCTTGATGAGTGCATTGTCAACTCCACAACAAATCATGAATAAAGAAGAAGAGAGCGGTAGGAAGTGAGAAGAGTGAGAAGAGAAAACCCAACCAACTGACCCAAAGCCTAACAAAGGCCAAAGAAGGTCAAGTGGATGAAGCGGAAACTTGGTCCCCAAAGACCATGGGCAACGGCTCGACGCAACCAAGCAAAGCAAAGCTAGCCCTCAAGAAGAGGTAGAACAGGCTCAACACCACCGCATAGCAGATACCGATTGAAGACGGAGGACAACAGAAGCAAAATGCTAGTCCTCAAGATTAGAGGCACAGAGGAGGCACACAACTAGCAAGAAAATCACTCCGAACCAATTGGAAATCAACCCAAACCAAATGGGAAAGCACACCAGACGATACCAATTGAAAGCCAAATGAAAAAAGCTTATGAAAGCTCATGAACAGCTAGGAACGTTTGCTAGTCCCTCAAGACAGAGGCAACGGCTCAACACAACTAGCAAAACTCCCCTCGACAAATGCAAGCAACTAGGACGAATGATTCTCCCCTTAGTTGATCAACACAGGAGCATATGATTTGCATAAATTTCATGAACAGCTAGGAACGTTTGCTAGTCCCTCAAGACAGAGGCAACGGCTCAACACAACTAGCAAACTCCCCCTCGACAAATGCAAGCAACTAGGACGAATGATTCTCCCCTTAGTTGATCAACACAGGAGCATATGATTTGCATAAATTTCTCCCCCTAGTTGAAAATGACTTATCAAGGCCAAAAGGTATCGGAGAAGCAACTCCCTTCTCATAAACTCCCCCTGAACACAAGACTCCTTCCAAAATGCATATGAAGTCAAAATGCAAGTTAGGAGCTTCAAGTATATAGTCAAAAGAGTGCAAGATGCTCTAATCAGTATAGCTCCAACATCAATTAAGCACTCAAATAGCAAAGGCTCAAACTGATCACTTATACGAAATATGAAGCATAGGAGCATGTGAGCAGTTTTAAGCCAAAAAAAGGATAGTCACCATCAAAATAACACTAGACATGTATAGAAGGGATCCAAACAAGTGCTAAACATATATACAAGGTGAACTACCCCTAGCAAAGTTCAATCATCATGCATAGGAATGAAGCATATACTTGTGATTCCAAATTCATATCGGAGTTGCAGCGGTAAGGAGTTCACAAGTTCATTTTTAGCATGTGATTGCGAGAGGTTGAAAGCTTGTCAATGCCTAACTTTTCAACCGTGCGAAGCCTATGCCGAAGCAATCAGAAGCTTAAAGCAACGGTTTCGGTCATACACTACATGGCTCAAGTTTAACTCAAGGTGCAATGAGAAACAGTCTCAATACCATGAGGTGTTGACAAGCAATCCCATCTCGATCTTTTCAATTCAACAATACTTGGTTCAGATTTTAATCAAGTTATGAACAACCAAGCAAGTGAATGACTCAGAACTAGAGACATAGCAACCTAGCATATATGAAAAGCAGGAATGGACTCAACACACCCTACACATGCTAGTTGCATATCTCAATGGTGAACATTTTCAGATTTATATACATTAGGCATAATTCACCATTCCAAAAATAGCTCGCTCATAACATGTAACAGTGATCAGAAGGAGTATAAGCTACAAGCATCATCATAAGTATCGGAGCAATACTAACAAGAGCATAATTACATTCTAGTGAATATAGACATGAAGCTCAGAATGTAAATGCGTATGCCCGACACAAAACTGAAAGAAAGAAGATACCAATTGGAAAGACTCAAGAAACTCAAAAGAAAAGAGCCTCAAAATAAAAGAGTCAGTCTGTACATCTCAAAATGCTTCCCCCATCTAAAAGGGGAAACACACACCAAGCTCACCCCTCAACCTATTAAAGGTTGATTCGTCTAAAGGCTTGGTGAAAATATCAGCCAACTGGTGATGAGTATCGACATGGCGAAGGTCGATATCACCCTTCTCCTGGTGGTCTCGCAAGAAATGAAAGCGCACATCAATGTGTTTGGTTTTCGAGTGAAGCACGGGGTTCTTAGCAACGCTAATGGCACTCGTGCTGTCACAAAGCAAAGGAACTCGAGTAAAGCTCAAACCAAAATCACGCAAAGTGGCCATCATCCAGAGTAACTGGGAACAGCAGCTAGCCGCAGCAACATATTCAGCCTCCGTGGTAGACTGAGCGACACTAGACTGCTTGCGAGAAGACCACGATACAAGAGAAGACCCAATAAACTGGCAAGTCCCAGAAGTGGACTTGCGCTCAATGCGACAACCAGCAAAATCAGCATCAGAAAAGCCACAAAGCGAGAGGGTGGAAGAAGCAGAATACCAAATCCCGAACTCAGGCGTGAAACGAAGGTACCTGAAGATGCGCTTCACCGCCTGACGGTGAGAAGTGCGTGGCGAAGCCTGAAAGCGCGCGCACAAGCACACGGCGAACTGAATGTCCGGCCGTGTCGCCGTCAGGTAGAGCAGCGATCCAATCATGCTGCGGTACTCCTTCTGGTCCACTGCTTCTCCATCCGTGTCGGCATCCAGGGCAGTCGTCGTCGACATGGGCGTCGGAAGAGGCTTGGCCTCACCCATGTCGAACCGCTTCAGCAAGTCCCTCGTGTACTTGCCCTGGTGCACAAACGTCCCCTCTCGGGATTGCTTAATTTGCAACCCGAGAAAGAAGGTCAGCTCGCCCATCATGCTCATCTCGAACTCCCTGCTCATAGTATCTGCAAACTTGGCAACCAAAGCGTGAGAAGAACCACCGAAAATGATATCATCCACGTAAATTTGGACCAAGAGAGTATCTTTGCCTTGCTTGAGGAGAAAGAGCGTTTTATCAACACATCCCATTTTAAAACCCTTAGCTAGCAAAAAGGTTTTTAATCTCTCATACCAGGCTCTAGGGGCTTGTTTCAAACCATACAAAGCTTTGTGGAGTTTAAAGACATGGTTTGGAAACTTGGGATTTTCAAAACCGGGGGGTTGCTGGACATAGACCTCCTCCTCAATGTAGCCGTTAAGAAGGCACTCTTGACATCCATTTGAAAAAGTTTGAAACCCATGGATGCAGCATAAGCCAAGAGTATCCTAATAGCCTCCAAACGAGCTACAGGAGCGAAGGTCTCCTCATAATCTATCCCCTCCTTCTGACTATAACCCTTCGCTACAAGCCGGGCCTTGTTTCTCACAATGTGGCCCTCCTCTCCTTGCTTGTTTTTAAATACCCATTTTGTCCCAATAGGTTTACAGTCAGGAGGTGGTGGCACTAGAACCCAAACCCGATTTCGCTCAAAGTTCTCTAGCTCCTCATGCATGGCATTGACCCAATCCGGATCCGTCAATGCGTGTCCAACATCTCGGGGTTCAAAAGACGCAACAAAAGCAGAATGAGCAAAGTGCGAGATGTGCTGTGACCTGGAGCGAGTAACTCGCTCGTCGATGTCGCCGATCATCTGTTCAGGGGGGTGCTGGCGCTGGATATGTCGTGGCGCCTCCCGGGAAGAAGTGACCTCCCCCTCAACAGCAGCTGGTTCCACCCCGGGTACAAAAGGTACCGCGCGAGGTGGAGGATCCCACGGCCCCCAGGAAGAAGAAGTGTCGGGGCCGTGAGTCGTCGTCGAGGCCGCCCTTTGCGGCACGGCAGGTGGAGGGGGTGCTGGATTATCTATACCTTCAGCACCCTCGTCCTCATCATCAAAAAGAGGCTCTCCAACCTCATGATCACCTGCACGCTCAAAACGAGAAGAGGGACAAACAAGAGTCTCGTCGAAGGTGACATCTGATGTCTCCATGACTCGGTTAGTGTCAAGGTTAAGTACACGATAAGCTCGAGTGTGAGTGCCATAACCCAAAAACACACCGTCAGAAGAACGAGACTCAAACTTGTCCAGGTTGCCTTTCTTCAATATAAAACAGTGGCAACCAAAGACTCTAAAATAACTCACCTTGGGCTGGCGACCAAAACGCAACTCATAAGAGGTCTTCTTCAAAAACGCTCTCAGAAAAATGCGATTCGAAATGTAGCATGCAGTGTTCATAGCTTCGGCCCAAAAACGCCTAGGAGTCCTATGCTCATCAAGCATCGTCCTGGCCATCTCAACAAGGGTCCGATTCTTCCTCTCTACAACACCATTTTGAGGTGGTGTATAGGGGGAAGAAAACTGATGCTCCAAACCAAGGCGGTTACAAAACTTCTCAAAATCCGAATTTTTAAACTCGGAACCATTATCACTCCGAATAGCTCGCATCGAGTTCAAAGGGAACTCGTTCTGAAGACGCAAAATCAGATTGCGAGCAAATGAGAAAGTCTCGGTCTTCTCAGCTAAAAAGAAGACCCACGAATATCTCGAAAAGTCGTCAACAACAACCAAAACATACCACTTGCCACCAACCGAGCTCACCCGAGCCGGACCAACAAGGTCCATGTGTAAAAGCTCTCCAGGGTGCGAGGTCATGACCTTAGTCACCGGATGGTGGGGAGCAGCAACCATCTTCCCATGTCTGCAAGAATGGCAAACTAGATCCTTCTCCATCGAAAGTTTGGGCAATCCTCGGATTAGGCCAAGTGAGCTAAGTCTTGCAAGCAAGTCGAAGCTTAAATGACCGAGCCTCCTATGCCACTTCCAAAGATCGGAGGAAGAAGGACTAGCCAAAAGACAGCGAGAAGAACCAAACGATTCCGAGAAATTCGCACAAAAGACTTTCCCAAAGGGGGAAATCAGACATACAAGATCGCCCTGAGGATCTAAGATGCGACTAAGGTTCGGTTTAAAACGAATCTCATAGTCATCATCAAAAAGTTGCGAAACAGAAAGAAGGTTAAAATGCAGGTTAGAAACAAGAGCAACATCGCGCAACACAAAGTGCTCATTAACCCGCACCGTCCCACGAGACAATACCTTACCTTTACTATTGTCGCCGAAGGTTATGTACTCCTTTCCGGCGACCGGGCTAAGGTTGGAGAACCACTTGGTGTTTCCAGTCATGTGCCTCGAACAACCAGAATCCACCAACCAAACGTCCTCCAACCGTCTTACCTACATCAATAGAAAGACATAGGGTGAGCATACGGTCCAACACTGGGGTTAGTGAAATAAGGGTAATACCAGTGTTGGGCCGGCTGCTCAAAAGAACGGTTAGCAGAAAAACCATTCCTAGCACGTCTACGAGGGAAGCGATCACCATGCTGAGGAAAACGTGGTCCGCTGGGGAAGAAGCGCTCACCGCGATACTCAAACTGCGGTGGGGGAAAGCGCTCAACTAAACCTCCGCCACGGGGTCCATTACCTGCAAAAGCAGGACCCCGTCGGGTACGCTCTCTACGAGGTTTACGCCTAGGAGCCTGGGGCTCAACTGCTCTAGCGTCTCTCCTCGGAGCTCTCTCCTGCCTAGGCCTGGGACCCTGACGTCCGGACCTAGCTGCTCTCCCCTGGGCCTTCGGTACATGTCCACCATGAGCTGGATGGTACATGTCCGGGTTCTCCATCTCCCGAGCCCTGCGCGCCTCTCTCCTGCGCCTAAAGCAGAACTCGCTCAAGTGGCCATCTCTCCCACAAAAATCACATTGGTACCTCACCGCACGCAAAGGGGGTTGTTGGTGACCAGAGCTGTGGGTGTGGCTCACTTTGCCTTTGCCCTTCTGTGGCAACTCCTCACGAATGGGTGGCATAGCATCAAGCTTGTTTCTGAGGTGGTTTGGCTTGGGTGCCCAAACTGGGTTCTTGGGAGGAGCTCTCAGGGGTTCCTCAACCACACCATCTTTGGTGATAGGCTTGGCTGGCTCTTTGAGTGGAAGCTTGGCAAGTTTGGGAGTAGTGGTGGAGTTGGGCTTCTCACATGGGTTCAGACCACTAGACTCTCCAATCTTCCCAAAGGCTGAGAGATCAACACTCTGAGCAAAACCTACACCAGGGGCACCAACAGCTCGCTTGAATTGGGAGATCATCATCCCGAGCTGCGGCTCACTACTGGAGACCCATGACAAGATGGACCGAAGGTATGTGTTTTCTTCCTCGGTTTGCATCTTGCCATGCTTCACATTGGCAATCTCCATCTCCAGGCCCTCACACAAAGCACACCTCAAGACACAAGTGCTATCTGAGCTGGCCTTGACTAAAGACTCAATCTTGGCATCCTTCTCTGCCAACTCAGATTGCAAGACAGGACAAGTCTTGCACGCACCCAACAACTGCGGCCTAGCACGGAGCTCATCCACCTCTCCAACCAACGCAGCATACTTACCTCTCAGAGTGAGAAGGTCAGTCATGTGCGCGGTGCACGACTCGCACTCCGCCTCCTCCGACACAACCACGGTGGACCGAGCGAACTCAAGCTCCTTCACCGTGTCCTCCCACTTCTGCCTGAACTCCTTGCGTTCTCTAGCGGCACGCCTAAGCAACTTATCTTGGCTAAGGAGGGCATCAGTCAACTTCTCAACCTCAGAGGAAAGCTCGTCGTAGGTGAGAGATACCTGGGAGGTGTTGTCGTCGTCGTCGTTCCGAGGGGTACGCTCTGGCTTGCCGTCGACCTCATCGCCCAGCGCCATGGTGCAGAAGCCGTCGTCGTCGGCGAAGAAGCAGAGGCCGTTCAGCTTGTCCTCGATCCTCTTCTTCTTCTCGGACTCGTCATCGCTCGAGCTGGCGGAGTCGTCATCCGAGCCGTCGACGTCGCTGAGCGTGGCGAAGAACGCGCGCTGCTCAGCTTGCTGCTTCTCCAAGTACTTCTTCTTGATGTACTCTTTGTCGAAGCCGCCCCGCTTCTTGTGCCTTGGGGGAACGTGCTTCTCCTTGTACTTGGAGTCGCGCCTGTGGCCGTGATCGCCCTTCCCCAGATGCTTGTTCTTCTTCTTGGGGCAGTCGGCGATGAAGTGGTCGGGGTCGCCGCACTCGTAGCATCCCGTGCGTCCTCCTCCTCGACGACGGTTCATGCGGTTGTTGTGGAACCGCGAGAACCGGTTGGCAAGCAAAGCCAACTCGTCGTCTCCCAAAGACTCCAGCTGGTCCTCTGTCACAGAAAAGAGAGAAGAAAGTGCAAAACCAGCTGAGGGGTTAGAGGAAGAGCCGGAAACCAAAGCCATGGACGGGCGAGAAGGATTTTCAAAAGAAGCCCTCGCCATAGCATCAATCTCACTGGACTTGAGCTTACTGAAGAGCTCGTCGCAGGTGAGGGTCTCATAGTTAGGGGATTCGATGATCGCCTGAACCTTGGAGTCCCAAACCGAACGGTCAAGAGTGTGCAAAAGCTTCAAAGCACGCTCATGATCGTCAAAAGGCAACTGCTCCTTGTTAGCCCTCATCCTGTTGACAATCACCTGAAAGCGAGCGAATAAACTTTCTATGCTCTCGCCAGGTTGATGTCTAAAGTTCTCATACTCTCGCTTGAACGACTCGTAGAGTCGGGTTTTGACTTGAGAGGTGCCCTCATGAAAACGCATGAGAGTGTCCCAGATCTCCCGAGCCGTAGCGAGGTGAGAAACACGATCAAACTCACCCATGCTCAAACAAGAGAAAAGAGCATTACGGGCTCGGCTATTGGCATCGTGCTCATCGATCTGCTGTTGAGTCACACGAGCAGCCAAGACCACGTAATCAGGGGAGTTGCAAATATCCCAGATCGAAGCGCCCAAGCTCTGCAAATAGGCCGACATACGTATCTTCCAATACGCATAGTTCGTCCCATCGAAAAACGGCGGTTTGCCCACGCCGCGATCCATGTCGCCTTCGGTGGATCTGGAACCGGCTAAGGTGGAAGATCCTTAACCTGCTCCGATACCAATTGAAGGACCGAGAATGCAAAAGCAAGGCGACCAGAGGGGGGGGGGGTGAATGGGAGCCAATAAAATTTCTCACGAGACTTTGGCCAAGTGTCCCAAAATCAATCCCCAAGAACTACTACCAAAAACGTGATGCCCACGACCCTTGGAAGAGGGTGGATGATCCCAGGGATCACAGCGAGGCACCACAAAAACTTCCTCACCCAAGTTCACGCAAGTCAACTAGTGACGGGATGGGTTTTGGGTAACCTCAACCTCCCCCGAGCAACGCGAGGGGGATTCAGGCTATTTTGTAAAGCGGGAAGCCCAAATTCTGTAGAGCACGAAGTTAGAAATCCAACGCCACAAACGAATCACGAATCGAAAGACGAACGAACAAACTGCGGATGAAAACGCGTCGAACTGGATCGACCGGACTCTGGCCAGCGTCCGGTCAGCAGGGACCGGACGCGTCCGGTCAACAAAAATCGGCTCTAGAACCTTACTGTTCGCGACCGGACTCACGAGTACGGAGCGTCCGGTCGAGAGCAGTGCGTCCGGTCAGAAACGAACAAGCACGATGAACAGTGAAAGCGATGCGTCCGGTCAAAACATGAATGGAGCGTCCGGTCAAAGTGAAGAACACGGCTACGTGCTGTTCATCGACCGGACTCACGGACCGAGCGTCCGGTCACCCCGACTGAGCGTCCGGTCGACTCGCTGCAGCCCCGTTCGTCCACCGATTTGCCTCTATCTCACCCAAAACAATTCCTCTAGGGATCAAACTTGGTGAGATGAGTCACAAGGAGTATAGTGAGCTATCTTTAAGAGATCATGGCTCGAACCTATCTCCAAAACGGTGGATCGAAGAATTTCGGGGAAGGAAGAAAACTTGACCCGAAACTAAAAATCGATCGATCTCCTAGACCGTGAGGTTAGAGGTTAATTCCTTCGGTGGAAAGAAGTGCCTCACGATCTAGGACAACTTGGTTCAAACGAATTTGCAAAAGATGAACTGAGCAAAGAGATCAAGCGACGGGAAAATCGTGGAGAAAAAGGATTCCGCGAAGAACATGAACACAACGGAAATCACAGCCACGAATTGCAAGCCGAAGCGCAAACACACGCTACGACAAGGAGGATACGGCCTCCTTTCCTCAAAATCAACAATACACAGAGGTGAGTCTCTCTGCGGATCTCAGCAAGCTACAGCAGGGGATGGGAGAGCAGGAAACCCTAAGTGCAGGAAGCAAATGAGATGGCTAAAACTGAGATGGGGAGGAGGGTGTCTCCCCTAGACTACTTATACTAACCTAGCCTAAGTCTATTTCCTACTCTACCCCTCACTACTGTATTTACAGAGCGGACCAGCCTAACCCTAAGGCTATTCTAGTCCACCCGCTGGTGGTAGGTAGATCCGACGGCCACGCCCGCACGGTCTTCCGCGTCGCCTCCACGCAACCTTCAGATCGCCGCCACGTGCCGCCACCACTCTGCACCCCCGGTTTTGTGGCCCAAACCGGGAAACCAGCCTTTTCCATCAGCCCCCGGTTTTGAGGCCCAAACCGGGAAACCAGCCTCCAGCCCGAGTTTTGTGGCCAAACTCGGAAACCGTCCGCGCCCGAGTTTTGAGGCCCAAACTCGGAAACCGGCCCACGCCCAGGTTTTGAGGCTCAACCTGGAAACCGTCGCGCCCAGGTTTTGTGGCTCAACCTGGAAACCCAGCACCCAGGTTTTGAGGCCCAAACCTGGAAACCGTCCACCGTTGGTTTTTCCCGGGCTCTACCAACAAACCGGCGTCGTAGAGGGGATGCACCGCATGTGCACCCCTTCCACCGACATGATCGCACTTCTCCGCTTGTCGCTGTCGCAGGCTGCCAGCCACCACAGCTGATCCTCCGGCCTCCAGTCCATCAGTCCAAGTCCACGTCCGCCCTTCACCGTCCGATACATCGGCATGGCACGTCCGCCGCACGGCACGCCCATCCTTCATCGCGCCCGGTCCGTCGGCACGGCACGTCGCAACTTGGCCTTCACCCGCCATCGACCACTGTCTCCGTGCTCGACACCTGCACAACACAAGCCAAAGAACATGCGCATCATCTCCGTTGACAATCACTCATCACACAGAGACTCGGCATACACCCATGTATCCGCACAGAGTTAGACCCTGTAGAAGAGGTCAAGGTAGCATCTCTTGAAACTTTCATAGAACTTAATCTTGAAGATGATGCTAAGTTTTTCATAGAGGAAGAGGATGACCACTCTAAAACTCCAACACCTCTAGATCCTTTTGAAGAACCTCCTAAACCTCCTATAGAGTTAAAACCTCTGCCTTCTGGTCTTCGCTACGTTTTTCTTAACAATGATCCACACACTCTTGTGATTATTAGCGATAAACTTTCTCCAGAAGAAACACTCTGCTTGATCACTGTTTTAGAGAATCATAGATCTGCCTTTGGCTATTCACTCCAAGATCTCAAGGGGATCAACCCTGCTCTTTGCACCCATCGCATTCCTACAGATCCCAATGCTTTACCTTCTAGAGAACCCCAACGTAGGCTTAATAATGTGATGAGAGAAGTAGTTAAGAAAGAGGTCTTAAAGTTGTTACATGCCAGGATTATTTATCCTGTGCCACACGGTGAGTGGGTAAGCCCTATGCAAGTTGTGCCTAAAAAGGGTGGCATGACAGTTGTTACAAATGAAAAGAGCGAACTAATTCCACAAAGAACTATGACTGGATGGAGAATGTGTATTGATTACAGAAAACTTAACAAGGCAACAAAGAAAGATCACTTTCCACTGCCTTTCATTGATGAGATGTTAGAGCGGTTGGCTAATCACTCCTTTTGTTTTCTTGATGGATATTCTGGATATCATCAGATTCCAATCCATCCTAATGATCAAAACAAAACCACTTTTACATGTCCATATAGAACTTATGCTTATCGTAGAATGTCTTTTGGATTATGTAATGCCCCTGCTTCTTTTCAAAGATGAATGATGTCTATATTTTCTGATATGATTGAAGAAATCATGGAAGTTTTCATGGATGACTTTTTTGTTTATGGAAAAACTTTTGATCACTGTTTAGAAAATTTAGACAAGGTTTTGCAAAGATGTGAGGAAAAGCACTTAGTCCTTAATTGGGAAAAATGTCATTTCATGGTTATAGAAGGCATAGTGCTTGGTCATTTAATTTCTGAACGTGGAATTGAGGTAGATAAAGCTAAAATTGAAGTAATTGAACAACTACCTCCTCCTATTAATATTAAAGGGATACAAAGTTTTCTTGGCCATGCTGGTTTTTATCGTCGGTTTATAAAAGATTTTTCACACATTGCTAGACCACTTACTAATCTTTTGGCTAAGGATGTACCCTTTCAATTTGATGATGCATGCTTAAAAGCTTTTGAAACCCTAAAGAAAGCACTTACTTCTGCACTGATTATTCAACCACCTGACTGGTCTTTACCTTTGGAGACCATGTGTGATGCAAGTGACTATGCAGTAGGTGCTGTGTTTGGACAATGTAAAGATAAGAAGCATCATGCAATTGCATATGCTATTAAAACTTTGACTGGACCACAACTTAATTATGCAACAACTGAAAAAGAATTGCTAGCTGTTGTTTTTGCCATTGATAAATTTAGATCTTACTTAGTTGGAGCTAAAGTAATTGTTTACACTGATCATGCTGCTCTTAAATACTTGCTCACTAAGAAAGATGCTAAACCTCGCTTGATAAGATGGATTCTGTTACTCCAAGAATTTGATTTAGAAATAAAAGATAAAAAGGAGTAGATCACTTGTCAAGAATGCAATTTGAGAATCCACAGGAACTACCTATCAATGATTCACTCAGGGACGATACACTCTATCTAGTCTCTAGGTCTGATCCGTGGTATGCAAATATTGTCCATTTTATGGTTTCAAGGTACGTACCACCAGGCAAAGATAAGAGAAATCTCGTCTATGAGAGTCGTGTTCACCTATCGGATGATCCGTACCTCTTCAGAGTGTGCTCTGACGGGCTACTCAGAAGATGTGTACCATCTGAAGAAGGAATCAAGATCATTGAAAGATGCCACTCATCACCCTATGGAGGACACTATGGAGCATTCCGCACGCATTCCAAGATCTAGCAAAGTGGATTTTTCTGGCCAACCATGCATGATGACACAAAAGATTTCATCTGGAGATGCGGAGCATGTCAGAGGCATGGCTATATCAATTCAAGAGATGCCATGTCACTCACTAACAATCTCCAGATCGAGCTCTTTGACTGTTGGGGAATCAATTTCATGGGACCATTTCCAAAATCCAAGAATAGTGAGTACATCTTAATGGCAGTTGACTACATTTCCAAATGGGTCGAAGCCCTACCATGTAAAGCTGCAGATGCCAGAAGCTCCAAGAGAATGTTCGAGGAAGTGATATTTCCAAGATTCGGAGTTCCAAGAATGGTGATTAGTGATGAAGGTTCCCATTTCATTGACAAGCACTTCCGCGCATACCTATCAAAACATGGGATCCGTCACAACATCGCTACCCCTTATCACCCTCAGACAAGTGGCCAAGCAGAAACATCAAACAAGCAAATCAAGAACATTCTGCGGAAGACAGTCAATGAGATGGGAACAAAGTGGAGAGACAGACTACCGTATGCATTGTGGGCTTACCGTACAGCTTACAAAACACCGCTGGGAATGTCACCATATCAACTCGTCTACAGGAAGACTTGTCACTTGCCTATTGAGCTAGAGTTCAAAGCTCACTGGGCAATAAAAAGATGGAACATGGACTTGGAAGCAACAAGAATCAAGCAAAAGATGCAACTCTAAGAACTAGATGAATGGCGTGAAAAGGCATACCATAACGCCAAGATCTACAAAGAGAGAACCAAAAGATGGCATGACAAGAGGATCAAGACAAGGAACTTCACTCCGGGAGACAAGGTATTACTTTTTAATTCCAGGGTTAAGCTATTCGGTCATGGAAAGCTACGAAGCAAATGGGAAGGACCATTCACGGTGATTAGCACTTCGTCCCATGGAGCGGTGACACTTCAAAATGATGAAGGTACATTATTCAAGGTAAATGGTCATCGCCTTAAGATTTTTCTAGAACCTGAAAAGAGTTCCAAGGAGTTGGATGTGATCCAGTTCCTCACTTTCCATTAACTTGATCCTCTGCCGCCTCCGAAAGGTTTTGTAACAGAAAAGGTAGTAAATAGGGTTTAGGAAAGTGCAAAAGAGAGCCACAAAAAAGCGGGCCACCTTCCAGAGAGAAGGGGGCCGGCTGGCCCCACCCCTAGGCCGGCCGGCCTGGCCTAGTGTTGACGGTGCTTAAAGCATCATTTCACCATCAACATTTCACCCAAAACCAAGGTAAAACAACATAAAAAGTAGAAGATTTGGTTTATAACTAACCTATTTCCACATGTGCATAGTTTCTTATCTTAATGCAGGAAATAATGGAATTTGGGCCAAACAAGAGCACCAGGAGCAATGCCAAGCCACTCTGGCTCATTTGGGCCTGAGTACGGTGGCGGCCGCCACCTATTCCTAGCGGCCGCCAGGTCACTCGTGCCAAAAGTGGCCCAAGCCACGTCATCGATCCGTGGGGATCACCTCAAGCTCAAATCTTGGCCATTGCACATTAAGGCGGTTTGATCCAAGGGCTAAGAAGAGTGTCACCTGGATAGTGGGCTTTGGACATGTGTCTAAACCCTAACCGGCCCTCAAACCGACTTGGGAGAGCAAATGAAGACCGTTGGATGAATGGCGGTTGCAACGGACGGCTGAGAGGTGGCGGTCGCCAGGGTTTGGTGGCGGGCGCCACCCCCTAAACCCTAACCGACCTCCCCCTCACTCTATAAGCACCCCCCTAGCTTCCTAGCACTATAAATAGGCCCCCTTGAGCTCTCATTCGGAGAGCCTCACTGAAGGACCGAGAAGCTACCCGAAAGCGACCAGAGGGGGGTGAATGGGAGCTTCAAAATTTCCTTTCGGAGACTAGATGCCACTGTCCCAAAATCAACCCCAAAAGCGAAACCTAGAGCTTGCTAATGTCCACGACCCTAGATGTAGGGTGGATGCCTCCTAGAAGCACAGCGGGACACTAGACAACCCTAGAAAGCCAACGCAAAAGACGGAACTCAAATCCGATCAAGAACGAACGAACCGCGAACGAAAACGCGCGAAACTGGATCGACCGGACTCTGCCCAGCGTCCGGTCAGCAGGGACCGGACGCGTCCGGTCGTCAGAAATCAGCTCTGGGAGCTCTCTGTTCGTGACCGGACGCACGGAGCTCAAGCGTCCGGTCGTTCACTGAGCGTCCGGTCAGACGAGACAAAAACACGGGAACAGTGCGAGCAGCGCGTCCGATCAGTTCCAAAAACCAGCGTCCGGTCGAGCAAAACAAAACACCGAAAAACGATCGGACTCACCAGAGGGTCCGGTCACTGGGCATCGGACGCGTCCGGTCACAGAAAAACGTTTCTGGAACCTCTCTGTTTCTGACCGGACTCACTGAAGGGAGCGTCCGGTCGATTTGAACAGAGCGTCCGGTCAAACAAAAGAACTCAGTCAGAGTTCAACCACCGGACGCACTGTAGCAGCGTCCGGTCGTTGAATGAAGCGTCCGGTCACCCCGCGAATTCACTGTTCGTCCACCGATTCGACTAGAACTCACCCAAAACAAATCCTCTAGGGATCAAACTTGGTGAGTGAAGTCACAAGGAGGTTAGTGAGCTATCTCTAAGAGATCATGGCTCGAACCTAACTCCAAATCGGTGAATCGAAGAATTTCGGGGGAAGGGAAGAAAAGTGACCCGAAACGAAAAATCGATCGATCTCCTAGACCGTGAGGTTAGAGGATGATTCCTTCGGTGGAAAGAAGTGCCTCACGATCTAGAACAACTTGGTTCAAACGGAATTGCAAAAGATGAACCGAGCAAAGAGATCAAGCGACGGGAAAATCGTGGAGCAAAAAGGATTCCGCGAAGAACACAAGCAAAACGGAAATCACAGCCACGAACTCGAATCAAGGACGCAAATCAAGCCATCGATCAGTGCTCCAAGGTGAGGATACGGCCTCACTTCCTCGAATCAACAGTACACAGAGTGGAGTCTCTCTGCGGATCTCAACTAGCTAAAGCAGGGGATGGGAGAGTGGAAACCCTAATGCTAGGAAGCAAATGACTGCGCTAACTGAGATAGGGAGGAGGGTGTCTCCCCTGGACTACTTATACTAACCTAGCCTAAGTCTATTTCCTACTCTACCCCTCTCTACTCTAATTACAGAGCGGACCAGCCTAACCCTAAGGCTATTCTAGTCCACCCGCTGGTGGTAGGTAGATCCGACGGCCACGCCCGCACGGTCTTCCGCGTCGCCTCCACGCAACCTTCAGATCGCCGCCACGTGCCGCCACCACTCTGCACCCCCGGTTTTGTGGCCCAAACCGGGAAACCAGCCTTTTCCATCAGCCCCCGGTTTTGAGGCCCAAACCGGGAAACCAGCCTCCAGCCCGAGTTTTGTGGCCAAACTCGGAAACCGTCCGCGCCCGAGTTTTGAGGCCCAAACTCGGAAACCGGCCCACACCCAGGTTTTGAGGCTCAACCTGGAAACCGTCACGCCCAGGTTTTGAGGCTCAACCTGGAAACCCAGCACCCAGGTTTTGAGGCCCAAACCTGGAAACCGTCCACCGTTGGTTTTTCCCGGGCTCTACCAACAAACCGGCGTCGTAGAGGGGATGCACCGCCTGTGCACCCCTTCCACCGACATGATCGCACTTCTCCGCTTGTCGCTGTCGCAGGCTGCCAGCCACCACAGCTGATCCTCCGGCCTCCAGTCCATCAGTCCAAGTCCACGTCCGCCCTTCACCGTCCGATACATCGGCATGGCACGTCCGCCGCACGGCACGCCCATCCTTCATCGCGCCCGGTCCGTCGGCACGGCACGTCGCAACTTGACCTTCACCCGCCATCGATCACTGTCTCCGTGCTCGACACCTGCACAACACAAGCCAAAGAACATGCGCATCATCTCCGTTGACAATCACTCATCACACAGAGACTCGGCATACACCCATGTATCCGCAATCTCCCCCTTGATGAGTGCATTGTCAACTCCACAACAAATCATGATAAGAAGAAGGAGGTAGGAAGGAGTGGGAAGAGAAAACCCAACCAAATGACCCAAAAGCCTATCAAAAGCCAAAGAAGGTCAAGTGGATGAAGCGAAAAACTTGGTCCCCAAAGACATGGGCAACGGCTCGACGCAACCAAGCAGAGTAAAGCTAGCCCTCAAGAAGAGGTAGAACAGGCTCAACACCGCTAGCAGATACCAATTGAAGATCGGAGGACAACAGAAGCAAAATGCTAGTCCCTCAAGATAGAGGCACAGAGGCTCAACACAACTAGCAAGAAAATCACTCCGAAACAATTGGAAATCAACCCAAACCAAAAGGGAAAGCACACCAGACGATACCAATTGAAAGCCAAATGAAAAAGCTTATGAAAGCTCATGAAAAGCTAGGAACGTTTGCTAGTCCCTCAGTTGATCAACACAGGGGCATATGATTTGCATAAATTTCTCCCCCTAGTTGAAAATGCACTTATCAAGGCCAAAAGGTATCGGAGAAGCAACTCCCTTCACATAAACTCCCCCTGAACACAAGATCTCCTTCCACAATGCATATTCAAAATGCAAGTTAGGAGCTTCAAGTATATAGTCAAAAGAGTGCAAAGATGCTCTAATCAGTATAGCTCCAACATCTCAATTAAGCACTCAAATAGCAAAGGCTCAAACTGATCACTTATACGAAATATGAAGCATATGAGCATGTGAGCAGTTTTAAGCCAAAAAGATAGTCACCATCAAAATAGCACTAGACATGTATAGAAGGAATCCAAACAAGTGCTAAGCATACATACAAGGTGAACTACCCCTAGCAAAGTTCAATCATCATGCATAGGAATGAAGCATATCCTTGTGATTTCAAATTCATATCGGAGTTGCAGCGGTAAAAGAATTCACAAGTTCATTTTTGGCATGTGATTGCGAGAGGTTGAAAGCTTGTCATTGCCTAACTTTTCAACCGTGCGAAGCCTATGCCGAAGCAATCAGAAGCTTAAAGCAACGGTTTCGGTCATACACTACATGGCTCAAGTTTAACTCAAAGTGCAATGAGAAACAGTCTCAATACCATGAGGTGTTGACAAGCAATCCCATCTCGATCTTTTCAATTCAACAATACTTGGTTCAGATTTTAAGCAAGTTATGAACAACCAAGCAAGTGAATGACTCAGAACTAGAGACATAGCAACCTAGCATATATGAAAAGCAGGAATGGACTCAACACACCCTACACATGCTAGTTGCATATCTCAATGGTGAACATTTTCAGATTTATATACATTAGGCATAATTCACCATTCCAAAAATAGCTCGCTCATAACATGTAACAGTGATCAGAAAGAGCATAAGCTACAAGCATCATCATAAGTATCGGAGCAATACTAACAAGAGCATAATTACATTCTAGTGAACATAGACATGAAGCTCAGAATGTAAATGCGTATGCCCGACACAACACTGAAAGAAAGAAGATACCAATTGGAAAGACTCAAGAAACTCAAAAGAAAAGAGCCTCAAAATAAAAGAGTCAGTCTGTACATCTCAAAATGCTTCCCCCATCTAAAAGGGGAAACACACACCAAGCTCACCCCTCAACCTATTAAAGGTTGATTCGTCTAAAGGCTTGGTGAAAATATCAGCCAATTGGTGATGAGTATCGACATGGCGAAGGTCGATATCACCCTTCTCCTGGTGGTCTCGCAAGAATGGCAAACTAGATCCTTCTCCATCGAAAGCTTGGGCAATCCTCGGATTAGGCCAAGTGAGCTAAGTCTTGCAAGCAAGTCGAAGCTTAAGTGACCGAGCCTCCTATGCCACTTCCAAAGATCGGAAGAAGAAGGACTAGCCAAAAGACAGCGAGAAGATCCAAACGACTCCGAAAAAATTCGCACAAAAGACTTTCCCAAAGGGCGAAATCAGACATACAAGATCGCCCTGAGGATCTAAGATGCGACTAAGGTTCGGTTTAAAACGAATCTCATAGTCATCATCAAAAAGTTGCGAAACAGAAAGAAGGTTAAAATGCAGGTTAGAAACAAGAGCAACATCGCGCAACACAAAGTGCTCATTAACCCGCACCGATCCGCGAGACAACACCTTACCTTTACTATTGTCGCCGAAGGTTATGTACTCCTTTCCGGCGACTGGGCTAAGGCTGGAGAACCACTTGGTGTTTCCGGTCATGTGCCTCGAACAACCGGAATCCACCAACCAAACGTCCTCCAACCGTCTTACCTACATCAATAGAAAGACATAGGGTGAGCATACGGTCCAACACTGGGGTTAGTGAAATAAGGGTAATACCAGTGTTGGGCCGGCTGCTCAAAAGAACGGTTAGCAGAAAAACCATTCCTAGTACGTCTACGAGGGAAGCGATCACCACGCTGAGGAAAACGTGGTCCGCTGGGGAAGAAGCGCTCACCGCGATACTCAAACTGCGGTGGGGGAAAGCGCTCAACAAAGCCTCCGCCACGGGGTCCGTTACCTGCAAAAGCAGGACCCCGTCGGGCACGCTCTCTACGAGGTTTACGCCTAGGAGCCTGGGGCTCAACTGCTCTAGCGTCTCTCCTCGGAGCTCTCTCCTGCCTAGGCCTAACAAACTGAGGTGCTGGACCTCTAGGCCTAGTCTCCCTCCTCGGGGCTCTCATCTCCTGCCTAGGCCTGGGACCCTGACGTCCGGACCTAGCAGCTCTCCCCTGGGCCTTCGGTACATGTCCACCATGAGCTGGATGGTACATGTCCGGGTTCTCCATCTCCCGAGCCCTGCGCGCCTCTCGCTTGCGCCGAAAGCAGAACTCGCTCAAGTGACCATCCCTCCCACAAAAATCACACTGGTACCTCACCGCACGCACAGGGGGTTGTTGGTGACCAGGGCTGTGGGTGTGGCTCACTTTGCCTTTGCCCTTCTGTGGCAACTCCTCTCGGATGGGTGGCATAGCATCAAGCTTGTTTCTGAGGTGGTTTGGCTTGGGTGCCCAAACTGGGTTCTTGGGAGGAGCTCTCGGGGGTTCCTCAACCACACCATCTTTGGTGATAGGCTTGGCTGGCTCTTTGAGTGGAAGCTTGGCAAGTTTGGGAGTAGTGGTGGAGTTGGGCTTCTCACATGGGTTCAGACCACTAGACTCTCCAATCTTCCCAAAGGCTGAGAGATCAACACTCTGAGCAAAACCTACACCAGGGGCACCAACAGCTCGCTTGAATTGAGAGATCATCATCCCGAGCTGCGGCTCACTACTGGAGACCCATGACAAGATGGACCGAAGGTATGTGTTTTCTTCCTCGGTTTGCATCTTGTCATGCTTCACATTGGCAATCTCCATCTCCAGGCCCTCACACAAAGCACACCTCAAGACACAAGTGCTATCTGAGCTGGCCTTCTCTAAAGACTCAAGCTTGGCATTCTTCTCTGCCAACTCAGATTGCAAGACAGGACAAGTCTTGCACGCACCCAACAGCTGCGGCCTAGCTCGGAGCTCATCCACCTCATCTACCAGCGCAGCATGCTTACTCCTCAGAGTGAGAAGATCCGTCATGTGCGCGGCGCAACTCTCGCACTCCAACTCCTCCGACACAACCACGGTGGACCGAGCGAACTCAAGCTCCTTCACCGTGTCTTCCCACTTCTGCCTAAACTCCTTGCGCTCTCTAGCGGCACGCCTAAGCAATTTATCTTGGCTAAGGAGGGCAGCAGTCAATTTCTCAACCTCGGAGGAAAGCTCATCGTAGGTGAGAGATACCTGGGAGGTGTCGTCGTCGTCGTCGTTCCGAGGGGTACGCTCCGGCTCGCCGTCGACCTCATCTCCGAGCGCCATGGTGCAGAAGCCGTCGTCGTCGGCGAAGAAGCAGAGGCCGTTCAGCTTGTCCTCGATCCTCTTCTTCTTCTCGGACTCGTCATCGCTCGAGCTGGCGGAGTCGTCATCCGAGCCGTCGACGTCGCTGAGCGTGGCGAAGAACGCGCGCTGCTCAGCTTGCTGCTTCTCCAAGTACTTCTTCTTGATGTACTCTTTGTCGAAGCCGCCCCGTTTCTTGTGCCTTGGGGGGACGTGCTTCTCCTTGTACTTGGAGTCGCGCTTGCGCCCATGTTCGCCCTTGCCCAAGTGCTTGTTCTTCTTGGGGCAGTTGGCGATGAAGTGGTCGAGGTCGCCGCACTCGTAGCATCCCGTGCGTCCTCCTCCTCGACGGCGGTTCATGCGGTTGTTGTGGAACCGCGAGAACCGGTTGGCAAGCAAAGCCAACTCGTCGTCTCCCAAAGACTCCAGCTGGTCCTCTGTCACAGAAAAGAGAGAAGAAAGCGCAAAGCCAGCTGAGGGGTTAGAGGAAGAGCCGGAAACCAAAGCCATGGACGGGCGAGAAGGATTTTCAAAAGAAGCCCTCGCCATAGCATCAATCTCACTGGACTTGAGCTTACTGAAGAGCTCGTCGCAGGTGAGAGTCTCATAGTTCGGCGATTCGATGATTGCCTGAACCTTGGAGTCCCACACCGAACGGTCAAGAGTGTGCAAAAGCTTCAAAGCACGCTCATGATCGTCAAATGGCAACTGCTCTCTGTTAGCCCTCATCCTGTTGACAATCACCTGAAAGCGAGCGAATAAACTTTCTATGCTCTCGCCAGGTTGATGTCTAAAGTTCTCATACTCTCGCTTGAACGACTCGTAGAGTCGGGTTTTGACTTGAGAGGTGCCCTCATGAAAACGCATGAGAGTATCCCAGATCTCCCGAGCCGTAGCGAGGTGAGAAACGCGATCAAACTCACCCATGCTCAAACAAGAGAAAAGAGCATTACGGGCTCGGCTATTGGCATCGTGCTCATCGATCTGCTGTTGATTCACACGAGCAGCCAAGACCACGTAATCAGGGGAGTTGCAAATATCCCAGATCGAAGCGCCCAAGCTCTGCAAATAGGCCAACATACGTATCTTCCAATACGCATAGTTCGTCCCATCGAAAAACGGCGGTTTGCCCACGCCGCGATCCATGTCGCCTTCGGTGGATCTGGAACCGGCTAAGGTGGAAGATCCTTAACCCGCTCCGATACCAATTGAAGGACCGAGAAGCTACCCGAAAGCGACCAGAGGGGGGGTGAATGGGAGCTTCAAAATTTCCTTTCGGAGACTAGATGCCACTGTCCCAAAACCAACCCCAAAAGCGAAACCTAGAGCTTGCTAATGTCCACGACCCTAGATGTAGGGTGGATGCCTCCTAGAAGCACAGCGGGACACTAGACAACCCTAGAAAGCCAACGCAAAAGACGGAACTCAAATCCGATCAAGAACGAACGAACCGCGAACGAAAACGCGCGAAACTGGATCGACCGGACTCTGCCCAGCGTCCGGTCAGCAGGGACCGGACGCGTCCGGTCGTCAGAAATCAGCTCTGGGAGCTCTCTGTTCGTGACCGGACGCACGGAGCTCAAGCGTCCGGTCGTTCACTGAGCGTCCGGTCAGACGAGACAAAAACACGGGAACAGTGCGAGCAGCGCGTCCGATCAGTTCCAAAAACCAGCGTCCGGTCGAGCAAAACAAAACACCGAAAAACGATCGGACTCACCAGAGGGTCCGGTCACTGGGCATCGGACGCGTCCGGTCACAGAAAAACGTTTCTGGAACCTCTCTGTTTCTGACCGGACTCACTGAAGGGAGCGTCCGGTCGATTTGAACAGAGCGTCCGGTCAAACAAAAGAACTCAGTCAGAGTTCAACCACCGGACGCACTGTAGCAGCGTCCGGTCGTTGAATGAAGCGTCCGGTCACCCCGCGAATTCACTGTTCGTCCACCGATTCGACTAGAACTCACCCAAAACAAATCCTCTAGGGATCAAACTTGGTGAGTGAAGTCACAAGGAGGTTAGTGAGCTATCTCTAAGAGATCATGGCTCGAACCTAACTCCAAATCGGTGAATCGAAGAATTTCGGGGGAAGGGAAGAAAAGTGACCCGAAACGAAAAATCGATCGATCTCCTAGACCGTGAGGTTAGAGGATGATTCCTTCGGTGGAAAGAAGTGCCTCACGATCTAGAACAACTTGGTTCAAACGGAATTGCAAAAGATGAACCGAGCA
Organism: Coix lacryma-jobi var. lacryma-jobi; assembly: GCA_009763385.1. Lineage (NCBI taxonomy): Eukaryota > Viridiplantae > Streptophyta > Magnoliopsida > Poales > Poaceae > Coix > Coix lacryma-jobi. Next base: position 117,107,660 of record CM019825.1, on the reverse strand, counting down.
AAGAGATCAAGCGACGGGAAAATCGTGGAGCAAAAAGGATTCCGCGAAGAACACAAACAAAACGGAAATCACAGCCACGAACTCGAATCAAGGACGCAAATCAAGCCATCGATCAGTGCTCCAAGGTGAGGATACGGCCTCACTTCCTCGAATCAACAGTACACAGAGTGGAGTCTCTCTGCGGATCTCAACTAGCTAAAGCAGGGGATGGGAGAGTGGAAACCCTAATGCTAGGAAGCAAATGACTGCGCTAACTGAGATAGGGAGGAGGGTGTCTCCCCTGGACTACTTATACTAACCTAGCCTAAGTCTATTTCCTACTCTACCCCTCTCTACTCTAATTACAGAGCGGACCAGCCTAACCCTAAGGCTATTCTAGTCCACCCGCTGGTGGTAGGTAGATCCGACGGCCACGCCCGCACGGTCTTCCGCGTCGCCTCCACGCAACCTTCAGATCGCCGCCACGTGCCGCCACCACTCTGCACCCCCGGTTTTGTGGCCCAAACCGGGAAACCAGCCTTTTCCATCAGCCCCCGGTTTTGAGGCCCAAACCGGGAAACCAGCCTCCAGCCCGAGTTTTGTGGCCAAACTCGGAAACCGTCCGCGCCCGAGTTTTGAGGCCCAAACTCGGAAACCGGCCCACACCCAGGTTTTGAGGCTCAACCTGGAAACCGTCACGCCCAGGTTTTGAGGCTCAACCTGGAAACCCAGCACCCAGGTTTTGAGGCCCAAACCTGGAAACCGTCCACCGTTGGTTTTTCCCGGGCTCTACCAACAAACCGGCGTCGTAGAGGGGATGCACCGCCTGTGCACCCCTTCCACCGACATGATCGCGCTTCTCCGCTTGTCGCTGTCGCAGGCTGCCAGCCACCACAGCTGATCCTCCGGCCTCCAGTCCATCAGTCCAAGTCCACGTCCGCCCTTCACCGTCCGATACATCGGCATGGCACGTCCGCCGCACGGCACGCCCATCCTTCATCACGCCCGGTCCGTCGGCACGGCACGTCGCAACTTGACCTTCACCCGCCATCGATCACTGTCTCCGTGCTCGACACCTGCACAACACAAGCCAAAGAACATGCGCATCATCTCCGTTGACAATCACTCATCACACAGAGACTCGGCATACACCCATGTATCCGCACTCACACCATTCCTCACCATTTGGTTAGAGTAGCACACTTGCTATGATAGAGAGATTAGAGAGAGTGTGAGTGCCTCACTAGAAGAGGAGCTGGAGAGGAGAAGAGCAGAAGTCTGGAGAGTTCCGGAGTTGTCGGAGACCTCTGCTTCGCTCTGCTCTACGCTTCAACTTTGGTAACTTAGTATCTTATTTTATCTTCAAGTATTTACTTTCAGTACTTGTGTGTTTGTTTCATTGCTTGATATTAGTTTCAAGTGCTCTAGTTCTAGTACAGGGCTATAAGTAGTAATATATAGATTAAGTGTGGTACTTAGGCTATATATTGCCAGTGAATACGGCTAGGCCCCCGGATAGCTGTGGTAGCAAGCAGGTGGTGACAGCCCTGTGCGCCTTGAATTCCACCACGTAGTTGGTCTAGTTTAACAGTAGGGCTCGTTGTGCTAGCGTTCAACCTAAGTCAGTGGTAAAGGCTAGTACGCCCATACTACACTAGTAAAGAACTTAAATCACTAGAATTCTAATAGAACTAGGATTACCCCAGTAGATAGTGCCCGTTCCCTTCAACTATCCTAGATATCCTTACCCCCCTAGTTTTCTCAAAATCACTTCGCGTTCCTCGTGGATTCGATACCCCGGAATACTCTGAGGTGAAAAGCTACAACTGACAGCCGTGCGCTTGCGGTTTCTTCTGCGTGCCACCCCAGGTGTCAACAAGCTTTTCTGGCGCCGTTGCCGGGGAACGGTAGCTGATTTTTGAGACTAGAGTTAGGATCATATTTACCCTCTCCGCATGGAGAATCAATCTATCTTACAATTCGCAGCTCCTAAGAGTTCGCGATTAGAGCCACATTTATCATCACAACCTATATATGCCGATAGTTACGAATTGCGCCCTGACTTTATTAACAAAGTTTAGGAGAGCATGTTTACAGGATCAGAAAATCCCTACATACATCTACGTGAGTTTGAGCAAGTCCGTGCATGCTTGAACATTTCAGGCATTTCACCTGACACTATCAAGTGGAAGCTGTTTCCGTTCACTTTGACGGGAGCAACTAAAACATGGCATGCTCGAACCGTGGGAAGTGCCAGAGGAGACTGGGGAACTTTACAGACCAAGTTTATCTTGACGTATTTCCCTGTCCACCGAGTGGTACGACTACGAGTAGAAGTGTTGACCTTTAGACAAAATGATAAGGAGACCTTAGGGGAGGCTTGGGACCGTTTTATTGGTTTAATCAATTCAGGACCCGATTTAGCCATACCCGATCCAGTGCTCCTTCAGCATTTTTATGTCGGTCTAGAGAAAGAGAGCGCTCTTCACCTTGATCATTCGTCAGGTGGAGCGTTTCTTCATCTTTCTCCACGAGGTGGAAAGGAGGTTCTTGATAGAATTCTCGAGAATACTCCTTATACTGGAGTTTCCGATGAAATCCCTGAGGAAGAAGTCGTAGAAACCCAAGTTTTGACCGTAGAACAACAAGAAGAGCCCGAGTCTAGCTCGCTGGACATAGCGGAGCCTATTCCGTCCACATCTGGAAGAGAAATTCTTCCAGAACTTTTGGGCGAGATAGAGGATGATGTGTTTGAGGATTACGGAAATGCTATGAACTACTCCGTTCAAGCTCTCCCATCCGACAAACCACTTCCTGAGTCTTCTGATGGAATCTATAGCCGAGAGCGTCTTTTGGAACTTTCAGCTGTCATGAGTCATGAATGGACAATGGAAGCCGAAGTATCAGAAAACATCCCTCGCATAGATAAAGTACCTAGCGTAATAGATTGTCGAATTAGGGGAGAAAGAGCCTTTGCCTTTTACGACCCTGTCGTGGGAATTAATGTTCTCGCTAGTAATTACGTATCTAGAACATTCCCCGACCTTCAACGACATCCAACTAAACGGTGTTTAAGAGACCCAAATGGTGACATCTTGGAAAGTGAAGGAATCCTAAAGATGGTCCCCATCCAGGTAGATGGAGCGGACATGGTCTTAGATTTCTACATTTCCGATGTAGTCCTTTTTGACGTCTTCTTAGGACAACCTTGGTCCATACTTGCCTTGCAAGGACCATGTCAAGAGCACTTTAATGCTCAAATCGGTGGAAAAGAGTACTCAGTACCTTTCGTTCGTGCATTGAATTCTATTGCCGAACAACCACCAGAATCAGATCTTCTCGATCAAGCTAGAACCTCTACCCTGTATGAGTTGACTCAGCCTGATTTTGAAGAAGATTCTGAGTTCTTTGTTGAAAAAGAAGCCGAGACAGATGAACCGTTTCGCTTAGACGAATCGGAAAAGCCATCTCGACCTTCCATAGAGCTAAAACCTCTGCCTGAAGGCCTGAGATACATCTTTCTAAATAAAGACCCCGAGACTCCCGTAATCATTAGTAGTAAGCTATCTGAAGAGGAAGTCCGTAGGTTGACCCTTGTCTTAGAAAAACACCAATATGTCTTTGGCTATTCACTTCAAGATTTGAAGGGAATTAATCCAAATCTCTGCACCCATCGTATCCCTCTTGATCCCGAGATACCCTCTTCAAGAGAGCCCCAAAGACGACTTAATAACGCTATGCGTGAAGTCGTGAAAAAGGAGGTTCTGAAACTCTTGCACGCGGGAATTATTTATCCAGTTCCTTATAGTGAATGGGTAAGTCCCGTGCAAGTAGTTCCAAAGAAAGGAGGCATGACAGTCGTTAAGAATGAGAAAAATGAGTTAATCCCTCAACGCACTGTCACTGGATGGAGGATGTGTATAGACTATAGGAAGCGGAATAAAGCCACAAAGAAAGATCATTTCCCACTTCCTTTTATAGATGAGATGCTAGAGAGATTGGCAAACCATTCCTTCTTCTCTGGATGGATATTCTGGTTATCACCAAATCCCAATCCATCCAGATGACCAAAGTAAGACCACTTTCACATGCTCGTATGGAACTTATGCCTATAGACGCATGTCCTTTGGACTTTGCAATGCGCCGGCATCTTTCCAACGGTGTATGATGTCCATCTTTTCTGACATGATTGAACAAATCATGGAGGTATTCATGGACGACTTTTCGGTCTATGGGAAAACCTTTGACGATTGCCTAGCCAATTTAGACAAAGTCCTCCAATGCTGTGAAGAGAAGGACCTAGTTCTTAACTGGGAAAAGTGTCACTTCATGGTGCGGGAAGGAATTGTCCTAGGCCATCGAATTTCAGAACGTGGGATAGAAGTGGATAAAGCCAAAATCAATATAATTGAACAATTGCCACCACCCACTAATGTGAAAGAAATCCGAAGCTTCTTGGGCCATGCGAGCTTTTATAGAAGATTTATTAGGCCTTGTTTGGCTGCACACAAATACATCTCAATCCACGTGGTTTGGGAGGGATTGAGGTGTAATTTAGTTCAAGTTCCCCTCTAATCCACTCTCACCCATGTGGATTAAGGTGTATTTAGGTGCAGCCAAACAAGGACTTAAGGATTTCTCACAGGTCGCTAGACCCTTAACGAGCCTATTAGCAAAAGACGTCCCGTTCAAATTTGATGAGGATTGTCTACAAGCTTTCAATTATGAAAAAGGCTCTAACTTCGGCACCAATCATCCAACCCCCAGATTGGAATTTGCCGTTCGAAATCATGTGTGATGCTAGTGATTATGCTGTGGGGGCCGTCCTTGGTCAAACTAAAGATAAGAAGTATTATGCTATTTCTTATGCTAGTAAGACCATGACTGGCCCCCAGCTAAACTATGCAACCACAGAAAAGGAACTTCTGGCCGTAGTCTTTGCCATAGACAAGTTCAGATCTTACTTAGTGGGAGCTAAGGTGATTGTTTATACCGATCACTCTGCTCTAAAATATCTCTTCACTAAGAAAGATGCTAAGCCAAGGTTGATCCGCTGGATCCTACTCCTTCAAGAATTTGACCTGGAAATAAGAGACAAGAAAGGAGTAGAGAATTCAGTAACTGATCACTTGTCTAGACTACAAGTCAATAATTCGGACAATCTCCCAATAAATGACTTTCTTCGCGATGATACCCTTTTAAAAGTCACGTATACCAACCCTTGGTATGCAAACATCGTGAATTTTATAGTCACCGGCTATGTCCCGCCGGGGGAGAATAAAAAGAAACTACTATATCAAAACAGAACACACCTATGGGATGAACCATATCTCTATAAGGTCTGTGCAGATGGACTCTTGAGAAAATGTGTTCCCATAGAAGAAGCAACAAAAATCATAGATAGATGTCACTCCGCCGAATATGGAGGACACTATGGAGCTTTTCGGACACATGCTAAAATATGGCAAAGTGGTTTTTATTGGCCATCAATGTACGAGGACACAAAGAATTATGTGAGACGTTGTCCTCGTTGCTAAAAGCTTGGTAACATAAATGCCCGAGATGCTATGCCTCTCGTGAACAATCTCCAAGTTGAGTTGTTCGATGTTTGGGGTATAGACTTCATGGGCCCCTTTCCTAAATCCTATGACGCCGAGTGCATTCTTGTGGCTGTGGATTACGTCTCGAAATGGGTAGAAGCCATACCCTGTCGAGCGGCAGATGCTAAACATTCAAAGAAAATGTTCAAAGAAAACATCTTTCCTCGTTTTGGAGTTCCTAGACTAGTCATTAGTGACGGAGGCCCTCATTTCATAGATAAGAGCTTCCGACATTTCTTAGCTGGTCAAGGAGTCCAACATAATGTAGCCACTGCATACCACCCCCAGACAAGTGGACAGTCCGAAACGTCCAATAAACAAATAAAGAATATCTTGCAAAAGACGGTAGAAGAAATGGGAAAGGGATGGAAACATAAGTTACCCGAAGCTCTGTGGGCCTATCGAACCGCCTATAAGACCCCGATTGGAATGTCCCCATACCAACTAGTTTATGGGAAAACTTGTCATCTTCCTGTTGATGCTTGAGTTCAAAGCTCATTGGGCCATTAAGAAATGGAACATGGACCTTGACCAAGCTGGCCAAAATAGGAAGATGCAAATTTCCGAACTAGAAGAATGGCGAGAGAAAGCCTATCATAGTGCCAAGCTCTATAAAGAGAAGACTAAGAGATGGCACGATAAACGGATCAAAAAGAAAGAGTTCGAAGTAAGAGATAAAGTTTTACTCTTTAACTCCCGTGTTCGACTTTTGGACATGGTAAACTTCGAAGCAAATGGGAAGGACCTTTCAAGGTTGTTGCAACCTCTTCCCATGGAGCCGTCACATTGGAAAATGACAATGGGCAAATCTTCAAAGTCAATGGGCAAAGATTAAAAATATTCTATGACTTTGATAAAAATGAGCTGAACAAAATTGATATAATTAACTTTGAAGTAGCTCAAGCCCATGACAATTAATGGATGGACCCAATTTACCCCTTGTCCTTTTCATGCACCTAGTCCATCCAAAACCCCGAGAAAGGCCTCTTTAGGCCCAACCAAGCCATTTCGACCTCGGAACTTTGAAATTTAGGAGGCTTACCTTCTCCCGCTCGATGCCCGGCGAAGAAGGAGTGGCAGCCGCCACTCCCAACTGGCGGCCGCCACCAAACCCTGGCGCCCGCCGCTCTAGGTGGTGGTTTAGAAGCCCCTCTCCATGTGGCAGCTAATCCCGAGCTCGGGAGAGTGAAAGGAGGAGATGAGGACGTGTTAGTTCATCTAAGGCTTATCCCTCCACTTCTCCCCCTTCTTAAAAGAAGAACTCTCCATCTATTCACGAAGCCTAGCCAAGCCTCCTCCGAAACCATGTCGTGTCCACGGAAATCCGAGTCCTATAACCCTCAAGGATCCATCTCGTCCTCCACCAAAGCCATCATCCGATCTTTGATCGATGACGACATGGAGGTACTTGATGTACCTCCTTTAGCAATGGTGTTGCCAGACGGCACTTATGTCAAGGGGACACCACCGGAGGGCGCAGGGAAGGCACCATCCACCACTCCAGTGGCGGGCGCCACCCCTGCTGGGCGGCCGCCAGGGGTGAAACGCCCCCTGGCCTCATCTCCGCTCCGTCTTCATCCTCCTCTAGTGGCGCCACCCGAGAAGAAACTGAGGACGCCCACCAGGCCGACCACAGGGGAGATCACCCCGAGGAAGTCTCCGGCCGTCAAGGCCAGGGGTGATGAAACGCCCTCTCCATCAATGGCGAAATCCCGGGTCAGCTTTGGCTCGGATAGCCACACCCGCAGTTACAGCCCTAATCCCAAGAGGGCTAAACTGGAGGTGTACGGCGTGAGAATGCCCGATGGGCATTATGAGAAGAGGCTGCGTGAGCGTGAGGCGAGCACTCATGGCTCCAATGGGTCGCTCTTCGAGCATCTGTGCGCCGCCGTCTCAACCCATCGCCGGCAGGAGTCCCCGGCGAGATGGAGCACAGCGGTGGTGAGGAGGGGTTAACCCTCGGAAAACTCGCCGCCGAGGTGAAGAAGCTGCACAAGGAGAAGAGCGCCTTGGAGGATCAAGTCGCAGAGATAGCCCTCTGGCGAATGGACATGGAGGATCGGTTCACCATCCTCCGCAAGGGCTGCACCTCGAAGATCAAGCGTCTCTTCAAAGAGACGGTCCTCGAGGATCTCTACGAGGCCCCTCCATTAGATTAGATTAGATTAGGGTGTCTAGTAGTTTTTTTAGTTTGATTTAGTTTAAGTTTAATTTTGCTTGATTTAAATTTTAAATTGTTTAATTTTCAAATTAGAACTTTTGTTTAGGAAATTTTTATATAATGAATAAAAAGACACCCTCCTTTTTTCCTTCATCAAGTTTGTTCAAATAAAAAGTACCAAAACTCCTAGTGTGGGGGAAATCCCTTCTCTAAGCACCTCTGCAAAACGTGACAAAATGTTCAAAACTATAACCTGAACTTAGCAAGGTAGCTACCACGCTGTTTGCAAGCCTCATGGGCCAAAGCCCATGGCGGCCGCCACTTATTACTGGCGGGCGCCAGGCCACTCTGCGCCGAAACACCCCTGGTGAACCCGTAAACCTATGTTTTAAATTCTGTACAATTTGGATCACTGGATGTCTCGGTTTGAACTCAAAATGCAGCTAGGAAATAAATAAAAATGCTGAAACAATTTCTTTTGAATTGAGTGTTTACACGACATGTTATTCTATCTTTTATTCATGTGTAGTAGCCTACTCATTTTGATAGGGGAATCAGCCTAGGTTGTTGTTTGATAAGATATAGAAGTAGTAATTGAAATTGCATTAGTACTCTGCTACAACCTTGGGAGTTTTTATTTTGAAAACCAAAATTATCATGGTTCATGATCTTTCTTTCCTATCCACCTACCAGAGCCAAAATATTAGAGTATAGGAGAACAGCCCATAAAGCCTTCTAAATCAATCTTTGAGCTTTGTCAAGAATAGTTTATCTAGGTAGAAGAGTTTAGTCATGCTCTAAAAGCCAAGGCAAACCATGCCTTTTTTAGAGAACTCTCACACTGAGAGTATACTCATGTAGTTCTCCTCCAAAATTTTGTTCTAAAAGAATTGTATAAATTTTCTCATTCCTTCAAAGGACATGGCTATATAGCATCTAAAAAAAAGAGCAAATGCTCTAAAAAGGACAAGTGTCCAAGTATTCCAAAAAAAGAGCAAATGCTCTAAAAAAAAGGACAAGTGTCCAAGTATTCAAAAAAAAAGAGAGATGCATATAGCCATGATCCTTGGTAAGAGAAGAGTTTCAAAAAGAACAAAGGAGTTGAGTTAGTCCACCTTATACCTTGGCTAGTGCATGACTATACTCTCCCATGATCCTAAACTTGACTTAGCAATAAAAGAGAGATAGAAGTGCCTTACATTCCTTCCTTTCCCTATAAACTCCACATAAACCATAGGATAGACTCTCGCATTTCTTTTGCCATAAAGTGAGGATATACACCATGAGTGCCTTGAGATATAAAGAGAGATTCAATGAACCATGTTTTTCATTTTGAAAATATCCTGAATCCCAAGGTATGTAAAAGAGGAAAGTGTGTTTCTCTTGCTTGCAAGCTATTCTATCTCTCAACCGCCATAGGTATGATTTATTAGCCACTTGGAAAGGTTACTAACATGAGTATAGGTAGTTGAACATCTTGTGTGAATGCTTAGTTCAATAAAATTGTTTCAATTCTTAAAGTCCATGCTTGCTCGGGACGAGCAAGAGGTTAGTGTGGGGGAGCTTGTTGACGGTGCTTAAAGCATCATTTCACCATCAACATTTCACCCAAAACCAAGGTAAAACAACATAAAAAGTAGAAGATTTGGTTTATAACTAACCTATTTCCACATGTGCATAGTTTCTTATCTTAATGCAGGAAATAATGGAATTTGGGCCAAACAAGAGCACCAGGAGCAATGCCAAGCCACTCTGGCCCATGTGGGCATGAGTAAGGTGGCGGCCGCCACCTATTCCTGGTGGCCGCCAGGTCACTCGTGCCAAAAGTGGCCCAAGCCAAGTCATCGATCCGTGGGAATCACCTCAAGCTCAAATCTTGGCCATTGCACATTAAGGCGGTTTGATCCAAGGGCTAAGAAGAGTGTCACCTGGATAGTGGGCTTTGGACACGTGTCTAAACCCTAACCGGCCCTCAAACCGACTTGGGAGAGCAAATCAAGACCGTTGGATGAATGGCGGTTGCAACGGACGGCTGAGAGGTGGCAGGCGCCAGGGTTTGGTGGCGGGCGCCACCCCCTAAACCCTAACCGACCTCCCCCTCACTCTATAAGCACCCCCCTAGCTTCCTAGCACTATAAATAGGCCCCCTTGAGCTCTCATTCGGAGAGCCTCACACCATTCCTCACCATTTGGTTAGAGTAGCACACTTGCTATGATAGAGAGATTAGAGAGAGTGTGAGTGCCTCACTAGAAGAGGAGCTGGAGAGGAGAAGAGCAGAAGTCTGGAGAGTTCCAGAGTTGTCGGAGACCTCTGCTTCGCTCTGCTCTGCGCTTCAACTTTGGTAACTTAGTATCTTATTTTATCTTCAAGTATTTACTTTCAGTACTTGTGTGTTTGTTTCATTGCTTGATATTAGTTTCAAGTGCTCTAGTTCTAGTACAGGGCTAGAAGTAGTAATATATAGATTAAGTGTGGTACTTAGGCTATATATTGCCAGTGAATACGGCTAGGCCCCCGGATAGCTGTGGTAGCAAGCAGGTGGTGACAGCCCTGTGCGCCTTGAATTCCACCACGTAGTTGGTCTAGTTTAATAGTAGGGCTCGTTGTGCTAGCGTTCAACCTAAGTCAGTGGTAAAGGCTAGTACGCCCACAATACACTAGTAAACAACTTAAATCACTAGAAGTCTAATAGAACTAGGATTACCCCAGTAGATAGTGCCCGTTCCCTTCAACTATCCTAGATATCCTTACCCCCCTAGTTTTCTCAAAATCACTTCGCGTTCCTCGTGGATTCGATACCCCGGAATACTTTGAGGTGAAAAGCTACAACTGACAGTCGTGCGCTTGCGGTTTCTTCTGCGTGCCACCCCAGGTGTCAACACCTAGTGTCCGTTCGGGTCCCGTCACTTCCCTTTCCTTTCTTAAGCCTCCCTTATTACTTTTTCGTAACTTCCCGATCTATTTCGCTGCGAGAACCTCAGAGCACGGACCAGCCTCCTTCCAGTTGATCCAGGACTATAATACCAGACCCCTGCTAGCCCAGAGCCATACCATCAAATCTATTCTCATCCCAAGCATGTAACACCCCGGTGTTTAATTAATTAAAATAAATTAGAATTTAATAAGGAAAATGGCCAAAATCCTAGATGGAGGAAAAATCCTAACCAGATGGTTGTTGCATTCATGTCGTTGCACAATTTTTATTGGGTGAAAATGCGGATACATGGGTGTATGCCGAGTCTCTGAGTGATGAGTGATTGTCAACTGGGATGATGCGCATGTTCTTTGGCTTGTGTTGTGCAAGTGTCGAGCACAGAGACAGTGATTGAGGGCAAGGTGAAGGTCAAGTAGAGACGTGACGTGCCGACGGACCGGGAGCGGTGAAGGGTGGACGTGATGCTTGGACTGAGGGACTGGTGGCCTGAGGATCAGCTGTGGTGGCTGGCAGCCTGGGACAGCGACGAGCGAAGACTTGCGATCATGTGTTGCCTGAGTCATGGACTTGGGGACACGTGTCGGTGGACGGGGTGCACGGGAGGTGCATCCCCTCTACAGCTTCGGTTTGGTGGTAGAGCCAGAGAAAAACCATCGGGTGGACGGTTTCCAGGTTTGGGCCTCAAAACCTGGGCGCGGACGGTTTCCGAGTTTGGCCACAAAACTCGGGCTGAGGACGGTTTCCAGGTTTGGGCCTCAAAACCTAGGTGCTACGGGTTTGCTGAGTTTGGACCACAAAACTCAGGCACTGGTGGGCTGGTTTCCCGGTTTGGGCCTCAAAACCGGGGGTTGGCTATGAAGGCTGGTTTCTCGGTTTGGGCCACAAAACCGGGGGTGTGACGTCCAGGAAAAGGACGCAGAGCGGTGGCGGCACGTGGCGGCAATCTGGAGGTTGCGTCGAGGCAACGCTACGAGTTGTGCGGGCGTGGCCGTCGGATCCACCTACCATCGAGTTGGTCCAGAATAACCTTAGGGTTTAGCTGGTTCGCTCTGTAAGTAGTTAGGGGTAGAGTGGGAATTAGGAATAGTTGGAATTAGGATAAGTAGGGGGAGACACCCACCTCCCCATCTATCTCAGTCATTTGCTCGTTGCCTTCTAGGTTTTCCTGCTCTCCCTCTCCCTTGCTGTAGCGAACCTGAGATCCACAGAGAAGAGAACAATACCTCTGTGCCCGTGAGATTTTGAGGAAGTGAGACCGTAATCTCACTATTGTAGCGTGTGGTAGCCACACGGTTGCAAATTTGTGGTTGTGATTCGCGTTTTGTTCGTGTTCTTCGCGGGTTGCTTTTCTCCACATTTTTCCGTTGATCGATCTCTTGGCTCAGTGCATCATTTGCAAATCCGTTTGAACTGAGTTGTTCTAGATCGTGAGGCACTTCTTTCCACCGAAGGAATTCACCTTAAACCTCATGCTCTAGGAGATCGAGCGATTTTAGTCTTGGATCGATTTTGCTCCCTTAGTCCCGATTTCTTCTAATTCACCGATTTGGAGTTAGGTTCGAGCCATGATTCTTTTGGGATAGCTCACTAACCTCCTTAGAACTCCTCATACCAAGTCTAAGCCTTAGTGCTTTTGATTCGGAGGAGATCGAGTGAATTTCGCGGAAGAACAGTGCTGTTTCGGGACCATTGGACGTTGAGTCTGTAGGCATCGGACGCTGAGTTCATCGCATCGGAGCGTCCGTTGCCACGTGTCATCTGACAGTGGTTTTGAAGGAGCATTGGACGCTGACCATCGGAGCGTCCGTTGCCATCGGACGCGCCGGGGGTCTAGCATCGGACGCTAGGATTTCACTGTAGCAGCGTCCGATGCCAGTCCAGTAAGGTTCCAGAGAGGTCCTGTTTGCATCGGACGCGTCCGGTGCTTGGCCATCGGACGCTGCCAGCGTCCGATGCAGTGAGTTCTTCACTGTTTCGTCCGCGGTTTGATCGTTCGACTTCGTATTTGGTTTTGGGTTTTTGCGTTGGATTTCTGACTTCGTGCTCTACAGAAATCGGACTTCCCGCTTTGCAAAATAGCCTAAATCCCCCTCGCGTTGCTCGGTGGAGGTTGAGGTTACCCAAAGTCCATCCTGTCACTAGTTGACTTGCGTGAACTCGGGTGAGGAAGCTTTTGTGGTGTCCCGCTGTGTTCCTAGGGAACATCCACCCATTCTCTTGGGTCGTGGACATCACGCGCATTGGTTTTGCTCTTGGGGTTGATTTTCTGGGATAGAGGCTATTAGTTTCCGAAAGGAAAATTTGAAGCTCCCATTCACCCCCCCTCTGGTCGCTTTCTGGTAGCACTTTTGGTCCTTCAATTGGTATCGGAGCGAGTTAAGGAACTTCCACCTTAGCCAGTTCCAGATCCACAGAAGGCGACATGGACCGCGGCGTGGGCAAACCACCGTTTTTTGATGGGACGAGCTATGCATATTGGAAGATACGCATGTCGGCCTTTCTGCAGAGTATGGGTGCTTCCATTTGGGATATTTGCAACTCTGCCGATTACGTGGTCTTGGCTGCTCGTGTGACTCAGCGTCAGATCGATGATCACGATGCCAATAGCCGAGCCCGTAATGCTCCTTTCTCATGCTTGAGCATGACGGAGTTTGATCGCGTTTCTCACCTCGCTATGGCTCGGGAGATTTGGGCATCCCTAATGCATTTCCATGATGGAACCTCTCAAGTCAAAACCCGTCTCTATGAGTCGCACAAGCGAGAGTACGAGAACTTTCGACATATGCCTGGCGAGAGCATAGAAAGTTTATTCGCTCGCTTTCAGGTTATTGTCAACAGGATGAGGGCTAACAAGGAGTTGTTGCCTTTCGACGATCATGAGAGGGCTCTCAAGCTTTTGCATACTCTCGATCGGTCGGTGTGGGATTCCAAGGTTTAGGCGATCATCGAATCGCCTAACTATGAGACCCTCACGTGCGACGAGCTCTTCAGTAAGCTCAAGTCTAGTGAGATCGATGCCATGGCGAGGGCTTCTTATGAAAATCCTTCTGGCCCGTCAATGGCTTTGCTGTCTGGCTCTTCTGCTAACCCCTCTGGAGGTTTTGCACTCCCTTCTCTCTTTTTTGTCACAGAGGAGCAGCTGGAGTCTTTGGGGGATGACGAGTTGGCTATGCTCGCCAACCGGTTCTCGCGGTTCCACAACAACCGCATGAATCGTCGCCGCGGAGGAGGACGCTCGGGATGCTACGAGTGCGGCGACCCCGACCACTTCATCGCCAACTGTCCCAAGAAGAAGAACTCATCTGGGAAGGGTGATCATGGGCACAAGTACGACTCTGGCAAGCACAAGGAGAAGTACGTCCCTGCGAGGCACAAGCGGAGGGGCGGCTTCGACAAGGAGTACATCAAGAAGAAGTACTTGGAGAAGGCCCAGGCTGAGCAGCGTGCGTTCTTCGCCATGCTCAGCGACGTCGACGGCTCGGATGACGACTCCACTTGCTCAAGCGATGACGAGTCCGAGAAGAAGAGGATCGAGGACAAGCTGAACGGTCTCTGCTTCTACGCCGATGACGACGGCCTCTGCACCATGGCCCTCGATGGTGAGCTGGAGACTCCTCGGAACGACGACACCTCCCAGGTATCTCTGACCCACGATGAACTTTCTGCTGAAGTCGAGAAACTTACTGCCGCGCTTCTTAGTCAAGATAAGCTGCTTAGGCGTGCCGCTAGAGAGCGCAAGGAGTTTAGGCAGAAGTGGGAGGATACGGTGAAGGAGCGTGATTCTGTCAAATCCACCGTGGTCGTTACTGATGAGGAGGAGTGTGAGATGTGCACCACACACATGACTGACCTTCTCACTTTGAGGAGCAAGTATGCTGTGTTGGTAGGAGAGGTGGATGAGCTCCGGGCTAGACCCATGCTGTTGGGTGCATGCAAGACTTGTCCTGTCTTGCAATCTGAGTTGGCAGAGAAGAATGCCAAGATTGCGTCTCTTGAGGAGGCCAGCTCGGGTAGCACTTGTGTGACTAGGTGCGCTTTGTGTGAGGGTTTGGAGATGGAGATTGCAAATGTGAAGCATGACAAGATGCAAATCGAGGAGGAAAACACATACCTTCAGACCACCTTGTCATGGGTGTCTTGTGGTGAGCCGCAGCTCGGGATGATGATCTCCCAATTCAAGCGAGCTGCTGGAGGTCCCGCTGTAGGTTTTGCTCCGGGTGTTGATCTTTCTGCTTTTGGGAAGATTGAAGAGTCGAGTGGTTTGAACCCGAGTGAGAAGCCCAACTCCACCACTACTCCCAAACTTACCAAGCTTCCACCCAAAGAGCCTCTCAAGCCTAACACCAAGGATGGAGTGTTTGAGGAACCTCCGAGAGCTCCACCCAAGAACCAAGTGTGGCATCCCAAACCCAACCACCTAAAGAACAAGCTAGACACAATGCCACCCATCCAGGAGGAGCTTATGCCACAGAAGGGCAAAGTGATCCACACCCACCACCGTGTGTACCAACAACCCCCTTTGAGAGCGGTGAGGTACCATTGTGAGCATTGTGGGAGAGATGGACACTTGAGTGAGTTCTGCTTTCGGCGCAAGAGAGAGGCGCGCCGTGCTCGGGAGATGAACAATCCGGACATGTACCATCCTTTCCATGATGTA
This sequence comes from Coix lacryma-jobi var. lacryma-jobi, assembly GCA_009763385.1. NCBI lineage: Eukaryota > Viridiplantae > Streptophyta > Magnoliopsida > Poales > Poaceae > Coix > Coix lacryma-jobi. The sequence continues at coordinate 117,092,327 of CM019825.1, read as the reverse complement.
CATGTGCCGAATGTTCAGAGGAGAGCTCCGAGGAGAGCTGCTAGGCCCAGAGGTCCAGAACCTCAAGTTCCCAGGCCTAGGCAGCGGAGAGGACGTGCCCGGCGGGAGCCTAGAGTTGTAGGCTATGGACCCCATGGCGGTGGCTTTGTAGTTGCGCGTTTTCCACCACCGTGTTTTGAGTATCTGAAGGACCGAGAATGCTAAAGCAAGGCGACCAGAGGTGGGGTGAATGGGAGCCTTAAAAATTTCTTCCGAAATTCCGGCCTCTGTCCCAACAAAATCAACCCCCGAGAGCAAAGCCGACACACGTGATGTCCACGACCCAAGAGAATGGGTGGATGTTCCCTAGGAACACAGCGGGACACCACAAAAGTTCCCTCACCCAAATCCACGCGAGTCAACTAGTGACAAGATGGACTTTGGGTAACCTCAACCTCCCCCGAGCAACGCGAGGGGGATTCAGGCGTTTTTGCAGAGCGGGAAGCCCTGTTTCTGTAGAGCACAGAGTCGGGAATCCAATGCAAAAAGCGGAAACCAAATCCGAAGTCGGACGAACAAACGGCGGACGAAACAGTGAAGTTTTCACTGCATCGGACGCTGACCTGCATCTGATGTACAAGCACCGGACGCGTCCGATGCCAAAAGACCCTTTCTGGAACTTCACTGCATAGCCATCGGACGCTGGCTACAGTGCGCCCTCAGCGTCCGATGCTCAACCCTCGGACGCGTCCGATGGACAACGGAGCGTCCGATGGTCAGGGTCCGGCGTGTCCGATGATCAACGGACGCGTCCGATGCCCTGAGTCCGATGCCTACTCAAAAACACCAGAGCTGACACGTGTCACCGGAGCGTCCGATGCTATGAACAGCAGCGTCCGATGCTCCCGTGACGAGCGTCCGATGCCCCCGATAACAGCACAGTTCTTCGGCGATTCAACCCGATCTCTTCCGAATCAAAAACTCTAGGGCTAGGATTCGATCTGAGAGGTCACAAGAATGTTAGTGAGCTACTCCTAAGAGATCATGGCTCGAACCTAACTCCAAATCGGTGAATCGAAAGATTTCGGGGCAAAAGAGCAAGAACGTGATCCAAAACGAAATCCGCCCGATCTACTAGCTCGTGAGGAATTAGAGAAAACCCTTTGGTAGAAAGATGTCTCTCACGATGCTCTAGAAAATGGTTCAAACGGATTTGCGAATCTTCCCTCAAAACAAGAAATCTCGTGAAGATCAAAAGAGGGAAAAACGTGCAACGCGAAGAACAAAATCGCAAGACAAATTAAAGCATGAATTTGATCCTTGGACTCAGAGGAATGGATGATTCATTAAGCACTTGGTGTCGGGCTACAAGCCAATCCTAGCAATACAAAGCTTGGATGGCGAAAAGCTCAAGAACAAGAACATGTCTCTCCCTAACCCTAGCCTTCTCTCACAGGAACAAAATGAGAGAGACACCACCAAGAATTTCCCCAAGGATGGCGGCTGCCCTAGCAGCCCCCTCATATATATATATAGGCGCATATCCGAAGACCAAAACGCCCTTACATTAAGCACTCAACCCAAATACCCCCCAGGGGTAAAACCGTCCAGTCCGGTCAATCTTCATCCGACGGCCACGCCCGCACATCTGGTAGCTTCGCCTCGACGCGACCTCCCTGATGCCGCCACGTGCCGCCACCGTCGACCGCCGCGCCTTCTCACCGGTAGCTTCGCCGCAACGCAAGCCTCTCGGTGCCGCCACGCGTCGACCGTCCTTTCGGACCAACCCCCGGTTTTGAGGCCCAAACCGGGAAACCGTCCACCCCGAGTTTTGAGGCCCAAACTCAGAAACCCGCAAGCCCAGGTTTTGAGGCCCAAACCTAGAAACCGTCGATGGTAGCTTTTTGAGGCTCAGCTACCGAACCCGCACCGAAGACGGGATGTGGTTCGCACACCCCGACCACCGGCACCGATGCCGATGCATGTCCAGCCTCCACGCCGGGCACAACGCCTTCGCCTTCCTTCTTGACTCGGCCGATGACACTTGCGCCGCACGCAAGCCCGTGTCCGACCTCCCGCCAAGTGACACGACTCCAGCGCCTTCCTCCTGACTCGGCCGATGCACCGCACATCCCCATGTGCTCCTGATCGCCGATGCCATGTGCCAGCTACCACAGCTGGTCCTCTGGCCCCTGGTCCGTCAGTCCAAGCCTCACGTCCGCCCTTCACCGCTCGGTCCATCGGCATGGCATGTCCGCCGCACGGCACGCCCATCCTTCACCGCACCCGGTCCGTCAGCACGACACGTCTCAACTTGACCTTCACCTCACCATAGACCACTGTCTCCGAGCTCAACACCTGCACATCAACACAGCCAAGAGACACATGTTGCACACGCACACCAACACAGAAACACCACACAACTCACACCACCGGTTAGTCATAAACAATAAGCGCATAGCAAGATATGGACTAAACCGGGTAAAAGCCTCAAACCTTCCTCATCAAAGTCAATCATTCATCATATGTATTCTCAGTATCGCGGTGAGTGCTCTTTCCCTAGCGGACCACGTTTTCCTCAGCGTGGTGATCGCTCTTCTCGTAGACGCGCTAGGAATGGTTTTTCTGCTAACCGTTCTTTTGAGCAGTCGGCCCAACACTGGTATTCCCCTTACTTCACTAACCCCAGTGTTGGACCATATGCTCACCCTATGTCTTTTTATTGATGTAGGTAAAACGATTGGAGAACGTTTGGTTGGTGGATTCTGGTTGCTCAAGGCACATGACTGGAAACGCCAAGTGGTTCTCCAGTCTTAGTCCTGTCGCCGGAAAGGAGTTTATCACCTTCGGCGACAATAGCAAAGGTAAGGTGTTGTCTCGTGGGTCGGTGCGAGTTAATGAGCACTTTGTGTTGTGTGATGTTGCTCTTGTTTCTAACTTGCATTTTAATCTTCTTTCTGTTTCACAACTCTTTGATGATGACTATGAGATTCGTTTTAAACCGAATCTCAGTCGTATTTTGGACCCTCAGGGCAATCTTGTTTGTGTGATTTCGCCCTTTGGTAAAGTCTTTCGTGCGGATTTCTCGGAGTCTTTTGGCACTTCTCGTTGTCTTGTGGCTGGACCTTCTTCTTCTGATCTTTGGAAGTGGCATAGGAGACTAGGACGTTTGAGCTTCGACTTGTTTGCAAGACTTAGCTCACTTGGCCTAATCCGAGGATTGCCCAAGTTGTCAATGGAGAAGGATCTTGTTTGCCACTCTTGTAGACATGGGAAGATGGTTGCCGCTCCCCACCATCCAGTGACTCAGGTCATGACCAAGTGCCTTAGATAGCTTTTGCACATGGACCTTGTTGGTCCGGCTCGGGTGAGCTCGGTTGGGGGGAAGTGGTATGTGCTTGTTGTTGTTGACGACTTCTCGAGATATTCATGGGTCTTCTTTTTAGTTGAGAAGACCGAGACTTTCTCCCTTGCTCGCAATCTGATTTTGCGTCTTCAGAACGAGTTCCCTTTGAACTCGATGCGAGCTATTAGGAGTGATAATGGTTCCGAATTCAAGAACTCGGATTTTGAGAAGTTTTGTCACTCTTTGGGTTTAGAGCATCAGTTCTCTTCCCCCTACACACCGCCCCAAAATGGTGTTGTAGAGAGGAAGAATCGGACCCTTGTAGAGATGGTCAGGACGATGCTCGATGAGCATAGGACTCCTAGGCGATATTGGGCCGAAGCTATGAGCACTGCATGCTATATTTCCAATCGCATTTTTCTTCGAGCTTTCTTGAAAAAGACCTCTTATGAGTTGCATTTTGGAAAACTCCCCAAGGTGAGTTATTTTAGAGTTTTTGGTTGCCATTGTTTTATACTCAAAAAGGGCAACTTGGACAAATTTGAGTCTCGTTCTTCTGACAGTGTGTTTTTGGGTTATGGCACTCACACTCGAGCTTATCGTGTTCTTAACCTTGACACTAACCGAGTCATGGAGACATCCGATGTCACCTTCGACGAGACCATGGTTTGTCCTTCTTCTCGTTTTGAGCGTGCAGGTGATCATGAGGTTGGTGAGCCTCTTTTTGATGACGACGATGAGGGTGCTGAAGGTATGGATGATCCAGCACCCCCTCCACCTGCTGTGCTGCAAGGAGTGGCTTCTACGATGACTTACGGCCCCGACACGTCTTCTTCCTGGGGGCCGTGGGATCCGCCACCCCGAGCGGTACATTTTGTACCCGGGGAGGCACCAGCTGCTGTTGAGGGGGAGGCCACTTCGGCAAGGGAGGCGCCACGACACATTCAGCGCCAGCACCCGCCTGAGCAGATGATCGGCAGCATCGACGAACGCGTCACCCGGTCAAGGCAAATCTCTCACTTTGCTCATTCTGCATTTGTTGCTGATTTTGAACCCCGGGATGTTGGACACGCTTTGACGGATCCGGATTGGGTCAATGCCATGCATGAGGAGCTTGAGAACTTTGAGAGAAATCGGGTTTGGGTTCTAGTGTCTCCACCTTCTGAGTGTCACCCAATTGGGACAAAATGGGTTTTCAAAAACAAATAGGGAGAAGATGGCCATGTTGTGAGAAACAAGGCCAGACTCGTAGCCCAGGGATATAGTCAGAAGGAGGGGATAGACTATGAGGAGACGTTTGCTCCTGTAGCTCGTTTGGAGGCAATTAGGATACTCATGGCTTTTGCTGCATCCAAAGGTTTCAAACTTTTTCAAATGGATGTCAAGAGTGCCTTCTTAAATGGCTACATAGAAGAAGAGGTGTATGTTAGACAACCTCCCGGTTTCGAAAATCCCAAGTTTCCAAACCATGTTTTTAAACTTCACAAAGCTTTGTATGGTTGGAAACAAGCCCCTAGAGCCTGGTATGATAGGTTGAAAACCTTTTTGCTTGCTAAGGGTTTTAAAATGGGATGTGTAGATAAAATGCTCTTTCTCCTCAAGCAAGGCACTGATACTCTCGTGGTCCAAATTTACGTGGATGATATCATTTTCGGTGGTTCTTCTCACGCTTTGGTTGCCAAGTTTGCAGATACTATGAGCAGGGAGTTCGAGATGAGCATGATGGGCGAGCTGACTTTCTTTCTCGGATTGCAAATTAAGCAATCCCGAGAAGGAACGTTTGTGCACCAGGGCAAGTACACCCGGGACATTTTGAAGAAATTCGACATGGGTGAGGCCAAGCCTCTTCCAACACCCATGGCGACCACGACGGCCCTGGATGCGGACAAGGAGGGAGAAGCAGTGGACCAGAAGGAGTACCGGAGTATGATCGGATCGCTGCTGTACCTGACGGCGACACGCCCGGACATCCAGTTCGCGGTGTGTCTTTGCGCGCGTTTTCAGTCTTCGCCGCGCACCTCTCACCGTCAGGCGGTCAAGCGCATTATGAGGTATTTATCCTTCACTCCAGAATTTGGGATTTGGTATTCTGCTTCCTCCACTCTTTCCCTTTGTGGTTATTCCGATGCTGATTTTGCTGGTTGTCGCATTGAGCGCAAGTCCACTTCTGGGACTTGCCAGTTTATTGGTTCTTCTCTTGTATCGTGGTCCTCTCGCAAGCAGTCTAGTGTCGCCCAGTCTACCACGGAGGCTGAGTATGTTGCTGTGGCTAGCTGCTGTTCCCAGTTACTCTGGATGATGGCCACCTTGCGTGATTTTGGTCTGAGCTTTTCTCGTGTTCCTTTGCTTTGTGACAGCACGAGTGCTATTAGCGTTGCTAAGAACCCCGTGCTGCACTCGAAGACCAAACACATTGATGTGCGCTTTCATTTTCTGCGAGACCACTATGAGAAGGGTGATATCGACCTTCGCCATGTCGATACTCATCATTAGTTGGCTGATATTTTCACCAAGCCTTTGGACCAATCAACTTTTAATCGGTTGAGAGGTGAGCTTGGTGTGTGTTTCCCCTTTTAGATGGGGGAAACATTTTGACTCTTGTATGATACACTGACTTTGTGTTTTTCAGTTGGTTTTGCTTCTTTTTGGTTTCTTCATGCATCTTTGCATTTCAGCATACGCCTTTACATTCTGAGCTTCATGAATATATTCTGAAGAATGTAACTATGCTCTGTGTAGTCTTTGCTCCGATGCTTTATGTTGATCCTGTAGCTTATGCTCTTTCTGATCACTGATACATACTGTGAGCTGAGCTATTTTTGAATGGTGAATTTGATTAATGAACTTAAAACTTGAAAATGTTCACCATTGAGATATGCAACTAGCATGTGTAGAATGTGTAGAAGTCACTTATGCTATTTATGTATGCTAGGTTGCTATGTCTCTAGTGTTGAGTCATTCACTTGCTTGGTATGTCATATTCTGTTTAAAAATCTGAACCAAGTTAAGTTAATTGAGAAGATCGAGATGGGTTTGCTTGTTAGCACCTCACAGTTTCGAGACTGTTTCTCGTTGCACCTTGAGTTAAACTTGAGTTGTGTAGTGTATGACCGAAACTGTTGCTTTAAGCTTCTGATTGCTTATGCATAGGCTTCACACAGTTGGTAAGTTAGGCAATAACAAGCATTCAACCTCTCGCAGTCACATGCTGATTTCTGAACTTGTTTAATTTCACCGCTGCAACTCCGATTAAAATTTGAAATCACAAGTGTATGCTTCATTTTTCAATTAGTATCAGCATGATGATTGAACTAGGCTAGGGGTAGTTCACCTTGTATACATGTTTAGCACTTGTTTGACTTCCTGTCTATACATGTCTTGTGCTATTTTGATGGTGAATACCTTTTTGGCTGAAAACTGCTCTTTTTGCTCTCATTTCAGACTTAGTGATCAGTTTGAGCCTTTGCTAGCATTCTGTGCATTTTCTGAGTCATCGGATCAGAACTCTGTAGAGCATCTTTACACTCTTTTGAGTATACTCCTGAAGCTCCTAACTTGCATTTTTGACTCATATGCATTTTGGAAGGGGAGAAATCTGCGTGTTGGCACTTTTTGATGGTGCATTTTCTGAGGGGGAGCATTGTTTCTTGATAAGTGCATTTTCAACTAAGGGGGAGAAATTGCAAATCATTACCCCTCCGTTTGAACTAAGGGGGGAGCTTTCCTGGTTGGTTGCACTATTCGAGGGGGAGTTTTTGCTGCTTCCTGTTGGTCGTAAGGTTTTGATATCGAGCTTTCTTTGCTAGTTGTGTTGAGCCTCTGTGCCTCTATCTTGAGGGACTAGCATTTTGTTTCATTTTCTCAATTGGTCTTTGCTAGCGGTGTTGAGCCTGTTCTACCTCTTCTTGAGGGCTAGCTTTGCTTTGCTTGGTTGCGTCGAGCCGCTGCCCATGTCTTTGGGGACCAAGTTGTTTCGCTCTTTCCACTTGACCTTCTTCGGCTTTGCTATGCTTTTGGGTCATTTGGTTGAGTTCTCTCTCTTCTCCTTCTTCCTTTTTCTATTTCTATTATGATTTGTGTTGGTAGTTGACAATGCACTCATCAAGGGGGAGATTGCGGATACATGGGTGTATGCCGAGTCTCTCAGTGATGAGTGATTGCCAACTGGGATGATGCGCATGTTCTTTGGATTGTGTTGTGCAGGTGTCGAGCACAGAGACAGTGATCGAGGGCAAGGTGAAGGTCAAGTAGAGACGTGTCGTGCCGACGGACCGGGAGCGGTGAAGGGCGGACGTGAGGCGTGGACTGAGGGACTGGTGGCCTGAGGATCAGCTGTGGTGGCTGGCAACCTGGGACAGCGACGAGCGAAGACTTGCAGTCATGTGTTGCCTGAGTCGTGGACTTGGGGACACGTGTCGGTGGACGGGGTGCACGGGAGGTGCATCCCTCTACAGCTTCGGTTTGGTGGTAGAGCCAGAGAAAAACCATCGGGTGGACGGTTTCCAGGTTTGGGCCTCAAAACCTAGGCGCAGATGGTTTCCGAGTTTGGCCACAAAACTCGGGCTGAGGACGGTTTCCAGGTTTGGGCCTCAAAACCTGGTTGCTACGGGTTTGCTGAGTTTGGGCCACAAAACTCAGGCACTGGTGGGCTGGTTTCTCGGTTTGGGCCTCAAAACCGGGGGTTGGCTATGAAGGCTGGTTTCCCGGTTTGGGCCACAAAATCGGGGGTGCGACCTCCAGGAAAAGGACGCAGAGCGGTGGCGGCACGTGGCGGCAATCGGGAGGTTGCATCGAGGCAACGCTACGAGTTGTGCAGGCGTGGCCGTCGGATCCACCTACCATGGAGTTGGTCTAGAATAACCTTAGGGTTTAGCTGGTTCGCTCTGTAAGTAGTTAGGGGTAGAGTGGGAATTAGGAATAGTTAGAATTAGGATAAGTAGGGGGAGACACCCACCTCCCCATCTATCTCAGTCATTTGCTCTTTGCCTTCTAGGTTTTCCTGCTCTCCCTCTCCCTTGCTATAGCGAACCTGAGATCCACAGAGAAGAGAACAATACCTCTGTGCCCGTGAGATTTTGAGGAAGTGATACCGTAATCTCACTATTGTAGCGTGTGGTAGCCACACGGTTGCAAATTTGTGGTTGTGATTCGCGTTTTGTTCGTGTTCTTCGCGGGTTGCTTTTCTCCACGTTTTTCCCGTTGATCGATCTCTTGGCTCAGTGCATCCTTTGCAAATCCATTTGAACTGAGTTGTTCTAGATCGTGAGGCACTTCTTTCCACCGAAGGAATTCACCTCAAACCTCACGGTCTAGGAGCTCGAGCGATTTTAGTCTTGGATCGGTTTTGCTCCCTTAGCCCCGATTTCTTCGAATTCACCGATTTGGAGTAAGGATCGAGCCATGATTCTTTTGGGATAACTCACTAATCTCCTTAGAACTCCTCATACCAAGTCTAAGCCTTAGTGCTTTTGATTCGGAGGAGATCGAGTGAATTTCCCGGAAGAACAGTGTTGTTTCGGGACCATCGAACGCTGAGTCTGTAGGCATCGGATGCTGAGTTCATCGCATCGGAGCGTCCGTTGCCACGTGTCATCTGACAGTGGTTTTGAAGGAGCATCGGACGCTGACCATCGGAGCGTCCGTTGCCATCGGACGCGCCGGGGGTCTAGCATCGGACGCTAGGGTTTCACTGTAGCAGCGTCCGATGCCAGTCCAGTAAGGTTCCAGAGAGGTCCTGTTTGCATCGGACGCGTCCGGTGCTTGGCCATCAGACGCTGCCAGCGTCCGATGCAGTGAGTTCTTCACTGTTTCGTCCGCGGTTTGATCGTTCGACTTCGGATTTGGTTTTGGGTTTTTGCGTTGGATTTCTGACTTCGTGCTCTACAGAAATCGGACTTCCCGCTTTGCAAAATAGCCTAAATCCCCCTCGCGTTGCTCGGTGGAGGTTGAGGTTACCCAAAGTCCATCCTGTCACTAGTTGACTTGCGTGAACTCGGGTGAGGAAGCTTTTGTGGTGTCCCGCTGTGTTCCTAGGGAACATCCACCCATTCTCTTGGGTCGTGGACATCACGCGCATCGATTTTGCTCTTGGGGTTGATTTTCTGGGACAGAGGCTATTAGTTTCCGAAAGGAAAATTTGAAGCTCCCATTCACCCCCCCCCCCCCTCTGGTCGCTTTCTGGTAGCACTTTCGGTCCTTCAGAAAAACAATTTATTAAACCCGAATAAGGCAAACCGAATTTATTCTATTTCGAAAGCAAATAAAAGAATTCATAAAAGTTTTACAAAAGCAAACTCAAACTTTGATTTTTAAAACCTAGGGAAATTGTTTTCAAAACTCTTCAAGTGCATTTGATTTCAAACTGGGTTTGAAAAGTGTTTGGAAATGATTTCAAAAGAGTTTGGAAAAAGAAAAAGAAAAGAGAAACAAAAGGATCTGGATTCCTCCTCTCCCTCCATTCTTCCTTTCGGCCCACCTCCTCCTCCGTGCGCCCGCAACGGCCCGCTCCTTCCCCTTGCGCGTGCTCAGCCCAACAAGCCGAGCACCACGGCCCAAATCCTTGCTCCCTCCTCCCCTCGCGACCGCGCCGGCCCAACCACTTGCCCCAGCCCGCGTGCAAGCCAGCGCTCACCTCCATCTTCCCCCGTCAGCGACAAGCGGACCCCGCCTATCAGCTCCTCTTCCAACCTCCCGCCCGCGCCTCTAGGCTAGCAACGCCTCTCCCCGATCCCTCTGCGCTGGTTTCCGAGGGCAACAGCTCGCACCGCCACCCTTCCTCCTCTTCTCACCATATAAGTGCCTACGTCCCACCGCCCACGCGCCAGCCCACCACCATAGCACCCGCTCCCTCTCTCCACCACTGCACGCCGCCATTGCCGATCACGTGCAAGCTCGGGTCCTCTCCTAAGAACCGGCCTGCCGCCGTCCCTCCTCTGCCCTCCATCTAGCTCTTGGGGTCATGCCGCGTCCTGAAGATCCACCCCGGGTGGAATCCGCGCTGGGAAACTCCACCGCAATGACCACGCCGGAACTCTAAGCCCGCCCCGTCTCCTCTGCCGTCGTGTGCGTCACCTGAGACACCTTCGACCCCGCGAATACCTTTAGTGAGCTCGCCATCTCCTCCGCTCTCCCCCCCCCCCCCCGTCGTTTCCTTAGGTCGCTACCGGTTCCTAGGGCATGGTCCGAGCCACACCACCGAGTTCACCCATGGCGCCGCCGTGAGAGTCAGGCCGCCGCCGCGTCTGGCATCCGCTCCGGCCACGTCGTAACCTCTGGTGAGCTCGCCTTCTTCTCCCATCTCGTACTATGCTCTTAGTTCGGCCAGTTGTGGTGCGTAGGCCCATTCCCACGCGCTCCGGCGAGACCTTCCCCGATGGAGCCATGGCGCTACCGCCGTCTCTCTCCGGCTCGGTGGCCGCGCCGCCCACCCTTCTCTCCTGGTCGTCCATTTTCTAACCTGTGGCCAAGACTAGAACACCCCAAACGAACCGGTATGGACCAGGTTCATGGTCCCGTGCGTGCAGTCCACGACGCCAGCATCAGCCCGTCCACGGGCGCCGTGGCACACCGACCAGTCACGTTGTGCCACGTGGCGCCATGTCAACGCCACATCACCCGTAGCCGCGCCACGCCGACCGGTCGTGGTGTTTTTGCACAAGAACCCTCCACATTTTCCATAACCAACCCGCCGTCCTGTAGCCACTGTTTACTGAGTCTTCCAAATATTGCATCCTAGCCCTCCATCTTTTGCCGAAACGAGGCCCAGTCCTGCGCCATTTTCTTTTCAGATTTGTTTTATTTTAAATGCAAAATTGAGTTCAACAAATTTACAGAATTGCCACTCAGATTCAAAAGTCCGTAACTTTTATGTTTTAACTCCGATTTGACCTGTTCAAATCGTGTTAGATTCGTCTCGTCGAGCCCTACGTGTTAGATCTATTTACTTTCTATTTTCATACTATTGATGTACTATTATTTATAATGTTTATTTAGGCCATGTGATGATGTTTGATCCAGCGAGTGCGAGCTACGTGGAACCTCCCGATCCAGTTGTGCCTTTGTTGATTCGACCCAGCCCGAAGGCAAGTGTCCTTGAACATCTTGCTCCTGTATTTATTTTATTTTGAGTTAGAGTAGTTAGATCTAGTAGATGCATGCAGTCTTAAATTGAATCCCATGGTAAGGTTTACTAGAACTTGATTATATTTTCCTTGACATCTGGTTTGGGATGATATGGGTAGAAGTCATGCTTAGCCCTGCTGTCTTGGGATGGGATGGTGGTTAAATAATAAATTCTAATTAATTATCTATGGAACATGTGGGTTGGTAATTGTTATAGTATGGTGAGTAGGAAAATCCGGCAGGATGGACCGTGTGGTGGTTGCCATGGACTTGGCGTACGGTTGCCGTGTGACTCGGCGTTACAGTTTGCCATGGACTTGGCGTTGGTTTGAGTTTGTTATCCTGCCTGGATCCCTAGGACCCGGTTCTCGAGTAACCCGGCAAAACAGCGCAAACCATGAGGCCTACATGGCTCTGGGACTGGCTAATTAATTAGTTTCCTCCAAGTTGAGGGTTTACACGGGGTCAGATTTGTGGCACAAGAGGGGGCTTTTGCAGTGGTGCATTTATCCACTGTTAGCGGTGAAATCTTAGTGAACATGTAAAATGGGCTTGGTGGAGGCTTTGTAACGGTCTTGTAGTGAACCCCGCCGACTCACCTTGGAAGTGGGTCAAGAGGCTAGCTACCTAAGGCACAAGAGCAACACGACTCATGGGTAAAGATGTGCGAACTCTGCAGAGTATTAAAACTGATATATCAGTCGTGCTCACGGTCACGAGCGGGCTTGGACTTCTTCGAGATTAGTTGGTGGTTTGGTTTTGGTTCGTTAGAGAAGCCTTATGTGGTTATTAGTCTCATATGACATGGGTACAAAGGCTTCTTCTACGCAAGATACTGCTTGGTACGGGAGTGACTCCCAGGCTCGGGCGCAGACCTAGTGTTATTATAGAAGGTAGCTTTCTATGTCGTGACATATGGAACTAATACACATAAGACTGTTTGTAACGGCCTTGTGGGTGGCCTGATGGACTTCAGGTGTGGTTTGCCTGATGGACTTCAGGTGTGGTTGCTTGGTGTGACTCCAAGTGTGGTTGCTTGGTGGACTCCAAGTGTTGGTTGCTCGGTGTGACTCCGAGTGTTGTTACTGTTACTGTTGGAGATTGTGGTTATAACCTAGTAAATAGGTGCATAGGAAATAGGACTTAATAGGATGTGTTGCTTTAGGCGCTTGAGTCAAACAGAGTCAGCCTACCTTTCTTATTAGCCCCATAAGCATATATTTTCTACACTTGCAGAGTACATTTCGATGTACTCACCCTTCCTCTTTGAACCCCATACTACCCCACCCAGAAGTTGGAGTCTACGACACGAAACAGGAGTACCCAGAAGACAGTGGATTCGACCCCGATGACTTGTACTAGGATGGCGCAGCCCCCGGTCGACCTTCCTGTGGAGATGGCATCTAGTTTCCGTGGTCTACAACAGAGTCTACATTAGAGTCTGTTGAGAGTCTGTACTTTTCTTTTGGACCTGAGGGTTATTTTTGCAATAATGTTCGATTTATTAATAAAAGCATTATTTTGATATTTACTATGATGTCGATATATGTATGATTATTGATCCTGGCATACATATATTGTGCTCCAATTTTGTTCTTAAAATTAGGGTGTGACAAAGCAGCAGTTCAAGCTCTCCTTGTTCCAATGGCTGGCAATCGTGGGATCAACCTCAACGAGCCTCTCCCTTCTGATGAGTCGATGGCCCTCGTCATCGCTCCTAAGAAAGACCCCGTCGTCATGCCCGAGAAGGAGATCATGCCCGTTGATGAGCCAACACCCCTAGCCATGATGCCGCCGAAGGGCAAGGAGCCTCAACACCAATCCTTCTATGCCCAAGCCATGGAGGGTGGATCACGTCATGGAGAGCTCAAGAAATTCCGTGTCTCCAAGGAAATCGATCTTCTGCCCCTATGACCCAATGAACAGCTCACAGGGTTGAAGACAAACAAGTTTGGAGATGTAACTTGTATGAAGTATACATCCACATCTCGCTACGCCATTACCAGAGTCCGAGCTGAGCCCGGACAGATCCAGGTAGAGCCTCGTAAGGAGAAGTCCCCATCCGAAGCCTCTTCTTCCAAGGCTAAACGCAAGAGAGAACCCATGACGAAGTTGGAGGAGCAGGTGGATGCTGTGGGGATATTACACCCGTATACCCCCATGGCATGACTTGGGCTACTCTGCAGATACGACCCAACCAGAAGGCTTTGCGGCCCACGACCAGGTTGTCGCAGCCGCCAAGGACTCTCTTGATGACTTGCTCGACAAGGAAGATCCAGACAGATAGACCTGGATTCCTTGCCAAAAGGAACCGATTGTAATCTGTTAGGATTCAGCAAGTTGTAACCCTGCTCCCCAGCTATATAAGGCGAGCAGGGACCCCCTCTCAAAACAGCTCATGACAACTCAGATCCCATCGGATCATCCAATCAGCAATACAAACCAGCCACCAGAACACAGGACGTAGGGTATTACGGCGACTTGCCGGCCCGAACATGTCTAAATCGCCGTCTCTCGTCCCTGTGTTTACGCTTTGTAGACGTCTCGCATGCCTCCACCGCTCAATCTACTACCTTGGGCATACCCCTCGGTAGACTGCCGACCATATTTCGTCTACAGTTGGCGCGCCAGGTAGGGGGTGTGTGCTACGACACCATGATCTGCCAAGCGGTCATTTTCCCTTGCTCCATGGTTCTTCCGGAGGCTGGCACCACTTTTCAGATCAGATCTATGATCTGGACCATGGGCGACCATGTTCCTGCTTCGGAAATCATGGAATTCACGTAGCTTCCTGCGCCGGACGCTCTGCCATCCATCCGCAGCGTCACCAAGCCGACACGCCGCCCGTCGAGAATCGTTCCTTGCGACGACCTGATTGAAGCCATCGACCAAGCCAACCAAGGAATCGCAGAGTGCATCAACGCCATCGAGGTAGCTCGTATACAGCTTTCCGACCAATCTCGCCTTGAGCAATTTTCAGGTACATCATCGGGAGTTTCCAGTGCTCAACCCGCCCACCGCCCCAGATCGGAACTGCATCCGACTCGTCGCCGCACTTCGTCTCCAACGTCCATGCCCTTCAGGCTCCGTGGTATGGCTCCTACATATCAGCATCAGACACTGCGACAACTCTCCGACCAGCTCCAGATTTTTGGCTCCGATCAGATGGCGCCGACTAATGTACACGACCGGGTGACTGCATCTCCACTCGTTGGCATGGTGACTCTCAAAGAGATCTCCGGAGACACTGTCTCAGAGTCTTTAGTGTCTGGATCTACCTCGACAAACGGCTCCACCTCCACGCGGTCTACGACCGTCATCTCCACCGACTCCGGGGCCGACTTTCCACCATATCGCGGTGGCATCATCTTCAACGTCTCCGCCGACAGTCCTCCACCTCCAAACGAAACGGAAGGCGAACGCGCCAATCGGGAACAACGCAACATCGACTGACAGCGCCGACATGACGACGAGCGACGCGACCAGGAGCACCGTGACCGGGAGCATCGCGACAATGAATGACGCCGGGATCACGACAATGCTGGAGGCCGCGACCTCATCTACAAATTCAACAGGGTCGACGATCAGCCAGTCTACCCGACCCCAAGCGCCAACCTCGTCGTCATCTCCAACGAGCTCTCCAAGCTTCCGGTAACCTCGGAGATACAGAAGGTTGTCGCCCACGTCAAGGCTGTTGCCGTGCAGTGCAACAAGAGAGGGCGCTGTCTCTCACCCTCCGAATCATCGTACAGCGGGACGTCGCCAAGCCCGCATCCCTCGCGCCGAAGGCGATCGCCGCCACGTCGCGACCAGGAAGTCTCCCAAGGCAATCGCGCCCGCGATCAAGCTCCGGCTCCTGACGCCTCGACAGGGCCACGCCCCTTCACCTCCCGGCTCCGAGCCGTCCGATGGCCTCAGGGCTTCAAGGTCACCACGGTGGACAAGTATGATGGGAAGGCCAACCCGGAGCAGTGGCTCACCACGTACGAGATCGCCATCCAAGCAGCTGGAGGAGGACCTAACGTGATGGCCAAGTACCTCCTCGTCATGCTATCGTCTTCAGCCAACAACTGGCTCCACAAGCTCGCCGAGAACACCATCGACACCTGGGAGCAACTGAAGGAAGTCTTCGTCAAGACGTACAGCGCTACCTGTGTTCAACCAAGAACGCGCTACGATCTCCCAAACGTCCACCAGGAGCATGATGAAAGCCTCTGGAGCTACATCCGAAGATTCTCCAACATGCGCCTCACGATTCCAGAGATCTCCGACGCGGAAGCCATCTCCACGTTCTCCAATGGCCTGCGCCACAAGGAGCTCTGCGACAAGATCATCCGAAAGAAGGTGGCCACGGTCACCGAACTGATGACGATCGCCAACTCCTACGCCGATGCCGACGATGCCCATCGCCACCACGAACGCCCGTGTCGCCGATCACGATCCCAGGAGCGTCGTCGCGATGATGATCACCGCAATGAACGGCGCAATGAAGGACGCGACCACCGCTCCAGGCAACGTGACTATTGGTATAAATTAACGCACACTCTACTTTATCCGCAAGCGCACAGATAACATCTACCGATGTAGCACTTCACCAGAGTAACCCAGTTTTAATATCGATCCCAAAGGAACGGATAGTGTTAAGTCTCAAGTCTAACCCCTGAGTAGCTAACAAGGACGGAGAATCTAGAAGCATAGAGGGGATCACTAAGGTTGTCTAATTCCAATTTAAGAGTGATATGTTTATATTATTCTTAGTGGGGAAGTTGCCATAAAAGGTCACAAACAGAGTATGAGTCTTTTATGCAAATGTATAATCCTACCGAGCCTACACACGGGTAAGTGGACTATAGAAGAATCAACAAGGCTATAAGAGTCACCCTTGCGAACAACCACTACTACCGGTGTTATAGGAGGCATTTATGAGCTATCAAGTCTAAGCACCACGCTTACACTATCCAACAACTCTAACTCTAGAATGACTAGAATTAAAGTACTCAAAAGAGAGTCACAAACCTTAAGAATAATAAGAACAATAGCTCAAACTTAAATATAGACGTTGATTACCGAAACAATCGGTGAAGTTGATGATGAACTTGAATCCACAGGTACAAGATGAAGAAGTGGATCCGACAGGCCGGAGCTCCTTCTTGATCTCTTCGTCTCTCTCTCTCTCTCTCTCTCTCTCTCTCTCTCTTCTAGTTCTACTATAAGACTAGGTTCTAAACCTAACTAGAGGGGTAACTAGTCTTCTACTTGAAAGCTGGCTCTTGATTACAACTAGATGAACTAGATCTAATTCTAGATGAACTAGAAAAGATTCATCTAGAGGGACCTCTACTTCTAATTGAAACCCTAGTTTCTGATGTGGAGATGAATAATGAAGATGGAGATGCCTGGAGAGGGGGGTCTAGGGCTGCTTATATAGCCCTGAGGGATCAACCGCGACCGTTAGATCAAACCGACTTCAGGGACGGTGGAGATGAGTCCTAGGGTTCGGTGGAGGAAGCTTGCAGAAGACGGAAGCCAGCGGCCCCGGGGGGAGACCGGTTGGTGATAGGGTGGGACCGGTCGGTCCCACCTTGTAGCCTCTCGCGGCGGTCGACCTCCTGGTGTCTTCTTGCGTCCTTTGGAGTCTTCTAGAATAATCCTGACATGG
The DNA here is from genome assembly GCA_009763385.1 of Coix lacryma-jobi var. lacryma-jobi. Lineage (NCBI taxonomy): Eukaryota > Viridiplantae > Streptophyta > Magnoliopsida > Poales > Poaceae > Coix > Coix lacryma-jobi. Next base: position 117,075,222 of record CM019825.1, on the reverse strand, counting down.
TGGTGGCGTTATCTCCCGTCGGTTTCCTTCTATGGGAAGCTATCGGTGCTGATTTTCTGTTTTAGTCCCTGCAGAATCATAGTTCACCAAAACTCGTGGAATATTATCAGTTGAAACCCTAAACCTTTGTTGGTGATCAAATTCTTGCCCTTTTCATATTTATTTATCCCTTAATTATGGTAGATAACCAGTGTCAACAACTCCCCCAAGCTTACGCTTTGCTAGTCCCTTAGCAAAACCAAAACTTAACAATGGATCAGGAGTTGCTACAATATCTTCACTTCCAACAAGTATACCTGCCGTTAAACAAAAATTCTCCGAAACATATCATGTTATTCTTCATGGGGCTTATTACTCTTACCTTAGATCCTAAATAATTGAGAGATTGGACAATCGAATCAAGCACTATGTCTCTCGTTCTTTCACTTCACCTTTATCCCGGAGTTTTAATTATTTTTCAAAAGCATTAATACATATGTTGTCAAATTAAACAATGGATCCAAAGAGAAAGTCAACCAACCATTGAATCAAGAAGTGCATGTGTATGGAAAAATGAAGTTGGATGCTCTTTTGAATATATTCACTCTATTCTGTTTATCAGAGACATATGGCTATCAGGCTAATTCTACTGTCAGGCACGTGCCCATTTTTTTTCTCCCATTTTTTTCTTCTTTTTTTTCTTTTCGAGGTTCCGGACACTTGTCCCTTTTTATTTCCTTGGGATCTATCTTTTTGAGGTTTCAGACACTTGTCCCTTTTTATTTCCTCGTATCTTTTTTTTCTTTTCTCTCTTTTTTTCTTTTTTTTAATAGCCATATGCTTCCAGCAAACTTCTGAGATGGTAGCAACAGATAATTATGATTATTTATGTGGAAGATGGATGAAATGTGTAAGTGATCTCAATTCAATGGCAAGATAACATCTCACATGGTCACAAAGCTTAATTTAGAAATCTCCGGAACTTTAGTGTTGTTTAGAACAAGATAATAGCAGCTTAGATCATCACATGACATATCCCAATTACCTAGACCTTAGATTAAGTATTTGCCATCCATGTATTTAATTTTATTTTAAGACGTCATTATTAATTATGAGAACTCATGCTTTGAAGGCTAGGTACTTGAAAGAAATTAGATAGAGCAACTATTCATCATTTCCATGCAAAAGATTAGAGAGAGAGGGTTCTTCTCTTATTATTAACTTCTTAAAACAATCTAAGCAAACTTAACATAGTATTTATTTAACCTAACACACTTTATTATAAATAACTAAGATAATGAATAAGACATACCTGGATCACGAAGATAATGGGGGTGCGTCTCCCCCAAGCTGGTTCCCTTAATAGCGTTGAGACTTCATGTGCCCATATATTTTTGTCTCTCTTTTTTTTAATTAATGGTGAGCTTTCATGTGCTCACATATTTTTTTGTGTTTTCATTTAATTTTTAAGAGTGAACCTTCATGTGCTCACATATTTTTGGTCTTTTTCATTTTATTTATAGAATGAAAAACTTAAGAGGATAAAGATACTTACGTGGATACATGGGGGTGCCTTCCCCAAGCTGAATGTTGACGTAGTCGTTCGATCTTGCAATGGAGTAGACTGGCAGTGGATATGTCCTTCCTCTATCAGAGCTTTGATTGATGTTGATGTTTGTTGAGACAGTGCTCCAGTAGTGGATGGAACATTCACTTGCTCGTCAGCTTTTCTTGGCCTTTTAAATCCTGTGAAACTCAAATAGACAACAAAACTTGTGGAACAGATTAAGCATTAGCGGTTGGCCACTCAAGCATTAGTTGTCTAGAATTTCAGTAAGATCTCTTTCTTAATATTTTTGTATTTTATATTTTTATGATGCAAGAGAAAATGCACAGGATGAATGCATGCATATTTATTTTTATTATTTTTATGCCACCACGGTGAACATTCCTGTGGGTTTTTACACGCCATAGAATTATTCACATGGGGCTTTATGATGCAGTGAAATATTTTTATCTTGTTTTCTAATGTAATGCAGAAATTAAAATTTGTTGTGAATTAAATATGATGATGCAAGAAATGGTTATGGATTAAATATGAGAAATATGCAGAAAAGTAAATATAAAGATAACAACCGATTTTTACCTTTTGGCGAAGGTTCGGATATTTAGGTCCGACGAACCGGACCTTCCCTTGGTTTAGACCTCCCAAGGTATGTCAGACATTTGGAAAGTTGTTATTGATTGTACCTCTTAGGTGCAGACATTTTCTCCCATACTTTCTTGGTCTGAGTCTTCACTTCCTGTGGTTCACTGTCTTGAGGTTTCTCTCCTTTCTTTTCTGGGACAGTGTCGATAGCTTCTTCTTCATGATTGGCCTCTCTATTCTTGATAGTTTGTCTTCTTTGGCTTTGAGAGCGGCGTCTTTCACTTCTATTCTTCTTGGGTGCTTCATTGGGCATGTAGCTGATGAAGTTGCATCGTGCCTTTTCTCCAGGAAAGTGAAAAATGGATTTCCTCTTGTAAATGATTGTACTTGTAGCGTAGAGGAATGGTCTTCCTAGGATGAGGTGGACATCGTCGTTTTCTCCTATGTCGAAGATCAAGAAGTCTGTGGGGACTTCATGACCTCTAATTTTGACTACGACGTCTTCCATCATTCCTTCTTGTTTTATGCCTCTTGATATGGTGTCACTCTTGTTCTTCGTTCGTCCAGCAGTTTGAAATGAAGCGTTTATTATGAAGCTGACAGCATCTTGCTTAGTGTGCATGTTCTTGCAGATCTAGGATCTTCACTCTATAGAATTTAGGAGTTGACAAACTTTGCCCTGTTTGCTCAATAGTGTATCCTGCTCATAAAGACAAGGTAGAGATCAAGTGCATGGGCTCTGTTGGTGGAAAAACACTAACAGAACCAAAAGTTTTGTTTATTCCTCCCTAACCTTAGGCACATTGCACAAGACAAACTTGTTGTTTATGTGTTCTATTCAATCTTAACATGAGTGATAGGATCAGAGGATGAGCATAAAAGTAGCATCTTAAAATATTTAACAGATCAAATTACTTAACCCAAGGGAGGATAATCTATGCATAATGTGTTGATCTTTTCATGATTGAGATATATCATCTTCCAAAGGTTAGATGCACAACATTTTAGCTCATTTAGTTAAGACAGTGAGATACAAGAGAGTAAAGCTATGAACAAGGATCAAAGGACTGATTATGTTGAGTTGATTAGGTTGGATCAAGTGAGGTGCAACTTAAACATGTTTTGTTCTTTATCTATGTTCATACTAGAATCAAGAAGAAGCTTTTAAATTGATGGTTACTTACCTTGAAATGTTACTTTGTCATTGAAGAGTGATGTGTCGAACCACCTTGTGGAAGCTTCTCTTGTCTAGCTAGCTTGTCTTCTCTTGTTTGTCTCACAGTATGATTGAGAGGAGGAAGATCATAGTGGAATCATCTTTAGAGGTATCGATCTTCCTTCTCTTGTGTTGACTTATCAGTGAAGGCGCATTGTTCCTCAAGTATGCTGACTAGGATCCTCTCTCTTTCTTGTATTAATTCTGTACTATGAGGATGTAGGGACAGTTCTGCATTCTTCTCTTATCAACCTTTCTTGTTTTTCCCTTTAATCATTGGGTTGGCAAGAGATTTGAATTTAGAGCTGCTACTCGAGTGCCTCCATGAGAGTCTTTGTCTTGTAATGTCACAACTGAGACTTGTCCTCTCAACAGTATCTAGATGATGGAGATCTTATCGACTGTTCTTCTTGATTTGCTGGCTCTCCATCTTCTAACTCTTGTGGTGCAATGGCTTCATCCTTCATGATGCCCTCCTCAATTCTTGGTAGTTGGTTCTCCCTTCGGTGTCTTCTCTTGGTTCTCTTTGGCTGCTCATAAGTGATGTAGTTGTTGAAGAATCAGCAAAAGATCCAAAAGTTGACTTCTCCAGGTCCGGCAAAGATGATAACATTGATGGTGTTCAAGAACGATCTTTCAAGAATGAGTGATGGATCATACTTCTCTTCTTGACTGGGGCAGTATCTAGTGGTTTGTACTGATCAAAGTAGTGGGTAGGAGATTAATATGAGTAGTTTTTCTCCTTCCTCCCTTTGATTGTGAAACACATCTAGACAACGGAATTGTCTCTCCCAGGCTGGCTTGTGATGTAGATGGACTCCCAACAACATGTTCATGTGTTTGACTTGTAGGTCTTGCTATTGCTGTAGTGGTACCATCTTGTCTCCCAAGCTAGCTCTTGATTAGAAAAGAGGATAACTTCCCACTTTTGTCTTGATGTCTTGGGCAATGATGGTTGCAGGCATAGGTTGTCTCATACGAGGTAAGTTGCATCCTGTTTGTCATCAGCGCCCAAGCAAGACTCAAAGCTAGGCTAGCACCTTTTGTGATCTGAGAGTAGGTTTGTGTGTCTATGGTTTGAGTTTTGGATCTTCAATGTTCACACCAAACCATGGATGAGCAAAATTTCTCTCCTGCATAATGTTAGTGGACATATACCCGAAGGATTGCAAGAATTTTAAGCATGGGTAGTTATCCATAACTTATGTATTTTGCATCTATGCTAATAAAAAGATGTTTTGAGGATCGTTTTAGCATAGACTATTATGTGTTGGCTGCACTTTAACATGATTCAAGACAAAAGATAACTTGCAGTAGAAGACAAAATAAATAAACTTTGATACTCACAGTTCTTTCATCCATGATGAATGAGCTGAGTCTTCATTGTGCAAAGTTGTTGAAGTTCATGTGTCTCTTCATCTCCAGCGTGAGTTCATCTTCAGACTTTCCCAAATTGATATTGAAAGCTTCCCTGCAGGGGTTAGTCCAACAAAATATCCAACATCCACTATAGCATACTGTCGGCTCAGAAACCAACCTAGACACCACGTCTAATTTGATTTAAGAGGGCATTCTAACCTAAGCATGCTTAAATTAAAAGGCCTTTGAAAGCAAGATCACCCACTCCTAAACTAGGCACCATGCTTCATTTAAGAGATGTATGAAAGTACTTCAAACCTAAAGATATACTATAGCAAATAAAGGTAACATGAAGGCATTATAGAGATTTACTCAGATGAAAGAGCATGATGAGCATATCTTAAAGGTAGGGACAACCAACATAGCAACATGGCAAGAGATGTTCTTAGAAAGTCTATTCCCCAAGCTTGGATTTTGCACAAATCAAGATTGGATGAATGTAATTCAATGTTGCATGATGATTGGTTGGACATACCTTGTGTTTGTTGTTCCTTCGTTCTTTTCTGCTCCAGACCTAGAAAGGTTAGTGACAAAATACCCGAAGGAATATTTTCATAATTATATTTCTATGCTCATTACAAGGACAGTGCAGCAGAAAGGTAGGCATAGCTCATAACCAGGTATTATGATGGGATGTAAGGATTCTACTGGTTATAGCTTGATCATGGGGTAGTGATAGATAAGAGTGGAATTCAAAAACAACATTCATAAGAATGAAAACAAAAGTAATGAAAAGACTGGGACAAAAAGGAAAAACATAAAAGTATGATTACAAGGTTAGACTAAGACTTAAGATGATCTACAGTTCCCCGGCAACGGCGCCAGAAATGCTTGTTGGTATAAATTAACGCGCACTCTACTTTATCCGCAAGCGCACAGATAACATCTACCGATGTAGCACTTCACCAGAGTAACCCAGTTTTAATATCAAACCCAAAGGAATGGATAGTGTTAAGTCTCAAGTCTAACCCCTGAGTAGCTAACAAGGACGGAGAATCTAGAAGCATAGAGGGGATCACTAAGGTTGTCTAATTCCAATTTAAGAGTGATATGTTTATATTATTCTTAGTGGAGAAGTTGCCATAAAAGGTCACAAACAGAGTATGAGTCTTTTATGCAAATGCATAATCCTACCGAGCCTACACACGGGTAAGTGGACTATAGAAGAATCAACAAGGCTATAAGAGTCACCCTTGCGAACAACCACTACTACCGGCGTTATAGGAGGCATTTATGAGCTATCAAGTCTAAGCACCACGCTTACACTATCCAACAACTCTAACTCTAGAATGACTAGAATTAAAGTACTCAAAAGAGAGTCACAAACCTTAAGAATAATAAGAACAATAGCTCAAACTTAAATATAGACGTTGATTACCGAAACAATCGCTGAAGTTGATGATGAACTTGAATCCACAGGTACAAGATGAAGAAGTGGATGCGACAGGCCGGAGCTCCTTCTTGATCTCTTCCTCTCTCTCTCTCTCTCTCTTCTAGTTCTAGTATAAGACTAGGTTCTAAACCTAACTAGAGGGCTAACTAGTCTTATACTTGAAAGCTGGCTCTTGATTACAACTAGATGAACTAGATCTAATTCTAGATGAACTAGAAGAGATTCATCTAGAGGGACCTCTACTTCTAATTGAAACCCTAGTTTCTGATGTGGAGATGAATAATGAAGATGGAGATGCCTGGAGAGGGGGGGTCTGGGGCTGCTTATATAGCCCTGAGGGATCAACCGCGACCGTTAGATCAAACCGACTTCAGGGACGGTGGAGATGAGTCCTAGGGTTCGGTGGAGGAAGCTTGCAGAAGACGGAAGCCAGCGGGCCCGGGGGGAGATCGGTCGGTCATAGGGCGGGACCGGTCGGTCCCACCTGGTAGCCTCTCGCGGTGGTCGACCTCCTGGTGTCTTCTTGCATCCTCTGGAGTCTTCTAGAATAATCCTGACGTGGTGGTGGCGTTATCTCCCGTCGGTTTCCTTCAATGGGAAGCTATCGGTGCTGATTTCTTGTTTTAGTCCCTGCAGAATCATAGTTCACCAAAACTCGTGGAATATTGTCAGTTGAAACCCTAAACCTTTGTTGGTGATCAAATTCTTGCCCTTTTCATATTTATTTATCCCTTAATTATGGTAGATAACCAGTGTCAACAACTCCCCCAAGCTTACCCTTTGCTAGTCCCTTAGCAAAACCAAAACTTAACAATGGATCAGGAGTTGCTACAATATCTTCACTTCCAACAAGTATACCTGCCGTTAAACAAAAATTCTTCGAAACATATCATGTTATTCTTCATGGGGCTTATTACTCTTACCTTAGATCCTAAATAATTGAGAGATTGGACAATCGAATCAAGCACTATGTCTCTCGTTCTTTCACTTCACCTTTATCCCGGAGTTTTAATTAATTTTCAAAAGCATTAATACATATGTTCTCAAATTAAACCATGGATCCAAAGAGAAAGTCAACCAACCATTGAATCAAGAAGTGCATGTGTATGGAAAAATGAAGTCGGATGCTCTTTTGAATATATTCACTCTATTCTGTTTATCAGAGACATATGGCTATGAGGCTAATTCTACTGTCGGGCACGTGCCCATTTTTTTCTGACATTTTTTTTCTTCTTTTTTTTCTTTTCGAGGTTCCGGACACTTGTCCCTTTTTATTTCCTCGGGATTTATCTTTTTGAGGTTTCGGACACTTGTCCCTTTTTATTTCCTCGTATCTTTTTTTTCTTTTCTCTCTTTTTTTCTTTTTTTAATAGCCATATGCTTCCAACAAACTTCTGAGATGGTAGCAACAGATAATTATGAGCATTTATGCGGAAGATGGATGAAATGTGTAAGTGATCTCAATTCAATGGCAAGATAACATCTCACAGGGTCACAAAGCTTAATTTAACTCAATGCAATTATTAGTCATATTCATATTTAGAAATCTCTGGAACTTTAGTGTTGTTTAGAACAAGATAATAGCAGCTTAGATCATCACATGACATATCCCAATTACCTAGACCTTAGATTAAGTATTTGCCATCCATGTATTTAATTTTATTTTAAGGCGTCATTATTAATTAGGAGAACTCATGCTTTGAAGGCTAGGTACTTGAAAGAAATTAGATTGAACAACTATTCATCATTTCCATGCAAAAGATTAGAGAGAGAGGGTTCTTCTTTTATTATTAACTTCTTAAAACAATCTAAGCAAACTTAACATAGTATTTATTTAACCTAACACACTTTATTATAAATAACTAAGATAATGAATAAGACATACCTGGATCACGAAGATAACGGGGTGGGTCTCCCCCAAGCTGGTTCCCTTAATAGCGTTGAGCCTTCATGTGCCCATATATTTTTGTCTCTCTTTTTTTTTAATTAATGGTGAGCCTTCATGTGCTCACATATTTTTTTGTGTTTTCATTTAATTTTTAAGAGTGAACCTTCATGTGCTCACATATTTTTGGTGTTTTTCATTTTGTTTATAGAATGAAAAACTTAAGAGGATAAATATACTTACGTGGATACATGGGGGTGCCTTCCCCCAAGCTGAATGTTGGCGTAGTCGTTCGATCTTGCAATGGAGCAGACTGGCAGTGGATATGTCCTTCCTCTATCAGAGCTTTGATTGATGTTGATGTTTGTTGAGACAGTGCTCCAGTAGTGGATGGAACATTCACTTGCTCGTCAGCTTTTCTTGGCCTTTTAAATCCTATGAAACTCAAATAGACAACAAAACTTGTGGAACAGATTAAGCATTAGCGGTTGGCCAGTCAAGCCTTAGTTGTCTAGAATTTCAGTAAGATCTCTTTCTTAATATTTTTGTATTTTATAATTTTATGATGCAAGAGAAAATGCACAGGATGAATGCATCCATATTTATTTTTATTATTTTTATGCCACCATGGTGAACATTCCTGTGGGTTTTTACACGCCATAGAATTATTCACATGGGGCTTTATGATGCAGTGAAATATTTTTATCTTGTTTTCTAATGTAATGCAGAAATTAAAATGTGTTGTGAATTAAATATGATGATGCAAGAAATGGTTATGGATTAAATATGAGAAATATGCAGCAAAGTAAATATAAAGATAACAACCGATTTTTACCTTTTGGCGAAGGTTCGGATATTTAGGTCCGACGAACCGGACCTTCCCTTGGTTTAGACCTCCCAAGGTATGTCAGACGTTTGGAAAGTTGTTATTGATTGTACCTCTTAGGTGCAGACATTTTCTTCTATACTTTCTTGGTCTGAGTCTTCACTTCCTGTGGTTCACTGTCTTGAGGTTTCTCTCCTTTTTTTTCTGGGACAGTGTTGATAGCTTCTTCTTCATGATTGGCCTCTCTATTCTTGATAGTTTGTCTTCTTTGGCTTTGAGAGCGGCGTCTTTCACTTCTATTCTTCTTGAGTGCTTCATTGGGCATGTAGCTGATGAAGTTGCATCGTGCCTTTTCTCCAGGAAAGTGATAGATAAGAGTGAAATTCAAAAACAACATTCATAAGAATGAAAACAAAAGTAATGAAAAGACTGGGACAAAAAGGAAAAACATAAAAGTATGATTACAAGGTTTGACTAAGACTTAAGATGATCTACCGTTCCCCGGCAACGGCGCCAGAAATGCTTGTTGGTATAAATTAACGCACACTCTACTTTATCCGCAAGCGCACAGATAACATCTACCGATGTAGCACTTCACCAGGGTAACCCAGTTTTAATATCGAACTCAAAGGAACGGATAGTGTTAAGTCTCAAGTCTAACCCCTGAGTAGCTAACAAGGACGGAGAATCTAGAAGCATAGAGGGGATCACTAAGGTTGTCTAATTCCAATTTAAGAGTGATATGTTTATATTATTCTTAGTGGGAAAGTTGCCATAAAAGGTCACAAACAGAGTATGAGTCTTTTATGCAAATGTATAATCCTACCGAGCCTACACACGGGTAAGTGGACTATAGAAGAATCAACAAGGCTATAAGAGTCACCCTTGCGAACAACCACTACTACCGGCGTTATAGGAGGCATTTATGAGCCATCAAGTCTAAGCACCACGCTTACACTATCCAACAACTCTAACTCTAGAATGACTAGAATTAAAGTACTCAAAAGAGAGTCACAAACCTTAAGAATAATAAGAACAATAGCTCAAACTTAAATATAGACGTTGATTACCGAAACAATCGTTGAAGTTGATGATGAACTTGAATCCACAGGTACAAGATGAAGAAGTGGATCCGACAGGCCGGAGCTCCTTCTTGATCTCTTCCTCTCTCTCTCTCTCTCTTCTAGTTCTAGTATAAGACTAGGTTCTAAACCTAACTAGAGGGCTAACTAGTCTTCTACTTGAAAGCTGGCTCTTGATTACAACTAGATGAACTAGATCTAATTCTAGATGAACTAGAAGAGATTCATCTAGAGGGACCTCTACTTCTAATTGAAACCCTAGTTTCTGATGTGGAGATGAATAATGAAGATGAAGATGCCTGGAGAGGGGGGGTCTGGGGCTGCTTATATAGCCCTGAGGGATCAACCGCGACCGTTAGATCAAACCGACTTCAGGGACGGTGGAGATGAGTCCTAGGGTTCGGTGGAGGAAGCTTGCAGAAGACGGAAGCCAGCGGGCCCGGGGGGAGATCGGTCGGTCATAGGGTGGGATCGGTCGGTCCCACCTGGTAGCCTCTCGCGGCGGTCGACCTCCTGGTGTCTTCTTGCATCCTCTGGAGTCTTCTAGAATAATCCTGACGTGGTGGTGGCGTTATCTCCCGTCGGTTTCCTTCTATGGGAAGCTATCAGTGCGGATTTCCTGTTGTAGTCCCTGCAGAATCATAGTTCACCAAAACTCGTGGAATATTGTCAGTTGAAACCCTAAACCTTTGTTGGTGATCAAATTCTTGCCCTTTTCATATTTATTTATCCCTTAATTATGGTAGATAACCAGTGTCAACAGTGACCATCGCGACGATCGAGATCGCCGGCATGATCGACTAGAGTCTTCCCGTCAGAGGACAGATCACCGTTGGCGTGACCGTCGCTACATCGCCAACACCAATACTCGGCCAAAGCGCACCTACGACAATGACTACGAGAAGCTCCTCAATGACCCCTGTCTTCTCCACAAAGGCACCAGACACTCCATGCGCGAGTGCGACACCATCGCCCGTAACGTCCGCGGGAGCGACGACAAGCGACCGCGAACCGACAACGACAAGGACAAGGACGCAGACGCCCATGAGCCCGCCTTTCGCGCACCAGCGAGGACACTCTCCATCTTTGGCGGCAACGTCGTCATCGAGACCGAGCAAAAGCGGCGCCAAGTACGACGCGACATCGCCTCCATTGCGGCCATCACCGACGACCCCGCCAACGTCCGCTACCTTGACTGGTTGGAGCGCCCCATCACCTTCTCCAAGGAGGACCAGTGGTCGGACGACAAGTACCCAGGGCGCTTTCCTCTCGTCATCGACCCGGTGATCTCCAACTGCCGTTATCGCAAGGTCCTCGTCGACGGTGGGAGTGCCCTCAACATCATCTTCTCTTTGGCTTTCCGCGAGCTCGACTACTCCAAGCGGGACCTGTTCCCGGTGAACTTCCCGTTCTGGGGCATCGTGCCAGGGAAGCCCTCCATGCCCGTCGGGCAGATCACCCTCCTAGTGCAGTTCGACACCTCCGACCACTTCCGCGAGGAGTACATCACCTTCAACGTCGCCGACTTCGACACCACCTACCACGCCATCCTCGGTCGCCCAGCGCTCTCCAAGCTCATGGCTGTTCCACATTACGCCTACCTCGTGCTCAAGATGCCAACGAAGAAAGGCGTCCTCAGCGTCCGGGCAAATCTCCAGGTGGCGTATGAGTGCGAGCAGGAGAGAATCAACTCCGCCGAGACACGCCAATAGATTCAGGGCATTCAAGACTGCATCACCAACGCCGCCAAGCTCCGCCCCGACGATCTCGAGATCTCGGAGATCTTCGACCAGTGCTCCAGCAAGAAGTCGAAGGACACAAAGCAGGTGGACCTGGTGGATGGAGCTCCGGAGAAGACTGCCGTCATCGGCACCAACCTCGACCCAAAATAGGAAGACGCGCTCGTCAGCTTCCTACGGAGCAACGTCGATGTGTTCGCATGGAAACCAGCGGACATGCCCGGAGTTCCACGGAAGTTCGTCGAGCACTCCCTGAACGTCTCCTCAACCGCCAGGCCGGTTCGTCAAAAGCTCCGTCGCTTCGCGCCAGACAGGAAGGAGGCAATTAGCGTAGAGCTCACCCGGCTCCTAGCTGTCGGTTTCATCAAAGAGGTGTATCGTCCGGATTGGCTGGCCAATCCGGTCCTTGTACTCAAAAAGAATAAAGAATGGCGTATGTGCGTTGACTACACTGATCTCAATAAGCATTGCCCTAAAGACCCCTTCCTCCTCCCTCGCATCGACGAGGTCGTCGACTCCACCGCCGGGTGTGAACTTCTCTCCTTTCTCGATTGCTATTCTGGTTACCATCAAATTGCCTTGAAGGTGGAAGACCAAATCAAGACAGTGTTCATCACGCCTTTCGGCGCATACTGCTACACGACCATGTCGTTCGGGCTGAAGAACGCCGGAGCCACGTACCAGCGTGCAATCCAGGATTGCTTGAAGGACCTCATCCCAGAGAAGGTCGAAGCTTATGTGGATGACGTCGTCGTCAAGACTCGCACCGTCAACACGCTCGTCTCTGACCTCGAGGCAACCTTTAAGGCCCTCAACAGGTTCAAGTGGAAGCTCAACCCCAACAAGTGCATCTTCGGCGTGTCGACTGGAAACCTCCTCGGCAACATCGTCAGCCGCGACGGCATTCGCCCAAACCTTGATAAGACTTCGGTCGTCCTCTGCATGCGAGCTCCCTCCAACGTGAAGGACATACAAAAGCTCACTGGGTGCATGGCGTCCCTTAGTCGCTTCATCTCCAGGCTCGGCGAAAAGGGGCTTCCCTTCTTCAAGCTCCTCAAGGCTGGCGAAAAATTCGTCTGGGACGCTGAAGCCGACCGCGCTTTCTCCGACCTGAAGAAGTACCTCACCCAGCCTCCTGTGCTCGCCGCACCTAAGGAGAAGGAGCCCTTGCTGCTCTACATCGCCACCACAAATCGGGTCGTCAGCTCCATCATCGTCGTCGAACGTGAGGAAGCCGACCACTCCTACCCCGTCCAGCGACCCTGTTACTTCGTCAGCGAGGTATTGAACGACTCCAAAACTCGGTACCCCCAGGTATAGAAGCTCCTCTACGCGGTCCTTGTTACCGCACGCAAGCTACGCCACTACTTCCAAAGCTCCGAGAGCGTCACCGTCGTCACAGAGTTCCCCCTCTGGGATATCATCCACAACAAGGACGCTACAGGATGCATCATCAAGTGGGTCATCGAGCTCGGCTCCTAGGACATTGTTTTCCAGGGTCGCCAGACCATCAAGTCTCAAGCACTCGCCGACTTCGTCGCTGAATGGACAGACCTCCAAACTCCAGTACCGCCGGAAGCGCCAGAACACTGGACCCTCTTCTTCGACGGCTCCCTCACCTTGCATGGAGCCGGTGCTGGTCTCCTCTTCACGTCTCCCTCCGGCGAAAAGCTCCGCTACGCTCTACGGCTGCTCTTCCCAGCATCCAACAATGCCGTAGAATATGAAGCCGCCCTCCACGGCCTCCGCATCGCTAGCGAGCTAGGCTTCAAGCGCCTCATGGTGTATGGCGACTCCGCTCTCGTCATCAACCAGCTCAACAAGGACTGGAACTGCTCCCACAACAAGATGAACGCCTACTGCACTGCCATCCGAAAACTTGAAGACAAGTTCTTCGGTGTCGAATACCATCATCTACCGCGCGAGCTCTCCAAGTTGGCGTCATCAAGATCTCCGGTCCCCGTTGGTGTATTTGTACATGACCTGCTTGAACCTTCCATCGCCGACCACCCAAGCTCCGCCTCGTCGACGGACGCCACGACTCCATCTCCACCGACAGAACAACTGGTTGCCGCCATACCCGCAACGCCATTCGACTGGCGTGAGGACTTCATCAAGTATCTCTCCGAGAACCTTGTCCCCGCTGACAAGATAGAAGCTGAATGCCTTGTTCGCCTTGTCAACAATTACATCCTGGTCGACGGTGCGCTCATGCGCAAGAACTCCAGAAATGAAGTGCTCCAAAAATGCGTCTCGCGGGAAGACGGCCTCAAGATCGTCTTCGACATCCATGCTGGTGAATGTGGGAACCACGCAGCTGCAAAGACGTTGGTACGCAAGGCTTTCCGTGCAGGATTGAAAGGATCAAGATGCCCAAGAGGGGGGTGAATTGGGCTTTTCTAAAACTTCTTGAAAGAATTAAAACCTATCAAGCCCCAATTAACCCCCTAGTGCCTAGAAGTGTGTTTGACTAGAATCAACCGCACAAAAGACTATCGCTAAACCATTTCTACTCTAGCATGGCAATTCAACTTATGAAAGAACAACAAGTCAATGCGGAATTGAATTGCTCAAAGGTAAATGCGTAGTAAAGAGAGTAGAGATGACACGACTATCTTTTTGCCAAGGTATCGAGGTGTCGGCACACCCCCCTAGTCCTCGTTGGAGCACCCGCGCAAGGGTATCACTCCCCCTTGATCCACGCAAGGATCAAGTGCTCACTATGAGCTGATTCTTCGCCACTCTGGCCCGGTGAATCGCTTGCTACCGGTCACAACATGACTTGGGTCATCCACAAAGCCTCCGAATGATCACCAAGCTCTTCGATCACCACCAAGCCGTCTAGGTGATGCCGATCACCAAGAGTAACAAGCTAGAACTCTCACTTGACCAACACAAGGCCAAAGAGATGGATGGATGCACACTTGCTACTCAATTCTCACTAGGAGGTGTCTAATTCTCTCAATTAGCAAATCTCTCAACCTCACTAGGGCTCTTGCACTATCTCACACTCACAATGTGTCTCTCAGCAGATGGAAGTGACAAGAACACTCAAATGGATGAGGAGGTGGAGTATATATACTCCCCCAACCGGCCATCCAAAAACAACACAAGACAGGCTTTCTGCGGAGGCATCGGAGGCTCCGATGCCAGTCATCGGAGGCTCCGGTGACCTCGACCAATGGTCGACTGTACAACCTGTCAGACTGTTTAAAGGAGCATCGGACGCTGGGCAGCATCTGATGCCTCCACATCGGAAGCATCCGATGCGGATTTACCCTCTCTGGAACCTCTCTGCATGGCCATCGGATGTTGGCCCTCAACATCCGATGCCAGCGTCCGATGCATCCCACAGTTCATTCGCGAGTGAACAGTGGCACGGGAGCATCCGATGTGGCAACATCGGAGCCTTCGATGCCACGCACCAGACGAAACCCTAGTCGGGGTGAGCATCGGAGGCTCCGATGCCCACCAGGCCAGCATCCGATGCCTACTACATGGCCAAAACGAACTCGGATCGCGGCGCGGCCTTAACGACTTTTGTTCCTCTCGACATAAGGCATCTCTCTGAGCTACCTAGGGCTATGAAATAACAAGTGTGCACCACACCTACCTCAATAGACTCATCTAGGTCAAGCTACTGATTTACGCTCCCCTTTATAGTACGGCCAAAGGAAAAACAAAGACCTAAGACTACCTAAGTGTCCTCCAACACCAAATGACACTTAGCCTAGTTTACCACCGTCTTCGTCGTCCATACTTTGAAAACCGAAACGATATCCATCACTAGGGGACATGAACTCCATATGCCCGTATCGTCGCCATTACCGTGACCTAACTCAATCTTGTTTCTGCAAAACACACGTTAGTCACAGTAATCTTGTGTTTCATCCAATCACCGAAACCCACTAGGGGCCAAGATGCGTTCTAGGATTCTACTGGCCATCAGCGGTCACCGACGCCGAACAGCTCGTCCGCACCTGCGAAGGGTGCCAATTCTTCGCCAAACAAACCCACGTTCCTGCGCAGGAGCTTCAAGCAATACCGGCCTCGTGGCCCTTCGCCTGCTGGGGACTCAACATGATTGGCCCTTTCCGACTAGCTCCGGGAAGCTTCAAGTGGATCTACGTCACCGTCGACAAATTCTCCAAATGGATCGAAGCAAAGCCAATCACCAAGGCGACCGCCGAGAACGCCGTCTCCTTCATCGACGAAATAATTCATCGCTTCGGTCTCCCGAACTCCATCATCACCGACCTCGGCTCCAACTTCACCGGAAACGTCTTTTGGGATTTCTGCGAGGGGCGTGGTGTCCTCGTTGTTGACGGTCCTTAAACACCTGTTTTACCATCAACATTTGACCCTAAAGTCCACCAAAAAGGCATGAAATGTAGTCAAATAGGTTTCAAACTAACCGAATTCCACATGTCCATAGAATTTTATTTGAATGCAGGATTTGAACCAAATTTGGACATATGGACCCACCAGAGGCCAAGCCCACTCAGCAGGGCCCAAATGGGCCTAAGGGGGGTGGCGCCCGCCACCTCTAAGTGGCGCCCGCCCCCTCTAAGTGGCGCCCGCCACTTGGATTGGCCCAAGTGCCACTCCCTGCCACGTCACCGATCCGTGTGACCTCCCCAAGGCCAAATCCTGGCCCTTGGTCACTAGGTCAGTGGCATCAGACGGCTCAGGGAGGAGTGGCATGGATCAAGGCTGAATGTCGGTTGCTAGGACATGCAACCGACCTCCAAACCGCCTTGGACAACCACCTGGATGCCGTTGAAGCAGAGGCGGTTCATCCAACGGCCAGGGGACTGGCGGCCGCCAGTAGGGGGTGGCGCCCGCCACCTGACCTAACCCTAGGTCGGTTGGCTGCCCACTATAAGAACCCCCCTCACTCATTTGGGCTATAAATACCCCCCTGCGGCATCACTTCATTCATATCCCTCATATCCCACACTTCCAAGAGAAGCAAAGCAAGAGAAGCAAGTGAGAGTTAGGTTAGAAGCTTAGAGAGCTTAGGCAAGTAGGTAGCTAGTAGAGCAAGGCATCTTCGCCCTCGCGGTAGCGCTGCTCAAGGCTTAGCTCAAGAGTAGAGGCGTACGAGTGATCGGTTCTGGAGCTGGGAAGAGTCTTCCTTCATCTCCAGTTCAGGTTTTGCTCTTGTTACTCAAGCATTTACTATATTCTAGTTCATCATTTCAAGTATTACTTTATTCTACTAATTAGTATTGAGTGGTATACTTGATTGATTGCTTGAGTGCCTAGCTATCCTACAGTTCAATTCACTTAGCCATAGTAGTTAATCTCTAGTGAGCTTAGTGTTTGATCTTTGCCAATAGGTTGCTTAGTTAGTTTAGTGTTTATCTTATTAAGTCAAGTGTTTGCTCTGACGTCCGCAAGGGTGTCTCTATTCAAAGCTAGGGTAGAGAAAGTTAGAATATAGTTAAGCGTGGTGCTTAGTTATAGACTTACCTTCAGATACGGCTGGACCCCCGGATAGCTGTGGTAGCAAACAGGTGGTGACAGCCCTGTGCGCCTTGAATTCCACCACGTAGTTGGCCCAGTTTAACAGTAAGGCTCGTTGTGCTAGCGTTCAACCTAAGTAAGTGGTAAAGGCTAGTACGCCTCGATACTTGACAAGATAGGAATAAAACTTTACTCAACTTAGTTGCTTTATTGTCTTTTGCCTGCCTTGCTTCGTAACTATCTCGCTTCGTAGTTATCTTGCTTTGTAGTTATCTAGGATTAGTTATTAGTTAGTAGTTAGTTATCCTTAGTTATCATATTTCCCTTCAACTATCTATCTATCTAGTTATCCACCTTACCTTAGCCATTCATTTCATCCTTACCTATCCACCCATATATTCTTTCTAGCCTTTCATCTTCCCTTCTCCCCTTTTCCCTTTTCTCTTTCCTTCGACTCTCATCCCCTCCTTGACTCAACTCATACACCACCCTAGCCTTCCCTTGGGATCAAATAAATCGACACCTGGTACTCCCAGGCGAAGTGCTACTACGATAGTTCTGTGCGCTTGCAGAATCTCCTCCTGGTAGATTGCATTCTCGCTAGCTAGCTCCTACTAGTGTCGGGACTGACAACCCCACTTGGCATTAGTAGATAGCTACTTTAGTTACCCTATCTTAGGTGTAGCTAAGAACTACTAACAAGCATTTCTGGCGCCGTTGCCGGGGAAGGCAATCGGTGTATCGGTTGAGTCCATGTCGAATTTATCTTCGCCTAAGCTCCTGCTTAGCGAATCCCATCTTACCCCATTCTTTCTTTCCTTAACTCTTCTTATCTTTTTCCTTCATCTTCTTCAACTTCTTTCTTTCTTATCTCGTTCTATCTTCACGATGGCCAACAAGACCATTCGTGAGTTTTCTGCTCCTTCTGCCGCTAATGTAGCGATAGGACCAGACGTGATCGATGCTAACCTCAATTTTGAGTTGAAACCGGCTCCGATCACGATGGTCCAAGCTAGCCCGTTCTGTGGCAAGGCTGACATGATCGTGCCCAAGATGGACCTGCTGGCAAAGAAGCTGGACAGCTGTGAGAAGATGAACCAACAAGAGAGTGTCCAATCTCTGGAATCCTACATGACTTGTGAAGTCTGTGGAGAAACCGGACATTCTGGGAACCACTGCCCCGAGCTACATGAGGATTTGAACTTCATCAACAACAACAACGGTTTCCGTCAACAGAATCAAGGATGGAATCAGCCTGCAAACTCTCAAGGTAACAATTCATTCCCCCGCTCTAATAATTTCTCATTCTTGAAGAATTTAGTTTACTCACATGGTAAAACTACTGATTTCTTGAAAGAGAGATTAATGTCGAATGATAAAGCCCTTGAGAATGTAAATGCTAAATTGGAAGATTTCTCATCTGCTCTGAAAAATCAACTTAGCTTTAATAAGATGTTAGAAACCCAATTAGCTCAACTTGCTGCTATCATACCATCTTTTGAAACTGGCAAAATTCCTGCTAAACCTAACATGGAAACTGTAAACATGGTTGAAATAAAATATTTTAACTATTATGAAGATCAAACCATGACTGTTAAAAAGGGTGATCCTGGTAGTCCCATAATTAGATGCTCAATCTTTGGTGAAGTCTTTAAAAATGTCACGTGTGATTTAGGATCGAGTGTGAACATTTTATCTAAAGATTTTTATGAAAACTCATTCTTTCCACCCATGTCATCCACATCTGCCTATGTTGTGCTAGCTGATCAATCCACTTGCTATGTAGAAGGAATAGTTAATGATTTACCTGTTCATATTAGAGGTTCCTATGTTCCTGCTGATTTCATAATACTAGATATGGGAAATAGGAAAGATGTGCCTCTAATCTTAGGTAGACCCTTCTTGAATACTGTTAATGCTTGCATATATGTGGGAAGTGGTAAAATTCAAATGACATTAGGAGGGAGGAAGGAAATATTCTCCTTCTCCCGTGGTCCCGCATATGCCGCTAACATGCAGGTAGCAAAACCCGTTCGTACCAAGAAGAGGCGTCCAAGAACAAGGTGGAGCAGAAAGAGAGAACCGCCTCCTCCTAAGTTGTGTGATTCACATAACGAGGGAGAGGTGCCAAAAGAAGAAGAACCAGATGGAGTACTAAGAGAAGAAGTGCCCAAGGAAGAAGATCCACCCGATAAGGATGAAACTCCATGGACCTAAGGTATGGTTTTACTTTTAATTTCCCTTCAATTTTCCTTTTTCCGAATAAATAACATATGTCATGCATGCAACAAAAAAAATCAGTTATCATTAGTTTTATGCATAGGTATATGTTAGAATAATAAAAAAAAATATCATAATAGGATAGTTTCCTTTTTTACAACATTAGATAGTTTCCCTTTTAATAAAATGAGAACAAGAGCTTCGACTGAGACGAAGAAGATCTTTTCACCAAGCAAGAAGCCAGCTTGGGGGAGACTCCCGCTCCCATAAGGTACGTCTCAAGCCTACACTTTACATTCAGTTCTTAAATTCTATATCTTTTGAATGTCACATGCTTGCCTAAATAACCACTCCATGAATAAAACTGATAATATCTGCTTAAACAAGTTGAAACCTGAATAAGATTTGAAATATGTCATGCAAATGCTATTGTTATGGTTTGAATAACTGGTCTTATCTAAGTTGTAGCTTTTGTGGGTTGCACATGCTTTAACTGAAATCATGCTTAGTGAATAAAGTTAGTAAGAAATGGAGTAATTCTTTAAACTTGCTAAGATGAAATTAGGACCTAATCTGGAGGATTTCTTTTAAAAATTATGAAAACCTTGCTAAAAGTTCCTCCTAGATTTTATCTCATCCCACCACCAGCCAAATATTTTTTAGTCATTAGTCAAAACCACAAAGAGCTTTGTTTGTGTTGAGCTTTGTTAGACCTCATAGATCTTAGTAGAGAAGCTTATCATATCTTTTGAATCAAGATTCACGTACACCCACCATAATTTGCCTACTTTCCACTTTGGAAGTTTGCAACCACCAAATAAATTGCTTATTCTCTACACCGGAGATATGCAATACCCTGCCAAACATCCCATTGCTAGCCTTATGCTTATTCCTACACTGGGAATAAGCATTTCTCCCTCTTCCCCTTTTTCATTTCAAAAATCCTTTCCTATAGATGTCTGGGGAAATCTAGAGCTAAAAGAGAGAGAGCAAAAAATGAGCAAAGTAGCTCAAGAAAGGACTATGTCTTGTGAAAAAAAGTGAGCAAAGTAGCTCAAAAGAGGACTATGTCCTAAGAAAATGTGAGGACACATCTTTTGTCTACTCACTATGTATCCAAAAAAAAAGAGAGAGAGAATTATCATTAGCTCTAGACCCCAGAAATTAACTAGGAAGGATTACGAAATATCTCTCTATACACTTCCACATAACCACACATGCACATCTTGATCAATTTGTATGATTTGCTGCTCCTTATGATCTGAGTGTCTAGCTTAGCAATAAACATCAGGCAATTTGCTCATGGTTCTTAGCCTACCTATAACTCCACATATCATTCTTTAGAAATAGGAGAGGCTACATTCTGGCCTAAGTGAGGATTTAAACACCATTGAGTGATTGAGTGAATCTTGGAGGACTTAAGCAAGTTGTTATCTTTTGAAAACCTTGAAAAACCTCCAGACAGACTCCTAGTCAAACCTAAGCAAGATAAAAGTTTCCTATCTACTACTTTATTTCACTCTTGCATGTTTGAAGTGAAAAGCTATAAGCCCCACATTGCTATGATTTATGATACATGCTATGTTATTTCTCACTATACAATATGCACTTGCAGACATCTTAAGTTGCTATCCATTTCATGCTCAATGCTTAAACCGCATTGTTGCTCGAGGACGATCAATAGGTTAGCTTGGGGGAGCTTGTTGACGGTCCATACACACCTGTTTTACCATCAACATTTGACCCTAAAGTCCACCAAAAAGGCATGAAATGTAGTCAAATAGGTTTCAAACTAACCGAATTCCACATGTCCATCGAATTTTATTTGAATGCAGGATTTGAACCAAATTTGGACATATGGACCCACCAGAGGCCAAGCCCACTCAGCAGGGCCCAAATGGGCCTAAGGGGGGTGGCGCCCGCCACCCCTAGGTGGCGCCCGCCACCTCTAAGTGGCGCCCGCCACTTGGATTGGCCCAAGTGCCACTCCCTGCCACGTCACCGATCCGTGTGACCTCCCCAAGGCCAAATCCTGGCCCTTGGTCACTAGGTCAGTGGCATCGGACGGCTCAGGGAGGAGTGGCGTGGATCAAGGCTGAATGTCGGTTGCTAGGACATGCAACCGACCTCCAAACCGCCTTGGACAACCACCTGGATGCCGTTGAAGCAGAGGCGGTTCATCCAACGGCCAGGGGACTGGCGGCCGCCAGTAGGGGGTGGCGCCCGCCACCTGACCTAACCCTAGGTCGGTTGGCTGCCCACTATAAGAACCCCCCTCACTCATTTGGGCTATAAATACCCCCTGCGGCATCACTTCATTCATATCCCTCATATCCCACACTTCCAAGAGAAGCAAAGCAAGAGAAGCAAGTGAGAGTTAGGTTAGAAGCTTAGAGAGCTTAGGCAAGTAGGTAGCTAGTAGAGCAAGGCATCTTCGCCCTCGCGGTAGCGCTGCTCAAGGCTTAGCTCAAGAGTAGAGGCGTACGAGTGATCGGTTCTGGAGCTGGGAAGAGTCTTCCTTCATCTCCAGTTCAGGTTTTGCTCTTGTTACTCAAGCATTTACTATATTCTAGTTCATCATTTCAAGTATTACTTTATTCTACTAATCAGTATTGAGTGGTATACTTGATTGATTGCTTGAGTGCCTAGCTATCCTACAGTTCAATTCACTTAGCCATAGTAGTTAATCTCTAGTGAGCTTAGTGTTTGATCTTTGCCAATAGGTTGCTTAGTTAGTTTAGTGTTTATCTTATTAAGTCAAGTGTTTGCTCTGACGTCCGCAAGGGTGTCTCTATTCAAAGCTAGGGTAGAGAAAGTTAGAATATAGTTAAGCGTGGTGCTTAGTTATAGACTTACCTTCAGATACGGCTGGACCCCCGGATAGCTGTGGTAGCAAGCAGGTGGTGACAGCCCTGTGCGCCTTGAATTCCACCACGTAGTTGGCCCAGTTTAACAGTAAGGCTCGTTGTGCTAGCGTTCAACCTAAGTAAGTGGTAAAGGCTAGTACGCCTCGATACTTGACAAGATAGGAATAAAACTTTACTCAACTTAGTTGCTTTATTGTCTTTTGCCTGCCTTGCTTCGTAACTATCTCGCTTCGTAGTTATCTTGCTTTGTAGTTATCTAGGATTAGTTATTAGTTAGTAGTTAGTTATCCTTAGTTATCATATTTCCCTTCAACTATCTATCTATCTAGTTATCCACCTTACCTTAGCCATTCATTTCATCCTTACCTATCCACCCATATATTCTTTCTAGCCTTTCATCTTCCCTTCTCCCCTTTTCCCTTTTCTCTTTCCTTCGACTCTCATCCCCTCCTTGACTCAACTCATACACCACCCTAGCCTTCCCTTGGGATCAAATAAATCGACACCTGGTACTCCCAGGCGAAGTGCTACTACGATAGTTCTGTGCGCTTGCAGAATCTCCTCCTGGTAGATTGCATTCTCGCTAGCTAGCTCCTACTAGTGTCGGGACTGACAACCCCACTTGGCATTAGTAGATAGCTACTTTAGTTACCCTATCTTAGGTGTAGCTAAGAACTACCAACACTCGTCAAGTACGTCTCCGTCGCCCATCCTCGAGCCAACGGCCAGGCCGAACGCGCCAACGGCATGATCCTCGACGCTCTAAAGAAGCGCCTTTACCAGAAGGATGAAAAGCACCCTGGTCACTGGATGCGCGAGCTCCCCTCCGTACTCTGGGGTTTCCGGACTCAACCCAGCCGCAATACCAACATTTCGCCATACTTCATGGTCTTCGGCTCCGAAGCTGTCATCCCCGCAGATGTCATCTTCCGTTCCTAGCGCGTCGAGAACTACAATGAAGAAGTCGCCGACCAGGCTAGCTGCGATGACCTTGACTGTCTTGAAGAAGAACGGCTGGCATCTTGCCTCAGAACCGCCAAGTACCTCGAAGGAGTTCGCCACTACTACAACCGCAACGTAAAAGATCGATCTTTCATCGTTGGCGACCTCGTCCTCAAGCGGAAACTCAAGACCGACGGCCTGCACAAACTATCTTCACACTAGGATGACCCCTATACAGTGAAGGAGGTCACCCGACCAGGCGCCTATCGTCTCGCCGACCTTGAAGGCATCGACGTGCCTAACTCTTGGAGCATCGAGCACCTCAGAAAGTTCTACGCTTGAGCGGCCCGCACCACCCACCTATGATGATGAACAAGGATTGAGCAATGGCTTGCCGATATCTCCAGCCAGTCTACGGACGGCTCGTCGACTGCTACAACCCGTCTCCGGACGGCTCGCTGACCTCTCCAGCCAGTCTACGGATGACTCGTCGACTGCTACAACCCGTCTCCGGATGGCTCGCCAACCTCTCCAGCCAGTCTATGGACGGCTCGCCGACTGCTACAACCCGTCTCCGGATGGCTCGTTGACCCCTCCAGCCCGTCTACGGACGACTCGCCGACCTCTCCAACACGTTTCCGGATGGCTCGCCGATATCTCCAACTCGTCTCCGGACGACTCGCCAATTTCTCCAAAACAGCCTGGCTGATGCTAAAGGAGTCTCAGAGCAGGGGCTACTGTCACTGCTGGACGCGTGCATGAGTGCCCGCCCTCTGCGCTATGGTGGCCAGTAGTCCCCGCAAGTGACGTCCGACCTCTCTACGCGTGCATGAGCGTCCGCCCTCTGCGCTACGAAGGAAAGGCTAAGCTTGGGATGAGACCTCTGGAGGCTTTACGTTCCAGTGCCTGTACGCGCTGGTTATGCGCACGTTCTCCATTCGGTCTCCAAGCAGCCTGACTGACGCTAATGAAAACTCAGAGCCGGGGCTGTTGTCACCATCAGACGTGTGCATGAGCGCCCGCCCTCTGTGCTACGATGGCCAACAGCTTTCCCAAGGGACGTCCCGACCTCTCTACGCGTGCACTAGCGTCCGCCCTCTGCGCTACGAAGGAAAGGCTAACTTGGGCTGAGAATTCTGAGGCTATATGCTCAGTGCCTCGCATTCGCGCTACCCACGCGCTCGACAACGGTCTCCATTCGCCCATGTCACGCCACGATCGAGCCTCTCGGAAAAAACCCTGACTGCGGTACCTCCCTACGCGTGCATGAGCGCCCGCCCTCTGCGCTATGGGATGCCAGCAGAGGTTCCTTGGGCGATACCCTCGACTCCTATGCGCAAACGAGCTCCGCGCTCTACGCTATGGATCCTGGGATAACCCAAGGCCGAACAGTTCATCGCTACGGCTCACGACAATCGGGTCCGCGGCACTCAGGGAACGAACAAAACACGCTGACTCGCTTCAAGTTTTGATTCTGTTCGTCCAAGAGTCTATTTATCTCCTAATATACAAACTACTGGTTCCCAGCACCAAACAAATCTACACTTCCGACGAGGGCTTCGGCAGCAGGCTCGGCCTCCTCCTCCAGGCGCTCCATCTCGGCTTCCGACGTGTTTGCCGCAAAGCCAGCGCCCAGCCTCGACATCTCCATCCGCGGGTAATGCGAACGAAGAATGGCGAGGCCATGAGCTGCCACACTCTGCGCCGCCGCCTTGGTGTACGCCTGGAAGTGCCCCCGCACCTTCTGCACGACGTGGTCGCCAATCCTCCGCTCCTTCTCCGCCGGGAAGAAAGGCTCCTCATCGATGCATTGCACCAACGGGGCCACCTCCTCCACCAGCGATCATGGTAACCCTCGATACGTCGCTGCAGATCTGCAAATTGCATTTTTCATGTTTTCCCGGTAAACTGCAAACGCCAAAGCAAGGGGTAAGACAACGACCACCTCCGAACACGCTTCACCAAGTAGACTCACCGGCGTGCATGGCCTGCCACTTCCGCACCTCCTCGTCAGACCTTGCCTTCTCTTCGGCCAGGAAATTTTTCTCCTCACCCGCCTGCATCGCCTCTGCAAAAAATGCCTACATGATTCAGGCCTCCGACCAGATGGCGCACTAAACAGAAGGGGTACAGCATCGACAACTCAGGCGCGACAAACTTGTCGGCCTTCTCTGCTCGCAGCAGAAGTTGGAAGTTCTCCTGCCCCTGCTGCTGGATGACCTCCTCAAGCTCCCGAGAACGCACGTGGGCATCCTCCAGTCGCGCCTCCAGACCAGCAAACTGGCCCTCGACGCGCTTTACCTCCGCCCGGAGCCGCTCGTTCTCCTCGGCCATCGGCGCCATCCGGTCAATGGCGAGCTTACGCTCCTCCCCGACTCTCAACAGGTACTGTAGGGAAACGACGACCAGCATGAACAAGGGCCATCTAAGAGTAAACATGAAGAGGTGAACGTACTCACCTAGATCCTCTCTAGCAACTTCGACGCATCACCAATGACGGTGTCCGTCGCTGCGCTCGCCGCCTCATTGTCAACCTCGACGACTATGTGGCCCTCAACACGAAAATGACGGACAGGACGCCGGCTCGGGGATGCCTCAGGACGCTCGACCTCCTCGATCTCTGGCGAGGCAGGCGCCGTCGCTTTCCTATTCGCCCCTCGGGCACGACGGCCCAAGGACCCAACCACCGGCGATGTGGCACCTCCAACCGCTCGGCCGCCTCCAGAGCTGGCCCCAGGCACTGGGGACCCCTGCTGCTCTGCTTCTCCAGGCTTGGGGACTTCGGTTGCCTCCGGCCACTCCGCCTCTCGAGGCTCGGGGACTGTAGACGCCTCGACGTCCTCCACCGCCCTCGACGCCTCCTCCGGCATCGCCGACTCCGCCGACCCTCCGGCATCACCTTCCACAGGAGGGCTCGCTTCCCTCCGACCACCGCCATCGGTGTCCGGCACCTCTTCGGCATCCGCCGACCTGCAAAGGGCACGAACATGTCCTCAACGCCCAAATCCGACAAGAGTAAGAATTATAAGATGAGTAGGGGATACTTACAGGCCCGACACCTTCCTCTCCCGAGAGAACCAACGAGAACACGGACGCGCGCTACCTCCCGCGGACCCCTCCTGCGGCCTGGGCACACCGGCCGCCCCACCAGACGACTCCTGGGCCCCCGGAGCCCGCCCTAGCGTCTGTGCCACCTTCGGCTTCGGCTTCGCCTTCGCCTTCGCAGCTCTGCCTCCGCGCCCCACCGAGGACCCCTGCCCAAAGCGGGCACTCAGCGGGACTTCATCTTCATTGTCAGACTCATCGTCCGACCAGTCGAAGACCACACGGCGACGCTTCGCCGCCTCCTCATCAATACTGAAGGTGCCGCCGGTCTCCAGCGACACCTTCTTCTTCTTCATCTTCGCAGGGGCGGCCTGGCATTTCCCTTTTGGGTCTTCACGCGCACGCCGCCTGCTCGACCGGGGCTCGGGGACTCGGCTCCCCTCTTCCCCGCTGGTCTCGATCTCCTCCTCGTTGACCTCTGCCGCGCCGCGACCGCTGTCGCTCACGTCCTCCCATGATGGATCAACGCCTTTTGGCCATGCCTTCAATGGGGCTTGTGACACGAACGCTTCACGCCCCTGCGTCATAATCTTATGATAATCAGCATTCACTCACGCATTTTACCGAACACACGCAGGGCAAACACACTTACCTCTGGTGGAGGTTACTCCAGAGAGTACGACCTCCGCAAATACACCAGTTTCTTCCTCTTCTGCAGGTCGAACAGCGCCTCGACCCGCAGGAACACTTCCTGCGGCTGCAAGGGCTCCGACGCCTCCCGTGTCCCGTCATCCTTGTCCCCGGCGTACTCGTATGCCGGGTGTGCTCTTTCCTTGCAGGGCTGGCAGCGTCGTTTGATGAAGTTCGTCACCACCGCCACCCCGTCGACGCATCGCCTGTCAACCAGCTTCAGGAGCTTCTCCACCTGCTCCATCGCTGCCGCGCCAGGACGCTCCGACCACGACGGCAACACCTTCGGCTCGAAGGCCGGGTCGCATGGTGGCCTCGGCGCCTCTTGATGGATGTAGAACCACTTCGGCTTGTACTCCATCGCCTTTGAATGCAGCGGCATCGTGATATACTTGTCTGCCATTCCATCCCACAGCGGGAGGTACACCGACCCGACGATGTTTGACGACTCGGTGCCATTGATCTTCAGCCGAAAGAAGTGGCAGAAGAGATCGAAATGGGGCTCGACGCCCAGATACGCCTCGCAGTAGTGGATGAAGACCGCGATGTGCAACATTCTGTTCGGCGTCAGGTTGCACAACGTGGCCTGGTAGTACTCCAGCAGCCCATGGAGAAAAGGGTGGACCGAGATGCCGAAGCCGCACCTGAAGAACGCCTCGAAGACGACGAGCTTGGCGGTATTTGGCGTCAGGAAGTCTTCCAGATAGGCGTCTCTCCAACCGCCGGTAACGCTATCCAGGAGCAGGCCGGCAAAGACGAGCTCCTCCAGATTCTCCCGGCGGAGAACACTCCACGTCCACCCGCGTGCCCAGACCGGCTTCTCGACGCGGTCGTCAGACGTCATCTTCGCCGCTTTCTTCGCCTTGGCCATAGCTCCGTGAGTGCGCTTTCCGCCCGCCATCGACAGCGACAAGGTGAGGATTTGGATCTAGATCTGGGGCTACAGTGATTTTGCGCTCGGGATCGCTCGTGCGCAAGAAGGAAGCAGACGAGGGTGTCGAGACAAGCGCGATTGAGCAAGTGAGGAATCGCCGTCGTCCGATTTCCTTTTTATATGGCGCGGCCCGACCCTTCGGCTCCAGGGTTCCTGGGAGCCCGTGCCCATTAACCCCACGATCGCCATGACTCCTGCAGGAGCCGCACGCGCGCACTCACCGCGCGTCTGCCTTAATGGGCTGCTGGGCCAACAGTTTGCAAAAACGACCTGTCCGTTCATTTTCGTTATTTCTTCAATTTTGATTACTTTGCGCCAATACATGTGATACTATTGCACGGGGACTAACCACACCTGCCAGTCCTGATATAAATTTCAGGGGAACAGTAAACTACGCACTTACTGGTCGTCGCTACAATCACTCCCGAGGACTATAGATCTTCAATTCCAACCTCGGAGACTTTCCGCTCATATTCACACTAACATTTTCTTTCTCTGGCCCTGCTACAAGAACCATGCTGCTTCTTACAGTAGGCCTGGGGACTACGTGTACACACGTCATTTTTCTTTCGTAAAATGACTCTGTTTTGTTGCAGAAATATTACAAGCTCGGCACCACGTGCCTACAACACCTACTCCTAAGCTCGGGGACTAAGTGGATACACTTCACCTTGCGAATGTATTGTTTCTTTCTTCCTTTGCGGCTTGATGTGGACTAGCTCGGACTACTGCTGAAGCGTCTTCAGCTCTTGGCATCTATCTACGTCCTACGTGGATACACTTCACCATATGGAAGATCTTCAAATTTTTTCTTGGAGCACCTTGCATCCTTTTTTGCAGGATGACTCAGAATACTCCACACGGCTGCACTTCGTCTACAGCTCCGGCTGCTACATTCGTGACCAGCTTAACCTGGTCGGAAGTCTACCACAAGTACATCCGCGACCAGGCGACCAGGTCGGAAGATGCCATCATCGACATGCGACTAGACCCGACCTGCTCGGAGGACTCCACGATGCCCCGCTCAGTGGATGCAAAGTGCTCGGGGACTAGCTGTGGGGATATTACACCCGTATACCCCCATGGCATGACTTGGGCTACTCTGTAGATACAGCCCAACCAGAAAGCCTTGCGGCCCGCGACCAGGCTGTCGCAGCCGCCAAGGACTCTCTTGGTGACTTGCTCGACAAGGACTCTCTTGATGACTTGCTCGACAAGGAAGATCCAGACAGATAGACCCGGATTCCTTGCCAAAAGGAACCGATTGTAATCTGTTAGGATTCGGCAAGTTGTAACCCTGCTCCCCGGCTATATAAGGCGAGCAGGGACACCCTCTCGAAACAGCTCAAGACAACTCAGATCCCATCGGATCATCCAATCAGCAATACAAACCAGCCACCAGAACACAGGACGTAGGGTATTACGGCGACTTGCCGGCCCGAACCTATCTAAATCGTCGTCTCTCGTCCCTGTGTTTATGCTTTGCAGACGTCTCGCACGCCTCCACCGCTCAATCTACTATCTTGGGCATACCCCTCGGTAGACTGCCGACCATATTTCGTCGACAGATGACCTCATCGATGACTACATCAAAGTCAGTAAGCAGGTGGATGCCCTTGCCAAAGCCAACACTCAGCTTAAGCAAGACCTAGCCTCTGTGACTAAGATTTGTTGCAACCTGGTTAAGAGAATGGATAGACAAGATATTAATCAAAGCGGTTTAAAGTCTCGTGTAAACATCCTATCACGAACCGTAGCTAATCATCTCAATTAGAGTGAGAGAGTTTATTAGTAGTATTATGATAAGGCACAAGTATTAGAGTTAAGAGTCTTAGAGTTTCTTTAAAGAGTGTTTAGTTTGTTTAATTCCAATCGATTAGTTATTTTGCTTGCTTGTGTAATAAAGTGCCTTATAAGTTTTGTTTTAGTTATCTACTCTCTCCCTCCCTACTTTTGTTTTGGATATGTGTCTTGTCTCCACATGTTGTGCATAAAGGTATAACAGGAACAAGTGTGGGGGAAGGACCTAACCAATAAATGGAAGATCGACCGAAGAATCGCAGGAGAACAAGAATCACTCAACAAGACCACATATGATGAATCACTCTCGTTCGTCTATAGGTCTAGTACGTATCACACCCTCTCTATCTTCATATTACTCTCTATTTCGAATTAAAAACCACTTGACACAAGATTTAAGATGAGTTCCGAATTAAACTTGATAATAACTTGAGATAGCTCACATGATCTATTCTTAGAATCTCTTATTACTGTTGCGAATAATTAATTGCTTATCATAATACCTGACTCTACAAGTCTTGTCTCTGGAGAATTTATTTCAAATACTTAAAATCAAATAGCAATTCTTCTCCT
Organism: Coix lacryma-jobi var. lacryma-jobi; assembly: GCA_009763385.1. Classification (NCBI taxonomy): domain Eukaryota; kingdom Viridiplantae; phylum Streptophyta; class Magnoliopsida; order Poales; family Poaceae; genus Coix; species Coix lacryma-jobi. Next base: position 117,044,994 of record CM019825.1, on the reverse strand, counting down.
CAGTGGTAAAAACATATTTCCTCCTAAAGCCTTAATAATCATGACATCATTGTGTTACTCTAGCTACTTACCTTTGTAATGTTGCTAAGTTAATTTTTATAGGCTTTGGCTGAGAGGTTTATCATATTCTTAAAATCAAGATCGTTTAAAAAGGTTAAGTCCCTCTTGAAAAGTATTATTGTTAAAGAGACATGAGCTGTGCAAAATATATATATCCGAGGAAATAAAAAGGGGCACGTGCTCGAAACCTCAAAAAGATTGATCATGAGGAAATAAAAAGGGACAAGTGTCCGGAACTTCGCTTCTAAAAAAATGGGCACGTGCTCAACAGTAGAATTAGCCTCATAGCTCATGGTGTCTCCTAAACAAAATACCAAACAAGAGAGGACAAGTGTTTTCAAAAATAAAATCTTGATTAAGGAGTATGACACTTCTCTCCCTAGCTCTAAAGTGTTGACTTAGTAACATAATCAAAGCATAAGTGCTACACACTTCTTAAAGCTCCAAATATAATTAATAATTTTGAAAAGAAGGCAATGCCTCATGTGAGGAGATAAGAACACTTTGAGCGACATTGAGAGTATCACAAGGAGGAGAAGGAAAGCTACATTTTTTTAGAAAATCTTACAAAATTCTCCAACTGTCAAGGCTGAAGAGTAAAGGTAATAAAATTTGTTTTCAACACTACTAATCCCAACAGTACAGGTTTTTCAATGAACAGTGAATGTGAAGCTATACTTTCCTCAGGGACGAGTAAAGACCTAGTGTGGGGGAGCTTCTTGACAGTCACTAACTCATATCGTATACCATCAATAATCACCTAAAAGGGAATAAACGTGACCATCAACCTAGGAATAGAGTTTGATTCTAACGAGTTCCACGAGTTGTGTTGTTCTCACTTGTTTTGCAAGAATACCAACATTTCACTACATAAAAGTATCCCAAGTGATGAATCAGAGCACACCATTGTGAAGAGCTCGTCGAGACGATCGAAACAGACATATGGTTTGCTACAATTGGAGTTCCGACGGAAGAGTCCTCATTGGTTACAACTTGGAAGCTTCTAGAAGCAACTTGGAGTGATCACCAAGTAACATAATTCAAGGGCTAAACTGACAGATCCAACAACTATGGTGAATTCCAGTTCTCCAGGGTGTTTTCCAGTAGATGGAAAGAGATAGGTTCCTTCTCCAACACGATGGATTGCGCAACAAGATTGAAAGTCGCGCTAGGGCAACCAGGAGGCTTCCAGAAGACAACTCGGCGAAGACGGCACCTGGCGGCTGCCAGGTGGGGCCGGTCGGCCGGCCTGGGCCAGGGTCCTTTACAGCCCATCTTCGTGGAGCGTGCCCTAATCGACCTCCTCGACGCATCTCAACCGTTGTTCAAGGTCGGTTTGATCAGAAGGTCACGGTTCATCCCCCAGGGCTATATAAGAAACCTCAGACCCCCCTCCCTGAATGAATCCTCATTCAGATCAGATCCAAGACAGAAACTCCAATCATATTCTTCGGGAGAGGATTAGAGCCATCTAGCAATTAGAAGATTAGTAGCCCTCTAATTAGGGATTAGATCTAGTCTTCTGTAGGATTAGAAGAGAGAGAGAGGTATTAGAGGGAGATTAGAAGGAGCTCTAGCCTATCGGATCTACTTCTTCAGCTTGTACTTGTGGATTCATGTTCGTCAAGAGCTTGGATCAGGATATTATTCGGTCTTCAACTTCTAATTATCAATAAGCGTTCTTGTTCTTATTATTCTTCTGGCTTGCAACTCTAATTAGAGTACTCTAATCTAGTCACGCTAGAATTAGAGGAGTCATCGTCGTTTAAGCGTGGTGCTTAGACTCGATTACTTGCATAGTGTACCCTATATTCTGGACCGGTGGTAGCTCGCGGGTGTGACTCTTATAGGCCTGTTGAATCTTCCATAGTCCACCTCCCGTCTATAGGGCTAGCAGTAGTATATTACATGGGAATCGCCATACTCTGGATGTGGTCTCGCAACGTAATCCACAATAGAATAATAATCGCATAGCTTTCTGAGGTTAGAGCTGGAAACCCTAGTTTTCCCCTTTATCTTTTATATTCTCGCTTCTGCTAGTGCTCTGGGTTTAAGCAATAGACTTAAGACAATCACCCCATTCCTTTGGGTTTGATATAAAACTGGGTCTACATCCGGTGAAGTGTGGGTATCTAATCTGTGCGCTTGCAGATTTACCTCTAGTGTTCTGATAACATACCCTAGCCTTTCTAGTGTCGTTGCTAAGGTCGCTCTTGGTAGCGTCGGTAGTAAGTGTCTACAGGGCCCAAGTACGCCCATGGGGGTATACGGAGGTAATACTCCCACAGCGGCGCTCTTCCTCCATGAGGCGCCTGGTGTTGGAGTACTCCCGGATGAAGTGCCAAGCGTCTTCATCCAGTGCAAGATTGCGCTCCTCCAGAGCCCGGCTAGGGCCTTGCTCGTCCACCTGGGGAGGAGAACTATGGAAAAGAAAGGAGTTAGGGTTTTCTCAGGAATGACCAACCTTAAATCCGGGGAGAAGAATGGTGAGAAGGAATGTCACTCGAACATGCGACTCTGGATCGGTGGAGGACTGTTGCTGGAGCCTTCGTCGGTGGGGCGCTTGTTGCGGGCCGCCATGGATCTTGCTTTGCTGCTGCTGTTTGGGAAGAGGAGAAGGCGGTTTGAGGAAGAGCAAGGGCTAGAGAAAACGATGAGTGCGTAATGTGTACTGGGGTCGGCGTTTCTTATTTATAAGCAGTGGCGTGAAGGCAAAGAGGCGTCGGTTTGGAAAACTTGATCTAAGATCCTACGATGGATCGGCTAAATAGCCGATAAGAAACCACTCGAGCGATGATCGGCTAAAATAGTCGATGGGGTATCAAGGAAATTCCAAATTGATTAAACGACAATGATGTGTTCATTTATAAAAGGGATGAGTTGAAAGTTAAATTTACAGAGAAATCAATGGACACCAGTCTTCGAACAAATGAAATTACATATTTGAGGTCATTTTTACTACATCAAGAGCATGTAGGCGAATATTGTCTATTTCGACTATCTTCTTTTGGTCTTCTTCACTTGAGCTTGGGATTGGATTCTTCTTGGCTTTAATATCCCGAAGCTCGTTGTGAAGAAGTGTCATCTCCTTTTTCTAATCTTGAAGCATGATTGGGACTTTGGCCATGTTTTCTTCTTCATGTTTGATTGATTCATCAACAATCCGAAGTCTGCTCAACAGTTGTTCCCTTTCAGTCTTCAAGGTTGACAAGTTGCCAATGATGATAGTAGAAGAGTTGTTCAGCTGGTCTATGGTATCTTTTGCAGAGACCATACTAGAGATACAATGTTGCTCTTTCTCTGGTAGCTCTATTTGAGCTTCATGTGCCATGAGCTTAGCTTTTGCTTCAGAAAATTCTGGCTCGAGAAATTCCATATGAGCAACAGAAATCAGAGCTTTCTTAAGATCAGCTGATATATTGTTCTTGACCAAGTTGAAGATATCCCTGATTCCACCTGCATCTTGCACCAAATCTGTTGTGTTGGTGTTGGTAGTTCTTAACTTCACTAAAGATAGAGCTAGGCAACTATCCCCGGTAACGGCCCGAAAATGCTTGTTGACACTTGCCAACGTCGTTACTAGGAGTAGACAATGGAATCTATTCCTGGCAACGGCGTCAGAAATGCTTGTAGCAAGTCCAGTCACTATACCTAAAGGAGTGAAGTTAAAGCAGCTATCTACTAATGTCAAAAGGGGTTGTCAATGCCGAAACTAGTAGGAGCTAGCTAGAGAGTTTGCAATCTACCAGGAGGAGATTCTGCAAGCGCACAGAACTATCGTAGTATCACTTCGCCTGGGAGTACCAGGTGTCGATTTATTTGATCACAAGGGAAGGCTAGGGTGGTGTATGAGTCGAGTCAAGGAGGGGACGAGAGTCGAAGAATAAGAAAAAGGGAAAAGAGGAGAAGAGAAGAGAGGAGATGAAAGGCTAGAAAGAATATATGGGTGGATAGGTAAGGATGAAATGGATGGTAAGGTAAGGTGGATGGATAGATAGATAAGGGGAATAGGATAACTAATATAACTAACTAGTAACTACTAACTACTCCTAGATAACTATGAAGCAAGATAACTACGAAGCAAGATAGGCAAATATCAATTAAGCAACCAAGTTAAGTAAAGTTTTATTCCTATCTTATCAAGTACCGAGGCGTACTAGCCTTTACCACTAACTTAGGTTGAACGCTAGCACAATGAGCCTTACTGTTAAACTGGGCCAACTACGTGGTGGAATTCAAGGCGCACAGGGCTGTCACCACCTACTTGCTACCATAGCTATCCGGGGGTCCAGCCGTATCTGAAGGTAAGACTATAACTAAGCACCACGCTTAATTATATTCTAACTATCTCTACCCTAGCTTTGAATAGAGACACCCTTGCGGACGTCAGAGCAAATACTTGACGTAATAAGATAAACACTAAACTAACTAAGCAACCTATTGGCAAAGATCAATCACTAAGCTCACTAGACATTAACTACTATGGCTAAGTGAATTGAATTGTAGGATAGCTAGGCACTCATGCAATCAATCAAGTATACTACTCAATACAGATAAGTAGAATAAAGTAATACTTGAAATGATGAACTAGAATATAGTAAAGTGCTTGAGATACAAGAGCAAAACCTGAACTGGAGATGAAGGAAGACTCTTCCCAACTCCAGGACCAATCACTCGCACGCCTCTACTCTTGAGCTGAGCCTTGAGCAGCGCTTCCGCAAGGGCAATGAGGCAAAGATGCCTTGCTCTACTAGCTACCTACTTGCCTAAGCTTGGCTAAACCCTAAGCTATCAGCTCTCTAGCTCTAGCCTTGCTTTCTTTCCTTCCTTGCTTCTCTTGCTTGTTGTGTGTTATGAAGTGACGCCTCCAGGGGGTATTTATAGCCTTGTGGAGTGAGGGGGTACTTATAGGGGGCAGCCAACCGACCTAGGGCAAACCCTAGTGGCGGGCGCCAGCCCTAGGTGGCGGCTGCCACCCCCCTCACCGTTGAATGCACCGTCATTGCTTCAACGGCATCCAGGAGCTCCAGAGAGGCAGTTCCAAGGTCGGTTGCATGTCCAGATAACCGTCATTCGGTCATGATCCACGCCACTCCCCTCTGAGCCCTCCGATGCAACTGACCTAGTGACCAAGGGCCAAGATTTGGCCCTGGGGTGGTCACACGGATCAGTGACGTGGCAAGGGGGAAAGTTGGGCCAACTCAAGTGGCGGGAGCCACCCCCCTGAGGCCCAATTGGGCCCTGTTGACTGGGCTCGGCCTCTGGTGGTTCAAATATCCAAATTTGGTTCAAATCCTGCATTCAAATCAAAATCTATGGACATGTGGAATTCAGTTAGTTTGAAACCTATTTGACTACATTTCATGCCTTTTTGGTAAATTTTAGGGTAAAATGTTGATGGTAAAACAGGTGTTTAAGGACCATCAACAAGCTCCCCCAAGCTAACCTGTTGCTCGTCCTCGAGCAACAATGCGGTTTAAGCATTAAGCATGAAATAGATATCAACTTAAGATGTATACAAGTGCATATTGTATAGTGAGAAATAACTTAGTATATATCATTAATCATAGCAATGTGGGGCTTATAGCTTTTCACTTCAAACATGCAAGAGTGAAATAAAGTAGCAGATAGGAAACTTTTATCTTGCTTAGGTTTAACTAGGATTTTGTCTGGAGGTTTTTTTAGGGTTTTCAAAAGATAAAAACTTGCTAGAGTCCTCCAAGATTCACTCAATCACTCAATGGTGTTTAAATCCTCACTTAGGCCAAAATGTAGCCTCTCCTATTTCTAAGGAATGATATGTGGAGTTATAGGTAGGCTAAGAATCATGAGCAAATTGCCTAATGTTTATTGCTAAGCTAGACACTCAAATCATAAGGAGCAGCAAATCATAAAAATTGATCAAGATGTGCATGTGTGGTTATGTGGAAGTGTATAGAGAGATATTTCATAATCCTTCCTAGTTAATTTATGGGTCTAGAGCTAATGATAACTCTCTCTGTCTCTCTCTTTTTTTCTTTTTTTTAATACATAGTGAGTAGAAAAAAATGTGTCCTCACATTTTCTTAGGACACAGTCCGCTCTTGAGCTACTTTGCTCACTCTTCTTTTTTTTATATATCTCTCTTTTTTTAGCTCTAGATTTCCCCAGATTATCTATAGGAAAGGATTTTAGAAATGAAAAGGGGGAAGAGGGAGAAATGCTTATTCCCAGTGTAGGAATAGCATAAGGCTAGCAATGGGACGTTTGGCAAGGTATTGCATATCTCCAGTGTAGAGAATGAGCAATTTATTTGGTGGTTGCAAACTTCCAAAGTGGATAGTAAGCAATATGGTGGGTGTCTGAATCTTGATCAAAAGATATGATAAGCTTCTCTACTAAGATCTATGAGGTCTAACAAAGCTCAACACAAACAAAGCTCTTTGTGGTTTTGACTAACAAATATTTGGCTAGTGGTGGGATGAGATAAAAATCCAGGAGGAACTTTTAGCAAGGTTTTCATGATTTTTTAAAAGAAATCCTCCAGATTAGGTCCTAATTTCACCTTAGCAAGTTTAAAGAATTACTCCATTTCTTACTAACTTTATTCACTAAGCATGATTTCGGTTAAAGCATGTGCAACTTATAAAAGTTACAACTTAGATAAAACTAGTTATTCAAACCATAACAATAGCATTTGCATGACATATTTCATTTCTTATTCAGGTTCCAACATTTTAAGCAGATTTTATCATTTTTACTCATGGAATGGTTACTTAGGCAAGCATGTAACATTCAAAACTTCAAAGATATAGAAATTAAAAACTGAATATAAAGTGTAGGCTTGAGACATACCTTATTGGAGCGGGAGTCTCCCCCAAGCTGGCTTCTTGCTTGGTGAAGGGTCTTCATCTTTCTCGGTCGGAGCTCTTGTTCTCATTTTATTAAAAGGGAAACTATCTAATGTTGTGAAAAAGGGAAACTATCCTATTATGATATTTTATTATTTTAGCTAAGTTAACATATACTTATGCATATAACTAATGATAACTGATTTTTTTTAGTTACATGCATGACATATGTTATTTATTTGAAAAAGGGAAATTTGAAGGGAAATTTAAAAAAGTAAATCCATACCTTAGATCCATGGAATTTCATCCTTTGTCGGGTGGATCTTCTTCCTTGGGTGCTTCTTCTTTAAGTACTTCATCGAGTTCTTCTTCTTTTGGCACCTCTCCTTTGTCATATGAATTACACAACTCAGGAGAAGGTGGTTCTTCCTTTATGTTCCACCTTGTTCTTGGGCGCCTCTTCTTGGTACGAACGGGTTTTGCTTCCTGCATGTTAGTGGCATATGCGGGACCACGGGAAAAGGAGAATATTTCCTTCCTCTCTCCTAATGTCATTTGCATTTTACTACTCCCCACATATATGCAAGCATCAACAGTGTTCAAGAAAGGTCTACCCAAGATTACAGGCACATCTTTCCTATTTCCTATATCTAGTATTATGAAATCAGCAGGAACATAGGAGCCTCTAATTTCAATAGGTAAATCATTGACTATTCCTTCTATATAGCAAGTGGATTGATCAGCTAGCACAACATAGGCAGATGTGGATGACATGGGTGGAAAGAACGAGTTTTTATAAAAATCTTTAGATAAAATGTTCACACTCGATCCTAAATCACACATGGCATTTTTAAAGACTTCACCAAAGATTGAGCATCTAATTATGGGACTACCAGGATCACCCTTTTTAACAGTCATGGTTTGATCTTCATAATAGTTAAAATATTTTATTTCGACCATATTTGTAGTTTCCATGTCAGGTTTAGCAGGAATTTTGCTAGTTTCAAAAGATGGTATGATAGCAGCAAGTTGAGCTAATTGGGTTTCTAACATCTTATTAAAACTTAATTGATTTTTCAGAGCAGATGAGAAATCTTCCAATTTAGCATTTATATTCTCAAGGGTTTTATCATTTGACATTAATCTCTTATTCAAGAAATCAGTAGCTCTACCTTGTGAGTAAACTAATTTTTTCAAGAATGAGAAATTATCAGAATTCTGAAAATTAGAGCGGGGGAATGAATTGTTACCTTGAGAGTTTGCAGGCTGATTCCATCCTTGATTCTGTTGACGGAAACCGTTGTTGTTGTTGTTGATGAAGTTCAAATCTTCATGTAACTCGGGGCAGTGGTTCCCAGAATGTCCGGTTTCTCCACAGACTTCATAAGTCATGTAGGATTCCAGAGATTGGACACTCTTTTGCTGGTTCATCTTCTCACAGCTGTCCAGCTTCTTTGCCAGCAGGTCCATCTTGGCCACGATCACGTCGGCCTCCTTAAGGGAATGCATACCTCGCTTACGGAGCTGCAGTCTCTCGTCATTCCATCCTTGGTTCGACACCATCTTCTCTATGAGAGCCTTAGCATCTGCAACATTCAGAGAAAAGAATGCACCACTGGCGGCGGCATCCAAATGGCTTCTAGAGAGTGGGGTTAGGCCATGCTAGAAGTTCTGGATCAATAGCCAGTCCTCCATACCATGGTGCGGACAAGCAGCGACATACTCTTGCATTCTCTCCCAAGCCTCGGGAATAGATTCCTCGGCTTGTTGCGTAAAGCTGGAGATTTTGTTGCGAAGAGCATTCGTCTTGCCCATTGGAAAGAATTTGGCGAGAAAAGCATTGGAACATTTGTCCCATGTGTCTACAGCATTGCGACTGGTATAGAACCATTACTTCGCTTTTCCTAGCAAAGAGAAAGGAAAGAGACGAAGACAGATGGCTTCTTGTATTATCCCCTTAATGGTGAAGGTGCCACAAATCTCCAAAAATTGTTGGAGGTGAGCATTGGCATCCTCATGAGCTTTGCCACAGAACGGGCTAGCTTGGACCATTGTGATCAAAGCCGGTTTCAACTCAAAATTGAGGTTGGCTTCGATCACGTCTGGTCCTGTCGCTACATTGGTGGCAGAAGGAGCAGAAAACTCACGAATGGTCTTGTTGGCCATCGTGAAGATAGAACGAGATAAGAAAGAAAGAAGTTGAAGAAGATGAAGGAAAAAAAATAAGAAGGACTAAGGAAAGAAAGAATGGGTAAAGATGGGATTCGCTAAGCGGGAGCTTAAGCGAAGATAAATTCGACAAGGACTCGAAGGATACACCGAATGCCTTCCCCAGCAACAGCGCCAGAAATGCTTGTTGGTAGTTCTTAACTTCACTAAAGATAGAGCTAGGCAACTATCCCCGGTAACGGCCCGGAAATGCTTGTTGACACTTGCCAACGTCGTTACTAGGAGTAGACTATGGAATCTATTCCTAGCAACGGCGTCAGAAATGCTTGTAGCAAGTCCAGTCACTATACCTAAAGGAGTGAAGTTAAAGCAGCTATCTACTAATGTCAAATGGGGTTGCAATCCCGACACTAGTAGGAGCTAGCTAGAGAGTTTGCAATCTACCAGGAGGAGATTCTGCAAGCGCACAGAACTATCGTAGTAGCACTTCGCCTGGGAGTACCAGGTGTCGATTTATTTGATCCCAAGGGAAGGCTAGGGTGGTGTATGAGTCGAGTCAAGGAGGGGATGAGAGTCGAAGAATAAGAAAAAGGGAAAAGAGGAGATGAAAGGCAATAAAGAATATATGGGTGGATAGGTATGGATGAAATGGATGGTAACGTAAGGTGGATGGATAGATAGATAAGGGGAATAGGATAACTAATATAACTAACTAGTAACTACTAACTACTCCTAGATAACTACGAAGCAAGATAACTACGAAGCAAGATAGGCAAATGTCAATTAAGCAACCAAGTTAAGTAAAGTTTTATTCCTATCTTATCAAGTACCGAGGCGTACTAGCCTTTACCACTGACTTAGGTTGAAAGCTAGCACAACGAGCCTTACTGTTAAACTGGGCCAACTACGTGGTGGAATTCAAGGCGCACAGGGCTGTCACCACCTGCTTGCTACCACAGCTATCCGGGGGTCCAGCCGTATCTAAAGGTAAGTCTATAACTAAGCACCACGCTTAATTATATTCTAACTATCTCTACCCTAGCTTTGAATAGAGACACCCTTGCGGACGTCAGAGCAAATACTTGACTTAATAAGATAAACACTAAACTAACTAAGCAACCTATTGGCAAAGATCAATCACTAAGCTCACTAGAGATTAACTACTATGGCTAAGTGAATTGAACTATAGGATAGCTAGGCACTCAAGCAATCAATCAAGTATACTACTCAATACTGATAAGTAGAATAAAGTAATACTTGAAATGATGAACTAGAATATAGTAAAGTGCTTGATATACAAGAGCAAAACCTGAACTGGAGATGAAGGAAGACTCTTACCAACTCCAGGACCGATCACTCGCACGCCTTTACTCTTGAGATGAGCCTTGAGCAGCGCTTCCGCGAGGGCAATGAGGCAAAGATGCCTTGCTCTACTAGCTACCTACTTGCCTAAGCTTGGCTAAACCCTAAGCTATCAGCTCTCTGTTGACGGAAGTTATAGCATGTTTTACCTTATCAAAATACCGTCAACAGGCCTCGGTTTCAAGGAAGAATAGCATATCATGAGCATATTTATCACTAATAAGTTCCACTTGTACTCTTAGCTTGTGAACTTGTAGGAGATGGCAAAATGAACAAAATGAGGCCAGGTGGGCCCACCAAGGGGGTCGGGCGACCCCACCTTTGGGCCACCTCGGCCATGGTGACATGGCATGATCCAAGAGAAGCATGTTCAAGCCAATATCAACCATTGGATCAAGCATGTGCTTTTGCTCAATGGTGCAAGATGAGAAGCACATGGATTCATGGGTCCACACTGAAAACCAAATGCAACCAACTTCACAAGACTTGCTCCATGACATGTGGGGTCACCAAGGGAGAGAAGATGGTGGGCCAGCCCTGTCATAGGGGGGTCGGTCGATCCCCTCTTGGTGGGACCTAGCAGCACTATTCATCAGAGTGACATCAGCACCTTCTAGAAGATGTACCCCGGGCCCACATGTCAGAGACAGGGGTCGGCCGACCCCATGGTGAAACCCATCCAATGTCGGTTGCTTGCACATGTTTCACACGTGAAGAAATCAAGGCCATCCATCCATGGCGGTTACAATGACGGTGGATCCAAGGGTTGAGAGATGGGGAGCACACGGATCGCTGACGTGGCGCCGGAGTAGCCCCTACTACACCTCCACTATAAATAGAGGCCTTCACCCTCTCATTCAACACACCCCAAGATATCTCACATATCTCCACTCTCATGTGAGATCAAGCAAGAGTAGTAGTAGTCAGTCTAGAGTGGGAGTTAGAGTTGAGTCGGGCGAACCTCGGGTCTCCGGAGTCGTCTTCTGGGAGTCTAGTATAGCCCTTGTATCTTTCTTCTTTTGTAAGACTTTATTTATTTAATATATTATTCTTTCTTTACTTTACTTTGCATTTACTTAAGTATTTACTTTTCAAGTATTTATTTAAGTATTTACTTAGTGCAAGTCTATGTTTATATAGTCTTGTTGTGTGCTTATCTTAGTTCTATAGTTGTCATAGTTAGATTGATTTCCTTTAAATAGCTTCTTGTGTGTGCGTCATCGTCCTATCTTAGGATAGGGGCTTTAGCTATTTTGATCGATAGCTAAAGGTGTAGATAAGTGCGAGCGTGGTGCTCATACTTCATCTTATCTTTGACTACCGCTGGCTTGCACGGACAGTAGGGGCGCATGGGCAAAAGGTGACAGATTTTGCCTGGCTACCTAGATCCCCTCACGTGAACTCAGGCTACTTCTTAAAAGGTAAGGCGTACATAAGCCAAATATCCGCTTGAGTACTGGGTTAGGTGAACAACCTTCTATCGCTTTACTCTCTCGTTTATCCCTCTCACACAAGTAGCAAGGCGTCAATCTAGTTAAGTCATCTATTCAATTAGGATTAGTTCATAGGAGTAAAGGTAGAAACATAGGAGTACTTTATACTCACTCGTTGTCCTCCCACCTAGCTAACTCTACTAAAGTTATCTTTCATATCATATACTCTTCGCTTAACTTATTTATCTTATCTATCTATCCTCCATTATATCCACTTACCCCCTTTTGCTTCTCTAATTGATAATAGATTATAGTAAGACTAAAGGATCTATCTTTCCTCTCTCTACATCTTTCCTAGCTTGCTTTCCTTTGGGATAAAATAAATAACGATACCTTGGAATACTCCTGGGTGAAGTGCTACATCGGTATTTTCTGTGCGCTTGCGGAACTATCCAATAGTCAATAGTTTTGCCACCTAGACACTTCTAGCGCCGTTGCTGGAGTTAGGCTCCATAGTCTAGTTCTAGTGGTTGCGTTAAGAAGTGTTAACAAGCATTTCTGGCGCCGTTGCCGGGGATAGATTAAAACTCTATTCTTAGTAGCGACGCTAAGAAATACCAACACTCTCTAGCTCTAGCCTTGCTTTCTTTCCTTCCTTGCTTCTCTTGCTTGTTGTGTGTTATGAAGTGACGCATCCAGGGGGTATTTATAGCCTTGTGGAGTGAGGGGGGTACTTATAGGGGGCAGCCAACCGACCTAGGGCAAACCCTAGTGGCGGGCGCCAGCCCTAGGTGGCGGCCGCCACCCCCCTCACCGTTGGATGCACCGTCATTGCTTCAACGGCATCCAGGAGCTCCAGAGAGGCGGTTCCAAGGTCGGTTGCATGTCCAGATAACCGTCATTCGGTCATGATCAACGCCACTCCCCTCTGAGCCCTCCGATGCCACTGACCTAGTGACCAAGGGCCAAGATTTGGCCCTGTGGTGGTCACACGGATCAGTGACATGGCAGGGGGGGAAACTTGGGCCAACTCAAGTGGCGGGTGTTGGTAGTTCTTAGCTACACCTAGGATAGGGTAACTAAAGTAGCTATCTACTAATGCCAAGCGGGGTTGTCAGTCCCGACACTAGTAGGAGCTAGCTAGCGAGAATGCAATCTACCAGGAGGAGATTCTGCAAGCGCACAGAACTATCGTAGTAGCACTTCGCCTGGGAGTACCAGGTGTCAATTTATTTGATCCCAAGGGAAGGCTAGGGTGGTGTATGAGTCGAGTCAAGGAGGGGATAAGAGTCAAAGAAATAAGAAAAAGGAAAAGGGGAGAAGGGAAGAGAAGGGATGGAAGGCTAGAAAGAATATATGGATGGCTAGGTAAGGATGAACTGGATGGCTAAGGTAAGGTGGATAGATAGGTAGTTAAGGGGGGGTAACTAAGGATAACTAACTACTAACTAATAACTACTGTTAACTAATCCTAGATAAATACAAAGCAAGATAACTACGAAGCGAGATAGTTACGAAGCAAGGCAGGCAAAAGACAATAAAGTAACTAAGTTGAGTAAAGTTTTATTCCTATCTTGTCAAGTATCGAGGCGTACTAGCCTTTACCACGTACTTAGGTTGAACGCTAGCACAACGAGCCTTACTGTTAAACTGGGCCAACTACGTGGTGGAATTCAAGGCGCACAGGGCTGTCACCACCTGCTTGCTACCACAGCTATCTGGGGGTCCAGCCGTATCTGAAGGTAAGTCTATAACTAAGCACCACGCTTAATTATATTCTAACTATCTCTACCCTAGCTTTGAATAGAGACACCCTTGCGGACGTCAGAGCAAACACTTGACTTAATAAGATAAACACTAAACTAACTAAGCAACCTATTGGCAAAGATCAAACACTAAGCTCACTAGAGATTAACTACTATGGCTAAGTGAATTGAACTGTAGGATAGCTAGGCACTCAAGCAATCAATCAAGTATACCACTCAATACTGATAAGTAGAATAAAGTAATACTTGAAATGATGAACTAGAATATAGTAAATGCTTGAGTAACAAGAGCAAAACCTGAACTGGAGATGAAGGAAGACTCTTCCCAGCTCTAGAACCGATCACTCGCACACCTCTACTCTTGAGCTAACCTTGAGCAGCGCTACCGCGAGGGCGAAGATGCCTTGCTCTACTAGCTACCTACTTGCCTAAGCTCTCTAAGCTTCTAACCTAACTCTCACTTGCTTCTCTTGCTTTGCTTGGGATGTACTTGGTGTGTGATGGTACTGGTACGAATGAAGAGGTGCCTCCAGGGGGGTATTTATAGCCCAAGTGAGTGAGGGGGGTTCTTATAGTGGGCAGCCAACCGACCTAGGGTTAGGTCAGGTGGCGGGCGCCACCCCTACTGGCGGCCGCCAGCTCCCTGGCCGTTGGATGAACCGCCTCTGCTTCAACGGCATCCAGGTGGTTGTCCAAGGCGGTTTGGAAGTCGGTTGCATGTCCTAGCAACCGACATTCAGCCTTGATCCACGCCACTCCTCCCTGAGTCGTCCTATGTCACTGACCTAGTGACCAAGGGCCAGTATTTGGCCTTGGGGAGGTCACACAGATCGGTGACGTGGCAGGGGGTGACACTTGGGCCAACCCAAGTGGCGGGCGCCACTTAGAGGTGGCGGGCGCCACCTAGGGGTGGCGGGCGCCACCCCCCTTAGGCCCATTTGGGCCCTGCTGAGTGGGCTTGGCCTCTGGCGGGTCCATATGTCCAAATTTGGTTCAAATCCTGCATTCAAATAGAATTCTATGGACATGTGGAATTTGGTTAGTTTGAAACCTATTTGACTACATTTCATGCCTTTTTGGTGAACTTTAGGGTCAAATGTTGATGGTTAAAACAGGTGTTTAAGGACCGTCAACAAGCTCCCCCAAGCTAACCTGTTGCTCGTCCTCGAGCAACAATGCGGTTTAAGCATTGAGCATGAACTGGATAGCAACTTAAGATGTCTGCAAGTGCATATTGTATAGTGAGAAATAACTTAGCATGTATCATAAATCATAGCAATGTGGGCTTATAGCTTTTCACTTCAAACATGCAAGAGTGAAATAAAGCAGTAGATAGGAAACTTTTATCTTGCTTAGGTTTGACTAGGATTCTGTCTGGAGGTTTTTCAAGGTTTTCAAAAGATAACAACTTGCTTAAGTCCTCCAAGATTCACTCAATCACTCAATGGTGTTTAAATCCTCACTTAGGCCAAAATGTAGCCTCTCCTATTTCTAAAGAATGGTATGTGGAGTTATAGGTAGGCTAAGAACCATGAGCAAATTGCCTGATGTTTATTGCTAAGCTAGACACTCAGATCATAAGGAGCAGCAAATCATAAAAATTGATCAAGATGTGCATGTGTGGTTTGTGGAAGTGTATAGAGAGATATTTCGTAATCCTTCCTAGTTAATTTCTGGGGTCTAGAGCTAATGATAATTCTCTCTCTCTCTCTCTTTTTTTGGATACATAGTGAGTAGACAAAAGATGTGTCCTCACATTTCTTAGGACATAGTCCTCTCTTGAGCTACTTTGCTCACTTTTTTTCAGGACATGGTCCTTTCTTGAGCTACTTTGCTCATTTTTCTCTCTCTCTCTCTCTTTTTAGCTCTAGATTTCCCCAGACATCTATAGCAAAGGATTTTTGAAATGAAAAAGGGAAAGGGAGAGAAATGCTTATTCCCAGTGTAGGAATAGCATAAGGCTAGCAATGGGATGTTTGGCAGGGTATTGCATATCTCCGGTGTAGAGAATAAGCAATTTATTGGTGGTTGCAAACTTCCAAAGTGGAAAGTAGGCAATTTATGGTGGGTGTGCATGAATCTTGATTCAAAAGATATGATAAGCTTCTCTACTAAGATCTATGAGGTCTAACAAAGCTCAACACAAACAAAGCTCTTTGTGGTTTTGACTAATGACTAACAAATATTTGGCTGGTGGTGGGATGGGATAAAATCTAGGAGGAACTTTTAGCAAGGTTTTCATATTTTTTTTAAAAAAAAGAAATCCTCCAGATTAGGTCCTAATTCACCTTAATAAGTTTAAAGAATTACTCCATTTCTTACTAACTTTACTCACTAAGCATGATTTCAGTTAAAGCATGTGCAACCCACAAAAGCTACAACTTAGATAAGACTAGTCATTCAAACCATAACAATAGCATTTGCATGACATATTTCAAATCTTATTCAGGTTTCAACTTGTTAAGCAGATTTTATCAATTTTATTCATGGAGTGGTTATTTAGGCAAGCATGTGACATTCAAAAGATATAGAATTTAAGAACTGAATGTAAAGTGTAGGCTTGAGACATACCTTATCGGAGCGGGAGTCTCCCCCAAGCTGGCTTCTTGCTTGGTGAAAGATCTTCTTCGTCTCAGTCAGAGCTCTTGTTCTCATTTTATTAAAAGGAAACTATCTAATGTTGTGAAAAGGGAAACTATCCTATTTTGATATTTTATTATTCTAACTAAGTTAACATATACCTATGCATAAAACTAATGATAACTGATTTTTTTTAGTTTCATGCATGACATATGTTATTTATTGAAAAAGGGAAATTGAAGGAAAATTAAAAGTAAAACCATACCTTAGGTCCATGGAGTTTCATCCTTATCGGGTGGATCTTCTTCCTGGGCACTTCTTCTCTTGGTACTCCATCTGGTTTTTCTTCTTTTGGCACCTCTCCTTTGTCATGTGAATCACACAACTTAGGAGGAGGTGGTTCTCTCTTTCTACTCCACCCTATTCTTGGGCACCTCTTCTTGGTATGAACGGGTTTTGCTACCTGCATGTTAGCGGCATATGCGGGACCACGGGAGAAGGAGAACATTTCCTTTCTTCCTCCTAATGTCATTTGAATTTTACCACTCCCCACATATATGCAAGCATTAACAGTGTTCAAGAAGGGTCTACCTAAGATTAGAGGCACATCCTTCCTATTTCCCATATCTAGTATTATGAAACCAGCAGGAACATAGGAGCCTCTAATATGAACAGGTAAGTCATTAACTATTCCTTCTACATAGCAAGTGGATTGATCAGCTAGCACAACATAGGCAGATGTGGATGTCATGGGTGGAAAGAATGAGTTTTCATAGAAATCTTTAGATAAATGTTCACACTCGATCCTAAATCACACATGGCATTTTTAAAGACTTCACCAAAAGTTTGAGCATCTATTATGGGACTATCAGGATCACCCTTTTTAACAGTCATGGTTTGATCTTCATAATAGTTTAAAATATTTTATTTGAACCATATTTGCAGTTTCCATGTCAGGTTTAGCAGGAATTTTGCCAGATTCAAAAGATGGTATGATAGCAGCAAGCTGAGCTAATTGGGTTTCTAACATCTTATTAAAGCTAAGTTGATTTTTCAGAGCAGATGAGAAATCTTCCAATTTAGCATTTATATTCTCAAGGGCTTTATCATTCGACATTAATTTCTTATACAAAAATTTAGTAGTTCTACCTTGTGAGTAAACTAAATTCTTAAGAACGAGAAATCATCAGAATTATGAAAATTAGAGCGAGGGAATGAATTGTTACCTTGAGAATTGGAGTGCTGATTCCATCCTTGATTCTGTTGACGGAAACCGTTACTGTTGTTAATGAAGTTCAAATCTTCATGTAGCTCGGGGCAGTGGCTCCCAGAATGTCCGGTTTCTCCACAGACTTCACAAGTCATGTAGGATTCCAAAGATTGGACACTCTCCTGTTGGTTCATCTTCTCACAACTGTCCAGCTTCTTTGCCAGCAGGTCCATCTTGGCCACGATCATGTCGGCCTCCTTAAGGGAATGCATACCTCGCTTACGGGGCTGTAGTCTTTCGTCATTCCATCCTTGGTTCGACACCATCTCCTCTATGAGAGCCTTAGCATCTGCAACATTCAGAGAAAAGAATGCACCGCCGGCGGCGGCATCCAAATGGCTTCTAGAGAGTGGGGTTAGGCCATGGTAGAAGTTCTGGATCAATAGTCAGTCCTCCATACCATGGTGCGGACAAGCAGCGACATACTCTTGCAACCTCGCCTGGGAGTACCAGGTGTCGATTTATTTGATCCCAAAGGGAAGGCTAGGGTGGTGTATGAGTCGAGTCAAGGAGGGGATGAGAGTCGAAGAAAAAGAAAAGGGAAAAAGGAGAAGAGAGGCTAGAAAGAATATATGGGTGGAGGATGTAAGGATGAAATGGATGGCTAAGGTAAGGTGGATGGATAGGTAGATAAAGGGAATGCTAAGAGAGGAGGTCTGTCCCTGTCCCTCATCGATAGTTCTGTGCGCTTGCAGAATCTCCTCCTGGTAGATTGCATTCTCGCTAGCTAGCTCTACTAGTAGTGTTGGGATTGACAACCCGCTTGGCATTAGTAGATAGCTGCTTTAGTCCACTCCTTTAGGTATAGTGACCGGTCTTGCTTCAAGCATTTCTGGCACCGTTGCCGGGGATGAGACATCCATAGTCTACTCCTAGTAACAACGTTAGCAAGTGCCAACAAGCATCCTGGGCCGTTACCGGAGATAGTTGCCTAGCACTATCTTTAGTGAAGCTATGAACTACCAACAAGCATTTCTTGGCGCCGTTGCCGGGGATGGCAATCGGTGTATCGTGTTGGGGTCCGTGTCGAATTTATCTTCGCTCAAGCTCCCGCTTAGCGAATCCCATCTTACCATTCTTTATTCCTTAGTAGTCCTCCTTATCTTTTTCTTTCATCCTCTTCAACTTCTTTCTCTTCTATCTTGTTCTCTCTCATGATGGCCAACAAGACCATTCGTGAGTTTTCTGCTCCTTCTTGCCGCTAATGTAGGCGACTAGAGACGTGATCGATGTCAACCTAAATTTTGAGTTAAACCGGCTCTGATCACGATGGTCCAAGCTAGCCCGTACTGTGGCAAGGCTCATGAGGATGCCAATGCTCACCTCCACACATTCTTGGAGATTTGCGGCACCTTCACCATTAAGAGGATAACCCAAGAAGCCATCCGTCTTCGTCTCTTTCCTTTCTTTTGCTAGGAAAAGCGAAGCAATGGTTCTATACCGATCGCAATGCGCTGTGACACATGGGACAAGTGTTCCAATGCTTTTCTCGCCAGATTCTTTCCTATGGGCAAGACGAATGCTCTTCGTAACAAAATCTCCAGCTTTACACAACAACAGCCGAGGAATCTATTCCCGAGGCTTGGAGAGGTTGCAAGAGTATGTCGCTGCTTGTCCGCACCATGGTATGGAGGACTGGCTATTGATCCAGAACTTCTACCATGGCCTAACCCCACTCTCTAGAAGCCATTTGGATGCCACCGTCGGAGGTGCATTCTTTTCTCTGAATGTTGCAGATGCTAAGGCTCTCATAGAGAAGATGGTGGCAAACCAAGGATGGAATGACGAAAGACTACAGCCCCGTAAGCGAGGTATGCATTCCCTTAAGGAGGCTGACATGATCGTGGCCAAGATGGACCTGCTGGCAAATAAGCTGGACAACTGTGAGAAGATGAACCAACAAGAGAGTGTCCAATCTCTGGAATCCTACATGACTCGTGAAGTCTGTGGAGAAACCGGACATTCTGGGAACCTCTTCCCCGAGCTACATGAGGATTTGAACTTCATCAACAACAATAACAGATTCCGTCAACAGAATCAAGGATGGAATCAGCCTGCAAACTCTCAAGGTAACAATTCATTCCCCCGCTCTAATTTTCATAATTCTGATAATCTCTCATTCCTGAAGAATTTAGTTTACTCACAAGGTAAAACTACTGATTTCTTGAAAGAGAGATTAATGGCGAATGATAAAATTCTTGAGAAAATAAATACTAAATTGGAAGATTTCTCATCTGTTCTGAAAAATCAAATCAACTTAGCTTTAATAAGATGTTAGAAACCCAATTAGCTCAACTTGCTGCTATCATACCATCTTTTGAATCTGGCAAAATTCCTGCTAAACCTGACATGGAAACTGCAAATATGGTTCAAATAAAATATTTAACTATTATGAAGATCAAACCATGACTATTAAAAAGGGTGATCCTGGTAGTCCCATAATTAGATGCTCAATCTTTGGTGAAGTCTTTAAAAATGCCATGTGTGATTTAGGATCGAGTGTGAACATTATATCTAAAGATTTCTATGAAAACTCATTCTTTCCACCCATGTCATCCACATCTGCCTATGTTGTGCTAGCTGATCAATCCACTTGCTATGTAGAAGGAATAGTTAATGACTTACCTGTACATATTAGAGGCTCCTATGTTCCTGCTGATTTCATAATACTAGATATGGGAAATAGGAAAGATGTGCCTCTAATCTTAGGTAGACCCTTCTTGAATACTGTTAATGCTTGCATATATGTGGGAAGTGGTAAAATACAAATGACATTAGAAGGGAGGAAGGAAATATTCTCCTTCTCCTATGGTCCCGCATATGCCGCTAACATGCAGGTAGCAAAACCCGTTTGTACCAAGAAGAGGTGCCCAAGAACAAGGTGGAACACAAAGAAAGAACCACCTCCTGAGTTGTGTGATTCACATAACAAGGGAGAGGTGCCAAAAGAAGAAGAACCAGATGGAGTACTAAGAGAAGAAGTGCCCAAGGAAGAAGATCCACCCGATAAGGATGAAACTCCATGGACCTAAGGTATGGTTTTACTTTTAATTTTTCCCTTCAATTTCCCTTTTTCGAATAAATAACATATGTCATGCATGAACTAAAAAAAAATCAGTTATCATTAGTTATATGCATAGTGTCGGGGGACCGCAAAAGGGGTACCCCCGATCAACGCAAAACAAATAGGTTAAACCTAGAACACCAATTAATAAACCCAGCTAGACTAACCTTCCAAAGAACCGACCCCTCGAGGCCTGCAACGCTGGCCCACCGCCAGAAAGCGTGGGCTCGCCAAAGCCTTACCGACCGCCTCCTGGTAGCCTACCCCTCGAGCCCCGACGCGTAGGCCACGAACCCGCTACAGCCGTGCACCGCTCCTCGGGACCCTGCGCGGGGACCTCGAGCCTCTCCAGCACGATAGCCTATCCCTCGAGGCTCATTGCACCCCAGGCCTCGAGCTGGAGCCCAACTTCCACTCACTCGAGCCCTCCGCGCCAGGGCTCGGGCGAGCGCTCCACTACCCTTCGAAGCCCCCCACGAAGAGGAAGCTTCCCGCTCCCCAGCTCTGACGATCGTACCAACCCCACGCAACGCATTTAATGCTTTCACCTACTCCGGTCACATCCTCTGGCACACGATGCGTGCCACAGCGAGCCAGAGTCAGGGTCAAACCTCGTTTTCACCACAGGCATAGTCAAAAGGGGACGTACAACACTGTTAAGCCATACCCTACACTGTTGCACGTCCAAGCCACGTCTCGAGGCCCGGATACCTGCTGCTCAATCGGGTTTCCCGGGACTTGCCCATACCTGCGAGGACTCGAGCCCCCCGTAGGCGCCACCTCGAGGCCGGCTCTGAGCCCCTCGAGCCCCGGCTACTATCATGCTATTGGAGGACAGGTACCCCAAGACTCGGAGGGACCCAGCCACGTCATGTACGTGTCGGAATGGACACTGCATGGCCTCACGTCGCTACGCCTCCACGTCCGCGCCCGGGAGGGAGGCCATGCTTCAAGGACGCTTCAACAGCAACCCCCACGTCGGCTCCAGTGGCATCGACAAGATGGGATTCCTACTCTCCGCCGTATTAGGCATTGTACATCCCGACTCCTGTACCACACCTATGTAACCCTGGCCTCCTCCTGCTCTATAAAGGGGACACCAGGGACCTTCACTCACCCAGTTACACAGACGGCTAGACACACGCGTACGCACAAGTCCGCACAAGTCCACTCTACACACACATACGAGCTCGGACTCCGGTCCACGCTCGTTGAGCTTGTATTGCCCCTGTACAAGCACTTAGGTGCAAGTAATACAAGAACCTCCTCCCCCCGCTGGACGTAGGGCCTTCTTTGCCCGAACCAGGATAAATCTTGTGTCCCCTTGCATCACCATCCAGAAAGAGAGCACGCAATCATATTACTAGTTGGTGTCATCGCCGCCAGGCACAGGCGGTGCCCGCGGCGTACACCCACTTCCCCCGCCGGCGCAGAGCCCCCGAGGGGAAACCTGCCCGGCGCGCGGCCGGTAACTTCCAAGGCGCACGCGCATTCCCCCAGCGAGTTCGCGTTCATCATGTGCACGGACCGGGAGCCTGGCCAGAGGCCCCCTAGCCGTGCTCCGTCGACACCACCTGGCCTCCTCCCGCGGGGTGTACCGCGCTCGATGCCAGCGGCCCCCGTTCGGCCTCAACAACTCCGCAGCTGCTTACGCCCACCACCTCGACGAGCGTCATCAGGGCCGGGCGGCGGCAGAGCGGGGGGAACGTCCGGGCGTGCTCCTACGAGCCACCACCAACCTGGAGGTCGTCTACCCCACGCACGTCGACCGTGGCTTCTCATGAGTCGTCGAGCCACCCCGGTCGGCCACCATCGGAGAGTGGTACCGCGAGCTGCAGTCCCCGCATGAGCCAGGGCAGCGCGACGTCAACAGCTCCGACTCCAACGAGTACGACTACCACGACCCTGACCTCTGGGATCCCACCAGGGAGTGCTTCCAGCTCGAGGGGGTCGTAAGCGACACCGAGGACCACGGCGATGACAACAGGCCGACGCTCAACCTCGAAGAGCCCGGAGACGTGGCTGCGGCAGGCGGATCACGCGTTCAGGGGAGGAACGGACCCCCGGCACCGGCTGCACCATCTCGGCACAGCGATGACCGGGCGGCGCAGCTCGCACAGCTGCGGGAGGCCATCGCCAAGGCTGAGGAGGATCGACAACGCCTGCTACACCTCGAGAAAACCCTAGTGCAGGAACAAGCCCAGCCTCGAGGCGCCGGTGCTCGTGGCCGCGCTCGAGAGGTCCACCGGCAGATCCTTGAGGACAGGGCACCAGCACGCCCCGAGGTGCATTTCCCGTGAGCCGGACAGAACGTGGTGGCGGCCGCAATGCTGCTTCACGATCTACCCGCCGTCTCCAACCCTGACGCCAGGCGCATGCTCGGGGAAATGAAGAACCTCCTCGAGACAGCCGCTGTGCAGCAGGCCAAGAGCTCAGCCTCGCGACGGCGCGGGGCGGCCTCCGGGAAGCCAGCAGACGCGCCCCGCAACGAGCGGGAGATGTCCGTCCACCAGCCGGACGCCCCTCGAGCCAGGCCATTCCGGGAACGGATCGTCGACGACAGACCACCTCGAGATGCCAATGACGCCCGCAACGACATCAACCGACGGCGCAAGGACAAAGGGGCCGAGGAGCGTGGCTATAACGCCCATCGAGGAGGGCGCTACGACAGTGCGGACGAGGACCGGCAAGCCCTCGAGCCCGGGCCCCAGGGTCTTCAGCCGGGCCATCCGCAGCTCAACCCTCCCCGATCGCTTCCGACCACCGACCAACATCGTGAAGTATGACGGGAGGTCGAGCCCAAGCTCTGGCCTCCGACTTCCGCCTAGGCTGCCAACTGGGTGGAGCGAAGAGCGACGACCGCGTGATCATACGCCAGCTCCCACTCTACCTCTCGGACACCGCCCGCCGGTGGCTCGAGGGGCTCCCGCCGGATCGGATCCATGACTGGGCCGACCTAGTCAGGGTCTTCGACGGGAATTTCAAGGGACTTGCGTACGCCCAGGCAACCCCTGGGATCTACGGCGTTGCAGGCAGGCAGCGGACGAGCCCCTCCGCGACTTCACTCGGCGGTTCTCGAAGCAGCGCCTCGAGGTCCCCCACGTGCCTGATGAGGATGTCATCTCAGCGTTCCTCGCGGGCACGACACGCCAAGAGCTAGTTCACGAGCTAGGGCGCTACCGTCCCAGGACGGTCGAGGACCTGATGGATCGTGTCACACCAGCTTTGCCTCAGGCGATGAGGCAGCAGTGGGGGCCTTCTTTGGCCGCTCCACGGACAAAGGCAAGGCGGTGGCCGCACCGGAGGGCTCGAACAAGGGCAACGACGTCAGAACCGCAGCAACAACAACAACAACAAAAAGAAGAAAAACAAAAGCAAAGGTCAGAAGGCAAAGCGCGACGCCGATGACGACGACGATGAAGAAGTGCTCATGGGCGCCCTCGACCATAAGAAGCCTCGAGGCCCCCCTGACGGGCTGTCTTCGACCAAATGCTCGAGGACCCCTGCCCTTATCACAAGGGCCCCGTGAATCACAAGTTGAAGGACTGCCGACTGCTGAAGGGCTTCTACTCCAAGCTCGGCGACAAGAAGGAGGACGTGCCTAAGGCAAGGACAACAATCGACGCGACGACGGGGACGCGGACTTCCCCCCGGTGCGCGACTGCTTCATGATCTACGGGGGCCCGACCGTGGGCTCTCAGCTCGAGAGAGAAAGAAGGAGCGCCGGAGATCTTTGCACTCCACCACGACGCCCCCGGTACCTCGACTGGTCTGATGCGCCGATCACGTTCGACCGTGACGACCATCCGGATCATGTCGTAAACCCGGGAGCATACCCTCTTGTCGTCGACCCCGTCATCATCGATGTACGGTTCTCCAAGGTGTTGATGGATGGGGGCTCGAGCCTCAACATCATATACCTCGAGACCCTCGACCTCCTGGGGATCTCGAGGGACCAGCTCCCGACCAGCGTCGAGGGGTTCCACGGAGTCATACCGGGAAAGAAGGCTCACCCTCTCGGGCGCATCGACCTACCTATCTGCTTTGGCACGGCGGCCAACTTCCGCGGGGAGACGCTCACCTTCGGGTGGTCGGGTTCCAAGGAGCCTACCACGCCATCATCGGCAGGCCCGGCTACGCCAAGTTCATGGCGGTTCCACAACTACACATACTTGAAGCACAAGATGCGGGGCCGAAAGGGTCATCACCGTCGAAACCCTACGGCACGCGTACCACTGCGACGTGGAGTGCATCGAGCGTGGGGAGGCCAACGTCCACCTCGATTCGCTCGAGGCCCTAGCAGCCCTGGCCACCAAGGAAGCCCCTGAAGCAAAGCGCCACGCTGGCACCTTCGAGCTGGCAGAACACACCAAGCAGGTACCCATCGACCCGACCTCGACCGACGGCAAGACGCTGGCCATCAGCGCCAGCCTCAAGCCTAAATAGGAAGCAGTGCTCGTCGACTTTCTCCGCGCAAACATCGACATGTTTGCGTGGAGCCTCGGACATGCCAGGCATACCGAGGGGAGTCGCCGAGCACGCCTTGGAGATCCAGGCCGGGTCCAGACCGGTGAGGCAACGCCTGCGCCGCTTCGACGAAGAGAAGCGCAGGATCATCGGCGAGGAGGTGCACAAGCTTTTGGCGGCTGGATTCATCAAGGAGGTATTTCACCCGGAGTGGCTAGCTAATCCTGTACTAGTTAGGAAAAAGAATGGGAAAAATGCGGATGTGTGTAGACTACACTGGTTTGAATAAAGCATGTCCAAAAGTTCCATTTCCTTTACCTAGAATTGATCAGATTATCAATTCCACTGCGGGGTGCGAAGTGCTTTCATTTCTCGATGCGTATTCCGGCTACCACTAGATTAAAATGAAAGAATCCGACGAGCTCGCTACCTCTTTTGTTACGCCTTTTGGCATGTATTGCTACGTTACAATGCCCTTCAGCCTTCGAAACGCTGGGGCAACGTATCAGCGTTGCATGCAGCATATCTTTGGTGAACACATAGGCAAAACCGTCGAGGCCTACGTCGATGACATTGTGGTTAAGACCAACAAAGTCGGGGACCTCATTAGCGATCTCGAGACCACGTTCGAGTGCCTCCGGGCCAAGAATGTGAAACTCAACCCGAGAAATGTGTCTTTGGTGTGCCTCGGGGCATGCTACTTGGCTACATTGTCTCACAGCGGGGGATCGAGGCCAACCCCGAAAAGATCTCAGCAGTCACGAGGATGGGCCCGATCCGAGACATCAAGGGCGTACAGAAAGTGACGAGCTGCCTAGCCGCTCTCAGCAGGTTCATCTCGAGGCTAGGGGAAAAGGCGCTACCCCTCTACCGCCTGCTGAAGAAAACGGAGCATTTTGCGTGGACCGTCGAAGCAGAGGAGGCCCTAACCAAGTTGAAGAGGTTGCTGACTTCCGCGCCAATTCTCGTGCCACCACGACCAGCCCAGGGTGACGATCCCCCCGAGCCTCTCCTCCTCTATGTGGCCGCAACCACCCAGGTGGTCAGCGCGGTCATAACTGTCGAGAGGCACAAGGAGGGTCACTTGTTACCGGTCCAACGGCCGGTGTACATCATCAGTGAGGTGCTCTCCGAGGCCAAGGTCCGGTACCCGCACATCCAGAAGCTGCTCTACGGCATCATCATCACGAGGCGCAAGCTCCAGCACTACTTCCTCGCTCATCCTGTAACAGTGGTGTCATCCTTCCCCCTCGGGGAGATCATCAACAATCAGGAGGCCACAGGGCGCATCGCCAAGTGGTCCGCCGAGCTAATGGGGGAGGCCATCACCTACGCTCCACGAAAAGCCATCAAGTCGCAAGCGTTGGCAGACTTCGTTGCTGAATGGACCAACACCCAGCTCCCGCCGGCACAAATCCAAGCCGAGCTCTGGACTATGTACTTCGACGGATCCCTCATGAAGACGGGGGCAGGCGCAGGCCTGCTCTTCGTCTCACCCCTCGGAGTCCACATGCGCTACCTGTTGCGTCTGTACTTCCCCGCCTCCAACAACGTCGCCGAGTACGAGGCCCTCGTCAATGGGCTGCGTATCGCCCTCGAGCTCGGAGTCCGATGCCTCGACGCTCGGGGGGACTCGCAGCTCGTCATCAACCAGGTCATGAAGGCCTCGAGCTGCGTCGACCCCAAGATGGAAGCATATTGTGGAGAAGTGCGCAAGCTAGAAGACAAATTCTACGGCCTCGAGCTCAACCACATCGCTCGAAAGTACAACGAGGCCGCAGACGAGCTAGCAAAGTTGGCGTCCACGCGCGGCACGGTTCCACCAGATGTCTTCTCAAGGGACGTTTTCGAGCCATCCGTCAAAATCGGCCCGGGGGCTGGCCCCTCGACGCCACCCCTCGAGCCAGACACGGGGGCTCGACCATCAATGCCACCCCTCGAGATCGACCCCTCGACATCCGCTGAGGCAATGCAGGTTGACACACCCGCCTCTTCCTCATCA
This sequence comes from Coix lacryma-jobi var. lacryma-jobi, assembly GCA_009763385.1. NCBI lineage: Eukaryota > Viridiplantae > Streptophyta > Magnoliopsida > Poales > Poaceae > Coix > Coix lacryma-jobi. The sequence continues at coordinate 117,017,991 of CM019825.1, read as the reverse complement.
CAACCCCTCGACTGGCGGACGCCCTTCCTTGACTACCTGACGCAAGGCGTGCTACCGGAAGACAAGACGGAAGCCCGACGCATCGCTCGAAGGGCCAAGACCTACGTCATCTACGGCGACGAACGAGAGCTGTACCGTCGAAGCCCATCAGGGATCCTTCAACGATGCATCCCCCTCGAGGAAGGACGCAGGCTCCTCGACGACATGCACTCGGGGGCTTGCGGCCATCACGCATTGCCAAGGACCCCTGGTAGGGAACGCCTTCCGACAAGGCTTCTACTGGCCAACCGCCATCGGAGACGCCAAGCGCCTGGTCCAAGCTTGCCAAGGGTGTCAGTTCTACGCCAAGCAAACACACCAGCCCGCGCACGCCCTGCAGATGATCCCCATCACTTGGCCGTTCGCCGTCTGGGGGCTCGACCTCGTGGGTCCCCTCAAGATGACAACTGGAAAGTACACGCATGTGCTCGTGGCCATTGACAAATTCACCAAATGGATCGAAGCTAAGCCTGTAGGCGACCCCACCTCCGAGAAGGCCGTCGAGTTCATCGCCGACATCATGTACCGATTTGGGGTACCTAACATCATCATCATCGACAATGGCACCCAATTCACGGGCAAAAAGTTCACCAACTTTTGCGACGACAACAACATTCATGTGACCTGGGCCTCGGTCGCATACCCTCAATGCAACGGGCAGGTCGAGCGTGCCAACGACATGATACTCCACGGGCTGAAGCCGAGGCTGTTCAAAACCCTCAAGAATTTCGGAAAGGGGTGGGCTGCCGAGCTCCCCTCGGTGCTGTGGGGCCTCAGGACTACGCCGAGTCGAGCCACTGGGTTCACCCCATTCTTCCTAACCTACGGCACCGAGGCTGTCTTGCCTACGGACCTCGAGTACGGCTCCCCTCGACTTCGAGCCTACAACGAGCAAACCAACGACGAAAGGCTTGCCAACGCCAAGGACCAGCTCGAGGAGGCTCGAGACGTGGCGCTCATCAACTTGGCGCACTACCAACAAACGCTTCGACGCTACCACGACAAGCACGTGCGCACAAGGGACCTGGCGGTGGGGGACCTTGTGCTTCGACGGTTGCAAGATAATCGAGGGCGCCACAAGCTCACCCCTCCATGGGAGGGCCCATACACCGTAGCTGAGGTGCTCAAGCCAGGAACGTACAAGCTCTACGACGGTCAAGGCAGGATCCTGGCGAACGCATGGAACATATCTCAGCTACGTCGCTTCTACCCTTAAGGGCCTCGAGGCCTTGTTCATTTTGTTGCTTTGTACAAACACGTTAAATATGAATGAGCAAACTCGTGCACCATCTTTCATATTACTTAGCAACTTAAGGTAGCCTCGACCCTGCCTTGCTCAGGGTCGAGGCTCCCTCGGGGGCTGACAGGGGGGAACCCCCTCCCCAGACTCCGGAAAAAGCGCGTTTCCTTTTCAAAAATTCGACCCTCGTCTCAATTCACACCTCGAGCATACTAGCAGCGTCTAAATCCATAAATACCTCGAGCCTCCAAGAGTCGGGGGGCGTCGACGTAGACGGCCACCTACGCCCCTGGGCTACGGTACCCTATCTACGCCTCCCCTCGAGGAACTCGTGACGCGTATCGAAGGAACACAGACCAAGCCGGTAAAAGCTCGAGCTTGCGATAAAGAGAAATGATCGAATAGATTTGAAAAGAAAACAACTTCTTTAAACAAACAAGTCATATACACATGTTGGCCTCGACAGGCCATAAGTCATAACATAAATTTTTACAAGGGCCTCGACGCCCAAATTTGCCACGCAGGCCTCATTCTTCATCCGTCTGGAATTCCTCCCCATGATCTTCCGCCGCGAGCTCAGCCTCGACGTCCGGGCCAGGAGGAGGGGGGCCACCTACACCACTGTCCGCATCAGGAGGCAGCACGTCCTCCTCGAAGAGCTTGGCGAACGCCGCCCCCAGCCTCTCCACCTTCTCCAAGATCTTGTCGACGCGGCGGTCGTTCCACTCCTCGTCCTTCCCCTCGATCTCAATGAAGCCCTTGGCAACGACGTTGACCGGGTAGCGGAAGCCGGAGCGGATGGCCGCAAGCGCCTGCTTTACACCATGGTGGAGAGCGCTCCTGACACGGTCCCGCGCGGCCACTTCAAAGAAGCACAGGGCGTCGACCAGGGCGTCGCCCCGAGCCACTGCGCCCTCTGCCGCGGCCACCGGGTCGGCACCCCACATGGAGCTGAGCCTGTCGAGAGTGACGCACGCTCGCTCCGCCACCATGGTTTCACCTCAGAGTTGCTACACGAGAGCCGTATTCGTCTCGCGGAGCTCATCAGCGGTCTTCTCGACATCTATGCAACAAACAGAAAAGAGTGAGTCCACAGCGTGACAAGAATCTCGAAATCAAAGAAAGACGAAGCATTAAAAATTACCTTGGCAGTGCACGCCCAGAGCGGCAAAGTCGCTGGTAAGGACCTCGACGCGCTGCTCGAGTGTACGCTTTTGGGACAGCACGTCGAGCTTTTCGCCCCTAAGGTCCTCGACCAGCTTGCCCGTCTCCACAAGGGCCAGATCCTTCCAGATCACCTCCTGCCGCGCTGCCTCCGCTTTAGCCAGGGCGGCGGCGGCCTCGCTCTTGGCCTCCTCGACCTCCTTCTTCACCGCCTCCGCTGCAGACCGGGCGGTGGCGGCTTCGCTTTGGGCGTCGACAGCCTCCTTCTTCGTCGCCTCCGCTGCAGACCGGGCAGTGGCGGCTTTGTTTCGGGCGTCGGCGGCCTCTTTCCTCGACGCCTCCGCCGTGGCCAGAGCGGCGGTGGCCTCCCTCCTAGCTTGGGCGGCCTCGTCACGAGCCACCTGGGTCTCCGCCTGCGCCGCGTTGAGCCGGCTCGCCATCTGCGCGTTCCGACCCAGCTCGGCGCGGAGCTCCAGGAGCTCCCCCTCCGCCTTCGCAAGGGCGGCCACCACTTGCGCGGACTTCTCCGACTCCTCCGAGAAGGACCTCTCCGCCTCCGCCACGAGCTCGGCCACCTCTCTGAAGATGCACCGCGCCTGCCGCGGAACCCCCTGCCGAGCCGACCGCTCGACGGGGACCATGGTGCCGGACGGGCTCGGCGCGTCAGGATATGGCCACACCCAATCGATCGACCTCGACGAGGGGCAGGCCCCCCTCCTCCGGCTCGATCGGTGCCAGCTGCGGCCCACCAACCGGTGGCACAGGCTGCGGCTCCCTCCGCCCCTCCTCCGTCTCCGCCTGCTGCTCCGTCCCCTCCCGAGGCGACGGCGCGGCCTCGCGTGGAGGCGGGGACTCGAGCGGTAGCGGGTCGCTCGAGGGGTGGCTCGTCCCCAAGCTCTCCTCCCTCGCCGGGTCTTCCGGCGTCTTGTCATCCCTGGCCGGTGCCTCGAGCGCCTCCTCCAGCGTTGAGCCCTCGACCGGGGGCGGCACCTGCTCCAGCTCGTCCAGGAGCTCCTCCACCGTCGGCACCTTCTCCACCGACACCTCTCCCTCCTTCCCCTTCTCCGCAGGCCGGCTCGCGTCGACTGGGGTCTCGAGGGCCGCTGACCCTTCAGCCCCAGACGCCGACGGAGCCATGCTTGTCTTGGGAGCTCCCCCCGAGATGGTCGTTGCGACGGGGGGAGGAGTGGCCCTCTCGGTAGGCGCCACTTGAGGAGGAGGAGGAGGAGGAGGCGGTGCCGCGGCAGACGCGGTGGCGGCAGGCTCGGCGCCAGGAGCCGTGGCCCCTGCTAAAAAAGGAGAACAATGTCGTCAGAAACAGGAAAAAAACCTCGACCCCCGTGGTCGACGGCGTCGGCCTCACCAAGATCCGCGGCGGCCATCTGGCTTCCCCGAGCCATGGCTGCTCGAGCCTTCACCAGCCAAGCGGCCTCCCCAGCGGAAGGAGGAGCCATACCTCGAGGTGCTTGGACCTCAGCAGAGCTCGAGGTCTTGGCCCGCTTGGACGCCGCGGTGCCCGCCTCCTGCCGAGAGCATTTTTCCCTGAAAAACCGTAAAACAGCAAATGTCACCAAAAGTAAAAAGGTAAAGCTTCACTACCTACGAGACTGAGAAACGTTACTTACCCAAAGCGACGGTGGGGCTTCTTCCCCGAATCACCGGACCCGCTCGGGGGCTTTGAGCCCGCCCCGTGGCTCGAGCCGCGCCCCTGAGCCGTCTCCACATGGCTCGGATGAGGGGAAGGCTCCCGACGCTTCCCGTGGCTCGACCCCGGCGGAGAGCTCTCCTTTTGTCTCCTGTCCCGGGGGGGCGACCGCGTCTCCTTCGAGCGGTCATCTTGGCGCCCTTCCCGGCGTGGGCTCCGGGACCTACTCCGGCGCTCGTGCCGACGGTCACGCCCCCCCCCCCCCCCCGCGCCTGCCTCCTTCTCCCGGTGGCGGTGCGGCGATGGGCTCCGAGGTCGCTCGCGACTCCCGTCACGAGACGACCGGGGGCTCCCCCCTCGGCGGTCATGGTGGCGCGGGCTTGACGCCCTCTCGTGCTGCCCGCTCCTCCGCGGGCTCGATGTCGCCCTCGACGCCTTGCGGCGGTCGGGCCGGAGTCCTTCTCGACGTGTTGGCCGCTCCTCGACGACCGGCCCTTCTCGAGACCCCCCGCCTGGGTCGACACGATCGTGGCCTCCTTCTGCGCCGCGGCGACGGCGCTCCTGGTTCGAGGTTTCCTCACGTCAGGGGGCACGTCCGGCACGGAGCTCGATGGGCCCTGAGCCTCCGACGAGGCTGGGCTCGGCGCAGCCTTCCGCTGCTGCGCCCCGCGCGATCCCTTCGCTAGGGGACCTCCAAGACATCCTCCTGCACAGAGGAGCGGTCAGCCCTGACGTCGACGACCCCCGCGCGCCTCAAACGCGCATCCATCCCCTCATCATCGCTCTCCTCCTCCTCATCCTCCTCCTCTGAGCTCGAGGAGCTGAGCTCGGGAGACTCATCGCCAGACGAGCCTTCGCCAGCCTCTGCTCCCGGGCCGCCCGACGCAAGTTCTTCTCTTTCCCCTTCTTCTTCCTGGCATCCTTACTCTCCTTATCCTTCTGAGCAGAGAGGCGCCTCACCTGTGTTTCCGCGGCATCCTCCCTCACCGGGGGCCTCAACGTGCGACATGTGAACGTCCCCTGCAAAAAAGAAGCTCGATGAGAAAAGTTGCGAAGGGAGCAAATAAGGACCGAAGAAAAGAGAAGGGAGGGGAGGCCCGAAACAGTCTAGCGAGGGAGGCTTACCAAGTCGAGACACCCCGTGTCGGGTGCCATGGCGATCAGATTGGCCTCCTCTGGACGAAACGATCCATGGACCGTGACCGCCACCCGGGAGGTACCCTCATTCCGAGTCAGCCCCTCCTCGGCCATCCTCGACTGGTTCAGCGCCTCGAGCGGGGCCTTAGGCCCCATCTCGAACATAAGGAGGGGGCGGTCCGCCAGAGGAAGGACCCTCCATTGGTGGAACGCCCAAATGACCGTCTGGACGGTCAGTTTCTTCTCCTCCACCAGCGTCCGCATCGTGCTCATCAGCGGAATCAGGTGGCGCTGCCTGTCCGCCGCGACGCCCCAGTTCCACTTCTCCGGGCGCTGGGTGATGACCTTGCCGGTGTACTGCGGAAAGAGCCCGTCCTCGTTCCGCAGGTAGAACCAATGGTTATCCCACCCCGCCGGGTTGGTGGAGAGCTTGTAGCGAAGATATTCGCGGGGGACGTTGGCCGACGAAGGACCGGTCCTCGCGGTGATGGTAAGGGAGCCCGCCCGCGCGAGCCTCCTCCCGCTGGGCTTCGCGGCCTTGTGGAAGCGCGCCCCGAAGAGGTGGACGAACATCTCCCAGTGCGGCTCAATCTTCAAGTACCCCTCGCACACCGCGGCAAAGATGGCGGCGTGCGAGATGGAGTTGGGAGAGAAATGCTGCAGCTCCACCTCAAAATGATGAGCCAGCCCCCGCATAAAGCGGCTCGGCGGGACGCCGAGCCCCATGGGTGGGTAGCGAATGAAGCTCACCACGTACCCTTGCGGATACATGGGGGTATGTCGAGTCTCTGAGTGATGAGTGATTGTCAACGGGTTTGATCGCATGTTCTTTGGCTTGTGTTGTGCAGGTGTCGAGCACGGAGACAGTGATCGAGGGCAAGGTGAAGGTCAAGTTGAGACGTGTCGTGCCGATGGACTGGGTGCGATGAAGGATGGGCGTGTCGTGCGGCGGACGTGCCATGCCGATGGATCGAGCAGTGAAGGGCGGACGTGAGGCTTGGACAGAGGGACCGGAGTGCCTGAGGATCAGCTGTGGTGGCTGGCAGCCTGAGACAGCGACGAGCGGAGACTTGCGGGGCACGGTGTTGCTCGGGTCGAGGACCTGGGGACACGTGTCGGTGGACGAGGTGCACGGGCGGTGCATCCCCTCCACGACGTCGGTTTGGTGGTAGAGCCAGGGAAAACCATCAAATGGACGGTTTCCAGGTTTGGGCCTCAAAACCTGGGCGCTGAGGTTTTGCTGAGTTTGGCCTCAAAACTCAGATGCTGGTGGGCTGGTTTCCCGGTTTGGGCCTCAAAACCGGGGGATAGCTGGAAAAGGCTGGTTTCCCGGTTTGGGCCACAAAACGGGGGTGCAGAGCGAGGGCGGCACGTGGCGGCGATCGGAGGTTGCGTCGAGGCAACGCTTCGGTTTGTGCGGGCATGGCCGTCGGATACACCTACCACCGAGTTGGTCCAGAATAACCCTAGGGTTTAGCTGGTTCGCTCTGTAATTAGAATAGAGAGGGGTAGAGTAGGAATTAGACTTAGGTTAGAATTAGGATAAGTAGTCAGGGGAGACACCCTCCTCTCCTATCTCAGTCATTTGCTCTTTCGCACTTAGGGTTCCTGCTCCCATTCCCTGCTGTAGCTAGCTGAGATCCGCAGAGAGACTCACCTCTGTGTACTGTTGATTTTGAGGAAAGGAGGCCGTAACCTCCTTGTCATAGCGTGTGTTTGCGCTTGGCTGCAAGATCGTGGTTGCGATTCGCGTTTCATTCGTATTCTTCGCGGAATCCTTTTTCTCCACGATTTTTCCGTCGCTTGATCTCTTTGTTTGGTTCATCTTTTGCAAAACCGTTTGAACCAAGTTGTTCTAGATCGTGAGGCACTTCTTCCACCGAAGGAATTAACCTCTAACCTCACGGTCTAGGAGATCGATCGATTTTCGTTTTGGATCGTGTTCTTGTTTCCTTGCCCCGAAATTCTTGATTCACCAATTTGGAGTTAGGTTCGAGCCATGATCTCTTAGAGATAGCTCACTAACATCCTTGTGATCCCTCAGATCAAATCCCAGGCCTAGAGCGTTTGATTCGGAGGAAATCGGGTTGAATCATCAAAGAACTGCACAGCTTACGGGGGCATCGGACGCTGACACGGGAGCATCGGACGCTAGGGTTCTAAGCGTCGGACGCTCCGGTGACGCGTGTCACTTTCACAGCATTTGTAGTGCCATCGGACGCTAGGCATCGGACGCGTCCGTTGTCCATCGGACGCGCCGGAGCCAAAGCATCGGACGCTGGCTGTTCACTGTTCACAGCGTCCGATGGTGGAACAGTATGGTTCCCGAGAGGCAGTTTTCGCATCGGACGCGTCCGGTGGTCAGGCATCGGACGCAGGCAGCATCCGATGCGACTGTTTTCGCACGGTTTCGTCTGCGGTTCGCTCGTTCGTTGACGGATTTGACTTCCGTATTTTGCGTTGGCTTTCTAGAGTTGTGTAGTGTCTCGTTGTGCTTCTTGGAAGCATCCACCCTACATCTAGGGCCGTGGACATTAGCAAGCTCTAGGGTTTGCTTCTGGGGTTGATTCTTGGGACAGTGGCTACTAGTTTCCGTAAGGAAAATTTAAAGCTCCCATTCACCCCCCCTCTGGTCGCTTTCTGAGTGCTTCTCGGTCCTTCAATTGGTATCGGAGCGGGTTAAGGATCTTCCACCTTAGCCGGTTCTAGATCCACCGAAGGCGACATGTATCGCGGCGTGGGCAAACCGCCATTTTTCGATGGGACGAACTATGCGTATTGGAAGATACGCATGTCGGCCTATCTACAGAGCTTGGGTGCTTCCATCTGGGATATTTGCAACTCTGCTGATTACGTGGTCTTGGCTGCTCGTGTGACTCAGCATCAGATCGATGAGCACGAAGCCAATAGCCGAGCCCGTAATGCTCTCTTTTCATGTTTGAGCATGAGAGAGTTTGATCGCGTTTCTCACCTCTCTACGGCTCGGGAGATTTGGGCCACCCTCATGCGTTTTCATGAGGGCACCTCTCAAGTCAAAACCCGACTCTACGAGTCGTTCAAGAGAGTATGAGAACTTTAGACATCAACCTGGCGAGAGCATAGAGTTTATTCGCTCGCTTTCAGGTGATTGTCAACAGGATGAGGGCTAACAAGGAGCAGTTGCCTTTCACGATCATGAGAGAGCCTTGAAGCTTTTGCATACTCTTGATCGGTCGGTGTGGGATTCCAAAGTTCAGGCGATCATCGAATCGCCTAACTATGAGACCCTCACGTGCGACGAGCTCTTTAGTAAGCTCAAGTCCAGTGAGATTGATGCCATGTCGAGGGCTTCTTATGCGAATCCTTCTGGCCCGACTATGGCTTTGGTTTCTGGCTCTTCTGCTAATCCCTCTGCTGGCTTTGCACTTTCTTCACTCTTTTCTGTCACAGAGGACCAGCTTGAGTCGTTGGGGGATGACGAGTTGGCAATGCTCGCCAACCGGTTCACGCGGTTCCACAACAACCGCATGAACCGTCGCCGCGGTGGAGGACGCTCAGGATGCTATGAGTGCGGTGACCCCGACCACTTCATCGCCAACTGCCCCAAGAAGAAGCATTCATCTGGGAAGGGGATCCTGGACAAAAGTACCGACTCCGCAAGCGCCCAAGGAGAAGTACGTCCCCGCGGGCACAAGCGGAGGGGCGGCTTCGACAAGGAGTACATCAAGAAGAAGTACTTGGAGAAGGCCCAGGCTTGAGCAGCGCTGCGTTCTTCGCCGCTCAGCGACGTCGGGCTCGGATGACGACTGCCGCTGTCAAAGCATGACGAGTCGAGAAGAAGAAGAGGATCGAGGACAAGCTGAACGGTCTCTGCTTCTCGCCGACGACGATGGCTTCTTGCTACCATGGCGCTTGGTGATGAGGTCGAGGCAAGCTAGAGAGCACACCCTGGGACGCCGACGACGAACGACAGACCACCTACCAGGTATACCCTCACCCAACGAGCTTTCTGCTGAGGTCGAGAGCTTACTGCGGTCTCCTAGTCAGGACAAGTTGCTTAGGCGTTGCCGCTAGAGAGCGCAAGGAGTTTAGGGAGAAGTGGGGGAAGGACACGGTGAGGATGAGTTTGCCAAGTCCACGTGGTCGTGTCGGAGGAGGTGAGTGTGAGATGTGCACCACGCACATGATTGATTCATTGAGAGGTAAGTATGTGCGTTGGTAGGAGATGGTGGATGAGCTGAGGTAGACCTTCTCGTTGGGTGCGTGCAGACTTGTCCGGTCTGCAATCTGAGTGGCAGAGAAGAAGAATGCCAAGATTGTGTCTCTGAGGAGGCCCAACTAAGTGTAGCAGAGTGTGGCTAGGTGTGTTTGTTTGAGGGTGGGGAGATGGAGATTGCGAATGTCAAGCATGCAGAATGCAAACCGAGGAGGAAACACAACCTTCGGACCATCTTGTCATGGGTCTCTTGTAGTGAGCCGCAGTCGGGTGATGATTCTCCCAATTTAAGCGAGCTGCCGAGGTCGGTGTAGGTCTTGCTCAAGGGTGTTGATCTTTCGCTTTTGGAAGATTGGAGAGTCGAGTGGTTGGAACCAGTGAGAAGCCAACTCCACCACTACTCCCCAAAACCAAGCTTCACCCAAAGAGCCTCTCAAACCTACCACCAAGGATGGGTATTTGAGGAACCTCCAAGCGAACTCCACCCAAGAACCAAGTGTGGCATCCCAAACCAACCACCTAAGAACAAACTGGATACAATGCCACCTATCAGGAGGAGTTGCCCAGAAGGGCAAAGTGAACCATAACCCACAGCCATGGTACAAAACCCCCTGTGCGTGCGGTGAGCGAGGTACCAGACGGGGGACTTTCTGTGGGAGGGATGGTCACTGAGTGTCTGCTTTGAGCGCAAGCGGAGAGGGCGCCGCCGGGGGATGGACAACACGCGGCACATTTACCATTCCTTGCCATGGTGCGCATGAGGCCGAATGTCCGAGAGGAGAGCTGTCCAGTCGGAGATCAAGTTCCCAGGGACAAGGCAGAGGAGACCTCCGGGGGTGGAGAGAGGCCAGGCTCGAGGTCCCGAGCCTCAAGGCAGGCGTAGGCCTGTACGAGAGCAGTGCCCGGCGGGAGGCCTGCTGACGGTTTGCAGGACCCCGTGAGGAGTTTGTAGCTTCGCGCTTCCCCACCGAAGTTTTGAGTATCGCTAGGGAGCGTTCTTTCCCAGCGGACACACGTTTACCTCTTGCGTGGTGATCGCTCTCTCGTCTTGACGTGCTAGAAATGGTTTTTCTGCAACGTTCTTTTGTAGCAGCCGCCCAACACTGGTATTTTCCTACTTCACTAACCCCAGTGTTGGACCTGTATGCTCACCCTATGTCTTTTATATGATGTAGGTAAAACGGTGGAGGGACATTTGGTTGGTGGATTCCGGTTGCTCAAGGCATGACCGGAAGCCCAAGTGGTTTCCCAGCCTTAGCCCTGTGCCGAAAGGAGACAATAACCTTCGGCGACAATGCAAGGTAAGGTATTTCTCGCGGGTCGTGCGAGTTAATGAGACTTTGTGTTGCGCGTGTTGCTCTTGTTCAAACTTGCATTTTAACCTTCTCGTTGCAACTCTGACGCGACATTGAGATCCGTTTTAAACCGAATCTCAGCCGTATTTGGATCCTCAGGCAATCTTGTGTGTTTGATTTCGCCCTTTGGAAAAGTCTTTCGTGCGAATTTCTCGGAGTCTTTTGGCACTTCTCGTGTCTTGTGGCTGGACCTTCCTCCTCTGATCTTTGGAAGTGGAATAGGAGACTTGGACACTTGAGCTTCGGACTTGCTTGCAAGACCTAGTTCACTTGGCCTAATCCGAGGATTGCCCAAGTGCATATGGAGAGAGGATCTTGTTTGCCACTCTGTAGACACGGGAAGATGGTTGCGCCCCCCCACCATCCAGTGACTCAGGTCATACCAAGCGCCCTGGAGAGCTTTTGCACATGGACCTTGTTGGTCCCGCTCGGGTGAGCTCGGTTGGGGGGGAAGTGGTAGTGCTTGTGGATGTTGATGACTTTTCGAGATATTCGTGGGTTTCTTTTTAGCTGAGAGAAGACCGAGACTTTCTCCTTTGCTCGCAATTGATTTGGCCGTCTTCAGAATGAGTTCCCTTCGAACTCAATGCGAGCAATTCGGAGTGATAATGGTTCTGAATTCAAGAATTCGGATTTTGAGAAGTTTTGCAACTCTTTGGGTTTAGAGCATCAGTTTTCCTTTCCCCCTACACACTGCCCACAAAATGGTGTTGTAGAGAGGAAAAATCGGACCCTTGTTGAGATGGCCAGGACGATGCTCGATGAGCATAGGACTCCTAGGCGATATTGGGCTGAAGCTATGAGCACTGCATGCTACATTTCCAATCGCATTTTTCTCCGAGCTTTCTTGAAAAAGACTTCTTATGAGTTGCGTTTTGGAAAACTGCCCAAGGTGAGTTATTTTCGAGTTTTGGTTGCCATTGTTTTATCTCAAAAAGGGCAACTTGGGACAAATTTGAGTCTCGTTCTTCTGACGGTGTATTTTTTGGGTTATGGCACTCACACTCGTGCATATTGTGTACTTAACCTTGATACTAACCGAGTCATGGAGACATCAGATGTCACCTTCGACGAGACCATGGTTTGTCCCCCTCTCGTTTTGAGAGTGCAGGTGATCATGAGGTTGGTGAGCCTCTTTTTGATGACGAGGACGAGGGTGCTGATAGGTATGGATGATCCAGCACCACCCTCCACCCTGCCGCGCCGCAAAGAAGCGGCCTCGACGATGACTCACCGGCCCCGACACCTCTTCTTTCCTGGGGGCCGTGGGATCCTCGACCTAGTGCGGGTACCTTTTTGTACCCGGGGTGGAACCAGCTGCTTGTTGAGGGGGAGGTCACTTCATCCGGGGAGGCGCCACGACACATCCAGCGCCAGCACCCCCCTCAGCAGATGATCGGCGACATCGGCGGAGCGGTCACTCGCTCCAGGTCACAGCACATCTCTCACTTCGCTCACTCTGCTTTTGTTGCTAATTTTGAGCCCCGAGATGTTGGACACGCTTTGACGGATCCGGATTGGGTCAATGCCATGCATGAGGAGTTAGGAAAACTTTGAGCGAAATCAGGTTTGGGTTCTAGTTCCACCTCCACCTGACTATAAGCCTATTGAGACAAAATGGGTTTTCAAAAACAAGCAAGGAGAGGATGGCCACGTTGTTAGAAACAAGGCCCGGCTTGTAGCGAAAGGCTATAGTCAAAAGGAGGGGATAGATTATGAGGAGACGTTTGCTCCTGTAGCTCGTTTGGAGGCTATTAGGATACTCTTGGCTTTTGCTGCATCCAAAGGTTTCAAACTTTTTCAAATGGATGTCAAGAGTGCCTTCTTAAACGGCTACATAGAGGAGGAGGTTTATGTTGAGCAACCCCCCCGGTTTTTGAAAATCCCAAGTTTCCAAACCATGTCTTTAAACTTCACAAGCTTTATATGGTTTGAAACAAGCCCCTAGAGCCTGGTATGATAGGTTAAAAACCTTTTTGCTTGCTAAGGGTTTTAAAATGGGATGTGTAGATAAGACGCTCTTTCTCCTCCGGCAAGGCAAAGACACGCTCTTGGTCCAGATTTACGTGGATGATATCATTTTCGGTGGTTCTTCTCACGCTTTGGTTGCCAAGTTTGCAGATACTATGAGCAGGGAGTTCGAGATGAGCATGATGGGCGAGCTGACATTCTTTCTCGGGTTGCAAATTAAGCGATCCCGGGAGGGGACGTTTGTGCACCAGGGCAAGTACACGAAGGACTTGCTGAAGCGGTTCGATATGGGTGAGGCCAAGCCTCTTCCAACACCCATGTCGACGACGACTGCCCTGGATGCAGATGTGGATGGAGAAGCAGTGGACCAGAAGGAGTACCGCAGCATGATCGGGTTGCTACTCTACCTGACGGCGACACGCCCGGACACTCAGTTTGCGGTGTGTCTGTGCGCGCGCTTTCAAGCGTCGCCGCGCACTTCTCACCGTCAGGCGGTGAAGCGCATCTTCAGGTACCTTCGTTTCACACCTGAGTTCGGGATTTGGTATTCTGCTTCCTCCACCCTCTCGCTTTGCAGTTTTTCCGATGCCGATTTTGCTGGTTGTCGCATTGAGCGCAAGTCCACTTCTGGGACTTGCCAATTTATTGGATCTTCTCTTGTTTCGTGGTCTTCTCGCAAGCAGTCTAGTGTCGCCCAGTCTACCACGGAGGCTGAGTATGTTGTTGCGGCTAGCTGTTGTTCCCAGTTACTCTGGATGAAGGCCACTTTGCGTGATTTTGGTTTGAGTTTTTCTCGAGTGCCTTTGCTTTGTGACAGCACGAGTGCTATTAGCGTTGCCAAGAACCCCGTGCTTCACTCGAAAACCAATCACATTGATGTGCGCTTTCATTTCTTGCGAGACCACCAGGAGAAGGGTGATATCGACCTTCGCCATGTTGATACTCATCACCAACTGGCTGATATATTCACCAGGCCTTTAGACGAATCAACCTTTAATAGGTTGAGGGGTGAGCTTGGTGTGTGTTTCCCCTTTTAGATGGGGAAGCATTTTTGAGTTGTTTCCTAATCTGACTCTTTTACTTTGATCTTCTTTTCTGTTGCATTCTAGCATACGCATTTACATTCTGGGCTTCATGTTTATAATCACTAGAATGTAACTATGCTCTGTTTAGTATGCTCCGATGCTTATGTTGATACTTGTAGCTTATGCTCTTTTTGATCATTAATACATGTTATGAGTTGAGCCATTTTTGAATGGTGAATTTGCTTAATGTATATAAAATCTGAAAATGTTCACCATTGAGATATGCAACTAGCATGTGTAGAGTGTGTTGAGTCCATTCCTGCTTTTCATATATGCTGGGTTGCTATGTCTCTAGTTCTGAGTCATTCACTTGCTTGGTCTGTTCATATCATGTTTAAAATTTGAACCAAGTTTTAGTGAATTGAAAAGATCGAGATGGGATTGCTTGCCAACACCTCACGGTATCGAGACTGTTTCTCATTGCACTTTGAGTTAAACTTGAGCCGTGTAGTGTATGACTGAAACCGTAGCTTTAAGCTTCTGATTGCTTCGGCATAGGCTTCGCTCGGTTGAAAAGTTAGGCAATGACAAGCTTTCAACCTCTCGCAATCACATGCTAAATAGTTGAACTTGTGAATTCTTTACCGCTGCAACTCCGATATAAAAATGAAATCACAAGTATATGCTTCTTTCCTATGCATGATGATTGCACTTTGCTAGGGGTAGTTCACCTTGTATACATGTTTAGCACTTGTTTGGATTCCTACCTATACATGTGTAGTGCTATTTTGATGGTGACTATCTTTTTGGCTAAAAACTGCTCACTTGCTCATATGCTTCATATTTTGTATCTGTGATCAGTTTGAGCCTTCGCTATTTGAGTGCTTAGTTGTGTCATTGGAGCTATACCGACTAAAGCATTTTTGCACTCTTTTGATTATATGCCTGAAGCTGCTAACTTGCATTTCTGACTTCATATGCATTTTGGAAGGGGGAGTTGCGTTGGCTCAAAAGAAGAGTTTGTGCTTGATAAGTGCATTTTCAACTAAGGGGGAGAGTTTTTGCAAATCATATGACTCCTGGCGTTCAACTAAGGGGGAGCTTTTGCTAAGGGGGAGTCCCGGGTTGCTTGCACTTGTCGAGGGGAGTTTGCTAGTTGTGTTGAGCCGTTGCCTCTGTCTTGAGGGACTAGCAAGCATTTTCCTCATTTGGCGTCGAGGTTGATTTTGATTGGTTCGGAGACCTTTCGGTTGTTTTTCAATTGGTTCGGAGTGGTTTTCGTGCTAGTTGTGTTGAGCCTCTGTGCCTCTATCTTGAGGGACTAGCATTTTGCCATTTTTAGCTCTGATTTTCGATTGGTATTTTGCTAGCGGTGTTGAGCCTGTTCTACCTCTTCTTGAGGGCTAGCTTTGCTTTGCTTGGTTGCGTCGAGCCGTTGCCCATGTCTTTGGGGACCAAGTTTTCGCTTCTTCCACTTGACCTTCTTCGGCTTTGCTACGCTTTTGGGTCATTTGGTTGAGTTCTCTTCTTCTCCTTCTTCCTTTCTTTTCTCTTTCTCTCTTTATGATTTGTGTGAGTAGTTGACAATGCACTCATCAAGGGGGAGATTGCGCATACATGGGGGTATGTCGAGTCTCTAAGTGATGAGTGATTGTCAACGGGTTTGATCGCATGTTCTTTGGCTTGTGTTGTGCAGGTGTCGAGCACGGAGATAGTGATCGAGGGCAAGGTGAAGGTCAAGTTGAGACGTGCTGTGCCGATGGACTGGGTGCGATGAAGGATGGGCGTGCCGTGCGGCGGACGTGCCATGCCGATGGATCGAGCAGTGAAGGGCGGACGTGAGGCTTGGACTGAGGGACCGGAGTGCCTGAGGATCAGCTGTGGTGGCTGGCAGCCTGGGACAGCGACGAGCGGAGACTTGCGGGGCACGGTGTTGCTCGGGTCGAGGCCCTGGGGACACGTGTCGGTGGACGGGGTGCACGGGCGGTGCATCCCCTCCACGACGTCGGTTTGGTGGTAGAGCCAGGGAAAAACCATCGAATGGACGGTTTCCAGGTTTGGGCCTCAAAACCTGGGCGCTGAGGTTTTGCTGAGTTTGGCCTCAAAACTCAGATGCTGGTGGGCTGGTTTCCCGGTTTGGGCCTCAAAACCGGGGGATAGCTGGAAAAGGCTGGTTTCCCGGTTTGGGCCACAAAACCGGGGGTGCAGAGCAAGGGCGGCACGTGGCGGCGATCCGGAGGTTGCGTCGAGGCAACGCTTCGGTTTGTGCGGGCGTGGCCGTCGGATACACCTACCACCGAGTTGGTCCAGAATAACCCTAGGGTTTAGCTGGTTCGCTCTGTAATTAGAATAGAGAGGGGTAGAGTAGGAATTAGACTTAGGTTAGAATTAGGATAAGTAGTCAGGGGAGACACCCTCCTCCCCTATCTCAGTCATTTGCTCTTTCGCACTTAGGGTTTCCTGCTCTCCCATTCCCTGCTGTAGCTAGCTGAGATCCGCAGAGAGACTCACCTCTGTGTACTGTTGATTTTGAGGAAAGGAGGCCGTAACCTCCTTTTCATAGCGTGTGTTTGCGCTTTCGCTGCAAGATCGTGGATGCGATTCGCGTTTCATTCGTATTCTTCGCGGAATCCTTTTTCTCCACGATTTTCCCGTCGCTTGATCTTTTTGTTTGGTTCATCTTTTGCAAAACCGTTTGAACCAAGTTGTTCTAGATCGTGAGGCACTTCCTTCCACCGAAGGAATTCTCCTCTAACCTCACGGTCTAGGAGATCGATCGATTTTCGTTTCGGGTCAAGTTTTCTCCCTTCCCCCGAAATTCTTCGATTCATCGATTTGGAGATAGGTTCGAGCCATGATCTCTTAGGGATAGCTCACTATACTCCTTTTGACTCTTCTCACCAAGTTTGATCCCTAGAGGATTTGTTTTGGGTGAGATCGAGTTGAATCGGTGGACGAACAGCGCTGTTTCGGGGTGACCGAACGCTTGGTCGGGATGACCGGACGCACGGGCAGAGAGTCCGGTCGTTGAATGCTCACTGTGTTCGTATCGTGACTTGACCGGACGCTCGGTTTGAATACTGACTGGACGCATAGGTCCTACTGTTCATTGAGCTTGTCGTCTTTTGACCGGACGCACTGTTGTTGACCGGACGCTCCCTGCTCGTGAGTCCGGTCAGGAACAGTAAGGTTCCAGATCGGTTTTTGTGTGACCGGACGCATCCGGTCCCTGCTGACCGGACGCTGACCAGAGTCCGGTCGTGACTGTTTTGTGCTTGTTCGTTCACTATTCACCTGTGTTGGCGTTTGTGACCGGACGCTCGACAGTCGACCGGACGCTCGACCCTGGTGAGTCCGGTCCAACACAGTGAGCTCCCAGATCGGGTTCTGCACGACCGGACGCGTCCGGTGCTCACAGACCGGACGCAGGCCAGAGTCCGGTCAGTGCAGTTTCACGCGTTTTCGTTCGCGGTTCGCTCGTTCATTGACGGATTCGGTTTCCATCTTTTGCGTAGGCTTTCTAGAGTTGTGTAGTGTCCCGCTGTGCTTCTTGGAAGCATCCACCCTACATCTAGGGTCGTGGACATTAGCAAGCTCTAGGGTTTGTCTCTTAGGGTTGATTTTGGGACAGTGGCTACTAGTTTCCATAAGGAAATTTTGAAGCTCCCATTCACCCCCCTCTGGTCGCTTTCTGGTTGCTTCTCGGTCCTTCAATTGGTATCGGAGCAGGTTAAGGATCTTCCACCTTAGCCGGTTCCAGATCCACAGAAGGCGACATGGATCGCGGCGTGGGCAAACCGTCGTTCTTTGATGAGACGAACTATGCGTATTGGAAGATACGCATGTCGGCCTATCTCCAGGGCATGGGCTCTTCTGTTTGGGAGATTTGCAATAGGGCCGATTACGTTGTCCTGGCTGCTCGTGTCTCTCAGCTTCAGATAGATGAGCATGAGGCCAATAGCCGGGCGCGTAACGCCTTGTTCTCCTGTTTGAGCATGTCGGAGTTTGATCGCGTTTCTCACCTCCCCACGGCTCGTGAGATTTGGGACACCCTCATGCGCTTTCATGAGGGCACCTCTCAAGTCAAATCCCGTCTCTATGAGTCGCACAAGCGGGAGTATGAGAACTTTCGACATATGCCTGGCGAGAGCATAGAAAGCTTATTCGCTCGCTTTCAGGTGATTGTCAACAAGATGCGAGCTAACAAGGAGCTGTTGCCTTTTGACGATCATGAGAGGGCTTTGAAGCTTTTGCACACTCTTGATCGGTCGGTGTGGGACTCAAAGGTCCAGGCGATCATCGAATCGTCTAACTATGAGACTCTCACTTGCGACGAGCTCTTTAGTAAGCTCAAGTCTAGTGAGATTGACGCCATGTCAAGGGCTTCTTATGCGAATCCTTCTGGCCCGACTATGGCTTTGGTTTCTGGCTCTTCTGCTAACCCCTCTGCTGGCTTTGCACTTTCTTCACTCTTTTCTGTCACAGAGGACCAGCTTGAGTCGTTGGGGGATGACGAGTTGGCAATGCTCGCCAACCGGTTCACGCGGTTCCACAACAACCGCATGAACCGTCGCTGCGGAGGAGGACGCTCAGGATGCTATGAGTGCGGGGACCCCGAACACTTCATCGCCAACTGCCCCAAGAAGAACAAGCATTCGGGGAAGGGCGATCATGGGCACAAGTACGACTCCGGCAAGCGCAAGGAGAAGTACGTCCCCGCGAGGCACAAGCGGAGGGGCGGCTTCGACAAGGAGTACATCAAGAAGAAGTACTTGGAGAAGGCCCAGGCTGAGCAGCGTGCGTTCTTCGCCACGCTCAGCGACGTCGACGGCTCGGATGACGACTCCGCTTGCTCAAGCAATGACGAGTCCGAGAAGAAGAAGAGGATCGAGGACAAGCTGAACGGTCTCTGCTTCCTCGCCGACGACGATGGCTTCTGCACCATGGCGCTTGGTGATGAGGTCGACGGCAAGCTAGAGCACACCCCTCGGGACGACGACGACGACGACAACGACACCTCCCAGGTATCCCTCACCCACAACGAGCTTTCTGCTGAGGTCGAGAAGCTTACTGCCGCGCTCCTTAGTCAGGACAAGTTGCTTAGGCGTGCCGCTAGAGAACGCAAGGAGTTTAGGCAGAAGTGGGAGGACACGGTGAGGGAGCTTGAGTTTGCCAAGTCCACCGTGGTCGTGTCGGAGGAGGTTGAGTGTGAGATGTGCACCACGCACATGACTGACCTTCTCACTTTGAGAGGTAAGTATGCTGCGTTGGTAGGAGAGGTGGATGAGCTGAAGGCTAGACCTTCTCTGTTGGGTGCGTGCAAGACTTGTCCTGTCTTGCAATCTGAGTTGGCAGAGAAGAATGCCAAGATTGTGTCTCTTGAGGAGGCCAACTCAGGTAGCACGAGTGTGGCTAGGTGTGTTTTGTGTGAGGGTTTGGAGATGGAGATTGCGAATGTCAAGCATGGCAAGATGCAAACCGAGGAGGAAAACACATACCTTCGGACCATCTTGTCATGGGTCTCTTGTAGTGAGCC
The DNA here is from genome assembly GCA_009763385.1 of Coix lacryma-jobi var. lacryma-jobi. Classification (NCBI taxonomy): domain Eukaryota; kingdom Viridiplantae; phylum Streptophyta; class Magnoliopsida; order Poales; family Poaceae; genus Coix; species Coix lacryma-jobi. Next base: position 116,998,684 of record CM019825.1, on the reverse strand, counting down.
GTAGCTCGGGATGATGATCTCCCAATTCAAGCGAGCTGCTGGAGGTCCGGGTGTAGGTCTTGCTCAGGGTGTTGATCTTTCTGCTTTTGGGAAGATTGGAGAGTCGAGTGGTTTGAACCCGAGTGAGAAGCCCAACTCCACCACTACTCCCAAACTTACCAAGCTTCCACCCAAAGAGCCTCTCAAACCTACCACCAAGGATGGGGTATTTGAGGAACCTCCGAGAGCTCCACCCAAGAACCAAGTGTGGCATCCCAAACCCAACCACCTTAAGAACAAACTGGATACAATGCCACCTATCCAGGAGGAGTTGCCACAGAAGGGCAAAGTGATCCACACCCACAGCCATGAGTACCAACAACCCCCTTTGCGTGCGGTGAGGTACCATTGTGATTTCTGTGGGAGAGATGGTCACTTGAGCGAGTTCTGCTTTAGGCGCAAGAGAGAGGCGCGCCGTGTTAGGGAGATGAACAAACCGGACATGTACCATTCTTTTCATGATGTACATGCGCCGAATGTTCAGAGGAGTGCTCCGAGGAGAGCAGCTAGGCCCAGAGGTCCAGAACCTCAAGTTCCCAGGCCTAGGCAGAGGAGAGCTCCGTGGAGAGAGGCTAGGCCTAGAGGTCCTGAGCCTCAAGTTTCTAGGCGTAGGCCTAGTAGAGAGCGTGCCCGACGGGGTCCTGCTTTTGCAGGCTACGAACCCCGTGGCAGAGGTTTTGTTAAGCGCTTTCCCCCACCGCGTTTGGAGTATCGCGGTGAGCGCTTCTTTCCCAGCGGACCACGTTTTCCTCTACGTGGTGATCGCTCCTCTCGTAGACGTGCTAGAAATGGTTTTTCTGCTAACCGTTCTTTTGAGCAGCCAACCCAACACTGGTATTCTTCCTACTTCACTAACCCCAGTGTTGGACCGTATGCTCACCCTATGTCTTTTTATTGATGTAGGTAAAACGGTTGGAGGACATTTGGTTGGTGGATTCCGGTTGCTCGAGGCACATGACCGGAAACGCCAAGTGGTTCTCCAGCCTTAGCCCTGTTGCCGGAAAGGAGTACATAACCTTCGGCGACAATAGCAAAGGTAAGGTATTATCTCGCGGGTCCGTGCGAGTTAATGAGAACTTTGTGTTGCGCGATGTTGCTCTTGTTTCTAACTTGCATTTTAACCTTCTTTCTGTTTCGCAACTCTTTGACGACGACTATGAGATTCGTTTTAAACCGAATCTCAGTCGTATTTTGGATCCTCAGAGCAATCTTGTGTGTTTGATTTCGCCTTTTAGAAAAGTCTTTCGTGCGAATTTCTCGGAGTCTTTTGGCACTTCTCGTTGTCTTGTGGCTGGACCTTCCTCCTCTGATCTTTGGAAGTGGCATAGGAGACTTGGACATTTGAGCTTCGACTTGCTTGCAAGGCTTAGTTCACTTGGCCTAATCCGAGGATTGCCCAAGTTGCATATGGAGAAGGATCTTGTTTGCCACTCTTGTAGACATGGCAAGATGGTTGCCGCTCCCCACCATCCAGTGACTCAGGTCATGACCAAGCGCCCTGGAGAGATTTTGCACATGGACCTTGTTGGTCCGGCTTGGGTGAGCTCGGTTGGGGGGAAGTGGTATGTGCTTGTTGTTGTTGATGACTTTTCGAGATATTCGTGGGTCTTCTTTTTAGCTGAGAAGACCGAGACTTTCTCCTTTGCTCGCAATCTGATTTTGCGTCTTCAGAACGAGTTCCCTTTGAACTCGATGCGAGCAATTCGGAGTGATAATGGTTCCGAATTTAAAAATTCGGATTTTGAGAAGTTTTGTAACTCTTTGGGTTTAGAGCATCAGTTTTCTTCCCCCTACACACCGCCGCAAAATGGTTTTGTAGAGAGGAAGAATCGGACCCTTGTAGAGATGGCCAGGACGATGCTCAATGAGCATAGGACTCCTAGGCGATATTGGGCCGAAGCTATGAGCACTGCATGCTACATCTCCAATCGCATTTTTCCCTGAGCTTTCTTGAAAAAGACTTCTTATGAGTTGCGTTTTGGAAAACTGCCCAAGGTGAGTTATTTTCGAGTTTTTGGTTGCCATTGTTTTATACTCAAAAAGGGCAACTTGGACAAGTTTGAGTCTCGTTCTTCTGACGGTGTGTTTTTGGGTTATGGCACTCACACTCGAGCTTATCGTGTACTTAACCTTGACACTAACCGAGTCATGGAGACATCCGATGTCACCTTCGACGAGACCATGGTTTGTCCTTCTTCTCGCTTTGAGCGTGCAGGTGACCATGAGGTTGGCGAGCCTCTTTTTGATGATGATGAAGAAGGTGCTGAAGGGATAGATGACCCAACACCTCCTCCACCTGCAGTGCCGCAAAGAGCGGCTTCTACGACGACTCACGGCCCCGACACCTCTTCTTCCTGGGGGCCGTGGGATCCGCCACCCCGAGCGGTACCATTTGTACCCGGGGAGGCACCAGCTGCTGTTGAGGGGGAGGCTACGTCAGCTCGGGAGGCGCCACGACACATCCAGCGCCAGCACCCGCCTCAGTAGATGATCGGCAACATCGACGAACGAGTCACTCGGTCCAGGTCACAACAAATCTCGCACTTCGCTCATTCTGCTTTTGTTGCTAATTTTGAGCCCCGAGATGTTGGACACGCTTTGACGGATCCGGATTGGGTCAATGCCATGCATGAGGAGTTAGAAAATTTTGAGCGAAATCGGGTTTGGGTTCTCGTTCCACCTCCTCCTGAGTGTAAGCCTATTGGGACAAAATGGGTTTTCAAAAACAAGCAAGGAGAGGATGGCCACGTTGTTAGAAACAAGGCCAGGCTTGTAGCGAAGGGTTATAGTCAGAAGGAGGGGATAGACTATGAGGAGACGTTTGCTCCTGTAGCTCGTTTGGAGGCAATTAGGATACTCTTGGCCTTTGCTACATCCAAAGGTTTCAAACTTTTTCAAATGGATGTCAAGAGTGCCTTCTTAAACGGCTACATAGAAGAAGAAGTTTATGTTGAGCAACCCCCCGGTTTTGAAAATCCCAAGTTTCCAAACCACATTTTTAAACTACACAAAGCTTTATATGGTTTGAAACAAGCCCCTAGAGCCTGGTATGATAGGTTGAAAACCTTTTTGCTTGCTAAGGGTTTTAAAATGGGATGTGTAGATAAAACGCTCTTTCTACTCAAGCAAGGCAAAGACACTCTCTTGGTCCAGATTTACGTGGATGATATCATTTTCGGTGGTTCTTCTCACGCTTTGGTTGCCAAGTTTGCAGATACTATGAGCAGGGAGTTCGAGATGAGCATGATGGGCGAGCTGACATTCTTTCTCGCATTGCAAATCAAGCAATCCCGAGAGGGGACATTTGTGCACCAGGGCAAGTACACCAAGGACTTGCTGAAGTGGTTCGATATGGGTGAGGCCAAGCCTCTTCCAACACCCATGTCGACGACGACTGCCCTGGATGCGGATGTGGATGGAGAAGCAGTAGACCAGAAGGAGTACCGCAGCATGATCGAGTCGCTCCTCTACCTGATGGCGACACGCCCGGGCATCCAGTTCGCGGTGTGTCTGTGTGCGCGCTTTCAGGCGTCGCCGCGCACCTCTCACCGTCAGGCGATGAAGCGGATTTTCAGGTACCTTCATTTCACGCCTGAGTTCGGGATTTGGTATTCTGCTTCCTCCACCCTCTCCCTTTGCGGTTATTCGGATGCTGATTTTGCTGGTTGCCGTATTGAGCGCAAGTCCACTTCTGGGACTTGCCAATTTATTGGTTCTTCTCTTGTTTCGTGGTCTTCTCGCAAGCAGTCTAGTGTCGCTCAGTCCACTACAGAGGCTGAATATGTTGCTACGGCTAGCTGCTGTTCCCAGTTACTATGGATGATGGCCACTTTGCGTGATTTTGGTTTGAGCTTTTCTCGCGTGCCTTTGCTTTGTGACAGCACGAGTGCCATTAGCGTTGCTAAGAACCCCGTGCTTCACTCGAAAACCAAACACATTGATGTGCGCTTTCATTTCTTGCGAGACCACCAGGAGAAGGGTGATATCGACCTTCGCCATGTCGATACTCATCACCAACTGGCTGATATTTTCACCAAGCCTTTAGATGAATCAACCTTTAATCGGTTGAGGGGTGAGCTTGGTGTGTGTTTCCCCTTTTAGATGGGGAAAACATTTTGGATCTTGTATCATAGACTGACTCTTTTATTTTGAGTTTCTTTTCTTTGCATTTTAGCATACGCATTTACATTCTGAGCTTCATGTTTATAATCACTAGAATGTAACTATGCTCTGTTTAGTATGCTCCAATGCTTATGTTGATGCTTGTAGCTTATGCTCCTTTTGATCACAAATACATGTTATGAGCTGAGCTATTTTTGAATGGTGAATTTGCTTAATGTATATAAATCTGAAAATGATCACCATTGAGATATGCAACTAGCATGTGTAGGGTGTGTTGAGTCCATACCTGCTTTTCATATATGCTAGGTTGCTATGTCTCTAGTTATGAGTCATTCACTTGCTTGGTCTGTTCATATTATGTTTAAAATTTGAACCAAATTTTAGTGAATTGAAAAGATCGAGATGGGATTGCTTGTCAACACCTCACGATATCGAGACTGTTTCTCATTGCACTTTGAGTTAAACTTGAGCCGTGTAGTGTATGACCGAAACCGCTGCTTTAAGCTTCCGATTGCATATGCATAGGCTTCGCACGGTTGAAAAGTTAGGCAAAGACAAGCTTTCAACCTCTCGCAATCACATGCTGAAATTAAACTTGTGTAATTTCACTGCTGCAACTCCGATATAAAAATGAAATCACAAGTATATGCTTCATTCCTATGCATGATGATTGAACTTTGCTAGGGGTAGTTCACCTTGTATACATGTTTAGCACTCGTTTGGATTCCTGTCTCTACATGTGTAGTGCTATTTTGATGGTGACTATCTTTTTGGCTAAAAACTGCTCACTTGCTCATATGCTTCATATTTCGTATGTGTGATCAGTTTGAGCCTTCGCTATTTGAGTGCTTAGTTGTGCCATTGGAGCTATACCGATTAAAGCATTTTTGCACTCTTTTGATTATATGCCTGAACCCCCTAACTTGCATTTCTGACTTCATATGCATTTTAGAAGGGGGAGTTGTGTTGGCTCAAGGGAAGAGTTTGTGCTTGATAAGTGCATTTTCAACTAAGGGGGAGAGTTTTTGCAAATCATATGTCTCCTGGCGTTCAATTAAGGGGGAGCTTTTGCTAAGGGGGAGATTTTCAGATCTTTATGCTCTTCTCTTGTTGGACCTAAGGGGGAGTCCCTGGTTGCTTGCACTTGTCGAGGGGAGTTTGCTAGTTGTGTTGAGCCGTTGCCTCTGTCTTGAGGGACTAGCAAGCATTTTCCTCATTTGGCGTCGAGTTCGATTTCGATTGGTTCGGAGACCTTTCGATTGTTTTTCAATTGCTTCGGAGTGGTTTTTGTGCTAGTTGTGTTGAGCCTCTGTGCCTCTATCTTGAGGGACTAGCATCTTTGCCAGTTTTTGCTCCGATTTTCGATTGGCTTTTGCTAGCGGTGTTGAGCCTGTTCTACCTCTTCTTGAGGGCTAGCTTTGCTTTGCTTGGTTGCGTCGAGCCGTTGCCCATGTCTTTGGGAACCAAGTTTTCGCTTCTTCCACTTGACCTTCTTCGGCTTTGCTATGCTTTTGGGTCATTTGGTTGAGTTCTCTTCCTCTCCTTCCTCCTACCTTCTTCTTTCATTTTATGATTTGTGTGTGTAGTTGACAATGCACTCATCAAGGGGGAGATTGCGGATACATGGGTGTATGCCGAGTCTCTGAGTGATGAGTGATTGTCAACGGGTTTGATCGCATGTTCTTTGGCTTGTGTTGTGCAGGTGTCGAGCACAGATACAGTGACCGACGGCGAGGTGAAGGTCAAGTTGAGACGTGCCATGCCGATGGACCGGGTGCGGTGAAGGATGGGCGTGCCGTGCGGCGGACGTGCCATGCCAAGGTACTGAGCGGTGAAGGGCGGACGTGAGGCTTGGACTGAGGCACCAGAGGCCCGAGGATCAGCTGTGGTGGCTGGCAGCCTGTGACGACGACAAGTGAAGAAGTGTGGTCATGTGTTGCCTGAGTCGTGGACTCAGGGACACGTGTCGGTGGACGGGGTGCACGGGCTGTGCATCCCCTCTACGACGTCGGTTTGGTGGTAGAGCCAGGGAAAAACCATCGGATGGACGGTTTCCAGGTTTGGGCCTCAAAACCTGGGCGTGGACGGTTTCCGAGTTTGGCCACAAAACTCGGGCTGAGGGTTTCCGAGTTTGGCCACAAAACTCGGGCTGAGGACGGTTTCCAGGTTTGGGCCTTAAAACCTGGGCGCTGAGGTTTTGCTGAGTTTGGCCTCAAAACTCAGATGCTGGTGGGCTGGTTTCCCGGTTTGGGCCTCAAAACCGGGGGATAGCTGGAAAAGGCTGGTTTCCCGGTTTGGGCCACAAAACCGGGGGTGCAGAGCGAGGGCGGCACGTGGCGGCAATCGGAAGGTTGCGTGGAGGCAACGCGGACGACTTGTGCGGGCGTGGCCGTCGGATCTACCTACCACTTGAGTTGGTCCAGAATAACCTTAGGGTTTAGCTGGTTCGCTCTGTAATTAGAATAGAGAGGGGTAGAGTAGGAAATAGACTTAGTCTAGAATAGGATAAGTAGTCAGGGGAGACACCCTCCTCTCCAATCTCAGTCATTTGCTCTTTCGCACTTAGGGTTTCCTGCTCTCCCATCCCCTGCTGTAGCTAGCTGAGATCCGCAGAGAGACTTGCCTCTGTGTACTGTTGATTTTGTGGAAAGGAGGCCGTAACCTCCTTGTCGTAACGTGTGTTTGCGCTTCGGCTGCAAGATCGTGGTTGTGATTCGCGTTTCTTTTGTGTTCTTCGCGGAATCCTTTTTCTCCACGATTTTCCCATCGCTTGATCTCTTTGCTCGGTTCATCTTTTGCAAAACCGTTTGAACCAAATTGTTCTAGATCGTGAGGCACTTCTTTCCACCGAAGGAATTCTCCTCTAACCTCACGGTCTAGGAGATCGATCGATTTTCGTTTCGGGTCAAGTTTTCTCCCTTCCCCCGAAATTCTTCAATTCATCGATTTGGAGATAGGTTCGAGCCATGATCTCTTAGGGATAGCTCTTTATACTCCTTTTGACTCTTCTCACCAAGTTTGATCCCTAGAGGATTTGTTTTGGGTGAGATCGAGTTGAATCGGTGGACGAACAGCGCTGTTTCGGGGTGACCGGACGCTTGGTCGGGATGACCGGACGCACGGGCAGAGAGTCCGGTCGTTGAATGCTCACTGTGTTCGTATCATGACTTGACCGGACGCTCGGTTTGAATACTGACCGGACGCATAGGTCCTACTGTTCATTGAGCTTGTTGTCTTTTGACTGGACGCACTGTTGTTGACCGAACGCTCCCTGCTCGTGAGTCCGGTCAGGAACAGTAAGGTTCCAGATCGGTTTTTGTGTGACCGGACGCATCCGGTCCCTGCTGACCAGACGCTGACCAGAGTCCGGTCGTGACTGTTTTGTGCTTGTTCGTTCACTGTTCACCTGTGTTGGCGTTTGTGACTGGACGCTCGACAGTCGACCGGACGCTTGACCCTGGTGAGTCCGGTCCAACACAGTGAGCTCCCAGATCGGGTTCTGCACGACCGGACGCGTCTGGTGCTCACAGACCGGACGCAGGCCAGAGTCCGGTCAGTGCAGTTTCGCGCGTTTTCGTTCGCGGTTCGCTCGTTCGTTGACGGATTCGGTTTCCGTCTTTTGCGTAGGCTTTCTAGAGTTGTGTAGTGTCCCGCTGTGCTTCTTGGAAGCATCCACCCTATATCTAGGGTCGTGGACATTAGCAAGCTCTAGGGTTTGTCTCTTAGGGTTGATTTTGGGACAGTGGCTACTAGTTTCCGTAAGGAAATTTTGAAGCTCCCATTCACCCCCCCTCTGGTCGCTTTCTGGTTGCTTCTCGGTCCTTCACTTTCTTATCTTTACAACTATGAGGTCCCCGACCATGGCCAGAGCGGACGGCGGCGCACCGAGCGCCGGCGAGCCTTACGCCGGTCAACTCCGGCCAGTAGAGACCTAACGGACGCGAGCACCAACATCGGCAAGTCACCCGCAGCCGATAGAGCTCCTAACCCTAACCGCTACCACTCCGGTGAGGTCTAGCCACGCACGGCGGCGGACCGGATCATGGCGGAGCTGTTCCAGCGAACCTAGGATAGTAGCAGTAGAACGGAGGGGCTAGGAAGTTCCAGTAGCTCACCCTGATGCTGACTATGTAGCTGGTTCAAGCGGAGGATGAACGGAGAGGAAAGTTCCACGGAGCAGTGGCTTGCGGCGGCGAGCTCCGGCGAAGAAGACGATGTTCCGGCGAGACCTGAGCGCCAAAAGGAAAACCATTGAGCCGATGAGTAACGTGGGGTCAAGGCGAAACAGAAACATGAGACAGGGAGAGTAGAGGAGTGCCCGGTTGAGCGGACCACGGCGAGATCGAGCTCGGCGGCGATTTTGCCCGGCGGAAAGAAGAACGGCGAGCACGAGCTCTCTGAGGCAGTAGGGGTCGAAGGAATGGGCTCTGGAGATGTGCAAGGAGGTAAGGGAGTTATAGTTGCGGTCAATTTTGGATGAGGACGATCAGAGGCAGTGAATTTGAGGTTTGGACGGAAAGGAGTCCGTCGGTGCCCTAGGTGGCAAAACGGCGACGGCGAGCTCAGGAGAAGGTGCCACGACGCGAGGGAGAGCGCCAGCAGCTGCTTCACTTTGCCATGAACACGGTTGCGCGCTCATTCGGGAGAGATTGACGCCCTTCGCACGAGCAGCAGTGATCAAAATATCGGCTTCCTGCCGCCATGAACAGGGAAACAAACATATCCCCCCTTCTCCTTTATACCCTTTCAAAAATTTAGAAATTACTTTGGATTTTTGAATATAAGTTGAAAATATGTTAAAATATCAAATGCTCAGAATTCAATACTGAACATTTTTTATTTTTGCAACATATGCAAAATATGCTTAGATTTTGAATTAGGGTTTGAAAATCAAAAGGGAACAAAAAGGGTAAAAGGGTATTTTCCCAATTACTTTTGATTTCGTATGAAAACTTGAAAAACTTTATACATCAAAGTTGATCCTTTCAAAAATGGAGCAACTTTGCTTTTTAGGGTTTACCCAAATTCTTTTTAGATTTAGAATTATGAAAAAGGGGACAAAAATAGGGTTTTTAACTTAATTAAATTACTTAATTGAATTCCGACCAAATTCGAATTATACCTCAATGGTGACTTGAAACATGATCCAAATACACCTTTGAGACATAATACCAAGATGTGGTACAACATTCAATTACTATATAAGAAATTACCATAGTACCCTTATATAGCATAAAAGCACTATTCACAACAAGAAAGCATAGACTAGGGTTGCAAACTTAAACACTCCTTATCCACTAAGCACAAGCATAAAGAATAAAACTTGTTTTTAGTGAATGAAAAATTGGGTTATCAACTCAAATGAAATGCTAGTGCATATGATGACATGTCAGGTTTTAGTCTGCTTAACACCAGAGTGTTACAGCTACAGTCGACCCTATCGAACAGGGCACGAGGTCTCACTTGGATTTCCCCGTTACTAGCTCACCGGGAACCTCAATACTCGCCCGCTCGTGGTAGTACGAGGCATCCCCCCTCGCATCCGATCGAAAGGACTCGCGGGATGACAAGCCAGGGCAACCGGCGTGCCGGACAGCTCGAAGAGCCGGCCGGTCGGTTCAGCCTGGCACCCCTCGATGAAAGAGGGTCTAAAAACTCGGGGGCTCGACACTCCTGAACCTAAAAAACGCAACTAACACTCACGCTCGTGAAAAAGCCCACGAGGGAGTCCTAACCACTCCCCCGTGGCCTCGGGGGCTACACCCGCGGGTGTCGCACGCACGACACCCACGGAATCGAAACAACTAAACCCTCGAGAACCAGTTAGTAACCCTCTAGATCCCGGTAGAGAGCCCCTGCTCGAGTGCCAGCACCCAAACAAGGGCTTGGGGGCTACTGTCGGGGGACCGCAAAAGGGGTACCCCCGATCAACGCAAAACAAATAGGTTAAACCTAGAACACCAATTAATAAACCCAGCTAGACTAACCTTCCAAAGAACCGACCCCTCGAGGCCTGCAACGCTGGCCCACTGCCAGAAAGCGTGGGCTCGCCAAAGCCTTACCGGCCGCCTCCTGGTAGCCTACCCCTCGAGCCCCGGCGCGTAGGCCACGAACCCGCTACAGTCGTGCACCGCTCCTCGGGACCCTGCGCGGGGACCTCGAGCCTCTCCAGCACGATAGCCTATCCCTCGAGGCTCATTACACCCCAGGCCTCGAGCTGGAGCCCAACTTCCACTCACCCGAGCCCTCCGCGCGAGGGCTCGGGCGATCGCTCCACTACCCTTCGAAGCCCCCCACGAAGAGGAAGCTTCCCGCTCCCCAGCTCTGACGACCGTACCAACCCCACACAGCGCATTTAATGCTTTCACCTACTCCGGTCACATCCTCTGGCACACGATGTGTGCCACAGCGAGCCAGAGTCAGGGTCAAACCTCGTTTTCACCACAGGCATAGTCAAAAGGGGACGTACAACACTGTTAAGCCATACCCTACACTGTTGCACGTCCAAGCCACGTCTTGAGGCCCGGATACCTGCTGCTCAATCGGGTTTCCCGGAACTTGCCCATACCTGCGAGGACTCGAGCCCCCCGTAGGCGCCACCTCGAGGCCGGCTCTGAGCCCCTCGAGCCCCGGCTACTATCATGCTATTGGAGGACAGGTACCCCAAGACTCGGAGGGACCCAGCCACGTCATGTACGTGCCGGAATGGACGCTGCATGGCCTCACATCGCCACGCCTCCACGTCCGCGCCCGGGAGGGAGGCCATGCTTCAAGGACGCTTCAACAGCAACCCCCACGTCGGCTCCAGTGGCATCGACAAGACGGGATTCCTACTCTCCGCCGTATTAGGCATTGTACATCCCGACTCCTGTACCACACCTATGTAACCCTGGCCTCCTCCTGCTCTATAAAAGGGGACACCAGGGACCTTCACTCACCCGGTTACACAGATACGGCTAGACACACACGTACACACATGTCCGCACAAGTCCACTCTACACACACATACGAGTCCGGACTCCGGTCCACGCTCGTTGAGCTTGTATTGCCCCTGTACAAGCACTTAGGTGCAAGTAATACAAGAATCTCCTCCCCCCGCTGGACGTAGGGCCTTCTTTGCCCGAACCAGGATAAATCTTGTGTCCCCTTGCATCACCATCCAGAAAGAGAGCACGCGATCATATTACTAGTTGGTGTCATACCCCCGGGGTCGAAACACCGACACATAGGTATATGTTAACTTAGCTAGAATAATAAAATATCAAAATAGGATAGTTTCCCTTTTCACAACATTAGATAGTTTCCCTTTTAATAAAATGAGAACAAGAGCTCCGACTGAGAAGAAGAAGATCCTTCACCAAGCAAGAAGCCAGCTTGGGGGAGACTCCCGCTCCGATAAGGTATGTCTCAAGCCTACACTTTACATTCAGTTCTTAAATTCTATATCTTTTGAATGTCACATGCTTGCCTAAATAACCACTCCATGAATAAAATTGATAAAATCTGCTTAAACAAGTTGAAACCTGAATAAGATTTGAAATATGTCATGCAAATGCTGTTGTTATGGTTTGAATGACTAGTCTTATCTAAGTTGTAGCTTTTGTGGGTTGCACATGCTTTAACTGAAATCATGCTTAGTGAGTAAAGTTAGTAAGAAATGGAGTAATTCTTTAAACTTGCTAAGGTGAAATTAGGACCTAATCTAGAGGATTTCTTTTAAAAATTATGAAAACCTTGCTAAGAGTTCCTCCTAGATTTTTTATCCCATCCCACCACGAGCCAAACATTTGTTAGTCATTAGTCAAAACCACAAAGAGCTTTGTTTGTGTTGAGCTTTGTTAGACCTCATAGATCTTAGTAGAGAAGCTTATCATATCTTTTGAATCAAGATTCACGCACACCCACCATAATTTGCCTACTTTCCACTTTGGAAGTTTGCAACCACCAAATAAATTGCTTATTCTCTACACCGGAGATATGCAATACCCTGCCAAACATCCCATTGCTAGCCTTATGCTTATTCCTACACTGGGAATAAGCATTTCTCCCTCTTCCCCTTTTTCATTTCAAAAATCCTTTCCTATAGATGTCTGGGGAAATCTAGAGCTAAAAGAGAGAGAGAGAAAATGAGCAAAGTAGCTCAAGAAAGGACTATGTCCTGAAAAAAAAGTGAGCAAAGTAGCTCAAGAGAGGACTATGTCCTAAGAAAATGTAAGGACACATCTTTGGTCTACTCACTATGTATCCAAAAAAAAGAGAGAGAGAGAATTATCATTAGCTCTAGACCCCAAAAATTAACTAGGAAGGATTACGAAATATCTCTCTATACACTTCCACATAACCACACATGCACATCTTGATCAATTTTTATGATTTGCTGCTCCTTATGATCTGAGTGTCTAGCTTAGCAATAAACATCAGGCAATTTGCTCATGGTTCTTAGCCCACCTATAACTCCACATATCATTCTTTAGAAATAGGAGAGGCCACATTTTGGCCTAAGTGAGGATTTAAACACCATTGAGTGATTGAGTGAATCTTGGAGGACTTAAGCAAGTTGTTATCTTTTGAAAACTTTGAAAAACCTCCAGACAGAATCCTAGTCAAACCTAAGCAAGATAAAAGTTTCCTATCTACTGCTTTATTTCACTCTTGCATGTTTGAAGTGAAAAGCTATAAGCCCCACATTGCTATGATTAATGATATATGCTAAGTTATTTCTCACTATACAATATGCACTTGCAGACATCTTAAGTTGCTATCCATTTCATGCTCAATGCTTAAACCGCATTGTTGCTCGAGGACGAGCAACATGTTAGCTTGGGGGAGCTTGTTGACGGTCCTTAAACACCTGTTTTACCATCAACATTTGACCCTAAAGTCCACCAAAATGGCATGAAATGTAGTCAAATAGGTTTCAAACTAACCGAATTCCACATGTCCATAGAATTTTATTCGAATGCAGGATTTGAACCAAATTTGGACATATGGACCCACCAGAGGCCAAGCCCACTCAGCAGGGCCCAAATGGGCCTAAGGGGGGTGGCGCCCGCCACCCCTAGGTGGCGCCCGCCACCTCTAAGTGGCGCCCGCCACGTGGGTTGGCCCAAGTGCCACTCCCTGCCACGTCACCGATCAGTGTGACCTCCCCAATGCCAAATCCTGGCCCTTGGTCACTAGGTCAGTGGCATCAGACGGCTCAGGGAGGAGTGGCATGGATCAAGGCTGAATGTCGGTTGCTAGGACATGCAACCGACCTCCAAACCGCCTTGGACAACCACCTGGATGCCGTTGAAGCAGAGGCGGTTCATCCAACGGCCTGGGGACTGGCGGTCGCCAGTAGGGGGTGGCGCCCGCCACCTGACCTAACCCTAGGTCGGTTGGCTGCCCACTATAAGAACCCCCCTCACTCATTTGGGCTATAAATACCCCCCTGCGGCATCACTTCATTCATATCCCTCATATCCCACACTTCCAAGAGAAGCAAAGCAAGAGAAGCAAGTGAGAGTTAGGTTAGAAGCTTAGAGAGCTTAGGCAAGTAGGTAGCTAGTAGAGCAAGGCATCTTCGCCCTCGCGGTAGCGCTGCTCAAGGCTTAGCTCAAGAGTAGAGGAGTGCGAGTGATCGGTTCTGGAGCTGTGAAGAGTCTTCCTTCATCTCCAGTTCAGGTTTTGCTCTTGTTACTCAAGCATTTACTATATTCTAGTTCATCATTTCAAGTATTACTTTATTCTACTTATCAGTATTGAGTGGTATACTTGATTGATTGCTTGAGTGCCTAGCTATCCTACAGTTCAATTCACTTAGCCATAGTAGTTAATCTCTAGTGAGCTTAGTGTTTGATCTTTGCCAATAGGTTGCTTAGTTAGTTTAGTGTTTATCTTATTAAGTCAAGCGTTTGCTCTGACGTCCGCAAGGGTGTCTCTATTCAAAGCTAGGGTAGAGATAGTTAGAATATAGTTAAGCGTGGTGCTTAGTTATAGACTTACCTTCAGATATGGCTGGACCCCCGGATATCTGTGGTAGCAAGCAGGTGGTGACAGCCCTGTGCGCCTTGAATTCCACCACGTAGTTGGCCCAGTTTAACAGTAAGGCTCATTGTGCAAGCGTTCAACCTGAGTAAGTGGTAAAGGCTAGTACGCCTCGATACCTGACAAGATAGGAATAAAACTTTACTCAGCTTAGTTGCTTTATTGTCTTTTGCCTGCCTTGCTTCGTAACTATCTCGCTTCATAGTTATCTTGCTTTGTAGTTATCTAGGATTAGTTATCAGGAGTAGTTAGTTATCTTAGTTACCTTTAGTTATCCTTAGCTATTCCCTTTATCTACCTATCCATCCACCTTACCTTAGCCATCCATTTCATCCTTACCTATCCACCCATATATTCTTTCTAGCCTCTCTTCTTCCCTTTTCCCTTTTCTCTTTTCTTCGACTCTCATCCCCTCCTTGACTCGACTCATACACCACCCTAGCCTTCCCTTGGGATCAAATAAATCGACACCTGGTACTCACAGGCGAAGTGCTACTACGATAGTTCTATGCACTTGCAGAATCTCCTCCTGGTAGATTGCATTCTCGCTAGCTAGCTCCTACTAGTGTCGGGATTGACAACCCCGCTTGGCATTAGTAGATAGCTGCTTTAGCTCCACTCCTTTAGGTATAGTGACCGGTCTTGCTTCAAGCATTTCTGGCGCCGTTGCCAGGGAATAATTTGTGAATCAGGAACATCCGATGAAGATTCATGGATTATTTCTAAAATAAAACATTGTTAGGCAAAAGTTAGTACTGTGAGTAAAGAAAGGTGATCGGCTAAAATTATACCTAGAGATTGTGGGAGAGCATCCTGATGAGTATTGGGAGAAGGAGGCATAGTTGATTCTGCATTATAAATCTCTATATCCTAGACAAGAGAAAGGGGGATCAGAATCAGGATCCAGATGAAAGGGATGAAGCCAAAAGCAATTTTCATACTTCTGTAGTAACATCCTTGATTGGTGGTGGCTGACTCTCTTCAGAAGTTGAATGCTTCTTGGTCTTGGTCTTGGTCTTGGACCTCTTTGCTTTAGAAGGGCCAGCCTCCTTTATGAAGGTGCTGAGGGGTTGGTCATCAGGGATCTCAGCAGCTTTCCTCTTCATTATTGTCCTAATGGTGGGAGCATCCCAACCAAGTCTTGTGTTTGGGCACCATACGTTATAGTTTACTTGAGGGGGAGTCAGGTTGGTCAAATCCTGCAGACATTCATCTTAGTATCAAAAATAAAGCAAACATGTTTGGCATAAAGATTAGAAAAGAGGGAAGTGGAAGCATACCTCATCATTTGCTTGAAAATATGAGTCCAAGCTAAAACAGTAGCTGGAAACAGCCTCATTAAACAAATGTAAGCTCCATTGTTGCCACCAGGTATCAAAGGAAGAGGAGGCAAATGATTGACAATTCCATCCTCTGATGACCTTTGAAGAGATAGACTGTTCTAGCTGAAGGATCATGTCATACTCTATTGCTGAAAGCACAACCTCCCTTGCCTTCAGTTTATCAGCAAAGAATAGAGCTGGGGGCACTTGAAAGGTCCTAGTTTGGTTTTGGTAATTGAGTGACAACTTAGGTGGACTAATATGTGTTTAAGTGTAATACATAGGTGATTAGTCCACAGGTGATCATGTATGAGCAACATATGCCATAGAGGTGAATTGGCTTGGATGATGTTGCAAGGCTCATGCATGTGATGGAGGAGCTTATTGCATATGTGACATGACATGTGGTCATATGGCTAAGATGGTGAACATAAAGGCAAGGCTTGGCTTGATGGACCGGTTGCGAAGGTGAAGGGCAAGTTGGAGGCTTTGAAGCCATTGGTACCGAGTGTCGGGAGGCTTGAGCAAAGACTTGGCACCGAAGGACCGAAGCAATGGTGAAGAGCAAGTGAGCTCAAGATCGATGGACCATGGAGGCCATGTGATGATATGAAGTTGATCATATCATTTGATGATAGGTTGGTGCATGTGTTGCATAAACACCGAAGGAGATGAAATGGAATGCGCAAGACAAAGGTATATTTGTAGGGCATTTCATTTCACCGGTCATAGGTGCGTAGAGAAGTTGATGACCAGATTTAGGATAGATGGGCGTCGTACTATTAAGAGGAGCAAACTTGTTTGCATATCGGTCATCTAGTGCCACTTGAGCGATATAACTTTGCGATGTTACTAGGATCGAGTGGCGTGGTGAGTGAAAGTGAAAATCCTTTGAAAATGATTGTGAAAATGCTAACACACATGCACATGGTGTTGTACACTTGGTGGTGTTGGCACATTTGCAAAGGAGAAGTTGTTAGAGAAGAAGTTGTGTTGTAAGAGGTGTTGTGGAGAAGTGGGTGAAACTAGTGGATAGTCGCTCTCCCTCCAGCAGAGCTTGCGAGGCAGGATTCAGCGGTTTTTGGAGAAGTGGTGTGCTCTGGGTGCATTAGACGCTGGTCTGAGAGGCATCAGACGCTGGGTCGAGCGTCCGATGAGAAACCCTAGCTACTGACAAATGTTGAAGGAGCATCGGACGCTGGCAACAGACGCTGAGAAAAAACTGTTGCAGAATCTGATGGTGATGATGTGGCGCGAGCTAGCTTTCCAGGGAGCATCGGACGCTGGCCTACGTCCGATGTGGAACCATCTGACGCGTCCGTTGTGGTTGGGAGCATTCTGGAACCTCTCTGATGTGTCATCGGACGCTGGGGTGTAGCGTCCGATGCTAAGGGCTCGGCGCGTCCGATGTGAGGATGATCTTGCGCAGAATCGAGCAGAGGCATCAGAGCGTCTGATGCTTGGCATCGGTGCGTCCGATATCACTTTAACTGGCGCGGGAAATGAACTAGCCGTTGGGATCTAATGGATCTATTTCATAGCAGGGGGACACGTGGTGCTCATCGGAGCATCAAACGCTGGGCAGCGTCCGATGGCCCCGACACCAGCTCGTCTGTTGCTAGCGCAGAATGGCCAGTGAAGGGGCATAACGACTAGTTACCCTTGGGGCTATATATAGCGTTGGTAACCGGCCTTGGGCTGGTGGATGAGCACTCTAGAGCCTTTATGGCTTGTGTGGATGTGCTTGGGAGCCCTCTAACTCGCTTGTGCTTGCTAGTGTGTGAATCGATAGCGAGTGAGTGATCGCTAGTGCGTTGCATTGAGAGATTGCATCGAGTGGCACTAGGTGATCGTGTTGCAAGCCGGTGGTGCTTATTACTCTTGGAGGTTGCCACCGCCTAGACGGCTTGGTGATCGAGTCTCTGTCATGAAGCCCGCGTGAAGATTGTGCGTGGCTCCGGAGAAGCTTCGTGAGGGGCATTGTGCTCGCCCTGTGGGAGATCGCGAAGAGCAACTCTAGTGGAGAGAGGTGCGAAGAGCACCAAGTGGTCCGGCCGGATCGGATGCTAGAGCTCCTGGTGAGCACTCCAAACTTTGAGCTTATATGTAGACTCACCAAAGCTATAAAAATGAGATGGCTAAAACAATGAAATTGATAAAAGTAAACTCATTTCTAAAGCTTGCATGTGAACAACAAAAGCATCTACTTTATGTTACTACTTGTTCACATGATGAGCTAAAATTGACTCATGAGGAACTTAGTGTTGCTCATGATAACATGGTACAAGACCATGCTTTTCTCAGTAAGAAGCTTTCTAATGAAGAAACTAAAGCTACTGAGAGCTCATCATTTGGGTCAAATGATCAATCACATATTTGTGCTAACCCATGTGATGTAGAGAAAAAGCATGTATCCACCTCTTGTGATGATTTATTATCTATGCCATGTTCTTCACATATAGTTGCTTGTTCTACTTCTATGTCTTGTGAGACTAACCTTTTGAAGGAGAACAATAAGCTTAAAAGTGAAGTGAAGAAATTGAGCAACAAGTTAGAGAGGTGTTACAACTCAAAAGTCACCTTCGAGCATATGTTGAGCAATCAAAGAAGCTATGGTGACAAGAGTGGCATTGGCTTGAACAAGAGCAAAGGCAAGAAGATGAAGAAGCAAGAAGAAAAGAAGTTATCTCATTTCATGTGCTACCAGTGCCACGAAATGGGACACTTTGCTAAGCATTGCCCAACCAAGAAACCTCAAGTATTGCCACAAGAAAGGAAGCCCCAGGTTCAAATCAAGAACAACCACCATGATGGTGACTTGATGAAGAAGAAGAAGAAGAAAACAAGAAGGGGTGGAAGAACAAGGTATCCAACTCATATCCTTGATGCCAAGATGATGATGAGCAAGAATGAAGATAAGAAGAAAGATTTGGCTCACATCAAGTGCTACAAATGTGATGATATGGCACACTTTGCCTCGAGGTGTCTTACCAAGCTTGAGAAGAAGATTCAAGCAAAAGAGAAGAGGCAAGTCAATAAGGAGCAACACATGAGCAAGGAAGAAAAGGCTCAATTAAAGAGAGTTTGCTACTCATGCCGGGAAAGGGGACACATGACTAATTCATGTCCCCTGGGTAAAAATTCTAAGCCTATTTCAATTGATGATGATAATGTGCTTAGGAAGGATGAAAATGGTACCTCTAAGGCTACTATTGCAACTCATCCCGCTACTCATACTAAGGCTATGCCAAAGTATGTTGCACCTAACTTGAGAGGACCCAAACAAGTTTGGGTACCATCAAACCGTGGATGAATGTGTGTAGGTACCATGGCATTGGAGACTTGATTCAATTGATTCCTGACGGACCAGAATGTCAGAGACATCATCAGAAGATGATTACTTGGACTAGTCCTGGGAAGTCACGGGAGATCCGAAGACATGATACAAAGTGGACATGGATTAAGACTCTCATTGTAACTTAGTCGAACCACTGAAGGAAGTCTTGTAATTAGAATAGGACTCCTCTGTTGTATCCGACTAGGACTCGGGATATGCCGTGCTTCACTCGGATATATAAGGGGAAGCAGGCGCATACCCCTATCATTGAATCTCAGATCATAACACAAGGCACATGCCACCACTGGACGTAAGGTATTACGCTATTGAGCAGCCTGAACCAGTATAAATCGTTGTCTATGTGTACTCGCCGAGTTCTACGAACGCCGATCCCCACCGAACAAATCATCTGGGAATCCCCAAGACGAGTTGTCAATTAACAAACACCGACAGCTGGCGCGCCAGGTAGGGGCTCTCGGCGATTCCATGATCAAGAGCTCGACGAACCACTTCAACATGTTCTCGGCGGGATCAATTTTCGTTTTTGGCTCATGGACTTGTATCGCGGATGATCAAGGAAAGTTACATCGACACCTTCAACCTAAATCAAAAGCGCAAGCCACGCCAAAGATGGATAATCTCGCCCGGGACCTCGAAAATCTCACAATCCAAAAATTGCAAGGATCTGGGGACCTGGCCGGAGCATCCAACTTCTACTCAGACACGAACTCTCAGTCCGAACAGGACTCGGATTCTAGGCACCGTATCCCCTTTGGACTGCGCAATTCGACAAAGAACTTCCAAGAGTTGATTGGGTCGAATTTACAAAAGTTTCAGCAGATCCCCCTGACAGGAGCCCAGCAGGGACTCGTTTTCAGTTCAACCGAGGAAGGAAACATCGTGCATTGGCCAATACAACCAGCCCCGGCTAGGTTGGTTGGCACAATCGACCAACAACTCTCTTACCAATACGGACATCAGCTCCCCTTTGAGGAGAACGACACCTCAACAGAACTAATCTCCAGTGCTTTCACCTTGGAATCGGTTACGCTGGTATCAACAAACCAAGGCTACACTTGCGAAGTCTTCATGGCAGGACATCAGTCATCACTACGACCCCCAACTCCTCTAGATGTCTTTCGTGATGATGAAAGCTTGAGTATGATACTTGATGACGATCCAGAAGGACTCGGTGAAACCAAGACCTTGAAGGCAGAAAGACTAAGGAAGAATCTAGCCAAAGACGCTCGTAGAAGATGAGCGACTCATCGCAAGGAAGCAATGGAGCGATACCAAGTACGGCTAGAAGAATATAATAGTCGCAGACGCTTGGAAGAGGAAGCTGAGCGTCAAGCTCGTAATAACCGCGATCAAGATATTCAGTCTCAAAATGATCACAATCGATGAGGCGTTGATTGCTCACACAACCTTGAACCCGAGTTCATGAGGGTCGCTGGCCATAAAGTATACCAGACACCCTATCAGAACATCATGGCTCTAGCTATGGAGATTGGAGCAAGAGACAACCGGACGCCAGAGAAGGAGCGCCAGTTGATCATGCTTCAGTCTACCGCACTCCACCTCAAAGGCAGAAACCTCGAGTCCCTAGCCGATGCTCAGGACTCATCCCATCTAAGTCAGAGACGACCCGTTCATGGGCGGCTTGGCCGGGTCCCAGCCAGAAGTCGCCTGGGCAACCGAGTCCCCGACCAGGCAGAAGGTGGAGCCGAGTCATCATACCGAGGAGTCAACAACTTGGCCTCCGATGCAGTAGACCGCTTCCCCTGTTTTTCCCAGTGGCTTCGAGCAGTCCCGTTTCCCCACAAATTCAAACTCGGGAACTACTCCAAGTATGATGGGAAAACAGAACCTAAACGGTGGCTCAAGCAGTCGAGTTGGTAGGAGGAAGCAACGATGTCAAAGCATTGTTTTTACAAATGGCCCTAGAGACAATGCCCCTTGCATGGTTCGACAGACTTAAGTCTGAGTCAATCGACTCTTGGGAACAACTCCATCGCATCTTCATAGAAAACTTTGCGGGTGTCCCCGAGAGGTCAGTTCCTCGGACTAAACTCAGAACTTGCAAGCAGCAGAAAAACGAGACCATGCGAGAGTACTACAGATGTTTTTCTGAGATTCGTTCTACAATCTCAGACATAACTGATAGAGAAGTAATTGATCTCTTCAGCAACGTAATTTGCGAAAGATACAATTACAAAGACTTCATCAAATATGACCCGATCATCGCAGATGACTTCCATCGAGCAGTGAACTCCATGATGGCCACAGAAGAACGCACACAGGAGCACTTCCCCGAAAGGAACATACAAGATGATCAAGGAAATAATTAGAGAGGAACCCAGCCTGCTCAACAGAACACCCGTAAAAGGACCGGGGACAACACTGTAGCAACCATGGAACCTCAGAAGAAAGGGAACAAGCCTTCAAGCTTCGACGACCTCCTAAATGGCCCATGCCCTTTCCATCCGAAAGGAGGACACCCGACAAGGCACTGTCGCCAGCTTAAAGAGCGAGGTTTGAACTCCGACTTCAACAAAAACAAGAAAGACAAGGTTAAGAAGGTAGCTGAAGACCCCACATCAGGGCACTGGCGGTTTCCAACACCCCAAAGGCACCATCAATGTCATATTTGGAGGAGTAACCACCAGTGACAGCAAGCGCCTCCAGAAGCTTTCCTTGCGAGAAATTATGTCTACCGAACCAGCGATTCCCAGATATCTCGATTGGTCCGAGCACCCGATCAATTTCTCTCGAGCACACCAATGGACCAGTGTCTTCAATGCAGGACACTATCCACTAGTCCTGGATCCAACGATCGCCGGGTTCAAACTGGGAAGAGTACTTATAGACGGAGGAGCAGGACTCAATGTCATCTTCTCAAGTACCTTACGCAAGATGAACTTGGACCTAGCAACTCAGCTTACACCATCAAGTGCCCCCTTTTACGGCATAGTACCCGGAAAGACGGCAATACCACTCGGAAGGATAATCATACCCGTCACTTTTCGAACTCTGACTAACTACCGAACAGAGTACATCAGTTTCAAGGTAGCCGACTTCGAATCATCTTACCACGCCATATTTGGACGACCAGCTATTGCCAAGTTTATGGCAGTACCACACTATCCATACCTTCTGCTGAAGATGCCGGGTCCTAAAGGCATTCTAACTTTCAAGGGAGATTTGAAGCGATCTTTCAAATGTGACACAAAAGCTGTCCAAATTGCCGAAAAATCTCAACTCGCCCTGGAGGTACAAGAGCTCGCGCAGATGGTGCATAACACCAAGCCTGGAGATGCAGAGATCCCAGCTAAGAAGGCGGGGACCATCCAGCCACCAGCAGAAGTATCCACAAAAACTATCGACCTGGAAACCGGCGATCCCTCGAAGACGGCGGTTATCAGCGCTCACCTATCTGAAGCATAGGAACTCGCGCTCACCAAGTTCCTCAGGGCAAACAAAGACATATTTTCTTGGAAACCAGCCGACATGCCAGGTGTTCCAAGGAACTTGGCTGAGCACAAATTGGAACTAAAAGAAGGTTCCAGACCCATCAAGCAAAGATTACGACGATTCTCACCAGAGAAAAAAGAAGCAATCAAGAAGGAAATAGCCAAATTACTAGCAGCCGGGTTCATCAGAGAAATTCCCCATCCTGAGTGGCTAGCCAACCTAGTGCTAGTAAAGAAGAAGAATTCTGCAGAGTGGCGCATGTGTGTCGACTACACAGACCTCAACAAACACTGTCCAAAGGATCCTTTTGGATTACCGAGGATAGACCAAATAGTTGAT
The DNA here is from genome assembly GCA_009763385.1 of Coix lacryma-jobi var. lacryma-jobi. NCBI lineage: Eukaryota > Viridiplantae > Streptophyta > Magnoliopsida > Poales > Poaceae > Coix > Coix lacryma-jobi. The sequence continues at coordinate 116,976,022 of CM019825.1, read as the reverse complement.
GCCACCGCGGGTTCTGCCCTATTATCCTTTCTAGATTGTTACTCGGGGTACCATCAGATTGCCCTCAAAGAAGAAGACCAGCCCAAGACATCATTGATAACTCCCTTTGGCGCCTACTGTTATAAAACCATGTCCTTTGAGTTGAAGAATGCAGGAACCACTTATCAACAAGCTATCCAAGATTGCTTAGGCGACCAGATCGGTCGCAACGCGAAAGCTTATGTTAACGATGTGGTCATAAAAACAAAGGATCCGACTACCCTCATAACAGACCTAGAGGAAACCTTTACCCGCATACACACCTACAAATGGAGGCTAAATCCCACAAAATGCATATTCGGAGTACCCTCAGTTACTCGGATTCCTGGTTAGTCATCGAGGTATCGAGGCTAGCCAAAAGCAGATTAAGGCTATCACCAGTATGAAGCCACCAACTTCAGTAAAGGACGTTCAGAAGCTCACCGGGTGCATGACAGCACTTAACAGATTTATCTCAAGGCTGGGAGAAAAGGGATTACCTTTCTTCAAGTTACTAAAAGCCGGTGATAAATTCCAGTGGACGGAAGAGGCTGACAGGGCCTTTGAACAACTCAAAGGATATCTAACCAACCCTCCTATACTATCGCCACAAGAACCCAAGGAATCAATGATGCTATACATCGCAGCTACCACTCATGTTGTGAGCACAGCCATAGTGGTGGAGCGCAAAGATGAGAAGCACGTCTACAATATTCAACGACCAGTCTACTATATTAGTGAGGTGCTTTCCGATTCAAAGGTCAGGTACCCACAAGTTCAAAAACTGTTATATGCTTTAATTATTTCATCAAGAAAGCTACGACATTACTTCGAAGCACACGAGATTGAAAGGATCAAGATGCCCAAGAGGGGGGTGAATTGGGCTTTTCTAAAAACTTCTTGCGATAATAAAACCTATCAAGCCTCAATTAACCCCCTAGTGCCTAGAAGTGTGATGCTATTTATTCTACCGCACAAGAGACCAAGTCTAAGCCACTCCTACTCTAGCAAAGCAATTCAATATAGAATGAACAACAAGAGTAATGCGGAATTGAATTGTTTGAAAGTAAATGCGTAAGTAAAAGAGTAGAGATGACTCGACGATCTTTTTGCCGAGGTATCGAGGTGTCGGCACACCCCCTAGTCCTCGTTGGAGCACCCGCAAGGGTATCGCTCCCCCTTGATCCGTGCAGGGATCAAGTGCTCACTACGAGCTGATTCTTCGCCACTCCGGCCCGGTGAATCGCTCACTACCGGTCCCAAGCTTGCTTGGGTCATCCACAATGCCACCGGATGCTCTTCAAGCTTCACGATCGCCACCAAGCCGTCTAGGTGATGCCGATCACCAAGAGTAACAAGCTAGAATTCTCACTTGACCAACACAAGGCCAAAGAAATGGATGGATGCACACTTGCTACTCAAATCTCACTAGGAGGTGTCTAATTCTCACAATTAGCAAATCACTCAACCTCACTAGGGCTCTTGCACTCACTCACAATCACAATGTGTCTCTCAGCTGATGGAAGTGGCAAGAACACTCAAATGGATGGAGGGAAGGAGGTATATATACTCCCCTAACCGGCCATCCAAAAACAGCACAAGACAGGCATTATGCGGGGGCATCGGACGCGCCGATGCCTAGCATCGGACGCTCCGATGACCTCGTCCAACGGTCTACTGTACCTTCTTGTCAGACTGTTTAAAGGGACATCGGACGCTGGCAGCGTCCGATGCCACTACATCGGACGTGTCCGATGTAGATTTACCCTCTCTGGAACCTCTCTGCATGGCCATCGGATGCTGGCCCTCAGCGTCCGATGCCTGCGTCCGATGCAGCCTCCAATTCACGCGCACGTGAACAGTGGCACGGGCGCGTCCGATGTGAACACATCGGCACGTCCGATGTCATGCACCAGACTAAACCCTAGTCGGGATGAGCATCGGACGCGTCCGATGCCCACCTGGCCAGCGTCCGATGCCCGTAACAAGGGCAGACTTGACTCGGATCGCGACGCGGCCTAAACGACTTTTGATCCACTCGACTTAAGGCATCTCTCTGAGCTACCTAGGGCTATGAAATAACAAGTGTGCACCACACCTACCTCAATAGTCTCATCTAGGTCAAGCTACTGATTCACGCTCCCCTTTATAGTACGGCCAAAGGAAAAACAAAGACCTAAGACTACCTAAGTGTCCTCCAACACCATATGACACTTAGCCTAGTCTACCACCGTCTTCGTCGTCCGTCCTTTGAAAACCGAAACGATATCCATCGCCAGGGAACATGAACTCCATATACCCGTATCGTCTCTATTACCGTGACCTAACTCAATCCTGTTTCTGCAAAACACACGTTAGTCACAGTAATCTTGTGTTTCATCCAATCACCGAAATCACTAGGGGCCAAGATGCGTTCAATCTCCCCCTTTTTGGTGATTGATGACAACACGAGATCGAGTATAGAGAGAAGAGGTTTTTAAATCATGACATGTATGAACTTGCAATGAATAAGAGAAATTGATTAGGGGCAAGTTCAAACATGTCATGCCATCATCCTGCACTCAACAAGTTAGAGTGAAAATCATGTGCAAGATAAAAAGAGCTCATGTACATAAACAAATGAGAATTAAGTGCAAGTAAATGAGCGAAACGAAATGACATGTCATAAATGATAACATAGTGAGCACATACATGTCATAAGATCCATGGCATAAGTATATAACATAAACATTCACAAAAGAAGCGATAAGTATGGAGCGTATGTGAACATAGCACATCAAAAGACGCAAAACCCTCTCACATCGCTCCCCTATCACTATACTCATCCACTCTCCCCCTTTGGCATCAAGCGCCAAACTAAGCGTCGGAGGGCGGAGGTGGTGCAGACGAGCCAGGTGCCATCTCCAGAGAGCGCTGAGTAAACTCAAACTGTTGGAGGTACTCCTCGGAGTCGGAAGAGGTGGCGCCTGTAGCCTGCTGACCCTATGGAGCTGGAAGTGCAGGTGAAGCGGTCTGGGTCGGCTCTGACGGCTCTGGCTGCTCTGGCATTGTCTGCTCTGCCTGCTCTGAAGCTGTCGTAGTCACGGTAACTGTGTCAACCTGAGTATCGGAGTGCGGAAGCTCGGGAATAGCTGATAACTCAGGCTGCACGGACTGGACAGGCTCTGTCTGCTCTGAAGACGTGACGGAGCTCAGGAGGGTCTCTGTGGTGGAGGTCACTGGAGCTGTCGACGTCTGCACTGGATCCGAAAGATCTGGAGTGGGGAATCCGGTAAGCTCACTGAAGGTGGCGGACAAGTCTCGAGTCACAGAGGTCGTCGTCGCAAATAGAGACTCTGTCGGCCTGGGTGTGAAGCCGGTCCGCAGTGGACTGAAGAGCGGGGCTCTGCCTGGAGGAGTGGTGAAGCTCGTGAACTGAGAGGAGCTGGGGCCCGTAAACTGCTGCGGAAACGGCGGAGGCTGTCCGAACTGTGGCTGCGACTGAGAAGGGACAGGTGGCTGCCACTAAAGCTACTGCTGAGGTGGAGGCTGCTGCCACTGCCACTGGGGAGGTCCGCTGGCGAGTCTCTCCATGAAGCTCAATGTCTGCTGCTGTAAAGCCATCATCTGGCGCTGAAGGGCATCGGACCTCTCCTGTGCCTGCTGCTGTGCGAGGGCCTGTGCCTGGGCCAACCTCTGCTGCTCCTAGGCAAGCCGCTGGACGTCCTGAGTAACAGTCCTCTGCTGCTCCTCCATCCGAGCGAGAATAGCAAGTAAAGCGCGATCGGAGGAAGCAGTACCACTGGACCCTGCCTGTGAGTCGGGAGCACGCGGCTGATAGCGAGGCGGGAGCTGGTAGTCCTCGTCTGAGCTGTCGGTGGGGTCCTCTGTGACGTATGTGTCACCACCCTCGAGCTCTACTAGCTCCTGCTCTGCAAGTGCTCGGACGGCCTCATCCTGCTCCTGGAGTGACTCTGGAACCGCTGGCCTCTGGCGCGAACTAGATGGGGCGTCCTGCTGCTGCTGCTGCCTGCGATCCCGACCGTGTCCCAACAGCTGACTCATGTTGTACTCAGGGAACACGGTCGCGGACCCGGTAAGAGACTGGCCAGGGTCAGATCCTGTCGTGGCAGCTACCTTCCAAAGAATATAAGAGATCCAATGAGCGTACGGTAGCTGCCTGTGGGCCTTAATGCCCTCTGCCACGGTGTCCTCCATCTCACACAAAATCACGTCCCAGACGTCAAACTCCTGTTGTCTGACTAGGTAAGCAACTAACCACAGCTGAAGACGAGACAGACCCTCACGGAAACCAACCCTAGGAAGCAAGGTCCGCCTGAGAACCTCGTTCAGGATCCGAGTCGTAGGGGTGAGATCCCTAGGCGCCCGACTCGAACCCTCACCGAAGGGCTCACTGAAGCAGGGGCGGACCAAGTCTGTCGTCAGCTGGGCACCACCGTGAGGGCGGCGGGGTGGCTCCGTCCAGTCGTAGCACAAGTCGTGGATCCGGGTCTGAGAGTGTCGCAGGCCGAACCAACCCTGGATCTCTGACGAGAAAAGACGGTAGTGCTCCCCCTGAAAAGCAAACTCTATGGTCTCGCGGTCCGGGTGCACCCATAGTGACGCGTAGAACTGGAAGACCCAATCCTCGATATACGAGCCAGACCGCCCTAGAAGGTCCGCCAAACCGGGTAGATAGGTGAGAATGGGGCGGATCTGCTCTCCTACTGCGGCGACAACTGCCTCCAGGGGACAAACACGCTGAGAGCGAAGACTGATCCCAGCGTTCCTGTATCCTCGATAAAAATCTGAAGGACCGGGAAGCAACCAGAAAGCGACCAGAGGGGGGTGAATGGGAGCTTCAAATTTTCCTTTTGGAAACTTGTCACCACTATCCCGAGAATCACCTCGAAATGCAAACCCTAGAGCTTGCTAATGTCCACGACCCTAGATGTAGGGTGGATGCTTCTAAGAAGCACAGCGGGACACTACACAACTCTAGAAAGCTGATGCAAAAGACGGGAACCAAAACCGACAATGAACGAACAAGCTGCGAACGAAACTGCGAAAACCAGTACTGACCGGACTCTCGCCTGCGTCCGGTCACAGAGCACCGGACGCGTCCGGTCAGGCCAAAACAGATTTCGGAGCTCTCTGAGTTGGACCGGACTCACAGTGGGGAGCGTCCGGTCACAACCCTGTAGCGTCCGATCAGGCACAAACAAAGCAGTGAACAGGAGAAGAGTCGCGTCCGGTCGTTCACGGGGACCAGCGTCCGGTCACGAGCGTCCGGTCAAGTCACGAGAATCACAGTAAGGACGTTCAACGACCGGACTCAGGGGGTGCGTCCGGTCAGCCCGATCTAAGCGTCCGGTCACCCCGAAAGTCTACTGTTCGTCCACCGATTTGGTTCAAACTCTTCCAAAACAAAACCTCTAGGGTTCAAACTTGGAGAGATGAATCACAAGGAGGATAGTGAGCTATCTCTAAGAGATCATGGCTCGAACCTATCTCCAAATCGATGAATCGAAGAAATTCGGGGGAAGGGAGAAAAGCTTTCATGAAAACCAAAAAAAATCGATCGATCTCCTAGGCCGTGAGGTCAGAGGTGGAATTCCTTCGGTGGAAAGAAGTGTCTCACGATCTAGAACAACTTGGTTCAAACGGATTGCAAAAGATGAACCAAGCAAAAAGATCAAGCGACAGGAAAAATCATGGAGAGAAAAAAGGATTCCGCGAAGAACACGAACGAAACGCGAATGCGAACGACAACCGCGAAAATGCAACCGTGTGGCTACCACACGCTACAACAGTGAGGTTACGGCCTCACTCCTCAAAATCTCATGAACACAGAGGTATTGTTCTCTTCTCTGTGGATCTCAGGTTCGCTACAGCAGGGAGAGAAGGAGAGCGGAAAACCTAGAAGCAAAAGAGCAAATGACTGAGATCAAGGGAGGTGGGTGTCTCCCCCTACTTATCCTAATCCTAATCCTAACTATTCCTAATCCCACTGAATTTTTTTATTAATAACCAATTAAATAAAAAATTTCAAAATTAACACTGTTAATTTTTTTTTTCAAAACTAACCCTTTTGCCGCGCCGTGCCGCATGGCGGGCAAAAGCGTTAGCCGCGCCATGCGGGCTGGCGCGGCAAACGGTGCCAGCGTGGCACCGGCCGGCCACGCAGGCCCGCGTGGGCCCGCCTGTCAGTTTGCCGCGCCAGGCGGGCTGGCGCGGCTGGTGGCTTTGCCGCGCCAGGCGGCCTGGCGCGGTAAACGGCTTTGCCGCGCCAGGCGGGGTGGCGCGGCAAAGCGCATCTAGTACATGAACAAAATATCAAAAAATATCCCTTATAGGGATGTCAGTATGGTGGACCAGGCTGTTTGTGAACAAAATATCAAAAAATTGTACACAAAATGAACAAAATATTAAGCAAAACAGATATAAAAAGTCTAGTACATGAACAAATCCATCATTAATTAACAACTAACGTCACGACAGTATCAAAATAAATATTGTCTAAAACCCTAACTTACAAAATATGGTTCAATCCTACATTGCAAATATGGATAAAGAACAGTAATATGGATCAAAATACCTCTTGTAGACAAGTTTGATTGAGGGAGGGAGATGAAGAGAGGAGGAATGAAATGAAATGAAATGGAATGGATTGGATTGAATTGGTTTGGGAGGAGAGAGGAATGAGGAGGAGCCTGCTGCTTGGCGCGGCGGCCAGATCTAGATCGGCTTTGCCGCGCCACCCCGCCTGGCGCGGCAAAGCCGTTGACCGCGCCAGGCCGCCTGGCGCGGCAAAACGCACCAGCCGCGCCAGCCCGCCTGGCGCGGCAAACTGACAGGCGGGGCCCACGCGGGCCTGCGTGGCCGGGCGGTGCCACGCTGGCACCGTTTGCCACGCCAGCCCGCATGGCGCGGCTAACGCTTTGGCCGCGCCATGCGGCACGGCGCGGCAAAAGGGTTAGTTTTGCAAAAAAAAATAGACAGTGTTATTTATGAAATTTTTTATTTAATTGGGTTATTAATAAAAAAAAATTCTTCCCACTCTACCCCTAACTACTTACAGAGCGAACCACCTAAACCCTAAGGTTATTCTGGACCAACTCGGTGATAGGTGGATCCGACGGCCACGCCCGCACAACTCGTAGCGTTGCCTCGACGCAACCTCCCGATTGCCGCCACGTGCCATCCTCGCTCTGCACCCCCGGTTTTGTGGCCCAAACCGGGAAACCAGCCTTTTCAAGCCAACCCCCGGTTTTGGGGCCCAAACCGGGAAACCAGCCTACCAGCATCTGAGTTTTGAGGCCCAAACTCAGCAAAACCGCAGCGCCCAGGTTTTGAGGCCCAAACCTGGAAACCGTCCTCAGCCCGAGTTTTGTGGCCAAACTCGGAAACCCTCAGCACCCTGGTTTTGAGGCCCAAACCTGGAAAACGTCCTCCCGATGGTTTTTCTCTGGCTCTACCACCAAACCGAGACCGTAGATGGGATGCACCGCCCGTGCACCCCGTCCACCGACACGTGTCCCCAAGTCCACGACTCAGGCAACACATGACCGCAAGTCTTCGCTCGTCGCTGTCCCAGGCCCACATGTCAGTGACAGGGGTCGGCCGACCCCAAGGTGACCCTCATCCAAGTCGGTGGTAAAATGCATGTTTGACACGTGAAGAACATCCAAGCCATCCATCCATGGCGGTTACAATGACGGTGTATCCAAGGGTTGAGAGATGGGGAGCACACGGATCGTTGACGTGGGCCGGAGTAGCCCTACTCCACCTCCACTATAAATAGAGGCCTTCACCCTCTCATTCAACACATCCCATCACACACATCTCCACTCTCATGTGAGATCAAGCAAGAGTAGTAGTAGTTAGTCTAGAGTGGGAGTTAGAGTCGAGTCGGGCGAAGCTCGGGTCTCCGGAGTCGTCTTCTAGGAGTCTGGTATAGCCCTTGTATCTTTCTTCTTTTGTAAGACTTTATTTATTTAATATATATTCTTTCTTTACTTTACTTTGCATTTACTTAAGTATTTACTTTCCAAGTATTTATTTAAGTATTTACTTAGTGCAAGTCTATATTTATATAGTCTTGTTGTGTGCTTATCTTAGTTCTATAGTTGTCTTAGTTAGATTGATTTCCTTTAAATAGCTTCTTGTGTGTGCGTCATCGTCCTATCTTAGGATAGGGGCTTTAGCTATTTTGATCGTTAGCTAAAGGTGTAGATAAGTGTGAGCGTGGTGCTCATACTTCATCTTATCTTTGACTACCGCTGGCTTGCACGGACAGTAGGGGCGCATGGGCAAAAGGTGACAGATTTTGCCTGGCTACCTAGATCCCCTCACGTGAACTCAGGCTAGTTCTTAAAAGGTAAGGCGTCCATAAGCCAAATATCCGCTTGAGTACTGGGTTAGGTGAACAATCTTCTATCGCTTTACTCTCTCGTTTATCCCTCTCACACAAGTAGCAAGGCGTCAATCTAGTTAAGTCATCTATTTAATTAGGATTAGTTCATAGGAGTAAAGGTAGAAACATAGGAGTACTTTATACTCACTCGTTGTCCTCCCACCTAGCTAGCTCTACTAAAGTTATCTTTCATATCATATACTCTTTGCTTAACTTATTTATCTTATCTATCTATCCTCCATTATATCCACCTATACCCCTTTGCTTCTCTAATTGATAATAGATTATAGTAAGACTAAAGGATCTATCTTTCCTCTCTCTACATCTTTCCTAGCTTGCTTTCCTTTGGGATAAAATAAATAACGATACCTTGGAATACTCCCGGTGAAGTGCTACATCGGTATTTTCTGTGCGCTTGCGGAACTATCCAATAGTCAATAGTTTTACCACCAAGACACTTCTAGCGTCGTTGCTGGGGTTAGGCTCCATAGTCTAGTTCTAGTGGTTGCGCTAAGAAGTGTCAACAAGCGTTTCTGGCGCCGTTGCCGGGGATAGATTAAAACTCTATTCTTAGTAGCGACGCTAAGAAATACCAACAGCCCAATATCGCCTAGGAGTCCTATGCTCATCGAGCATCATCCTGGCCATCTCTACAAGGGTCCGATTCTTCCTCTCTACAACACCATTTTGTGGCGGTGTGTAGGGGGAAGAAAACTGATGCTCTAAACCCAAAGAGTTACAAAACTTCTCAAAATCCGAATTCTTGAATTCGGACCCATTATCACTCCTAATAGCTTGCATCGAGTTCAAGGGGAACTCGTTCTGAAGACGCAAAATCAGATTGCGAGCAAAGGAGAAAGTCTCGGTCTTCTCAGCTAAAAAGAAGACCCACGAATATCTTGAAAAGTCATCAACAACAACAAGCACATACCACTTTCCCCCAACCGAGCTCACCCGAGCCGGACCAACAAGGTCCATGTGCAAAAGCTCTCCAGGGCGCTTGGTCATGACCTGAGTCACTGGATGGTGGGGAGTGGCAACCATCTTCCCCTGTCTACAAGAGTGGCAAACAAAATCCTTCTCTATGGATAACTTGGGCAATCCTCGGATTAGGCCAAGTGAACTAAGTCTTGCAAGCAAGTCAAAGCTCAAATGTCCTAGTCTCCTATGCCACTTCCAAAGATCAGAAGAAGAAGGTCCAGCCACTAGACAACGAGAAGTGCCAAAAGACTCCGAGAAATTCGCACGAAAGACTTTTCCAAAGGGCGAAATCAAACACACAAGATTGACCTGAGGATCCAAAATATGACTGAGATTCGGTTTAAAACGAATCTCATAGTCATCATCAAAGAGTTGCGAAATAGAAAGAAGGTTAAAATTCAAGTTAGAAACAAGAGCAACATCGCGCAACACAAAGTGCTCATTAACTCGCACAGACCCACGAGACAGCACCTTACCTTTGCTGTTGTCGCCGAAGGTGATATACTCCTTTCCGGCGACCGGACTAAGACTGGAGAACCACTTGGCGTTTCCGGTCATGTGCCTCGAACACCCGGAATCCACCAACCAAACGTTCTCCAATCGTTTTACCTACATCAATAAAAAGACATAGGGTGAGCATACGGGCCAACACTGGGGTTAGTGAAGTAAGGGGAATACCAGTGGGCCGGCTTTCAAAAGAACGGTTAGTGAAAAGACCATTCCTAGCACACCTACGAAGGAAGCGATCACCACGTTTAGAAGAACGTGATCCGCTGGGGAAGGAGCGCTCACCGCGATACTCAAAACGCGGTGGGGGAAAACGCTCAACTACAAAGCCACTGCCACGGGGTCCATAGCCTACAACAGCAAGCTCCCGCCGGGCACGCTCTCTACGAGGCCTAGGCCTAGGAACTTGAGGCACTGCACCTCTAGGCCTAGCATCTCTCCTCGGAGCACTCCTCTGCCTAGGCTTGGGAACTTGAGGTTCTAGACCTCTGGGCCTAGCAGCTCTCCTCTGAACATTCGGCACATGTACATCATGGAAAGGATGGTACATGTCTGGGTTGTTCATCTCCCTAGCACGGCGCGCCTCTCTCTTGCGCCGAAAGCAGAACTCGCTCAAGTGTCCATCTCTCCCACAATGCTCACAATGGTACCTCACCGCTCTCAAAGGGGGTTGTTGGTACACATGGTTGTGGGTGTGGATCACCTTGCCCTTCTGTGGCAAACACTCCTCCTGGATAGGTGGCATCATATCAAGCTTGTTCTTCAAGTGATTGGGTTTGGGATGCCACACTTGGTTCTTGGGTGGAGCTCTCGGAGGTTCTTCAAACACTCCATCATTGGTGTTAGGCTTGAGAGGCTCTTTGGGTGGAAGCTTGGTAAGTTTGGGAGTAGTGGTGGAGTTGGGCTTCTCACTCGGGTTCAAACCACTCGACTCTCCAATCTTCCCAAAAGCAGAAAGATCAACACCCGGAGCAAAACCTACACCAGGACCTCCAGCAGCTCGCTTGAATTGGGAGATCATCATCCCGAGCTACGGCTCACCACAAGACACCCATGACAAGATGGTCCGAAGGTATGTGTTTTCCTCCTCGGTTTGCATCTTGTCATGCTTCACATTTGCAATCTCCATCTTCAAACCCTCACACAAAGCGCACCTAGTCACACAAGTGCTACCCGAGCTGGCCTCCTCAAGAGACACAATCTTGGCATTCTTCTCTGCCAACTCGGATTGCAAGACAGGACAAGTCTTGCACGCACCCAACAGCGAGGGTCTAGCCTTCAGCTCATCCACCTCTCCTACCAACGCAACATACTTGCTTCTCAAAGTGAGAAGGTCAGTCATGTGCGTGGTGCACATCTCACACTCAACCTCCTCAGAAATGACCACGGTGGACTTAGCAAACTCTAGCTCCCTCACCGTGTCCTCCCACTTCTGCCTAAACTCCTTGCGTTCTCTAGCGGCACGCCTAAGCAGCTTATCCTGACTGAGCAAGGCGACAGCAAGCTTCTCAACCTCAGCAGAAAGCTCGTCGTGGGTGAGGGATACCTGGGAGGTGTCATCGTCGTCGTCGTCGTTCCGAGGGGAGTTCACCAGCTCGCCGTCGACCTCCTTGCCGAGGGCCATGGTGTATAGGCCGTCGTCGTCAGCGAAGAAGCAGAGACCGTTCAGCTTGTCCTCGATCCTCTTCTTCTTCTCGAACTCGTCGTCGCTTGAGCAAGCGGAGTCATCATCCGAGCCGTCGACGTCGCTGAGCGTGGCGAAGAACGCACGCTGCTCAGCCTGGGCCTTCTCCAAGTACTTCTTCTTTATGTACTCCTTGTCGAAGCCGCCCCTCCGCTTGTGCCTCGCGGGGACGTACTTCTCCTTGCGCTTGCCGGAGTCGTACTTGTGCCCATGATCGCCCTTCCCAGATGAATGCTTCATCTTGGGACAGTTGGCGATGAAGTGATCGAGGTCGCCGCACTCATATCATCCTGAGCGTCCTCCTCCGCGGCGATGGTTCATGCGGTTGTTGTGAAACCGCGAGAACCGGTTGGCGAGCATTGCCAACTCGTCATCCCCCAAAGACTCTAGCTGCTCCTCTGTGACAGAAAAGAGAGACGAAAGAGCAAAACCTCCAGAGGGGTTAGCAGAAGAGCCAGAAACCAAAGCCATAGTTGGGTCAGAAGGATTCTCATAAGAAGCCCTTGCCATGGCATCAATCTCACTGGACTTGAGCTTACTAAAGAGCTCGTCGCACATGAGGGTCTCATAGTTAGGTGATTCGATGATCGCCTGAACTTTGGAATCCCACACCGACCGATCAAGGGTATGCAAAAGCTTGAGAGCCCTCTCATGATCGTCGAAAGGCAACAGCTCCTTGTTAGCCCTCATCCTGTTGATAATCACCTGAAAGCGAGCGAATAAACTTTCTATGCTCTCGCCAGGCATATGTCGAAAGTTCTCATACTCTCGCTTGAACGACTCGTAGAGTCGGGTTTTGACTTGAGAGGTTCCCTCATGGAAACGCATGAGGGTGGCCCAAATCTCCCGAGCCGTAGCGAGTGAGGTGAGAAACGTGATCAAACTCACTCATGCTCAAACATGAGAAGAGAGCGTTACGGGCTCGGCTATTGGCATCGTGCTCATCGATCTGAAGCTGAGAGACACGAGCAGCCAAGACCACGTAATCAGCAGAGTTGCAAATATCCCAGATGGAAGCACCCAAACTCTGCAGATAGGCCGACATGCGTATCTTCCAATACGCATAGTTCGTCCCATCGAAAAACGGCGGTTTGCCCACGCCGCGATCCATGTCGCCTTCTGTGGATCTGGAACCGGCTAAGGTGGAAGATCCTTAACCTGCTCCGATACCAATTGAAGGACCGGGAAGCAACCAGAAAGCGACCAGAGGGGGGGTGAATGGGAGCTTCAAATTTTCCTTTCGGAAACTTGTCACCACTATCCCGAGAATCACCCCGAAATGCAAACCCTAGAGCTTGCTAATGTCCACGACCCTAGATGTAGGGTGGATGCATCTAAGAAGCACAGTGGGACACTACACAACTCTAGAAAGCCGATGCAAAAGACGGAAACCAAAACCGACACTGAACGAACAAGCTGCGAACGAAACTGCGAAAACCAGTACTGACCGAACTCTCGCCTGCGTCCGGTCACAGAGCACCGGACGCGTCCGGTCAGGCCAAAACAGATTTCGGAGCTCTCTGAGTTGGACCGGACTCACAGTGGGGAGCATCCGGTCACAACCCTGTAGCATCCGGTCAGGCACAAACAAAGCAGTGAACTGGAGAAGAGTCGCGTCCGGTCATTCACGGGGACCAGCGTCCGGTCACGAGCGTCCGGTCAAGTCACGAGAATCACAGTAAGGACGTTCAACGACCGGACTCAGGGGGTGCGTCCGGTCAGCCCGATCTAAGCGTCCGGTCACCCCGAAAGTCTACTGTTCGTCCACCGATTTGGTTCAAACTCTTCCAAAACAAAACCTCTAGGGTTCAAACTTGGAGAGATGAATCATAAGGAGGATAGTGAGCTATCTCTAAGAGATCATGGCTCGAACCTATCTCCAAATCGATGAATCGAAGAAATTCGGGGGAAGGGAGAAAAGCTTGTCCCGAAACCAAAATCGATCGATCTCCTAGGCCATGAGGTCAGAGGTGGATTCCTTCGGTGGAAAGAAGTGCCTCACGATCTAGAACAACTTGGTTCAAACGGATTTGCAAAAGATGAACCAAGCAAAAAGATCAAGCGACAGGAAAATCGTGGAGAAAAAGGATTCCGCGAAGAACACGAATGAAACGCGAATCACAATCGCAAAATTGCAACCGTGTGGCTACCACACGCTACAACAGTGAGGTTACGGCCTCACTTCCTCAAAATCTCATGAACACAGAGGTATTGTTCTCTTCTCTGTGGATCTCAGGTTCGCTACAGCAGGGGAGAGGGAGAGCAGGAAAACCTAGAAGCAAAAGAGCAAATGACTGAGATCAATGGGGAGGTGGGTGTCTCCCCCTACTTATCCTAATCCTAATCCTAACTATTCCTAATTCCCACTCTACCCCTAACTACTTACAGAGCGAACCATCTAAACCCTAAGGTTATTCTGGACCAACTCGGTGGTAGGTGGATCCGACGGCCACGCCCGCACAACTCGTAGCGTTGCCTCGACGCAACCTCCCGATTGCCGCCACGTGCCATCCTCGCTCTGCACCCCCGGTTTTGTGGCCCAAACCGGGAAACCAGCCTTTTCAAGCCAACCCCCGGTTTTGAGGCCCAAACCGGGAAACCAGCCCACCAGCATCTGAGTTTTGAGGCCCAAACTCAGCAAACCCGCAGCGCCCAGGTTTTGAGGCCCAAACCTAGAAACCGTCCTCAGCCCGAGTTTTGTGGCCAAACTCGGAAACCCTCAGCACCCAGGTTTTGAGGCCCAAACCTGGAAAGCGTCCTCCCGATGGTTTTTCTCTGGCTCTACCACCAAACCGAGACCGTAGATGGGATGCACCGCCCGTGCACCCCGTCCACCGACACGTGTCCCCAAGTCCACGACTCAGGCAACACATGACCGCAAGTCTTCGCTCGTCGCTGTCCCAGGCTGCCAGCCACCACAGTTGATCCTCGGGCCACCGGTCCCTCAGTCCAAGCCTCACGTCCGCCTTTCGCCACTCTCGGTCCATCGGCACGGCACGTCTCTACTTGACCTTCACCTTGCCTCTGATAACTGTATCCGTGCTCGACACCTGCACAACACAAGCCAAAGAACATGCGCATCATCCCAGTTGACAATCACTCATCATTCAGAGACTCGGCATACACCCATGTATCCGCAAAATCCTCCTGCAGAACAGCGAAGAACTCTGCCCCTGCCTGTGCCTGGCGCTCCCTCGGGAACCACTGGTCAACTGGGACGAGCCGGAGTGCCTGTATCTGCGAGCAGGTGGCCGCCCGGAGGTCCAGTCGCGGGATCGACGGGGGCGCACGCCTCGATGGAGCACGTGCTCCCCGCAGAGGGACATCGGGCCGGGGTGGCACCGCTGTCCTACGACGCGTGGACCGGCGCCGGGGAACCTCCTCAGGAACGTCCTCCTCTGCCTCGGCCTCTGCCTCTGGTGTCGCTGCTACCTCAGCTGCCTCGGCCTCTGCCTGGCCCTGCTGCGAGCTCTGGGGCTCGACTCCCGGGGAGGTGAACGTCGTCCGACGACCGGCAGCCATAAGCGTGCCAGTCGGAGAGTGGTGGAACCGCTCAACCTCCTCAATCGCCCTGCGCTGCTCGGGGGACAACTGGTCCTCAATCCTGAGTCCGCCCGTACGACCACCACGCTCAGCACGCTCAGCGGCGGCCGCAACCTCTCTAGCCTGGTCTGCCTCTCGCTGCTCCCTGGTACGCTTCCTGCGCGTAATCAGCTTCCCCTTGCCGGGCCTCTGACCAGAAGGGGGGGACACGGAGGAGAGTCCCCCGGGGCACCACCAACATTCTTGCAGCGCATAGCTGACAAGAACAAGACACACTGCCACTGAACCAACTACCACTGAAAATCCTGACAAAGAACCCCAACTGTCACTGATCCTCTAGCGCTGTCACTCACGAGGCTTGGCCTCGATCCGTACCCGCGGGCTTGGCCCTGGGTTATCTACCACTGCCAACGGACAACTGACGAGCTGATAACTGCCACGGACTCGAACTCGCTGCGAGAATAGATAGGATATATAAGAAACATATAATCTAAAGATAAGAGACCCTATCGGAAGCAAAGCAAGTGGATAAGAGATAGAAGATGGCTTTGCTACCTGACGAGCGACGAAACGACCAAGCACGAGGGAAGTACTGACGTTCCGAGGTCCACACGACACACCAAAGGAGACTGCAAAAGAGTTGATTCAAAACAGGGTCAAAACAGGGAGGAACATTGAGTTAGGCATTTCATCGAGCACCTCATGAGCAGGGTATAGGAATGGGGTGGAGATGCTCACTGCGGAAGGCCCGGACGCCGGAGAAGGGTCGCCGGAGATAGAGGGAGGCCCTCGGAGAAGCTCGGGCGGGAAGGACTCCGGCGAGCGTTGCCGGCGAGGGAGCTCCGGCGAGGGACCTGGCGAGCGAGGGGGTGGGACTATGGGCGGCGCGACAGGGAGCGGTCGGGGGGGCGGGGGGCGGGAAAGGAGAGGCGGAGGCAGCAGGCCGGCGGGGGTGGGCGCGCCAGCTAGCGGGGCGAGAGCGCGGCGGGGGGGATCGGTCGGCGGCGCTGCTAGGGTGGGAGCGAGGAGGGGCGCGGGTTCGGGCGGGGGGTGGGTGCGACAAAGATGAGGAGTGACTCGTGGGACCCGTCTATCAAAGAAAAGACCTGACTGCGCCGCTTAAAGGGGCATCGGACGCGCTGATGATTACGCATCGGACGCTCCGATGCCGGTCCAGAGAGCTCTAGAAACGTCCTTTTTGCATCGGACGCGTCCTATGCCTCGGCATCGGACGCTGGGCAGCGTCCGATGAGGCACCGGACGCTCTGTTGAGTACGCATCGAACGCGACGCCAACACTGTTCCAGCCGGGGCTGTGTACAGTGGGGGCATCGGAAGCTGGAGCCAGCGTCCGATGCTGCATTTTGGCTTGTTTCGAAGATCTCCATTGCGGCTCTCGCTCCCAACCAAGTTCCAACTCAAATAAGAGGCAAATAAACACCAGTTGGAACCTAGTATGAGCAACCTCTCATTAACCCTCAATTTTATAAATATTTTGCCATAGGCTACATATCATTTTTAGAGAAAATAGGCAATGAAAACCGAGGAGACAACATGTGGCCACCAAAACTAGGGGTCTCAACCATTAGGAGCCTCAAATGCTCCCCCTAGCGGTGGACGAACACAGCGGTTGCTCAAAACTTAACCGAAAAGAAATGACAGAGCAACAAACATGCATATGCAATGCAATACGAAATTTGAATCTAGGTTGCTTGTCAAGTTTGCTCATGGGTAAGCTTCTTCACACGCTTTTTAAGGCGGTTATCTTAACCACGTCTGACAAGCCTATGTGCATAGCATAAATTAAACATGGCATATTATACAATGCAATGCAAAGACAACCCCTTTCACCTTTTGACAAAGTTACTTAGATCAAGCACATTAAGCTCACTTCGCAATCTACAAAGGGTGTTCTCATCTAGGGGTTTTGTGAAGATATCCGCCAATTGATCTTCGGTTCTAACTCCCTCTAAGGATATATCTTTCTTGGAAACATGATCTCTAAGGAAGTGATGGCGAATATCTATGTGCTTTGTGCGAGAGTGTTGAACCGGGTTGTTAGCAAGCTTAACCGCGCTCTCATTGTCACACAACAAAGGTACCCTTTCTAGAACTACACCATAGTCTAAAAGGGTTTGTTTCATGTAAAGGATTTGTGCACAACAAGCACCGCGGCTATGTATTCCGCCTCGGCGGTAGACAAGGCCACACTATTTTGCTTCTTAGAACTCCATGAAACTAGTGATCTCCCAAGCAAATGGCACCCTCGGATGTGCTTTTTCTATCTACTTTGCAACCCGCGTAATCCGAATCGGAATACCCAACGAGTTGGAAGTTAGCTCCTTTGGGATACCAAAGGCCAAAGCTTGGGGTGTGCTTTAGGTACCTAAGGATTCTCTTCACCGCTATGAGATGTGATTCCCTAGGATCGGCTTGAAAGCGAGCACACATGCACACACTAAACATGATGTCGGGCCTAGATGCGGTCAAATATAACAAGCTACCAATCATAGAACGGTAGAGAGTTTGGTCAACCGGGTTACCTCCCACATCTAGGTCGAGATGTCCATTTGTTGGCATTGGAGTCTTGATAGGCTTGCAATCATCCATGTTGAAGCGCTTGAGGAGGTCTTTTGTATACTTCTCTTGAGATATGAAAGTCCCCTCCTTCAATTGCTTGACTTGGAAGCCTAGGAAGAATGTGAGCTCTCCAATCATGGACATTTCGAACTCCTTCGACATCAAGTCACCAAATTCCTTGCAATAGGCTTCATTTGTTGACCCGAAGATGATATCATCAACGTAGACTTGACAAATGAAGATTTCTCCATCAAGCTTCTTGGTGAATAGTGTGGTGTCAACATCCCAATGGTGAAGCCCTTCTCAATGAGGAAGTCCCGGAGGAGGCTCGTACCAAGCTCTTGGGGCTTGCTTGAGCCCATATAGCGCCTTGGACAACCTATAAACATGATTAGGATATCTAGGGTCTTCAAACCCGGGAGGTTGATCAACATAGACTAGTTCATTTATGAAGCCATTTAAAAATGCACTTTTCACATCCATTTGATATAATTTAATGTCATGATGTGATGCATATGCAAGGAGGATACGAATGGCTTCGAGTCTTGCAACCGGTGCAAAGGTCTCTCCAAAATCCAAACCTTCAACTTGAGAGAACCCCTTTGCAACTAGCCTTGCCTTGTTTCTAACAACCTTGCCTTGATCATCTTGCTTGTTCTAAACACCCATTTTGTTCCAATGACTCTTGCGCCTTGGGTCGCTCTTCAAGTGTCCAAACTTGGTTGCGGGTGAAGTTGTTTAATTCTTCATGCATAGCATTCACCCAATCCGGATCACCTAGAGCTTCATCTACAATGGTAGGCTCAACAAGAGACACAAAGGAGTGATGTTCAATAAATAAAGCAAGTTTTTGAGATCGAGTCATTACACCCCTTGTTGGACTCCCTATGATGAGATCTTGAGGATGAGCTTGTAGTAGAGGAGTAGTCCTTTGATCAACCACTTGAGGGGCCGCTTGTGGAGCATCAACATCTTGAGCTTGTACCACCATTTGATCATGGGAGACATGAGTATCTTCAAATGGATCCTTCCCATCTTTGTCATCAACAAGTGGTACATTGGATGAGGATGGCTTGTCAATGACTTGCACATCATCATCATCATCTTTAGGCTTGATGGCTCCAACCGCATGTTCTTCATTGCTTCCCTCAATGGTTCATCACCTACATCATCAAGATTTTCATGCTCTCCTTGAGAGCCATTAGATTCATCGAATTCCACATCATATGTTTCTTCTACCATCCCGGTGGCATGGTTGAATACTCGATATGCTTTGGACTTCAATGAGTAACCAACAAGAAAACCAATATCACATCGGCGTTGAAACTTCCCTAGGTGTTGGCGCTTCTTGTAGATGTAGCATTTGCACCCAAACACTCTAAAGAAAGATACATCCGGCTTCTTGTTGTTGAGTAGCTCATAGGGGGTCTTGCCAAGGAGACGATGGGGGAACAATCGTTTGATGCATAGCAAGCGGTGTTGATTGCTTCCGCCCAAAATCTCTCCGGTGTAGTGTACTCATCTAGCATTGTCCTTGCTAGGGTGATTAGAGTTCGGTTCTTCCTCTCAACTACCCCATTTTGTTGTGGTGTGTAGGTTGCGGAAACTTCATGCTTGATCCCAACTTCATCACAATATTGCTCAATGTGGGTGTTGTCAAACTCTCTTCCATTGTCACTTCTTATCTTCTTGATCTTCAAGTCAAATTCATTTTGGGCTCTCTTGGCAAACTTCTTGAATGAAGGGGTTGCTTCGGATTTGTCATGAAGAAAGAATACCCAAGTGTATCTAGAGTAGTCATCAACAATCACTAGGCAATAGAGATTTCCACCCAAGCTAGCATATGTTGTTGGTCCAAATAGATCCATGTGAAGTAGCTCCACTCTCTTGATGTTGATACAAAGCTTTGGTTGGATGAGTGTTTGCAACTTGCTTGCCGGCTTGACATGCACTACACAATTTGTCCTTCTCAAATTTGACATCCTTCAAGCCCCTAACCAAATCCTTCTTCAATAGCTTGTTGAGAGTGTTCATTCCAACATGTGCCAATCTTCTATGCCATAGCCAACCAAGTGATTGCTTAGTGAACAAACATGTCTTCAAGTTGGCATCTTCGGAGGTGAAATCCACTAGATAGAGATTGTTGTATCTAAAGCCCTTGAATATCACTTGTGTATCATCTTTCTTGGTCACAACCACTTCCTTGTCGGTGAACAAACATTGAAAGCCAAGATCACATAGTTGCCCAACGGATAGCAAGTTGAAGCTCAATGATGCAACTAGAAGCACATTGGAGATGGTATGATCATTTGATATAGCCACTTTGCCCAATCCCTTGACATTGCCCTTTGAGTTGTCACCAAATGTAATCTTTTCTTGGTCATTGACATTCTCTTCTAGTGAGGTGAACATCCGGGGATCACCGGTCATATGTTGTGTGCAACCACTATCAATCACCCAATGAGATCCACCGGTCTTGTAGTTCACCTACACACACAAGAAATCAAGCTTGAGCTTTGGGACCCAAACTTGTTGAGGTCCCTTAACCTTCTCTACTAGTGACTTTGCAACCCAAATTTGCTTTGGCCTAGGCCCCATGAACATAACTTTCATCTTGCCACTAGAGTCTTGTCTAAGCATGTAGTGAGCATTGAAAGCAAAGGGCCTAGCATGCTTGGGCAAGGGTGTGGGCTTTGGCTCTTCACAATCATGAGCAAAGTGACCTTCCTTTCCACACTCATAGCATCTTCCAATCTTCTTCTTCTTTGGCTTTGTGATGCTCTTGCGTTGCTTCATCTTCTCCTCAAGGAATCCAATGCCATTTCTATTTGTCTTCATGACCGTGTTCATGAGTAGCTCACTTTGAAGACATTGTCCCTTGGTGAATTTCTTCAACCCGGTGGTGAGGTGCTCCTTCTCTCTTGAGAGCTTGTCATTCTCTTGTTGGAGCTCTAATTGAGATGGTGTCATCTTGTAATCTCTCTCCATCTTCAATCTCTTGTTCTCTTCTTTTAGCATGTCAAGCTCAAGTGTCATGCTATACTCATCATCTTGGGTCTCAACAATGACTTGCTTTGTGGTTGCAAGCTTCTCTAGATCAACCTTGAGCTTTGCATTTCATTCTTGATCTTGATATATCATCATAGTGATCGGCCACAACCACATTCTTGCCCTTGCCACTAGCTCTTTGCTCATCATGCTCACTAACCAAGTCCTCACAAGATGTTGCTATGTCACACTTAACAACAAGGTTAGGAGCATCAAGTGTCTCATGTGAAAGCATATCATAAGCAATGGTGAGAGTATCATAATCTACTTTCACTTGAGTGTATTGTTCTTTGAGCAATTGACAAACTAGTGGTAAAGTCACTATGCATCTTATCAAGTTCTCATTTTTAGCTTTGAGCTCTTGTTAGAGGACTTGAGCTCCTTGATAGTGGATGACATAGTTGCAAGTTCATCTTTTAGTTCATCACTAGCATGAATAGCATGATCACATTTTTCAACAAGAGATTCATTTTCATCAACAAGCTTTTCATTTTTAGCTCTAGTCTTTCTTATGATTTTGGAGTAGTGTTTAGCAATGTAACAAGCTCATCATAAGTAGGTGACTCAAATTCACCATCACTATCACTATCACTAGAGTCATCATCGTTTTGTACCTTCCGGTCACCCTTGGCCATAAGGCATAGGTGTGTAGATGATGATGGCGATGGTGGTGGTGGTGGTGTGTAGAGGAGCCAATGACTAGAGCGGCCACCTTCTCCTTCTCATCATCACTATCTTCATTTGATGAGCCACCGGAGGAGTCAATGTCGGTGAGCCAATCACCAACAATGTAAGCCTTCCCACCTTTCTTGTGGTATTGCTTCTTCTTCTTGCCATCCTTCTTGTAGTAGGGCTTTCATCCTTCTCTCATCTTCACTTGATGAGTCATACTTCTTGCCCTTGTTCTTGTTCTTGTAGCTCTCTTTCTTGGGCTTGGTGCATTGATGAGCAAGATGGCCAAGCTCACCGCAATTGTAGCAATCCATTTCGGAGATTGGCCTCCTCTTGCTACTTGTGAAGAACTTCTTTCTTGAGTCAAAGTTGACTCCATTCTTGTGAAGCTTCTTCAACATCTTGGTGGTCCTTCTCACCATGAGAGCGATGTTGGAATCATCTTCATCACTTGAGCTCTCATGATGCACCACAATAGCCTTGGACTTGCCCTTCGTGTCATGGCTAGCTTTGAAAGCCAAGTCCTTCTTCTTGTCGGTGGAGGAGCCACCACTTGGTGTGATGTGCATGTACATCTCATGCGCATTGATCTTTCCCAAAATTTGGGTTGGTGTAGCGGTGGAAAGATCGCCTTGATGTAGCACCGTCACAATGTGTCCATACTTCTCAATTGGAAGGACACAAAGAATCTTCCTCACAACATCGGATGGTTGCATTTGTGTGAGGCCAAGTCCATTTAGCTCTTCTACAAGAACATTCAACTGTGAGTACATTTCATTTGCACTTTCATTAGCATGCATATCAAAGAGTGAAGCTTTTGCATAACTAAATGATAGCGTTCCTCACGCTCACTCTTGGTTCCCTCATGGAGCGCACAAATGTTTTCCATAGATCATGGGCATTTTTGTGGTTCCGAACACGGTTGAACACATCTTTGCAAATGCCTCTAAAAAGAATGTTTTTGGCCTTTGCATTCCATTTATCATTTTCTCCTCACTAGGAGTGAGGCTTGTGCCTTCCTTGGGCTTGGCAAAGCCGGTTATGGCGGCATCGCGGCATTTCACATCAACCGCTTCTAGGTACGACTCCATACGGATTTTCCAATAATATGGAAAGTCGTCTCCCTCAAACATGGGAGGTGGTCCATCACCTCCGGACATCTTAACTCTAGGCGGTTAAGCCTAAATCGAGAGCACGAGGCTCCGATACCAATTGAAAGGATCAAGATGCCCAAGAGGGGGGGTGAATTGGGCTTTTCTAAAACTTCTTGTGATAATAAAACCTATCAAGCCCAATTAACCCCCTAGTGCCTAGAAGTGTGATTCTATTTATTCTACCGCACAAAAAGACCAAGTCTAAGCCACTCCTACTCTAGCAAAGCAATTCAATATAGAATGAACAACAAGAGTAATGCGGAATTGAATATTGCTTGAAAGTAAATGCGTAAGTAAAAGAGTAGAGATGACTCGACGATCTTTTTGCCGAGGTATCGAGGTGTCGGCACACCCCCTAGTCCTCGTTGGAGCACCCGCGCAAGGGTATCGCTCCCCCTTGATCCGCGCAAGGATCAAGTGCTCACTACGAGCTGATTCTTCGCCACTCCGGCCGGTGAATCGCTCACTACCGGTCACAAGCTTGCTTGGGTCATCCACAATGCCACGGATGCTCTTCAAGCTTCACGATCGCCACCAAGCCGTCTAGGTGATGCCGATCACCAAGAGTAACAAGCTAGAACTCTCACTTGACCAACACAAGGCCAAAGAGATGGATGGATGCACACTTGCTACTCAAATCTCACTAGGAGGTGTCTAATTCTCACAATTAGCAAATCACTCAACCTCACTAGGGCTCTTGCACTCACTCACATCACAATGTGTCTCTCAGCTGATAGAAGTGGCAAGAACACTCAAATGGATGGAGGGAAGGAGGTATATATACTCCCCAACCGGCCATCCAAAAACAGCACAAGACAGGCATTCTGCGGGGCATCGGACGCGCCGATGCCTAGCATCGGACGCTCCGATGACCTCGTCCAACGGTCTACTGTACCTTCTTGTCAGACTGTTTAAAGGGACATCGGACGCTGGCAGCGTCCGATGCCACTACATCGGACGTGTCCGATGTAGATTTACCCTCTCTGGAACCTCTCTGCATGGCCATCGGACGCTGGCCCTCAGCGTCCGATGCTTGCGTCCGATGCAGCCTCCAATTCACGCGCACGTGAACAGTGGCACGGGCGCGTCCGATGTGAACACATCGGCGCGTCCGATGCCATGCACCAGACTAAACCCTAGTCGGGGTGAGCATCGGACGCGTCTGATGCCCACCTGGCCAGCGTCCGATGCCCGTAACAAGGGCAGACTTGACTCGGATCGCGACGCGGCCTAAACGACTTTTGATCCACTCGACTTAAGGCATCTCTCTGAGCTACCTAGGGCTATGAAATAACAAGTGTGCACCACACCTACCTCAATAGTCTCATCTAGGTCAAGCTACTGATTCACGCTCCCCTTTATAGTACGGCCAAAGGAAAAACAAAGACCTAAGACTACCTAAGTGTCCTCCAACACCATATGACACTTAGCCTAGTCTACCACCGTCTTCGTCGTCCATCCTTTGAAAACCGAAACGATATCCATCGCCAGGGGACATGAACTCCATATGCCCGTATCGTCGCTATTACCGTGACCTAACTCAATCCTGTTTCTGCAAAACACACGTTAGTCACAGTAATCTTGTGTTTCATCCAATCACCGAAACCACTAGGGGCCAAGATGCGTTCAGAGATCATAGTTGTTACGGATTTCCCATTAGGAGAAATCCTTCACAACCGCGATGCTACGGGCAGGATTTCCAAGTGGGCAGTCGAGTTGGGAGCTCTCAATATCAAGTTCACCCCAAGAAAGGCAATTAAGTCTCAAGTCCTAGCTGATTTCGTCGCTGAATGGACAGAATTGCAGCAGGCTCAAGACGGCTCTATTCCAGAACATTGGAAGATGTACTTTGACGTGTCTCTAAACCTCGGCGATGCAAGCGCCGGAGTCTTACTTATATCACCCGCTGGTGCGGATACATGGGTGTATGCCGGATCTTAAGATGATGAGTGATTGTCAACTGGGATGATGCGCATGTTCTTTGGCTTGTGTTGTGCAGGTGTTGAGCTCGGATACGGTGATCAAAGGCAAGGTGAAGGTCAAGTAGAGACGTGCCATGCCGATGGACCCGGAGCGGTGAAGGGCGGACGTGAGGCTTGGACTGACGGACCGGTGGCCTGAGGATCGGCCGTGGTGGCTGACAGCCTGGGACAGCGACAAGTGAAGACTTGCGTGTGGATGGGGTGCATGGGCGGTGCATCCCCTCTATGGCTTCAGTTTGGTGGTTGAGCCACAGAAAAACCACCGAGTGGACGGTTTCCAGGTTTGGGCCTCAAAACCTAGGTGTGGCCGGTTTCCGAGTTTGGGCCACAAAACTCGAGATGAGGACGGTTTCCAAGTTTAGGCCTCAAAACCTGGGTGCTGGCGGGTTTCTGAGTTTGGGCCACAAAACTCAGGCGACGGACGACAGGTTTCCCGGTTTCGGCCTCAAAACCGGGGGATGGCCCAGGTTTCCCGGTTTCAGCCTCAAAACCGGGGGGAGGTCCGTGAAAAGGACGAGCAGAGCGGTGGCGGCACGTGGCGGCACGTGGCGGCAATCGGTGAGGTCACGTCGAGGCGAAGCTACCAGTTGTGCGGGCATGGCCGTCGGATCACCACCTACCTCGAGTTGGTCATGAATACCCTTAGGGTTAGCCTGCTCGCTCATTAGCTGTAAGGGTAGAAGGGGAATAATTGTATTAGGCTATATAAGGAGAGGCCACCCCTCCCTCCAGACTATCTCAGCCATTGCTATTTTCATTCTAGGGTTTCCTGCTCTCCCATTCCCTGTTGTAGCTACTGAGATCCGCAGAGACGGTGAACAATACCTCTGTGTATTTGGATTTTGTGGAAATGGGACCGGATTCCCATTGTCTCCTCGTGGGGACGAATTTTGGCTGGCAATTCGTGGTCTTGATTCGCATTTTGAACTTGTTCTTCGCGTTCTTCGTTTCTCCACGTTTTTCCCGTCACTCGATCTCCCTCTCGCTGCGTCTTTTTCGAATCCACTTGAATCAACTTGTTCTTTGATGTGAAGAGAACATTTTCACCGAAGGAATTTAACTCTACCCTCAAAAACAAGTAGATCGGGTCGATTCAAGTTTCGTGGCAACTTTTTCGTTCCTACACCTTCCCTTTTGAATTTCAGTGGATTGAGTTGATTTGAGCGGATGATTCCTTGGGGATGGTCTTCCAACTACCTCGTGATCATCTTCTCCAAGTTTGGGAACAAGGGATTTTGTTTTGGATCGGATTTGGGGAGATTTGGGTGAAGGGCGACCGAAATCGCCCTCATTGGGTGGTCGCGGACAGTCTGCCACTCACCTCACGGACAGTCCATGCATCGGGATTCAGCCGAGCAGTGGTTGTTCGTTGCGATGCACAGTGCTCAGTATTTACCAGCGGATAGTCCGTTGTTGGGCTTTGCAGATAGTCCAGGAACGTCCAGGGGACTTTCAGCAACTGTGTTGTTTCTTGATTTTTGCCGGCGGACAGTCCGCCAGGGGACCGCGGACAGTCCGCCCCTGGCGCGGACAGTCCGGGATTTGGCTGAAGCTTGTGTTTTAGTGCGTTTGCTCTCCCGACTTTTCCGCTTGGTTTTCGAACTTCTCGTTTGGCCCTAGAGTTCACCAAGGAACCTCTCTAGGTATCTCTGCTACTTGTTAGCATCGGTATTTGGAGATTTCCCGACGTAGTCGTCCATCTATGTTCGGGAGTCATTTTTTGAGATTGAACTTGAGCCGAAGCTTTTGGGTTTTGACTCGTTCTCGTTTGGTGGTGCCTCGCTGTGATCTTAGGGATCATCCACCCTCTTTCAAGGGTCGTGGGCATCACGTTTCGATCGAAGCTTTTGGGGATTGATTTTTGAGACAGAGGCCAAAGTTTCGAGAGAAATTTTCAGGCTCCCATTCACCCCCCCCCCCCTCTGGTCGCTTTCTGGTAGAAGTCTCGGTCCTTCAATTGGTATCGGAGTGGGTTAAGGATCTTCCACCTTAGCCGGTTTCAGATCCACAGAAGGCGACATGGATCGCGGCGTAGGCAAACCGCTGTTTTTCGATGGGACGAACTATGCGTATTGGAAGATACGCATGTCGGCCTATCTTCAGAGCATGGGTGCTTCTGTCTGGGAGATTTGCAACAATGAAGATTACGTGGTCTTGGCTACTCGTGTGACTCAGCTACAGATCAATGAGCACGATGCCAATAGTCGGGCCCGTAATGCTCTTTTCTCCTGTTTGAGCATGTCTGAGTTTGATCGCGTTTCTCACCTCCCCACGGCTCGTGAGATTTGGGCAACCCTCATGCGCTTCCATGAGGAACCACTCAAGTCAAATCCTGTCTCTACGAGTCGCACAAGAGGGAGTATGAGAACTTTCGACACATGCCTGGCGAGAGCATAGAAAGTTTATTTGTTCGCTTTCAGGTGATTGTCAATGGGATGAGGGCTAACAAGGAGTTGTTGCCTTTCGACGATCATGCAAGGGCTCTCAACCTTTTACATACTCTCGATCGGTCGGTGTGGGACTCGAAGGTTCAGGCGATCATTGAATCGCCTAACTATGAGACCCTCACGTGTGACGAGCTCTTCAGTAAGCTCAAGTCCAGTGAGATTGATGCTATGGCGAGGGCTTCTTATGAAAATCCTTCTAGCCTGTCGATGGCTTTGCTTTCTGGCTCTTCTGCTAACCCCTCTGGAGGCTTTGCTTTGTCTTCTCTTCTTTCTGTCATCGAGGAGCAGCTGGAGTTCATGGGAGACGATGAGTTGGCTTTGCTTGCCAACCGGTTCTCGCGGTTCCACAACAACCGCATGAACCGACGTCGCGGAGGAGGACGCGTTGGGTGCTATGAGTGCGGCGACCCGGACCACTTCATCGCCAACTGCCCAAAGAAGAACAAGCAAGCGGCGGGCAAGGGTGATCGTGGCCACAAGTATGACTCCGGCTGGCACAAGGAGAAGCACGCTCCTCCCAAGCACAAGCGGAAGGGCGGCTTCAACAAGGAGTACATCAAGAAGAAGTACTTGGAGAAAGCCCAGGCCGAGCAGCATGCTTTCTTTGCCACGCTTAGCGACGTCGACGACTCGGATGACGACTCCGCTGCTTCAAGCGATGATGAGTCCGAGAAGAAGAAGAAGATCGAGGACAAGCTGAACGGCCTCTGCTTCTTCGCCGACAACGAGGGCTTTTGCACCATGGCCCTCGGCAAGGAGGTCGACAGTCAGCTGGAGGAGACCCCTCGGGATGATGATGACGACGACACCTCCCAGGTATCTCAGACCCCCGATGAACTTGCTGCTGAGGTCGATAACCTTACTGCCGCTCTTCTTAGTCAAGATAAGCTGCTTAGGCGTGCTGCTAGAGAGCGAAAGGAGTTTAGGCAGAAGTGGGAGGATACGATGAAGGAACTTGAGTTTGCCAAGTCCACCGTTGTTGTTCCTGAGGAGGATGAGTGTGAGATGTGCTCCAAGCACATGACTGACCTTCTCACTTTGAGGGGAAAGTATGTTGCTTTGGTTGGAGAGTTGGATGAGCTGAAGGCTAGACCAGGGTTGCTGGGTGCGTGCAAGTCTTGTGCAGGCTTGCAATCCAAGTTGGCAAAGAAGAATGCCAAGATTGTGTCTCTTGAGAAGGCCAGCTCGGGTAGCACTTGTGTGTCTAGGTCTGCTCTGTGTGAGGGTTTGGAGATGGAGATTGCAAATGTGCAGCATGACAAGATGCAAACTGAGAAAGAAAACACATACCTTCGGACCATCTTGTCATGGGTGTCTTGTGGTGAGCCGCAGCTTGGGATGATGATTGCCCAAGTCAAGCGTGCTGCTGGAGATCCTGGTGTAGGTTTTGCTCAGGGGATGGAGAGTGCTACTTCTTTTGGCAAGGTTGTAGTGGTCTTAACCCGAGTGAGAAGCCCAAGTCCACCACTACTCCCAAACTTACTAAGATTCCATCCAAAGAGCCTCTCAAACCTAACACCAATGATGGAGTATTTGTGGAACCTCCAAGAGCTCCACCCAAGAAACAAACATGGGCTCCAAAACCAAACCACCTGAAGAACAAGCTAGACACTATGCCACCTATCCAGGAGGAGCTCATGCCACAAAAGGGCAAAGTGATCAACACCCACTACCGTGAGTACCAACAACCCCCTATGAGAGCGGTGAGGTATCATTGTGAGCACTGTGGGAGAGATGGACACTTGAGGGAGTTTTGCTTTTGGTGTAAGAGAGAGGAGCGTCGTGCAAGGGAGATGAACAATGCGGACATGTACCATCCTTTCCATGATGTACATGTGTCGAATGTTCAGAGGAGCTGCTAGGCCTGGAGGTCCAATGCCTCAAGGTCCTAGGCCACAGGGAGGCCTCGGCCATCCTAGCCAGGAGGTTGTGCCTGGCGATCTAGCTTGCAGGATATGGACCCCGTGGCGGTGGTTTTGTTGAGCGTTACCCTCCACCGCGTTTTGAGCATCGCGATGGACGCTCTTCCCTTAGCGGACCATGTTTTCCTATACGTGGTGATCGCTTTCCCCGTAGGCGTGCTAGGAATGGTTTTTCTACTAACCGTTCTTTTGAGAAGCCGGCCCAACACTGGTACACTTCCCATTTTACTCACCCCAGTGTTGGACCGTATGCTCACCCTATGTCTTTTTATTGATGTAGATAAAACGATTGGAGGACATTTGGTTGGTGGATTCCGGGTGCTCAAGGCATATGACCGAAAATGCCAAGTGGTTCTCCAGTCTTAGTCCAGTTGCCGGAAAGGGGTTTATCACCTTCGGCGACAATAGCAAAGGTAAAGTGTTGTCTCGTGGGTCGGTGCGAGTTAATGAGCACTTTGTGTTGCGTGATGTTGCACTTGTCTCTAACTTGCATTTTAATCTTCTTTCTGTTCGCAACTCTTTGATGATGACTATGAGATTCGTTTTAAGCCGAATCTCAGTCGTATTTTGGATCCTCAGGGCAACCTTGTGTGTTTGATTTCGCCCTTTGGGAAAGTCTTTCGTGCAAATTTCTCGGAGTCGTTTGGAATTTCTCGTTGTCTTTTGGCTGGACCTTCCTCCTCTGATCTTTGGAAGTGGCATAGGAGACTAGGTCATCTGAGCTTTGACTTGCTTGCAAGGCTTAGTTCACTTGGCTTAATCTGAGGATTGCCCAAGTTGTGCATGGAGAAGGATCTTGTTTGCCATTCTTGTAGACATGGGAAAACGGTTGTTGCTCCCCACCATCATGTGAATCAAGTTATGACCAAGTGCCCTGGAGAGCTTTTGCATATGGACATTGTTGGTCCGGCTCGGGTGAGCTCGGTTGGTGGGAAGTGGTATGTGCTTGTTGTTGTCGATGACTTTTCGAGATATTCGTGGGTTTTCTTTTTAGCTGAGAAAACTGAGACTGTCTCTTTTGCTCGCAATCTGATTTTGCGTCTTCAGAACGAGTTCCCTAAGAACTCGATGCGAGCTATCCATAGTGATAATGGTTCTGAGTTTAAAAACTCGGATTTTGAAAAGTTTTTGTGACTCTTTGGGTTTGGAGCATCAGTTTTCTTCCCCCTACACACCGCCACAAAATGGTGTTGTAGAGAGAAAGAATCGGACCCTTGTTGAGATGGCCAGGACGATGCTCGATGAGCATAGGACTCCTAGGCGGTATTGGGCCGAGGCTATGAACACTGCATGCTATATTTCCAATCGCATTTTTCTCCGAGCTTTCTTGACAAAGACTTCTTATGAGTTGCATTTTGGAAAACAACCCAAAGTGAGTTATTTTAGAGTTTTTGGTTGCCACTGTTTTATACTCAAGAAAGGCAACCTGGACGAATTTGAGTCTCGTTCTTCTGACGGTGTATTTTTGGGTTATGGCACTCATACTCGTGCATATCGTGTACTTAACCTTGATACTAACCGAGTCTTGGAGACATCTGATGTCACCTTCGATGAGACCAAGGTTTGTCCTTCTTCTAGATTTGAGCGTGCAGGTGATCACGAGGTTGGCGAACCTCTTTTTGATGACGAGGACGAGGGTGCTGAAAGGATGGATGATCCAGCGCCACCTCCACCTGTTGTGCCGCTTGGGTCGACTTCGACCATGACTGCTCGCGGCCCCGACCCATCTTCTTCCACTACATGGGGGTCGTGTGATCCACCACCTGGGGTTGTACCATTTGTACCTGAGGGAGCACCAGCAACTGTTGAGGGGGAGGTTACTTCAGCAAGGGAGGCACCACGACACATTTAGCGCCAACACCCTCCTCAACAGATGATCGGCGACATTCACGAACACGTCACTCGGTCTAGGTCACAACAAATCTCTCACTTTGCTCATTCTGCATTTGTTGCTGATTTTGAACCCCGAGATGTTGGACACGCTTTATCTGATCCTGATTGGGTTAATGCCATGCATGAGGAGCTTGAAAATTTTGAGAGAAATCGGGTTTGGGTTCTTCTTCATCTTCCTCCTGAGTGTCACCCTATTGGGACAAAATGTGTTTTCAAAAACAAATAAGGGGAAGATGGCCATGTTGTGAGAAACAAGGCCAAACTTGTAGCCCAAGGGTATAGTCAGAAGGAGGGGATAGACTATGAGGAGACTTTTGCTCCTGTAGCTCGTTTGGAGGCAATTAGGATCCTCTTGGCTTTTGCTGCATCCAAAGGTTTCAAACTTTTTCAAATGGATGTCAAGAGTGTCTTCCTAAACGGCTACATAGAAGAGGAGGTGTATGTGAAACAACCCCCCGGTTTCGAAAATCCCAAGTTTCCAAACCATGTTTTTAAACTTCACAAAGCTTTGTATGGTTTAAAACAAGCCCCAAGAGCCTGGTATGATAGGTTGAAAACCTTTTTGCTTGCTAAGGGTTTTAAAATGGGATGTGTTGATAAAACACTCTTTCTCCTCAAGCAAGGACATGACACTTTGTTGGTTCAGATTTACGTGGATGATATCATTTTTTGTGGTTCTTCTCACACTTTGGTTGCCAAGTTTGTAGATACTATGAGCAGGGAATTTGAGATGAGCATGATGGGCGAGTTGACGTTTTTCCTCGGGTTGCAAATCAAGCAATCCTGAGAGGGGACGTTCGTGCACCAGGGAAAGTACACCAAGGACATATTGAAGAAGTTCGATATGGGTGAGGCCAAGCCTCTTCCAACACCCATGTCGACCACGACGGCCCTGGATGTGGACAAGGATGGAGAAGCTGTGGACCAGAAGGAGTACCGGAGTATGATCGGGTCGCTGTTGTACCTGACGGTGACACACCCGGACATCCAGTTCACGGTGTGTCTTTGCGCGCGCTTTCAGGCGTCGCCGCGCACTTCTCATCGTCATGTGGTCAAGCGCATTATGAGGTACTTATGCTTCACACCTGAGTTTGGGATTTGGTATTCTGCTTCTTCCAGCCTCTCACTTTGCGTTTACTCGGATGCTGATTTTGTTGGTTGCCGACTTGAGCGCAAGTCCACTTCTGGGACTTGTCAATTTTTGGGTTCTTCTCTTGTATCTTGGTCTTTTCGCAAGCAGTCTAGTGTCGCTCAGTCTACCACAGAGGCTGAATATGTTGCTGCGGCTAGCTGATGTTCCCAGTTGTTGTGGATGATGGCCACTTTGCGTGATTTTGGTCTGAATTTTTCTCGAGTTCCATTGCTTTGTGACAGCACGAGTGCAATTAGCGTTGCTAAGAACCCTGTGCTGCATTCTAAGACCAAACACATTGATGTGCGCTTTCATTTCTTACGAGACCACTATGAGAAGGGTGATATCGACCTTCACCATGTCGATACTCATCTTCAGTTGGCAGATATTTTCACTAAGCCTTTGGACCAATCAACCTTTGCTAGGTTGAGAGGTGAGCTTGGTGTGTGTTTCCCCTTTTAGTTGGGGGAAACATTTTGGTTCTTGTATCATAGACTGACTCTTTTGCTTTGATTATTTCCGTTTTTCATCATTTTTGCATCTTTATTTTCAAGCTTCATGTCTATAATCTATAGAATGAATCTATGCTCTGTTTAGTGTATGCTCTGATGATGCTTGTAGCTTAGGCTCTTTTTTATCACTGATACATGTTGTGAGCTGAGCTACTTTTCAGAACTGTGAATATGCTTAATTCAACGTAAATTTGAAACATGTTCACCATTGAGATTGGCAACTAGCATGTGTAGAATGTGTTGAAGTCACTTGTGCTTTTCATATATGCTAGGTTGCTATGTCTCTAGTTCTGAGTCTTTCACTTGCTTGGTATGTTCATTTTCTGTTAAAATTTGAACCAAGTCTAAGTGAATTAAAAAGATCGAGTTGGGATCACTTGACAGCACATCACGGTATCGAGACTGTCTCTCATTGCACATTGAGTTAAACTTGAGTCGTGTAGTGTATGACCGAAACCGTTGCTTCAAGCTTCTGATTGCTTATGCATAGGCTTAGCTCGGTTGAAAAGTTAGGCAATGTCAAGTTTTCAACCTCTCGCAATCACATGCTAAAATTTAAACTTGTGTCAATACCGCTGCAACTCCGATAAAAATTTTGAAAACACAAGTCTATGTTTCATTCTATAGCATGATGATTGAACTTTGCTAGGGGTAGTTCACCTTGTATACATGTTTAGCACTTGTGTAACTTCCTGTCCATACATGTGTTGCTATTTTTGATGGTGAAACCCTTTCTGAATGGCTTAAAAACTGCTCACTTTGCTCATATGTTCATATTTCGTATTCTGTGATCAGTTTGAGCCTTTGATGGCATTTGTGCTTATTATTGAGTAGTTGGATTAGCACTCTTTAGAGCATCTATTCACTCTATAGATTCTATACCTGAGAGCTGCTAACCTGCATTTGTGACTCATATGCATTTTGCCTTGTTGTGTGCATTTTCAACTAAGGGGAGAAATCTTGACAAATCATGTCCCTAAGTTGTATGCACTATTGAAGGGGGAGTTTGCTCGATTTTTGCTTTGACGAGCTATTCAATTGGTTTGGAGCGACTTTCAGACTATATGGTTTTTCAATTGGTTCAAAGCTGTCTTTTCAATTGATTTGGAACAATTTTCAGCTTTTGTGGTTTTTCAATTGGTTTGGAGCGGTTCTGCTAGTTGTGTTGAGCCTTTGCCTCTTTCTGGAGGGACTAGCTTGTCTTTGTCGTTCTTGCTCCGATTTTCTCGCTAGCGGTGTTGAGCCTGCTCTACCTCTTCTTGAGGGCTAGCTTTGTTTTGCTTGGTTGCGTCGAGCCGTTGCCCATGTCTTTGGGAACCAAGTTGTCTCGCTCATTCTATTCGACTTCTGTTGGCTTTGCTTCGCTTCTGGTCGTTTGGTTGAGTTCGCTTCCTCCTCCTTCTTCCTTCTTCTACCTTCATATGATTTGTGTTGGTAGTTGATAATGCACTCATCAAGGGGGAGATTGTGGATACATGGGTGTATGCCGGATCTTGAGATGATGAGTGATTGTCAACTGGGATGATGCGCATGTTCTTTGGCTTGTGTTGTGCAGGTGTTGAGCTCGGATACGGTGATCAAAGGCAAGGTGAAGGTCAAGTAGAGACGTGTCGTGCCGATGGACCCGGAGCGGTGAAGGGCGGACGTGAGGCTTGGACTGACGGACCGGTGGCCTGAGGATCGGCCGTGGTGGCTGACAGCCTGGGACAGCGAGCGACAGTGAAGACTTGCGTGTGGACGGGGTGCATGGGCGGTGCATCCCCTCTACGGCTTCGGTTTGGTGGTTGAGCCACAGAAAAACCACTGAGTGCACGGTTTCCAGGGTTGGGCCTCAAAACCTGGGTGCGGCCGGTTTTCGAGTTTGGGCCACAAAACTCGGGATGAGGACGGTTTCCAGGTTTAGGCCTCAAAACCTGGGTGCTGGCGGGTTTCTGAGTTTGGGCCACAAAACTCAGGCGACGGACGACAGGTTTCCCAGTTTTGGCCTCAAAACCGAGGGATGGCCTAGGTTTCCCAGTTTCGGCCTCAAAACCGGGGGGAGGTCCGTGAAAAGAACGAGCAGAGCGATGACGGCACGTGGCGGCAATCGGTGAGGTTGCGTCGAGACGAAGCTACCAGTTGTGCGGGTGTGGCCGTCGGATCACCACCTACCTCGAGTTTGTAACATCCCTGGCTTTCCAACAACCAAAAATACGAACTTTTTAAAACTTTTCCTGCAATGTGTGGAGCATGCAGCCACTAGGCCAAACGATAGTCAAACGTGGGAGTGATTGCTTCTTAAACATTGCATTCATCTAGACTTGCTTGTAGGAGTGTGCTCGGGTTATCGAGTCAGATTAGGGTTTGAGTCGTGTTAGAGTTGGAGTGCACAAATTCGTAGCAACCTCCTCTCATCCTTCTTAAAGCCCATCTCGTTCCCTCTTGTTTGCGACTCCAGAAGTCTTCGAGTCGCAACAATTCATAACTTGGGGAAAATCCTTTTCCCCCTTTCTACCCTCCTTTCCGATTTTGAAACCTTGCCAAACTTCCTTCGAAATTCATCTCAATCTCCTTCAAATTCATCCGATCAACTTGGGCAAACCTTCCATCTTTTCCCAAGCAATAAAGTGGCAAACCTGCTATTGGAATTCCCTTAGTTTCCCTTCTGGATCCTATTTCCGAATTCACCTCTGAATTCCATTCAAACCACACCAAAATTCCCTTAAATCAAATGAACAAACCTTTCCTCTCCTTGGGCCCCAAACCTCCAAGTTGGGCCAACTCATTTCCCTCATTCTCCCTAAACCGCATGGGCCCAAACCCTCTCCTCCACTTTCTTTTCTCCAGCCCAACCGCGCCCTCACACTCCCTTCCCCTCCTCCTGGCGACCCAGCCCAAAGGCCCAGCTTGCCCCTGCCGCAAGCCGGCCCAGCCTCACCTCTTTCCTTTGGCCCGCTCGCACGCAAGGCCCGACCGGCCCAAGACGCGGCCTGCCTGGCCCATCCAGCGCCGCGCCCCTTGCAACCCTAGGGAGCAGTAGCTCCCCAGGCGCGCCGCCGCCGCTCCAAGCACCCTGCTCGCGCGCGCTCCTCCGCACTCCTTCACGCGATGCATGCCGCGTGGCTGCAGGTACGGACGACGAGGCATCTCGCCGCCCGTGCCCAAACCCTAGTCCGGCGCCCCTATAAGAAGAGCGACCGCCGCTCCGAGCTCCTCTCTTTCCTCCTTAGCGCCGCCACCACTTCTCCTTCCTCCTCTTCCTCTTTTCGGCCGACCGACGCCAACGCCTGGTGGTGCCCCGGCCTCCTACGTCGCATCTCGATGAGGCACCGCCGGCCGCGGCCGCGTCAGCCGTGCCCGTGGCCGCACCACCGTTCTGTCGGCCGCTGGTGCCCTCCAACTCGTCCGGCCGGCTGCCTGTGCCTGCCAGCCGCCCCGGCGGACTCCCGTGGCCGTGCCCTGTCCTATTGGCTGCGCCGAGCAGGCCTGCACCGTGCCACCGCTTGGTCGCCATCGCGACAATCCCGACGCCACGACCTCGCCACGGCGTGCCCAGCCAGCCGCGGTCGGGCATAGCTGCGACAGCTGGGGCACTCGGCCGTGTGGGTCTCCTGCGGCTGTCCCTGCCGCGTTCCCCGGCACGGCCCCGGTCCTCCAGCGCCCTCCGCCAAGCCTGGCCAGGACGCCGGACAGCACTCGTCGTGCGCGCTATCCGCGCCAGCCCCGTCATGCCAGCCGAGCCGCGTCGAGGCCGTGGCCACCACAGCCGCACGCGCCGACTCCGAGCACACCATGGAGCCGTGCCATGCCTCGCTTCCCCCTTTCATCGGCGAGCAGCCATCGCCGGTGAGCCACCGAAAGCCCAAGCTCCTACCTTCCTCCTTGTCAGTAAGCATATGGACTGAGACCGGCCTTCGCGCCGTGTTTTACACTGATGCAGCAGAGACAGCCTTGTCATGCCCTCGCCGGAGCTCCGGCGCAATCCGGCCGTGTTCGGCTGGGTTCGCCGCTGTGGGCAGCAAGGAGGACGCGAATAGCTGCCGCAACCACGTTCGGTCGAGGCGCGCCCTGCTGATCGGTTGACCGCACGCAGCGGTTCGGTCAATGACGTGCTGCCGTTCGGCCAAGAGTGCGCTTGCTGCCTCGGAGCCGCCCCGCTGAAGCTCCATCTTCTGTGCCATCGTCAAGGTCTAACCTTTGGAACCCGTTGACGCCTCCCGCGACGTCGACACAACTCGCATTTATCTTTTGTCACTTACATCTACACATTATGTCATTCTATCTATCTATCTATGTGATGTATATCTGCCTGCGCCGAGCCTTCGTGCCGGTCTATCCTTTTGCTATGAATATGTGCTACTCCCTGTTGTAGTTGTGTCGGTTGTCGATATCGTCGTGTTTATGTTGTTGGCAGTAGACCGTGTCTTCCAGCCGGTCATAGTTTGTTGTGTCTATGAACCGTGCCTTCGAGCCGGTCGAGGGGTCGTTCCTCGCTCGGACGTTGCGATCGGGGGTTCGTCCCGCCGTGGTCGTAACGCTGAGCGTAACTCGCCCCTCATAGTCTTAGTCGTTGTTTTGGATTTGGTTGACTCCGTTGCGACACGAGCATCAGATCCTATCCTTAGCCCTAAGACGTGGCCACTGTGGGCTTGATATCGGAAGCGATATCGATGCGGATATTACCCACATGCCAAGAGCCTTTTGTGACCTAGTCTAGTGGGAGAAGGGCAAGAAGATGATGAACGTAGGACGACGGGTGCCAACTCGTTTGGGTGAAGCTCATGGCCGCGAGTTGCCTCGCCATGACCAACGGGCTTCACCTATTTTGTCGTGCTTCTGTCCTAGCCACCTCGTATGCTTGCACCGCTTCAACCATAGCATTCCTCCGACTCTTGCGGTGACAACCGCACCGCTACGAGCCATAGGAATAGCCTTGTGTCGGTTTTGTTGCACAGAGGTCATGGTGCCCTACGAGTTGACTTAGGTCGAGCGTCTCTCCTTCTTCGGCTACCGCCCTTGCCATGGCGTGTCGGTTGAGCGAATGCGGAGACCGCTGCTCCCTCTTTTCCTTTTTATTTGACCCTCACTAATTTAGTAAAGTGTGGATCAAGTCCGTTTGTTCTAGTCACTCCGATCCCTGTCAAATGCAATGATTGTGGATCCAAGTCCCCGTGGAACCAAGTTCCCCGTCTTTAGTCTATCTCCTTTGCGTGTTGGTCATGTTTATGTAATAGTCTTGCTTCTTGATCCCATTCCTGTGATTCCCGTCTACTACTATGGCGTGTGGATCAAAGGAAGGTGGATCCCCGAATTACTTCTTCTCTTGCTTCTTCGCACTTGAGCCCTTGTATGCTTGTACCTATTCCATACCGAAGCGCTCCTAGATCCTCGCGGTGACAACCGCACCGCTGTAGATTCTAGGAACGTCTAGCGCCATTTAGTGCGCATGAGTTGAGGTACCCTATGAGTGGTTTAAGTGTTTGTGTTCTTCATGTTCTGTTTCCTTTTCTTGGTTCTCGTTGATTACAATGGCGTGTGGATCGAGAGATATCAGAACTGTTTTCTTTTCTCGATGGTCGATCTATTCGATCTCGTCCTTAGCCGTGACGATTGGATCAAAGACTGAACCCTCGTTCTAGTTGGCAAAGCTAAGGTCTATGTCATGCTCTCGGTCCCGTGCGAGTCGACTCGATCGACCGTAGGAAACCATCTACATCGAGGACGTGACGTAGACGTGCTTAGCCGAGTTTCTCCTTCGCCTCTTTTGAGCCCAAGGAAAATGAACTCGCTTCGTGAGGGCTAATCCTGTTTTTGTGTGATGTTTGCTTAAGTCGGGATCGGGTCTCAACCATTTTACTCGAGCCGTACAGGTCGACTCAGTCAGCCCGGGAAGTACGAGCTAGGTTGTGACTCGAGCTTGTGCTTAGCAAGCATCCGCTCCCGCGTCCCTTCGAGCCCGAGGATCGGATGTCCTCCGCGAGGGCTGAGTCCTTTCTCAGTTTAGTGTCCTTTGAGTCTTTTCGAGTCTAGCTGTCACGTCAATGTTTTGATTTGCCCTTTTGTCTTGTTTGCCGGTCTCGCGAGGTAGTTGCGTCGGGAGCAACGTTGGCCAATCTGGAACCCGCTGGAGGAGACCGAGGACGACACCAGGACCCGAGGAGAACAACTAAAAGGACATCAGAGATCTCGGACTAACAACGTAACAGGTGCCACAGCCCATCCAACCTCGTAGAATCCTATTAGACATGCAATAATGTAGCTGCTAGTGCTTTACTTTTTGCAAATGAACTTTGATAGGTTGCATGTTAGATTTCTTGTGAGGCCTATACCTTGACGCAACCCTTTCCCCTGCACACCCGCTGTTAGGCTAGACACCGCTTACTTTACATACTCGCTACTCACTTCTACTATGCATTATATCTGTGATGTGATGCTTGGTGGATGTTTGCTTGTGGGTGGCTAAGGCACATGGTGCCGTGGTAACGGGATGATGACTTGGGGAGATCTTGGCGTGTCTCTTGGGTGCGTGTGGTGAGGGTTGAGTCGACTGGACAGGATCTACGACGAGTCCGGTGATGAGTCTTGCCGAGGGGATGTGACCTGGGCATCCCCTGGGGAGTACCTGTGGTGGGTACATTGTGATCTTGAGAAGAGGTCCTGGGGAGGAGTGTCTTCGTGGGACGAATCCCCGGGATAGAGGTGTTGTGTCAGCACGGCGGTGATGGAAGCCCCGAGGAGGAGATGTCATGTCCAGTCCTTAGGGCCAGATTGCGCTGGGGTGATCAGACCATAGTACCTTCGTGCGCACCACTTGTTCTTGTATGGGCGGGGACCGTTCCTACCCCCTGGGCGAAACGATGCCATTACTGCTAGGCTGGAAGGTGATAAGTGTAGGGAGGTAAGGGCTGGATACCCACACCCTCCTAAGACAACGTGGTGTTTTATTTGGTACGCCAGGATCCACATCTCACAGTCTCAGTGTTACGGTGGATTTCCACCGGGGTGCCCCAGGGCTGAGAGGTAGGATGACATCGTTGCGGATTGGGGGGAAGTTCGGAATCAGCTTAGACGAGCCGGATCGTCGAGGATAGCTAACCTGTGGTTCCAGGCGTACACGCTCTGCAGAGTTGATTGGTCTATACGTATAGCCGTGTCCACAGTCATGGACAACACTATGGTGCTCAGTTTCCCTCGGAGTTAGTGAGAGGTGTCCTTTCTTCTTCTCCCCCTGGGTTGATAGGTCCGGCTGTGGCCGTTGAGGCAAGGTACGAGTGGGAGTCGTCCTTGCCGCCTAAAGCGTGCGAGTGTGGTGAGATGTGTGGATGCGTGTGGATGGGATGGATGGATGGCCGTATGGCCGGATGTTCGGTCGATGACCGAATGGAAGGCCATGTGGTCGGGTATATGGGATAAAACTTGATGATTATATTTATAAAATATTGATTACCTGCATAGGAAAACTATAGCCATAAATAGATTCCTTTTCCTCTACCCTTGCATTCCACATACCACATAGCAAATGCAAGCATAGGATGGGAAAATGTGGCCAGTACAAACCGTACTGAAAATTAACGACAGGTTTGGACGACTTCTACCGCGACGATGGTGGAAGCTAGATGGATTAGGAAGTCTCGTTCCTATACGCAAGTTTGGATGAGGAGACGAAGATGGAGTCTTCGCCCGCTGCTACAACAACTTTGATGAAGCCCATGATGGAGGAGACTTCACTCGCCGACGCTCTACGCCGACTCCAGCGTCGTTAGGCGTGCGTTACCAATATAATTTGTACTAGGTGGTGTTTCCCATGTGATGTAATGACTTGTAAATCTGTACTATCGCGTTATATGAACTATGGTAACAACTGAATAATGATAATGTGATGGTTTGAGACTTTTTGGACTATCACATTATGATGTATCTGCGGATTTCCCTTCGAGGAAATCATGGGTCGTTTCAGTTGGTATCAAAGCCATACTTGCCTGTAGGACGAGACTTTAGGACCAAACACTAGAATAGAGGCTAAAATTTCTGCTTGTTGGTAGAAACATAAGTGCTAACACTTGTTTCCCTCCCCGCCTTGAGTTCTAATGCTAACTAGCCTACTCCTTTTGGAAAGTTGACATATAGAACACTTTCCCCCCTCTTATACTGCCTACGCTAGGACGGTAGTTGTGTGAGGCCTGAAGGCTTTGGAGTCGCCTTAGGTCCACACTATGCATATAGGAGTTCTAATGCTACCTGATTGTCTGGTTCTTTGTCGTTATGCTTTTGTTGCTTTTATGCTTCTTAATTGTCTGAGTGTAAGTTATAGAAGATGTTTTTGCGTGAGACTCCAGGCGTTGGAGAACCTTTACAGGCTAAACCCAAGCCGCCCTATGACTAAGTGAGAGAACCCAACTAACTGAGTGGGTAAGATAAAGCCAATGCATCATGTCCTTTAAGACCATTTCAAAATTGTTTCGGTTTTCCAACCAAACAAGTTTTCAAAACTTTCCTCCCTTCTTTTTGGTGGAAAAATGTCTCTTCTTTCACAAAAGCTATTCTATTTCAAAGGAAAACAATTTAAAAAGTTTTCAAAAAGGTTTTCCCTTTTCAAAAGAAAACAAATTTAGTTCTCATCTCAAACTACTTCCCTTCGAAACTATTTACAAAGCAGTGTGAAAACTGTTTCCTTTTCAAAAAAGGTGTTTCAAAACTCGTTTTCAAGAAACCTAGATTTGCTTTCACTCAGCAAAATATTTTCAAACCAGAGGTCCCTAACTCGATTTTGTTTTAAATTGTTTTAATTTCAAACTAAGAGCCAAGTTCCCTTTCCAAAATTCAATCCTACCTTCAAAAAATGCTTTGCAACTATTTTGTCAAGCAAATCTTTGCGAAAAGGATGTCGTTGCAATCGTTTTAAAAAGTATTTGTTTAAACCAAAAAGAGTTTTTCCAAAGTTTATTTCAAAAGTGGTTTTGAAAATGGTTTCTGAAAACAAAGTTGATTGCGAAATCTTTGCTATTCAAAAGGCACGCTTTAAAACCGCTTTCAAAACTAGTTTTCTATGTATCAAAATCAGTTTCAAAATAAAAGGGAGCAACGCCCCATTTCAAAAACCTTGGTGTTTTCAAATCTGCTTGTTTCAAAGGTTTTAAAAATAAATGGGTGTGTTTTGTCTTAAAAATAAAAAGACTTTCAAAAGACTTTTATTGCAAAACCTGTATCGATTTCAAACATTTCAAAACCCAACTTGGATTTAAAAAAAAGTTTTGCAAAACGTTTCTTTGAAAGGACCTGAAAACTGCGCGTTCTCGTTGTTTCAAAAATCTTTTAACAAAAAGTTTGTTTGGAAAAAGTTTTACAAAATGGTTTGATTTCCAAAAGGCTCAACCGCACTTGAAAAATCTTTCCAAAAAGAGTTTGGAAAACAAAAAGACCTCTTTAAAAGCTTTGATTTTATAAACTAAAAACTTATTTCGAACCTTTTAAAAAGCTCTTTGAAAACTTTGTTTTAGTTCAAAAAAATGATTTGAGTTTCAAAACCAAAATGGGTAATGGCTTATTTCAACATGTTCTTGTTTTAGTTTCAAAGTTCAAAGGTCGTTACCCTCTCCTCTTTGCGAAAATTGTAAAACAAAGAGTTTTCAAACTGTTTCCACAAAGAAAACTTTCAAAATGGTTTTCAAAGGTTTTCCCTCCTCTCCCCCTCTAGCTTGGGATA
Source organism: Coix lacryma-jobi var. lacryma-jobi (assembly GCA_009763385.1). Lineage (NCBI taxonomy): Eukaryota > Viridiplantae > Streptophyta > Magnoliopsida > Poales > Poaceae > Coix > Coix lacryma-jobi. The sequence goes on along the minus strand of CM019825.1, from coordinate 116,933,871 downwards.
TCGAGTTGTTGACGGTAACTTTTGGTTGTGTGTCGTGACTATTACCCACGGTGCCGCGACGAAACTTGGGGCCCCATGTGTGATGCATCCACATGGCTTGCTGCAGGGCGTACGCTGGTATTGAGGTATGTGACCATGACCGCTCCGAGAGATACCTGCATGCCACCGAAATCCTGAGCTTAGCTTTCAAAACTACTTTTAAAAGTGTCCATTTGAAAAAAAAATGGTTTTTATATAAAAACAAAAGGTGATTTTGACTTTCAAAAATTCTTCTCCAAAAGTCCTATTTTGATTTAAGCAAAACTTTTAAACCCTAAAGTTTTGTTTTGGTAAAAATTCTGAAAGAAAAGAGGTTTTTATTTAAAGCAAAAGTTGTGTTGGTTTCAAAAATCCTCCTTCCAACGTCCTATTTTGATTTAGCAATGTTTTAAAGTCAGAGTCTTGTTTTACTAAAACATTCGAAAGAAAAAGTTTGTGAAAAGTTTTTGAAGAGTTTTTTTTCAAATAAAATTCTTTTGCCTTCAAAACTTGTGACCCGTTGCAAATGTTTTGAAAACTTTGCCTTTACTTCAAAATGTTGTTTGAAAACAAATTTTCAAAACTTTCATTTGTACTTCTTTTGAAAAGTTTGAGAAAAGCTCTTTTCCTTCAAACAATCATTTTGAAAAGAAAGAGTTTATGAAAATCGATTTTCAAAGGCTTTTTCAAAATGTCTTGAGAAAAGATAGAGGTTTTTGGTTTCAAAATTCAAAACTGACTTCAAAATGGATTTCGTTTTGTTCACAAATCATTGTTCAAAGAAAAAGAGTTTTCACAAATGGTGCTTGATCTTGTCTTACAAAACTTGGTGTTAAAAAAAACTAACTTCCAAGTTGTTTTTGATCTAGCTTTCCAAAACTATGGTTTACAAAATGCTTTCAATGGTGTTTGAAATAGTCTTTCAAAACCGTGGTTTGCAAAAATAAAATGCTTTCAAAAGGTTTTGTAATTTGGTTTGCGAAAGGCTTCAAAACTTCCCCTACCCATGTTTTGAACACCCGCTTTTCCTCAAAAGAACTTGTTTAGCAAAATCCTTTTATCAGTTTGAGAAAACAAACCCTCTTCTTCCAAACCGTTTTATTGCGAACTGTTTCATAAAAAGATCTTTGTCAAAACACCCTACTTCAAAAGCTTTTTGCAAAATGTTTTTGCTTAAAAAGGTCTTTACTGAAAAAAAAACTTCTCAAAAGATCCCTTTTCAAAATGCATTAGTGCATATAGGTTGCCCAACAGAAACCATCAACCCTAGGATAAGCCTACCAGTTCAACCTTCTTGTGACAGAGACCCCTAAATCTCGAGGACGAGATTCTTGTAAGGGGGGTGGTCTGTAACATCCCTGGTTTTCCAACAACCAAAAATACGAACTTTTTAAAACTTTTCCTGCAAGGTGTGGAGCATGTAGCCGCTAGGCCAAACGATAGTCAAACATGAGAGTGATTGCTTCTGAAACGTTGCATTCATCTAGACTTGCTTGTAGGAGTGTGCTCGGGTTTTCGAGTCGGATTAGGGTTTGAGTCGTGTTAGAGTTGGAGTGCACAAATTCGTAGCAACCTCCTCTCATCCTTCTTAAAGCCCATCTCGTTCCCTCTTGTTTGCGACTCTAGAAGTCTTCGAGTCACAACAATTCATAACTTGGGGAAAATCCTTTTTCCCCTTTCTACCCTCCTTCCCGATTTTGAAACCTTTCCAAACTTCCTTCGAAATTCATCTCAATCTCCTTCAAATTCATCCGAGCAACTTGGGCAAACCTTCCATCTTTTCCCAAGCAATAAAGTGGCAAACCTGCTATTGGAATTCCCTTAGTTTCCCTTCTGGATCCTATTTCCGAATTCACCACTGAATTCCATTCAAACCACACCAAAATTCCCTTAAATCAAATGAACAAACCTTTCCTCTCCTTGGGCCCCAAACCTCCAAGTTGGGCCAACTCATTTCCCTCATTCTCCCTAAACCGCATGGGCCCAAACCCTCTCCTCCACTCTCTTTTCTCCAGCCCAACCGCGCCCTCACACTCCCTTCCCCTCCTCCTGGCGACCCAGCCCGAAGGCCCAGTTCACCCCTGCCGCAAGCCGGCCCAGCCTCATCTCTTTCCTTTGGCCCGCTCGCACACAAGGCCCGACCGGCCTGAAACGCGGCCAGCCAGGCCCGTCCAGCGCCGCGCCCCTTGCAACCCTAGGGAGCAGCTGCTCCCCAGGCGCGCCGCCGCCGCTCCAAGCGCCCTGCTCGCGCGCGCTCCTCCGCACTCCTTCGCGCGATGCACGCCGCGTGGCTGCAGGTACGGACGCCGAGGCATCTCGCCGCCCGTGCCCGAACCCTAGTCCGGCGCCCCTATAAGAACAGCGACCGCCGCTCCGGTCTCCTCTCTTTCCTCCTTAGCGCCGCCACCACTTCTCCTTCCTCCTCTTCCTCTTTTCGGCCGACCGCCGCCAACGCTTGGTGGTGCCCCGGCCTCCTCCGTCGCATCTCGATGAGGCACCGCTGGCCGCGGCCGCGTCAGCCGTGCCCGTGCCCGCACCACCGTTCTGTCGGCCGCTGGCGCCCTCCAACTCGTCCGGCCGGCTGCCAGCGCCCGCCAGCCGCCCCGGCGGACTCCCGTGGCCGCGCCCTGTCCTGTTGGCTGCGCCGAGCAGGCCTGCACCGCGCCACCGCTTGCTCGCCGTCGCGACAATCCCGACGCCACGACCTCGCCACGGCGTGCCCAGCCAGCCGCGGTCGGGCGTAGCCGCGACAGCTAGGGCACTCGGCCGTGTGGGTCTCCTGCGGCTGTCCCTGCCGCGTTCCCCGGCACGGCCCCGGTCCTCCAGCGCCCTCCGCCAAGCCTGGCCAGGACGCCGGACAGCACTCGTCGTGCGCGCTATCCGCGCCAGCCCCGTCATGCCAGCCGAGCCGCGTCGAGGCCGTGGCCACCACAGCCGCACGCGCCGACTCCGAGCACACCATGGAGCCGTGCCATGCCTCGCTTCCCCCTTTCATCGGCGAGCAGCCATCGCCGGTGAGCCACCGAAAGCCCAAGCTCCTACCTTCCTCCTTGTCAGTAAGCATATGGACTAAGACCGGCCTTCGCGCCGTGTTTTACACTGATGCAGCAGAGACAGCCTTGTCATGCCCTCGCCGGAGCTCCGGCGCAATCCGGCCGTGTTCGGCTGGGTTCGCCGCTGTGGGCAGCAAGGAGGACGCGAATAGCTGCCGCAACCACGTTCGGTCGAGGCGCGCCCTGCTGATCGGTTGACCGCACGCAGCGGTTCGGTCGATGACGTGCTGCCGTTCGGCCAAGAGTGCGCTTGCTGCCTCGGAGCCGCCCCGCTGAAGCTCCATCTTCTGTGCCATCGTCAAGGTCTAACCTTTGGAACCCGTTGACGCCTCCCGCGACGTCGACACAACTCGCATTTATCTTTTGTCACTTACATCTACACATTATGTCATTCTATCTATCTATCTATCTATCTATCTATGTGATGTATATCTGCCTGCGCCGAGCCTTCGTGCCGGTCTATCCTTTTGCTATGAATATGTGCTACTCCCTGTTGTAGTTGTGTCGGTTGTCGATATCGTCGTGTTTATGTTGTTGGCGGTAGACTGTGTCTTCCAGCCGGTCCTAGTTTGTTGTGTCTATGAACCGTGCCTTCGAGCCGGTCGAGGGGTCGTCCCTCGCTCGGACGTTGCGATCGTGGGTTCGTCCCGCCGTGGTCGTAACGCTGAGCGTAACTCGCCCATCATAGTCTTTGTCGTTGTTTTGGATTTGGTTGACTCCGTTGTGACACGAGCATCAGCTCCTATCCTTAGCCCTAAGATGGGCCACTGTGGGCTTGATATCGGAAGCGATATCGATGCAGATATTACCCGCACTCCAAGAGCCTTATGTGACCTAGTCTAGTGGGAGAAGGGCAAGGAGATGATGAACGTAGGACGACGGGTGCCAACTCGTTTGGGTGAAGCTCATGGCCGTGAGTTGCCTCTCCATGACCAATGGGCTTCACCTATTTTGTTGTGCTTCTGTCCTAGCCACCTCGTATGCTTGCACCGCTTTGACTATAGCATTCCTCCGACTCTTGCGGTGACAACCGCACCGCTACGAGCCGTAGGAATAACCTTGTGTCGGTTTTGTTGCACAGAGGTCATGGTGCCCTAAGAGTTGAATTAGGTCGAGCGTCTCTCCTTCTTCGGCTACCGCCCTTGCCATGGCGTGTTGGTTGAGCGAATGCAGAGACCGCTGCTCCCTCTTTTCCTTTTTATTTGACCCTCACTAATTTAGTAAAGTGTGGATCAAGTCCGTTTGTTCTAGTCACTCCGATCCCTGTCAAATGCAATGATTGTGGATCGAAGTCCCCGTGGAACCAAGTTCCCCGTCTTTAGTCTGTCTCCTTTGCGTGTTGGTCATGTTTATGTAATAGTCTTGCTTCTTGATCCCATTCCTGTGATTCCCGTCTACTACTATGGCATGTGGATCAAAGGAAGGTGGATCCCTGATTTACTTCTTCTCTTGCTTCTTCGCACTTGAGCCCTTGTATGCTTGTACCTATTCCATACCGAAGCGCTCCTATATCCTTGCGGTGACAACCGCACCGCTGCAGATTCTAGGAACGTCTAGCGCCATTTAGTGCGCATGAGTTGAGGTACCCTATGAGTGGTTTAAGTGTTTGTGTTCTCGGTATGTCGCTCCCTTCGATGTCCGTCTTTGCCATGGCGTGTGCATAGAAGGAAGCGAGGCTACTTTCGTTTCTCTTTTCTCTTCCTATTCTGTTTCCTCTTCTCGGTTCTCGTCGATTACAATGGCGTGTGGATCGAAAGATATCAGAACTGTTTTCTTTTCTCGATGGTCGATCTATTCGATCTCGTCCTTAGCCATGACGATTGGATCAAAGACCGAACCCTCGTTCTAGTTGGCAAAGCTAAGGTCTATGTCGTGCTCTCGGTCCCGTGCGAGTCGACTCGATCGACCGTAGGAAACCATCTACATCGAGGACGTGACGTAGACGTGCTTAGCCGAGATTCTCCTTCGCCTCTTTTGAGCCCAAGGAAAATGAACTCGCTTCGTGAGGGCTAATCCTGTTTTTGTGTGATGTTTGCTTAAGTCGGGATCGGGTCTCAACCATTTTACTCGAGCCGTACAGGTCGACTCAGTCAGCCCGGGAAGTACGAGCTAGGTTGTGACTCGAGCTTGTGCTTAGCAAGCATCCGCTCCCGCGTCCCTTCGAGCCCGAGGATCGGATGTCCTCTGCGAGGGCTGAGTCCTTTCTCAGTTTAGTGTCCTTTGAGTCTTTTCGAGTCTAGCTGTCGCATCAGTGTTTTGATTTGCCCTTTTGTCTTGTTTGCCGGTCTCGCGAGGTAATTACGTCGGGAGCAACGTTGGCCAATCTGGAACCCGCTGGAGGAGACCGAGGACGACACCAGGACCCAAGGAGAACAGCTAAAAGGACATCAGAGATCTCGGACTAACAATGTAACAGGTGCCACAGCCCATCCAACCTCGTAGAATCCTATTAGACATGCAATAATGTAGCTGCTAGTGCTTTACTTTTTGCAAATGAACTGTGATAGGTTGCATGTTAGATTGCTTGTGAGGCCTATACCTTGACGCAACCCTTTCCCCTGCACACCCGTTGTTAGGCTAGACACCGCTTACTTTACATACTCGCTACTCACTTCTACTATGCATTATATCTGTGATGTGATGCTTGGTGGATGTTTGCTTTTGGGTGGCTGAGGCACATGGTGCCGTGATAACAGGATGATGACTTGGGAAGATCTTGGCGTGTGTCTTGGGTGCGTGTGGTGATGGTTGAGTCGACTGGACAGGATCTACGACGAGTCCGGTGACGAGTCTTGCCGAGGGGATGTGACCTGGGCATCCCCTGGGGAGTACCTGTGGCGGGTACATTGTGATCTTGAGAAGAGGTCCTGGGGAGGAGTGTCTTCGTGGGACGAATCCCCGGGATAGAGGTGTTGTGTCAGCACGGCGGTGATGGAAGCCCCGAGCAGGAGATGTCCTGTCCAGTCCTTAGGGCCCGATTGCGTTGGGGTGATCAGACCATAGTACCTTCATGTGCACCACTTGTTCTTGTATGGGCGGGGACCGTTCCTATCCCCTGGGCGAAACGATGCCATTACTTCTAGGCTGGAAGGTGATAAGTGTAGGGAGGTAAGGGCTGGATACCCACACCCTCCTAAGACAACGTGGTGTTTTATTTGGTACGCCAGGATCCACGTCTCACAGTCTCAGCGTTACGCTGGATTTCCACCGGGGTTCCCCAGGGCTGAGAGGTAGGATGGCATCGTTGCGGATTAGGGGGAAGTTCGGAATCAGCTTAGACGAGCCAGATCATCAAGGATAGCTAACCTGTGGTTCCAGGCGTACACGCTCTGCAGAGTTGATTGGTCTATACGTATAGCAGTGTCCACGGTCATGGACAACACTATGGTGCTCAGTTTCCCTCGGGGTTAGTGAGAGGTGTCCTTTCTTCTTCTCCTCCTGGGTTGATAGGTCCGGCGCTGGCCGTTGAGGCAAGGTACAAGTGGGAGTCGTCCTTGCCGCCTAGAGAGTGCGAGTGTGGTGAGATGTGTGGATGCGTGTGGATGGGATGGATGGATGGCCGTATGGCCGGATGTTCGGTCGATGACCGAATGGAAGGCCATGTGGCCGGGTATATGGGATAAAACTTGATGATTATATTTATAAAATATTGATTACCTGCATAGGAAAACTACAGCCATAAATAGATTCCTTTTCCTCTACCCTTGCATTCCACATACCACATAGCAAATGCAAGCATAGGATGGGAAAATGTGGCCAGTACAAACCGTACTGAAAATTAACGACAGGTTTGGACGACTTCTACCGTGACGATGGTGGAAGCTAGATGGATTAGGAAGTCTCGTTCCTATACGCAAGTTTGGCTGAGGAGACGAAGACGGAGTCTTCGCCCGCTGCTACAACAACTTTGATGAAGCCCGTGAAGGAGGAGCCTTCACTTGCCGACGCTCTACGCCGACTCCAGCGTCGTTAGGCGTGCGTTACCAATATAGTTTGTACTAGGTGGTGTTTCCCATGTGATGTAATGACTTGTAAATCTGTACTATCGCATTGTATGAACTATGGTAACAACTGAATAATGATAATTTGATGGTTTGAGACTTTTTGGACTATCACATTATGATGTATCTGCGGATTTCCCTTCGAGGAAATCGTGGGTCGTTTCAGAGTTGGTCAGGAATACCCTTAGGGTTAGCCTGCTCGCTCATTAGCTATAAGGGTAGAAGGGGAATAATTGTATTAGGCTATATAAGGAGAGGCCACCCCTCCCTCCAGACTATCTCAGCCATTGGTATTTTCATTCTAGGGTTTCCTACTCTCCCATTCCCTGCTGTAGCTACTGAGATCCGCAAAGACGGTGAACAATACCTTTGTGTATTTGGATTTTGCGAAAACAGGACCGGATTCCCGTTGTCTCCTCGTGGGGATGAATTTCGGCTGGCAATTCATGGTCTTCATTCGCGTTTTGAACTTGTTCTTCGCTTTCTTCGTTTCTCCACGTTTTTCCCGCCACTCGATCTCCCTCCTCGCTGCGTCTTTTTCGAATCCACTTGAATCAACTTGTTCTTTGATGTGAGGAGAACATTTTCACTGAAGGAATTTAACTCTACCCTCACGAACAAGTAGATGAGGTCGATTCAAGATTCATGGCAACTTTTTTGTTCCTACACCTTCCCTTTCGAATTTCAGTGGATTGAGTTGATTTGAGCGAATGATTTATTGGGGATAGTCTTCCAACTACCTCGTGATCATCTTCTCCAAGTTTGGGAACAAGGGATTTTGTTTTGGATCGGATTTGGGGAGATTTGGGTGAAGGGCGACCGAAATCGCCCTCACTGTGTGGTCGCGGACAGTCTGCCACTCACCTCGCGGACAGTCCGCGCATCGGGATGCAGCCGAGCAGTGGCTGTTCGTTGCGATGCACAGTGCTCAGTTTTGACCGGCGGACAGTCCGCCGTTGGGCTTCGCGGATAGTCTGGGAACGTCTAGGGGACTTTCAGCAACTGTGCTATTTCTTGATTTTTGCCGGCGGACAGTCCGCCACGGGACCGCGGACAGTCCGGGACTGGGAGTCCAGACAGTCTCGGATTTGGTTGAAGCTTGTGTTTTAGTGCGTTTGCTCTCCCAACTTTTCCGCTTGGTTTTCGAACTTCTCATTTGGCCCTAGAGTTCACCAAGGAACCTCTCTAGGTATCTCTGCTACTTGTTAGCATCGGTATTTGGAGATTTCCCGATGTAGCCGTCCATCTACGTTCGGGAGTCAGTTTTTGAGATTGAACTTGAGCCGAAGCTTTTGGGTTTTGACTCATTCTCGTTTGTTGGTGCATCGCTGTGATCTTAGGGATCATCCACCCTCTTCCAAGGGTCGTGGGCATCACGTTTCGATCGAAGCTTTTGGGGGTTGATTTTCGGGACAGAGGCCAAAGTTTCGAGAGAATTTTCTAGGCTCCCATTCACCCCCCCCCCCCCCCTCCGGTCGCTTTTTGGTAGAATTCTCGGTCCTTCAGCCGGAGAGCAACTCAAGTACGTTCTGCAAATCATGTGGCCAGCTACCAATAATGAAGCAGAATATGAGGCATTACTACACGGGTTAAGATTAGCAGTCACACTGGGATTAAGCGACTTCTAGTTTACGGCGATTCTTCCGTGGTGATTCATCAAGTCAACAAAGATTGGGATTGCACCAAGGAAACAATGGACGCCTATTGTGCTAAAGTCCGTAAGCTAGAGAAAAATTTCTCGGGACTGGAACTCAATCATATTACATGAGATCTCAATGTCGTTGCTGACGTTTTAGCAAAATTAGGATTCGACAGAGCCTTTGTTCCTAGCGGCATCTTTGTACATGAGCTATTGAAGCCCTCTATCCAGCAGAAAGAAGAGCTCACCCTGACACCCTCAACACAGATCCTAACGTTATCGCCCGATTGGACTAAAGTTTTCATTGACTACTTCAAAGAGCACAAGCTGCCAAGTGACAAAGCCACAGCAGAGCAAGTCACTAGACGTAGCAGGAACTATGTTCTAGTCGGGGATAAATTATATCGACATGGTGCCTCATCCGGAGTCTTACTAAAGTGCATTTCTCCACAAGAAGGCAAAGAGATATTGAACGAAGTTCACTCCGGGTGTTGCGGTAATCATGTGGCATCAAGGACATTAGTCGGAAAGATCTTCAGATCCGGGTACTACTGGCCCTCCGCTCTGAAAGACGCAGAAGACTTAGTCCGCCGCTGTCAATCATGCCAGTTCTTCGCCAAACAACAGCACGTCCCTACACACGAGTTGATTTGCATCCCCCCATCATGGCCATTTTCATGCTGGGGACTCGACATGGTGGGCCCTCTAAAGCGCGCACCAGGCGGATTCGAATATATCTACGTGGCAATTGATAAATTTACCAAGTGGATTGAGTGCATGCCATTGGTTAAATTCAACGCATCAAAATCGGTACAATTCATGCAGAGCATCTTCCATCGCTTCAGGATGCCACATAGAATTATCACTGATCTTGGCTATCCTTTCACGGCAATCGAATTCAAATCATGGGCTAGTGACTGTGGAGTAAAGATAGATTATGCATCAGTAGCTCACCCACAGTCAAACGGCCAAGTCGAAAGAGCAAATGCCCTCATCCTAGCCGGCTTAAAACCAAGACTATTTGATCTTCTAAAAGATCACGACGGGAAGTGGATGGAAGAATTACCTAAGGTAGTCTATGGGCTACGGACACAGCGAAGTAGAGCAACAGGATAGACTCCTTTTTTCCTGGTCTACGGCACAGAAGCAATTCTCCCAGCAGACTTAATATGGAATTCTCCAAGAATAGAACAATATAATGAAGGAGAGGCTGATGATACAAGGCGACTGGAACTCGATAGCCTTGAAGAGGCCTGACTAGCTGCACTTTTTCAATCGGCAAGATATCTACAAGGGATGAGGCACTACTATGACAAGAACGTCCATCGCCGCACTTTCCAAGTGGGCGACATGGTCCTGAAGAAAATTCAGAATACCACAGGACGCCACAAGCTTATGAGCCCATGGGAAGGACCATACATAGTATCTAAAGTAACAAGACCCGTGTCATTTGAGCTAGTCACTGAGGATGGTTCTCAATTGCCAAATTCATGGAATATTGAGCATCTGAAAAAATACTACGCCTAAAGACTACGCTACAGATATGACTCAGGGAAACTTGTATCATTTCATACCATATTAATAAAGATTGGTTTCTATCGGAAAAGGAGCGTCATGAGTCTTCTTTTTTCAAGCATTTATATTTATTACGACTACTAGTCGGATAAATTTTTCGGAGAAAGCACAATAGGCTTTAGCCATTGTATCCCGCTAGTCCACCGACTAACATTTAATATTACTCGGATGAACTCTTCTCGGTTCAGAGGCAACCATACTTGAGTTACGAGCTCCGAGCTCAATACAACTCGCCTGTTAGTACGGCTTAAAAACCCGGATACCAACCTATAGAGAATACAATATCTTGAAAAGAAGATATCGGTTCTTATAAGGTATAACAAGGGGACTAGCACTCACCCTGTTGCATACTAATCGGATAAAGGTTCGTCCCACTTCACACTCAAGCTGTGATTATCAAGAGGATTGGATTCACCCTATAGGAACCATCGCATTGGTCCTTAAGAGGTGCTTGATCACATTTATCCCTGGAAACAGGGTACTAAGAGTAGTACTCGGGCAAACTAAGTTCTCTGACAAGTCACCAAAGACTAAAAGAGAAACAAAGTCGTATGACCCAAACTTAAAGTGCTAACAAGCACTCGGATAGACCCGTCCAGTGAGACGCCTGGTCAAACATCCACCAAAAACAGACCCATTAACAAGAAATTTCTTGCAATGATGAGTCAACAATATAAAAACACATGAAGCCAACAGCCTCAAAAGTAAATTATACTTTGATTCTTTAACCATCACAGTATTTGTTTACAGGAAACACAAAATTTCAGCCAAAGACCAGGAAGGCCTACTACTCTACAAGATCTAATATCTGAGAGTATTCCTCCGTAATGGTCTTGACCTCCTCCTGCATTGCCACATGGTCTTCATCACTCTTGCCCTCAGGCAGACTCATGATAGAGGATAGATCAAAGGATGGCAGATGAAGTCGCAGAGTAGCAAGGAGACCGCACACCACCGAAGTAGCCATATCCTTGATGTACTGGGTAAGTCGCCCAGGCGCAGCCTTAGCTTGATCAATCAAGGACTCTTCAACTCCTTCTGGGCGTGGCACGAAGTCAAGGACCGGCTCCACGGCCTGCTCTAATGCCCTCAAAGAGTCTTGAGAAGTCTTCAGAGACTCCTGGTACTCCCTCAACTGCGTCTGAACCGCCTCCAGAACTTCCTGCGACTCCTTTGTCGACTTCAAAGCCTGCAGCAGGTCTCAGTCAGCACCTTCACAGATCAATTTGGCCTCTTGAAGAGTATTCTGCGCATTAGCAAATACCTCCTCGAGCTCCGCCGTCTTACGGTTGAAAGCATTTTGCCATCCGGCTGCAAGATTCTGTGATTCTGAGGAACAAGATATAAAAAACGGATGAGCATCACAAGTTCAAAAACAAAGAACTTTGGAATATACTTCTGACTAACCAGTGAGTTGCTTCTTGGAAGACTTCACGGCCTCCTTGTGTTTCTGCTCAGCGGTAGCATGTTTAGAGAGAAGATCAATTTCCCGCTGATTGGCCGCATCCCGTTCATCAACAACGATCTTGAGATTCTGCTGAAGCTCGTTGATGCGGTTGTGCAGAACCTGGGTGGCCACCTTCTAGCTGATTTGCTCTTGGGCTATGTATTCTTTCAGCGCCTGGTTCTCAGTGGAAAGTTCCTGACGGATCCGATTAATCTGTTCAGTTACTTTCACATCGAAACCCTGCACAGAAAAGATGCCTTAAGCACCTGGAGCAATGATTCTACATCAAAGGAAATTCAAGGAATTACCTCAATAAATTCTTTGAGCGCCAATGCTGGAACCATCACTTGATCACCCAGCTCCTTCAGACGGACAAGGTCCGGGTTGTATCCCACAACTTCGAGCTTCGACCCTTGATGAGAAGACTCGGGGGCATCACCGAACTCCTTCTACGGAGGAACTGAAGCTTCAATTTCCCTGCTAGCACTGGTACTGGCTTGGATCATCTCCAGGGTTGGTTCACCAGGCTGACGGGTACGAAAAAACCAATCATTCATCACCCAGTCAAGTTCCAATTGTGCGGGAGAACGAAAGATGGAATATGGAACACCAACCTGAGGCAAGGAAAGAACATCCACTTGAGGAACCTTGTTGACTAGAGCACCAGATGGAGAGGGGTCCGGTACGGTATTCACCTGACTGCTGATAGGAGGGGCGCTTGATTTAGCTTCCCCCTGCGCTTCTGACTCCCCCCCTTCCGGGACTCAGTTGCATCTACTGAAGAAGCACCAGTAATCTTCACCTTTCTGCAGAGGACGAGTGTTCATATTAATCAAAGAATCACAAAAATAGCACACAGCTTACAATTCCGGCTTACTTGGCTAGCTTCAAGTTCAAAGGCAGCCTCAGACTCCGCTTTTTTGGCTACTGATCCGGGTGCATAGTTCCTTCAGAAGCAGCACCGGCAGAAGATTCCTGGACTATCTCAATATCTGTATCAAATAAAGCTATAAGTGACAGACTTATGAAGTTCCAAACAGATGGTCAATCAAAGTACTCGGGTTCCCTTACTAGGAGCACCCGGATCACGGTGTTTTTCAGCCAACACTTTGGAAGAAAGAATTTTACGGCAAGCACGACGATTACCAGTGCGAGCCTTCTTCGGGACAGGATCTCCGGCTTCTTGGAGGGGACTCAGAGATCGCTTTCGGCTACCCTCAGCACTGGGATCTAGGATCATGACATCCGAGTCAGTTGATTCTGAGTCTAATCCATCAAGATCACCAAGGGAGCTTGATTCATTATGAAGATCCTCACTTCGGATGGGACCCTCATGAACGATGCCTCCTCCCTCTTCAGTTGTTGGGGGCAGCAACGGGCAATCGTTGTTGTTTCACCCTTGACTCTGTCAAAACAAGAGGAAGAAAGACGATATTCAGTCGGCATGATATCTACTACGAATTCAAATGACGAATATTAAAGTTTTTCTTACCTCCAAAGGCAGGTTGATGGCAAAAAAGTAGTCATCATCGGTACAAGGTGTTCATGGCTCTTCAATTGCCGGTTCATCCTCCTCAGGATTTCTTCATTTGATAGCTGCTCGGCAGAATGCCGACTCGGGTCCATCACGCCAAGGTATTCAAAGCCAAAATTGGCTCGTTGCTGCAGCGGATGGACTCGGTGCGCAATGAAGTCTTGGACGACTGTGTATCTGGTCAAACCACTTAACTTCAGAGCGGCGATTATATCAATCAACGGTTGAATCACCTCCATCTCTTCAGAAGAAATCTTCTCCTTCCAGCGAGGGTTCTTCTGCGGTGGCCAACCATCATGGCGACGAAGCGTCGGCGGTGGGTTGGCTATATAGAACCGACCACTAGCTCATTCACTGACCGACTCTGACAACTCTACATAAATATATTGGCTAGCTACTTCTAGTCTAACCTGAATGCTAGCTCCCCCGACTACCTCCACCTTCAAATCACTTGGTTGGCTTTTTACCCAAAAGAAGTGACAGAAAAGAGTGAAGGAGGGACATATCCCTAGGAATGCCTCACAGAGGTCGGAGAAGATAGCAATATGAAAAATCGCATTTGGAGTAATATGATTGAGGGACAAACCATAATAATGGAGCAATCCCCTTAGAAAATTAGACGCTGGGAGACCCAACCCGCGTTCGACAAAGGATCGACTTGAAGATCTTGATCTCCGTCGCATCGGGGGCTGGAGCATGATGATCAATCGGCACCTTCCACCCGTCCATTGGCTGCGAACGAAGCAACCCCTGCTGGACCAGATGCACCAGCTCCACCTCCCTAGTGTCGGGAGCCTTCCAGGCAAGAACATCAGTAGGAGGGCATGGGTGGCGCGGCCTTCTGCCAGTGGTTATCTTCTTCTTCTCCTCCCGAGATTGCTTCTTTGGACCCATGTTGATGACAAGGGTCTTTCTACGCATCAACTACGGGATCGACTATGAGGAGTTTTGGTCTCAGAAACAAAGGCTCGATGGATGAGTGAAAAATTCATGCAGCAATGGTGGCTTATTATAGATCTGTTATGGGCAACCGTTTAGTTTTCACAGACGGCGTTATAGAACCGTCCAAAACCCTAATGGTTGAAAGAACGGTCTAGACGAAATCAGCGACGACAAATAGGCAACCCCGTAAACAGAAGTTAACATTTCTTCACAAGAGCCATTTAGTACTCAGAATCAAAAACAGAGGACTCAGAAAATCTTCCAAGTACCCGGATCTTAACAAATACTACTCGGAATTACACAGAGATTCACGGTTACATCTTGAGATGAAGCAGATGCTTACAAGCAGATTCAAGTACAAGCTCAACCAGGATGTAAAACACTACTCTAGTATAATCAAGGTACAAAGTCTTGATGCGCAGTGCATCAAGGCCTGGGTTTAGTGAGTCGGAGCAAAGCAGGCACAGAACCTTGAGTAGATACTATCTTTTCAATGCATCCCAAGGTGGGTTCAAGGCTCTATCCGAGTACACAAGGAACTTGATAGTCAGCCCAAACCCGAACGCCTTTTGACAACCTGTGACCCCTAGGTTGCCAGCGATGCGGGAGTCACAAGAGTTCTTCTAGGCGCACCTCTGTATCCCTCTGCTCACGACTACTTGGAAACCATCCTGATGAATGATCCCTTCACAAGAGTTCTCCTGGGCGCTTCAACTATTTTACATAAGGAAGATACCCGGGGGCTCAGACATCTCTACTATGGACATTATAAAACTCAATGAAGTAAAGGAGGTCATGTACTCAAAAGGTGTGGCATCCTTGCTCCCCAGGCAGGGTATTTATAGGCAACTGCTATCGGTCCATGGACTCAGTTTACAAATACAATCAAGCAGAGCTCAATAAGTGCACCCACATGTGTACTGTTACTCACGTGAAGTCTGACACTATAGGAGGCTTATCTGTTTCACGTGCAAGCTTCAAGGGGTAACGGATAAATGCGTTGAAGTTGCACAAAATGACAAGGCATCATTAAAGCGGACAGGTGATACAGTCACTAGCCAATTATTGTTGTCCTTAGCAGTGATTTATATTGAGCGGGGGGTGAAAAAGGATGTTTGATAAAAACATTACCCACCTGAAGCTGAATCATTATCACTCGGATGGATTACATTGAGGCAGTGTCCTATATTAACTTCGTATTAATCTCAGAAGGATTACTCGGATGATATATTCAAGACCCTAAATACCGACCCCTTCAGTACTCGGAACTCAGGCTCGGGGACTGCAGAGTATATATCATCAGAGAAAAGTTTTTTCTCATATAAAGATTAAATGGGAAAAAGGCTCGAAGATCCTCAAAGTTATTTTTTAAATAACGAGAGGCTCGGGGCCTACACCCTATGGGTGCACTTTTTCTAGAAAAGTGCACACCATAGAGTTTTCTTGTACAGAGCACTTCAAAATTTCTCAAGACATTACCCGGGTGATTCTTGAAAGAAACCGGAAGATAACGTTTTAGAAAAATATTGAAGAGCTCGGGGGCTTGACGGACCAGAATGTCAGAGACATCATTAGAAGATGATTACTTGGACTAGTCCTGGAAAGTCACGGGAGATCCGAAGACACGATACAAAGTGGACATGGATTAGGACTCTCATTGTAACTTAGTCGAACCACTGAAGGAAGTCTTGTAATTAGAATAGGACTCCTCTATTGTATCCGACTAGGACTCGGGATATGTCGTGCTTCACTCGGATATATAAGGGGAAGCAGGCACATACCCCTATCATGGAATCTCAGATCATAACACAAGGCACACGCCACCACTAGACGTAAGGTATTACACTATTGAGCGTCCTGAATGAGTATAAATCGATGTCCCTGTGTACTCGCCGAGTTCTACGAACGCCGATCCCCACCGAACAAATCGTCTAGGAATCCCCAAGACGAGTTGCCGGTTAACAAACACTGACAATTCCATATTGTTCATCATGTGATTGAGTCAAGTAAAGAAGCTTAGTGCACATCCAAACCCAATGCCAAGTCAAATCAAGTGAAGTCCAAAAGTGCTACAACATACAAGTGTCATGATCAAGTTGTGGTGATATGTTGGATTATTTGATGGGTTGCAAATTATTGATGAAAAAGGTTTTTGTTGAATGATCATGATCCCCCAAGGTACATTTCTAGTTGATCATATTCATTTGGGTGCATATGAGTTGATTGAATTGGATATATATGCATATGTTGCTTGCTATGAGATGTTTGAATGGATTTGATGCTTAGTGATCAAAATTGAGTTAGTTTGAATGAATATGTTCATGAGACTTTATTTAGTAAGTGATTTGAATGGATATGTCTTTTGAGAGTATTCAAACAAGTTAGCTTCGAGTTTGATTCACATTGGTAGAGTATAGCTCAATTACTCAAAGTTGTCCAACATTGCAAAATCTGAGTGAGCTGAGAAGATGACCATGTTTGGATGATCAAATCTAGTTGGATTGGCTTGAAATTTGGTGTGCATGCTCTACACTTATAGTATTAGTTGTTGTAGAAAATTAGAATTCATTGGATAAGTGAAACTTCGTGTGGTAGTGGATCTTGTCAACTCTAGTGCAGCAGTTTTCAGCATGGACAGCAAGTGAAAGAATTGAAATCTGGTAGCTATCTATAGGGCCGGCCCTAGGGTAGGGCAGAGTGTGCCACCGCACTAGGCCTCCGATTGACATAGGCCTCACCATATATAGTGTATTAGTACTAGTATGTATATGTACGTAAGCTCCTATAGCCCAATACAGGTATGCACATGTCTTTGGTTTAGCGACTTTATGCATCGAGAAGCAATTATTGGATGAGATCAATGTCAATAGTATAATCAATGATTTTGCATCTCAAAATGTTAGAAGAAATTGTTTAAGATAATATCAAGTGCCAAGTAAGTAATTTATTATTACATCTGTCTATTTTATGAGCTTTGTGATATTCTATATAAGTTTTTTAGTGTAGCGAATATTATCTAAATTCATGTATATTTGTGAGACTGTATATATAAAGAGAAATATATATAAATATTTTTAGAAAGTGGATTATATGGGCCTCTGTATGAGTTCTCGATCTAGGCCTCGAAAAACTCAGGACCGGCCCTGGCTATCTATAAAGCCAATGAAGCTCAATTTTTTATGGCTGCTAGAACACTTAGTGAGGCACTTGTCCACCAAATTTCATGGTAATTGGATCAATATATTGTGAGATATGGTCAGTTCTTTGAAGAAGACAGAATCTGCCAGAAAAAGTGACAAGTATTGGATAGATCACAAGTCACTTTGATTGAAAGGCCCTCAAGTTGGAATCATGTTTAATAAGTGGTTGAGGGACCTATGTTTGGTTTTGAGATGAGATAGAAGTATGACAAAGATGAGTACAAGACCATTATATTGAGAAGTATATTTGGCACACAATTTGGTACTCAAATTGAAGATCAAGACCAACATCAAGATGAAGAGAAAGATCAAGTCCTAGTATCAATTGAAGATCATTTGGAAGAAAAAAAAGAACTCAAAGAAGGATTCAAAGTCACATTTCAAGAAGAGTTCAAATGGATCAATCAAACAAAGTTAATTCAAGTGAGTATCAAGAATGATTCTTTGGAGAGAGGTCACTTCTCCCTTTTGTAGGGGCTTGCTGCCTTTGGTAGGTTAACCAAGCGAGGCTTGCAAGGCTAACATGGAAGTGGTGATCTAAAGTATCATTGGAGATGCTTAGTTGGATAAATCAAGAGATTGATCAAGAAAGAAAGCAAGCAACACCCAAGATAGAGAAGCAAATCACAAGTGGCATGCATATATGCAACCTATGATAAAATGAATAAGCAAGTCAACCACAACAAGATATTGCACTTAATCATCAGTGGTTCTCAATTCATATGGGTGAAGAGTGATATTCAAATTGGTATCTATTGGTCTTCACCAAATTTATAAATGAACTTCATATTGCTATTTGGAGCTTAATTGGAATCTATTGACTATCCTCTACTCCAAGATAGCAAAGGTATCATTGTAATGTGCATGATCATTTTTCATCCCTTACTAGTGAAGGACCGAAAATGCTACCAGAAAGCGACCAGAGGGGGGGTGAATGGGAGCTTCAAATTTCTTTTTTGGAAACTTGTCGCCACTGTCCCGAGAATCAACCCCAAGAGCAAACCCTAGAGCTTGTAAGTGTCCACGACCCTAGATGTAGGGTGGATGCTTCCAAGAAGCACAGCGGGACACTACACAACCCTAGAAACCAAGTGCAAAAGACGGAAACCAAATCCGACAACAGACGAACGAACCGCGGACAAAACAGCGCGAAACAGAGATGACCGGACTCTGCCTGCGTCCGGTCAGAGACCACCGGACGCGTCCAGTCGAGCAAAACCCAATTTGGGACCTTACTATTTCTGACTGGACTCACTGACGACAAGCGTCCGGTCGTGATCAGAGCGTCCGGTCAGCTGAGACAAAACAGATGAACAGTGGGAATGACGAGTCCGGTCACTGAGTGAAGGGAGCGTCCGATCAGTTCAGAGAAAGTTCACGCGCAACATTCATCGACCGGACTCTCAACCGTGCGTCCGGTCACCACGATGCATGCGTCTGGTCACTCCGAAACTGTGTTGTTCGTCCACCGATTCAACTCAATCTCACCCAAAACGAATCCTCTAGGGATCAACCTTGGTGAGAGGAGTCACAAGGAGGATAGTGAGCTATCTCTAAGAGATCATGGCTCGAACCTATCTCCAAATCGATGAATCGAAGAAATTTGGGGGAAGGGTGAAAAACTTGACCCGAAACGAAAATCGACCGATCTACTAGGTCATGAGGTTAGAGGTGAATTCCTTCGGTGGAAAGAAGTGCCTCACGATCTAGAACATCTTGGTTCAAACGGATTTGCAAAAGACGCACCAAGTAGAGAGATCGATCAACGGGAAAATCATGGAGAAAAGCAACCCGTGAAGAACACGAACAAACACGCGAATCACAACCACGAATTGCAACCGTGTGGCTACCACACGCTACAATAGTGAGATTACGGTCTCACTTCCTCAAAATCTCACGGACACAGAGGTATGATTGTCTTCTCTGTGGATCTCAGTTCGCTACAGTAGAGGATGGGGAGAGCAGGAAAACCTAGAAGGTAAAATAGCAAATGACTGAGATGAAATGGGAGGTGGGTGTCTCCCTCTACTTATCCTAATTCTATTTCCCACTCTACCCCTAACTAATTAGAGTGAGCCAGCTAAACCCTAGGGTTATTCTGGACCAACTCGAAGATAGTGGTGACCCGACGGCCACGCCCGCACAACTGGTAGCGTTGCCTCGACGCAACCTCACCGATTGCCGCCACGTGCCGCCACCGCTCTGCTTGTCCTTTTCCCGGACTTCGCCCCCGGTTTTGAGGCCCAAACTGGGAAACCAGCCTTCACGACCAACCCCCGGTTTTGAGGCCCAAACCGGGAAATCAGCCGTCCATCGCCTGAGTTTTATGGCCCAAACTCAGAAACCCGCAGCGCCCAGGTTTTGAGGCCCAAACCTGGAAACCGTCCACTCGGTGGTTTTTCTGTGGCTCAACCACCAAACCGAGCCGTAGAGGGGATGCACCGCCCGTGCACCCCGTCCACCGACACGTGTCCCACCGTGCCTGCAAGTCTTCGCTCGTCGCTGTCCCAGGCTGCCAGCCACCACAGCTGATCCTCGGGCCACTGGTCCCTCAGTCCAAGCCTCACATCCGCCCTTTGCCACTCTCGGTCCATCGGCACGGCACGTCTCTACTTGACCTTCACCTTGCCTTTGATCACTATATCCGTGCTCGACACCTGCAGAACACAAGCCAAAGAACATGCGCATTATCCCAGTTGACAATCACTCATCACTCGAGACTTGACATACACCCATGTATCCGCAACTAGTATGCGGTTAGTGCATATAGTTCATACTAATAGGATCATACATAATAAATGAAAAGTTTAAATTCATAGCCTACCACTATTGCTTGATTGTTTATATGATCTAGTGGTTAGTATATGAGTTTGTTCATGCGCTAGTGAACCCAAGTACTTGATCTAGAAGATGAGAATTCAAGTGTCTAATTCAACGTGAGTAAGATAACCATTGAAAGATGTGTGAAGAAGCTTACTCTAGAGCAAACCGAGTTAGATATCTTGTGCAAATTTAATAGTTCAAGTCACAAATGAGAGGCTCGTGACAAGAGTTCAAGAAGAAGACAATAATGCAAATGGATATCAAGTTCAACTTATTCAAGTGATGTCTAGACTCATCATTTCTTCACATGGTATCTCTTCAAAAATGGTATATGATCTTTCAAGTGATATTTACCAAGTGGTGTCTAGATCAAGCTCACAAGTGGTGTCCTACAAGACTTCAAGTGATCCTCAACCTTAAGTGATCAAATCAAGCAAAGCTTCCCTCACCAACAAGAGCTCAAGTTTATCAAGTGAATGTCCCATGCTATGACATAAGAGAAGGTGCCCCACCGATTGGTATCAAGGTCAAAGATCCTACAAGTGGCTTTCATGCATCTATATGGGGTGTCTACAAGTAGTGTCATTCCAACATATATGGTAGTGTCCATAAAAAATGAAGACTCAAGTATCAACCATCTACCCTAGTGCAACCCTTTGTATCAAGAGAAGAATGCCTTTTATGGTCATTGATGACAAAGGGGGGGGAAGTGCCAAAGATATGATATGTTAGGGGGAGAAATTGTGGCAAAGATATGTCAAGGACAAAGGGGGAGAAAACAAAAAGATGGACATGGATCAAGAGGGAGCAAGATTGAGAATGCAAAAGGATCAAAATTCTTAGTCAAAGAGAGCACACAAGTAGGGGGAGCAATCTCATGAATACATGATTGATGCATTTGTTTGTGCATTACATTTGCTTGCTTACATTGCATATGTTCTAAATTCTTACATGCTTGTGTGCAATATTTGCTAGAGCTAAGACTTGGATGATGATTGTTTTCCTTCTAATACTTATTTAGTGCATAGTCTTAGTGTAACAAGTGATAACTAGAACCTTGGTTATAATATTGATCTCATGTGGTATCTAGTTTCACTTGTTTCTAGCAAGGTTGATGCTAAGGATGATTTAAAATGTGGAATACACGCTTCAAAAGGTAAAATTCAATCTTGTATACCTTAGCGTCACTTAGTAGTGCTAACACTCCCACAAATTTCATATTTATGCATAATGCATGTGTGCAAGCTTGAAACCAAACCATTTAAGCACACATGTAGGGGAGTTAACACTACCAAGTCAGGTTGTATGGTACTTATCCAAATGTTCTCATATGGTCTTAATGTTGGATAAGTAACATAGAATCCAAACCAAGTTAGTAATTTACATTCTTGTGAAGTGCTAACTTGGAATAAGCTTAATTTCCATATCTTTGTAAAGTTGTCATCAATTACCAAAAGGGGGAGATTGAAAGGTCCTAGTTTGGTTTTGGTAATTGAGTGACAACTTAGGTGGACTAATATGTGTTTAAGTGTAATACACGAGTGATTAATCCACAGGTGATCATGTATGAGCAACATATGTCATAGAGGTGAATTGGCTTGGAGGATGTTGCAAGGCTCATGCATGTGATGGAGGAGCTTATTGCATATGTGACATGACATGTGATCATATGGCTAAGATGGTGAAGATCAAGGCAAGGCTTGGCTTGACGGACCGGTTGCGAAGGTGAAGGGCAAGTTGGAGGCTTTGAAGCCGTTGGTACCGAGTGTCAGGAGGCTTGAGCAAAGACTTGGCGCCGAAGGACCGAAGCAATGGTGAAGAGCAAGTGAGGTCAAGATCGATGGACCATGGAGGCCATGTGATGATATGAAGTTGATCATATCATTTGATGATAGGTTGGTGCATGTGTTGCATCAACACCCAAGGAGATGAAATGGAATGCGCAAGGCAAAGGTATATTTGTAGGGCATTTCATTTCACCGGTCATAGGTGTGTAGAGAAGTTGATGACCGGATTTAGGATAGATGGGCGCGTACTATTAAGAGGAGCAAACTTGTTTGCATATCGGTCATCTAGTGCCACTTGAGCGATCTAACTTTGCGATGTTACTAGGATCGAGTGGGGTGGTGAGTGAAAGTGAAAATCCTTTGAAAATGATTGTGAAAATGCTAGCACACATGCACATGGTGTTGTAGACTTGGTGGTGTTGGCACATTTGCAAAGGAGAAGTTGTTAGAGAAGAAGTTGTGTTGTAAGAGGTGTTGTGGAGAAGTGGGAGAAACTAGTGGATAGTCCCTCTCCCTCTAGCCGAGCTTGCGAGGCAGGATTCAACGGTTTTTGGAGGAGAAGTGGTGTGCTCTAGGTGCATCGGACGCTAGTCTGAGAGGCATCGGACGCTGGGCCGAGCGTCCGATGAGAAACCCTAGCTATTGACAAATGTTGAAGGAGCATCAGACGCTGGCAACAGACGCTGAGAAAACACTGTTGCAGAGTCCGATGGTGATGATGTGGCGCGAGCTAGCTTTCCAGGGAGCATCGGACACTGGCCTACGTCCGATGTGGAACCATCTGACGCGTCCATTGTGATTGGGAGCATTCTGGAACCTCTCTGGTGTGTCATCGAACGCTGGGGTGTAGCGTCCGATGCTAAGAGCTTGGCGCGTCTGATGTGAGGATGATCTTGCGCAGAATCGAGCAGAGGCATTGAAGCGTCCGATGCTTGGCATCGGCGCATCCGATGTCACTTTAACTGGCGCGGGAAATGAACTAGCCGTTGGGATCTAAAGGATCTAGTTCATAGCAGGGGGACACGTGGTGCTCATCGGAGCATCGAACGCTGGGCAACGTCCGATGGCCCTGACACGGGCACGTCCGTTGCTAGCGCAGAATGGCCAGTGAAGGGGCATAACAGCTAGTTAGCCCTTGGGACTATATATAGCATTGGTAACCGGCCTTGGGCTGGTGGCTGAGCACTCTAGAGCCTTTGTGGCTTGTGTGGATGTGCTTGGGAGCCCTCTAACAAGCTTGTGCTTGCTAGTGTGCAAATCGATAGCGAGTGAGTGATCGCTAGTGCGTTGCATTGAGAGATTGCATCGAGTGGCACTAGGTGATCGTGTTGCAAGCCGGTGGTGCTTATTACTCTTGGAGGTTGCCACCTCCTAGACGGCTTGGTGATCGAGTCTCTGTCATGAAGCTCGCGTGAAGATTGTGCGTGGCTCCGGAGAAGCTTTGTGAGGGGCATTGTGCTCGCCCTACGGGAGATCGCGAAGAGCAACTCTAGTGGAGAGAGGTGCGAAGAGCGCTAAGTGGTCCGGGTGGATTGGATGCTAGAGCTCTTGGTGAGCACTCCATCATGGAGAGTGTGACTTAGGGTCACCACTAGCAAGAGGATCGGCGACAACCTTGGGCTTGCCTCAACGGGAACTAGCTTGGTGGCGACCAACTGAACCTCGGGATAAAATCACCGTGTCAACCTTGTTCATCCCGTTGGTTTGCATTCCCCATACACAAGCTTGTATTTACTTTCATATATATTGTGCTTGTGTAGTTGCTCTCGGCCCCGTTTGGCAGAGCTCCCAGAGCTGATTCTCTATTGAATCCAGCAGGAGCTCTGCCAAACAGTTTTTCAGAGAGAACTAATTCTCCGCTGATTCTGTGAAGTGATTCTCTGAAATGAACTAAGAGGCTGAGAGCTGAAAAAGTAGCTTCCCTTGATTCTATGAAGTGATTCTCCATGCGGATTTTAAGAGTTTATGCTAAAGAATCAAAGAGAATCACTTTCAGCCACAGAATCACTTCTCTCAGAGAATCAGCTTCTATAGAGAATCAGAATCAGATGGAGCTCTACCAAACTGACCTAGTTAGCTTGTGTAGCTTGCTAGTTACCTTCTTTGCTTGTGTAGCTTAGAAGTAGCTCTCTTGCGTGACTAGTTGACTTGTAGTCTTGCTAGTCACATTGCTTAGTTTGTGTAGCTAAGTTGAGCTCTCTAATTTGGCTTGTGTAGCCTTGTTATTGAGCATTGCTAGTGAGCTTAGGCTTTGTGCTTTTGCTTAGTGGAATGTGTAGGAGCTCCCGGTTGATTGAGTACTAGTTGCTTAGGTTTGTGTAACCTTGCAAGCTAGAATTGTTTAGGTGAGCTCTAGCTAGCCCGACACCTTATTTGCTTTGTTTAGGATCTTTTGTAAGGTGCTTGAGAGTATAGATAGAGGGGTGTAGTCTTGGCTAGACCGATAGTTGTTAACTCCGCATTTGTTTCGGTTAGCCTGTACGATTAATTTTAGAAAGGACTATTCACCCCCCCTCTAGTCCATCATCTCGACCCTTCAGCACTTGACCAAAGCCCATCTGCCTGGCTGTTATGGTTGGATAATGGAATTCATATGAGGTGGGAGGTTTTTCCCTGCCATGCCTGATCTCGGTGGGTAGGAGACAAGGTCTTACCAGATGGCTCAGAATCTTCAAACTTTCATTATTATGTTCAGTTTGAAATCTGAAAGAGAATGGATTCTCAAACTCTGGGATGTTTGGATACTTGAACCAATCCAAGATAGCAGCAGGAAAGCCTTGGTTGAAGAGTTTAAAGAAATAACTAGTTGACTCATTGATGGTAACCATGGCTGCAGCTTCACCAAAGGAAGTGCATCTGCTTGTTTTATCCTTATCGGCTAACTGCTTTTCCTGGCTTTCTGAGTAAGCTGATGAAGGAAATGACAAAGATGTCAAATCTGGGACTACTAGCTTGTGAAGGTGAAGGTTGAGCTAAAGAAGCCACTAAGGGCCAGTGATTGCTGGGATGTCTTTGTTCTCCATCAGACATTGGGATACTTTATTCAACATGTTGTACAAAGCTCCCAGGAGATATTTGCCCAAGGGAATTTCAGAACTCATTGGCAGCTTTTCTGCTAGCGCCAGGAAATTGGAAGATGGAGCACGACTCTGTCCACACTGTCCAACCACATGTTTAGAAAGGCTATATGCTCCCTCTCTGAGACACTATTCTGGGCAGTTTTGAAAGTGGTGATGTAGTTTGACCAGCCTCCTGATCTGACGCTTTTCAGCCTTGTAGAGGGTTTAGTCTGAAGGCTATATGGGTTGATTGTCCCAGTAATATTTAGGCCAGTCAGCATATGCACATCGGCCAAGAGTGGGGTCATAGGACCTTGCCTGAACATGAAGGCATTGAAGGTACCAGACCAGAAATAACAAGCAACCTTCAACAGAGGTTCATTCTTCTTCATATCAGACAGAGACAGGGTGATACATTGATCTAAATTCCGAAGAATCCAGTCTGTCTTTTCTTGGCTGCTACTTTGATTAGCCAGTACCTCCAACCTGTGATGATTGATGGCCAATTCCTCAAAGGAGTTTTCTTCTCCCAAAGATCCAAATTCAAGTCAGAGTGTTTGAAGGGAATCCTTTGGGTTTCAGCGATTATAACTTGGGTAGGGTCAGAATTGCCTACTGGGCCAAGAAAGAAGCTGTCTGGATTGTTATCTACTAGGATGAAGATTTGATTTTGAAGCTCCTAAAAATTTCAATAAAATTGCAGAAAAAGGATAAATGAAACATAAATGTGAGGAATCACTAGGAAAGGGAGAGAGTTTTGGAAGCAAAGACTTTACCTCGGAGATGGAGTCTAGGGTCACCATTCCTCTTGTGCAGTTGATGACTTGCAAATTCCTGGGTTTTCGCTCGGTTTGCTGGGCGGCGGCGAGTTTGTTTGAAGGCTAGGGTTTGAAAGTCGGTTGGGAAAAGAAGTGACGGTTGGAGAATATGGAGCTTTAGCTGATCGGCTAAATTAAGCAGAAGGAGAAATGACAATTCTGGGAATAAATAAATCTCATCCCAAAATTGGGGGGTATGTGTTGACACCGGATTTTGGGCTGAGAGAGTTTTTCTATTTATGGACACAAATGGTCAGATTGATTAGGGAAATCGGCCAGATAAGGAAAAGACTTGTTTTGGTTCAAAGCATGATTAGAAGATTCGTCTGGACCAGAGTAAATAAGCTTAAAGATGTGTCAGACTCGACCAAGGGAGAGTTGGAGTCTGAATCATTTTTTGATATATCGTATTGTAACCTAGTTGTGTTAGGATAGGAGTCCTTCAGGTTATAAATAGCTAAGTCCTGACTTTTGTAAAGATATTCAACAATCAATCAAACAATCTTTCGGCCTCCGGCCAAACCCTTAGGAGTAGGAGTAAAGCAGATCTCGACGTGACCTTCAAACAAACAGGGCTGCATTGGTTGAATCGACCTCCGGTTTGCTTGTAAGTATTGGCAATGGCTCGTGTTATCATTTGATAAGGCTATATTTGGCTTAGACCAAACCCTTGTTAAGCTATGATATAGGTTAGTTATCGGTTTGAGCTTGTCTTTTGTAAGGCTGCATTGGCTTTGATCAACCTCTTGCAAGTAGTCGATCTCGGCTAGTTATCGGCTCTGTTAGATTTTACAATCTAATAGATTCATCAAGTTATCGATATTGTTCGTTTATATTTATTTTACTTGTTACAACAATATCCTGCCCAATCGAGATTGACAAGTTAGCTTAAGCTTAAAACGCTCTCTAGATCCATTGTTCAAAGCAACCCCAAGCCTATCTTAATAGAGATAGTCGATCTAGACTCATATCGGCTAACTTGTCGATCTCGATTGTTACATGTTGTGCGTTCGAGATATCTGTTCAGTTATAGTTTGATTCGAAAGTAAGTAGATTTGGTTTAATATGCTTGTTATGGCTGTATTTTTGAACCCCATTGATAGGTATGTTGAAGTAGATTTGCTTATTTTTGGATTAAATCATAGCTTGACAGATAGATCTTGTCCGTGCTTCATGGACCCTGTATCAGCTAAATAGCCGACTCAGTTATGCTTTCATTCATAACATATACACATATGTCAGTCTAAAATTAGTAGATCTAGTAATTATATCGAACATAATTTAGCTTGATTATCATTATGGCTGCATGGATAACCCCGCTATTGGTAATTAAGCTATTTTGTCGATCTGATCGTTATTATGGCTGCATGGAAATACCCCACTGTTAACTACCAGAAATGCCGATATAGTTAGTCGATCCGTTGATTTTACATTGGCTTTGTCGTATATGTAGAATTATATGCTTTCATCAACTAAGTTAGATCGGCTAGTTGTTTTCTCGTTCTTTTACATATCTTGAATAGTCGTTCTATATCTTCAATGTTCATATGCTTTATTCTGCTAGGAGTTGACTTTATAGTCAATTTCATTTGACAATGGTTATTTCAGAGCCGTACATTATGGAACTGTCTCGCATCAAACCGGTAGGTTCTACAATTTGACGTTGTTTTCTTTCTCCTTGTCAATTGCAGGTCAAATTGACTGGCACGCCTTGGATTCGGTTTCACCAAGACCGGCTCTATCCTTGGAGGTTTAGGAGATCAGGACTCTTTGCTCCGCGCGATCTCTGAGGGCCTCGTAGTGTGCTTAGCACCCGAAGATACAAATTTTAGCATCAACAGTGGGTTGGGTGAAACTGGGTCCAACCTAGTAGAGAATATTCTCCTAGATACGTTGCATTCATCCTCTCAAAACAAAGGGACCAGTCGAACCCGGATGAACAATGTAAAGCTTCGTCCACATCCTCCTCTGTGCTCGCGGCTGTCTCGACGGTGCTCACGACAGCCCCGACCCCATCCCCGGTGGTGCACCCTGGTGGCGCACGTGGCAACCTCGACCCCGTCCCTAGCTGTGACACCCCAATTTGAAGAACAAAATTGGAGCACAATATATGTATGCCAGGATCAATTTTCATACATATATCCACATCATAGTAAATATCAAAACAATGCTTTATTAATAATATCGAACTTTATAACAAAAATGACCCTCGGGTCTGAAAGAAAAAGTACAGACTCTCATGAAACTGACTCTAAAATAAACTCTGATGAAGATGCGGAAGATCTGGACTCCATCTCCACAGGAACGTCGACCGGGGGTAGCGCCATCCTAGTACAGGTCGTCAGGGTCGTAGCCTCCGTCTTCTGGATACTCCTGCTCCTCGTACGTGTAGTCTCCAGCGTCTGGGTGGGGTAGCAGGGGGACAAAGAGGAAGGGTGAGTACATCGAAATGTACTCCGCAAGTGTAGGAAATATATGCTTATGAGGCTTATAACAAAGGTAGGCTGACTTTGTTTGGCTCAAGCGCCTAAAGCGACACCCTATTAATCCTATTAATCCTATGCACCTATTTACTAGGTTATAGACAGACTCTGTAGAAAAGTATCAACACTCGGAGTCGCACCGAGCAAACCACACTCGGAGTCACACCGAGCAACCAACACCTGAAGTCCATCAGGCACCTGCACCTGAAGTCCATCGGATGACCCGAACCCAAAACCAACCAGTAACCAACTAATCTCGAAGAAGTCCAAGCCGCTCATGACCGTGAGCACGGCTGATATATCAGTTTTACACTCTGCAGAGGTTGCACATCGTTACCCATGAGTCGTGCAAATCCCGTCACGCTAAACACTGCCGAGGTGCATAGCGGGTTGCACTGCAAGGCCTTTACAAAGCCCCTCCAAGTCTGTGTTACACGTACTCTAAGGTTTCTCCCCTGTCCATAAGTCAACGACCCCAAGGGACCCCTCTTGAGCCACTATACAACCCCCGTGTAGCATAACTTGGAGGAAACTAATTAATTAGCCAGGTCCAGCCCATCCAGATCTCATGGCTGCGCTGTTAAGCCGGGTTACAGGCTTCGAGAACCGGGTCCTAGGGATCCAGGCAGGATATGTCTAGCACGAGCCCAGAACCAGAAAACAAAACCAGCTGCCGAATCCCACGGCACAAAACCACCAATACGGGTCCATCCTGCCGGATTTTCCTAATAACCATGTTACTACAAAATTACCATGTCCACATTCGTTTCATATTTCATTAATCAAGATTATAAACATTTTAACTCCCATCCCAACCATGACTGCAAGGCTAAGCAAGACACCTACCCGAACATCCCAAAACAGGCGACAAGGAAAAATAGAGCAAGATCTAGTAAACCATAATATAGGATTCAAATTTTGACATTACATGCATCTACTAGATCTAAACTACTCTAATACCAAAAGTAAAATAAAGTAGGTGCAAGATGTTCAAGAACACTTGCCTTCGGACTGGGTCGAATCAACTGGGTCACAAGGATGGTCTGGAGCGTCCTCGAACTCCGCACTCTCTGGCCCAATCAACATACATGGCACATACAAAGCGAAATGAATAACAGTACAACAAACAGTATGAAAACAGTAAACTAATAGATCTACTGCGTAGAGAACGAAATTATGAAACTAACGCAAGTTGAACGGGTCGAATCGGAGTTAGAACGCAAAAGTTATAAGCGTTTGAATCTGAGTGGCAGTTCTGTAAATAGATTGAACTCATTTTCGTATTCTAAATAAATAAAATCTGAATTTAAAAGTCACCTGGACCGGGCCTCATTTATCCGAAAGATGAGGGGTTAGATCGGAAGAATTCGCAGACTCAGCGCACATGGCGACTGGACCGCGGGTTGATTACGAAAAAGGTAGAGGACTCTTTAGCAAAATGGCATCGGCGAAGGGGTATGGTCGAGTGTCAGCCGTTGATCGCTGGATGGATGGCTGAGATTAGATCGGGGAAAGTGGCTGTGCAGAGGACTGCGCCTCGTTTCCGCAAAACCAGAGGGGCTTATACGCAAGATTTGCAAGACTCGGTGAACAGTGAGATCGGACGGCGGGTTCATTAATAAAAAGTTAAGGGGTTACTTTGCAAAACAGGCCGGGCGCGGCCGTGTGGTCACCGCGTGGCGCTGATGTGGAGACACGTGGCGCTTGCCGATTGGCTCGGTGTGCCGCGTGGTACGAGGACTCGCTGACCTGGCGACCGTGGACCGAGTTCACGATCCCGTGGATCGGGCTCATACCGGTTCGACGATGGGATCTAATCTAGGCCATTCAGAGGAGATCGGACGGCGCCGGATAGAGGAGTGGGGGTGCTGGCGGCGCCGGTGATGCTACGCGCGGCGGCGGCCGTGCGGAAGGCGGTGGCGCCATGGCTGGTGCTTACGGCAAGGGCCTAGAGGCCAGTAGAGAACACGGGATTGGTAGGGATCGGAAGCGAAGCTTACAGCGGTCTCGGTGGAGGTGTTCTTGGCGCCGGTGGAGATCCGGAGACGGCAGACCGCGTGGTCGTCGCGGCGGCGGTGCTTGAGTGCTCCGGTGAGGTCGAGGGAGGTATGTTCCGGCCCAGATTCGCTTCGGGGTAGATCTCCTGGACGCGGCACGGCCCCGCGAGCTTGACGGAGGGCGGAGGGGAAGGGGTGGTAGGCTCTGCGGTGGACGGTCGAGCTCGTGCCGAGCTTCGGCAATGGCGGTGGCGTGCGAGAGGGATCTCGGGAGAAGCAACCGAAGAGATGAGAACGCGGCGGTGCTCGGGATTGGCTTTGAAGGGCGAGGAGGGAGGTGGGGTGGCGGCTGGCTCGGTTTTGTAGACCGATCGAGGGGAGCGGAGAGTTGAGCACCCGCTCTGGTCGCGTGAAGGGCGGGGAGGTTGGTTTGGGGACGACGGCTGACGGCAGGGAAAGAGAGGAGGGCGCGGGAGGGAAACGGGGACGGGCCGGCGCGCTGTGGGCCGCGCGGGAGGGAAACGGGGACGGGCCGGCGCGCTGTGGGCCGCGCGGGAGGGAGAGGGGGAGCGGAGCGGTGCGGCCGGTGCGGCGGATGGGCCGAGGGGAAAGATGGGCTGCGCGGGGGGAAAAAACGGGCTGGGAAGCTGGGGTAAAGAGAGGAAAAGGAGAAGTGAGCCCTTTTTCTTTTTCTTTTCCTTTTTCATTTGTTTCCCAAATTCGTTTTGAAATCCAAATTCAAATCTGTTTCAAAACAAAACTAGTTTGAAAATTTTGGAAACATTTTCCCTAGGTTTTGTAAATAAAACTTGATTTTGATTTTGTAAAATTTTTATAAATCTTTTTATTTGTTTTATAAATAGAATAAATTCGATTCGCCCTAATCGGGATTTAATAAATTTATTTTCCACTTAATAAAATATGCAATGGCATGAATGCAACATAAAAATGATAAATAAATTTTATTTTCCTCCTCTAATAAACTAGCCAACCTATTTAGTTTCTAAATTCTTTAATTAAATTGGGGAAAAATTAAATCAGGGTGTTACACTAGCGCTCGCGGTAGCCCTCCCATCTGTGGTCGTGCGACCCTAATCCTGTCCCCGACAACAATCGTGGCAGCCCAGATGACGCTCGCGGCAACCTCACCTCTGTCCTGGCACTCGCAGCGGCCCTCTCATCGTTTGTGCCAATGTCACCACTGCCCTTGTCCTCTTAGCGCTGGCCATGGCAGGCAAGCTTAGGCTCGAGCAAGCAGCGGGCGGCTACGGGCTCGGGGAGGTGGTGGCCATGGTGGGGCGGGCGAGTTGGCGACAATGCGAGGCCAACCTATGTCAGGTGAGCTGGTAGCGACGATGGGATGGGCGGTTCTATGTTTGAGGAGAGATGGAAGAAGATGGAAGATTGGCTAACACGTGGATCTAATGTCTAACACCACCACATGATGTTTAGAATGTCCCCCATTTCAACCTATCCCATACCTCACACCAAACAATAAATTAGAATGACTCCATCCCTCTATCTAAACTATCTAAACATGAGATAAGTTTAACCTAACTTAACTCTGTTCCGTAAACAAAATACATGGTAAGACTATCTCCAACAAAGAACCCATATGAAGACCCAAACCCAAAATAAGTTGCAGAGACCTAAAATCAGCCTCCAACAGAATACCTATATGCGAGACCTATTTTGGGTTGTCTGATATACATAACCCAAATATAAGTGTCATCTCTCCTAAAAACCCATTTGCAGAAATGATTCTCTTTTGAGTCTCGTTGTTGGAGAAGATGTCAAATAGGTATTGAACTATTTGTCTGTAGCGCTACCCATATGTTAAATAGGTCTTGTATTTTAGGTATTATTGTTGGAGACAGTCTAAGCGGAGCCATAACTTGCAAGTCTGAGCCAATGTGATGGAGGAAAGTATTCCCTCCGTCTTAAAAAAGAGTCATTCTCGCTCCCAAAAAGTCAATAGATTTCAACTTTGACCATATATATATATTAAAATATTAATATTTATGTTACATAATTAGTATCATTGGATAAATCTTTAAATATACTTTTATAATAAAATTATTTGGAGATACAAATATTGCATACATTTTATATAAACTCAGTTAAAGTTGAAAAAATTTGATTAATACGCATGTCACAGTGACTCTTTTTATGGGGACAAAACAGTACTCCCTCCGTCCCTAAATAACTGTCTCTAGAAATCTGTGTTTCCCTCATAGACACGCTTTCCGAACGACAGTTAAAATGGGACAGAGGGAGTAGGAGACTAGCGGCAGAGCCCATGTCATGGCCATGCGATGGACTGTTGTGAAACGTGGCTCCCATCAGCAGGTCTGCACGGGGGCGTCTTGCAGGTTGCAGCCAAAGCCTGCAGCAATTTTTTTCCTCGGACGGATGCATAAAATCCGAATCCCCCCGCTGGCCCGCTCTTGTTCAGACTTCAGACTTCAGAGGGGGAGTAAAGCAAGCAGCGGCGGAAATGGTGGCCCCAAAAGAAGCGCTCGCCGCGGCCCCGAGCCTCCTCGTGCTCGTGCTCCTCTGCTTCCTCGCCGGTGGAGCCCGCGCATCCCCGGCCACAGACGCGCTGCGCCGCGTCTCTCCGCGAGCGGCCGCCGGTGGCCTCTGCCAGCGGCTGCTCCTGCCGCAGGGCTACCCGTGCACCGAGCACACCGTACGTACGTCATTCCCGCTGCCTGTTCTTGATCTTCTTCTCTCTTGCAGCCGAGGAGTTAATTCTTTGTTACTTTGTGCTCTGTTGTTCGGGACCGAATTGTTAGCATCGCAACCAGGATCGGTTGCTTATGACTAGCTTACTAGATTGATTGCATTAAGGTAACGCATTGAATTGTTTTTGTCTCTATATCGTTGAGCGCCCAACCAAAGGAGGGACGGGAATGGTGTTCCAGTAGCTATCGCCCATCTGGAAATCGTATTCTTGTATCTATCGCTGAATAATGAGCCCAACCAGACGCGGGGAGGGAAGACTGGAAGAGTCAATATTTGTTCCAGTTCCAATTGGAGTTGCCGTAAAACCACTGGACTCTGTGTCTCAGGTCCCTTTCCGAGAAGTGGAAAACAAAGCCAACATTTAATGGCCTATCTCAATTGGACAAGAGGCTTCCATTAGTAATTTCTCTACAGTCTACGGCTCTAGGTTAATCAGAGCGAAGTGGCATCTATCCTTGCTCTCCGCTCCAAGCAAAGGACAAACTTTCTGACAGACACAGACTTTGCTTATACGGAGTACTTCTGTAATTTTAGTGTTGTGAGGCATGGTCCCAAGGAACACAAGGCTTGTTACGGCACACAGACTTTGCTTATACTTCTGTAATTTGAGTGTTGAGATCCAGTCCCAAGGAACACAAGGCTTGTCATGGCACCAGTATGTGCATGTGAACTAAATGTTTATCAAATTTATCTCCTATGAGCTTGCAAATACCTTTGATGGTTTTCTGTTGCTTATTACTTTATCCTTTATCACAAGCAGTGTACCACTGCTAACTAAAGGGTTTACTACTATTAGTCATGTTTGTTAGCATAGGCGTGTGGGCTGGCCATATGGGCCTGGGGCGCCCACGACTGGGCTGTCCCTAGGATTATAGTAGTTGATTGTGTATTAGGCAAGGATCTCCTTGATTAGGTGCTTTCTATAAACCCCTCTTTGTTCCTTGCCTATATATATGTACCCCAATCATATCCTATCAAATATCAATCAATCTACTATTTCCTTGTGCCATATTGACTTACAGCGAGTTGCAGTTGGTGATCTTCGTGTCTTGCATGTTCCGACTTCTTCCCAATATGCAAACATATTCACTAAGGGGCTTCCTTCTTCGGTCTTCACGGAATTCAGGTCCAGTCTGAACATGCAGAATGACTGACGATCCGACTACGGCGGCGTGTTAGCATAGGCGTGTATTAGGATTATAGTAGTTGATTCTGTATTAGGCAAGGATCTCCTTGATTGGGTGCTTTCTATAAACCGCTCATTGATCCTTGCCTATATATATATATATATATATATGTACCCCCATCATATCCTATCAATCAATCTACTATTTCCTTGTGCCATATTGACTACAATGTTAAACCGTAAAGTGAACCCATTGGAATTGCTAAACATCTGTTGCTATCATGCATTGGATTTTTTTTCTGATCTTCAACTGCAAACCCATTTTTTTCTGGCAATTTTTTTTTCAAGGGGGAAAGGACTCAAGTGTTATCTTTTATCTCATATAAGCTTGTAACTGATCAGAAATAATAAATTGTCATTGAAACTTAGCTTATTTTTATTTGACAAAGTTGGTGGGGAACCTTAATGTTTTCAAACACTATCTTGCATTTTGCTTTTTTTCTGCCTAAGTTCATAAAGTAACAAGTATGGGCTGTAACTGAAAATTATTCTGTTACTACTTTTGTTGAGTTTGCTGCTCATTTTCATAGGGATCTTAGCATAGCTTTGTTGCAGGTTCAAACGGATGATGGCTTCCTTTTGTCTCTTCAGCATATTCCACATGACAAAAATGGAATAGCCGATAATGCTGGACCTCCAGTTTTTCTTCAGCATGGTCTTTTTCAGGTTTTTCCTTAGAACTATATGCATGTTAGTTGCTTAGACCTTCTCTTATCAAGATTGTGGCCACTTTGATATTTCTAGGTTTTTTTTTTGATAATGAACTTCATAGCTTCATTTATCTTAATATATTACCTTTTTTTCCCTGGCATCATGTCATTCTTCAATCATGTCGTGTTACTTTATTTAAATCCTGCACAGGGTGGAGATACATGGTTCATAAACTCCAATGAACAATCACTTGGATATATCCTTGCTGATAATGGTTTTGATGTTTGGATTGGAAATGTCCGTGGTACACATTGGAGTAAAGGCCACTCTACTCTCTCTGTTCATGATAAGGTAAATGCATTCCATAGGATGTTACACCGTAAAAATCTCCGTAAACAAAAAACTATGAGATATCCACAAAGCCTTCTGTCATATCCACTCCCTGAATTGCATTCTAGCTGTGATCCTATGGTTTATTGTTGATCTAACTGAATCCTGTGGTAAATTTTGCAGCTTTTCTGGGATTGGAGTTGGCAAGACCTTGCTGAATACGACGTTTTGGCAATGTTAAACTATGTATACACAGTTACACAGTCCAAAATTTTATATGTGGGACATTCACAGGTAGCCTGTTGCTGGGTTTGATTGAGTCAAAACCTTGCCATTCTATTACTAACGAGTATATGCTTTTGTAGGGAACTATCATGGGTCTGGCTGCATTTACAATGCCTGAAATAGTAAAGATGATAAGCTCTGCTGCGCTTCTTTGTCCCATTTCTTACCTTGATCACGTCAGTGCTAGTTTCGTTCTTAGAGCAGTTGCCATGCATCTTGACCAGGTAATATAGCATGCCTAAACAAATCCACCAACTAAATGCCAATAACTTCTGAATCAACTTATGGTACCCTTTTGCCATAGATGCTTGTTACTATGGGCATCCATCAGTTGAACTTCCGGAGGTATGACCATATGACACTTCTTTGCCTGACTTTCCTTTTGTTTTCCTTGGGTGTGATTATAATAATTTTAAGTTACTCCTTGAGCAGCGATATGGGTGTACAGATTTTAGATTCACTGTGCGATGATGAACATTTGGACTGCAACGATCTGTTATCTTCAATAACAGGTATGCAATGCCACAGAAATTTCTTTTTTGTTACTTTCTGTATTTCTTCTGCTCTACCTGGTTTTTGTGTGTGTGTGGGGGGGGGGGGGGGAGGGGTTGTTTGTGTTCTCATATCCTTTTTTATTCTTAATACAAATACTAGGTAAATACCCTTGCGTTGCAACGGGAAAAAATATACAACAAAATTGTAAGTAAAAACGTGTGATATTTGTTATAAAAAAACAAAATTTTAAGTGTGATCTTTTTTATACTTATCAACACTATACAACAGAAAAAGGAAAAAATTCAACTTATTTGTGCTCTGTTCACATGCTGAACCCTTCATCTATCATGCTACAGCCCTGCCCTGTCCATTGATCCTAGTGGCTCAGGCTGTGGCAATGCGATGCCCACCATCACCCAACTGCTTAAGCTTGACATTTGATACAATATAGACTGCCTAACAAAGGCACCATCTTGTTACTGTAATTAGGAGCTATCTATACACACCATTTATTTGAATTTCTGCAACTTCAGTAAATGAACAGATATTCTGCAAGAAAAGAGAAGCAACATTACCATTTTCATATATATCAATATATGGTAAAGAAAGGGAGCAAGCAAGCACATGCTAATTGCTCTGACGAATTGGATACTCTGCAAGTAAAGAAATGAAAGAGTTTTCACGATCAATAAGGCAGCAGAGTTTATCTTCGCAGAAATCCATGAATAATAATCTATTCTATCCTTTGGGTTCTCAACGGGGACAAAATGCTCAAAGGACAATCATGTTACCTTCATTGGTGGTCTACCTCCAAGGGCTTCCTGTAGGCGCTACTTCCACATTCTTAAATTTCTCCTTATTAATATTAGCCAGTAGTCAATCTTGATCTTTCAAAAACAAAAAAGCCAGTAGCCAATCCGAATCTTTAAAAAAAAAGAAAAAACTACACAGGTAATATTTTTTTTTCTCGAACACGCAGGAGAGCTGCGTATCAATAAATTAAGAAGAAAAAAAGGGTGAAAAAAGACACCCGGTCACCATTACAAGGGAGTTCATAGAAGAGCCCCCCAACATACCCACACACTTACATTCTATTACCTTTTTTCTAAATAAGCAACCCTTGACCAAACAAGCCTATGAGACTAACCATCAGGCAATAGGGCGAGGAGAGGAGGAATTCCTCGAGCCCCAGCCCAATTCCACAACTGCAGTTGCGAAATTTAGGATGGTAGAAACAAACAATGGGGGACAATTTACAGCTAAATTGCTGAACAAACTAAGAGCCACCTGTCCAATTTGTGGTGGTAGTCTTATTTTGTTTCTAGAACATGTTATCCTTCCTCTTTTGGGGGGGAGGGACAGCATGTCTGATGATGGGAGCTGCTATGCTGACTTTTGATGTGCTCTCTGAAACTCCAGAGTTTGCTAGAAAATGGGTTCCCATTCTGTAAGAAGTACAATATACAACCTAGGCCCCAGAGTGGTATCAATCAACTATGAAACAAAGAACTTAATAATTCTGTTGCCAATATAGATGGTATTATGCAATAAAGTAGGAACTGAAAAAATCTACATGCATATATATAAATCAAATAAACCTTGATGTCCCTGCGTTCTTTAACAAATGAAGCTTGAACTTTGTTTTTCAAGTAATCAATTTTCTGATTGATACCACTCTGGGGCCTAGGTTGTATATTGTACTTCTTACAGAATGGGAACCCATTTTCTAGCAAACTCTGGAGTTTCAGAGAGCACATCAAAAGTCAGCATAGCAGCTCCCATCATCAGACATGCTGTCCCTCCCCCCCCAAAAGAGGAAGGATAACATGTTCTAGAAACAAAATAAGACTACCACCACAAATTGGACAGGTGGCTCTTAGTTTGTTCAGCAATTTAGCTGTAAATTGTCCCCCATTGTTTGTTTCTACCATCCTAAATTTTGCAAGCAGTATGATTGTAATGCTGACCGTGCTTTCATATACCTGTCTACTTGGCCGCGGAGCCAAATTTCTGCTTTGACAATTGCTGCGCGCCAAGGCTCAATGAGGGGGACGTGGTTGCTGACAGTGGTTCCTACAAACATTGTTGATCCCTGAGATAACAAAGGAAATTGAAGGCAGTAGTGCCTAATATAACACCGCAGATATCCAAATGCCTAATAATATGGCGTACCTTGGGTATTAGGTGCCTGAGATAACAGGTTTGATCTGTTGTGCTGTGTACTTGAAAAATGGAACCAAGCTGCTGATCACACTGCTGAACCCTAAACTCTGAATACTTGCAGCAGCAGTATATTTCCCTCCCTCAGTGCCCTTCCAAGATACATGCAAGAAATGTACTCCACCTAACAGATCTGTGACTATGCAAATTAACTTGACAATCACAAAAACTCAAGATGAAGGAAAGCACAAGCTCGGAATTTCTGATCTTTAACAAACACCAAACTGATCTGACAAAACATACATTCAGTACTGATTTTTTTGTGAAGAAATATCCAGTACTAAAATAGCTGTAATTGGATCAAACAAGAGTAGGGGCGTGTTCCCTAGTTATATCAAGATGAGATAACATCCTTTTTTTTATTAAAAAGGAGATGTTTCATTAATGCCTAGAATGAAGGGGTAAAACAAATATTTAAAACTTATACATACTACACTGTGGGAGCATGAGTATGAGAGTGTCAAATATCTAAAACAAATATCTGAATTTGAGTGCATAGACTGAACAGTGCCAAGGATCCATTTTTCCCCAAAATGTACTCATGATTAAGCAGCTTTGGATATGTCTACCATTACATTGAAATTTGTTGCGAGATAAAGAAAACAGAATGTTCAAGTCTTTTCGAATTCCATATCTGAACCTATCTAGTGAAAAGCTTATCGGAACTGTAGAGAGACACAGGAAAGGGGAAACACCACACACCCTGATTGGGGGGGGGGGGGTGACCTTCATATATATAGCCCAATTGGGCTTGGGATACATGTCCAGATACAATGTATACAATACTATACATTTACATGACTAATACCCGCCCGCAGTCGCAGCGGGAGGTTCCCGGACGCAAAGACTGGACCTAAAGTCAGTGAACAACTGTACAGGTAGGCCCTTGGTCATGATGTCCGCGAACTGATGAGTCGAAGGGACATGAAGCACCCGAACCTGTCCCAAGGCAACCTGGTCGCGGACGAAGTGAATGTCAATCTCTATGTGCTTCGTCCGACGATGATGGACAGGGTTAGCTGTCATATAGACGGCGCTAACATTGTCACAGTAGACGACGGTCGCAGAGGTAAGCGGCGTGTGAAGCTCCTGAAGGAGCTGACGAAGCCAACAACACTCGGCCACGGCGTGTGCTACCGCGCGGTACTCAGCCTCAGCACTGGAGCGGGAGACCGTCGTCTGGCGCTTGGAAGACCAAGAAACCAGGTTGTCGCCGAGGAAGACGCAGTAGCCGGATGTAGAGCGCCTGGAGTCCGGACAGCCTGCCCAGTCGGCGTCGGAGTATACCGTTAGGGAGTCGGCCGGTCTGGAGCTGAGGTGGAGACCGGTCGACATAGTGCCCTTGACATAGCGAAGGATGCGCTTGATCAGCGCGAGGTGAGGCTCGCGGGGATCGTGCATGAAGAGGCACACCTGCTGGACCGCATAGGCGAGCTCGGGCCGGCGAGACTGCGATACTGAGACGGATCGGCAACTGGAGCGCCGTCGGTCGCAGAAAGCTTGGCACGAGTGTCAACCGATGTTGTTGTAGAGTGACACTCGGCCATGCCCGCCCGCTGTAGGAGATCCACAGCGTACTGGCGCTGTGAGAGGAAGAGCCCTTCTGACGATCGCGTGACGGAGATGCCAAGGAAGTGGTGCAGGTCGCCGAGGTCCGTCATGGCGAACTCGAAGTGGAGGCGTGCCATGATGCGCTGCAGCAGGTCAGTCGAAGAAGCTGTGAGGATGATGTCGTCGACGTAGAGGAGCAGGTAGGCTGTGGCGTCCCCCTCTTTGAGCACAAAGAGGGACGTGTCGGAGACGGAAGCGACGAAGCCGAGTAGCCGTAGGTAGGCAGCAAATCGCTGGTATCAGGCCCGAGGAGCCTGTTTGAGGCCATATAGGGAACGCTGCAGAAGGCAGACGTCGTCAGGACGAGCAGGGTCGACGAAGTCGGGAGGCTGCTGGCAATACACAGTTTCCGCCAGATGACCGTGGAGGAAGGCGTTCTTCACGTCTAGCTGGTGGATCGGCCAGGATCGCGAAGCAGCAAGGCTGAGGACGACGCGTATCGTGGCCGGCTTGACGACGGGGCTGAACGTCTCATCGTAGTCGATGCCGTGGCGCTGGGAGAAGCTGCGAACCACCCAGCGAGCCTTGTGCCGGGCAAGGGAACCATCCGAGTGGAATTTGTGTTTGAAGATCCACTTGCTCGTCACAACATTAGCACCAGGGGGGCGAGGAACGAGGCGCCAGGTGCCATTGTCGACGAGCGCCTTGTACTCATCGGCCATGGCAGCCCTCCACTGAGGATCGGCCAAGGCGCTGCGGTAGGTCGCCGATATCGGTGAGGCGGTGGAGACGGTGGCGGAGAAGCCGTAGCGCTCAACGGGACGAAGACTCCCTGTCTGCGACCGGGTGACCATCCTGGGAGCCGACGACGCAGGGGCTGGTGCGGGAGCCTGCATGGACGATGTCGGAGCAGGCTGCACAACAGGTGATGGTGCATGCTGTTCGGTTGTTGCAGATGGTTGAGGCTGCTCCGCTGGTAGCGTCAGGGCCCGGGGACGACGACTGTACTTCAAGTGGATGTCCCGGGCTGGTGGAGCAGCAGCAGCCACTGGTTGAGCAGCCAGTGGTGCAGCAGGGGCTGCAGCCAGCACCGGCCCGCGCACTAGGATCGCAGGGTCATCCGCCAGCTCCTCCAGGACCACCGGAGAGGGGCGTGGTCGCTCAGCAGTGCTAGAGACCGTAGGTAGGCGCGTCGGTACTGTTCCTGCAAGCAAAAAATCCAGGTCGCTCGACGAGGACCCGGATGGGTGAAGTCCAAAGGGAAAGCAAGTCTCGTCGAACACAACGTGACGTGAGATTATGATACGCCGCGTTGAAAGATCGAGACAACGATACCCCTTGTGAGAGGATGGATAGCCAAGGAAGACACAAGCTGTGGATCGGGGTTCGAGCTTGTGGCGAGTCGTGGCGGTCATGTTGGGATAGCAGAGGCACCCAAAAACTCGGAGCTGGGAGTAATCGGGTGTTTTTCGGTGGAGTAGGACATAGGGAATGGCATTGCGAACAACGGTTGATGGGCGCCTGTTGAGTAAGTATGTGGCTGTGGTGAGCGCCTCAGCCCAATATGGCGCAGGCATGTGCGCATGGATGAGCATGGTGCGGCTAATGTTGTTCAATGTGCGAAGGGTGCGCTCAGCCTTGCCATTTTGTGGAGAGGTGTATGGACACGAAAGACGTAAATGAATACCACGAGA
Organism: Coix lacryma-jobi var. lacryma-jobi; assembly: GCA_009763385.1. Taxonomy (NCBI): domain Eukaryota; kingdom Viridiplantae; phylum Streptophyta; class Magnoliopsida; order Poales; family Poaceae; genus Coix; species Coix lacryma-jobi. Next base: position 116,892,338 of record CM019825.1, on the reverse strand, counting down.
GGCAAAAAGAGTGCGGAGAGTATTATTTACAAATTCGGTGCCATTATCAGCTTGGATGGCTTTGATGGTGAGGCTGAATTGCGTGGAGACATAATTACAGAAATTGGTAATATGGGCTGCAACCTCAGATTTGCGAACGAGGGGAAAGGTCCAACAAAAATGAGTAAAGTCATCAAGTAAGACGAGATAGTATCAGGGCCGGCCCTGTCAAATTAAAGGCCCGGAGCGAAGCTACAAGCAAGGGCCCTTAATACAACTCTCTAATAATATAATGGCTATTTTAATAAGTGTAATGTATAAAACATTCTTATTAAACAAGTAATACATATTGTCTTACCTTAAAAGTTTCTTCTAACATTAGCTGCTGCAAAGTCATTGATGATGGCCTCAATATCAATTTCATCTAACAATTTCTTCTCGATGCACAAAGTTGCGCTAACTTCGTGCTCTTTTAGTCTCTCACCAATATGACTCCAATCTCTATACCCATCATGCCCCAATGAACTATTGATGATGCTAGAACCAAACAACTTGCAACAAAAGCAAAACACTTTGTCAACACTTTTTGAATAGACCAACCATTTCCTGTCGCGTACCTCTCCATTGCTCATTCTTCTAGAATAATGAGTGTATGCAAAACGTCTTGATCTGGCATCCATAGGAAACACAATATTTTCTTCTCTAATAGGCCCCTTCTCCACTAATATGTCCCTTGCTTTGTTATCAAGATTACCCCAATTTACTGGATCATACATATCAATAGTAAATGCTGGTTCTTCATCAACATGAGTAGATTCCATCGTAGGAGAATTACTTATGGGCTCATGATCACTCACATTATTATCATCTGTATTGATGCCAACATTATCTTCTATAGGGTCTTCCTCTTCTGGATGTGTAGTTTGTTCCTCCACAGGAACTATTGCCCACTCATCTGGATTTGTCATTGTTGTAGTGTTTGTATCTCTCCTGTAAAATTTATGAAGAGCTCCTCTTTGTGATTCTTTTAATTCCTCTATCCTTCTCCTCTTTTTTCTTTTGGCACTTCCAGATTCATGCTTTTTGGGCAACATGAGGTCTACAAAAGTAGTAACTAATTAAATAAAATTATGCCATACATATATCATATATGTGATCTCTAATACAATTATACAAAGAAGTAAAGTGTACTAGATTGGGGCCTTTTTAATTTTACCTCCTGGTTGAAGTGCTGAACCGGTAGCAGGCAACGATCTGGTAGCTGAAGTGCTGAACCGCCTGTCCCTGTCCGCCTGGCTCCTGGCGCCTGCAACTGCACAGCACAAAGGCAAGAAGTCAGGAACGCACGCGGCACGTCGTCCAGCACTCCAGCTGCAAGCAATTGCAACGTGCCGAGCGTCGAGGAGATCAAGGTCGGCGAGTCTCAGGCTCACACCTCACAGCCGCGCGGCGGGCGGTAGGGCACGGTCCGGAGTCGGCGAGTCGCAATCGCGAGGGAAGCTGAATCGGTGATTTTCTTTTCGGCTGTTGCTTGGGCTGCTGAATACTATACCTAATCACATATTTGGGGATGGGCCCCCTGGCCTCATGGGCCCTGTGCAGCTGCTCTGCTGGCACCCCCCCAGGGCCGGGCCTGGATAGTATTGATAACCCGAAATACTAGTGACTGGAGATGTCCACACATCACAATGAACAAGTTCAAAAGGCATAGTGCTAAACGAACTGGAATGGTAGAAAGGAAGCCGCACATGTTTGCCAAGCTGACATGAATGACATAGAGTATGGGCTACTTTATTACAACTGATGGATGCGCTATTGCGAAGAATGTTTATGGTGGCGGAGCTGGGATGACCAAGACGGTGATGCCAGAGGTCGGTGGAGATGGCGATGCTGGCGTGTGGCGCGGGAGATGTGGCAGGAATAGTGTAAAGGTCGCCAGCACTATTGCAGCGAAGCATCACGCGCCTGGTCTGGATATCCTTGACAGAAAAACCAAGAGCGTCAAATTCGATAGAACAGTTGTTATCTGTAGTGAACTGACGAACTGAGAGCAAGTTGTGCACTAGGGATGGAACGACTAGAACATTACGAAGTGGAAAAGTGGACGCTGGTGTGTGAAGGACAGACTCGCCACGACAGGAAATAGGAAGAGTTTGACCATTGCCAACAGTAATGGAGGAATGAGAGGAAGGATGGCGGGAAAAGAGTATACCATCCGTGGCGCTCATGTGAGATGAGGCACCGGAATCCATCACCCAGGGCTGCTGGTCCTGGAGGTGCAGCTGGTTGAGCGCGGCGACGAGGCCAGCATGGTTCCATATTGGAGCCGACTGGGAGACCTGAAGTGGAGCGAAGGTCGTCGGGGGCTGCACCGGCGCGTACGCCGTGTGAGCCTGAGGTGGGGCGCCGAGGACACCGGGGCGCCAGCCGCTGGGGCCCTGCGGAGGCAGAGGAGGGCCCTGTGGAGTCCATGGGTTGTAGCAGACCCAGGGACCCATGGGTCCGTACTGTGCAGGTTGCAGGTGTCCAGCTCCGCGGTGCTGACCGCCGCCCGAACCGCGCTTGCCCTTGCCCTTGCCTTTGCCACCACCGCCGCCCTTGTTGCTGCTGCCATAGCCGGTGTTGTGAGGGTTGTGTGAGCCACCAGGGGTGGCCCCGGCTGTGGTAGAGCGGCACCCGCCCGGACTGGTGCAGCCAGAGGCAGCCTTGGCGAAGAGGGCGGTGTTGACGACAGTCTTCTCGTCGTTTGCAAGGCGAAGCTCCTTGAGAGCCAGCATGTCATGGGCTCTCGCAAACGTGGGAAGCATGTCGGAGTTGGCAATGTCGTCGGCGGTGTTGGAGAAGCGGGGGTTGAGGCCGCGCAGAAGGGCGAGGACGACCTGCGAGTCCTTCATGGGATGGCCGACGTCGCGGAGGGCGGCGACCTTGATCTTGAGGCGCTGGCTGTAGGCTGAGATGGTGGAGTCGCCCTGCACCATGGAGTGGAACTCGTTGACGAGGTATATGGCACGTGGCTCCTTGTTGGCGCGGAAGATCGCCTCGATGGCCACCCACAGGTCGCGGGCAGTCGGATCAGCGTCCTCCATGGCGAGGTCGAGGACGGAGTCATCGACGGAGCCGGTGAGCCAGCCACGAACGCAGCACTCCGCAGCGTCCCACTGCGGGTCTTCAGGGCGTGAAGGAGCGGTGCCATCGATGTGCGAGCGAAGCCCGAATTTGCCGCACAAGGATTTGAAGTAGAACGCCCACTTCGAATAGTTGGAGGTGAGCTCCAGGGTGATCGGAACATGAGCCTTGACGTTCACCGTGGCGTAGGAATGAACCACGATGGGTGCAGCAACGCCGATGGCCGTGGCACCCATTGTTGCCTCACCGGTGGCTGGCATGGTGCCGGAGTTGAGGGCAGCACTGGTGTCCATTGGGGAAGGGGCGAACCGCGCGCTGAATTTGAGCGGCGCGGGGTGGAAGTCGCGCCGCGTCCTGCAGCGCGAGTGGAGGAGGGGAGATCGCGAAGCAGAGGTGGTGGCCGCACGCGAGCAGAGGGATGCGCGCGGGACGGCGGCGGCGGGCGACGCGAGCAGGGGAGGGATCGCACGCGATGCGCGAGGCAGCGGCCAGGCAGAGGAATGATGCGCGCGGGACGGCGGCGGCAGGCGACGCGAGCAGGGGAGGATCGCACGCGATGCGCGAGGCAGCGGGCGGAAGCAGACGAGGCGCGGGGCGGCGGCGGCGGTCGCACGCGAGCAGGGGAGGAAGCCGTGTCGCCGCTTGCGCAGTTTGCGCGCGCGATTGAAGGAGCGGACTGGGGGAGCGGAAGCAGAGGAAGCCAGGATCGTAGGATCCGGTTTGATACCATGTAGAGAGACACAGGAAAGGGGAAACACCACACACCCTGATTGGGGGGGGGTGACCTTCATATATATAGCCCAATTGGGCTTGGGATACATGTCCAGATACAATGTATACAATACTGTACATTTACATGACTAATAGGAACTAAGCTCAAGCAGCAGTGCACAAGTGTATGAACTTGACACGCATCATGCCATTAAGAGTGCATGAAACAAGAGAAGAAGGTGAAGCCGTCGACCTGCCGTACCTTGAGTGCCATCGCAGAAGGTGTTGGGAGCCCCTCGCAGCAGTCGTACTCAGCGAGCCCCAGCGCGTGCACCCACGTGAGGGTGAGGGCTGAGCGCGACATTGAGGATCCTCGCGGCAGTCCTCGCCGAGCCCCAATAGCACGCACACCGCCGAGAGGGTGAGGACAACTGACAAGGGCATAGCACGAAGACGGGTGCAAGGACGATGAAGCGTGACACATCAGCGAGATGGCGAGCGAGACGATGGCGTAGCGCGATTTGACAGTCCTTGCCGCGCCCTAGCAGCAGCGCGAGCACCGAGTGGGACTACGACTCTGCGAGGACGATGGCGGCGTGTCGAGCGCCGGTGCGTGGGATAGGGCAGGGCTTCATTCCTCTTCTGCGAGGGCGCGTGCGAGGGGATTGGGCACCCAGCCGGTGAGGGAGGCACCCCGGGCATCATGGAGGGTGTCCTGGTGGGGGGAGGGCTGCAGGGCCGGGCGGCGCGTAGGGTGTCGCGATGAGGCCATAGGAAGGGCTGGTCGGAGGAAGTGGGGGATCTTTTCAGGGAGAAGGCGATGGGTCTGCGAAGGTGAACGATTGTTTTTACTGCTTTTAGTTGTAGATGAGATGTCCATGGGTCCAAATCAGTCTCAAGTGAACTCTGAATTCTGTATTGATCGAGGGACTTGCTGTCTATGTTTAAAGAACTATGCACACTACAACGTTAAACAATAAATCAAGAAACTAGAACATCATATGCTATGAGTATGAGGCACAGTAAAAGGAACAAAAAAGATATTAGCATAAGTGCATAACCTGTCTGTGAATTATATGAAAGACACATTATGATGTTTTGAAGAATCACATAAATTCCAATAATTTTTATGGCATTCAAAGCTATACTTGTTACCATTCTTGTTTCTCTATAGTAAACCTCTGCTCTTAGTGGAAACATCATTATAAGTTCTGCTCCAATTTGCTTGATGTAAACAAGGAAGTGCTTGATAACCTCTGTAATAGACATATATGCTGTACTGCAATGAATGGGGGGTGAACCCTGAATTCTGCCAATTTGCTCCACTTTATGATCCATGTTTAAATGGTACACTACTTTATACTCCTATTTCAGAAGATGGGCTGCATGTGTAAAGTGTTTCCTAACCTATACATTTGCAGCTACACTGGTATGTAGGTGCATGCATGAATGCATGATGCAAGTGTGATTCTGAACTTGACCAGTCTCTGTGTTTTGTTGCTGGCAAATGCACAAAACCACAATCATCCTTTCACCTTAGCTTCACCTTTTGATAAATACTACATGTGTACTTGCATAAAAATTGTGTCCAGATCATCCAGGCAGTTCAAAGGCACTATGGACTTTAGCCTATGGCCTTTCAACTTAGTTATAAACTGGGGAGAATTATGTGGAAGGCCTCCAAAAAAAACTCGGTTTAGGTATTGGGCCTTTTTATTTTCGAATTTGGGTGAAAGGCCCTGAAACAAAATTTTCTTAGGTGGAAGGTCTTCCGTCTATTTTCAGCACTTGACGGTGTTAAGTAGGATAAAAAGACGATTTTGCCCCTGAGTCAAAAAAAAAATTCGATTGTTTATAATATTTTAAGTACATGTATATATTTATATTATTCAATATATAATGACATCCCTATACAAACAGCCCTATACTTGACACAACAGCACATCAACAGCCGTCAAGTGCACCGTCAAGTGCAATTGCTGTGCATGGCCATAAGTTGATGGCCGTACCCTGTTGCTGTTGATGGCCCTGTATATAGCTGTTCGTCAAACTTCCAGTCTCAAACAGCACATCGCACAAGAAAAATTCCAGTCTCAAATAACACATTGAATATGACATTTATATATATACACACACAAGTAAAATTCCAGTCTCAAATAACACATATATCCAATGGTTCAGTCCACATATATCCAATATGAAATAAATAAGATCACACAAATGCATAGGCCATAAATCGTTCACAATTCACATAAATAAGGTCACATGAAAATGGCACATACATAGAGTGAGTACAGATTGGTCTCACATAAAAGTGGTCACATTGATCTCACATACATAGAGAAAATACAGCACAAATCAAAGACTGAGCCTTCTTTTGCTTCTCGTGCTCATGGCAGGGCTGCTAGGAAGTGCTTTCTTGCTTCTTGTTCCCATTGAGGGGCTGTCAAGTGGCGCTGCCTTGTTCCCATTGTGTACAACTTTTTTCTTTGAAGGCCTAGCTTCTTGTTGATGGCTGTCCGCTTCTTTTTAACTTGAACAGTTGATCTTCAATACGAGCAATAGAATGTGCTTCGGGCTGATTTGACCCACTTCTTGACCTAGAAATGTTATATATTGACAATGGTTTAGAAAAGGGAAACAATTGATTGATTGTAACTTAAGTTTAGAAGAAGTAAACATACAATTTTGAACGCCCAGAGTTGGAGTGAGTTTGGTTTCCCTTTTTCTTACTTGAAACCTCCGGACTGTGGTTGTCCCAATGGTCAAATGGTTTAGGGCTCAAAACAAGATGTGATGGTAGAGAAATTGTTGAAATATATGGATACCTTTTAGAGGCTTCAGGTGTAGATTCCTTACTTCTCTTCCTTTTTTTATTAGATATTGTTATCATGTTGTCACTACGGTCATAAGGATGGTATTTAGAATGAATCATAAGTGCGAAAACCATTTGATAAAGGCAGCAAGACCAAAGGCAGCAAGGCCAAACCTAATTGGAAATGTCATGGTCGCCGATGGTGCACCTTCCTCCAAATGCAAGGTGGAACTATGGGCACTTTTGGTGTTCCTTGCCCCCTTCTTTTGTGCTCCCCTGAAATAAGAATAGAATGAATATAAAGCACATACTTACAAAACAAACAGAGCCATCAAATCTTGGTCAGTTTGTACTTCAGGAAAAGATTTCAACTCTTCATCATAATATTGAAAATGTGTCAGTTCCAAATAAGCAGGTGGGTACTTGTCTACCACTGAGCTATGCAAGTCCATATAATTTGCTTTGTCTGAATCAACAAACATGTCAAAGGCATAACAGGAGAACTCTTGCCTACACTTCTTACGGTTACCCAACAATTTAATTTCTAACTTGAAACTAGTATTCGGATCCATGCTGTTATCAAAATCAAACTAGGTTTTAGAAGACCATACATCTGTAACGACTTCTATGAACGCAACCAAAAAATGCACTCACTCTTCTAGCCGGTCATCTTCCTCGTCGCAGGGAGGTCTTGTTGCTGGTGCTGGGCTGAAATGGGTGTTGGGCTGCTCCATCACCTCCTCTTGGTCAGCCTTGGGGAGAAGCACAACACGGCGTGGGGGTCTGGTCACGCTGCCCTGGGGCAGCTGCGCCGCCCCGGCCCCGGCCCCATCGCGGCCTGGGGGGCTGGCCGCGCCCCCGGCCCTGTCCCGGCCTGGACGACTGGCCGCACGGCCCTGCGGCGGGCGCGCCGCCCCGGCCCCGTCCCGGCCTGGGGGAGCCGCGCCACTGGGGGGGACCGCCGGATCCGGGGCTGGCAGGACCGGATCCACAAGCGCCGGCGGCGCCGCCAGCTCGCCGGCCTCCTCTCCCAGCTCGTCGGTCTCCTCTCCCTGCACCGCCAGGTTCCCCTCCCTGTGCCGTGTGAAACAGAGTCGGGGTCGGGGTCGGGTCGGGTGAGGACTGGTGCTGTGAATGGGAGGGAGGGGTATAATGGTCCATTCGCAATGACTACAGTACCAAAACTAACAGAGCTGGCTAACAGATTGAACGGAAGGCCTTCCACCTAAGAAAATTTTGTTTCAGGGCCTTTCTCCCAAATTCGAAAATAAAAAGGCCCGATACCTAAACCGAGTTTTTTTGGAGGCCTTCCACATAATTCTCCCTATAAACTGCATCTTCCGTTTTCTCCCTAAAATGTTATCTTAATGTCCTCTCAAACTTTCACCTTTAGTTATAGTTACTTGTCATGGAGCCATGCAACTTTACATACTGCATAAGAAGCAAACAATCTACTTCATGTACTGATGGATCCTCCGAACCTAAAAACTGAGAACTAACACAAGACTTACTTAGCAAAGTCATGAGATGGGATACATCATACAATTTAAAGCTTGTACAATTGTGCGGTTTGTGCGGTAATGTTGAAGTACTTCAGCTTCAGCCACGGGCAAAGCTAAAGTGTGACTAGGGGGTGAAAATGCATCACCCAAAATTTCAAAAATCAGTTATGTTAACCAAATTTTCACCATGTATGCATCCTCCATAGTCCATAATAAAAGTATATATGTACCCTCAGGCAAGTGCACCCCCTTCAATTTCCTCTACCTTCGCCGCTGGCTTCAGCATAGTGTCAGCCTGTTAGGCACACTTCTTGTTTGTGGACCTTGCTAAAAGGTATATGGCATTTCAGCGCAATTAGCTAGTTTTCTGAGCAAAACATAGGGTTAATTTCCTAGTAAGCTTGCCCTTCAGTATTGTTGGAGTATGAGGATATGGCCCATGTGGCAAGGCCCATGAGGCCCATGTATGACAATAATATTGCCACCCACCTAGGGTTTGGTTTGGGTAATCTAATCATTATTCTCAGCATGGTATCAAGCTAGGGCTAGGTCCTCTCCTCCCCCTCTCCCTCCCAGCCGCCGGCGCAGCTTCCTCAAGCCGCCGGCGCCGCCGTTGCCTCCATGGCCGGCGGTGAGGACTTCCCCTCTCTTCCCCAATACTTCCAAAGCTTCCCTCCCCTTCCCCATCCCAACTCCTGGGCGCGCATCGCTGCTTCTCGACATGCAGCCGCCGTCCTTCACGCCGGCGACAGCACCACCAGCTCTGGCAGCGCCGGCGGTGCGGGCGGACTGGGCGCGGGCGGCCTGGGCGCGGGAGCCCTGGGCGCCCCTCCCCCTGGCGGCGCGGCCGCGGACGGACCTCCTCCCGCCGGCGGCGCTCCCCTGAACCCCTCCCTCCCCGAGCTTGGCGCGAGCGGCCCAGGCGGGGCGGAGTCCGGCGAACTCCCTGCTGGCGGCGCGGTTCATCCCGGCGCCGAGCCTCCCGCGAACGGGGCTACAGGCGCGGGCGGCCTGACCGCGGGCGGCCTGGGCGCCCCTCCTCCTGGCGGCCTGGGCGCCTTCTTCCCCTCCCTCGCCGGTGGCCTCCCTGGTGCTCCAGGCGCGGGCGGCCTAGGCGCCGCTCCTCCTGGCGGCCTGGGCGCCCTCTTCCCCTCCCTCGCTGGTGGCCTCCCTGGCACGGGCGGCCTCACCACTGCGCCCCTGTTTCCCTCCCTCGCCGCCGGCGCGCCCCTGCACCCCTCCCTCGCTGAGCTCGTCGTCCTGCCCGGTGCTGGCGTTCCCGGCGCTCCTCTCCCTCGTGCGGGCCCTCATCAGCCGTTCCCCCCGCCCCCTCCGCCTCCCTATGGCCAGCAGGGCGGGCAACTGGGGGCTGCGGATGCGACGGTCCACGCGGCCGCCCTCGACGCGGCGCGGGCTGCTGCTGCAGCGGGGCAGGCGCGCGTCTAGGCAGCAGCACTAGCCTGGGAGCGTGAGCGCGAAGCTGCTGATGCTTTGGCTCGCCGTATCGCCGAGGCGGAGCAGCTGCTCGTCTTCCCTGGTCATCATGACACCAGCGCCACCTCCTCCGGCACCACTGCGGCTCATCGTCCGCTGGCTACGGCGACCCTCTGGCACGATCCCGCCGACCCTCTTGTGGCACAACTACACATTCAGGCGGGCGGTGTCCAGAACATTCGCAGCTTGGTCACCGTCGTCCTGGAGCCGGAGTCGCCTTCCTATGCTCGTTGGCGGGACCAGGTCCTCACCCTTCGCCGCTACGCTCTCGATGACCATGTCCTCCTCGACACTCCAGCTGCGGCCCAGACCCCTGCGTGGCTGAGGCTCGATAGCATCGTCCTCTCCTGGATCGTCGGCACCATCTCCCTCGACCTTCAGGATCTGGTCCGCAACACCCCTGGCGCTCGACACGCGTGGGTGGCTCTCGAGGGGCAGTTCCTGGGCAATGCCGAGGCCCGGGCCCTGCGCCTCGATGCGAGCTTCCGCACGTCCGTTCAGGGGGACCTCTCCGTGGGTGAGTTCTGCCGCCGCATGAAGGGTCTCGCCGAGTCTCTGGGTGACCTGGGCTGCCCGGTTGACGACCGGATCCTGGTCCTCCAGGTTCTTCGCGGCCTCAGTGACCGCTACAGCCACCTGCGGACATGGATCACCCGGCAGCGGCCCTTTCCCTCCTTCCTGCAGGTCCGTGACGACCTTGTCATGGAGGAGCTCACTCAGGGCATCCAGTCTGGGTCGCACTCGACGCCGGGACCTTCGTCCACCTCGACTGCCCTCGCTGCGGCTACTCCACCACGCTCCACCGCTCCACCTGCGTCGTCTCTTCTTGGTCCTCCTCCCCCCGGGCCGAGCGGGGGTGGGGGGGGGGGCCGGGGCGGTCGCCGTCGACGTGGGGGGGGCCGTGGTGCAGGGTCCGGTCGTGGGACTGCTCCGGCCGCCCCAGCTCCTCCTCGGGGTGGTGCACCCTGGCCATCCTTCCACAACCCGTGGTCAGGGCGCATCTCCATGTGGCCCTATCAGGGGGCTGGTGGTGAGCCTCGTGCTCCGTCGGCCATGCTCACGGGCGCGGCTCCGTTCCCGACACCGTGGACTGCCCCGGCGGTGGCTGCCCCTCCGGTCTCGTCGCCTTGGACTCCACCTGCTGGGATGCCTGGGGCTGTCGGTTGACACCCGACGGTCTTGGCTCGCTCCTTCGGCACAATGACCCTCACGCCTCCAGTTGGCCAGGACTGGATCGCCGACTCAAGGGCCACGTTCCATACCACTCCTGACCCTGGTATACTCTCCTCCGTCCACCCTCCTCCTTCCCATCCCTCGTCCATCATGGTCGCAAATGGGTCCTGTATTCCTGTCACTTCTGTGGGCGCTGCCGGCACCCATGGCTCCTTTCATCTTCCTGATGTCTTAGTTGCCCCGTCTATGGTTCATAACCTTCTTTCGATTCGTCGTTTTACAGCTGACAACTCTTGTTCTGTTGAATTTGACTCTTCTGGTCTTACTGTGAAGGATTTGGTCTCCCGGCGTCCACTGCTCCGATGTGACAGCTCGGGACCCCTTTACACGCTTCGCCTTCCTCCGTCCCCGTCTTCCACTTCGTCAGCTGCTTTCGCCACCTCGACTTCCTCCACTACCTGGCACCGTCGTCTTGGACATCCCGGCCGAGACATTTTGATGCGGCTTAGTCGTAGTTCCGACATATCATGTACTCGGGCTCACGATGAGCACTTGTGTCACGCGTGTCAGTTGGGTCGACATGTTCGCCTTCCTTTTCCTACCTCCTCTTCACATGCGACCCATCCTTTTGATCTTGTACATTGTGACCTATGGACATCTCCTGTCATGAGTCTTTCTGGTTATAAATACTATCTTGTGTTGGTGGATGATTTCTCTCACTATTCCTGGACTTTTCCCATTCGCGCTAAGTCTGACACTTTCTCCACGCTTCTTCACTTCTTTGCCTGGGTGTCCACTCAGTTCGGCCTCACCATCAAGGCCGTACAGTGCGACAACGGGCGCGAGTTCGACAACTCCACGTCTCGTGCTTTCTTCCTCTCTCACGGCGTGCAGTTACGCATGTCGTGCCCCTATACCTCCTCCCAGAACGGCAAGGCCGAGCGCATGATTCGCACCACCAATGACACCATTCGCACCCTACTCTTGCAGGCCTCTCTTCCTGCCCGCTTCTGGGCCGAGGGTCTTCACACCTCCACCTATCTCTTCAACCGTTTACCTTCCGCTGCCTGTCCTGCTCCCACTCCTCACCACGCCCTCTTCGGTACCCCTCCTCGCTACGACCACCTCCGTGTCTTCGGGTGTGCGTGTTACCCTAACACCACTGCCACTGCTGCTCATAAGCTGGCTCCCCGGTCGACTCGGTGTGTCTTCCTCGGGTACTCCCCGGATCACAAGGGGTACCGTTGCTTTGACCTCTCCTCTCGTCGCGTTCTCATCTCCAGACACGTTGTGTTCGACGAGACCGACTTCCCTTTCTCCACCACCACCTCTACTCCTTCCACCTCTCCACCTCCCACCCCCGATCCTTTTCCCACTGACGCGGTGGTCCAACCACCTTTATTTGTTTACCCTGCAGGTACCACCCACCCACCTCCCCCGCCGGTCTCGTACCCTGGCTCGCCGTCCTCGGGCGCTCCGCTGGACCCTATGCCCAGTGCCGGTCCGGTGGATCCGTCCACACCGCTGGATCCTGCGCCTGACGCGGGTCCCGCGTCTTTGGCGCCTCCCGCTCGCTACGCTGAGCCGGTGCGTGTCTACCAGCGGCGTGCGCGGGCGGGCTCCCCGCCACCGGTGCGTGCTGCCTCGCCGTTGTCGGCCGGGTCGCCGTCGTCGGCCCCTCGGTCTCCTGCCGCGCCCTCGCCGCCACCGGTGCGGGACGTGTCGCCGTCCTTGCCGCCGGGCTCTCCCGTCGCCGCCTCTCTGTCGTCGACGCCTACGCCCCCGCCCCCGCCTCCCCGACCGGCTGCTCGGGACGAGCGGCCTGTCTATCACCCGCCGCTTCTTCACCGGCACCCGCGTCATGTTCACCCCATGGTGACGCGGCATGCGGCGGGGGTACTACGGCCTCGCGCTCTCGCCTCGACGACCGGTGACACAGTTGTCTCTCCGGTGCCCTCTTCCGTGTGTGCCGCCCTGGCCGACCCCCACTGGCGTGGTGCCATGGAAGAGGAGTATGCGGCCCTCCTCGCCAACCAGACCTGGGATCTGGTACCCCGTCCGCCTGGCTCCAATGTCGTCACCGGGAAGTGGATCTGGACGCACAAGCGACGTGCTGATGGTTCTCTCGAGAGGTACAAGGCTCGCTGGGTTCTCAGGGGCTTCACTCAGCGGCCTGGTGTTGATTATGATGAGACTTTCAGTCCAGTGGTGAAGCCGGCCACCATCCGCACAGTGCTCTCTCTGGCTCTCACTCGCTCTTGGCCTGTGCATCAGTCGGATGTGAAGAACGCCTTTCTGCATGGTCTACTCACAGAGACAGTGTACTGCAGTCAGCCGGCCGGGTTTGTTGACTCCTCTCGTCCTGACATGGTGTGCCGGCTCAACAGGTCTCTCTATGGCCTCAAACAGGCTCCTCGGGCGTGGAATCATCGGTTTGCTACTTTTCTCCGGACCCTGGGATTTGTGGAGGCCAAGTCCGACACCTCTCTGTATATCTATCACCGTGGAGCTGAGACTGCATATCTGCTGCTCTATGTGGATGACATTGTCCTCACGGCCTCCAGTGAGTCACTCCTTCGCCGGATTATCAGCTCTCTTCAGCAGGAGTTTGCTATGAAGGATCTGGGTGTGCTCCACCACTTCCTTGGGGTTACAGTTGAGCCTCATCCTGCTGGGGTCCTTCTTCACCAGAGGCAGTACACTCGGGATATCTTGGAGCGTGCTGGGATGACTGATTGCAACCCATGTGCCACTTCGGTTGATACACAGGGCAAGTTGTCTGAGTCTGAGGGCCCTCCAGTGGCCGATCCTACTGCATACCGGAGTCTTGCTGGTGCGCTTCAGTACCTCACCTTCACCAGGCCGGATATCACCTATGCGGTTCAGCAAATCTGTCTCCACATGCATGATCCCCGGGAGCCCCACCTTACCGCTCTTAAGCGTCTCCTCCGCTACCTCCGCGGGACTGCTGACTACGGTCTCCTCCTCCACCGGCGGTCCTCCTCTACTGAGATGGTTGTGTACACCGATGCTGATTGGGCTGGCTGTCCGGACACTCGCCGCTCCACCTCTGGCTACGCGGTCTTCTTGGGCGGCAACCTGGTGTCCTGGTCCAAACGCCAGCACGTGGCCTCCCGCTCCAGCGCCGAGGCAGAGTACCGCGCCGTCGCCAATGGCGTGGCCGAGGCTTCCTGGCTCCGGCAGCTTCTTGCCGAGCTCCAGAGTCCCCTTCGCCGTACCACGATGGTTTACTGCGACAACGTCAGCGCCGTGTACCTCTCCACCAACCCTGTTCAGCACCAGCGCACCAAGCATGTGGAGATTGACCTTCACTTTGTCCGTGACCGAGTTGCCATCGGCGAGGTGCGCGTCCTTCATGTTCCGACCACCTCCCAGTTCGCCGACATCTTCACCAAGGGCCTCCCGTCCTCGAGCTTCGCCGAGTTTCGAACCAGCCTCAACGTCACAAGTGGCTAGTTGCGTCTGTGGGGGACTCGTGTGTGTTGTTTGTTTTCCTGTCCAGTCTGTAACTCCGCTGCGTCGGTAGTTAAGACTGCGGGGGATGTTGGAGTATGAGGATATGGCCCATGTGGCAAGGCCCATGAGGCCCATGTATGACAATAATATTGCCACCCACCTAGGGTTTGGTTTGGGTAATCTAATCATTATTCTCAGCAAGTATGATACAACAAATGAGCAATTTTGGATAGTTTGCTTAGGTTGCACCATAACTCAGTGTCTCGGCCACATACTTTCATGATTTCATATGAAAACTTGTCTTGATTTTGGTCCGAATATCAAATAGATATTTCTACAAACAATATGCTCCTGGCCGTATTAGGAATCTGGAAATACTGTTCGAGTTGTATGGCACAATAGATGAAAATTTACTTTTCTTTTTCAGCATTTCTTATATGGTGTCACACGGATTAACTACTCAAAAAAAGTCAACCGTCTATTTCAAATTGGCAATGTTTCTCTATTGAAAAGCTTCTACAATATTATTGCCCATTGCAAAAGCCTAAATTGATCACATCAGATAGATAAATCATAAATGATGAATTAATAGATAGAAAACATTTTCATGTCCTAGTTTATGTGTTGTGGTTAGTCTAGTGTACTTTACACCCTTTTTTCCAGGTCAAAACTGTTGTTTCAATTCATCTCGGATTGACTATTATTTGGAGTATGAACCCCATCCGTCATCAACAAAAAATTTGCGGCATCTTTTCCAGAGTATGTTTTCTCTCCTCTAATTCTTTTTACACATATGATCTTGGAATATTATTTCAAAATTTTCGGTCAAGGTCACAACATAATGTCCACATGTACCCTCAAGTCCCAGGTTTTCAAGCCTTTTGAATGATGCACTGTGTATTAGTAGCTCAATATTCTTGCTTTTTGGGCACAACCGTTTCTCCTGAAGCTTATTTGCCACGTGGCTTATGTAGACATTCTATCCGAAATGATTTTGTACCTCCGTCATTCAGTGATCAGGAAAGGCAGTTTCGCAAAGTATGACTATGGATGGTGGGGAAACCTAAGGCGCTACGGCCAGCTGCATCCCCCCTCATTCGATCTAAGCAGCATACCAGAATCACTGCCAATATGGATGGGGTATGGAGGCCTCGATGCACTGGCTGACGTAACAGATGTTGAGCGCACCATCAAAGAGTTAAGATCCACACCAGAGCTGCTGTACATCGGTGACTATGGCCACATTGATTTCATCATGAGCGTGAAGGCAAAGGAAGATGTTTACGTTGACTTAATGAGGTTTTTGAGGGCCCAGCAAGGAATGCACAGTAGCTATTAGGACGCATCGTACGCCTTCAATTAAATGTTCATACTATGATGACAGTACGTCAGTACGACTATGTAAATACGTACATAGCATAGCTTGTATCGGCCGGCGACAAGCCCAGACAGGCAATTGCATTTGCATGTGTGTGGTGTGTGGATTGTTCTCCATTTGATCTACTGTACATGTACATATGTATGACGAAAATGTAGCACAATCGATTT
This sequence comes from Coix lacryma-jobi var. lacryma-jobi, assembly GCA_009763385.1. Lineage (NCBI taxonomy): Eukaryota > Viridiplantae > Streptophyta > Magnoliopsida > Poales > Poaceae > Coix > Coix lacryma-jobi. Next base: position 116,876,513 of record CM019825.1, on the reverse strand, counting down.
GGCTTATTTCGTGCCAATCGCGTGCTTCTATATAAGATTGTTGCAGGACCTGTATATTCATTGCCTCTTTTCTTGAAATTGAAAGGTTGCATTAGAGCAACTCCAGCATGACCCCTACTTGAGCCTCCATTGCTAAATATAGTGTCTTACATAAAAAAAAACCAGCTCCAGCAGGGCCCCTACTACAGACCTAAAATTTGTTGGGCCAACAAAAGACATTCTACTTCCAACAAATTTGTTGGGCCAACAGCACAGCCCCAATCCGCCTACTCTCGCAGTGCCCGACGCTCCTTCCTCGAGGTGCGGCGGCCGACGCCCCTTCCTCGTGCGGCGGCCGACGCCCCTTCCTCGCGCGGCGGGGCGGAGGTGCAGCGGCCGGCGCCCCTTCCTCGCGCGATGGCCGGAGCTCCATCCTCGCATGGCGGGGCGGAGGTGCGGCGGCTGGCGCCCCTTCCTTGTGTGGGGGGCGGAGATGCGGCGGCTGGCGCCCCTTCCTTGCACGGTGGCCGACGCTTCTTCCTCGTGCGGCGGGGCGGAGGTGCGGCGGCCGACGCCTCTTCCTCGCGCGGCGGAGCAGAGTTGCGGCGACCAGCGCAGAGCAAAGCGAAGGCGCGGTCACCGGCGCCCCCTTGCGAGACCGTTTTCCCGGCCGGTGCTCCTCCTCCGCCTCACGGGCGGATCTCCTCCTCCCCGGTCCCCGCCGCCGTGCCAGAGCAGCCCTAGCCGCGCTGCTTCGCCGCGCCTCCTGCCCTGTGCCGTTCAATTAAGTCGAAAGATATTTATATACAAGAAGGGCAGACAAACGTGGTGCCAACACACCACGTGAAGGGCCAACCCACCCACATGAGGGCAAACAAAACTACCATAAGTCATCGTTGCCATAAACAAAACTACCAAAACTACCACATGCAAAGCAGCCAGCAGCTCCGTTTTCCCATAGCAAACCCAAACGAACAAAGACAAAAGACGACCCGAAACGAGAGGCCGTAGAAGGTCATCGTTGCCAGCTCAAAACGAAGAGCAGCTCCGACTTCCTAACTTGACCCATCGCCTCGCCCCCGGTGTTTGCCACACCTTCGAAGCTTCCCAGTAGACGATGTAGGGGGGTTCGCCTCGTGTCATCGTTGCCCAGCCACATCCCCTGATGCAGCAGCTCCGACTTCACGCTGCAAGCCCCACCTCCACACACTTGTTGGGCGCCGAGAAGCTCATAGTATCGACCGAAGACGACATCATGGCTGAGACAAGATCCAACAAACAGTGACGCCTTCAAGAAGGGCATGGCGTCAAGAACGCCACTGTCACTCGTCCAAGATGGACCGGGCTTTCACCCGTGGAAGGCAATGTTGGGGAACACGATGCGCCGACGCCCTCAAGAGGGGATGCGACGCCCACAAACATCGCCGTCGACAAGGCTTTCGCCCAAAGGGTTTCCCAACACACTCGTCCGGCCAAGACCCCGAACTGCTGTCGCCACCGCCGCCGTCACTGCCCTACCATCCCAATGAAACCCTTCCAGAGAGGCATCGACACACCAGCTGCACGCAGCAGCCGCGAAGCTGCGCCGACAGTCACCCTCTCTGACCGGGCAACAGGGGAACGGGCTTACCCTGTCACGCGCGTTGCACTGCCGCACGCCAAAGCCGTTGCTGGACATCGTCGCCGGCTCTGGTAACCTAGTCGTAGAAGCACGGAAAGACATTTCGTTTCTGCGGTGTGCCTTCTGCGTCTGACAGTGCGCTTCGCCGCTTACTCCGGCGTCCTGTTCTGCTGGTACACGGCAATCGTCACGCTGCAGCACCGCGATGCTCTTAGGGAGAAAATTATATATTTAAGACTCCAAACAATGCGTTTTGCAAATTTAGAACTTTAAACATTGACTTCGTAGAAATAGATCTCTAAACGTTGCGCAATTTTTATCTCTTTTTTATCCCAAATATTTGTATTTTCTACCCCGTACCCTCACGCCGCCGTCCAGCTGCCCCTCCTGCGAGGTCCGCGGCCAGCGATGGCTCTTGCGAGCAGGGCGTGGCGCCCATATTTGCGAGGTTTGCGGTCAGCGATGTGTTTTCATCTCTGCGCCGTCCGCCAAGCAGCCGAGCTGGGCATGGCGCTGCGGCCAGAGATAGCTGTGGCGAAGTGACGAAGTCTACATCTAGGCTGAGGAAAGTAAAATGTGCATCCATGAGCTGACGTTTGGACTTTGGAGAAAATCAAGTGTGCAACGTTTGGACTTTGGAGACTATTTCTGGAAGTCAATGTTTGGAGTCCTAAATCTGTGAAGCCTATTATTTGAAGTCAACTTTCTCGTTGTTTGGAGCTAAGAATTTGAGTTAGTTGTGGGTTACTATTACCATGAAACAGCATTTAACGATCGGATTGAAGTGACTCCATTTTTTTTTGCTACCACTGGTAGAAAAAAAAAAGTTCATTTGATCTCCCTCAGTTGTTGCATGAGTTCGATTTATCTCCCTCAATTAGAAAACTGGTTTTTAGACTCCTTCAATTATTGAAATCGTCTGATTTACCTCCTCAACGGTTTTGAGGGTGGTTTCGGCTAACATGGCGCCACATCAGCCATCCTACGTGGCGCGGATGTAAATCAACTTTCATGATAATTCATGAAGATAATTAGATATGTATTATAAAAATAATAAGAACTATTCTTTTAAAAAAAGTTATCTATTTTTCTTTTGAAAAATATGTATATAAAAAATACTAACTTTTGATTTATTATTATTAATTTTTTTAACATAGAAAATATATAATTGGTTTCATATTTTTTTTCTAAAATCACGCTCTACATTTTTCCCCCTTTCTTAGAATTATTAGAATGTTATATGGTCTCCTCCTAAAGTTTTAAACTTGACCAAATATGAAATGAAGGATAAATGCCAAGATATATAAATTATTGTCAGCAGTGTCTAGTTAACCATCAAGACATGCATGCGAAGATCCAAATAAAACATATAATTCAAATTCTTATTGTATATTAACAACAAGTATCATGTGGTTTAAACTTTATAACATTGTTTTCTTTAGGGGACAACGAGACAACAGCGTGTGGAGACTCATTTGACTATTAGTAGCAATTGGCATGCCTTCTTAGCCTCCAAACCGACTTCTGTGACTTGGTGGAGAACATCTGAATAGACGCAACCACTTCCTTTTCATTGTCACCGATGTAGATATGTATCCGTGAGGAGGGAGATCCAAGAGGGAGAGGACGCGACGGAGATGATATGGCGGCGGGGCGAGTGGATGAGGCGACGCAGCGGCGGGTGGAGCGACTGAGACGATCGTGTGAGATAGGGCGAAAGGATAAGGTCGAGTAATTCCAGAGGCTTCTCTTATCACAGTGCAGGCGAAAGAACAGTAAAACAGTACTCCCTCCATCCCAAATTATAAGACATTCCAAGAATCTTGGAGAGTCAAAGTTTTTCAACTTTGACCAAATTTATATAATAAGATAATAATATTTATGATATCAACTAAGTGCAATTAGATTCTCCATTAGTTATATTTCCATAATATGTATATTTGATGGTATAAATCTTTATATTTTTCTCTATAATTTTGGTCAAAGTTGAAAAACTTTGACTCTCCAAGATTCTTGGAACGTCTTATAATTTGGAATGGAGGGAGTACTTCACAAGGACCTTTCGATTGGTAGATCAGGTGGTCAGAGATGCGGCACAACGCCGTAGGACTGTATGGTCTGAGCTTCTAAGATCTAAGAGGATATGCACTGATAGCACATTATTTAGCAGGGAGGCAATTTGGACAAGCTCAGAATGATGGACCCATGCGTTTTCAAAATTCAATCACGGCGCCTAGCTCCGAAAAGTATAGAGCATGATTTTTTAATACTAAATCATGCTCTATATTTTCAAAAAAAAAAATCCAAATATCCCACGGGTACGCATCCAAATATTGCATAAAAATATCCATGTCAAATATTTCCTAACTCGAATTTTTTTTCTCGCATCCAGAATAAAAGTATTGCCTAGCTTAAAAAATTATAGAAATAAATTTTCAAAAAAATATCCAAATATCCCACGGGTTTGCATCCAGAAACGCTGGTTTGCTTAGCTAGGCCCAAACCCGGCCCATCTACGTGGATGGACATGAATTTCCCTTCTCCGGCTCATTTTTGTGATCCAACGGCTAGGAAAAGCGAGAGAAGGCTGGAAAGGCCGACTGAGGCTCGATGGCGATCAGGACGGCGGCGCTCCTCTTCCACCGCCGGGCCGCCGCCGCCGCAGCTCCAAAGCCGCTACAACAGTACTTCGCTGGTCTGTCCACCGCAGTGGGGCACGTTACTCTAGACGATAGCGGTCACATTGGCGGTGGGGAGGAGAACAAGAAGCGGTGGGCGGAGCTCCCTCCCTTCGCATCACTCGACGCCAACGCCGCCGCTCGAGCCATCACTCAGGGAGGTGGTGGGGATGGAGCATGCTCCAATGCTACGGCTATCAGGTGGGTCCGGCGCTGCTGCCCACACCTGCCGGCGTCGCTGGTGCAGAAGCTGTTCCGCCTCCGCAAGGTGCGCGCACCACGTTCTCGACCAAATGCTCCACTGCCTATCCTCCTTCTGTTACTCCGCGTAGCTTAGAAATTGAAACATGATAAAAGTTCATGTTTGTCTTGTGATCATCCATGATTAGCTCTTTCCCTGGTCCTCGTGGGCGGCTGTGGATTTCTAGTTGTTTTACTTTAAGCATGTGCAAAAGAATTCTAAATTGTTTTGTACGGATGGGTATGGATGAGCGTGTGTACCAAAAAGTAGACTTTGGAACCCCTCTTGCATCGGATGCAAATTGAACATCATGCAGAAGTTACACTTGGTAGTATGCTCACACAACCTTATAAAAGAGGAGCATGAAAAATCATAGAGATGGATATTTACTAATAGAAATTGCAAATATGTCTCATTGTCTAAATGCATGCAAATCTTCCAAAACGTTACACATTCTTATTCTGCTTTTATTAATATTCACTTCAATAGAAGGAAACTGCATACAGCTTAATTTCTTCTAAGCAGTGTGTCCATGCGAGAACACAAATCTATACTTGGGATTTTTTGTAAGCGTAAGGTACTTCAAGCTGTTTGCATTATTTTCTTTGGTAAATAACATTATAGAATATGTAGGGAATATAATCCCAAAAGTATTGAGGCTAAATGCAGTAGTTTAGCGTTCTATTCTTGTGTTTTACTTTTCATGCTAAAAATTATATGTTAAAAATATAAATGTATGTTTTAGAAACGCTGTTTTCGGAAAATCCAATTTTCTCCCCTCCCCTTTAACCTTTGAGCAACTGTTATAGTATTTTTATTTTATCCCTTGGGTTCTGCTACACAAAGTTGCAGTTTTTCTCCTCTAAGATATTTTTTCCTTGTGTATTCACTGTTGCAGGTGAAGAAGAATCTTGTGACTGCTGATACCTCTTCAACAGACAGTATTGCTCAGCAACTCCGGTTGAGAAGGGTAATGAATGACAAGTCAATCTGAAATACCTGACATTCTGAGTTCTAATTTTCACACACACACACACACACACATATTCATATGTACTAGTTTGGAAATTGGGATACATCATACATTGCTGGCATATGCACAGTTTTAAGAAAATAATATGTGAACTATGGTATTCTTTGAAATAAAGTAAATCTGTTATCTGAGTGAAGTATAACTTTAAGGGGTGTGCTTCTGCAGTGATTTCTTAAAATGGTTTATGATCTTAAAGCAAAGTGATTAACATTAAGGTGCAGCAATCTGTTCCCTACACGTGAATTTTTACTCTTCACGTGTAATTAGATAAAAGATTTGCCTTTGTCTAGTATAGAGAAACCTATATGTGTGCGTAGCCATCAACTTGATTTAGGGCCATTTGTGATGGTTATGCTGTCCTGCACTATGCTCGGGAACTTTACTATGCTAGTAAGATTTTTCTGTTACGGATCCTAAAAGATGCTCATAACCAACTGTCATAGCAGATCTAGAAAGGAACAAGTACTTTTGAAATGGATCCTTGTTCTTTTGGGTTGGTACACAGAGTTGCTCGGCCAAGTATTGAATTTTGTGGACTTTGCACTCTATCATTTGCACTTGATACACTTGATGTATCCATCACATGTTTGTTCCCTTTAATTATGACCTATCTTGCCTTGGTACTATTACTTAAAAGAGGAACCTGATAACCTGTCGTCATGGTTTATAATTTTGAACCGCACAGTATCAACCACTGACCAAATAATGACATGGATTGGTGATATTAGTAGCAGAGTTTCAACGTAATGCTTCAGTTATCCAGAAACTTTCATTTAAATTTTAGCAATTATCAGTATTTTCTTTGTTATTTGGGGAAGTTTATGGAGCGACGAAATCTTACATTGTTTTCTCCTTTTTTTTGTCCCTGCGACTTTGTCCTCCAGTATTTTTTTCATGGAACCATATTTTATCATCCCATGTCACTAAGCCTTGTTCTTTTATGCTGCATCCTGCATACATGTACCATGTTTTGATGTAGTTATTGATCTATTGCCAAAGAAAAGATTGGCATCGAGGAAGAATGGCCAGTGGTATTATAAAGTGAGACAGTTTTCAGTTGTAGTCTAATGAGGTCATAGAGCACAATATTTTACTAGTAACTGAGTCCTCTCTTGCAGTATGTGACCTTGTTTTAATTGCTTCAAAGGTTTCAGCAAAAGATGAACTTGTGCCTGGTGATATTCTCTTTCTACCTGTTAACATTCAAGAATCTTCTGTTACTGAGAAGACCAAGAAATTTGGTAACAAGAATGAGATTGATTTTCTACGTGGCCTTGAGATTTACAAGGTGTAAATCTATATTTGGTTTTCAAAGATATGTTAATTAGCTTGGATGGTAAATGATCTCATTGGCATATGTAATTTTTTCAGGATAGAGCCATTATCGTGCTCAACAAACCACCTGGAATGCCAGTGCAAGTAGGTAACTTTATATCCTTAATAATCTGCAGTTCACAAAAATTTCAGAGCCTATTTGAAACATTTTTGCTTCTTAATTCTGAAGGGTGGTGTTGGCATAAAGAATAGTATTGATATACTGGCCCCGATGTTTGAGGACGGTTCTTCTGAAGCACCTCGACTGGTGAGTTTTGGGTGCTGCAGTTGCTACTGACTTGCAGTGCTCACGGTACATGTATATTATTGTACAAACCTGATGTATCACCTTGGCTAAAAAACCTTATGAAAATAGAAGTGTTAACCAAAATATCGTTGAAGAGTTCTGAAAGCGTAGTAGATTGGGTATAATGTGTGGGATGAATTGCATTGAGCCTCTCTGGCAGAATATATAGAGTACAAAGACTTGTGGGCAAGTTGCCTCCCCGGATACATATAGCAATACCGAATTAGAATCCTAACTACCAAATATACTTTAACATCCCCCTGCAGTAGTAGCGGGAGCCTCACAGACGATCAAACTGGAGAAGAAGTCAAAGACTAACAAGTTCTACAGCCCTTTTTAGAGGTTTATAAAAGCAGTTTGCAGAATTTGAAGATCCAAACAGAATTAGATATCTAATTATATCAAGTTAAATAATAGCCTGTGAAGATATTCTGGTAGCGTTCTATTAATCCTCATCTTACAGTCAGAAACAAGAGGCATTGACATTATTATTATTATTTTTGTTTAAAACAAATAATACATGTGGTTTTAGGTGATATAGTATACATGATCTTGCTTTTGGAAAATGGACATAGCTACCAAGAACATCACTATTGTAAGAGTGTTTTAGGTCCCTCCACTATTTCTAGGGTTGAATATCAATGCTAGGAACCGCTCTCCATGTCAAGGTCGCCAACTCGCATAAGCACTTGAAAGCGTGGTGATTGGTTCCTAACTAAACTTAGAACATTGATTCAAGGACCTAGAAGAAATATAGCAGCTATTGGGCTATCATCTCTGTCAGCATGGATAGCACTAGCAGCTTGCTTATGTAATGAGTTATTACTGTTTACAAACAAGCGCACCCAGTGAAGCATTAAATTTCATGTACTAGAGGAGTTATTCCGCTTTAGTGATAAGTCCTGTAGTCTAGGAGCTTGCTGTAAGAACCACAGTTATGGGATGACATGTGGACCCAAATACAGGCTTATTTGGACGGCATTGTTATATGAGCCACAAGCTGTAGATGGATGAACTGAAATGAAATGATCTGTCACTTTTGTTTCTTCTCCAATTCTTCTACATCCATGTGTTTGTTCTTTCTGATCCTTCTGGTTCTCTCATGTCTTATGTTCCTACACCCAAACCTTGTTTGTTCCCAGTATACACTTTAGTACATCTTTTGTGATATTAAACTGTTTGGAAGGAATGGTCTCTTGTGGCTTGTGAAGGTTTTGACAGTTCAATACACCACTACTGCAAATGAAAAAACAAAATATATAGATAAGGCATTATGGTAGGGATCATAAGAAGCCACCGACTAGGCCAGTATTACAAAATACAGATTCTAAACTATGGTTGACTCAAAAAAGAAAAAACCTGGCCCCCTGGGTAAGACCTCCCCTGAGGTATTGACGGAAAGGTAGAAGATTCTCTTCCGTAGGCTCAAGAAAAGGCCATGAACCCCGGCTATTCAGGATGTGCCACTAACGGTGATGACGTGTTTGCAGCCACTTATCACGCTGCAACCCAACCGTTAGTGGTTACGTAGTTCACTCAAAATAGCAGCAGTGACCTTTTTTTGGTGAGAATGGGGAGTTGAACTCCCAACCTGTAGCTGTAGGTTGCACCTTCTGCTTCCCTACCACTGTGCTAGGCACACGTTCTCAATTATGGTTGACTCAGAGAAACAGAGGATGACCATGTTAAGTATATGAAGGCCCATCTAATATAGGCCCATATTGCTCATGAGGCTCTATATATATAGTTATCTCCCTAATGGAGTCATCATGCTCTTTCTCTCATTTTCCAAGGTTAGTAACATGGTACCAAAGCCATGGATTAGGGTTAGGATTAGATTGGTCTAATTCACCCACGATCCAATTCTTTTTCTCCCTTGGGATCCTGTTTCGTGCGGCTCGTCGTCGCATTGCCTCTGCTTCGTGCAGGGCTGTCCTCTGCTTCGTGCAGGGCTGTCCTCTGCTTCGTGCGGTGCCGCCGACTCTTCCTCTGCTCGCGGTTCGGCTCTTCACCGCGCGCAAGGTTGTCTGATTCGTGTGTGCGGCCGTCGCCGTATCGCGCGTCCGAGGCTACTTCACCCGCGACGCTATCCCTCGCGACTGCGGCTTCTTCTCGTGTGGACTTCACGCGCGGACTTCACGCGCGGAATTCCCGCGCGGACTTCGGCTTCTTCACCGCGCGCGGCTGCGGCTTCTTCCCGCGCGTCCTTCACGCGTCCGTGCGCGGCTGCGGCTTCTTCCCGTGCGGCCTTCACGCGCCGCACTCCGCACGGACTTTACGCACGAGGCCGCCTCCTTCTCGCGCGGACCAGTTCCCGCGCAGACTTCACGTGCGCGCTTCCTCGCCCGTCCGCCTGTGCGTGCGACACCTTCAACCGTGCAGACTTTGCTGCTACGTGGAGATTTTTCTTCCACTGCTCATCCTCTGCTTCGACAGTGAACATCATCTCCTGCTGCTTCCGAGCACGGTGGTATTAATCTTTATTCCTCACTGTTGGTCGGCTGCTAGAGTTTTCAGCCATGTCTCAGATCAATACAATTGTTATCAACATTACCCTCGATGGTCAGAATTACCCAGAATGGGCCTTTTGTGTGGAAACTGCTTTAAGGGGTCATGGCCTTCTTTTTCATCTCAATGATGATCCTCCTGCGCTTAAGCAAGATCGGAGTAAATGCTGCTGATGTCAAAACTTGGGAGATTAATGATGGCAAGGTGATGGCTGCCATGGTCAACAGCACTAAGCAATCTATGATTATGAGTCTGTCCAAGTGTCAACAGCAAGGCTATCTGGTCGTGCTTGAAGGAGCGCTATGTTCAGGACAGTGGTGCTCTTTTGCACACTCTTATGCAGCAGACTCATGTTATTGAGCAGCAAGAGATGTCTGTAGATGAGTACTACTCAGCTTTTGGTCGTCTGATGGGATCCTTGACCTCTATGGTGCCTGCATGTACAGCTGCTAGTTGTCCGACCCATAAATTTATTGAGCAGTTTCTTACTTATCGCTTTGTCATGGGTGTAAGAGCGGAGTTTGATTCCATACGTACTCGGCTGCTTCATGATTCTTCCGATCTAACCATGGCCAAGGCACTATCAGATTTGCTTGCTGAAGAGACACGTCTTCGGTCTCTAACCTCTTCCATGAATGTCTCTCATAGTGTGTTGGCTGCTCAGAAGTTCACTACACCAAAGGGTGTCTCTCAGGAGCCTTGTCCGCATTGTAGCAAAACTGGTCATACTCCGGATAATTGTTTCTTGCATCACCCCGAGAAATTGGCTGAATTCCGTGCCCGTCGCGCTGCTCGCACCAGTAGGGGTCGTGGTACAGTTTCCACTCCTCGAGGCTCTGTGTCAGTTGCTGCTGCTGCTGGTTCATCATCTTCGTCTTGGGTGCTTGATTCCGGAGCTTCTTTCCATGTGACATCAAATCAGTCTCAGCTTGTTGCTTGCAAGCCAGTTGCTGATGACACTTCTATTCAGACAGCTGATGGTACATCTTGTCATATCACTCATCAGGGTTCCCTTTCAAATTATTATTTCTCCGTTCCTGATGTCTCTTTTGTACCTAAATTGTTTATGAACCTTCTTTCTGTTGGTCAACTTGCTGACCATAATTGTTTTGTTGGATTTGATGACTCATCTTGCTTTATTCAGGATCGTCGAACCGGGACTGTACTTGGGACTGTAGAATGACAGGGAGATTAGGGAAAACACCACACCCATACGTGAGGGGGGTGACCTTCATTATATAGGCCAATATGGCTGAGTACATGGCAGGTGCTGATTGTACCAATCAATTACAGATTGCCTAATATAGACTTGCCTGATTGTCTAATACAAATTGCCTAATATAGACTTGCCTGATTGTCTAATATAGACTTGCCTAATGTACATATCTATTTACATATCTATCACCCGCCCTCAGTCGAGGCGTCAGGATTCCGGATGCAGAGACTGGACCGAAAATCCTCAAACAGCTGTGTTGGCAAGCCCTTTGTCATAATATCAGCAAACTGATGCTTGGACGGTACATGGAGAACGCGAACTTCGCCGAGAGCCACCTTCTCACGGACAAAATGGATGTCGATCTCAATGTTCTTGGTACGACGGTGGTTGACCGGGTTGGCTGTCATATAGACAGAGCTGACGTTGTCACAGTAGACAATCGTGGCAACCTTCAATGGAACGTACAGTTCCTGAAGGAGTTGGCGGAGCCAACAGCACTCTGCGACCACATGAGCAACAGCTCGGTACTCGGCCTCCGCACTGGACCGGGACACCGTGGTTTGCCGCTTGGACGACCAGGACACCAGGCTATCGCCGAGGGAGACACAGAAGCCTGATGTGGAGCGACGGGAGTCTGGGCACCCTGCCCAGTCAGCATCGGAGTAGGCAATCAGCTTGTCAACAGGCCCAGCGCTGATGTGGAGGCCGGCTGACAGTGTGCCCTTGACATACCGAAGGATGCGCTTGAGTAGCGCAAGATGAGCGTCGCGCGGTTCATGCATGAAGAGGCACACCTGCTGCACAGCGTACGCCAAGTCAGGGCGAGTGAGTGTCAGGTATTGGAGAGAGCCGGCGAGACTCCGGTACATAGTGGGATCGGCGACACGAGCGCCCTTCGAGGCTGAGAGCTTGGCACGAGAGTCAACTGGTGTCGATGTAGAGTGACACTCGGCCATGCCAGCCTTCTGAAGAAGGTCCACCGTGTACTGACGCTGGCTGAGGAAGAGCCCGTCGGAGGAGCGAGTGACGGAGATCCCCAGGAAGTGATGTAGCTCGCCAAGATCCGTCATGGCAAACTCGGAGTGAAGTCGGTCGATGAGGCGGCGGAGTAGAACGTCCGAGGAAGCCGTGAGGACGATGTCGTCGACGTACAACAGCAAGTAAGCACTGGTAGCACCCTCAGTGAAGACGAAGAGGGAGGTGTCAGTGGCAGAGGCGGCGAAGCCGAGCTGTCGAACGTACGTGGCGAAGCGCTGGTGCCACGCCCGAGGAGCCTGCTTGAGGCCGTATAGCGAGCGCTGAAGAAGACACACGGCGTCGGGCTGCGCCGGGTCGACGAAGCCGGGGGGCTGCTGACAGTAGACCGTCTCAGTCAGGTGACCGTGAAGAAAGGCATTCTTCACGTCCAACTGATGGATGGGCCACTGACGGGAGGCAGCGATGCTGAGGACGGCCCGAATGGTGGCAGGCTTGACGACGGGGCTGAACGTCTCGTCATAGTCGATGCCGTGTCGCTGGTTGAAGCCGCGAACGACCCAGCGAGCCTTGTGACGAGCCAAGGTGCCATCGGAGTGGAACTTGTGCCTGAAGATCCATTTGCCGGTGACCACGTTGGCGCCGGGAGGTCGTGGAATGAGGCGCCACGTGCTGTTGTCGACAAGGGCCTTGTGCTCCTCAGCCATTGCTGCGCGCCACTGGGGGTCAGCAAGGGCCCCTCTGTAGTCACGGGGAACTGGCGAGGCAGTGGAGGAGACGGCGACATGAGCAGACGAAAAGCCGTAACGATCAACAGGCTTCAGCGAGCCTGTCTGGAGGCGTGTCACAAACCGACTCGAGGTAGGAGGCGGCGGTGGAGCTGCTGTAGGAGCCGGCTGTACTGGAACAGTAGGCGCCGTCGCTGGTGGAGAGGCCGGTGCAGCTGTTGGAGAGGCTGGTGCAGTCGTCGCCGGTGCTGTTGCCGGATCAGGGGCACCAACACGCCGCCGAGTGAAACCCGTAGAGGTGGAGGGCCGGCCCTTGCAAGAGCAGCTGGTGCAGGCACAAGGACCGGGCCAATCTGGAGAATGGCGGGGTCCTCAGCGATTTCCTCCAAGTGAGCTCGGCGGGGCGGCTAGCAGCTGAAGGGGGCAGTGGTAGTAGTGCGGGGCACCGGCGTAGGCGGGGCACCGGCGCTGCAGGACCTGTAACAAGAAAATCCAGAGAGCTTGGAAGCGCACTGGTGAAGTCAGTTCTAAAAGGGAACTGCGTTTCATCGAAGACTACATGACGGGAGATGATGATCCGTCGAGTAGTGAGGTTGAGACAGCGATAGCCCTTGTGTGAGGTGGGATATCCGAGGAAGACACAAGCTGTGGACCGAGGTGACAGCTTGTGTTTAGAAGTGGCTGTGAGGTTAGGATAGCATAAGCAACCAAAGACACGAAGAATGGTGTAGTCGGGGGGCTGCTGGAAGAGTTGTTCATAGGGAACTCGATGCTGAATGGCTGAGCAGGGGCGCCTATTTATGAGGTATGTGGCTGTAGCTAGCGCCTCTGCCCAGTACTTGGGTGGCATGTGAGCGTGGATGAGCAGTGTGCGGCATATGTCGTTCAGAGAACGGATGATACGTTCAGCTTTGCCGTTTTGAGAGGAGGTGTAAGGGCAGGAGAGTCGTAGGTGAATGCCGCCGGTGGCAAAGAAAGAGGCAAGGGCATTATTGACGAACTCAGTGCCATTATCAGACTGAATAGCCTTGACTGGAAGACTGAACTGTGTGTGGACAAAAGCGCAGAAATTAATGATGTGAGTGGCTACCTCGGACTTGTGGACGAGAGGGAAGGTCCAGCAAAAGTGAGTGAAATTATCAAGGATGACGAGGTAATACTGTGCACCAGAAATACTAGCGACTAGGGACGTCCAAACATCACAGTGTATAAGCTCAAAAGGTAAAGATGAAACTGTATTTGAATTTCCAAAAGGCAGCCGCACATGCTTGCCAAGTTGACACGAGTGACACAGGCTATGGGCTGATTTATTACATGGAATGGATTTATTTTGTCTAAGCAAATGGAGAGTAGCAGCTCCTGGATGACCGAGACGATGGTGCCACAGGTCGGTGGAGGTGGCAAGGTTGGCTTGTGGCGTGGCAGGGATGGTGTAGAGACCTTCAGAACTATTGGAGCGAAGAATCACGCGCCGGGTCTGCAGGTCCTCGATAGAAAAACCAAATGCGTCAAATTCAATGGTGCAATGGTTGTCATGAGTGAATTGACGAACTGAAAGTAAGTTGCGCACTAGAGAGGGGACAACTAGAACATTGCGAAGCGAAAAAGGTGACGCGTGGCCGGGCAATTTAGAAGTGCCGGAGCAAGAGACAGGAAGATGATGACCATTGCCAACGGTAATGGATGGAATAGGAGAGGGTTGACGAGAGAGGAGTATACCATCCGAGTTGTGCATATGGGAGGTGGCCCCGGAGTCCATGACCCAACCGGAGTTCTGGAGCGCCATCTTGTTCAATGCAGCAATGAGACCAGCCTGATCCCACATGGGAGTGGACGGAGGTGCGGGAGCGAATGCTGTGTGCGCCTGCGGGCTTGCACCCATGATGCCCTGGCCACGTCCGCCCTGCGAACCATGGGGCTGCCAGCCGCCATGGCTGGTGCCCTGTTGCCAACCGCCGCCTGGAGGAGGAGGGCCACCTTGGTAGGCCCAAGGGTTGTAACAGAACCAGGGCCCCGTTGGGCGGTTGCCTCCAGGCTGGCTGCTGCTGCTACCTTGCTGCCAGCCATCGCCATTGCCATGACCGCGCTGCTGCCAGCCGCCCTTCTTGCCGCCCTTGTTTTTCTTGCCGCCCCAAGTGCCCTTTGGAGGAGCTCCAGTAGGGGCACCACAGGATGAGGAGCGGCATCCCGGAGAGGTGCAGGTGGGACCAGAGGTGGCCACCATGGCAGAAGCAACCGTGCTTTTCTCGTCGTTGGCGAGACGCCGCTCTTTGAGTGAGAGCATCTCACGCGCTCGGGAGAAGGATGACAGCACAATAGAGTTGGCGATGTCGTCGGCGGTGGTGGTGTAGCGTGGGTTGAGGCCACGGAGGAGGCTGAGAACGAGCTGGGAGTCCTTGACGGTGTGGCCGACGTCCCGAAGCGCGGCAGCCTTGATCTTGAGGCGCTGGCAGTACTCGTCGATCGTCGAGTCACCCTGCTTCAAGGAGTGAAATTCCTCAAGCAGGAAGACAGCCCGGGGGCCGCTATTGGAGCGGAAGAGACCTTCAATAGCCACCCACAGCTCGCGGGCAGACTGATTCTCGTCGGTGATGGCGAGATCAAGGACCGAGTCGTCGACGGTGTTCAAGATCCAACCGCGGACAGTGCACTCGACGATGTCCCACGATGGATCTTCAGCGAGAGGAGCAGGCCCGTCGATATGAGGGTGAAGGCTGAATTTCCCACATAGTGCCTTGAAGAAAGAAGCCCACTTGGTGAAGTTGGGGTTCTTCATCTCCAGGGTCACCGGAATATGGGTCTTCACGTTGACGGCGGTGTAGGGATGGACAACAACCGCCTGCGGTGGTGGTGGTGGAGGGACAGGGTTGGGTACAGCATCGTCACCGGCGGCAGGCATGGTGGGTGGCTGCTGCAGGTGCTGAGGGGGGAGGCGGAAGCAGTGGATCAGGATATGATTGCGTCTGATACCATGTAGAATGACAGGGAGATTAGGGAAAACACCACACCCATACGTGAGGGGGGTGACCTTCATTAT
The DNA here is from genome assembly GCA_009763385.1 of Coix lacryma-jobi var. lacryma-jobi. Classification (NCBI taxonomy): domain Eukaryota; kingdom Viridiplantae; phylum Streptophyta; class Magnoliopsida; order Poales; family Poaceae; genus Coix; species Coix lacryma-jobi. Next base: position 116,860,876 of record CM019825.1, on the reverse strand, counting down.
ATAGGCCAATATGGCTGAGTACATGGCAGGTGCTGATTGCCCCAATCAATTACAGATTGCCTAATATAGACTTGCCTGATTGTCTAATACAAATTGCCTAATATAGACTTGCCTGATTGTCTAATATAGACTTGCCTAATGTACATATCTATTTACATATCTATCAGGGACTAGCCATCGCCGTAGTGGCTCACCTAGCCTCTACGTTCTCGACACCTTGCATCTTCCTCAAAATTCAGCTCATGTGTCATCAGTCGCTTTGTCATCGTCATCATCGCCATCTACCTCGCCCTTCGCCAAGTGGCATCACCGTCTTGGTCATTTGTGTGGGTCTCGTTTGTCTAATTTAATAAATAAAGGTTGTTTAGGTCCCACATCTATCGAGTCTAGTTTCAATTGTAAAGGTTGTAAGCTTGGGAAACAGATACAACTCCCATATTCCAGTAGTGATTCTCATGCTGTTAAACCTTTTGATATTATCCATTCCGATGTATGGGGTCCTGCACCTTTTCCTACAAAGGGTGGTCATAAATATTATGTTATTTTCATTGATGATCATTCTCGTTATACATTTACTTTATGAAGCATCGGTCTCAGTTGTGCTCTATTTACAAAACCTTTGCTCGCATGATACACACTCAGTTTTCTACTCCGATTCGAGTTTTTCGTTCTGATTCTGGTGGGGAGTATTTATCCACTGCCTTTCGCCAGTTTTTGGACTCTGAGGGTACTCTTGCTCAGCTCTCGTGTCCTGGTGCTCATTCTCAGAACGGGGTTGCTGAACGCAAACACCGTCATTTGATAGAAACAGCTCGCACACTTTTGATTGCTTCTTTTGTTCCTACACACTTTTGGGGAGAGGCTGTTTCGACAGCTGTGTATCTTATTAATAGACAACCTTCATCCAAATTGTCTGGCAAGTGTCCTGGTGAAGTTCTTTTTGGAACTCCTGCTCGCTATGACCATCTTCGGGTTTTTGGATGTCTATGCTATGTTTTGCTTGCCCCTCGTGAGCGAACAAAGTTGACTGCTCAGTCAGTTGAGTGTGTTTTTCTGGGCTATAGTCCTGAGCACAAGGGTTATCGTTGCTATGATCCCCCTTCTCGACGCATACGTATCTCTCGTGATGTCACCTTTGTTGAGGATCGTCCTTTCTTTTATAGCTCCTCTACAAAGTCGTCATATGCTCCTATAGAGTCCACCTCTTTTATGTGTCTTCCTCCTATTTCTATCAGTGATCATGTCAATCCACAAATTGTGTCACCTTCCAGCCACTAATTCATATTGATTCACCTCCACCACCTCCACCACCATCTCCACCACCTCCACCACTTGATAATCAGCCACCCATCCTTGATAATCAGCCACCCATCCTTCCTACATCACCACCACGTCATCCACCAATTACAAAGCACTACACGCGTCGTCCTAAACATCCTATTCCTCCTTCATCGGCCAGTCCTGATGCTCCCAATATTGTTGATTTTACTAATACTGATGAGTCATGTGCTATTTCTGATGAGACACAGGTTGTTCCACGATATAATTTACGGAATCGTGCTACTATTGCGCCTCCTGACAAGTTCGGATTCCCACATGCTAGTGCTGCTGTTCATGAGCCATCCACTTATCAGGAAGCCTCTCTTATGCCAGAATGGCAGCTTGCTATGTCTGAGGAGCTTGCTGCTCTTGATCTTCAAGGCACTTGGGAGCTTGTCCCATTACCTTCCCATGTTGTACCAATTACTAGTAAGTGGGTTTTCAAGATTAAAACCAAGTCAGATGGTTCTATTGAGAGATATAAAGCCCGTCTTGTTGCACGGGGATTTCAGCAAACTCCAGGATTGGATTATGAAGAGACATTCGCCCCTGTTGCTCAGATGACCACAGTTCGTACTTTACTTGCAGTGGCTGCTTCATCTTCTTGGTCCATATCTCAGATGGATGTTAAAAATGCTTTCCTTCATGTTGATTTGAGTGAAGAAGTTTTTATGCAACCACCTCCAGGTGTTGATGCTCCCTCCGGTTATGTGTGTCACCTTCGCCGTGCTCTATATGGTCTTAAACAGGCCCCTCGTGCTTGGTTTGAACGTTTTGTGTCTGTGATAAAGGCTGCTGGTTTCACACCTAGTGATCATGACCCTGCTCTATTTATTCATCTCTCATCACGTGGCCGTACTTTGCTACTTTTGTATGTTGATGATATATTAATTACGGGTGATGATGTGGAACATATTTCTCTTGTCAAACAGCAGCTTGCTGAGCACTTTCAAATGTCTGATTTAGGCCCTCTCAGCTATTTCTTAGGCATTGAGGTTAAGCAGTGTGCAAATGGATACTATATTTCTCAAACCAAGTACTTACAAGATCTTATTGCTCGTTCCGGGATCAGTGACAATCGGACGGCTGCCACACCCATGGATCTTCACTTGCAACTGTTACTAACCTTGGGGATTAGAGCCAACAGGCAACATTAACGATGAAGATCAATATATATATAAGTCTCATGGACCATATGGGCCTATAATAGATGGGCCCTTATACTTAACACCCCCCTTCAAACTCAAGGTGGAAGTGGAGGATCTGAAGTATTGAGTTTGATCAAATGAAGCCGATGTTGTTCTCGAGTTTGTGCTTTTGTGAAAAAATCAGCTAACTGCAACTCGGAAGGCACATACTGAAGAGCAATGGTTTTCTGGTGACAATGGGACCGAGTAAAGAAGGCATCGACACCAATGTGTTTGGTAAGTTCATGCTTCACAGGATCATTAGCAATCTGGATGGCACCTGTATTGTCACAAAGAAGAGGTGTGGCGTCATCACAAGAAATACCAAAATCAGCCAACAACCATCGGAGCCATACAATCTCTGCAGTAGTAGTAGCAAGTGCTCGAAGTTCTGCCTCTGTACTAGAACGGGAGACAGCTGCTTGCATCTTAGACTTCCAGGCAATAGGAGTTGAGCCAAGAAGAATACAGTAGCCTGTAATGGAGCGGCGATCTGTTGGGTCACTCGCCCAGGTGGAGTCCGAGTAAGCATGAAGCTGAAGTGGACTATTTCGAGCATAGAATAAACATTTAGAGGATGTTCCACGCAAATATCACAGCACACGAAGTAAATGCCCAAAATGAATGTTAGTTGGAGCACACACAAACTGACTCAGGATATGGACTGCATGAGCAATATCAGGCCTAGTAACTGTGAGATAAACAAGACTTCCCACTATATGCCGATATCGAGAGGAATCCTCAAGAGGTGTACCATCAGTGGGGCGCAGGTGCAAGTGAAGATCCATAGGTGTGGCAGCCGTGCGGTAATCAGTAATGCCAGAACGAGCAATAAGATCATGTATGTATTTCGACTGAGAGATATAATATCCCTTGGCAGACTGTAAAACCTCAATACCTAGGAAATAACTTAGAGGACCCAAATCAGACATCTGAAAGTGCTCAGCAAGTTGTTGCTTGACATGAGTAATGTGCTCCATATCATCTCCAGTAATTAACATATCATCAACATAAAGAAGAAGCAAAGTCCGACCACGTGGAGAGATATGAATAAATAAAGCGGGATCATGAGCACTAGGTGAGAAACCAGCAGCCTTTATCACAGTGACAAAACGCTCAAACCAGGCACGCGGAGTCTGTTTAAGACCATACAGAGCACGGCGTAGACGACAGACATAACCTGAAGGAGCATCCACTCCAGGAGGTGGTTGCATATAAACTTCTTCATGCAAATCACCATGAAGAAAAGCATTCTTAACATCCATTTGAGATATAGCCCATGAAGAAGTAGCAGCCACTGCAATCAATGTACGAACAGTAGTCATATGTGCAACAGGAGCAAATGTCTCATCATAATCCCGTCCATGAGTCTGCTGAAAACCACGTGCAACAAGGCGAGCTTTATATCGCTCAATGGAACCATCTGACCTCGTCTTAACTTTGAAAATCCATTTAGCTGTGATAGGCACTGCATGTGATGGTAATGGAACAATATCCCAAGTTCGTGTACGATCAAGAGCAGCAAGCTCCTCAGACAGTGCCAACTGCCACTCAGGGATACTAGAAGCCTCCTGGTAGGTGGAAGGCTCATCAACAACAGCATTTACCCGAGGAAAACCATACTTATCTTCAGGACGAATAGTACTACGATCTCGAAGATTATATCGTGGACCAACCTGTAACTCATCAGAAACAATGTGTGAGCTCATCAGGACTGGCCAAGGTGGAAGGACACGGAGGAGCAGCCAAAGGTTTGGGACGACGTTGGAAAACATGTGTGATAGGTGGTTTGGAAAACGGCTGTGGTGGAGGTGGTGTAGCATGTGAAGTAGAAGGCTCTGGAATCACTGTAATGAACGGAGAAGGTGCAGTGGCATCATCGTCGGATGAAAAATTAGGAAGACTCAAAAAAGATGTAGAGTCTGTGGGTGAGTATGAGGGCTTGGTAGTGGGGTTATAAAAGAAAGGACGATCCTCAATAAAGGTCACATCACGAGAAATACGGATGCGACGAGAAGAAGGATCATAACACCGATAACCTTTGTGCTCAGGACTATACCCCAGAAAAACACACTCTACAGATTGTGCAGTCAACTTTGTGCGCTCTCGAGGTGCAAGCAAAACATAACATGCACATCCAAAAACACGGAGATGATCATAGTTGGGGGGTGTACCAAAAAGTACCTCACCAGGACATTTCCCAGATAGTTTAGAAGATGGTTGTCTGTTGATGAGATAGACAGCAGTAGAAATAGCTTCCCCCCAAAAATGTGAAGGAACAAAAGATGAAATCAAAAGTGTGTGAGCTGTCTCTATAAGGTGGCGATGTTTTCGTTCCGCAACACCATTCTGAGCATGAGCGCCAGGACAAGAGAGTTGTGCAAGAGTACCCTCTGAGGACAAAAACTGGCGAAAAGAATCAGATATATATTCACCACCAGAATCAGAGCGAAAAAACTTAATAGGTGTAGAAAACTGAGTGTGAACCATGCGAACAAAGGTTTGGTAGATGGAACACAACTGAGAGCGATTTTTCATGAAATAAATCCATGTATAGCGAGAATGATCATCAATAAAAATAACATAATATTTGTGACCACCCTTTGTAGCAAAAGGTGCAGGACCCCATACATCTGAATGAATAAGTTCAAAAGGTCTAGTAGAACGAGAAACACTAGATGGATATGGAAGTTGTATCTGCTTGCCAAGCTTACAACCCTTACAATGAAAACTAGACTCAATAGATGTATGACCTAAACAACCTTTATTTATCAAAGATGACAAACGAGACCCACAAAGATGACCAAGACGATGATGCCACTTGGCAAAGGAAGAGGCGGAGGACGATGCAGTGACAGCAGATGACACATGAGCTGAAGGTGCAACGGAAGATGGAAGACGCAAGGTGTCCAAAACGTAGAGGCTAGAAGCACCTTTACGGCGATGGCCAGTCCCAATCACTTTCCCGCTGCGACGATCCTGAATAAAACAAGTTGAGTCATCAAATCCCACAAAGCAATTATGGTCGGTAACTTGACCAACTGAAAGAAGATTCATCGACAATTGTGGTACAAAAGAAACATTGGGTACAACAAAATGAGAATTGCAAAGTGAACCCTGGTGAGTGATTTTGCAAGATGTACCATCAGCTGTGTGAATCGAAGCACCATCAGTGACTGGTTCGCAAGCAATCAACTGGGACTGATCAGATGTCACATGAAAGGAGGCTCCAAAATCAAGCACCCAAGACGAAGGAGCACTGACAGTCGAGGAAGCAGCAACAGACACTGAACCTCTAGAAGGGGGAGTAGTACCACGACCACGACCTCCACGAGCAGCACGTCGTGCACGAAACTCTGCCAACTTCTCTGGATGATGAGAGAAGCAATTCTCTGAAAGATGTCCAGTCCTGCCACAATGCTTACAAGGCTCTGTAGGAATACCTTTTGCTGCACTGGTTCTCTGGGAAGCTGCCAAAACACTGTGAGATACATATGCAGAAGAAGACATGGACTTGAGACGTGTCTCTTCAGCAAGCAAATTAGATAGAGCCTCTGCCATAGTGAGGGTAGATGAACTGTGAAGCAACCGTGTACGAATGGAGTCATACTCAGCTCGGACACCCATCACAAATCGGTATGTAAAAAATTTCTCAATGAACTGATGTGCTGGACATGGAATGGTAGTACAGGCTGGCACCATAGAAGTCAAAGATCCCATTAGACGATCAAATGCAGAATAATATTCATCAATGGACATGTCATTTTGCTCAATCACATGAATCTGCTGCATGAGATTATGCATAAGCGCACCACTATCCTGGACATAGCGCTTCTTCAAACTAGACCAGATTTGTTTGGCTGTTTGGAACTTAGACAGACTCATAATCATAGACTGTTTAGTACTATTAACCATGGCAGCCATAACTTTCCCATCATTAATCCCCCAATCTTTTACGGCAGCAGCATTACTACCATCTTGCTGACGCACCGGTGGATCATCAGTGAGGTGAAAAAGTAACCCATAGCCCCTCAATGCAGTTTCTACGCAAAACGCCCATTCCGGATAATTGTGACCATCTAATGTGATGTTTATAACAATGGCATTGATTTGTGACATGATTGAAAAGATTGCTAACAACTGACCAAGAAATAAGGCAGCTGTCTGTTACCACAGTGGTAGACGAACTCTGTTTTCTAGCCTCCTCTGTTTTTCCTCTGTTTTCTGGATGTGCAGGAAGCGGAGCGGAAAGCAGAGCAGATTCACGGACGAACAGCTGTGATTTCCTCTGAGGCGGACGAACTGCTGTGACTTCCTCTGAGATGACGAACTGCTCGTGTAGGAAGCAGAGCAGACTCCGAACAGGGACCCAGCCGGACTTGGGCGGACGCACGCGTGAACAACGCGCGGGAAGAGTCGCGATGGAGGCGGGTCGTTGTCGAGCCGCGATTGTCGGCGACGGGGACGTGCGCGCGTGCGGCGACGGGCCGCACGACGGGAGCGGACGCGCGGCGACGAGCCGCAGGACGGGAGCGGACGCGCGGCGACAAGCCGCAGGACGGGACGGACGCGCGCCGACGGGCCGCGGGACGGGGAGCAGACGTGCGCCGACAGTCCGATTGTCGGCGACGGGGACGTGCGCACGGTGACGGCCCGCACGCGAAGGACGACCGCGGGCAGCGACGGCCGCACGGTGAAGAGGATGGACGTGCGCGCACGGTGAAGAGGTTCCCCAAGGAAAAACTGGATCTTAGGTGGATTAGATTAGGCTAATCCTAAGCCTAAACCCTAGCTTTGGTACCATGTTACTAACCTTGGGGATTAGAGCCAACAGGCAACATTAACGATGAAGATCAATATATATATAAGTCTCATGGACCATATGGGCCTATAATAGATGGGCCCTTATACTTAACAGCAACTTCGTCCTACTGATGGTACACCTCTTCCGGATCCCACTAGATATCGACACCTTGTGGGTAGTCTTGTTTATCTGACAGTTACCAGACCAGATATCGCTCATGCAGTCCATATTTTGAGCCAGTTTGTGAGTGCTCCTACTTCTGTTCATTTTGGACATTTACTTCGTGTGCTGGTATTTAAGGGGGACAACATCTCAGGGCTTATTCTATGCCCGTAATAGTCCAGGCTTCAGCTCTATGCTTACTCGGACTCCACTTGGGCGAGTGATCCAACGGATCGTCGTTCCATCACAGGATATTGTATTCTTCTTGGCTTCTCTCCTATTGCATGGAAGTCCAAGAAGCAGGCAGCTGTATCTCGCTCCAGTACAGAGGCAGAACTTCGAGCACTTGCTACTACTACCTCAGAGATTGTATGGCTTCGATGGTTGCTGGCTGATTTTGGGATTTCTTGTGATGTCGCCACACCTCTTCTCTATGACAATACAGGAGCTATACAAATTGCCAATGATCCTGTGAAGCATGAACTTACCAAACATATTGGTGTTGATGCCTTCTTTACTCGGTCACATTGTCATCAGAAAACCATTGCTCTTCGGTATGTGCCTTCTGAGCTGCAGTTGGCAGATTTCTTCACTAAAGCACAGACTCGAGAGCAGTATCGCCTTCACTTGATCAAACTCAATGCTTCAGATCCTCCTCTTCCACCTTGAGTTTGAAGGGGGGTGTTAAGTATATGAAGGCCCATCTAATATAGGCCCATATTGCTCATGAGGCTCTATATATATAGTTATCTCCCTAATGGAGTCATCATGCTCTTTCTCTCATTTTCCAAGGTTAGTAACAGACCATATGTGAATTTGTCAAGGTAGAGTGGTAGATCAATCTCAAATTAGTGAATGCATGTTCTGGTTCAAACTGGCAATGTTATAATACCCTCATTTTAGCGTTAAAGTACATGCTTTCTGATTATACAAGCTCTCTCTGTATTTTTAGTTCCTCAGCAAAGTGGCATTATATTGGCACCACTCCAAGAAACAACTTGTTTGAAAGTTTATGCACGACTTGCTTGTTTTTTAATACTCCTTCTTTATTACTTCACAAGGTCCATAGGCTTGATAGGGATTGCAGTGGCGTCCTTGTTCTGGGAAGAACTCAACTTAGCACTTCCATTATGCATGCTATATTTCGTGAGAAAACTGCTGATGCTTTAGGTGATGTAAGTTATTAAAATAATATTACTCTGTTGTTCACCATTTTTTGTATTCTTATTCAACTGCAAAGTTATTGTCCTCTATGTATCTTGACAATATTGTCCATTATGTCAAGGGTACTCAACAAGTCCTGCAAAGAAAATATATTGCACTTGTTATTGGAAGACCTAGGCATCCCAAGGGTTTATTGTCAGCACCACTTGCGAAGGTTTGTATGGATATTGTTACATTTTCTTTGCTAGTTTTATCTTCTCTTAATTATAGGACAGAAATGTGCACAATTCAGTGACAATGGAATAACCTGAAATTCTCTTGAACAACAATCTCAAACTAGTAGTATTTCTGTAACTGAAAGCTATTTGATACTCTACAGATACTCAATGGCAAGTTTTCCGTTTTTTCTTGTTTGTAGTGGTCTCACCATTGTTCATACAAGAGACTATATGAACAACTTGTACTTGTTAGGTCATCAGCTGCAATGTATATTTCTCATTTTTAACTCACTTTTGCAATTTTACCACTGAAAGAAAAATTAACTGTATATGCATTATACAAATTAGAATCAAGGAAACATGTTTGACTTGCCATTGAGATGTGATAAAGCATTATAGAAGTTTTATAGACGACACATGATAGCTGGTCCAATTGGTAGCTCGGCTGGTGTCCTTATGGGCCATGTGCCTGCACGTAATTACGATGATTATTGAGTAAATAGGAATAGTACCATATTGCTTATGGCCTATGAGGCTCAATGCAGTCCATCAATTTTTGTTCATATTCTCGCTTACAAAAAGTATGCTTCTGACATATCCTTTGAGGTACACTAAAATAAGATAAAAATAAAAAATGTTTCCTCTCATTTATATTTGACAATACAGTCCCTCCACAAAGTCATTGTCAAAGGACATTTTAATGGCAAAATTCTGCAGTTATTCATTTTCCTGATAGCAGGACTTAAGTTGCAGTTTCTCTGTGTGGAAAGTTTTCTGTTCTTTTCTTGTTTGTTTTGGGTCTTTCGGTTAATACTAACAATTGGATAAGATTTGGTTCTCATGTTTAAGTTGGATTAGGCACGAGGAATAATAGATTAATTATGGAGGATATTACACATATATAGGCAAGGATGACCTAGGGTTTATGAAATCAAGGGTCATCCTTGCCTAATCGAGATCAATCTATCTACCTAAGACATATAGGCGCTAGGCCCAACAGGGGTGCACAAGCCTAGCAAGAGAAACCAGATGACAATCCTAGAAGCTGTCGTACCCCTTTGTGTAACACGCCCCTACAGTTGAAGCGTCAGCATTTGTGACGTTGAGACTGGACCGGAATTCGCTGAAGATGGAGGTCGGAAGCCCTCTGGTGAAGATGTCAGCAAATTGTGATGTGGGCACATGCAGAACCTTGATGTCACCTAGAACCACATGCTCACAGATGAGTGAAGATCAATCTCAATATGCTTAGTGAGCTGATGTTGAACTGGGTTATTAGACATGTAGACCGTGCTCGCAGTAGATAAGCGACACACCGCGTAGTGGGGTGTGGAACTCAAGAAGTAGCTGGCGCAGCCAAGTGGCCTTGGCGACGGTGAGTCTTCTGAAAACCTATGGCAACAAGACGGGCCTTATGTGTCTCTATAGAGCCATCTGACTTGGTCTTAACTTTGAAAACCCACTTAAATGTACGGCCAAGGGGAGCAAGCTCCTCAGACATAGCCAGCTGTCATTCGGGAATACATGAAGCTTCCTGATAACTGGATGGCTCATCAACAATAGCAGTCACATTATTTTTATACAACAGGTGATTTTCCACCGGTACTTTGACTCGGGTAGCCAGCCCGCCACTCACTTGTATTTTGATCTTCATGTGTTCAATTCCTTTAAAAAGGAATAGGAGTGTTCTGACTTTGACGCATCTTTTTGAAAAGTTCATACAGTTATTTGTTCAAGACATTCCATTGCCCCAAAAGAAAGACTTTACAATAATACCGAGACAACATATATTTACTTGAAAGTCTCTTCCATGATTCCGTGATGTAAGCTGGTGACGAAATTTGTATAATATGTAGAAAATGTTTTTGTTCTATGTACAGGTCAATCAACTATGCTAATTTTAATCATGCATGTGGGTAATTGCATTATTGATTTGTGTTAGGTGGAATATTTTGGTTTCTCTGAAGTTTACCAGTGAGTTTCGGTTTACATTTTGGAATAGAACTCCAGTATGTCTGTCTCAAAACTTTTCTTTCTTTTCCTACACCTTTTGGAACTCTGATCCATCTTAGAGCTCTTCTTTGTTTTCCATATGGTTTGTTGACCCACTATATGATTGCTGTTTTCATCAGTAGTATTTTATGGTTGTGCCTTGCAATTTCATAGGTTGTATTACAAGATGGCAGGTCGGAGCGTCTGACTGTTTGCGCTGGTTCAAATACTGCTTCTGTTCAAGATGCTTTGACAGAGTACCGTGTGATTGAGTCTTCTCCTCAAGGTAGGCAAGAAACAAAAATGAATGTTGAGGAGCAAATGCATTTTATTGTAGATAGATAAGTAAATTATTACTGCTAGCAGTGTCATTTCAAAATGGAATAAGTAGCATCAGATATTGTAGAACTCTGGGGCTGCTGATAAAAATAATGTCAAACAGATATCAAATCAGATTCGTATAGAAACAAATTCGTTCAAGGAAAATTCAGAGGCATTAAACTGTAATATAGTTTCAGTATTATTGATAAACATTGATGATGTAGGTTTTTGTTTCCCAGTGCTATAACGTTAGATGTCCTGGATGATGATAGCCACTGCTAGCTTAGCAAACAAAGTAGATTGCTAATTATGATGCATCATTTCATTGAATATTGTTGCCCTTTTTTAGTGATGGGATTGGGATAATGTCAGTAGGCAGCAAAAAATGTGATGCGGTGAAATTGCTTTTAGTTAAGGAAAGTCCATCCTAATATGGTGTGGAATTACCTCACAGATAACTGTTATTGTGATTCAATAATATTGAAGTTTTCTAGTGATTGTAGGGTACACTTGGTTAGAACTATTCCCTCGAACTGGGAGGAAGCATCAGGTAATTATAATACATTAATACTCCTAGTCAGTTATCTCTAAACAAACTGGTTTCTTTGTACTTACTTGCAAGGTACCACGATCACACTAACCACTCTGAAAAACTCTCCTTTTTGTTCTTCAACTGAGCCAGCTCCGAGTCCATTGTGCGGAGGTTCTGGGAACACCAATCGTTGGGGATTACAAGTACGGGCGGCAAGCGCACCAGAACTGGACGCCTCTTCCCATGCCGCAAACAATCGACGAGGAAACGCTCAAGAAAAGGAAGCTTCCCTTCGGGCTTGCTTTGGGCGGTGGAAGCGTAGCTGAGCAGCAGCCTCAGCTGCATCTACACTGCAAGCAGATGATCCTTCCTGACATCTCAGCAGCCATGCAACAGCTGCAGTCTTCAGATGCTGACCACGATTTCTCTGATCTGGAGAAGCTGAGCTTTGTAGCGCCATTGCCATTGCACATGCGATTGAGTTGGAAGATTCTGATGTCCGTAGGCAAGTAATGCTGTCATTTCTTTTAGGCATGCCTGCTTGCTGTGCTGTAACTGCTGGGTTTAAGACGTCGCAGAAAACTTAGGGGGTGTTTGGTTCCCATCCCCTAGAGTTTAGCCACTAGTGTAGGTCACTAGAGTTGTAGTGTTAAAAATGACTTTTAGTGGGGGTGTTTAGAACTTCAGTGACTAAACTTTAGTGGCTATACTCTAGGGGGTGGAAACCAAACACCCCTTAGAACAGCCTGAAACCCTTAATTTGGGGTTGTTGGAATAGTGGACCTCTACTGAAGTGGAGGATGACATCACACACAAACGATGTTGATAAATGCTCCTAGATTATTCTTTTTTTTTTATTTTCTTTCTGGTCTTGCTCCAGAGGACTTTTCATATAATGCCGCATCATGTTGAGTAATCAGTGAGCAATGATACAAGTTCAAGGATTCCAATAATCTGAGCGTGCCAAGTTTGGAGGAAGCCAGCCTCTGTAGTTCTTCTTCGAAGCTTTGGTGCTCGTTCGAGGGAAAAGAAAAATCAGACTTAGGCTAAAAGCCAGTACGAAGGCCTGGGACAGTCAACCTACGGATCATCTTGCACGGTTGCATTTGAAAGGATCAACATACCTAAGAGGGGATGAACTGGACTAATCTAAAATTTCGTGTCATATACAGGCAACATGCCAGGAGGCAGAAATATTTCACAAACAATGACACGAAGAAAATCTTTTCTTCTGCCTCGGCACTCGCTTCTCCCACGACGACTGTTACCGCAAATAGCCTGCACTACCCTGTTCGCTTCCATGACTTCTGTTACCGAAATTGTTCTACTTTAACTTAGGCTACAGTAGTGCCACAAGATTGAAAAAATAGAATGCATGCAATGCAGACAGAAATAGAAGCCCTGATGCATATATAACTACATCAAGTAATACAACAATTTAATTACATCAAGCTGAAAAAGTCCAGCACAAAAAAGGTTGGATGCACGTCCAGTTTCAACCCGAGTGAAGCCTGGAGTTTGTTCATTTCTATTATCTCAGGGTTTAAACTACTTCAATGGTTTCAACCCGAGTGAGGCCCGGAGCTTGTTCATTTCTATGATCTCAGGGTCATTCGGATCCGGAGCATTTCCTTCACCCTTCTTCTCTTTCTTTTCCTTCTTCCTCTTTGGTTCCTCTCTTGGGCCACCGTCCTCTCCACGTCCACGAGGACTCACACTACCACGACCACGCCTCCTGCGGTACTCTCCATCTTCCCGGTCTCTCTCCCGTCGATCTCTGCTCCTTGAGCGGCTCCTGTGCCTGCCGCGGTCCCTGTCTCGGCGCTCCCGTTCCCTACCATCCCTCTCCCTGTCTCGATCCCTGTCACGGTTGTAGTCATCATCTCTCAGGCGGTGACGGTCTCGATCCCTATCCCGGTTTCTGTCTCTTTCACGATCTCTATCTCGGTCCCTTTCCCGCCCTCTCCCGTAATCCCTATCATAATCCCGATCTCTATCGTAATCTCTGTCCCTGTAAATAGACATAAAAGTGCGTGCAGTTATTATCTACAGGTGTTTAAATCAACAAATATCAATAGTCACTGCAATCACAAGGGACCAAAAATTCCAAATTAAACTAACTGAAGATATTAAAATCCACAAGCCAAAAGGATAAATAGTCCTAATCCACTAGTGGAGGTACAGTCAAATAACTAAATCATTACATGATAATCAAATGGAACAAGTTTGTTTAGCAAGATAAATGGTACCATAATGTCTAAAGTGGTCTGATTGAAGATTACTGTCGTTTTGGACAAGATTTGAGCCAAACATTGGAAATATAAATCATGAAAATTTTAAAGTTGTTGAGTTTGAAAATGTGACAACTATATGAATAGATTCGTCTTGAAAAGTACTTTCATAATAATATACATGTCAATTTTCAATAAATACTTTTATAGAAATAAGGAGTCAAAGTTATGCTTTGGAGACCGTGTCGCTGTCCAAAACGACATTCTTTACGAGTATGGAGTAGTATATTATAGTTTAACAATGCCTTGGACTTCTGATCCATTAACTTATCAGCACCTGACCTTTATTGTTAGTTAACTACGTGCCCAGAAACTACAAAAAGAAAAAAGATGATTCATATTTTACTTGATAAAATCCAGCCTCCCCAAATTTACTGTACTGGAAACATTGTCCCACATGATAATACAAAGTCCTTGACAATTTTATCCTTAACAGCCTTGCTTTACTGAAACCAAACAAAATCATTGATATAACCATTGTTTAGCTGTCACTAAAAAGATACTGTATGACATAATCAACAAAAACCTATACAGTATACACTTTTATACTATATGAAAAGTAGTTTAGCATTTCACAGAAACAGAAAAAAATCTAGACTTTCATGATAACAAAGCTTATTACTTCTCAAAATCTGAAATGTGTCAGTGAGAGCAGCTGGAAAATATGGAAAAGCAAAGGAAAAGAAAAGAAATGCAATGGATTCAAAATGTGAACTAAAACAAGAGCAATGAAATTCAATAAGCAAGATATCCGATTCAAGTTTTTTTTTATGACTATATATGTATCTGTTTGACCCATCATACTTCTCACTGCACACTATCAGTGCAGAGAAACCTGGCAGAGCCACGATTTTCACTGTCGGAAGTGGTATACCTACCAATGGCTCTTGATATTAACATGCCATGGCAGTAACACTGCTATACAACACTGCAATGATGCAGCAACCGCTTCCAGTATATGATATCAAGAATAAAAATCAAAAGCATCTAGACAAGACGTCACAAAATGAGAATGATATTTGATACATAAGAAAGTTGAAATTTAGTAAGATTCTTTAAAACCAAAACAAGCAGGTATCCTTTGGTTCACGTATTCAATGCAATACGCAATATTACGCATTAAGCAGTTGCAGAAACAGTCAGAATAATTAAACAATAAACTCGGTATACAAGTGCACTGCAGTTCATGAGGAGCATACCTGTGATGCCTTTCATGCTTCCTGTCCCGGTCCCGGTCTCGATCCCTATCCCGTTCCCTTGCAGGGCTCCTTCCACGATGATTATCCTGAAAATATGATAAAAGTGGATTCAGCATGCCATTAATAAACTTGGTAGATTCACTACAGATTCACTTCTAAAGTGCTCACATTTTCACGACCGTTAGGTTCATCAATATCCATAGGCTGTTCCTCCTTTTCTTCCTCTTCTTCCTCAAAATCATCCTCAAGTGCACTTCTTCTCGGTTCCAGAGTTCCAGACGCTTCAAGAACCCATCTGTTCATACAATCCAAAAAATGCCATACATGAGACAAAACTCAAGATTTTTTTTTAAATATATATGAGTATGCCAATGTAAAATGCCACAAGCAAAATAATTTTCAAGAGCACGGGTTTGACTCGCTGAACTAAAACAAACCTTTTCTGGACGCGAGGCAGGGCTGTATCACATGAGTAATCCTTGGTAAGCAACTCATCAATGAACTCATCAACATGGGTAAGTGTGAACTCTGAAATGAAAATGAAATACCCATGTAAATGCAGGCCCAAATACGTACCCCTAGTTTCAATTATATTACAATTGTCATCAATGTGAAAAACATCAGAATTTTGGGAGGAAAAAAGAAAGCTTCAAGTTCAGGGGACAATGGAGCATACGTCCATCGCTGAGTTTGTGCCTGATCTTGCGGTAGTCGTTATAGAGCGGCTCAAGGTACTGGTAGACGTCAGCAATGGTGCCAGTGAGGCGCAGGTAGAAGGCCCCGAGAACACGAACATACCTACAAGAAAACGCAGAGCAGCAACACCCATTATGTGTCAGTTTAAAAGCAAAGGAATAGCAACATCCATACTGTGTCAGTTAAAAAGCAAAGGAATTCTCCAGTTCGAACGGAGAAAAGAAAACACAGTACACGCAAGAAAGGAATCAATTTCATACAATGTTAGCAGATATAAGGAAGCGAGCGTACTTATAATCCTCGTTCTTGATGAACTCGACTACGATGTCCTTGTCTGGTTGGATCTGCAGCATCTTGAGCGCGAGACAGAGGAAAGGGGTGGGCTTGCGGTTGCCGCCGTAGGTGCCGCCGGTGTGGTCGAGCTCCATGGCCTTGTCGACTAGCGTCTCCGCGGTGAGGCCGAAGCATTGCTCCTTCCAGTAGGTGCTCTGGTAGATCTTGGAGCGCACGATCTTCTCCACCAGGTTTTGTGGGTTTGTCCCGTGGATGCTCTTCGCGAGGGGGTCCGTGCGGTTCGCCATCGCTTAAGCGCCCGCGCCGGCGGCGCGCTTCGGTAGCGGCGACCAAAGGTAGAGAGGTGACAGCGGTGGCGGTGGCGGTGGCGGCGGCGGATGTAGTTGGGGATTGGATTGGGGTTTGCATACAAAACCCTAGGAACTAGCCGGCACCCGGCAGTGCCTGAGGCAGGCGAAGCTAATGAAAAGGAGAAGAGTACTCGGGTGCGTTTGGTTGGGATTCCTAACCTGGTTTTTTTTTTCCAAAAAAAGTCAAAAGGCAACTACACAACCCAAGTGTGTTTCGTGAAAAATAGATGTGAGAAAAAGCGAAAACCCGTTTAGTTAGAGGTGTTGTTAAATTATAGACTATCTAAGAAATACATATAATGTCTTTGAATGCATGGGACATATTTATATGGAAATTGCTTATAACAAACTAATTTGTTCACAGATTCACATGAAAAATGACTATTTAATGAAGGTAAAAATATTTTTCTTAGTTTTTCATCCGTTGAACTGATTGGTCCATATAATAGAACAATATCTATTTTAGGGCTTATACAACGACGTCGTCTCTCAACATAACTAGCCTTCTTTCCCACTAACCAAAACATCAGCTATCCTACGGATGGTATTCATGCTTTCCTCGTTCTCCACTTCCTCACTACCATCTTTTTATGTTTGTGTCGTGCCACTTTATGTCGTACTAAGTAATTCTCATATGCATTACATCTGTCAAACTTCTTATTACGCAATTTGTCGACGAAATATGGTCGATAGTCTACCGAGGGGTATGCCCAAGGTAGTAGATTGAGCGGCGGAGGCATGCGAGACGTCTGCAAAGCGTAAATACAGGTACGAGAGACGGCGATTTAGACAGTTTCGGGCCGGCAAGTCGCCGTAATACCCTACGTCCTGTGTTCTGGTGGCTGGTTTGTATTATGAGATCGGGTGATCAGATGTGTTTTGAGGGGGTCCCTGCTCGCCTTATATAGCCGGGGAGCAGGGTTACAACTTGCCGAATCCTAACAGATTATAATCTGTTCCTTTTGGCAAGAAATCCGGGTCTATCTATTCGGATCTTCCTTATCGAGCAAGTCATTAGGAGAGTCCTTGACGGCTGCGACGGCCTGGTCGCGAGCCGCAAGGCCTTCTGGTTGGGCCGTGTCTGTAGGAGAGCTCAAATCGTGCCATGGGGGTATACGGGTGTAATATCCCCACAGCTAGTCCCCGAGCACTTTGCATCCATTGTACTGGGCGTCGTGAAGTCTTCCGAGTAGGTCGAATCTGGTCGTACGTTGGTGGAGGCGTTCTCCGACCAGGTCGCCTGGTCGCGGTTGCACTTGTAGTAGGCTTCCGACCAGGTTAAGCTGGTCGCGAACGTAGCAGCCTGAGTTGTAGCCGAAGTGCAGCCGGGTGGAGTATTCTACGTCGTCCTGCAAAAAAGGATGCAAGGTGCTGCAAGAAAATTTTTGAAGATCTTTCATCCGGTGAAGTGTATCCACTTTGGACGCAGCTAGACACCAGCAGCCGATGGCGTTCCGGGTGAAGTCCAAGCTAGTCCATATCAAGCTGTAGAAGAAAAAAGATAAACAATACATTCACCACTAGGTGAAGTGTATCCACTTAGTCCCCGAGCTTGGGAGTAGGTGGTGTAGGCATGTGGTGCCAAGCTTGTAACTGTTCTGCATGAAACAGAGTCATTTTTACGAAATAAAAAAATGACGTGTGTACACGTAGTCCCCGGGCCTGCTGTAAGAAGCGGCATGGTTCTTGTAGCAGGGCCAAAGAAAATACGTTAGTAAAAATATGAGGGGAGAGTCCCCGAGGATAAAGTTGGGGATCTACAGTCCCTAGGAGTTACTGTAGCGCCGACCAGAAAATGTAGAGCTTACTGTTCGCTTGAAATGAACATTAGAACTAGTAGGGGTAGTCAGTCTCCGTGCATTAGTATCGCGTTAATTGGCGCAAAATAAGTAAAATTGAAGAAATAAAAGACGGCGAACGAACAAGCCGTTTTGTCAAACCAATGGTCCAGGCGGCCCATTAAGGCGGATGCGGCGTCGAGTGCGCGCGTGCAGTTGCCGCAGGCGACGTGGCAGTCGTGGGAATGGTGGGCACTTGCTCCCGGGAACCCTGGAGGCAAAGGGTCGGGCCGCACCGTATAAAAGGGGAAACAGGCGGCGGCGGTTCCTCACTTGCCTCTTGAGCTCCCGACTCGTAGCCCTCGCCTCCTTGGCTTCCTTTGAGCGCGCGAGCAATTCCGAGCACCAAAACATTGTAGCCCCAGATCTAGATCCGAATCCACCCCTCGTTGTCGTCAATGGCGGGCGGAAAGCGGACTCGTGGCGGCGCGGCGAAAGCGAAGAAGGTGGCGAAGGAGGGATGTAACGACCGCGTCGAAGTGCCGAGCTGGGCACGCGGGTGGACGCGGAGTGTTCTCCACCGGGAGAATCTGGAGGAGCTCGTCTTCGCCGGCCTGCTGCTCGATAGCGTCACCGGCGGCTGGAGGGAGGCATACCTGGAGGATTGGCCGACGCCCAACACCTCGGAGCTCGTCGTCTTCGAGGCGTTCTTCAGGTGCGGGTTCGGGATCCTGGTCCACCCCTTCCTCCATGGCCTGCTGGAGTACTACCAGGTCGCGCTGTGCAACCTGACGCCGAACACAATGCTGCACATCTCGGTCTTCATCCACTACTGCGAGGAGTATCTGGGCATCGAGCCCCATTTCGACCTCTTCCGCCACTTCTTCCGCTTGAAGATCAACGGCACTGGAGCATCGAACATCGTCGGGTCGGTGTATCTCCAGCTGCGGGACGAAATGGCGGAGAAGTACATTGCTATGCCGCTGCACTCGAAGGCGATGGAGTACAAGCCCAAGTGGTTCTACATCCATCAGGAGACGCCGAGGCCGCCGTGCGACCCGGCCTTCGAGCCGAAGGTGTTGCCGTCGTGGTCGGAGCGTCCCGGCGCGGCGGCGATGGATCATGTGGAGGAGCTCCTGAAGCTAGTCGACAAGAAATGCGTCGACGGGGTGGCGGTGGCGTCGAACTTCATCAAGCGGCGTTGCCAGCCCTGCAAGGAGAGGGCGCACCCGGCGTACGAGTATGCCGGTGATGCGGAGGACCAGACGCGGGAGGCACCGGAGGCTCTGTCGTCAGAGGAGGTGTTCCTGCGGGTCGATGCACTGTTCGACCTGCAGAAGAGGAAGAAACTGGAGTACTTGCGGAAGTCGTACTCCCTGGAGTACCCTCCGCCGGAGGTCAGTATCTTTGCCCTGTGTGTGTTCGTTGAAATGCATAAGTAGATACTCAGTGTTGAAAAGTGTAACGCAGGGTCAGGCGACGTTCGTGTCGCAGGCGCCGTCGAAGGCGTGGCCGAAGGGTGTTGACCCGCCGCGGGACGGTGTCGACGACGATGGTCGCGACGCGGCGGAGGTCGACGCGGAGGAGATCGAAGACAGCGGGGATGAGGGGAGCCGAGTCCTCGAGCCCCGGTCTGGTGGGCGGCGGGCCCGCGCTGACCCGAAGGGAAAGCGCCAGGCCGCCCCTGCAAAAAAGAAAAAGAAGGTGTCGCTGGAGACCGGTGGCACCTTCGCCATTGACGAGGAGACGTCGCCGCGTGGTTGTAGACTGGTCGGACGATGCGTCTGACAGTGATGATGAGGTCCCACTGAGTGCCCGCTTCGGGCAGGGATCCTCGGCGAGTCGCGGAGTGGCGAAGGCGAAGCCAAAGCCGAATGAGGAGCCGCAGCAGGCGTCAGAGACCCGGGGGTCATTTGGCGGGATGGTTGGTGTGCCCAAGCTGCAGGAGGAGTCCGCAGGCAGTGGCGCACGTCCGCGCTCTCGTCGCTTCTCTCGAGAGAAGAAAGTGTCGGGCCTGTAAGTAGCCCCTACTCATCTTATGGTTCTTACCCTGGTCGGATCTGAGTGTTGATGACGTGTTCAATGCCCTTTGTAGGTCGGCGGACGCCGCAAAGGTGCCGGACACCGAGGGCGGTGGTCGGAGGGAGACAAGCCCTCCGGTAGAGGCGAACATTGGCGGGTTGGCGAAGTCGGCCGCGCCGGAGGAGGCGTCAGAGGCGGCGGTGGACGTAGAGGCATCTGCAGTCCCTGGGCCTCGGGGGGCGGAGCAACCGGAGGCGTCTGGAGTCCCCGAGCCTCAGGAGGCGGAGCGGCGAGCGTCCCCAACGCCTGGGGGAAATTCTGGAGGAGGCATTGCGGCGGGAAGTGCTGCAGCTCCGGTGGCCGGGTCCCTGGGTCGTCACGCCCGGGGGACGAAGAGGAAGGTAGCGCCACCTGCCTCGCCGGAGATCGAGGAGATTGAGCATCCGGAGGATCGGAGGGCCCTCATCGGCGTCCTGTCCGCCGTTTCCGCGTTGATGGCGACGAGGTCGTCGAAGTTGATGACGAGGCGGCGAGCGCGACGACGGATGTCGTGATTAGAGATGCGTCAAAGCTGCTGGAGAAGATCCAGGTGAGTATGTTCACCTGTTCATGTTGTCTCCCCTGATGGCCTTTGTTCATGCTAGTCGTCGTTGCCCTGCAGTACCTGTTGAAGGTCGGGGAGGAGCGTAAGCTCGCCCTTGACCGGATGGCGCCGATGGCCGAGGAGAACGAGCGGCTCCGGGCTGATGTAAAGCGCATCGAGGGTCAGTTCGCTGGCTTGGAGGCGCATCTGGAGGATGCCCACGCACGTTCTCGGGAGCTTGAGGAGATCATCCAGCAGCAGGGGCAGGAGAACTTCCAGCTTCAGCTGCGGGCCGATAAGGCCGACGAGTTCGCCGCACGTAAGTCGACGATGCTATACTCCCTTTTTCTTGGTACACCATCTGGTCGGAGTCCTGAATCTTGGTGTTGTCTTCGCAGAGGCGATGCAGGCGGGCGAGGAGAAGCGTCTCCTGGCCGAGGAGAAGGCGAAGTCCGACGAGGAGTTGCGGAAGTGGCAGACCATGCACGCCGGTAAGTCTCCTTGGTGAAGCGTGGTCGGAGGTAGTCGTCGTCTTACCCTTTGCTTTGGCGTTTGCAGTTTACCGGGAAAATGTGAAAATGCAATTTGCAGATCTACAACAGCGTATTGATGGTTACCATGAGCGCTTCTGGTCGTTGGCGGAAGAGGTGGCCCCATTGGTGCAGTGCATCGATGAGGAGCCTTTCTTCCCACCGGAGAAGGAGCGGCGAATCGGCGACCATGTCGTCCAGAAGGCGCGTGGCCTGTGGGGGCGCTTCCAGGCATACACCAAGGCGGCGGCGCAAAGTGTGGCGGCTCATGGCCTCGCCATTCTTCGTTCGCATTATCCGCGGATGGAGATGTCGAGGCTGGGCGTAGGCTTTGCAGCAAACACGTCGGAGGCCGAGATGGAGCGTCTGGAGGAAGAAGCCGAGCCTACCGCCGAAGCCCTTGTCGGAGGTGTAGACTTGTTTGGTGCTGGGCACCAGTAGTATGTATATTAGGAGATAGTCTGTAAATAGACTCTTGGGCGAACTGAATAAAAACTTGAAGCGAGTCGGCGTGTTTTGTTTGTTCCCCGAATTCCGCAGACCCGACAGTCGTGAGCCGTAGCGATGAACAGTTCGGCCTTGGGTTATCCCAGGATCCATAGCGTCACCCAAGGAACCGCTGCTGGCATCCCATAGCGCAGAGGGCGGGCGCTCGTGCACGCGTAGGGAGGTACCACGGCCAGAGTCTTTTTTGAGAGGTTCGATCGTGGCGTGACATGGGCGAATGGCGACCATTGTCGAGCGCGTGGGTGGCGCGAACGCGAGGCACTGAGCTTATAACCTCAGAACTCTCAGCCCAAGTTAGCCTTTCCTTCATAGCGCAGAGGGCGGGCGCTCATGCACGCGTAGAGAGGTCGGGACGTCCCCTGGGAGAACTGTTGGCCACCATAGCGCAGAGGGCGGGCGCTCATGCACGCGTCCGATGGTGACAACAGCCCCGGCTCTGAGTTTTCATCGGTATGAGTCAGGCTGCTTGAAGATCGAATGGAGACCGTGCGCATAACCGGCGCAGATAGGAACTGGGCGTATAGCCTCTGGAGGTCTCAGCCCAAGTTTAGCCTTCCCTTCGTAGCGCAGAGGGCGGGCGCTCAAGCACGCGTAGAGAGGTTGGGACATCACTTGGGAGGACTACTGGCCACCATAGCGCAGAGGGCGGGCGCTCATGCACGCGTCCGGTGGTTGCGGTAGCCCCTGCTCTGAGTCTCCTTTGGCATCAGCCAGGCTGTTTGGAGAAAATGGCGAGTCGTCCGGAGACGATTTGGAGAAGTCGGCGAGCCGTCTGGAGACGGGTGGAGAGGTCGGCGAGCCGTCCAAAGACGAGTGGAGAGGTCGGCGAGCCGTCCGGAGACGGGTGGAGAGGTCGGCGAGCCGTCCGGAGACGGGTGGGGAGGTCGGTGAGCCGTCGCTTAAGCGTAGAATTTTCTAAGGTGCTCGATACTCCAGGAGTTGGGCACGTCGGTGCCTTCGGGGTCGGCGAGACGGTAGGCGCCTGGTCGGGTGACTTCCTTCACCGTGTAAGGGCCATCCCAATGCGAAGATAGTTTGTGCAGACCGTCGGTTTTGAGTTTCCGCTTGAGGACGAGGTCGCCGACGACGAAGGATCGGTCTTTCACGTTGCGGTTGTAGTAGCGGCGAACTCCTTCGAGGTACTTGGCTGTGCGGAGGCAAGATGCCAGCGTTCTTCTTCTAGGCGGTCGAGGTCGTCGCAGCGAGTCTGGTCGGAGGCTTCCTCGTTGTAGTTCTCGACGCGTGGAGAGCGGAAGACGACATCAGCGGGGATGACGGCTTCAGAGCCGAAGACCATGAAATACGGCAAAACGTTGGTGTTATGGCTGGGTTGAGTCCGAAGACCCCAGAGTACGGAGGGGAGCTCGCGCATCCAGTGACCAGGGTGCTTCTCGTCTTTCTGGTAGAGGCGTTTCTTCAGGGCGTCGAGGATCATGTCGTTGGCAGGTTCGACCTGGTCGTTGGCTCGAGGATGGGTGACAGAGACATACTTGACGAGGATGCCGTGGCTTTCGCAGAAATCCCAGAAGACGTTGTCGGTGAAGTTGGAGCCGAGGTCGGTGATGATGGAGTTCGGGAGTCCGAAGCGATGGATTATTTCGTCGATGAAGGAGACAGCGTTTTCGGCGGTCACCTTGGTGATTGGCTTTGCTTCAATCCATTTGGAGAATTTGTCGATGGCGACGTATATCCAGTTGAAGCTTCCCGGAGCTGGTCGGAATGGGCCGATCATGTCGAGTCCCCAGCAGGCGAAAGACCACGAGGCCGGTATTGCTTGAAGCGACTGCGCAGGAACGTGGGTTTGTTTGGAGAAGAATTGGCACCCCTCGCAGGTGCGGATGAGCTGCCCGGCATCGGCGACCGCTGGCGGTCAGTAGAATCCTGCACGAAAAGCCTTACGTACCAACGTCTTTGCAGCCGCGTGGTTCCCACATTCGCCGGCGTGGATGTCGAAGAGAATTTCGAGGCCATCCTCCCTGGAGATGCATTTTTGGAGTACCTCATTTCTGGAGTTTTTGCGCATGAGCGTACCGTCGACCATGATGTAGTTGTTAACACGGCGAACGAGGCGCTCAGCTTCGGTCTTGTCGGCAGGGACAAGGTTCCCGGAGAGATATTTGATGAAGTCATCGCGCTAGTCGGATGGCGTTGAGGGAACGGCGGCGACCAGCGGCTCTGTCGGCGGAAGTGGAGTCATGGCGTCCGTGGGTGAGCCGAAGCCTGAGTGGTCGGCGATGGAGGGCTCGAGCAGATCATGGACGAATACGCTGGCGGGGGCTGGAGATCTTGACGACGCCAACTTGGAGAGCTCGTCGGCCGCCTGGTTCCGATCACGTGGTAGATGATGGTATTCGATACCGAAGAATTTACCTTCAATTTTCCGGATGGCGGTGCAGTAGGCGGTCATCTTGTCGTTGGAGCAATTCCAGTCCTTATTGAGCTGGTTGATGACGAGGGCGGAGTCGTCGTAGACCATGAGGCGCTTGATGCCTAGCTCGCTGGCGATGCGTAAACCGTGGAGGGCGGCTTCATACTCGACAGCGTTGTTGGAGGCTGGAAAGAGTAGCCGTAAAGCGTAGCGGAGCTTTTCACCAGAGGGAGATGTGAAGAGGAGACCGGCGCCGACGCCATGCAAGGTGAGGGAGCCATCGAAGAAGAGGGTCCAATGTTCTGGCGCTTCCAGCGGTACTGGAGTTTGGAGATCCGTCCATTCGGCGAGGAAATCGGCGAGTGCTTGTGATTTGATTGTTTGGCGACCTTGAAAGGCAATGTCGTAGGAGCCAAGCTCGATGGCCCACTTGATGATGCGTCCCGTAGCGTCCTTGTTGTGGAGAATGTCCCCGAGAGGGAATTCCGTGACGACAGTGACCCGCTCGGAGCTTTGGAAATAGTGGCGTAGCTTGCGTGCAGTAATAAGGACCGCGTAGAGGAGCTTTTGTACCTGAGGGTATCGAGTTTTGGAGTCGTTCAATACCTCGTTGACGAAATAGCAGGGTTGTTGGACGGTGTAGGAGTGACCGTCTTCCTCGCGTTCGACGATGATAACGGAGCTGACGACCTGGTTTGTGGCGGCGATGTAGAGCAGCAGGGGCTCCTTCTCCTTAGGTGCGGCAAGCACAGGCGGCTCGGTGAGATACTTCTTCAGGTCGGAGAATGCAGAATCGGCTTCGGCGTCCCAAACGAACTTTTCGCCAGCCTTGAGGAGCTTGAAGAAGGGTAGCCCTTTTTCGCCGAGCCTGGAGATGAAGCGGCTAAGGGACGCCATGCACCCGGTGAGCTTCTAGATGTCCTTCACGTTGGAGGGAGCCCGCATGCGGAGAACGACCGAAGTCTTGTCGGGGTTTGGGCGAATGTCGTCGCGGCTGATGATGTTGCCGAGCAGGTTTCCAGATGATACGCCGAAGATGCACTTATTGGGATTGAGCTTCCACTTGAACCTGTTGAGGGCCTTAAAGGTTGCTTCGAGGTCGGAGATGAGCGTGTCAGTGGTGCGAATCTTGACGACGACGTCATCCACGTAAGCTTCGACTTTCTCCGGGATGAGGTCTTCAGGCAATCCTGGATCGCACGCTGGTACGTGGCGCCAACGTTCTTCAGCCCGAACGACATGGTCGTGTAGCAGAAGGCGCCGAAAGGCGTGATGAACGCCATTTTGATCTGGTCTTCTACCTTCAAGGCAATTTGATGGTAACAGGAATAGCAATCGAGAAAGGAGAGAAGTTCACACCCGGCGGTAGAGTCGACGACCTCGTCAATGCGAGGGAGGAGGAAGGGGTCCTTAGGGCAGTGCTTATTGAGATCGGTGTAGTCAACTCACATACGCCATTCTTTATTCTTTTTGAGTACAAGAACCGGGTTAGCAAGCCAATCCGGGTGATACACCTCTTTTATTAAGCCGGCAGCTAGGAGCCGGGTGAGCTTTACCCTAATTGCCTCCTTCCTATCTGGCGCGAAGCGACGGAGCTTTTGGCGAACCGGCATGGCGGTTGAGGAGACGTTCAGGGAGTGCTCGACGAACTTCCGTGGAACTCCAGGCATGTCCGCTGGTATCCAGGCGAACACGCCAACGTTGCTCCGTAGGAAGCTGACGAGCGCGTCTTCCTATTTGGGGTCGAGGTTGGTGCCGATGACGGCAGTCTTTTCCAGAGCGCCATCCACCAGGGCCACCTGCTTCGTGTCCTTAGACTTCTTGCTGGAGCGCTGGTCGGAGGTTTTCGGGATCTCTAGATCGTCGGGTCGGAGCTTAGCGGCGTCGGCGATGAAGTCTTGGGCACCCTGGAGCTGTTGGCGTGTCTCGGCGGAGTTGATTGTCTCCTGCTCGCACTCGTACGCCACTTGGAGATTTGCCCGAATGCTAAGGACGCCTTTCTTCGTTGGCATCTTGAGCACGAGGTAGGCATAGTGTGGAACAGCCATGAGCTTGGAGAGCGCCGGGCGACCGAGGATGGCGTGGTTGGCGGTGTCGAAGTCAGCGACGATGAAGGTGATGTACTCGTCACGGAAGTGGTCGGAGGTGCCGAATGAAGGACCGAGAAGCTAACCGAAAGCGACCAGAGGGGGGGTGAATGGGAGCTTCAAAATTTCCTTTCGGAAACTAGATGCCACTGTCCCAAAATCAACCCCAAGAGCGAACCCTAGAGCTTGCTAATGTCCACGACCCTGGATGTAGGGTGGATGCTTCCTAGAGGCACAGCGGGACACTAGACAACCCTAGAAAGCCAACGCAAAAGACGGAACTCGAATCCGATCAAGAACGAACGAACCGCGAATGAAAACGCGCGAAACTGGATCGACCGGACTCAGGCCAGCGTCCGGTCAGCAGGGACCGGACGCGTCCGGTCAACAAAAATCGGCTCTGGAACCTTACTGTTCGCGACCGGACTCACGAGTACGGAGCGTCCGGTCGAGAGCGGTGCGTCCGGTCAGAAGCGAACAAGCACGATAAACAGTGGGAACGGTGCGTCCGGTCAAAACGTGAACAGAGCGTCCGGTCAAAGTGAAGAACATGGCAACGTGCTGTTCATCGACCGGACTCACGGACCGAGCGTCCGGTCACCCCGACTGAGCGTCCGGTCGACTCGCAGCAGCCCTGTTCGTCCACCGATT
The DNA here is from genome assembly GCA_009763385.1 of Coix lacryma-jobi var. lacryma-jobi. NCBI lineage: Eukaryota > Viridiplantae > Streptophyta > Magnoliopsida > Poales > Poaceae > Coix > Coix lacryma-jobi. The sequence goes on along the minus strand of CM019825.1, from coordinate 116,833,820 downwards.
TGCCTCTATCTCACCCAAAACAATTCCTCTAGGGATCAACCTTGGTGAGATGAGTCACAAGGAGTATAGTGAGCTATCTCTAAGAGATCATGGCTCGAACCTATCTGCAAATCGATGAATCGAAGAATTTCGGGGGAAGGGAGAAAACTTGACCCGAAACGAAAAATCGATCGATCTCCTAGACCGTGAGGTTAGTGGATGATTCCTTCAGTGGAAAGAAGTGCCCCACGATCTAGAACAACTTGGTTCAAACGGAATTGCAAAAGATGAACCGAGCAAAGAGATCAAGCGACGGGAAAATCGTGGAAAAAAAGGATTCCGCAAAGAACACGAACACAACGGAAATCACAGCCACGAATTGCAAGCCGAAGCGCAAACACACGCTACGACAAGGAGGTTACGGCCTCCTTTCCTCAAAATCAACAGTACACATAGTTGCAAGTCTCTCTGCGGATCTCAGCTACAGCAGGGGATGGGAGAGCAGGAAATCCTAAGTGCGAAAGAGCAAATGACAGAGATAACTGAGATAGGGAGGAGGGTGTCTCCCCTGGACTACTTATACTAACCTAGACTAAGCCTATTTCCTACTCTACCCCTCTCTAAACTAATTACAGAGCGAACCAGCTAAACCCTAAGGCTATTCTGGTCCAACCCGCGGTGGTAGGTAGATCCAACGGCCACGCCCGCACAACTCGTCCGCGTTGCCTTCACGCAACCTTCCGATTGCCGCCACGTGCCGTCCTCGCTCTGCACCCCCGGTTTTGTGGCCCAAACCGGGAAACCAGCCTTTTCCAGCAACCCCCGGTTTTGAGGCCCAAACCGGGAAACCAGCCCACCAGCCTGAGTTTTGTGGCCCAAACTCAGAAACCGGCAGCGCCCGAGTTTTGAGGCCCAAACTCGGAAACCGGCCCATCACCCGAGTTTTGTGGCCAAACTCGGAAACCATCCGCGCCCAGGTTTTGTGGCTCAACCTGGAAACCGAGCACCCGAGTTTTGAGGCCCAAACTCGGAAACCGTCCACCCGGTGGTTTTTCCCTGGCTCAACCACCAAACCGGAGCTGTAGAGGGGATGCACCGCCCGTGCACCCCGTCCACCGACACGTGTCCCCAGGTCCTCGACCCGAGCAACACCGTGCCCCGCAAGTCTCTGCTCGTCGCTGTCCCAGGCTGCCAGCCACCACAGCTGATCCTCAGACACTCCGGTCCCTCAGTCCAAGCCTCACGTCCGCCCTTCACTGCTCGATCCATCGGCATGGCACGTCCGTCGCACGGCACGCCCATCCTTCATCGCACCCAGTCCATCGGCACGACACGTCTCAACTTGACCTTCACCTTGCCCTCGATCACTGTCTCCGTGCTCGACACCTGCACAACACAAGCCAAAGAACATGCGCATCAAACCCGTTGACAATCACTCATCACTCAGAGACTCGGCATACACCCATGTATCCGCAATCTCCCCCTTGATGAGTGCATTGTCAACTACACACACAAATCATAATGAAAGAAGAAGGTAGGAGGAAGGAGAAGAGAGAACTCAACCAAATGACCCAAAAGCATAGCAAAGCCGAGAAAGGTCAAGTGGAAGAAGCGAGAACTTGGTCCCCAAAGACATGGGCAACGGCTCGACGCGACCAAGCAAAGCAAAGCTAGCCCTCAAGAAGAGGTAGAACAGGCTCAACACCGCTAGCAGAAAACAATTGAAAATCGGAGCTAAAGAATGGCAAAAATGCTAGTCCCTCAAGATAGAGGCACAGAGGCTCAACACAACTAGCACGAAAACCACTCCGAAACAATTGAAAAACAATCGAAAAGGTCTCCGAACCAATCGAAATCAAACTCGACGCCAACTGAGGAAAATGTTTGCTAGTCCCTCAAGACAGCGGCAACGGCTCAACACAACTAGCACACTTCCCTCGACAAGTGCAAGCAACCATGGACTCCCCCTTAGGTCCAACAAGAGAAGAGCATAAAGATCTGAAAATCTCCCCCTTAGCAAAAGCTCCCCCTTAATTGAACGCCAGGAGACATATGATTTGCAAAAACTCTCCCCCTTAGTTGAAAATGCACTTATCAAGCACAAACTCTTCCCTTGAGCCAACAAAACTCCCCCTTCTAAAATGCATATGAAGTCAGAAATGCAAGTTAGCAGCTTCAGGCATATAATCAAAAGAGTGCAAAAATGCTCTAATCGGTATAGCTCCAATGGCACAACTAAGCACTCAAATAGCGAAGGCTCAAACTGATCACACATACGAAATATGAGGCATATGAGCAAGTGAGCAGTTTTTAGCCAAAAAGATAGTCACCATCAGAATAGCACTACACATGTATAGATAGGAATCCAGACAAGTGCTAAACATGTATACAAGGTGAACTACCCCTAGCAAAGTTCAATCATCATGCATAGGAATGAAGCATATACTTGTGATTTCAGTTTTATATCGGAGTTTGCAGCGGTGAAATTCCACAAGTTCAAATTTAGCATGTGATTGCGAGAGGTTGAAAGCTTGTCTTTGCCTAACTTTTCAACCGTGCGAAGCCTATGCATATGCAATCAGAAGCTTAAAGCAACGGTTTCGGTCATACACTACACGGCTCAAGTTTAACTCAAAGTGCAATGAGAAACAGTCTCGATACCGTGAGGTGTTGACAAGCAATCTCATCTCGATCTTTTCAATTCACTAAAACTTGGTTCAAATTTTATACATGATATGAACAGACCAAGCAAGTGAATGATTCATAACTATAGACATAGCAACCTAGCATATATGAAAAGCACGAGAGAACTCAACATATCCTACACATGCTAGTTGCATATCTCAATGGTGAATATTTTCAGATTGTAAGTTATTAAGTAAATTCACCATTCCAAAATAGCTCAGCTCATAACATGTACTAGTGATCAGGAAGAGCATAAGCTACAAGCATCCATATAAGCATCAGAGCATACTAGATAGAGCATAGTTACATTCTAGTGATTATAAACATGAAGCTCAGAATGTAAATGCGTATGCTAAAATGCAAAGAAAAGAAACTCAAAAGAGTCAGTCTATACAAGATCAAAAAGGTTTCCCCCATCTAAAAGGGGAAACACACACCAAGCTCACCCCTCAACCGATTAAAGGTTGATTCGTCTAAAGGCTTGGTGAAAATATCAGCCAGTTGGTGATGAGTATCGACATGGCGAAGGTCGATATCACCCTTCTCCTGGTGGTCACGCAAGAAATGAAAGCGCACATCAATGTGTTTGGTTTTCGAGTGAAGCACGGGGTTCTTAGCAATGCTAATAGCACTCGTGCTGTCACAAAGCAAAGGCACGCGAGAAAAGCTCAAACCAAAATCACGCAAAGTGGCCATCATCCAGAGTAACTGGGAACAGCAGCTAGCCGCAGCAACATACTCAGCCTCCATGGTAGACTGGGCGACACTAGACTGCTTGCGAGAAGACCACGATACAAGAGAAGATCCAATAAATTGGCAAGTCCCAGAAGTGGACTTGTGCTCAATGCGACAACCAGCAAAATCGGCATCGGAATAACCACAAAGCGAGAGGGTGGAGGAAGCAGAATACCAAATCCCAAACTCAGGAGTGAAACGAAGGTACCTGAAGATGCGCTTCACCGCCTGACGGTGAGAAGTGCGCGACGACGCCTGAAAGCGCGCGCACAGACACACCGCGAACTGGATGTCCGGGCGTGTCGCCGTCAGGTAGAGCAGCGACCCCATCATGCTGCGGTACTCCTTCTGGTCCACTGTTTCTCCCTCCACATCCGCATCCAGGGCAGTCGTCGTCGACATGGGTGTTGGCAGAGGCTTGGCCTCACCCATATCGAAACGCTTTAGCAAGTCTTTGGTGTACTTGCCCTGGTGCACAAACGTCCCCTCCCAGGATTGCTTAATTTGCAACCCGAGAAAGAATGTCAGCTCGCCCATCATGCTCATCTCGAACTCCCTGCTCATAGTATCTGCAAACTTGGCAACCAAAGCGTGAGAAGAACCACCGAAAATGATATCATCCACGTAAATCTGGACCAAGAGCGTGTCTTTGCCTTGCCGGAGGAGAAAAAGCGTCTTATCTACACATCCCATTTTAAAACCCTTAGCAAGCAAAAAGGTTTTTAACCTATCATACCAGGCTCTAGGGGCTTGTTTCAAACCATATAAAGCTTTGTGAAGTTTAAAGACATGGTTTGGAAACTTGGGATTTTCAAAACCGGGGGGTTGCTCAACATAAACTTCTTCTTCTATGTAGCCGTTTAAGAAGGCACTCTTGACATCCATTTGAAAAAGTTTGAAACCTTTGGATGTAGCAAAGGCCAAGAGTATCCTAATTGCCTCCAAACGAGCTACAGGAGCAAACGTCTCCTCATAGTCTATCCCCTCCTTTTGACTATAACCCTTCGCTACAAGCCTGGCCTTGTTTCTAACAACGTGGCCATCCTCTCCTTGCTTGTTTTTGAAAACCCATTTTGTCCCAATAGGCTTACAGTCAGGTGGAGGCGGAACTAGAACCCAAACCCGATTTCGCTCGAAGTTTTCTAACTCCTCATGCATGGCATTTACCCAATCCGGATCCGTCAAAGCGTGTCCAACATCTCGGGGCTCAAAATTAGCAACAAAAGCAGAGTGAGCGAAATGAGAGATGTGCTGTGACCTGGAGCGAGTGACTCGCTCGCCGATGTCGCCGATCATCTGCTGAGGGGGGTGCTGGCGCTGGATGTGTCGTGGCGCCTCCCGGGATGAGGTGACCTCCCCCTCAACAGCAGCTGGTTCCACCCCGGGTACAAAAGGTACCGCACGAGGTGGAGGATCCCACGGCCCCCAGGAAGAAGAGGTGTCGGGGCCGTGAGTCATCGTCGAGGCCGCTCTTTGCGGCGCGGCAGGTGGAGGGGGTGCTGGATCATCCATACCTTCAGCACCCTCGTCCTCGTCATCAAAAAGAGGCTCTCCAACCTCATGATCACCTGCACGCTCAAAACGAGAAGAAGGACAAACCATGGTCTCGTCGAAGGTGACATCGGATGTCTCCATGACTCGGTTAGTGTCAAGGTTAAGTACACGATAAGCTCGAGTGTGAGTGCCATAACCCAAAAACACACCGTCAGAAGAACGAGATTCAAATTTGTCCAAGTTGCCCTTTTTGAGTATAAAACAGTGGCAACCAAAAACTCGAAAATAACTCACCTTGGGCAGTTTTCCAAAACGCAACTCATAAGAAGTCTTTTTCAAGAAAGCTCTCAGAAAAATGCGATTGGAAATATAGCATGCAGTGTTCATAGCTTCGGCCCAATAGCGCCTAGGAGTCCTATGCTCATCGAGCATCGTCCTGGCCATCTCAACAAGGGTCTGATTCTTCCTCTCTACAACACCATTTTGGGGCGGTGTGTAGGGGGAAGAAAACTGATGCTCCAAGCCAAGGCGGTTACAAAACTTCTCAAAATCTGAATTTTTGAATTCGGAACCATTATCACTTCTAATAGCTCGCATCGAGTTCAAAGGGAACTCGTTCTGAAGACGCAAAATCAGATTGCGAGCGCAGGAGAAAGTCTCAGTCTTCTTAGTCAAAAAGAAGACCCACGAATATCTCGAAAAGTCGTTAACAACAACCAAAACATACCACTTGCCACCAACCGAGCTCACCCGAGCCGGACCAACAAGGTCCATGTGTAAAAGCTCTCCGGGGTGCGAGGTCACGACCTTAGTCACTGGATGGTGGGGAGCGGCAACCATCTTCCCATGTCTGCAAGAATGGCAAACTAGATCCTTCTCCATCGAAAGCTTGGGCAATCCTCGGATTAGGCCAAGTGAGCTAAGTCTTGCAAGCAAGTCGAAGCTTAAATGACCGAGCCTCCTATGCCACTTCCAAAGATTGGAGGAAGAAGGACTAGCCAAAAGACAGCGAGAAGAACCAAACGACTCCGAGAAATTCGCGCGAAAGACTTTCCCAAAGGGCGAAATCAGACATACAAGATCGCCCTGAGGATCTAAGATGCGACTAAGGTTCGGTTTAAAACGAATCTCATAGTCATCATCAAAAAGTTGCGAAACAGAAAGCAAGTTAAAATGCAGGTTAGAAACAAGAGCAACATCGCGCAACACAAAGTGCTCATTTACCCGCACCGTTCCGCGAGACAACACCTTACCTTTACTATTGTCGCCGAAGGTTATGTACTCCTTTCCGGCAACCGGGCTAAGGCTGGAGAACCACTTGGCGTTTCCGGTCATGTGCCTCGAGCAACCGGAATCCACCAACCAAATGTCCTCCAACCGCCTTACCTACATCAATAAAAAGACATAGGGTGAGCATACGGTCCAACACTAGGGTTAGTGAAGTAAGGAGAATACCAGTGTTGGGCCGGCTGCTCAAAAGAACGGTTAGTGTAAAAACTATTCCTAGCCTGTCTACGGGGGTAGCGATCACCACGTACAGGAAAACATGGTCCGCTGGGAAGAAGCGCTCACCGCGGTACTCAACCTGCGGTGACGGAAAGCGCTCAACTAAGCCTCCGCCACGGGGTCCGTTACCTGCAAAAGCAGGACCCCGTCGGGCACGCTCTCTACGAGACCTACGCCTAGGAGCCTGGGGCTCAACTGCTCTAGCGTCTCTCCTCGGAGCTCTCTCTTACCTAGGCCTAACAAACTGAGGTGCTGGACCTCTAGGCCTAGTCTCCCTCCTAGGGGCTCTCATCTCCTGCCTAGGCCGGGGACCTTGACGTCCGGACCTAGCAGCTCTCCCCTGAGCCTTCGGCACATGTCCACCATGAGCTGGATGGTACATGTCCGGGTTCTCCATCTCCCGAGCACGGCGCGCCTCTCGCTTGCGCCGGAAACAGAACTCGATCAAGTGACCATCCCTCCCACAGAAATCACACTGGTACCTCACCGCACGCAAAGGGGGTTGTTGGTGACCAGGGCTGTGGGTGTGGTTCACTTTGCCCTCCTGAGGCAAACACTCCTCTCTAATGGGTGGCATAGCATCAAGCTTGTTCTTGAGGTGGTTTGGCTTGGGTGCCCAAATTTGGTTCTTGGGAGGAGCTCTCGGGGGTTCCTCAACCACACCATCTTTGGTGGTAGGCTTGGCAGGCTCTTTGGGTGGAAGTTTGGCAAGCTTGAGAGTAGTGGTGGAGTTAGGCTTCTCACATGGATTCAAACCACTCGACTCTCCAATCTTCCCAAAAGCAGAAGGATCAACACCCTGAGCAAAACCTACACCAGGAGCCCCAGCAGCTCGCTTGAATTGGAAGATCATCATCCCGAGCTGCGGCTCACTACAGGAGACCCATGACAAGATGGTCCGAAGGTATGTGTTTTCTTCCTCGGTTTGCATCTTGCCATGCTTTACATTGGCAATCTCCAGCTCCAAGCCCTCGCACAAAACGCACCTCGCCACACTAGTGCTACCTGAGTTGGCCTCCTCAAGAGACACAATCTTAGCATTCTTCTCTGCCAACTCAGATTGCAAGACAGGACAAGTCTTGCACGCACCCAACAAGGAAGGTCTAGCCTTCAGCTCATCTAGCTCTCCTACCAACGCAACATACTTACCTCTCAAAGTGAGAAGGTCAGTCATGTGCGCGGTGCACGATTCACACTCCGCCTCCTCCGACATAACCACGGTGGATCGAGCGAACTCAAGCTCCTTCACCGTGTCCTCCCACTTCTGCCTGAACTCCTTGCGCTCTCTAGCGGCACGCCTAAGCAGTTTATCTTGGCTAAGGAGGGCAGCGGTCAACTTCTCTACCTCGGAGGAAAGCTCGTCGTAGGTGAGAGATACCTGGGAGGTGTCGTCGTCGTCGTCGTTCCGAGGCGTATGTTCCAGCTCGCCTCCGACCTCATCTCCAAGCGCCATGGTACACAAGCCTCCGTCGCCGGCGAAGAAGCACAAGCCGTTGAACTTGTCCTCTAGCTTCTTCTTCACGGACTCGTCATCGCTGGAGCCAGCGGAGTCGTCATCCGAGCCGTCGACGTCGCTGAGCGTGGCGAAGAAGGCACGCTGCTCAGCCTGCTGCTTCTCCAAGTACTTCTTCTTGATGTACTCCTTGTCGAAGCCGCCCCGCTTCTTGTGTCTTGGGGGAACGTGCTTCTCCTTGTACTTGGAGTCGCGCTTGCGCCCTTGATCGCCCTTCCCCGAATGCTTGTTCTTCTTGGGGCAGTTGGCGATGAAGTGGTCGGGGTCTCCACACTCGTAGCATCCCGTGCGTCCTCCTCCACGACGGCGGTTCATGCGGTTGTTGTGGAACCGCGAGAACCGGTTGGCAAGCAAAGCCAACTCGTCGTCTCCCAACGTCACCAGCTGGTCCTCTGTAACAGAAAAGAGACAGGAAAGAGCAAAGCCAGCTGAAGGGTTAGAGGAAGAGCCGGAAACCAAAGCCATGGACGGGCGAGAAGGATTTTCAAAACAAGCCCTCGCCATAGCATCAATCTCACTGGACTTGAGCTTACTGAAGAGCTCGTCGCAAGTGAGGGTCTCATAGTTAGGTGATTCAATGATCGCCTGAACTTTGGAATCCCACACCGACCGATCAAGAGTATGCAAGAGCTTCAAAGCACGCTCATGATCGTCAAAAGGCAACTGCTCCTTGTTAGCCCTCATCCTATTGACAATCACCTGAAAGCGAGCGAATAAACTTTCTATGCTCTCGCCAGGCTGATGTCGAAAGTTCTCATACTCACGCTTGAACAACTCGTAGAGTCGGGTTTTGACTTGAGAGGTACCCTCATGGAAACGCATGAGGGTGTCCTAGATCTCCCGAGCCGTAGCAAGATGAGAAACACGATCAAACTCACCCATGCTCAAACAAGAAAAGAGAGCATTACGGGCTCGGCTATTGGCATCGTGCTCATTGATCTGTTGCTGAGAAACACGAGCAGCCAAGACCACGTAATCAGCAGAGTTGCAAATATCCCAAATAGAAGCACCCAAACTCTGCAGATAGGCCGACATGCGTATCTTCCAATACGCATAGTTCGTCCCATCGAAAAACGGCGGTTTGCCCACGCCGCGATCCATGTCGCCTTCGGTGGATCTGGAACCGGCTAAGGTGGAAGATCCTTAACCTGCTCCGATACCAATTGAAGGACCGAGAAGCTAACCGAAAGCGACCAGAGGGGGGGTGAATGGGAGCTTCAAAATTTCCTTTCGGAAACTAGATGCCACTGTCCCAAAATCAACCCCAAGAGTGAACCCTAGAGCTTGCTAATGTCCACGACCCTGGATGTAGGGTGGATGCTTCCTAGAGGCACAGCGGGACACTAGACAACCCTAGAAAGCCAACGCAAAAGACGGAACTCGAATCCGATCAAGAACGAACGAACCGCGAATGAAAACGCGCGAAACTGGATCGACCGGACTCAGGCCAGCGTCCGGTCAGCAGGGACCGGACGCGTCCGGTCAACAAAAATCGGCTCTGGAACCTTACTGTTCGCGACCGGACTCACGAGTACGGAGCGTCCGGTCGAGAGCGGTGCGTCCGGTCAGAAGCGAACAAGCACGATAAACAGTGGGAACGGTGCGTCCGGTCAAAACGTGAACAGAGCGTCCGGTCAAAGTGAAGAACATGGCAACGTGCTGTTCATCGACCGGACTCACGGACCGAGCGTCCGGTCACCCCGACTGAGCGTCCGGTCGACTCGCAGCAGCCCTGTTCGTCCACCGATTTGCCTCTATCTCACCCAAAACAATTCCTCTAGGGATCAACCTTGGTGAGATGAGTCACAAGGAGTATAGTGAGCTATCTCTAAGAGATCATGGCTCGAACCTATTTGCAAATCGATGAATCGAAGAATTTCGGGGGAAGGGAGAAAACTTGACCCGAAACGAAAAATCGATCGATCTCCTAGACCGTGAGGTTAGTGGATGATTCCTTCAGTGGAAAGAAGTGCCCCACGATCTAGAACAACTTGGTTCAAACGGAATTGCAAAAGATGAACCGAGCAAAGAGATCAAGCGACGGGAAAATCGTGGAAAAAAAAGGATTCCGCAAAGAACACGAACACAACGGAAATCACAGCCACGAATTGCAAGCCGAAGCGCAAACACACGCTACGACAAGGAGGTTACGACCTCCTTTCCTCAAAATCAACAGTACACAGAGTTGCAAGTCTCTCTGCGGATCTCAGCTACAGCAGGGGATGGGAGAGCAGGAAATCCTAAGTGCGAAAGAGCAAATGACTGAGATAACTGAGATAGGGAGGAGGGTGTCTCCCCTGGACTACTTATACTAACCTAGACTAAGCCTATTTCCTACTCTACCCCTCTCTAAACTAATTACAGAGCGAACCAGCTAAACCCTAAGGCTATTCTGGTCCAACCCGCGGTGGTAGGTAGATCCAACGGCCACGCCCGCACAACTCGTCCGCGTTGCCTTCACGCAACCTTCCGATTGCCGCCACGTGCCGTCCTCGCTCTGCACCCCCGGTTTTGTGGCCCAAACCGGGAAACCAGCCTTTTCCAGCAACCCCCGGTTTTGAGGCCCAAACCGGGAAACCAGCCCACCAGCCTGAGTTTTGTGGCCCAAACTCAGAAACCGGCAGCGCCCGAGTTTTGAGGCCCAAACTCGGAAACCGGCCCATCACCCGAGTTTTGTGGCCAAACTCGGAAACCATCCGCGCCCAGGTTTTGTGGCTCAACCTGGAAACCGAGCACCCGAGTTTTGAGGCCCAAACTCGGAAACCGTCCACCCGGTGGTTTTTCCCTGGCTCAACCACCAAACCGGAGCTGTAGAGGGGATGCACCGCCCGTGCACCCCGTCCACCGACACGTGTCCCCAGGTCCTCGACCCGAGCAACACCGTGCCCCGCAAGTCTCTGCTCGTCGCTGTCCCAGGCTGCCAGCCACCACAGCTGATCCTCAGACACTCCGGTCCCTCAGTCCAAGCCTCACGTCCGCCCTTCACTACTCGATCCATCGGCATGGCACGTCCGTCGCACGGCACGCCCATCCTTCATCGCACCCAGTCCATCGGCACGACACGTCTCAACTTGACCTTCACCTTGCCCTCGATCACTGTCTCCGTGCTCGACACCTGCACAACACAAGCCAAAGAACATGCGCATCAAAACCGTTGACAATCACTCATCACTCAGAGACTCGGCATACACCCATGTATCCGCACCGAACTGCACTGGGAGGGTTATCTGTCCAACGAGCATGGATGGTTTACCTGGTACGATGCCCCAAAAGGGGAAATTCGCCGGCAACAAATCCCGCTTGGAGTAGTCGAGTTCGCGGAAAGCTGATGAGAAGATGATGTTGAGGGTGCTTCCGCCATCGACGAGGACTTTGCGGTAGCGGCAGTTGGAGATCACCGGGTCGATGACGAGAGGAAAACGCCCTGGATACTTGTCGTCCGACCATTGGTCCTCCCTGGAGAAGGTGATGGGGCGCTCCGACCAGTCGAGGTAGCGAACGTTGGCGGGGTCGTCGGTGATGGCCGCGACAGAGGCGATGTCGCATCGTACTTGGCGCCGCTTCTGCTCAGTCTCGATGACGACGTTGCCGCCGAAGATGGTGAGGGTCCTCGCTGGTGCACGGAAAGCGGGCTCATTGTTGTCGGCGTCCTTGTATTTGTCATTGTTGATTCGCGGCCGCTTGTCCTCGCTCCTGCGGACGTTGCGGGCGATGGTGTCGCATTCGCGCATGGAGTGTCTGGTGCCTTTGTGGAGCGGACACGAGACATTGAGGAGCTTCTCATAGTCGTTGTCGTAGGTGCGCCTTGGCCGAGTCTTGGTGTTGGCGATGTAGCGGCGGTCGTGCCGACGGTGGTCTATTCTCGGACGGGAAGACTCTGGCCGATCGTGCCGGCGATCTCGGTAGTCGCGATGGTCGCGCTACTTCGAGCGGTGGTCGCGTCCTTCATTGCGTCGTTCGTTGCGACGATCGTCCTCACGGCCACGCTCCTGGGACCGTGATCGGCGACGCGGGCGTTCATGGTGACGATGGGCGTCGTCGACGTCGGCGTAAGAGTTGGCGATCGTCATTAGTTCGGTGACTGTGGTTACCTTTTTTCGGATGATCTTATCGCGGAGCTCCTTATGGCGTAGACCGTTGGAGAACGTAGAGATGGCTTCAGCATCGGCGATCTCCGGAATCGTGAGCCGCATGGTGGAGAATCGTCGGATGTAGCTTCAGAGGCCTTCGTTGTGCTCCTGGTGGACGTTCTGGAGATCATAGCGCGTTCCTGGCGGAACGCAGGTGGCGCTGTAAGTCTTGATGAAGACTTCCTTCAGTTGCTCCCAGGTGTCGATGGAGTTCTCGGCGAGCTTGTGGAGCCAGCTGTTGGCCGAAGATGACAGCATTACGGGGATGTACTTGGCCATCACGTCGGATCCTCCGCCAGCTGCCTGAATGGCGATTTCGTACGTGGTAAGCCACTGCTCTGGGTTAGCCTTTCCATCGTACTTGTCCACCATGGTGACTTTGAAGCCCCGAGGCCATTGGACGGCACAGAGCCGGGAGGTTAAAGGGCGTGGCCCTGTCGAGGCGTCGGGAGCCGGAGCTTGATCGCAAGCGCGATTGCCTTGGGAGACTTCCTGGTCGCGACGTGGCGGCGATCTCCGTGGCTTGGAGGCGTTCCGCTGTACGACGATCCGGAGGGTGAGGCATAGCGGCCTCTCTCGTTGCACTGTACAGTGGCAGCTTTGACATGGGCGACAACCTTCTGTAGCTCCAGGGTCAGCGGAAGCTTGGAGAGTTCGTTGTAGACGACGACAAGGTTGGCGCTTGGGGTCGGGTAGACGGGTTGATCCTCGACCCTGTCGAACTCGTAGATGAGGTCACGGCCTCCAGCTTGGTCGCGCTCCCGATGTCGCTCGTTGTCGCGATGCTCCCGGTCACGGCGCTCCTGGTCGCGTCGTTCGTCGTCCCGCCGGCGTTGCCGGTCGATGTTGCGTTGCTCCCGATTGGCGCGTTCGCCTTCCGCTTCATTCGGCGGTGGGGGGCTATCGGCGGAGACGTTGAAGATAAAGCTGTCGCGATACGACGGGAAGTCGGCCCCAGAGTCGGTGGAGATGACGGTCGTAGACCGCGTGGAGGTGGAGCCGTTTGTCATGGTAGATCGGGACGCCGAACTTTCTGGCACATTGTCACCGGAGATCTCTTGTAGAGTCACCATGCCGACGAATGGAGATGGAGTCGTTCGATCGCGCTTGCTGGTCGGAGCCATCTGGTCGGAGCCGAGAGATTGGAGCTGGTCGGAGAGCCGTCGCAGCGCCTGGTGCTGATATGTAGGATCCACACCATGTAGCCCGAAGGGCATGGACGTTGGAGACGATGCGCGACGATGAGTCAGATGCCGATCTGATCTGGGGCGGCGGGTGGGTCGCGCGCTTGAAACTCCCAATGGTGTACCTGAAAATTGCTCAAGGCAAGATTGGTCGGAAAGCTGTATGTGAGCTACCTTGATGGCGTCGATGCATTCTGCAAGTCCTTGGTTGGCTCGGTCGATGGCTTCGATCAGGTCGTCGCAAGGGACGATTCTTGGCGGACGGCGTGTCGGCTTGATGACGTTGCGGATGGGCGGCAGAGCGTCCGGCGCAGGGAGCTACGCAAATTCCATGATTTCTGGAGCGGGAGCGTGGTCGCCCACGGTCCAGATCATAGATCCGATCTGAAAAGTGGTGCCCGACTCCGGAAGAACCATGGAGCGAGGGAAAGTAACCGCTTGGCAGATCATGGTGTCGTAGCACACACCCCCTACCTGGCGCACCAACTGTCGACGAAATATGGTCGATAGACTACCGAGGGGTATGCCCAAGGTAGTAGATTGAGCGGCGGAGGCGTGCGAGACGTCTGCAAAGCGTAAACACAAGGACGAGAGACGGCGATTTAGACAGGTTCGGGCCGTCAAGTCGCCGTAATATCCTACGTCCTGTGTTCTAGTGGCTGGTTTGTATTATGAGATCGGGTGATCAGATGTGTTTTGAGGGGGTCCCTGCTCGCCTTATATAGCCAGGGAGCAGGGTTATAACTTGCCAAATCCTAACAGATTACAATTGGTTCCTTTTGGCAAGGAATCTGGGTCTATCTATTCGGATCTTCCTTGTCGAGCAAGTCATTAGGAGAGTCCTTGGCGGCTGTAACGGCCTGGTCACGAGCCGCAAGGCCTTCTGGTTGGGCCGTGTCTGTAGGAGAGCCCAAATCGTGCCATGGGGGTATACAGGTGTAATATCCCCACACAATTTGCTGTCACAGATAAAATTTTGCGAAGTAAGACAACCTGTAGTGATATGTTGTTGACTACGAGGATCAAAACTTGACATGCCCTTCAAAACACGCCAAATCTGCTTCAAGTCTCCAAAAAAAACTTTCAATGCCATTATGAAGGGATGAATGCAAGAAATTAAACACCTCATACTTTCTTGAGGCGGCCCTGAATGATTCCGAAACTCTGGTATATGATACGTGTGTTGGTGTTAGGAACCGAGGGGATGTAACCGGGTTGACAAGTGAATTTGTATCTAGGAGGGGGCCGCAGCAAGATCCGGCGAGCCGATCGGGAAAGATGGTGCACGCAAAGATTTATACTGGTTCGGCCAAGAACAACCCTATATCCAGTGTGCTGCGTTTGTGTTCTCGAGAGGGGAATACAAACTGGTCGAGAGAGAGGTTGGCTCTCAAGTCACTGATTGTGTTGAGCAGGTGCTCGTGTATGAGAGTAGGATCTTAGTGAATCTATCTCCCTTTCTTTGCTACGCGAGTGTTTGTGGTCTGCTTGTTTTTTGCCCGTTGTTTTTTGCAAGGAGTGCACAGGGTTATGAAGGACCGAAAGTGCTACCAGAAAGCGACCAGAGGGGGGTGAATGGGAGCGTCAAATTTTCCTTTCGGAAACTTGTAACTACTGTACCGAAAATCAACCCCAAGAGCAAGAACGATGCGCGTGATGTCCACGACCCAAGAGAATGGGTGGATGTTCCCTAGGAACACAGTGGGACACCACAAAAATTCCCTCGCCCAAGTTCACGCAGGTCAACTAGTGACAGGATGAACTTTGGGTAACCTCAACCTCCCCCGAGCAACGCGAGGGGGATTCAGGCTATTTTGTAAAGCGAGAAGCCTGATTTCTGTAGAGCACGAAGTCTGGAATCCAATGCAACAAGCGGATCTCAAATCGTAAGTCGGACGAACAAACTGTGGACGAAAACGCGCAGGACAGACTCGACCGGACTCTACCTGCGTCCGGTCACTGACCACCGGACGCGTCCGGTCACAAGAAATCAGTTCTGGACCCTTACTGTGTTGGACCGGACTCTGGGAAGCAGCGCGTCCGGTCGTTACGAGAGCGTCCGATCAATTCGGACAAAAATAGGGAACAGTACCAGAGGCGAGTCCGATCACTCAAAGGAACAAGCGTCCGGTCAGATTGCTAAAAAGACTGAGAAAAATGTTCATCGACCGGACTCTTGACCTAGCGTCCGGTCATCCCGACTCGGGCGTCCGATCACCGAGATATCCCACTGTTCATCCATCGATTTGATTCAAACTCACCCAAAACGAAACCTCTAGGGTTCAAACTTGGTGAGATGAGTCACAAGGAGGATAGTGAGCTATCTCTAAGAGATCATGGCTCGAACCTATCCCCAAATCGATGAATCGAAGAATTTTGGGAAAGGGAGAAAAACTTGACCCGAAAGGAAAATCGACCGATCTACTAGCTCGTGAGGTTAGAGGAGAAATCCTTCGGTGGAAAGAGGTGCATCACGATCTAGAACATCTTGGTTCAAACGGATTTGCAAAAGATGCACCAAGTAGAGAGATCGATCAACGGGAAAATCGAGGAGAAAAGCAACCTGCGAAGAACACGAACAAAACGCGAATCACAACCATGGATTTGCAATAGTGTGGCTACCACACGCTACAACAGTGAGATTACGGTCTCACTTCCTCAAAAACTCACGGACACAGAGGTATTGTTCTCTTCTCTATGGATCTCAGTTCGCTACAGCAGAGGATGGGGAGAGCAGGAGAACCTAAAAGGCAAAATAGCAAATGACTGAGATAGCATGGGAGGAGGGTGTCTCCCTCTACTTATCCTAATTATATTTCCTACTCTACCCCTCTCTAATTACAGAGCGAGCCAGCTAAACCCTAGGGTTATTCTAGACCAACTCAAGGTAGATGTTGATCCGACGACCACGCCCGCACAACTGGTAGCGTTGCCTCGACGCAACCTCACCGATTGCCGCCACGTGCCGCCACCGCTCCGCTCGTCCTTTTCCCGGACTTCGCCCCCAGTTTTGAGGCCCAAACCGAGAAACCAGCCTTCACGACCAACCCCCGGTTTTGAGGCCCAAACCGGGAAACCAGCCGTCCATCGCCTGAGTTTTGTGGCCCAAACTCAGAAACCCGCAGCACCCAGGTTTTGAGGCCCAAACCTGGAAACCGTCCTCAGCCCGAGTTTTGTGGCCCAAACTCGGAAACCATCAGCGCCCAGTTTTTGAGGCCCAAACCTGGAAACCGTCCACTCGGTGGTTTTTCTGTGGCTCAACCACCAAACCGAGCCGTAGAGGGGATGCACCGCCCGTGCACCCCGTCCACCGACACATGTCCTCAGGTCCTCGACCCAAGCAACACCGTGCCCACAAGTCTTCGCTCGTCGCTGTCCCAGGCTGTCAGCCACCACAGCTGATCCTCGGGCCACCGGTCCCTCAGTCCAAGCCTCACATCCGCCCTTCGCCACTCTCGGTCCATCGGCATGACACTTCTCTACTTGACCTTCACCTTGCCTCTGATCACTATATCCGTGCTCGACACCTGCACAACACAAGCCAAAGAACATGCGCATTATCTCAGTTGACAATCACTCATCACTCAGAGACTCGGCATACACCCATGTATCCGCAATCTCCCCCTTGATGAGTGCATTGTCAACTACCAACACAAATCATAATGAATAGAGGAAGTAAGGAAGAAAGAGAGAGAACTCGACCAAATGACCCAAAAGCATAGCAAAGCCGAAGAAGGTCAAGTGGAAAGAGCAAGACAACTTGGTTCCCAAAGACATGGGCAACGGCTCGACGCAACCAAGCAAAGCAAAGCTAGCCCTCAAGAAGAGGTAGAACAGGCTCAACACCGCTAGCGAGAAAACTCGATACCAATTGGAAAATCAACTGAAAATCAAGCAAAATAGAGCTAGCCCTCAAGAAGAGGCAGAACGGGCTCAACACCGCTAGCGAGGAGGTTCGATACCAATTGAAGAGAGCTAGAAATTAGCTGAAGAGCATAAAAAGCAAAGGTGCTAGTCCCTCAAGAAAGAGGCAAAGGCTCAACGCAACTAGCTACCAAACAGTGCTCTGAACCAACTGTTACTAGCTCGAAAACACAGCAGCGAGCAAACTCCCCCTCGAATAGTGCACACAACCAGGAAATCCACATGATTTGTCAATTTTCTCCCCCTTAGTTGAAAATGCACCATCAAGCAAATTTCTCCCCCTTGACAGAATAACTCCCCCTTCTAAATGCATATGATTAAAAAATGCAAGTTAGCAGCTTCAGGAATATAGTCGATAGAAAAGGAAGATGCTCGACAGAGTGCTGATCCGATGACTCATAAAATGCACAGAATGCTAGCAAAGGCTCAAACTGATCACTAAATACGAAATCTGAACATTTGAGCAATAAGAGCAGTTTTCAGCCAAAAAGGTATTCACCATCAAAATAGCACGAAGCATGTATAGATAGGAAGTCAAACAAGTGCTAAACATGTATACAAGGTGAACTACCCCTAGCACAGTTCAATCATCATGCTATAGAAAGAAACATAGACTTGCGTAACAAATTTTATCAGAGTTGCAACGGTTAAATTACACAAGTTTAAATTTCAGCATATGATTGTGAGAGGTTGAAAGCTTGTCATCGCCTAACTTTTCAACTGTGCGAAGCCTATGCAGAAGCAATCAGAAGCTTAAAGCAACAGTTTCGGTCATACACTACACAGCTCAAGTTTAACTCAAAGTGCAATGAGAAACAGTCTCAAAACTGTGATGTGCTGACAAGCAATCCCATCTCGATCTTTCCAAAATACTTGACTTGATTCATAATTTAAAGCAGAATATGAACATACCAAGCAAGTGAATGACTCAGAACTAGAGACATAGCAACCTAGCATATATGAAAAGCACGAGTGAAATCTACACATCCTACACATGCTAGTTGCATATCTCAATGGTGAATATTTTTAGGTTTATTACACAAGTTCACCGTTCACAAAATGGCTCAGCTCACAACATGTATCAGTGATCAGAAAGAGCATAAGCTATAAGTAAAGCATCGGAGCATACACTATACAGAGCATAGTCACTTTCTAAGTATTATATACATGAAGCTCTGAATGTAAATATGCAATATGAAATACAGAAAAGATGCAAGAAGAAACCAATTGAAAAACAAAAAGTCAGTTTATAATAAAAGAACCAAAATGTTTCCCTCATCTAAAAGGGGAAACACACACCAAGCTCACCTCTCAACCTAGCAAAAGTTGATTGGTCCAAAGACTTGGTGAAAATATCAGCCAACTGATGATGAGTATCGACATGGCGAAGGTCGATATCACCCTTCTCATAGTGGTCTCGCAGAAAATGAAAGCGCACATCAATGTGTTTGGTCTTCGAGTGCAGCACGGGGTTCTTAGCAACGCTAATCGCACTCGTGCTGTCACAAAGCAAAGGAACACGAGAAAAGCTCAGACCAAAATCACGCAAAGTGGCCATCATCCAGAGTAACTGGGAACAGCAGCTAGCCGCAGCAACATACTCAGCCTCCGTGGTAGACTGGGCGACACTAGACTGCTTACAAGAAGACCACGATACAAGAGAAGAACCAATAAACTGGCAAGTCCCAGAAGTGGACTTGCGATTAATACGGCAACCAACAAAATCAGCATCAGAGTATCCGCAAAGCGAGAGGGTGGAGGAAGCAGAATACCAAATCCCAAACTCAGGAGTGAAGCATAAGTACCTCATAATGCGCTTGACTGCCTGACGGTGAGAAGTGCGTGGCGACGACTGAAATCGCGCGCACAGACACACCGCGAACTGAATGTCCGGGCGTGTCGCCGTCAGGTACAACAGCGACCCGATCATACTCCGGTATTCCTTTTGGTCCACAGCTTCTCCATCCACATCCGCATCCAGGGCCACCGTAGTCGGCATCGGTGTTGGAAGAGGCTTGGCCTCACCCATGTCAAACTTCTTCAGGATGTCCTTGGTGTACTTGCCATGTGCACGAACGTCCCCTCTCGGGATTGCTTGATTTGCAACCCGAGGAAAAACATCAACTCGCCCATCATGCTCATCTCAAACTCCCTGAAGGACCGAGAATGCAACCAGCAAGGCGACCAGAGGGGGGGTGAATGAGAGCTTCAAATTTTCCTTTCGGAAACTAGTAGCCACTATCCAGAGAATCACCCCAAAAGCAAACCTCAGAGCTTGCAAGTGTCCACGACCCTAGATGTAGGGTGGATGCTTCCGAGAAGCACAGCGGGACACTACACAACTCTGAAAGCCAACGCAAAAGACGAAAATCAAATCCGACAACTAACGAACGAACTGCGAACGAAACAGCGTGAAACAGCTACGACCGGACTCACTGGTGCGTCCGGTCAGTAGGCACCGGACGCGTCTGGTCGAGTGAAATCCAAATTTGGACCTCTCTGAGTTGGACCGGACTCACAGAGAGGAGCGTCCGGTCACAACCCGCTAGCGTCCGGTCAGGCACAGACAAAGCAGTGAACAGTGACGCCGTTGCGTCCGGTCAAGCAAAGACTCGTGCGTCCGGTCAACGCGTACAGAAGAATCGCAAGGAACATCCAATGACCGGACTCTGGAGGTGCGTCCGGTCAGTCTGTGTCCAGCGTCCGGTCAAGACCAAAATGAACACAGAGAGTGTTCAACCACCGGACGCACTGCCCTAGCGTCCGGTCGTCACGAATCAAGCGTCCGGTCACCCTGACAATGAACTGTTCGCCCACCGACTCAACTCGATCTCACCCAAAACAAATCCTCTAGGGATGAAACTTGGTGAGAGGAGTCACAAGGAAGATAGTGAGCTATCTCTAAGAGATCATGGCTCGAACCTATCTCCAAATCGATGAATCGAAGAAATTCGGGGGAAAGAAGAAAAGCTTGACCCGAAACTAAAATCGACCGATCTCCTAGACCGTGAGATTAGAGGTGAATTCCTTCGGTGGAAAGAAGTGCCTCACGACCTAGGAGAACTTGGTTCAAATGGATTTGCAAAAGATGAACCGAGCAAAGAGATCGAGCGACGAGAAAAAACATGGAGAAAAAGGATTCCGCGAAGAACACGAACAAAACGCGAATCACAACCACAAATTGCAATCGTGTGGCTACCACACGCTACAATAGTGAGATTACGGTCTCACTTCCTCAAAATCTTATGAACATAGAGGTATTGTTCTCTTCTCTGTGGATCTCAGGTTCGCTAAAGCAGGGGAGAGGGAGAGCAGGAAAACCTAGAAGCAAAAGAGCAAATGACTGAGATAGGAAGCGAGGAGGGTGTCTCCCTCTATTTATCCTATTCCTAATTCCTATTCTACCCCTCTCTACTTACAGAGCAAGCCAGCTAAACCCTAAGGTTATTCTGGACCAACTCGGTGGTAGGTAGATCCGACGGCCACGCCCACACAACTCGTAGCGTTGCCTCGACGCAACCTCCCGATTGCCGCCACGTGTCACCACCGCTCCGTGTCCTTTTCCTGGACGTCGCACCCCCGGTTTTGAGGCCCAAACCGGGAAACCAGCCTTCACAGCCAACCCTCGGTTTTGGGGCCCAAACCGGGAAACCAGCCCACCAACATCTGAGTTTTGAGGCCCAAACTCAGCAAACCCGCTGTGCCCAGGTTTTGAGGCTCAAACGTGGAAACCGTCCTCAGCCCGAGTTTTGTGGCCAAACTCGGAAACCATCCACGCCCAGGTTTTGAGGCCCAAACCTGGAAACCGTCCACCCGATGGTTTTTCTCTGGCTCTACCACCAAACCGACGCCGTAGATGGGATGCACCGCCCGTGCATCCCGTCCACCGACACGTGTCCCCAAGTCCACGACTCAGGCAACACATGACCGCAAGTCTTCGCTCGTCGCTGTCCCAGGCTGCCAGCCACCACAGCTGATCCTCGGGCCACCAGTCCCTCAGTCCAAGCCTCACGTCCGCCCTTCGCCACTCTCGGTCCATCGGCACGGCACGTCTCTACTTGACCTTCACCTTGCCTCGGATCACTGTCTCCGTGCTCGACACCTGCACAACACAAGCCAAAGAACATGCGCATCATCCGAGTTGACAATCACTCATCACTCAGAGACTCGGCATACACCCATGTATCCGCAATTTCCCCCTTGATGAGTGCATTGTCAACTACCAAAACAAATCATAATGGAAAGAAGAAGAGAAAAGAAAGAGAAGAGAGAACTCGACCAAATGACCCAAAAGCATAGCAAAGCCGAAGAAGGTCAAGTGGAAAGAGCGAAACAACTTGGTTCCCAAAGACATGGGCAACGGCTCGACGCAACCAAGCAAAGCAAAGCTAGCCCTCAAGAAAAGGTAGAACAGGCTCAACACCGCTAGCAAATACCAATTCAAAAAATCAAAGCAAAATGCTAGTCCCTCAAGATAGAGGCACAGAGGCTCAATACAACTAGCAAAGAAAGCTTGATACCAAAGCCTTTCGGCCAACAGGAAGCAGCAAGTACTCACCCTCGAATAGTGCAAACAACCAGGAAGGCTCCCCCTAACCAACTGGAGGGTTATGATTTGCAAATTTCTCCCCCTTAGTTGAAAATGCACCATCAAGAAACAATGCTTCGCCTCAGAAAATGCACCAACAAAAAGTGCCAACACGCAGATTTCTCCCCTTCCAAAATGCATATGAGTCAAAAAGCAAGTTAGGAGCTTCAGGAGTATACTCAAAAGAGTGCAAAGATGCTCTATAGAGTTCTAATCCGATGACTCAACAAATGAACAGAATGCTAGCAAAGGCTCAAACTGATCACTAAGAAAATGAAATATGAACATGTGAGCAGTTTTTAGCCGAAAAGGTATTCACCATTAAAATAGCACAAGACATGTATGGACATGAAGTCAAACGTGCTAAGCATGTATACCAGGTGAACTACCCCTAGCACAGTTCAATCATCATGCTGATACCAATTGAGACATATAATTATGATTTCAAATTTTAATCGGAGTTGCAGCAGTGAAATTACACAAGTTCAGAAATCAGCATGTAACTGCGAGAGGTTGAATGCTTGTTATTGCCTAACTTTCCAACTGTGCGAAGCCTATGCATAAGCAATCAGAAGCTTAAAGCAACAGTTTCGGTCATACACTACACAACTCAAGTTTAACTCAAAGTGCAATGAGAAACAGTCTCGAAACTGTGAGGTGTTAACAAGCAAACCCATCTCGATCTTTTCAATTCACTTAACTTGGTTCAGATTTTAAACAGATTATGACATACCAAGCAAGTGAATGACTCAATACTAGAGACATAGCAACCTAGCATATATGAAAAGCAGGAATGACCTCAACACATCCTACACATGCTAGTTGCATATCTCAATGGTGAACATTTGCAAGTTTTAAGTTCATTATCAAATTCACCATTCAAAAATAGCTCAGCTCACAGTATGCATCAGTGATCAGAAAGAGCATAAGCTACATCATCAACATAAAGCATCGGAGCAAAGACTACACAGAGCATAGTTACATTCTTCAGACTATATTCATGAAGCTCAGATTGTAAAAGCGTATGCTAAAATGAAAAGATGCATGAAGAAACCAAAAAGAAGCAAAAACAACTGAAAAACACAAAGTTAGTGTATCATACAAGAGTCAAAAATGTTTCCCCCATCTAAAAGGGGAAGCATACACCAAGCTCACCTCTCAACCGATTAAAGGTTGATTGGTCCAAAGGCTTGGTAAAAATATCAGCAAGCTGATGATGAGTATCGACATGGCGAAGGTCGATATCACCCTTCTCATAGTGGTCTCGCAGAAAATGAAAGCGCACATCAATGTGTTTGGTCTTCGAGTGCAGCACGGGGTTCTTAGCAACGCTAATCGCACTCGTGCTGTCACAAAGCAAAGGAACACGAGAAAAGCTCAGACCAAAATCACGCAAAGTGGCCATCATCCAGAGTAACTGGGAACAGCAGCTAGCCGCAGCAACATACTCAGCCTCCGTGGTAGACTGGGCGACACTAGACTGCTTGCAAGAGGACCACGAAACAAGAGAAGAACCAATAAACTGGCAAGTCCCAGAAGTGGACTTGCGGTCAATACGACAACCAGCAAAATCGGCATCAGAATAACCGCAAAGCGAGAGGGTGGAGGAAGCAGAATACCAAATCCCAAATTCTGGAGTGAAGGATAAGTACCTCATAATGCGCTTGACCGCCTGACGGTGAGAAGTGCGCGGCGACGACTGAAATCGCGTGCACAGACACACCGCGAACTGGATGTCCGGGCGTGTCGCCGTCCGGTACAGCAGCGACCCGATCATACTCCGGTACTCCTTCTGATCTACTGCTTCTCCCTCCTTGTCCGCATCCAGGGCCGTCGTGGTCGCCATGGGTGTTGGAAGAGGCTTGGCCTCACCCATGTCGAATTTCTTCAAAATGTCCCGGGTGTACTTTCCCTGGTGCACGAACGTCCCTTCCCGGGATTGCTTGATTTGCAACGCGAGGAAAAACGTCAACTCGCCCATCATGCTCATCTCGAACTCCCTGCTCATAGTGTCTGCAAACTTGGCAACCAAAGCGTGAGAAGAACCACCGAAAATGATATCATCCACGTAAATTTGGACCAAGAGAGTATCAGTGCCTTGCTTGAGGAGAAAGAGCGTTTTATCTACACATCCCATTTTAAAACCCTTAGCAAGCAAAAAGGTTTTCAACCTATCATACCAGGCTCTAGGGGCTTGTTTCAAACCATACAAAGCTTTGTGAAGTTTAAAGACATGGTTTGGAAACTTGGGATTTTCGAAACCGGGGGGTTGTCTAACATACACCTCCTCTTCTATGTAGCCGTTTAAGAAGGCACTCTTGACATCCATTTGAAAAAGTTTGAAACCTTTGGATGCAGCAAAGGCCAAGAGTATCCTAATTGCCTCCAAACGAGTTACAGGAGCAAACGTCTCCTCATAGTCTATCCCCTCCTTCTGACTATATCCCTGGGCTACGAGTCTGGCCTTGTTTCTCACAACATGGCCATCTTCTCCCTGTTTGTTTTTGAAAACCCATTTTGTCCCAATTGGATGACACTCAGAAGGTGGAGACACTAGAACCCAAACCCGATTTCTCTCAAAGTTCTCAAGCTCCTCATGCATGGCATTGACCCAATCCAGATCCGTCAAAGCGTGTCCAACATCCCGGGGTTCAAAATCAGCAACAAATGCAGAATGAGCAAAGTGAGAGATTTGCCTTGACCGGGTGACGCGTTCGTCGATGCCACCGATCATCTGCTCAAGCGGGTGCTGGCGCTGAATGTGTCGTGGCGCCTCCCTTGCCGAAGTGGCCTCCCCCTCAACAGCAGCTGGTGCCCCCTCGGGTACAAAGGGTACCGCTCGAGGTGGCGGATCCCACGGCCCCCAGGAAGAAGACGTGCCGGGGCCGTGAGTCGTCGTAGAAGCCACTCCTTGCAGCACAGCAGGTGGAGGAGGAGGTGCTGGGTCATCCGTGCCTTCAACACCTTCTTCTTCATCATTGAAAAGAGGCTCGCCAACCTCATGATCACCTGCACGCTCAAAACGAGAAGAGGGACAAACCATGGTCTCGTCGAAGGTGACATCGGATGTCTCCATGACTCGGTTAGTGTCAAGGTTAAGTACACGATAAGCTCAAGTGTGAGTGCCATAACCCAAAAACACACCGTCAGAAGAACGAGACTCAAATTTGTCCAGGTTGCCTTTCTTAAGTATAAAACAGTGGCAACCAAAAACTCTAAAATAACTCACTTTGGGGAGTTTTCCAAAACGCAACTCATAAGAGGTCTTTTTCAAGAAAGCTCGAAGAAAAATGCGATTGGAAATATAGCATGCAGTGCTCATAGCTTCGGCCCAATATCGCCTAGGAGTCCTATGCTCATCGAGCATCGTCCTGGCCATCTCTACAAGGGTCCGATTCTTCCTCTCTAAAACACCATTCTGTGGCGGTGTGTAGGGGGAAGAAAACTGATGCTCTAAACCCAAAGAGTTACAAAACTTCTCAAAATCCGAATTCTTGAATTCGGAACCATTATCACTCCTAATAGCTCGCATCAAGTTCAAAGGAAACTCGTTCTGAAGACGCAAAATCAGATTGCGAGCAACGGAGAAAGTCTCGGTCTTCTCAGCTAAAAAGAAGACCCACGAATATCTCGAAAAGTCATCAACAACAACAAGCACATACCACTTCCCCCCCAACCGAGCTCACCCGAGCCGGACCAACAAGGTCCATGTGCAAAAGCTCTCCAGGGCGCTTGGTCATGACCTGAGTCACTGGATGGTGAGGAGCGGCAACCATCTTCCCGTGTCTACAAGAGTGGCAAACAAGATCCTTTTCCATAGATAACTTGGGCAATCCTCGAATTAGGCCAAGTGAACTAAGCCTTGCAAGCAAGTCAAAGCTCAAATGTCCAAGTCTCCTATGCCACTTCCAAAGGTCAGAGGAGGAAGGTCCCGCCACAAGACAACGAGAAATGCCAAAAGACTCCGAGAAATCCGCACGAAAAACTTTCCCAAAGGGCGAAATCACACAAACAAGATTGCCCTGAGGGTCCAAAATACGACTGAGATTCGGTTTAAAACGAATCTCATAGTCGTCGTTAAAGAGTTGCGAAACAGAAAGAAGGTTAAAATGCAAGTTAGAAACAAGAGCAACATCGCGCAACACGAAGTGCTCATTAACTCGCACAGACCCACGAGACAGCACCTTACCTTTGCTGTTGTCGCCGAAGGTGATATACTCCTTTCCGGCGACCGGACTAAGACTGGAGAACCACTTGTCGTTTCCGGTCATGTGCCTCGAACATCCGGAATCCACCAACCAAATGTTCTCCAATCGTTTTACCTACATCAATAAAAAGACATAGGGTGAGCATACGGTCCAACACTGGGGTTAGTGAAGTAGGAAGAATACCAGTGTTGGGCCGGCTGCTCAAAAGAACGGTCAGTGAAAAAACCATTCCTAGCACACCTACGAAGGAAGCGATCACCACGTTTAGAAGAATGTGGTCCGCTGGGGAAGGAGCGCTCACCACGATACTCAAAACGCGGTGGGGGAAAACGCTCAACTACAACGCCACCGCCACGGGGTCCATAGCCCACAAATGCAGGCTCCCGCCGGGCACGCTCTCTACGAGGCATAGGCCTAGGAACTTGAGGTACTGCACCTCTAGGCCTAGCATCTCTCCTCGGAGCTCTCCTCTGCCTAGGCCTTGGAACTTGAGGTTCTGGACCTCTGGGCCTAGCAGCACGTCTCTGAACATTTGGGGCGTGTACATCATGGAGAGGATGGTACATGTCTGCATTGTTCATCTCCCTAGCACGGCGCACCTCTCTCTTGCGCCGAAAGCAGAACTCACTCAAGTGTCCATCTCTCCCACAATGCTCACAATGGTACCTCACCGCTCTCAAAGG
Organism: Coix lacryma-jobi var. lacryma-jobi; assembly: GCA_009763385.1. Classification (NCBI taxonomy): domain Eukaryota; kingdom Viridiplantae; phylum Streptophyta; class Magnoliopsida; order Poales; family Poaceae; genus Coix; species Coix lacryma-jobi. The sequence continues at coordinate 116,807,191 of CM019825.1, read as the reverse complement.
GGGTTGTTGGTACACATGGTTGTGGGTGTGGATCACTTTGCCCTTCTGTGGCAAACACTCCTCCTGGATAGGTGGCATCGTATCAAGCTTGTTCTTCAAGTGATTGGGTTTGGGATGCCACACTTGGTTCTTGGGTGGAGCTCTCGGAGGTTCTTCAAACACTCCATCCTTGGTGTTAGGCTTGAGAGGCTCTTTGGGTGGAAGCTTGGTAAGTTTGGGAGTAGTGGTGGAGTTGGGCTTCTCACTCGGGTTCAAACCACTCGACTCTCCAATCTTTCCAAAAGCAGAAAGATCAACACCCGGAGCAAAACCTACACCAGGACCTCCAGCAGCTCGCTTGAATTGGGAGATCATCATCCCGAGCTGCGGCTCACCACAAGACACCCATGACAAGATGGTCCGAAGGTATGTGTTTTCCTCCTCGGTTTGCATCTTGTCATGCTTCACATTTGCAATATCCATCTCCAAACCCTCACACAAAGTGCACCTAGTCACACAAGTGCTACCCGAGCTGGCCTCCTCAAGAGACACAATCTTGGCATTCTTCTCTGCCAACTCGGATTGCAAGACAGGACAAGTCTTGCACGCACCCAACAGCGAGGGTCTAGCCTTCAGCTCGTCCACCTCTCCTACCAACGCAACATACTTGCTTCTCAAAGTGAGAAGGTCAGTCATGTGCGTGGTGCACATCTCACACTCCTCCTCATCAGTAACGACTACGGTGGACTTGACAGACTCAAGCTCCTTCACCATATCCTCCCATTTCTGCCTAAACTTCTTGCGCTCTCTAGTGGCACGCCTAAGCAGCTTATCTTGACTAAGAAGCGCGGCAGTAAGTTTCTCGACCTCAGCGGAAAGCTCATCGTGGGTCAGAGATACCTGGGAGGTGTCGTCGTCGTCATCGTCGTTCCGAGGGGAGTTCACCAGCTCGCCGTCGACCTCCTTGCCGAGGGCCATGGTGCAGAGGTCGTCGTCGTCGGCGAAGAAGCAGAGACCGTTCAGCTTGTCCTTGATCCTCTTCTTCTTCTCGGACTCGTCATCGCTTGAGCAAGCGGAGTCGTCATCCGAGCCGTCGACGTCGCTGAGCGTGGCGAAAAACGCACGCTGCTCAGCCTGGGCCTTCTCCAAGTACTTCTTTTTGATGTACTCCTTGTCGAAGCCGCCCCTCCGCTTGTGCCTCGCGGGGACGTACTTCTCCTTGCGCTTGCCGGAGTCGTACTTGTGCCCATGATCGCCCTTCCCAGATGAGTGCTTCTTCTTGGGACAGTTGGCGATGAAGTGGTCGGGGTCGCCGCACTCGTAGCATCCTGAGCGTCCTCCTCCGTGGCGACGGTTCATGCAGTTGTTGTGGAACCGTGAGAACCGGTTGGCGAGCATTGCCAACTCGTCATCCCCCAAAGACTCCAGCTGGTCCTCTGTGACAGAAAAGAGAGACAAAAGAGCAAAGCCTCCAGAGGGGTTAGCAGAAGAGCCAGAAACCAAAGCCATAGTCGGGCTAGAAGGATTCTCATATGAAGCCCTCGCCATGGCATCAATCTCACTGGACATGAGCTTACTGAAGAGCTCGTCGCACGTGAGGGTCTCATAGTTAGGTGATTCGATGATCGCCTGAACTTTGGAATCCCACACCGACCGATCAAGGGTATGCAAAAGCTTGAGAGCCCTCTCATGATCGTCGAAAGGCAACAGCTCCTTGTTAGCCCTCATCCTATTGACAATCACCTGAAAGCGAGCGAATAAACTTTCTATGCTCTCGCCAGGCATATGTCGAAAGTTCTCATACTCTCGCTTGAACGACTCGTAGAGTCGGGTTTTGACTTGAGAGGTTCCCTCATGGAAAGGCATGAGGGTGGCCCAAATCTCCCGAGCCGTAGCGAGGTGAGAAACACGATCAAACTCACTCATGCTCAAACATGAGAAAAGAGCATTACGTGCTCGGCTATTGGCATCGTGCTCATCGATCTGAAGCTGAGAGACACGAGCAGCCAAGACCACGTAATCAGCAGAGTTGCAAATATCCCAGATGGAAGCGCCCAAACTCTGCAGATAGGCCGACATGCGTATCTTCCAATACGCATAGTTCGTCCCATCAAAGAACGGCGGTTTGCCCACGCCGCGATCCATGTCGCCTTCTGTGGATCTGGAACCGGCTAAGGTGGAAGATCCTTAACCCGCTCTGATACCAATTGAAGGACCGAGAATGCAACCAGCAAGGCGACCAGAGGGGGGGGGGTGAATGGGAGCTTCAAATTTTCCTTTCAGAAACTAGTAGCCACTGTCCAGAGAATCACCCCAAAAGCAAACCTCAGAGCTTGCAAGTGTCCATGACCCTAGATGTAGGGTGGATGCTTCCCAGAAGCATAGCGGGACACTACACAACTCTGAAAGCCAACGCAAAAGACGGAAATCAAATCCGACAACGAGCGAACGAACTGCAAACGAAACAGCGTGAAACAGCTACGACCGAACTCACTGGTGCGTCCGGTCAGTAGGCACCGGACGCGTCCGGTCGAGTGAAATCCAAATTCGGACCTCTCTGAGTTGGACCGGACTCACAGAGAGGAGCGTCCGGTCACAACCCGCTAGCGTCCGGTCAGGCACAGACAAAGCAGTGAACAGTGACGCCGTTGCGTCCGGTCAAGCAAAGACTCGTGCGTCCGGTCAACGCGTAGAGAAGAATCGCAAGGAACATCCAACGACCGGACTCTGGAGGTGCGTCCGGTCAGTCTGTGTCCAGCGTCCGGTCAAGACCAAAATGAACACAGAGAGTGTTCAACCACCGGACGCACTGCCCTAGCGTCCGGTCGTCACGAATCAAGCGTCCGGTCACCCTGACAATGAACTGTTCGCCCACCGATTCAACTCGATCTCACCCAAAACAAATCCTCTAGGGATGAAACTTGGTGAGAGGAGTCACAAGGAAGATAGTGAGCTATCTCTAAGAGATCATGGCTCGAACCTATCTCCAAATCGATGAATCGAAGAAATTCCGGGAAAGAAGAAAAGCTTGACCCGAAACTAAAATCGATCGATCTCCTAGACCGTGAGATTAGAGGTGAATTCCTTCGGTGGAAAGAAGTGCCTCACGAACTAGGAGAACTTGGTTCAAATGGATTTGCAAAAGATGAACCGAGCAAAGAGATCGAGCGACGAGAAAAACGTGGAGAAAAAGGATTCCGCGAAGAACACGAACAAAACGCGAATCACAACCACGAATTGCAACCGTGTGGCTACCACACGCTACAACAGTGAGATTACGGTCTCACTTCCTCAAAATCTTATGAACACAGAGGTATTGTTCTCTTCTCTGTGGATCTCAGGTTCGCTACAGCAAGGGAGAGGGAGAGCAGGAAAACCTAGAAGCAAAAGAGCAAATGACTGAGATAGGAAGGGAGGAGGGTGTCTCCCTCTACTTATCCTATTCCTAATTCCTATTCTACCCCTCTCTACTTACAGAGCGAGCCAGCTAAACCCTAAGGTTATTCTGGACCAACTCGGTGGTAGGTAGATCCGACGGCCACGCCCGCACAACTCGTAGCGTTGCCTCGACGCAACCTCCCGATTGCTGCCACGTGCCGCCATCGCTCCGCGTCCTTTTCCTGGACGTCGCACCCCCGGTTTTGAGGCCCAAACCGGGAAACCAGCCTTCACAGCCAACCCTCGGTTTTGAGGCCCAAACCGGGAAACCAGCCCACTAGCATCTGAGTTTTGAGGCCCAAACTCAGCAAACCCGCAGTGCCCAGGTTTTGAGGCTCAAACCTGGAAACCGTCCTCAGCCCGAGTTTTATGGCCAAACTCGGAAACCATTCACGCCCAGGTTTTGAGGCCCAAACCTGGAAACTGTCCACCCGATGGTTTTTCTCTGGCTCTACCACCAAACTGACGCCGTAGATGGGATGCACCGCCCGTGCATCCCGTCCACCAACACGTGTCCCCAAGTCCACGACTCAGGCAACACATGACCGCAAGTCTTCGCTCGTCGCTGTCCTAGGCTGCCAGCCACCACAGCTGATCCTCGGGCCACCAGTCCCTCAGTCCAAGCCTCACGTCCGCCCTTCGCCACTCTCGGTCCATCGGCACGACACGTCTCTACTTGACCTTCACCTTGCCTCTGATCACTGTCTCCGTGCTCGACACCTGCACAACACAAGCCAAAGAACATGCGCATCATCCCAGTTGACAATCACTCATCACTCAGAGACTCGGCATACACCCATGTATCCACACTCCCTGCTCATAGTGTCTGCAAACTTGGCAACAAAAGCGTGAGAAGAACCACCGAAAATGATATCATCCACGTAAATCTGAACCAAGAGTGTGTCATTGCCTTGTTTGAGGAGAAAAAGCGTTTTATCCACACATCCCATTTTAAGACCCTTAGCAAGCAAAAAGGTTTGCAACCTATTATACCAGGCTCTAGGGGCTTGTTTCAAACCATATAAAGCTTTGTGAAGTTTAAAAACATGGTTTGGAAACTTGGGATTTTCGAAACTGGGGGGTTGTCTCACATATACTTCTTCTTCTATATAGCCGTTTAAGAAGGCACTCTTGATATCCATTTGAAAAAGTTTAAACCCTTTGGATGCAGCAAAAGCCAAGAGTATCCTAATTGCCTCCAAACGAGCTACAGGAGCAAAAGTCTCCTCATAGTCTATCCTCTCCTTCTGACTATACCCCTGGGCTACTAGTCTGGCCTTGTTTCTCACAACATGACCATCCTCTCCTTGTTTGTTTTTGAAAACCCATTTTGTCCCAATAGGGTGACACTCTGGAGGAAAAGGAACCAAAACCCAAACCCGATTTCTTTCAAAGTTTTCAAGCTCCTCATGCATGGCATTGACCCAATCTGGATCAGATAAAGCGTGTCCAACATCTCGGGGTTCAAAATCAGCAACAAATGCAGAATGAGCAAAGTGAGAGATTTGTTGTGACCTTGACCGAGTGACACGTTCGCCGATGTTGCCGATCATCTGTTGAGGAGGGTGTTGGCGCTGGATGTGTCGTGGCGCCTCCCGAACTGAGGTAGCCTCCCCCTTAACAGCAGCTGGTGCCTCCTCGGGTACAAAGGGTACCGCTTGAGGTGGCGGATCCCACGGCCCCCAAGATGAAGAAGTGTCAGGGCCGTGAGTCATAGTAGAAGCCGCTCTTTGCGGCACAGCAGGTGGAGGAGGTGTTGGGTCATCCATCCCTTCAGCACCCTCTTCCTCATCATCAAAAAGAGGCTCACCAACCTCATGATCACCTGCACGCTCAAAACGAGAAGAAGGACAAACCATGGTCTCGTCGAAGGTGACATCTAATGTCTCCATGACTCGGTTAGTGTCAAGGTTAAGTACACAATAAGCGCGAGTATGAGTGTCATAACCCAAAAACACACTGTCAGAAGAACGAGACTCAAATTTGTTTAGGTTGCCTTTCTTAAGTATGAAACAGTGGCAACCAAACACTCTAAAATAACTCACCTTGGGCAGTTTTCCAAAACGCAACTCATAAGAAGTCTTTTTCAAAAAAGCTCGGAGAAAAATGCGATTGGAAATGTAGCATGCAGTGCTCATGGCTTCGGCCCAATATCGCCTAGGAGTCCTATGCTCATCGAGCATCGTCCTGGCCATCTCTACAAGGGTCCGATTCTTCCTCTCTACAACACCATTTTGTGGCGGTGTGTAGGGAGAAGAAAACTGATGCTCTAAACCCAAAGAGTTACAAAACTTCTCGAAATCCGAATTCTTGAATTCGGAACCATTATCACTCCTAATAGCTCGCATCGAGTTCAAAGGGAACTCGTTCTAAAGACGCAAAATCAGATTGCGAGCAAAGGAGAAAGTCTCGGTCTTCTCAGCTAAAAAGAAGACCCACGAATATCTCGAAAAATCGTCAACAACAACAAGCACATACCACTTCCCCCCAACCGAGCTCACCCGAGCCGGACCAACAAGATCCATGTGCAAAAGCTCTCCAGGGCGCTTGGTCATGACCTGAGTCACTGGATGGTGGGGAGCGGCAACCATCTTCCCATATCTACAAGAATGGCAAACAAGATCCTTCTCCATGGATAACTTGGGCAATCCTCGGATTAGGCCAAGTGAACTAAGCCTTGCAAGCAAGTCGAAGCTCAAATTTCCAAGTCTCCTATGCCACTTCCAAAGATCAGAGGAGGAAGGTCCAGCCAAAAGACAACGAGAAATTCCAAACGACTCCGAGAAATCCGCACGAAAGACTTTCCCAAAGGGCGAAATCACACAAACAAGATTGCCCTGAGGGTCCAAAATACGACTGAGATTCGGCTTAAAACGAATCTCATAGTCGTCATCAAAGAGTCGCGAAACAGAGAGAAGGTTAAAATGCAAGTTAGAAATAAGAGCAACATCGCGCAACACAAAGTGCTCATTAACTCGCACCAACCCACGAGACAACACTTTACCTTTACTATTGTCGCCGAAGGTGATAAACTCCTTTCCGGCGACCGGATTAAGACTGGAGAACCACTTGGCGTTTCCGGTCATGTGCCTCGAACACCCGGAATCCACCAACCAAACGTTCTCCAATCATTTTACCTACATCAATAAAAAGACATAGGGTGAGCATACGGTCCAACACTGGGGTTAGTGAAATAAGGGGAATACCAGTGTTGGGCCGACTGCTCAAAAGAACGGTTAGCAGAAAAACCATTCCTAGCACGTCTACGGGAAGAGCGATCACCACGTAGAGGAAAACATGGTCCGCTAAGGGAGGAGCGTCCATCGCGATACTCAAAACGCGGTGGAGGGAAACGCTCAACTACAAAGCCACCGCCACGGGGTCCATAGCCTACAACTGCAGGCTCCCGCCGGGCATGACCTCTCCGCTGCCTAGGCCTAGGAACTTGAGGTTCTGGACTTCTAGGCCTAACAGCACGCCTCTGAACATTTGGCACATGTACATCATGGAAAGGATGGTACATGTCTGTGTTGTTCATCTCCTTAGCGCGGCGCGCCTCTCTCTTGCGCCGAAAGCAAAACTCACTCAAGTGTCCATCTCTCCCACAGTGCTCACAGTGGTACCTCACCGCTCTCATAGGGGGTTGTTGGTACTCATGGTAGTGGGTGTGGATCACTTTGCCCTTCTGTGGCATAAGCTCCTCCTGAATGGGTGGCATGGTGTCCAGCTTGTTCTTGAGGTGGTTTGGTTTGGGAGCCCATGATTGTTTCTCGGGTGGAGCTCTCGGAGGTTCAACAAAGACCCCATCCTTGGTGTTAGGCTTGAGAGGCTCTTTGGGTGGAATCTTGGTAAGCTTGGGAGTAGTGGTGGAGTTGGGCTTCTCACATGGGTTAAGACCACTCGACTCTCCAATCTTCCCAAAAGATGAAACATCAACACCCGGAGCAAAACCTACACCTGGACCTCCAGCAGCTCGCTTGAATTGGGAGATCATCATCCCGAGCTGTGGCTCACCCCTGGACACCCATGACAAGATGGTCTGAAGGTATGTGTTTTCCTCCTCGGTTTGCATCTTGTCATGCTTCACATTAGCGATCTCCATCTCCAAACCCTCACAAAGAACACACCTAGCCACACATGTGCTACCCGAGTTGGCCTCTTCAAGAGACACAATCTTGGCATTCTTCTCTGCCAACTCAGATTGCAAGCCCGCACAGGACTTGCATGCACCCAACAGCGAGAATCTAGCCTTCAGCTCATCCACCTCTCCTACCAACACAGCATACTTGCTTCTCAAAGTGAGAAGGTCAGTCATGTGTGTGGTGCACATCTCACACTCCTCCTCATCGGTAACAACTACGGTGGACTTGACAGATTCAAGTTCCTTCACCGTATCCTCCCACTTCTGCCTAAACTCCTTGCGCTCTCTAGCAGCACGCCTAAGCAACTTATCCTGACTACGGAGCGCGGCAGTAAGCTTCTCGACCTCAGCAGAAAGCTCGTCGGGGGTCTGAGATACCTGGGAGGTGTCATCGTCGTCGTCGTCGTTCTGAGGGATCTCCTCCAGCTCATCGTCGACCTCCTTGCCGAGGGCCATGGTGCAGAAGCCCTCGTCGTCGGCGAAGAAGCAGAGGCCGTTGAGCTTGTCCTCGATCCTCTTCTTCTTCTCGGACTCGTCATCGCTTGAAGAAGCGGAGTCGTCATCCGAGTCGTCGACGTCGCTGAGCATGGCGAAGAACGCACGCTGCTCAGCTTGGGCCTTCTCCAAGTACTTGGTCTTGATGTACTCCTTGTTGAAGCCGCCCTTCCGCTTGTGCTTCACGGGGACGTACTTCTCCTTGCGCTTACTGGAGTCGTACTTGTGCCCATGCTCCGCCTTGCCGAAGACTTGCTTGTTCTTCTTCGAGCAATTGGCGATGAAGTGGTTGGGGTCGCCGCACTCGAAACATCTCGAGCGTCCTCCTCCACGGCGACGGTTCATGCGGTTGTTGTGGAACCGCGAGAACCGGTTGGCGAGCAAAGCCAGCTCGTCATCCCCCATGAACTCCAGCTGCTCCTCTATGACAGAAAGAAGAGAGGAAAGTGCAAAGCCTCCAGAGGTGTTAGCAGAAGAGCCAGAAACCAAAGCCATCGACGGGCCAGAAGGATTTTCATAAGAAGCCCTCGCCATGGCATCGATCTCACTGGACTTGAGCTTACTAAAGAGCTCGTCGCATGTGAGGGTCTCATACTTAGGTGATTCGATGATCGCCTGAACCTTGGAATCCCACACCGATCGATCAAGAGTGTGCAAAAGCTTCAAAGCTCTCTCATGATCGTCGAAAGGCAACAGCTCCTTGTTAGCCCTCTTCCTGTTGACAATCACCTGAAAGCGAGCGAATAAACTTTCTATGCTCTCGCCAGGCATATGTCGAAAGTTCTCATACTCTCGCTTGAATGACTCGTAGAGATGGGTTTTGACTTGAGAGGTTCCCTCATGGAAACGCATGAGGGTAGCCCAAATCTCCCGAGCCATAGCGAGGTGAGAAACGTGATCAAACTCACTCATGCTCAAGCATGAGAAAAGAGCATTACGGGCTCGGCTATTGTCATCGTGCTCATCGATCTGAAGTTGAGAGACACGAGCAACCAAAACCACGTAATCGGCAGAGTTGCAAATATCCTAGATGGAAGCACCCAAACTCTGCAGATAGGCTGACATGCGTATCTTCCAATACGCATAGTTCGTCCCATCGAAAAACGGCGGTTTGCCCACGCCGCGATCCATGTCGCCTTCTGTGGATCTGGAACCGGCTAAGGTGGAAGATCCTTAACCCGCTCCGATACCAATTGAAGGACCGAAAGTGCTACCAGAGGGGGGGGTGAATGGGAGCTTCAAATTTTTCTTTCGGAAACTTGTAACTACTGTCCCGAAAATCAACCCCAAGAGCAAGAACGATGCGTGTGATGTCCATGACCCAGGAGAATGGGTGGATGTTCCCTAGGAACACAGCGGGACACCACAAAAATTCCCTCGCCCAAGTTCACGCAGGTCAACTAGTGACAGGATGAACTTTGGGTAACCTCAACCTCCACCGAGCAACGCAAGGGGGATTCAGGCTATTTTGTAAAGGGAGAAGCCCGATTTCTGTAGAGCACGAAGTCTGGAATCCAACGCAACAAGCGGATCTCAAATCGTAAGTCGGACGAACAAACTGCGGACGAAAACGCGCAGGACAGACTCGACCGGACTCTGCCTGTGTCCGGTCACTGACCACCGGACGCGTCCGGTCACAAGAAATCAGTTCTGGACCCTTACTGTGTTGGACCGGACTCTGGGAAGCAGCGCGTCCGGTCGTTACGAGAGCGTCCGGTCAATTCGGACAAAAATAGGGAACAGTACCAGATGCGAGTCCGATCACTCAAAGGAACAAGCGTCCGGTCAGATTGCTGAAAAGACTGAGAAAAATGTTCATCGACCGGACTCTTGACCTAGCGTCCGGTCATCCCAACTCGGGCGTCCGATCACCGCGATATCCCACTGTTCATCCACCGATTTGATTCAAACTCACCCAAAACGAAACCTCTAGGGTTCAAACTTGGTGAGATGAGTCACAAGGAGGATAGTGAGCTATCTCTAAGAGATCATGGCTCGAACCTATCCCCAAATCGATGAATCGAAGAATTTTGGGAAAGGGAGAAAAACTTGACCCGAAAGGAAAATCGACCGATCTACTAGCTCGTGAGGTTAGAGGAGAAATCCTTCGGTGGAAAGAGGTGCCTCACCATCTAGAACATCTTGGTTCAAACGGATTTGCAAAAGACGCACCAAGTAGAGAGATCGATCAACGGGAAAATCGAGGAGAAAAGCAACAGGCGAAGAACACGAACAAAACGTGAATCACAACCACGGATTTGCAACCGTGTGGCTAACACACGCTACAACAGTGAGATTACGGTCTCACTTCCTCAAAAACTCACGGACACAGAGGTATTGTTCTCTTCTCTGTGGATCTCAGTTCGCTACAGCAGAGGATGGGGAGAGCAGGAAAACCTAGAAGGCAAAATAGCAAATGACTGAGATAGCATGGGAGGAGGGTGTCTCCCTCTACTTATCCTAATTATATTTCCTACTCTACCCCTCTCTAATTACAGAGCGAGCCAGCTAAACCCTATGGTTATTCTGGACCAACTCAAGGTAGATGCTGATCCAACGGCCACGCCCGCACAACTGGTAGCGTTGCCTCGACGCAACCTCACCGATTGCCGCCACCGCTCCGCTCGTCCTTTTCCCGGACTTCGCGCCCGGGTTTGAGGCCCAAACTGGGAAACCAGCCTTCACGACCAACCCCCGGTTTTGAGGCCCAAACCGGGAAACCAGCCGTCCATCGCCTGAGTTTTGTGGCCCAAACTCAGAAACCCGCAGCACCCAGGTTTTGAGGCCCAAACCTGGAAACCGTCCTCAACCCGAGTTTTGTGGCCCAAACTCGGAAACCATCAGCGCCCAGGTTTTGAGGCCCAAACCTGGAAACCGTCCACTCAGTGGTTTTTCTGTGGCTCAACCACCAAACCGAGCCGTAGAGGGGATGCACCGCCTGTGCACCCCGTCCACCGACACGTGTCCTCAGGTCCTCGACCCAAGCAACACCGTGCCCACAAGTCTTCGCTCGTCGCTGTCCCAGCCTGTCAGCCACCATTGCTGATCCTCGGGCCACCGGTCCCTCAGTCCAAGCCTCACGTCCGCCCTTCGCCACTCTCGGTCCATCGGCACGGCACGTCTCTACTTGACCTTCACCTTTCCTCTGATCACTTATCCGTGCTCGACACCTGCACAACACAAGCCAAAGAACATGCGCATTATCCTAGTTGACAATCACTCATCACTCAGAGACTCGGCATACACCCATGTATCCGCTGGTTACAAAGATGCATCACGCGTGGTTCCTTGGTCAAGAGGGTGGATCGAGGCCTATAGCCTTTTCCTTGTTGCAACATGGCTCAAGGAGTGGTCTTCGTCCTTCGGGGCACTGGAGCGATGCGCCTAGCGCGTCTAATCCTGCAGAGGCTTCTGTAGACGTCATGCGGGTTGTGGCTGTCGTTGCAGGTGACGCACCATCCTTCGTATGTTTGACTTTGTAGAGCAGACGTGATATTCGCATGGCGCAGAGGCCTCGGTGAGGCCCCCAGTGCACGGTAAGATGACGCAGTGCCAAGTACAATCTCCTTCAGCGACCAGTACCCTCTGCGTTGTGTTATCAGGGGTGGTGCAGTAGCGATTTGAACTCATGTCCCGTTGAGCCACATCATTTGTATCGCGCGGGTACGTAGCTGATGTTGTATGAGGTAGCAAATGCGGGGGTAGATATGCTATCTTGTCATTGGGACGGTCGGAGCGGGGATCATGATGTAGCCGCCCAAGGCTGCCTTGGGCAAATTGGAGAATCGTCTCACGTCGAGGCCTCGCGCTGAAGCCTCAAGCGAGGCAGAGAATGGTCATCTGGCCAAGGCCTCGCGGCGAAGTCTCGGGCGAGGCGGAGAATCATCTCCCGACCGATGCCTCGCGCTGAAGTCTCGGGCAAGGCAGAGAATCGTCTCCCAGCTGAGGCCTCGCATCGAAGCCTCGGGCGAGGCCAAGAATTTGCCTATGCCTTGAGGCCTTGCTCCGGGGGGGGGCATGGAAATGGACGTACCCACTTAACTAGCTATGAATGAGGGTATAGGTGCCACAGTGGATTTGCACGTCCGCTCGTATTTATTGGATTCGCTTGGATGAGTTTACCAACGGGTCTCCCCCATCGAGGCGTGGACATCATACGGCCAGAGAGGCGCAGTGGCGAGGTAGTCTGACCCCTATCGCGTAGGGGTGTCAGGCGTTCGAATGACTGATCGGCGAGGCGTGGTTGACTAGTCTTGCGGAGTCGTGGGCGTAGGTCCCGTGATGGCCAAACCTGACGCTTGACCCTGTTGCGGCACGAATAGAGAGGTGCGCTGCAATGGTTGTCGTATTATCAGGCTGCACCGCATTAGCTAGTCAATCACGCATGTCATGTTTGAGTACGCCTGACCCATCGGTGGGGAGTCAGGTGTTGGAGTGAGAAGGCTCGTGACGCCTGACATCCATTCCCGGAGTCGGGCATACCCCTTGTTGCGGTCAGGTTTTACCCGAGCTTAAGTCGGGTAAAGAGCTGGCATCTCCTCAGGGGGTCGGGTGAGATGAAGGTCTTGTCCGAGGGGTCGGGCTCGCCCGAGCCCCTTTGACTAGTTTCGGGCGAGTCGAGCCTTGCCTCTAGTCGAAGTGAAACAACCTCTGGATCTGCTCGGCTGGGCCGGATGTGGCAAGGAACGTGCCTTGGGCCTTCGAGTTTGCGTGAGCATTTCTTAAGCGTTCGATTATCACCGTTGATTGGATACCCTAATTTGGGTATCCGACAATGGTAAACAATCTAAATAGGCTATGTATGAGATATTCAATAATTGTGGTCCTATATTTGCAGTAGATCTTTTGGGTCGGCAATTGATCTGAACCATATGTTAATTAGTTATCCTAGCTACTAAGATTCTGAATTCTTAGTTTAGTGAGAATTTGCTGCTATTTTTCGGTGGTGGTGGTGTCTGAAGTTTCTGAAAACTAGATTGTGTTGCTATTTTCTGAAAACTGAACTGTGCTGCTATTTTCTAAAAACACAACTGTGCTGCTATTTTCTAAATTATGGATCAATGTCCACCTGATTACTGAAACTATCTAAACAGGTGTGTCTGTCTGTTAAGGTTTATGAAAACTAGGTTGTGCTGCTAATTTCTGAACACTGGAGTAGACTGGACTGTGCTGCTATTTTCTGAAAACTATGGGTCAATGTTCACCTGATTACTGAAACTATTTAAATAGGTGTGTTGAACTACCTGTACTCACGTGGCTTGCTATTATATGTCAATATGCAAGTTTTCTAATTTGTTAGCTACAATTGCAAGCTTTCTATGTGTTACATGAACATTTAGTCTATTACCTTTTGGTTTGAATATTATGACTGCATGACTGTATGTCTCCTATGTGTTACATGTGGTGTCAACCTGCGGGCAGGGGTGCGTCGGGCTCTTGAGGGGATAGATCTTCGGCCGGGCGTACGTGAGTTGTGTGGGGGAAGAAAGGTCATGGGCGGGAAAGAATAGAGATACAACAATACCGCTATTGACCGTCAACTATAGGCGAATAGGGCTACCGCCTCTGAAAAGGCAATTTGGCCGACCCTAAAATTCCAAATTATCAAATTCAAATTATAGTAGTGTAGTTTTTTTCTAAAAAAATACATCTTTATAAACTTGTTTGATAAGAGTATCTCCAGCATCACCACTTATTTGATCCTCTGCTCTGGATTTGGATAATGAGCCAAAAAAAAAAATCAACTCCAGCAGACCCCTACTACATCTCTACTTCTGTTGGCCCTCTACTTTTCCTCTTCATCCCTACTTCTATTGCCTCTCTACTTCACTCCCCCTACTATTTTTCTCGCAACCGCATCGGACCCGTTCTTCCTTGCAAGGCTGTGACTCCACCTGTCTTCCTTAGCGGCACGGGTTGCCACGGCGACCTGCCGTGGCCGGCGAGGCTAGCCCCGGTGGCATGCAACCCCTAGGCAACACAGCCTTATCCTATCGGCGTGCTCTATCTTAGCGACCCGATGGCTTGCGAGCTCCTCGGCGCAGTGGTTGGCGAGCTCCTCGGTGCGGCATCTCTCTTCGGTGACATGGTGGCTTGCAAGCTCCCCAGCGTGGCAGCCCCTCTCCCGCACGACTTCCTGACCATGAGGCGTCCGTGGGGATAGCGCGACGCCAATCTTGGACCAAACCAGTTGAGCTGCAGTGCTCATCCCCCCATTGATGCCCCCGCCGGTGTCTTCCCTCGCTGGCTTTGCTCTATACATGCAGGGAAGAACACGATAGAGGATGACATGTGAATCCCATGTCTTTCTCTACACAAGGATAGATTTAGGGTCAGTTTATTAGTGTTGTTGAAGCAAACAAGAAATATGGGTAGTATAAAAATAGATAGCTAACTAAATACAAAAATAGAGAGTGTGTTTTAGGCAGTATATTGTTGGAGATGCTCTAAGGCTAAGAGCATCTCCAATTGTTTGGAAAAATTGAATTGAGAAAAGTTATCATTTAGCAACTTGCTAAAACTTTTGGCAAGCAAATTTTTCATGTATCTTCAATAGTTTGGTAAAAATAACATAGAAAAGTATTCCAACTTGCTAAAAATAACATAGAAACGCCGGATAGTAAGTGAAGCTGACTTGGTAAATATAGCAAGTAGATGACCTCCGATTCCAACTTGGAAAAATTTAGCAAGTCATATACCAATCTGTTGGAGAACGTTTTTTCTTTATTTTCTAATAAAACAAGGATAACAAATCATTTTTTCAAACTATTGGAGATGCTCTAAGCCGGCTGCGAACAGAGCCACAGTTCCATCTGCCTCTGCGGGATGATATAGAAATTGCGTTCCATTCTATCAGCAGTGGTTGGATGCAGTAATTGCCTGGCTCCACCCAACATGCATTTAATTTGCAACGTGATTGCACTGATGTTGAAGGTATATGGTACGAATGATTTATATAAATCTAATAAGATAATAATCTCAAGAAAAAACTAATAAGATAACGCTATAGCTCCGGTTTTCAACAATTTAGCAACACGATATCTCGTAAACTTTCAACCTGTACATAGACTACACCTCCGTATATTCACTAAAAGTGGTATAATAATGTAATCCTTTTCATTTTTTCATAAATGTTATAGTAGAAAATCGTGCTCAAAGGTGTGTTTTGGTGCTACACATTGTTGTTGTCGATCCATAGACTAATAGTAAAAGGATTTATTTCCTAGTACAAATTTCCAGCTAGGTGTTCTTTTCCCTATATGCTAATACCATGGAAAAAAATTAGTTAAACGCCTCAAATAAAATAAAATAAAATTATATTAAAGAAGAGGGAATATCTCAGCTCTCACTATCGCGGGCGTTATCTTGCTAATCAGGTCATAGTAGCATACGATAGGCATTGAAAAGACTCCTCTTGAAAGAGTTGAGATCGATATCCCTAGAGGTAACAGCGCAACAGCACCACCACCACCACCACTATTTAAAATTAAATTTCTCTCATATACACACACACATGCGCGCGTGTGTTTCCTAATCTCTCGCTTTGCCTCAGGCAATACAATAATATGTCGTCTCATCAAAGCCTGTGCTTCTGGCTGCTGCTGCTTCTACTCGTGCATTTCTCCCGCTCGGCCAGCAGGGCCACCGCCGTGAAGGTGTCGGCGTTCATGGTGTTCGGGGACTCGACGGTGGACACGGGCAACAACAACTTCATCCCCACCATCGCCAGGGCCAACTTCCCACCGCATGGGCGCGACTTCAACGGGGGTGTCGCCACCGGCAGGTTCTCCAACGGCCGCCTTGTCACAGACTTCATCTCGGAGGCCTTCGGTTTGCCGTCCACTGTGCCGGCCTACCTGGACCCCAGCTACACGATCGACCAGCTCGCCACGGGCGTCAGCTTTGCCTCCGGAGGCACCGGGCTGGATGATTTAACAGCACGATTCACAGTACGCAAACTTCTATACCTTCAGCTATGCCTTTGTTCTTCTTTATTATCTCATCACAGTACGTATTTGGAATTTTTTTTTATTAATAACCCAATTAAATAAAAAATTTCATAAATAACACTGTCTTTTTTTTTTTTGCAAAACTAACTCTTTTGCCGCGCCGTCCCCAATGGCGCGGCAAAAGCGTTAGCCGCGCCATGCATGGCGGCGCGGCAAAAGTGCCACCGTGGCACCACCCGGCCACGCAGGCCCGGGCGGGCCCCGCCTGTCAGTTTGCCGCGCCAGGCGGGCTGGCGCGGCTAGTGCGTTTGCCGCGCCAGGCGGCCTGGCGCGTTCATCGTCTTTGCCGCGCCAGGCGGGGTGGCACGGCAAAGCCGATCTAGATCTGGCCGCCGCGCCCTTCTTCCTCCTCCTTCCCTCTGCTGCCCGCAGCGCCCGCCACCGCCGCCGCTCCAGCCCGCCGCCGCCGCCATCCCGTCGCCGCTCCAGCCCGCCGCCGCCGCCGTCCCGTCGCCCGCCGACGTCCGTGCCTCGGCCGCCCGTCCCCGCCCTCCATCCGGCCGGACAGGGCACCTCGCCGGCGGCCAGTGGTGCTCGCCGGGGGCCATTGGAGCTCGTCGGCGGCCAGTGGAGCTCGCCGGCGGCCGGCCCCCTCCCCCCGTTCGCTCTCCCCAGCTCAAGCACCTGAATCTCAGGTTTGTGGTATTCCACAACCGGTTCCTCAGAATATGCATCCTCCAGGTCTCTCCACTGCTCGAAGTCACATAGTGGTGGAGGCTCCTGCAAAATACGACTAAATCAATTAGGTAATAAAATATAAATGATTTTTCATTCATGTATAGAACAAGCCATCAGCTTCTCACCATCAGTCCAATACGGATCTGTTTAGGTGTAGGGTCAAAGGCATAATTCTCACACATCCAATACCTCTGACCGTATGTGTGCTCCTCATCAGATATTGCGACCTTACAATCATCGCCGCAGTAGCACATGGGCACCGGAACACCGCTAGGCAATGGCAAACGGGCATAGGCATTGCACGTGAGAGGCTGCCTACAATCATCAACGCAATAACAAATGAACATAACACAAAATTACTTCATTAAAACAGACAAATAAATCAATAATGTACCGATCTTACCTTGCCTTACTAGCTTTGCCACGCCGCGGCATCCTAACAATAAAAAATATGTCAATGCTACACATACATTCATGATTAATTATAAATCTACATAATGACGTAACAAATATTACACAAAAAATTGTACACAAAATGAACAAAATATTAAGCAAAACAGATATAAAAAGTCTAATACATGAACAAATCCATCATTAATTAACAACTAACGTCACGACAGTATCAAAATAAATATTGTCTACAAACCCTAACTTACAAAAATATGGTTCAATCCTACATTGCAAATATGGATAAAAAAGAATAATATGGATCAAAATACCTCTTGTAGACAAGTTTGATTGAGGGAGGGAGATGAAGAGAGGAGGAATGAAATGAAATGAAATGGAATGGATTGGATTGAATTGGTTTGGGAGAAGAGAGGAATGAGGAGGAGCCTGCTGCTCGGCGCGGCGGCCAGATCTAGATCGGCTTTGCCGCGCCACCCCGCCTGGCGCGGCAAATCCGTTGACCGCGCCAGCCCGCCTGGCGCGGCAAACGCACTAGCCGCGCCAGCCCGCCTGGCGCGGCAAGGTGACGAGAGGGGCCCACCAGGGCCTGCGTGGCCGGGCGGTGCCACGGTGGCGATTTTGCCGCGCCGCCATGCATGGCGCGGCTAACGCTTTTGCCGCGCCTTTGGGGACGGCGCGGCAAAAGGGTTAGTTTTGCAAAAAAAAATAGACAGTGTTATTTATGAAATTTTTTATTTAATTGGGTTATTAATAAAAAAAATTCCGTATTTGCTTCGTTGCTTCGGCTTGGGGGTATTATTCCCCTGTTTTTTGGAGTGAATCAAGGCATAATTTGAACGGGTGAGTCGACGATCTTGTCATCTCATCCTATTCATTCCAAAACCGTGGATGGGTTATAGAGTCCGGATTGTGAAATGTGTGTAATGTACACTACTATACTCACATCTGTTTTTAGAGACAGGTGGATGGTTTATATATATAGAGAGACGAGAAATCAGCGGCCTTTAAAAATTGAACTCTAGAGGTGAGCCAAAATATACCGGCACGTAGGGATCGATTTTTAGAAGTAGGCAAAATTCCGTTGTTTGTAAAGTGGTTTTTCTAGAATTTGTAAATCAGATAAAAACAACGTCAAATTTCTTAAAAGAAACGGGTCAATCAACTAGGGCTGGACAAGATAGTGGCTCACTAAATCGTTTGACTCGTGGCCGGCTTAGTATTACCTCTGGACATTATGTCAAAAAAAAAAAAGTATTACATCTTGACATGTTTTTTCACCAGGCAAGCTAGATGTTCAGGTCGGTTCTTTTAAGACCAACTCGAGTAGGAGCATCCAAATCTGAAGTACCGAATTGGCGACCAGAGGGGATGAATGGAAGACTCAATTTTCTTCTCGAGAAATCGATAACCCTTGTCCCAGAGAGTCACCCTAAAAGCAAGACTCAGACTTGCTAGTGTCCACGACCCTAGATGTAGGGTGGATGCTTCCTAGAAGCACAGCGGGACACTACACAATCCAAGAAGTCCAACGCAAAAACCGGGAACCAAAACTGACAACGGACGAACGAACCGCGGACGAAAACGTGCTGATCTGCACTGACCGGACTTTGGTGAGCGTCCGGTCAGTTGGGATCGGACGCGTCCGGTCAGAGCAAAACAGTTTCGGGAGCTCTCTTTGTTGGACCGGACTCACAGGCACAAAGCGTCCGGTCACAACACAGGTAGCGTCCGGTGAACACCAAAAGGGCAATGAACAGTGCCCCCTGCGCGTCTGGTCACACGAAAACCGAGCGTCCGGTCAAGTCCACGCGAAACTGAGCAGCTGAGCCTTCAACGGCCGGACTCACGGGTCAGAGTCCGGTCGCCCCGAGCCCAGCGTCCAGTCACCCCGAAAACGTGTTGTTCGTCTACCGATTCGACTTGATCTCCCTCAAATCGAAACCACGAAGGCTCAAATTCGATGAGGGGAGTCACAAGGAGGATAGTGAGCTACTCCTAGGAGATTATGGCTCGAACCTATCTCCAAAGCGATGGATCGAATAAGTTCGGGGGAAAAAGGGAAAAGCATGAACTGAATACAAGAATCGATCGATGTCCTAGCTCGTGAGGTTAGAGATGAATTCCTTCGGTGAAAAGAGGCGTCTCACGATCTAGAACAAGCAGGTTCAAGCGGAATCGAAAACTAACTCACAATGAGGGAGAACGAAGCAAATCATCGTGAGGGGCAGAAAACGAAAACGCGAAGAACACAACTCAAAGACACGAATCGATCATGAATTCCAGCCGAAACTCCTACACACGAGGAGACAACGAGATTACAGTCTCGTTTCCTCAAGATCCCAAATACACAGAGGTATGATTAGCTGTCTCTGCGGATCACAGACAGCGAGGTATGATTAGAACCTAAGCAAGGGCTAGAGAGTGAAATGCTGCAAGGATCGGGGAAGAGGAGGGGTGCCTCTCTTATTTATAGCCTAATACAATAGTCCCTTCTACCCCTAGATACAAGAGTGAAGCCGCCAACCCTAGGGGTATCCGGGTCTAACTCTGATGAGTATTGATCCGACGGCCACGCACCTTCCTCATCCTTAGCTTCGCCTCGACGCAAGCCTCAGGATGCCGCCACGTGCCGTCCTGTCGACTGCCGCGCCTTCCTCACGGATAGCTTTGCTGCAACACAAGCCTCTCCGCGCCGCCACACGTCGACCGTCCTTTTTGGACCTCCCCCGGTTTTGAGGCTGAAACCGGAAAACCTGTCCTCCAGCTGAGTTTTGTGGCCCAAACTCAGAAACCCGCCAGCACCCAGGTTTTGAGGCCCAAACCTGGAAACCGTCCTTGGCCCGAGTTTTGAGGACCAAACTCGGAAACCGGCCCACCGGTGGTTTTTCTGGGGCTCTACCACCAAACCGAAGCCGTAGAGAGATGCACCGCCCGTGCACCCCGTCCACCGACACGTGTCCTCAGGTCCACGACCCGAGCCACACCGTGTCCCGCAAGTCTCCGCTCGTTGCTGTCCCAGCGTGTCAGCCACCACGGCTGATCCTTCAGCCACCGGTCCGTCAATCCAAGCCTTACGTCCGCCCTTCACCGCTTCGGGTCCATCAGCACATGTCTCTGCTTGACCTTCACCTTGCCTTTGATCACCGTCTCCGAGCTCGACACCTACACAACACAAGCCAAAGAACATGCACATCAAACCCGTTGACAATTACTCATCATACAAGACCCGGATTACACCCCGTGTATCCGCAATCTCCCCCTTGATGAGTGCATTGTCAACTACCACCACAAATCATATAGAGTAAAGAAAAAGAAAGAAGAACGGAAGAAGAGAGAACTCATTCAAAAGACCAAAAGTAAAGCAAAGTTGAGAGAAGGTCAAATGGAACGAGCAAAACAATTTGGTCCCCAAAGACTTGGGTAACGGCTCGACGCAACCAAGCAAAGCAAAGCTAGCCCTCAAGAAGGGGCAGAATGGGCTCAACACCACTAGCGAGAAAGTCGGAGTAAACCAGCTAATTCCTCCAGAAAGAGGCAAAGGCTCAACACAACTAGCTGCAAACCGCTCCAAACCAAATGGAAACACTCAAGCTGAAAACTCATCAAAACGAGCAAACTCCCCCTGGACATGACCAACTCCCCCTTGGATAATGCACATAACTAAATCAAGATTTGTCAAAATTCCTCCCCCTTAGTTGATAATGCACATATCAAGAGCAACCATAGGAGTCTTAAAGAAAGCTAAACGAATGCAAAAGCTTCAAAGATATGCTATCCAGAGTGATAAAATGCTCTATTTGCACAAGTGAATAAGTAAAGAGCCCAAATGCTAGCATAAGCTCATCATGATCATATATCTCAACAAGAGTGGCAAAACAGTTTTAGATTTGAAATTTAGACAAAAGGCCAATTTCACCAATGAAGTAGCATCTAGTATGAAAATAGACATGTCATCAACTAGAGCTAACCAAACCACACTGGTGAACTACCTCAAAGCAAGACTCAATTCAGCAAGCCATATACAACTCATCTCATTTAAGCAGGTTATACAAGAGTTATACATGTCAAGTGACTGCGAGGGGTTGAAAACACCACAAAGCCTTACTTATCAACCAAGCGAAGCCTAAGTCAAAAGACTATCAGAAGCTTAAGGCAATGGTTTTGGTCATACACTACACTGCTCAAGTTCTTCCCAAAAGTGCAAAGAGAAGCAGTCTCGATATAGTGAGGTGTTGTAGTGCAATCCCACCTCGATCTTTCCTTTATCTCTTAACTTGGATTTCAGATTTTAGCATTTAAGAATTTTGGAGTATATACAATGGAAGCGATTTAAACTCCAAGCCAGAGACATAGCAACCTAGTATAGCAAAGTAAGCTCAGAAAGGACAAGATCTACTCATACTAGTTGCCAAAGTAAATGGTGAACTGTTTTTAGGATTTGACAGATGTTAAACAAGTTCATCATTGCAAAATCATACTGTGCTCATCAAGTTAAGTTATATGATCATAAAGAGCTTAAACTGCATAAACTAAGTATCATACAAGCATGTGAAAACAGAGCATAGTATCAGTCTAGACAGAATATAATTGAAGCTCAAAATGCAAGTATCATACATATGCAAATGCAAAAAAAAACTATGAAAGAACCTAGACTGTACATCATATGATACAACAAGGTGATCCCACATATAAAATGGGAAACACACACCAAGCTCACCTCTCAACCTAACAAAGGTTGATTGGTCCAAAGGTTTGGTAAAAATATCGGCCAACTGATTATGAGTGTCAACATGCCTAAGGTCGATATCACCCTTCTCATAATGGTCTCGCAGAAAATAAAAGCGCACATCTATGTGTTTGGTCTTAGAATGAAGTATGGGGTTCTTAGCAATGCTAATCACACTCGTACTATCACAAAGTAAGGGTACTCGAGAAAAGCTCAGACCAAAATCACGCAAAGTGGCCATCATCCACAACAACTGGGAACAACAGCTAGCCGCAACAACATACTCAGCCTCTGGTAGACTGGGCGACACTAGACTGCTTGCGAGAAGACCAAGAAACAATAGATGAGCCCAAAAACTGACAAGTCCCGGAAGTGGACTTGCGATCAAGTCGGCAACTAGCAAAATCAGCATCAGAGTAACCACAAAGGGAGAGGGTGGAAGAAGCAGAATACCAAAGCCCAAACTCCGGTGTGAAACAAAGGTACCTCATAATGCGCTTGACCGCCTGACGGTGAGAAGTGCGTGGCGACGCCTGAAAGCGTGCGCAAAGACACACCGTGAACTGAATGTCCGGGCGTGTCGCCGTCAGGTAGAGCAGCGATCCGATCATACTTCGGTACTCTTTCTGATCCACGGCTTCTCCATCCTCGTTCGCATCCAGGGCCGTCGTAGTCGACATGGGTGTTGGAAGAGGCTTGGCCTCACCCATATCGAACTTCTTCACTATGTCCTTTGTATAATTGCCCTGATGCACGAATGTCCGTTCTCGGGATTGCTTGATTTGCAACCCGAGAAAGAAAGTCAACTTGCCCATCATGCTCATCTCAAATTCCCTACTCATAGTATCTGAAAACTTGGCAACCAAAGCATGAGAGGAACCACCGAAAATGATATCATCCACGTAAATCTGAACCAAGAGAGTCATTGCCTTGCTTGAGGAGAAAAAGAGTTTTATCAACACATCCCATTTTAAAACCCTTAGCAAGCAAAAAGGTTTTCAACCTATCATACCAGACTCTAGGGGCTTGTTTCAAACCGTACAAAGCTTTGTGAAGTTTGAAACATGGTTTGGAAACTTGGAATTTTCAAAATTGGGAGGTTGTTTCACATACACCTCTTCTTCTATGTAGCCGTTTAGGAAGGCACTCTTGACATCCATTTGAAAAAGTTTAAACCCTTTGGATACAACAAAAGCCAAGAGGATCATAATTGCCTCCAAACAGGCTACGGGAGCAAAAGTCCCCTCATAGTCTATCCCCTCCTTCTGACTATACCCCTGGGCTACAAGTCTGGCCTTGTTTCTCACAATGTGGCCATCCTCTCCTTGTTTGTTTTTTAAAACCCATTTTGTCCCAATAGGATGACACTCAGGAGGAGGTGGAACTAGAACCCAAACCCGATTTCTCCCAAAAATTTCTAACTCCTCATGCATGGCATTGACCCAATTGGGATCAGACAAAGCGTGTCCAACATCTCGAGGTTCAAAATCAGCAACAAATGCAGAATGAGCAAAGTGAGAGATTTGTTGTGACCTTGGCCGAGTGATGCGTTCGTTGACGTTGCCGATCATCTGTTGAGGAGGATGTTGACGCTGAATGTGTCGTGACGCCTCCCTGGCTGATGTGACCTCCCCTCAACAGTAGTTGGTGCCTCCTCAGGTATCACTAGCAAACCCTTAGGTAGTGGATCGACCTGCCCCCATGTAGTGTAAGAAGATGGGTCGGAACCATGAGTAATCATGGTCGAAGTCGATCCCAAAGGAACAACAGGTGGAGGAAGATCTGGATCATCTATCTGTTCTGCTCCATCTTCCTCATCATCAAAAAGAGGTTCACCGACCTCGTGATCATCTGCACGCTCAAATCTAGAAGAAGGACAATGCATGGTCTCATCGAAGGTGACATCAGATGTCTCCATGACTCGGTTAGTGTCAAGGTTAAGTACACGATATGCACGAGTATGATTACCATAACCCAAAAAGACACCGTCAGAAGAGCAAGACTCAAACTTGACTAAATTGCCTTTCTTAAGTATAAAGCAATGGCAACCAAACACTCTAAAATAACTCACTTTGGGTTGTCTCCCAAAACGCAACTCATAAGATGTCTTCTTCAAGAAAGCACAAAGAAAAATGCGATTGGAAATATAGCATGCAGTGTTTATAGCCTCGGCCCAATATCGCCTAGGTGTCCTATGCTCATCGAGCATCGTCCTAGCCATCTCAACAAGGGTTTGATTTTTCCTCTCTACAACACCATTTGTGGCGGTGTGTAGGGGGAAGAAAACTGATGCTCCAAACCCAAAGAGTTACAAAACTTTTCAAAGTTTGAGTTCTTAAACTCGGTACCATTATCACTACGAATCGCTCTCATCGAGTTCTTAGGGAACTCATTCTGAAGACGCAAAATCAAATTGTGAATAAAAGAGAAAGTCTCAGTTTTCTCAACTAAAAAGAAAACCCATGAATATCTCGAGAAGTCGTCAACAACAACAACAAGCACATACCATTTCCCACCAACCGAGCTCACCCGAGCCGGACCTACAAGATCCATATGCAAAAGCTCTCTGAGGCGCTTGGTCATAACTTGATTCACTGGATGGTGGGGAGCGGCAACCATTTTCCCATGTCTACATGAATGGCAAACAAGATCCTTCTCCATGTGTAACTTAGGCAATCCTTGGATTAAGCCAAGTGAACTAAGCCTTGCAAGCAAGTCGAAGCTCAAATGACCATGTCTCCTATGCCATTTCCAAAGATCGGAGGAGGATCCAGCCAAGAGGCAACGAGAAATGCCAAAAGACTCAAAAGAGAAATTTGCACGAAAGACTTTCCCAAAAGGCGAAATCAAACATACAAGATTGCCCTGAGGATCCAAAATACGACTAAGGTTCGGCTTAAAACGAATCTCATAGTCATCCTAAAAAAGTTGAGAAACATAGAGAAAGTTAAAATGCAAGTTCGATACAAGAGCAACATCACACAACACAAAATGCTCAGTAACTTGCACAGAACCACGGGATAGTACTTTACCTTTGCTATTGTCACCGAAGGTGATAAACTCCTTGCTGGTGACTGGACTAAGACTGGAGAACCAGTTGGAGTTTTCGGTCATGTGCCTTGAGCATCCGGAATCCACCAGCCAAACGTTCTCCAATCGACTTACCTATATCAGTAAAAAGACATAGGGTGAGCATACAGTCCAACACTGGGGTGAGTAAAATGGGAAGTGTATCGGTGTTGTCCCGGCTGCTCAAAAGAACGGTTAGTAGTAAAACCATTCCTAGTGTGCCTATGGGGAAAGAGATCACCATGCACAGGAAAGCGTGGTCCGCTAGGAGGAGAGCGCTCACCGCGATAGCCAAAACACAGTTGAGGATAACACTCAAAGCCAAAACCACTGCCACAGGGTCCGTAGTCTAGAAAGCTAGGATCCCGCCGGGCAAAACCTCCATGTGGCCTAGGACCTTGAGACATTGGTCCTCTAGGCCTAGCATTCCTCCTTTGAACATTTGGCACATGTACATCATGGAAAGGATGGTACATGTCTGTGTTGTTCATCTCCTTTGCACGACGCTCCTATCTCTTGCACCGAAAGCAAAACTCCCTCAAGTGTCCATTTATCCCAGAGTGCTCACAATGGTACCTCATCGCTCTCATAGGGGGTTGTTGGTACTCACAGTATTGGGTGTGGATCACTTGGTTCTTTTGTGGCATGAGCTCCTCTTGGGTTGGTGGCATGGTGTCTAGCTTGTTCCTCAAGTGGTTTGGTTTTGGAGCCCATGTTTGTTTCTTGGGTGGAGCTCTTGGAGGTTCCACAAACACTCCATCTTTGATGTTAGGCTTGAGAGGCTCTTTGGGTGGAATCTTGGTTAGTTTGGGAGTAGTGGTGGAGTTGGGCTTCTCACTCATCTTAAGACCACTAAACTCACCAATCTTCCCGAAAGAAGTAGCACTCTCCATACCCTGAGCAAAGCCAACACCTGGACCTCCAACAACACGCTTGAATTGGGCAATCATCATGCCAAGCTGCGGCTCTCCACTAGAAACCCATGACAAGATGGTCTGAAGGTATGTGTTTTCTTCCTCGGTTTGCATCTTGCCATGCTTCACATTAGTTATCTCCATCTCCAAACCCTCACACAAAGCACACCTAGACACACTAGTGCTACCTGAGTTGGCCTTCTCAAGAGACTCAATCTTGGCATTCTTGTCTGCCAACTTAGATTGCAAGCCTGCACAAGACTTGCACGCACCAAGCAAAGTGGTTCTAGCCCTAATCTCATCCACCTCTCCAACCAAAGCAACATACTTTCCTCTCAAAGTGAGAAGATCAGTCATGTGCTTGGAGCACATCTCACACTCATCTTCCTCGGTGACTACAACGGTGGATTTGGCACACTCAAGCTCCTTCATCGCATCCTCTCACTTCTGCCTAAACTCCTTCCTCTCTCTAGCAGCAAGTTTTAGCAACTTGTCTTGACTAATTAGAGCAGCAGTAAGTTTCTCAACTTTGGTAGAAAGTTCATCGACAGTTTGAGATACATGGGAGGTGTCGTCGTCGTCTCCAGCTCATTGTCGACTTCATCACCAAGAGCCATGGTACAGAAGCCCTCATTGTCGGCGAAGAAGTAGAGACCGTTCAGCTTGTCCATGATCTTCTTCTTCTCGGACTCATCATCGCTTGACGCAATGGAGTCATTGTCTGAGTTGTCGACGTCGCTAAGCGTGGTGAAGAAAGCACGCTGCTCGGCCTTGGCTTTCTCCAAGTACTTCTGCTTGATGTAGTCTTTGTCGAAGCCACCCTTCCGCTTGTGCTTGACGGGGATGTACTTCTCCTTGCGCTTGCCGGAGTCATACTTATAGCCGTGATCACCCTTGCCAAACGCTTGCTTGTTCTTCTTAGGACAGTTGGCGATGAAGTGGTCGGGGTCGCCGCACTTGAAGCATCCAGCTCGTCCTCCTCCGTGGCAACAGTTCATGCGGTTGTTGTGGAACCGCGAGAACCGGTTGGCAAGCAAAGCCAACTCATCATCCCCATGAACTCCAACTGCTCCTCTGTAACAGAAAGAAGAGAAGAAAGTGCAAAGCCAGAAGAACCAAAAACCAAAGCCATAGATGGGTCAGAAGGATTCTCATAAGAGGCACTCGTCATGACATCAATCTCACTGGACTTGAGCTTACTAAAGAGCTCATCACAAGTGAGAGTCTCATAGTTAGGTGATTCGATGATCGCCTGAACTTTGGAGTCCCACACCGACTGATCAAGAGTATGAAGAAGCTTGAGAGCTCTCTCATGATCGTCGTACGGCAAAAGCTCTTTGTTGGCCCTCATCCTGTTGATGATTACCTGAAAGCGAGCGGATAAACTTTCTATGCTCTCGCCAGGCATGTGTCGAAAGTTATCATACTCACGCTTATGTGACTCGTAGAGATGGGTTTCGACTTGAGTTGTTTCCTCATGAAAATGCATGAGAGTCGCCCAAATCTCCCGAGCCGTGGTGAGGTGAGAAACACGATCAAACTCAGTCATGCTCAAACACAAGAAAAGAGCATTACGGGCTCGGCTATTGACATCGTACTCATCTCTGCTGTTGAGTCACACGAGCAGCCAAGACCACGTAATCGGCAGCGTTGCAAATCTCTCAAACCGAAGCACTCATGCTCTGAAGATAGGCCGACATACGTATCGTCCAATACGCATAGTTCGTCCCATCGAAAAACGACGGTTTGCCCATGCCGCGATCTATGTCGCCTTCTGTGGATCTAAAACTGGCTAAGGTGGAAGATCCTTAACCCGCTCCGATACCAATTGAAGGACCGAATTGGCGACCAGAGGGGGGGTGAATGGGAGCCTCAAATTTCTTCTCGAGAAATCGATGGCCCTTGTCCCAGAGAGTCACCCCAAAAGCAAGACTCAGACTTGCTAGTGTCGACGACCCTAGATGTAGGGTGGATGCTTCCTAGAAGCACAACGGGATACTACACAATCCAAGAAGTCCAACGCAAAAACCGGGAACCAAAACCGAAAATAGACGAACGAACCGCGGACGAAAACGTGCTGATCTGCACTGACCGGACTCTGGTGAGCGTCCGGTCAGTTGGGATCAGACGCGTCCGGTCAGAGCAAAACAGTTTCGGGAGCTCTCTTTGTTGGACCGGACTCACAGGCACAGAGCGTCAGGTCACAACACAGGTAGCGTCCGGTCAACACCAAAAGGGCAATGAACAATGCCCCATGCGCGTCCGGTCACACGAAAACCGAGCGTCCGGTCAAGTCCAGGCGAAACTGAGCAGCTGAGCCTTCAACGACTGGACTCACTGGTCAGAGTCCGATCGCCCCGAGCCCAGCGTCCGGTCACCCCGAAAACGTGTTGTTCGTCCACCGATTCGACTTGATCTCCCTCAAATCGAAACCACTAAGGCTCAAATTCGATGAGGGGAGTCACAAGGAGGATAGTGAGCTACTCCTAGGAGATTATGGCTCGAACCTATCTCCAAATCGACGGATCGAATAAGTTCGGGGAAAAAGGGAAAAGCACGAACTGAAAATGAGAATCGATCGATCTCCTAGCTCGTGAGGTTAGAGATGAATTCCTTCAGTGAAAAGAGGCGCCTCATGATCTAGAACAAGCAGGTTCAAGCGGAATCGAAAACCAACTCACAATGAGGGAGAATGAAGCAAATCATCGTGAGGGGTAGAAAACGAAAACGCGAAGAACACAACTCAAAGACACGAATCGATCATGAATTCCAGCCGAAACTCCTACACACTAGGATACAACGAGATTACGGTCTCGTTTCCTCAAGATACCAAATACACAGAGGTATGGTTAGCTGTCTCTGCGGATCACAGGCAGCGAGGTATGATTAGAACCTAAGAAAGGGCTAGAGAGTGAAATGCTGCAAGGATCGGGGAAGAGGAGGGGCGCCTCTCTTATTTATAGCCGAATACAATAGTCCCCTTCTACCCCTAGATACAAGAGCGAAGCGGCCAACCCTAAGGTTATCCCGGTCCAACTCTGATGAGTTTTGATCCGACGGCCACGCGCCTTCCTCATCCTTAGCTTCGCCTCGACGCAAGCCTCAGGATGTCACCACGTGCCGTCCTGTCGACCATTGCGCCTTCCTCACGGATAGCTTCGCCGCAACGCAAGCCTCTCCACGCCGCCACACGTCGACCGTCCTTTTTGGACCCCCCTGGTTTTGAGGCTAAAACTTGGAAACTGTGCTCCAGCTGAGTTTTGTGGCCCAAACTCAGAAAACCGCCAACACCCAGGTTTTAAGGCCCAAACATTGAAACTGTCCTCAGCCCGAGTTTTGAGGCCCAAACTCGAAAACCGGCCCACCGGTGGTTTTTCTAGGGCTCTACCACCAAATCGAAGCCGTAGAGGGATGCACCGCCCGTGCACCCCATCCACCGACACGTGTCGTCAGGTCCACGACCCGAGCCACACAGTGTCCCGCAAGTCTCCACTCGTTGCTGTCCCAACGTGTCAGCCACCACGGCTGATCCTCCGGCCACCGGTCCGTCAGTCCAAGTCTTACGTCCGCCCTTCACCGCTCCGGGTCCATCAACATGGCACGTCTCTACTTGACCTTCACCTTGCCTTTGATCTCCGTCTCCGAGCTGGACACCTGCACAACACAAGCCAAAGAACATGCGCATCAAACCTATTGACAATCACTCATCATCAAAAGACCCGGATTACACCCTGTGTATCCGCAAAATCAGAGCCCACATCTATGATTTAGAGTGCTACCCTACTTTTTGTTGTGAATGACGACGAACAAACGAGGAAGAACACAAGATCAAACCACAGAGAGACACAAGATTTAACATGGAAAACCCTCCCAATGCGGAAGATAAAAACTACGGGCGCTAGCCAGCAAACAATCCTCACTATAATCAAAAGTCAGGTTACAACGTCGTATAGCGGCTTACAAGCGAATCAATCAAGGTGAAACCCTAACGACGGGTATGTATACCGTTCCGCGGGGGCCTCGCCCCCCGCACCCCCCAAACGTCCTCGGGGTCCGACCACGGGTCGGAGCATAGCGGAGTCTGAAGTCGGCCAATATCTAAATTTGGAACATATATAACATTTTTGTTGGCTCAACATTGTGCTTCCACTCTAGCAACACCCAAAAACAATGGCCCCCATATGCATTCCAACAAATAATAACAAGATGCACCCACTCGTCGTAGTCTTTTTCTACCTAGCAGATAGCAGCTCCGATTTGTCGCTTCCAAGCAGATCCGCGTGACCAGGGCAGTGGAGCGATCGACGCGGTAGAGTGAGAGCCTGCACAGCGGGGCAAAGCGCGACATGGTGGAGCAGTTCGCATGACGGAGCAACTTGTGTGTCAGGGCAAAGTGTGGCGCAGTGGAGCAACGACTCACGCAGCGGGCTAGAGTGCCAGCGCGGTGAAGCAGTTCACGCTAGATGGGGAAGGGGCTTTCACCAAGAACGAATTTGCACCAGGCAGGGGTCGTGCCAGAGAAGGGTTTCCGTCGGGGGAGGAGCTTGTGTTGTGCCTGTAGGAGCTCCACGGGGCAAGGATTCATGTCGCGGAGGGAGTTGCGTTGTCAGGGTTTGCATGGTGAAGGCGGGTGTGGGCTGTCATACTGCATGGGGGAGGAAATGGCAATATGGGGGTTGGGGAGTGGGCCTAGGAACAGGGTCTGGAAGGTGGATTTGGATACTTAACCAAATTTTAGGGCCTGAGTAGTGGCCCTGCTGGAGCACATTTTTCGGCCTGAGCTTTCATATTTAGCTATAAGGCTTAAGCAGGGACACTGCTAGAATTGCTCTTAACAAACCAGCTCGCGAGCCAAACTGAGCTGATATTAGTAGCATGATAGCTTCTTAATCCCTCGTTCCGCCTATCAACAATTCTCACGAACCCATGGCCACAAAAGAGGCTTAACAAGTTCACGTCTTCCAACCCTAGCAAATACTCCCTTCATGAGTCAAAGTCTTTTAAATTTGACCAAATTTATATAATAAGATAATAATATTTATGATACTAACTAAGTATCGTTTTATTCTTGATTAGTTATATTTTTATAGTATACCTCTATTTAATTTCATAAATTTTTGTGTTTCTCTCTATAATTTTGATTAAACTTGAGATGTTTTTGACTCTTTAAAATTTTTAGAATGACTTATAATTTAAAACTGAGGGAGTACGTTATGTAGTGAATATGAATCGGTGAACCCCATACACCATTAGAATATCCATCGTCCATTGTCCACCATCATCGTTTGTCGATGGCTAGGACTTGACCGTACCCCTCTCCACTCTTTCGTCCACCCTACTATCTATCACTAGTCAAGGCTTGGCGCTACCAACTGTGCCTTCGCACTTGCCAATCACCATTGAGAAGAAAGACAAGGTTATCGAGGTGTAGGAGTCAACTCTCCCACCACCAGTAGGTTTGGAGTTTCAAAGAGCAAAATCGCTTTCTCGTCGGTGTGTATTGTCCATGGTCGAGCAGTGTCTTCACCTACTCTCCATCACCATCCCTTGCTACTCCTTACACTGGTCAAGGTTTAGCCCTATCCTCCACAAATGGCTTCTACGTTGCACACTAGTGACATCACAAATGGCGCTAGAAATTTCGTTAGGCCAACACTACTCGCACTCGCCAGTCATCATGGAGAAGGAAGACAAAGTTACGTTGTTGAGGTGTAGGAGCGAACTCCCCCGCCACCGGCAAGTTTTGAGTCTCAAAGAGCAAATTAAATCACTTTCTCATTGTTGTGGATTGTCCAAGGTTGAGCAGCGTCTTAACCTACTCCATCGCCATCTCTTGCTACTCCTTTTATATTTATGGTTTATTGCTTCATTTAGTGCTAAATTGTTATTGATTAGATATATATAAAATTTATGTATTGATCACTTCACCTCGGTAGGGTATCCTAACGAGCTAAGTCGAGCTAGCTCGATATCCACTCCTACGACCAATCCTCGGAACTGAATGTCACAAGTCATGCAATTGTTTGCATAAAATACACACGTGTGCGGAGAAGCAAACTCATAACATCTAGCCTCACATGTTACTTATTTACGATTATGACTCAAAGTCACGTAATTGTGACTAAATGTGATCGGTATGTTCCTTTTGTATTTACTTTTATTGAATATTGCAATGCATATTTGAGACCATGAACTGAAATTGGAAAAAAAATAACTGCAAAGTTTTAGAACTTTTCGAGTACTGCAACTTTTGTCTAGCACCATTTCCCCATACAAGCTCAATTGTTATTTTTTTAAAAAATATGAACCTTGAAATCATTGCTTCAGACAAAATTTTGTCACTCATCATTTGCTTAGAAATGAAAATTATTGTTAGAGTAAATTAGGCTTATACAATACAAGAACTTGAGAGGTGGTGAGGTGTAAATTGGTCCAACAACTTATAAATTGCTCTAAATAAATACAATAACTTGGCAAATTGGTGCATATAAGTTCTAAGCATTGCTAATATGAAAAAAAATACGTACTCGACGGTGAGGTACCAAAATTAATGGATAATGCAGCCAACATGAACG
The DNA here is from genome assembly GCA_009763385.1 of Coix lacryma-jobi var. lacryma-jobi. NCBI lineage: Eukaryota > Viridiplantae > Streptophyta > Magnoliopsida > Poales > Poaceae > Coix > Coix lacryma-jobi. The sequence continues at coordinate 116,774,759 of CM019825.1, read as the reverse complement.
CCCCAAATCAAACCTCAACAGTAGATTGGATGCAATCTACAAAAGATGATCACATTTGCACTAGAAGCAGTTTTCAACCTTCTATTTTGGTCAATGAAGATATAATATTTTCACCTAGCAATTAACAGTATTCACACAATAAACCATGGCCATAATCCTATCAATAACCTATGTTATCACTTTAGTATCCGACAATAAATAATCGTCGATCACCATTAAGTGAAAATATAAACTTGTACTATCATAATTGGCCAAGAACAAAGTAGTCGCTTCAAAAATCGAGGAAGGCCAGGGTTCCAGCCCTACAGGTTTAATTAGAATACTAGTTAACTGGATTCATGTTATAAACGAACGATCATCCTCGTGTGAAAAACCTACCTTAGCATAATTAGAATAGAGGATTAAAGTTCAAGAACAATAATCACAAAACCATATTATAGTTAGCATACTGTATTCAAGTGGAGGGACACTAGCTTCTCGGTGATGAGGCTCCATCGCAAATACCTTAGACATTGTTTGGTTGCGTATAAATACACTCCAATCTACGTGGTTTGAGAGAGATCAAAGTGTAATTTAGTTTAAGTCACACTCCAATATGGATTGAGGTGTATTTATATACCGTCAAACAAGGCCTTAGATGACTGACGCGGTAGAGCACCTGTTTCTCTTGATGCTCATATTATAGTTGCCAAGCAATCCCAGCATGTATAATGCACATGCAAAAAAAAAACCCGCTATTAACACTACGCCTAATATGTGAGTAAATATTTTATCACACTAGCAGCTTTTGTACCATACATGTACGGATTTATCAGGTTATTGTACCTATTTGAGCAGTTGATTTACTGGCTGTTGAATAATCTACACCGCCTATGAAGTTGTTATATTGTGAACATATATAATTTACAGCACTCCGTTGTCAATACCAATTACCAAGTACCTTGTTCCAAAACAGATTTACAGAGTTCATATATTACTTACCTAAAACAACCTTCAACTCTGCAACTTACTTGGTTGTTGGCACCTGTTAAATCTGTACGTGTTCCAGTCGGTTATACCCATGAGCCAGCAGCTGGAGTACTTCATGGAGTACAAGGCGAGACTGGAGGCCGCAAAGGGGGAGTCCGTGGCCAGCGAGATCATCGCCGAGGCCGTGTTCATCTTCAGCATCGGCACCAACGACTTCATCCTGAATTACTTCACCCTCCCTGTCCGCCCCGTCCAGTACACCCCGCCGGAGTACGTCAGCTACCTCGTCGGCCTCGCCGAAGCGGCCGCCCGCGACGCCTACCGCCGCGGCGCGCGCAAGATCGGGTTCACCGGCCTCGCTCCGTTCGGGTGCTTGCCTCTCGAGAGGACGCGGAACCACGAGGAGCCGGGCGAGTGCGACCAGGAGCACAACCAGCTGGCCATGAGGTTCAATGCCGAGCTGCAGGAGGCCATGACCAAGCTCGATGCTGACCTCGCCGGCGCGCTGGTGGTTTACGTTGACACGTACAGCGTCTTGTCTGACATCGTGGCCAACCCGTCGGACTACGGTTAGTGATCCCGTCTATTATATTATATATCTTCACCATACTACTTTATTTACTGACAATTGATTCAAATGCGCTCCTGACAATTGATAAGTATTAGCAGGCAGCTCTGTTAGCCAGGCAATAGTATAAAATAATGATATTTTTGATGAAACAGCACTTTCAATCTCCTGCTAGCCGGTGAGATTTGCGGCTATTAGTTAGCTAATAATTACTTTCTCTGTTTCAAACTTGATCTACTTAAAAGAAAAAACAAAGCGATTTATAATTTAGAATAGAAGGAGAGCTGCTAATAGATTATAGATTTAAACACATTAAACACATAGTGACATAGATGCAAACCACTAGTTTCCCTCTGGCCTCTGCTGCCATGATATATCAACAGCGAAAACAGTTCTCATCTCATCTCACAAGGGTAACACATGATGAATGACTTGGGCAAGCCTGATTATATTCCGTGAAATATTCACGTTGTCGGGTTTTGTTTACCATGCATGGCCAGGATTCGAGAACATTGCACAAGGTTGCTGTGGCACAGGACTCATCAAGACAGCTGTGTTTTGCGGCTTGGATGAACCACTGACGTGCCAGGACGTGGATAAGTACGTATTCTTCGATTCAGCTCACCCGTCGGAGCGAGTGTACAGGATATTAGCTGACAAAATTCTCAGCACTACATCGGGAGTGTTCCTGTGATATCATCTGTACTACTATCTGCTAGTACTAAAATTTCATTTGCTTTCATTTAGACAAGACAGCACCCGCATGTGCTTTTGTTGAAAGCATATACGAGTATATATACTGTGTGAGTGAACCAAAAATAAAAGGAGCTTCAGATACTGATGCAACAGAACACTACCCTGGAGAGAGATATATAGAGAGAGGTGCTGTTTAGTCGACAAATGTAAATGCAAATGATAATGAAATAAAATTTCGGTGGCACTGTAAACGATGATGTATCAAATTACGACTTCTGTTTGGTTCAGCGGGTGTTTAGTTGGCGCGTGAAAAATTTTAGGATATCATATCTAATGTTACATGACACGGGAAGGCACCATAGCGTGTCCACGGTAGTAGAGTGAATGCTGGTCGTTCTGATCTGCATCGATGTTCATCAGCTCGTTGACTTACCGTTGGGAAAGTTCGTTCGCCGATGGTCAGAGCCGTACGCGTCGGGTACGCTGGGGTCGTCCGTCCATTTGACGCTGGGTGGCGCTATCCAGCCAAGATTGGTTGGCCTTCATTGGCCCAGGCTGTAGCCGCGCGTGGGAGACGGTCTTCCAAATGTCGTTGCCTTCTGGCCCGTTTTGTCCTTGGTGTGAATGACTGGTGGGTCCTTCTCTGTCTAGGTCCCGCGGGTCAGTGTTATTTTCTAGATCCGTGTTTGATGTCGCCCGTGTTTCCTTTCCCGACGCCGTGTCCAACCGAGGCGTGCGCGCGTGCAGGCAGAGATAGGCCAGGGCATCGGCTCTGCACAGCTCCTTTTCGTGTTTGTCACCTGCTAGATGGCCCACTGGTCAGCTGTTCAATCAGCCGGCGGGTTTCTCGGTCAGCTGGGCAGCGGTTCGGTGCCCTTCTGCAGAGTGGGATGGACGCGACCACCTAGAACACCGCTCTCGCTGCTGGTGGGGATGGCTTGTTGCACAAGCCCGTGGGGTCCTCGCGTCAGCGGGCTCTGCTGGTTGCTCGTGTGTGTACCGGCTCGGGCGGACAGGGGCACCGATAAAAGGAGCTCTTGCGGCTCCGTCCCCGACTTCAGCGTCGTTCCCCACGCCTCCCTGCCTCAGGCATCCGAAGTTCGTTGGCCGCCCTTTTCCTTTAGTCGTGCCTCTTCCCAATGGCGACAGCGTCTAATCTCTGGCCGTGCCCGGCGCCTCCGTCGTCGACGTCTCCGCAGTCCGATGTGTCTGCCACCGGTTTGTGTTGCCTTTGCAGGTGGCTGCAGATCAGATCCAGAGCTGTCGGCGGGCTGGTAAGATGACGAAGCACGGCGGCATTCGGAGGAAGAGATGCATGGAACCAATCCGGGAGGGTGCCTGTCGCAGTGAGGCAGTGTCGCCGTCTGCAGGTCGTTTGGCATCCTCGTCGTATTGGTATAGCGCTTTTCCTGGAACCTCGGATTACTTAACTTGCTTCGTTCGCTTTCCAATTTCGCTTTCAACAGAGCTCTTACATGGTGCGGGGTGTTCTTGCATGGTCGGAGTGTTTTCCAATTTCCCTTCATTTTCCTCGGCTTCACAGAGTGGAGGCGACTCAATGTTCGTTGTGGGCACGTCGTATCTTTTGCTGCTACATGTTGTGGTAGCGCGTTGTGGACTGCCATATGCGGCCGTCATTTCTGAGATCACCGGAGATGGTGCGCCGGTGTATGGAATCGAGATAGATGTGCCTGAGTACGGGGGCCGGTAAGACTTCGGGCGTGTTTGGATGGAAGCCTGGACTACTTGTCTGGCAAAAAGTGTTGCATAAAAGTTGCCTGAAAATTCAATAGAATCTGCCTGGCCAGACAAGTTACAAGAGAATGTGTTTGGTTGGAAGCCTGTGCCTGGAAAGGATAATAAGAGATATAATACCATATTTAAAGCATACACAGTTATTGTTATAATGTACAAGCAGTAAATAAATAAAACCATCCACATATTTTATCAATTAAAAACATATTTAAAATTACAAATAAATTTAATAAAATTTGTACCCCTCCGTCCCTAAATTATTATTGTTGGTGTGCGTGCCGCAAGTTTGACTTGATTTGTAACAAGTACGTACAACATTTATATCTTTAAATAAATTTGTTAAACAACTAGATCCAAAAAACTTTCCAATAATATTAATTATATACAATAAATACTAATATTTTAATATATTTTAATCCAAAATATTTCTTGAAAAATAAAAACGACAGTTAAGGGAGTACCTATTTTAAAAATATCACAAGGAAAGAACGTATAAAAAATTAAAAATATATTTAAAATTACAAATAAATTTAAATTTTATAGCTATTTTAAAAATATCACGAGAAAAGAACGTACAAGAAAGAAAGATAATTATAATTACATTTTACACACGATGCTAATTTTAGCGTAGACAGGATTAAGAGAAGGAAGATAGAATAGAAAATATAAAATATATTGAATAGTTTTTACACCGTATAGTACTCCTATCCACGGAAAAAAAGAATAAAGGCAAAATAAATTTACTATGGCAAACATTGTTTTATGGACTTAATTGAGTAACCATTAGCAATAAAAAATAGTTTAATATGTAATTGGTACAGGCAAATCCAGCTGCCTGGGCCAGGCGACCATTTTTCAACGCCTGGCTGCTGGTGCTGCTGCCTGCGTTAGGGAGGTCTTCAGGGCTCCATCCAAACGGTGCACAGGCAACATCGAGGCAAGGACACGCCCAGGCAAATCATCCCCAGGTACGCATCCAAACTAGCCCTTCATGCATTTTTGTGGCAACTTCATGCATTTAATATGATAACCAAGACTGTTTTAGACAAAAAAAACCAGGCTTTTTCTTTATGTCTGGGTACGGGGGGCCGGTAAGACTTTTCTGTGGCAAACCATAATTGCTTGGGTGCAGTCCCAACAAAAAATTTGTGCTTGTTGTTGCTTCAAGAGGAGTTGCTTCCTTATTGTTGCCTGGAGGAAGGATTGCCCATTCACGATTCAAGCTACCATGTGAATTATATGAGACTTCTACCCGTGATATAAATCGTGGCTCTAAGTTATGTGAATTAATTGAATCTGCTTCTCTTATTATATGGGATGAGGCTCTAATGACTCATAGACACGCCTTTGAAGCTTTAGATAGAACATTTAGAGATATCTTGTCAAATCATAGAGAGAATGCTGCTAATTTAGTTTTCGGTGGTAAGATTGTGGTCCTAGGCGGCGATCTTCACCAAATTCTGCCTGTGGTCCCAGGTGGGGATAGTCCTCAGATTGTTGATGCTGCAATAGTAAATTCTTATCTTTGGAAACATGTTAGAGTTTTGTCACTTACTAAATATGAAACTCAATAGACCAGACTTGGATATGCAGTCACAGAAAGAAATTGCAGGCTTTAGTAGATGGGTGCTAGATATTGGTGAGGGTAGGATTGAGACCACAGACAATAGTGGTGAGGCCCAGGGAACACAAATAAAAATTCCACGAGACCTTTTGCTCATGCCACAGGAAGATAACATTGTGTTTTTAGTTAATTCTCTTTATCCAGATCTTAATGCCAAATATGCAAATGCAAATTTCCTTCAGACGCGAGCCATCTTGACCCCAACAAACGAAGCCGCAGATAATATTAACTCATATGTTGTGTCCCTGATACCCAGAGAAGAGAGAGAATACCTAAGTTATGATAAAATTGGTAGATTCCCATACACTCATGCCTCATATGACGAACTGTATCTTGCTGAGCTTCTACATTCAGTAGATGGAAACAATTTCCCACAGCACCGCCTATGTCTGAAAAAAGGTGCTCCAATAATGATGCTTAAAAATCTTGAACAAGCAAGTGGTCTCTGTAATGGTAAGACTCATTGTAATAAATATAGGAAATACGTTAATAGAAGCTAAGATAATAACAGGTACACATATCAGTGACATAGTGCCCATACCACGGATTTATCTAAGACTAAGACTATAAGACTGCCATTTGAATTAGAAAGGCGCCACTTTCCAGTCAAGGTATGCTATGCCATGACCATCAACAAGAGTCAGGGCCAGACTCTAGAACATGTTGGTGTATACTTAAAAAGTCCAGTTTTCAGTCATGGGCAGCTATATGTTGTTATTTCGCGTGTTACTTCAAGACAAGGCCTTAAGATACTCATAGGAGACTCAGATGGTGGTTGTACAGATGATACGCAAAACATTGTTTACCAAGGCAAAAGGAAGCAATACCACAAGAAAGGTGGCAAAGCTTATATTGTTGGTGATTGGCTCACCGACATTGACTCCTCAGGTGGCTCATCCAATGAAGATAGTGATGATGAAAAGGAGAAGGTGGCCACTCTAGTCATTGGGACCTCTACACCACCACCACCACCGTCGCCATCATCCACTACACACCTATGCCTCATGGGAAAGGGTGACCGAAAGGTACAAAGTGATGATGACTCTAGTGATGATGAGAGTGATGGAGAATTCCAAGCTCCCTCTTATGATGAACTTGTTGATTTGCTAAACAACTATTCTAGAATCATAAGAAAGACTAGAGCTAAAAATGAAAAGCTTGTTGATGAAAATGAATCTCTTGTTGAAAAATATGACCATGCTACACATGCTAGTGATGAGCTAAAAAATGAACTTGCTATTATGTCATCATCTATCAAGGAGCTCAAGTCCTCTAAGAAGGAGCTCAAAGCTAAAAATGAAAAACTTGATAAGATGCATGGTGACCTTAACACTACCTATGCTTTGCTCAAAGAATAATATACTCAAGTTAAAGTTGATCATGATGCTCTTACTATTGCTTATGATTTACTTTCTCATGATACACATGATGCCCCTAACCTTGTTGTTAAGTGTGACATAGCAACATCTTGTGAGGATTTGGTTAGTGAGCATGATGAGCAAAGAGCTAGTAGCAAGGACAAGAAAGTGGTTGAGGCCGAACATTATGATGACTATGTCAAGATCAAGAATAAGAATGCAAAGCTCAAGATTGATCTAGAGAAGCTAGCAACCACCAAGCAAGTTGTCATTCAAACTCATGATGATGATTATAGCATGACTCTTGAGCTTGACATGCTAAAAGAAGAGAACAAGAGATTGAAGATGGAGAGGGATTACAAGTTGACACCATCCCAATGGAACTCCAACAAGAGAATGACAAGCTCAAGAAAGAGAAAGAGCACCTTACCACCGGGTTGAGAAACTTCACCAAGGGTCAATGTCTTCAAAGTGAGCTTCTCATGAACACCGTAATGAAGACCAATAGAAGTGGTATTGGCTACCTTGAAGAGAAGATGAAGCAACGCAAGAGCATCCCAAAGCCAAAGAAGAAGAAGTTGGGAAGATGCTTTGAGTGTGGAAAGGAAGGTCACTTTGCTCACAATTGTGAAGAGCCAAAACCCACACCCTTGCCCAAGCATGCTAGGCCCTTTGCTTTCAATGCTAACTACATGCTTAGACAAGATTCTAGTGGCAAAATGAAAGTCATGTTCATGGGGCCTCCAAACAAGAATAGGCCAAAGAAAATTTGGGTTGCTAAGTCACTAGTAGAGAAGGTTAAGGGGCCTCAACAAGTTTGGGTCCCTAAAGCTCAAGCTTGATTTCTTGTGTGTGTAGGTGAACTACAAGACCGGTGGATCTCATTGGGTGATTGATAGTGGTTGCACACAACATATGACCGGTGATCCCCAGATGTTCACCTCACTAGAAGAGAGTGTCAATGACCAAGAAAAGATTACATTTGGTGACAACTCAAAGGGCAATATCAAGGGTCTGGGCAAAGTGGCAATATCCAGTGATCATACAATATCAAATGTGCTTCTAGTTGCTTCATTGAGCTTCAACTTGCTATCCGTTGGGCAACTTTGTGATGTTGGCTTTCAATGTTTGTTCACCGACAAGGAAGTGATTATGACCAAGAAAGATGATACACGAGTGATATTCAAAGGCTTTAGATACAACAATCTCTATCTAGTGGATTTCTCCTCCGAAGATGCCAACTTGAAGACATGTTTGTTCACTAAGCAATCTCTTGGTTGGCTATGGCATAGAAGATTGGCACATGTTGGAATGAACACTCTCAACAAGCTATTGAAGAAGGATTTGGTTAGGGGCTTGAAGGATGTCAAGTTTGAGAAGGACAAATTGTGTAGTGCATGTCAAGCCGGCAAGCAAGTTGCAAACACTCATCCAACCAAAGCCTTTGTTTCAACATCAAGAGAGTTAGAGCTACTTCACATGGATCTATTTGGGCCAACAACATATGCTAGCTTGGGTGAAAATCTCTATTGTCTAGTGATTGTTGATGACTACTCTAGATACACTTGGGTGTTCTTTCTTCATGACAAATACGAAGCAACCCCATCATTCAAGAAGTTTGCCAAGAGAGCCCAAAATGAGTTTGACTGGAAGATCAAAAATATTAGAAGTGATAATGGGAAGGAATTTGACAACACCCACATTGAGCAATATTGTGATGAAGTTGGGATCAAGCATGAAGTCTCCGCAACCTACACACCACAACAAAATGGGGTAGTTGAGAGGAAGAACCGGACACTAATCACCCTAGCAAGAACAATGTTAGATGAGTACTCAACACCGGAAAGATTTTGGGCGGAAGCAATCAACACCGCTTGCTATGCATCCAAATTATTGTTCCCCCATCGTCTCCTTGGCAAGACCCCCTATGAGCTACTCAACAACAAGAAGCCGGATGTTTCCTTCTTTAGGGTGTTTGGGTGCAAATGCTACATCTACAAGAAGCGCCAACACCTAGGGAAGTTTCAACGCCGATGTGATATTGGTTTTCTTATTGGTTACTCATTGAAGTCCAAAGCATATCGAGTATTCAACCATGCCACCGGGATGGTAGAAGAAACATATGATGTGGAATTTGATGAATCTAATGGCTCTCAAGGAGAGCATGAGAATCTTGATGATGTAGGTGATGAACCATTGAGGGAAGCAATGAAGAACATGCCGGTGGGATCCATCAAGCCTAAAGATGATGATGATGATGTGCAAGTCATTGACAAGCCATTCTCATCAAATGTACCACAAGATGATGACAAAGATGGGAGAGATCCAAATGAAGACACTCATGTCTCCCATGATCAAATGGTGGTACAAGCACAAGATGTTGATGCTCCACAAGCGGCCCCTCAAGTGGTTGATCGAAGGGCTACTCCTCTACTACAAGCTCATCCTCAAGACCTCATCATAGGGAGTCCAAAAACTTGCTCTATTTATTGAACATCACTCCTTTGTTTCTCTTGTTGAGCCTACCATTGTAGATGAAGCTCTAGGTGATCCGGATTGGGTGAATGTCATGCATGAAGAATTGAACAACTTCACCCGCAATCAAGTTTGGACACTTGAAGAGCGACCTAAAGGTGCAAGAGTCATTGGAACAAAATGGGTGTTTAGAAACAAGCAAGATGATCAAGGCAAGGTTGTTAGAAACAAGGCAAGGCTAGTGGCAAAGGGGTTCTCTCAAGTTGAAGGCTTAGATTTTGGAGAGGCCTTTGCACCGGTTGCAAGACTAGAAGCCATTTGTATCCTCCTTGCATATGCATCACATCATGACATTAAATTATATCAAATGGATGTGAAAAGTGCATTTTTAAATGGCTTCATAAATGAACTAGTCTATGTTGATCAACCTCCCGGGTTTGAAGACCCTAGATATCCTAATCATGTTTATAGGTTGTCCAAGGCGCTATATGGGCTCAAGCAAGCCCCAAGAGCATGGTACGAGTGCCTCCGGGACTTCCTCATTGAGAAGGGCTTCATCATTGGGAAGGTCGACACCACACTATTCACCAAGAAGCTTGATGGAGAGATCTTCATTTGTCAAGTCTACGTTGATGATATCATCTTTGGGTCAACAAATGAAGCCTATTGCAAAGAATTTGGTGACTTGATGTCGAAGGAGTTCGAAATGTCCATGATTGGCGAGCTCACATTCTTCCTAGGCTTCCAAGTCAAGCAATTGAAGGAGGGGGCTTTTATATCTCAAGAGAAGTACAAAAAAATACCTCCTCAAGCGCTTCAACATGGATGATTGCAAGCCTATCAAGACTCCAATGCCAACAAATGGACATCTCGACCTAGATGAGGGAGGTAACTCGGTTGATCAAACTCTCTACCGTTCTATGATTGGTAGTGTTGACACTTACTAACGTCGCTACCAAGAGTAGAGATAAACTCTGTCCCCGGCAACGGGGCCAAAAAGCTTGTCGGGTATTTTAAACGCACACAGAATAATCCGCAAGCGCACGGATACCGATGTAGCTTTCACCCGAGAGTATTCCAGGGTATCGATTTCCACGGGGAACGTGAAGTGTACTAGAAGAATTAAGAACGTCCAAGAAAAGAATGGTAATATGGATAGAGAGATATAGGGTTTTCTAAGCAGGTCTATCTAATCAAAGGATTACTATACTTTACTTACTTCGGAGCAACAGTACCTTTTCGATTCTCGAAAAAGACTGGGAAAAGGGTAATCGGGAGAAGGCTGCCAAAAAGCTCTACGAAAACACCAATCCTAACGTGGTGGATTATCACAATCTACAAAGCTGTCACCCCTGTAGCTACCACAACTATCCGGAGGATTGGGCGCAAACTCAGGTAAACCCTAGTCTAGACACCAAGTCTACACTAACGCTTACTGCTCTAATTACTGCAGATAACTAGAGCACTCAATACGAGCGGAGATCCAGTAAATAAAATAAAGCAAGAACTAAAATTAAATATAATACTTAGAAGTAGTAAATGAAGAACCTGGAGATTACTTGAAGACAAACCAGATGCTGCACCAATACAATGTCGAGGAAGATCCGATAGATCCGGATCCTCCTTAGCTCTCTCCTTCTCCTCTCTCTAATCCAATCTCTAATTACAACTAGATGAACTAGACAACTAGAACTAGAACTAGATGAACTAGAACTAGAAGAACTAGATCTAATTCTAGATGAACTAGAAGAGACTCATTTAGAGGGACCTCTACTTCTAATTGAAACCCTAGTTTCTGATGTGGAGATGAATAATGAAGATGGAGATGCCTGGAGAGGGGGGTCTGGGGCTGCTTATATAGCCCGAGGTGGATTAGGGGGCAAGGAATCGCCATGTCATCGATCCGCGTCACGTTTATCGCCCACCGTTGGATCAAACCGACTTCAGGGACGGTGGAGATGCATCCTAGGAGGCGGTGGAAGAAGGTTCCAGAAGGCGGAGGCGAAACGGACTCCGTGGCCGACCGGCCGGTCTCCAAGTGGGACCGGTCGGTCTGGCCCAGTGGGCCCACGTGGTGGGCCGCCTCGTGGTGTCTTCTAGATCCTTCTTTTGCAGATTTCGTCGTGAAATTAATATCTTTTCATCTGGGACTCCCAATATAGCAAATGATATGTCCGTTTCGATCGTCTCGACGAGCTCTTCGCAATGGTGCACTCCATTTCGTCACTTGAGATACTTTTATATGGTGAAATATTGATATCCTACAAAATAAGTGAGAGCACCAAAACTCGTGGAACTTGTTAGTTTCAAACCCTACAACTATGCTTTGTAATTCATTTAGTGTCATTTCATGCAATAGTTGATGGTTAATTATGAGCATTAGTGAGCGTCAACAAGTTCCCCCAAACTTAACCTTTGCTAGTCCCGAGCAAAGCCAAACTCAACGGTGGATCAAGAGTTGCTGCCATATCTTCACTTCCAACAAGTACACAAGCATTCAAATAGAAGTTCTCATATGGAATAGAAAAAAGTATCATATTATTCATCACGGGGCTTAGTACTTTACCTTGAATCCTGAGTAATTGAAAGATAGAATGGTCAAATCAAGCACTATGTCTCTAGTTCTTTCACTTCACTATTATTCCGGAGTTTTATGAATTTTTAAAAAAGATTAATGACATATGTTGTCAAATTAAACAATGGATCCAAAGAGAAAGTCAACCACACCATTGAATCGAGAAGTGCATGTGTATGGAGAATGGAGTCGGATGCTCTTTTGAATATATATCACTCTCTTCTGTCTATCAGAGACACATGACTATCAGGCTAATTCTACTATCGAGCACGTGCCCATTTTTTTAATATTTTTTTTCTTTTTCGAGGTTCCGGACACTTGTCCCTTTTTATTTCCTCGGGATCTTTCTTTTTGAGATTTCAGACACTTGTCCATTTTTATTTCCTCAGATTTTTTTTTCTCGTTTTTTCCAATAGCCACATGCTTCCAACAAACTTTTGAGAGGATTGGAACAAATAATCATGAGCATTTATGCGGAAAATGGATGGAATGTGTAAGTGATCTCAATTCAATAGCATGATAACTTCTCATAGGGTCAACAAAGCTTAATTTAACTCAATGCAATTATTAGTCATATTAATATTGGAAACTCTCCGGAACTCTAGTGTTGTTTTAAAACAAGATAACAGTAGCTCAGATTATCACATATCATATCTGTCAATTACCTAGACTCTGGATCAAGCATTTACTACCCATAAATTTAATTTTATTTTGAAGCATCATTATTAATCAGGAGAACTCATACTTTGAAGGCTAGGTACTTGAAAGAAATTAGATAGAGCAACTATTCATCATTTCCATGTAAAAGATTAGAGAGAGAGTTCTTCTTTTATTATTAACTTCTTAAAATAAACTAAGCAAACTTAACATAGTATTTATTTAACCTAACATACTATTTATTTAACCTAACACACTTATTATAAATAACTAAGATAGTGAATAAGATATACCTGGATTACGAAGATAACAGGATGCGTCTCCCCAAGCCGGTTTCCTTAATAACGTTGAGCTTTCATGTGCCCATATATTTTTGTCTCTTTTTTAATTAATGGTGAGCCTTCATGTGCCCACATATTTTTGTTCTTTTCTTTTTAGGGGTGAGCCTTCATGTGCTCACATATTTTTGGTGTTTTGAATTTATTTATAGAATAAAAAACTTAAGAGGTTAAAAATACTTACGTGGATACATGGGGTGCCTTCCCCCAAGCTGAATGTTGACGTAGTCGTTCGATCTTGTAACGTAGCAGACTGACAGTGGATATGTGTTTCCTCTGTTGGAGCTTTGATTGATGTTGATGGTTGTGGAAACAGTGCTCCAACAGTGGATAGAATATCCACTTGCTCGTCAGCTTTTCTTGGTCTTTTAATCCTGAGACTCAAATAGACAACAAGACTTGTGGAACAGATTAAGCGTTAGTGGTTGGCCACTTAGGCCTTAGTTGTCTAGAATTTCAGTAAGATATCTTTCTTAATATTTTTGTATTTTATATTTTTATGATGCAAGAGAAAATGCACAGGATGAATGCATGCATATTTATTTTTATTATTTTTATGCCACCACGATGAACATTCCCGTGGGTTTTTACACACCATAGAATTATTCACATGGGGCTTCATAGTTTATGATGTAGTGTAACAAATGCAATATTTTTATTTTCCTTTCTAATGCAATGCAGAAATTAAAATGTTTGTGAATTAAATATGATGATGCAATAAATAACTAAGAATTAAATATGAGAAATATGCAGGAAAATAAATATGAGGATAACTACCAATTTTTACCTTTTGGCGAAGTTTCGGATATTTAGGTCCGACGAACCGGACCTTCCCTTGGTTCAGACCTCCCAAGGTATGTCAGACGTTTGGAAAGTTGTTATTGATTGTACCTCTGAAGTGCAGACTTTTTCTTTCATACTTTCTTGGTCTGAGTCTTTACTTCTTGTGGTTCACTGTCTTGAGGTTTTTCTTCTTTCTTTTCTGGGACAGTGTCGATAGCTTCTTCTTCGTGATTGGCTCTCTATTGTTGATAGTTTGTCTTCTTTGGCATTGAGAGTGGCGTCTTTCACTTCTGTTCTTCTTAGATGCTTCATTGGACATGTAGCTGATGAAATTGCATCATGCCTTTTCTCCAGGAAAGTGAAAAATGGATTTCCTCTTGTAGATGATTGTACTTGTAGCGTAGAGGAATGATCTTCCTTGGATGAGGTGGACATCATCGTCTTCTCATGTCGAGGATCAAGAAGTCTGTGGGGACTTCATGACCTCTAATTCTGACTACGACGTCTTCCATCATTCCTTCTTGTTTATACCTCTTGATATGGTGTCACTCATGTTATTTGTTCGTCCAGTAGTTTGAAATGAAGCGTTAATTGTGGACGCTGACAGCATCATGCTTAGTGTGCATGTTCTTGTAGATCTAGGACCCTCACTCTGTAGAATTTGGGAGTGACAAACTTCTCCATGTTTTGCTCAAGAGTGTGTCCTGCTCATAAAGACAAGGTAGAGATCAAGTGCATGAGCTCTGTTGGTGGAAAACACCAACAGAACCAAAAGTTTTGTTTATTCCCCTCTAACCTTAGGCACATTGCATAAGACAAACTTGTTGTTTATGTGTCCTCTTCAATCTTAACATGAGTGATAGGATCAGAGGATGAGCATGAAAGTAACATCTTAAAATATTTAACAGATCAGATTGTTTAACCCAAGGAAGGATAATCTATGCATAATGTGTCGATATTTTCATGATTGTGATATATCATCTTCCAAAGGTTAGATGCATAACATTTTAGCTCATTGGTTAAGAGAGTAAAGCTAGGAACAAAGAGTAAAGAACTGAACATGTTGAGTTGATTAGGTTAGATCAATTAATGTGCTACTAAAACATGTTTGATTCTTATTTATGCACATACCAGAATTAAGGATAAGCTTTTAAAGTGATGGTCACATACCTTGAGATGTTACCTTTATCATTGAATAGTGATGTGGCGAACCACCTTGTGGAAGCTTCTCTTGTCTGGCTGGTTGTTCTTCATGAATAGCTTGTCTTCTCTTGCTTATCTCATAGTGAACCTGAGTGATGGGAGCTTGAGAGGAGGAAGGTATAGTAGAATCATCTTTAGAGGGATCAACCTTCCTTCTCTGTGTGTCAACCTATCAGTGAAGATGTGCTGTTCCTCCCACGATGGTCTTTATCTTCTTGTGACCCAGCTCAGACTTGTTCACCTACTTTCATGGAGTGAGTGCTTTGATTGTAGATATTGTTTTGTGGCACTCATCTTTTGTCTTGTTCCATGATCACATTTCTCAATGATCAGTGAGCTGTGTCTCCCTTGCGCAAGTTGTTGAAGTTCATGTGTCTTTTCATCTCCAGTGTGAGTTTATCTCAGGACTTTCCCAAATTGATATTAAAAGTTTTCCTACAGGGGTTAGTCCAACAAAATATCCAGCATCCACTATAGTACACTATTGGCTCAAAAATCAACCTAGACACCACGTCTAATTTGATCCAGGAAGGCATTTTAACCTAAGCACCATACTTAATTTAAAAGCCTTTAGAGGTAAAATTAGGACACCTTTTAGCTCAAGAATCAAACTAGACACCATGTCTTACTTTAATTCATAAAAATAGTTTAAACTAAGCACCATGCCTAATTTAAAAGGTGTATGAGAATACATCAAAACCAAAGCATATACTATAGCAAATGAAGGTAGCATTAAAGCATTAAAGAGATTTACTCAAATGGTGATGAGAGAGCATGATTAGTGTATAGCACATGAGCATGTCTTAAAGGTAGGGACAACCAATATAGCAACATGTTAAGAGATGTTCTTACAAAGTGTATCCCCCAAGCTTAGATTTGCAAAAATCAAGATTGGATGAATGTAATTCAATGTTGCATGATGATTAGTTGGACATACCTTGTGTTTGTCATTCCTTCGAACTTTTCGCTACAGACCTACAAAGGTTAGTGACAAGAATACCCAAAGGAATATTTTAACAATTATATCCTTATGCTCATTACACAAAGGCAGTGTAGCAGGAGAGTGAACACTGATCTAAAAAGTGCTAAGCTTGTCTTTGGGAAACCTTCAAGATCTGATTTGGTGAAGTGGTTTCCCCTCCAACACCAACTTAAGAGCACAACGAGATCTACAAAATTTGTGATAAACATATGCATCGACAACCACCCTTTTGAAGTTTTTTGTAAACAGAAAGCGTGAGGGGGTTGAAAATCTCGAGTGTGGCAATGTTAGACAGACCAATTGAATCAGGAGATGTTTCATATGAGCATGGATTTAAAGAGGTGTTTATGAAGTAGCTTCCATGCTCTTTGATATCCTCCTCCTTGTTTTCAGAGAAGAACACCAAAGGATAGGGTTCATCATTTTGTAAAGTGTAGGGTGTTTTCTCTAGAGAAGGTTCTGTGACAACCAAATTGGAAGGATTTGAAGGAATTTCAAATTCAGTTGTGTGTTCCTCCTCATGTTGGTCGGGGTTGAGCTCGACTTCTTCTTCTGGGAATTCGTCAAAAATGCCAGTGTAAGGAGTGTCTTCAAGGATTTTATTTAGGATGTCTCCTCCTTCACTAACAAGTTTATGTGAGAATGATCCTCCAAAAGCTAAATTGAGATGTAGAGGCAGCTTCCTTGTTAAGACCACAATAAAAGTGAAAGTGTAGCACATGGTCTGGCAAGGAAAGGTTTGGGCTAGAATTGGTAAGGTGTTTGAACCTAGCCCAAGCTGTTCCTAGCGTCTCCTTCTCTTTTTGTTTGAATGTAAGAATTTCGATTCTAAGATCAGAGATTCGAAAAAGAGGGAAGAAAGCAAGACAAAAGTTGTCCCAAAGTTCATCCCAATTTCCATTTACGCCCCTTACGGAATGGTCATACCATTTTCTCGCTCTTCCCAAAAGGGAGAATGAGAATAGTTTCCATTTTATGGTCTCTTGTGTCATGCCAGCAATAGTCCGACAAGAACACAATTGCTCAGATTCCCTAAGGTGGATGTGTGGATCTTCGTCTTCTGATCCATAGAAAGATTTTTCCCGAACCATGGCTATAAGAGCAGGGCGAAGCTCATAGCCATCTATATGAATGGGGTATGATGATGGTGGAGGCTCCAACAAGTCACCCTTTGGAGCAAAGAATTTTAAGATAGGAGTGAAATCCATGTGGTAAGAAGTGTGGTGGTGAGGTAAAGGTGGTGATAAGAAAAAGGTGGTAAAAGAAAAGAAACACGAACGACCCTGGTTCGATTCTAGAACAACTACCTTTCCCCGGCAACGGCGCCAGAAAGCTTGTTGACACTTACTAACGTCGCTACCAAGAGTAGAGATAAACTCTATCCCCGGCAACGGCGCCAGAAAGCTTGTTGACACTTACTAACGTCGCTACCAAGAATAGAGATAAACTCTGTCCCCGGCAACGACACCAGAAAGCTTGTTGGATATTTTAAACGCACACAGAATAATCCGCAAGCGCACATATATCGATGTAGCTTTCACAAGAGAGTATTCCAGGGTATCGATTTCCACGGGGAACGTGAAGTGTACTAGAAGAATTAAGAACGTCCAAGAAAAGAATGGTAATATGGATAGAGAGATATAGGGTTTTCTAAGCAGGTCTATCTAATCAAAGGCTTACTATACATTACTTACTTCGGAGCAACAGTACCTTTCCGATTCTCGAAAAAGACTGGGAAAAGGGTAATCGGGAGAAGGCTGCCAAAAAGCTCTACGAAAACACCAATCCTAACGTGGTGGATTATAACAATCTACAAAGTTGTCACCCCTGTAGCTACCACAACTATCCGGAGGATTGGGCGCAAACTCAGGTAAACCCTAGTCTAGACACCAAGTCTACACTAACGCTTACTGCTCTAATTATTGCAGATAACTAGAGCACTCAATACGAGCGGAGATCCAGTAAATAAAATAAAGCAAGAACTGAAATTAAATATAATACTTAGAAGTAGTAAATGAAGAACCTGGAGATTACTTGAAGACAAACCAGATGCTGCACCAATACAATGTTGAGGAAGATCCGACAGATCCGGCTCCTCCTCAGCTCTCTCCTTCTCCTCTCTCTAATCCAATCTCTAATTACAACTAGATGAACTAGACAACTAGAACTAGAACTAGATGAACTAGAACTAGAAGAACTAGATCTAATTCTAGATGAACTAGAAGAGATTCATCTAGAGGGACCTCTACTTCTAATTGAAACCCTAGTTTCTGATGTGGAGATGAATAATGAAGATGGAGATGCCTAGAGAGGGGGTATGGGGCTTCTTATATAGCCCGAGGTGGAGTAGGGGGCAAGGAATCGCCATGTCATCGATCCGCGTCACGTTTATCGCCCACCGTTGGATCAAATCGACTTCAGGGACGGTGGAGATGCATCCTAGGAGGTGGTGGAAGAAGGTTCCAGAAGGCGGAGGCAAAACGGACTCCGTGGCCGACCGGTCGGTCTCCAAGTGGGACCGGTCGGTCTGGCCCAGTGGGCCCACATGGTGGGCCGCCTCGTGGTGTCTTCTGGTGTCTTCTAGATCCTTCTTTTGCAGATTTCGTCGCGAAATTAATATCTTTTCATCCGGGACTCCGAATATAGCAAATTATATGTCCGTTTCGATCGTCTCGACGAGCTCTTCGCAATGGTGCACTCCAATTCATCACTTGAGATACTTTTATATGGTGAATTATTGATATCCTACAAAATAAGTGAGAGCACCAAAACTCGTGGAACTTGTTAGTTTCAAACCCTACAACTATGCTTTGTAATTCATTTAGTATCATTTCATGCAATAGTTGATGGTTAATTATGAGCATTAGTGAGCGTCAACAGGTAGCTTGTTATATTTGACCGCATCTAGGCCCGACATCATGTTTAGTGTGTGCATGTGTGCTAGATTTCAAGCCGATCCTAAGGAATCTCATCTCATAGCCGTAAAGAGAATCCTTAGGTACCTAAAGCATACCCCAAGCTTTGGCCTTTGGTATCCCAAAGGAGCTAACTTCCAACTCATTGGGTATTCCAATTCGGATCACACGGGTTGCAAAGTAGATAGAAAAAGCACATCCGGAGGGTGCCATTTGCTTGGGAGATCACTAGTTTCATGGAGTTCGAAGAAGCAAAATAGTGTGGCCTTGTCTACCGCCGAGGCGGAATACATAGCCACGGGTGCTTGTTGTGCACAAATCCTTTACATGAAACAAACTCTTTTAGACTATGGTGTAGTTCTAGAAAGGGTACCTTTGTTGTGTGACAATGAGAGCGCGGTTAAGCTTGCTAACAACCCGGTTCAACACTACCGCACAAAGCACATAGATATTCGCCATCACTTTCTAAGAGACCATGTTTCAAAGAAAGATATATCTCTAGAAGGAGTTAGAACCAAAGATCAATTGGCAGATATCTTCACAAAACCCCTAGATAAAAATACCCTTTATAGATTGCGAAGTGAGCTTAATGTGCTTGATCTAAGTAACTTTGTCAAAAGGTGAAAGGGGGTTGCCTTTGCATTACATTGTATAATATGCCATGTTTAAATTATTGTATGCACATACGCTTGTCAGACGTGGTTAAGATAACCGCCCTAAAAAGTGTGTGAAGAAGCTTACTCATGAGCAAACTTGACAAGCAACCTAGATTCAAATTCCGTATTGTATTGCATATGCATGTTTGTTGTTTGTCGTTTCTTTTCGGTTAAGCTTGAGCAACCGCTGTGTTCGTCCACCACTAGGGGGAGCATTTGAGGCTCCTAATGGTTAAGACCCCTAGTTTTGGTGGCCACATGTTGTCTCCTCGGGATTTATTGCCTATTTTCTCTAAAAATAATATGTAGCCTAAGGCAAAATATTTATAAAATTGAGGGTTTATGCGAGGATGCTCATACTAGGTTTCAACTGGTGTTTATTTGCCTCTTCCTTGTGTTGGAACTTGGTTGGGAGAGGGAGCCGCAACGGAGGTCTTCGAAACTGCCCAAAATTCAGCATCGGACGCTAGTCCCAGCGTCTTATGCCCCCACTGTAGGCAACTCCGGCTGGAACAGTGATGGGGTAGCATCCGATGTGTCACCATCGGCGTGTCCGAGGCTCCATCGGACGCTGCCCAGCGTCCGATGCCGAGGCAAAGGACGGGTTCGATGTGGATTTGGCATTTCTGGAGCTCTCTGCGTGGACATCAGAGCGTCCGATGTGATCACATCGGCGCGTCCGATGTCCCTTTAAGCGGCGCAGTTTGTTCTTCAACTGACGGTTGGGTCCCACGTTTCACTCAATTGCCTTTGTCTTCTTCCTCGCGCCCGAGACCCCCAACCCTACCCGCCGTTCGGTCGCGCCGCCGTCGAACCCTAGCTCCGCCCGCCTCCGGCCGTCATGCCCACTCTCGCGCTCGCCCGCACTCGCCGCCGGCCGCCGCGTTCTCCTCGCACAGCTCCACCACATGCACTTATCCGCTAGCCCGCTCGCGCCCGCTGCCGTAGCAGCTCGCCGGAGCCTCGCGCCCTCGTCGAGGCTCGCCGGAGTCCGCCTGTGCCCTCGCCGGAGTTCGTCTTCTTCGTCTCCGAAACTTCTTCGACTTTGGCAACCTCACGCCCCTGGTCCGCAGATCCCTACCTATGAGCTTCCTCCCTCCCTCTCAAGCTCAGTGCACGCCACATGCTCGATGAATTGCCCCAACGCTCATTCTTCTCTGTTCTGACCCCGTTTCACTCCAAATTCCTTGCAGTCTCCTTGGTGTGACTCGTGGTTGCCCGATCGTCACTTGTCTCCTTATTCTTGGTCGGTTTCATCATCGTCAGGTAGCAAAGCCAGTTTCCCCTCTCATCTCCATTGCTTTGCTTCCATAGGTCCTTCTCGTCTCTAGCGTATATGTTTTCTTATATGTATCCTCTCTATTCTATGCAGCGAGTCAGTGACAGCTTGGCCGTTGGCAGTTGGTTAGTGACAGAGAACCCGGGGCCAAGCCCACGGGTAAGGATCGAGGCCAAGCCTCGCAAGTGTCAGTGTTAGTTGGCTATCAGTGTCAGGGGGAGTTCTGTCAGTGGATTCTTGCAATTGGTCTGGTTAGCTGAGCTTCAGTGTCAGTTGGGCTTCTTTTAGTGACCGTCCAGTTTTCAGTGGCAGTTGTCTCTTGTTCTTGTCAGCTATGCGCCTCAAGAACGTTGGTGGTGCTCCAGAGGACTCCCCTCCACGTCCTCCTCCTTCCGGTCAATGGCCAGGGAAGGCAAAGCTTGTTACGCGCAAGAAGCGCACCAGAGAGCAGCGAGAAGCCGATCGGGCCCGTGCAGTTGCAGACGCCGCAGAGCGTGCAGAGCGGGGAGGCCGCGGTGGCGGCTTGAGGATCGAGGATCAGCTTTCCCCCGAGCAGAGGCGAGCAGTTGAGGAGGTTGAGCGTAGGCACGACTCACCGTCTGGCATGCTTATGGCTGCCGGTCGCCGGACCACGTTCACCGCTCCAGGTGTCGAGCTGCAGAGTTCACAGCAGGGCCAGGCAGAGGCAGAGGCAGAGGAGGAGGTGCTAGAGGAGGTGCCTCGGCGCCGGTCGTGTCGTCACGGGACTGAGGTGCCACCCCGGCCCGACGTCCCTCTGCGGGGTGCGCGTGCTCCATCGAGGCGTCCGCCCCCGCCGATCCCGCAACTTGACCTCCCGGTGGCCACCTGTTCGCAGATTCAGACACTACGCCTAGTGCCAGTAGAGGAGTGGTTTCCCAGGGAGCGTCAGCAGTAGGCCAGTCTAGATTTCTATACAGTGCTGCAGGAGGACTTCTATCAGGGATCCCAGCGTGTTTGCACTTTGGAGGCCGTGGTTGCAGCAGCCGAGCAGCTTCGCCCCGTTCTTACTTACCTACCTGGTTTGGCAGACCTCTTGGGGCGGTCTGACTCGTACATTGAGGATTGGGTCTTCCTGTTCTATGCCTCACTATGGGTGCACTCGGACCGAGAGACCATTGAGTTTGCATTCAGCGGGGAGCATTACAGGTTGTTTTTGTCAGAGATCTAGGATTGGTTCGCACTTCGCCACTCACAGACCTGGATCCACGACCAGTGTTACGGGAGGACAGAGCCACCTCGACGCCCTCACGGCGGAGAGCAGCCTACTACTGACCTAGTGCGCCCGTGTTTTAGAGAGCCCTTCGTGGAGGGTTCGAGCCGAGCGCCTAAGGATCTCACTCCTGTGTCTCGGATCCTCCACGAGGTCCTTCAGCGTACCTTGCTACCTCGGGTTGGCTTCAGAGAGGGTATGTCTCGACTTTGTAACGTAACGACTCCAATCCCATGGCCCACTGATCACCGTCAACCACTGACAGTCGATCCGTACAGCCAAGAGATTAGGACCGGTTCCGCTACTGGGCTACATCAGTGCCCGTTGTCCGCAGGATCATCTCACAATTCAGTTACAATCTCTTTAACATTTTGACAAGTAATATCGGAGTAAATAGCGGAAGACTTAGATAACAATAGTTTTACAAACCAGGGTTCCACATAAAATTAAAGTGAAGTTATTACAGACCATAGTTCAAATAGATAGAGTCGGCAAGTAGCATATGACAACAACTTAAGGTAAAGATACATCACCCAGCCCGAGGGTGAATAATCACTCATCGGCCTCATCGGCCTCCTCCTGAACAACAGTCACACAGCAGGGTCCAAGGCATACTGAGGAATCTGCCATACCTGCAACATGGGTAATAAAACCCTGAGTACAAAGGTACTCAACAAGACTTACCCGACTAAAGAAAAAGGGGGAAGACTCAGGAATGCAGGCTTAGGGTAGTCAAGGTAAGGCTTAAGCAAGATCAAGTATTTTGCAGAAAAGCATTTTTTGTAAATCTTATTTTATTTTGAAAGGTTCAGAATTTCCTCAATTCTTCATCATTCATGATTCATTTTACATTTCAAAACATTCCTAGTTGAGAACCACTCTCCGTTGACAGTCAGTGGACCAAGTCTCCATAACCGAGGAGCAACGTTAATCCGGATAAATAATACTCAGCTGAGGATCCCTATCCACACTGCATATGTAGCACCCAAGCTTGCATATGCCAACTCGTCTACCACGATTCCTCCAAGATTGGGCCCGGTCCTACGCCACCCGGAAGTACAGTACACCACTCCAATCCGGGACTCTAACCCACGTGGGTACATGCTACTTCCGCCATCTCTCCACTCCCAGTGCGCGGTTGTCGGTCCAATAATGGATTTCTCGGAGCCAGAGCTTTCCGTAGTATGTGAATAGTTACAAGTCTTGACCAGCAGGCCCCCATACGGATGGTCCCTACATTTTCCAGCCAGCGACAAGCACCTCGGGACTCTAACCCAAGAGTACAGGTCCTGTCAGTTTTTCAACCCTGTCCCGGTCGGTGTCAACTGTTGAGTCCCGGACTACAACATGACGGCACCGTACGCAAGGACAACCTCTCCTTCCCATTGACTAAGTACGGATCAGATACTTAGCCAATAGTGGGAGTAAAGCCAAAATCCCATAAAGATTCTTAAGTGATCACACTTTTGAAATTGGCATTTTTATTGCAAATCTATTTAATAGCATTGCTAAGCATTTTTTCAAATACCTTGTGAAAAGCAGGTATCGGGTGTATCAGTGGTCAAGGTGGATAGTGCATCAATTAGGATAGCACACAACTCCTATAAACCTAATGCAATAATTTAACTCAAAAGCATTTAAGGAAACATTTTATAAAATTCAAGGAAAGGGGTTAAATGCACCGGGGCTTGCCTTGGATGGCAAAAAGGACGGACTCGGGGTTGGAGTAGGTGTCGAAGCTCGGGGTCGCCTCGGGGACAGATCCTTCGGTGGCTACCTCGACTTCAGGTCCTTCTTCGTCAACTATACGGATGCAATGATGAATGCTCATGAGAATGATGATATGGACTTAAGGTGCCAGACAATTCCACTGATTCTAGATTACTTTTAAGCAAGGCATGATTGAATTCTAGGTTGAGCATAAAAGGTAATCATTTCTTCCTTAAGCAATATTGATTAACTAGCCCTTAATATAATTATCCTAAGCACCAACCAAACATAGCATCACAAACATCATAGACCAAAGGGTAGGGGTCTATGAACATCAATCAATCCAAAGATCACATCATCAACACTTATTACCAACCCTAATCCATCTTTTCTATTTTCTTAATTTATTTAAAAGGTCATTTTATGAAGTTGCTCCAAAAATTACCAAATTAATCACATAAGTTCATTATGGTGTAGATAGATGGCAAAACAAATTTCATAATTTTTGGAGGTCATTAAGGTGCTCAAATAAAATCAGACATTAATTAGCAAAAGGCACTATTTAACAATTAAAATAAAAGCTCAAAAATCAACTTGTTCCAAAAGACTTCAAAATTTTACCAGAGACTAAACATGGCATAAGAAGCTCACAAAAATTTGTCTCATGATTTTTGGAGTTATAAATCACTCTCCAAAAATACCAAAACCTTCATTTTTCAATTAAAAGGGGAATTTTATATTTTCAAATTTTTGCACAAAACTCAAGTTTCATATTTTTATAAAATACTTCAGAGCATAAAGAGCCTACCACAAAAATTTCAGAATTTTTGGATGCACACAGAAAATCATACAAAAAGAGAAAACAGAACACTATTCACAACTCTCAGAAAAAGAGAAGAGCACTGTGCTCCCTCTAGGCCGGGCTCGGCGAATTGCGGGGCTCGGGCGAATCGGAGAAGTGAGCCTCGGTCCGAGGCCGGACTCGGGCGAGACGGAGAGCATGCGTCGCCGAGGCTTGGGCTCGGTCGAAGCGGAGGGTCATGCGCCCGCCGAGACTTGGGCTCGGGCGAAGCGGAGAAACAGGCCTCTGCCCGAGGCGTGACTTGGGGCTCGGGCGAAGCGGAGTTGAAGCAGAGGCCGAAGGCTCGGATGCTTACCACGTGTCGGAGGCAGGGCTCGAGGGTGAGGCTCGACTCGTTCTCGAGGGTGAGGCTCGACTCGAGGGTGAGGCTCGACACGAAGGTGAGGCTCGACACGCTCGGGGAAGAAGATGACCGCGGCGGCGCTCCGGCGGTCCGGCGGTCCTGAGCAACAACAGCGACCGCAAGAGCCGGGTTAGAGTCGCACGGGACCAAGGAACACAACGCGGGGTCGGTGAGGGATGATCATGGCCGGAGACGGCGAATTCCACGAACCCGAGCTCGCCGGGTTTCGGCCGGGGATGGGACGGCGAGCTTACGCCGGGCAAACGGCGGCGGGGAAGGTGAAATTGAAGGGTGGGAAAGCTTCCACGAGCTCAAGGCGGAGCTTCTGAGCTAGGAGGTGGAGCGGCGGAGTGTCTGGAGAGTGCTGGCCACGGTGGACGGAGGTGGATGCGGAGGTCGAAGCTCCGGCGGCTTATATAGCCGCGGCTATGGGACGGTAGAGACTTCGGGGTTGCGCGGGTAAGGTATTGGGGGGCGTGCGCACCGATTGCGCTCTGGCGGATAAGCTGGCGCGCAGACCGGGGCTCGGGCGCAATGCTCGGCCGGCGATGGCCACGCGGCGGGTGGCGGCTGGGCACTGTAGGGGCCGAGAGCGATGGTCAGCGCTCGCGTGCGGGCGCGGAGGGAACAGGGGAACATCGGTGGCAGGTTGGTGGCGCGTGGGGAGCAGCCGCCTGCGCTGCAGCCGCAGCGCCGGCGCCATGGCCGGGGCCCCCCCTGGCCTCTGGCTCTACGGGAAGAAGAAACAGTGCTAGGGTCTAGGTTTGACTTTTGGCTGGTTTCTGAAATTTTGCAAAAAATCTCCCAAAATTTGAACTGTGCGACAAAAACTCAAACACCAAAGTTGTTCAGAAAAGTGAGATCTACAACTTTGTCAATATGAACATTTTCAAATTCCAAATAGTTTTTGAACTACATTCAAAAACAGAAAAGGGGACACTTTTCAAATTTGATTCAAATCAAAATTACTTTGGATTTCAAACTGAAACTTGAACATCTTCCAATATGAAAGTTGTTCCATTTGACAAAACCTATAACTTTGCTAATACACACTTTTTCTGAAACTCAATAGTTTTTGAAAAACTTTTTAAAACTGAAAAGGGGACAAAAACTGGAATTTGAATGAATTTGAAATTACTTCAATTTTTATATAGAAACATAGAAATCTGTAAATACCAAAGTTGTTCCTCTTGATCAGATTCGCAACTTTGCTTTTTGAACCAACTCAAAATTTTGAATTTTGAAAAAGTTATTAAAAAGGGAATAAATCCAGGATTTGGGATTTTAGGGTTTTGCAAAAGGAAACTCAATTCAAATCTGATTTTAGAACTTGGATCAAAGCAACAAACATCAGGGCACTAATTTGAACAAGAATTACATAGAACTAGGCACAGAGGTGAAATTACCATTTTGCCCTTATAGGAAGAATGGGCTAATAAGGGTTTTTGCAATAGAGGTACATCCCATAAAATGATACATTAAGCAAATGCATACACATGAAATCATGATCAAGATGATTAATGATGCTAATGATGATATGTCAAGTTAATTACATGCTTAAACACCAGAGGTGTTACAGCCTTCCCCCCTTAAAGAAATCTCGCCCCGAGATTCTGCGTCTTAAGAAAGGACAAAGAAGGGAAAAGACAAAACTTTACATAGACAGGGATTCGAGAAAGTCGGGGGTAGTTCTTTGCCAAGAAGTCTTCAGATTCCCAAGTAGCTTCTTCTTCAGAGTGTTGGTTCCACTGAATTTTGTACCACCTTGTGGTAGTTCTTCGAGTAACTCGATCTTTGTGATCCAACACGCGAACTGGATATTCCGAGTAGGATAGATCAGGCTCTAGCTCGACACCTTCAACTTCCACGACATGTTCTGGTACTCGGAGGCACTTCTTGAGTTGGGAGACATGGAAAACATTGTGGACAGCAGAGAGATGATCGGGCAACTTCAGCTTGTAAGCTACCTTGCCACAAACATTCCAAAATCTCAAACGGACCAATGTAGCGGGGGTGCTAACTTTCCCTTTACCTCCAAAACGAGTGACTCCTTTGGTTGGTGAGACCTTGAGATATACGTAATCTCCAACTTGAAACTTCAGAGGTCGACGTCTCTTGTCAGCATAACTCTTTTGTCGGGGATTGGGCAATCTTCATGTTCTCTTGTATCTGCTTGACTTTTCTCTCCATATCTTTGGACCAGGTCAACTCCAAAGAATTCTCTTTCTCCGGGGCTCAGACCAACTGAGGGGTGTACGACAACGACGACCGTACAGTGCTTCAAAGGGTGCCATTTTGATGCTTTCTTGATAACTGTTATTATATGAGAACTCTGCCAAGGGCAAACAGTCATCCCAAGTATCTGCGAAGGTGAGCACACAATGCTCTCAACATATCTTCTAACACTTGGTTGACTCTCTCAGTTTGTCCATCAGTTTGCGGATGATATGCTGTACTATGCAAGAGCTTGGTTCCAAGTGAGGCATGGAACGCTTTCCAAAACTTTGCGACAAACTGAGTACCACGATCGGAGATAATGGTCTTGGGATACCATGGAGCTTCACTATGTTGTTCTTGTACAAGGCGGCATACGTGGGGACGGCATAGCTGGTCTTGACTGGCAGAAAGTGAGCTTGTTTGGTGAGTCGGTCCACGATTACCCAAATGGAATCAAAACCTTTCCGAGTCTTGGGTAGCCCATTGATAAAATCCATGCTGATATCTTCCCACTTCCAGGCAGGTACAGATAAAGGCTGCAATTCTCCTCCAGGCTTCATGTGCACGGCTTTGACTTTCTGACAAGTATCACAGCGAGCGACATAGCGAGCGATTTCAATCTTCATCTTTGTCCACCAGAATCTCTGCCTTAGATCCTGGTACATCTTGTTGCTGCCGGGGTGGATGGAAAACCTAGACAGGTGTGCCTCATCAAGGATCAACTGTCTCAACTCAGGCACTTTGGGAACTACTAGACGGTTCTTGAACCAAACAACTCCTACATCATCTACCTGAAACAATCAGCCTTACCGGTCTGGACCTTTTCGATGATGTGCTTGATCCCAGGGTTATCCTTCTGTGCAGCGATGACTTGTTCCTTGACCGATGTTTCTATCCTGACATTGTTCAGGCTTCCTTGCGGAACTATCTCAATACCCATCCTTTCAAGAGCATGGCACAAAGAAAGATCATAGGGCTTTGTCGTCAGACAGTTGCAGTATGACTTGCGACTGAGGGCATCGGCAACTACATTTGCCTTACCAGGATGGTAATGCACTTCGATATCATAGTCCTTGATTAACTCAAGCCATCTTCGCTGCCTCATGTTCAGCTCTTCTTGGGTGAAGATATACTTCAGGCTCTTGTGATCGGTGTACACGTTGCAGGTACTGCCCAACAGATAATGACGCCATATCTTCAAAGCATGCACCACTGCTGCTAACTCAAGGTCATGGGTTGGATAACTCTCCTCATGTCGCCTAAGCTGCCGTGAGGCATAAGCGATCACTCGACCTTCTTGCATCAAAACACAGCCTAACCCAGTACCCGATGCATCACAGTATACATCAAAGGGTTTCTCGATGTCTGGTTGAGCTAGGACTGGTGATGTAGTTAGTAGTTTCTTCAAGGCTTGAAAAGCTTGCTCACAGGCTGTTGACCAAACAAAATCCACGGAATTCTTCAACAACCTGTGATAGGCTTGGCAACTCTGGAGAAGTCTGGGATGAAACGGCGATAGTATCCAGCCATTCCCATGAAGCTGCGAACTTCTCGGACAGTGGTAGGTGGCTTCCAATCCAAGATATCTGCCACTTTTTCAGGGTCAACTGACACACCTTCAGCGGACAGGACATGACCAAGGAATTGAATTGATCTAGCCAGAATTCACATTTACTGAACTTGGCATACAGCTGGTGATCTCTGAGACGAGAGAGAACGACACGAAGGTGCTTGGCATGATCTTCAGGAGTTCTTGAATAAACAAGGATGTCGTCAATGAACACGACTACAAATTTATCGAGCTCTGGCATGAACACAGAGTTCATGAGATACATGAAATGAGCGGGTGCATTGGTCAAACCAAAAGACATGACCAAGTACTCATATAGGCCGTATCTGGTGGTGAAAGCTGTTTTGGGAATATCTTCGGGACGAATTTTATTTGGTGATAGCCAGATCTGAGGTCGATCTTGGAAAACACTCTGGCTCCAGATAACTGATCAAACAGAAGATCAATGCGAGGCAAGGGATATTTATTTTTGATGGTGACCTCGTTGAGCGGGCGATAGTCAACGCACAGACGAAGGCTTTTGTCCTTCTTCTTCACAAAGATAGCAGGACAGCCCAAGGAGATGAACTTGGGCGAATGAGACCCTTATCCAATAGCTCTTGCAATTGGATCTTCAGCTCTGCCAACTCTCTGGGAGGCATTCGATAAGCTCTACGGGATATAGGAGCAGTCCCGGGCTTTAGCTCTATGGCAAACTCAACATCACGGTCAGGAGGTAGACCAGGTAAATCTTCAGGAAAGACATCAGGGAACTCGCAGACCACGGGGATATCTCGGATCCCTTGATCATAGGTAGCATTTAGCTGTGTGGTAGCTGGTTTTGAAGGCATAGGAAGTTGGAGAAGGAGTTTGGAGGTACTGTTAGGAATATCCACTCTCACAACTCTATTCAAGATGTCTATCATGGCTTTATACTGACACATCCAATTCATGCCTAAGATGACATCTATCTCTTGATCGCGCAGTACTATCATGGTGGTAGGAAAGACATGTTTCCCCAACATTACTGGTATACTGCGGACCACTTCCTTAGTATTTATCCGCCCTCCAGGCGAAAGTATGCAGAAAACTTCTTTTAACTCCCCCATGGGCAACTCATGCTTGATGACAAAAGTGCGACTGATGAAGGAATGCGATGCACCAGAATCAAACAAGACGACTGCAGGATGATTGGCAACAGGAAACCTACCGAGCATGACGGGCTCTCCGTCTGGGATGTTACTGACGGTGGTGAAGTAGACTTGCCCGTGCTTCCTGACAAGCTTGCCCTTCTGGACGTGCTGCTGCGGTGCACGGTGCTGCTGCTGTGATCCTCCAGGGCTTTCTGTGCATGCTGGGCACTCTTCTTGGGTTTTGGGCACTCGCGAGCCCAGTGACCAACTTGGCCACAGTTGTAGCATGGGTGGTTGTAAGCTGTTTGTGGGGTGGTGACACGAACACCAGGGGCGTTCGGCTGAGTGGCACTTTGCTGGTTGGCATTGTGGGTGGTGGCCGCGGTACGAACGACCACTTGCTGATGGGGGTATGGGGCACGGTTTTGGTGATGGCTGGGGTGGTAGATGATTCTTGGGCGCTTATGGTTGCTGGAGAAACTGCTAGACCCAGCCTTCTTCTTCTTCTTCTCTTCCTGATACTGGCGGTTGCTTTCCTCGAAAGCAACAGCACGGTCAATGACATCATGGTAGGATCCGTTTAGGTTGTTGGACAGACCTCTGCGAATCTTAGGGTGCAGACCCCTGAGAAAACAATCTCTCTTCTTTTCCTCGTGTTGACATAGTCGGAGGCATACTGGCTGAGGTGGTTGAATTGTCCCACGTACTGCATGACAGTGGAATCTTTCTGTTGCAGGGCCAAGAACTGATGCCTATCTTCCAATTCATATCTCATCACCGGGATGTGATGTGCTCTGAAAGCGGTGCGGCTCTTCCCAGGTCAGCTGGTGATCTTCCGGCTGGGCCGCCAACAGGTTGGCGTACCAGGCACTTGCGGGACCACGGAGCTGCTGAGAAGCGAACCGAGGCTTCTGGATCTCCGTGCAGTGCAGAAGACTGAACTTCTGTTCCATGGTGCGTAACCAGTCGTCAGCCTCGAGAGGTTCATCGGCCTTTGTGAAGACCGGTGGACGTGTTCAGTGAATTCCACATAGGTTGTCTCTTGGTTGTTGCGGCGACCACGGTTGCCGTTGTTCTGCTGCCCTTGATTCTGAGCCATCAGATTGGCAGCAGCGGCCAAGGCTGCAATAGCATCTGCCAGGGTAGCTGGTACAGGTGGAGGGTTTGGGATGTTGGCATCATCAGAACCTCCGGCTCCGGTACGGGTGTTCACAGGCATCTGTATAAGCAAGTCGGAACTCAGCATATATGGACAAGGGTTCTGAAACAACTTGATTGATAACTTCACTATTACAAGGATGGCTGACTTGATAAGGATGACAACAGACTGATAAAGGAAAAGGTACGAAAGGAAAGATACATGCCAGACTTGGCAACAGACAGACTAACGCTCCCAAACCTAGACTAAGGTTTTAGGTAAGCAGATGGTACAGACACAAGGAGTCTAATCATCATCGATGAAGATCAACTCTTCGTCATCATCATCATCCTCGATGATAAGCTCAGGCTCTTCCTCCTCATCTTCATCTTCAACGTGGACATCTTCAGCAGGTTCCACTCCACGTTCTGATCGGGCTCGTGTTCCACTTCAGGTTCCTCCACGATTCCGTCTTCAGGGTCTTCCATAACCGGGGGTACCAAGGGATGGAGTTGATCATGCAGTTGATGCACTTCCTCGTGAAGCATATCATTGTACTGCTCGATCTGGGCGGTGTATTGCTGCAGTCCATGGAGCTGGGCTCTGACCACGTCCTCGCGGGTCCAAGCATCATTGCGCTGCTCGATAGCGCGAATCGTGTTCCGGTTAGCCTGT
The DNA here is from genome assembly GCA_009763385.1 of Coix lacryma-jobi var. lacryma-jobi. Lineage (NCBI taxonomy): Eukaryota > Viridiplantae > Streptophyta > Magnoliopsida > Poales > Poaceae > Coix > Coix lacryma-jobi. Next base: position 116,743,068 of record CM019825.1, on the reverse strand, counting down.
TCCAAGGAAGCTCGTGCCTCATAAAACTCCATGCGAGAAAGTAGAAGTCATGCTCCACTTTCTCCATTTCAGCCTTCAGATTCTTGATTTCCTCCTTCAGCTGCTTGCGGGTGCGGCGGGGAAAGCGACGACCATTGGAGGATTCTCCAATCTCTTCTCCTGTGCGTGGCGCCAGCTGGTGACGCGGCACACCGTTCGGTCCAGTCGACTTGCGGGCAGTCCGCTTGATGATGGCCATATCTGGATAAGAGGTTATAGATGAGAAAGGCTAGCAAGAAAAAGGTATAGGTACCACTATCCCGACGAACTCTTTTATACTTAGGTGAATGTGACATGATGTATGAATCGTTCCTACGGAACAAGGTAATGCAACTACTAAGGTAAGGTACATAGGGCTTATACAAGTTGTCTTGCTACTAGTTGCCAAAGACAAGATGAGATGAGAGAAGCAATTTGGACTCAAAATAGTCAAGTTTAGCTTGTTAAAAACATTTTGAAGTTTTCGCAAAAAGATTGCGACGTCATAGTGAGATGCTCCGATACCACTCTGTAACGTAACGGCTCTAATCCCATGGCCCACTGATCACCGTCAACCACTGACAGTCGATCCGTACAGCCAAGAGATTAGGACCGGTTCCGCTACTGGGCTACATCAGTGCCCGTTGTCCGCAGGATCATCTCACAATTCAGTTACAATCTCTTTAACATTTTGACAAGTAATATCGGAGTAAATAGCGGAAGACTTAGATAACAATAGTTTTACAAACCAGGGTTCCACATAAAATTAAAGTGAAGTTATTACAGACCATAGTTCAAATAGATAGAGTCGGCAAGTAGCATATGACAACAACTTAAGGTAAAGATACATCACCCAGCCCGAGGGTGAATAATCACTCATCGGCCTCATCGGCCTCCTCCTGAACAACAGTCACACAGCAGGGTCCAAGGCATACTGAGGAATCTGCCATACCTGCAACATGGGTAATAAAACCCTGAGTACAAAGGTACTCAACAAGACTTACCCGACTAAAGAAAAAGGGGAGACTCAGGAATGCAGGCTTAGGGTAGTCAAGGTAAGGCTTAAGCAAGATCAAGTATTTTGCAGAAAAGCATTTTTTGTAAATCTTATTTTATTTTGAAAGGTTCAGAATTTCCTCAATTCTTCATCATTCATGATTCATTTTACATTTCAAAACATTCCTAGTTGAGAACCACTCTCCGTTGACAGTCAGTGGACCAAGTCTCCATAACCGAGGAGCAACGTTAATCCGGATAAATAATACTCAGCTGAGGATCCCTATCCACACTGCATATGTAGCACCAAGCTTGCATATGCCAACTCGTCTACCACGATTCCTCCAAGATTGGGCCCGGTCCTACGCCACCCGGAAGTACAGTACACCACTCCAATCCGGGACTCTAACCCACGTGGGTACATGCTACTTCCGCCATCTCTCCACTCCCAGTGCGCGGTTGTCGGTCCAATAATGGATTTCTCGGAGCCAGAGCTTTCCGTAGTATGTGAATAGTTACAAGTCTTGACCAGCAGGCCCCATACGGATGGTCCCTACATTTCCAGCCAGCGACAAGCACCTCGGGACTCTAACCCAAGAGTACAGGTCCTGTCAGTTTTTCAACCCTGTCCCGGTCGGTGTCAACTGTTGAGTCCCGGACTACAACATGACGGCACCGTACGCAAGGACAACCTCTCCTTCCCATTGACTAAGTACGGATCAGATACTTAGCCAATAGTGGGAGTAAAGCCAAATCCCATAAAGATTCTTAAGTGATCACACTTTGAAATTGGCATTTTTATTGCAAATCTATTTAATAGCATTGCTAAGCATTTTTCAAATACCTTGTGAAAAGCAGGTATCGGGTGTATCAGTGGTCAAGGTGGATAGTGCATCAATTAGGATAGCACACAACTCCTATAAACCTAATGCAATAATTTAACTCAAAAGCATTTAAGGAAACATTTTATAAAATTCAAGGAAAGGGTTAAATGCACCGGGGCTTGCCTGGATGGCAAAAAGACGGACTCGGGGTTGGAGTAGGTGTCGAAGCTCGGGGTCGCCTCGGGGACAGACTTCGGTGGCTACCTCGACTTCAGGTCCTTCTTCGTCAACTATACGGATGCAATGATGAATGCTCATGAGAATGATGATATGGACTTAAGGTGCCAGACATTCCACTGATTCTAGATTACTTTTAAGCAAGCATGATTGAATTCTAGGTTGAGCATAAAAGGTAATCATTTCTTCCTAAGCAATATTGATTAACTAGCCCTTAAATAATTATCCTAAGCACCAACCAAACATAGCATCACAAACATCATAGACCAAAGGGTAGGGGTCTATGAACATCAATCAATCCAAAGATCACATCATCAACACTTATTACCAACCCTAATCCATCTTTTCTATTTTCTTAATTTATTTAAAAGGTCATTTATGAAGTTGCTCCAAAAATTACCAAATTAATCACATAAGTTCATTATGTGTAGATAGATGGCAAAACAAATTTCATAATTTTTGGAGGTCATTAAGGTGCTCAAATAAAATCAGACATTAATTAGCAAAAGGCACTATTTAACAATTAAAATAAAAGCTCAAAAATCAACTTGTTCCAAAAGACTTCAAAATTTTACCAGAGACTAAACATGGCATAAGAAGCTCACAAAAATTTGTCTCATGATTTTTGGAGTTATAAATCACTCTCCAAAAATACCAAAACCTTCATTTTTCAATAAAAGGGGAATTTATATTTTCAAATTTTGCACAAAACTCAAGTTTCATATTTTATAAAATACTTCAGAGCATAAAGAGTCTACCACAAAAATTTCAGAATTTTTGGATGCACACAGAAAATCATACAAAAAGAGAAAACAGAACACTATTCACAACTCTCAGAAAAAGAGAAGAGCACTGTGCTCCCTCTAGGCCGGGCTCGGCGAATGCGGGGCTCGGGCGAATCGGAGAAGTGAGCCTCGGTCCGAGGCCGGACTCGGGCGAGACGGAGAGCATGCGTCGCCGAGGCTTGGGCTCGGTCGAAGCGGAGGGTCATGCGCCGCCGAGACTTGGGCTGGGCGAAGCGGAGAAACAGGCCTCTGCCCGAGGCGTGACTTGGGGCTCGGGCGAAGCGGAGTTGAAGCAGAGGCCGAAGGCTCGGATGCTTACCACGTGTCGGAGGCAGGGCTCGAGGGTGAGGCTCGACTCGTTCTCGAGGGTGAGGCTCGACTCGAGGGTGAGGCTCGACACGAAGGTGAGGCTCGACACGCTCGGGGAGAAGATGACCGCGGCGGCGGCGCTCGGCGGTCGGCGGTCCTGAGCAACAACAGCGACCGCAAGGGCCGGGTTAGAGTCGCACGGGACCAAGGAACACAAGGGGGTCGGTGAGGATGATCATGGCCGGAGACGGCGAATTCCACGAACCCGAGCTCGCCGGTTTCGGCCGGGGATGGGGACGGCGAGCTTACGCCGGGCAAACGGCGGCGGGAAGGTGAAATTGAAGGGTGGGAAAGCTTCACGAGCTCAAGGCGGAGCTTCTGAGCTAGGAGGGGAGCGGCGGAGTGTCTGGAGAGTGCTGGCCACGGTGGCGGAGGTGGATGCGGAGGTCGAAGCTCCGGCGGCTTATATAGCGCGGCTATGGGACGGTAGAGACTTCGGGGTTGCGCGGGTAAGGTTTGCGGGGGCGTGCGCACTCGATTGCGCTCTGGCGGATAAGCTGGCGCGCAGCCGGGGCTCGGGCGCAATGCTCGGCGGCGATGGCACGCGGCGGTGGCGGCTGGGCACTGTAGGGGCGAGAGCGATGGTCAGCGCTCGCGTGCGGGCGCGGAGGGAACAAGGGGAACATCGGTGGCAGGTTGGTGGCGCGTGGGGGAGCAGCCGCCTGCGCTGCAGCCGCAGCGCCGGCGCCATGGCCGGGGCCCCCCCTGGCCTCTGGCTCTACGGGAAGAGAACAGTGCTAGGGTCTAGGGTTTGACTTTTGCTGGTTTCTGAATTTTGCAAAAATCTCCCAAAATTTGAACTGTGCGACAAAAACTCAAAACACACCAAAGTTGTTCAGAAAAGTGAGATCTACAACTTTGTCAATATGAACATTTTTCAAATTCCAAATAGTTTTTGAACTACAATTCAAAAACAGAAAAGGGGCACTTTTCAAATTTGATTCAAATCAAAATTACTTTGGATTTCAAACTGAAACTTGACATCTTCCCAATATGAAAGTGTTCCATTTGACAAAACCTATAACTTTGCTAATACACACTTTTTCTGAAACTCAATAGTTTTTGAAAAACTTTTTAAAACTGAAAAGGGGACAAAAACTGGAATTTGAATGAATTTGAAATTACTACTTCAATTTTTATATAGAAACATAGAAATCTGTAAAATACCAAAGTTGTTCCTCTTGATCAGATTCGCAACTTTGCTTTTTGAACCAACTCAAAATTTTGAATTTTGAAAAAGTTATTAAAAAGGGGATAAAATCCAGGATTTGGGATTTTAGGGTTTTGCAAAAGGAAACTCAATTCAAATCTGATTTTAGAACTTGGATCAAAGCAACAAACATCAGGGCACTAATTTGAACAAGAATTACATAGAACTAGGCACAGAGGTGAAATTACCATTTTGCCCTTATAGGAAGAATGGGCTAATAAGGGTTTTTGCAATAGAGGTACATCCCATAAAATGATACATTAAGCAAATGCATACACATGAAATCATGATCAAGATGATTAATGATGCTAATGATGATATGTCAAGTTAATTACATGCTTAAACACCAGAGGTGTTACAGACTTCAGCTGTGGTTGCTTGCATATCTGATTCGGCAGCAGGAGTTCGATGTTTGGGATGTGACCCTTTGTGAGATGGAGGACACCGTGGCAGAGGGCATCAAGGCCCGGCGGCAGCTACCGTACGCACACTGGTTTTCCTACATTCTAGGGAAGGTAGCTGTCACCACAGGGACTCGACCGCGACAATCGCTCATCAGTTCCGCAACTGTGTTCCCCGCATACAACATGAGTCAGCTTTTGGGACATGGTCGAGATCGCCGGCAGCAGCAGAAGGCACCGTCCAGCTCCAGACATACTCTAGAGGTGCCCGAGTCAGCCTAGGAGCAGGACGAGTCTGTTAGAGTCCTCGCCGAGCAGGAGCTTGCTGACTTAAAGGGTGAGGACACGTTCATGGCCGAGGACCCCACCGACAGCTCCGACGAGGACTACCAGCTCCCGCCCCACGTTCAGCCTCGCGCACATGACTCACAGGCCGGGACGTCTGGTACAGCTACCTCCGATCCAGCACTTCTTGCTATCTTATCTCGGATGGAGGAGCAGCAGAGGACAGTGACACAGGATGTCCAGCGGCTTGCACAGGAGCAGCAGCGCTTAGCCGAGGCTCACGCTTTGGCCCAGCAGCAGGCACAGGAGAGGTCTAACGCCCTTCAGCGGTAGATGCTTGAGCTACAGAAGCAGACTCTCGAGTTCATGGAGAGGATCATGAGCGGACCCTCTCAGTGGCAGTGTCAGTAGCCCCCACCCCAGCAGCAGCAGCTTCAGTGGCCACCTGTCCCGCCCCAGCCGCAGCAGTTCAGTCCGCAGCCACAGTTCTCCGGCCCCGGTCCCTCACAGTTCACGAGCTTCACTACTCCTCCCGGAGGGGCCCAACTGTTCAGTCCGCTTCACACAGGGTTCACTCCACGTCCGACAGACTACCTGTTCGCGACTACCACCACTATGACGCGGGACCTGTCTGCCAGCTTCAGCGAGCTCACCGGGATGCCCACTCCAGATTTTCCCGTTTCCGCTCCAACGACGATGGCTCCAGTGACTTCCACCACAGAGACACTACCGAGCTCCGTCGCGTCCTCAGAGCAGACTGAGCGTGTCCAGTCAGAGACTACTACTTCCGTTCAGCCTGAGTTGTCTACAATACCCGAGCTTCCGCACTCCGATACTCAGGTTGACACCGCTACAGAGACTGCGACAGCTACAGAGCAGACAAAGATTGAGCAGACTGAGTCGATCGAGCCGTCAGAGCTGGCACAACCGACCTAGACCGCTTTACCTCCGCTTCCAGCTCCCGAGGGTCAGCAGGCCACAGGCTCGACTTCGTCAGACTCCGAGGCGCTCCTTCAGTAGTTTGAGTTCACTCAGCGCACTCCGGAGGGTCCTGACTCGTCTGCGCCACCTCCGCCCTCCGACGCTTAGTTTGGTGTTTGACGCCAAAGGGGGAGAGTGGTCGAGTATAGCGATAGGGGGAGCGATGTGAGAGGGATTTGACTCTTTTGATGTGTTATGTTTCACATACGCTCTTTATATCGCATATCTTTTACTTATCATATATATATGTGTGTGATATGGACCTCATGACATGTTTATGCTTCTATGATATCATAAATGACATGTCATTTCGTTTCGCTCGACTACTTGTGCTTAATTCATATTCAGTTGGTATTCGAGCTCCATTACTCTTGCACTTCTCTTCACTCTAACTTGTTGAGTGCAGGTTGTTGACATGATATGTATGAGCTTCCCCTAATCATTTTCTCTTTATTTATCGCAAGTTCATACATGTCATGATATTGAAAACCTCTTCTCTCTCTATACTCGAGTCGGTGTTGTCATCAATCACCAAAAAGGGGGAGATTGAACGCATCTTGGCTCCTAGTGGGTTTCGGTGATTGGATGAAACACAAGATTACTATGACTAACGTGTGTTTTGCAGAAACAGGAATGAGTTAGGTCATGGTAATGGCGACGATACGGGCATATGGAGTTCATGTCCCCTGGCAATGGAAATCGTTTCGGTTTTCAAAGGACGGACGACGAAGACGGTGGTAGACTAGCCTAAGTGTCATATGGTGTTGGAGGACACTTAGGTAGTCTTAGGTCTTTGTTTTTCCTTTGGCCGTACTATAAAGGGGAGCGTGAATCAGTAGCTTGACCTAGATGAGTCTATTGAGGTAGGTGTGGTGCACACTTATTATTTCATAGCCCTAGGTAGCTTTGAGAGAGCCCTTATATCGTGAGGATGAAAAGTCGTTAAGGCCGCGTCACGAGCCAAGTTAGTTTTGCCCTTGAAAAGGGCATCAGACGCAGGCCTGGTGGGCATCAGACGTGCGTCCGATGCTCACTAGACTTGAGAGTCTCGGGTGCATGGCATCGGACTCTCCGATGTTGCCACTATTGTGAGTGAGTGTCCTGAGGGGCATATCGGATGCTGGCATCGGACGCTGAGGGCCAGCGTCCGATGTCCATGCAGAGAGGTTCCAGAGAGGTCAGAATCACATCGGACACGCCCGATGTGATGACATCGGATGCTGCCCAGCGTCTGATGTCCCTTTAAGAAGTCTGACAGAAAGTACAGTTGACCATTGGGTTGAGGGCATCGGCGCGTCCAATGCCAGGCATCGGAGTGTCCGATGCCCCCAAAATCTGTGTTATTCAATGCTCTTTTGGATGGCCGGTTGGGGGGAGTATTTATACTCTTCCCCCTCCTCATTAGAGCGTTCTTGCCACTTCCATCTGCTGAGAGACACATTGTGAGTGTGAGAAAGTGCAAGAGCCTTAGTGAGGTTGAGTGAATTGCTAATCACGAGAATTAGTGACCTCCTAGTGAGAATTGAGTAGCAAGTGTGCATCCATCCATCTCTTTGGCCTTGGCTTGGTCAAGTGAGAGTTCTAGCTTGTTACTCTTGGTGATCGGCATCACCTAGACGGCTTGGTGGTGATCGTGAAGCTTGGAAAGCATCCGGTAGTGAGCGATTCACCTGGCCGGAGTGGCGAAGAATCAGCTCACAGTGAGCACTTGATCCTTGCGCGGATCAAGGGGGAGTGATACCCTTGCGCGGGTGCTCCAACGAGGACAACGGAGTGTGCCGATACCTTGATACCTCGGCAAAAAGATCGTCGTGTCATCTCTACTCCTTTACATACGCATTTACCTTTGAGCAATTCAATTCCGCAATATACTTGTTGTTCATACTTTATTGAATTGTCTTGCTAGAGTAGGAGTGGCATAGACATTGTCTTTTGTGCGGTAGAGTAGAGAGAAACACACTTCTAGGCACAAGGGGTTAATTGGGCTGAATAGGTTTTAATTTGTGCTAAAGTTTTAGAAAAGCCCAATTCACCCCCCTCTTGGGAATCTTGATCCTTTCACATTGAGTATAGACTAATTCTATAACCTAAATTATTATGTTCTTGGTTTCAGCTATTCTGAAGTCAAGATCACTCTGTGGGGCCACAGGGCCACTGCATTTACTACTGAAGGTGTCTACGACAAAAAAGAGGCGAAACCTATCATTGTCATGTTCGTCGGCGAGCTGATGAAGTCTTATCAGGGTATGTAGCACATTTTACTTGCTTTTGTGTTAAGATACATGTTGTTCTAAGGCCATGCTGATAGATCAGTTCAGACAAGACTGATAACATCACTGTACATTTTAAGCAACTACTACTTAAGTGGCAACGCAACATGTCGCTGGCACGCCAGTTCTATACAAGGTGTGTTCTCTTACTGAAATATAGCCTTTGAACCTTTCTTCCATTGAAATCATCATAGCCTTAACTCAGGTCTGTTCTATACATTCAGCTTCCAGAATCAGAGACTTGAGATAAGATCTGTTGCGTCACCCATTAAGCAGCAGACCCCAGCCCGTGAGCTGGCGTAGCTTGAAGAGAAGAATCTGAGAGAGCTAAATGCAATTGGCCCATACGAATTCGTTGTAAGAAACAACATCACTGCCTTTCTTTCTCAACCCACTGTTCTTTGCTACTTCTGCAACTTTACCATTGCTCTCCTATACATCGCAGGAAAATCAGTATCACTGCATTGTTACTATCAGGCGTCTTATCCCAAATGCGTCATGGTGGTTTCCATCCTGCACCAAGTGCAGCAAGTCCTCTGTTCCAGATGGCACTGGATATAAATGTGTTCCATGCTAAAACTTATTGTTTAAATTCAAGTAAGTATTTGTACCATTATTTGATTGCTTTCCATTCTCAGGCTGATATAGAAGTAAACACTGACAACTGTAAATTTACAACAGGTACAAGGTGTCCTTCACAGCCCTTGATGGCACAGATGAAGCTGAGATGATTTCCTTTGGAGATATTGCTCGCCGTATCATTGGGAAACCTGTGCAGCAGCTGCTGAGGACATCCATAGGTGCTAATGTATATCCACCTGAGATAACAAGGCTGGTCTCCCTTAGGTTCACCTTTGCAGTTACAATGACCAAACAAAGCTATTACAAGCCTCAGAATGAAGACCTATAATGTTGCGGCTCTGGTGACATCCCATGGTCATCCCATTGCTATTCCACCAAATGTTGCACATGGTGATGGTGGAGATGAAAGTGGTGCTGAACCTAGAAATTCCTCCGAGAAAAGTGGTCATCAGAATGCACATGGCCTTTCAGCCACTGATAACCCAGATAGCACTCAGACTCCACTAGGCCTCTTAAAGCATATGTTCCTTCTAACAAATACAATTCATAGTGCTAATTGAGGCTATCCATGTGCAATGCTCATATTCTTTATTTTCTGCAGACTCCGCCACCCAGTCTTGGCGATCTTGGAACACCACTGATAAAGAAACATCACAGAGGGTAATCCATTTGCTCTATGCCTCTCCAACACACACACCATCTATATTTTCATCCATGTCTAATTGCTATTTATCTGGAGCGAGTCATCCAAGACCAACAAGCAACCTTCCTGTCGCCGCAGACTTATACAACAAACTTCTCATGATGAAACCCAGGTCGGGCCCTGGGGCAGGGCGGGAGGGACGCCCGTCCTAGGCCCCAGAGGATCGATAGGCCCCTCCCTAGTAGGTATGTTACGCATGTATATATACTACTAGTGTAAATCCACTAAAAAAATATTACTAGTATAATTGTGTTGCTGCTAGTAAAGTAATAGGATAGTATGTCAATAGACTCAGGGGCGGATATGGGCCTAGGGCCACTAGGGCCGTGGCCCCAAGCGTGGCCCAAAACACCCTCTTATAGTACCTTTGATTTTCTGGCCCAATCAGAGTTGTCACTATATATTGGGCCAAATTTTTTTGCACTCTCCACTGGCCCAGGCATAGAGAGCACAAGCGCCTCCCTCTGATACCGCGACTCCTACTCCCGTCGGCGCGTCGCAATCCCGCCCGCGTTCTTCCCTAGCTCCCTCGCTTCCTCTTTGTCTTCCTGCTTTCGATGTCTCTTTTGTTGAATCTTCACCGGACTCTCATCAAGCTAGCAGACGCTGTCTGACAAGAGGAGCCGCAGCCCGCGGCTGCCGGACGCCACTAGCTCCAAGCGTCAGGCCGCTAGGGGTAGTCACGGACCATGGATGTCAGGTCGATAGGCCGCAAGCATACACTTGACTAACTGTTGGCACGAGCCTTGGTAAATTCCTCTTTCTTAAACCCAAGCTATTAGATGCTCACACCCACGATGTGATCGTAGGTTGGTGTGCGCGTGCAGAGTCGCCTTGCTCGATGGCTGTTTTCTGTGATTGCTCGACCTGCCCTAAGGCGTCCCCTGGCCCCTCCTTTTATAGCCTCAGGAGGGTATGCGGTTACAAGGAGATAGGCGCTCTTATTTTTAAGCCTAAGGTTGGAGTGTGCTACTGTGATTCTTCTGTAACAGCATGGTCGCCGTCCTTGTCGTCGTGGCTGAGCATGTCCGGCACTGTGGCGGTGCAGCGACGAGTCCCTTTGTCCTGTCCTTTCGGGTGTGGGGATGATGCGAGTCCCAAGCCATGTCTTGACCCATACGTCGTAGACGTGCTGGAGGAGCCGTGAATGGTCCGGGATTCACGGGTCCTTGTAGCGCTTGTCGTCTTGCGCTGAAGCTTCTGGTCGAAGGGTCGAACCTCGCCCGAGGCCTGGCCGTGAGGTCTCGGGCGAGTCAAAGAAGGCCGCCCGAGGCCTCAGCACGAGGGCTCAGGTGAAGCGGGGAAGGCTGCTCGTGGCCTCGGCATGGGGGCTTGGGAGAAGCGGAGAAAGACGCCCGAGGCCTCGGCATGAGGGCTCGGGCAAAGCGGAGGTGGAACTCTCCCTCCGAGACCTGAGTGTGAGGCCTCGGGGGGGGGGGGAGACTGGGCTGCGAGGCCCCTTAGCCTGCGAGTCAGTCGGTAGTGGGTTTTCACATGCGTGACACTGTTGTTAAATTTATTGGGCCTGAATCCCCGACGAGTTGTCCTTTCGAGGAGCCAGTGATGAGTGACCTGCATCGCGCCATGACAGATCGCCTACATCACCAGTGGCTCGAGAGGACCTCTCGGGGGTTGCGGTCATTAGGCCGATGGTCTCTGCGGTGTGGCGCTCCGGATTATCAGGTCTTCTGGCCGGCACGGATAAGGAGGTGGACCGGGATGGCCCTATGTCCCTGTTGAAGCAGGGTGAGCACGTTTGGCCATGGTACTGCCCCCGTTCGGGGTGGTACCGGGCCGGACTTGCGCGGGGAGTGGAAACATTTTGTTGTTTACTGCCTCATCCCCAGGCCTCAGTTCGCCCTTGGGGCGGGCTGGCTTGCCATTGGATCGATCTGAGTGTTGGGCCGCTGCCCCCGGCGGGGGTTCCCTTGGTGGCCAAGCATGGGCCGAGATCGCCCCACCGGTTTGGGCCCTTGTTTTTGTTGGGCCGTCCGGGGTACCACTTATTTTGGTACCCGACAGTAGCCCCCGAGCCTAGGGGGGATGACGATACTCCCCCGGAGGCTTAGCTGGGTTTCGTCTTTGAGGGTTTATCCCTTTTTCTGGTGGGTTTATCCACTTATTCTGGTCGAAGGCTTAGCTGACATTGTATGCTCAGATTGTGAAACACTATATGGTTATGGCTATTCTGTATCTGTATGTTTAGTTTCTGGTACTCCGTATTCTCAGATTCTGGTGTTGTGTGTGCCTGAGCGTTTAGTCTGTCTTGATGCATATGTAAAATAATTTGGATGGCTTAACCTTTGAAGGCAACCCGGGTCTCATATATATATATGCAATATAGTATAGGTTTTGGAAGGCCAGCACACGTCCGACTCTAACTAGGATCTACGTCCTAGAGTCCTGTCCTATTACATATACATAATTCTACAGCCCGCCTCAATCACAACTTACATAAGTTGAGATTGTTTCTAAACTCCTGTAGCTTATGAGCAGATTGAGCTTTGGAAAAACCATCAGCTACTTGATCATTAGTAGATATAACTCTGATGTCCACAAGCTTTTGTGCAACACGTTCTCTCACAAAATGATAGTCCACTTCAATATGTTTTATTCTGGCATGAAACACAGGATTAGCTGAAAGATAAGTGTTGACATGAAATTTCGGACGAGGGTGTCAACACACTCGACCACGGTCCTCAGAGGCCATGTAGAGCAAGGTCTTGACCTCCTGGACCTTCAAAGGTTGGCGGTGCCCAATCTTGGTGTGAACGACTATGGGCGTGCCAGTCAATTTGACCTGTAATTGACAAGGAAACAAAAAAGAGTCAAATTGTGGAACCTGCCGGTTTGATGCGAGACAGTTCTAAATTGTACGGCTCCGATATAGCCACTGTTACAGGACATTGACTACAAAGTCAACTCCCAAGAGGATATTAAAGCATTGACAATATTTAAAGCAAAACAGCAGTTGTACATATAAAGAAAGTATTTAGAGTAAAGAACAGTCGATAAGCTTGAACATGAATATAGAACAAAGATCTATGTATACATTCAAACGACATGAAATCAATAGATCGACTAATTGCATAGGCAATTCTATCCGCTAACAGTGGAGTGTTTCCATGCAGCCATAATAACAAATAGATCGATAAAGTAGCTTAAACATCAATAGTGGGGTGTCTCCATACAACCATAATGATGACCAAGCTAAATCACGTCCGATGCAACGAGCAGATCCATTGTTTCTAGACTACTTAAAAGTACACATTATGAGGAAAGCATAACTGGATCGGCTATTTTAGCCGATACAGGGTCCATGAAGAACGAACAAGATCTATCCGTTAAAACCATGATTTGATTCAAGATCAAGCAGAACTAACATATCATGTGTATCAGTGGGGTTCGGAAATACAGCCGTAATAAACATGCCAGATCAAATCTACCTATTTCTTAGATCAAACTACGATTTTATCGAATATCTCGAACGCACAGCATGTAACAATCAAGATTGACAAATTAGTCGATGAGATGCTTAGATCGGCTATTTTCCTTGGTATAAGTGTATAAAGCCTTTGGGTAGCCGAAACTAAACAACATTTAAGCTTAAGCTAATTTGCCAATCTTGATTGGGCAAGATATTGTTTAAACCTAAAGAAAACATTAAAAAGCATAAACAACATCGATAACTTAATGAATCTATTAGCTTGCCAAAACTAATAGAGCCGATAACTAGTCAAGATCGACTAAGCAAGAGATTGATCAGAGTCAAGACAGTCTTACAAAAAACAAACTTAACCAATAACTAACCAATGTCATAGCTAAACAAATACAGCCTTATTTAATAATAACACGAGCCATTGGTGAAACATACAAGCAAACCGGAGGTCGGTCAAGCCGATACAGCCCTGCCTGGTTGAAGGTTCTGCCGAGTTCTACCTTACTCCTACTCCTAGGGTTTTGGCCGGTGGTGCGGATACATGGGTGTATGCCGAGTCTCTGAGTGATGAGTGATGGTCAATTGGGATAATGCGCATGTTCTTTGGCTTGTGTTGTGCAGGTGTCGAGCACGGATACAGTGATCAGAGGCAAGGTGAAGGTCAAGTAGAGACGTGTCGTGCCGATGGACCGAGAGTGGCGAAGGGCGGACATGAGGCTTGGACTGAGGGACCGGTGGCCCGAGGATCAGCTGTGGTGGCTGACAGCCTGGGACAGCGACGAGCGAAGACTTGCAGGCACGGTATTGCTTGGGTCGAGGACCTGGGGACACGTGTCGGTGGACGAGGTGCACGGACGATGCATCCCCTCTACGGCTCGGTTTGGTGGTTGAGCCACAGAAAAACCACCGAGTGGACGGTTTCCAGGTTTGGGCCTCAAAACCTGGGCGCTGATGGTTTCCCGAGTTTGGGCCACAAAACTCGGGCTGAGGACGGTTTCCAGGTTTGGGCCTCAAAACCTGGGTGCTGCTGCGGGTTTCTGAGTTTGGGCCACAAAACTCAGGCGATGGACGGCTGGTTTCCCGGTTTGGGCCTCAAAACCGGGGGTTGGTCGTGAAGGCTGGTTTCCCGGTTTGGGCCTCAAAACCGAGGGCGAAGTCCGTGAAAAGGACAAGCGGAGTGGAGGCGGCACGTGGCGGCAACCGGTGAGGTTGCGTTGAGGCAACGCTACCAGTTGTGCGGGCGTGGCCGTCGGATCAGCATCTACCACGAGTTGGTCCAGGATAGCCTTAGGGTTTGGCTGGGTCACTCTGTAAATATCTAGGGGTAGAGTGGGAATTAGAATTAGGATAAGTAGGGGGAGACACCGACCTCCCAAACCATCTCAGTCATTTGCTATTTTCCACCTAGGGTTTCCTGCTCTCCCATTCCCTGCTGTAGCGAACTGAGATCCACAGAGAAGAGAACAATACCTCTGCGCCCGTGAGATTTTGAGGAAGTGAGACCGTAATCTCACCATTGTAGCGTGTGGTAGCCACACAGTTGCAAATTCGTGGTTGTGATTCGCGTTTTGTTCTTGTTCTTCGCGGGTTGCTTTTCTCCTCGTTTTTCCCGTCGATCGATCCCCTTGTTCGGTGCGTCTTTTGCAAATCCGTTTGAACCAAGATGTTCTAGATTGTGAGGTAGTTCTTTCCACCGAAGGAATTCACCTCTTACCTCACGAGCTAGTAGATCCGTCGATTTTCGTTTTGGGTCAAGTTTTTCTCCATTCCCCTGAAATTCTTCGATTCATCGATTTGGAGATAGGTCCGAGCCATGATCTCTTAGGGATAGCTCACTATCCTCCTTGTGACTCTTCTCACCAAGTTTGATCCCTAGAGGATTTGTTTTGGGTGAGATTAAGTCGAATCGGTGGACGAACAGTGCTGCTGCAGGGTGACCGGACGCTAGCGTCGTGCAGACCGGACGCTAGGTCTCAGGGTCCGGTCGTTGAATATCTCGCGCAGGTTTTTCCAAAGTTGACCGGACGCTTCCCCTGCTGTGTGACCGGACTCGCTCTTCGCATTGTTCACTCGGTTTTGACTCTTGTGACCGGACGCTTGACACCTGACCGGACGCTCAGACTCAGTGAGTCTGGTCAGGAACAGAGAGCTCCCAAACTCGATTTTGATCGACCAGACGCGTCCGGTGCCTGTTGACCGGACGCTCCAGTGAGTCCGGTCAGTGCTGTTTCGCGCTGTTTTGTCCGCGGTTCGTTCGTCTATTGTCGATTTTGATTTCCGGCTCTTACGTTGGGTTTCTAGAGTCGTAAAGTGTTCCGCTGTGCTTCTTGGAAGCATCCACCCTACATCTAGGGTCGTGAACACTTACGAGCTCTAGGGTTTGCTCTTGGGGTTGATTTACGGGACAATAGCGACAAGTTTTCGAAAGAAATTTTTGAAGCTCCCATTCACCCCCCTCTGGTCGCTTTCTGGTTGCACTTTCGGTCCTTCAGGTGGCCGATGTGTTTGATTGATTGTGTCCTTTTACAAAATCGGGTTTCTAGCTATTTGTAACCTGGCAGACTCCTGTCCTAACACGACTAGGATACATAATAATAAAACAAAAGTCAACCCGGACTTGAACTCCTCGGCCGAACTCGATATGTCTTCAAAGCCTGTCACGTCTGGCCCATATGAATTCTGGTCGTGTCTGGATCCAAGCAGGCTTCTTTTATTTTTCTTGGCCGACTCTGTCCTTAACAAATCAGCCGTTTGTGCTCACAAAATAATAACCCTTTTTGGTCCAAAATCTGGTGTAAACACATGCCCCCTGATTTCGGGATGAAATTTATTTTATTCCGAAATCGTCATTTATCCTTTCTTAGTTAATCAGTCATGTCTTCTCCCTTTTAGTCGATCAGCTAAGTCTTCCTCCAACCGTTGCTCCTTTCTAAAATCAGCCTTCAAACCCTAACTTTCGAGCAAATCCGCCGTCATACAATTCGAGCAAAAACCTTCGAGAATTCAAGCTCAGTGCCTCCGCAAATCAAATGGCGACTCAAGATTCCATCCCCGAGGTAAGAAGATTGGCTTCGACCTTTCTTTCTCCCGATGATCTCTTGCTCTGCATATTTCTCATATTCCTTTTAATTTCCAGGTCCTTCATGACCAAATCCTCATCCCCATTCACGATAGTCCAAATGATTTCTTTCTCGGCCCAGTAGGCAACCTCGACCCTACCGAGGTTATTATTGCCGAGACCCAAAGAGTTCCTTTCAAGAATTTAGATTTTGCTTCAAAACATTGGGGAAAGACTCCCTTCAGAAACTGGCCATCAATCATCTCGGGTTGGAGGAATTGGCTAATCAAGGTAGAAGCCAAGAAGAAATTAGATTGGATCCTCCGTAATTTGGATCAGTGCATTACTCTGTCTCTAGCTGATATGAAAAGAAATGAGTCGATGCTGAAGGCTGCTTGTTACTTTTGGTCTGGAACCTTCAATGCCTTCATGTTCAAGAAAGGGCCCATGACCCCAACTTTAGCCGATGTGCATATGTTGAGCGGCTTAAATGTTACTGGATCCATCAACCCTCACAGCCTTCAAGTCACGCCTTCCATCAAGCTTGGAAATCTCAAATCTGGTGGTTGATCCAGCTATATTGCCTCTTTCAACACCTCTCAGTCCAGCATTTCAGAACGAGAGCATATAACTTTTCTGAATATGTGGCTGGAGAAATATTTATTCTGCGGGCAAAGTTGTGGTCCAACTTCAAATTTCCTGGCATTAGCAGAAATGCTACCCATGAATTCAAACATTCCTTTGGGAAAATATCTTCTGGGTGCCCTGTACAGCATGCTGAACAAATTTTCCCAAAGTTTGATGGAAAACAAAGGTATCCCATCAATAACTGGACCTTGGTGGTTGCTCCAGCTCTGGCTCAATCTCCACTTCCATAGACTGACAACCCCAGATCTGAGGACTCTATCTTTTCCATCATTATACCCAGATAGCCAAGAAAAACAACTAGCCGGTGAAGCCAAGATGACAAGGTGCACTTCATTTAGAGAAGTTGCTGCCATGATAATCATTGATGAACCAACCAGCTTCTTTTTCAAGATTTTCTATCAAGGTTTTCCAGCAGCTATCTTTAGCTGGTTCCAATACCCAGACATTGCAGAGCTTGAAAATCCATATTCTTTCAGATTCCAGAAAGAATGTGATGATGAGGGCCTGAAAATTTTATGTCATTTAATGAAACCTTGCCTTTTGCCCACTGAAATTAGGCATGGCAGGGAGAAACACCCAATGTCTTATGAATTCTACCATCTTGTCATAGCAGCCAGATAGATGGGCTTTGGCCAAGTGCCCCCAGCTCTCTTCTTTGCCAACAAACTCAGACCAAGGGAAGCAGTAGATACTGCTCTAGAATATAGCAAATTTTTTGAACTAGAGCAATCTATCTCCCTGAAGATGGTCAAAGAATGGAACTGTCGACCTTTCTCTTCATCCTCTTTCAATAACTGGTGGCAACAATGGAGCATCCATCTTTTCAATGAGGTTGTATCCATCTACTGTCTCAAATTGGATGCAGACTTTCAGGCAACCAATGAGGTATGATTTCATTCCTCTCAAGCTCTATATCCTCATCATTTGACCTTTCCTGATATTACTTTGCACATACTTGTAGGATTTGGCTACTTTGAACCCTCCTAAAATGAATTACAATGTATGGTGCCTAAATCCAAGAATTGGATGTGATGCTCCCACCATAAAAACTTTGATGAAGAGGAAAGCTTCTGACATCCCAGATGACCAAACCGTCAGCACTTTCATAAAAGAGGTTGGTTCTTCTAATGTCAAGAAGCCAAAAACCGATAAGCCAATCACCAAAATCATATCAAAGAAGAAAAAAGAGACACTTCCGATGGCGGTCAATCATTGATCAAAGATATCACCATAGAAGTAAGAAAAAATGTCTTCTCTTCTCTCTTTTCCATCATCTAATTTGTAATCCCTTAACTTATTTCTGACTTTTTAATTTCTAGGAGCAAGTTGATACTCAAAATGTTGAATTTGAAATGCTTCCTCTTCCTAACATTGACCAAGAGCTTCCTCAACCAGGTATAATTTTAGCCGATGATCTTATTTTCAATAAGTAATCCTAAAAACTTGATGAAAACTTTCTTAGACGTTTCCCCTGAGTCTTCATCAGTTGCTCCTGAGCCTCAAATTATTCCATCAGACCAGGTACCTAAATAATAATACTCTTTTTCTTTTCAACAACTCCTGTCCATGGTTATTCATATGTTTGAGTGTGTAGGAACAAGGGCTGTCTTCTTCTCCTGTCATCGCTTTTGACTTGAAAGATTACATGGATGAAGAAGAAACTTCTGCACCAAAATCTCCAAGAAAACTTTCTGAAGAAACCAAGGCTCGGCTCCAATTGTTACTCCCTCTTTTGGAAGTTAATATAGCCGATCTGGTACAGGACACAAAAGGAATCAGAAACATCTTTGACTTGATCAAAGATGATATACCAGATGATCTTAACAAAGCCCGGGTTCCTGTTGCCCATATAGAGTTCCTTCGACCAGAATTTATAGAAGTCAAAGCTCATGGCACGTGAAGCCCAGGCTGTTCTTCCCAATAAGGAGCAACAATGTATCTCTGATATGGTGTATATGAAAGATGAAATAGATCAATTGAACAATAACTCCACTGTCCTTATTAGTGATCTATCTTTCCTGGAGTCTGAAAGGGATCAACTGACAGAAAGGCTTCGGGTCATCAATGAACAGATCAAACTGAAGGAAGGAACCCTGGCTGAAATCCCAAATATGCTCCAGACAAGAAGAAAAAGATGGCATTTCTTTGCAATGAGCTTCAACATATCAAAGACAAGAAGAAACCAATTCTAGGCTCGAGCGAAGAGGATCAAAATAGGATAGCTGATATAGACATCATCTGTCTAAATGCTTTGAATGCTTTAAGATCTGTGTTGAATATGTAACTTTGCCTGTAACCCTTGACTCTTAATCCTCCTTTGTAAACATCACATTTTCTGTCACCCGTTTGCTAATATTTGATGCCCCATCAGCTATTCTTAGCCGATATTACCCATATGATTCACCGTCCATTGTTTAGCCGATCAATACTTAAGCGGCCTTTGAATCTATCACTTAGCCAATTCACCTTAGGATTTAGATCTGAGGGTTCTAAAAACCAATGCCTTTTTGCTTTCTCTATTTTTTCTTATAAGTAAAACGCCGGCTTCCTGAACACACCACACATTCATCGCCTTATTCTCCGGCCTTTCACCTCTTCAACCACCGACTTCTCCTCTTCTTCATCCAGCAACCAAAATCAATGGCGGACGATCGCGGCAAGCGCCCTGCCGAGGAGGAGTCTTTTGATGGCCCTCCAGCGACCCGTCGTCGCGTGCTTGGGTAATAATCCTTTCACAACCGCCCCCTTCGTGCCTCAAAATTTCTTCTTTACTCAAGAGAAAACCCTAACCTATTCTCCCTTTCTTCACAGCCCTTCTCCTCCGGCGGACGGCCAAGGCCCTAGCCGACCTCCGTCAGGTCATGGACCGGCACTGGATGAGGATGCTTGGGCCTTCATCCGGGGCTACTCCAACACCCGGTGTCTCTTGGAAGAAGAACGTCGCCGAGCCACTCGTGTCGAGGAAGAGCTAGGAGTCCTCCGCGCCCGCTTGGACAACACCTTGGAGCATTTGGAGGCCTCCGACGCCAGTGTCGCCGGTATTATATTCTCGGACCTTTTGATTTACCACCTTCGTTTAGAATCATTTATCTTTTGCACAGTTATTCTGGTTGATTTTGGTAATTTGCTTGTTTGAACATTTAGTCGATTCATTCTCATGTTTAATTAAATCGGCTATCTTTAACTTTAATCCTTTCCTATCTGAATGCAGAGCTCCAACACCAACTCGATTGGCTCCCGAGGCTGGCCACGACCATTGCCGACTTCGTGAACGCCCGAGGGGCGACGTTGAAGGCGTGCCTTGAGGATGTCGGGACACGCACCAGGGAGTTAGTCCTCCACGCCATCTGTCATGGTGTCACCTTTACCCTGGCCGGAGCAGAACTTAGCGGTGCTGAAATTTCCGGGGAAGTTGCTCCCTCCTTCGTCGGCACCAGAACGAGGGAAGACTTCAGGGAACTGGTGGAGGAGTTCGAGCCTCTAGGGCTCGCCGTGGCGGAGGTGACGCACCTGGAGGACCTCCTGAACAAGCTCCACCTAGATTAGTTATTTTTAATGTCTTTTCTGTCAATTCGGCCTCATCTGTTCCGAACAAACTAATCATCTGCAAACTGTCCCTGCATCGTCAGGCCTCAAATAAATTTATGTTTGACACCTTTTGTATTGTTGTTGAGTTTCTCAGAAGTTTTCCTTGATTTTATTTCTCCATTGAATGTTCTAAAGGTGATACTTCTTCAGTATCGGCTATTTTTATTCTAAAGGTGATACCTTAGTATCGGCTATAAAATTACAAGAGGGCTAAACCCCTGTGCAAACTCATAACTTCTAAAAATACATCGGCCTCGACTTGTCATTGTCTAACAACTCCTAGTTCCTTGGCCGACGTAAAACCTTCACTCATCTTGCTTTCGCCCTTCACAAACTGGATCATCCATTAGATATATTTTTTAAAGCCGACTGCTTGGATCGGCTGTTGGCCATCATCAAACATCTTGATGAAACCTTCTTCGTGAACTTTCCCAGAAAAACACTCCACATCGTCAAAGTTCCAATCGTTAGGATCAGAATATGCAATGCTCACAGTTGAATCCGCTGGTACCACTTCCACAGTGTCTCCGATCCACTGTATCACATTTTGATGCATTTTAGATGGAACACAACAGTTGGTGTGGATCTAATCTCTTCCAAGAAGCACACTATATGAACCTTTTGCATCGACTACAAAGAAAGTAGTCGGGCAACTTTTTGCTGCCAACTGTTAACTCAACACAAACAACACCTTTGGTAGCCGATACGTTCCTAGCAAAGTCTGTCAATCTCATATCGATTTGAGTCATATCTTCTGCAGTTTTTCCAAGCTTTCTGAAGGTGGCGTACGACATCAAGTTAACAGTTGCACCTCCATCAACTAACATTTTGCTCAAAGGCCTTCCGTCGACAAACCCCTTCAAATATAAAGCTTTTAGATGAGAATGTTTCTCAGGCTTTTTGAAATGTAGCCCCTTCTGCTTGATAGATCCACTAAGCAATTGTCTCTTCATCATCAGATTCCTCTTAACGATCAGAAGACCTAAACTCAGCAGGTAACATGAACAGAGCAGATATATTAGCCGATGACTCTCTCTTATCGGCTATTTGTTTCACCTGCCAAACTTTGGGTTTCTTTTTCTGAATTTCATCGTTCCTCAATCTCTGAACCTGCCGTTTCTGGCTCTTAGTCAAACCACCTGGACACCATTGTCCTTCTTGCCAAGGATGATCTTGATCGGCTAATTTTACTCCAAGCCGATCATGAACACTTTCATTTTTTATGCGCCGATTTGTTCTTTCAAATCTTAATCTTTAATGCACAGATCGACGGTTGTCTCTCGACTGCCTATACTCCCAATATTGTTCACACTACTAGATTTTGACCCTATTGCATCGGGCCAAATTTGATGTTATAGGTCCAAAATAGATGCAATAGCTCGGTTACGCATCAATTTGTCGTTTGATGCCAGCCGATGCAATAGCCCTTGATGCAATAGCCTTTTGCATCGGTTACCTATGGTTGATGCGAGAAGTAGCTTTTGCATCGACTGTCCATTGTCTATTGCATCAAAAATATCCGATGCAATAACTTATTACATCCAAATCATGTTGATGCAATACATCTATTGCATCGGATATTGTTCGATGCAATAGACTATATTGCATCTATATTGGTTCGATGCAATATAATCTATTGCATCACATTTTTCCATTGATGCAAGAGGTTCTATTGCATCACCATTTGTGTTCGATGCAGTTTAACCTTTTGCATCGACATGAGCTTGGATGCAATACAAACTATTGCATGGACGTGAGCTTGGATGCAATACAAACTATTGCATCGACATGACCATGGATGCAATAGAAACTATTGCATCGACATGAGATTTGAATAGCGACCACTTATAGCATCCAATTCATTTCATAGGAAATCATTAAAATACTAAATTCAATGGCACAAAGGCAATCATATTAATATCTTGGATAATAAGCATCCAATAGTTTGTACAATGTATTGAAGTCACATTCCTTCCTATTTCCAAATAGGTAATTGCAAAGTTTCAACTGCATTACAAACCACTAACTTTTGCTACAAATAGGCAATCATAAACAAAACTACATGTCTCTTAGCATTGATCATGATGACATCTTTCTCGTTGCATAATATTTGATTCATTTCAGCTAGCCAGGACTCCGTCAATGTTGGTCTTCCTGAAAAAGACAAATTGACATGCATTAGTAATATATATAGTTTTTTTGGTTTAATCACCGAAGGATCCTCCTATTTCCCAGAAAAAAATTCACGTTCGTTCCACTTTCCGCGTGCGGTCTGTAGGTGACTTTTTCTTTCCCTTTTAATCGATCTCCTATATATATTTTTCCTTATACAAATAAAAATAATAAATAACAAATATTGTACTATAGATCATTGAACTCTTTATGCTTTTATAACCTAATAATTAAATAATTCATATACTTCTATATATACCTACCGAATACTAAAGAGACAAAATTTCTACCACAAATAATTTTTGGTCGAACCTAATCCTAAAATTGCTCCGTCTCTCCGTCAAATCGGAAAAACTAAACCTTCCTTTGTTTCTCATGCTGCCGTCCATGTGTTCCCGTTTCCTTTTATTTTCCGTTTCCTCTTCCCACCTTCGTTTTGTACGTGAGTTTTGCATGTGTGCACAGTGGGACACGACGGTTTGCACAGTGCTAGCAGCAAGGGCATCGTGTCGATGAAGTTAGCAGGAGCCTAGCCTATGCCTAAGTAGAGTGGCCTGGGAGGTGGGTGGGTCATTGATCCTGGGTGTCGCTGATCGCGGGTGCTGAAATCCTAATGGAGGGGACAACAGATGAATGTTGCGTGAGGTAGTGTGTGAAAGCGAGAGTACAAGTAGAAGTCGTGTCGATAAGGAGGAAGAAGGATCACACAGTTTCCACTCACGTGTCCTTTCTCTGGTAGCAACGTTCGGATATATTTGTTATATACGTAGTCTTGAAAACAACATAATAAAACTTTCCACTGAGACTGACCTTAGATCCCGTTGCAACGCACGGACATTTGTGCTAGTAATATATAAAAGAAAACATATACTAGTACATGCAACAACATCTAATTAGCCTAGTGGTTTGTCCACAACTTAGAGTTTCATAGGCGCATAGGTTCAACTCCTATGCCCACCTCCTAGTAGTAGTGATCATGTTTTTTAATAAATTTCCTTAAAATTTAAATTTTAATTATTAGGTGGAACTTATTTTAATAATAATATTTAACTATTTATTAATAGATGTTTTATTTTAATTAAGATTAATAATTCACTTATATTTTGTAGCCACAATATGTTTTCATATTTATTATTTTTTGTGTCAAAAAATATTACTTGCATCAACCATAAAACTGTTGCAATAGTACTTTCTAATTGCATCCATATTCTAAACCGGTGCAATAACACTTACATAATGCATCAAAAATTCGAGGACTAATGCAACCAAATATGTTCGATGCAATAATTTCAACCTATTGCATCGCTTATCCCAAATGATGCGATAGATCGCACCTATTGCATCCACATGAATTACTATCGCATCCAACTCTTTTTCGATGCAATAACGACCACATATTGCATCAGATTCTAACAATTGATGCAATAGCATCCACCTATTGCATCAGATTCTTGTTTGATGCAACAGGACTTGATGCAATAGGGTCAAAATCTAGTAGTGTCACTGCATTCCGGACAATTACGAAGAGTAGGAAGCTTTAAACCTTCATTCCAACAATGTCTGAAGAAAGGGCAATCCCAATGATTCTTCTCTTCATCTCTGATACGCCTTTCCTCTTCTCCAGATCTTCTATATTCCTCCTCTTCAAGCCACTCTCGATATTATTGCTCGTCTCTTTGCTTATGCATCTGATCTCTTTCTTTCTGACGTTGCCATTTATTTAACAGAATTTTGACAGTGGGACATCTCTTTGCTTCACCAGCTCTCGAAGTTTCAGGTAGATCATGTTGATCAGCATTCTTCTCCCCTTTCATCTCCTGATACTCTTTGGCCGTCAGTTGCTTCTTTGGATCGACTGTCCCAGCTGCCTTGGCTTTGTCAGAAGTCAGAACCTTGATCTCACTTCGAGGTGCAGGAGCTACCATGTTTGCTGGAAAGGGATGGCCATTGATGCCCATACCCTTAGCTTTTTCTAAGCCAATCCTCCCCTTAGCAATGGCTCTCTGGATCATATCTCTGAAAACTCTACAATCGTTAGTAGTATGAGTACCAGAATTATGGAATTTGCAGTACCTTTTGTTCTTGAGCTCCTTAGCCGATGGAATATTGTGGTTTCCAGTCAATTTGATTTGACCTTTTTCTAACAGATAGTCAAATATCTTATCGGCTTTAGTGATATCAAAGCTGTATTTCACATCTTTTTCAGTACTCTTAGCCCTCGCCCAAGGCATGTATTCATTGTTCTTCTAGGCCCAATCAACAACAGCTACTTCATCTTCGCTTTCGTCACTTGAATTACTATCTTCTTGTAAAAAGAAGGAACTTTCTGCATTATAGGTCTTCTTGGGCTTGAAAACTTGATTGTATCTATTCAGGGCATCGATATTTGCCACATTATTGGCCAAATCAGCCATACTGGTACAACCGAAACCAATCTTCTCTCTAGTGGCTGGTATTAGCCCTCGAATTGCAATGCTAACTACCTCTGGATCTGAAAATGACAAGGTATAGCATTGATTCTTCATCTCTCTGAACCTCTGAAGATATTGACATCCAGTCTCATTGTTTCCCTGCCTTATATCGACTAGGTCCACAACTCCCTTTTACAAAACTCCAGAGTCGAAATATTTATGGAACTTGTCTTCCAAATCTTCCTAGCTTTGAATGAAATTGGGTGATAGAGATGAAAACCATGAGAAAGCCGAGCCAGACAGAGATAGAGGAAACATCCTGACTTTAAGTGTTGGCTCGTCACCAACTTCTCCAAGTTGGACTAAGAACTGAGTTATATGCTCCATAGTGGTCATTGAGCCTGTTCCTGTGAATTTGGTAAAATCAGGAACTCTATATCTTGGAGGGAAGACAACCTGATCATACCATTCTGGATATGGTTTCTTACAGCCAGTTAACGTAGTTTTCGGCGTTAAGCCAAACTGTTTCTGAACCATATCTGTAACTCGGCTCATCAACTGATCCACTTGATTCATCGGCCCTTGATAGCTGATGTTCTGCCCCCCGAAAGTATTGCTTTGATACCCCGAATTCTCATGAGCATCCAAAGTATAAAAATCTGATACATAGTGATACCCAGGAGGAACATCACCAGGTGCTATATTCCCATGATAAGGTGGTGCATTGAAATCCCTGGTAATCCTTCTTGCATGGGGAGCTATTTTTGTAGCCGATGAGTATATATTGTGACTCATATTCGGCTGTTGCACTGGCTGCGGTGTCATGCCCCCAGGGCTAACTATCATTTGACTCCCATTGTCATTGGGACCGTTCATCTGCGGACCCCCAGAAGTTCTAGCCCCTTGACTGTTCCCAACTGAATACGTCGGGCCTCTTCTGTCGTTACCCAAGTTGAAAGCTTCTTTGATGGCATTTGAGAGGCTATTGAGGAACGTTTCATTATGATTCATCAATGTGGCAGACATTGCTTTGCTAATTGTCTCTTGCATAGCATTGTGTTGTATCTGGATCATCGGATCGACATGACCTTCTAGAACCACCCTTGGAAGATGAGACTTCTGGATAATCTTCTTATCCCTGGTTCTACTGAAACTTAACAAACACATGTTCCGATATTGCACAACAGTTTGTTCTATCATGCGTTGGAGCTCTTCTGGGAGTTCGTCGATTGTCACGTTCAGCACGTCATCATTGCTAATTATCATGATCAGACGATTGTAGTCCCACTAGGCGTGCCAAAAGAATGTGTTGACATGAAATTTCAGACGAGGGTGCCAACACACACGACCACGGTCCTCAGAGGCCGTGTAGAGCAAGGTCTTGACCTCCTGGACCTCCAAAGGATGGCGGTGCCGAATCTTGGTGAGAACGACTACGGGCGTGCCAGTCAATTTGACCTGTAATTGACAAGGAAACGAAAAAGAGTCAAATTGTGGAACCTGCCGGTTTGATGCCAGACAGTTCCAAATTGTACGGCTCCAATATAGCCACTGTTACAGGACATTGACTACAAAGTCAACTCCCAAGAGGAGATTAAAGCATTGACAATATTTAAAGCAAAACGATAGTTGTACATATAAAGAAAGTATTTAGAGTAAAGAACAGCCGATAAGCTTAAACATGAATATAGAACAAAGATCTTTGTATACATTCAAATAGCATGAAATCAATAGATCGGCTAATTGCATAGGAAATTCTATCTGCTAACAGTGGAGTATTTCCATGCAGCCATAATAACAAATAGATCGATAAAGTAGCTTAAACATCAACAGTGGGGTGTCTCCATACAACCATAATGATGACCAAGCTAAATCACGTCCGATGCAACAAGCAGATCCATTGTTTCCAGACCACTTAAAAGAACACATTATGAGGAAAGCATAACTGGATCGGCTATTTTAGCCGATACAGGGTCCATGAAGCACGAACAAGATCTATCCGTTAAAACCACGATTTGACTCAAGATCAAGCAGATCTAACATATCATGTGTATCAGTGGGGTTCGAAAATACAGCCGTAATAAACATGACAGAACAAATCTACCTGTTTCTTAGATCAAACCATGATTTTATTGAATATCTCGAACGCACAGCATGTAACAATCAAGATTGACAAAATAGTCGATGAGAAGCTTAGATCGGCTATTTTCCTTGGTATAAGCGTATAAAGCCTTTGGGTAGCCGAAATTAAACAGCATTTAAGCTTAAGCTAATTTGTCAATCTTGATTGGGCAAGATATTGCTTAAATCTAAAGAAAACATTAAAAAGCATAAACCACATCGATAACTTAATGAATCTATTAGCTTGCCAAAACTAATAGAGCCGATAACTAGTCAAGATCGACTAAAGCAAAACATTGATCAGAGTCAAGACAGTCTTACAAAAGACAAACTTAACCGATAACTAACCCATGTCATAGCTAAACAAGAGTTTGGTCGATGCCAAATACAGCCTTATTGAACATTAACACGAGCCATTGGTGAAACTTACAAGCAAACCGGAGGTCGGTCAAGCCGATACAGCCCTGCCTGGTTGAAGGTTCCGCCGAGTTCTACCTTACTCCTACTCCTAGGGTTTTGGCCGGTGGCCGATGTGTTTGATTGATTGTTTCCTTTTACAAAATCGGGTTTCTAGCTATTTAAAACCCGACATACTCCTGTCCTAACACAACTAGGATACATAATAATAAAACAAAAGTCGACCCAGACTTGAACTCCTCGGCCGAACCTGATATGTCTTCAAAGCCTGTCACATCTGGCCCATATGAATTCTGGTCGTGTCTGGATCCAAGCAGGCTTCTTTTATTTTTCTTGGCCGACTCTCTCCTTAACAAATCAGCCGTCTGTGCTCACAAAAAAATAACTCTTTTTGGTCCAAAATCCGGTGTAAACAATAAGTTGCACCAATATTATCACACCAAAGAATTGCAGCCTTTGGTTGTGAGATTCCCAATTCAATAACGATTGTACCCAAATAAATTCTGCAGTTGCATTAGCTAGAGCCTTGTATTCAGCTTCTGTGCTGGATCTTGAAACTGTGGCCTGCTTTCTAGCACTCCATGATATAAGATTGGATCCTAGATAAACATCAAATCCTCCGGTAGATCTTCTATCATCGGAGCATCCAGCCCAGTTAGCATCAGAAAAGGCACTCACCATAATTGACTTTGATTTAACAAGTTTCAAACCAAAATCAATCGTCCCACTAATATATTGCAAAATTCACTTAACTACCGTGTAGTGAACAGATGTCGGACAGTGAAGATACTGGCATACTTATTTACCGCGAAGGCAATATTTGGGCGAGTAAGGGTTAAGTATTGCAAGCCGCCAACAATACTTCTGTATCTTGTAGCTGTATCATTTTCCAAGAGATCCCCCATATGTGTTGTGAGTCGTTCGGAAGTGACCATAGGAGTATTTACAGGCTTCCAATCCTTCAAACCTGCTCTATGCAATAGCTCTCTTGAATACTTGGACTGTGTTAGCAACAAACCTTCAGAATCGGCTGACACTTCAATACCAAGAAAATAGTTTAGAGGTCCAAGGTCTTTAAGTGCAAAATCAGCACGAAGTTTGTTCAGTAGTAACTCAACTACCTTGGTACTAGAGCTAACTACAATAATATCATCAACATATACTAGAAAATATATGGTACTTCGCTTGAAAAAGAAAAGAGAAGTATCTGCCTTTGATGGAAGAAAACCAAGTTGCTGAAGCTTGTTGCTAAGACGAGAATACCAGGCTCTAGGTGTTTGCTTGAGCCCATAAAGCGACTTATCAAGTTTGCTAACATAGTGAGCAGGGGCGGAGCCCAGTGGAGGCGAAACTGGGCTCCGCCCCCCCTTTCCGACGCTTAGACTGTCTGCAGCGGTGTCCTGTATGTCATCCTGCAGTAGCAATTTAGAGAAAAAAACCTGCAGTGGGCTACTTCATACCATCCGGTAAAGAAGCCTAGGCATCCTCTTCCTCTATTTCTAAAGTACCAGCGGACGGTACGGTAAAGCAGGAAGAGAGCATTCACGAGAGAATCTTAAACATGCCCCACTATTTTAACTTGAAAAAATGTTAAAACTCATAAACCAATTAACCAAATTAAATTCCGATTGCACCATTGAATTCGTTGCAATTAATTCTTTAAAATTAGATCTCTCATGAATATGTTTAGATAAAGTGATAAGTGGTCCCACAGTGGATAGAGGATGATATAAAGGATGGATGGATGCGGAAGAAACGAGTATAGAGGAGAGAATCTTGATGACCAGACAGTATAGAGGATGAAAATAGAGGAACATGAGTGCGGATAGTCTTAGACTATCTGCACTCACGTTCCTCTATTTCCATCCTCTATATTGTCTGGTCATCAAGATTCTCTTCTATATACTCATTTCTCCCGCATCCATTCATCCTCTATATCATCATCTATCCACTGTGGGCCCACTTGATACTTTATCTAAATATATCCTTGAGAGATCTAGTTTTGAAGAATTAATTGCAATGAATTCAATGGTGCAATCGGAATTTAATTTGGATTTTTGGTGTGTGAGATATAACATTTTGTAGCGTTTGTAGGTGCATAGCGGGAGTAGTAGAGGATGCCGTTGCAGTCGTTTTTTACGGCAAAAGGCTTTAGCGGATAGGATGACGTACTCCGCTGCGGTTCGTCTTAGGCCTTGTTTAGATGGGAAAATTTTTCTGTAGCGTTTTCGTTGTTATTTGACAAACTTTGTCCAAATATGGACTATGTAGACTCTAAAGATTCGTCTCGACATGTACCTACTAAAAGTACAATTAGTTATTTTTTTACCTTCATTTAATGCTCCATGCATACGTCCGAATATTGATGTGATGGTTGATGTGATGGAAAATTTTGGGAAATGAGGGGAACTGTTTACAGGCCTTAGTGCAACTGCAAATCAGGATTGATAAAGAGCAGCCGTAGGGCAGCTCCAGCTCGCCTGGCAGTAGCAATGACAGGAGCTACTAGAAGTGACAGGACTAGAGAGTAGGAGTAGAGTGCAGGACTAGGTAGGAGTAGACTACAGGACTACAACTAGACCTGGTCTGTACTGTATAACATGTACTATTTTGATGGTACGTATCCAGATAGAATGATTACAGTACATGATAGTACTCCGTGTGTGCAGTGTGCAGTTGTGTCAAGAATTTTTAGTCTTTTCTTTATTTTATAGTCCAGGAGAGCTGCCTTCCTTGCTAGTTTCATGTATATTACCTAATTGCATGATATGGTTAGTATAAATTATACTACAACCCTACTGCTTGCTTATTAATATACAGTATTACGTAATTTTTTGCTGATAAAATTATAATGGTAATTTGCCCCCCCCTTAATTATTGGTCACGCTCCGCCACTGATAGTGAGAGAAAGTTTTATCTTCGTACCCAGGAGGTTGTCTCATATACATATTCTCCTCCAGAACACCACGAAGAAACGCATTTTGTACATCTAGTTGATGAATATTCCACTCATTTGAAATGGTGAGGGATAGTATAAGCCTAATAGTAGCAGCTTTGACTACCGGGCTAAAGGTCTCTTCGTCATCCAAGCCATAGCTTTGCTTGAATCCTTTAGCTACTAATCGAGCTTTGTAGCAATCAATAGAACCATATGCCTTCTTTTTCACTTTATAGACCCATTTACAATCCACAATATTTTGAGCCAGATTTGGAGAAACAGAGAAACAAGGTGCCAAGTATTATTCTTCATAAGGGCATTAAATTCATCATCCATCGCTCTCTTCCAATGTTAGAATCAAGAGATTCTATGAAGGACGTAGGCTCTTTAACTTTAGAACTGAAACCATATCTTATCATACCATCGGTATAAATCTTGGGCTTGCGAATTCCATCTTGCAGACGGGTCCGTGCTCATTGTAATGACGCAGAAGTTCTTGGCACCGCAGAAGACTCGGTTACTGATGATACCGGTACAGGAACCTGTGGCGCAGGTGTGGCTGGTTCTGGAACAGCTCCCGAAGCTTCAGAGCTATCAGCTACCGTGACTGAATCATCCTGAGTAGCAGTAGGAGCCAAATCTCTCGTCATTGAAGACAGGAGGTAACTCAACAATTGCTGATCTTGAGATAACCAATTGACGTAGTCAGGGTTCTCAATTACCTTTTTGGTCTTGTCAGATTTCTCTACTTCAAGAGTTTCGGTTGGGGATGGAAGCGTACCATTAAGAAGACCAAGCATCCGAGCTCCTCGCACAGCCGGAAGACCAAGCATCCGAGCTCCTCGCACAGCCGGAAGAATCTGGGCTCGCCACACCAGAAAATTTTTGTTGACGTCGGAAGTGATCCGAATCACACACCAGCAGGGCTAGAACGCCCGAAGAGGTTGTAGATCAACCTGAAACAGCAGGGGTCCTGGCTAAGCCGACAAAAACCGATCTAAAGACCGGTTTAAGCCGATTTAGGGTTTTAGACCTCTGTGTTGATAACTCTAGAACTCCTCCCGGGAAGACCCGTCGAGGAGAAGCACGTAGAGGTTGCCCTAGGACCAGCAAGGTCGCCTAGAACACTGTGGAGCCTCGCCGGGAGACACGCTGAACAACAAAATAGAGAGAGGAAAAGGGTAAAAGGGATAGTAGATTGATTTTGATCGATTAGGGTTGGATGCCTCAATCGGCCATGATCCTCTAATATATAGAGAGGGGCTGGTCTTATCCCAATATGAAACATCTCCAGATACGATCTCCAAGTTTCCTATTCGAATTCCATCAAAATATGGAATCCAAGAGTCCAATCCGGACTAGACAAGGTAAACCTGATCTCGCTGATCTTTGAATCTACTAAACCGGTTAAATGGGCTTTATAAATATCAGCCTAAACCGATTATACCAATCAACAGATTATCTTTACAAAGAAGGATCTTTGAATCGGCATCTGATTCGGCGCTCATCACCAATTTAAGACTTCCGACCAGCATTACCTGGTCGGAAATAGTATAACTAGTCGGAATACCTCAAATGATCAGGTTTATCTTACTCAAAACATTTGACCCTCAATAAAAGATCAATTCAACCTCAAAATATTATGAGCCGAATACGCCTTCTAATCTCAATATTTACCTATGACACTTTTGAGTGTCAACATATACCCCCCTGATTTTAGGTGATCTTTAGTAGTACCTAAAAACAAACCGAATAACAACGATGTCCAACTCATCGATCATTCAGTAACCCAAAATAAATGTTTCTGATCATTTTTTGTTCTAAGGGCGATACATGTATCGGTCGTTGCTTGGAAGGCACTCAGGCTTCTTGCCAAACACTTGGCAAGTACTTTTTCAAATACCTCCCATTTATTGCTCTTGGGAGACTTTCACCTTGCAACGTCTCTAGCTTATTTGTGTTCCCGAATATTACTTTGATCACTTTATAAGGACCTTCCCAACTCGGCGACTACTTGCCAAACTTATTGCTTCTCGATCCAAGTGGTAATATAGTCTTCCATACTAATTTCCCCACTTGGAACGATCTGCTTCTCACCTTCTTGTTGTAAGCTCTGGCAACTCGGGCTTTATCTTTCTCCATCTCCTTAAGAGCCCTTAATCTCTTATCGGTCACTTCATCAATGTTGTCCATCATGGCATCATGATACATAACAGCAGATAAAATCATTCTGTTTAGCCAATCTATATGCATCCAGATTCACCTAAACAGGCAACACTGCCTCTTGCCCATATACCAGCTCGAAAGGAGAAACTTTTGTAGCACTATGTCTTGATATACGATGAGCCCACAACGCCTCAGACAAAACCTCATGCCACTTCCTTGGGTTGACCTCAATCTTCTTTTTGATAAGCTTGATCAAAGTCTTGTTACTAGACTCAGCTTGACCATTAGCTTGAGCATAATATGGAGATGAATTGAGCATCTTTATCTTGTATAATTTGGCGAAATCCCGTACCTCTTTGAAATAAAAGACATTCCTTGATCTGTAGTTAACGTTTGAGGTACGCTGAATCTATGTATAATATATTCAGTAATAAACTCAATCACCTCCTTGTGTGTCATATTCTTCAAAGGTACCGCTTTAATCCACTTAGTGAAGTAATCTGTAGCAATCAGAACAAAACGATGTCCCTTTGAAGATGGGGGATGAATTTGGCCAATGAAGTCTAGCCCCCAACCACGAAAATACCACAGTTTGATAATAGGATGAAGCATAGCAGCAGGTGCAAGCTGTATATTTCCAAAACGTTGATATTCTTCACATCCTTTGTAGTACCGAAAACAATCGGCCATCATCGTGGGCCAATAAAACCCAGCTCTACGTAATAGCCATTTCATCTTTGGGGCCGATTGATGTGTACCACAAATACCTTCATGAACTTCTCTCATAGCCACCTTCGCTTGATCAGATCTCAAACACTTAAGCAACAAGTCTTCGGCAGTTCTTCGGTAAAGCTCATCATTGTGCAGTGCATATTTAAACGCACTCCACCGAACACTTGGATCAACCTTGGTATTCGGATCATTGAGATATTTTAGCAAGGGAGTCCTCCAATCTTCTAAATCGGTTTCACTTTCATTAGAATTTGACTTGTACCGATTTAGAGTTTCTTCAGATAAATCAACTGAATTAATCCTTCCAAGATCAACTAGATCAATCGAATGAATTAACTGACCTGATTTATGAACAACATGGTCGGCCAAAGTGTCCACCCAAGTATGCTGATCTCTGGAGTAAACTGGCTGAACTGGTTTGGAAAAAATCTGGTCGGCCATACGAACCAACAACACCTCTGCATGCTGACGCATCGGCTTTATGTGAAAATTACGCCTGCTGATGCTATAGCCAGATGCTTGCTGAGCTAACATGTTGGCTTTATGATTTTCATGCCTTGGTATATGCCAAATCTGGAATTCGGTAAAATGGGTAATAATATCAAGGCACATATCAAGATAAATATTTAACGACCCTTCCAGGCATTGAAACTCACCAACAACATGTTGCACTACTAGCAAGGAATCGTCATAAGCCTCAACATGTTTAACCTCCATGGAACATAATATTTCTAAACCGAATAATAGACCTTCATATTCGGCTTGATTATTAGTGCAAAGATAATCTAACCGGCTTAGCATTTCAAATTCAGCACCATTAGGAGAAATAATGACCACACCAACACCTTGGCCCTCCATACAAGCCGATCCATCAAAATAAAGTTTCCCTGGAGAAAAAGTAAAATAACTGATCTCATCTTCTAAACTAATGCTATGCTCAATAATGAAATCAGCAAGAACTTGACCCTTTAATGTTTTTAATGGTTCATAAGTCAAGTCAAACTCAATCAATGCATACGCCCATTTACCAATCCTTCCCCTAAGGATTGGCCGATATAACATGTGCCTAATTACATCGGACTGGCATCCAATGACACATGTACTAGACAACAAATAATGTCTCATTTTGGCACAAGCATAGTACAAGGATAAACATAATTTTTCAATATGAGCGTACCTGGTCTCGGGATCAAGAAGACGACGACTAATATAAGCGATCACATATTCTTTACCCCCATCTTCTTGTGTCAAGACAGCTCCAATGACCTTTTCTTCGGCGGTGATATATAATCTAAAAGGGACTCCTCTCTTAGGCGCTCGAAGAACTGGTGGAGATGACAAATATTCCTTTATCTTCTCAAATGCTTCTTGTTGCTCTGCCCCCCAAGTAAACTCAGATTCATCCTTCAATTTTAGTATAGGGGTAAAAGGAATAATTTTCCCGGACAAGTTTGCAATAAATATCCTCAAGTAGTTCACTTTTCCCAAGAACTTTTGCAAGTCCTTTTTGCATGTAGGCACTTGAACTTTCTTGATCTTTTCTATCCTTTTAGGGTCAATCTCTATGCCTTTGTCATGAATGATAAATCCTAAGAACTTCCCAGCCGACACACCAAAAGCACATTTCAGTGGGTTCATCTTTAAACCATAGCGGCGCATTCTTTCAAACGCCAGACGCAAATCGGCTAAATGAGACATATGAGCAGCCGATTTGATCACAATGTCATCAATATACACTTCCATGACTATCCCAATTAAATCATGAAAGATCAAATTAATAGCGCATTGATAAGTAGCGCCTGCGTTCTTCAAACCAAATGTCATCACGACCCACTCAAAAAGACCAACAAACCCAGGACAAATAAAGGTCGTTTTGGACATATCCTCCTTGGCCATGACTATCTGATTATAACCAACGTTGCCGTCAATAAAACTGACAACCTGATGTCCTGAAGCGTCATTGATCAACATATCGGCTATAGGCATAGGATACTCATCTTTGGGAGTGGCTCTATTTAAATCACTAAAATCAATGCAAACCCTGATCTTCCCAGTGTCCTTCTCCACAGGCACGATATTAGAGACCCGCTCCGCATATCTGCATGGCTGGATAAACCCCGCTTGCAATAACCGATTAATTTCCTCTTTAATCCGGTCATATATTGTAGAATTAAAACGGCGAGGATGTTGCTTGAATGGCCTGAACCCAAGCTTAATAGGAAGCCGATGTTCAACAAGTTCTCGGCTTAATCCAGGCATCTCCGTATAATTCCATGCAAAACAATCAACATACTCTTTTAAAAGCGCGATTAATTTTAATTTATAATCGGCTTCAAGGTTTTGATTTACAAAGGTCGGCCTAGGCATGGAACCATCCCTAATATCCACTTGTTCTAAAGGGTCGGCCGACGTGAAACCTTGGCCCAACTTATTGAGCTCATCAAAATCATCAATAGTTTCACAATTATCGGTCTTATAGGTCCGATACTGCTCAACACGATGCTTTAACCAATCAACATTAGCATCCATCAAATTACATGATAATGTTAAACTGATTGTCGATCGGCTGACACTGGTACAAAACCTTCCCTAGTAACACTAACAAATTGGAAATCAGAAAGGTCCTGACCAGATAAACAAGCAATAGTATCATGCCCCCCGAGCAAAGGAGCATCAGCCGTAGCCACATAAGCCAATGAATCTGAGTGCACTACTTCAACATCGTTCCCCACCCATTGAATGAGAAACTGATGCAGGCTAGAAGGAATGCACCGATTAGCATGAATCTGCAGATACATGGGTGTATGCCGGATCTTGAGTGATGAGTGATTGCCAACTGGTTTGATGCGCATGTTCTTTGGCCTGTGCTGTGCAGGTGTCGAGCTCGGAGATAGTGATCGAAGGCAAGGTAAAGGTCAAGTAGAGACATGCCATGCCGATGGACCGGGAGCGGTGAAGGGCGGACGTGAGGCTTGGACTGAGGGACCGGTGGCCTGAGGATCAGCTGTGGTGGCTGACAACCTGGGACAGCGACGAGCGGAGACTTGCGGGGCACAGTGTTGCTCGGGTCGAGGACCTGGGGACATGTGTCGGTGGGCGGGGTGCACGGGCGGTGCATCCCCTCTACAGCGTCGGTTTGGTGGTTGAGCCACATAAAAACCACCGGTGGATGGTTTCCAGGTTTGGGCCACAAAACCTGGGTGCGGCCGGTTTCCGAGTTTGGGCCACAAAACTCGGGCTGAGGACGGTTTCCAGGTTGGGGCCTCAAAACCTGGGTGCTGCGGGTTTCTGAGTTTGGGCCACAAAACTCAGGCGATGGACGGTGGGTTTCCCGGTTTGGGCCTCAAAACCGGGGGTTGGTCGTGAAGACAGGTTTTCCGGTTTTGGCCTCAAAACCGGGGGCGAGGTCCGTGAAAAGGACGAGCAGAGCGGTGGCGGCACGTGGCGGCAATCGGTGAGGTCGCGTCGAGGCGAAGCTACCTATTGTGCGGGCATGGCCGTCGGATCAGCATCTTTTTCGAGTTGGTCCAGAATAACCTTAGGGTTTAGCTGGTTCGCTCTGTAATTAGTAGGGGTAGAGTGGGAACTAGAATTAGGATAAGTAGGGGGAGACACCCACCTCCCAAACCATCTAAGTCATTTGCTATTCTCCACTTAGGGTTTCCTGCTCTCCCACATCCCTGTTGTAGCTACTGAGATCCGCAGAGAACCATACCTCTGTGTTCATGAGATTTTGAGGAAGTGAGACCGTAATCTCACTGTTGTAGCATGTGGTAGCCACAGGGTTGCAAATTCATGGTTTGATTCGCGTTTTGAATTTGTTCTTCGCGTTCTTCGTTTCTCCACGATTTTCCCGTCACTCGATCTCCCTCTACGTTGCGTCTTTTTCAAATCCACTTGAATCAACTTGTTCTTTATAGTGAGGAGATCATTTCCACCGAAGGAATTCATCTAACTCCTCACGAACAAGTAGATCGGGTCGATTCAATTTTCGTGGCGCTTTTTGGGTTCATACACCATCTTCTTCGATTCCCGTTGATTGAGTTGATTTGAGCGGATGATTTCTTGGGGATAGTCTCCTAACTACCTCGTGATCATCTTCTCCAAGTTTGAGAACAAGGGATTTTGATTTGGATCGGATTTGGGGAGATTTGAGTTGAGGGCGACCAAAATCGCCCTCACTGGGTGGTCGCGGACAGTCCGCCATCCACCCCGCGGACAGTCCGCGTATCGGGGACTTGGCCAGATCAGTGGCCGCGAGTCTCTGCTGTTGAAGTCCAGGTTGACCGGCGGACAGTCCGCCGTTGCAACCCGCGGACAGTCCGGGACTGTCCAGAGCTATTTCAGCAGAGGTGCTGTTTTGCTCTTTTGACCTGCGGACAGTCCGCCGCTGGTTCCCGGACAGTCCGCCGTTGAGCAGACAGTCCGCCGCTGTACTCGCGGACAGTCCAGGACTTCGCAGACTTGTGCTTTTCAGTGCATTTGGTCTCCCAACTTTTCCGCTTGGTTTTTGGACTTCTCGTTTGGCCCTATAGTTAACCAAGGAACCTCTCTAAGTATCTTTGCTACTTGTTAGTATAAGTATTTGGAGATTTCTCGACGTAGCCTTCCATCTACGTTCGAGGGTCGGTTTTTTGGTTTGAACTTGAGCCGAAGCTTTTGGTTTTTGGTTCACTCTTGCTTGGTGGTGCCTCGCTGTGATCCTAGGGATCATCCACCCTCATCCAAGGGTCGTGGGCATCACGTTTCGGTCGAAGCTTTTGGGGGTTGATTTTTGGGACAGAGGCCAAAGTTTTGAGAGAAATTTTTAGGCTCCCATTCACCCCCCTCTGGTCGCCTTGCTTTTGCATTCTCGGTCCTTCAATTGGTATCGGAGCGGTTTAAGGATCTTCCACCTTAGCCGGTTCCAGATCCACAGAAGGCGACATGGATCGCGACATGGGCAAACCGCCGTTTTTCGATGGGACGAACTATGCGTATTGGAAGATACGCATTGTTGGCACAAAATATGGTGCACTGTGCCTCACACACAGCAAGCCGGAAAGCGTGGCTTCAATCGGGTGCCAGGACGGTGTGAAATCCGGAGACATGCCAGTCGGTTTGACCTGAAAGCCAACAAGGGATAAAACTGTGAGAATAAAACTGGAACATGCTGGGTGAGACCAGACAGTTCCATATTTACGACTCTGAAGCCACTCATGACGACATACATCTATAGAAGCTGCCTGTCAACAAGTTTTAAAGATCATTCGGCTAACTCCAAACATGAACATATGTAAACAACTGGTTGTCGAACGCACGTACATGAAAAAGACATGCTTGAACAAATAAAGATAGATTATAAATTAACGTGTAACCAAGCTCGAGAAACTAGCCGAGTTGTGGTCCATGAAGAAGGAACATACAAACAAACATGATTAAACCAATCTAAAACCTGCATCTGCCGCACGATACCTAGTTTTATCTAAGCTCAAACGTGGTTGATATGTATGAACCCGCAACACGTAACAATCTAGATTAGAACTTAATTCGGCCATCATGATCATGCAATTATTAGAACATCAATAAACTTGTAAAGCAAGGCCGAACAAAGTTAATCTAGATTGGGCAAAAGAGTGTTACAAAATTAATTAAATCATATAACACATGATAACTTAATGAATCTATCAGATCTTGCCAAATCTAATAGAGCCGACAACTATCTCGCTTTTGCTAAACATATTAAGCAAACGCCTGCCGCACGGTATTTACTCATAAGCCAAGCATAAGCAAAGACTTCTTGATTGCTAACAAAGGTCCGCCGCACAACCATTGGAAACAAGCAAGACTTCTTGCATCACATCTAAATCCACCGCATGATACTAGACATGATAACAAGGTTGTCGGGACTTACGGAGGTCGACGGATCGATGGTTCCTCTCGAAGAACTCGATGACACGACAAAGGAATCGAAGGTGGCACGGGGCCGATTTGTATTGATATGGTTGTGAACAGTTTTACAATGGTCGGGGGTTTATATTTATACCCTGGGCGAAATACGAGTCCTGGAAGATTATGACTTACATAATGAAAATTTGGAAAATACGAGTCCTATTCCTA
Organism: Coix lacryma-jobi var. lacryma-jobi; assembly: GCA_009763385.1. Lineage (NCBI taxonomy): Eukaryota > Viridiplantae > Streptophyta > Magnoliopsida > Poales > Poaceae > Coix > Coix lacryma-jobi. Next base: position 116,703,618 of record CM019825.1, on the reverse strand, counting down.
TTTTCCTCTCGATGTTTTCCATTATCACGTGTCTTCTCGTGCAAGCCGGCTTCACTTGCCGTATTTGCTTCCCAAATAGAGTCATCGCCTTACAAGATAGCCGACCGCACAAACACTTGCCGAAACTCCGAGAACTGATCGACCGCTTGGTCGTTTACCGAATGCCCATTTCACTGCCGGCTGGGTCCACTTGTCATTTTCTTGGTCCACTTGATCAACCGATCTTCCTTGATTCTGCCGATTCCTCAAATTGCAGCCATCTCCAGTAAAATTCGGTTCATCTCCTTCTTAATCCAAATTTTGGTGTAAACACATGCCCCCTAATTTTGGGATAAATATTTATTCCAAAATTCCTTTCTGCCAAACTACTGACGTGGAACCTCTGGAAGCGTCTACTCTCGTGGAAATTTCGCGTGCCATAATTGCCTTACCTGTCGATGAAGGACCGAGAATGCACTAGCATGGCGACCAGAGGGGGGGTGGGGGTGAATGGGAGCTCAAAAATTTCTTTCGAAACTTTGGCCGATTGTCCCAAAAATCAACCCCAAAAAGCTACGACCGAGAATGTGATGCCCACAACCCTTGGAAGAGGGTGGATGATCCCTTGGATCACAACGAGGCACCACAAAGCGATAGCAAACCAAACACAAGAAGCTCTGGCACAAGTTCAATCCTTGAGAACCGAGTCCCGAACGTAGATAGACGGCTACGTCGAGAAATCCCCAAATACCGATGCTAACAAGTAACAAAGATACCTAGAGAGGTTCCTTGGTCAACTACAAGGCCAAACGAGAAGTCCAAAAACCAAGCGAGGAAGCCGGGAGAGCAAACGCACAAAACCGAAAGCTTCAGCAGGATCCCGGACTGTCCGCCGGTACGGTCGCGGACTGTCTGCCCAGTTGCGGACTGTCCGGGCTCACGTCGCGGACTGTCCGCCGGCCAAAAATGCAAAACCGCAGTGTCGCTGAAGTCTTGCTGGACGTCTCCCGGACTGTCCGCAAACTTCAACGGCGGACTGTCCGCCGGTCAATGAACAGTGCAGCACCCGAAGAACACAGCCACTGATCTGGCGTTTCCCCGATGCACGGACTGTCTGCGGTCACTTCGGCTGACTGTCCGCGAGTGTCCAGAAAGGGCGATTTTGGTCGCCCAAAACTCAAATCTTCTCCAAATCGATTCAAACCAAAATCCCTTGATCCCAAACTTGGAGAGGATGATCACGAGGTAGTTAGGAGACTATCCCCAAGAAATCATCCGCTCAAATCAACTCAAACAACGGGAAATCGAAGGGGAAGGTGTATGAACCGATAAAGCGCCACAAAAACAAAATCAACCCGATCTACTTGTTCATGAGGAGTTAGATGAGTTCCTTTGGTCGAAATGACCTCCTCACTATAAAGAACAAGTTGATTCAAACGGATTTCGCAAAGACGCAATAGAGAGGGAGATCGAGTAACGGGAAAATCGCGGAGAAACGAAGAACGCGAAGAACACGAACAAAAACGCGAATCAACACATCGATCTGCAACTGTGTGGCTACCACATGCTACAACAGTGAGGTTACGGCCTCACTTCCTCAAAATCTCCAGTACACAGAGGTATGGTTCTCTGCGGATCTCAGCTAGCTACAGCAGGGGATTGGGAGAGCAAGAAACCCTAGAAGCAAAGAGCAAATGACTGAGATAGATGGGGAGGTGGGTGTCTCCCCCTACTTATCCTAATTCTAACTATTCCTAATTCCCACTCTACCCCTAACTACTTACAGAGCGAACCAGCTAAACCCTAAGGCTATTCTGGACCAACTCGATGGTAGGTGGATCCGACGGCCACGCTCGCACAACTGGTAGCGTTGCCTCGACGCAACCTCACCGATTGCCGCCACGTGCCGCCACCGCTCTGCGTCCTTTTCCTGGACGTCGCACCCCCGGTTTTGAGGCCCAAACCGGGAAACTAGCCTTTACGACCAAACCCCAGTTTTGAGGCCCAAACCGGGAAACCAGCCCACGTAGCCTGAGTGTTGTGGCCCAAACTCAGCAAACCCGCAGCACCCAGGTTTTGAGGCCCAAACCTGGAAACCGTCCTCAACCCGAGTTTTGTGGCCAAACTCGGAAACCATCCGCGCCCAGGTTTTGTGGCCCAAACTTGGAAATCGTCCACCCGATGGTTTTTCACTGGCTCTACCACCAAACCGAAGCTGTAGAGGGGATGCACCGCCCGTGCACCCCGTCCACCGACACGTGTCCCCAAGTCCACGACTTAGGCAACACATGACCGCAAGTCTTCGCTCGTCGCTGTCCCAGGCTGTCAGCCACCACAGCTGATCCTCGGGCCACCGGTCCCTCAGTCCAAGCCTCACGTCCGCCCTTCACCGCTCCCGGTCCGTTGGCCTGACACGTCTCTACTTGACCTTCACCTTGCCCTCGATCACTGTCTCTATGCTCGACACCTGCACAACACAAGCCAAAGAACATGCGCATTATCCCAGTTGACAATCACTAATCACTCAGAGACTCGGCATACACCCATGTATCCGCAGTCGATTCATCTCCCGATGCACCCTTTGGGGTCCCTTTAAGTCACCCTTCACTTCGTTTCGGCTTACTCCCTCAAACTCCCCTGTTTCAATCTCAAAACCAAGAAAAACCCTTCTTCCTCCTATCATCACCCAATCCAATCCAGAAGATGTCCTCCGTGGCGAGCAAACACAACTCCGAGCTTGGCGTTTCCAGCACTTCCAGGAAGAGGTTGCTCTTCTTCTATTTCTGTTTAAGAATAAAGCAGTCGTCCTTACTTCATTACTTTTTCTTAGGAGGATCGATGATGACTTCCTTCAGCTTGATTTGGAGAAGAGGGATCATGAGTTTATTCGAGTCTCCCGGGAGCGTGACATCGCACAAGATCGGGCCGCTGGTGAATATCTTCACCATTTCTGTCTTTGCTTCCCCTTTTGCTTTTACTTACTCTTCCCCATCTCAGCTCTGGGGGCCAAACTTCATGCCCTTGAAACTGCCGTCGCCAAGCTTGCCATCATGGCCAACGCAGCAGGCACGACTGCCTTGGATCGGGTGAACGAGGTTAACCGAATCCTCCCCGACATCTCCAGGGCTGGCATGGGATACGGCGCAGCGCTTGCCTTCAACGCTGTACGGATTCACTCCGGCGCCGATTATCACAGATTCGACGTCGGTGAGCAGGGGCTGGAATATAGAGTAGCACATTCTGTGGATGATATGAAGGAAGCTGGAACAGATCTAGCTGATTCCTTCGACCACGATCTCCCGATTAGCCATAGGATAGAGTGGATGAACTGATTCTTTCACTGTAATCTTGTACCCCCTTCTTGTAAATAAAAGTCCTTCTGTTTGATCCTTGAAATCAATCTGCGACTGATCCTTCGAGATCAATGCGTGTTTTGCTTCGTGCATTAATCACTGACTTCTATTTTTGCTCTAAAGGCGATGTATATTGCATCGGCTTACCGCTGACAATCATGTCAGTCATCTCTGTTTCGCAGGCGATTGTTGTAATCGGCTATTTTTAGATCTAGTGTTCCGGATCCTTTTCAATTTTCCAATCCATGACGATGTTAGGATACTACCTCTTAAGGAATTTTTTCCTTTTCTTGAAGACTTCTTCATTAAAACTCCATTGCCTGGAATAAAAAAAATGATCCTTCCCACTTTGAAGACCATTTGCCAAACTTATTGTCCTCAGTATCAATCGGTAATATGGGTTTCCAAACAATCAACCGAAACTGAACCCTTCATGCGGCAACAACCTTGAGCCGAATCCTGTCGGCTTTCTGATTCTAGAGCCATGATCTCCTCAAGTCAGCAAAATTCTGGCCTGGCCCAACAACGGCCCATAAATCGTGAAAACCCTACTCCAACGCTTGGCTCTCTAGGGTGCAAGCCACGGCTCCATAAATATGACCCTACGCAGGCCATCATCTTGAACAGTTTGACTTGCAAACTTTCCACTTCCCAACTCCCAGCTCAAAACCTCGCCTGTATTTTCAATGGCAGGCGACGGCGACCATAGCAAACGTCTTACCGGAGACAAAGCGGAAGGAAGCCGAGCACCAATTCATCAGCATTATGGGTAAAGTTTGGTTTCTTGCCCCCCTACGGTAGCTCTTCTTGTTCATCCGTTCCTGATTCACTGTTCACCTTCCCTCCAGGGTGAGGGCTTTCTCCAGCCAAACCCGGATTCCTTTTCCAGAAATGGTAGCTCCAACAGGCTCTCCCACTCCTTCTTCTGGGTCATCAAGTTCCTCTGAGTCTGATGACTCATCTCGGTTCGCCCACTTGGATGCTCTCTGGTACCGTGAGGAGAGGGACAAGGCCCAGAAGGAGTTGGAGGACGTATCCAAGAAGTATGGTACTGAGAAAACCGAATGAGAGGATCAGCAGAAGCAGCTCTGCAACGCCATTACCGGTTTGACATCCATCGTTCATTCCATCCCTTTTCGGCCTTTCCCTGCATCACGAATTCATTCTTTTTCTCTCAACTCTTTCCGCGGAGAATGATCGTCTGTGGGTGGCGGCGAACAGGATTGCCGACAAGGTGAATGCCCATGGGGACTCAGCTGAAGCACACCTTGAAGCTATGGACGGTCGCGTAGATCAGGCCGTCGTCCAAGGCGTGCACCTTGGCGTCTCTCTTGGGCTAGCAACGATGAGCTCTTGGACCAACGAGGACTACTCCTTCCTATCAGTCGGCTTCGCAGGGGGGAGCTCAGATGAAACCGAAGGTGATGGAGACTATCTTGAAGTTTATGATGATCATGTGAGAACACAAGGTTGATATGTGCCCTTGTGGTTCCCTTTCCTGAGTGATGAGTGATCGATCAAGGGGCAACATGTCTCTTGGCTGTGTTGATGTGCAGGTGCGGAGCTCGGGCAGTGGTCGAAGGTGAGGTGAAGGTCAAGTAGGGACATGCCGTGCCGACGGACCGGGAGCGGTGAAGGGCAGACGTGGAGCTTGGACCGACGGACCAGGAGACCTGAGGACCAGCTGTGGTAGCTGGCACGTGGCATTGACAAGCAAGAGCACATGGGGATGTGTAGTGCATCGGCCGAGTCGGGAGGAAGGTGATGGCGTCGTGACACTTGGAGGGAAGCCGAGAAGGATGGCGAATGCACTATGCCCGACGTGGAGGCTGGACATGCTCCGGCATCGGTGCTGGAACTCGGGGTGTGCGAACCACATCCCGTCTACGGCGCGGGTTCGGTAGCTGAGCCTCGAAAAGCTACCCTCGTCGGTTTCCGGGTTTGGGCCTCAAAACTCGGGGTGGCCGGTTTCCGAGTTTGGGCCTCAAAACTCGGCGTGGATGGTTTCCAGGTTTGGGCCCCAAAACCTGGGGCTCGCGGGTTTCTGTGTTTGGGCCACAAAACTCAGCCTGAGGACAAGTTTCCCGGTTTCATCCTCAAAACCGGGGGAAGGCCCAGGTTTCCCTGTTTCGGCCTCAAAACCGGGGGGAGCTCCGCAAAAAGGACGGTCGACGCGTGGCGGCGTGGAGAGGCTGGCGCGGCGGCGCAGCTATCCGTGAGGTAGGCGCGGCGGTCGACGGGGTGGCACGTGGCGGCATCCTGAGGCTTGCGTTGAGGCGAAGCTAAGGATGAGATGGGCGCGTGGCCGTCGGTTCATCAACAAGCAGAGTTGGACCGGGATACCCCTAGGGTTGGCCGCTTCACTCTTGTATCTAGGAGTAGAAGGGGATTATTGTATTAGGCTATAAATAAGAGAGGCACCCCTCCTCTCTCTCGATCCTTGCAGTCATTTGTTCCTGAGCACTCTCTCTCTAGTCCCCCGCTTAGGTTCTAATCATACCTCGCTGCAAGCGATCCGCAGAGACGAGAATCATACCTATGTGTATTTGGATCTTTTGAGGAAACGAGACCGTATTCTCGTTGTCTCCTCGTGTGGAGGAATTTCGGCTGAAATCGAATTGATTCGCGTTGTGTTGTGTTCTTCACGTTTTGGTTTTTCATCTCCGGAGATTTGCCTCGTTCTCCCTCTCCGCGAGATGATTTTCGATTCCACTTGAATCAATTTGTTCTTGGTCGTGAGCCCCTTCTTTCCACCGAAGGATTTCTCCTATAACCTCACGAATCCATAGATCGGGTCGATTTCGTGTTCGTTCTTCGTTCTTTCCCCCTTTCCGGTGATCCTCGGATTTCTCTTGATTGAGTTGGTTTAGTGCGATGATTTCCTAGGATTAGCACCCCAATTCATAGAGCGACACTGTTCTCGGTCTCATGATCGGCGGACAGTCCGCCAGTGACTCGCGGACAGTCCGGGGTAACATCGGATGCTGCATAGGGTCAGCCTCGGATGCTTGGGTGTCACTGTTCACGTGAACTGCGGACAGTCCGGGAGTCATCCAGAACTGTTTCAGAACAGTTCAGGTTCTGGTCTTTTGCCGGCGGACAGTCCGGACTCCTAGTGTCGGACAGTCCGGCGTTCAGCGGACAGTCCGGGACCCTGACCCCGGACAGTCCGCGAACCTACTGAGTGTGCAGTTTTACTCTGGGGTTTTGGCAGTTGATTTTGTGGTTTCTCCGGGAGTTCCGCTGTACCACTAGGACATCTCCTAGGGTATCCACCTACTCGTAGGTCGTGAACTCTTCGGTCATTTCGAGTCTTTTGCTTTTGGGGTGATTTTCTGGGACAAGGGCCATTCTATTCACAAGTTGAATTTGAGGCTCCCATTCACCCCCTCCCCCCTTTGGTCGCCAATTCGGTCCTTCAATTGGTATTGGAGCCGATTAAGGATCTTCACTACCTTAATCGGTTTTGGATCCTAAGGGCGACATGGATCGAGGGAACGGCAAGGCTCCTTGGTTCGATGGAACGAACTACTCCTATTGGAAGATTCGGATGCGTGCTTACCTCAACAGCATCAGATCTTCTGTCTGGGAGATATGCGAGAATGCTGAGTACGTAGTCCTTGCGGCTCGTGTGGGTCAGATCCAGATTGACCAGCACGAGGCCAACTCCAAGGCTTGTAACGCTCTTTTGGCTAGCATCTCCCTTCCTGAGTTTGAGCGTGTCTCTGAGCTTGAGACGACACGAGAGATCTGGGTGAAGCTTCAGAGCTTTCACGAGGGGACCGCTCAGGTCAAGACTAGACTCTTCGAGACCTACAAGTGAGAGTACGAGAACTTTGTTCAGTTGGAGGGAGAGACGATTGATGCCATGTTCGCTCGTTTTCAAACGATTGTGAACAAAATGCGTGCCAATCGGGCAAACCTACCCTATGACGATCATGAGAGGGCTCTTAAGTTGCTATACGCCCTAGATCGGAGGGTATGGGAGGTGAAGGTGTCGACTATCATAGAGTCTCCATCCTATGACACCCTCACCGTGGATGAGCTGTTCAACAAGCTCAAGTCCACCGAGATCGATCACCTGACTCAGGCCAAGCTGAAGAAACCATCTTCACATTCCATGGCTTTGGTCTCAGGCACGGGTGGATCGACTTTCTCTGCTAATGCTTCACCTCCTCTTGTTGCTTTGTCTTCTTTGCATACAGTCACAGAGGAGCAGTTGGAGGCGCTTGGAGATGACGAGCTCGCCCTCGCCATCACCCGGTTCTCGCGGTTTCACAACAACTGCCTGAATCACCGGCGTGGTGGCGCACGCGAGGGCTGCTACAAGTGTGGTGATCTAGACCACTTCATGGCGAACTGTCCCAAGAACAACAAGAAATCTTCCGGCAAGACTCGCAACTCCAGGCGCAAGGGCAAGCCGGAGTACAAGCACGAGAAGAAGAAGAACCAGGACAGTTTTTGCCGAGAGGACTTGGAGAGGGCTTTCGACGCCGGTTGGCGTGTGCTCTTCGCTGGCAAGGGCGACACCGACAAGTCCTCCGACAGCGACTCCAGCGATGATGGGTCAGAGCACAAGACTGAAGATCACTTCAACAGACTCTGCTTCTTCGGCAACTCCTCCAAGGGCTTGTGCACCATGGCACTGGACGAAGAGGACTCCAAGTTCTAGGCAAAGGACGCCGATGACACCAACAGCGACGACGACGATGACAACGCCTCCGAGGTATCAAACTCATCTCTTGTCGATCGTCTCACTGATGAGCGCGATAGCTTTGCGGAGTTAGTCCTTGCTTTGGAGAAGAGACTCACGCAGGTGCTCCAAGAGCGCGGTGAGTTTAAGGCCAAGATGAAAGAGGCGCTTAAGGAGCTTGAGTTGGCCAAGTCCAAAGTGAGGGTGACTGATGAGGAGTGCGATGAGTGCACCACACACATGGCAAACTTTTCCACCCTACAAACCAAGTATGCCTCTTTGATCGAGGTGTATGATGAGATGAAGAGTAGGCTAGACTTGGTGGGTGAGTGTCATGAGTGTGCCTCCATGAAGAAGGAGCTGGAGGAAGTGAAGGCGAGGCCTTCTTTGCTGGGTGCGTGCAAGCTTTGCCCTAGCTTGCGAACTGAGTTGGCAGAAGTTAATGCCAAGCTTGCTGAAGCCAGGAAGGCCAGCTCAGTCAGCACCTTGTCCGCTCCATGTGAGCGATGCGTGGGGTTGGAGCTTGAGATTGCCAACTGTCGGCATGACAGGATGCAAACCGGGGAGGAAAACACATACCTCCGGTCCATCCTGAGTTGGGTGTCATGCAGTGAGCCGCAGTTGGGCATGATGATCAGTCAGTTCAAGAGGGGAACTGATTGCTTGGGAGTAGGCTTTGCTTCAGGTGGGAAGGGCGCTAGTAGCTTTGGCAAGATCGGTGAGTTTAGTGGAGTGAGCCCTAGTGAGAAGCCATCCGCTATCCCTAAGCTTACCAAGATCACCCCACCTGAGCCTCCCAAGCCTATCACCAAGGATGGCATCCTTGATGAACCTCCCAAGGCTCCACCTCGCAAGCAAGTGTGGGTTCCCAAACCTAACCATCTTAGGAACACACTTGACACCCTTCCTGACGTCTCTAGTGATCCCCTTCCGAAGGACAAGCAGCCAGCCAGAGTGAACAACCCTCACAACCATAGGAACCAACAACCCAAGAGAGTGGTGAGGTTCGAGTGCGAGTACTGTCACCGTGAGGGTCACCTAGCTGAGTTTTGCTTTCGGAGGAAGAGAGACGCTAGGAAGGAGTTGGAGCTGAACAACCAGGCCAGGCACCACCCTCTCCATGGCGTGCAAGGTCGGGGAGTTCAGAGGCAGGGCGCTAGGCTGGAGGTGCACCCCCTCAGGTTGCTAGGCCCCAGGCAGCTAGACCACGGGGTGGTGGTCGTGCCCGTCGCGGTTCCGGTCGTCCTCAATACGATCGTGAGGGTGTAAGAGGCTTTGCTGCTCAGTCCCATAGCGGACCACCTTTTCAGTATGGTGGTGATCGCTTTGCTCAGATGGGACATAGTGGTGTTTGGAGGTTTTCCGTTCCATAGCGGACCACCTTTTCAGGTTGGTGGTGATCGCTATCACCCATGGGACGAGGACAGTTTGGTGTTGCTACTAACACTTTTTCTGGGCCTATGACACAACACTGGTATCCTTCTCAGTATACTAACCCCAGTGTTGTGCCATATGCTCACTTCCTGCCTTTCTATTGATGCAGGAACTTCGGTTGGAGAACATGTGGCTCATGGATTCCGGGTGTTCGCGCCACATGACCGGAAAGAAGGAATGGTTCTCCAGCCTTAGCCCCGTGATGCACAAGGAGTACATCACTTTCGGGGACAATAGTAGAGGTAAGGTTGTTTCTCATGGAGCTATTTGGCTCAATGAGAACTTTGTTCTTAAGGATGTTGCTTTGGTTTCTAACTTGCATTACAATTTGCTTTCTGTTTCGCAACTTCTTGAGGATGATTGTGAAGTGCGTTTTAAGAAGGGTCTGAGTCGTGTTTTAGACCCTCGGGGAGATCTTGTTTGTCGGATCGTCCCTTTTGGCCGTGTTTTCAGAGCCGATTTTCTTGTTCTTTCGGCTCTGCTAGATGTTTGATGGCTGGTCCTTCTTCTGATTTGTGGAAGTGGCATAGGAGGCTGGTCACTTGAGTTTTGACTTGCTTGCAAGACTTAGCTCACTTGGCCTAATCCAAGGATTGCCCAAGCTTAAGTTTAGAAGGACCTTGTTTGCCATCCTTGTCGTCACGGGAAGATGGTTGCTGCTTCTCACCCACCTGTTAACAGGTGATGACAAAGCGACCCGGCGAGCTTTTACACATGGACACAGTTGGTCCAGCTCGGGTTTGCTCAGCGGGTGGGAAGTGGTACGTTCTAGTGATCGTGGACGATTTTTCGAGGTACTCTTGGGTGTTCTTTATGGAGGGTAAGGATGAAGCTTTTCCTTTTGCTCATGATTTGATTTGAGGTTGAAAACTGAGTTTCCCCCTAATACCATTAGAGCTATTCGTAGCGATAATGGTACTGAGTTTGATAACTCACAGTTTGCCTCTTTCTGTTCTTCTAATGGAATCGAGCATCAGTTTTCTTCTCCTTATGTCCCCCAGCAGAACGGTGTTGTTGAGCGCAAGAACCGGACCCTTGTTGAGATGGCCAGGACGATGCTCGATGAGCATAGGACTCCTAGGCTTTTGGGCCGAGGCGATCAACACCGCTTGCCATGTTTCAAATCGCATCTTTCTTCGGGCTTTCATGAAGAAACTTCTTATGAGTTGCGTTTTGGACGGGTACCCAAGTGTCTCATTTTCGGGTGTTTGGGTGTAAGTGCTTTATCCTGAAGCAAGGCAATTTGGACAAATTTGAATCTCGCTCTGCTGATGGGGTGTTTCTTGGTTATGCTTCTTATTCACGTGCTTATCGAGTTCTTAACCTGGAGACTAACCGGATAGTGGAGACCTGCGAGGTCACATTCGACGAGACTATGCCTTGTGTTTCTTCTGCTTTTGATGTTGCAGGAGAACAGGAGCTGGGAGAGACCATCTTTGTGGAGGAGGAGCAGGAGAATGCCGATTGGGGTGATCCCGAGCCAACTCCACTGGCTGCCCCCGTCGACCCTGCGACGACTACTTCAGCTCGAGGACCCGATCCCACAACGTCTTCTTCTTGGGGTCCTCTAGAGCCACCTCTCCAGCGAGCACCTGCTGCACCTGAGGGAGCGACAGCATCTGGCAAGGGGAGGCGACTTCGGTGAGACAAGCGCCCGGAGCGTTCAGCAAGTTCCCTCGCGCAGATGATCGGCGGCATCGACCAGCGAGTCACGCGGTCACGAGCGTATGAAATCTCTCACTTTGCTCATTCTGCATTCGTTGCTTCTTTTGAGCCCAAAGATGTTGGACACGCACTTTCTGATCCTAACTGGGTAAATGCCATGCATGAGGAGCTAGAAAACTTTGAGCGAAACCAAGTTTGGACCCTAGTTCCACCTCCACCAGAATGCCACCCTATAGGTACCAAATGGGTTTTCAAAAACAAAGAGGGTGAGGATGGGATGGTAGTGAGGAACAAGGCTAGGCTAGTAGCCCAGGGTTTCTGCAGAAAGAGGGGATAGACTATGAGGAAACCTTTGCCCCTGTAGCCCGTTTAGAAGCCATTAGAATCCTTCTAGCCTTTGCTGCTTCGAAGGGTTTTAAGCTTTACCAGATGGATGTCAAGAGTGCCTTCTTAAATGGGTATATAGAGGAAGAGGTTTATGTTAGGCAACCCCCGGGTTTCGAGGATCCCAAGTTTCCAAACCATGTTATAAACTTTCAAAAGCTTTGTATGGTTTGAAACAAGCCCCGAGAGTGTGGTATGATCGTTTGAAAACCTTTTACTCTCCAAGGGTTTTAAAATGGGACGGGTCGATAAAACTTTGTTTCTCCTCAAGCAAGGCAACGATACCCTGTTAGTCCAGATTTACGTGGATGATATCATCTTTGGTGGCTCCTCTCACGCACTTGTTGCCAAGTTTGCAGATACTATGAGCAGGGAGTTTGAGATGAGTATGATGGGCGAGTTGACTTCTTCCTCGGGTTGCAAATTAAGCAAACCCGAGACGGGACGTTTGTGCATCAAGGAAAATACACGAAGGACATCCTGAAGAAATTTGACATGGGCGAGGCCAAGCCTCTTACGACGCCCATGCCGACGACTGCGGCGATGGACGCGGACCAGGACGGAGAGCCAGTTGATCAGAAGGAGTACAGAAGCATGATTGGCTCGCTTCTGTACCTGACAGTGATGAGGCCGGATATACAGTTTTCTGTGTGTCTGTGCGCTCGCTTTCAGGCGTCCCCTCGGACTTCCCACAAGCAAGCGGTCAAGCGCATCATGAGGTACCTCCGATACACTCCTGAGTTCGGACTTTGGCACTCCTCTTCTTTGAACCTCTTGCTTTGTGGTTATTCCGATGCGGATTTTGCCGGCTGTCGGCTTGAGCGTAAGTCTACTTCTGGGACTTGTCAGTTTCTTGGCTCTTCTTGGTTTCGTGGTCTTCTCGTAAACAGTCGAACGTAGCCCAGTCTACTACAGAAGCCGAGTATGTTGCCGCTGCTTCTTGTGCTTCGCAGCTTTTATGGATGGTTGCTACATTGCGTGATTTTGGTCTAGATTTCAGTCGGGTTCCTTTGCTTTGCGACAGCACTTCTGCCATTAGTGTAGCAAAGAACCCTGTTCTTCACTCCAAGACCAAACACATCGATGTTCGCTTTCACTTTCTTCGTGATCACTATGAGAAAGGCGACATTGATCTTAGGCATGTAGACACCCATAACCAGGTTGCGGATATTTTCACCAAGCCTTTGGATCTCTCAACTTTTGCTAGGTTGAGAGGTGAGCTTGGTGTGTGTTTCCCCTTTTAGATGGGGAAAGCATTTTGCTTGATGTACCATAGACTGACTTTCTGATCCTTTTTGTTTTTGGGTCTTGAGTCTTTTGGTTTTGTTTTGGCTCCGATTCTGACTTCATCATATGTGCATCTTGCATTTTTCAAGCTTCATGTCTATATTCTTAGAATGAACTTATGCTCTGATTAGTGTATGCTTCGATGATATATGATGATGCTTGTAGCTTAGGCTCTCTTGATCACTGATACATGTTGTGAGCTAAGTTGTATTTTTCAGAATGATGAACATGCTTAATGAACTTAAAATTTGATACATGTTCACCATTGAGATTGGCAACTAGCATGTGTAGGATGTGTTGAGGTCACTTGAGCTATTTCATATATGCTAGGTTGCTATGTCTCTAGTTCTGAGTCTTTCACTTGCTTGGATTGTTCATATTCTGCTTAAAATGAACCAAGTTTTAGTGAATTGAAAAGATCGAGATGGGATTGCTTTGTCAGCACATCACGGTATCGAGACTGTTTCTCATAGCACTTTGAGTTAAACTTGAGCCGTGTAGTGTAAGACCAAAACCGATGCTTTAAGCTTCTGATTGCATATGCATAGGCTTAGCACGGTTGAAAAGTTAGGCAATGACAAGCTTTCAACCTCTCGCAATCACATGCTGAATTTGAACTTGTTTAATAACCGCTGCAAATTCTCCGATAAAATCTGAAAACACAAGTCTATGTTTCACTCTATAGCATGATGATTGAACTTGCTAGGGGTAGTTCACCTGTGTATACATGTTTAGCACTTGCTTGACTTCCTGTCTATACATGTTCATGCTATTTTAATGGTGAAATCTTTGAAAACTCTGAACGGCTTAAACTGCTCACTTGGCTTATGCATTCATATCTTGTATTCGGTGATCAGTTTGAGCCTTTGCTAGCACTTTTGTATGTTGCTTTGTAGTCGGATCAGCACTCTTTAGAGCATTCTTTCACTCTTTCGAGTATATACTTGAAGCTGCTAACATGCATTTTTGACTCATGTGCATTTGCTTGACTCCGATAGGCATGACCTAGCTCCGTTTGACTTACTTGAGTCCTTTTCCCTCTCTTTTGATTGCAATTTTCACCCAGGGGGGAGAATGTTTCTGGTGGTGTCAGGTGTCAATTTGCAATTTATGCTTCACTTGCTGAGGGGGAGTTCTTTGAGTGAGGGGGAGTTTTTCTGCCTGCTCCGAGTTGTTTTTATTGATATCGATCATTTCAGCTAGTTGTGTCGAGCCTCTGTGCCTCTGTCTTGAGGGACTAGCTGTTTTCATCATGTTTTGATGATTCTGATTGGTATCGGGCTTACTGCTGGTTGTGTTGAGCCTCTGTGCCTCTATCTTGAGGGACTAGCAGTAGCTGCTTCTTATGCAGTCTTATTTGGTATCGAGCCTTCAGCTAGTGGTCTTGGATCTTTCTGCCTCTTCTTGAGGACTAGCTTGTTTCTGACTGGTTGCATCGAGCCGTTGCCCATGTCTTTGGGAACCAAGTCTTGTGCTCTGATATTGATCGAGTTTTGCCTCTGATGAGTTGTTGCTCCGATCTTTTGCTTGGTTGTGTCGAACCGTTGCCCATGTCTTGGGGACCAAACTTCGCTATCTCGATTTTGCTTCTAGGCCTTTTCTCTGGCTTTGGACATCTCGAGTGAGTTTTTCTTCTTCTATCTAATTCTTCTTTTTTTTGTTGGTTACGGTTACTATGAGTTGACGATGCACTCATCAAGGGGGAGATTGAGAACACAAGGTTGATATGTGCCCTTGTGGTTCCCTTCCTGAGTGATGAGTGATCGATCAAGGGGCAACATGTCTTGGCTGTGTTGATGTGCAGGTGCGGAGCTCGGGCAGTGGTCGAAGGTGAGGTGAAGGTCTAGTAGGGACGTGCCGTGCCGACGGACCGGGAGCGGTGAAGGGCGGACGTGGAGCTTGGACCGACGGACCAGGAGACCTGAGGACCAGCTGTGGTAGCTGGCACGTGGCATTGACAAGCAAGAGCACATGGGGATGTACGATGCATCGGCCGAGTCGGGAGGAAGGTGATGGCGTCGTGACACTTGGCGGGAAGCCGAGAAGGATGGCGAATGCACTGTGCCCAGCGTGGAGGCTGGACATGCTCCGGCATCGGTGCTGGAACTCGGGGTGTGCAAACAACATCCCGTCTACGGCGGCGGTTCGGTAGCTGAGCCTCGAAAAGCTACCCTCGACGGTTTCCGGGTTTGGGCCTCAAAACTCGGGGTGGCCGGTTTCCGAGTTTGGGCCTCAAAACTCGGCGTGGACGGTTTCCAGGTTGGCCTCAAAACCTGGGGCTCACGGTGGTTCTGAGTTGGGCCACAAAACTCGGCCTGAGGACAGGTTTCCCGGTTCATCCTCAAAACCGGGGGAGGGAAGGCCCGGTTTCCCGGTTTTGGCCTCAAAACCGGGGGGAGCTCCGCAAAAAGGACGGTCGACGCGTGGCGGCGTGGAGAGGCTGGCGCGGCGGCGCAACTATCCGCGAGGTAGGCGCGGCGGTTGACGGGGCGGCACGTGGCGGCATCCTGAGGCTTGCGTCAAGGCGAAGCTAAGGATGAGATGGGCGCGTGGCCGTCGGATCATCAACAAGCAGAGTTGGACCGAGATACCCCTAGGGTTGGCTGCTTCGCTCTTGTATCTAGGAGTAGAAGGGGATTATTGTATTAGGCTATAAATAAGAGAGGCACCCCTCCTCTCTGTCTATCCTAGCAGTCATTTGTTCCTGAGCTCTCTCTCTCTTGCCCCCGCTTAGGTTCTAATCATACCTCACTGCTAGCGATCCGCAGAGACGGGAATCATACCTCTGTGTGTTTGGATCTTTTGAGGAAACGAGACCGTATTCTCGTTGTCTCCTCGTGTGGAGGAATTTCGGCTGAAATCGAATCGAATCGTGTCTTGTGTTTTGTGTTCTTCACGTTTTGGTTTTTCATCTCCCAGAGATTTGCCTCGTTCTCCCTCTTCGTGAGATGATTTTCGATTCCACTTGAATCAATTTATTCTTGGTCGTGAGCCCCTTCTTTCTACCGAAGGAATTCTTTCCTAACCTCACGATTCCATAGATCGGGTTGATTTTGAGTTCGTTCTTCGTTCTTTCCCCCTTTCCGGTGATCCTCGGATTTCTCTTGATTGACTTCGTTTGGTGCGATGATTTCTTAGGATTAGCACCCCAATACATAGAGGAACACTTGGGAGGAGTTTGATCGAAGTCCCTTTTGATTTGGTGAAGTTCCAATTGATTTTTCCTTTTGTCCCGAATGTTTTCGTGCTCTCTGTTCATCCGCGGACAGTCCGCGCCTCCAGCGGCGGATAGTCCGGGGATCGGGACTCGGCAGGGTCAGATCAGCGCAGCGCGACACTGTTCTCGGTCTCGTGACCGGCGGACAGTCCGCCAGTGACTCGCGGACAGTCCGGGGTCACATCGGATGCTGCATAGGGTCAGCCTCGGACGCTTGGGTGTCACTGTTCATGTGAACCGCGGACAGTCCGGCGTGCAAACCGCGAACAGTCTGGGAGTCATCCAGAACTGTTTCAGAACAGTTCAGTTTCTGGTCTTTTGCTGGCGGACAGTCCGGACTCCTAGTGTCGGACAGTCCGGCGTTCAGCGGACAGTCCGGGACCCTGACCCCGGATAGTCCGTGAACCTGCTGAGTGTGCAGTTTTACTCTGGGTTTTGGCAGTTGGTTTTGTGGTTTCTTCGGGAGTTCCGCTGTACCACTAGGACATCTCCTAGGGTATCCACCTACTCGTGGGTCGTGAACTCTTCGGTCATTTCAAGTCTTTTTCTTTTGGGGTGATTTTCTGGGACAAGGGACATTCTATTCACAAGTTGAATTTGAGGCTCCCATTCACCCCCCTCTGGTCGTCAATCCGGTCCTTCATCATGTCGCCGCTCTTGCCAGAGTCACCAATCCACAGTCTGTTCTCAGGGATTTTCCCGATTGCAACATTTCTTCAGAAAAACGCTTCTCAAACGCATGACGTCATTTTAGCCGAATAGATCTCACTTTGACATGTCATGTCACTCGGCATCTTATTTACTGCGCTTCACCTTTCTCCCCTCCCGATAAACCTACTAACTTTAAAAATGCTAGGGTCACCAGGGTTATGAACACTTTTTGTACTAAAGGCGATATAAACAATATCGGCTATTCTTCAAACTCTTGGAGCATTTTTCTGCTAAAGGCGATGCTTTACATCGGCTACTTCCATGTATAAATATCCCTAAATTTGCTCATGTACCGACTTCCACACTGGGATGAAACTTCTTAAGAAATCCCCCATTAACAGCTCTAGAAAAAATTTCTTTCCCAATTATTAACCATGCGACTTTCATCCAAAGCAAGAATTCCTTGATCTTCCTGATGTCCAAAAGCAGCCTGAGCTAACTTATTTGCTTCTTCGCTGTGCCCCCTAGGGATATGGTGTAAAGTCGCCATCATGTTAGTAGAAGGATCACGATGATGAGTAACAAAATCGGCAATAGCCTGACCCTTTACTGCCTTTGCCGATTCGTACCTCAAATCAAAATCCGACAATACTAAAATCCATTTGCCGATCCTTCCATAGGCATTAATAATCATATGTTTCATCATATCAAATTCAGAAACTATCACGTAATCGGCTTTTAATAAGTAGTGTCGAAGCTCGGTACACGAGTAATATACATATAAATGTAGCCGAAGCTCGGCCGCCACGTACAACTTGAAAGATTTACCAAGCTGTGGAGGTACCAACACCGGTAGTGCCTTCATGTATTCTTTAATTCCATCAAAAGCTTTCTGTTGTACGTCACCTCACGTGAATTTTTGATCTTTCTTAAGCTTCAGCAACGGAGAAAAAAGGCAGAACTCTTTCAGAAGGTTTATCAATTTCAATCTGTATTCTGGATCCAGATTTGCACTGACACATATCGTTCTTGTCTCGACTTCATTATTGATATTTACTTCTTCTAACTTATCAGCTAATACGAAACCCCGTCCCAAATTTCCTCCGTTACGATTAATTGGATTATTCATTCAAAAATTGCTCTGAGAGCCGATTGCTTGAATCAGTTGTTGGTCTTTGTCAAAAACATTCACAGGACCTTCTTTCCAAACTTTTCCAGAGAAGCACTCGATACCATCATATTCCCAGTAGACAGGTTCTACAGTAGCAACACTCACTGAATCATCAGCATGGACAACTTCGACGTCATCTTCAATCCACTGGATGAGGATTTGATGCATAGTTGACGGAACACAGTAGTTTGCATGTATCCAATCCCTTCCTAAGAGCAAACTATATGCCCCCTTGCCATCGATGACGAAGAAGGTGGTAATCAAGGTTTTTGACCCAATCATTAACTCAACATGAACTGCTCCTCGAGTATCAGAAGAATTACCAGCAAAGTCCCTCAACACCATGTCAGTCTTCAATAATTCCTTACTTGCCATCCCAAGTTTCCTGAAGGTGGTATATGGCATGATATTTATGGCAGCTCCCCCATCAATAAACATCTTGGTTAACGGCTTGCCATTGACATACCCCCTCATATAAAGTGGCCTCAAGTGTCGATGCTTAGCTGGTTTATCAAAAACTGCCCGTTGAGCCAAAATGAGCTAAGCCATCAGATCTTGGTATTCGTCTTCGTCAAAATCCGAATACACTTCTTCTTCGACATCTTGATCTCCGGGAGCTATGAATTCTGATGGGAGAAAGAATGCCATGCACGCATTAGCCGAACGATCATCCTCATCAGGATTTTCCTTAAGACGCCAAATTTGTTTTGTTTTGGCGCCTGCTTGTGCCAATTCTCTGTTCCTTAGGCGCTGCACCCTTCTTTTCTGGCTTTTTCTTAATCCTGGTGGACACCAATGTCCTTTCTGCCAAATATATTCATGGTACTCCTCTTCTTCAGCGTGAGCCCAACTTTGATCGGCAAATCTTCTCCCTTGCCGATTTTCAGAATTACCTATTTTTAAGCGTCGATCGTCCTCAGGGAGTCGCATCCCAAGCCTTTCATGGACCGAACGGCAGTTGACTCGAGACTGCCTGTACTTAGAATATTGATGAAGGACCGAGAATGCAATAGCAAGGCGACCAGAGGGGGGTGAATGGGAGCTCAAGAAATTTCTCTCGAAACTTTGGCCTAAAGTCCCAAAATCAACCCCCGAAAGCTACGACCGAAACCGTGATGCCCACGACCCTTGGAAGAGGGTGGATGATCCCTAGGATCACAGCGAGGCACCACAAAGTGATAGCGAACCAAAACCCAAGAGCACCGGCACGAGTACGACCCCTAAGACCAAGTCCCAATCGTAGATAGATGGCTACGTCAAGAAGTCTCCAAATACCAATGCTAACAAGTAGCAAAGATACCTAGAGAGGTTCCTTGGTCAACTCCAGGGCCAAACGAGAAGTCTGGAAACCAAGCGAACAAGTCGGGAGAGCAAACGCACTAAACCGGAGGCTACAGCAGGATCCCGGACTATCGGCCGGTACGGTCGCGGACTGTCTGCCCAGTGGCGGACTGTCCGGGCTCAGGTCGCGGACTGTCCGCCGGCCAAAAGAGCAAAACCGCACTGCTGCTGAAGTCCCCTGGACAGTTCCCGGACTGTCCGCAAAAACCAACGGCAGACTGTCCGTCGGTCAAACTTCGGCACTGTTCACCGAGACACACAGCCACTGCTCGGCTGAGTCCCGACGCGCGGACTGTCTGCCGGTCAAACCACGGACTGTCCGCGAACGTGCAGAGAGGGCGATTTCAGTCGCCTTCTCCCCAAATCTCTCCAAATTTGATCCAAATCAAAATCCCACGTTCCCAAACTTGGAGAAGATGATCACGGGATAGTTAGAAGACTATCCCCAAGAAATCATCCGCTCAAATCAATTCAATCACCGGGAAATCGAAAGGGGAAGATCAAGAACGAAAAAGCGCCATGAAAACGAAATCAACCCGATCTACTTGTTCATGAGGAGTTATATAAATTCCTTCGGTGGAAATGATCTCCTCACTATAAAGAACAAGTTGATTCAAATGGATTTCGCAAGGACGCAATAGAGAGGGAGATCGAGTGACGAGAAAATCGCGGAGAAACGAAGAACGCGAAGAACACGAACAAAACGCGAATCAAGTCATCGATCTGCAACCGTGTGGCTACCACACGCTACAACAGTGAGGTTACGGCCTCACTTCCTCAAAATCTCCAGTACACAGAGGTATGGTTCTCTGCGGATCTCAGCTAGCTACAGCAGGGGATTGGGAGAGCAGAAAACCCTATGTGCAAAGAGCAAATGACTGAGATGGATGGGGAGGTGGGTGTCTCCCCCTACTTATCCTAATTCTAACTATTCCTAATTCCCACTCTACCCCTAACTACTTACAGAGCGAACCAGCTAAACCCTAAGGTTATTCTGGACCAACTCGTGGTAGATGATGATTCGACGGCCACGCCCGCACAATAGGTAGCGTTGCCTCGACGCAACCTCACCGATCGCCGCCACGTGCCGCCACCGCTCTGCGTCCTTTTCACGGACTCCGCCCCCGGTTTTGTGGCCCAAACCGGGAAACCAGCCTTCACGTCCAACCCCCGGTTTTGAGGCCCAAACCGGGAAACCAGCCGACCGTAGCCTGAGTTTTGTGGCCCAAACTCAGTAAACCCGCAGAACCCAGGTTTTGAGGCCCAAACCTGGAAACCGTCCTCAGTCCGAGTTTTGTGGCCCAAACTCGGAAACCATCAGTGCCCAGGTTTTGAGGCCCAAACCTGGAAACCGTCCACTCGGTGGTTTTTCTGTGGCTCAACCACCAAACCGACACTGTAGAGGGGATGCACCGCCCATGCACCCCGTCCACCGACACGTGTCCCCAGGTCCTCGACCCAGGCAACACCGTGCCCGCAAGTCTTCGCTCGTCGCTGTCCCAAGCTGCCAGCCACCACAGCTGATCCTCGGGCCACCGGTCCCTCAGTCCAAGCCTCACGTCCGCCCTTCGCCACTCTCGGTCCATCGGCACGGCACGTCTCTACTTGACCTTCACCTTGCCTCTGATCACTGTATCTGTGCTCGACACCTGCACAACACAAGCCAAAGAACATGCGCATTATCCCAATTGACAATCACTCATCACTCAGAGACTCGGCATACACCCATGTATCCGCAATCTCCCCCTTGATGAGTGCATTGTCAACTACACACACAAATCATAATGGAAATAGAAGAAGGAAGAAGGAGAAGAGAGAACTCGACCAAATGACCCAAACGCATAACAAAGCCAAAAAAGGTCAAGTGGAAAGAGCAAGACAACTTGGTCCCCAAAGACATGGGCAACGGCTCGACGCGACCAAGCAAAGCAAAGCTAGCCCTCAAGAAGAGGTAGAATAGGCTCAACACCACTAGCCGACACCAATTGAAAAATCAAAGCAAAATGCTAGTCCCTCAAGACAGAGGCACAGAGGCTCAACACAACTAGCAGAAAGCTCGACATCAACTGAAAAGCTCGATACCAACTGAAACCAACTAAAGCAAAGATGCGACTGCTAGTCCCTCAATATAGAGGCGAGGCTCAACACAACTAGCAAAGCGCTCCGAACCAATTGGAAATTTCAAAAATTTACCGAGCAAACTCCCCCTTGCATGGTGCACACAACTGATTCCTCTCCCCTTAGTTGAACATGGGAGGCATGATTTGTCCAAATTCTCTCCCCCTTAGTTGAAAATGCACCATCAAGCAAAAGGAACTGAAAACAATTTTTGTCCCCCTTAGAAAATGCATATGAGTCATAATGCAAGTTAGCTGCTTCAGGAATATAGTCAAGAAAATGCAAAGATGCTCTAAACAGTATAGCTCCAACGACTCACTGAAAAGCATACAAGCTAGCGAAGGCTCAAACTGATCACCAAATATGAAATATGAACATATGAGCAAAGTGAGCAGTTTTTAGCCAAAAAGGTATTCACCATCAAAATAGCACAAAACTTGTATAGACAGGAAATCAGTCAAGTGCTAAACAGGTATACAAGGTGAACTACCCCTAGCAAAGTTCAATCATCATGCTATAGAATGAAACATAGACTTGTGTATCCAGATTTTATCGGAGTTGCAGCGGTTGAATTTCACAAGTTCAAAATCAGCATGTGATTGCGAGAGGTTAAAAGCTTGTCATTGCCTAACTTTTCAACTGTGCGAAGCCTATGCAGAAGCAATCAGAAGCTTAAAGCAACAGTTTCGGTCATACAATACACAACTCAAGTTTAACTCAAAGTGCAATGAGAAACAGTCTCAAAACTGTGATGTGTTGACAAGCAATCCCATCTCGATCTTTCTAATTCACTTAACTTGGTTCAAGTTTTAAACAGAATATGAACATATCAAGCAAGTGAGTGACTCAGAACTAGAGACATAGCAACCTAGCATATATGAAAAGCACGAGTGAATTCAACACATCCTACACATGCTAGTTGCATATCTCAATGGTGAACATTTTCAGGTCTTATGTTTGTTAAGTAGGTTCACCATTCAAAAATAGCTCAGCTCACAACATGTATTAGTGATCAGAAAGAGCATAAGCTACAAGCATCAACAAATAGCATCGGAGCATACTAAACAGAGCATAATTACATTCTAAAGATTATATACATGAAGCTCAGAATGTAAAAGCGTATGCAAAGAGACTAGACCAAAAGAAAAACAGGACAAACGAAAAATGGTCAGTTCATGATACAAGAACCAAAATGTTTCCCCATCTAAAAAGGGAAACACACACCAAGCTCAGCTCTCAACCTAGCAAAAGTTGATTGGTCGAAAGGCTTGGTGAAAATATCAGCCAACTGATGATGAGTATTGACATGGCGAAGGTCGATATCACCCTTCTCATAGTGGTCTCACAGGAAATGAAAGCGCACATCAATGTGTTTGGTCTTCGAGTGCAGCACGGGGTTCTTAGCAACGCTAATAGCACTCGTGCTGTCACAAAGCAAAGGAACGCGAGAAAAGCTCAGACCAAAATCACGCAAAGTGGCCATCATCCAGAGTAACTGGGAACAGCAGCTGACCGCAGCAACATACTCAGCCTCCGTGGTAGACTGGGCGACACTAGACTGCTTGCGAGAAGACCACGATACAAGAGAAGAACCAATAAACTAGCAAGTCCCAGAAGTGGACTTGCGATCAATGCGGCAACCAGCAAAATCGGCATCAAAATAACCACAAAGGGAAAGGGTGGAAGAAGCAGAATACCAAATCCCAAATTCTGGAGTGAAGGATAAGTACCTCATAATGCGCTTGACCGCCTGACGGTGAGAGGTGCGCGGCGATGACTGAAAACGCGCGCAAAGACACACCACGAACTGAATGTCCGAGCGTGTCGCCGTCAGGTACAGTAGCGACCCGATCATACTTCGGTACTCCTTCTGGTCCACCGCTTCTCCATCCACATCCGCATCCAGGGCCGTTGTGGTCCACATGGGTGTTGGAAGAGGCTTGGACTCACCCATATCGAATTTCTTCAAGATGTCCTTGGTATACTTACCCTGGTGCACGAACGTCCCTTCCCGGGATTGCTAGATTTGCAACCCGAGGAAAAACATCAACTCGCCCATCATGCTCATCTCAAACTCCCTGCTCATAGTGTCTGCAAACTTGGCAACCAAAGCGTGAGAAGAACCACCGAAAATGATATCATCCACGTAAATCTGGACCAAGAGAGTATCAGTGCCTTGCTTGAGGAGAAAAAGCGTTTTATCCACACATCCCATTTTAAAACCCTTAGCAAGCAAAAAGGTTTTCAACCTATCATACCAGGCTCTAGGGGCTTGTTTCAAACCATATAAAGCTTTGTGAAGTTTAAAAACATGGTTTGGAAACTTGGGATTTTCGAAACCGGGGGTTGTCTCACATACACCTCCTCTTCTATGTAGCCGTTTAAGAAGGCACTCTTGACATCCATTTGAAAAAGTTTGAAACCTTTGGATGCAGCAAAAGCCAAGAGTATCCTAATAGCCTCCAAACGAGCTACAGGAGTAAAAGTCTCCTCATAGTCTATCCCCTCCTTCTGACTATACCCCTGGGCTACTAGTCTGGCCTTGTTTCTCACAACATGGCCATCCTCTCCTTGTTTGTTTTTGAATACCCATTTTGTCCCAATAGGATGACAATCAGAAGGAAGAGGAACCAAAACCCAAACCCGATTTCTTTCAAAATTTTCTAACTCCTCATGCATGGCATTGACCCAATCTGGATCAGATAAAGCGTGTCCAACATCTCGGGGCTCAAAATCAGCAACAAAAGCAGAATGAAGCAAAGTGAGAGATTTGAGACCTGGACCGAGTGACACGTTCGTCAATGTTGCCGATCATCTGTTGAGGCGGGTGCTGGCGCTGGATGTGTCGTGGCGCCTCCCTTGCCGAAGTGGCCTCCCCCTCAATAGCAGCTGGTGCCTCCTCGGGTACAAAGGGTACCGCTCGAGGTGGCGGATCCCACGGCCCTCATGAGGAAGAGGTGTCGGGGCCGTGAGTCATAGTAGAAGCCGCTCCTTGCGGCACAGCAGGTGGAGGGGGTGCTGAATCATCCATACCTTCAGCACCCTCGTCCTCATCATCAAAAAGAGGCTCACCAACCTCATGATCACCTACACGCTCAAAACGAGAAGAAGGACTGGTCTCGTCGAAGGTGACATCGGATGTCTCCATGACTCGGTTAGTGTCAAGGTTAAGTACACGATAAGGTCGAGTATGAGTGCCATAACCCAAAAACACACCGTTAGAAGAACGAGACTCAAACTTGTCCAAGTTGCCCTTTTTGAGTATAAAACAATGGCACCCAAAAACTCGAAAGTAACTCACCTTGGGCAGTTTTCCAAAACGCAACTCATAAGAAGTCTTTTTCAAGAAAGCTCGGAGAAAAATGCGATTGGAAATATAGCATGCAGTGCTCATAGCTTCGGCCCAATATCGCCTAGGAGTCCTATGCTCATTGAGCATCGTCCTGGCCATCTCTACAAGGGTCCGATTTTTCCTCTCTACAACACCATTTTGGGGCGGTGTGTAGGGGGAAGAAAACTGATGCTCTAAACCCAAAGAGTTACAAAACTTCTCAAAATCCGAATTCTTAAATTCGGAACCATTATCACTCCTAATAGCTCGCATCGAGTTCAAAGGGAACTCATTCTGAAGACGCAAAATCAGATTGCGAGCAAAGGAGAAAGTCTCGGTCTTCTCAGCTAAAAAGAAGACCCACGAATATCTCGAAAAATCGTCAACAACAACAAGCACATACCACTTCCCCCCAACCGAGCTCACCCGAGCCGGACCAACAAGGTCCATGTGCAAAAGCTCTCTAGGGCGCTTAGTCATGACCTGAGTCACTGGATGGTGGGGAGCGGCAACCATCTTCCCTTGTCTACAAGAATGGCAAACAAGATCCTTCTCCATGGACAACTTGGGCAATCCTCAGATTAGGCCAAGTGAACTAAGTCTTGCAAGCAAGTCAAAGCTCATGTGACCAAGTCTCCTATGCCACTTCCAAAGATCAGAGGAGGAAGGTCCAACCAAAAGACAACGAGAAATACCAAACGATTCCGAGAAATCCGCACGAAAGACTTTACCAAAGGGCGAAATCACACAAACAAGATTGCCCTGAGGGTCCAAAATGCGACTGAGATTCGGTTTAAAACGAATCTCATAGTCATCATCAAAGAGTTGCGAAACAGAAAGAAGGTTAAAATGCATGTTAGAAACAAGAGCAACATCGCGCAACACAAAATGCTCATTAACTCGCACAGACCCACGAGACAGCACCTTACCTTTGCTGTTGTCGCCGAAGGTGATAAACTCCTTTCCGGTGACCGGACTAAGACTGGAGAACCACTTGGCGTTTCCGGTCATGTGCCTCAAACACCCGGAATCCACAAATCAAACGTTCTCCAATCATTTTACCTACATCAATAAAAAGACATAGGGTGAGCATACGGTCCAACACTGGGGTTAGTGAAGTAGGGAGAATACCAGTGTTGGGCCGGCTGCTCAAAAGAACGGTTAGCAGAAAAACCATTCCTAGCACGTCTACGAGGAAAGTGATCACCACGCACAGGAAAATGTGGTCCGCTAAGGAAAGAGCGCTCACCGCGATACTCAAAACGCGGTGGGGGAACACGCTCAACTACAAAGCCACCGCCACGGGGTCCATAACCTACAACTGCAGGCTCCCGCCGGGCACGACCTCTCTGCTGCCTAGGCCTAGGAACTTGAGTATCTAGACCTCTAGGCCTAGCAGCACGCCTCTGAACGTTCGGCACATGTACATCATGGAAAGGATGGTACATGTCCGGATTGTTCATCTCCCTTGCACGGCGCACCTCTCTCTTGCGCCGAAAGCAAAACTCACTCAAGTGTCCATCTCGCCCACAGTGCTCACAATGGTACCTCACCGCTCTCAAAGGGGGTTGTTGGTACTCACGGTGGTGGGTATGAATCACTTTGCCCTTCTGTGGCATAAGCTCCTCCTGGATGGGTGGCATGGTGTCCAACTTGTTTTTCAAGTGGTTTGGTTTTGGAGCCCATGATTGTTTCTTTGGTGGAGCTCTCGGAGGTTCAACAAAGACCCCATCCTTGGTGTTAGGCTTGACAGGCTCTTCGGGTGGAATCTTGATAAGCTTGGGAGTAGTGGTGGAGTTGGGCTTCTCACATGGGTTAAGACCACTCGACTCTCCAATCTTCCCAAAAGACAAAACATCAACACCCTGAGCAAAACCTACACCAGGACCTCCAGCAGCTCGCTTGAATTGGGAGATCATCATCCCAAGCTGCGGCTCACCACAAGACACCCATGACAAGATGGTCCGAAGGTATGTGTTTTCCTCCTCGGTTTGCATCTTGTCATGCTTCACATTGGCTATCTCCATCTCCAGGCCCTCACACAAAACACACCTGGACACACAAGTGCTACCCGAGCTAGCCTTCTCAAGAGACAATCTTGGCATTCTTCTCTGCCAACTCGGTTTGCAAGCCAGCACAGGACTTGCACGCACCCAACAGCGAGGATCTAGCCTTCAGCTCATCCACCTCTCCTACCAACGCCACATACTTACCTCTCAAAGTGAGAAGGCCAGTCATGTGCGTGGTGCACATCTCACACTCCTCCTCATCGGTAACAACTACGGTGGACTTGACAGATTCAAGTTCCTTCACCGTATCCTCCCACTTCTGCCTAAACTCCTTGCGCTCTCTAGCAGCACGCCTAAGCAACTTATCCTGACTAAGGAGCGCGGCAGTAAGCTTCTCGACCTCAGCAGAAAGCTCGTCGGGGGTATGAGATACCTGGGAGGTGTCGTCGTCGTCGTTCCGAGGAGTGTCCACCAGCTCGCCGTCGACCTCCTTGCCGAGGGCCATGGTGCAGAAGCCCTCATCGTCGGCGAAGAAGAAGAGGCCGTTGAGCTTGTCCTCGATTCTCTTCTTCTTCTCGGACTCGTCGTCGCTTGAAGAAGCGGAGTCATCGTCCGAGTCGTCGACGTCGCTGAGCGTGGCGAAGAATGCACGCTGCTCAGCCTGGGCCTTCTCCAAGTACTTCGTCTTGATGTACTCCTTGTTGAAGCCGCCCTTCCGCTTGTGCTTCGCGGGGACATACTTCTCCTTGCGCTTGCCGGAGTCGTACTTGTGCCCATGATCCGCCTTGCCGAAGGTCTGCTTGTTCTTCTTCGGGCAATTGGCGATGAAGTGGTTGGGGTCACCGCACTCAAAGCATCCTGAGCGTCCTCCTCCGCGGTGACGGTTCAAGCGGTTGTTGTGGAACCGCGAGAACCGGTTGGCGAGCATAGCCAACTCGTCATCCCCCAAAGACTCCAGCTGCTCCTCTATGACAGAAAAGAGAGAAGAGAGTGCAAAACCTCCAGAGGGGTTAGCAGAAGAGCCAAAAAGCAAAGCCATCGACGGGCCAGAAGGATTTTCATAAGAAGCCCTCGCCATGGCATCGATCTCACTGGACTTGAGCTTACTAAAGAGCTCGTCGCACGTGAGGGTCTCATAGTTAGGCGATTCGATGATTGCCTGAACCTTGGAGTCCCACACCGACCGATCGAGAGTATGCAAAAGCTTCAAAGCTCTCTCATGATCGTCGAAAGGCAATAGCTCCTTTTTAGCCCTCATCCTGTTGACAATCACCTGAAAGCGAGCGAATAAACTCTCTATGCTCTCGCCAGGCATATGTCGAAAGTTCTCGTACTCTCGCTTGTGCGACTCGTAGAGATGGGTTTTGACTTAAGAGGTTCCCTCATGGAAACGCATGAGGGATGCCCAAATCTCCCGAGCCGTAGCGAGGTGAGAAACACGATCAAACTCCGTCAAGCTCAAGCATGAGAAAAGAGCATTACGGGCTCGGCTATTGGCATCGTGATCATCGATCTGACGCTGAGTCACACGTGCAGCCAAGACCATGTAATCAGCAGAGTTGCAAATATCCCAGATGGAAGCACCCATACTCTGCAGATAGGCCGACATGCGTATCTTCCAATACGCATAGTTCGTCCTATCAAAAAACGGGGTTTGCCCACGCCGCGATCCATGTCGCCTTCTGTGGATCTGGAACCGGCTAAGGTGGAAGAGCCTTAACCCGCTCCGATACCATTTGAAGGACCGAGAATGCAATAGCAAGGCGACCAGAGGGGGGGGTGAATGGGAGCTCAAGAAATTTCTCTTGAAACTTTGGCCTAAAGTCCCAAAATCATCCCCCGAAAGCTACGACCGAAACCGTGATGCCCACGACCCTTGGAAGAGGGTGGATGATCCCTAGGATCACAGCGAGGCACCACAAAGTGATCGCGAACCAAAACCCAAGAGCACCGGCACGAGTACGACCCCTAAGACCAAGTCCCAATCGTAGATAGATGGCTACATCAAGAAGTCTCCAAATACCAATGCTAACAAGTAGCAAAGATACCTAGAGAGGTTCTTGGTCAACTCCAGGGCCAAACGAGAAGTCCGGAAACCAAGCGAACAAGTCGGGAGAGCAAACGCACTAAACCGGAGGCTACAGCAGGATCCCAGACTGTCGGCTGGTACGGTCGCGGACTATCTGCCCAGTGGCGGACTGTCCGGGCTCAGGTCGCGGACTGTCCGCCTGCCAAAAGAGCAAAACCGCACTGCTGCTGAAATCCCCTGCACAGTTCCCAGACTGTCCGCGAAAACCAACGGCGGACTGTTCGTCGGTCAAACTTCGGCACTGTTCACCGAGACACACAGCCACTGCTCGGCTGAGTCCCGACGCGCGGACTATCCGCCGGTCAAACCGTGGACTGTCCGCGAACGTGCAGAGAGGGCGATTTCAGTCGCCTTCTCCCCAAATCTCTCCAAATTCGATCCAAATCAAAATCCCACGTTCCCAAACTTGGAGAAGATGATCACGGGGTAGTTAGAAGACTATCCCCAAGAAATCATCCACTCAAATCGATTCAATCACCGGGAAATCGAAAGGGGAAGATCAAGAACAAAAAAGTGCCATGAAAACGAAATCAACCCGATCTACTTGTTCATGAGGAGTTATATAAATTCCTTCGGTGGAAATGATCTCCTCACTATAAAGAACAAGTTGATTCAAACGGATTTCGCAAGGACGCAATAGAGAGGGAGATCGAGTGACGAGAAAATCACGGAGAAACGAAGAACGCGAAGAACACGAACAAAACGCGAATCAAGTCATCGATCTGCAACCGTGTGGCTACCACACGCTACAACAGTGAGGTTACGGCCTCACTTCCTCAAAATCTCCAGTACACAGAGGTATGGTTCTCTGCGGATCTCAGCTAGCTACAACAGGGGATTGGGAGAGCAGAAAACCCTAAGTGCAAAGAGCCAATGACTGAGATGGATGGGGAGGTCGGTGTCTCCCCCTACTTATCCTAATTCTAACTATTCCTAATTCCCACTCTACCCCTAACTACTTACAGAGCGAACCAGCTAAACCCTAAGGTTATTCTAGACCAACTCGTGGTAGATGATGATCCGACGGCCACGCCCGCACAATAGGTAGCGTTGCCTCGACGCAACCTCACCGATCGCCGCCACGTGCCGCTACCGCTCTGCGTTCTTTTCACGGACTCCGCCCTCGGTTTTGTGGCCCAAACCGGGAAACCAGCCTTCACGTCCAACCCCCGGTTTTGAGGCCCAAACCGGGAAACCAGCCGACCGTAGCCTGAGTTTTGTGGCCCAAACTCAGTAAACCCGCAGAACCCAGGTTTTGAGGCCCAAACCTGGAAACCGTCCTCAGCCCGAGTTTTGTGGCCCAAACTCGGAAACCATCAGCGCCCAGGTTTTCAGGCCCAAACCTAGAAACCGTCCACTCGGTGGTTTTTCTATGGCTCAACCACCAAACCGACACTGTAGAGGGGATGCACCGCCCGTGCACCCCGTCCACCGACACGTGTCCCCAGGTCCTCGACCCAGGAAACACCGTGCCCGCAAGTCTTCGCTCGTCGCTGTCCTAGGCTTCCAGCCACCACAGCTGATCCTCGGGCCACCGGTCCCTCAGTCCAAGCCTCACGTCCGCCCTTCGCCACTCTCGGTCCATCGGCACGGCATGTCTCTACTTGACCTTCACCTTGCCTCTGATCACTGTATCCGTGCTCGACACCTGCACAACACAAGCCAAAGAACATGCGCATTATCTCAGTTGACAATCACTCATCACTCAGAGACTCGGCATACACCCATGTATCTGCAATTGATCACTGCATTCAGGGCAGTTGTTCTTAGCAGGCAGCTTCAAGCCTTCATTCCAACAATATTTGAAAAAAGAGCACTCCCAATGAGATTGCTTTTGCTCTCTCATATATTCTTGTTCTTCTCGGTACATCTCCTCTTCGTACCTCCATTTCTTCTCTATGAACTTTTGTTCCTCATAAAACTTTCGCTTCTGGTACCATTCTTGCTCTCGACGCCATTTGTTCAACAAAATGCGTGTCGTGACCCTGGGCCTGGAAGCTTCACCCCTTTCAGTTCGGCTATTCTAGAAACGAATTTGTCGCCGAAGTTCTTCATTTGTAATCTGCCGATCGGGGTCAACAGCACCGGTCTCTTTTGCTCTATCAGAGGTTAACACTTTCATCTTGCTTTTGCCCCTGAGGTCATCTGCATTAACCATGTTAACGGAAAAGGATACGGTATTCTGTCCAAAAGGGTTACCATCTATTTTCATCTTTCCATCGAACTTCAAATGCCCTTCTTGGATAGCCTTCTGGATCCGCACTCTGAACGCTCGACAATCATTAATAGAGTGAGATCTGGTGTTATGGAAACCACAATACTTTTTGTCTTTAATTCCCTTAGGGTGCAGCATGGGATGGCCTTCCGGCAGCTTGATGCGTCCTTCTTTCAACAGCAATTCAAATAGCTTATCTGATTTGGAAACATCAAAGTCATAGGTACCCTTTTGCTGCCTCAGCCATCACTGATTGACTTGAGTCGGCTCTTTAGCCCAAACCAGCTCTGCTGCAGCTATCTCATCTTCATCATCATACTCCATGGCTTCTTCTAAGAAAGCCTGATACATTTCACTAGCCACGTCGCTTTTCTGGAACTGGTTGTTTCTCCTAAACCTCTGAGCCTGACTATTCATCATTGCCAATCATTGTGATAACTTCCCAAGATCATCAAATTCCATGCTGAACAGCTTTTCCCTGATATTCGGCAACATGCCAGCTATAGCTATCCTCGATAATTGATCATATGGCAAATTCAGGGAATAGCAGAGATTTTTAGTCTCCCTGAACCTGCGCAAGTATTCTTGTGGCATTTCATTAGCCCTCATCTTCAAACTCGTGAGGTCGACCAACTTCTTCTCATTGGTACCCGTAAAGAAATATGCATGGAACTTCTGCTCCAATTCTGTCCATGTTCCAATAGAATTCGCCGGTAGAGATGCGAACCATGAGAAGGTTGGTCCTGTTAATGACAGCGGGAAGTACCGAATCCTCCAAGCTTCATCTGCAGATGCTTCCCCAAGTTGCATTAAGTAATGGCTGATATGTTCTATAGTGCTAGTATCATCCTGGCCTGAAAACTTGGTGAGATCGGTAGGAGGCTTCACCCTTAGAGGAAGTGCCACTCGGTTGTACCACTCCAGGTAAGGAGATTTGTACGCATAGGACTGATTTTTTGGCTTCATGCCGAATTGATTCTGCATCATGTCGGCCATCCTATTCTTGATGAGGTCAACACTTGAATCTGGAGTTGCTTGTGTTTGACCCCCGAGAAATGCCCCTGCTGAATTTTTATAGCCCGGATTTGGGAAAGCATTAATCGCGCTGTAATCAACGAACTCCTGATATCCATCTCCAAACATGTTCTTTTGCAACCTGTTAGTTGCGGGAGACACTCTGAAGGCAGATGGCGGGACGTTTCCCGTTGTGCCGAACGCGAGTTGGCCATGAGTTGTGGGAGGTTGTTGATTCTCGTGAGGGACCATCTCACCTCTGCTTGTACCAATTCAACCGTCTCCAGCATTTTTCCTCTGATGTTGGGGTACTGGGAATAACAGTGGTCCCTGCATCGGGTCGGCGGCTTCCTCAAAACATTTATCAACTGCCGGGCCAAAAATACCAACCATGATGGCACGAAAGGTGTTTAAGAAAGCTGATTGATGATTTGTCATGGCCTCTGATATAGCCTTGTACACCAGTTCGGATAGTTTTTGAGCATCTTCCTCATCAGTACTATCAGATTGATGAGGAAGGAGAGTTCTTGGGAGTGACTGCTTCTGGAAAACCTTGTCGCTCTTGTTCTTAGAAAAGGACATCAAGCATTTGCGCTGAAACTCATCGCATGCTTGTTGTACTAAATTCTTCAATTCTGGTGGCAACTCATCCATGGTCACTTCCAGAATCTGAGTGTTGTCGAACTCAACCATCTTGGAATACAATGTCCCACCGGGCGTGCCAAAAAGTGTGTTGGCACAAAATATGGCACACTGTGCCTCACACACAGCAAGCCGGAAAAGCGTGGCTTCAATCGGGTGCCCGGGCGATTCGAAATCCGGAAACGTGCCAGTCGGTTTGACAAGAAAGCCAACAAGGGATAAAACTGTGAGAATAAAACTGGAACATGCCGGGTGAGACCAGACAGTTCCATATTTACGGCTCTGAAGCCACTCATGACGACATACAACTATAGAAGCTGTCTGTCAACAAGTTTTAAAGATCATTCGGCTAACTCCAAACATGAACATATGTAAACAACTGGTTGCCGAACGCACGTACATGAAAAAGACATGCTTGAACAAATAAAGATAGATTATAAATTAACGTGTAACCAAGCTCGGCAAACTAGCCGAGTTGGGGTCCATGAAGAAGGAACATATAAACAAACATGATTAAACCAATCTAAAACCTGCATCTGCCGCACGATACCTAGTTTTATCTAAGCTCAAACGTGGTTGATATGTATGAACCCGCAACACGTAACAATCTAGATTAGAAATTAATTCGGTCATCATGATCATGCAATTATTAGAACATCAATAAACTTGTAAAGCAAGGCCGAACAAAGTCAATCTAGATTGGGCAAAAGAGTGTTACAAAATTAATTAAATCATATAACACATGATAATTTAATGAATCTATCAGATCTTGCCAAATCTAATAGAGCCGATAACTATCTCGCTTTTGCTAAACATATTAAGCAAACACCTGCCGCACGGTATTTACTCATAAGCCAAGCATAAGCAAAGACTTCTTGATTGCTAACAAAGGTCCGCCGCACGGCCATTGGAAACAAGCAAGACTTCTTGCATCACATCTAAATCCACCGCATGATACTAGACATGATAACAAGGTTGTCGGGACTTACGGAGGTCGATGGATCGATGGTTCCTCTCGAAGAACTCGACGACACGACAAAGGACTCGAAGGTGGCACGGGGTCGATTTGTATTGATATGGTTGTGAACAGTTTTACAATGGCCGGGGGTTTATATTTATACCCTGGGCGAAATACGAGTCCAGGAAGATTATGACTTACATAATGAAAATTTGGAAAATATGATTCCTATTCCTATTTTCCTCTCGGTGTTTTCCATTATCACCTGTCTTCTCGTGCAAGCCGGCTTCACTTCCGTATTTGCTTCCCAAATAGAGTCATCGCCTTACAAGATAGCCGACCGCACAAACACTTGCCGAAACTCCGAGAACTGACAGACCGCTTGGTGTTGACTCTCACTAATGCTCATAATTAACCATCAACTATTGCATGAAATGACACTAAATGAATCACAAAGCATAGTTATAGGGTTTGAAACTAACAAGTTCCACGAGTTTTGGTGCTCTCACTTGTTTTGTAGGACATTAATATTTCACCATATAAAAGTATCTCGAGTGATGAATTGGAGTGCACCATTGCGAAGAGCTCATCGAGATGATCGAAACGGACATATCATTTGCTATATTCGGAGTCCCGGATGAAAAGATATTAATTTCGCGACGAAATCTGCAAAAGAAGGATCTAGAAGACACCAGAAGACACCACGAGGCGGCCCGCCACGTGGGCCCACTAGGCCAGATCGACCGGTCCCACCCCATGACCGACCGGTTGGCCACGGAGGCCGTTTTGCCGCCGCCTTCTGGAACCTTCTTCCACCGCCTCCTAGGATGCATCTCCACCATCTCTGAAATCGGTTTGATCCAACGGTGGGCGATAAATGTGACGCGGATCGATGACGTGGCAATTCCTTGCCCCCTACTCTACCTCGGGCTATATAAGCAGGCCAAGAGGCGCCCCCAAGAGCCATCTCCATCTTCATTATTCATCTCCGCATCAGAAACTAGGGTTTCAATTAGAAGTAGAGATCCCTCTAGTTGATCGTCTAGTTCTAGTTCTAGTTCATCTTCTAGTTCTAGATCTAGTTCTAGTTCATCATCTAGTTGTAATCTAGAGAGAGGGAGAGGAGAGAGCTGAGGAGGAGCCGGATCTGTCGGATCTTCCTCTACATTGTATTGGTGCAGCATCTAGTTCATCTTCAAGTAATCTCCAGGTTCTTTATTTACTAATTCTAAGTATTGTATTTAATTTCAGTTCTTACTTTATTTTATTTACTGGATCTCCGCTCGTATTGAGTGCTCTAGTTATCATATGTAATTAGAGTAGTAAGAGTTAGTGTAGACGTGGTGTCTAGACTAGGGTTTACCTGAGTTTGTGCCCAATCCTCTGGATAGTTGTGGTAGCTACAGGGGTGACAGCTTTGTAGATTGGTATAATCCACCACATTAGAATTGGTGTTTTCGTAGAGCTTTTTGGCAGCCTTCTCCCGATTACCCTTTTCCCAGTCTTTTTCGAGAATCAAAAAGGTACTGTTGCTCCGAAGTAAGTAAAGTATAGTGGGCCTTTAATTAAATAGACCCGCTTAGAAAACCCTATATCTCTCTCTACCCATATTACCATTCTTTTCTTGGACGTTCTTAATTCTTCTAGTACACTTCACGTTCCCCATGGAAATCGATACCCTGGAATACTCTCGGGTGAAAGCTACATCGGTATCCGTGCGATTGCGGATTTTTCTGTGTGCGTTTAAAATACCCAACACTTGGTCGTTTACCGAATGCCCATTTCACTGCCGGCTGGGTCCACTTGTTATTTTCTTGGTCCACTTGATCAACCGATCTTCCTTGATTCTACCGATTCCTCAAATTGCAGCCGAAGGACCGAATTGGCGACCAGAGGGGGGGGGGTGAATGGGAGCCTCAAATTCAACTTGTGAATAGAATGGCCCTTGTCCCAGAAAATCACCCCAAATGCAAAGACTCGAGACGACCGGAGAGTTCACGACCTACAAGTAGGTGGATACCCTAGGAGATGTCCTAGTGGTATAGCGGAACCCCCAGACAAAACCCCAAAACCAACTGTCAAAGCCCCAGAGCAAAACTGCACACTCTGCAGGTTCGCGGACTGTCCGGAGTTAGGATCCCGGACTGTCCGCAGAACGCCGGACTGTCCGACACTGTGAGTCCGGACTGTCCGCCGGCAAAAGACCAGAAACAGAACTATTCTGAACAAGTTCTGGACGACTCCCGCACTGTCCGCGGTTTGAACGCCGGACTGTCCGCGGTTCACGTGATCAGTGAAACCCTAGCGTCCGAAGCCTGCCCTGTGCTGTGTCCAATGTAACCCCGGACTGTCCGCGGGTTACTGGCGGACTGTCTGCCGGACACGAGACCGAGAACAGTATCGCACTGCGCCGAAATGAATGAGCCAAGCCCCGATCCCCGGACTGTCCGCCGCTGGGGGCGTGAACTGTCCGCGGATGAACAGAGAGAGCGAAAACGCTCGGGACAAAAGGCAAATTCGATCGGAACTTCACCAAATCAAAAGGGACTTCGATCAAACTCCTCCCAAGTGTTCCTCTATGTATTGGGGTGCTAATCCTAAGAAATCATCGCACCAAACCAAGCCAATCAAGAGAAATCCGAGGATCACCGGAAAGGGGGAAAGAACGAAGAACGAACTCGAAATCAACCCGATCTATGGAATCGTGAGGTTAGGAAAGAATTCCTTCGGTAGAAAGAAGGGGCTCACGACCAAGAACAAATTGATTCAAGTGGAATCGAAAATCATCTCACGAAGAGGGAGAACGAGGCAAATCTCCGGGAGATGAAAAACCAAAACATGAAGAACACAAAACACAAGACACGATTCGATTCGATTTCAGCCGAAATTCCTCCACACGAGGAGACAACGAGAATACGGTCTCGTTTCCTCAAAAGATCCAAACACACAGAGGTATGATTTCCGTCTCTGCGGATCGCTAGCAGCGAGGTATGATTAGAACCTAAGCGGGGGCTAGAGAGAGAGAGCTCAGGAACAAATGACTGCTAGGATAGAGAGAGAGGAGGGGTGCCTCTCTTATTTATAGCCTAATACAATAATCCCCTTCTACTCCTAGATACAAGAACGAAGCGGCCAACCCTAGGGGTATCCCGGTCCAACTCTGCTTGTTGATGATCCGACAGCCACGCGCCCATCTCATCCTTAGCTTCGCCTCGACGCAAGCCTTAGGATGCCGCCACGTGCCGCCCCGTCGACCGCCGCGCCTACCTCACGGATAGCTGCGCCGCCGCGCCAGCCTCTCCACGCCGCCACGCGTCGACCGTCCTTTTTGCGGACCTCCCCCCGGTTTTGAGGCTGAAACCGGGAAACCTGGGCCTTCCCCCGGTTTTGAGGCTGAAACCGGGAAACCTGTCCTCAGGCTGAGTTTTGTGGCCCAAACTCAAAAACCCGCGAGCCCCAGGTTTTGAGGCCCAAACCTGGAAACTGTCCACGTCGAGTTTGGAGGCCCAAACTCGGAAACCGTCGAGGGTAACTTTTCGAGGCTCAGCTACCGAACCCGCGCCGAAGACGGGATGTGGTTCGCACACCCCGAGTTCCAGCACCGATGCCGGAGCATGTCCAGCCTCCACGCCGGGCACAGTGCATTCGCCATCCTTCTTGGCCTCCCGCCAAGTGTCACGACGCTATCACCTTCCTCCCGACTCGGCCGATGCACCGCACATCCCCATGTACTCTTGCTTGTCAACGCCACGTGCCAGCTACCACAGCTGGTCCTCAGGTCTCCCGGTCCGTCGGTCCAAGCTCCACGTCCGCCCTTCACCGCTTCCAGTCCGTCGGCACGGCACGTCCCTACTTGACCTTCACCTCACCTTAGACCACTGCCCGAGCTCCGCACCTGCACATCAACACAGCCAAGAGACATGTTGCCCGTTGATCGATCACTCATCACTCAGGAAGGGAACTACAAGGGCACATATCAACCTTGTGTTCGCAATCTCCCCCTTGATGAGTGCATCGTCAACTCATAGTAACCATAATCAAAAATAAAAGAAAGCAGAATTGGGTAAAAGGAGAAAGCTCACTCGAGATATCCAAAAGCCAGAGAAAAGGCCGAAGAAGAACAATTCGAGATAAGCGAAGCTTGGTTCCCAAAGACATGGGCAATGGTTCGACACAACCAAGCATAAGATCGGAGCAACAACTCATCAGAGAGCAAAACTCGATCAAAATCAGAGCACAAGACTTGGTTCCCAAAGACATGGGCAACGGCTCGACGCAACCAAGTCAGAAACAAGCTAGTCCTCAAGAAGAGGCAGAAGGGGCTCAACACCACTAGCTGAAAACTCGACACCAAATAAAGACTGCATAAGAAGCAGCTACTGCTAGTCCCTCAAGATAGAGGCACAGAGGCTCAACACAACCAGCAGTAAGCCCGGTACCAATCAAGAATCATCAAAACAAGGTGAAAAACAGCTAGTCCCTCAAGACAGAGGCACAGAGGCTCGACACAACTAGCTGAAACGATCGATACCAAATAGAAACCGACTCAGTGCAACAAAGGCAGAAGAACTCCCCCTCACTCAAAGAACTCCCCCTCAGCCAGTGAAGCATAAGTTGCAAATTGGCACCACAAAAAGTCTAAAACTCATCCTTGGAAACATTCTCCCCCTTGGGGGCAATTTGCACTCAAAAGAGAGGGGAAAAGGACTCAAGTAAGTCAAATAGAGCTAGGTCATGCCTATCGGAGTCAAGCAAATGCACATGAGTCAAAAATGCATGTTAGCAGCTTCAAGTATATACACGAAAGACTGAAAGAATGCTCTAAAGAGTGCTGATCCGACTACATAGCAACACGCAAAAGTGCTAGCAAAGGCTCAAACTGATCACCAAATACGAAATATGAGTGCATAAGCCGAGTGAGCAGTTTTAAGCCGTTTAGAAAGTAGTTTCACCATCAAAGTAGCACTGAACATGTATAGACAGGAAGTCAAGCAAGTGCTAAGCATGTGTACAAGGTGAACTACCCCTAGCAAAGTTCAATCATCATGCTATAGAATGAAACATAGACTTGTGTTTTTAGATTTTATCAGAGAATTTGCAGCGGTTATCCACACAAGTTTAAATTCAGCATGTGATTGCGAGAGGTGGAAAGCTTATCATTGCCTAACTTTTCCAACCGTGCTAAGCCTATGCATATGCAATCAGAAGCTTAAAGCATCGGTTTCGGTCTTGCACTACACGGCTCAAGTTTATCTCAAAGTGCTATGAGAAACAGTCTCGATACCGTGACGTGCTGACAAAGCAATCCCATCTTGATCTTTTCAATTTACTAACACTTGGTTCATTTTAAGCAGAATATGAACAATCCAAGCAAGTGAAAGACTCAGAACTAGAGACATAGCAACCTAGCATGTATGAAATAACACATGTAACCTCAACACATTCTACACATGCTAGTTGCTAATCTCGATGGTGAACATGTATCAAGTTTTAAGTTCATTAAGCATGTTCCTCATTCTGAAAATAGCTTAGCTCACAACATGTATCAGTGATCAAGGAGAGCCTAAGCTACAAGCATCATCATATATCATCGAAGCATACACTAATCAGAGCATAAGTTCATTCTCAAGAATATAGACATGAAGCTTAAAAATGCAAGATGCACATATGATGAAGTCAGAATCGGAGCCAAAACAAAACCAAAAAGACTCAAGACCCAAAAACAAAAAGGATCAGAAAGTCAGTCTATGATACATCAAAAATGCTTCCCTCATCTAAAAGGGGAAACACACACCAAGCTCACCTCTCAACCTAGCAAAAGTTGAGAGATCCAAAGGCTTGGTGAAAATATCCGCAACCTGGTTATGGGTGTCTACATGCCTAAGATCAATGTCGCCTTTCTCATAGTGATCACGAAGAAAGTGAAAGCGAACATTGATGTGTTTGGTCTTGGAGTGAAGAACAGGGTTCTTTGCTACACTGATGGCTGAAGTGCTGTCGCAAAGCAAAGGAACCCGACTGAAATCTAGACCAAAATCACGCAATGTAGCAACCATCCATAAAAGCTGCGAAGCACAAGCAGCAGCGGCAACATACTCGGCTTCTGTAGTAGACTGGGCTACATTCGACTGTTTGCGAGAAGACCACGAAACCAAAGAAGAGCCAAGAAACTAACAAGTCCCAGAAGTAGACTTGCGCTCAAGCCGACAGCCGGCAAAATCCGCATCGGAATAACCACAAAGCGAAAGAGTCGAAGAGGAAGAGTACCAAAGTCCAAACTCAGGAGTGTATCGGAGGTACCTCATGATGCGCTTGACTTCTTGCTTGTGGGAAGTCCGAGGGGATGCCTGAAAACGAGCGCACAGACACAGAGAAAACTGTATATCTGGCCTCGTCGCCGTCAGGTACAGAAGCGAGCCAATCATGCTTCTGTACTCCTTCTGGTCAACCGGCTCTCCGTCCTGGTCCGCGTCCATCGCCGCAGTCGTCGGCATGGGCGTCGTAAGAGGCTTGGCCTCGCCCATGTCGAATTTCTTTAGGATGTCCTTCGTGTATTTTCCTTGATGCACGAACGTCCCATCTCGGATTTGCTTAATTTGCAACCCGAGGAAGAAAGTCAACTCGCCCATCATACTCTTCTCAAACTCCCTGCTCATAGTATCTGCAAACTTGGCAACAAGCGCGTGAGAGGAGCCACCAAAGATGATGTCATCCACGTAAATCTGGACTAACAGGGTATCGTTGCCTTGCTTGAGGAGAAACAAAGTTCTATCGACCCGTCCCATTTTAAAACCCTTGGAGAGTAAAAAGGTTTTCAAACGATCATACCACACTCTCGGGGCTTGTTTCAAACCATACAAAGCTTTTGAAAGTTTATAAACATGGTTTGGAAACTTGAGATCCTCGAAACCCGGGGGTTGCCTAACATAAACCTCTTCCTCTATATACCCATTTAAGAAGGCACTCTTGACATCCATCTGGTAAAGCTTAAAACCCTTCAAAGCAGCAAAGGCTAGAAGGATTCTAGTGGCTTCTAAACGGGCTACAGTGGCAAAGGTTTTTTCATAGTCTATTCCCTCTTTCTGGCAGAAACCCTGGGCTACTAACCTAGCCTTGTTCCTCACTACCATCCCATCCTCACCCTCTTTGTTTTTGAAAACCCATTTGGTACCTATAGGGTGGCATTCTGGTGGAGGTGGAACTAGGGTCCAAACTTGGTTTTGTTCAAAGTTTTCTAGCTCCTCATGCATGGCATTGACCTATTTAGGATCAGAAAGTGCGTGTCCAACATCTTTGGGCTCAAAAGAAGCAACGAACGCAGAATGAGCAAAGTGAGAGATTTCATACGCTCGCGACCGCGTGACTCGCTGGTCGATGCCGCCGATCATCTGCCGCGGGGGGTGAACTTGCTGAACGCTCTGGGGCGCTTGCCTCGCCGAAGTCGCCTCCCCCTCGCCAGATGCTGTCGCTCCCTCAGGTGCAGCGGGTGCTTGCTGGAGAGGTGGCTCAAGAGGACCCCAGGAAGAAGATGTCGTGGGATCGGGTCCTCGAGCTGAAGTAGTCGTCGCAGGGTCGACGGGGGCAGCCAGTGGAGTTAGCTCGGGATCACCCCAATCGGCATTCTCCTGCTCCTCCTCCACAAAGATGGTCTCTCCCAGCTCTTGTTCTCCTACAACATCAAAAGTAGAAGAAACACAAGGCATAGTCTCGTCGAATGTGACCTCGCAGGTCTCCACTATCCGGTTAGTTTCAAGGTTAAGAACTCGATAAGCGCACGAATGCGAAGCATAACCAAGAAACACGCCATCAGCAGAGCGAGATTCAAATTTGTCCAAATTGCCTTGCTTCAGGATAAAACACTTACACCCAAACACCCGAAAATGAGACACCTTGGGTATCCGTCCAAAACACAACTCATAAAGATGTTTTCTTCATGAAAGCCCGAAGAAAGATGCGATTTGAAACATGGCAAGCGGTGTTGATCGCCTCGGCCCAAAAACGCCTAGGAGTCCTATGCTCATTGAGCATTGTCCTGGCCATCTCAACAAGGGTCCGGTTCTTGCGCTCAACAACACCGTTCTGCTGGGGGACATAAGTAGAAGAAAACTGATGCTCGATTCCATTAGAAGAACAGAAAGAGGCAAACTGTGAGTTATCAAACTCAGTACCATTATCGCTACGAATAGCTCTAATGGTATCAGGGGGAAACTCAGTTTTCAACGTCAAAATCAAATCACGAGCAAAAGGAAAAGCTTCATCCTTACCCTCCATAAAGAACACCCAAGAGAACCTCGAAAAATCGTCCACGATCACTAGAACGTACCACTTCCCACCCGCTGAGCGAACCCGAGCTGGACCAACTGTGTCCATGTGTAAAAGCTCGCCGGGTCGCTTTGTCATCACCTGGTTAACAGGTGGGTGAGAAGCAGCAACCATCTTCCCGTGACGACAGGGATGGCAAACAAGGTCCTTCTAAAATTTAAGCTTGGGCAATCCTTGGATTAGGCCAAGTGAGCTAAGTCTTGCAAGCAAGTCAAAACTTAAGTGACCAAGCCTCCTATGCCACTTCCACAAATCAGAAGAAGGACCAGCCATCAAACATCTAGCAGAGCCGAAAGAACGAGAAAAATCGGCTCTGAAAACACGGCCAAAAGGGACGATCCAACACACAAGATCTCCCCGAGGGTCTAAAACACGACTCAGACCCTTCTTAAAACGCACTTCACAATCATCCTCAAGAAGTTGCGAAACAGAAAGCAAATTGTAATGCAAGTTAGAAACCAAAGCAACATCCTTAAGAACAAAGTTCTCATTGAGCCACATGAGAAACAACCTTACCTCTACTATTATCACCGAAAGTGATGTACTCCTTGTGTATCACGGGGCTAAGGCTGGAGAACCATTCCTTCTTTCCGGTCATGTGGCGTGAACACCCGGAATCCATGAGCCACATGTTCTCCAACCGAAGTTCCTGCATCAATAGAAAGGCAGGAAGTGAGCATATGGCACAACACTGGGGTCAGTATACTGAGAAGGATACCAGTGCTGTGTCATAGGCCCAGAAAAACTGTTAGTAGCAACACCAAATTGTCCTCGTCCCATGGGTGGATAGCGATCACCACCAACCTGAAAGGGTGGTCCGCTATGGAACGGAAAACCTCCAAACTGACCTACTTGTCCCATCTGAGCAAAGCGATCACCACCAGACTGAAAAGGTGGTCCGCTATGGGACTGAGCAGCAAAGCCTCTTGCACTCCGCTCACAGTCGTATTGAGGACGACCGGAACCGCGATGGGCATGACCACCACCCCGTGGTCTAGCTGCCTGGGGCCTAGCTACCTGAGGGGGTGCACCTCCAGGCCTAGCGCCCTGCCTCTGAACTCCCTAACCTTGCACACAATGGAGAGGGTGGTGCCTGGCCTGTTTGTTCAGCTCCAACTCCTTCCTAGCGTCTCTCTTCCTCCGAAACCAAAACTCAGCTAGGTGACCCTCACGGTGACAGTACTCGCACTCAAACCTCACTACTCTCTTGGGTTGTTGGTTCCTAGGGTTGCGAGGGTTGTTCACTCTGGCTGGCTACTTGCCTCTCGGAAGGGGATCACTAGAGACGTCAGGAAGGGTGTCAAGTGTGTTCCTAAGATGGTTACGTTTGGGAACCCACACTTGCTTGCGAGGTGGAGCCTTGTTCTCACTAGGGCTCACTCTACTAAACTCACCGATCTTGCCAAAGCTACTAGCGCCCTTCCCACCTGAAGTAAAGCCTACTCCCGAGCAATCAGTTTCCCTCTTGAACTGACTGATCATCATGCCCAACTGTGGCTCACTGCATGACACCCAACTCAGGATGGACCGGAGGTATGTGTTTTCCTCCCCGGTTTGCATCCTGTCATGCCGATAGTAGGCAATCTCAAGCTCCAACCCCACGCATCGCTCACATGGAGCGGACAAGGTGCTGACTGAGCTGGCCTTCATGGCTTCAGCAAGCTTGGCATTAACTTCTGCCAGCTCAGTTCGCAAGCTAGGACAAAGCTTGCACGCACCTAGCAAAGAAGGCCTCGCCTTCACTTCCTGCAGCTCCTTCTTCAGGGAGGGACACTCTTTGCAATCACCCACCAAGT
Source organism: Coix lacryma-jobi var. lacryma-jobi (assembly GCA_009763385.1). NCBI lineage: Eukaryota > Viridiplantae > Streptophyta > Magnoliopsida > Poales > Poaceae > Coix > Coix lacryma-jobi. Next base: position 116,659,949 of record CM019825.1, on the reverse strand, counting down.
CTAGCCTACTCTTCAGCTCATCATACACCTCAATCAAAGAGGCATACTTGGTTTGCAAGGTGGCAAAGTTTGTCATATGCATCGTGCACTCCTCACACTCCTCCACATCGGTCACCTTCACCTCGGACCTAGCGAACTCAAGCTCCTTAAGCGCCTCATTCATCTTAGCCTTAAACTCGTTGCGCTCTCGGATAGCTCGCTTGAGTTGCTTGTCCTGACCAAGAACTAAGAGAATCGCGCTCACCGGTAAGACGATCGACAAGAGAAGAGGTTGATACCTCAGAAGCATCGTCGTCGTCGTCGGCATCCTTTGCCTGGCACTTGTTGTCCTCTTCGTCCAAGGCCATGGTGCAGAGGCCCTTGGAGGAGTGGCCGATGAAGCAGAGTCCATTGAAGCGTTCTTCTGTCTTTTGCTCGGACCCATCGTCGCTGGAGTCACCGTCGGAGGTCTTCTCACCGTCGCTAATGGTGGCGACGAAGGCAAGCCGACCGGCATCAAAAGCCTTCTCCACGTCCTCTCGGCGATAGCTGCCCTTCTTCTTCTTCCCACCCTTGTTATCCGGCTTGCCCTTGCGCCTGGAGTTGCGGTTCTTGCCGGGGAAGCTCTTATCGTTCTTGGGACAGTTCGCCATGAAGTGGTCCAGATCACCACACTTGTAGCAGCCCTCGCGTGCACCACCACGCCAGCGATTCAGACGGTTGTTGTGAAACCGCGAGAACCGGGTGATGACGAGGGCGAGCTCGTCGTCTCCAAACGCCTCCAACTGCTCCTCCGTGACTGTAAGCAAAGAAGACAAAGAAAACAGAGGAGGTGAAGCGTCAGTAGAGAAAGTCGATCCACCCGTGCCTGAGACCAAAGCCATGGAATGTGAAGATGGGTTCTTCAGCTTGGCCTGAGTCAGGTGATCGATCTCGGTGGACTTGAGCTTGCTGAACAGCTCGTCCACGGTGAGGGTGTCATAGGATGGAGACTCTGTGATGGTCGACACCTTCACCTCCCATACCCTCCGATTCAGGGCGTATAGTAACTTGAGAGCCCTCTCATGATTGTCATAGGGTAGGTTAGCCCGATTGGCACGCATCTTGTTCACAATCGTTTGGAAACGAGCGAACATGGTGTCAATCGTCTCTCCCTCCAACTGAACAAAGTTCTCGTACTCTCGCTTGTAGGTCTCGAAGAGTCTGGTCTTGACCTGAGCGGTCCCTCGTGATAGCTCTGAAGCTTCACCCAGATCTCTCGTGCCGTCTCAAGCTTAGAGACACGCTCGAACTCAGGAAGGGAGATGCTGGCCAAAAGAGCATTACGAGCCTTGGAGTTAGCCTTGTGCTGGTCAATCTGGATCTGACCCACACAAGCCGCAAGGACTACGTACTCAGCATTCTCACATATCTCCCAGACAGAAGATCCGATGCTGTTGAGATAAGCACGCATCCGAATCTTCCAATAGGGATAGTTCGTCCCATCGAAATAGGGAGCCTTGCCGTTCCCTTGATCCATGTCGCCCTTAGGATCCGAAACCGATTAAGGTAGTGTAGATCCCTTAACTGGCTATGATATCAATTGAAGGACCGAATTGGCGACCAGAGGGGGGTGAATGGGAGCCTCAAATTCAACTTTTGAATAGAATGGCCCTTGTCCCAGAAAATCACCCCAAATGCAAAGACTCGAGACGACCGGAGAGTTCAGGACCTACAAGTAGGTGGATACCCTAGGAGATGTCCTAGTGGTACAGCGGAACCCCCGGAGAAACCCCAAAACCAACAGTCAAAGCCCCAGAGCAAAACTGCACACTCTGCAGGTTCGCGGACTGTCCGGAGTTAGGATCCCGGACTGTCCACAGAATGCCGGACTGTCCGACACTGTGAGTCCGGACTGTCCGTCGGCAAAAGACCAGAAACAGAATTTTATCTGAACAAGTTCTGGATGACTCCTTGAAGGACCGAAAGTGCTACCAGAAAGCGACCAGAGGGGGGGGGGGTGAATGGGAGCTTCAAATTTTCCTTTCGGAAACTTGTTGCCACTGTCCCGAGAATCAACCCCAAGAGCAAACCTAGAGCTTGCAAGTGTCCACGACCCTAGATGTAGGGTGGATGCTTCCAAGAAGCACAGCGGGACACTACACAACTGAAGGACCGAAAATGCTAAAGCAGGGCGACCAGAGGGGGGGTGAATGGGAGCCTAAAAATTTCTTCTCAGAAATTCCGGCCTCTGTCCCAACAAAATCAACCCCAAGAGCAAAGCCGACACACGCGATGTCCACGACCCAAGAGAATGGGTGGATGTTCCCTAGGAACACAGCGGGACACCACAAAAGCTCCCTCTTCCAAATCCACGCGAGTCAACTAGTGACAGGATGGAGTTTGGGTAACCTCAACCTCCCCCGAGCAACGCGAGGGGGATTCAGGCTTTTTCGCAAAGCGGGAAGCCCGGTTTCTGTAGAGCACAGAGTCGGGAATCCAACGCAAAAAGCAGATCTCAAATCGGAGCTCGAACGCAAAAGATACGGGCGAAAACGCGCAAACACTGCACTGACCGGACTCTGAGGTGCGTCCGGTCAGTGTCGATCGGACGCGTCCGGTCAGAGAAAAACCTCTCTGGATGCTCTCTGTTCACGACCGGACTCACGGTGATCAAGCGTCCGGTCGTTACAATGAGCGTCCGGTCAAGCACCGAGGAGGCAATGAACAGTGCCTTCAGTGCGTCCGGTCACGCGAAACCCTAGCGTCCGGTCAGAATCTCGCACAGTATTTCGCTCGGCCTTCAACGATCGGACGCACGGGATAGCGTCCGGTCGATATGAGGCGTGCGTCCGGTCAAGTCACGAAGGAGACGCAGAGAACGTGTTCAACGACCGGACTCACGACCAAGCGTCCGGTCGGTGCGACTCGTGCGTCCGGTCACCGCGATGCACCTCTGTTCATCCACCGAATCAACCCGATCTCCCTCAAATCAAAAGCACTAGGGCTTCAACTTCGTGTGAGGGGTCACAAGGATGTTAGTGAGCTACTCCTAAGAGATCATGGCTCGAACCTAACTCCAAATCGGTGAATCGGAGAAAAAGGATGAAGAACGGCAAGAACTTGATCCCAACACTAAATCCGCCCGATCTGTGAGTTCGTGAGGTATTAGAGAAATTCCTTCGGTAGAAAGAAGACTCTCACAAAGCTACACAAGATGGTTCAAACGGATTTGCGAATCTTCCCTCGAAACAAGAATTCTCGTGAAGAACGAAAGAGGGGAAAACGTGCAAACGCGAAGAACAAAATCGCAAGACAAATTAAAGCACGAATTTGATCCTTGGACTCAGAGGAATGGATGATTCATTAAGCACTTGGTGTACGGGCTACAAGCCACTCCAGCAGATCAAAGCTTGGATGGCGAAAAGCTCAAGAACAAGAGCCAACTCTCCCTAACCCTAGCCTACTCTCACAGGAACAAAATGAGAGAGACACCACCAGAGGATTGCCAAGGATGCGGCTGCCCTAGCAGCCCTCTCCATATATATAGGCGCACGTCCTAATGACCAAGGCGCCCTTACATTAAGCACTCATCCCAAATACCCCCCAGGGGTAAAACCGTCCAGACTTGACAGTCTTCATCCGACGGCCACGCCCGCACATCCGGTAGCTTCGCCTCGACGCGACCTCACCCGATGCCGCCACGTGCCGCCACTATCGACCGCCGCGCCTTCTCACCGATAGCTTCGCCGCAACGCAAGCCTCTCGGTGCCGCCACGCGTCGACCGTCCTTTCGGACCAACCCCCTGGTTTTGAGGCCCAAACCAGGCAAACCGGCCACCCCGAGTTTTGAGGCCCAAACTCGGAAACCCGCCACCCCAGGTTTTGAGGCCCAAACCTGGAAACCGTCGATGGTAGCTTTTTGAGGCTCAGCTACCGAACCCGTACCGTAGACGGGATGTGGTTCGCACACCCCGACCACCGGCACCGATGCCGATGCATGTCCAGCCTCCACGCCGGGCACAACGCCTTCGCCTTCCTTCTTGACTCGGCCGACGGCACTTGCGCCGCACGCAAGCCCGTGTCCGACCTCCCGCCAAGCGACACGACTCCAGCGCCTTCCTCCCGACTCGGCCGATGCACCGCACATCCCCATGTGCTCTCGCTCGTCGATGCCACGTGCCAGCTACCACAGCTGGTCCTCTGGCCCTCTGGTCCATCAGTCCAAGCCTCCCGTCCGCCTTTCACCGCTCGGTTCGTCGGCATGGCACGTCCGCCGCACGGCACGCCCATCCTTCACCGCACCCGGTCCGTCAGCACGGCACGGCTCAACTTGACCTTCACCTCGCCATAGACCACTGTCTCCGAGCTCCACACCTGCACATCAACACAGCCAAGAGACACATGTCGCACACACACACCAACCCAGAAACACCACACAACTCACACCACCGGTTAGTCATAAGCATTAAGCGCATAGCAAATAATGACTCAACCGGGTAAAAGCCTCAAACCTTCCTCAACACAGTCAATCATTCATCATATGTATTCTCAATCTCCCCCTTGATGAATGCATTGACTGACAATAAAATCAAAAAGGAAGGGTTTGAAGGCCAGTCTCACTCAAGTGCCCAAAAGCCAGGTAAAAGCAAACACAAGGCCACTTGAGAGAGGGAGGATCATGAATACTCCAAATAAAAGCTCTCGGTCCCAAAAGAAATGGGAAAAGCGGGCAAAGCCTCCACATAACCGAAGAGTCAAGAGAAGACAAGAGTTTCATGAATCCCAAAAGGCACTCGAAAACCAATCTCAAAAATTGTCAAACAATCATCACAAAAAGAAACCAAGGTACTTATCCACTTGGATTCACTTGGGTTACTCCCCCTTACTTGGGTTTCTAAATTTCCCCCCCTTGCTTGGGTTTCTAAATTTCTCCCCCTTGATGATTGAATTGACAAAAAGCTAAGCACAAGAGATGGTTTGAGATACCAACACCGAAAGCTTGGTCCCCAAAGACATGGGCAACGGCTCGACGCAACCAAGCGAAGGATCGGAGCAACAACTCAACAAAGAGCAAAAGACTTGGTTCCCAAAGACATGGGCAACGGCTCGACGCAACCAAGTCAAAAATGAGCTAGTCCTCAAGAAGAGGCAGAAGAGGGCTCAACACTGCTAGCTCAAGGCTCGACACCAAATGAGGCTGAAACAGCGCATAAGAAGCAAAACTGCTAGTCCCTCAAGATAGAGGCACAGAGGCTCAACACAACTAGCAGAAAATTTGATACCATTCAAAATCAGCCACAAATTGGTGAAAACAGCTAGTTCCTCAAGACAGAGGCAGAATGGCTCAACACAGCTAGCTGAGGGCTCCAATCCAATCAAAAATACCAAGCAAAAACTGCTAGTCCCTCAAGAGAGAGGCAAAACGGCTCAACACGACTAGCAGGCTCGATACCAATGCCTTACGGCCAAACATGCTCCCCACCAATTGAAAGCCAATCGAAGGACCGCAAGGAAGGTTCAATTCCAATTGAAAAAGCCCAAAGAAAAGGCTCAAGGTGAAATGGAGCACAAACACTCGGAGCACGTGGAGAAGCAGCAAGACAAAAGCAACTCCCCCTGAAAGCAAGCCTATATACAAAAGCTAGGCAATACAGCTCAAGACATCAATTGCATTCCATACCGGAAGATGGATACCAATTGGAACACATAAAAGAGCTATACCGAGTGAAGATACCAATTGAAGAAGAAACCAAAAGAGCTAAAATTCCCCCTCGCTCAAAGCTCTCCCCAAAATGCATGACTCTCCCCTTTGTGCCAACACTCAAGCTCCCCCTTGAAAACAGCTTCTCCCCCTTGACAAAAGGGAACATGCTGAGGGGTTTTGACATTTTTCACAAAATTGACACAAACACAAGACAAGTCATCCAAAAGCATATGGGGGCAGTGAGAAGCATTAAAAGAGCCCGAAACCAATTGAAGGTGACCACAAAGAATATCGGAGCTGGGGGTATGCACACTAAGCTAAAAATGCATGAAATGCACAATGCAACAGCTTCAAGTGTATAGCAATCAGAATGAAAAGATGCTCAAAAAGAGTGCTGCCCTGAAAATGTAGCAATCAATACAAATGCTAGCTAAGGCTCAAACTGATCAAATGAATACGAAATATGAACAATTAAGCATATGAGCAGTTTTAAGCCATTCGAAAAGGTGTTCACCACTAAAATAGCACTTAGCATGGATAGACAGGAAATCAACCAAGTGCTAACTCAGGTATAAAAGGTGAACTACCCCTAGCAAAGTTCAATCATCATGCAATAGAATGAAGCATAGACTTGTGTTATTTTTTTTTCAAATTTTATTGGAGTTTGCAGCGGTATTAACACAAGTTCATATTAAAGCATGTGATTGCGAGAGGTTGAAAGCATGGTCATTGCCTAACTTTTCAACCGGGCTAAGCCTATGCAAGAAAAGCAATCAGAAGCTTAAAGCACCGGTTTCGGTCTTACACTACACGGCTCAAGTTTAACTCAAATGTGCAATGAGAAACAGTCTCGATACCGTGAGGTGCTGACACATGCAATCCCATCTCGATCTTTTCATTTCACTAATACTTGGATCAAGATTTTAAGCACAATGTACATATGAACAATCCAAGCAAGTGAATGACTCAGTGCAAGAGACATAGCAACCTAGCATACAAAAGATAGCATAAGTGATCTCAACACATCCTACCCATGCTAGTTGCCAATCTCAATGGTGAACAAATTAAAGGTTTCATAGTTGATTAGTCAAGTTCACCATTTGCAAAAATAGCTTAGCTCATAACATGTATCAAGTGATCAAAAAGAGCCTAAGCTACAAGCATCATCATGAATAAACAGGGCATACCAAAAAGAGCATAGTCTCATTTTCATTACTATATACATGAAGCTCTAAAATGCAAGATGTACATGATGAAATGCATGCAAAAGCTAGTCTATCAAAAACTAAGCAAAAACTAGCCTAAGAGTAAAGACCCAAAACAAAAGGGGGTATCGGAGAAGACCAACTAAGATACAACAAGCAAAATGCTTCCCCAACTAAAAGGGAAACACACATCCAGCTCACAAGCGAAGAGCCAGGAAATGCTCAAGCGACAGGCAGCAAAATCCACATCGGAAAGACCACACAGCAGAAAAGGGGTTGAAGAAGAAGTGTACCAAAAACCGAACTCAGAAGTGTGTCGGAGGTACCTCATGAAGCACATGACCGCCTGCTGGTGTGATGCCCGAGGGGACGCCTGATGCTGCTGAACTCCGGGGCGCCTGCCTCGCCGAAGTCGCCTCCCCCTCGCCTGATGCTGTCGCTCCCCCAGGTGCTGCTAGTGCTCGCTAGAGAGCTGCTCGAACGGAACCCTAAGTCGTGGAAGAAGTGGGATCGGGTCCGTGAGCCGAAATGCTCTCTCCAGGCTCCTGTTCTCCTGCACACTCAAAAGCAGAAGAAAACACAAGGCATTGTCTCGTCCAGTGTGACCTCAAGGTCTCCACGAAAACGGTTAGTCACATAAAAGCATAAGGTAAGCTCTCAACAAAAAGAGGTCTACCCATGAATGATACCGCAAGGAGATATGAATCCAAACTAGACAAGACTACCATGCAACAGGATAAAGCACTATGGAGCAGAATGCATCCTAAGGACATGATTAACTCAAACGCAGCCTAAACCTCAACACATGCTACAATGCAAGATAATGATAGCAATAGATCCAAAAGCATGTAACATGATAAAATCGAGGAAAGACTAGTGCTCAAACTAATCATATCAACAGGATACATGTAGCTAACCAAAACTAGCACCTGAAAAGTGACACCTAATGAACATCACACCTCTACAAGTAAAGCTCATGGAGAGGTATGGTAAAACATGGCATAATGTTCATAAGGATCACAGACTAGCATGAAAAGTGGATAATCCACAAAAGCTATACACAAAGCTAGCAAGACATGATATACAAGATAGCACATGCTAGACTAAAGCAAAACATGATACAAAAGAAAATGTACATGTAAAAGCTATACAAGTAAGCACATGAAGAACCATCTCATACCACAAGACATAAATCATGGATGAACAAGGTATGAGTGTATAAGAAAGCTCACCAAGCTATACAAACCTCTTTGGAGGCAAATCTAAGCGGGATGCAGAGAACCATCAAAACTTGATCACATCTAAAAGATCAAGCTCCATTCGGCGCATGTCCTCCACCCCGCGTCCTCATATCTTTCTTGGCCTTGCCAAGTTCACGTATACGATCCTCCGTTGAATGCTCATCATCTCCTAGGAAGTCCAGCAAAGCTTCCACCTCACGTTCCACCTCAAGAGTCGTACTCCTCCTTCTTGCCAAAATGTCGTCCTCGATCATATGTCCAAGACTCAAACCTAAGGACAAAGACACACTGGAAGAAGAACTTGGTGCCATCTCGAAAAGCACCGTTAGTGTTAGCCAAAACACAAGCTCAACACCTCGACAAGCAAAGTCGGAAACAGAACCGCTCTCAAAAAGGGTCGCCTTCGCGGATCCGGAACCGGTTAAGGTAGAGAGATCCTTAACTGGCTCCGATACCAATTGAAGGACCGAAAATGCTAAAGCAGGGCGACCAGAGGGGGGGTGAATGGGAGCCTAAAAATTTCTTCTCAGAAATTCCGGCCTCTGTCCCAACAAAATCAACCCCAAGAGCAAAGCCGACACACGCGATGTCCACGACCCAAGAGAATGGGTGGATGTTCCCTAGGAACACAGCGGGACACCACAAAAGCTCCCTCTTCCAAATCCACGCGAGTCAACTAGTGACAGGATGGAGTTTGGGTAACCTCAACCTCCCCCGAGCAACGCGAGGGGGATTCAGGCTTTTTCGCAAAGCGGGAAGCCCGGTTTCTGTAGAGCACAGAGTCGGGAATCCAACGCAAAAAGCAGATCTCAAATCGGAGCTCGAACGCAAAAGATACGGGCGAAAACGCGCAAACACTGCACTGACCGGACTCTGAGGTGCGTCCGGTCAGTGTCGATCGGACGCGTCCGGTCAGAGAAAAACCTCTCTGGATGCTCTCTGTTCACGACCGGACTCACGGTGATCAAGCGTCCGGTCGTTACAATGAGCGTCCGGTCAAGCACCGAGGAGGCAATGAACAGTGCCTTCAGTGCGTCCGGTCACGCGAAACCCTAGCGTCCGGTCAGAATCTCGCACAGTATTTCGCTCGGCCTTCAACGATCGGACGCACGGGATAGCGTCCGGTCGATATGAGGCGTGCGTCCGGTCAAGTCACGAAGGAGACGCAGAGAACGTGTTCAACGACCGGACTCACGACCAAGCGTCCGGTCGGTGCGACTCGTGCGTCCGGTCACCGCGATGCACCTCTGTTCATCCACCGAATCAACCCGATCTCCCTCAAATCAAAAGCACTAGGGCTTCAACTTCGTGTGAGGGGTCACAAGGATGTTAGTGAGCTACTCCTAAGAGATCATGGCTCGAACCTAACTCCAAATCGGTGAATCGGAGAAAAAGGATGAAGAACGGCAAGAACTTGATCCCAACACTAAATCCGCCCGATCTGTGAGTTCGTGAGGTATTAGAGAAATTCCTTCGGTAGAAAGAAGACTCTCACAAAGCTACACAAGATGGTTCAAACGGATTTGCGAATCTTCCCTCGAAACAAGAATTCTCGTGAAGAACGAAAGAGGGGAAAACGTGCAAACGCGAAGAACAAAATCGCAAGACAAATTAAAGCACGAATTTGATCCTTGGACTCAGAGGAATGGATGATTCATTAAGCACTTGGTGTACGGGCTACAAGCCACTCCAGCAGATCAAAGCTTGGATGGCGAAAAGCTCAAGAACAAGAGCCAACTCTCCCTAACCCTAGCCTACTCTCACAGGAACAAAATGAGAGAGACACCACCAGAGGATTGCCAAGGATGCGGCTGCCCTAGCAGCCCTCTCCATATATATAGGCGCACGTCCTAATGACCAAGGCGCCCTTACATTAAGCACTCATCCCAAATACCCCCCAGGGGTAAAACCGTCCAGACTTGACAGTCTTCATCCGACGGCCACGCCCGCACATCCGGTAGCTTCGCCTCGACGCGACCTCACCCGATGCCGCCACGTGCCGCCACTATCGACCGCCGCGCCTTCTCACCGATAGCTTCGCCGCAACGCAAGCCTCTCGGTGCCGCCACGCGTCGACCGTCCTTTCGGACCAACCCCCTGGTTTTGAGGCCCAAACCAGGCAAACCGGCCACCCCGAGTTTTGAGGCCCAAACTCGGAAACCCGCCACCCCAGGTTTTGAGGCCCAAACCTGGAAACCGTCGATGGTAGCTTTTTGAGGCTCAGCTACCGAACCCGTACCGTAGACGGGATGTGGTTCGCACACCCCGACCACCGGCACCGATGCCGATGCATGTCCAGCCTCCACGCCGGGCACAACGCCTTCGCCTTCCTTCTTGACTCGGCCGACGGCACTTGCGCCGCACGCAAGCCCGTGTCCGACCTCCCGCCAAGCGACACGACTCCAGCGCCTTCCTCCCGACTCGGCCGATGCACCGCACATCCCCATGTGCTCTCGCTCGTCGATGCCACGTGCCAGCTACCACAGCTGGTCCTCTGGCCCTCTGGTCCCTCAGTCCAAGCCTCCCGTCCGCCTTTCACCGCTCGGTTCGTCGGCATGGCACGTCCGCCGCACGGCACGCCCATCCTTCACCGCACCCGGTCCGTCAGCACGGCACGGCTCAACTTGACCTTCACCTCGCCATAGACCACTGTCTCCGAGCTCCACACCTGCACATCAACACAGCCAAGAGACACATGTCGCACACACACACCAACCCAGAAACACCACACAACTCACACCACCGGTTAGTCATAAGCATTAAGCGCATAGCAAATAATGACTCAACCGGGTAAAAGCCTCAAACCTTCCTCAACACAGTCAATCATTCATCATATGTATTCTCAACAACTCCAAAAACCCAACGCAAAATACGAAAACCAAAACCGTCAACGGACGAACAAACTGCGGATGAAACAGTGCAAGTTAGTACTGACCGGACTCTGCAAGCGTCCGGTCACGAGGCACCGGACGCATCCGGTCACCCAAAACTCGTTTTGGATCCTTTCTGTTTCTGACCGGACTCACTGAGTTGGAGCGTCCGGTCAGAAGCCGAGCGCCCGGTCGACAGCAAAAGATCGGATGAACAGTACCGGTGATGCGTCCGGTCAAAACTCAGCTGAGCGTCCGGTCAAGTCTAAAACACACTGTTCGCTGGCACGTTCAACAACCGGACTCTGGATGTGCGTCCGGTCAACCCATGCCAAGCGTCCGATCACCCCGAAACTTCACTGTTAACTCACCGATTCGACTCGATCTCACCCAAAACAAATCCTCTAGGTATCAAACTTGGTGAGATGAGTCACCAGGAGGATAGTGAGCTATCTCTAAGAGATCATGGCTCGAACCTATCTCCAAATCGATGAATCGAAGAAATTCGGGGAAAGGGAGGAAAACTTGACCCGAAATGAAAATCGATCGAACTACTAGGTCGTGAGGTTAGAGGAGAATTCCTTTGGTGAAAAGAAGTGCCTCACGATCTAGAACATCTCTGTTCAAACGGAATCACAAACGATGCAACGAACAGAGAGATCGAACGACGGGAAACTCGTGGAGAAAAGCAATCTGCGAAGAACACGAACAAAACACGAATCACAACCACGAATTTGCAACCGTGTGGCTACCACACGCTACAATAGTGAGATTACGGTCTCACTTCCTCAAAATCTCACAGACACAGAGGTATTGTTCTCTTCTATGTGGATCTCAGGTTCGCTACAGCAGGGATGTGGGAGAGCAGGAAACCCTAGCTATGAAAGAGCAAATGACTGAGATCGATGGGGAGGTGGGTGTCTCCCCCTACTTATCCTAATTCTAACTATTCCTAATTCCCACTCTACCCCTAACTACTTACAGAGCGAACCAGCTAAACCCTAAGGTTATTCTGGACCAACTCGATGGTAGGTGGATCCGACGGCCACACCCGCACAAATGGTAGCTTTGCCTCGACGCAACCTCACCGATTGCCGCCACGTGCCGCCACCGCTCTGCGTCCTTTTCACGAACTCTGCCCCCGGTTTTGAGGCCCAAACCGGGAAACCAGCCTTCACAGCCAACCCCTGGTTTTGAGGCCCAAACCGGGAAACCAGCCCACCAACGTCTGAGTTTTGTGGCCCAAACTCAGCAAACCCGCAGCACCCAGGTTTTGAGGCCCAAACCTGGAAACCGTCCTCAGCCCGAGTTTTGTGGCCAAACTCGGAAACCATCAGTGCCCAGGTTTTGAGGCCCAAACCTAGAAACCGTCCACCCGATGGTTTTTCTCTGGCTCTACCACCAAACCGAAGCTGTAGAGGGGATGCACCGCCCGTGCACCCCGTCCACCGACACGTGTCCCCAAGTCCACAACTCAGGCAACACATGACCGCAAGTCTTCGCTCGTCGCTGTCCCAGGCTGTCAGCCACCACAGCTGATCCTCGGGCCACCGGTCCCTCAGTCCAAGACTCACGTCCGCCCTTCGCCACTCTCGGTCCATCGGCACGACACGTCTCTACTTGACCTTCACCTTGCCTCTGATCACTGTATCCGTGCTCGACACCTGCACAACACAAGCCAAAGAACATGCGCATCATCCCAGTTGACAATCACTCATCACTCAGAGACTCGGCATACACCCATGTATCCGCAATCTCCCCCTTGATGAGTGCATTGTCAACTACTCACACCTGTCCTCAGGCTGAGTTTTGTGGCCCAAACTCAGAAACCCGCGAGCCCCAGGTTTTGAGGCCCAAACCTGGAAACCGTCCACGTCGAGTTTTGAGGCCCAAACTCGGAAACCGGCCACCTCGAGTTTTGAGGCCCAAACTCGGAAACCGTCGAGGGTAGCTTTTCGAGGCTCAGCTACCGAACCCGCGCCGAAGACGGGATGTGGTTCGCACACCCCGAGTTCCAGCACCGATGCCGGAGCATGTCCAGCCTCCACGCCGGGCACAGTGCATTCGCTATCCTTCTCGGCCTCCCGCCAAGTGTCACGACGCTATCACCTTCCTCCCGACTCGGCCGATGCACCGCACATCCCCATGTACTCTTGCTTGTCAACGCCACGTGCCAGCTACCACAGTTGGTCCTCAGGTCTCCCGGTCCGTCGGTCCAAGCTCCACGTCCGCCCTTCACCGCTCCCGATCCGTCGGCACGGCACGTCCCTTCTTGACCTTCACCTCATCTTAGACCACTGCCCGAGCTCCGCACCTGCACATCAACACAACCAAGAGACATGTTGCCCGTTGATCGATCACTCATCACTCGGGAAGGGAACTACAAGGGCACATATCAACCTTGTGTTCGCAGCAGCCATCTCCAGTAAAATTCAGTTCATCTCCTTAATCCAAATTTTGGTGTAAACACGCATGTCGGCCTATCTTCAGAGCATGGGTGCCTCTATATGGGAGATTTGCAACAAGGAAGATTACGTGGTCTTGACTGCTCGTGTGACTCAGTTGCAGATCGATGAGCACGATACCAATAGCCGAGCCTCTAATGCTCTTTTCTCCTGTTTGAGCATGTCTGAGTTTGATCGCGTTTCTCATCTCCCCATGACTCGTGAGATTTGGGCGACTGTGACGGAACGACCCTAATCCCATGGCCCACGTGTCCCTGTCAACCTCTGACAGCCGAACCCATGTTCCATGTGATTAAGACCTGTTCGTCACCGGGCTACATCAGTGCCCAATGTCCGCAGGATCATCTCACAATTTGGTTACAGCATTGCATACTTTTACAAATAACATCGGAATAAAGAGCGGAAGACTTAAATAACATTAGTTTTACAAAGCAGGGTTCCAAATAGAAATGAAGGTGCAGTTATTACAAACCAAGTTCTGATATTAGAAATAGACATAGGCAACATAGTGGAGAACAGCAAAGATACTTATAATCACCCAGCCCGCGGGTGTACAACTATTCTTCGGCCTCATCGGCCTCTTCCTGGACGATGGTCACGCAGCAGGGTGCAAGACACATCGGGGACTCTGTCATACCTGCAGCATGGGTAACAAACCCTGAGTACTGGGGTACTCAACAAGACTTACTCAACAAACCCTGGCATTTTATTGCAAAGTCTAATTCAATAAGCATTGCTAAGCATTTTTCAAATACTTTTGAAAAGCAGGTATCGGGTGTATCAGTGGTTAAGGTGGATAGTGCATCAATTAGGATAACACAAAACTCCTATAAACCTAATGCAATAATTTAACTCAAAAGCATTTAAGGAAATCATTTTATAAATTCAAGGAAAGGGTTAAATGCACCGGGGCTTGCCTTGAAGAGCAAAGAGGGCAGGCTCGAGGGCGGCAGGGCAGTTGTCGGAGCTCGGGGTAGCCTCAGGGACAGGTTCGTCGGCGGCTGCCTCGATCTTGACTCCTTCTTCGCTAACTATACGAATGCAATGATGCATGCACATGAGTATGCTAGCATGAACAATGCAAAAACAGGGCATACAACATGAACCCTATTCCCTTTTTCTATTTTTCTTAATTATTTAAAAAGGTCATTTTATGAAGTTGCTCCAAAAATTACCAAATTAATCACATAAGTTCATTATGGTGTAGATAGATGGCAAAACAAATTTCATAATTTTTGGAGGTCATTAAGGTGCTCAAATAAAATCAGACATTAATTAACAGAAGGCACTATTAACAATTAAAGATAAATGCTCAAAAATCAACTTGCTCCAAAAGACTTCAAAATTTCACCAAAGACTAAACATGGCATAGGAAGCTCACAAAAATTTATCTCATGATTTTTGGAGTTATAAATAATTTTCTAAAAATCCAAAACCATCCATTTATTAATTAAAAGAGGGATTTTACATTTTCAAATTCTTGCAGAAAAGTCAAGTTTCATATTTTTCTAAAATACTACACAGTGCATGGAGCATACCATAATTTTATCAGGATTTAAGGAACAACAAATTAATTCACACAAAAAAGAGAAAACAGCACACTATTCACACTCTTTCAAAAAGGAAAAAGAAAAGAGTGTTGTGCTCCTTCCTTGCAGGGGCTCGGGCGAATCGCGGCGAGGCGGACAGCAGGGCTCGGGCGAGACGGAAACAAGCGTTTCGTCCGAGGCCTGGCCGGGAGGCTCGGGCGAAGCGGAGACAAGCGTCCGTCCGAGGCCTGGCCGGTAGGCTCGGGCGAAGCGGAGACAAGCGTCTGTCCGAGGCCTGGCCGGTAGGCTCGGGCGAAGCGGAGTGGAAGCAGAGACCGGGGCTTCGAGTGCTTACCACGGGTCGGAGGCAGGGCTCGGCTGCTTCGAGGGAGCGCGGTTCGCAGGCGTGCTCGAGGGTGTGGCTCGAGGGTGAGGCTCGACACGTGCTCGAGGGTGAGGCTCGAGGGTGAGACTCGAGGGTGAGGCTCGACACGTTCTCGAGGGTGAGGCTCGAGGGTGAGGCTCGACACGTGCTCGAGGGTGAGGCTCGAGGGTGAGGCTCGAGGAAGGAGACGGCCGCGGCGGCACTCCGGCGATTCGGCGATCCTGCGCAACACACGAGACCGCAAGGGCCTGGTTAGAGTCGCGCGGAGCCAAGGAAGCTGACACAGGGGTCAGGGGAAGATGATCGTGGCCGGAGAGGTAGTATTTGACGAACCCGTGTTCACCGGTGTTTCGTCGGAGTTTGGGAAGATGGGGTTACGCCGGGCGATTGGAGGCGGGGGAGGTAAAATTGAGGGGCTGGGAAGCTTCGCGAGCTCAAGGCGGAGCTTTTGGGCTAGGTGGTTGAGCGGCGGGAGCTTCGGAGTGGGCTGGCGACGGCGGCGGAGATGAGTGAGGAGCTCGGACTCCGGCGGTCCCTTTTATAGGCACGGTCGGGGACGGTAGAGAGCACGGGATGGTGTGGATGAGCTCGGCCGAAGCGTGCGCACTCGATTGCAAGCCGGCGGGAGGACGGGCGTGCACCCAGGGCCTGGGCAAAGGCTTGCCGGTGACGGCCACGTGGCGGCGCTGTGCAGGGAACAGTGGGGGACGGGCGCGGAGGTCAGCGCTCGCGCGTGCGGGGGCAGAATGATCACGGGGTCAGCGGCGGCAGGTTGGAGGCGCGCATGCGGCTGCCAGGCACGCGGCGTGCGCAGTGCCGGCGAGGCGCCATGGCCGGGCCCCCCCTGCTCTGTGCCGGCTAGAGGTAGGGGATGAACAGGGCTAGGTCTAGGTTTTGACTTTCTGTATTTTGCAAATTACTTCCAAAACTTGAACTGAACAGCAAAAACTCAAAATACCAAAGTTGTGCAGAAAAAGGAGATCTACAACTTTGTCAAAAAGAATATTTTCAAAATTCAAATAGTTTTTGGACCACATTTGAAAACAGAAAAGGGAACACTTTTGGGATTTGAATAAATTCAAAATTACTTTTGATTTTACATTGAAAGTTGGAAATCTGTAAATATGAAAGTTATTCCTTTTATCAAAACCTACAACTTTGCTAATATACCCTTTTTCTGAAACTCAACAGTTTTTAAATAAATTTTGAAAACTGAAAAGGGGACAAAAACTGGAATTTGAATGAATTTGGATTTACTTCAAACTTTGTACAGAAACTTGAAAATTTGTAAATACCAAAGTTGTTTCTCTTGGCCAGATCTACCACTTTGCTTTTTGGACCAACCTCAAATTTTGAATAATTTTTGAATTACAAAAAGAGGGATAAAATCCAGGGTTTGGAAATCAGGGTTTTGCAAAGGGATTTGAAATCTGATTTTGATTTTTGAACTTTGGCCAACACAACAAAACTTCAAGACATCCAACTGAACAAGAATTACACAAAGCTAGGCACAGAGGTGAAATTACCATTTTTGCCCTTATAGGAAGATTTGGGCTTTTAGGGTTTTTGAAAGGTTAATTATAGTTAAACACCAGAGGTGTTACAGCGACCCTCATGCGCTTTCATGAGGGAACCACTCAAGTCAAATCCCATCTCTACGAGTCGCACAAGTGGGAGTATGAGAACTTTCGACACATGCCTGGCGAGAGCATAGAAAGTTTATTCGCTCGCTTTCAGGTGATTGTCAATAGGATGAGGGCTAACAAGGAGCTGTTGCCTTTCGACGATCATGAGAGGGCTCTCAAGCTTTTACACACTCTCGATCGATCGGTGTGGGACTCAAAGGTTCAGACGATCATCGAATCACCTAACTATGAGACCCTCACATGCGACGAGCTCTTCAGTAAGCTCAAGTCCAGTGAGATTGATGCCATGGCGAGGGCTTCTTATGAAAATCCTTCTGGCCCGTCGATGGCTTTGCTTTTTGGCTCTTCTGCTAACCCCTCTCGAGGTTTTGCTTTGTCTTCTCTTCTTTCTATCACAGAGGAGCAGCTGGAGTTCATGGGAGACGACGAGTTGGCTTTGCTTGCCAACCGGTTCTCGCAGTTCCACAACAACCGCATGAACCGACGTCGTGGAGGAGGACGCGCTGGGTGTTTCGAGTGTGGCGATCCGGACCACTTCATCGCCAACTGCCCAAAGAAGAATAAGCAAGTGGCGGGCAAGGGCGATCGTGGCCACAAGTACCACTTTGGCTGGCACAAGGAGAAGCACGTTCCTACCAAGCACAAGTGGAAGGGCGACTTCAACAAGGAGTACATCAAGAAGAAGTACATGGAGAAAGCCCAGGCCGAGCAACGTGCTTTCTTCGCCAAGCTCAGCGACGTCGATGACTCGGATGACGACTCCGCTGCTTCAAGCGACGACGAGTCTGAGAAAAAGAAGAAGATCGAGGACAAGTTGAACGGCCTCTGCTTCTTCGCCGACAAAGAGGGCGTTTGCACCATGGCCCTTGGCAAGGAGGTCGACAGCCAGCTGGAGGAGATCCCACAGAACGACGACGACGACGACACCACCTAGGTAAAACGATTGGAGGACATTTGGTTGGTGGATTCCGGGTGTTCAAGGCACATGACCGGAAATGCCAAGTGGTTCTCCAGTCTTAGTCCAGTTGTTGGAAAGGAGTTTATCACCTTTGGCGACAATAGCAAAGGTAAAGTGTTGTCTCGTGGGTCGGTGCGATTTAATGAGCACTTTGTGTTGCGTGATGTTGCTCTTGTCTCTAACTTGCATTTTAACCTTCTTTCTGTTTTGCTACTTTTCGATGATGACTATGAGATTCATTTTAAGCCGAATCTCAGTCGTATTTTGGATCCTCAGGGCAATCTTGTATGTTTAATTTCGCCCTTTGGGAAAGTCTTTCGTGCGAATTTCTCGGAGTCGTTTGGAATTTCTCGTTGTCTTTTGGCTGGACCTTCCTCCTCTGATCTCTGGAAGTGGCATAGGAGACTAGGACATTTGAGCTTTGACTTGCTTGCAAGGCTTAGTTCACTTGGCCTAATCCGAGGATTGCCCAAGTTGTGCATGGAGAAGGATCTTGTTTGCCATTCTTGTAGACATGGGAAAATGGTAGCCGCTCCCCACCATCCTGTGAATCAAGTTATGACCAAACGCCCTGGAGAGCTTTTACACATGGACCTTGTCGGTCCGGCTCGGGTGAGCTCGGTTGGGGGGAAGTGGTATGTGCTTGTTGTTGTCGATGACTTTTTGAGATATTCGTGGGTTTTCTTTTTAGCCGAGAAAACTAAGAATTTCTCTTTTGCTCGCAATCTGATTTTGCGTCTTCAGAATGAGTTCCCTATGAACTTGATGCGAGCTATTCGTAGTGATAATGGTTCCGAGTTTAAGAATTCGGATTTTGAGAAGTTTTGTGATTCTTTGGGTTTAGAGGATCAGTTTTCTTCCCCCTACACACCGCCACAAAATGGTGTTGTGAAGAGGAAAAATCGAACCCTTGAAGAGATGGCCAGGACGATGCTCGATGAGCATAGGACTCGTAGGCGGTATTGGGCCGAGGCTATGAACACTGCATGCTATATTTCCAATCGCATTTTTCTCCTAGCTTTCTTGAAAAAGACTTCTTATGAGTTGCGTTTTGGAAAACAGTCCAAAGTGAGTTATTTTCACTAATACAACGCAAGGCTATAGTAACACCAACTTGTGTTACTATAGGATGGAAAACGTGTTACTAGCTCTCTTAGTAACACATTTTTTTTGTGTTCCAATTGGTCGTGTTACTATAGAGTGGTTTATTGTAACACATACTTGTCTACAGGAACATTTTTTTATGTTACAATGATTTTTGTTGTAACACTTTTTTTATTCTAGTAACACTTCACATTATGGCACAATACATGGTTTGTAACACATTTCTTTATCCATTGGATCACTTGCCAAGTGTTACAATGATTCTTTGATGTAACCCTCCTATTAGTTCTAGTAACACTTCTACATGAAGGTTGAGCACAATATCGGACATAGGATCACATTTTGTCATGGAATATTCGGCAAAATTCGAACCAAAAATTCAAAAAATTAGGGAAAAAATTTTTATCGTGGGAGGGGGCCCACTAACCAGCCACACTACCCATCTCTACTCCCTCAATATTTTTTCATGATTTTTTCACACTTTGCATCAACCAAGATTTGAACCAACGACCTCTCACACACGTACGCATAACCTCCACGACCACTCCACCGATTTGTCACTTGTGTCTATATTCTATTTCAGTTACCCTCATATTATACTAAACCGTATGTAAATTACTTGTTTAAGGCTCTAAACAAATTCAAACCAAAAAGTTGTTAACTACAAAGTTTCGTAACTTTTTGAGATCTACACTTTTTGTTTAGGAAGTTTCTCCATCCAAGGTCATTTACAAAATTTAAATTTAAAATTTCAGAAATTTCAAATGTAGTTTTCATTAACAAGATGATTTCAAATTAAAATATTATCAACTGCAAAGTTTCATAACTTTTTGAGATCTACAACTTTCATTTTGGTCATTTTTCCATCTGAGGTATTTTAAAAATTTGAATCTCAAAATTTTTAAATTCAAATGTAGTTTTGAATGATAATATGATTTCAAATTAAAAAGTTGTCAACTACAAAGTTTCATAACTTTTCAAGATCTACAAGTTTCATTTTGGTCATTTCTCCATCCGAAGTGTTTTGAAAACTTCGAATTTTAAATTTTTAAAATTCAGACGCAATTTTGCATGACAAGATGACTTCAAATTAAAAAGTTATCAATTATAAACTTTCTTGATGTCGACTAAAAAGAGCAAATTCTTGATGAACCCATATGGCGGTAGGTTAGTGTGTTCATACAACAAAGTAAAAAAATATCTATATTACTTCTATTTAATTTTACATTTTTTATTTTGTTTTTTCTTCTCCATTGTACTTGTTCTTCTTATGATATAGCTCCGTCTAGTGCGTCTCTTCATCTCGGCCTAATAAATTAACAACATGCTCTAGTATTGAACTGACCTTTTGATGCGGCTACTCAATGCTAATGGTTCCCATATAATGACCATGATGTGATTGCCTAACAGTTGCCTATAAATAGGAAGGTCTACATGTATTTTCTTTTGTAACACTTGAACTGAAACATTATTTTGTGTTACTAGATGCATATATTTGTAACACATTTTATATGTGTTCCACTTATATGTTACAACATAGTACACTTTTGTAACATTTTTCTTGTAACATTAATTTTGTGTTACTGTAATTGTTATTAGTAACACCTTTTTTTAAAAAAATATTTTGTGTTATAACCGAAGTCTGTAACACACTATTTTATGTTACTATGAAATTTTACTAGAACACATTAATGAATATGTTACATAAAAGTGTTACAATATCCCTATTGTGTAGTAGTGTTTAGAGTTTTTGGTTGCCACTGTTTTATACTCAAGAAAGGCAACTTGGACAAGTTTGAGTCTCGTTCTTCTGACGGTGTATTTTTGGGTTATGGCACTCATACTCGTGCATATCATGTACTTAACCTTGATACTAACCGAGTCATGGAGACATCCGATGTCACCTTTGACGAGACCATGGTTTGTCCTTCTTCTAGATTTGAGCGTGCAGGTGATCATGAGGTTGGAGAACCTCTTTTTGATGACGAGGATGAAGGTGCTGAAGGGATGGATGATCCAGCACCACCTCCACCTGCTGTGCCACAAAGAGCGGCCTCTACTACCACTCACGGCTCCGATCCTTCTTCTTCGACAACTTGGGGGCTGTGGGATCCACCACCTCGAGCGGTACCTTTTGTACCCGAGGAGGCACCAGCTGCTATTGTGGGGGAGGTCACGTCAGTTCGGGAGGCGCCACAACACATCCAGCGCCAACACCCGCCTCAACAGATGATCAGCAGCATCGGCGAACGTGTCACTCGGTCAAGGTCACAACAAATCTCTCACTTTGCTCATTCGGCATTTGTTGCTGATTTTGAACCCTGAGATGTTGGACATGCTTTATCTGATCCGGATTGGGTTAATGCCATGCATGAGGAGTTAGAAAATTTTGAGAGAAATCGGGTTTGGGTTTTGGTTCCACCTCCTCCTGAGTGTCACCCTATTGGGACAAAATGGGTTTTCAAAAACAAACAAGGAGAGGATAGCCACATTGTGAGAAACAAGGCCAGACTTGTAGCCCAGGGGTATAGTCAGAAGGAGGGGATAGACTATGCGGAGACTTTTGCTCCTGTAGCTCGTTTGGAGGCAATTAGGATACTCTTGGCTTTTGTTACACCCAAAGGTTTTAAACTTTTTCAAATGGATGTCAAGAGTGCCTTCTTAAAAGGCTACATAGAAGAAGAGGTGTATGTGAAACAACCCCCCGGTTTTGAAAATCCCAAGTTTCCAAACCATGTTTTTAAACTTCACAAAGCTTTGTATGGTTTGAAACAAGCCCCTAGAGCCTGGTATGATAGGTTGAAAACCTTTTTGCTTGCTAAGGGTTTTAAAATGGGATGTGTGGATAAAACATTTTTTCTTCTCAAGCAAGACAATGACACTCTCTTGGTCCAGATTTACGTGGATGATATCATTTTTGGTGGTTCTTCTCACGCTTTGGTTGCCAAGTTTTCAGATCTTATGAGCAGGGAGTTTGAGATGAGCATGATGGGCGAGTTGACATTCTTCCTCGGGTTGCAAATCAAGCAATCCCGAGAAGGGACGTTTGTGCACCAGGGCAAGTACACTAAGGACATCCTGAAGAAGTTCGATATGGGTGAGGCCAAGCCTCTTCCAACACCCATGTCGACCACGACGGCCCTGAATGCGGACAAGGATGGAGAAGCTGTGGACCAGAAGGAGTACCGAAGCATGATCGGGTCGCTGCTGTACCTGACGGCGACACGCCCGGACATTCAGTTCGCGATGTGTCTTTGCGCGCGCTTTCAGGTGTCGCCGCGCACCTCTCACCGTCAGGCGGTCAAGCGCATTATGAGGTACCTTCGTTTCACTCCAGAGTTTGGGATTTGGTATTCTGCTTCCTCCACCCTCTCCCTTTGCGGATATTCTGATGCCGATTTTGCTGGTTGCCGACTTGATCGCAAGTCCACTTCTGGGACTTGTCAGTTTATTGGTTCTTCTCTTGTATCTTGGTCCTCTCGCAAGCAGTCTAGCATCGCCCAGTCTACCACAGAGGCTGAGTATGTTGCTGCGGCTAGCTACTATTCTCAATTGCTTTGGATGATGGCCACTTTGCGTGATTTTGGTCTGAGCTTTTCTTGCGTTCCCTTGCTTTTTGACAGCACCAGTGCTATTAGCGTTGCTAAGAACCCCGTGCTGCATTCTAAGACCAAACACATTGATGTGCGCTTTCATTTTTTGCGAGACCACTATGAGAAGGGTGATATCGACCTTTGCCATGTCGATACTCATCATCAGTTGGCAGATATTTTTACCAAACCTTTGGACCAATCAACCTTTGCCAGGTTGAGAGGTGAGCTTGGTGTGTGTTTCCCCTTTTAGATGGGGGAAAAATTTTGTCTATTGTATCATAGACTGACCTCTTTTCTTGTTTTGTTTTTGGATAGGTTAGTCTTTGCATTTTCATCATGCATCTTTACTTTCTGAGCTTCATCATTATAATCTTTAGAATGTAACTATGCTCTGTTTAGTATGCTCTGATGCTATATGATGATGCTTGTAGCTTATGCTCTTTCTGATCACTGATACATGTTGTGAGCTGAGCTATTTTATGAATGGTGAATATGCTTAACAAACATAAAATTTGAAATTTGTTCACCATTGAGATTGGCAACTAGCATGTGTAGAATGTGTTGAAATCACTTGTTCTTTTCATATATGCTAGGTTGCTATGTCTCTAGTTCTGAGTCACTCACTTGCTTGGTATGCTCATATTCTGTTATACAATTGAATCAAGTTTTAAGTGAATTGAAAAGATCGAGATGGGATTGCTTGTCAGCACATCACGGTTTCGAGACTGTTTCTCATTGCACATTGAGTTAAACTTGAGCCATGTAGTGTATGACCGAAACCGTTGCTTTAAGCTTCTGATTGCATATGCATAGGCTTAGCTCGGTTGAAAAGTTAGGCAATGACAAGTTTTCAACCTCTCGCAATCACATGCTGAATTTTGAACTTCTGTAATTTCACCGCTGCAACTCCGATAAAATTTGAAAACACAAGTCTATGTTTCTTTTTATAGCATGATGATTGAACTTTACTAGGGGTAGTTCACCTTGTATACATGTTTAGCACTTGTTTGACTTCATGTCTATACATGTTTAGTGCTATTTTGATGGTGAATATTGTTTGGCTAAAACTGCTCACTTTGCTCATATGTTCATATTTCGTATTTGGTGATCAGTTTGAGCCTTTGCTAGCATGATGTGTATGTTGTTGAGTCATCAGATCAGCACTTTGTAGAGTATCTCTTCATTCTATTGACTATATTCCCGAAGCCACTAACTTGCATTTTTGACTCATGCATTTGAAGGGAGAAATTTGCTTGATAGTGCATTATCAACTAAGGGGGAGAAATTTGACAAATCATGCATGTCCTAGTTGTGTGCACTATTGAAGGGGTAGTTTGCTCGTTTGGTTTGGAGCATTTTTCCAATTGGTTCAGAGCATTTTTGGTAGCTAGTTGTGTTGAGCCTTTGCCTCTTTCTTGAGGGACTAGTGACATTGCATGTATGCTCTTCACTTGGTATCGAGCCCTTGTGCTTTTCAGTTGGTATCGAGCTTTCTCGCTAGCGGTGTTGAGCCCGTTCTGCCTCTTCTTGAGGGCTAGCTCTATTTTGCTTGAATTTCAATTGGTATTTCAATTGGTATCGAGTTTTCCTGCTAGCGGTGTTGAGCCTGTTCTACCTCTTCTTGAGGGCTAGCTTTGCTTTGCTTGGTTGTGTCGAGCCGTTGCCCATGTCTTTGGGGACCAAGTTGTTTTGCTCTTTCACTTGACCTTCTTCTGGCTTTGCTATGCTTTTGGGTCATTTGGACGAGTTCTCTACTTCTCCTTCTTCTTCTTCTTCTTCTACATTCATTATGATTTGTGTTGGTAGTTGACAATGCACACATCAAGGGGGAGATTGCGGATACATGGGTGTATGCCGGATCTTGAGTGATGAGTGATTGTCAACTGGTTTGATGCGCATGTTCTTTGGCCTGTGCTATGCAGGTGTCGAGCTCGGAGACAGTGATCGAAGGCAAGGTGAAGGTCAAGTAGAGACGTGTCGTGCCGATGGACCGGGAGCGGTGAAGGGCGGATGTGAGGCTTGGACTGAGGGACTGGTGGCCTGAGGATCAGCTATGGTGGCTGACAGCCACTACGTCAAAATCAAATTTACACAGCGTTGCCAAAACCGGCTCCGTGGCGGACTCTTTTTTTGCCCGCTGCGGTAAATCTCTTGATTAACCGCAGCGGACAATTTTGATTTACCGTGACGAGAATTTTGTCCGCTGCGGTTAATCGATTTACCGCAGCGGACATTTTAAAATGCCCACCACGGAAAATACTCATTTACCGCAGCGGACTTCTTAAAATGTTCGCTGCGGTAAATGGTTTAACCGTAGCGGACATCATATATGGCCCGTCACGGTAAATGGCAAGGCCCATTAGGTCTAGGGTGAGGCGTCCGAGTATAAAATACGCACTTAGGGTTTCAACGGTGGCAGACTTATCCTCTCACTCCATCTCTCACCCGCCTCTCAGCCTTATCCTCTCACACCCTCTCTCTCAGACTTCGCATGGAGGCGACGCGGAAGGTCCACAGCGGTGCTGAGTGTGGCCTCCACGACGCTCGTGCAGGCGGGTCATGGCGGCACGAGGCGCGGCCTCCGCGAGCGGGCCCTCCACGGCGGTGCGGGGCACGGCTTCCACGGCTTCGCGGGGCGTGGCCTCCATGGCGGTGCACGCACCGGCCTCCATGGGTGGGCCCTCAACGGCGACGCGGGACGCGACCTCCATGGGCGGCCCCTCCACGGCGGCGCGGGGCGCAAGGCGGAGCGGTGGTGGATCTTCCCTGAGAGCAAAGCGCCGCCACCTCTGACCTGCTCTGCTCCATGTGCGTCGCGTGCTCGGTTCGGGCTCGCGCTCGGGCTCAGGCTTGCGCTCCGGCTCTCCGTCCACAGCGCGCTCGGCGACGACGACGACGATGACGGGGCCCTCCTTCTTCGTCTCCGCCGAAACGGGGGCCTGCTCGTACCCTAGATCCGGATGGCGGTGACCTATGGATGGGCTCACCGGGCCTGCGGATGGGCTCGACGGGCTTGTCCTAGGTTTTTTTCTTTTTTTTGTTTTTCTGAAATTATTAACCGTGACGGCCACATGTAAGGCGCCCGCTGCGGTAAATCTATTTACCGCAGCGGGCAAAGGCGCCCGCTGCGGTGGTGGCCACGATTAACCGTGGCCTTGTCATCGCAGCGGGCGCCTTTGCCCGCTGCGGTAAACCGTTTTCGCCCGCTACGGTTAAAATTACTGTAGTAGTGAGCCTGGGACAACGACGAGCGGAGACTTGCAGGGCACAGTGTTGCTCGGGTCGAGGACCTGGGGACATGTGTCGGTGGGCGGGGTGCACGGGCGGTGCATCCCCTCAACAGTGTCGGTTTGGTGGTTGAGCCACAAAAAAACCACCGGTAGACGGTTTCCAGGTTTGGGCCACAAAACCTGGGTGCGGCCGGTTTCCGAGTTTGGGTGACAAAACTCGGGCTGAGGACGGTTTCCAGGTTTGGGCCTCAAAACCTGGGTGCTGCGGGTTTCTGAGTTTGGGCCACAAAACTCAGGCGATGGACGGTGGGTTCCCGGTTTGGGCCTCAAAACCGGGGGTTGGTCGTGAAGACAGGTTTCCCGGTTTCGGCCTCAAAACCGGGGGCGAGGTCCGTGAAAAGGACGAGCAGAGCGCTGGCGGCACGTGGCGGCAATCGGTGAGGTCGCATCGAGGCGAAGCTACCTATTGTGCGGGCGTGGTCGTCGGATCAGCATCTTTTTTGAGTTGGTCCAGAATAACCTTAGGGTTTAGCTGGTTCGCTCTGTAATTAGTATGGGTAGAGTGGGAACTAGAATTAGGATAAGTAGGGGGAGACACCCACCTCCCAAACCATCTGAGTCATTTGCTATTCTCCACTTAGGGTTTCCTGCTCTCCCACATCCCTGCTGTAGCTACTGAGATCCGAAGAGAACCATACCTCTGTGTTAATGAGATTTTGAGGAAGTGAGACCGTAATCTCAATGTTGTAGCGTGTGGTAGCCACACGGTTGCAAATTCGTGGTTTGATTCGCGTTTTGAATTTGTTCTTCGCGTTCTTCGTTTCTCCACGATTTTCCCGTCACTCGATCGCCCTCTACGTTGCGTCTTTTTTGAATCCACTTGAATCAACTTGTTCTTTATAGTGAGGAGATCATTTCCACCGAAGGAATTCATCTAACTCCTCACGAACAAGTAGATCGGGTCGATTCAATTTTCGTGGCGCTTTTTGGGTTCATACACCATCTTCTTCGATTCCCGTTGATTGAGTTGATTTGAGCGGATGATTTCTTGGGGATAGTCTCCTAACTACCTCGTGGTCATCTTCTCAAAGTTTGAGAACAAGGGATTTTGATTTGGATCGGATTTGGGGAGATTTGAGTTTAGGGCGACCGAAATCGCCCTCACTGGGTGGTGGCGGACAGTCCGCCATCCACCCCGCGGACAGTCCGCGTATCGGGGACTTGGCCAGATCAGTGGCCGCGAGTCTCTGCTGTTGATGTCCAGGTTGATCGGCGGACAGTCCGCCATTGCAACCAGCGGATAGTCCGGGACTGTCCAGAGCTATTTCAGCAGAGGTGCTGTTTTGCTCTTTTGACCTGCGGACAGTCCGCCGCTGGTTCCCGGACAGTCCATCGTTGAGCAGACAGTCCGTCGCCATACTCGCGGACAGTCCGAGACTTCGCAGACTTGTGATTTTCAGTGCATTTGGTCTCCCGACTTTTCCGCTTGGTTTTTAGACTTCTCGTTTGGCCCTATAGTTAACCAAGGAACCTCTCTAAGTATCTTTGCTACTTGTTAGTATAAGTATTTGGAGATTTCTCGACGTAGCATTCCATCTACGTTCGAGGGTCGGTTTTTGGGTTTGAACTTGAGCCGAAGCTTTTGGTTTTTGGTTCGCTCTTGCTTGGTGGTCCCTCGCTATGATCCTAGGGATCATCCACCCTCTTCCAAGGGTCGTGGGCATCACGTTTCGGTCGAAGCTTTTGGGGGTTGATTTTTGGGACAGAGGCCAAAGTTTCGAGAGAAATTTTTAGGCTCCCATTCACCCCCCCTCTGGTCGCCATGCTTTTGCATTCTCGGTCCTTCAGAATCCAATCACGCCCGAGTATAAGGTTGTAGCTACCTTGTATGTCGGCGACGAAGAAAGCAGTGGCCAAAGTCTTGCTCCCAACGGTCAGCTCCATGAACGCAACTCCTTTGGCCGGAATAGGATCTCCTCCACTGACTCTAGTGATAGTCATGTTGGTCTTGATCAGCTCTTCATCAGTGCCACCAAGCTTCTGGTACAACGAGTATGGCATTAAGTTTACGATCGCCCCACTATCGACCAACATCTTGTGAACTGGTGTACTATTGATATGACCCTTTATAAGCAACGGATTAAGATGATTGACAGATTCCTCCGGCTTCTGGAACACGGCAGTCTGCGTAGCGAAGTTGAATTCCGCCGCTGTCAAATCATCTCCGACCACGTAGTAGTCGGCCAATAAGTAAACCACGTTGACCTCCGCCCTCTCTGGGGAAGGCTCATAATCCACCATCTCCTCATCTTGTTCTTCGGGTAATTCTTCACTGGACGCGGCAGTACCAGCAGAGGAAACAGGGTCATTGAGACACGTGTCGAATTCCATCGGAATACCAGGAACCAATTCAGTTTTGGAATCTGGTCGGGTCGGTTCAATTCCTAATTCAGCAGTAGCTGATTCAACCTGCTCGACCCCTAAACTGGTCGGCACCTGACCCGAGGTGGTCGGATTGGGGTCCGACCTGATTGGTTACGAAGCCACTAGATTCGGTATCCATGCTGGTCGGCTCAAGATCCGACCTGTCTAGCTCTACAATTGTCAAAGTCGGCTTTTGGTTACAAGCCGACTCTTCACCCCCTCGCTTGCCCTGAGGGAAAATAGGATGCGTCGAGTTAAATATATCTTCACTCATTTTCTCGAGCCGCTCCCGCCTCAGTTTGTTGCAGCGAGCTCTCTGCAGTTTCCTTCGTTGAGTTTTACTCAAACCAGGAGGACACCATCTGGGTTGCATGTATTTGGGATCCCGCTTAATAGGCTTTTTTGCATCCACCCCAACTGAAGTATCTTGAACGTCTTGACCCTTTGCTGGGGTGGAATCCTCAATCACCATCGGCTCGGTTTCATTAATGATGGGAATCTCCATAGAGCCGACCGTAATTGTGGGCACGGGATCAGGTCTGATCGGAGAAACAATGGGGACACTTTGCACCTTCTTAGGTACATAGATTTGTCGTACTTCTGCTTTCCCCATTTCATGAGAGGTCAAGGTCCTTGATGTGATCAGCCGATTCCGATTTGTGTTACTAGAACTTGGCCGATCACCCAAACGATCGAACACTGAGATCCTTGTAGGCTGTTTGGCAGGCATTCCCCATCCTGGTTGGTAGTACATATGTGCTGGCATGGGGTAAGGTACCCACACTCCTTGAGGACCCCACTGTGGCGGTGGCGAAATAGGAGGGGCCCACTGATGCCAATAAGGGCTGGTCTTCGGTGCTGGAGATACTGCCTGAGACACCATCATTTGCTTGGGCTTCTCATCCTCATGCTTCGGAGGAGTAGACTCTCTTTTTTTTAATGGCCAATTCTGGGAATCGGCCTTTTGATGTTTGTACTTAGCCATGAGCTTATCAAAGGTACACGGCTCTCTAGCAACTTTCCCCTTGCTCTTTTCCACATTGGTCTTCCAAATGCCAACTTCGGGCTTCTGTGGGACAAACGTGCGTAGGACATGTACTCCGGAAGGGATAGAGTCTTTAGCATCAGCTAGACCGACTGCATCAGTCGATTTATTAGTTGTACTGGGGTTAGGACAAACCAGCTTGACCTGGTCGGCCTTCTGACCCAACTGCATTGGCTGCTTTGAAGATGAACCAGACTGGTCGGCTCGAGAGTCCGACCTGGTCAGTCTCTATTGTGCCGCTCTGGTCTCAAAATATCTTTGTCTATGCAAGTGTCGTGTTGACCCTGCAGTAATTGTGAGCTTATTCTTGCCATCATCACCCTTCTCGAGCACCACCTTGCGCCCCGAATCATTCTCAGTATTCGGTACGACCCGTGGTTCGCCGATAACAACATTCTTACCTCTGATCGTATCAGCTGGCTCTGGATGAATTAGAACAGCAGGGTTTCCTGCTTCCACCATGTGAACTGGGAAAGGGGTAGTACTGATCTGCATCTCAGTAAGACTCAATCGTCCTTCATTGAGGGCCGATTGGACCTGTCGACGAAAAACATTGCAATCGTTAGTAGCATGGGAAAAAGAATTATGATATTTGCAATAAGCCCTTATTTTCAATTCGTCGGGTGATGGCAAAGTATAATTAATTTTAAGATAACCGAATTTAAGCAATTCATCAAATATTTGGTCATATTTAGAGAAATCGAAAGTAAACTTTACCTCCTCACCCCGATTCTTTTGAATCAGTTTGAGGGAAGGACAAGTGACTAGTTTATTTTGTGCTGGCCATAAAAGCTCATCAGCGTAACAATCTTTAGACTCATCGTCGGAACTATCAGAATTCATCTCAACAATATGTACGCCCGACCGATGAGTCTTATGAGGATCATAAGGTTCTTTAAGGCGCGATTCTATTCAAACGGCCTTCTGCAAAAGCTGATTTACATTAAAGAAATCATGATGCTCGAGTTTATCTTTGATCTCCCGACGCAGACCAGCAAGATATAGATCCGTTAGATCTCTATCGGAGATCATCAAATGAAAACATCGGTTCTTAATTTCTTTGAAATGCTTAAAGAAGTCGAGCACAGGCTCGCTACGTCCCTGTCGAACCGACGTGAGGTGTGATAACCTAGTTTCTTGAACCCCGTCATAAAAGTGATTATGAAATTTTTCTTCTAACTCGGCCCAAGAACCTATGGTGCATTCTGGTAGTGACGTAAACTAGGCGAAAGCCATACCAGTAAGAGATAAAGGGAAATGTCGTACATTCATATTAATCTAAAGTACTAGCTTCACCCATTTGTGCGAGGAACATGCTGATATGCTCCATAGTTGTTTTACTACCATCACCACTAAACTTATAAAAATCCGGTACCTCCCAACCGTTAGGTGCTTTCATAAAATCAAAACACGAAGGGTACGGTTTAGAATAAGTGGTCCTGGTAGGCTTAAATTGGACCCCCAAACTGGTCTCGAGAGACCTAGTTATCTCTTCCTTGAACCGATTTATGGCTCGTCCAAAATCGGTGTCAGCAAGATTAGGAGCACCACTATGCATGGGATTGTGGCTTGGGGACTTCGGGGGATTGGGCAACACTGTTCCCTGTCCTCCTGAAGTTCTGTTTGTTGTTGTTCCCTGGTCGGTCTATGCAGTCCGACCAGAGTTATGATGGGCGTTATTGGCATTCGTCGAGGTACCGACTTCACCGTGCCTGGTCTCAACAGACCCTGATTGCCTAAAATTGATATGTGAAGTTTGTCCTCTAAAAGAATTAAAAGGCATGCCGAACTGTGGTTGCCTGATTGAAAGTTTGGGTTTGACGGTTTTACCTTCTAATTTATCCATGCGATCACTAAGTAATTTAAACGAATGCTGAATAGTATTGGTAAGAGTTTTTGAAGTATCAACCAGCATTGCAGAATAATTAGCATGGGTAGGGTAAGAATCTTCAGGTACCTTAGCGTTTACCTTCTTAGCAGCGTCTTCAGCAGTTGTAGTTGACGTGGTAGGGATGATCTCGCTGAAGTCCGGCTCCTTGTCTTGAGTGACCCTGCCGCGCCGATCCTTCGAGCAGCTTTACAGGAAAGCCTTCAAGACAACGTCGAGCTTGGCTTTAACTCGTCGGGGAGCTTGTCAATGCCCGTAGGACGAACGATTTTATCCTTATCAGCAGCACCGTCTTTGCCGCCCATGTTGGTAGTAGATGAAATTTCAATCTTCCCCAGTGGAGTCGCCAAAAAGTGTGTTGACGTCGGAAGTGATCTGAATCACACACCAGCAGGGCTAGAACGCTCGAAGAGGTTGCAGATCAACCTGAGACAGCAGGGGTCCTAGCTAAGCCGACGAAAACCGATCTAAAGACCGGTTTAAGCCGATTTAGGGTTTTAGACCTCTGTGTTGATAACTCTAGAACTCCTCCCGGGAAGACCCGTCTGGGAGAAGCACGTAGAGGTTGCCCTAGGACCAGCAAGGCTGCCTAGAACGCCGTCGAGCCTCGCCGGTAGACACGCCGAATAGCAAAATAGAGAGAGGAAAAGGGTAAAAGGGATAGTAGATTGATTTTGATCGATTAGGGTTGGATGCCTCAATCGGCCATGATCCTCTAATATATATAGAGGGGGCTGGTCTTATCCCAATAGAAAACATCTCCAGATATGATCTCCAAGTTTCCTATTCGAATTCCATCAAAATATGGAATCCAAGAGTCCAATCCGGACTAGACAAGGTAAACCCGATCTCGCTGATCTTTGAATCTACTAAACCGGTTAAATGGGCTTTATAAATATCAGCCTAAACCGATCATACCAATCAACAGATTATCTTTACAAAGAAGGATCTTTGAATCGGCATCCGATTCGGCGCTCATCACCAATTTAAGACTTCCGACCAGCATTACCTGGTCGGAAATAGTATAACTGGTCAGAATACCTCAAATGATCAGGTTTATCTTACTCAAAACATTTGACCCTCAATAAAAGATCAATTCAACCTCAAAATATTATGAGCCGAATACGCCTTCTAATCTCAATATTTACCTATGACACTTTTGAGTGTCAACAATTTTCCCGAGTCAACTTCTCAGAGATAGGGATGTTGAAGTGTATCGACACCAACGAAGAAGACGTGGACGCCATGGAGGTTGTTGAGACTCGGATCAGAAAAAAACAACTAGATGTAATTTAGGAGAAGGAGGCTCTTGATACCATGTAAAATAATTTGGATGGCTTAACCTTTGAAGGCAGCCAGGGTCTCATATATATATGCAATATAGTATAGGTTTTGGAAGGCCAGCACACATCCGACTCTAATTAGGATCTACGTCCTAGAGTCATGTCCTATTACATGTACATAATTCTACAACATATACTCAGATTCGTTGATGGTGGTGTTGACGTGCAAAATCGATCGCACGGCAACACACTCAATTTCTCGATCAAAAAGAACAATTTGGCCAATCTTCTTTCACCAGAGCAAAAAGTAGTGCGTACGGTTTCTGTTGACGCCGAAAGTGTTCCGGATCACACACCAGCTAGGGCTTTGGACGCCCGGGTCACCACGGACCGAAGAACGAAGCAAGGAGGTCACACTTACGCGGTGAAGGACGGCTAGGTTTACAAGCAAATCGGCAACGGATAGCTATCGCACTTACGTGGCGAAGAACGACTAGTTTTTAGGCAAACTAGCAAAGGAACCGTCGAAGCTCTCGCCCGAGAGGGACCCCGTCAGGGCATGGACGTCGCCGGGTTGCCCTAGGTCTGCCGACGAGCCTAGGGCGCCATCCTTGGTCGTCGAATCAAGGGATGAACAGCATGAGGTTGAAGAAGAGGGTAAAGGGGTTGTAGTAGATTGATTTGACGATTGGATAGTTGGGGTCTCAATCGGTCGTCACCCTTTATATTTATAGGGCGGCTGGTCTTTCCGTAATCGAATAGGACTCCTGACCGAATAAAACTCCAAATAGGACTCCTGACCGAATAAAACTCCAAATAGGACTCCTGACCGAATAAAACTCCAAATAGGACTTGTTTATTCGGTTATGGCATGTACATACAATTTCTATCTTGTACGTATATGCAGGTTCAGTGGAGTTGGTCTCTATTGTTGTCTTGCCGCCTCCGACCAGTTTTACCTGGTCGGAAATCTCTCAAGAGACCTGGTTGGAAGTCTCTCAAGAGGTCTCAACCATCTTGACGACAGAAACTTGATGATGAAGTCCATTATACGCTTGTGACACTTTTGAGTGTCAACATATGCCCCCCTGTTTTTAGGTGAATAATGCATTGAACCTAAAAACACAATTAAAGCACTAAATAGCAACGATACCCAACTCATCGGCTATCTAGCATCTAGGGGGATGTATACATCGACCATATTTTGTACTAAGGGCGACACATGTGTCGGCCATTGTTTGGTGAGCACTTGAGCTCCTTCCAAATACTTGGAAAGTACCTTTTCAAATACCTCCCGTTCATTGCTCTTGTGAGACTTTCACCTTGTAATGTCTCCAGCAGATGTGAATTTTTGAACACTACTATGATCACTCGATACAAGACTTTTCAACTTGGTGCTTGTTCAGGGTCACCTCCTTGGATTATCCAATTTTCTCTCTTGATGAGTTTAATCAAAGTGCATGGATGACTCCGATAGTCAGTCTTACTTGATCAGATCTCAAACACTTAAACAATGAATCTTTGGCAGTCCTTTCATAGAGCTATTCTTACACATCACATATTTAAATGCACTCTGCCGAACATTGTCATCAACTTCAGCGTTTGGATCACAAAAATATTTTAACAAGGGAGTTTTCCAATATTCCAAATCGGTCTTGCTTTTGTTAAGAATTAATTCAGGCCGATCTGGAAGTTCTATGGATGAATCAACTGGGCTAGCCGTATCGGAGCCGACCAAGTCGATTTGGCAAATGATGAGTCGGCTCAAAGTCGACCTGACCGACTGCGCAGACCGACTGAGTTGGTTCAGATTCAACCTGGTCGACTGGACAAACCGACTGAGTTGGTTCAAATTCAACCTGGTTGGCCGGACTAGCCGACTGAGCTGGTTCAGATTCAACCTGGTCGGTCGGACAAGCCGACTGAGCTGGTTCAGATTCAACCTGGTCGGACGGACAAGCCGACTGAGTTGGTTTAGATTCAACCTGGTCGGCCAGACAAGCCGACTAAGTTTGTTCAGATTCAACCTGGTTGGCCTGACAAGCCGACTGAGTTGGGTCTTTATAATCTGTTCGTAAAATTTGATGCATCGACTTTTCCTTTAATGTGAAAATTATGCCCACCGATGTCATAGCCAGATGCTTATCAAGCTAACATGTTGGCCTTAAAATCATCATGTCTTGTAATATGCCAAATTTGAAATTCGGCAAAAGTATTAATAATGGCAAGGTATTCGTCAAGATATGCATTATGTGATTCTTTAAAACACCAAAACACACCAGCGATTCACTGTACCATTAGTAAGGAATCACCTTAGGCTTCAACATGACATACTCCATGGATCGCAATATGGCTAAACCGAATAAGAAAAGTTCACATTCGGCTTGAATCTTGGTGCTAATATAGTTTTAATTGGCCCGGTGTCTCACATAGCACTGTTATGAGAAATAGTGAGCATGCCAACACCTTGGCCCTTTATGCAAGCCGATTAACCATATTGTCATACCCATGAAGTAGAAATACATATATCATGCTCCCCGAGCCTTAAAGCCATCAAAGTGAATTTTATGGGGCTTTTCTAATAGCACGATGGTTGCAAGCATTCATCGGCTATATTATTACACTAAGGACGATAGCAAAGCATCGACCATATGAATTCATCCGGGTGAGTATGCATAGCCGAAACAAGGCATTTCGGCACCAGATCATTGGTAAGCAAAATAATTTGGCAAATCTGCATAATATAGACATCTATACCAATGATCAAAATAAGGGGCTGAAGGATAATCGTGCATACCTTGGAATGAATTCCTCATAGACATAGACAGAGAATATGATGATGCCAAAACCATTGATTTCGATGATTCGGTGCAAATCTCCAGCTTGGCAACTGCTTCTTGAATCTTCTTCTCTCCTTTGCCTTTGTTGCACTACTTGCTTGAGCATCATCTTTCCGAACTTGGACACTTCCTTTAGGAACCCACACCAAGCCTTTTTCTTTTAACTTCTCTGCACTAAGCTTCTGCAACTTCTTTTCTTGCCACTTTGGTAAACTGATTGATCATATCGATTTTATTTCTGTTTTGGACAGCGGCAAATCTTTCTTGATTTTAGGCACTCTCACATTCTTTTGTTCAGATTTGGCACCTAGAATATCAGTAGATGATTCTCCTACTTCTATGCCATCAATAGCCAGATTTTTCAGCACCGAAATCGGCTTTCCAATAATTGAATTCAGATCTGAACTTTTATCTTTGCAGCCATCATATTTCACACGGTAAACCTGTTTTACCACTTTCTTCTTATGCTGGGCTCCGAACCGATTTAGATCAAAACGGTCTTTATAAGATGATGACCTCTCTAAATGTCTAGGAGCTGCATATTGTGGCCGAGAATATGGTGGAATGTGTGCCTCTTGATCAAACCAGCCCCAAAATGAATAAGGATGAAAATATGTGGGTTGCGGTCAATATGACATAGGAATTGGCTGCTCAAAAGGGAAATGTGTTGTTGCTGTTTGAGATTTATTCCCTTGCCAATTCTGATCTTGAGATTTGTGCTTTGGAGGCAATCTTGGTGTTTGGACCTTCTTTGGCCGATTGGTGACATTGGCTTTTGCTAAGTTCTCATACTTTGCTAGAAGCTCCTCGAAGCTAAGCTTCGGTCTTCCATTCTTTTGCTTGTCACGGCCTTTACCTCCAAAAGCTTTATGAGCATCCTCCTTCTTTTCTCCATCTTGATAGACATGCTCCAAAGGAGGATCCTCAGTCGATTCCCCTTGCTTAATGGGATCAATCGACCTTTGCTTTAGCTGGAGAGATTCTACCTGCCCCCAGTGTCTTCTGGAATTGTGATAACTTTGTTGTCTTTTGGAATATCTTCCATTTGCAATTCATGAACAACAACCTTGTCTTCACTTGAGGGCTCCACATCTCTCTCTTGGGCATTCGAGCATTGAGCTTCGAGTGAATCAGCTAATGCAAGCCGATCCGAAACTTGCTTGCCATCAAGACCATTAGAATCCAATTGGTCCATTTGTTGAGCTTCAAAAAATCTCAATCGTCCTTTATTAATGGCTGATTGGATCACTCGACGAAGCACATTGCAATCAGAAGTATTATGATCAAAAGAATTGTGGCACTCGCAATATGTAAGCTCTTCTAAGTTTTGAATAGATGGCAAAACATTGTGATCAATGATTCTAATAAAATTATTCTTTAACAAGATATCAAAGACATGATCACAAAAAGTAAAGTCAAAGGTGTACTTTGATTTCTTCAGCTGATTCTTTTGTGGAGTTGGCTTTAAAGCTAAGCAAATGAAGGGATCGGATTTAATATCAATCCATTCGGCCACACCTTTGCAATTGCTTTTAAGAAGCTTTACCTCTGACAAACTACCACTATCGGCCTTGCCATATGGCACAATGTGTTGACCGATAGAATCTGAATTTGTTTTGTCATTACCAAATAAACTGCTATCCTCAATCGATCTTTTCTAACTACTAGCAAGGATTTTGCCTATGGATGCAGAAATTAAAATAGTATGATCAGATTGGAATTTAAGTAAAGTATTCATATTTGGTACCTTATTGATCATGTCAGAGAAGTGTAGGTTCTTGGCTTGAATGACGTTGTTCTTCATCTCCATAGAACGATCAACAATAGGTGTTGAATCACCCAAAAGCGCTTCGACAGTTGCTGAAACAGAGAAAATCGGTTTAGCCGACCGGAAGTCGACTCGGCCGACTTGGGCACTAATAGGTAAGGCAACAACAGGGGGAGTCGCCTTAGCCGACTTAGAAGTCGACCTAGCTGACTCTGGGCAGGTAGTAATCGGCTTAGCTGACTCTAAAATTGACTTAGCCGATTTTGGGCAGGCAAGCGGTTTTCTTTCTCGCTTGCAGGGATTTGATCTCCATCAATGATGCGGTAATCACTGGATAAGCATATAACCCCTTTAGCTCTTGAAAAATCAAGTCTAGTCATTTTCTGGCGCTTTTCATGCTTTTCTGTAGCAAGATTTGCCTTTTGAATTGCGATTGGTTCGGAATGGATATTATGTTGTTCGGTTTTAGTAGCCGAACCTTCGCTTACATCCGAACTTACTTTTTCTTTCATGCCCATTAACAATGCCCTTTTAGCCGATGACTCAGTAATAATCGGGCTTTTGTCATTGGTCTTTCCAAAGTATTCATAGAATAACTCCTCTAGTCTAGACCATGACCAAACAGTGCATTCAGGTAATGATGTAAACCATGCAAAGGCAATACCAGTGAGAGATAAAGGAAAATTTTGCACTCTCATATAGTCCTCTTTACCGGCAAAAACCAATTGCGAGAGATAAATACTAATGTGTTCCACGGCGGTCTTATCATCTTCACCACTAAATTTATAAAAATCTGGTACCCGCCAACCATTAGGATCTTCTAAGTAATCATAGTATAACAGGTATGGTCTATGATAATTGGGCACCCTCCGTTTAGAGGAGCCATATGGATTTCTAGCATGGGCTAAATCTTCATCGATTCGACTTGATTTGAGAGTAACATATGAAGCCAAATCACGATTGTTAGCATGCACACTCACTGCTGATTTTTTATTGATTCGGCTATAGTTATCGGTAACACGTGAAGCCGAATCATAAGTACTTGCACTTAAATGCTTTGCTGAATTTTCATGCATTAGGCCATAGTTATTTCCAACATATGAGGCCGAATTATGAGTAGTAGCACTTGCATTTGATGCTGAATTTTGAGAGCAAATGGCTAAATAATTATCATTGTTGTAGCTAATTCTCTCATTCATCGGCATGTCTTGTGGTGGAGCCATGTGTTGTAAACTTATAGCCGATGAATTAGAATTTACATGTTGTATGTTGCTAGTAGTATCAAAACTCAAAGAATTTATAGTTGACATCGGCTCTTGACCGTAATATGTATGATTATGATGTGTATGATGAGGAGCATTAGCAAAAGTATTAACCGATGCAACATATCTACTATCATTATGACTAGCAACACCAACATAAGAGTTCATAGAACTTGCAAAATAATTATTATAACCATAAGATGTATTCACAAGTCGTACCTCAGGGTAGTCGTAGTAGTTTTGTGACGTAACACCTTGGTACTCCATGATTTAGAGCTTGACCGTCTTGCTGAATTTTCCAATATCAAGCACGCTATGTTGCAAAATAGAAAACGAGATCACAAGGGGTCAAAACCAGATGTGATCGGCCTTTTGGGCTAAATACAACGGTAATGGTGAGCACAAGAAGATAAATTAGTGAAGAATAGGGCTAGGGCAAGAAGATTCGGCTGCAAAGTATAGCCAAAGAAAATTCTTCCCCAACGGAGTCGCCAAAAAGTATGTTGACGCCGAAAGTGTTCCGGATCACACACCAACTAGGGCCTTGAATGCCCGGGTCGCCACGGACCAAAGAACGCAGCGAGGAGGTCACACTTACATGGTGAAGGACGGCTAGGTTTACAAGCAAACCGGCAAAGGATAGCTATCGCACTTACGTGGCAAAGAACGACTAGTTTTCAGGCAAACTAGCAAAGGAACCGTCGAAGCTCTCGCCCGGAAGGAACCCCGTCAGGGCATGGACGTTGCCGGGTTGCCCTAGGTCGGTCGACGAGCCTAGGGTGCCATCCTTGGTCGTCGGATCAAGGGATGAACAACATGAGGTTGAAGAAGAGGGTAAAAGGGTTGTAGTATATTGATTTGACGATTGGATAGTTGGGGTCTCAATCGGTCGTCACCCTTTATATTTATAGGGCGACTGGTCTTTCCGTAATCGAATAGGACTCCTGACCGAATAAAACTCCAAATAGGACTTGTTTATTCGGTTATGGCATGTACATGCAATTTCCATCTTGTACGTATATGCAGGTTCAGTGGAGTTGGTCTCTATTGTTGTCTTGCCGCCTCCGACCAGTTTTACCTGGTCGGAAATCTCTCAAGAGACCTGGTCGGAAGTCTCTCAAGAGATCTCAGCCATCTTGACGGCAGAAACTTGATGGGGGAGTCCATTATACGCTTGTGACACTTTTGAGTGTCCTTACTGACTCCAAGAAGCGTGCCTCGCTTCCAACAATCAGCAATAGATTAATCTCAAGTGAAGCCTAGGTAGTGCCTAGATCTTACTTGATGGATGCCGCAACTAGGATTGGCCCTAGCACTACGATCTCTGAACTTGGTAGACAAGAACAGAGACGGAAGAATAAAAAACAAAAGAAAGAAAAAAACGCAAGAAACTGGAAGAATAATAGATTGCTTCTTTTGCGATGTTGGGCGAACCCTCTACCGGCCTTAACCCTTGTTGACACTGGTTATCTATCAAAATTAAAGGATAAACAAATATGAAAAGGGCATGAATTCAATCACCAATAAAGGTTTAGGGTTTTAATTGACAATATTCCATGAGTTTTGGTGAATTGTGATTTTGCAGGGACTAAACAGGAAAACCAGCATCAATTGCTTCCCCTAGAAGGAAACCGATGGGAGATAACGCAACCGCCAAGTCAGGAATACGCTAGAAGATTCTAGAGAACACCTGAAGACTCCACGAGGAGGGGCACCCCGAGCCACCTCCAGGTGGGACCGACCGGTCTGGTGGGCCCAGGGCGCCGTCGGCCTCCCCCTTCTGGAAGCTTCCTCCACCGCCTTTGAGGATCAATCTCAGCCCTACGTGAAGTCGGTTTGATCTAACGGCCGCGATTGATCCCTCAGGGCTATATAAATAGGCCCTCAGGCCCCAGGCCAGATAGAAGGTCCCTCTTCAGAAAGTCTACGCCTCATTCAGAAACCCTAGAAGAGACTTCAGGAGTCACCTTTCAAGTAGAAGACTAGATACCTCCTGTAGTTAGGATTAGAACCTAGTCTTATATTAGATCTAGAAGAGAGAGAGAGAGAGAGAGATCAAGAAGGAGCTCCGGCCTGTCGGATCAACTTCTTCATCTTGTACCTGAGGATTCAAGTTCTTCGTCAACTTGCTTCAACGATTGTTTCG
The DNA here is from genome assembly GCA_009763385.1 of Coix lacryma-jobi var. lacryma-jobi. Lineage (NCBI taxonomy): Eukaryota > Viridiplantae > Streptophyta > Magnoliopsida > Poales > Poaceae > Coix > Coix lacryma-jobi. The sequence continues at coordinate 116,619,402 of CM019825.1, read as the reverse complement.
GTAATCAACGTCTATATTTAAGTTTGAGCTATTGTTCTTATTATTCTTAAGGTTTATGACTCTCTTTTGAGTAATTTAATTCTAGTCACGCTAGAGTTAGAGTAGTTGGATAGTGTAAGCGTGGTGCTTAGACTTGATAGCTCATAATTGCCTCCTATAATGCCGGTAGTAGTGGTTGTTCGCAAGGGTGACTATTATAGCCTTGTTGATTCTTCTATAGTCCACTCACCCATGTGTAGGCTCGATAGGATTATACTTTTGCATAAAAGAATCATACTCTGTTTGTGACCTTTTATGGCAACTTCCCCACTAAGAATAATATAAACATATCACTCTTAAGTTGGATTTAGATAACCTTAGTGATCCCCTCTATGCTTTTAGCTTCTCTGTCCTTGTTAGCTACTCAGGGGTTATACTCTTTAAGACTTAACACTATCCGTTCCTTTGGGTTCTGTAAGTGCAATCAAGCCCTAATTGTGGGTTTTGGTGATAATGACCACACGATTGGAGAACTAATGAGATTTATGAAGATGACAAGCAGGTTAATGTTAAGAAAGGATGGTGCATATGTGTTGGTGGACCCCTCATACGACACTCCATCGGTTCCGGACTCAAAGTGCTACAACGAGCCTTTTTTCCTTTGAATTTGAGTTATAGGAATGTCGTACTATCAAGGGGGAATGCAAATGCATCACTATGGCTGAATGATATGTGCTCAAACCAACCCAAGCCATCCTTGTTTCTAACCAAAGACAGCTGCACAGAATTCTGATCTATCTCTGTCTGTCTGATAGGCGCGGCAGTGCCGCTCAGGGCGCAGCAGTGCCGGGCCGCGGCACTGCCGGGATTCGGCCGGCACTGCCGCGGCTTGTTGTAACCGTTGGAAGGTAGGGGGTATTTACCTCACTCCCCTGCCACCCCAATGGTCACCCACGACCATTTACTCTTCTCCTACCTCCAGACAAGGCTTCCTCTCCCCATTGAAGGCTACCAAGCTCTCTCTCACCCAATCTTCGATTCCCATTGATTCCAAGTGAGTTAGAGCCTCAAACCTTCATCAAAGAGAAGCCCTAGCTGAGATCTACTCCCTAGAGCACTTGATTTGAGCCATAGCCGGTGGATTTGATTCTATTACTCTTGGGTTCTTGGAACCCTAGCTGGCTAGGCGTCGCCCTTGAGCTAGCCAACTTGTGTGGCGGCCTTGGGAGGTTTGTAATCACTCGTGCAGCTAGTATTATTACCCCTCACCTCAAGGATTTGGTTCCTTGAATTGAGAACGAGGTAGAGTTGCAAAGCTCATGACCTAAGTGGTCAACCTCAACAACGTGGAGGTAGGCAAGCCTTGGTGGTGAGCTAAACCACGGGATAAATCACTTGTCTCTTGTGCTTACTTGCTTTCATATTTCATACTTGTGAGCTTGTGATAGATTCTAGGGTTTGGCCCGATCTACTTCATACTACATATTTGGCTTGGTAGAGTTGGTTCTGCTGGTTCAAGAAACTTAGTGTAGCATTTCCATTCATATAGAATCAGTTTGCTGTGGCTGGATTTCGAATTGCAGGCTCAGGATCTATTCTGCGCGGCAGTACCGGGCTGAGTCCGGCAGTGCCGGGGAGCGGCAATGCCGGGCACAGAGCGGTAGTGCCGGACCTATCTAATTAAGTTTTGAGTTGTGATTTTTGACAGGCCTATTCACCCCTGAAGGACCGAAAGTGCTACCAGAAAGCGACCAAAGGGGGGTGAATGGGAGCTCCAAATTTTCCTTTCGGAAACCTGTCACTACTATCCCGAGAATCAACCCCAAAAGCAAAGCCGATAAGCGTGATGTCCACGACCCAAGAGAATGAGTGGATGTTCCCTAGGAACACAGCGGGACACCACAAAAATTTCCTCGCCCAAGTCCACACGGGTCAACTAGTGATAGGATGGACTTTGGGTAACCTCAACCTCCCCCGAGCAACGCGAGGGGGATTCAGGCTATTTTGCAAAGCGGGAAGCCCAATTTCTGTAGAGCACGAAGTCGGGAATCCAACGCAAAAACCCAAAACCAAATCCGAAGTCGAACGGTCAAACCACGGACGAAAATGTGCAGAGGCAGCACTGACCGGACTCTGTCAGCGTCCGATCAAGACCCACCGGACGCGTCCGGTCTGGAAAAACTCGGTTTGGGAGCTTACTGTTTCTGACCAGACTCTTGATAGAGGAGCGTCCGGTCAGTTGTCCAGCGTCCGGTCAGTGAGAGACAAAACGATGAACAGTAGAAACGCCGAGTCCGGTCACAGAGAGGAAAGAGCGTCCGTTCAGTACAGTGAAGAATCACACGAGACATTCATCGACCGGACTCTCACCCGTGCGTCCGGTCACCACGATGCATGCGTCCGGTCAGCTCGAAACTGCTTCATTCGTTCACCGATTCGACTCGATCTCACCCAAAACCAATCCTCTAGAGATCAAACTTGGTGAGAAGAGTTACAAGGAGGATAGTGAGCTATCTCTAAGAGATCATGGCTCGAACCTATCTCCAAATCGATGAATCGAAGAAATTCGGGGGAAGGGAGAAAAACTTGACCCGAAACGAAAATCGATCGATCTACTAGCTCGTGAGGTTAGAGGTGAATCCCTTCGATGGAAAGAAGTGCCTCACGATCTAGAACATCTTGTTCAAACGGATTTGAAAAAGACGTACCGAACAAAGAGATCGAACGACGGGAACAACTTGGAGAAAAGCAACCCGCGAAGAACACAAACAAAACGTGAATCACAACCACGAATCTGCAACCGTGTGGCTACCACATGCTACAATAGTGAGATTACGGTCTCACTTCCTCAAAATCTCATGGGCACAGAGGTATTGTTCTCTTCTCTGTGGATCTCAGGTTCGCTACAGAAGGGATGGGGGAGAGCAGGAAAACCTAGAAGCAAAAGAGCAAAATGACTGAGATAGATGGGGAGGTGGGTGTCTCCCCCTACTTATCCTAATTCTAACTATTCCTAATTCCCACTCTACCCCTAACTACTTACAGAGCGAACCAGCTAAACCCTAAGGTTATTCTGGACCAACTCGATGGTAGGTGGATCCGACGGCCACGCCCGCACAACTGGTAGCGTTGCCTCGACGCAACCTCACCGATTGCCGCCACGTGCCGCCACCGCTCTGCGTCCCTTTCCTGGACGTCGCACCCCCGGTTTTGAGGCCCAAACCGGAAGACCAGCCTTCACATCCAACCCCCGGTTTTGAGGCCCAAACCGGGAAACCAGCTCACTAAGTCCATCCCCTGGTTTTGAGGCCGAAACCAGGAAACCCGCCAGCGCCCAGGTTTTGAGGCCCAAACCTGGAAACCGTCCTCAGCCCGAGTTTTGTGGCCCAAACTCGGCAAACCCGCAGCACCCAGGTTTTGAGGCCCAAACCTAGAAACCGTCCACCGGTGGTTTTTCTCTGGCTCAAGCACCAAACCGGAGCTGTAGAGGGGATGCACCGCCCGTGCACCCCCGTCCACCGACACGTGTCCCCAGGTCCTCGACCCGGGCAACACCATGCCCCGCAAGTCTTCGCTCATCGCTGTCCCAGGCTGCCAGCCACCACAGCTGATCCTCAGGCCACCGGTCCCTCAGTCCAAGCCCCACGTCCGCCCTTCAACGCTCCCGGTCCGTCGGCACGGCACGTCTCTACTTGACCTTCACCTTGCCCTCGATCACTGTATCTGTGCTCGACACCTACAGAACACAAGCCAAAGAACATGCGATCAAACCCGTTGACCATCACTCATCACTCGAGACTCGGCATACACCCATGTATTCGCAATCTCCCCCTTGATGAGTGCATTGTCAACTACTCACACAAATCATAATGAAAAGAAGAAGGAAGGAAGAAGGAGAAGAGAGAACTCGACCAAATGACCCAAAAGCATAGCAAAGCCGAAGAAGGTCAAGTGGAAAGAGCAAAACAACTTGGTCCCCAAAGACATGGGCAACGGCTCGACGCAACCAAGCAAAGCAAAACTAGCCCTCAAGAAGAGGTAGAACAGGCTCAACACCGCTAGCAAATACCAATTGAAAACTCTAGAAAAAGGAGCTCGACACCAAATGAGAAATCGAAGCAAATGCTAGTCCCTCAAGACAGAGGCACAGAGGCTCAACACAACTAGCAAGAAAGCTCGATACCAAACCTTTACGGCCAACAGAAAGCAGCTAACTCCCCCTCGAATAGTGCACACAACCAGGAAGACTCCCCCTCGGTCCAACACAGGAAGCATAAGAAATGGAAAAATTATCTCCCCCTTAGTTGAACTCTGGGAGCTCTGGGAGGCATATGATTTGCAATTTCTCCCCCTTAGTTGAAAATGCACTTATCAATTAAAATTTCTCCCCCTCAGAAAATGCACCAAACAAAAGTGCCAACAAGAGAAAAACTCCCCCTTCGAACATGCATATGAGTCAAAATGCAAGTTAGCAACTTCAGGAATATAGTCAAGACAATGTAAAGATGTTCTGCACAATATAACTCCAATGACTCAACATCATCCACAAAATGTTAGCAAAGGCTCAGACTGATCACTATATACGAAATATGAACATGAAAGCATAGTGAGCAGTTTTTAGCCAAAAAGATAGTCACCATCAAAATAGCACTACACATGTATAGACAAGAATCCGAACAAGTGCTAAGCATGTATACTGGGTGAACTACCCCTAGCAAAGTTCAAACATCATGCTATAGAATGAAGCATACACTTGTGATTTCAGTTTTAAATCGGAGTTGCAGCGGTGAAATAACACAAGTTCAGAAGTTTAGCAGATGTTTGCGAGAGGTTGAAAGCTTGTCATTGCCCAACTTTTCAACCGAGCGAAGCCTATGCAAAATGCAATCAGAAGCTTAAAGCGTCGGTTTCGGTCATACACTACACGGCTCGAGTTTAACTCAAATGTGCAATGAGAAACAGTCTCGATACCGTGATGTGTTGACAAGCAGTCCCATCTCGATCTTTTCAGTTCACTAAAACTTGGTTCAATTTTATTGACAGGATATGAACAAACCAAGCAAGTGAGAGACTCGGAACTAGAGACATCGCAACATAGCATATATGAAAAGCACGAGTGAACTCAACACATCCTACACATGCTAGTTGCATATCTCAATGGTGAACATTTTCAGTTTTAAGTTTGTTAAGCAAGTTCACCATTCAAAAATAGCTCAGCTCACAACATGTACTAGTGATCAGAAAGAGCATAAGCCACAAGCATCATCATAAGCATCGGAGCATACTACATAGAGCATAGTCACATTCTCAAGAATATATACATGAAGCTCAGAATGTAATAGCGTATGCTGAAATGTAAAAGAAAAGCAAAGACAAACGAAAAAGAGTCAGTCTATCAAACAAGAACCAAAATGTTTCCCCCATCTAAAAGGGGAACACACACCAAGCTCACCCCTCAACCGATTTAAGGTTGATTCGTCCAAAGGCTTGGTGAAAATATCAGCCAACTGATGATGAGTATCGACATGGCGAAGGTCGATATCACCCTTCTCTTGGTGGTCTCGCAAAAAGTGAAAGCGCACATCAATATGTTTGGTCTTCGAGTAAAGCACGGGGTTCTTAGCAACGCTAATAGCACTCGTGCTGTCACAAAGCAAAGGAACGCGAGTAAAGCTCAGACCAAAATCACGCAAAGTGGTCATCATCCAAAGCAACTAAGAGCAGCAGTTAGCCGCAGCAACATATTCAGCCTCCGTGGTGGACTGGGCGACACTAGACTGCTTGCGAGAAGACCACGAAACAAGAGAAGAACCAATAAACTGGCAAGTCCCAGAAGTGGACTTGCCCTCGATACGACACCCAGCAAAATCAGCATCGGAATAACCGCAAAGGGAGAGGGTGGAGGAAGCTGAATACCAAATCCCGAACTCAGGTGTGAAACGAAGGTACCTAAAAATGCGCTTCACCGCCTGACGGTGAGAAGTGCGCGGCGACGCCTGAAAGCGCGCGCACAGACACACCGCGAACTGGATGTCCGGGAGTGTCGCCGTCAGGTAGAGCAATGATCCGATCATGCTTCGGTACTCCTTCTGGTCCACAGCTTCTCCATCCACGTCCGCATCCAGGGCCGTCGTGGTCGACATGGGTGTTGGAAGAGGCTTGGCCTCACCCATATCGAACCTCTTCAGCAAGTCCTTGGTGTACTTGCCCTGGTGCACAAACATCCCCTCTCGGGATTGCTTAATTTGCAACCTGAGAAAGAATGTCAGCTCGCCCATCATGCTCATCTCGAACTCCCTGCTCATAGTATCTGCAAACTTGGCAACCAAGGCGTGAGAAGAGCCACCGAAAATGATATCATCCACGTAAATCTGGACCAAGAGAGTGTCTTTGCCTTGCTTGAGGAGAAAGAGCGTTTTGTCTACACATGCCATTTTAAAACCCTTAGCAAGCAAAAAGGTTTTCAATCTATCATACCAGGCTCTAGGGGCTTGTTTCAAACCACATAAAGCTTTGTGGAGTTTGAAAACATGGTTCGGAAACTTGGGATTTTCAAAACCGGGGGGTTGTCTAACATACACCTCCTCTTCTATGTAGCGGTTTAAGAAGGCACTCTTGACATCCATTTGAAAAAGTTTGAAACCTTTGGATGCAGCAAAAGCCAAGAGTATCCTAATTGCCTCCAAACGAGCTACAGGAGCAAACGTCTCCTCATAGTCTATCCCCTCCTTCTGACTATAACACTGGGCTACGAGTCTGGCCTTGTTTCTCACAACATGGCCATCTTCTCCCTGTTTGTTTTTGAAAACCCATTTTGTCCCAATTGGGTGACACTCAGAAGGTGGAGACACTAGAACCCAAACCCGATTTCTCTCAAAGTTTTCTAACTCCTCATGCATGGCATTGACCCAATCTGGATCCGTCAAAGCGTGTCCAACATCCCGGGGTTCAAAATCAGCAACAAATGCAGAATGAGCAAAGTGAGAGATTTGCCTTGACCGGGTGACGCGTTCGTCGATGCTGCCGATCATCTGCTGACGCGGGTGCTGGCGCTGAATGTGTCGTGGCGCCTCCCTTGCCGAAGTGGCCTCCCCTCAACAGCAGCTGGTGCCTCCCCGGGTACAAAGGGTACCACTCGGGGTGCCGGATCCCATGGCCCCCCAGGAAGAAGACGTGTCGGGGCCGTGAGTCGTCATAGAAGCCGCTTCTTGCGGCAAAACAGGTGGAGGGGGTGCTGGATCATCCATACCTTCAGCACCCTCATCCTCGTCATCAAAAAGAGGCTCACCAACCTCATGATCACCTGCACGCTCAAAACGAGAAGAAGGACAAACCATGGTCTCATCGAAGGTGACATCGGATGTCTCCATGACTCGGTTAGTGTCAAGGTTAAGTACACGATAAGCTCGAGTATGAGTGCCATAACCCAAAAACACACCGTCGGAAGAACGAGACTCAAACTTGTCCAAGTTGCCCTTTTTGAGTATAAAACAATGGCAACCAAAAACTCGAAAATAACTCACCTTGGGCAGTTTTCCAAAACGCAACTCATAAGAAGTCTTTTTCAAGAAAGCTCGGAGAAAAATGCGATTTGAAATGTAGCATGCAGTGCTCATAGCTTCGGCCCAAAATCGCCTAGGAGTCCTATGCTCATCGAGCATCGTCCTGGCCATCTCTACAAGGGTCCGATTCTTCCTCTCTACAACACCATTTTGGGGCGGTGTGTAGGGGGAAGAAAACTGATGCTCCAAACCCAAAGAGTTACAAAACTTCTTAAAATCCGAATTCTTGAATTCGGAACCATTATCACTCCTAATAGCTCGCATCGAGTTCAAAGGGAACTCGTTCCGAAGATGCAAAATCAGATTGCGAGCAAAGGAGAAAGTCTCAGTCTTCTCAGCTAAAAAGAAGACCCACGAATATCTCGAAAAGTCATCAACAACAACAAGCACATACCACTTCCCCCCAACCGAGCTCACCCGAGCCGGACCAACAAGGTCCATGTGCAAAAGCTCTCCAGGGCGCTTGGTCATGACCTGAGTCACTGGATGGTTGGGAGCGGCAACCATCTTCCCATGTCTACAAGAGTGGCAAACAAGATCCTTCTCCATCGACAACTTGGGCAATCCTCGGATTAGGCCAAGTGAGCTAAGTCTTGCAAGCAAGTCGAAGCTCAAATGTCCTAGTCTCCTATGCCACTTCCAAAGATCAGAGGAGGAAGGTCCAGCCACAAGACAACGGAAAATGCCAAACGACTCCGAGAAATCCGCACGAAAGACTTTCCCAAAGGGCAAAATCACACAAAAAAGATTGCCCTGAGGGTCCAAAATACGACTGAGATTCGGTTTAAAACGAATCTCATAGTCATCATCGAAGAGTTGCGAAACAGAAAGAAGGTTAAAATGCAAGTTAGAAACAAGAGCAACATCGCGCAACACAAAGTGCTCATTAACTCGCACCGACCCACGAGACAAGACCTTACCTTTGCTATTGTCGCCGAAGGTGATAAACTCCTTTCCGGCGACCGGACTAAGACTGGAGAACCACTTGGCGTTTCCGGTCATGTGCCTCGAGCAACCGGAATCCACCAACCAAACATTCTCCAATCGTTTTACCTACATCAATAAAAAGACATAGGGTGAGCATACGGTCCAACACTGGGGTTAGTGAAGTAGGAAGAATACCAGTGTTGGGTCGGCTGCTCAAAAGAACGGCTAGTAGAAAAACCATTCCTAGCACGTCTACGGGGAAAGCGATCACCACGCTAAGGAAAACGTGGTCCGCTAAGGGAAGAGCGTCCATCGCGATACTCAAAACGCGGTGGGGGAAAATGCTCAACTACAAAGCCACCGCCACGGGGTCCATAGCCTACAACCGCAGGCTCCCGCCGGGCACGTCCTCCCTGACGCCTAGGACCTTGAGGCACTGCACCTCTAGGCCTAGCAGCTCTCCTCGGAGCTCTCCTCTGAACATTCGGCACATGTACATCATGGAAAGGATGGTACATGTCCGGGTTGTTCATCTCCCTAGCACGGCGCGCCTCTCTTTTGCGCCGAAAACAGAACTCACTCAAATGTCCATCTCTCCCACAATGCTCACAATGGTACCTCACCGCTCTCAAAGGGGGTTGTTGGTACACACGGTTGTGGGTGTGGATCACTTTGCCCTTCTGTGGCAAAAGCTCCTCCTGGATAGGTGGCATTGTGTCCAGCTTATTCTTCAGGTGGTTTGGTTTGGGAGCCCATTGCTGGTTCTTGGGTGGAGCTTGTGGAGGTTGTTCAAACACCCCATCCTTGGTGTTAGGCTTGAGAGGCTCTTTGGGTGGAAGCTTGGTAAGTTTGGGAGTAGTGGTGGAGTTGGGCTTCTCTCATGGGTTCAGACCACTCGACTCTCCAATCTTCCCAAAAGCAGAAAGATCAACACCCGGAGCAAAACCTACACCAGGACCTCCAGCAGCTCGCTTAAATTGGGAGATCATCATCCCGAGCTGTGGCTCACCACAAGACACCCATGACAAGATGGTCCGAAGGTATGTGTTTTCTTCCTCGGTTTGCATCTTGTCATGCTTCACATTGGCTATCTCCATCTCTAGGCCCTCACACAAAACACACCTGGACACACAAGTGCTACCCGAGCTGGCCTCCTCAAGAGACACAATCTTGGTATTCTTCTCTGCCAACTCGGATTGCAAGACAGGACAAGTCTTGCACGCACCCAACAGTGAGGGTCTAGCCTTCAGCTCATCCACCTCTCCTACCAACGCAGCATACTTACCTCTCAGAGTGAGAAGGTCAGTCATTAGCGTGGTGCACATCTCACACTCAACCTCCTCAGACACGACCACGGTGGACTTAGCAAACTCAAGCTCTCTCACCGTGTCCTCCCACTTCTGCCTAAACTCCTTGCGCTCTCTAGCAGCACACCTAAGCAACTTGTCCTGACTAAGCAAGGCGGCAGTAAGATTCTCGACCTCAGCAGAAAGCTCATCGTGGGTGAGAGATACCTAAGAGGTGTCGTCGTCGTCGTCGTCCTTCCGAGGAGTGTGCTCCAGCTTGCCGTCGACCTCATCACCAAGGGCCATGGTGCAGAAGCCGTCGTCGTCGGCGAAGAAGCAGAGACCGTTCAGCTTGTCCTCGATCTTCTTCTTCTTCTCGGACTCGTCATCGCTTGAGCAAGAGGAGTCATCATCCGAGCCATCGACGTCGCTGAGAGTGGCGAAGAACGCACGATGCTCAGCCTGGGCCTTCTCCAAGTACTTCTTCTTGATGTACTCCTTGTCGAAGCCGCCCCTCCGCTTGTGCCGCACGGGGACGTACTTTTCCTTACGCTTGCCAGAGTCGTACTTGTGCCCATGATCGTCCTTCCCAGATGTGTGCCTCTTCTTGGGACAGTTGGCGATGAAGTGGTCGGGGTCGCCGCACTCAAAGCATCCAGAGCGTCCTCCTCCACGGCGACGGTTCATGCGGTTGTTGTGGAACCGCGAGAACCGGTTGGCGAGCAATGCCAACTCGTCATCCCCCAAAGACTCCAGCTGGTCCTCTGTGACAGAAAAGAGTGAAGAAAGTGCAAATCCTCCAGAGGGGTTACCAGAAGAGCCAGAAACCAAAGCCATAGTCGGGCCAGACGGATTTTCATAAGAAGCCCTCGACATGGCGTCAATCTCACTAGACTTGAGCTTACTAAAGAGCTTGTCGCAAGTGAGGGTCTCATAGTTAGACGATTCGATGATCGCCTGGACCTTTGAGTCCCACACTGACCGATCAAGAGTATGCAAAAGCTTCAAAGCTCTCTCATGATCGTCGAAAGGCAACAGCTCCTTGTTAGCTCGCATCTTGTTGACAATGACCTGAAAGCGAGCGAATAAACTTTCTATACTCTCACCAGGCATGTGTCGAAAGTTCTCATACTCCCGCTTGTGCGACTCATAGAGACGGGATTTGACTTGAGTGGTTCCCTCATGGAAGCGCATGAGGGTCGCCCAAATCTCACGAGCTGTGGGGAGGTGAGAAACGCGATCAAACTCGGACATGCTCAAACAAGAGAAAAGAGTGTTACACGCTCGGCTATTGGCATCGTGCTCATCTATCTGAAGCTGAGTGACACGAGCAGCCAAGACGATGTAATCGGCCTTGTTGCAAATCTCCCAAACAGAAGAGCCCATGCTCTGGAGATAGGCCGACATGCGTATCTTCCAATACGCATAGTTCGTCCCATCGAAAAACAGCGGTTTGCCCACGCCGCGATCCATGTTGCCTTCGGTGGATCTGGAACCGGCTAAGGTGAAAGATCCTTAACCTGCTCTGATACCAATTGAAGGACCGAAAGTGCTACCAGAAAGCGACCAGAGGGGGGTGAATGGGAGCTCCAAATTTTCCTTTCGGAAACCTGTCACTACTATCCCGAGAATCAACTCCAAAAGCAAAGCCGATAAGCGTGATGTCCATGACCCAAGAGAATGGGTGGATGTTCTCTAGGAACACAGTGGGACACCACAAAAATTTCCTCGCCCAAGTCCACGCGGGTCAACTAGTGACAGGATAGACTTTGGGTAACCTCAACCACAAAAATTCAGGCTATTTTGCAAAGCGGGAAGCCCAATTTCTGTAGAGCACGAAGTCGGGAATCCAACGCAAAAACTCAAAACCAAATCCGAAGTCGAACGGTCAAACCACGGACGAAAACGTGCAGAGGCAGCACTGACCGGACTCTATCAGCGTCCGATCAAGACCCACCGGACGCATCCGGTCCGGAAAAACTCGGTTTGGGAGCTTACTATTTCTGACCGGACTCTTGATAGAGGTGCGTCCGGTCAGTTGTCCAGCGTCCGGTCAGTGAGAGACAAAAATGATGAACAGTACAAACGCCGAGTCCGGTCACAGAGAGGAAAGAGCGTCCGGTCAGTACAGTGAAGAATCACACGAGACATTCATCGATCGGACTCTCACCCGTGCGTCCGGTCACCACTATGCATGCGTCCGGTCAGCTCGAAACTGCTTCATTCGTTCACCGATTCGACTCGATCTCACCCAAAAACCAATCCTCTAGGGATCAAACTTGGTGAGAAGAGTTACAAGGAGGATAGTGACCTATCTCTAAGAGATCATGGCTGGAACCTATCTCCAAATCGATGAATCGAAGAAATTCAGGGGAAGGGAGAAAAACTTGACCCGAAACGAAAATCGATCGATCTACTAGATCGTGAGGTTAGAGGTGAATCCCTTCGGTGAAACGAAGTGCCTCACGATCTAGAACATCTTGGTTCAAATAGATTTGCAAAAGACGTACCGAACAAAGAGATCGAACGACGGGAACAACGTGGAGAAAAGAAACCCGCGAAGAACACGAACAAAACGCGAATCACAACCACGAATCTGCAACCGTGTGGCTACAACACGCTACAATAGTGAGATTACGGTCTCACTTCCTCAAAATCTCATGGGCACAGAGGTATTGTTCTTTTCTCTGTGGATCTCAGGTTCGCTACAGAAGGGATGGGGGAGAGCAGGAAAACCTAGAAGCAAAAGAGCAAAATGACTGAGATAGATGGGGAGGTGGGTGTCTCCCCCTACTTATCCTAATTCTAACTATTCCTAATTCCCACTCTACCCCTAACTACTTACAGAGCGAACCAGCTAAACCCTAAGGTTATTCTGGACCAACTCGATGGTAGGTGGATCCGACGGCCACGCCCGCACAACTGGTAGCGTTGCCTCAACGCAACCTCACCGATTGCCACCACGTGCCACCACCGCTCTGCGTCCCTTTCCTGGACGTCGCACCCCCGGTTTTGAGGCCCAAACCGGGAGACCAGCCTTCACAGCCAACCCCCGGTTTTGAGGCCCAAACCGGGAAACCAGCTCACTAAGTCCATCCCCTGGTTTTGAGGCCGAAACCAGGAAACCCGCCAGCGCCCAGGTTTTGAGGCCCAAACCTGGAAACCGTCCTCAGCCCGAGTTTTGTGGCCCAAACTCGGCAAACCCGCAGCACCCAGGTTTTGAGGCCCAAACCTAGAAACCGTCCACCGGTGGTTTTTCTCTAGCTCAACCACCAAACTGGAGCTGTAGAGGGGATGCACCGCCCGTGCACCCCGTCCACCGACACGTGTCCCCAGGTCCTCGACCTGGGCAACACCATGCCCCGCAAGTCTTCGCTCGTCGCTGTCCCAGGCTGCCAGCCACCACAGCTGATCCTCAGGCCACCGGTCCCTCAGTCCAAGCCTCACGTCCGCCCTTCACCGCTCCCGGTCCGTCGGCACGGCACGTCTCTACTTGACCTTCACCTTGCCCTCGATCACTGTATCCGTGCTCGACACCTGCACAACACAAGCCAAAGAACATGCGATCAAACCCGTTGACCATCACTCATCACTCGAGACTCGGCATACACCCATGTATCTGCAACCCCCCCCTCTAGGCCACAAAGGTCCTTACAAGTGGTATCAAAGACTGGTCTCTCAGCAGCACTTCACCGTGCGAGAGAATGGCCACCGACGGAGGAACGGGTAACCCTAGTGTTGTGCAACCCACACTCGAAGTGGAAGTGCACACCACTAGCTGCAGCGAAAGCGTCTCCACAGCAAGTGCAAGGACACTTCCTCAATTGGATGTGTCGGACGGAGAGCTCGCAAGAAGGAAAGAAGAAAGAAGGTTGAGAAGAGAAGCAAGAGCCCAAGCAAGAGAAGATGCAGCGGCTCGCAAAGCTAGAGAAGAGAAGGCTCAGAGAAAAGAAGAAAGAAAGATTAGAAGAGAAGAAAGAGCCAGGAAAAGAGAAGAAAAGAAGAAGAAGGAAGAGCTTCAAGCGAAGAAGAGTGTAAACTTGAGTGATGACTCAAGTAGCACCGAAGATGGAGACGATGACATCTCCTATATGCCCAAGGACAACAAGAAGAAGAAGGAGGAGACCAAGAAGTCATATGGAGTCGTATCCTTTAACTATTCTTCTATGACTAACCATGATTCTAGGCCTCTCATCAATGTGCCCGCGGGCAAGTTACCTCGTTTCGATGGGACTAACTTTGCCAAGTGGAAGCACAATGTGAAGACCTATCTTATTGGTCTCCATCCAGGTATTTGGGAAATAGTGCACAATGGACTTGAAGCACCGGTTGATCCGAAGAGCCCCACTCAAGATGAATTCTGCAACATTCATCTCAATGCCCAAGCCACTAATGTGTTACTTAGTGCCTTGGATGGTGATGAGTACAACAAGGTCATGGGAGTTGAGGTTGCAAAAGAGATTTGGGACACTTTGCACATTGCTCGTGAGGGAGTGGATAAAGTGAGGCAATCCAAGATTGACTTGTTGATGGCAAAGCTCAACCGGTTTGTGATTTGTGATGGTGAAGGTCCACAAGAGATGTTTGATAGGTTGATGGTCATTGTTGGCAAGATTAGAGGGCTAGGTGGTAGTGAAATTAATGATCACAAGGTTGTGAAGATCATGTTGGAAGCATACTCACCAAGGAATGAGACTGTTGTGACATTAATTAGAGACAAAAAGAAGTTTGAGCAATTCACACCTAGTGATGTGCTTGGGAGGATCATCACCTTTGACATGCAAAGAGAAGAGGCAAATGAAAGAAGGAAGCTTGGAGAGTTGCAAGCTAGGCTAGATGGGATGAAAATCAAGGATGTGGCACTTAAGGCTAGCAAGCCAACAAGACAAGCAACATCAAGCAAGGCAAGATCAAGCAAGCAAGCCTCTACAAGCAAGCCCAAGCAACAAAAGAAGAAAATAGAAGTTGAGGACAACTCATCATCCTCAAGTGAAAGTGGAAGTGAAGGTGAAGAATTTGAAGCAATTGGAGACATAGCTCTTTTCATGAGAATATACCGCAAGGGGCTTAAGAAGGAAGGTTACAAGTTTGTGAAGAGAAGGTTTCCAAACAAGAAGAAGAGAACTTGCTACAATTGTGGTAGCACCGATCATTTCATAGCACATTGTCCACATGAGAAGAAGGACAACAACTTCAACAAGGGCAAGAAAGATGACAAAGGCACTTACAAGAAACACAACAAGAGATACATGGGAGAAGCTCACATTGGACATGAATGGGATTCAACCGCACAAACCTCAAGTGAAGAAGATGAGAAGATAGCAACAATAGCATTTCAAAAGTCATCTCCTTCACCAAGACTATTCAACAATTTGTCTGATGATGATGATTGCAACTCTCACACTTGTCTCATGGCCAAGAAAGAGAAGGTGAAAAAGACTCCTAAACCCTCTCTTCCACCTAGTGACATCTCTAGTAGTGAACTTAGTGATTCCTCTAGTGATGATGATTCTAGTGATGAAGAGATAAACATGATAACTAAAAATTTAGACAAGAAAACCAAACTCTTTATCACTAAGCTAATGGAGGAATTAGAGAGTGTGCAAGCCGAGTTAGCGATAAGAGAGGATGCCCTCATCAAACAAGAGGATCTCTATATTGCTTGCAAGGAGGCTCTTGCATTAGAGAGGAGTGAGTTGGACATCTTGCACGAGGCTTTGGCCAAAGAGCAAGATGAAAATGCTTCCCTAAAGAAGACTCATATTGCACTCAAGGAAAAGTATTGTGGCTTGGATAAAAAGCACAAAGAACTTGAGCTGCAATATAATGTTCTTTGGGAAAGCAACTCACCTCTCCCTAAAGCAAATGTCACTTCTATTCCCTCCACTAGTGAAGGTTGTGGAAAATGCTATAATGTTGATTTGAATGCCTATTCCACTAACCTTGTGAATATGGAGGCCATGAGAAAGGAGATAGCAAGATTGACAAACATCATTGCAAGTGGTTGTGTCAAGACTACCACAAGTGCTAATGAAAAGACTCAAGAGAAGAGCAAGCCCAAGTTCAAGAATGGACGGCGTCCTTCCATAAAAGATGGGTTGGGGCACGAAAAAGGAGCCAAGACTAATGAAAGAAGGACAGTGAATGGCTATGAGTGTGTGAGGTTTGAGAAGAAGGGTCAGATTGGTACAATTCAGCCTGCACAGACCGCGGCAGTGCCGCGCCAGAAGGCGGCAGTGCCGGCCCCGGCAGTGCCGCCCCCAGGCCGGTGTTGACACTTGCTAACGTCGTCACTAGGAGTAGACTATGAAATCTATCCCCGGCAATGGCGCCAAAAATGCTTGTTGACACTTGCTAACGTCGTCACTAGGAGTAGACTATGAAATCTATCCCCGGCAACGGCGCCAGAAAGGCTTGTTGGTACTTCTTAATGTAAGAAGTATAACTAACTATTCTTATGACTATTGGTAAATTTCGCAAGCGCACAGAATAAGTCAATTGTAGCACTTCACCCGGGAGTAACCGAGTATCGTATTTATTTCCGCAGGGAAGCTACTCTGGCAGAACTAACACTAGGACCGCTATGAATAACTAGTGATTCTAGCAAGATTGATCGAAAAGTATGAATGGGGGTTTGATTTCTACTACTACTAAAAAGAAAGAAAGAAAGACTAACTACTACTAAACTAAATTGGCGGGGTCTGGCCGATGAACAGATTAATGTTTTCCTACACACTTACAATCACAACTAACTTAGCAATAAAGGTTTTATCTAGTTCTTCGAACCGTACACACCCTCTGGACTATTTACCTCAGACGTGCACAACGAGGTTTATGATTTAAGAACTAACCCAACTACGTGGTGGAATTCAAGGCTCCTAGGGCTGTCACCACCTGTTTGCTACCACAGCTATCCGGGGGGCTAGCCACAAACTAAGGTATAACTAGTCTAAGCACCGCGCTTACACTAATATATACTACTCTAATCTTGCGTCCAAAACTAGAGCACTGATTACTCAGCGAAGAACCCAAACTAGATACAAACTAAATACTAAGTTATCTATGATCGAAAGCACTCAACAAGAACAATAAGTAAAGAACTTAAAGTAAATGCTAAAAGTAGAAGAACATTAAGATAAATGAAGAAAGACTTGGAATTATACCAGAGACTTGGAAGATCCTCTATTACAACTCCAGCTCTTCTCTTCTTCACTCTCGCTCTCACTCTAAGTCTCTCAACTAGAGTGTTACTTCACCAGAGCTTCGCTTACAAGAGAGTGGGACTAATGAGGTGAGGTCTGAGTACAAATGAGCTCGGGGGGGTCCTATTTATAGCCTAAGGGACCTAGGAGGGTACTTATGGACCTAGGGTTAGGTCAGGGGGTGAGTGTGGTGGCGGGCGCCAGCCCTAGGTGGCGGCCGCCACCCCCTGGCCGTTGGATCCACCGACCTTGCTTCAACGGCATCCAGGAGCTCCAGGGAGGCGGTTCCAAGGTCGGTTGCATGTCCAAATAACCGTCACATGGGCAATTGGGTCATGATCCATGTGACATCCCTTCTTGGCCCTTGGATGCAATGACCTAAGTGATCAATGGCTGCAAATGAGTATGGCACGCCTCCCCTGGATCAGTGACGTGGCAGGGGAGGAGTTTGGGCCTCACTCCCCTGGCGGCCGCCAGTGAGGGGTGGCGGGCGCCACCCCACCTTGGCCCAAAGTGAGCCCAGGTGAGTGTGCTCGCCTCCTGGTGGGTCCTCTTGGTCATTTTGCTCAAAAACCCTGTAATTTCCTACATTCACATAAAACTCAAGGACAAGTGGAAATCGTTAGTTTATAAAAGGTTTTTGGTTGATTTTAGGCCCTTGTGTTGTATTATATGACCTTGTTGATGCTAAGAATATGACATTTAGTGAGCATCAACAAGCTCCCCCAAGCTTACCTCTTGCTCGTCCTCGAGCAAGCATGAACTTAAATTTTGGAAACTCTGTGTTTTTGTTGTGTATGCCCAAATTATTTTCATCACCATGGAATTGGTAGCCTTCCATGCACTCAAGATTAGAACAAAAGACCAGCAAGAAAGAAGGTTTGTCTTTCCCTTGCCTATTTTGCTAATCAAGATATGTGGAGCTTTTGCAAGTTTTGTTCAAAAGAAAGCATGCTTAGTAACTTCTGTGGCTCACTCAATCACTCATATTTGTATGTGGAAATGGAAGAATTATCCTCTCACTAAGACTTTATGTGGGGTTTAATGGGTAGGATAAAAGTGAGCATGCAATGCTAGCATAATTTTGCTAAGTTAGACCAATGGAGCAAAGGAGCAACAAGTCATAGGTTCAGACTAGGAATGTGCAAGTGTATGGTATTTATTGTGGCTAATATTTTCATGGCACTTCTCCTTTTTATCTCATTTGTGGGATCATGGCTATGAATGAGAGCATTTGCTCTTTTGGATATTCTCTTCTTTCTAGAGCACTTGCTCTTTTGAATTTTCTTTCTAGAGCACTTGCTCTTTTGAATATTCTTTTCTTTCTAGAGCACTTGCTCTTTTCTTTTTCTTTTTCTTTTTTTAACTACTATAGCCATGTCCCTGAGATTTCATTATGGAGCATGATATTCTGCCATGGAGTATTCCTAACAATGAATGGAAATAAAGGCATGTTGTGTGCGTATTCTCAGTGTAAGAACAGCACTATATAGGTGGGTGCAAGTGAATTCCTTGGTCTAAAAATATGACAAGTTTCTCTACCATGACTATCAACAAAAGTCTAACTAGCTCAACACGAACATGCAGCAAGTGGAAGCTCCTACTCTAAGAGTAAAAATTATTTGGCTTTGGTAGGACTTTCTTTGCCACAGAAGTACTTAGAGCAAGTTTTTAAATTTTTCAAAATAACTACTCCACAAACTTGACTCGCTCAAGTCAAAGTAGAAACTTACTTCCCCTTTACTTAGTCTAATGCTCATGTCTCAAGTTTAGTTGTAGCATACGTTCTCCCATGATAACTCTAATGCATGGCATACATTATTTTTATTCAAAAAATACTTACGATGAGAGCGTTTCATTTATTTTATTTTATTTTTTTAACTGCAAATTAACTAAGATAAAACTCAAATTTGAATTACTGAAATAAAAATAAAACTGACAGAAATAAAGACGGTAGTGATACTTACCTCTTTGACGAGGGTCCTCCCCAAGCTGGCTTTTGGCGTGGTTGGGTTACATCCATCCCTGACGACGGTACATGTCGTCCCAGTTTTGCTGGTTCTGCTGTAGGAGAGAAGAAATATTACCCAGTTCTCCACCAGTTTCCTGGCGGAATTCCTAGAAATTTTGGTTCAGTTCGCTCAAGTCCTGACGGATTTCGGCAGTATCCATGGTGAGTCCATTCATTTGGTGCTGAAAATATCCCATATCACGCATCTACTCGTCCTGATGAAAGGACGAATGGCGGGCGGCCTGTGGCGAGATTCCCCTATAGAAGAACTCATCACCATGGCCAGTGTACTGGGTGGATCCTCCCAAAGAGTGGGATGAACTCCCCAACTGGGATGAGTGAATGGACGCCTCATGGCCGTATCCCCACTGCGGATGTCGCGGATGCTGCCAGTTCGACCCTCTGCTTGGTGCGAGCCAGGGGGTGTCAAATGACCATAGTGTGTTGCTTCTCCATACTGCCCTGCATGAAAAGGGTCAAACTCCTGTGCCGCCGCTGCGGCTCTTGCGGCCTCTTCTGCTGCACGGGTCTGCGCTCGCGTCCTCCTCCTGGGAACCTGCATGGTGTTCTCTCGAGCAAACCTGCGGTTTTGTTCTGCCTCGGTTTCCAGGTCCAAAAGTAATGTTGGTGCATTCACCAACCAAAGTGACATGTCAGGAAGAGCGATTTTATTCACATAGTCTTGGTAGATCATGTGTATCTCACCGGTCTCCTAGTTCTCATGCAAGAGGTGTCCTTGCGAGAAGTGTTCCATGGTCAAAAGGTCTCGGTCACTAGGAATGTAAGAGTATATAGCGGTGTTTAGCAGACCCATGTTAAAAGCCAGTCTAGTTATCCATGATGTCATTTCAATATTTCTAGTGCGTTGATTAAATTTAAACCAGTAGTCTGCCATGGCCTTGGCGGGTGATACTTTTATGTCGTTTACTAGAGCATAAAGCAACAGCATTTCGGGCTTTTTAATTGGTCTTAAGTCAGGTCTTGGAAAGAGTGTGATACTAATATATTTGTGGAAAAACCTGAGCGTGGGGCTGTGGATATTACTTGTACGGGGCAAGCCTGGGTCTCTGTTCCCAGCAATACTTTTCCAAAATTCATTTCTATTGAATCCCGTATAGGCAGATTCCAAGCTCAGCAAGCATGAATCATCAAAGTTTAAATTCTTGCTGAACTGCTTCCATGTTAAAGTATGTTCTTCATTAAAAAGCCAAAATTTTCTATGATTAGCTTATATTTGCATTGTGGCCAGAAATTCCATTGTGAGGGGAAGGATTCCCTCCTCATTAACCTTCCATGCATCATCCCATCCCAAGGTTCGAAAAATATAGAGAAACTCATTGTCCATACCAGTGCGACTTAGCAAGTCGTCGTCGATGTGGCGGGTGTGAACGAACTCCCTCTCAATGAGAATGTTCCGGGCCTGCCGTTCCCGATCACTCTGCTAGATGATATCATTGACGGAGTTCAGGACGCGGATGGTCCGTCCGGCCTGGTGTGTGGGCGGAGAGTTCCGATCCACCGACATTTCGTTGGTGGATGGAGTATCCCACCCGGCGCTCTCCTCATCACTCCCAGCAAAGCGAATGTGAGTGTTTGCCCTCGACGAACTTCCCTCACCCTTGCTCTTCTTCTTATTGCCGGTGAAGAAGTTCTTGAGAGGGCCCATGACTTCCTTGCTAGTGCTCAAGGCGGCTGGTGTTTTTGTGTTTTGAGTGAGGTGTAGGAACTTGCATGGGGTGTCGGTAGTATTTATAGGCTGAGGATGGAAGGGAGAAGGCTCAGAGCCCCTCCCATCTGGCGGGCGCCAAGAATAAGTGGCGGGCGCCACCCCACCTTGCCCAATTTTGTCTGCAACCGACACATGAGGTTTCCCTTGTAATGTCCACTGAAATTCCAAGTGGGGAATAAAGTGGTAGTGTCGGTGCAAAGTGCAAAGAGTGTAACCTCCTAAATGGGGCAAGTGGGCTGAAAATTTCAAAGACCACTTCTTCATCCTGGTCATACTTTATACCAAGGATGGTGGGAAACTTACTCGGGAGCAGTTTCGTGCAGAAATGTGAAAATTGAGGTGGCGGGCGCCAGGAAAAAGTGGGCGCCACCCCTTTGTGGGAAATTCCCACTCAAAGCCACTCCTTCTTTCACTTGTGCTCTCCTCATCACTCCTCACCAGAATTTTTGAGTGGAGAAGTGTCCAAAAGTTGGAGTGAAGTTGAAGAGAGAGGAGGAGACATGGGAGTGAATGAGTGCATTGAAAAGAGCAAAGGCATGGGTCTCTCCTGGTGTTATTTGAGTCTATGAGTTAGGGATAATGGTCTAGTTGATTGGCTAAGTGGAAAAGGGCCAAAAGGGTGGCGGGCGCCAGCATGGGGTGGCGGGCGCCACCCCTAAGGCTGCCCTAAGCCCCTAGGCTTCACCTAATCTCCCTACTAAGCATCTATTTTTGCAGAAAATTAACTTGCTTAAGTAAAAACAAAAATTTAAATGGGGGATAAAGACTTACCTTAGCCTAACTTACCTTGGTTAGCCGCTTTGGATTCCCGATTAGTGTCGCCTTCACGGTGGTTGTGGATGAATGTAGGCATCGATGAACCTTGATGACGGGTGTATTTCCGGTCGCGGTGTGAACTGGAATTTCTCCTCCTTTCCACTGATGTGGAGCTGAATTTCTCCAGCTCCTACATCAATGGTGGCTTTTGCAGTGTTCAGAAATGGTCGTCCCAAGATCAATGGCGTCCGGTGGTCGGGATTAATATCCAAAACCACAAAATCCACCGGGACAAAGAGATTCCGGATTTTCACCGGAATATTCTCTGCTATTCCCGCGGGATATCAGAGCGATTGATCGGCTAGCTGCAAACACATAGAAGTAGGGGACAAGGTATGATGATTTAATTTATCATATATTACCTTGGGCATGACGCTGACGCTTCCTCCCAGATCACAGAGTGCATGCTCGAAGTGCTGCTCTCCAATTGAACATGCGATCGTTGGGTTTCCTGGGTCCTTCTTCTTTTCTAGGAGTTGGTTTAAAATGACCGCACTGCAATCTTCGGTCAATTTAACCACATCCCTACTTGGAATGTCTCTCAAATATTTTGCATAAGTTGGAACCTGCATAGCGTCAATAAATGGCACATGTATATATAATTTTTGAATTACCTCGACGAATTTCTTGAATTGGTCGTCTTCCGTCAGATTTCTGTTTCGATCTGGAAAAGGTAATACATGTGTATCATAGAATTCATGAGGAGCAGTTCATACCTTGGATGAAGGTTCAGCTGGGGTCTCCTCTTCTTCGTCTTCTTCAACATTAACAATATTTTTCTTTGCAACAGAATTACTACTAGGAACCAAATTAGGATGAGGTGGATCACGAGTGGATTTACCACCTCTCGTGGTTACAGCTTTTACCTCCTCATAGTATTTAATTTGAGATTTAATGTTATCTACTGTTTGCTCTAATCTCTTATTATAATTAATTTGTTCCTTAAATGCTTCAGAAAAATCTTTCAGTTTAGCATAAATTCCTTCTAACATTTTATCATGTTCAATTAATTTATTATTTATGCTATCATTAATTCTACCTTGATTAGAAACTAACTTTCCAATAGGAGAATTAAATACGGAGGTTTGAGGCATATATTTATTATTCCATTGTGCGGATACATGGGTGTATGCCGAGTCTCGAGTGATGAGTGATTGTCAACGGGTTTGATCGCAGGTTCTTTGGCTTATGTTGTGCAGGTGTCGAGCACGGAGATAGTGATCGAGGGCAAGGTGAAGGTCAAGTAGAGACGTGTCGTGCCGACGGACCGGGAGCGGTGAAGGGCGGACGTGAGGCTTGGACCGAGGGACCGGTGGCCTGAGGATCAGCTGTGGTGGCTGGCAGCCTGGGACAGCGACGAGCGAAGACTTGCGGGCACAGTGTTGCTTGGGTCGAGAACCTGGGGACATGTGTCGGTGGACGGGGTGCACGGGCGGTGCATCCCTTCTACAGTTTCGGTTTGGTGGTTGAGCCACAGAAAAACCACCGAGTGGACGGTTTCCAAGTTTGGGCCTCAAAACCTAGGCGCTGATGGTTTTTGAGTTTGGGCCACAAAACTCGGGCTGAGGATGGTTTCCAGGTTTGGGCCTCAAAACCTGGGTGCTGCGGGTTTGCTGAGTTTGGGCCACAAAACTCAGGCTACGGTCGGCTGGTTTCCCGGTTTGGGCCTCAAAACCGGGGGTTGGTCGTGAAGGCTGGTTTCCCGGTTTGGGCCTCAAAACCGGGGGCAGAGTCCGTGAAAAGGACGCAGAGCGGTGGCGGCACGTGGCGGCAATCGGTGAGGTTGCGTCGAGGCAACTCTACCTATTGTGCGGGCCTGGCCGTCGGATCACCACCTACCACGAGTTGGTCCAAAATAACCTTAGGGTTTAGCTGGTTCGCTCTGTAAGTAGTTAGGGGTAGAGTGGGAATTAGGAATAGTTAGAATTAGGATAAGTAGGGGGAGACACCCACCTCCCCAAGCATCTCAGTCATTTGCTCTTTGCCTTCGAGGTTTTTCCTGCTCTCCCACTCCCCTACTGTAGCAAACTAAGATCCACAGAGAAGAGAACAATACCTCTGTGCTCGTGAGATTTTTGAGGAAGTGAGACCGTAATCTCACCATTGTAGCGTGTGGTAGCCACACGGTTGCAAATTCGTGGTTGTGATTCGCGTTTTGTTTGTGTTCTTCGCGGGTTGCTTTCCTCCACGTTTTTCCCGTTGATCGATCTCTCTACTCGGTGCGTCTTTTGCAAATCCGTTTGAACTGAGTTGTTCTAGATCGTGAGGCACTTCTTTCCACCGAAGGAAATCATCTCTAACCTCACGACCTAGTAGATCGGTTGATTTTTGTTTTGGATCGGTTTTGCTCCTTTAGTCCTGATTTCTTCCAATCCATCGATTTGGAGTTAGATGCGAGCCATGATTCCCATGGGATAGCTCACTAACCTCCTTGAGACTCCTCATACCAAGTCTAAGCCGTAGTGCTTTTGATTCGAAGGAGATCGAGTGGATTTCGCGGAAGAACAGTGCAGTATCGGGACCATCGGACGCTGTGTTCTTGAGCATCGGACGCTGAGTCTCTTCCATCGGAGCGTCCGGTGCCACGTGTCGTCTGACAGTGCTCTTTAAGGAGCATCGAATGCTGACCATCGGAGCATCCGTTGCCATCGGACGCGCCGGGGGTTAGACATCAGACGCTAGGGTTGTACTGTTCACAGCGTCCGATGGGTGTCCAGTAAGGTTCCAGAAGTGTCCTGTTTGCATCGGACGCGTCCGGTCCTTTGCCATCGGACGCTGCCAGCGTCCGATGCTGCTGAGTCTGCGCAGTTTCGTCCGTGGTTCATTCGTTCGTTGTCGGTTTTGATTTCCGGCTTTTGCGTTGGGTTTCTAGAGTCGTATAGTGTCTCGTTGTGCTTCTTGGAAGCATCCACCCTATTGAAAGGACCTTGATGTCGCCTAGAGGGGGGGGTGAATAGGCCTGTTTAAAATCACAGCTCAAAACTTTGTTAGAGATGCCCGGCACTACCGCCCTAAGCCCGGAACTGCCGCACCCCGGCACTGCCGGCCTCAGCCCGGTACGGCCGCGCCAACAAACTGCCCGAGCCTGCAATTCAAAAACTAGCCACAGGAAACCAATTCTATATGAATAGAAGTGTTGCTCTTGGTTTCCTGAACCTGCAGAACCAACTCAACCAAGCCAAATATGTTGTATGAAATAGATCGGGGCCAAATCCTAGAATCAATCACAAGCTCACAAGTATGATGAATGAACACAAGTAAATACAAGAGACAAGTGATTTATCCCGTGGTTCAGCTCGCCACCAAGGCTTGCCTACCTCCACGTTGTTGAGGATGACCACTTAGGTCAAGAGCTTTGCAACTCTTCCTCGGTCTCAAGTCAAGGAACCAAATCCTTGAAGTGAGGGGTAATTCTACTAGCTCCACAAGAGGATTACAAACTTCCCGCTGCTCACCACAAGCACGGGAGCTCGCCGGGCGACGCCTAGCCGTCTAGGAGGCTTCACCTCCAAGAGTAAAAGATGCACAACGAAGATCGACGAAGCCCGACAAGTGCTCAAGGTTTGGAAGGCTCTAATATGCTCTCTAGCTCTTAATCACACAGCCCCAACACTTAATCATGCACTAAGCATGTCACTCTCACAAGAGAGGGTTGGGGAGAGCTCTCAAATGGCTTTGGATGTGTTAGAAGTGTTTTGGGCACCAGCAGCCAGCTCTGGAGGCGTGGGGTGGGTATATATACCCCCCACACCCAAAACTAGCCGTTGGAGGTCAGAAACTAGCCGTTACTGGCTGTACAGGCCCGGCACTGCCGCACTTAGCCCGGCACTGCCGGGGAGCGGCACTGCCGCTCGACAGAGCGGCACTGCCGCAGCTCCCTGAGACAGCACAGGTGACCTCACGAAAAACGCCATAACTTTTTACTCCGAACTCCGATTTCAGTGATCTTGGACTTTCCGGAAAGCTTGTTTCGAGGGCTATCCAACCCTACAGAGAACAAGCCCAAGATCAACAAGTGCAGGTGCAGTGCTAAGTGTTTTCTCTCATGTTAGCACTCGGGTTCGGTTAGTTTGAGCACTTGAGACTTGTCTATGATACGTATTGCATCCCCCTTGATAGTACGACATAACTATACTCAAGACAAAGAAAATATAACCATTTTAACCACTTGAGTCTTCAATGTCTTCATATGCCATTTCTTCTTGATATCACTTCGAAAGGGGTTGCAATCATCTTTGTCTCCTTTCTTTGAGCAAACACACCTTGAGCATGTGACTTGAACCATTTCCACACATATGAGTTCAATCCATGGCTTCAAGTCACTTCCACTAAAGATTTGATCCTCAACACAATATGAATCCTCATAGCTTGATTAGTACCTCGACTCAATGCAAGTACTCTCTTCTTCACCCTAGCCATAGTACTTCGGTCTCTTGACCTTCACCGTCGCTTAGTACCTCGAAGCCCTTTCCTTGCTATCTTCACCTTATCAAGCCACACTCAAGTCACATCATATTGAGCATCCATTGAAAACCATTTCTTCAATATTGTGATCCTTGCTTGAACATCTTGTAGATATGCATGTTGAGATCAATCAAGCTTTAGTTTGACTCACATAGAGACATATATGGATCATCATTAATATGGTCAAGCCAATTCACGATTCCTAATATCCTCTCCTTTTGGCTTGACACTCAACACTCACTTCAATCTCCATCTTCATACTTCTAGCTTGATCAAATCAATGCAAAGTGATTCTCCAAACATTTATCCATACAAGCAAACCAAAGTAGAGAATGACTTATATCCAATATGAGTTGTGTCCTTTGTCATTTCAACTTTGCTTGCCATTTACTCACTTATGCATTCTTGATTCATTCTTCAACCTTGATCAAAGCTATTTCACTATCAAACTCTTCTCGCTCATGAAAAGCAACCCATTGTTGAGACCATTCCAAAATCATCAATCCATGTCTCACTTGTCATTTGACAAATATGCTTGCTTTCTCATGATGCCATGATATCCCACAACATAGAAGCCATATCATCAACTCTATTTGCATTGTTGTCTTTTGCTTGAACAAGATTGTTTCCATGATCTTCCAATAAAACAATACACAATTTTGGCCTTCATTTCAACACTATGTGGAATATCATCAAGTTTGCTTTTCTTGTTGAACCTTTGATACACTTAGCAAACTTGTTAGACCTTTAATTATGTTGTCACTCAATTCACCAAAACCCACTAAGGGCTAGATGCACTTACAATCTCCCCCTTTTTGGTGATTGATGACAACACAATTAAAGCTTACAAGAGATTGATAAACATTAAGATTTTGAATCCTATGATATAGTGAGCTCCCCCTAAATGTGTGCATTGAAAGGAATTTCAAATTTTGGCTTCAAATGCCAAATGCACATATTTGAGACAAAGTGTGGAAACTCTCTTATATCTTAGCATTCGTGGGGTGCAAGGTGTCAACATGATAACCGTGATGCTCATGAGACAGTTCATGCACTCAGAGATTGCTGGCCAGCAGAGAGCGGCACTGCCGCACTAGAGAGCGGCACTGCCGCACTTGCCTGACCAAAACTAGAGAAACAAGCACAAGCACTCAAGGCATGAATGTCACACAATAGCATAAATGATTCTTGTCAAGAGCATCAAATTATCCTTGCACACACCACATAATAAATCTTATATGCCTCTCCTTTACCCCTTTCCATCCTCATATCAATCTCTCTTCCCTTACAATGTCCCCCAAAATTTCTCCCCCTTTGGCATTAATCTCCAAAAAGGATCTCTCCACCAAAAGGAAGAAATGATGGTAGACAAGTGAGGGATAGAGGTAGGTAAAAGTTTAGCATATATGATTTCTCTTCTATGTTTTTCTACCAAACAAAGTATGCAACACTTTAAGTCAAGATTCTCAAGAGGTTAGCATATTTAGCTCATACCTCACATAGGTGACATAACATGAGACAAACTCACATAATCACCACAAGAGGTATCAACCAAATATCTAACTCATTCTCTAATCGTCACCATAAGAACAAACTCATGGTGTGACTCAAAATATTGCATACACATGCACACTCTAGCATGTAAGGGCCTAGATGCACAAAGGTAATACAAATGTTCATAGAGTGATATACCTTTGTTCTAAGCCTCATAATCTCCACCATGATGATGATTTTGAATTTAGTGCTTTGATGGGCCTAGCACTTCATTAAGCAAAAGATCTCATTTCTGCCCATCTCTCCTTTTCATCATCTTCAAGGAGACATTTCAAACTTGTGCTTCATCTTAGTTGAAAGTCCATTGCTAGCTCTTGTTGTCATTTTGAGATACCAATTGAAGACATATTTCTTGATATATCAAGTGAAAGATTATCTACCAATATCAATTGAAATATGATCTTCATAGTTTGACACCAATGGAAGGAATCTTCACAAGTTGATGCCAATAGGAATGGATGCTTGTATCTCATAATATCACCTAGATGTCGACCTAGGGAATGCTCACGGAGACAAGAGATAGCATTAAATTGCACAAGCGATAGTTTTACAACTAGTGACCATTTGAATGTGGAAAGCATGTGGATCACTAATTGTAAAACCTCATAACATAAACTAAATCCCCCTTATTTGATAGTGCATACATATGTATGTGGAAAGCAAAACATATGCACTTTTGGTCAATTAAGTCTAAATAAGGGAATTTAAGCTATATTATGGAGAGTAGCTACATAAGAGTTAAAATTGCAATCCAAATAAATATGAGAGATAACATTACTATTTTGGATTGATTTGGCTATGTAGCATACCCATGAGAAACTCATTCTCACCAAGAGACTACACAAGTTCACTAGAAGAAAATGTTAGTCTCAAAAGACACAAGACATAGAATAGACTCCCCCTTAATATGTGCATCAAGTACTCGAACTACTTGTGAAATGCACTTGAATCACTTTAAGAGTCTAGAGGAGTTCATGCTATATCTTGGTCAAGGCACACCAAATTTGCAACAATTGAAATTATGCCAAAGAGAACATACCACCACTTAGGTAGAGAGATCACCACATAGATTTTCATTGATATGACCATCATAAGTGAGACTTGATGATATGGATGGCCATACTTTTTCACTTGATGATTCATGGTGAATTAAAGCTCTTGTGATCATCCAAGATCCACATTAGGTTCCTAGTTCTTTCTCTACCTAAAGCAACTCACATAGAAAGCAAATGGTAAAGTTCATGAAATTTGCAAATTGTGAACTAGGAGTTACCACTCTTGTTGACGAGATCCTGGGTGATCAAAGGGATGGATCCATGTGACTTGATGAGCTTTAGATGAAGAATTAGCAATGAACATCCAATCTTTACTTCTTTTCTTCAACTCACATAAATATAGTTCCTCCAAAGGATTGGGGCATCCGACAACAAAACTAGGAGCATTCAGTTTATAAAGACTGAGACCTCCAAGAATAATCTTTGGAGCACCCAAAGATTCCATTGGAACTATCCATCCTCCTTTGAAGTTCTTCTTTCTCCAATGTTTGAGATTACACAATATGAGCTTGAGAGAAGGCATTTTGTCTCATGAGATAGAAAGTAAACTCCCCCTCAATTTGTGCATACAAGAGTACACAAAGCACACTTATGCACATCAACAATATGAGGTCAAAGGAGAAGTCTACACTATGTTTCAACTCATTTCAAACTCCTTCAAGCTGCTTGCAATCCAACTTTTCAGATTCTGTCTTCCTTGGAGAAAAATTCATATCTCTCAGACCATTAAGCCAATATGCATGAATTTGGTACAGAGCTGCATCTATGAGTCCTTTAACTTCTGTAAAAATTTCAGCTCATTTGGACTCCATTTAGTCAGTCAAATTAATTTTTCACCAAAATTGCTCAAGTCTGAAACTGCATTACTGAAACTGACATAATTCAACCAAAAACTGGTGTTCTTCTCAGTCAATCTCCATGAAAACATTCAGTCCTCTTGTCAATGATTGAAGTCTTGTGAATTCTTCTAATATAGCATATCCAACTCAACCTCAACATCATGCTCTAGGTCCACAAAATGGACGGTTGTCAGCTGCTGTGTGTGGAGGTGGCGCAGCAGTGCTGCTCATGGTGCAGCAGTGCTGCTCATGGCCCGGCAGTGCTGCTCGTGGCCCGGCAGTGCTGCCCGTGGCCCGGCAGTGCTGCCCGCTGAGCGGCACTGCTGCTCGCACATCAGCAGTAGGTTGTAGATTATCTTCAACATGAGGAGCCTCCACATCTTGAGAGTGAGTCAACACACTTCGACTTCTACCAACCTCATCTTGCTTTAGGTGAAGAGTAACCTTTAGGCTTGTGATGCATCCAAATGAATAAGCACAACCTCTTCTTATTGATTTCCTATGAATAAGCTCAACACAAGAGGTATTAGTAGCACAAGCACTAGTTTCTCATTTAGTAACCCTTTATGTGTGGAAGGCAAATGAGCTACCAAAAAGAGAAACCTCATAACATGGATTAAATCTCCCTTAATGCCGCATGCACACTCTTTTGAGTCGAATGGAAATATGAATGTGCATGGTTGGTCAATTAAGTCCAAAGGGTAGATTTAAGCCATATTATGGTGAGTGGCTAACATAGACGAATCAACCCAAAATTAACTAGAGAGAACACATCACATAGTTCTGGATTGATGGCATTGATATGATAGCACACTCCATTTAAGAAACACATTCTCATTTAGTGAGACTACATAAATCACTTAGAGAAATGGTTAGTCTCACAACTCTAGTCATAGAGTAAATTCCCCTTTTATAAGTGCTCTAAGTATTTGAATTTCTCACATAGCACTCTATTCATTTAAGAACATGGCATTTTACTCTATGTCTAGGTCATGGCAACAATAGAATAATCAAATTTAACTTATGCCAAGAAATACTCACAACCATTTGAGCATGTAGATGGCCATAAGATGAGAATGAGAATTTGCCAATCTACCATATGACAAGATTTCATTAAGTAGAGAGTTCTTGAGATTTGAGTGATAAGTGCTTCTACTTGAGCTTTCTTGAAGTTCTTGGTTTGAGGTCCACAAAGAACACCAAGTCATGTATGTTGCTTGTTGTGAAATTCCAATCATACTTTTCTTCCATGACCAACAACCAATACATATCCTCAAGTGGTTTCTTTCCCTAAGTGACTACACAAGACACAAAGAGATAAGATTTGAAATAAATTGCACTTGAGATTTAGATGTTACCACCCTTCTTGAAACATAATGGATGAGGTGGCTTCTTCATCTTCACTTTGCTTATCATCATGTTGTAGACTTCATCCATTGCTTGGACTTATCTCAGCCACTACTGTCTGCATAGGGGCGGCACTGCCGCTCTGAGGCGCGGCACTGCCGCTCTGAGGCATGGTACTACCATATCAGAGATGTCAGCGGAATTTGGTGCAATAGTAGCTTGAGGATCTCCTATCTTTGTACCCAGAACTTCTTGTGGTCTTATATCACCAATGGGCATTTTCTTGATTGTCTCACAAAGTGGTTCCTCATTACCTACAACATGAATAAGATCTTGCTCTACTAGAGAGCCATTAAAAGCATCATATGAAAGATGATTCATTTGAACTCAAAGTACTCTAGCCACTCCTAATAATTCACAAACATACACATATTTGTGAACTACTAGAGACTACACAAGTCAAGTGGCTAGCTAGCAAGGGTTAGGTACTTGTTACCGAGATGAGTATGAAGTTAGAGATATATCCATCAATTCATCCTTGGGTCAATCTTGATAGAATAATCAATATGAATAAGATTGATAGCTTGAGATGATATTTTCAATAAGACTTGCTCAAGCACCCCAAGGCTTCATATCACCTTCAAGTACCTACAACACTTACTAAGCACAATTTGGTACCCATACCAAGATGGGTCCATCAAGGTTAGTCACAAGAGACTTAGGCACCCAAATGGCCTTTGTGCTAGTATGTGGTGAACCAATCACCTTTCTAGCACAAGTGTCATTTTTGGGTCTCCTAAGCAAGTTTAAATCAATTGAAGAGTTGAGCTTAGGAGTGTTACCCATGGGACAATCCATACTTAAATGTCCCTTTCCTCGGCAAATGTAGCAAATGCGGCGTTTGTTCTTGTAAGACATCTTCTTATCTTGCTTCTTGTTTGCTTCCTTACCGATGAGCCTCTTACTTGATGATGTCAAGCCTTTGTCCTTCATGTAGGGGCATGATGCAATTTCATGACCCTTCTCATTGCACTCATAACACTTCCTCTTACTTATTCTCATCTTCTTGTTTGGAAGTGTGGCTTGGTCATCAACCTTGTTGGAACACATCGAGGCATTGTGTCCCATGTTGGAGCACTTGACATGAGCCATATTGTTCTTCTCTTGAATCTTGCTCATGCCCTTCTCTTCTTTCTTGGTGGCCTTGGGAGCTTTTCTGTTTTGCCCAAGTGCGGCACTTCCGCGTTTGTGTGCGGCACTACCGCGTCGCGGCACTTCCGTGGGTGGGCGCGGCACTTCCGCACTATGGACAAAATACACTTTTCCAACATGCTCCTTGGCTTTGCCATTGTCGGACTTGTGACCTTGTTGATGGGGTTTCATGCATGCTGCAGTTGATCCCTTCTCAAGCTTCTTCACCATGTCTTCACGGTTATCTTGAGAAGGTTGAGCAATGCACTTGCCCTTCAATTGAATCAAGTCCTTGAGCCTTGCAACCTCTTCTTTAAGTTCGTCATTCTCTTGCACAATGAGGTCATCACAAGACTCTACAAGCACATTCTCAACACAAGACATATTTCCTTGCGAACAACAAGGGTTAGCATGAGATAAATCAAATTGAACTTGTGTACATGTGCACTTGTGAGGTTGGAAGGATTTTACCGATGTTACCACAACCTCATGACTGATTTCTAGCATGATATGAGAATCCATAAGCTTCTCATGAGAGCACAAGAGCTCATCATGATTTTCTTGCAATGTCTCATTCTTGCTAGTGAGCTTTTCAACTTTGTCCTTGAGCATATAATTTTCATCTTCTAATTGAGAAACACAACATAGAGAGTTAATAGTACAAGTTTGCTCAATTGACAAGTTTTCATACCTTTCAACCAAAGTAGCATGAGAGCACTTAAGCTTTTCATGCCTTTTGGTCAACTTCTCCAAGCATTTGATCTTTTCGATGAGAAAATCTTCTTGCTTGTGAAGTGCTTCTTCTTGCTCATCAATTTTATCTATGAGCTTGAGCACCATCAACTTGTCTTTCTTGCTTAGGAGTGCAAGGAGTGGATCAAGCTCATCATCATCATCACTCTCATCTTCACTTTCACTTTCACTTGAACTCTCATTCTCACTTGCCACATTCTTCTCTTTCTTTGCCATGAGACCCATATGAGAAGTGGCATAGAGAGTTGAGCATCTTGGTGAAGTGGACTCATCATTTGGCCTCCACCGATCACACTCTTCTTCTTCCTTAAAAATGTTAGTCTCACAAGAACTAGAGGAAGTAGAAGTACCATATGTAAAAGCATATGTTGGTGTGAGAGTGGATGAATCATGATCACTTAAACCTTTTGAGAGAATCACTTGAGGCTCTTTATTTGTTGGTGAAGTTGAGCACTCCTCAAATGATTCCTCTAATGAGAGCAACCTCTCATCACATTTGGACTTATCATATCTTTCTTTGAGTGTGGTCCAAATGAGATGAGCATCCTCAAGTGGTTCACCATCTCCAAATATGACGGCATCAAGTACATCTTCACTCAAGGCACTAAATAAGACATTAGTAGCTTGAGCATTGAGTTGTAAGCATTTCACTTCCTCTCTAGTTAGATAGTCCAAATCATCACTAGGAGGTGAAATGCTCACATCTACAATCTGCTCGAGTTGAGGACCCATGGCCCTAAAAACATCAAGTATACTAGCAGACCAAGATGTATAATTTGAGCCATCGGAAAGTAAAAGTTCTAGAGATACTTCCTCACTTGTCGACATCGTCTCTCAAGGCGGTTAAGCCCGTAATTGAGAGCCCAAGCTCTGATACCAATTGAAAGGACCTTGATGTCGCCTAGAGGGGGGGGTGAATAGGCATGTTTAAAATCACAGCTCAAAACTTTGTTAGAGATGCCCGGCACTACCGCCCTAAGCCCGGAACTGCCGCACCCCGGCACTGCCGGCCTCAGCCCGGTACTGCCGCGCCAACAAACTGCCCGAGCCTGCAATTCAAAAACTAGCCACAGGAAACCAATTCTATATGAATAGAAGTGTTGCTCTTGGTTTCCTGAACCTGCAGAACCAACTCAACCAAGCCAAATATGTTGTATGAAATAGATCGGGGCCAAATCCTAGAATCAATCACAAGCTCACAAGTATGATGAATGAACACAAGTAAATACAAGAGACAAGTGATTTATCCCGTGGTTCAGCTCGCCACCAAGGCTTGCCTACCTCCACGTTGTTGAGGATGACCACTTAGGTCAAGAGCTTTGCAACTCTTCCTCGGTCTCAAGTCAAGGAACCAAATCCTTGAAGTGAGGGGTAATTCTACTAGCTCCACAAGAGGATTACAAACTTCCCGCTGCTCACCACAAGCACGGGAGCTCGCCGGGCGACGCCTAGCCGTCTAGGAGGCTTCACCTCCAAGAGTAAAAGATGCACAACGAAGATCGACGAAGCCCGACAAGTGCTCAAGGTTTGGAAGGCTCTAATATGCTCTCTAGCTCTTAATCACACAGCCCCAACACTTAATCATGCACTAAGCATGTCACTCTCACAAGAGAGGGTTGGGGAGAGCTCTCAAATGGCTTTGGATGTGTTAGAAGTGTTTTGGGCACCAGCAGCCAGCTCTGGAGGCGTGGGGTGGGTATATATACCCCCCACACCCAAAACTAGCCGTTGGAGGTCAGAAACTAGCCGTTACTGGCTGTACAGGCCCGGCACTGCCGCACTTAGCCCGGCACTGCCGGGGAGCGGCACTGCCGCTCGACAGAGCGGCACTGCCGCAGCTCCCTGAGACAGCACAGGTGACCTCACGAAAAACGCCATAACTTTTTACTCCGAACTCCGATTTCAGTGATCTTGGACTTTCCGGAAAGCTTGTTTCGAGGGCTATCCAACCCTACAGAGAACAAGCCCAAGATCAACAAGTGCAGGTGCAGTGCTAAGTGTTTTCTCTCATGTTAGCACTCGGGTTCGGTTAGTTTGAGCACTTGAGACTTGTCTATGATACGTATTGCATCCCCCTTGATAGTACGACATAACTATACTCAAGACAAAGAAAATATAACCATTTTAACCACTTGAGTCTTCAATGTCTTCATATGCCATTTCTTCTTGATATCACTTCGAAAGGGGTTGCAATCATCTTTGTCTCCTTTCTTTGAGCAAACACACCTTGAGCATGTGACTTGAACCATTTCCACACATATGAGTTCAATCCATGGCTTCAAGTCACTTCCACTAAAGATTTGATCCTCAACACAATATGAATCCTCATAGCTTGATTAGTACCTCGACTCAATGCAAGTACTCTCTTCTTCACCCTAGCCATAGTACTTCGGTCTCTTGACCTTCACCGTCGCTTAGTACCTCGAAGCCCTTTCCTTGCTATCTTCACCTTATCAAGACACACTCAAGTCACATCATATTGAGCATCCATTGAAAACCATTTCTTCAATATTGTGATCCTTGCTTGAACATCTTGTAGATATGCATGTTGAGATCAATCAAGCTTTAGTTTGACTCACATAGAGACATATATGGATCATCATTAATATGGTCAAGCCAATTCACGATTCCTAATATCCTCTCCTTTTGGCTTGACACTCAACACTCACTTCAATCTCCATCTTCATACTTCTAGCTTGATCAAATCAATGCAAAGTGATTCTCCAAACATTTATCCATACAAGCAAACCAAAGTAGAGAATGACTTATATCCAATATGAGTTGTGTCCTTTGTCATTTCAACTTTGCTTGCCATTTACTCACTTATGCATTCTTGATTCATTCTTCAACCTTGATCAAAGCTATTTCACTATCAAACTCTTCTCGCTCATGAAAAGCAACCCATTGTTGAGACCATTCCAAAATCATCAATCCATGTCTCACTTGTCATTTGACAAATATGCTTGCTTTCTCATGATGCCATGATATCCCACAACATAGAAGCCATATCATCAACTCTATTTGCATTGTTGTCTTTTGCTTGAACAAGATTGTTTCCATGATCTTCCAATAAAACAATACACAATTTTGGCCTTCATTTCAACACTATGTGGAATATCATCAAGTTTGCTTTTCTTGTTGAACCTTTGATACACTTAGCAAACTTGTTAGACCTTTAATTATGTTGTCACTCAATTCACCAAAACCCACTAAGGGCTAGATGCACTTACACCTATCTCTAGGGTCGTGGACACATACGAGCTCTAGGTTTGCTCTTGGGGTGTTTCTTGGGACAGTGGCAACAAGTTTCCGAAAGGAAAATTTGAAGCTCCCATTCACCCCCCCTGGTCGCTTTCTGGTAGCACTTTCGGTCCTTCAATTGGTATCGGAGCAGGTTAAGGATCTTCCACCTTAGCCGGTTCCAGATCCACAGAAGGCGACATGGATCGCGGCGTGGGCAAACCGTTGTTCTTTGATGGGATGAACTATGCATATTGGAAGATACGCATGTTGGCCTATCTCAAGAGCATGGGCTCTTCTATTTGGGAGATTTGCAACAGGGACGATTACGTTGTCTTGGCTGCCCATGTTACTCAGCTTCAGATGGATGAGCACGATGCCAATAGTCGAGCGCGTAATGCTCTTTTCTCCTGTTTGAGCATGTCCGAGTTTGATCGCGTTTCTCACCTCCCCACGGCTCGTGAGATTTGGGCGACCCTCATGCGCTTCCATGAGGGAACCACTCAAGTCAAATCCCGTCTCTACGAGTCACACAAGCGGGAGTACGAGAACTTTCGACACATGCCTGGCCAGAGCATAGAGAGTTTATTCGCTCGCTTTCAGGTCATTGTCAACAAGATGAGAGCGAACAAAGAGCTGTTGCCTTTTGACGATCATGAGGGGGCTTTGAAGCTTTTGCACACTCTTGATCGGTCGGTGTGGGACTCAAAGGTCCAGGCGATCATTGAATCGTCTAACTTTGAGACCCTCACTTGCGACGAGCTCTTTAGTAAGCTCAAGTCTAGTGAGATTGACGCCATGTCGAGGGCTTCTTATGAAAATCCTTCCGGCCCGACTATGGCTTTGGTTTCTGGCTCTTCTGCTAACCCCTCTTAAGGATTTGCACTTTCTTCACTCTTTTCTGTCATAGAGGACCAGCTGGAGTCTTTGGGGGATGACGAGTTGGCATTGCTCGCCAACCGGTTCTCGCGGTTCCACAACAACCGCATGAACCATCGCCGCGGAGGAGGACGCTCAGGATGCTTTGAGTGCGGCGACCCCGACCACTTCATCGCCAACTGTCCCAAGAAGAAGCACACATCTGGGAAGAGCGATCATGGGCACAAGTACGACTCCGGCAAGCGTAAGGAGAAGTACGTCCCCGCGAGGCACAAGCGGAGGGGCGGCTTCGACAAGGAGTACATCAAAAAGAAGTACTTGGAGAAGGCCCAGGCTGAGCAGCGTGCGTTCTTCGCCACGCTCAGCGACGTCGACGGCTCGGATGACGACTCCGCTTGCTCAAGCGATGACGAGTCCGAGAAGAAGAAGAGGATCGAGGACAAGCTGAACGGTCTTTGCTTCTTCGCCGACGACGACGGCCTCTGCACCATGGCCCTTGGTGATGAGGTCGACGGCAAGCTGGAGGACACCCCTCGGAACGACGATGACGACGACACCTCTCAGGTATCTCTCACCCACGACGAGCTTTCTGCTGAGGTCGAGAAGCTTACTGTCGCCTTGCTTAGTCAAGATAAGTTGCTTAGGCGTGCCGCTAGAGAGCACAAGGAGTTTAGGCAGAAGTGGGAGGACACGGTGAGGGAGCTTGAGTTCGTTATGTCCACCATGGTCATGGCTGAGGAGGCTGAGTGTGAGATGTGCACCAAGCACATGACTGACCTTCTCACCTTGAGAGGTAAGTATGCTGCTTTGGCTGGAGAGGTGGATGAGCTCTGGGCTAGACCCCTGTTGTTGGGTGCGTGCAAGTCTTGTCCAGTCTTGCAAACCGAGTTGGCAGAGAAGGATGCCAAGATTGAGTCTCTTGAGAAGGCCAGCTCAGGTAGCACTTGTGTGACTAGGTTTGGAGATGGAGATCGCTAATGTGAAGCATGAGAAGATGCAAACCGAGGAGGAAAACACATACCTTCAGACCATCTTGTCATGGGTGTCTAGCGGTGAGCCACAACTCGGGATGATGATCTCCCAATTCAAGCGAGCTGCTGGAGGTCCTGGTGTAGGCTTTGCTTCGGGCGTTGATGTTTCTGCTTTTGGGAAGATTGGAGAGTCGAGTGGTTTGAACCCAAGTGAGAAGCCCAACTCCACCACTACTCCCAAACTTACCAAGCTTCCACCCAAAGAGCCTCTCAAGCCTAACACCAAGGATGGGGTGTTTGAAGAACCTCCACGAGCTCCACCCAAGAACCAGCAATGGGCTCCTAAACCCAATCACCTGAAAAACAAGCTGGACACAATGCCACCTATCCAGGAGGAGCTTATGCCATAGAAGGGCAAAGTGATCCACACCCACAACCGTGTGTACCAACAACCCCTTTGAGAGCGGTGAGGTACCATTTTGAGCACTGTGGGAGAGATGGACACTTGAGTGAGTTCTGCTTTCGGCGCAAGAGAGAGGCGCGTCGTGCTAGGGAGATGAACAATGCGGACATCTACCATCCTTTCCATGATGTACATGCGCCGAATGTTCAGAGGCGTGCTGCTAGGCCCAGAGGTCCAGAACCTCAAGTTCCCCGGCCTAGGCAGCGGAGAGGACGTGCCCGGCGGGAGCCTGCAATTGTAGGCTATGGACCCCGTGGCGGTGGCTTTGTTGTAGAGCGTTTTCCTCCACCGCGTTTTGAGTATCGCGATGGACGCTCTTTCCTTAGCGGACCACGTTTTCCTCAACGTGGTGATCGCTTCCCCGTAGGCGTGCTAGGAATGGTTTTTCTTCTAATCGTTCTTTTGAGCAGCCGGCCCAACACTGGTATTCTTCCTACTTCACTAACCCCAGTGTTGGACCGTATGCTCACCCTATGTCTTTTTATTGATATAGGTAAAACGATTGGAGGACGTTTGGTTGGTGGATTCCGGTTGCTCGAGGCACATGACCGGAAACGCCAAGTGGTTCTCCAATCTTAACCCTGTCACCGGAAAGGAGTTTATCACCTTCGGCGACAATAGCAAAGGTAAAGTGTTGTCTCATGGGTCAGTGTGAGTTAATGAGCACTTTGTGTTGCGTGATGTTGCTCTTGTTTCTAACTTGCATTTTAACCTTCTTTCTGTTTTGAACCTCTTTGATGACGACTATGAGATTCGTTTTAAGCCGAATCTCAGTCGTATTTTGGATCCTCAGGGCAATCTTGTTTGTGTGATTTCGCCCTTTGGGAAAGTCTTTCGTGCGGATTTCTCGGAGTCGTTTGGAGTTTCTCGTTGTCTTTTGGCTGGACCTTCCTCCTCTGATCTTTGGTGGTGGCATAGGAGACTAGGACATTTGAGCTTCGACTTGCTTGCAGGACTTAGCTCACTTGGCCGAATCCGAGGATTGCCCAAGTTGTCGATGGAGAAGGATCTTGTTTGCCATTCTTGTAGACATGGGAAGATGGTTGCCGCTCCCCACCATCCAGTGACTCAGGTCATGACACAATGCCCTGGAGAGCTTTTACACATGGACCTTGTTGGTCCGGCTCGGGTGAGCTCGGTTGGGGGGAAGTGGTACATGCTTGTTGTTGTTGACGACTTTTCGAGGTATTCGTGGGTCTTCTTTTTGTCTGAGAAGACTGAGACTTTCTCTTTTGCTCGCAATCTGATTTTGCGTCTACAGAACGAGTTCCCTTTGAACTCAATGCGAGCTATTAGAAGTGATAATGGTTCTGAATGCAAGAATTCGGATTTTGAGAAGTTTTGTAACTCTTTGGGTTTGGAGCATCAGTTTTCTTCCCCCTACACACCGCCCCAAAATGGTGTTGTAGAGAGGAAAAATCAGACCCTTATAGAGATGGCCAGGACGATGCTCGATGAGCATAGGACTCCTAGGCGATATTGGGCTGAAGCTATGAACATTGCATGCTATATTTCCAATCGCATTTTTCTCCGAGCTTTCTTGAAAAAGACTTCTTATGAGTTGCGATTTTGGAAACAGCCCAAGGTAAGTTATTTTACAGTCTTCGGTTGCCACTGTTTTATATTGAAGAAAGGAAACCTGGACAAATTTGAGTCTCGTTCTTCTGATGGTGTATTTTTGGGTTATGGCACTCACACTAGAGCTTATCGTGTGCTTAACCTTGATACTAACCGAGTCATGGAGACATACGATGTCACCTTCGACGGGACCATGGTTTGTCCCTCTTCTCGTTTTGAGCGTGCAGGTGATCATGAGGTTCGTGAGCCTCTTTTTGATGAAGAGGATGAGGGTGCTGAAGGTATGGATGATCCAGCACCCCCTCCACCTGCTGTGCCGCAAGGAGCGACTTCTACTATGACTCATGGCCCCGACACTTCTTCTTCCTGGGGGCCGTGGGATCCACCACCCCGAGCGGTACCTTTTGTACCCGGGGAGGCACCAGCTGCTGTTGAGGGGGAGATCACTTCTGCACGGGAGGCGCCACGACACATCCAGCGCAAACACCCCCCTCAACAGATGATTGGCAACATTGATGAACGTGTCACTCAGTCCAGGTCTCAAATCTCTCACTTTGCTCATTCTGCTTTTGTTGCTGATTTTGAGCCCCGAGATGTTGGACACGCTTTGACGGATCCGGATTGGGTCAATGCCATGCATGAGGAGTTAGAGAACTTTGAGCGAAATCGGGTTTGGGTTTTAGTTCCACCTCCTCCAGACTGTAAGCCTATTGGGACAAAATGGGTTTTCAAAAACAAGCAAGGAGAGGATGGCCACGTTGTTAGAAACAAGGCCAGGCTTGTAGCGAAGGGCTATAGTCAGAAGGAGGGGATAGACTATGAGGAGACTTTTGCTCCTGTAGCTCGTTTGGAGGCTATTAGGACACTCTTGGCATTTGCAGCATCCAAAGGTTTCAAACTTTTTCAAATGGATGTCAAGAGTGCCTTCTTAAACGGCTACATAGAAGAAGAGGTTTATGTTGAACAACCCCCCGGTTTTGAAAATCCCAAGTTTCCAAACCATGTTTTCAAACTCCACAAAGCTTTATATGGTTTGAAACAAGCCCCTAGAGCCTGGTATGATAGGTTGAAAACCTTTTTGCTTGCTAAGGGTTTTAAAATAGGATGTGTGGATAAAACGCTTTTTCTCCTCAAACAAGGCAAAGACACTCT
The DNA here is from genome assembly GCA_009763385.1 of Coix lacryma-jobi var. lacryma-jobi. Taxonomy (NCBI): domain Eukaryota; kingdom Viridiplantae; phylum Streptophyta; class Magnoliopsida; order Poales; family Poaceae; genus Coix; species Coix lacryma-jobi. Next base: position 116,578,404 of record CM019825.1, on the reverse strand, counting down.
CTTGGTCCAGATTTACGTGGATGATATCATTTTCGGTGGTTCTTCTCACGCTTTGGTTACCAAGTTTGCAGATACTATGAGAAGGGAGTTCGAGATGAGTATGATGGGCAAGTTGACTTTCTTTCTCGGATTGCAAATTAAGCAATCCCGAGAAGGGACGTTTGTACACCAGGGCAAGTATACCAAGGACTTGCTGAAGAGGTTCGATATGGGTGAGGCCAAGCCTCTTCCAACACCCATGTCGACCATGATGGCCCTGGATGCGGACAAGGATGGAGAAGCTGTGGACCAGAAGGAGTACCCAAGCATGATCAGGTCGCTGCTCTACCTGACGGCGACACGCCCGGACATCCAGTTCGCGGTGTGCCTATGCGCGCGCTTTCAGGCGTCGCCGCGCACTTCTCATCGTCAGGCGGTGAAGCGCATTTTCAGGTACCTTCGTTTCACACCTGAGTTCAGGATTTGGTATTCAGCTTCCTCCACCCTCTCCCTTTGCGGTTATTCTGATGCCGATTTTGCTGGTTGTCGCATTGAGCGCAAGTCCACTTCTGGGACTTGCCAATTTATTGGTTCTTCTCTTGTATCGTGGTCTTCTCGCAAGCAGTCTAGTGTCACCCAGTCTACCACGGAGGCTGAGTATGTTGCTGCGGCTAGCTGCTGTTCCCAGTTGCTTTGGATGATGGCCACTTTGCGTGATTTTGGTCTGAACTTTTCTCGTGTTCCTTTACTTTGTGACAACACGAGTGCGATTAGCGTTGCTAAGAACCCCGTGCTTCACTCGAAGACCAAACACATTGATGTGCGCTTTCACTTTTTGCGAGGCCACTATGAGAAGGGTGATATCGACCTTCGCCATGTCGATACTCATCATCAGTTAGCTGATATTTTCACCAAGCCTTTGGACGAATCAACCTTTAATCGGTTGAGGGGTGAGCTTGGTGTGTGTTTCCCCTTTTAGATGGGGGAAACATTTTGGATCTTGTATCTTGGACTGACTATTTTTTTTGTTTGCTTTGTTTTTCCTTTGCATTTCAGCATACCCTTTTTCATTCTGAGCTTCATGTATATAATCTTTAAAATGTAATTATGCTTTGTTTAGTGTGCTCCGATGCTATATACTGATGCCAGTAGCTTATGCTCCTTCTGATCACTAATACATGTTGTGAGCTGAGCTATTTTTTTTGAATGGTGAATCTGCTTAACAAACATAAAACTTGAAAATGTTCACCATTGAGATATGCAACTAGCATGTGTAGGATGTGTTGAACTCACTCGTGCTTCTCATATATGCTAGGTTGCTATGTCTCTAGTTCTGAGTCTGTCACTTGCTTGGTCTGTTCATATTCTGTCAATAAAATCTGAACCAAGTTTTAAGTGAATTGAAAAGATCGAGATGGGATTGCTTGTCAACACATCACAGTTTCGAGACTGTTTCTCATTGCACTTTGAGTTAAACTTGAGTTGTGTAGTGTATGACCGAAACTGTTGCCTTAAGCTTCTGATTGCTTCTGCATAGGCTTCGCACAGTTGAAAAGTTAGGCAATGACAAGCTTTCAACCTCTCGCAATCACATGCTAAAATTTTAACCTGTGTAATTTTAACCGCTGCAACTCCGATAAAATTTGGATACACAAGACCATGTTTCACTCTATAGCATGATGATTGAACTGTGCTAGGGGTAGTTCACCTTGTATACATGTTTAGCACTTGTCTGAATTCCTGTCTATACATGTTTTGTGCTATTTTGATGGTGAATACCTTTTTGGCTAAAAACTGCTCACTTTGCTCATATGTTCATAATTCATATTTGGTGATCAGTTTGAGCCTTTGCTAGCCTGTATGCTTTCCAGTGAATCATTGGAGCTATACTGTTTAGAGCATCTTTGCATTTTCTTGACTATATTCCTAAAGCTGCTAACTTGCACTATGAATCATATGCATTTTGGAAGGGGGAGAACTTCTCTTGTTGGCACATTTGATGGTGCATTTTTCCAAGGGGAGACCTTGCTTGCGACTTATTGTTGCATTTTTCACTTGATGGTGCATTTTTCAACTAAGGGGGAGAATTTGGACAAATCATGCCTCCCATGTTCAACTAAGGGGAGAGGAATCAGTTGTGTGCACCATGCAAGGGGGAGTTTGCTCGTGATAAATTTTTTGAAATTTCCAATTGGTTCGGAGCGCTTTGCTAGTTGTGTTGAGCCTTTGCCTCTATCTTGAGGGACTAGCAGTCGCATGTTTGCTTCAGTTGGTTTCGGGCTTTTCAGTTGATGTCAAGCTTTCTGCTAGTTGTGTTGAGCCTCTGTGCCTCTGTCTTGAGGGACTAGCATTTTGCTTTGATTTTTCAATTGGTGTCTGCTAGCGGTGTTGAGCCTATTCTACCTCTTCTTGAGGGCTAGCTTTGCTTTGCTTGGTTGCGTCGAGCCATTGCCCATGTCTTTGGGGACCAAGTTGTCTTGCTCTTACCACTTGACCTTCTTCGGCTTTGCTATGCTTTTGGGTCATTTGGTCGAGTTCTCTCCTCTCTTTTCTTTCTTCATTCTGTTTCCATTATGATTTGTGTGTAGTTGACAATGCACTCATCAAGGGGGAGATTGCGGAAACATGGGTGTATGCCGAGTCTCGAGTGATGAGTGATTGTCAACGGGTTTGATCGCAGGTTCTTTGGCTTATGTTGTGCAGGTGTCGAGCACGGAGACAGTGATCGAGGACAAGGTGAAGGTCAAGTAGAGACGTGTCGTGCTGACGGACCGGGAGCGGTGAAGGGCGGATGTGAGGCTTGGACCGAGGGACCAGTGGCCTGAGGATCAGCTGTGGTGGCTGGCAGCCTGGGACAGCGACGAGCCAAGACTTGCGGGCACGGTGTTGCTTGGGTCGAGGACCTGGGGACATGTGTCGGTGGACGGGGTGCACGGGCGGTGCATCCCTTCTACAGTTTCGGTTTGGTGGTTGAGCCACAGAAAAACCACCGAGTGGACGGTTTCCAGGTTTGGGCCTCAAAACCTGGGCGCTGATGGTTTCCGAGTTTGGGCCACAAAACTCGGGCTGAGGATGGTTTCCAGGTTTGGGCCTCAAAACCTGGGTGCTGCGGGTTTGCTGAGTTTGGGCCACAAAACTCAGGCTACGGTCGGCTGGTTTCCCGGTTTGGGCCTCAAAACCGGGGGTTGGTCGTGAAGGCTGGTTTCCCGGTTTGGGCCTCAAAACCGGGGGTTGGTCGTGAAGGCTGGTTTCCCGGTTTGGGCCTCAAAACCGGGGGCGGAGTCCGTGAAAAGGACGCAGAGCGGTGGCGGCACGTGGCGGCAATCGGTGTGGTTGCGTCGAGGCAACGCTACCTATTGTGCGGGCCTGGCCGTCGGATCACCACCTACCACGAGTTGGTCCAAAATAACCTTAGGGTTTAGCTGGTTCGCTCTGTAAGTAGTTAGGGGTAGAGTGGGAATTAGGAATAGTTAAAATTAGGATAAGTAGGGGGAGACACCCACCTCCCCAAGCATCTCAGTCATTTGCTCTTTGCCTTCGAGGTTTTTCCTGCTCTCCCACTCCCCTGTTGTAGCAAACTGAGATCCACAGAGAAGAGAACAATACCTCTGTGCCCGTGAGATTTTTGAGGAAGTGAGACCGTAATCTCACCATTGTAGCGTGTGGTAGCCACACGGTTGCAAATTCGTGGTTGTGATTCGCGTTTTGTTTGTGTTCTTCGCGGGTTGCTTTCCTCCACGTTTTTCCCGTTGATCGATCTCTCTACTCGGTGCGTCTTTTGCAAATCTGTTTGAACTGAGTTGTTCTAGATCGTGAGGCACTTCTTTCCACCGAAGGAAATCATCTCTAACCTCACGACCTAGTAGATCGGTTGATTTTTTTTTTGGATCGGTTTTGCTCCTTTAGTCCCGATTTCTTCCAATCCATCGATTTGGAGTTAGATGCGAGCCATGATTCCCATGGGATAGCTCACTAACCTCCTTGAGACTCCTCATACCAAGTCTAAGCCGTAGTGCTTTTGATTCGAAGGAGATCGAGTGGATTTTGCGGACGAACAGTGCAGTATCGGGACCATCGGACGCTGTGTTCTTGAGCATCGGACGCTGAGTCTCTTCCATCGGAGCGTCCGGTGCCACGTGTCGTCTGACAGTGCTCTTTAAGGAGCATCGAACGCTGACCATCGGAGCGTCCGTTGCCATCGGACGCGCCGGAGGTTAGACATCGGACGCTAGGGTTGTACTGTTCACAGCGTCCGATGGGTGTCCAGTAAGGTTCCAGAAGTGTCCTGTTTGCATCGGACGCGTCCGGTGCTTTGCCACCAGCGTCCGATGCTGCTGAGTCTGCGTAGTTTCGTCCGTGGTTCGTTCGTTCGTTGTCGGTTTTGATTTCCGGCTTTTGCGTTGGGTTTCAAGAGCCGTATAGTGTCTCGCTGTGTTCTTGGAAGCATCCACCCTATCTCTAGGGTCGTGGACACATACGAGCTCTAGGTTTGCTCTTGGGGTGTTTCTCGGGACAGTGGCAACAAGTTTCCGAAAGGAAAATTTGAAGCTCCCATTCACCCCCCCCCCCCTCTGGTCGCTTTCTGGTAGCACTTTCGGTCCTTCACATTGTTGGATCATTGGAATTGGAGGTTCTCCGTAGCCACCATTATTAAGAAGGGATTTTGCATCCTCTTTCTTAATTTCTTCTTGGCCTTCACTTGACGAAGCGGCTCTTTGCTTGGCGTAGTACTCTTTTGCAGCACGATCTCTCTTCTCATTTATTCTTTGCTCTAGCAATTTTACCAAAGTTTGCAGGGTAATAGGATCAGCTTGCTTAATTTTAGACATACCTCTAGCACGTTTTTCTGTCCATCCTTGATTTGCCACCATTGTCTCGATCAGTTTGGTTGCCTTCTCTACAGTGAGAGAGAGGTATGCACCTCCGGCGGCAGCATCAATGTGTTGTCGAGATTCTTGCTGGAGTCCATGGTAGAAGCTCTGGATCAAGTACTAGTCTTGCATACCATGGTGAGGACAGTATTCAACATACTCTTGTAGTCTCTCCCAAGCTTCAGTGATTGTTTCTTCGTCTCCCTGTCCAAAGTTGGAAATCTTGCTATGGAAAAGAATAGTTCGACTTATCGGGCAGAACTTGTTGAGGAATTGATCCGCGCATCTCACCCATGTCAGCAGGTGTCCAGAGTTCAAGAGGAACCACTGCTTCGCTTTTTCCACTAATAAAAATGGGAAGAGACGAAGACTAATGGCATCCTGTGAAACTCCCTGCACAGAAATTGTACTACATATCTCCAGAAAATTCCGGAGGTGAGCATTGGCATCCTTGGAAGGTTTGCCATTAAATGCAATAGCTTGAGCCATTCGTATTAGATGAGGTTTAAGCTCAAAATCTACATTACTAGTAGAAGGTAACACTGGAATGTGAGCAAGGGTAGGCATGGAATACTCACAGAGTGTTTTGGTCGACGTCGATGTTGATTGATCGTTGGAGCAGCTTGGTTCGTCAGTCGCTTTTGACTGGGATTCTGGTCTTGACGAACTCCTCTCGCGAAACTCCAGGTTCTTCCTCAGAGGAGTGAGATTAGCTCTTGCTCTCCTAAGAATGGCCTCAGGATCTTCTTGATAGTCGCTCGGAAGATTGAATCCGGCCATGACTACTTGAACGATCACAAACAAAGAACAATATATACCCGCTAGAACTACGGGGGTTAATTCAATAGAAGTCACAAAGAATTAATTCTAGCCAATTGCTTCCCCGGCAACGGCGCTAGAAATTCTTGTTGACACTTGCTAACGTCGTCACTAGGAGTAGACTATGAAATCTATCCCCGGCAACGGCGCCAGAAATGCTTGTTGACACTTGCTAACGTCGTCACTAGGAGTAGACTATGAAATCTATCCCCGGCAACGGCGCCAGAAAGGCTTGTTGGTACTTCTTAATGTAAGAAGTATAACTAACTATTCTTATGACTATTGGTAAATTCTGCAAGCGCACAGAATAAGTCAATTATAGCACTTCACCCGGGAGTAACCGAGTATCGTATTTATTTCCACAGGGAAGCTACTATGGCAGAACTAACACTAGGACCGCTATGAATAACTAGTGATTCTAGCAAGGTTGATCGAAAAGTATGAATGGGGGTTTGATTTCTACTACTACTAAAAAGAAAGACTAACTACTACTAAACTAAATTGGCGGGGTCTGGCCGATGAACAGATTAATGTTTTCCTACACACTTACGATCACAACTAACTTAGCAATAAAGGTTTTATCTAGTTCTTCGAACCGAACACACCCTCTGGACTATTTACCTCAGACGTGCACAACGAGGTTTATGATTTAAGAACTAACCCAACTACGTGGTGGAATTCAAGGCTCCCAGGGATGTCACCACCTGTTTGCTACCACAGCTATCCGGGAGGCTAGCCACAAACTAAGGTATAACTAGTCTAAGCACCGCGCTTACACTAATATATACTACTCTAATCTTGCGTCCAAAACTAGAGCACTGATTACTCAGCGAAGAACCCAAACTAGATACAAACTAAATACTAAGTTATCTATGATCGAAAGCACTCAACAAGAACAATAAGTAAAGAACTTAAAGTAAATGCTGAAAGTAGAAGAACATTAAGATAAATGAAGAAAGACTTGGAATTATACCAGAGACTTGGAAGATCCTCTATTACAACTCCAGCTCTTCTCTTCTTCACTCTCGCTCTCACTCTAAGTCTCTCAACTAGAGTGTTACTTCACCAGAGCTTCGCTTACAAGAGAGTGGGACTAATGAGGTGAGGTCTGAGTACAAATGAGCTCGGGGGGTCCTATTTATAACCTAAGGGACCTAGGGGGTACTTATGGACCTAGGGTTAGGTCAGGGGGTGAGTGTGGTGACGGGCGCCAGCCCTAGGTGGTGGCCGCCACCCCCCTGGCCGTTGGATCCACCGACCTTGCTTCAACGACATCCAGGAGCTCCAGGGAGGCGGTTCCAAGGTCGGTTGCATGTCCAAATAACCGTCACATGGGCAATTGGGTCATGATCCATGTGACATCCCTTCTTGGCCCTTGGATGCAATGACCTAAGTGATCAATGGCTGCAAATGAGTGTGGCACGCCTCCCCTGGATCAGTGACGTGGCAGGGGAGGAGTTTGGGCCTCACTCCCCTAGCGGCCGCCAGTGAGGGGTGGCGGGCGCCACCCCACCTTGGCCCAAAGTGAGCCCAGGTGAGTGTGCTCGCCTCCTGGTGGGTCCTCTTGGTCATTTTGCTCAAAAACCCTGCAATTTCCTACATTCACATAAAACTCAAGGACAAGTGGAAATCGTTAGTTGATAAAAGGTTTTTGGTTGATTTTAGGCCCTTGTGTTGTATTATATGACCTTGTTGATGCTAAGAATATGACATTTAGTGAGCATCAACAAGCTCCCAGTGCCGCGCCCCAAGAAAGGGAAGGCTACTAGTCTACCTTCTGCTCAGTCTTACACACAGCACAAGCAGGTGCCCAACCCAAAGCAAGAATCTCAGAAACCAAAGGAATCAATTTGGATGACCAAGAACAAGTTTGCACATCAACCCAAGATAGAAGCCCCAAGGAAGAGCATGTCATCTTGTTACATATTAGAACACAACAACAGTGGTAAAGTTGTTGCGAAATATGTTGGTGATAACAAGAGGACAGCCGACAAGTTTATTTGGGTTCCTAAGATACTTGTGACTAACTTGCAAGGCCCCAATGTCAATTGGGGACCTAAATCAAGGAACTAAACTTGTTTTGCAGGCATACTCCTCTGGTGGATCAAGTTGGGTGCTTGATAGCGGATGTACAAATCATATGACCGGAGAAAGGAGTATGTTCTCATCATATTCCCCAACTTCAAATGCAAGTGAAAACATCATTTTCGGTGATAACTCCAAGGGGGATGTGTTAGGACTTGGTAAAGTTGCCATCACACTTGAGCATTCAATTACTAATTTCTTACATGTTGATTCGTTGAGTTACAACTTGTTATCCATTTCACAATTGTGTGGGATGGGTTTCAATTGTCTCTTTACGGATGAGGGTGTGGAAGTCTTTAGAAGGGAGGATTCCTCTATTGTCTTTACGGGTTGTTTGAAAGGGAAGCTTTACTTAGTTGATTTCAACAAAAGTGAAGCCAAACTTGAGACTTGTTTAGTGGCAAAATCTAGCATGGGTTGGTTATGGCATCGTCGACTAGCTCATGTTGGGATGAGGAACTTGGCCAAACTTCAAAAAGACAACCACATCCTAGGACTAACCTATGTAGATTTTGAGAAAGACAGAGTATGTGGAGCTTGCCAAGCCGGAAAACAAGTAGGCGTACCTCACCCACCAAAGAGCTATGACACTACTACTCATCCATTGGAGTTGATCCACATGGATCTCTTTGGACCGGTTGCCTACCTTAGCATCGACGGTAACAAACATGGTCTTGTTATTGTTGATGACTTTTCTCGTTTCACTTGGGCATTCTTTTTGCATGACAAGAGTGTAGTGCAAGAGAAGGTCAAGATGTTCATACGAAGAGGTCAAAGGGAATTCGGTTTCAACATTAAGAAAGTTCGTAGTGACAATGGAACCGAATTCCGAAACACCCAAGTGGAAGAATTTCTTGATGAGGAGGGCATCAAGCACGAGTTTTCAGTTCCATACACCCCTCAACAAAATGGTGTGGTGGAGAGGAAGAATAGAACACTCATTGACATGGCAAGGACGATGCTAGATGAGTACAAGACGCCGGACATCTTTTGGGCCGAAGCCGTCAATACCGCTTGCCATGCAATCAACCGCCTCTACCTCCACAAGAGAAGAAAGAAGACCTCCTATGAGCTGCTCACCGGTAACAAGCCAAAGGTGTCTTACTTTAGAGTCTTTGGGTGCAAATGTTTCATATGGAACAAGAAGCCCAAAGCCTCTAAGTTCGCATCTAAGGTTGATGAAGGCTTTCTTCTCGGTTATGGATCAAACGAGCATGCCTATCGTGTTTTCAACAAGGCCTCCGGCAAGGTTGAAATAGCGATAGACGTGACGTTTGATGAAACTAACAGCTCTCAAGTAGAGCAAGTTGATGAAGTTGTTGTAGGCAATGAGGAACCACCCTGCGAAGCAATCAAGCAATTAGCCATTGGTGATATTAGACCACAAGAACAGCAGCCTACTGATCAGGATGGTCCTCAAGCTGAAGCCCCTGCTGGGACTGGTGACATACAGTCCCCGGCAGTGCCGGCCACAACCCCGGCAGTGCCGGGCAGAGCCCAGCAGTACCGGGCACCTCCAGGGCAGCTGCAGCCACTCCACTTCGTGTAGTGAATCTACAACCCATCTTCGAGCAAGATGAAGAAGATGTCGAAGATGTTGCAGAACCCATAGATCATCCAAGGCTCAAGCAAACTATTCAATGGGACCATCCCGTTGACAACATCCTTGGGAGTCTTCTAAAGGGGGTAACGACACGCTCTCATTTGGCGAATTTTTGTCAATATTACTCGTTTGTTTCCTCTTTGGAACCTCTCAAGGTAGAAGAAGCTCTTGGAGATCCAGATTGGGTGATGGCCATGCAAGAAGAGCTCAACAACTTCGAGCGCAATCAAGTATGGTCACTTGTGGAAAGACCAAATACTAATGTCATTGGAACCAAATGGGTCTTCCGCAACAAGCAAGATGAAGAAGGAGTGGTGACAAGGAACAAGGCAAGATTGGTAGCTCAAGGGTTCACTCAAGTAGAGGGTTTGGACTTTGAAGAAACGTATGCACCGGTTGCTAGGCTTGAAGCCATTCGGATTCTTCTAGCCTATGCAGCTCATCACAACTTCAAGCTATATCAAATGGACGTGAAGAGTGCATTTCTCAATGGCCCTATACAAGAGTTGGTGTATGTTGAGCAACCACCGGGCCTTGAAGATCCCAAGTTCCCCGACCATATCTTCAAACTCCAAAAGGCGCTCTATGGGCTTAAACAAGCACCTAGAGCATGGTATGAATGCCTTAAGGAATTCTTGCTTAAACAAGGCTTTGAAATAGGCAAAGCCGATCCTACTCTCTTCACTCATAAAGTCAATGGAGATATTTTTGTGTGCCAAATATATGTCGATGACATAATATTTGGTAGTACTAACAAATCCTTTTGTGATGAGTTTAGTAGGATCATGACTAAGAGATTTGAGATGTCAATGATGGGTGAGCTCAAGTTCTTCCTTGGTTTTCAAATCAAGCAATTGAAGGAAGGGACTTTTCTTTGTCAAACCAAGTACACCTATGATATGTTGAGAAAGTTTGACATGGTGAACGCCAAGCCTATCAAAACTCCCATGCCAACTAATGGGCATCTTGATCTCAATGAGGAAGGGAAAGCCGTGGACATCAAGGTATATCGCTCCATGATCGGCTCTCTACTTTACTTATGCGCATCTAGGCCCGATATTATGCTTAGTATGTGCATGTGTGCTAGATTTCAAGCTAACCCGAAAGAGTGTCACCTAGTGGCCGTTAAGAGAATCTTGAGATATCTAGTTCACACACCAAACTTTGGCTTGTGGTATCCTAAGGGCTCCAAGTTCGAACTACTTGGCTATTCGGATTCCGATTATGCCGGTTGTAAAGTAGATCGAAAAAGCACTTCGGGGACATGTCAATTCCTTGGATGCTCCCTAGTGTCTTGGGGTTCTAAAAAGCAAAATTGTGTAGCCCTTTCCACAGCCGAGGCCGAGTATGTTGCAGCAGGTGCATGTTGTGCGCAACTACTTTGGATGAGGCAAACTCTTCGTGATTTCGGATGTCATTTTACCCATATCCCACTCTTGTGTGACAATGAAAGTGCCATAAAACTTGCAAACAACCCAGTGAGTCACTCAAGAACCAAACATATAGACATCCGACATCATTTCTTGAGAGATCACGAAATCAAAGGAGATATTGCAATTCGTCATGTGAGCACCGACAAACAACTAGCCGATATCTTCACTAAGCCTCTCGATGAATCAAGGTTTTGTGCTTTGAGAAGTGAACTAAATATACTTGACTCTCGTAACGTAGTTTGAAACCTAGCATGCTTGATTGATCAACTAGTATGACCTAGGCAAAACCAATTTCAAAACTTTCATATATTGTGTTTCAAAATCTTTGAGAAAGAAACTTGCTTGAAATGACCATTGTTATGTATTGATTGATTGTCACTGGTCATAACATGCAAGCTGTACGTGTCCACTCCAAGGAAGAGATGTAGTAGCTTAGAGATAAATCTATTCTGTAGGTAACTGTCCGGCAGTGCCGGGCCAGCCGCGGAACTGCCGGGCTCCGGCAGTGCCGCGCTCGGCGCGGTAGTGCCGCGACTAGTCGATTCAGCCCGAGTCGACTGTTACCGTGTGGGACCAAAGGGAAAACTCCTTTTTCTACTCTTACCCTGCGGTTTCACCCTCTCTCTCTCTCTCTCTCTCTCTCCCTCTTCTCCCCAGCCCGTGACCCTCTCCTCCTTTTCTCCTCTCACGGGCGGTCAAGGGAGACCAGCGGACGGTTCTCCCTCCGGGCTTCTTCCCGGCGTCTCCGGCCACCGGCGGTGCTGCTCCGGGTTCCCTTTCGTGCAGCCTCCGTCTCCCTTCTCCAAGGGTCCCCTTCCCTCTTCTCTCCATCTCAAGGTGAAATTTCAAAATCCCTAACCCTAGTTTTCCCGATTTGTAAAATGCGCCATGGTAGTTGTACTTAGAGGTTGTAGAAGGGTTTGTAGATGATAGGGAGGCAGTGGGAATGATGGATGTGGTGTTCCTTGGCTCAGATCTGGCCTGCCCGCGCGGCAGTGCCGGGCCCCGGCAGTGCCGCTCCTTGAGCGGCAGTGCCGGACCATGAGCAGGGATTTGATCCAAGTAACACCCTATCCATCGAAGTCTATTGCCTCACTATGACCTACCAGCTCTTATGCAGTCTTCTAACTCACAGTTTCCATGTTTTAGATGTCGGGCGGAAGAGGTGATGAGAGAAGGGTGAAGCAAAGGATGGATCCTCTCAGGGGGAGGAGCAAGCAGCCATCTCGCCGAGGTGGCTCCAGCTCTCAAGGGGATGTGACAGCGAGACAGGAGATCCGTGATGAGGCTCGCCTGCAGATGCAAGGGCGACAGATTTGGGATGATCTTTATCCCAACACACCAGAGCATCCCACAAAGGTCAGCAGGACACAATTGCAGCCTTACACAGAGGATGTGCAGGAGAGGCCTCCACAGGACACCAAGGACAGGCAGCCTGTGTCCTATTACCAGCAGTTCAGCTCGGTGAAGACACAGCGTCAGCTCAATCCCTACAACTTTCAGAAAGATATGGGCATTGACTACAGGTTCTGGAATGAGTTCCATTCCGACTTCTACCGTTCAGTCCTGTACAATGCCAAGAAGCAAAAGATTCTGAGTATGAAGTATGTTGATTGGGAGCACTTGGAGGCCAAGCATGATCGTGACATCAACAGGGTAGTGGCAGCTTGCAAGGAGAGAAACATGTATGACTTGATGGGTTTCAGCTACAATTGGAACACCGAGATTATCCATCAGTTTCATGCCACTCTCTATGTGGATAATTGTAACAGAACCGACCAATTTGCACCAAATTAAGCACTGAATCGCTGCTTTCACAGAGATTACAAGTACTTAAGCTCGTACAAACCCGGTAGTCCGGAAATCTCGAAGGATTTCAAGTCATTCAACTTTAACCAAGATCGTAATAGATTAGCGTACATGCCCACAAGGTACATTCAGTTCGCACATAGTTCAAATACATCGGAGTTCAACAGTTATTACAAACCATAGTTTAAATTCAAAAGCGGAAGCAACATAGTTTTGAAACACAAGTCCTTAGTTCACAATACAGTGCCATATGCTTGATCGGTCCACAAAAGCATCAGGGAAGATAAGAGTTGACCATGCCCATGGTCTAGTCACTGCCCTCGACGGGGTACAGACAGTTCTCGCAATAGCCGAAGAAGCATTGCCCATCTGCAACAACAAGGGATAGAACCCTGAGTACGAGAAGGTACTCAGCTAGACTTACCCGTCATAAACCAGAAATAACCGACACCAAGGATTATGCAAGGCTGTATCTGGGGTTGGCCACACTTACCTTTTTTTGCATAAAAGCACTTTATTATTAACTAATCATCATTAGAGCATTAGCAGTCACTTTTATGTAATCAGCCTGATTATCTAGATTTGCACCTGATCTAGAGCAAACACTTGACTACTTATTCAAGCAAGAGTGACTATTTCATCAATAGCCTTTCAGATTCATCAACCATAACCATCATTAATTCCATATATTACTACGGTAACACATGCTCAGTCAAGTTACTCACTAACCAGGAGCGATGGCGATTATAATCGATTCCTACCAGCTGGGGATAAAATGTCGCACACTCGCCCGTCACACCCTGCCAGGTGGCCGTTGGCGACCACTTCAGGAGGTTCGAGAACACAACACGCGGGATGGTCATGGGCCCTTCTACACCGGGGGTTATCTCAATGCCAGGTCGCTCAAGCTATTAACTGCCCACGGTCATGCCAGGTCGATCAGGCCCTGCCTGCCCTCGGACCATGCCAGGTCGATCAGAATAGTTGCCCATGGTACATCTGAGGCCCTGGGTGTTAGGCGTCAACATCTCCGTCACCGGCTCGAAAAACCTTACTCGGCTTCACGGAAGGTACCCGCACCTGCTCCGTTAAGTGATTGACGCGTTCAAAATGACTGAGGTGTGCCTTCGTCGGTTCCTGATCGACACAGACGGGAGACTACTAGCACACAGAACCCATGTCCTGCTGCTCCTACATCCCGCCCGGTCTCAAATTAATTATCACATGGTTATCTCCATGATAGCACAAGGCTAAACATGATCAGTATCCACCTATATGCGGGAGACAGGAAATCACCCGACTTTTACCGGTCTAAGCAGGCTAAGCATAAACGAGCCTAGACTTATCAGGGATAACAAGGTAATATTTGCAGGTGGACAAGGATAAGTAATAATGCATCAACGGTAGCAATCAATTCCTATAACCTAATGCAACATCCATCATCAGGTTAATTAGAAACATTTGCAAACCGTAGGAGTTAGAATGCTCCGGGGCTTGCCTCGCTCGAAGTCGGCGGGGCGGTGATCACGGCACTCCGGCAGGTCTTCAGCGTCTCCTTCCGGGATCCCCTCCTCGGGTGTCTCCTCCTGACGCTGCTCCTCCGGCGTCTCCTGGGCTTCCACTACCGATCCTGCATGATGCGGTACATGAATGAACAATATGAATGCACATGGGATGCATGGTGATGCAACATGGAGTAACCATTCAGGAGATAAGCACATGTCATCTACTGCTACTCACTTATTTAATTCGACATACTACTTACCAAGTCTTGTTGTCACCGCATCAAAGTTGCTTAACGGGTTTATTACCCTCTAATTATTTGTAGAATTAAATCTAGTTAAATAGACCCATAACAGTAACCTATCCTAGACAGCTTCACAAAAACCTATAAAAATTACTGGAGATCAATAACACTTAATCTAACCCTCTGTCCAAATTTCATCCCATTTGGACCTAGACTTCATCCTCTATGAAAAAGACAAATTCTATTATGGAAAGGTGCTTTGAACTACACACCCTAGCAAAAAGTGTCAAACAACAGATTTCTTATTTTTCTACTGAACTTCCTAGCATAAGAGCAATGTGCTTAAATTCTCAGGTTCATATTCCTCATATTTTAATTACTACAAAATAAACAAGGAAACGACATTTAAGCATTTTAAAAGCTACTGTCAAATTAATTCACAGAACAACCTCATATTATATTTTTCCCTGAAACTACACATTCATACAAACCTAACAAAACTGGAATCACATTTTTCTAACTTATATATAATTAGTTATGCATTTACCAAGTTATCAGCACTTTTCTAAATTAAATAAATCTACACATAAAAGTATCACCAAAAATGCCTTTAACAGTTTTCACTGATAGATCTAAACATGCTTGACCTAACAAAATTTGTTTCACAGAATTTGGACTTAAAATGAGCCTTGTAGGAATTTTTGAAGCCATTACATAACTCTGCAAAAACAAACTAAAAAGGAAACTCAAACCTAAACGTACGGACTCCAACTTGGTTCGGCCGAGACATAAGACAACGCTCAGCACACCCGGCGCGATTCGGCTGAGGCCCGAGGCATAAGACAAACGCTCAGCACGCCCGGCGCGATTCGGCTGAGGCCCGAGGCAAGGCTTCGGCACATTCGGCGCGACTCGGCCGAGGCTCAAACACTCTCAACCGATTCGGCCGAGGCTACTGACTCAACCGAGGCTCGGTGACTTAGCCGAGGCTCGAGGCAAACACTCGGCACGCCCGGCTTACCGAGGCCTACGGCACCCAACGCTTCCCTTTCTTTCT
Organism: Coix lacryma-jobi var. lacryma-jobi; assembly: GCA_009763385.1. Lineage (NCBI taxonomy): Eukaryota > Viridiplantae > Streptophyta > Magnoliopsida > Poales > Poaceae > Coix > Coix lacryma-jobi. Next base: position 116,563,001 of record CM019825.1, on the reverse strand, counting down.
TTCTTGCTGCCAGTCGGGGCCCGCTGGTCAGGGCGACCAAGCTACCGAGGCCAGGCTCGGCACGTTACCGTGCGAGGCCAGGCTCGGCGGTCAACGGCGGAGTTTTGCGCCGTGGTCGTTGACCGGCCCTAGCTCGTCGACGGCGACACTTCTGGCGACACGGAGACCATTACTGGGTGCGGGTTTGCGAGGCGAACACAACTAACCGACTCGCTGAGACAGAGGGATACCGGAGCAAGCTCGACGGCGGCCATGGCGGAGCGGCGGCTCTGGCGACTCGGCGGCGGAACTCTTCCCGGCGGCTTGCGACTCGGCAAGACTAACACTAGCCTAAGCAAGTCACAAGTGACCTATTGGAGAAACTCCCGGGCTTCGGCATCCCCGGCATTGTCCGGCGCGATGCACGGCGGCGGTCCATGGCGGACACAGCGCGACTGGCCCGCGGTCCGGCGAACTCAGGACACGAGAGAGGTCTCCATCTGACTCTAAGCTGCTACGACGGTAGAGAAGACTAGAACATGGCTCAGCTCAGGGTAGCATGGCCGGAGATGACCGGTCCACGTGAAGGTCACGATGGCGGCCATGGCGGAAGCTTGCGGATGGCGTCCGCTGTTCCGGCAGCTAGAGAGGGAGAGAGGGGAAACCAACCCTTACCGGAGAAAGAGGAGACCAGGGCGGAGGAACTGGCGAGAGGAATTGGACGGCGGCGCACGGTGGAGCGAGTAATCGCTCGCCGAGGTTCGGCGGGCGGCGGCGGCGCTTTGCTTTCTCCCCTTTTCCCGCTCGAACGCCGGCGAGAGCAGAGAGCGAGAGAGAGAGAGGCGCGAGCGCGGGGAACAGAATGGAGGGAGGAGCGGGTTCGGACAGGGCGAGGGCGAAGGCATGCTTGCCACGCCGCGTGCGGACGCTGGCTTGGCCGGCCGTCGAGCGCCACGCGGCGGCAACGTCCTGGCGCTGTCGGCCACAACGCCACGCGCGCGCGCCGGCACGGCACGGCCCGGCCCGATTCAGCGCCATCAGGCCGACTGACGGCCAGACTTTGAGCGCGATTAACTCCCAATCCATTTGATAAAAAGCTAAACCACTTGCTCCATTGCTTAGAGCTACATACCGACTACCACTTTGGTTACAAGATTGATCTTTGGTTCGGCCTAGATTGCTCCCGAGAAAGCTCCAAAGATGGCTAGATGAAACTGTTTTGGGCAGTTAGGACTTAAAGAATTTTCTAAGTCTAAACTCCCTCAAATCTGCCTTGTGGGTCCCAAAACACCTTGTTAAACTCATTTTCATGAGTTGGGCCTTAAACAACTTTTGTTCTACTCTAAATTCTACACACTTTTGGTTAAGGGCCCACAGCCATGCAAAGCTTTTATCAAGAAGGTCTTAGTTAGTCAAACAAAAGGACTCCTAGGGCTCTATTAAGGCAACTAGGGTTAGAGACTTGGTTAGCCAACATGACCAACATAAACCTAGCTTCATTTTGACTCCTCAACAAGGTTCAACTACTAAGGAGACTTAAACACTCCACAAACAAGACACACAAGCATTCAATCAAGCATAGCATCACAAAGGGTCACATGAAATGACACTTAACAAAAGAAAGAATGCAACATGAAATGATGATGCTTTATGCTCATGAGATGTCAAATTATGCACTTAGGGTTGCTTAACACCTAGGGTGTTACAATAATGTGGTGGAGGAGATGCATTGGATGACCGAGGGACGTCACTACAAGGTCTCTTATGAGACCTTTGCTAGGATTCTCGGTTTGGGCAGTGGGGATAGAGAGCTTGATAGTCTGCACCAGGAGAGGATTGTGACAGATAATGAGATTGCATTCATGTATGAGGATCCTCAGAAGGCAGACGGGTTGGTCAAGGGGCTGAAGGGCTATTACTACATGTTGAACAACCTTTTCAGGCAGACTCTCAACCCCAAAGGGGGTTCCCATTCTAACCTCTATGGATGTGGCAGGAACATGTTGGCTAGGATGGCCCCCAGGGCGAACCACTTCTCCATTTCCAGCTTCATTTGGACTGAGCTACAGGTGGCAGCCGAGGATGCTAGGAAGGCAGTGCTCTATGCCCCCTACATCATGTACATGATAGAGATGGTTTCCGGCTACACCTTTGCTAAAGATGGGTTGCATGAGCCTTATAGAGCAAAGAAGAAGAGGGCAGCAGCAGTTGATAGGCCAGAGAGCTCCCACCCTTCCTCCCAGAGGAAGAAGAAGAGCAAGCTGGCCAAATGGATTAAGGCCATCTTCTCTACTTGCACCTACGCAGCCCAGACAGCTCACCAGGCACTTGTTGAGCAGCGTGCAGAGCGAGAGCGGGCGGGTCGTTCGCCGTTACCTCCACCCCGCTCTCCACCTCACTTCGACCTCTCCAGCCTTGATTCAGATGATATTGACTCAGATGGCGACGAGGAGCAGGAGGAGATAGTGCCTGAGCCGTCTCGCCGTTCTACACGTGCCTCGACCCACTACACCAGTACTACCCATCGCCATGGGAAGGCCGTTGTAGAGTCCGACGACGACGACGATGACGACGATGATGATGATGATGAGACCGAGGAGGTTCAGTGGGACAAGATAGCTTCGGATGACGAGTGAGTGTTTGGACACTCTTCTCTTCTCTCTACTTCTCTCTTTTTGGTGACTTGTTGCCAAAGGGGGAGAATTAGGTGAAGAGAAGGGGGTACAACACTTTTCCTTTTCATGTCCCATCTTTTAGTAGTTGTGAGTTGTGAGAGAGTTTGTTTCGGTCAAAACTCTAATTTGTAATACTCTATGTTGCTACTTCTTAGACTTGGATATGGACATGTACTTTTATCTGCTTATCTAGCTTGTCATATTTTGTTTAGACCTGTCGATTCTTATGCTTTGTGGTTGTTTTAAATTCTACTGCGTTTGCTGTCTGTAAGCTTGAGCGGCAGTGCCGCTCCAGGGCCGGCAGTGCCAGGCTCCGGCAGTGTCGCGCCTAGAGCGGCAGTGCCGCTCTGGCAGACAGGCAGCAAACCACTCTGATGTGCATAAACTGTCATTCGCATCACGTATTTGATCTTGACACAGTGTTTTGCACCCCACAAAGTTATTAGATGTGAAACTGAACCTACGTTACACTTTTAATATGTGAATGATTGGTCTCTAATGCCAATTTGAGATTTCAGCTCTCATTCACACATTAAGGGAGAGGTTTCACACCTAAGCTTCTAAATCTCAAGTATTGTACCCTTCTCTTGTAAGCTTCAATTGTGTTGTCATCAATCACCAAAAAGGAGGAGATTGTAAGTGCAATCAAGCCCTAATTGTGGGTTTTGGTGATAATGACCACGCGATTGGAGAACTAATGAGATTTATGAATATGACAAGCAGGTTAATGTTAAGAAAGGATGGTGCATATGTGTTGGTGGACCCCTCATACGACACTCCATCGGTTCCGGACTCAAAGTGCTACAACGAGCCTTTTTTCCTTTGAATTTGAGTTATAGGAATGTCGTACTATCAAGGGGGAATGCAAATGCATCACTATGGCTGAATGATATGTGCTCAAACCAACCCAAGCAATCCTTGTTTCTAACCAAAGACAGCTGCATAGAATTCTGATCTATCTCTGTCTGTCTGGTAGGCGCGGCAGTGCCGGGCCGCGGCACTGCCGGGCTTCGGCCGGCACTGCCGCGACTTGTTGTAACCGTTGGAAGGCAGGGGGTATTTACCTCACTCCCCTGCCACCCCAACGGTCACCCACGACCATTTACTCTTCTCCTACCTCCAGACAAGGCTTCCTCTCCCCATTGAAGGCTCCCAAGCTCTCTCTCACCCAATCTTCGATTCCCATTGATTCCAAGTGAGTTAGAGCCTCAAACCTTCATCAAAGAGAAGCCCTAGCTGAGATCTACTCCCTAGAGCACTTCATTTGAGCCATATCCGGTGGATTTGATTCTATTACTCTTGGGTTCTTGGAACCCTAGCCGGCTAGGCATCGCCCTTGAGCTAGCCAACTTGTGTGGTGGCCTTGGGAGGTTTGTAATCACTCGTGCAGCTAGTATTATTACCCCTCACCTCAAGGATTTGGTTCCTTGACTTGAGAACGAGGTAGAGTTGCAAAGCTCATGACCTAAGTGGTCAACCTCAACAACGTGGAGGTAGGCAAGCCTTGGTGGTGAGCTGAACCACGGGATAAATCACTTGTCTCTTGTGCTTACTTGCTTTCATATTTCATACTTATGAGCTTGTGATAGATTCTAGGGTTTGGCCCGATCTACTTCATACTACATATTTGGCTTGGTAGAGTTGGTTCTGCTGGTTCAGGAAACTTAGTGTAGCATTTCCATTCATATAGAATCAGTTTGCTGTGGCTGGATTTCGAATTGCAGGCTCAGGTTCTATTCTGCGCGGCAGTACCAGGCTGAGTCCGGCAGTGCCGGGCACAGAGCGGTAGTGCCGAGCCTATCTAATTAAGTTTTGAGCTGTGATTTTTGACAGGCCTATTCACCCCCCCCCCCTCTAGGCCACAAAGGTCCTTACAGGTTCGATACTAAAACTGAGTTACTCCGGTGAAGTGCTACATCGGTAGATTTTATCTGTGCGCTTGCGGATAAAGTAGAGTGTGCGTTAATTTATACCAACAAGCATTTCTGGCGCCGTTGTCGGGGAATGGTAGATCATTTTAAGTCTTAAGTTTAACCTTGTATTATACTTTTATCCTTTATACTTTTATCCTTTATACTTTTATCCTTTTATCTTTTATCCTTTATTCTTTTATCTTTTATTCTTTTCGTAATGGATTTCTCAGAGCCAATCACTAGCTCCACAGATTCCATTCCACTGAACCAGTATACCTATCGCACTGTCATAAACTTAGAGTTGCCCAAATCTGCTAAGCCTATCCTTTCAGACAACTACGAGCTACGCCCATGCTTGATAGAAATGGTTAAGAATCAAACTGTTTTTGGCTTAGAAGATGAAAATCCACACATTCACTTAAATGAGTTTGAACAAACTTGTGCGTGCCTACACATTGCAGGCATCTCTGATGAAACCCTTAGATGGAAACTTTTTTCCATTCTCTTTAGAGGGAAAAGCCAAAACATGGTACCTTCAAACTCCACCAAGTAAAAATGGGGATTGAAAAGAACTCTGCTCTAGCTTTTGCTTAGAATACTTCCCTGTCTCCAAAATTGTTTGTCTTCGCTTAGAGATTTTGTCCTTCATCCAAGAAGATGATGAGTCTCTAATTGCAGCCTGAGAAAGATTTGATAATCTTGTCCGCTCTGGTCCAGCCTTATCTATTCCAGACCCTGTCTTACTTCAACACTTTTATAATGGTCTAAATAGAAAAACTTCTAATTACCTTAACTTAGCTTCAAACGGATCATTCCTACATACCCCAGCCTCCAAGGCAAGGGAAATGTTACAAAACTTATCTCAAATTACTCCCACTCCTGAAGTTAAACCACAAGAATCACTAGAAGTAAATCCAGAAGCTGAGCCTATATCCATTCGTAATCATGAACAAACCTCAGCCTTAATTCCTAGTAAGAGCGAAACCTCAATCTTAGGAGACACCTTTGATTTTGAGGATGAATATTTTACTGAATTTGGTAATACCTTGAAATATCACACAATTAGGAAGCCACAAAATCGAAAATCATCACTTGAAAAACTTACTGATAAGGCCTTCTTAAAAGAGACTACGAAGGGACTAGCCTCTATAATAAGTCATGAATGGTTAGAAGAATCAGAGCTTTCCACTGATATAATCCACTTAAATTCACCTTCTACACACATTCAATGTCAAATCCATCAACAACCCTTCGAAGCTCTCTATAATCCTGTTGTGGGAACCAACATTATGTCTGAAACCTTTGCTCAAGATTTATTAAAACAAATGCCACTTACCCCAACGGCTAAATTGTTGAAAAGCCCTTCAATACATGTTATTCCTAGCACATGGATCATATATGTCTTGCCTGTCACTGTAGATAACACTCCAATACACTTAAGCTTCTATATCTTTGATATTAAAGAGTTTAATCTTCTGATAGGCCAACCACTTAAACAACTCATTCATGAAGGTCAAATAGGGATCTTAAACTTCTGTCTTGGGAAGAATCTTAAAGGAACCATACCTATTACTCACTCTCTAAATGCTGAAAATGAGTCATGTCCCGAGCTAGATCCTATGGAAGAGATTAAGGAAGCATCTCTTGAAATAATAAATGAACCTGAATATGAAGAAGATGCACAGTTTTTCACTGAGGAAGAGGATGACACACCAGATCCAGATCCTCTAGATTCCTTAGAAGAACCTCCTAAACCTCCCATAGAGTTAAAACCCTTACCCTCTAGGCTTCGATATGCTTTCTTGAATAATGATCCTGAGTTTCCTGTGATCATAAATGATAATCGTACTTAGGAATAGACTTCTAGGTTGATCACTGTCTTAGAAAAGCATAAATCAGCTTTCGGCTATTCACTCCACGACCTAAAGGGAATCAACCCCGCTTTCTGCACCCATCGCATTCCTACTGATCCTAACATATCACCATCTAGAGAGCCACAACGCAGGCTTAACAATGCGATGAGAGAGGTAGTAAAGAAGGAGGTTTTGAAACTCTTACACGCCGGGATCATTTATCCTGTGCCACACAGTGAGTGGGTGAGCCCTGTCCAAGTTGTGCCTAAGAAGGGAGGCATGACTGTGGTAAAAAAAATGAGAAGAACGAATTAATTCCACAAAGAACTGTTACTGGTTGAAGAATGTGTATTGATTACAAAAAATTAAACAAGGCAACTAAGAAAGATCACTTCCCGCTACCTTTCATAGATGAAATGTTAGAACGGTTAGCCAATCACTCTTTCTTTTGTTTTCTTGATGGATATTCTGGATATCACCAAATCCCAATCTACCTAGATGATCAAAGCAAAACCACCTTTACATGTCCATACGGAACTTATGCTTATCGCCGAATGTCTTTTGGATTATGTAATGCACCTGCTTCTTTTCAAAGATGTATGATGTCAATATTTTCTGATATGATTGAAGAAATCATGGAAGTTTTCATGGATGACTTTTCTATTTATGGAAAAACTTTTGATGATTGTCTTGAAAATTTAGACAAGGTTTTGCAAAGATGTGAAGAAAAGCACTTAGTCCTTAATTGGGAAAAATGTCACTTTATGGTTAAAGAAGGTATAGTGCTAGGTCACTTAGTGTATGAACGTGGAATTGAGGTAGACAAAGCTAAAATTGAAGTAATTGAACGTTTGCCTCCACCGATTAATGTCAAAGGAATTCGAAGTTTTCTTGGCCATGCTGGTTTCTATCGTAGGTTTATAAAAGATTTTTCTCACATTGCTAGACCGCTTACAAATCTTTTGGCCAAGGATGTTCCTTTTGAATTTGATGATGCATGCTTAGAATCTTTTAACACTCTTAAGCACTCACTTCTGCACCCATCATTCAACCTCCTGATTGGTCTCTACCTTTTGAGATCATGTGTGATGCAAGTGATTTTGTTGTAGGAGCCGTGCTAGGACAATATAAAGATAAAAAGCATCATGCAGTCGCTTATGCCAGTAAAACTTTAACAGGACCTCAACTTAATTATGCTACTACTGAAAAAGAACTCATGGCTATTGTTTTTGCTATAGACAAGTTTAGATCTTATTTAGTGGGATCAAAGGTGATTGTTTTTACTGATCATGCTGCACTAAAGTACCTGCTCACTAAGAAAGATGCTAAGCCACGCTTGATAAGATGGGTTTTGCTACTCCAAGAATTTGACTTAGAAATAAAAGATAAGAAAGGAGTAGAAAACTCTGTAGCTGATCACTTATCTAGAATGCATTTTGAAAATCCTTAGGAATTGCTTATAAATGACTCACTCAGGGATGACATGCTTTTTCAAGTCTCTAGATCTGACCCCTGGTACGCAGATATTGTCAATTTTATAGTTGCAGGGTATGTACCACCAGGAGCAAATAAGAAGAAGCTGATCTATGAGAGTAGGATCCACATATGGGATGATCCATATCTATTCAGAGTATGCTCTGATGGATTACTCAGAAGATGTGTGCCAGCTGAAGAAGGAATCAAGATCATTGAACGCCGTCACTCTTCACCATATGGAGGACATTATGGGGAATTCCGAACACATGCGAAGATCTGGCAAAGTGGATTTTTCTGGCCAACCATGTACCAAGACACAAAAGACTTTGTCCGGAGGTGTGGACCATGTCAGAGGCACGGCATCATCAACACCAGAGATGTCATGCCACTCACTAACAACCTTCAGATTGAGCTCTTCGATGTCTGGGGAATTGATTACATGGGACCATTACCTAAATCAAGGAACCATGAGTACATCCTGGTTGCTGTCGACTATGTCTCAAAATGGGTCGAAGCAGTGTCATGCAAGTCTGCTAATGCAAGAAACTCTTAGAGGATGTTCGAGGAGGTGATATTTCCAAGATTTGGAGTGCCAAGGATGGTAATTAGTGACGGGGGAACACACTTTATTGACAAAGGCTTTCATAAATATCTGATAAGTCATGGGATCTGTCACAATGTTGCCACTCCCTATCACCCTCAGACAAGTGGCCAAGCAGAAACATCAAACAAGCAAATCAAGAATATTCTGTAGAAAACAGTCGACGAGATGGGAACACAATGGAAAGATAGACTACCCGAAGCACTGTGGGCTTATCGTACTGCCTACAAAACACAACTAGGAATGTCTCCATATCAACTCGTCTACGGAAAGACTTGTCACTTACCAGTGGAACTAGAATTCAAAGCTCACTGGGCAATCAAGAGGTGGAACGTGGACCTAGAAGCTGCAGGAGTCAGGAGGAAAATGCAACTCTCTGAACTAGATGAATGGCGCGAAAGGGCATATCATAATGCAAAGATCTACAAAGAGAGAACAAAGAGGTGGCATGACAAAAGAATCAAGAAGAAGAGCTTCACTCCGGGAGACAAGGTATTACTCTTTAATTCCAGGGTAAAGTTGTTTGGGCATGGAAAACTACGAAGCAAATGGGAAGGACCCTTTACGGTGGTAGCCACTTCATCACATGGAGCCATTACACTTCAAATTGACGAAGGTACGCTATTTAAGGTAAATGGGCAACGTCTTAAGATTTTTCTAGAACCTGAAAAGAGTCCTGAAGAGTTGGATATCATCCAATTCTTTATTGTCCCATAGATTTACATCATCATCATTTTTCTGATAAGTTCGCACATCGAGGAAATATTTTCTTGGATTAGGATTAAGTTTAAAGACACCACGAGCGACGGACCCACGAGGAGCTACAGGGTGGGACCGACCGGTCTGCCCTGGACCCCCCCCCCCCCTCGCTGTCTGCCTTTTTCGTTACGTGTCCAGACTCTCACTCGTATCCATTCTGGTACCCTGATCCGCAGAATCGATAAATCCCATAACGAACCTATCATGACTAGCATTCAGCCTCCTCTCCAAGTCATCTCAGCTATAAAACCAGCCCCAGGCCTGCCTCTAGATTCATTGCAACCTCCTCGTAGAATACCAGCAACAGCAGAGCTCTCCTCCCGCCAGCGCTAATGGCCTCCTATCCAAGAATCGACCTCAACGAGCCCGCCGACGACTCGATGGCTATTGTCGTCGCCCCATCGAAGGAGCTTGTCGTAACACCGTCAAAGGAGATCACCCTCGTTGACTCGCCGACACCCATTGATATGATCCCACCAGAAGAGGCCTCGCCGCATCGTCAACAAGCTCTCTATGCTCAAGAGGTGCCGGCAAGAGGACTCCCGACATTCTCCGTCCCCAAGCCGCTCCCGCTTCTTCCTCCTAAGGCCAATGAGACACTCGTCGGGCTGAAAACAAACAAGTTTGGGAACCCACGGTCATAAAATACACATCTACATCTCCGCGTCCACGCATTGATGGAGTTCGTGGTCACCCTGAGCAGGTCAAGGTTACTCCGCCGGTGAAGAGGGCGCCCACCACTCCTAATCCCATGGCTAAGCGCAAGAGGACTTCCCAGTTAGATCGCCATGGGGATAGGATTGAGGACCTTGAGAGGGATAATTTAGAGCTTAAGAAGAGATACACTTCCCTAGCTAAGGCAACAAACAGATGACCGATGTACTGAATAAGTATGTAACTAAACACATTAGCCTGAAGGCTAAGGTCGTTAGTGTAGCCTCTACGCTAGGCAACCTACTTGAGGGAGAGGATTGAGAGATGAGTCGTCAGTAGATTGATAAGGCACTCGTGTTTGCAGGGTCTTGTTTTGTTAGAAGTTTTGATTAGTTAGTTTTTTGTGTAATAAAAGTGCCTTAAATGATATCAATAAAGTTTTTGTTAGAGTTATCTTTTATCTTGTTATTTTGGATATGTGTCTTATCTCCACATGTTGTAATTAGCAGAAAACAGAAAATAAGTGTGGGGGAGAAGACGATGACAGAATTACCGAAAACCGATCATGAAAGCTGAATAAAACAGAAGACATCGTCACCGAGATCACGCACCGCGAAGTGGGCCATGGTTGGGCCCTAGGCCCAACCGACCGGTTGGAGGGCCCCACCGGTCGGTTAGGGGTCGGCACCCCTGACCGCCTCCTTCGTCCACGATTTGATACGCAATTGCTACACTCTATTTTACGATGTTTAAGCTTCTGTTCGAATTAAAAATATATTCTCATCAATAACATGCAATCCATAAACTCTAATTAAAAAGGAAAGATTATTTTGATATGCTCATGGTATAGAGTCTCACAACACCTTTTCTGAAAAGACCTGCTTTGATAAAAATTTGAAGAGACCCATATTACTTAGAGTTGTTGTGGAATATGATAGAAGAATAATGAGAACTTAATTCTTAAAAGTATGAGCATTGGAGAATTTTACTTGCAAAGTTAGAAAGAGATTAGAAACACTTCTCCTTTATAGTAAATCAATTGCCTGCCAAAGTTATTCATAAAATCAATCATTGCTTACTTTAATACTGAGTTCTTTGTGAGAAATTTATTATGCTCTAAAGATCGAGATCCTTACAAATAAAGAAAGATTCACTCTTCCGAAGTAGTATTGTATTAGAGGCATGGGCTATGCAAAAGTATGAAAAATGAGGAAAGAAAAATGGACAAGTGTCCGACACACCTCAAGAAAAAAAAAGAGAGAGAAGAAAAGTATGATGATAAAAATATGATAAAGAGAAAAAGAAGATAGCCCATGGTCCCTCTAATTACAATATGCCAGCAAGAGTGACAAAGTTTAAAAAGATTTATGTCTTGATCTAAGAGTATAGTATTTTTCTCCATTGACTTAGTAAGATGAACTGCTTCACATAAATAAAATACTTTGGTAAGGAATTGAAGTGCTATAAAAGGAGAAGGAAAGCTATGACTTGTTTCAAAAAAAATTCAAAAACTCCAATGTCTTGTGCTAAAAGAAAAGGGTGATCTGTTTCAACTATTCTATTCTCCAACTACTCAAGGTTTTATGGTAAACACACTGAATCGTACAATGCAGGTATGAATAGAAAGGTCTAGTGTTTGGTATCTTATCCTACAGTTTTGATCCAACCTTTTATCGAGGACGAGTAAAAGTCTAAGTGTGGGGGAGTTTGTTGACACTAATTAACTCTTATTATTAAAGGTCAGTTAAACATAAAAATGGATAAATATATAAACTCCACCTTAGTATAGGGTTTAGAACTAATAAATTACACGAGTTTTGGTGAATTGTGAATCTGCAGGGATTAAACAGGGAAACAACCCTCAATTGCTTCCCCTAGAAGGAAACCGACGGGAGATAACGCATTCGTCAAGTCAGGAATCTTCCAGAAGACTCCAGAGGACACCTAAAGACACCACAAGGCGGGGCACCCCTAGTCACCTCCAGGTGGGACCGACCGGTCTGTGGGTCCCACCGGTCGGTCCCCTCAGGGCGCCGTCGGCCTCCCCCTTCAGGAGTCACCTTTCAAGTAGAAGACTAGATACCTCCTGTAGTTAGGATTAGAACCTAGTCTTATATTAGATCTAGAAGAGAGAGAGAGAGAGAGAGAGAGAGAGATCAAGAAGGAGCTCCGTCCTGTCGGATCAACTTCTTCATCTTGTACCTGAGGATTCAAGTTCTTCGTCAACTTGCTTCAACGATTGTTTCGGTAATCAACGTCTATATTTAAGTTTGAGCTATTGTTCTTATTATTCTTAAGGTTTATGACTCTCTTTTGAGTACTTTAATTCTAGTCGCGCTAGAGTTAGAGTAGTTGGATAGTGTAAGCGTGGTGCTTAGACTTGATAGCTCATAATTGCCTCCTATAACGCCGGTAGTAGTGGTTGTTCGCAAGGGTGACTCTTATAGCTGTTGATGGTCCTTAAACACCTGTTTTACAATCAACATTTGACCCTAAAGTCCACCAAAAAGGCATGAAATGTAGTCAAATAGGTTTCAAACTAACCAAATTCCACATGTCCATAGAATTTTATTTGAATGCAGGATTTGAACCAAATTTGGACATATGGACCCACCAGAGGCCAAGCCCACTCAGCAGGGCCCAAATGGGCCTAAGGGGGGTGGCGCCCGCCACCCCTAGGTGGCGCCCGCCACCTCTAGGTGGCGCCCGCCACTTTGGTTGGCCCAAGTTCCACTCCCTGCCATGTCATCGATCCATGTGACCTCCCCAAGGCCAAATCTTGGCCCTTGGTCACTAGGTCAGTGGCATCAGATGGCTCAGGGAGGAGTGGCGTGGATCAAGGCCGAATGGCGGTTGCTAGGACATGCAACCGACCTCCAAACCGCCTTGGACATCCACCTGGAGGCCGTAGGATCAAAGCTGGCGCATCCAACGGCTAGGGTACTGGCGGCCGCCAGTAGGGGGTGGCGCCCACCACCTGACCTAACCCTAGGTCGGTTGGTTGCCCCCTATAAGTACCCCCCTCACTCCTCAAGACTATAAATACCCCCCTGGTGACACCACTTCATTTGTACCATCACATCTAGTACCACCACAACACAAGAGAAGCAAAGCAAGTAGAAGCAAGCAAGTGAGAGCTCAGAGACCTTAGGCAAGTAGGTAGCTAGTAGAGCAAGGCATCTTTGCCCTCGCGGTAGCGCTGCTCAAGGCTTAGCTCAAGAGTAGAGGCGTGCGAGTGATCGGTTCTGGAGCTGGGAAGAGTCTTCCATCATCTCCAGTTCAGGTTTTGCTCTTGTATCTAAGCACTTTACTATATTCTAGTTCATCATTTCAAGTATTACTTTATTCTACTTATCAGTATTGAGTGGTATACTTGATTGATTGCTTGAGTGCCTAGCTATCCTACAGTTCAATTCACTTAGCCATAGTAGTTAATCTCTAGTGTGCTTAGTGATTGATCTTTGCCAATAGGTTGCTTAGTTAGTTTAGTGTTTATCTTATTAAGTCAAGTATTTGCTCTGACGTCCGCAAGGGTGTCTCTATTCAAAGCTAGGATAGAGATAGTTAGAATATAGTTAAGTGTGGTGCTTAGTTATAGACTTACCTTCAGATACGACTGGACCCCCGGATAGCTGTGGTAGCAAGCAGGTGGTGACAGCCCTGTGCGCCTTGAATTCCACCACGTAGTTGGCCCAGTTTAACAGTAAGGCTCGTTGTGCTAGCGTTCAACCTAAGTAAGTGGTAAAGGCTAGTACGCCTCGATTCTTCACAAGATAGGAATAAAACTTTACTTAACTTAGTTACTTTATTGTCTTTTGCCTGCCTTGCTTCGTAACTATCTTGCTTTGTAGTTATCTTGCTTTGTAGTTATCTAGGAGTAGTTAGTGGTTAGTAGTTAGTAATTAGTTAGTTATCCTTTAGTTACCCCTTATCTACCTATCCATCCACCTTACCTTAGCCATCCACTTCATCCTTACCTATCCACCCATATATTCTTTCTAGCCTTTCATCTCCTCTCTTCTCCCCTTTTCCCTTTCCTCTTTTCTTTTTCTCTCATCCCCTCCTTGACTCGACTTATACACCACCCTAGCCTTCCCTTGGGATCAAATAAATTGACACCTGGTACTCCCAGGCGAAGTGCTACTACGATAGTTCTGTGCGCTTGCAGAATCTCCTCCTGGTAGATTGCAATCTCTCTAGTTAACTCCTACTAGTGTCGGGATTGACAACCCCGCTTGGCATTAGTAGATAGCTGCTTTAGCTTCATTCCTTTAGGTATAGTGATCGGTCTTGCTTCGAGCACTTCTGACACCATTGCCTGGGATAGATTCCATAGTCTCCTCCTAGTAACGACGTTGGCTAGTGTCAACAAGCATTTCTGGGCTGTTACCGGGGATAGTTGTCTAGCTCTATCTTTAGTGAAGCTAAGAACTACCAACAAGCATTTCTGGCGCCATTGCCGGGGAAGGCAATCGGTGTGTCGGTTGAGTCCGTGTTGAATTTATCTTCGCTTAAGCTCCCGCTTAGCGAATCCCATCTTACCCCATTCTTTCTTTCCTTAGTTATTCTTATCTTTTTCCTTCATCTTCTTCAACTTCATTCTTTCTTATCTCGTTCTATCTTCACGATGGTCAACAAGACCATTCGTGAGTTTTCTGCTCCTTCTACCGCTAATGTAGCGATAGGACCCGACGTGATCGATGCCAACCTCAATTTTGAGTTGAAACCGGCTCTGATCACGATGGTCCAAGCTAGCCCGTTCTGTGGCAAGGCTCATGAGGATGCCAATGCTCATCTCCAACAATACTGGGAGATTTGCGGCACCTTCACCATTAAGGGGATAACCCAAGAAGTCATCCGTCTTCGTCTCTTTCCTTTCTCTTTGCTAGGAAAAGTGAAGCAATGGTTTTATACCGATCGCAACGCTGTAGACACATGGGACAAGTGTTCCAATGTTTTTCTCGCCAAATTCTTTCCTATGGGCAAGACGAATGCTCTTCGCAATAAAATCTCCAGCTTTACGGAACAAGCCGAGGAATCTATTCCCGAGGCTTGGGAGAGGTTACAAGAGTATGTCGTTGCTTGTCCGCACCATGGTATGGAGGACTGGCTATTGATCCAGAACTTCTACCATGGCCTAACCCCTCTCTCTAGAAGCCATTTGGATGCCGCCTCCGACGGTGCATTCTTTTCTCTGAATGTTGCAGATGCTAAGGCTCTCATAGAGAAGATGGTGTCGAACCAAGGATGGAATGACGAGAGACTGCAGCCCCGTAAGCGAGGTATGCATTCCCTTAAGGAGGCCGACATGATCGTGGCCAAGATGGACCTGCTAGCAAAGAAGCTGGACAGCTGTGAGAAGATGAACCAACAAGAGAGTGTCCAATCTCTAGAATCCTACATGACTTGTGAAGTCTGTGGAGAAACCGGACATTCTGGGAGCCACTGCCCTGAGCTACATGGAGATTTGAACTTTATCAACAACAACAACGGTTTCCGTCAACAGAATCAAGGATGGAATCAGCCTGTAAACTCTCAAGGTAACAATTCATTCCCCCGCTCTAATTTTCATAATTCTGATAGTCTCTCATTCTTGAAAAACTGAGTTTACTCACAAGGTAGAACTACTGATTTCTTGAATAAGAAATTAATGTCGAATGATAAAGCCCTTGAGAATATAAATGCTAAATTGGAAGATTTCTCATCTGCTCTGAAAAATCAACTAAGCTTTAATAAGATGTTAGAAACTCAATTAGCTCAACTTGCTGCTATCATACCATCTTTTGAAACTGGCAAAATGCCTGCTAAACCTGACATGGAAACTGCTAATACGGTTGAAATAAAATATTTTAACTATTATGAAGATCAAACCATGACTGTCAAAAAGGGTGATCCTAGTAGTCCCATAATTAGATGCTCAATCTTTGGTGAAGTCTTTAAAAATGTCACGTGTGATTTAGGATCGAGTGTGAACATTCTATCTAAAGATTTTTATGAAAACTCATTCTTTCCACCCATGTCATCCACATCTGCCTATGCTGTGCTAGCTGATCAATCCACTTGCTATGTAGAAGGAATAGTTAATGATTTACCTGTTCATATTAGAGGTTCCTATGTTCCTGCTGATTTCATAATACTAGATATGGGAAATAGGAAAGATGTACCTCTAATCTTAGGTAGACCCTTCTTGAACACTGTTGATGCTTGCATATATGTGGGAAGTGGTAAAATACAAATGACATTAGGAGGGAGGAAGGGAATATTCTCCTTTTCCTGTGGTCCCGCATATGCCGCTAACATGCAGGATGCATGTCGCGGAACCGTCCTGATTATAAGGACTCAAGTACCGTCTTAGTCAATTACGTCTGACATCGACCCACACTTGAAGCCATATAACCCCGGTAGTCCGGAAATCTCGAAGGATTTCAACATCGTACAACATACAGGATCGCATCGTTCGAGTATTACATTCGAAAGGATACAACAAAGATAAACGAGATCGGATTTAAAACATCAGAGTGCGAATTTAAGACAGAGTTATTACAATACTGAATTTTTAAAAGTGCAGAAGCTTAAATAAGTTTTGAAACACGACCACCACACATGTGGTCCAAATAAAACATTGTTTGATAACTCCAACTCAACACAACTCACTCCTCCTTTTTCAAGTAATGTGCCACTAGAAGTCTCAGGCCAGCAAAAGAAAAGGAGAAGCTTCTGGACGACCCTGCCCTGGGCCTACTCCTCATCACCTTCCACTGGGTAGAGGCAGTGCTTACAATAGCCATAGTACACCTGGCCATCTGCAACAAACAAGATAAACCCTGAGTACGGGAATATACTCAGCTAGACTTACCCGTCCAACTGAAAATAAAGACACCAAGGGTATGCATGGCCTTGTGGTGGAGCTGGGATTTTTAGTTGCGAAAAGCTCAAAATTAAGATAAGGAGTATTAATGACATAGATGAGCTGTCAGTTTTTAGTCCTATCTCATTTCCTAGGTTTTGCACCTGAACTACTCCACACACTTGAGTCTAACAAGCAATAATATAACCATATCCAGTTGACTTATCCACATTTTAGTTGAACCTTTAAACATCACATGGAGTTGTATCGTGGTGAAGCTCGCCATAGTTTCCCACTAACCGGGGGAGACGGCGACTCGAATCAAATTCCAAACCAGCTGGTGAAAGACCTTTAATACCAGCCCACACTTTCCCCGTCGGGTCCATGCATTGGGCAACCGCTCGATGCTTGTTCGTGGTGGTAATCGTCGCGGTTCAAGCACGAACCGCCCAATTGGAACCTGACGATGGCCTCTCACGGCAGATCGCATTTCCATACTAGAGGGCGCGACACGGGTCAAAACCGGCCCGAACAGCTTCTAACCGGCTTTGTGGTCGATGATTACGGCACCGACGTATCCCTAGGTAAAAGGGCGCGTTCAAAAATGAACGAGGGCCAACATCGATACAAACCTACACGATCCAACGGACGGACTGCCCCAAGTTTCTAAACTTGTGCCTTGCCTTCCAGTTGACCGTATTTCATTACTACTCAGGTTCTTTTCCACGATAGCAAAAATATAGTCAACCGTGCTCCGGAAAATACCCACCAGGGGTATTACGGAAACATCCTTAACTACTACTTTTATTAAGCAGACTAAGCAATTCTACACTGTAATTAAAATAACAGGATAACAAGGCAGGTAATAATCAAAAATCAAGGAATGGTAATGCAGCAAGTAGGATTCAAACAACTCCTATACCTAATGCATCACAACATAAAATACTCAAGTAATTTAATTGTAAATACTGGGAGACTTAGAATGCTCCGGGGCTTGCCTTGAGCGAAGACCGAGGCCTCGTGGGAGGGGCACTCGGGCAGGTTAGTTTCCTGTCCGGGGTCGACCTCCTCGGCTTGATGCAGTTCCGGGATCTCTTGTTCGGCGCTTGCCTCCTGCTCCTGGTCGGGCTCCGGGAGTGTCGATCCTATTGCGTGCGGCGAATAATAAATAATTAAAAATGCGGGTGCGAGATGTGGTGGGATAAAAGCAATGCTTCTTGCAAACCAACAAAACCAACTTGTTGAACCACTTTTGACATTGAGGTAAATAATATTTACCTCATAAAACAAAATCATTATTTCCACTATTTCCTATTTAGAAATTCAAAAGAAACTCAAGTTTGAACTGCAAGTGTATTTTTCTGAATTCAGAAAAATCCACAAAAATTCCAGCAGATAACTGACACTAACTGAACTTCACTGACCAATTTTTAGCAAGAGATAAAATACAGAATAGCAGCGACAAAAAGATGAAAAACACTGCTCAAAAGGTATTTTGAACTAACTCTTCTCCTAAAAAGTGTCAAACAGCAGAGTTCATAAATTTTCTTGCTTTATCTACACATAAACACTCTACTGCAGAAAGTGCACTGCCAGAACATCAATATATCACCCTACACAAAATAAACAAATCTATTCCAAAATAACCCAATTGAACTACAACCCTACTGGAAGAGGGTGCTAAACTCAGTTTCATATTTTTACCAGATTCTACTCCACATTTCATATTTATCAAGGAAGTTCCATTAACATAAACATTACATTATTTCTTACACGAATTTCCAAAGAAAAACACAGAAAAGTACATTTGTGAAGTAACTTCACACTTTTCCATACAATAACCTATGCTTAACATTTTTCTTAGCTTGAACATCACACACAGAGACTGCACAAATTTTCCCATATTTTATTTTGACATATAAAACACCTTAATACTTATTTCAAGAAAATAGCCAAAAAGAACTTTAAACCATAACACAAACTTTTTCCACATAAACAGGGCCTCATACATTTTTCACAGATACACATCATGATGAAAAACCTACACAAAATTGTCCATGAATTGAATTGACCAGAAAACATATATAACCATTTATCTCAACAAAAGCATATAAACTGAAATAAATAAAAACAGTAATAAAAACTTCTACCAAAAACACTTTCATATTTTTCCATGATAGATCTACTCATAAACAAGCTAACAAAACTAAAAGCACCTCATTTGGACTTTTAAAACGTGCTACACAAAAATAACAAGCCTTTTTGGAATTAAAAACAAAAAGGAAAAACATTTGAATCTCCCGGCCTGGCTTTGTGGACTCGGCCCATAGACCGGGTGAGACTGACGCGCGGGGCCCGCTGGTCAACGAGGCCCACCGGTCAGAGAGGGCGGAGCAGGGGAGAGGGTTGACCGCGGCTTGCTCGTCGATGGCGAGGTCGCCGGCGGTGGGACCGGGCTCATCGTGCTCCCCTTGACGAGGCGGACCGAGAGGTGGGGTTGGTTTGGCTAGCGCATGGCCGTAGCTCGCCGGTGGCGAGCGGTGGCGGACGGCGGCGGCGGGACGCGCGGCTACGCCGTTTCTGGCGGTCGCTGGCCCAATTGATGGGAGGGGGCGAACTAGCAAACCCTAGGGAGGCTATCGGAGGGCTTGGTTTGGCCTGCGAAGCTCCAGAGAAGCTTGGCCTCAGGCGCGGCCATGGCGGCGGCCATGGTGCTCGGTCGGAGGTGGAGGGAGAACTACGGGGCAGTAGAGAGCTCATGAACTAGTGTTCTCACCTTGCCTTGGCCTAATGAAGCTCGACGGCGAAGGAGAGGGGTGGCGAAGCTCAGGTTGGTGCGGAACGGGCTCGAGCTCTTTTGGGCGGCGAACGGGGACCGCAGGGGGCACCTCGTCCTCCGGCGACGGTGGAGCTTGGCCGGGGAAGATGGCGCGCGCACGGCGTGTGCACGGCGTAGGCGGAGAGGCTGGCGAGAGGGATTGGATGGTGGTGGCCAGGTGAGGTCGGAACGGCGGTGGTGTCCTCGCGGTGTCGAACGGCGACGACACGAGTGTTCGTGCTTCGCGTTCGGTCGCGGAGAGGAGAAGTGAGGGTGAGGGCGAGGGAGTGTGCGTGCGGGTGAGTGAGAGGTGGTGCTCGGGGTTTTGCTTGGTCATGACCGGCAGGGGGTCGTGGCGGGGGCCACTGTCGGCGTGCGGCGCGCGCGGTTGCGGCAGGCGCTGGCATGCGCGGCGAGCGGGCACGGCAGGCGAGGCGGAGCGGGAGTGGCCGCGCGCAATCGTGGCGTGATCGAGCGGGCAAAGATCGAGCGAGGAGTGGGTGAGCGGGATACGGTGCAGGCAAAGGCGGCCACGCGGCGGTTGCGGCCGGCGTACGGCGCGGCCGTGTCAGGCTGACCGGCGCGTCGCGCGGCGCGCGCGTAGGTGCGAGCGCGGACGGGAGCGGGCGCGGGGGAGCGAGCGGGCTAGCGTGGGCTGGGCCGAAAGGCCAACTGGGCCGGAACTGAGGACGCGGGGAAAAAAAATCTTTTCCTTTTTCTTTTTCCCAAAAACTTTTCAAACTTTGACCATTCAAAAACAGTTTCAAAAACTTCAAACTAGGCTTTGACCCAAAAATAAAAGTTGCTTGAAATAATTTCCTCTACAACTTTCATATAGAATATTTTTGCTGAAAAGCATTATTAAAACCTCCACAGAAATAAAACCAATTTTGAGACATAAACCATTTTGTTTACCTCATTTTTATTTGCTAAACCATTTTTGAACTAGGTCAAAATGTTAACATGCAAAGTATTATACTTCATATTCTTTATCTTATAAAATTATTTGCCAAGATAGAAATCCATTTAAACAATCAAGCCCAAAAGAGACCAAAATCCAGATAAATAAATCAGAGACAAAAGCACTTTGATGCACATGAAATGATGCAATGCATTGCTTATGCATTTAGTAGCTAAATGTAGTTCCTAATGCAGTGCTTGACACTAGGGTGTCACAGCCCTTCCCCCCTTAAAGAAATCTCGTCCCGAGATTTGAGTTACGTACCAATCTTTACAAAAAGCGGGATAGTTTACGCGTAAGTATTCCTCGGTTTCCCAAGTTGCATCGTTGGGTCCGTGGTTGCTCCAGAGAATCTTGTAAGTCTTCACTGTTCGGTTGCGAGTCTCTCGGGTTTTGGTGTCCAATATCTCCTTGGGCTGTTCATAGTATTCCAGATCTGATCTGATGGAGATATCCGGGATCTGAACTTCTTCCCGTTCTGGAACTCGAAGACACTTCTTCAACTGGGACACATGGAACACGGGAAAGACTGCGCTCATCTCTAGGGGTAACTGCACTTCATAGGCTACTTCTCCCTTTTTAGCTATGATCTGGTATGGTCCCACGTATCGTGGTGCTAACTTTTTCTTAATTCCAAAACGTTGGACCTTTCTCATGGGTGAGACCTTAAGGTAGACGTAATCTCCTACTTGGAATTCCAAGGGTCTCCTTCGTGTGTCTGCATAGCTCTTTTGTCGGGATTGTGCTGCCTTGATATGTTGTTGCTCTGTTTGCACAATCTCTTCAGCATCCTTTAAGTAATCTGATCCATAAAATCCTCGATCTCCTGATTCAACCCAATTAACCCGGGTTCTGCATCTTCGTCCATATAAGACTTCGAACGGTGCCATCTTTATACTTTCCTGGTAGCTATTGTTATATGAAAACTTGGCGAGGGGTAACCACTTCTCCCATGATTCTCCTGAGGATAAAACACAAGCTCTGAGGATATCTTCCAGAATTTGATTCACTCTTTCTGTTTGTCCTGCGGTTTAGGGGTGATAAGCGGAACTTCTTACCAACTTAGTCCCTAGTTCCTTGTGCAACTGTTCCCAAAAATGCGCTATGAACTGGGGTCCTTTATCAGAAACAATCCTCTTAGGAACTCCATGTAACCTCAAGATGTTTTGAATGTACAAGTCTGCATACTGATGAGGTCGGTGGGTAGTCTTAACCGGGATGAAGTGAGCCACTTTAGATAACCGATCCACGATAACCCAGATCGAATCATTTCCTTTTTGAGTGGTGGGAAGACCTGTGATGAAATCCATACTAATCTCTTCCCATTTCCAGTTTGGGATCGACAAGGGTTGTAACAATCCGGCAGGTCTCAAGTGTATAGCTTTTATCCGGCAGCAAGTATCACAGTTTGCGACATAAGCTGCAACTTCTTTCTTCATCTTTGACCACCAATACCTGGTCCTCAGATCGTGGTACATCTTACTCCTTCCTGGATGGATAGACAACTTTGAATTATGGGCTTCATTCAGAATTCTTTCTTTCAGCTCCGTGTTCTCGGGAACAACCAACCTTCGATTATACCATAAAATTCCTTGTTCATCTGTTCTGAAGTTCAACGAACTACTGATTTCCAACCTCTTCTTGATTTGGCAGATCTCTTCATCGGTCTTTTGTCCTTCAATGATGTCACTCTTCAAGGTGCACTGAATGGTTATATTGTTCAACATAACGGGGTGCATAAGGTTGAATCCATCTTCCAAAAGTGGTTGTAGGGAGTTGCAATGAGTCTTGCAACTCAAGGCATCTGCTACAACATTCGCCTTTCCGGGGTGGTAATGCACTTCTAGATTGTAATCCTTAATCAACTCTAACCATCTCCTCTGCCTCATATTCAACTCTGGCTGGGTGAAGATATACTTCAAACTTTTGTGATCTGTGTATATATGACATAGGTTACCCATAAGATAATGCCTCCAGATCTTGAGTGCATGCACTACGGCTGCCAATTCCAAATCATGAGTGGGGTAATTCTCTTCATGTGGTTGCAACTGACGGGAAGCATATGCGATAACTCTTCCATTTTGCATAAGCACACATCCAAGTCCGATCTTGGATGCGTCACAAAACACATCAAAAGGTTCCTCCAAATCTGGTTGTGCCAAAACGGGTGCAGAAGTCAACAACGTTCGCAGAGTGCGAAAAGCTGCCTCACACTCTGGAGTCCATTCAAACTTCTTGTTTTTCTGAGTTAGACGAGTCATAGGCTTTGTGATCCTTGAGAAATCCGGAATGAACCGACGATAGTATCCGGCCAATCCTAGAAAACTGCGTACTTCATGTACGTTAGTGGGTGCTTGCCAATCCATGACTTCTTGTACCTTCGTGGGATCCACAGAAATTCCTTCCTCTGAAAGGACGTGTCCAAGAAAGGGTACCTTCTTTAACCAAAACTCGCACTTGCTAAACTTAGCATACAACTTGTGCTCTCAAAGTCGAGCTAAGACGACTCGTAGATGTTCACTATGATCCTCTTTATTTTTAGAGTATACCAAAATGTCATCAATGAACACCACCACAAACTTATCCAACTCGGGCATGAAGACCGAATTCATCAGGTACATAAAATGTGCTGATGCATTGGTTAACCCGAAGGACATAACTAGATGCTCATAAAGTCCATATCTGGTGGAGAAGGCTGTTTTTGGTATATCCTCTCTTCTGATCTTAATCTGATGGTATCCTGACCTCAGGTCGATCTTGGAGAACACCTTTGCCTTGGATAACTGATCAAACAAGACATCGATTCGGGGTAAGGGATATTTATTCTTTATGGTTACTGCATTCAAAGGTCTGTAATCCACGCACATCCGTAAAGTTTTATCCTTCTTCTTTACGAAGATGGCGGGACATCCCCAAGGTGACGAACTAGGACGTATCAAGCCTTTATCCAAAAGTTCTTGCAACTGAGCCTTGAGCTCTGCTAACTTATTAGCTGGCATCCTATACGGCCTTCGAGAAATGGGTGCCGTTCCAGGGACCAACTCTATAGCAAACTCCACATCCCTATCTGGTGGTAGCCCTGACAACTCATCAGGAAAGACATCTGGAAACTCACACACTACTGGGATCTCAGCTATCTGCTTGGCTGTGATATTGAACAATACTTCGATCTCATGGGGGTTTCGGGGTAACTTAAACCGAAAAGAAGTCCCATTCCGGGGACTGACCATGGAAACTACTCGCTCTGAAATATCAAGACTGACCTTCCAGAGTTTCATCCAACCCATACCCAAGATTACATCCAAACCTAGACCAGGGATGACTATGGGATCCACTAAGGCCTGCTTATCCCCAAAAGCCATCTCCACTCCTTTCGCCATTTTACGGGCGGATATAACAGCTCCAGCGGAACTTATCTGATATCCCCGATCCAACTCTACTAACCCGAGATTACTTCTTATAGAAAAATTCTCACTTATGAAAGAATGTGATGCTCCGGAATCAAACAACACAACTGCGGGGTACTGATTAACAAGAAACGTATCAGTAGTGACAGGTTCTCCTTCAGGCACTTCATCCACGGTGGTGTAATGCACATGACCCACGCGAGGTGGAGGCTGGGTGTACTGCTTCTTTGGATGAGGGCACTGACGTGACAGGTGTCCAGTCTGACCACAGTTGTAGCACGGTCCGATCACGTACGGGGTCTTGGGTCCTCCTGCATTTCCTGCCTTAGCTTTGTTCTGCATCAGAGGAGCGGTGTAGGGCTTCTGGAAACTCGGGCGGGAGCGGTTGTTCGTTATCTTCCTCTGCGGAGGGTGGAATCTTGCTCCTGCAACCGGCGGGCGATACGGGGTGCGTGCTCCGAAAGGGGTCCTCTGTTGAGACGGACCTCCTTCGTTCGCACGACGACGAGTCTCTGTCGCCAGCCTGCTGTCATTCGCTTCCTGATTCAGACAGTCACTGACAAAGTCACTGAAGGTGGTGCGGTGACTGTTGCCCATCTTAGAAAGCATGGTGGCACTCATGCCACGCTTGAAACTTGCAATCTTCTTGGCCTCTGTATTGACAAAGTCGGGGGCATAGCGAGATAGATTGTTGAAGCTATGGAGATACTCTGACATAGACCTGGTTCCCTGAGACAGCCTCATGAACTCTGTAGTCTTCATTTCCATCAGACCACTGGGGATGTAGTGGTTGCGCATAGCAGTCGAGAACTGATCTCAAGTGACTCGTGCATTTGCAGGTAGGGATGCACGGTACTGGGCCCACCACAAACCTGCGGGTCCTTCCAACATGTGGGCGGCATACTCCGCCTTAAGCTCTTCCGTCAGGTGAAGCAGGCGGAACTTCTGGTTGATGGAGTTGAGCCACTCATCTGCTTCCAGTGGCTCGGTGACTTCCTTGAACACAGGGGGACGAGTGTCCAAGAAGTCACGGTAGGTGCTGTACTGATTGGGTTCCGGGCCTTGGCGCTGCTGATGCTGCTGCGCGGTGTTGTTAGCAATGTTGCGGAGGGTGGCCTCCATGTGCCTCTGCATCTCTTCCATGTTCCTCTGATTTCCCAGAAACTGGCCGAAAAACGCTTCCGGCGTCATCGGTGCCTGTGGGGGTGGTGGCAGATTCTCCTCCTGTCCAGACCCCTGTCCACGTTGGTTGCGAGTGTGTGCCGGCATCTGCATATCCCATTAATAAGCAGTCATTAGGTGATGTCACGTTGATCATGAATAAATACTGCGCTGTACAAAAAAAATTTAGCACACGACCAAGTATAATTATTCATTTCCATACAACATCACAGAATAATTGCTCGAAATTAGACATGCAAACGACGGAACTTCCATAAAAAGGTGCCAGATCGAAGTCTGGACTTTGTTCAAAAACCATACATGCCATCATACAACCTTAAACATAAACCAACACATGTCTGGGGGTTACATCATCAGCGAGCACGCTCAAGCTGTACAAAAGAAACGACTCCTAACGAAACTAACACTCAGTCGTCTCCGGCGGCGGATGCGGCGTCCTCTATGTCAGCGTCGATCATAGGCTCATCAGCGTGAGCCTCCTCCGGGGGAACGTCGGGACCAAGGACTTCTCCGTCCTGGGGGTCCTGGGCCTCGGCTGCGGGAACCTCGGCAGCTGCTGGGGCGGCGGCCTCCTGTGCGGCGTGGTGCATCTGATGGACTGCCTCGTGGAGCTGGTCGATATAGGCCTGCTGGCCATGGATCTGTTGTATCAAGAGGTGAGCTCCCTCTCTGAGCTGGTCGAGCGCGGTGCGGGCCTCATCCCTCTGAAGGGCGGTAGTCAGGTACATCTGCTCAGCTATGGTCCTGGCAGTGGTCTCTGCACCTGCGGTAGCACGTGCATCGTCACGCTCGAGAGTGATCTGGTGAATCTTCTCCTGAAGACGGGCTACCTCAGCATCAAACTCTTCCTGTAGCTTCCTCTTGCTCTGGTAGGTGGCAGTGAGGGTGAAGGACACGCTCTCGAGAGTGCGCTCCAAACTCTCACATACACCTAACAAAGCTCCGGTGGCGCTCATCGCCGGCGTCTCACAGTAGAACCTCTCCTCGGGGCTCCCTGTCAAGACTGACTCCAAAGTCTGCCCCCAGCGCAATGGAAAAAGTGATCCACGAGGGAACACTCTTGCCATAGCACTAGCTAGGTCGGCGGGGAAACGGGCGATGATGTCCTTCAGCACCAGGTATGATGCCCTGTTAGCTCCATCCTTGGCACACGTGCCTCTAGTGATCTCAGTCCATCCTGTCCAGTGAGGCTTGGCAGACAAGGCTTTGACCTTGATCTGCACCATGACCAACGAATCCTGTCCATAAATCTCCTTCTGCCAAGAGTACTTGGGCTCCTGTCCCTCCTCATAGCCCACGGCCTGCAGAATCCTCCATAGGATGGTCGGCAATCCAAAGTAGGACAAGAACGTCTTCCGGGTCAGCTTGGTGGCCAAGCGATGACGCGGAACTCCTCTTCCTCCGGTGGCCTTGCGAGCGGTCAGCTTAGTCCGGGCCATCAGTAGAAACAAAAGGGTTTCGAACTCTCGTGAGACGGATATTAAGTTGGCAAATTTTTATATAAAGGAGACAACTTTTAATTAAGGGGAGGTAATGTAAATGCAAGAATTTAAAAATGATGCATGATCGTACTTACGTTCTCACTCACTAACATGACTCGTAAGTCCTAACGTTCTAGTCGGTGGCAAGAACGATCTCTCATGCGTTATCTACACGTTCTACTCGATCGCATAGTTAGTGTACCTGCAGAAGATCCATTTCAGCCCAAAACATTCCCAATGGTAAAACAACTGAGTATTGGCTAATATGCGCAAAATAAATAGAAGCCAACACTAAACACTATGCACCAATAGAGAAAACACCCTTAAAACATTGATACCCTCGTATGTGTCTGCGTGGAGCTCGCGCATACTTGGTATAAGAACTCTCACCTAGACCGACGATTGGACGGTCATGCTCTCATACCTCACAAAATCATTTTATGCATGTTTTCGCGATCGACGCATTCTCTTTTTCCCGAGAATGGACCAGCAAATAAAGACCCAGCATGAAGCAAAACCCTGAACCCTGTTAGCAGTTAAGCCACCTGATTCCTAGTATAGGCTTTAAGGACGAGACTGGGCACACTTAGTATTTAAAATAGTTTTGAAAATAGTTTTAAAATACCCATTTTAGTTCGAAAATAGCTCCTTGCGGATGCAATAACTTGAACCATGCTCTGATACCAGCTGTCGCGGAACCGTCCTGATTATAAGGACTCAAGTACCATCTTAGTCAATTACGTCTGACATCGACCCGCACTTGAAGCCATATAACCCCGGTAGTCCGGAAATCTCGAAGGATTTCAACATCGTACAACATACAGGATCGCATCGTTCGAGTATTACATTCAAAAGGATACAACACAGATAAACGAGATCGGATTTAAAACATCAGAGTGCGAATTTAAGACAGAGTTATTACAATACCGAATTTTTAAAAGTGCGGAAGCTTAAATAAGTTTTGAAACACGACCACCACACATGTGGTCCAAATAAAACATTGTTTGATAACTCCAACTCAACACAACTCACTCCTTTTTCAAGTAATGTGCCACTAGAAGTCTCAGGCCAGCAAAAGAAAAGGGGAAGCTTCTGGACGACCCTGCCCTGGGCCTACTCCTCATCACCTTCCACTGGGTAGAGGCAGTGCTTACAATAGCCATAGTACACCTGGCCATCTGCAACAAACGGGATAAACCCTGAGTACGGGAATGTACTCAGCTAGACTTACCCGTCCAACTGAAAATAAAGACACCAAGGGTATGCATGGCCTTGTGGTGGAGCTGGGATTTTTAGTTGCGAAAAGCTCAAAATTAAGATAAGGAGTATTAATGACATAGATGAGCTGTCAGTTTTTAGTCCTATCTCATTTCCTAGGTTTTGCACCTGAACTACTCCACACACTTGAGTCTAACAAGCAATAATATAACCATATCCAGTTGACTTATCCACATTTTAGTTGAACCTTTAAACATCACATGGAGTTGTATCGTGGTGAAGCTCGCCATAGTTTCCCACTAACCGGGGGAGACGGCGACTCGAATCGAATTCCAAACCAGCTGGTGAAAGACCTTTAATACCAGCCCACACTTTCCCCGTCGGGTCCATGCATTGGGCAACCGCTCGATGCTTGTTCGTGGTGGTAATCGTCGCGGTTCAAGCACGGACCGCCCAATTGGAACCTGGCGATGGCCTCTCGCGGCAGATCGCATTTCCATACTAGAGGGCGCGACACGGGTCAAAATCGGCCCGAACAGCTTCTAACCGGCTTTGTGGTCGATGATTACGGCACCGACGTATCCCTAAGTAAAAGGGCGCGTTCAAAAATGAACGAGGGCCAACATCGATACAAACCTACACGATCCAACGGACGGACTGCCCCAAGTTTCCAAACTTGTGCCTTGCCTTCCAGTTGACCGTATTTCATTACTACTCATGTTCTTTTCCAGGACTGCCCCAAGTTTCCAAACTTGTGCCTTGCCTTCCAGTTGACCGTATTTCATTACTACTCATGTTCTTTTCCACGATAGCAAAAATATAGCCAACCGTGCTCCGGAAAATACCCACCAGGGGTATTACGGAAACATCCTTAACTACTACTTTTATTAAGCAGACTAACCAATTCTACACTGTAATTAAAATAACAGGATAACAAGGCAGGTAATAATCAAAAATCAAGGAATGGTAATGCAGCAAGTAGGATTCAAACAACTCCTATACCTAATGCATCACAACATAAAATACTCAAGTAATTTAATTGTAAATACTGGGAGACTTAGAATGCTCCGGGGCTTGCCTTGAGCGAAGACCGAGGCCTCGTGGGAGGGGCACTCGGGCAGGTTAGTTTCCTATCCGGGGTCGACCTCCTCGGCTTGATGCAGTTCCGGGATCTCTTGTTCGGCGCTTGCCTCTTGCTCCTGGTCGGGCTCCGGGAGTGTCGATCCTATTGCGTGCGGCGAATAATAAATAATTAAAAATGCGGGTGCGAGATGTGGTGGGATAAAAGCAATGCTTCTTGCAAACCAACAAAACCAACTTGTTGAACCACTTTTGACATTGAGGTAAATAATTATTTACCTCATAAAACAAAATCATTATTTCCACTATTTCCTATTTAGAAATTCAAAAGAAACTCAAGTTTGAACTGCAAGTGTATTTTTCTTAATTCAGAAAAATCCAGAAAAATTCCAGCAGATAACTGACACTAACTGGACTTCACTGACCAATTTTTAGCAAGAGATAAAATACAGAATAGCAGCGACAAAAAGATGAAAAACACTGCTCAAAAGGTATTTTGAAATAACTCTTCTCCTAAAAAGTGTCAAACAGCAGAGTTCATAATTTTTCTTGCTTTATCTACACATAAACACTCTACTGCAGAAAGTGCACTGCCAGAACATCAATATATCACCCTACACAAAATAAACAAATCTATTCCAAAATAACCCAATTGAACTACAACCCTACTGGAAGAGGGTGCTAAACTCAGTTTTATATTTTTACCAGATTCTACTCCACATTTCATATTTATCAAGGAAGTTCCATTAACATAAACATTACATTATTTCTTACACGAATTTCCAAAGAAAAACACAGAAAAGTACATTTGTGAAGTAACTTCACACTTTTCCATACAACAACCTATGCTTAACATTTTTCTTAGCTTGAACATCACACACAGAGACTGCACAAATTTTCCCATATTTTATTTTGACATATAAAACACCTTAATACTTATTTCAAGAAAATAGCCAAAAAGAACTTTAAACCATAACACAAACTTTTTCCACATAAACAGGGCCTCATACATTTTTCACAGATACACATCATGATGAAAAACCTACACAAAATTGTCCATGAATTGAATTGACCAGAAAACATATATAACCATTTATCTCAACAAAAGCATATAAACTGAAATAAATAAAAACAGTAATAAAAACTTCTACCAAAAACACTTTCATATTTTTCCATGATAGATCTACTCATAAACAAGCTAACAAAACTAAAAGCACCTCATTTGGACTTTTAAAACGTGCTACACAAAAATAACAAGCCTTTCTGGAATTAAAAACAAAAAGGAAAAACATTTGAATCTCCCGGCCTGGCTTTGTGGACTCGGCCCATAGACCGGGTGAGACTAACGCGCAGGGCCCGCTGGTCAACGAGGCCCACCGGTCAGAGAGGGCGGAGCAGGGGAGAGGGTTGACCGCGGCTTGCTCGCCGACGGCGAGGTCGCGGGCGGTGGGACCGGGCTCATCGTGCTCCCCTTGACGAGGCGGACCGAGAGGTGGGGTTGGTTTGGCTAGCGCATGGCCGTAGCTCGCCGGCGGCGAGCGGTGGCGGACGGCGGCGGCGGCGGGACGCGCGGCTACGCCGTTTCCGGCGGTCGCCGGCCAAATTGATGGGAGGGGGAGAACTAGCAAACCCTAGGGAGGCTATCGGAGGGCTTGGTTTGGCCTGCGAAGCTCCAGAGAAGCTTGGCCTCGGGCGCGGCCATGGCAGCGGCCATGGTGCTCGGTCGGAGGTGGAGGGAGAACTACGGGGCGGTAGAGAGCTCGTGAACTAGTGTTCTCACCTTGCCTTGGCCTGATGAAGCTCGACGGCGGAGGAGAGGGGTGGCGAAGCTCAGGTTGGTGCGGAACGGGCTCAAGCTCTTTTGGGCGGCGAACGGGGACCGCAGGGGGCACCTCGTCCTCCGGCGACGGTGGAGCTTGGCTGGGGAAGATGGCGCGTGCACGGCGTGTGCACAGCGTAGGCAGAGAGGCTGGCGAGAGGGATTGGATGGTGGTGGCCGGGTGAGGTCGGAACGGCGGTGGTGTCCTCGCGGTGTCGAACGGCGACGACACGAGCGTTCGTGCTTCGCGTTCGGTCGCGGAGAGGAGAAGTGAGGGTGAGGGCGAGGAAGTGTGCGTGCGGGTGAGTGAGGGAGTGAGAGGTGGTGCTCGGGGTTTTGCTTGGTCATGACCGGCCGAGGGTCGTGGCGGGGGCCACTGCCGGCGTGCGGCGCGCGCGGTTGCGGCAGGCGCTGGAGTGCGCGGCGAGCGGGCGCGGCAGGCGAGGCGGAGCGGGAATGGCCGCGCGCGATCGTTGCGTGATCGAGCGGGCAAAGATCGAGCGAGGAGTGGGCGAGCGGGATACGGTGCAGGCAAAGGCGGCCACGCGGCGGTTGCGGCCGGCGTACGGCGCGGCCGTGTCAGGCTGACCGGCGCGTCGCGCGGCGCGCGCGCGGGGGCGAGCGCGGACGGGAGCGGGCGCGGGGGAGCGAGCAGGCTGGCATGGGCTAGGCCGAAAGGCCAACTGGGCCGGAAGTGAGGACACGGGGAAAAAAAATCTTTTCCTTTTTCTTTTTCCCAAAAACTTTTCAAACTTTGACCATTCAAAAACAGTTTCAAAAACTTCAAACTAGGCTTTGACACAAAAATAAAAGTTGCTTGAAATAATTTCCTCTACAACTTTCATATAGAATATTTTTGCTGAAAAGCACTGTTAAAACCTCCACAGAAATAAAACCATTTTGTTTACCTCATTTTTATTTGCTAAACCATTTTTGAACTAGGTCAAAATGTTAACATGCAAAGTATTATACTTCATATTCTTTATCTTATAAAATCATTTGCCTTGACAGAAATCCATTTAAACAATCCAGCCCAAAAGAGACCAAAATCCAGATAAATAAATCAGAGACAAAAGCACTTTGATGCACATGAAATGATGCAATGCATTGCTTATGCATTTAGTACCTAAATGTAGTTCCTAATGCAGTGCTTGACACTAGGGTGTCACAAAGCAAAACCCGTTCGTACCAAGAAGAGGCGCCCAAGAACAGGGTGGAGCAGAAAGAGAGAACCACCTCCTCCTAAGTTGTGTGATTCACATAACAAGGGAGAGGTGCCAAAAGAAGAAGAACCAGATGGAGTACTAAGAGAAGAAGTGCTCAAGGAAGAAGATCCACCCGATAAGGATGAAACTCCATGGACCTAAGGTATGGTTTTACTTTTAATTTTTCCCTTCAATTTTCTCTTTTTCGAATAAATAACATATGTCATGCATGTAACTAAAAAAAATAAAAAAAATCACCAGTTATCATTAGTTATATGCATAGGTATATGTTAACTTAGCTAGAATAATAAAATATCATAATAGGATAGTTTCCCTTTTCACAACATTAGATAGTTTCCCTTTTAATAAAATGAGAACAAGAGCTCCGACTGAGAAGAAGAAGATCTTTCACCAAGCAAGAAGCCAGCTTGGGGGAGACTCCCGCTCCGATAAGGTATGGCTCAAGCCTACACTTTACATTCAGTTCTTAAATTCTATATCTTTTGAATGTCACATGCTTGCCTAAATAACCATTCCATGAATAAAATTGATAAAATCTGCTTAAATAAGTTGAAACCTGAATAAGATTTGAAATATGTCATGCAAATGCTATTGTTATGGTTTGAATAGCTGGTCTTGTCTAAGTTGTAGTTTTTGTGGGTTGCACATGCTTTAACTGAAATCATGCTTAGTGAGTAAAGTTAGTAAGAAATGGAGTAATTCTTTAAACTTGCTAAGGTGAAATTAGGACCTAATCTGGAGGATTTTTTTTAAAATTTATGAAAACCTTGCTAAAAGTTCCTCCTAGATTTTATCCCATCCCACCACCAGCCAAATATTTGTTAGTCATTAGTCAAAACCACAAAGAGCTTTGTTTGTGTTGAGCTTTGTTAGACCTCATAGATCTTAGTAGAGAAGCTTATCATATCTTTTGAATCAAGATTCACACACACCCACCATAAATTGCCTAC
Organism: Coix lacryma-jobi var. lacryma-jobi; assembly: GCA_009763385.1. NCBI lineage: Eukaryota > Viridiplantae > Streptophyta > Magnoliopsida > Poales > Poaceae > Coix > Coix lacryma-jobi. Next base: position 116,530,102 of record CM019825.1, on the reverse strand, counting down.
TCTCCACTTTGGAGGTTTGCAACCACCAAATAAATTGCTCATTCTCTACACTGGAGGTATGCAATACCCTGCCAAACATCCCATTGCTAGCCTTATGCTATTCCTACACTGGGAATAAGCATTTCTCTCCCTTTCCCTACTCATTTCAAAAATCCTTTTCTATAGATAACATGGGGAAATCTAGAGCTAAAAGAGAGAGAGAAACGAGCAAAGTAGCTCAAGAAAGGACTATGTCCTATGAAAAAAAAGGTGAGCAAAGTAGCTCAAAAGAGGACTGTGTCCTAAGAAAATGTGAGGACACATCTTTTGTCTACTCACTATGTATCCAAAAAAGAGAGAGAGAATTATCATTAGCTCTAGACCCCAGATATTAACTAGAAGGATTATGAAATACCTCTCTATACACTTCCACATAACCACACATGCACATCTTGATCAATTTTTATGATTTGTTGCTCCTTATGATCTGAGTGTCTAGCTTAGCAATAAACATCAGACAATTTGCTCATGGTTCTTAGCCTACCTATAACTCCACATATCATTCTTTAGAAATAGGAGAGGCTACATTTTGGCCTAAGTGAGGATTTAAACACCATTGAGTGATTGAGTGAATCTTGGAGGACTTAAGCAAGTTGTTATCTTTTGAAAACCTTGAAAAACCTCCAGACAGAATCCTAGTCAAACCTAAGCAAGATAAAAGTTTCCTATCTACTGCTTTATTTCACTCTTGCATGTTTGAATTGAAAAGCTATAAGCCCCACATTGCTATGATTTATGATACATGCTAAGTTATTTCTCACTATACAATATGCACTTGCATACATCTTAAGTTGCTATCTATGTCATGCTCAATGCTTAAACCGCATTGTTGCTCGAGGACGAGCAACAGGTTAGCTTGGGGGAGCTTGTTGATGGTCCTTAAACACCTGTTTTACCATCAACATTTGACCCTAAAGTCTACCAAAAAGGCATGAAATGTAGTCAAATAGGTTTCAAACTAACCAAATTCCACATGTCCATAGAATTTTATTTGAATGCCGGATTTGAACCAAATTTGGACATATGGACCCACCAGAGGCCAAGCCCACTCAACAGGGCCCAAATGGGCCTAAGGGGGGTGGCGCCCGCCACTTGGGTTGGCCCAAGTTCCACTCCCTGCCACGTCATCGATCCATGTGACCTCCCCAAGGCCAAATCTTGGCCCTTGGTCACTAGGTCAGTGGCATCGGACGGCTCAGGGAGGAGTGGCGTGGATCAAGGCCGAATGGCGGTTGCTAGGACATGCAACCGACCTCCAAACCGCCTTGGACAACCACCTGGAGGCCGTAGGATCAAAGCCGGCGCATCCAACGGCCAGGGTACTGGCGGCCGCCAGTAGGGGGTGGTGCCCGCCACCTGACCTAACCCAAGGTCGGTTGGCTGCCCCCTATAAGTACCCCCCTCACTCCTCAAGACTATAAAGACCCTCCTGGTGACACCACTTCATTTGTACCATCACATCCAGTACCACCACAACACAAGAGAAGCAAAGCAAGTAGAAGCAAGCAAGTGAGAGCTCAGAGAGCTTAGGCAAGTAGGTAGCTAGTAGAGCAAGGCATCTTTGCCCTTGCGGTAGCGCTGCTTAAGGCTTAGCTCAAGAGTAGAGGCGTGCGAGTGATCGGTTCTGGAGTTGGGAAGAGTCTTCCTTCATCTCCAGTTCAGGTTTTGCTCTTGTATCTCAAGCACTTTACTATATTCTAGTTCATCATTTCAAGTATTACTTTATTCTACTTATCAGTATTGAGTGGTATACTTGATTGATTGCTTGAGTGCCTAGCTATCCTACAGATCAATTCACTTAGCCATAGAAGTTAATCTCTAGTGAGCTTAGTGTTTGATCTTTGCCAATAGGTTGCTTAGTTAGTTTAGTGTTTATCTTATTAAGTCAAGTGTTTGCTCTAACGTCCGCAAGGGTGTCTCTATTCAAAGCTAGGGTAGAGATAGTTAGAATATAATTAAGCGTGGTGCTTAGTTATAGACTTACCTTCAGATACGGCTGGACCCCCGGATAGCTGTGGTAGCAAGCAGGTGGTGACAGCCCTGTGCGCCTTGAATTCCACCACGTAGTTGGCCCAGTTTAACAGTAAGGCTAGTTGTGCTAGCGTTCAACCTAAGTAAGTGGTAAAGGCTAGTACGCCTCGATACTTGACAAGATAGGAATAAAACTTTACTCAATTTAGTTGCTTTATTGTCTTTTGCCTGCCTTGCTTCGTAACTATCTCGCTTCGTAGTTATCTTGCTTTGTAGTTATCTAGGAGTAGTTAGTAGTTAGTAGTTAGTAATTAGTTAGTTATCCTTTAGTTACCCCTTATCTACATATCCATCCACCTTACCTTAGCCATCCACTTCATCCTTATCTATCCACCCATATATTCTTTCTAGCCTTTCATCTCCTCTCTTCTCCCCTTTTCCCTTTCCTCTTTTCTTCGACTCTCATCCCCTCCTTGACTCGACTTATACACCACCCTAGCCTTCCCTTGGGATCAAATAAATCGACACCTGGTACTCCCAGGCGAAGTGCTACTACGATAGTTCTGTGCGCTTGCAGAATCTCCTCCTGGTAGATTGCAATCTCTCTAGTTAGCTCCTACTAGTGTCGGGATTGACAATCCCGCTTGGCATTAGTAGATAGCTGCTTTAGCTTCATTCCTTTAGGTATAGTGACCGGTCTTGCTTCGAGCACTTCTGACACTGTTGCCTGGGATAGATTCCATAGTCTCCTCCTAGTAACGACGTTGGCTAGTGTCAACAAGCATTTCTGGGCCGTTACCGGGGATAGTTGTCTAGCTCTATCTTTAGTGAAGCTAAGAACTACCAACAATAGCCTTGTTGGTTCTTCTATAGTCCACTCACCCGTGTGTAGGCTCGGTAGGATTATACTTTTGCATAAAAGAATCATACTCTGTTTGTGACCTTTTATGGCAACTTCCCTACTAAAAATAATATAAACATATCACTCTTAAGTTGGATTTAGATAACCTTAGTGATCCCCTCTATGCTTTTAGCTTCTCCGTCCTTGTTAGCTACTCAGGGGTTATACTCTTTAAGACTTAACACTATTCGTTCCTTTGGGTTCGATATTAAAACTGGGTTACTCCGGTGAAGTGCTACATCGGTAGATTTTATCTGTGCGCTTGCGAATAAAGTAGAGTGTGCGTTAATTTATACCAATAGCTGCCCCAGCGTCCGATGCTCTAGATGGAGCCACGTGTCCCCCTGATATGAATTCCAGCCGCTCGATCCCAACGGTCATATTCCTTCGCGCCACGGTTAAAGTGACATCGGACACGCCGATGCCAGGCATCGAACGCTTCGGTGCCACTGCTCTTTTCAGCACTTATTTGTGCCACATCGGATGCTCCAAGACCCTTGCATATGACGCTCGACCCCAGCATCTGATGACACATCAGAGAGGTTCCAGAGAGATCAGAATCACATCGGACGCGTCGGATAGATCCACATCGGACGCAAGCCAACGTCCGATGCTCCCTGGAAAGCATGCTCGCGCCACGTCACCTTCTTCGGACTCTGAAATAGTGTTTTCTCAGCGTCCGTTGCCAGCGTCCGATGCTTCTTCAACATATGTCAGCAGTTAGGGTTTGCCATTGGATGCTCGCCCCAGCGTCCGATGCTGCCGCCTGCAGCGTCCGATGCCCCTAACTTGGCATGTTTCTCTTTCTAACTTCTACCCTTCCTTCCATATGCCAACACCAAAGTGTTTCAACACTTGTGCACGTGTGTTAGCATTTTGCAAAACATTTTGCAAGGGTTTTTATTAGTCACTAACTAGGTCTATAGCATTGATATGTTAGAGAACTCCTAGTGGCACTTGAACACCGCATAAGTCGTGAATTATCTCTACTTAATAGTACGGCTATGTATTCTAAATGTGATCACACTCACTAAATATCTTGATCACCAAAACAAAGAGCCCTGTAGGTTATACCTTTGCTTTCGGGCCTCTTTGCTCCTTCTCTTCTCTTCTTCTCATACTTCCCAAATGGTAGAGCACTTGATCTCTTGAGAGTGCTTGTGGCCATCACCATCTTCCATGGTTTCCACCTTGCTAGCTCCACCACTTGGCTTGGTCATATTCCTTTCTTATAAGCTACACACATGCTTAGCAATAGGATTAGACCAAATAGGTTTCATCAATTAACCAAAACCAAACTAGGGCTTTCAGGGACCCGCTCGTGGGCCAGTCCAGTATGGTTTGGCGCTTAGGCTAGTTTGGTTGTTTGAGGGATAATTGTGGATTTTGCCGAGGTTTAGTTTTCTTTAATCGAGGTATTAGGGTACCCTTTTCTATGATTGACTGATTGAGAAGAGAAAAAGAAAATAATCTTGCATCATCGCAATCGTCTCTGGCGCGGCACAGCGTCTTCGACGCTACTGCCCAGCCCGCCAAACTGCCCGGCCAACCCCTCCTACTTGCAAAAGATCGAGCACCTCCCCTCCCCACGCTTCCCCTCTTTTTGTTCTTCCTGTTCACGTGCAGAGGTTTCGTTGGACAGAGATAGAAGATGGTGTTTATTAGGAGTTTGCCATTGACTTTCAAATCTTCATCATGTAATCGTTTGCACTCGAATTTAAATAGTTTTCATTGTGTTATTTCAATTTTTAGCGTTATATAAATATTTATCCAAATTAGTTTCTTCGCTTTTTTATCTCCTAATTTTTCTAATCTATCTGCTATTTTTTTGGTACTATTTTTTTGGTATGGTCTCCCTTAACTACCTCTATAAATGTGAGCCACACAGCTGTCCAAATTTCACAGTCTCGATCAGTTCCGTTTTGTGGCGTTCGCGTTTCTTTTCCCCAACGTTTTCTTCCGTGGTCGGCTCGAACTCTGTATATGCGCTTGCATTGAGATCTGACTGAGTTGGCAACTATGCATCTACCAATGCACGACCGGATCTACCGCACGATGGCATCTCTCCACTCTTATTGCAGCTTCTTCAACGGGGATCCACAGTCACTCTTATTGCCATGTTGACCGGACGTCATCGTGAACCCGCCGCCGTCAAAGCTATCTTCGGAAGCCGGCTAGATCACCACCGTCTTGCATTTGGAAAACAACCGTCTTGCACTGGTTGATGATGGTGAACACGCGGGCTGACTCAGCACGGGAGGTAATTTATACAAGTTTGACGTACTGAACTAAAACTCAGTAAAATTTAACAAGTTTTACTATAAAAATATATGGCATAATCTATATCTATCGATACTATATATATATATACCTAATCTATATATCTATATACCTATACCTATACCCAAAATTTCTGTCTTTTTTTGGTCACGCTGTTTTCGTCTGGCCTTCCGTATTTATACACATTTTTGTCTGCGGATCAGGATAGCAGATATCTTGTTGGACAAAAATTGCGGACAAAAATTGCAGACGGTAGAGATCTTGTTGGACAAAAACTTGCTTCGGATGCAACAGAAACGGAAAGAAAAGAAACACCTCTTCCAAAAAAAATTGTTCACAGTGCTTCTCCAAACCGGACTCTTACAATTGTTTAAATTCAATATCGAGACACCTCTTCCAAAAAAATTGTTCCCAGTGCTTCTCCAAACCGGACTCTTACAATTGTTTAAATTCAATATCGAGACACCTCTTCCAAAAAAATTGTTCCCAGTGCTTCTCCAAACCGGACTCTTACAATTGTTTAAATTCAATATCGAGACCAAATAGAGTACAATACCAAATTAAACAAACAGGAAGAAAGAAACTCCTACATCGCCTGCCATAATCGATTTCAATTAGACAAATTAGACTAAATCGAGAAGAACATACCAAGCCATAAAACGAACCATACTATCCGTAGGTTCCTAATAGAAAAGCACGTGGAGCCGTCGAACTTGGCCACCTACTTGACGCCGCGGGGACCAAGTCTGCGTCGGTTCGGATGAAGTCGGCGAGATCATAGACCAGCAGGGACATGTGCGGCGGTGGCGGCGCTCCACAATGGTCGGGTAGTGGTATAGCCTCTAGCCGACAATGGAAGCCATGAGGCCAGGTGAGAAGACCGCCGCGAGGAGGCCGGCGTCGATGCTAGCACTGGAAGAGCAGATAAGGTTCATGTGAGGAAGGACAAGGTCAGCGCTGGGAGGAGCAGAGGTTGGCTGGGCTAGGAACGCAACTGGGCTGCCTGCCTCGGGTGCAGCAGCAAGACGAATCCATGATAGGCGTGCGGCCCATGACAGGCGTGCAACAACCAGGGGCGCAAGCCATGCGGCCGCGGCCGCGGCGGCGCCTAGGCTCGCCATCCTCGGGAAGGCAGGGACTCCCTGTCTGCACCAAGACTCACGAAGGGAATAAGCAGCCCGCGTGCGTCCACTGCACAAGGACGATGGCGAGGGAGTATGTGGCTTGACGACCTCGATCACGCGGCTAATAAATTACGACCAAAAATTGGAACGGGCGGTGCAGTCTTCCATACGAGTGCTGATATCATGTAGAGCCCGCATGTCAATAACGGTCAACAAACACAAATATGTGGTGGATCCGTGTGCTACTCCAGCTCAGCGATCCGGAGAAGGGACTGGAGGCCACTCGTGGCTTGACTCGTGGTCCTAGGGTCGTGTGAAAACACAGGGCAAAACAGGTGTGCGGCCGCACGAAATCCCACCTTGCGCGGGGAACAAGATGACCGAGGCCCATGGCATTGGGTTCAAACGAACCACAAGCTTTGCCAAACGCCAGCTTGGGGACGGAAACCCGACGCTCCTTGCACACAGGTGCCCTGTGCGAGAAAGGCGGCCAGGCGACGCAACACTAAAATTTTTCCCACACCGTGTAGGAGAAGACACGCGTGGTTTACCTAGAAAGTAAGAAGGTTACCAATAGATACCTTACTAATAAAAATACCTATAATATAACTTACTCCCTCTGTCCCAAATTATAAGTAATTCTAAGAATCTTAGAGAGTCAAACTTATATAAGTTTAACCAAATTTATATAATAAGATAATAATATTTATGAGACCAACTAAGTATCATTAGATTCTTCATTAGTTATATTTTCATGATATACTTATTTGATGTTATAAATCTTTTTATTTTTCTCTATAATTTTGGTCAAACGTTGAGATGCTTTGACTCTCTAAAATTCTTGAAATGACTTCTAATTTGGAACAAAGGGAGTAATAATCAAGGTCTAGCTTAGTGGACGGTTCCTCTATGTTAGTCGTGTGGAGTTAAAGCACTCCAAAAATCTCCTCATTCATGTGTTTATATGTACCAAAAAAATGTCACTTAAAATATTGTTTTTATAATAAATATCACATGTTTATACTTAATTTTTTGTTGTACTTCCTCCGTCCCTAAAAGAATCAATTTCTAGAGTTGTATTAAGTCAAACTTTTTAAACTTTGACCAAATTTTTAGAACTATCAAGATTGATATATCAAATTCATATCATTAGATATACCATAGAATATATTTTCATCATATGTCCATTTTATATCATAGACGTTATTATTCTTTTCTATAAAGTTAGTTAAAGTTAAAAAATTGACTGACACGACTTCGAGGAATTGGTTCTTTTGGGGACGGAGGGAGTATAATTTTTTTACCCGTTGCAACGCTGAAAGGTCGAGATGGCGGACTAGAGGGGGGTGAATAGTCCTTTCTAAAAATAAACGTAGCTGCTAACCTAAACAAATGCGGAATTAAAACTATCGGTCTAGCCAAGACTACACCCCTCTACCTATACTCTATGACACCTTACAAAAGATTCTAATCAATGCGAATAAGGTGTCGGGCTAGCTAGAGCTCACATGAACAATCTAGCTTGCAAGGTCACACAAACCTATGCAACTAGTACTTCAAACACGGGGGAGCTCCTACATAATCTAGTAAACAAAGCACAAAGCCTAAGCTCACTAGTAATGCTCAATAACAAGGCTACACAAGTCAAATTAGAGAGCTCAACTTAGCTACACAAACTAAGCAACTAAACACTAGCACAAGGATTAGTATTGCAATACAAGCTAGTGTAAAGAACAGGCAGTCGGTACTACCGGGCTGCTAGGCCGGTACTACCGACACCGGTACTACCGGGCTGTTAGGCCGGTACTACCGGGTACCTGCAGGGAGCTACGAAATCGAAGTGGGTGAGATGCAATCTCAGATCTAGCAATTACCCCACTTCCCTAGATGATGTAGATGACGATTGTAGCTTCTCCAAGTCTTGGTTCCTTGCCAAAAGGTAGATCGAGTCTTCCCAACCTAAGATAGAGTGAAGGAGGGAGGAAGAACACGAAGAATACAAACAAGCGTAATATGCAAGGAACAAAGAACAATAAGAGCAACAAGAGACGGGGACACAAGATTTTATCCCGAGGTTCACTTGGTTGCCACCAAGCTAGTCCCCATTGAAGCAAGCCCAAGGTTGCCGCCGATCCTCTTGCTAGTGGTGACACTAAGCCAACCTCTCCACGATGGAGTGCTCACCAAGAGCTCTAGCTTTCGATCCGGCCGGACCACTTGGCGCTCTTCACGCCTCTTCTCCACTAGAGTTGCTCTTCGCGATCTCCCGCGAGGCGAGCACAATACCCCTCACAAAGCTTCTCCGGAGCCACGCACAATCTTCACGCGTGCTTCACGACGGAGAGACACACCAAGCTGTCTAGGAGGTGGCAACCTCCAAGAGTAATAAGCACCACCAGCTTGCAACTCGAACACCTAGTGCCACTCAATACAATCTCTCAAAGCAACGCACTAGGATCACTCTCTCACACAATCGGATGAGCACTAAAGCATATGTGTGTTAGAGGGCTCACAAGCACATCCACACAAGCCACCAAGGCTTTGGAGTGCTCCGGCAGCCAGCCCACAGCCGGCCTCCACTTCTATTTATAGAGGGGAGCGGCCAACTAGCCGTTTCCCCTTTTCTGCGCTTCGGTCGGTAGTACCGACCCCCTTGGACGGTAGTATCGACCGCCTTAAAAGCGGTCGTTACACTAGCCGTTGACCAGATCGAACCACCGACCAACTGGTCGGTACCACCGATGGTCGGTAGTACCGGCCCTATGGCGGTACTACCGACAGGCCAATCTGGGACTACACAGAGAGCTCTCAGAACTCCAGACCTCGGCGTCACCAACGGTCGGTAGTACCGGCCCTTTGGCGGTACTATCGACAGGCCAAATCTGACCACTTCCAGAGAGCACCAAACTTCCTCCAAACCTTGGTGCCACCAATGGTCGGTAGTACCGGCCCTTATGGCGGTACTACCGGCAGGCCAAACTTAGCTCAACACAGAGAGCCTGCAAAACCCCTCAGGACCACGGTACCACTGACCTCTGGTCGGTACTACCGAGGGTCGGTACTTCCTATGACGGTACAACCGCCAGGCCACTTCAGACTCAACACAGAGAGCATTGCACGCAACACCTCTTGGGTGGTACTACCGACCCCCTGGTCGGTACTACCGACCATACTCAGAAAACTTCCTTTTCTTCTCTGTGTTGATCCAAATCAACTCCAACAACTTCTCCTTTGCAAATGTGCCAACACCACCAAGTGTACACCATCATGTGCATGTGTGTTAGCATTTTCACAATCATTTTCAAAGGATTTTCACTTGCTCTTACCGCGTCACTCGATCCTAGTAACATCGCAAAGTTAGATCGCTCAAGTGGCACTAGATGACCAATATGCAAACAAGTTTGCTCCTCTTAATAGTACGACCATCTATCCTAAACCCGGTCATAATCTTCTCTACACACCTATGACCGGTGAAATGAAATGCCCTACAAATATAACTTTGTCTTGCGCATTCCATTTTATCTCCTTCGGTGTTGATGCAACACATGCACCAACCTATCTCCAAATGATATGATCCACTTCATATCATCACATGGCCTCCATGGTCCATCGATCTTGACCTCACTTGCTCTTCACCATTGCTTCGGTCCTTCGGCGCCAAGTCTTGCTTAAGCCTCCCAACACTCGGTACCAACGGCTTCAAAGCCTCCAACTTGCCCTTCACCTTCGCAACCGGTCCATCAAGCCACGTCTTGCCTTGATCTTCACCATCTTAGCCACATGACTCCATGTCATGTTTCATGTGCATTAAGCTCCTTCATTGCATGTGTGAGCCTTGCAACATCCTCCAAGCCATTTCACCTCTATGACATATGTTGCTCACACATGATCACCTGTGGACTAATCACCTGTGTAATTCACTTCAAACACATAATAGTCCACCTAAGTTGTCACTCAATTACCAAAATCAAACTAGGACCTTTCAAACGCACGGGTATTTTACCTAGTATAATATTAAATAGCCAAAGTTTTCAATAAATATAATATTACAATTGTTAATACTAAATTGCACTAATCAGTTATATTAGGGAAATTTTGCTGGCGGACACCGTTCTTGGATAGAATTGGCTGTTCAACACCGGTATTTTTTGTGTTTGTCCAGCACCATTAAAAAAGGTTAAATTTACACCTAGACACCACACGTATTACTTTATTCATTTTCTTGGATCTGAGGGGAGAGAAGATATGGAAATGTCACTTTTGCACTCATCTTCAACCTCCAGCTCCGGGCGCTCAGTGCTTAATGCAGCCAGCCAGGGGGGCAAGCTCCCCGACGGCCGGCCCTCGGGCCAAGCCCTGGACCCGCTCCTCTCCCTCTCCTTCATCTCCAAGATCCTCGACGCCGTCCTCTCCTCCGACGTAGCCATCTGCGGCGTGCTTGCGCTGACCCCGTCGCCGCTGCGCTCGCCAGGCCCCTCGCCGACTGCCTCGACGCCGACCTCCTCGACCGCGCCGTCCAGACGCTCGACGTCCTCAACGCTGCTTCCCTCCGGGACGCGCACCGCACCGCGCTCGCCACTGCGTCCTGCCTCCTCCTCGCGTCGTCCCTCCAAGCCGCGCACCTCGCCCGCGCCCATGGCTGGTCGCATCAAGCACTGAGCGCCCGGAGCTAGAGGTTGAAGATGAGGGCAAAAGTGATATTTTCCCACCTTCTCTCTCCTCAGGTCCAAGAAAATGAATAAAATAATACGTGCGGTATCCATGAGCAAATTAACCTGTTTTGTAATGGTACTGGACAAACACAAAAAAAAATAGCGGTGTTGAACAGCCAATTCGATCGAAGAACGGTATCCACCAGCAAAATTTTCCATTACATTATAAATGTCATGGTTATCACAAAATAAATTATAACTTCTAAATTTTATAAATAGTGAAACTTAAAAAATATGGATCACTCTTATTTTCTCAATTATATTTTATAGTTTTTCTCTCGTTGCAATGCACATGAAGTAACAACGTATCCGTTGCAACGCACGGGCATTTTTCCTAGTAAACAAAAAAAATTAAACAATAAATATATTAAGTGTGCTATTTTTTAATCTCCAAAATATGATCAACGTCGTATGTGGTCCGGACTCATGATCTGTCTCGCACTCGGGTCATGCCTCGTTTGCTCAGGAGACTTCTGTAATCGAGGGGTGCCTCTTGAGGGGTGCTCGAGAGGTGTCCGAGGAGTGCTCGGAAGAGTTCCGTAATCGAGGAGTGCCTCGAGTGGGCTGTCTCTCGAGGGGTGCTCGAGGGGTGCCCGAGGAGAGTTCCGTAATCGAGGGCCATCGGGACCCGCTCATGGGCCGACCCAGTATGGTTTGACGCTTGGGCTGGTTTGGTTGTTTGAGGGATGATTGTGGATTTTGCCAAGGTTTAGTTTTCTTTAATCGAGGTATTAGGGTACCTCTTTTCTATATACCCGACGGTAGCCCTCGAGCCTCTGCTCGAGTGCGGGCACTCTAACTGGGGGTCACAAATCAGGAGCAAAGGGTGACTCACAATTTTTCCGTGGGGGGGGTGCGAGCGTCCTCCGCAGAGGTAGCCCCCGAGGCCTCGGAGGAGTGGGAAGAACTCGTTCGAGGGCTTTATTTACTTCGTATTGCTTGTCGCGCGTGGGGTCGAATACGGTTGATACTCCTGCAAGATTGAGCAAACATGAGTCGGGGTGATGGCTCTTAGCCGCGGTGGGCCTCGAGCTGTCGAACCCCTGGGTTAGTTCGACCCTCTTTCGTCGAGGGGTACCAGGCGTAGTCGAGCCCCCGAGCCTTATGCGCCTTAGGGCGTTGCTAGCTCCGGCGTCCTTCTCACGAGCCCTTTCGATCGGGTGTGAGGTGAGGAGCATCATACTACCCTCGATTGGGCGAGTCTCGACGCTCTCGGTGAGCTGGTAACGGGGGAATCCAAGTGAGAGCTCGTGCCCCGTTCGATAGGGGTCGACTGTGGCCTGGAGGTGTAGGAAAGCTCCCGTCTTGACGTCCCTCGACCCTTAGGGAGATCGAGGTGTTTTACTTAGTCGCGAAGCGCGTTCGCGTGCGTCGACGGTGAACGGCTCGGACGGTGGCGCGGGCGCGAAAGGCGAGGATGATGCCGCGTGCGTCGACGGGCAGTAGTGCGTTCAACAGTCCGGTGAACGGCTCAGACGGCGGCGCGAGCGCGAAAGGCAAGGATGATGCCGCGTGCGTCGACGGCAGCGGAGGCGGGGTGGTCGGGCGCCGGGAAGGAGGGGGCCAAGGTGAGGAGAAGCCGTCGCAGAGGGCTCCGCTAACCACGGCGAGGTCAGAGAGGATGCCGCGAGCGCAGAGGGCTCCGCTAACCACGGCGAGATCAGAGAGGATGCCGCGACGAGAGGTGGGGACGACGACGGACGCCTAGGAGATGCTGGGACGGCGGCAGACGTGAGGGTAGGGGAGGACGCCTGCAGGAAGAACAGACGGGAAAGAGATTTCGCATACTGCTGGAAGAACGCACAGGAAGGAAGGGCAAACGAGAGAAAAAAGAAACATAAGAAGGAAGGTGTAACGTAACGGCTCTAATCCCATGGCCCACTGATCACCGTCAACCACTGACAGTCGATCCATACAGCCAAGAGGTTAGGACCGGTTCCGCTACTGGGCTACATCAGTGCCCGTTGTCCGCAGGATCATCTCACAATTCAGTTACAATCTCTTTAACATTTTGACAAGTAACATCGGAGTAAATAGCGGAAGACTTAGATAACAATAGTTTTACAAACCAGGGTTCCACATAAAATTAAAGTGAAGTTATTACAGACCATAGTTCAAATGGATAGAGTCGGCAAGTAGCATATGACAACAACTTAAGGTCAAGATACATCCCCCAGCCCGAGGGTGAATAATCACTCATCGGCCTCATCGGCCTCCTCCTGAACAACGGTCACACAGCAGGGTCCAAGGCATACTGAGGAATCTGCCATACCTGCAACATGGGTAATAAAACCCTGAGTACAAAGGTACTCAACAAGACTTACCCGACTAAAGAAAAAGGGAGAAGACTCAGGAATGAAAGGCTTAGGGTAGTCAAGGTAAGGCTTAAGCAAGATCAAGTATTTTGCAGAAAAGCATTTTTTTGTAAATCTTATTTTATTTTGAAAGGTTCAGAATTTCCTCAATTCTTCATCATTCATGATTCATTTTACATTTCAAAATATTCCTAGTTGAGAACCACTCTCCGTTGACAGTCAGTGGACCAAGTCTCCATAACCGAGGAGCAACGTTAATCCGGATAAAGAATACTCAGCTGAGGATCCCTATTCACACTGCATATGTAGCACCCAAGCTTGCATATGCCAACTCGTCTACCACGATTCCTCCAAGATTGGGCCCGGTCCTACGCCACCCGGAAGTACAGTACACCACTCCAATCCGGGCCTCTAACCCACGTGGGTACATGCTACCTCCGCCATCTCTCCACTCCCAGTGCGCGGTTGTCGGTCCAATAATGGATTTCTCGGAGCCAGAGCTTTCCGTAGTATGTGAATAGTTACAAGTCTTGACCAGCAGGCCCCCATACGGATGGTCCCTACATTTTTCCGCCAGCGACAAGCACCTCGGGCCTCTAACCCAAGAGTACAGGTCCTGTCGGTTTTTTAACCCTGTCCCGGTCGGTGTCAACTGTTGAGTCCCGGACTACAACATGACGGCACCGTACGCAAGGACAACCTCTCCTTCCCATTGACTAAGTACGGATCAGATACTTAGCCAATAGTGGGAGTAAAGCCAAAATCCCATAAAGATTCTTAAGTGATCACACTTTTGAAATTGGCCTTTTTATTGCAAATCTTATTTAATAGCATTGCTAAGCATTTTTCAAATACTTTTTGAAAGGCAGGTATCGGGTGTATCAGTGGTCAAGGTGGATAGTGCATCAATTAGGATAGCACACAACTCCTATAAACCTAATGCAATAATTTAACTCAAAAGCATTTAAGGAAACATTTTATAAATTCAAGGAAAGGGGTTAAATGCACCGGGGCTTGCCTTGGATGGCAAAAAGAGCGGGGTTGGTGGTGTAGGTGCCGGAGCTCGGGGTCGCCTCGGGGACAGATCCTTCGGTGGCTACCTCGACTTCAGGTCCTTCTTCGTCAACTATACGGATGCAATGATGAATGCTCATGAGAATGATGATATGGACTTAAGGTGCAAGACAATTCCACTGATTTTAGATTACTTTTAAACAAAGCATGATTGAATTCTAGGTTGAGCATAAAAGGTAATCATTTCTTCCTTAAGCAATATTGATTAACTAGCCCTTAATATAATTATCCTAAGCACCAACCAAACCTAGCATCACAAACATCATAGACCAAAGGGTAGGGGTCTATGAACATCAATCAATCCAAAGATCACATCATCAACACTTATTACCAACCCTAATCCATCTTTTCTATTTTCTTAATTTATTTAAAAGGTCATTTTATGAAGTTGCTCCAAAAATTACCAAATTAATCACATAAGTTCATTATGGTGTAGATAGATGGAAAAACAAATTTCATAATTTTTGGAGGTCATTAAGGTGCTCAAATAAAATCAGACATTAATTAGCAAAAGGCACTATTTAACAATTAAAATAAAAGCTCAAAAATCAACTTGTTCCAAAAGACTTCAAAATTTTACCAGAGACTAAACATGGCATAAGAAGCTCACAAAAATTTGTCTCATGATTTTTGGAGTTATAAATCACTCTCCAAAAATACCAAAACCTTCATTTTTCAATTAAAAGGGGAATTTTACATTTTCAAATTTTTGCACAAAACTCAAGTTTCATATTTTTATAAAATACTCCAGAGCATAAAGAGTCTACCACAAAAATTTCAGAATTTTTGGATGCACACAGAAAATCATACAAAAAAGAGAAAACAGAACACTATTCACATCTCTCAGAAAAAAAGAAGAGCACTGTGCTCGTTCTAGGCCGGGCTCGGCGAGTCGCGGGGCTCGGGCGAAACGGAGAAGTGAGCCTCGGTCCGAGGCCGGACTCGGGCGAGACGGAGAGCATGCGTCGCCGAGGCTTGGGCTCGGTCGAAACGGAGGGTCATGCGCTTGCCGAGGCTTGGGCTCGGGCGAAGCGGAGAAACAGGCCTCTGCCCGAGGCGTGACTTGGGGCTCGGGCGAAACGGAGTTGAAGCAGAGGCCAAAGGCTCGGATGCTTACCACGTGTCGGAGGCAGGGCTCGAGGGTGAGGCTCGACTCGAGGGTGAGGCTCGACTCGAGGGCGAGGCTCGACACGAGCTCGAGGGAGAAGATGACCGCGGCGGCGCTCCGGCGGTCCGGCGGTCCTGAGCAACAACAGCGACCGCAAGGGCCGGGTTAGAGTCGCACGGGGTCAAGGAACACAACACGGGGGTCGGGAGAAGGTATCTGTGGCCGGAGACGGCGAATTCCACGAACCCGAGCTCGCCGGGTTTCGGCCGGGGATGGGGACGGCGAGCTTACGCCGGGCAAACGGCGGCGGGGAAGGTGAAATTGAAAGGTGGGAAAGCTTCACGAGCTCAAGGCGGAGCTTCTGAGCTAGGAGGTGGAGCGGAGGAGTGTCTGGAGAGTGCTGGCCACGGTGGCGGAGGTGGATGCGGAGGTCGAAGCTCCGGCGGCTTATATAGCCGCGGCTATGGGACGGTAGAGAGCTCGAGGTCACGCGGTTAAGGTTTGCGGGGGGCGTGCGCACTCGATTGCGCTCTGGCGGATAAGCTGGCGCGCAGCCGGGGCTCGGGCGCAATGCTCGGCCGGCGATGGCCACGCGGCGGCGGCGGCTGGGCACTGTAGGGGCCGAGAGCGATGGTCAGCGCTCGCGTGCGAGCGCGGAGGGAACAGGGGAACATCGGTGGCAGGTTGGTGGCGCGTGGGGAGCAGCCGCCTGCGCTGCAGCCGCAGCGCCGGCGCCATGGCCGGGCCCCCCCTGGCCTCTGGCTCTACGGGAAGAAGAACAGTGCTAGGGTCTAGGGTTTGACTTTTGGCTGGTTTCTGAATTTTGCAAAAATCTCCCAAAATTTGAACTGTGCGACAAAAACTCAAAACACCAAAGTTGTTCAGAAAAGAGAGGTCTACAACTTTGTCAATATGAACATTTTCAAATTCCAAATAGTTTTTGAACTACATTCAAAAACAGAAAAGGGGACACTTTTCAAATTTGATTCAAATCAAAATTACTTTGGATTTCAAACTGAAACTTGAAAATCTTCCAATATGAAAGTTGTTCCATTTGACAAAACCTATAACTTTGCTAATATACACTTTTTCTGAAACTCAATAGTTTTTGAATAACTTTTTAAAACCGAAAAGGGGACAAAAACTGGAATTTGAATGAATTTGAAATTACTGCAAACTTTATATAGAAACATGGAAATCTGTAAATACCAAAGTTGTTCCTCTAGGTCAGATTCACAACTTTGCTTTTTGAACCAACTCAAAATTTTGAATTTTGAAAAAGTTATCAAAAAGGGAATAAATCCAGGATTTGGGATTTTTGGGTTTTGCAAAAGGAAACTCAATTCAAATCTGATTTTTGAACTTTGATCAAAGCATCAAACATCAGGGCACTAACTTTGAACAAAATTACATAGAACTAGGCACAGAGGTGAAATTACCATTTTGCCCCTATAGGAAGAAGTGGGCTAATAAGGGTTTTTGCAATAGGGATACATCACATAAAATGATACATTAAGCAAATGCATACATGAAATCATGATCAAGATGATTAATGATGCTAATGATGATATGTCAAGTTAATTACATGCTTAAACACCAGAGGTGTTACAGAAGGGTAAGGATTTATGCGGTTTTGTTAATTCCTTTTTAACTTTGCGAAACGAACGATCGCACGAGGAGGCCGTGGAAGCGAAAGGTTATGTGGTACCAAAAAATTTTCCATTCTTTAATTTAATTTTCCAGCTCTCTGTCCATATTTATCCGTTTCCGTATGTCCGTATATTTCGATTCCGTTTCTAAACCCATATTTTCTAAATCCAATCTCATTTTACGCTAAAAAGTATTGAAATAGAATGAAGTGAGACGTTACCCGCTAGGATTCAAATCCTGGTGTTCGCACCATTTCTAGATTTTATCTAAGAAATTTGCAGGAGTACATGCGTGCGCGTTTCGTGGTACCGCGCATTGAAGACGACGAGTCTCTCAATCTCTTTCTTTTACCCGGTGAAAAAAGAAAATAATGTTTTCGGTCCGTTTTCATTCCTACACCGGACCAACGCCGGCCCAGAGTTTTGGTCCGTCGATGAAAGAAATGCTCGAGTAGTTTCGTTTTGGCGCGTCGAGGCGCCCAACTTGCGCGCGCTCGCTCGCTGGGAGAGAGAGTACACACCCTTCCGGCTCTCTGCCCACCCCAGCTGCGGCCCTCGTGCTCGGCGGCGAGAAGGCGAAGGATGGCAGCGGCGGAGGATGCGGAGGGCGACCGCGTGATCGAGATCGTGTCAGCGGGGGCGCTCTACCACCGCGGCGGCGACTGGGAGCGCAAATACTGGAGCTGCTCGAGGGTAAAAACCGCCAAACTAGGGCATAGGGTTTCGCCTTCTCCTTCAAATCCACTTTGCCTCGCCCGACTTGTTGCTCTTTCGCCTCTCTCCGGTATGCGGATTCTCTCGCGGGCGCCAGTGCTGGGATTACTACCTTCGGTTCCTAATAGACTATAATAGCTATTGGGCGTTCATTTGGGGAATCTAGGCTATAGTGCTGCTGCTTAGTTTGGGGATTCGAGCAGGAGCCAAGAACTATGATGCCCATTCGCAATTTTGAAACTAAATAAATCGCAGCTCTGCAGTAATTCCAGCTATACGCTCACGCTTTATTTTCATAGAAGTTTAGTACAGATCGTATGGTACATGCTGCATAGTGTACAGTAATGTCATTTTTATTTTTGGTAGTTTTATCCATGCTTAGCTAATTCGGGATGTGTAATTTATTGTAAGGGCAAGGATCGGTACCCTTACCCAGTGGGTTACCATGCTGTCCGCCATTTCACTGGAATATCCTATGCCATGGAAATCCAACAGGGGCCCAAGGGTCCAATATTCCTGGTGAGGAATCTTCCACACCAACTCGGCTCAGATGTTTGTAGAAATAGATGATGTGCTGATAAGCTCCATCTGCAGGTTACATCCACCGAAGGAGACTCAGCGACAGGGCAGACCCCCGATATTGCTTGGAAGAATTTCCAGAAAAAGACTGGGGCTAAAGTGAAGAACTGGCAGAGGAGAAAGAGCTTCCCTCAAAAGATTGATGGTGCTGAGGCATGTTTCACACCTCTTGCTGCTTCACAACTTCACATTCCATCAAAACAGTCAAAGTCAAGGTTCTTTTTTGTGCCCACTGCAAATATGGCATACTATAGTAGGTAATTAAACTAGTTAAGGTTCTAGTTACTGAACATTTAACACCGCATCACAATGAAGGCACTATGTTATTCTTCTATTTTTGGGATGAATTATAAGACTTAAATAAGAGGGAGACTAAACTACTAATGGTTCATCTTAATCCTGGTTGCTGTGGTTGTAAGTCTAACCCTGACTCTTCCACAGCAGTTAAGTATATGTATCCCCTAGTGTAAGAGCAATTGTTTTTTGCTCACCGAAGGAAAGGGAGGGGCATGCACACATAATGATTGACACTTTCATTCAGGCAATCGAGAACAAAAGCTCAAGAGCCCTGGCACATACACTAATTGTGCCACAGCCAAATATTTTATTCCAGTAGGAAACGGAAATGTGATCAATAAGAAGCAGTGCTTGACTATTTTCTTGAATAGAAGTTGAGCAGGGGTAATTGCACTCTGTTAACATTGTGTACTATAACCAAATTATAATCATGTTTAGTTTTGCTCTTGTCCTACTCCTATGCAGCTTTTTGGGTTCAAAAATGCATCTATTCAGAGATTGCTTCGTGAGCTTATAGTAGATTCAACTGGAGCAGTTGAACTTAACCTGCCTTGTGAAGTTGCTTCTGAGGCTGGTGCACATTTAGTTCCTAAAGATGCATCTGATGTTTCTGAGGCTGAAGATATACCTGTTTGCTTAGGCATGGAAAGTGGAACTCCTAAAAGAACTATAGAGCCCAGCCAGGTGGAAAATACCTTGATAGTCCACTGCCCGGACATGTTAACTTCAGTTGATAAGTGCAATGTATCCACACATAAAAATACAAATGAAGTAAGCTGAGCTCCTCTTTCTTTAAACCCCTCTTTCCCTTGAAGTGTAGTTGGTGTTTAATCATGGATATGCCACGCAATGGTTTTGTCAGTCAACTAGAAATAAGTTACATCATGGCTTGTCTGGTCTGTTCGCAATTATCATCTAATTTTTGAATCTTGTGTGCTCTAGTGGACTTCCTTTCACTTGTTTAATGCTAAATAATTCATGTGAGACAATGTGTACTTTGTAGCTTCAGTAATCAGGGATTGTGCTATAAAATTCCATGGGATTTTAAATAATGCATAATATTGCTTTGCTTAATTTTCTTTCTTTTTTTTTCTCGAACGACGCAGGAGAGCTGCATGTCATTTCATTAAGAGGAAGAAGAAATACAACGGGAAGGTCGACAGACCAATTCCCAAAACCCCACACACAAACAGCAAACTCACTCAACCCAAATCAGCTCCACACAAAAGAAGAAGAGGATAGCAGCCTGCTAAGGCCTTTGGCTCCAGCAGAGCACCAGAGACCACACTCCTCTCTCATATTCTGAAGCACCAACTGAACACTAGGGCTATCTCCCTCAAAGACACAACAATTCCTATGTTTCCAGATTTCCCAGGCACCCAAAATGACCAAACTGTTCAAACCCTTCTTTGTGTCTTTTGACAAACCTTTAAGGGCCTTGCACCACCAGCTAGAAAAACTACTAGCAGATAGTTGGGGCGCCAAGGAACCAAGGCCAAGCTTATGAAAAACAGCTGCCCAGACCTGCCTGGAAAAAAACACAAGCCACCAGAATGTGCTGGAAAGTCTCATCAGCCTGATCACAAAGAGGGCAGGCAACTGGGTGAGGCAAATCACGTTTCGCGAGGCGGTCAGCAGTCCAGCAACGATTTTTAACAGCAAGCCAAATGAAGAACTTGCACTTCAGCGGAGCCCAACTCTTCCAAATCCTTTTCCAAGGAGAAAACTGTACCGCACCAATAAAGAAGGCCTCATAGGCTGACTTGCTACTGTAAATACTGCTCTTAGAAAGACGCCATATATGCTGGTCCGGAACAGCAGGGTCAAGAACCAGATTGTCCACCAGCCCCCAAATGTACAGGTAATCAATAATCACCTCAACAGTTAGCGCCCCTTTGATATCAAGAACCCAACTTTTATTTGTTAAGGCCTCCTTGACAGTCCTTCTCTTGAAAATTCTTCTAGGAACCGTCTTGAAAAGGTGGGGAGCCCACTCCGAGATAGTTTTACCTTGTAGCCAACGATCAGTCCAGAATTTGGTGTCTTCACAATGTCAAACAAGGCTTGGGCATTTCGAGATACCTGGATAGGGAGCCCCACCCAAGGCTTGGTGGGATCAGTTTTTTGCTGCCATAACCACCGGATGTGCATCGCCCAGCCCATGGTTTCTAAATTAAGAATGCCAAGACCCCCATACTGCAGCGGCAGTTGGCATTTATTCCAGGCAACCAAACAGTTGCCACCATTGGCTTGCTCTTGTCCCTTCCAAAGGAACCCCCGCCGCCTCTTGTCCACAGCCTTAATAACCCATTTAGGTATATCAAGCGCAGTCAAGAGATAAATAGGGATGGCTGAAAGAACCACCTTCACAGTAATGAGTCTTCCAGCTTTATTCATTTGCAAGGCTTTCCAAGACAGCAGATTATTAGCCACCTTATCCACAAGAGGTTGCAACTCCGCTTTGGTTGGCTTACGGATGTTGAGAGGAATGCCAAGATAGCTGATTGGAAAATTCTTAATCTCACAAGGCACCAGGTCTGAAAATAAACTCAGATCTTCAACAGAGCACTGGCGGCGGTGGACGGGATCGGCGACGTGCCCGTGATCCGCCGGGCGGCCCTTCGGCCCAGGGTCCTAGGGACGGTTCCGTGCCCCATGGTGTTGGTCCTCGTGCTCCGGTCCATTCTCGACTGGGCCCCCTCGCCGCTGGTGCTTCCAATGCGGCGCCCCCCTCGGTTCTTGCGCCGTCGTCCCAGGTGATTGGTTCGGAAGGCACACTCAATATTGATGAGGTGGTGGGCGTCGTATCTTTCCAAGATCCGCTGCATGCCAGCTTCGCCGCAACCCCCGAGAAGACGGCGGCCCCCCTCGCTTCTTGCGCGGGCATTACTTCAGTGGTGCCTTCAAGCGGAAGTTCTGCTATCCAATTTGACCACTGAGTCATCATTTCTGCAACATAACCATTCATCTCATCTAATTTGACCACTGAGTCATTCATTTGTACCTTCACACATTCCAAAACTATCTGCAACATAACCATTCATCTCATCTAATTTGACCACTGAGTCATCATTTCTGCAACATAACCATTCATCTCATCTAATTTCTTCATTAGTTACATAGCCTTGTTTACTGACTGCACCTCTGGCATTGTTCGATGAAAGTTGTCACCTCAAAGGTTAAGATTGTCTACAAACGTGGGCAATATACTTCATCACCTTTTGGCGAGAACACACTCCTTTTTATTGCCTGCATATTTCTTTTCACTAATACCATTGTTGTGTACAGAAGTTTCTTATTATCACTGATAAAAAATACTCCCTCCATCCCAAATTATAAGGCATTCCAAGAATCTTGGAGAGTCAAAGTTTTTCAACTTTGACCAAATTTATATAATAAGATAATAATATTTATGATATCAACTAAGTGTAATTAGATTCTTTATTAGTTATATTTTCATAATATATATATTTGATGTTATAAATCTTTGTATTTCTCTCTATAATTTTGGTTAAAGTTGAAAAACATTGACTCTCCAAGATTTTTGGAATGCCTTATAATTTGGAATGGAGGGAGTACTAATCTGTACCACAGTCAGGACGTTAAACAAATTAGTGCAAGTTCTTAAAGTTCAGTCGTGAGCTAGTTAATCATCCTCATGTGTGTAACTCTTTGGATTGTAGTGCCACACTGCTACTTGGGCCATTATTTGATAATGAGTTAATGATTTCTGTTTTTAAATGTTCAAGGGAGATACTGTAGATAGAGCACTTTTGCAAGATGTCTCTGATTCAAGATGTGCCCTTCCATTGCTAGAAGAAGTCCCTAACAATGCACAATCCACTTCTCTTGATGATAATTTGGGAGAGCCTTCCCTAAATTCATCTCAACAAGTTGGTTTATCTTCTGGTTCTTATTTGAGCTCTGAAAAGTCTGATATAGAATTGGCTGAGAAGGAAGTGGCAAAGTCTATGATGTCTATTTTGCTTCCCCAAGCTATTCCCCTTCTCATGAAAAGTTACAAAAGGAGGAAATCCAAGCATGAAAATAAAGAAACCTCTACTGTTTTGGCGAAAACAGTTCCAGCTTATCCATCTGATAGTTGCTGCCAAGGTAACTAATTTTAGTTTTCTTGTCGAAATATGTCTTTGTTTGAGGACTTGTTATTGTGGAAATATATCTTTCATGGAAAATTTGATTAATCTGAATAGTGAAAATGGTATTCCTTTTTCTTTTGATAAGGGTAACTTTCTATAGCCAAGCAAGAAGGCTACATAAAACATAGTTTGGACTGTTGCAACTTCTGACCTATGATCCTTTTCTGCTGTAAGGGAGCTACGGTTGTGAATAATTTCTTCTTTTGAACAGATGTAACTGTACCAACAATTACGGGTGAAGGTACAAATGAAAATAGTTCTGGAATGTGTGACCATGGGGCATCTCATCATGACATGGTTAAAAATGGCTTCGCCAATGATGACTGCAGAAATGATGACTCAGTGGTCAAATTAGATGAGATGAATGGTTATGTTGCAGATAGTTTTGAGGATGATGCACAAATTTTGGGCGACAATACAACGAAATCAATGGGTAATCATCATCATTATCCTGAGGATGTGTGCTTTAGGGGACCTAATGAGAAGTTGAAGTTGCTAAATGGAAAAAGTGAAGTTTTTGAGTATCAGGCGACTATACATAATGGCAAAAAAGCACCTGATGTGGTATACAATCATGAAAAGGAACAATATATTTTGTCTGATTCGCTCGTTGCTTGTCTAGAGGATGAGTTCGGAGGGGAAGATAGTTCCCACCCTGCAAACTACAACCAGTTTAATGGCGATGTTAAACAATTTCAGCAGCAATTTAATGAGCTTACAAATGTTATAAAAAATGACTCATCAGTTTTGGTGGATGTTTCATACCACAAGAACACTGGTAATGGATCAATTGATGTTTGTGCACAAGCTTTTGCTAGACATGGTTCAGCAATTTTGAGGAATGAGGAGTGTTTAGCAAATATCTTGCCTGCTCCAGTTCATTCTAATCCACATAATGATGCTGTAAAGTGGGGTAAGCATGATGTGAGTTCAACTTTGATTTTGCCACATGTGTGTGAGGCAAAATCATCTTTGTTGGTCATGCGAGATGAACAACATCATACTGAAGTGCCAACGATTGATCAGAAGGAAAATAGGTTCCATAGTGTAAACTATAAATGTACAAAATCTCATGATAATACAAGTTTTCATTCTGAGAATGTTGAGTTTGTTGACAAACATGTTGCTTTCGAGTCATCAGGCAAAGGCATGCATTCTAGTGATGGGTCACAAAGACTAAGCACCACTAAAGGTTGGCCTGTTGGTGACGGAGTTAAAGCAGATAAAGGAAATTCACTTGGCAAAGTGGAAGAATGTCAAATTGGATGTAAAACTGGTAATAAGAACACAATGCTATCTGTTTGTGGGGAAGGCAATGTTTGTGGACACATACCTCCAAAGGGTGAAAATGATGTTTTTGATCACCAATCAGATAATGCCATTTCTATGAATAATTGTACACATGGTTTAGTATCTGAATACACAAGAACACAAGCAAGAAGGTCAGATCATCACCTAGAGCTGGTGGGATGCTACCTGCACCCAATGCCTGTCTTGTCTGTCATGTTAAATGCTAAAAATCATAACAGCTTCTATATTTATGTATTGTGTGGCCTTTTGGAGAGCTGCCAAAGATTCCTTTATGTTTACACTATCACTCCTAATGACCAGAAAGATGCGCCACCATGTTTTATTGGTTACACTCCCTTTCTACTGCCCACCATGGACCATTCTTCAACAGGAAATGTAAGAGTTTTCTGTAAGCACAGTTTTTTCCACCGGGTGATGCAACATTGCACTAAATTCCTTGCACTTCTGTTCTTTTCAGTTTCTGTTTGGAAGATCTGGTTTGCATTTTACACCTGATGGCCAGTTTCTGGTCCTCCTGAGCAGCATCAGAATACCTTCTTGCAGGTTGTAATCATAATCCCTTAGTGACATGCAGGAAAATGTTGTATATACTTCCTCGGTCCACAAAAGGATGCAATTCTCACTTTTCGAGAAGTCAAATGATTTGAAGTTTTACTAAAGTTATATAAGAGAGTACAAACATTTGTTATATAAGATAAGTACTATTAATTTATTATGAAATATATTTTCGTAGTAAACTTAGTTGAAGACATAAATAATACTTTTCACTATAAACTTGGTCAAAGTTAATCTAGTTTGACTTGCACAAATCCCGTAGTTGCATCCTTTTGCGGACGGAGGGAGTATACCTTATGCTCATTCTGATTAAATATTCTTATTAACAGGATGCAAAACATTGATTGCTTGTGCTCAGTGTGCAACTTGGGCCGATGCGAAGATAATTCTTTAAAAATTGTATCTGTTAACTCGGGTTATGTTTCACTTGTAACCAATTTGATGCCCTATGGGACAGTCTCATGCATTCTGATATTCGAACCAAATTACATTGTAGCTACTGAAGACAGCACAAACTTGCATATCTGGGAAATGGTCGATGGGTGGAGGTACATATTTTCTGTACAGCATTATATGTGTCCCTTTCCATCTCATGTTTTAATACCTCTTTTGAAGTTACAATTTCACTATGTGCAAAGTACAATATATTCTAGTAATCATCTACTTTTCATGTTAAAAGGTTGGATTGAATGGTTGTGCTCTATCGGAAATATTATAGCAATCTATTTATATGTTTAACTTGAAGAAAATTAGAATATATTCGCTGTGCAATAGAAATCGGAATGTTACATTAGCCTAGACTTTGGACACACCACTCACTTGATGCACTCAAATTTGTCAATAAATCATGTTGTATGAAAAAGCATTGGTATTAAATAAGAGGTAAGAGTTTCTAATGATCTGTTAGGTTCAAGGTTTTAAATTGCGGGCTATGACATTTAGCGGTAGCCTCCTTCGGAATGCTACAGCGGGATATATCAAAAGCTATTTCATTTAGCAGTTTTGTAGAAAATATGAAAGTTCTTAATTAATTTTGTTATTTATGTAGGAAAACATATCATTAAGGAGATGTGGTGAATAAAAATACTCAAATACATGTATACGGATTTGGGGAACACATTTTATGTCCATTACTTAACATTCATTAAAACAATCAACATACTCACGGTTATAATCATCATTCATGTTCCTTCAACGTTCAAAATTAAATAAGCCAAAAGTTATTCAATAGTTCATTATTGATTAAAGATCACAACGAAGATGCATAGATTATAGTCATCAAGAGCAAGGAATGAATATTTGCCTTGTGCTAACATATTTTGCGGCTAAGCCAAATAACAGTGTTTAACAGAGATATAATGTCATTAACTAAGCCAAATAACAGTGTTTAACGGAGATATAATGTCATTAACGGGAATAGCTGAATAATTGACAATATCGTAGCAGTAGCGGAGCTATAGTGGGCTATTTAGTATTTAGAACTCTGGTTGGATTTCTTGTTGATAATATACTATTTAAATACTCCATTGGTTTCTAAGCAATTATCTTTTTACTCCTTGGGAAATAACATTATTGACAGTTGAGGAACCATTTTTTGTGTTATGCTAGCTATTTCTTGACTTAAGTAGATTAATTCTTATGAACTTGTTAAAACTTTCAAGTTTCAAAATTCAAATAAATGACTAGAAGTCGTATCTAATAAAACACACTGAACTTTAGTTCCTTAGAAAACTCTGAGATTTTCCTATCTATAGTATCAAATTTGGAAGTCAGTCAGTCACATAATGTTCCAGTTTCCCTTTCTTCTATTTGTTAACAAACAAAACTCTTTCTGTGTACTGATTGTCCTTTTCAATCTACTTACCACCGAGAGCTATAAAGAGAACTTTTGGTGCCTCCAATGTGGTACACACCAACCAAAGAGTGCAAATTGAAAAGTCTGGAAAAAAACAGTTCTGCTCTGAATACCTATTTGGTTGTCTTGTGGATGTCCTAGTTTTTCTAATGAACACATGCTAAGCACATTGTTTAATGTTTTTCAAGTGCCTCAGTATTTCTGTGATGCATTAATCATGCACCATGTGTCCATGTCCATGGTTGTACTTCCTTTTGCTTAGGCATTGCCATCATGATTTGGAATCATATTTACTGCAGGAGTTCCCGTTAAACTTGATTTAGATATTCATGCTAACTCTTGATGGGTGTAATCCATTTCTTTTTTTGTGTGTTCACAGTGAGATATCTGAGCAGTATGTGATTCCTAGTTTGGGTAACATGGGTCCTGTACTGGAGCTTAGAAGGATGCCAAAAAGCACATCTCTCATTATTGGCCATGATGGCGAAGGTGGCTTTTATTTGTGGTATGCTTTAACATCTCAGTTTTGTCACTTGTGTACTGTGCAGTGCCAAAGGGAATTACTGCAGTCACTGTTGATGTGGTAGTTATCTTTGTTAGGGATTTGGTCAGTGCATCTTGAATGCTTCATGCCAGTTATATCCAAATGCTTGTCATATAAATTACAATGTGGAGGGGAGCGATACAATAAATGATCTGAGCCATCTCTCATGCAAGATGTCTTCCCGTGTCAATTTGGCATAGAATTTTCTTGAATTAGTATTGAAGCACACAGAAGAGTCTTATCTTAAGTTTGTTGAGGCCCAATATCTTGAAGGTTCAAAGATTAAGTCAAATATATTTTTTTTTCTCGAAAACGCAGATCTGTGCATCATTATATTAAGAAGACGGGTGTAAGGACCCAACACCAAAACACCACACAACCCAACGCACACAAACCCCCCCCCCCCCCCCCCCCCCCCCCACACACACACACACACTCACAACACTACACATCAGGCATGGCTCACCTAAGCCGGCTGAAAGGCGACCCACACTGAGCTAAAACACTAATCTCCTGGAAGGTGTGGGCTGATAAGAGGGATAGCCCTTGAGCCCCTGCGAAAGTCCAATATAATGTCCTCTGTTTAAGTCCAATGATGGGGGTGCATTGAGGTGTTGTCATTAATACGCATAAGTGGGATCAAGCACTTTGTTTACCATCATAGAGACAGCTTCAGTTACAATGGTCTGGGACATCTCTCCATCATTCCCACCTATCTGATCAATAAAAAAATGGAAATGTCTTTTTTCTGTTCTGTTTCTTAAGTGGATGGATTTTCTCGCATTGTATTCCAGTTTTGTTTTTAGAGTGCTTGGTAAAGAAATGCGAAAGTGGAGTAGAAGAGATTTTGCTGCATTCATGTGGCACGTAAGCTAGTTTGGAGTAAAAAAAATTAGGGGTATTCTTCTTTGTTTTTGTCACTGTTCGCATATCATTTACAGAAACTGGATGAGCAAGAAAATGGTGACACTAAAAGTTACTCGCTCCATTCTAAATTATAAGTCGTTCTGGTTGGAGGGAGTAATTAACAACGGCAATTTTTACTTAAATTGTGCCTTTTTGTTTTGCTCTGAGATGCTAAAAGGCTAAAATATTCATAGCTCGGTCCCATGTATGTTATTATGTAAACAGTTTTGAGACCAGTTATATTATGCCTGAAATTCTGA
The DNA here is from genome assembly GCA_009763385.1 of Coix lacryma-jobi var. lacryma-jobi. Taxonomy (NCBI): domain Eukaryota; kingdom Viridiplantae; phylum Streptophyta; class Magnoliopsida; order Poales; family Poaceae; genus Coix; species Coix lacryma-jobi. The sequence continues at coordinate 116,501,751 of CM019825.1, read as the reverse complement.
GTCAATACACAAGTAAGTTGATGAAATGGGAGAATATAGTATATGCTTCAAATTTGCGAGGAAGTAGCAACATATTAAGGAATAGATCAGAACATACTTATTATTTGTGTGGTTCCAGCAGCGATGCAAGAACTAGCTAGACGATTACTATAACCCGCATCTAGTTAGTTGAAATGTCATCTCTTAAATTCCTTAGCTGCAGGTATATATCATAATTTTTTGATCATGTTAGCTGTGTATTTTTAGGGATTCATTGCTGAAGGAAAAAAATGTTAGTGGTCCAGTTGTCCATATATCATGTATATAGAGATAGAAATGCGATGTATTATGCATATAGAGAATAGGGATGAGATGCAAACGGGCATGCAGGCTGCAGCCTAGTGGTTGTAGTGAATTAGTAGCACACAGCAGGACTGGGTTCGACTTCCCATGGGCTAGGTTAAAAAAAACTCCCCCTTGCCACTATGAGAAATATGTGGTGTATTGACTGTTACAGCAAAATACGTGGCTGAAAGTGCCTCCTGGCAGTCTGTGGCACGTCCTGGTGGTTGGGGTTTGGGATGAGAAAATTAGTCTCCAGTTGTTCCTTCCCAACCAGTCTCAGACACTTGATGGCAGCAGTGACAGGCGTCTGCTCAAGGGTGAATGCCCTACCTCCAGGCTCCAGCCCTTGGGCCTGCACTCAGCCCATAATATATCAGATTGGAATTGAGAAAGAGGAGGAACATGAAAGATGTGAATATGAATCTGGATGCAAAGCTGCTGGACATCAGCCAGCTGTCAGGTGGCAGATAGACCACAATGGCAAGGATAGAAGGGGATTTGGGACATTGGATCTTTTTCTTCTTGCTTCCTTTAATGATACATCTCCTTTACTTACCCCCAACCCTAACCCTAATGGGCCTCTCACTACTGGCCCAGCCCATAAGGCCTAGCTGACTGCCAGAAATTACGTTCGAATACTCAGGCTCTCAGAACATTCTCAAAGTGAAATTATGGTTTCTGAAAAGACCAATGCACTTACAATTCATATTGCATAGTGAAGGGTTCGCTTGTCTACTCTTCTTACTTTGTGTTAAGTATTAACAAGCTTGAAATATGGTGTGCAAAAATGCTACAATGCTGCTGACTCTGCTACGAAGTGAATGATGCTAACAACATCACGTCATAACAATATAACCTGTGTTCATTTGTGCATGTTGATAAGTTGTAAGTTAGAGTTGATCTGTACTCTATGAGTTTCAATTGGCCTTTAAACATGCTTTTTTTGATAATCGGCTTCATATAAGAGACATGATTTGAAATTAAATAATTTTCTTAGGGACATCTCCAATCGTACACTATTGGCAACTTTTGCAGCTCCAGGAAACACAGTCTTCCAGATTCTGCCAGTTGGCTTCTGTAGTTTACAGGAGGATATTATTCATGCTCCAGTTGATGACATAGATAAAAAGCTACAAGAGATCACAGTCAGTGACTTGTCCAGAAAAAATGACAGGGAGAACTTTATGACGCCACCAAGAGAAGATATAGCAGTTTGGGTACTGATTTCTTCTGCTGCTGTGGCTGAGTATCAACATGATCTTCAATCCAAGGAAAACAATGCACGATGGAAGCTAGCTCTGCTAGCGAAGAAGAGAGTTTTTATGGGAAATGTTTTGGATACAAGGTACAGTCACTTCTCCATGTACTGTTATGCCATACATTGATTTTTTCAGAAAAAAAACCACATGCTGAGAGTTGCTCTCATTTTTTGTTAATGGGTTTGAATAGATGATACCTTAAAAAAATTAAGCAAAATTCACAGAAGTACACGTATGTTGGCATGTTGCCATAAGGATGAAGTATAAACTTACAATTGCATCTCACGGAACTATATATTTATCTTGTCATGTGGGTCTGCTCCTATACTAGGAAGCGCCACACCAGGGACATCTGCAGAGCCGCACAAGCCGGCGCGGTGTCCACGTGCTGGGTGTCGTGCGAAGGAAGGAAAGGGGGCCAATCAGGTCCTTAGTTTTAGGAAAGATCAGTTGGCCTCATGGCCAATCGTGACTGGGAAACTCAACCAATATCATTATCAAATTCCTAATCTATCTCTTCTCCAAAACCAAGGGCGCTGAGGGGAAAAACCTTGCCCAACCACGGACTGCGGCTATCTCCGGAGCCGGGGACCTCCCACCGTACCCCTCTGACATCCTTGACATATCTAAAGAGATTGTCAGCAATTCTAATTAAGCAACACTGAATTCTCAAAAGGTGGTTTTCAGTTTCATGTTGTTTGGGCATAACATGGCCTGGCCATCTGATCAGCCACCATGATGGATAATCTGATTCCTCAAAATCTGTGTACTAGTGTTATGAGTGCTGACCAGGTGTGGTACTGTATCAATGTGTGACTGTAGCAAGCAACAATATTTCAGCGGTAGAGATAAGCCTTTATCACTTATCACTTATATTTAAGGAAAAAAAGTCTGTGCCCCCTAACGTTTGGCAGTGTCTACTTCACCCCTGATGTTTAGAAGTGTCTACTTCATCCCCTGACCTACAAACTAGATATTCTACCTCCTTATCTATCAAAAATCGTTTGATCTACCACTTAGGTGATCTCATTGAGTGGTTTTGCTTTGTGGGCCCATATATCAGGTGGTCTCTTATATCAACACAATTCATAAATTTTTCATATGAAGACAAACTTTATATGAAAACTATAGAGTTTGACGCGATCTACAATTTTGTAGTTGACAATTATTTTATTAGAGATCATTTAGAAGCCCAATTAAAAAATTAAATGGAGACGGTTATGTTAGAATATAAAGTGAATTGCCTATCTTCCTCATAAGCTTAATCTTTTGGGTTGCAATGTTTTCTGGTCGTCCGATTAATCGCGATTAATCATGATTAATCGTCCTAATCAGTCCCTGGTGACCGTCTAGGGGTAGTGTCAACTTGTCCCAGTCGTCCGATTAATCGTGATTAATCGTCCTAGTCGGTCCCATGGTGACTAGGTTCGACTGGACGACCGGAAAACATTGTTGGGTTGAACTGGTCGGTGAATGCAACTCAATATAGTATGAAAGCCAGAGGTCTCGAGTTCGAATGACATAATTAAATAAAATAATTGTTGTTAGCTCCTATTCCACGTCTGAGGTCCGAGGGAGCCTCCACATGAGGGGGAGTGTTGCAGTATATAATTGAATTGCTCACCTCTTCCCATTAGCTTAACCTTTTAGGTTAACTGGTTTGTGCATGCAACTCAATATGACGTCAAAGGTCTCGAGTTCAAATCCTGGCAGACACAATTAAATAAAATAATTGTTGTTCACTCCTATTCTATGTTTGAGACGTGAGGGGGAGTGTTGGAATATAATGTGATTTTTCCCGATACGCTTAAAGTTTTTGGGTTGAACTGATTTGCAACTCAATAAGTTCATGATCTTAAATGAAAAAAAATGAATAGGGAAGTTTTAGATCTTGCTGAGCACTATAGCTTTGGTGTAGAATGTTTCTCCATTTGAGGTCATTAAAAAATTCAAAAAATTTGAGTTTCAAAATATGATAATTTAAAACAGATATTTGAGCCTCCAAACTATCTAAAGTAAAAAAGTTATCAACTACAAATTTATAGATTCTCGTTGTTAGGTTTAGTCCCATATCGGTAGTTGATGGTGGGGGAGCACAACATATAAGACGAGGGCATCCCTCACCTATCAGCCTAGTCTTTTGGGTTGAGTTAGGCCCAATGTCTGGATATGTTGTGGGCTTTGATGGACCTAGACCCGAGGAGCGCTGGTATAGTGAGTTGGGCCGGATTTCGCCACTCACTCTAACAAGTGGTATCAGAGCTCATGGTCGGAAAATCCTATAAAAATCTCAGGGTCACATGTGACGGGGGAGCTCGTTAACGTCTCGGGGGTCACACAGGTTGTGTGTGATATAGAGGCCTAAAAAACATCTTCCGGAGATCGCACGGGGTTGTGTGATGTGAAGAGTTGGTCCAATGTGTGACGGGGGAGATTGTTAGGTTTAGTCCCACATCAGTAATTAATGGTGGGGGAGCACAACATATAAGGCGGGGGCATCCCTCACCTATCAGGCTAGTCTTTTGGGTTGAGTTAGGCCCAATGTCTAGATATGTTGTGGGCTCTGATGGACCTGGGTCTGAGGGGCGCTGGCTCTATGGGTATAGCGAGTTGGGCCGGATTCCGCTGCGCACTAACACTCGTTCAAGTTTGATATAGACAATGTCAACATCTGAAATCATTTGCAAAACAAAAAAGGGAATTTCAAAATCTGATAACTTAAATGAATATTTGAGCCTCCAAACTATCTCAAATAAACAACTTGTGAACTACAAATTTATAGATCACATCATGGGCTACTAATTTGGTATAGACAATGTCAAAATTTGAAGCCATTTGAAACATTTAAAATTTTGAATTTCAAAATCCAATAACTGGAAACGATATTTGAGCCTCTAAACTATCTCAAATAAAATGCGGTCAACTACAAATTTATGGATCACATTATGAGCTACAGCTTTGGTATAGACAATGTTAATATCAAAAGTCATTCGAAAAATTCAAAAATTGAACTAAAAAATCTGATAAATTAAAACAAATAATTGGTCTTCTAATGGTCTCAGATAAAATTGTTGTCAACTGAAGTGTAGAAAGGAGAATCACACTACACACCCAATGTGGTGGTGGTGTGTTGGGGAGGGGGGGGGGTTCTGTCATATATATAGCCGTACCAAGGAAGGAAGGTATTACAACACAAGGAAGCTAGGCTATGATTGATCCTTTTCTAATACCTGCCTGCCGTCGTAGCAGTAGTAGGATCGCTGATGCATAGGCTGGACTGGAAGTTAGTGAACTGGTGAGCCGAAGGAACGTGGAGGACGCGAACCAGTCCCAGACTCCTAGGGCTACCTTCTCACGAATGAAGTGGATGTCGATCTTGATATGCTTGGTGCAACGGTGGTGGACGGGCTTAGCAGTCATGTAGATGGTGCTAACATTGTCGCAGTAGACCACCATGGCCAAGGGGACCAAGATGTGAAGTTCCTGAAGCTGCCGCACCCAGCAGCACTCAACGACATGCGCGACGACGCGGTATTCGGGGAGACCGTGGTCTGGCGTTTGGAGGACCAAGACACCAGATTGTCACCGAGGAAGACACAAAAGCCGGAGGTGGAACGACAAGTGTCAGGGCAGCCCACTCAATCAACATTGGAGTAGGCGGTGACCAGTCGATCGGGCCGGTGCCCAGGAGGCTGACGGAGAGCGTGCCCTTCACGTAGCGCAGGATGTGCTTGATCAACTCAAGATGCGGCTCAAGCGGGTCATGCAAAAACAAGCAGATCTGTTGGTGAGGTACTAGAGGGCGCCAACAAGGCTTCGGTACGCCGAGGGTTCGACAACCGGGGCGCCGTCAGTGGCGGATAGCTTGGTCCGTGCATCGGCCAGCGTGGCAGTAGGGTGGTACTCTGACATGCCAGCTCGCTAGAGGAGGTCAAGGGCTTACTGTTGTTGGGACAGGAACAGGCTGGAGCGGCCCGTGCCACAACTATCTTGAGGAAGTGGTGGAGGTCGCCGAGACTCGTCATGGCGAACTCCGAGTGGAGACGTGCCGTGATGTGGGGTGGTAAAGGGCCCTGTAATTTAGCCTAGCAAATTTAAGGATCGGACTCAATAAGGATCGGGCCGTAATACTATATGATTTTGAACTAAAATTGGAAAGAGCTAAGTTGGATTGTGAAGAATGGATAAGGGCCATGATCCATTACCACCCCTATGTGCTGGTGCAGCCTAGCGGATGAGGTAGTGAGGATGATGTCGTCGACGTAAAGGAGCAGATAGGCGATGCAGTCTCCATCTTTGTACACAAAGAGAGGTGTTAGACTTGGATGCAGTGAAGCTGATGGTGCGGATGTAGTTGGCGAAGCGCTGGTTCCAAGCTCGGGGCGCCTGCTTGTGCAGCAGGCAAACTTAGTCTCCGGGATGGTGCGGATCGTGGCTGGTTTGACAACTGGGCTGAATGTCTCGTCGTAGTTGACGCCGGCTTGCTGGGAACAGCCGCGGATGACCCAGCATGCCTTGTGCCGAGCCAGAGTCCCATCGAAGTGGAACTTGTGCTTGACCAGCCACTTGCCGGAGACAATATTGGCACCGAGCGGTTGAGGTACCAAGCGCCAGGTGCCGTTGGTGAGGAGAGCATCGTATTTCGCCGACATTGCAGCACGCCAGTTGTGGTCGGCAAGGTGCCAGTTGTGGTCGGCAAGGGCGCAACTATAGTTGGCTGGAATCAGGGACGTCGTCGTGGCGGAGAAGCTGAAGTTGTCGATTGGACACAGACTTCCTGTCTGCATGGGTCACTGGGCACGAGGGAGGAGCCGGGGGCGCAGCAAGAGGCTCCAGGGGTGCCGCAATGGGTGCAAAAGGCTCCAGGGGTGATGCAGTGGGTGCCACAGGAGTGGGTCGTGGAGGCCGCTGGTACGTGGCACCGAAACGCCCATTCCTGCCCGAACGTGGAGCAGGATGCATCGGAGGCCCACGCGGAAGCAGGGGTGGGGCGTGACCATGGAGGTGCACTAGACCGGCGTAGATGATTGCTGGGTCCTGGAGTCCAGAAGGTCGGCCTCGTTGCTGGAGGGAGGCGCAGGTGGTCACGTGATGGCCGTGGGTGGAGCATCCGCTGGTGGAGAAAGACCCTGCATGAAGAAGTCAAGTGATGACTACACACAGGCCGTCAACGGAGCTGCAACAAAAGGGATACAGACTCGTTGAACACCACATGACGTGACACTATGACACGCCGAGTGGCTATGTCTAGGCAGCGGTAGCCTTTGTGGGAGGAAGGGTAGCTGAGGAACACGCATGGAGTTGAGCGAGGGGAGAGTTTGGGTGATGTTGTGGCGAAGGACATCACCTTGTGCCTCTCATACCCCTACATTTCTCAACAAAATGACAAAGCTGAACGCAACACATGGTCCAATACCATGTAGAAAGGTATGAGAATCACACCACACACCCAATGCGCGCGCGTGTGTGGTGGGCGGGGGGGGGGGGGGGGGGGGGGGGGGGGGGGGGGAGGGGTTATGTCATATACATAGCCATAGTCAATCATGTGGTACAAGGTATCACAACACAAGGAAAGTAGGCTATGATTGATCCTGATAGATCCTTTCCTAATATAGACTTGTACATCGTGTCGAGCTCTATAATTTTGATATAAAGTCTGTCTTCATTTTGAGTTCATATGAAAAAAGCTATGAGTTGTTTTGAGATGTAAGGGACCACCTGACATGTGGGCCTTGCGAGGCAAAGCCACCACCGAAACCACCACTTTTCCTTTTCTTAATTGCTTAGATACTATGTTAGCTTCAGGTTTGTTAAGGGCCAGTTTGGTAGCACTATGCTTTGCTCCACTCTGCGAGATTCCGTACAACACAGCAAAACACCACTACACCTGCCTACTCTGCGCATGAAGCACTCTGGTTTTGCACTGCATGTGGGGAGTGGAAAAAGCCTGTCCCCCATGCTCCTCGTACTCTGCTCCGCTCTGCTACTTGCGGCCCTTCTCCCTCCCCTGCCACTCTTCCCTACTGATTCATAGCCAGCCGACCTAGATTCATGGGAGGAGCATGATTTGCTGGTGGCCGAGCCCGATCCATGTGAGGAGCTCGATTCGCCACCGTCAACCTTGACCCGACCATGTTCTTGCTCTGTGCCGCCGTCTCCTAGAGATGGAGCGATGAGGGAAGCTCTACCACACGGTTTGTGTGGGGACCTAGAGGATCTAGGAGGAGCAACAGGGAATTGCTTGGAATCATAGGGAAAGGGACCGTGGGCAGAGGATTCCTGAAGTGGTTTTTGTCTTTCCAGTGACCCCTCAGAATCCAGGGAAGGCAACCATTTAGAAACGAAAAGGATAGGAGTCCCTGCTACTAAAACTTATTAGTCAAAATCACAGAAAATCATAACAACGAAGAGAGTTATGAAACTTCCTTCTTTTTTCTTGAACAACTCATTTCATTCAGAGAGAGTACAAAGAGTCGAGTAACATAACCCAACTTAAGAGGGGCCACCTCCCACAGACCCCAAACACAAAACCACAAAAGCTCCATGAGCTAGAGAAAAAAGGACACGATCAGAACATGACCAAGGATCCTGGATCCTTGTGTTTGGTTACGTGGCTTAGTCTAGCCTGGCTAAAATTTTAAAGCAGGCTAGCTAGAGCCTGCCTTGAGCAATGCAAGCAGTTGTTGTTTGGTTGCATTGGCTAGTTAAGCCTGTACTAGGATTGCTTTTGTTTGGTTGTCTGGGTTAGCACATGCACAAGCACACTTTATTCCTCTTCATCGGTGCACGCTCCACCGCGCGCATCTCCCCCTCCCCTCCACCTCCTCCACTGCGCCATGGAGATGGAACTTATCGCGCACCCCTGCTCCACCGCGCACATCTCTCCCTCCATTGGGGCTACGCGAGCTCGAGATCTCAGAGATGAGGACGGCGTGGCGGTGCGAGTGGCAAGCTTGGTGGTGCCATGACCGAAGCTATGGAGCAAAGACGCTCACTGGCGGAGGTGAGGGAGGAGATGTGCGCTGACAGTCAGAGCTAAGGGAGCAAAGGCGCTCATTGGCAGAGGTGAGGGAGGAGATGCGCGCCGGCGGCCGGAGCTCAAGGAGCAGTGGCGCTCGCTAGCGAAGGTGACGGAGGAGATGTGTGCGTTGTCAGAGCTGAGGGAGCAAAGGCGCTTGCCGGCGGAGGTGAAGGAGGAGATGCACGCCGGTGGCCGGAGCAAAGGCACTCGACGGCGGAGGTGAGGGAGGAGATGCACGCACGGCCGGAGCTGAGGGAGGAGATGTGCTCGCCAGCGTACCCTCCCCTTCCAATTTCTTGCCACCGGTGGTGAAGATGGTGTCGTGGAGGAGCACTGATAGGTGGGGCCACAAAGTTGTACATGCTAGGCTTAGCTAAAACGGAGGGGTTGGGTGTTTCTAGCAATGCAGGCTGGCTCCCTCTTTTCGGCTTGCACAAGCCTGGTTTGGAGGCTGTCCAGGCAACCAAACAGACATAAGTTGCATTATGGAAGCTTGGCTAGGCTCTAAGCCAGGCAACCAAACACATCCTAAACACCCTGGTGCAGCGACCTCAAGGGAAAAGTAATTGCACGAGGTTCATTCACCTAATACAGCCTCAAAGACTACTCAAGGGAATTGGGTGGGTTTCCGAGTGGTCATCTGACCAAGGGAGCTGGTCTTGTGGGTCTCCACCCATCCAGGAAGTAGTCTGGGATCCCCACTGGGGTTGAGGTTTCCAAATGAGCCCCTGGAGTATCCCATCTAATCATGTATGTCCTCTCCAAAATACAGTGCCCTCTTTCAATAGGACTATTCCACTCCAAGACCTCACCATCTGACCACCCTGACAGATGTTTACAATCAAGAAACCAATCCATATCACCTTGACTGTCATCTCATGTCCATGCTGGCTATCCCTCGGACTATTTCATCTTCATGTATAGATACTGAAAGTGGAAACTGCCATGCTGGGGCTATTGTTAACATTGTAATATAGGATGCAATTCTTAAGAGTGAGTTACATTTAGATTTTTATATGAGGAAACTAATGTATGAAATTATTGATTAGTTTGCTACCTTAACGCTCCTCATTGTTAAAGATATGCTTGAAATACTCAGGTTCTCAGTTGAATTTTTTGCAGTTTGTCAGATGTATTTCTTTTTTTTTTTTGTTTTGTTTTCAGAGTTACTGCTTTAGATGCCTGTGGTAACTATGGATATGCTGGGACACATGCTGGTCTGCTGTATTTGTGGGAATTGTCTTCTGGGAGAAAAGTGACTGGTATACAGTGTTTCAACCGTAAGTGATACGTTACCATGTTTGGATGTTTGATGTCATGTTGTAATGTTGAAACATGCTCTATTCACCGAGGGCCATCTTCATTCTCATCTTTAGTGTACAAATTAAGTCATCTTGACATCATTATTATATATGTTCACTTAACACATAGAGTCCATTCCACATTTATAATGAAACATGGTTGCTAAGCTCTAGTAGATTTTACTAGGAATTAAGTATGGATACCATGGCTATGCTACTCCGTGTTTTTTTCCACCTGGGCATTAATTCAGTGTGCCTGACAATGTTAACCATAATTTCTTCCTATTATGATCTGTTTTGGAATGAATTATTTGTTTGTGGTACAAGTTAGTTCGTTCTAATCAAAGTCGTGCAACCAGGTGAACCAGTCTCCTGTGTTGCTGTTGATTCCAAATCAGGTGCAGTGGCGGTGACTGATGGTGGATGCCATGTATTACTTTACACACAGGACAAGGCACAATCTGATGCCGGAGCAGATGGGCACATACCTGTTTGGGATGAATAAAGTAATCATTGGGGCAAACTAATATAAGTTTTGCAATTGCATATATATAGCTTACACTTTGCTGTGTCACTGTGTGTGTAAGGTTTTGCTCTATTCTGTACTTATTTTTCTAGCACTGTGCAACACAGCATGGATAGTTTGCTCTATGTTGCTCCATCGGCTTACCTGTTTGGTAAGATATTGTAGATGTCTATGTCATCAAGTATGTATCCTCTTTGTGGATAGACGATAGATGCTGAAACACTAAAGGACCACGAAGCATGACTAAAAACTCAGCCAGACTTTTAGGTAAGTGATGTGTAGGCGTTAATGCTAAGCATATGCATTTCATGTGGATAGCACTATTCATCCGAAAGAGAATCCAGGACCTCTTGGTCCTGCATATCAGAATAGGACGAACGAACCGGCCTCCGCGGATATCTTTGTTTCGGAACAAAACAATTAGCATTAGGCTCGGTCAATTGGAATGTGTATTATCCATATGAGAGATCTTCCAATCGAGAAGATCCATCGATCTGAGACGAAGAGAAAGGGCCCATTTTCTTTACTTATTTAGTTAAACCAAGGATTATGGAAACATATAGCAACAACCATTTCATCAGGCATACGTATTTTTGATTATCCGGTGGATTTACACAGTTTCATTAATGCAAATTGTTTGATGTAGTTAGTACTCAGATTATTCGACACTCAAGAATTCTTATTTAGGCAGTTCATATCATCTCATACATAGTGTTTTGATCTAAGATTGCAATTCTTCCATGTTTTCGCAGTAGCATATTGTTCCATGGAGCTAGGGTCCAAAATAGGAATCAACAAGTGTTTCCACGACTCTACTGCCTGACCAATCTTGTTCCACTGAATCCCCTCCCTTTTTCATGGCCACATATTTTTACGGCTAAGGAGTGAGAAATCTTTCTCCTGTTACACAAATGAAATATTTTATTTCATCCGGGAAAAGCCACCTCTTTCTCCACAAACAATGTCATTGTCATTTGATCCAGGAGCCTTCCGTTAGATAGGAACAACTTTGCTAAATACTGAGAACTCTCAGATAGAGTATTAGAATGAAAAGACCATTAATTATATAAGGAAGAACCTAGGTTCTAGCCTATTCCCATTCCTAAATCACTAATTCGTAGTGCTTTTGCTTTTCTTGCGTACTCCTGGTGAACCAGTTGCTAGCCATATGTTTAGGAGGCTTTTTTCTTCAGGTACTGGTACTAAGCCGCTTTCCCATCTCTTCATCTTCATTTGCAAAGAATTCTCGACGTGAAAACACAGAGACAAAGGCCTCATCTTTGAATAGGAAAAAGAATGGATCCGAAGGTCCTAAATCAATTGGCTTATTCAAAAAAAGCATGTGCCCTTCTACGACATTTTGGAGACATTTTTGTTCATAAGCCCTAAGTGATTTAAAACATTTTGAAAATATGTTCACTTATAAAATATGAGACTCTAGCCAAACTACCCCATAACCCTCAAATTAAATTAAAATGTGTTTAATTATTATTTTTAAAAAGAAATATATGCAATTGTTTAAGTCTGAGTGTAGCCGTGTAGAGGCAAAAGTTCCATATGCATGAAATGTTAATTTCTGGCTATGATTAGGGCTGCTTAACCTTTTATTTCATATACGCAATTGAAAATGTGAAAACATGAAAGGTGCAGTATAAAACCTAAATTCCATGGTGAATTTTGATAGGAAGAATGTTAAACTAACTGAAATAACTAGAGAAAATAATTTCTTGAGTCCTTGAAACATAGCAGAAATTGTCAAATGCCTAACCTATTTTCTCCAAATTCTTGTATAGAACTTAACCAAGTGTCTAAATAGAAGTTGAAACCTATACTGCTAGTTGAAATACAACAAACATCTTGTCGAGGTTTAAGCAAGTGTAGGCATTCAAATTCTATGCCAACAAGGGAGGGGGGGGATTTTTTAGTGTTGGCATATGACATTCAACAAGGGGGAGAGTGTTGGCACTTGAGAATCTTAGCAATTGTCTAGGGGGAGTTCAGGTAATACCAACAAAGGGGAGAATTTTTTAGTGTTGGCATATGACATGCAACAGGGGGAGAGTGTTGGCACTTGAGAATCTTAGCACTTGTCTAGGGGGAGTTCGGGTAACCGATTGGTATCAAGCTTGTTGCATAGTCTTTGTGTCTAGGCTTGCTTTAAGGGGGAGTCGCTCTGTTTTCTGTTACTTGCTAGTCGTGTCGAACCGTTTTGCCTCTTTCTTGAGGGACTAGCAGTTTTCGTGCTTTTAGTTTAGAGCTAGTGGTGTTGAGCCCGCTCTGCCTCTTCTTGAGGACTAGCTTGTTCTTGACTTGGCTGCGTCGAGCCGTTGCCCATGTCTCTGGGAACCAAGTCTTTGCTCTTTTTTATCGAGTTTCCGCTCTATGATGAGTTTTGCTCCAATCGTTTGCTGGATCAAGTTTTTGCTCTGATCTTTTGCTTGGTTGCGTTGAGCCGTTGCTCATGTCTTTGGGGACCAAGTTTTGCTTATTTCAAATTGCCTTGTTTTGACTTTTCTTTGGCTTTTTGGGCATTTGAATATGCAATCTTCTTTCTTCTTTCTTTTGTTTCAGTGTTCGTGCTACGTCTTGACAATACACTCATCAAGGGGGAGATTGCGAACATAAGGTTGATATGTTCCCTTATGGTTCGACCCTTTGTGATGAGTGATTGATCAACATGCTCACGGGTAGGCGTGAGTGGACAACATGTCTCTTGGCTGTGTTGTTGTGCTGGTGTGGATCTTAGAGGCAATGATCGATGGCGAGGTGAAGGTCAAGTAGAGACATGCCGTGCTGATGGACAAGGAGTGACGAAGGGCGGACGTGAGGCTTGGACTGACTGAGTGGAGGGCCAGAGGACCAGTTGCAGTAGCTGGCATTTGGCAACTGCAAGCAAGAGCACATGTGATGTGCGACTGCATTGGCAAAGTCGAGACGGAAGACGATGGCGTCGTGGCACCTGGCGGAGGCCGGACACGAGCTTGCATGGGAGATGCAAGTGTCGTCGGTCAAGTCAGGAAGGAAGGCGAAGGCGTTGTGCTCGGTGGAGGCTGGACATGGGTCGACATCGGTGTCAGCAACGAGGCGTGAGACCAACGCTCCGTCTTTAACACGGGTTTGGTAGTTAAGCCTCAGAAAACTACCCGCTATGGTTACCGAGTTTGGGCCTCAAAACTCGAGATGGCCGGTTTCCGAGTTTGGGCCTCAAAACTCAGAGTGGACGGTTTCCAGGTTTGGGCCTCAAAAGGTCTGGCGGGTTTGCCGGTTTGGGTCTTAAAACCTGGCAGAGGTTCCTATGCGGAACGGGACGACGTGTGGCGGCACTGCGAGGCTTGCGTCGAGGTGAAGCTAGCGGTGAGAAAGCGCGGCGGTCGTCGTGACGTCACATGGTGGCATCAGGCTTGCGTCGAGGCGAAGCGACTGATGAGGAAGGCGTGTGACCATCAGATAAAGACCTGATAGACTTGGACTAGAATACCCCTAGGGTTAGCTAGTTTGCTCTTGTATATAGGGGTAGAAGGGGTATAGTGTATTAGGCTATAAGTAAGGACGACACCCCTCATTCTTCCCCGTCCTTGCAGCATTTCATTCCAGACACAATTATTCATTTGTTAGGGCTTTCTTCCTCTAGCTGCTTGCGATCCGAAGAGACGGAAACTTTCCTCTGTGTATTTTGATTTCAGAAAAGGAGACCGTAGTCTCCTTGTCTCCTTGTTGGGACGGTTTGCTAAAGTCTTTGTCGAATTCGCGTTTGTTCATCATGTTCTTCGTTTCCCCTCTTTCGATCTTCCACGAGATTTCTTGTTTCGAGGGATGACTTGAAAATCTGTTTGAACCAGATTGTGCGGCGTCGTAAGAGTCATCTTTCCACTAAAGGGTTTTCTCTAATTCATTACGAGCGCACAGATTGGGCGGATTTCGCATGACATCTTGTTCTTCCTTTTCTTCTCGAATTTCTTTGATTCACCAATTTACAGTTGGGTTCGAGCCATGATCTCTTAGGAGTAGCTCACTAACTTGCTTGTGACACCTCACATGATGTTTGAGCCTTAGAGCTTTTTATTTGAGGGAGATCGGGTCGAATCGGTGGAAGAACAGTGTTGTTTCGGGGGCATCAGGCGCCGACTCCTAGAGCATCGGACGCTCTGTTGCCACGTGTCCAGATCAGCATTTTGAAGTGGCATCAAACGCTGGGCATCAGACGCTCCGGAATCACATCAGACGCTGAGTTTTCACTGTAGCAGCGTCCGATGCCTATGCAGTAAGGTTCTAGGGATGCACTATTCACATCAGACGCGTTTGCGTGAACGCTCCAGCCAGGGTTTTTCTTACCGATCGGTAACCGGTCGGTTTGGTCGGTAACCGATGAAACCGGTCCGGTCCGGTTACCAAACGGACCGGTTACCAAAATTTGAATTTTAAATTTTAAATTTTAAAAATAAATTATGAAAAAATTCTTAAAAATAGTTCATGATTTATAGAAGCTAATGGTGTAAATTTTTTCAAATTTGAGTTCGTTTAGTATTTATTTAGACGTTTAGAAGTTTGAAGAAAAAGAAAAAGAAAAAAATACATAGACGACGGCCCATTAAATCACGAAGGTCGAAAAACATACTAAACACACTCAAATTTGAAAATTTTTGACATCGTTGGATTCTATAAATCATGAAGTATTTTTAGGAATTTTTTAGCATTTTTTTTAAAAAATAAATTTGAATTTTGAAAAAACCGCTCAAACCAACCGGTAAACCGCTCAAACCGGTCGGTAACCGACCCAAACCGACCGGTTTACCGATTCGAAACCGAACAACTGAGGCGTTTGAATTCAAACTTCAAACCGGCCGGTAGCGGGCGGTTACCGGTCAAACCGGACCGGTAAACCGCTACCCGTGGCCGGCGGTTTTGATCGACCGGTCGGTAAAAAAACCCTGGCTCCAGCGTCCGATGGTCCTGGTTCCACGCTGTTTTGGCTGTTGCTCATCCGTCTGATTTCGGATATGCTTTTTGGCTTTTGCATTGGGTTCCTTGACCAGTGTAGTGTCCCGCTGTGTTCCTTGGGAACATCCACCCTATCTCTAGGGTCGTGGACATTACTCAAGTTGGCTTTGCTTTTGGAGTTTGAATCTGGGACAGTGGCTATCCATTCTTGAAAAAGAATTTGAGGCTCTCATTCACCCCCCTCTGGTCGCCCTTTTCGGTCCTTCACATGGGATGCTTCTTAGTTGATCCTAACTGAAGAATAAAAATTAGGGTCTCAGGGATGATTTCTCCTTGGGGTACAAGGTTGTTTATATAGGCCGGAGCGTTGAACGAGAGCCCTCAGATCAAACCAACTTTAATAAACGGTGCAGATGCAAACCCTAAGGTAGTGGGAATCTGACCTGCGAAGCGAGCCCCGAACGAGCTCTGGGCTTGGTTGGCCGGCCTCTGGCCTTGGTCGTCGAGCTACCCTTGGCCCATTTTGGCCCGCCACTTCGCAGGTTGTTCTCTGGTGACTTGTAGATCTTTCTTATGTTAGTTGGTGTTGATTTGATATCTCTTCATTCTGATATTCAAATAGGGCAAACCATATGACCATTTCGATTGTCTCGGCAAGCTCTTCGCAATGGTGCACTCCAAATAATCATTTGAGATACTTTTATTCTGTGCAAAATTGATTATACCTGCAAAACAAGTGAGAGCACCAAAACTCGTGGAATTCATTAGTTCAAACCCCTATACCTATGTTTGGTGATGCAATTAAGCACATATGTAGGTTATGTTGACGATTTAAAATGGTTGTTAACTACCGTCAATAGCGACACAAGTCATTGTTGTAGTCCACTGCCTTTGCTGCTCCTCCACTGTGGGTGCAGTAACCTTGGTCAGTTGGCTCGACAAACCTTGGTGAGCTCAAGGCGAGGGAGAGCACCTGGTCTTGCCTCCTCCAAGCCCAGTAGAGTTTACAAATACTATTCATATTGGTTTCATTGTGAGCATCATCTTGGTGTGTTTGGTTCTTGAGGGAATTTTATTGAAGGTTTTTTCACCTTTTTTATTCATCTAGTTTCATGGGCCCCTTAAGAAAATCCCACAAATACTTGGAAGTCTTTTGCTTCTACTATACTACACGAATGAAAGGTGATTATGTGTTTACTGATGATCTAAAAACTGGAAAGTAAAAGTAAAACTTTGCATGTGGCCGATTTGTACTTTGAGAGACATGGAAGCAATGGTAGGACCTAACTTGTTCTATTGCCTTTCAGTTATGCACTCTATGACACTGATGTATGTCAAGTGCCACAAGAGTTAGTAGAAAAATATTGAGAAGGTGTTCACGACCATACTCCCTCATTCCAATTATGTTTCTGTTTGCACCAGATTTTGGATTTGGTGCATGGGAGTGAAAGTTCTAGCAAGACTAAGTCTGCATTTACGGGCCTGAGTGTCAGGTCTGCAGGAGCTGGTTCCGGATTGGCTAAGTCTGAAGGAGGATCGACCGAGGAAGGTTGCATGAAGCGAAGACTGTTCGTGTCAAGGTCGGAAAAGAACTAAAGACGTATTAGACTCCATTAAGAAAGGAAAGATTGGAGTCTAAGTTATCCTTGTAAAAGTTGTGTCTAATTAGGACTCGTACCTAGTCTCAGGCTATAAATAATAAAGCCCAACCATTGTAATAGGGATCAATGAACCAAACAACACATTTACATCTTTTTCGGCTTCGACCAAACCCTTGGAGTTGGAGTAGAGTAGATTTCGGCGAGATATTCAAACAGGCAGGGCTGCATCGGTTAGGTCCGACCTCCGGTTTGCTTGTAAGTATTGCCACAATTTATATCTTATTTACAAGGCTGCATTGGTTAGGTCCAACCTCGTGCAAATTTGGTATAAACTAGTTATCGGTTTAAATTTAGCTTGTAAGGCTGCATTGGTTAGGTCCAACCTCGTGCAAGCTCGGTATAAGCTGCAAACACAAGGTTGATATGTGCCCTTGTGGTTCGGCCCTTTGTGACGAGTGATTGGTCCACAGGCTCACTGGGAGGGGTGAGTGGCAACATATGTTCTTGGCTGTGTTGTTGTGTAGGTGTGGAGCTCGCAGACAGTGGTCGATGGCGAGGTGAAGGTCAAGTAGAGACGTGTCGTGCCGACTGAAAGTCCTAGTTTGGTTTTGGCTAATTGATGAAACCTATTGGACTAACTCTATGCTTAAGTGTGATTATAAGATAAGTTGGTTCAAGTCCAAGTGGTGGAGCTAGATGGCACTCATGTGATGGAGATAGCCAAAAGATTGTGATCAAGTGCTCCAACATGGAAATGAAGAAAGAGAAAAACAAAATAGGCTCAAGGCGAAGGTATAAACATAGGGTCATTTTATTTTGCCGATCAAGACGCAATAGGGTGCGTGATCTGGTTTAGGATAGATAATCGTACTATAAAGAGGGGAAATCTTTAATTACAATGGTTATCTAGTGCCACTAAGTGTGAATCTCATTTACATATGCATTATGCTTAGTGACATGGTGAGATGGTTGAGATTAACCCTAAAAAATCTTTGTGAAAATGCTAACTCAAGTGCTAATTTGTTTTAATTCTTTTGGAAGAGATAGCACTTGAAAGGAGGGAAAAAATGAGAAGCAATCGCGCTAACAGTGAACCCTCAGCCGGATTTACTTTTGGCCCTAGCCAGATGTTCTGGTAAATATTAGCTCAACTCAGTTCGCGTAGACAGTAAGGTGTTTCTCGGATATTTTTTCAACCCTATCCAGATATTTTGGTTGAGCGCAGATCTAACCATTAGAGGGGAGAACTGAGTATTTTTAGGGGTGTGCTGCCCCCTCCTCTCTCCATTCTTCTTCCTCTCTTGTTCATTTGAAATCCAAAAGGAAGAACAAGCTCTCTCGTCTCTCATTTCTCTCACTCCCAAGGATTTGTGCTCCATTCAAGTGAGAGATTGAGCTCTAGTGTTTGATTTTGAGAGCTTCAAGAGCATCTCCTCCCTCTCCATGCTTGGTGCTCATTCATGAGAGGATTTGGGGGGGAAACCCTAGTGTGTGTATTTGAGGTTGCATATCGGTGGCACTAGGTGTTGATTGTGATTGTGGATTTCTTATTACTCTTGGTGATTGTCGTCGCCTAGACGGTTGGTGATTGGTGAGGGGATTTGATGATTGTATCTGCCCCCAATCAGTGATTTGTAAGGGGTTCTTGAGCCTTCCTTGTGGGAGATCACGAAAGACATTTTTAGTGGATTGCTCGTAGCTTTTGGATCCCCATCTTGTGTTGGTTGTGCGGCACCTGGTTGTGGGTTAAGCATGTGATGCCTATTAGCGCGTGAACCTCCAAGTGGGTGTATCGCTACAACGGGGACGTAGCTTGCCGGTAAGCAAGTGAACCTCAAAGGAAAAATCATTGTGTCATCTTGTCTTCGTGGTATTCATTGGTATTCATCTATTGATCTCTTGCCCGGCTCGGTATACACACTTCTATCACTTGTATTTACATTTATTTCATACTTGCCTAGTGATAGTTTTAGCTAGTTGAGTAGTGTAGCTTATTTAGTTGTAATTAGTTTTGATAGCTTGCTCACTAGTGGTAAAATACTGACATAGCCATTGTGTGTGACACAGAGGTCATAATATATTAGAATTGTGGATTGGTGGCTTGCACTTTTTAGTTGGCTAGAGCAAAACACAATTATCGCCATATTATTGTCTAACTGGTTGCTCTAGTGCTTTGTAGAATTTTTAATTAGGCTATTCACCCCCCTCTAGCCATTTAGGACCTTTCACCGATGGGCCGAGAGCGGTGAAGGGCGGACGTGAGGCTTGGACTGATGGACCAAAGGGCCGGACGACTAGTTGCGGTATCTGGCACTTGGCTTCAACAAGCAAGAGCACATGTGATGTGCGATTGCATCGGCCAAGTCAAGAGGAAGACGATGGCGTCGTGGCACTTGGTGGGAGGTCGGACACGGGCTTGCATGGGAGATGCAAGTGCCGTTGGCTGAGTCATGGAGGAAGGCGAAGGCGTTGTGCTCGGGGTGAGGCTGGACATGCATCGACATCGGTGTCGGTGGTCGGGGCGTGAGAACCACGCTCTGTCTATGATGCGAGTTTGGTAGTTGAGCCTCAGAAAACTACCCGCTATGGTTTCCGAGTTTGGGCCTCAAAACTCAGGGTGGACGGTTTCCAGTTTTGGGCCTCAAAACCTGGGCTGACGGGTTTGCCAGTTTGGGCCTCAAAACCCGGCGGAGGTTCCTATGCGGAATGGGTCGACGCGTCACGCGTGGCGGCACCGCGAGGCTTGTGTCGAGGCGAAGCTAGCGGTGAGAAGGCACAACGATCGACGTGACGACACGTGGCGGCATCCTGGAGCTTCCGTCGAGGCGAAGCGAAGGATGAGAGGGCTAGTGGCCGTCAGATGAAGCCTTAACAGAGTTGGACTAGAATACCCCTAGGGTTAGCTAGTTTGTTCTTGTATCTAGGGGTAGAAGGGGACTAATGTATTAGGACTATAAATAAGGATGGCAACCCCTCCATCCTCCCCATCCTGGCAGCCACCCTCATTTACACCTACAGACTCCACAATTCATCTGTTAGGGTTTCTTCCTCAGTAGCTGCTTGTGATCCGCAGAGACGACAATTCCTCTATGTATTTTATGATTCAAGGAAAAGGGACTGTAATCCCTTTGTCTCCTCATGGGGATGATTCTTGGCTGAATCTTTATGTCAATTCGCGTTTTGCTCTTCGCGTTCTTCGTTTCCCCTCTTTTGATTCATCACAAGATTTCTTGTTTTGAGGGATGACTTGAAAAACCATTTGAATCATCTTCTAGTACTTCATGAGAGTCATCCTTCCACTGAAGGATTTTCTCCAATTCCTCATGAGCTAGTAGATCGGACAGTTTTTGTTTTGGAACGAGTTCTTGCTCCTTTGCCCCCAAAATTCTTCGATTCACTGATTTGGAGTTAGGTTCAAGCCATGATCTCTTAGGAGTATCTCACTAACATCCTTGTGACTCCCCTCACCAAGTTTGAGCCTTAGTGCTTTCGATTTGAGGGAGATCAGGTTGAATCCACGAAAGAACAACACAGTTTCGGGGGAATCAGACGCTGGCATCGTGAGCATCGGACGCAGACTGAGTAGCATCGGACGCTCGGGTGCCACGTGTCCAAGAACTAAGATTTTGAGGGAGCATCGGATGCTGAGCATCGGACGCTCCGTTGACCATCAGATGCATCAGGCTCAGTACATCGGACACTACGCTAGCACTGTAGCAGCGTCCGATGCCGGAACAGTAAGGTTCCAGAAGTGACCTCTTTGCATTGGACACGTCTGCCAGTCTGACATCGGACGCTGTCAGCGTCCGATGCAGGTGATTCTGCACTTTTTCGTTTGTTGTTCGTTCGACTGACTTCAGATTTGATTTTTGGCTTTTGGGTTAGGTTCCTTGACTAGTTTAGTGTCTTAAAAGCATCCACCCTACATCTAGGGTCGTGGACACTACCGAGTCTCTGTCTTGCTTTTGGGTGACTCTCTGGGACAGTGGTCGTTGATTTCTCGAGAAGAAATTTGAGGCTCCCATTCACCCCCTCTGGTCGCCAATTCTGATCCTTCATAAGCTAGTTATCAGCTCTACTAGATCGACAATCTAGTAGATTCATTAAGTTACCAATATTGTTCATTTTAATTTGTTTATTTATTTGCAACAATATCACTGCCCAATCAAGATTGATAGATCTGGCTTTGAGTTTCACTAAAGATCTTTTGTTGCAAGCCTCTGTATCAAGTCAAGATAGGAACATACCAAATACAGGCTCACATCGACTGATGTGTCGATCTTGGTTGTTACATGTTGTGCATTCAAGCTACCTGGCTAGTTATAGATAAATAGAGGATTAACGTAGATCTAATCTAATTTCATGCGTTAAGGCTGTATCCCCAGACCCCACTGTCACTGGAAATGGATTAGGCATGCTCTAGTCTTAGATTTATCTGTGATTAAGATAGATAGGCTCGTTCATGCCTCATGGACCTCTTATCAGATAAATAGCCGATACAGTTACGCTTTCACTGGTAACATACATGCATAGCTTGATTTGTTGTCGATCGATCTTGTATACTTGTTTTATATACTTAGAACACACCATTATTAAGGTTGTCATCCCCGGGATCCCCACTGTTAGCGATGTTTTGAATATATCTAGCGAGTGTATGAAATCGGTCGATGCTTTGAAGGCTACACATGCATGTTTCATATCTTGAGATCTGTTTACCGACTAATCTGGATCGGCTAAGTGAAGGACCTGGATTGCATATGCATGAATCAACTATTTTATTTTAGTTGATATTTAATGTGCCTTCTATGCTGCATAGGAGTTGGCTCTCTAGCCAATTTCCTTTGATCACCGGCTATTTTAGAGCCATAAATCTCGGAACTGTCTGGGACAAAACCGGTAGGTTCCATAATTTGACGTTTTTCTCTCTTCCTTATCAATTGTAGGGTCAAATTGACTGGCACACCTTCGGTCCGTCTTCACCTGGTCTAGCTTGTCCTTTTGAGGCTTAGGGAATCACAAAGTCTCCAGCTTCATGACGTGCAAGAGCCTCCAAGCATGTCGTGCGCGGGTCATGTTTTTGGGCCGACACGCTTCTTGGCACGCCTGGTGGGACCACAATCGCCATCATGCCTGAAAGCAGCAGTCAAATGATTCTTAATGTGGCTTTGAGCGAACTCCCTGAAGACTGGCGTAAGACGATAGAGACAACGACTAAAGAATTCTAGGATGAATGCGTGTTGTCATATGCCAGAGATCAGGATGGGAAGGTC
This sequence comes from Coix lacryma-jobi var. lacryma-jobi, assembly GCA_009763385.1. Lineage (NCBI taxonomy): Eukaryota > Viridiplantae > Streptophyta > Magnoliopsida > Poales > Poaceae > Coix > Coix lacryma-jobi. Next base: position 116,479,511 of record CM019825.1, on the reverse strand, counting down.
TACCAGAAGCACTTTTTTGCCTAGAGTACTCCTTGATGGACAACCTGACCCAAACGATATTGCTGCCCGCAATGCAATGTATGAGACTATCTCCAAAGCTATGAGCACGACGCTTGCAAATCACAATGAGATTTTCTTGAGAAGTCTGACCAATTCTGTGAAAGAAGCTTTAAATTAGAGTTCAGGGTTCAGAGGACCAGTCTACTCACATCCGAACAATGGAAGAATTGAAGCTATGACAACTAATGTCGTATTGCCAAGCAATGGTGGTCATACATTAGCTAGATTTCCTAATCAACAAGGAGGAGGAAACGTGCAACACTCCGTGCAACAGTCGATGGTGGACTACAACGTTAGTCAATCGGCTGCAAAATTTACTCCTAGTGGTAGAAGAATTATCAGTGATTTTAATGCTCCACCTTATTAGGGAAGGGTGGCACCAGGAGAAATTCCCCCAGGATATCATTACGTGACTGAAGGTTACACTTTGAATGCTTATGAGATACCTGGATATCAAAATGTTGGCCAAAGGATTCAAATCATCCACCAAGGGACCCAGAACGTTGGTCAACAGAATTATAACAACCAGAACATGGTGATGAATCAAGTGGATCAACTAATGAGCCATGCGACTGATATGGTGCAGAAGCAATTCGACTTAAAACCAAAGAATTCAACAATTACTTATAAGAAGTCATATCCATCGTGGTATGATCAAGTAGTGTTGCCCCACTATTTAGACTTCCTGACTTTCTCAAATTCAATGGGAGTGGAGCAACATCGACTATGGAACACATCAGTCAATACCTAGCACAACTTAGAGAATTATCGGATGAACCAACATTCAAAGTCTGATTCTTTCCTTTGTCCTTGTCTGAACCTGCCTTCTCATGGTTTGCATCATTGCCCCATGACTCCATCACTGGATGGGAAGATTTGGAATCCAAGTTCCACCAATATTTTTGACTCTGGGATGACAAATAAGGGAATTGCAGATCTAGTCGATCTCAGACAAGGCAATAATGAATCTGAAAGCCACTTCATCCAAAGGTTCAGAGACGTAAGAAACCAATGCTACTCCTTGACATTGTCAGATGTCGAGGTAGTCAATATTGCAATTCATTGTTTACTACCATCGATGAGAGAAAAGATCGGTGTCGACTGTACAAACTTTGGAATGTTGACCAGGAGGGTGGCTATTATGGAATCACAACTCAGGTATTCGTGATATAACAAGCCAACAAGAGCCGCCAATGTTGCCTTCGATTGCAATCTAATACTTGAAGAAATCGAGAGTGAAAGTGAGGAGGAGAGTGACGATGAAATTGCTGTTGTCGATTGGGTATGGAAGCAGTCAGAATACATGCCATGGGCTAAAGCCGAAACGACTCATGAGAACAGAAATTACAGTTTTGATGTTAATAAAGCTGACAAGATCTTTGATTTCTTGCTTGAGAAGGGTCAGATCAAGTTAACAGGAAATTATAAGATGCCTTCGACTGATGAAATTAAGAAAAGGAAGTACTACAAGTATCACAATTTGCGAACACAAGGTTGATATGTGTCCTTGTGGTTCAACCCTTTGTGATGAGTGATTGATCAACAAGCTCACCAGGAGGGGTGAATGGACAACATGTCTCTTGGTTGTGTTGTTGTGCAGGTGTGGAGCTCAGAGGTAGTGGTCGATGGTGAGGTGAAGGTCAAGTAGAGACGTGTCGTGCCGATGGACCGGGAGTGGTGAAGGGCGGACATGAGGCTTGGACTGATGGACCAGAGGGCCGGAAGACCAGCTGCGGTAGCTGGCACTTGGCTTCAACAAGCGAGAGCATATGTGATGTGCAATTGCATCGACCAAGTCAAAATGGAAGGCGATGACGTCATGGCACCTGGCGGAGGCCAGACACAGGCTTGCACGGGGCAAGTGCCGTTTGTCGAGTCAGGAAAGAAGGCGAAGGCGTTGTGCTCGGCGGAGGCCAGACATGCATCGACATCGGTGTCGGTTGTCGGGGCGTGAGTCCCATGCTCCGTCTTCGGCGCGGGTTTGGTAGTTGAGCCTCAGAAAACTACCTGCAACGGTTTTCGAGTTTGGGCCTCAAAACTCGGGGTGGACGGTTTGCAGGTTTGGGCCTTAAAACTTGGGATCGCGGGTTTCTGAGTTTGGGCCACAAAACTCAGAATGGCGTGTTTGCCAGTTTGGGCCTCAAAACCCAGCTGAGGTTCCTTTGTGGAATGGGACGACGCATGGCGGCACCGTGAGGCTTGCGTTGAGGCGAAGCTAGCGGTGAGAAGGCGCAACGGTCGTCGGGATGACACGTGGCGGCATCCTGGAGCTTGCGTCAAGGCGAAGCGAAGGATGAGTGGGCGCGTGGCCGTCGGATGAAGACCTGACAGAGTTGGACTAGAATACCCCTAGGGGTAGAAGGGGAAATATGTAATATGCTATAAATAAGAGAGGCACCCCTCCTCTCTATCCATCCAGGCAGCCACCCTCATTTGCATTACAGACTATACAATTTATCTGTTAGGGCTTTCTTCCTCTAGTTGCTTGCGATCTGCAGAGATGGCACAATTCCTATGTGTATTTCTGGATTCAAGGAAAGGAGACTGTAATCTCCTTGTCTCCCTGTGGGAGATTTTCGCAGAAATTGTTTGATTCACATTTTGTTCTTCACATCTCTCTTTGCCCGTCTTTTGGTTCTTCACGAGAATTCTTGTTTTGAGGGATGACTTGAAAATCTATTTGAACCATCTTCTAGAGTGAGAGGCATCTTTCCACCAAAGGATTTTCTCTAATTCCTCACGAGCTAGTAGATCGGACAAATTTTGTTTTTGAATCGCGTTCTTGCTCTCTTGCCCTGAATTTCTTTGATTCACCGATTTGCAGTTAGGAGAGAACCATGATCTCTTAGGAGTAGCTCACTAACTTGCTTGTGATTCCCCTAACCAAGTTGGAGCCTTAGTACTTTCAATTTGAGGGAGATCCGGTCGAATCAGTGGATGAACAACAATGTTTTCGGGGGCATCGGATGCTGACCCGAGTAGCATCGGATGCTCCGTTGCCACGTGTCAAGACCTAAGTTTTTAAAGCAGCATCAGACGTTGGGCATCAGATGCCTCATTGCTGCATTGGACGCTCCGGGCTCAGGGCATCGGACGCTGAGCTAACACTGTAGCAGCGTCCAATGGCTATGTAGTGAGGTTCCAGAATAGTCCATTTTGCATCGAATGCGTCGGACGCATTGACAACGGATACTACCAGCGTCCAATGTTGCTGACTCTGCACTGTTTGTCCGTTGCTCGTCCGTCTGACCTCAGATTTGGTTTCTGGCTTTTGCGCTGAGTTCCTTGACTAGTGTAGTGTCTCACTGTGCTTCTTGGAAGCACCCACCCTATATCTAGGGTCATGGACGCTACCAAGTCTTGGCTTTGCTTTTGGGGTTGATATTGGGACAACGACCATCTATTTCTTGAGAAGAAATTTGAGTCTCCCATTCACCCCCCTCCGGTCGCCGTTTTTGGTCCTTCACAATTCTTTCAATCATACTACTAATGAATGCAGGATATTCAGAGAGCTCATTCAAAGGGCCATCGACAAAGGCAGGATAGGTGTCAATAAGGACAAAGGTGAGATGGGCATAGAAGGGCATCCTTTCCCTATTAACATGGTTGCAACATTTGTCGAGAAAGGGAAGTTCAAAGTGCTCACCTCTAAAAGAGCCCGAAGATCTGGAAGCATTGATGCTGGGAAGCAAATATCGGCTAGAGAATACCAAGAGATGAAGATGAAGCAAAAGCAGTTGGATAGCCGATATGATCAGTCCAATACCTCTAAAGTTGGTGGGATGCGCAAACGGCCTACTACTTGAATTTCGTTGAATAAATGTCAACGATAGAAAGAGAAAGACCAGCTGCAACGAGAGATGGAATATCAAGAGTGGTTGAAAAAAGAAGAGTATAAGCGCTATTGTGATGAAAAGAAAAGGATAAAAGAAGATAATGAATCTCATTGGCATTGTCCTTTCTTCAGATATTGTTGGAATGAAGGTTTGAAATTACCTACTCTCAACAATTGTCCTGAATGCAGTGATCAATACTGGAAGCGAGTACAGGCAATCTACACTACGCCACAATGCTTAACTGCAGCGGGCGATTTTGATTTACCGCAGCGGGCAAAGGCGTCCGCTGTGGTGCTAAGGCCACGGTTAATCGTGGCAAGTACCGCAGTGGGCGCTTTTGCCCGCTGTGGTAAATACATTAACCGTAGCGGGCAACATAAAGCGCCCGCTGCGGTTAATCGATTTACCGCAGCGGGCGCCTAAGGATGCCCGTCGTGGTTAATCATTTGAAAAAACAAAAAAAAGAAAAAGCCCTAGATAGACCCGCTGAGCCCATCCACGGGCCCGCCGAGCCCATCCAGGGCTGCATCGCCGCCGCACCGGATCCGGTCGGTCCACCGCCGGATCTGGCCGCCACGGGGTGGATCCGGACCATCGAGAACCCGAGCCGCCACCAGATCCACGCACCGCCGTTGAGGGCCGGCCCATGGAGGCCGGTGCATGCGCCACCATGGAGGCGCGCCACTGCCTCCTCCTACATCATGGAGGCCGCGCCCCGTGCCGCCGTGGAGGCGCCCCACTGCCTCCTCCTATGTTGTGGAGGTCGCACCCCGCTCGTCGTGGAGGTCGCACCCCGTGCCGCCATGGAGGCGCCCCACTGCCTCCTCCTATGTTGTGGAGGTCGCGCCCCGCTCGTCGTGGAGGTTGGACCCCGCCGTGGAGGTCGCGCGCTGCCCGCCATGTTGGTCGGACCCGCCGTGGAGGCCGCTCCCTGCCCGTCGTGGAGACTTCACCCAGCCTGCTGAGGAAGAGAGGGCAGGAGGGAGAGAGAGAGAGTTGGGGAGCAGCCTGGGAGAGGGAGAGGCTGAGAAGGAGACGGAGTGGGAGTGGAGGTGAGGGGCGGTGGGGAAGGCGGCGCAAGAGGAGAAGAGAAGGTCGTGCGGCGGCTGAATGAATGAGAGTCAAACCCTAGCGAACACGTATATATAAGATGGCTATTGGGCCTCGTCTTGGGCTGTTTTGGGCCTCAGTATTTTCCGTGGCGGGCCTTATAGTATGCCCGCTGCGGTAAATCGATTTACCGCAGCAGACATCTTAAAATGCCCGCTGCAGTAAATAAATCGATTTACCGCAGCGGACATCTTAAGATGCTCGCTGCGGTAAATCGATTAACCGCAGCGGGCATCAGAAAATACCTATTTACCGCAGCGGCTGCGGTAAATCGATTAACCGCAGCGGGCATCAGAAAATACCTATTTACCGCAGCGGACATCTTAAGATGCCCGCTGCGGTAAATCAATTAACCGTGGTGGGCAAAAGTTGGCCGTCACGGTAAATCAAAAGTGCCCGCTGTGGTAAATCATGGGATTTATTGCAGCGGACAAAAAAAACGTCTGCCACAGAGGGCAAAAGAGCAACGCTGCGCATATTCATTTTTGTAGTAGTGCTAAAACCAACCGCCGATCTATCCACGAGCGTATGGATCGACACTTAAAAATAGGGAGTGTCCATGATCGACTCAGAGGAAGAGTTGCCGATCAATATGTAGTTGATCAAGACATAGGCCACCATAAGGAAAGTGAGTATGTTTGGCAAAAAGGTCAATGGTGTTCGTCAGAACTAACCAAAAGTTAGAAAAGAGGGTTCAGTCTTGAGGAATGGCGAGCTACAAATGATAGAAAAGAAACCCAAAATCTGACAAGTCAAGCAAACAACCGACAAAGGCAAGAACAAGCCATCGACTAAAATAGCAACAACTTTTATGTTGCCTGCCGAATTCAGAGCTACAAAACAAGATGAAGAGGAATCAGATCAGTGTTGACGGTAGATAACTCCTATTTTAAACCGTTAACTGACCCCGATCATCTTAGTCTTTAGATCATTGATCAATCATTTAGTTTAGAGATAGCCTAGACAACCAAGAGCTCCACCATCCAAGGGCGTCGCTAGAATAGAATTATTAGAGTCGAGGGAAGCTCGGATTCTGGATCTAGTCAAGAGGAGCTAGGTAATTAGCCTTGTCTTCTCTCTTGTATCAACATTGTTCTTCTAATTGTTCTTCTAATTGTCTAATTGTCTCCTAGTTCATCATCTTTGTATTCTAATTGTGTTCTAGTTCATCTTCTAATACCTCTAGTTCATCTATGTGTTCTAATCTAGTTCTAATTACCTTTCTAGTTCATCCTAGTGCTTCTAATCTACTTCTAATTGTTCATCTAGTTCTTATTCATCTTCTAGTTCTTGTTCTAGTTGATACTTGTCATGGCTTGTTACTATTTCGTGTTCATAATTATAATGTTCATCATCTACTTTGATTATATGTCTAGCATAGCTAGGGTATCTCTATGCTTATGCTCTTGTTTGTATAGCGCTCATTCTGTCGATCGCGGGGTGAGTGGTCAACATTGTGTAAGCGTGGTGCTTATACGTTATTTACCTGCGAATGCACCCTATATTCCGGGGCAACAAGTGGTAGTTCGCGAGGGTGACTCTTATAGCCTCGTTGAGTCCTATGTAGTCCACTCCCCGAATATAGGACAAGTAAGACCTGGTCACCCGGAGGGGACAGACTCTGGATCTGATCCTCCATGCGTGATGTCTCCTTGTAAGGAAAATGGACCTCAGACCATTTAACTTCAGATTTTGGTGTTTGATGAACAACATAATCAAATTGGACTAATGCGTTTGCAAGTGTTTGTTTTGTAGTCCAATAGGGTGCAAATGTGACTTGGACAAAGGCTATGTGATGATCCGATGATCAACACCTCAAGCAAGATATTAGAAGCTTAGTAGAAGACCCTCAAGATCAAGCAAAGTCCAAGGCACAAGAATGGAACCAAGACGGCACAAGAAACCGCAAAGAACTAAAGAAAAAGGAGTGACCGGACGCTGCTTTGCACTAACCGGACGCTGACCCGGATGCGTCCGGTCAGTACCTCAAGCCGACAGCGCCACGTTCGCGTGACCGGATGCTATGAACGAGTTGCGATCGGACGCGCCGAAGCAACTGTTCCTCAGCGAAACTGTGTGACCGGACGCTATGTATACGATCGGACGCTGAGTCCCAGCTGAGTCCGATCGAATACAGAGAGGTTCCAGAGGCACGAAAATGCGATCGGACGCGTCCGATCGTCTGCGACCGGACTCATGCCAGAGTCCGATCAGTGCCTGTGCAGGCTGGCAACTAGTCGTTGTGAGAGACCGGACGCGTCCGGTCAGGACGTGACGAGCATCCGGTCGATGGCAGAAAAGCCCATCTCTTTGCCCAATGGCTCTATTTGGTTGGGGCTCTATAAATACCCCCATGGCCGGCCAAAAACATGGGGTTAGAGCTCAAGGAAGTATACCAAGTGCATAGACACATATTTAGTTGCTCTAGCCACCAAAGTGCTCAAGTGATATACTCGGTGATTAGTGTATGTGCTTTGCGAAGTGCTTAAGCTAGTTAGACCACCGTTTTGCGCTTGCTCTAGGTGTTAGGCCTAGTGTTTAGTGAGGTTGAAAACCTCTCATCTACTGGTGCTTGCGTGCACCGTTGCTCTACATCGGCGGGGCTTGTAAGTCTTGCGAGATCACACCAACCACGTTTGTGGTGTGGCCGCCTCCGTGTACCGAAGGGAACAAGGCCCGCGGCGCTTCGGCCGAAAACTTGATAGTGAAGATGGCGGGGAGCATCCGGGAGAGGCTTTGCCACGAGTGGTTTAACCGGAGACCCACTTGCGCGTGGGGAAGAACCAGAGCTATCCACGGAGTTACCCGACCGGGAGCTTGGCCCTTGCGAGGGGCTCCAACGAGGACTAGGGGGAAGCTTGCGCGCTTCTCGATACCTCGGTAAAAATACCGGAGTCGTCGACGGGAGTTTGCATCTCTATCACACTCTTTAAGCTTCCGCATTTACATTGCTACCTTGTTCATGTGCTTTACCTTTCCTAGTTTATATGCTAGTTGATAGGTTTGGAAACTAGGTTGCATAACTCCTTTTGCGGTAGAGATAGCAAACACACATAGGAAAACCTTAGTTGCACAAATAGATAGTTTACTTTCTTACATAGGTTTTGACTAGGTGGAAATTAGAGGCCTTAGTTTAGAGTAGAAGTTTTAAGTTGCCTAATTCACCCCCCTCTTAGGCGTCACGGTCCTTTCAATTGGTATCAAAGCGGGTTGGCTCTCTTGTGGACTCTTGGCTTAATCGCCTTCGAGCCGACGCCCCTAAGAGAGGTTGGGATGGATACCTCTAGGCCTCCACACTTTGACGGCACTAACTTCCCCTACTATAGTGCTAGGATGACTTGCTTTTTAGAAGCCGTTGATCTAGGTGTTTGGAGAGTCACCCGCGACGGGATGAAACCCATTAAGAATCCCGAAAAGCCTACCGCGGGTGATGAAAAAGAAATTCATCTTAATGCTAGAGCTAAAAATTGCTTGTTTGAATCTATTAGCATGGATGTCTTTAACCAAGTTTTTACTTTGCAAACATCTCATGAAATTTGGTTAAAACTACATGAGCTCCATGATGGTACAAGCAATGTACGTGAGCAAAAACATCACCTAACTAAAACAAGCTATGATTCCTTTAGAATGAATGATAATGAGCTTGTTCGTGATATGTATTCTCGGTTGAATCTAATTATCAATGAGCTCCATTCTATCGGAATTACAAAGCTAGGTGATGCGGATATTGTGAGGAAGATCATCTCTGTACTTCCAAAGAACAAGTATGCAACCATCATCACCATCCTCCACAACATGGAGGACTTGAGCACCATGACCCCGACCATTGTCATTGGCAAATTGGTGGCATTTGAAATGTCACGCAAGATGGGTCAAGAAGAAGCCACTTCATCAAGCAAAGGCATTGCTCTCACATGTGATGAGCACAAAAAGATGAAGGGCAAGAAGCAAGTTGAGATAAGCTCAAGCTCCTCAAGTGAAGATGAAGAAGAGGATGATGATGAAGAATCAAGTGATGATGATCAAGCCTCCACCTCATCCGATTCCTCCTTAGATGAAGAAGAAACAATCAAGCTCATGAAAGGAGTGAAGAGGACGATCCGCAAGCTCAATGTCAAGGGTGTGCCCATCACAATTGAAGATTGCCTCTTCACTAATCAAAGAAGAGAGCAAAGGAAAAAGGGATGCTATGGATGTGGCAAAAGAGGGCACTTTGTGCAAGATTGTCCAAAACAAAAGCCCACACCCAACAACAAGAAAAAGAAGGGATGCAAGGCCAAAGCTCTCACCACCATCAAGACATGGGATGATTCATCAAGTGATGATGAAGCCCATCACAAGAGGCATGGCCGCAAGCACTCATCATCAAGCTCCTCGTGTATGTGCCTTATGGCACGAGGTAACTCAAGCTCTATCTCTAGTAATAGTGATAGTGACAGTGATGATGAGCTACCTTCTTATAATGAACTTGTGCAAGATAATCTCAATTATGCTAAAGCTTGTACTAGTCAACAAAAGAAAATCAATGCTTTAAAAGAAAAAATAGATAGCTCTCAACAAGCCTACAATGCTATGCTTGAACAATATGAAACATTTTCAAATTTGAATGTTGAGCTATCTAACAAAATTGAGAAACTTGAGGCTAGTACAAGCACATGTGATAGCACAAGTAATGATGAGCAACTTGTTAAGAAAAATGAAAAATTAAAAGCAAAGTTAGCTAGCACACAAGATGCTTACAAAAGTTTGCTTGCTAAAATGAAAATTATGTGCAAACATTGTGATGAGCTAACTAACAAAGTTGCTAATCTTGAAACCATCGGAGCAAACCCCATCGAGGCACCTAAAATTGAAAAATCAATCTTTGATATGCCTAAAAAGGATGCCTCTACTTCTTGCATTGACTTACTTGATTTAGACTCACCCATATGCAAACAAGCTTGTGTTGAGAATATGATTGTAGATTCATGTACACAAGAAGTTGCAATGGAAAATGAGCTTCTAAGGCAAGAAGTGGCCCGCCTCACCATGGACTTGACTCAAGCAAAAGGCAAAACAAAGCAAACCCGAACTCATCAAGATAACACCGTCAAGGGAGTGAAGAAGCTTGATGAGGAGCAAACCGTGGTTTGTTATGTTTGCCACAAGGAAGGCCACAAGTCCTATGAGTGCAAGGTGAAGCATGGGGGAGAAAAGAAGAAAGAGAAAAACAAAAAGCAAACAAGCAAGCTCTCCAACACCTACACCAACAAGGTGAACAAGAAGGCCACCACACCTTATCTTTTGAAGAAAAAGAAGATTGACAAGGTGGTGGCCATCAAGGTGAACAAGCAAGCCAACAATGGGGCCAAACGTATTTGGGTGCCTAAGGACATCATCTCAACCATGAAGAGCACCAAAAAGGTTTGGGTCCCGAAAGGGAAGTGAGTAGTCAAGTGGTCTTCGTGGAATTTGGAGACTTGGCAAAGGTTGGGTGCATATCATGGGGTGCATCACATTGGATCATGTCATTGCCAAGTATGTTAGTAAGTACTATGGACCCAAGTTCCCCCTCCCATGTTAGGTAACTAGATTCAAATTCTTGCAATTACTTTAGCATCTAGTTCCTTCTTTGCCTATGTTTGCATTAGTATGTTCATATCTTTTGTCATGCAAATTAGGCTTTATCATATGGTAGTTTTGCTCGGTATCACTCACATTCTTAGAGCAATTCTACATGGTCTTAATTGGTTAGAAGCACGGCACATAGCTTCTTTTAATTTTTATTTATCTTATATGTGCCAAAGTCCAAATTTTAGATAAACTACCCCAATTACCATCTTCAATTGATGTCACAATTCTTGTAATATCAATATGGAAAATGGTAGTTTGACCTTACAAGTCAATGTGCATGTCTCCTACAAGTATTTCAAACTTGTATGCACACTTTTAGGGGGAATCTAGTCTACAATTTGGAAGCTTTGAGACTAACACTACTTTCAAGATTATCATGTGTGTAGTAGTCTTATTGCAAGGAAAATGGAGTTCTCGGAGACAAGCATCATGTGTGGTAATAATCCAATTGGCATCTACATATGGTATTCCTAACCGACATCATTATGTTGATTTCAATTGGATACTCTTATATGCTTTCTCCATGCATTATATAGATTAAACTCCTTTGTGCTTTAATTTGTCGGTTATGCATATGCTTTTGACTTACATCATATGTATGCATATACTTAGGGGGAGTTTTAGCTTATATAATGTTTCCTCTCTTGAGCTTTAATGTCTTCCTTTTTGGTGTTTGATTCCAAAGGGGGAGAAATGTGTAGGGACCAAAATCAAACCCCAACTAAAATAAACAAAATAACCAAAATCAAATTTTCAAAAATTCTATGGTTATTTTCTTGGGAATGGTTCAAAAAGAGAGGAAGTGATTTATGGAGTGAGGGGGAGTCTTAATCCATAAAGTCACACAATGAGACTCTATGGCAAGGGCAAGATATGTTAGATTAAGTATATTTCAATGTGGTATCTTTTAAACATCATATGATCTTGCCTTTGCATTGCATCCTAGCAAGTAGATTGCATTTTAAAATTATGTATCTTTTAATTTGCTTGCTTTGGTCGTGTTGTCATCAATCACCAAAAAGGGGGAGATTGTAAGGAAAATGGACCTCGGACCATTTAACTTCGGATTTTGGTGTTTGATGAACAACATAATCAAATTGGACTAATGCGTTTGCAAGTGTTTGTTTTGTAGTCCAATAGGGTGCAAATGTGACTTGGACAAAGGCTATGTGATGATCCGATGATCAACACCTCAAGCAAGATATTAGAAGCTTAGTAGAAGACCCTCAAGATCAAGCAAAGTCCAAGGCACAAGAATGGAACCAAGACGGCGCAAGAAACCGCGAAGAACTGAAGAAAAAGGAGTGACAGGACGCTGCTTTGCACTAACCGGACGCTGACCCGGATGCGTCCGGTCAGTACCTCAAGCCGACAGCGCCACGTTCGCGTGACCGGACGCTACGAACGAGTTGCGATCGGACGCGCCGAAGCAACTGTTCCTCAGCGAAACCGTGTGACCGGACGCTATGTATACGATCGGACGCTGAGTCCCAGCTGAGTCCGATCGAATACATAGAGGTTCCAGAGGCACGAAAACGCGATCGGACGCGTCCGATCGTTTGCGACCGGACTCATGCCAGAGTCCAATCAGTGCCTGTGCAGGCTGGCAACTAGCCGTTGTGAGAGACCGGACGCGTCCGGTCAGGACGTGACGAGCGTCCGGTCGATGGCAGAAAAGCCCATCTCTTTGCCCAACGGCTCTATTTGGTTAGGGCTCTATAAATACCCCCATGGCCGGCCAAAAACATGGGGTTGGAGCTCAAGAAAGTATACCAAGTGCATAGACACATATTTAGTTGCTCTAGCCACCAAAGTGCTCAAGTGATATACTCGGTGATTAGTGTATGTGCTTTGCGAAGTGCTTAAGCTAGTTAGACCACCGTTTTGCGCTTGCTCTAGGTGTTAGGCCTAGTGTTTAGTGAGGTTGAAAACCTCTCATCTACCGGTGCTTGCGTGCACCGTTGCTGTACATCGGCGGGGCTTGTAAGTCTTGCGAGATCACACCAACCCCGTTTGTGGTGTGGCCGCCTCCGTGTACCGAAGGGAACAAGGCCCGCGGCGCTTCGGCCGGAAACTTGATAGTGAAGACGGCGGGGAGCATCCGGGAGAGGCTTTGCCACGAGTGGTTTAACCGGAGACCCACTTGCACGTGGGGAAGAACCAGAGCTATCCACGGAGTTACCCGACCGGGAGCTTGGCCCTTGCGAGGGATTCCTTGCGAGGGGCTCCAACGAGGACTAGGGGGAAGCTTGCGCGCTTCTCAATACCTCGGTAAAAATACCGGAGTCGTCGACGGGAGTTTGCATCTCTATCACACTCTTTAAGCTTCCGCATTTACATTGCTACCTTGTTCATGTGCTTTACCTTTCCTAGTTTATATGCTAGTTGATAGGTTTGGAAACTAGGTTGCATAACTCCTTTTGCGGTAGAGATAGCAAACACACATAGGAAAACCTTAGTTGCACAAATAGATAGTTTACTTTCTTACATAGGTTTTGACTAGGTGGAAATTAGAGGCCTTAGTTTAGAGTAGAAGTTTTAAGTTGCCTAATTCACCCCCCTCTTAGGCGTCACGGTCCTTTCACTCCTGCATATAAATATAAGTTATTCTAACCATGATTGCTAAACATAATTGCACTAATTGACGTAGTCTGTGACCTATAATTAGAATCATATTAGGAAGTTAATCTGTCTCTTTCTATTTCTAGTTATGATCTAACATTGGATGAGAATGCTCTATTGGAACTCTTTACGGTTTACTCTCTTCTATCTTATTTATCTTATTTATCATTTATGATTGATTCCTGTGTTGAGTAGATCTAGTGGAACTCTTATCGTAATCATACATGTGTGTGTTATAGTTGTAGATGTTTGTCCTGTCACTCTCTTAACTTAGAGGTGGACGACAACAATAAAAATAACGATACCTTGGAGACTCTCCTAGGTGAAATGCTACAACAGATGTATTTTATCTGTGCGCTTGCAGATAATCTCATTTCATATTTTATAAGGGCATGATCATAAATACAATCCATGTCTCTAGTGTCGCTGCTAGTGGTGACAGCCTAGCGCTCAAGGTAATGTTGTTAGATTTGTCTACCTACATTTCTGGCGCCGTTATCTGAAGTGATGGTAAGAGATGTCAACAATGAAGAAGTAGCCATAACTCAATGTGTTTTCCAAGTAAAGGATGCTACCTTTGGGAAGCCTGAAAAATATTTACACTTGAAAGCCTTATACCTGAAAGGTTTCATCGACGGTAAGTCATTGACCAAGATGTTAGTTGATGGAGGTGCAGCTGTCAATCTCATGCCTTACACTACTTTTTGGAAGCTTGACAAAAGGATAGAAGATCTATGTCAAACAGACATGAGGTTAACAAATTTTAGTGGAAAATCCTCAAACACCAGAGGAGCGATCTGTGTAGAGTTGACAATTTGCAACAAGAGTTTGCCAACGACTTTCTTCGTCATTGATGCAAAAGGCACATACAATATACTTCTTGGTCGAGATTGGATTCATGCCAATTGTTGTGTTCCTTCTACAATGCACCAAAGCTTGATCCAATGGATTGGTGATAGAGTTGAAATGGTTTCAGCGGATTCATCAGTTAGTCTCGCATACACCAATCCAGATGAATGGAACTTAAATGAAATTGGATGTTTTTCTGGCAAGCTTCATGAGGGAGATATCATCGAAGTCTTTGATGGTGATCAACAGCCGATCCAAGCAGTCGACTCTGAAAGTTTTTATTAATGAATTATTTAAGCAATGACAATGAGGACAGGATGGAAAAAGGGGTTACATCGGCTGATGAACTGGAAACAGTAGACATTGAACATAGTGATAAACCAAGGCTGACGTGTCTGAGTATGAGAAAGATCATCTTAGTATGTGGATGAACATGTTATAGCCGATGGTTATAATACATCAGGCCTGAATAGCCGATACGAGTGTATCGCCTTGAGCAGAAAAAATAAAAGGGCTTTCATCAAATAAAGAAACAACTGATGCAGCATGCATCGCCTTTAGAACAAAATATATAGAGAAACAGAACACACAAAATAAAGCTTTGACCAAGCAGAGTTGTCATTTTCATAGAGCGAGTTCACAGATTGGGTCCATCTATATTACATTAATCAAAGAAAACATTGTTAACAATTTCCTCCACGGAGGAGGTTTCCGTGATGGCATCAACATAGGGAGCGAGCTCCTCCACCAAGCCAATGAAGTTTGGATCGATGCGCTCATTAATGAAAGAGGGGAGAAGGGAATCTGTGATATTCCATCCTTCACTGAGCTGAGCAGTGGCCAATGCATCAGCCGCACCAGAACGAACACCATGAAGAGCAATTTCTTGAACACGGGTTGGGACACCTTGGAGATGCTCCACCATGTTCTCGTCGTGAGCATTCACAACATTGGTGACCGCAGTGACGGCTAGGAGCAGAGTGTCCATCTGCGTTTGGAGGCCTATGAATTGAAGAATGACAACTCAATAACAAAGGATCGATTGAATATTGGATATCATAAGTATCCAATAAACAGGATTGCGGATCAAACAACCAATTTTATTGACGGTTCTTTACACAGATGTTATTAACAAACATATTCATGGATCAAAAAGCAAGATGTGTGTTGATTAAGATGGATCCGGTCCAATGAATGAGCCGGTTCACTATTGGCACAAATTGCTGATATACAAGAAGCGAAGAATCAAGACGAAAATAAGAAAATTACTGGCGATTGCGGTGTCGGATTCTGCCAGCTGTTGTTTGACCTTGGCGAGCGCCTCCTCAGAGCCTTGAAGCATCGTCTCTTTGGCTGCTAACTCCTTCTCTAGGCGAGTTGTCTTCTTGCATTCCTCTCCATATGCGTCCATAGTATTCCTCCACTTGTAGAGGAAATTCCACGCATCATCCCTATTGAAATCAGCATCCATTCCTGGGGTTGGCAAGTCAGGCTTGACCGCTTCATCTGCTCGGACCTCTGCTATCATCGCCATCTCCATTGAAGAAGGATTACTATAAGAGTCAACCAGGATTGGCTGGCTAGGACCTTCCTCGTGAGCACGGGGGGCAGGACTGCTAAGAAAGAGAAGGAGGTCAGCAAAGATAGATTGGGTATAAAAGGGGGAGTTTCAGATTCTATCCTACCTGACCCGGTGACGGCGGGCCGGCTGGTCGACCTCATCAGAGATCCCCTCGAGAGTGTTTGTTGTCCGCCATTGCTAGGGTTTACTGTTGGGAGGAAACAATTTCTGGATTCGAAAATTAGAGATGAAAGACGAAGAGTCGTGGACCTATCTTGGAACCGTCGACTGTATTTATAGCCAATAAGGTGAAGAGGTGCCGCTCGAAGTTAGTAGAGTTGTTTCAAACAATGGACTCGAGGGGTTTCGTTCAGGTTCCACACGAAGTGGATCGACTAAATCTACCGATAAGAGTCTTTGCCATTGCAAGTATCAGCTAAATGAGGCAAACCGATTAGTTTGCTGACAAGAGTTGTCGGTGTTTAAGTAATATTAGAGGTGGTGTTAAACAAATTAACTATAACGTCTATCAAGGGATAACCAACAAGGAGAGAGAGGATTTTCTCCTACACAGACAAGAATTAGACAGTTGAGGAGTGATTGAGAAAAAATAAAACTGCACATTCAGGACAAATTGGCATCATATTTACAATTATTCATTCTCGAGTACAATCTACGAATGCAGACTCTATCGATTACGCGAGCTGAAGATGTTTTCTCGGCTATCATCTCTACCGCCGATCTGAAGTCATCAATGGCAACATCAATATCCTTATTGTCTGGCATGATCAGGTTGAGTCCACCTAAATCCTGACTAGTGTAAACTTGGGCAGCAACAAGAACAGCAGACACACCCTGACGAACGCCATGGAGTGCCACCTCATGAACTTGGGGATAGATGTTCTCTATGCGCTCGATGACGCTCCTCCAACGAGTGTTGACTTTGTCAGTAGCAACAGTGCTAATTGCTTCAAGAGCTTCCAACTGTGCTGTCAGAACTAGGAAAGGAAGGTCATTCAGAGGATAACTAGAAAATTAAAAGGCAATGGATGAACGATCAAAGGACTTACTGTTAGCCCTCACCTGAGCAGCTTCTGTCTTCTCTTCAACGACAAGAAGGGCGGTCTGAAAATCCTTGAGAAAGATTTCAAGCTGGCCATTTTCTTTGGTGGCCTTGGAATAGAGATCTCTTGCAATCAGCAACTCCCGATAGAACCGACGCGCATCTTCTCCGTCATAAGAATTCACCGAGTTCCTTGAGGACTCAAGTGCTACCGATTGTGCATCAACTATCTTCGCCTCGACATACTCCGCCACAGGTATAGCCAGATCTACTATTGCTGCAGCCGGCTGCTTTACTTCTTCCTCGGCTACTGGCGCCAATGCCGGTAGAAGGATAGCGTTAGCATCAGAGGAGTCTGCTTTGTCCCTAAGCATTGGCCTTGGGTGGGATCGTTCGCCCCTATGAGAGATCTCCCTGTAGATTGGCAGATTCAAATAAGACTGGAGGTGAATTTATAACTAAATATGGACTTCAATCTCTACCCCATCGCGATGAGTCAGCGCCTATAGGATCGGAAAGAGTTAAGATCATCCGTCGATGGTCGCTTGCCATGATTATCACGATTTTTGTTGCTACTAGCCATTGGAGAAATAATCTTTGGAGTCACCACTAGGGAGTTTCTACTGTTTGAAAGAGGAAGAGGAAACCCAGGAAAGAGGAATGACAGATGGATCTGAAAGCAGAGAGTCCCTTAGTTTTTTATAAGAGTGGGTGTTGCCCTAGGAAACGAAGGGTCTCAGTTGCGATGAAAAAAGGGCACATATTACTTCACCAACTTGATTCATTAATAGTCAACATTGGTAGTTCGGTGAATCGACTATTTTGCGAAAACGAAGAATCATGAATTTTCAGAACCGGGTGATGATTGGATCGACTAAACAGATCATTAAATAGAATTGCCGATTCAAAGTTCGGTGAATCGACTGTTTTGCGAAAACAAAGAATCGTGAATATTCAGAACCGGGTGATGATTGGATCGGCTAAACAGATCATTAAATAGAATTGTCGATTCAAATAAAAAGAGACTATATTGCTCTGATTAAACTCAAGATACATATTATGACAAATTCTTGACTTTATAAAGGGAAAGGAAAATTCGGTACAAGATAGAATCTACATATACTTCCTTGAAACCAGCTAGACAAAGCCTTCAACTGGAATACTTCTTCAATTACAAATCTATCCTGGAGAAGAGGTTGGCATTGCACAGGTGATCTTATTTTTCATCTCTCCAGGAAGAAGAAGAAGGTGCCAGACCATATGGAAAACCTCAACGTAGGATTGGACAAAATGGAGGTCCTCACACAATGGTCAGACAATTAAAGGGGTTTGGTTCACCTCTCAGAATGACCCCAATGGGCAAGAGGTACCCTAGGACGAAGAGAAAACTCGTATCACAAGAGTTCTTCTACCTGCATCCCTGGATCATCTTGCCTATGGGGGACCCAAGATGAGAAACACGGTTACCCTTTTCACAAGAATTCTTCTAACTACAAGGAATCTGAGTGCAAGGCATTTGCCATGGTGGATCTAATAGAGCCAAGATGCCTATACGAATGAAATGCAAAGAGGACATGGTAAGAGTCTAGGGTTCGAAGGAAGCATTGAAGAGGTATATATAGGCCGAAGGGAGCCTAAGGGGTAGATTTTTGAGTGCCCGTGATTCATATATCTATTGGCTCTTTAAGAGGGGGAAGGTAATCGACACGTGAAGAGCTCCAGAGGACCCGTGAAAATATGTAAGTCACAAGGCGACGTTTCCCTGTGACTATACAGAATCAGAAGGAAGAAGCTAGAAGACGCCAAGGAGGAAATAGGACCATAATTTCAGAATAAAATTAATTTTATCCCAAAATTGGGGGCATGTGTTTGCACCAGATTTTGGATTTGGTGCACGGGAGTGAAAGTTCTAACAAGACTAAGTCTGCATTTACGGACCCGGGTGTCAGGTCTGCAGGAGCCTGTTCGGGATCGGCTAATTCTGAAGGAGAATCGACTGGAAGGTTGCATGAAGCAAAGACTGTTCGTGTCAAAGTCGAAAAAGAATTAAAGACGTGTCAGACTCCATTAAGAAAGAAAAGATTGGAGTCTAAGTTATCCTTGTAAAGTCATATCTAATTAGAACTCGTACTGAGTCTCAGGCTATAAATAATAAAGCTCAACAATTATAATAAGGATCAATCAATCTATTAATAATAAAGCCCAACCATTGTAATAGAGACCAATCAATCAAATAACACATTTACATCTTTTTCGGCTCCAGCCAAACCCTAGGAGTAGAAGTAGAGTAGATTCCGATGAGATCTTCAAACAGGCAGGCCTGCATCGGTTAGGTTCGACCTCCAGTTTGCTTGTAAGTATTGCCATGGTTTATATCTTATTTGCAAGGCTGCATTGGTTAGGTCCAACCTCGTGCAAATTCGGTATAAACTAGTTATCAGTTTATATTTAGCTTGTAAGGCTGCATTGGTTGGGTCCAACCTCATGCAAGCTCGGTATAAGCTAGTTATCGGCTCTACTAGATCGGCAATCTAGTATATTCATTAAGTTACCGATATTGTTCATTTTAATTTTATTTATTTATTTGCAACAATATCATTGCCCAATCAAGATTGACAGATCTGGCTCTGAGTTTCACTAAAGATCTTTTGTTGCAATCCTCTGTAAAGTCAAGTTCGGAACATACCAAATACAGGCTCGCATCGACTGATCTGTCGATCTTGGTTGTTACGTGTTATGCATTCCAGCTACCTGGCTGGTTATAGATAGATAGAGAATTAATATAGATCTAATCTGATTTCACGTATTAAGGCTGTATCCCCGGGCCTCACTGTCACTGGAATTGGATTAGGCATGCTCTAGTCTTAGATTTATCTGTGATTAAGATAAATAGGCGCGTTCGTGCCTCATGGACCCCTTATTGGCTAAATAGCCGATACGGTTACGCTTTCACCGGTAACATACATGCATAGCTTGAATTGTTGTCGATCGATCTTGTATACTCGTTTTATATACTTAGAACACATAAGGCTGTCATCCCCGGATCTCCACTCTTAGCGATGTTCTGAATATATCTAGCGAGTGTATGAGATCGGTCGATGCTTTGAAGGCTACACAGGCATGTTACATATCTTGAGATCTGTTTACCGACTAATCTGGATCGACTAAGTGAAGCACCTCGATTGCATATGCATGAATCGGCCGTTTTATTTTAGTTCTTAGTTAATGTGCATTCCATGCTGCATAGGAGTTGGCTCTCTAGCCAACTTCCTTTGATCACCGGCTGTTTTAGAGCCATAAATCTTGGAACTGTCTGGGACAAAACCGACAGGTTCCATAATTTGATGTTTTCGTTGTCAATTGCAGGGTCAAATTGGCTGACACGCTTTTGGTTCGTCTTCACGCGGTCCAGCTCGTTCTTTTGAGGCTTAAGGAATTTCAAAGTCTTCTGCTTCACGAGCTGTAAGAGCCTCCAAGCGTATCGTGCGCAGGTCACGTTTTTGTGTCGACAGTTTCTATTCCTTTTTTAACATGAAGGTTTAATTCCTCTACAGGTGTTCATGGAGATGAACGTGCAGGTGAGGTACGCATTGAACCCTGATAACGAGATACTAGAGATCCCACAAGCTGCATCCATGTCCAAGCAGGTAATATCTCTACAACAGCTACTGACTTGGCAGAATTTTCTGTTATTCGCAATCATGTGCGATAACCAGGCATCATGCAACTTCTTCACTCCTTTGCAAGGGTACTGCTAGATGATAAAACTAGAGGAGTAAAATTGTATTATTGCATAAAACAGAATGCATGCATAGTCTGCAACTGATACAATATATTTTGGTATTTAAAAAGGGCAGCACAATAGCAAGGTCTATGGCCTAAATTTCACATCTAAGGCTACAGAACCAGAGTAATATAGTTAGGACCCCATCAGAATTGTATCCAATAAGAAAAAAATACACTCAAATTCTCATATAAACTTGTGTTGTCAGAAGTCAGATCAATCATCATGAAGCCATAATCTCAAATTTAATCAAGTTTAGAGCATCTCCAACAACTCCTCAAATGCACTTGGTATTCTTATTATTTTGGTAAAAACACCAAAATTGCTCTCCAACAACTCCTTAAACCTAGTTGCTAAATTTCTGACTTTCGAAAATCCCGTCCTCGCGGGGCGTATCCCTCCGCGCGCGGTGTGGACTTGGCATCGCAACTTTCGCGCCTGTCCTCTCCCTCCGGCGCGCCCGATCCGCCTCTCCCATGCGCGCCAAAGTTTCCTGGGCGATCGATCCTTCTCCCTCGCGCGCAAAGAAAAGAGATCGGCAGTCCTCCAGCGCGTCACCTGGCGCCACCACTCCGACCTCACCGACGGCCTCGAGCAAGGGGTACGTACCTTGCGATTGCGTCGCGTCAATGACCACCGTCCCGTCCCGTCCGCCGCTGTGTCGTCCCACTAGTCTCGCCGGTGACTCCCGTCATTCCACGCTAGCTGCTCGCGCGAACCCAATCGGTTTCCCGACGAGTGCGTGCGTGCGTGTGTATGCACGCGTGGTCACCGGGGCGTGGCGGCACGGCGAGGACGGCACAGAATCGAGACTCGAGATGTTTCTAGCGAACGATCAATCGCAGCTGGTGTCCGGGCGTCGACTAACATGGCTGTCTTCTTCTCCGTGGTGGTGGTGGTGGTGGTGATGATGAATTGATGATCGCGCGCGCCAGTACAGGTGGACTTGGTGGGGGGATACTACGACGCCGGCGACCATGTCAAGTTCGGCCTGCCCATGGCGTTCACCGTCACGATGCTGTCGTGGAGCCTGATCGAGTACGGCGGCGACGTCGCGGACGCCGGCGAGCTCGGCCACGCGCTCGAGGCCGTCAAGTGGGGCACCGACTACTTCATCAAGGCGCACACCAGGCCCGATGACCTGTGGGCTGAGGTATGTAAGACTAGCAGACTTCAGTTACACAAACTGAACCGCGTCGTCGATCTCATCAACTAGCTGGCTTGATTTTACCAAGTTAGAATAGTAAATTGTTGGAGATAGGTCTTTTTTTTCACTTGCCAAATAAATTACCAAGTTGCTAAAACTCAAGATATACCGAGTGATTTTTCCAAAGTTGTTGGAGATGCTCAGTTGGCTAGCTGCTATATGTGATTTTATATCCTAGCTTCCCTAAATATCAAACTAAAGATGTATCTGTTTCTTTCTCAGACATTACTGCCTCCTGTTTTTGGTGTTATGCTCTCATAGTGTGAATGCATATGCAAACCAGGCAGGAACAAAACAATGGGCTGAACATCTCCCATCTATTAAAAAAATGCAGAATTAGTAAGGGTAATGAGCAACTGACATATGAAAACATACAACCAAAAACTCTCCGCGGCAACCCCTTCAGATTATATGCACGCCTTTCTCAATGCTTTTTATATTTTGGGAAGGCTAAGGCAACAACAACATTGTAAAAAGCACTTTTGAAGGTTACCTGTCGCCTGCTTTTGATGGCTCTAACTATATTTATTTTAGAGGCAACAAAGAATTATATTTTTATCCAAATATAATATTTAGTAAAATGTTACTTCTATGTCGGTTTTATCATGTGAAGTACTAGCAAAGATTTACTGGAGCGATGCAAGGGTGAAACTATGTGAGGAGTAGATGATATCAAGGTGGACTCCTTTGTTGCAGGAGCTTAGGGTCACTGAAAAGGTTATTAAACCTCTCCTCTGTCAAAATACAAGTGCTTAGTATTTGGCTAACATACAATTGTAGCATGCCCGGTTACAGTGGTGCGCGAACCAATTCTTTCCCAATCTCCCCTACTATTCCTTGCAGGTCTTCTCTTTTTCTAAGAAGGCCTTGTACTATTTATACGTATATTCCTTCGTTCGAGAAAACATGCAATTTTAGTATAGTACCATGTTTGAGTATATTAAGTTTAAACAATTATAGATAAAAATATATTGATATTTATAATATCAAATAAACATCATTAGATTAAGTACGAAATGTACTTTTATAGTAAATTTATTTAGATTAAAAATATTAATACTATTCATTAGAAATGAGGTCAAACGTGAAGTACTTTTCAGGACACGGAACTCATAGTTGCATGTTTTTTTTATGAACGGAGGGAGTACGTACCACTACTGTACTAATTTGTTGTCGCGACTATATGACAGGAGTATACTCCTATTTAGGATTTCATTCTCTTAGCACATATGAAGAGTTGAAAACACTCACAATATAGACTCTATCATATAGTCTGAGTCTATTTATTACCTAAAAAATATCGTAGACTTAGAGTCTAAATAAGACTTGAAGTCTTAGTTTTTCTACCTTTCTCTTCAATTCAACAAAATACTATAAAATAAGAGAATAATAAATAGGCTTAGAATTTATGGTAGAGTCTGCATTGTGAGCGTTGTTAGTGGGTTCAATATGCAAATTAATTACAAAATATATTCTTGATCTATAGCTTAGGACAAACTCATTCTTCACGTTTCTTGTTTGCTTTCTGGAGCTAGGCTAATACATACAGCCTTCGGCAGGCTGTAGCTAAACTATTAGCTCTCGTATACTCCCTATATATTTAAATCTCTAATGTTTTTACTTCCCGGACAAAAAAACAACTTTGACTAAATATATATTAAAAGATATTAATATTTATGATACATAATTAATTAGTATCATTAGAAGGATATTTGAATCTAGTAGATTTTTTAAAAAAATAATTGGAGATACAAATATTACTTATATTTTCTACCAATTAAGTTAAATTTACGGTATATATATAAATGACGACAGTTATTTAGAAACGGATAGAGTAATAATTACCTCATTTGAGACCAACCTTTGGCTATCACAAAGTTTTTTATTTTTTATGCATAAGCTGATTATAAATTTACAGTCTACTTTTCTCTTCTCTCTCATTCTCTCATCTATCTCAACATTTAGCCTATTTAGACTATCCGCACTCACGTTCCTCTATTTTCATCCTCTATACTGCCTGGTCATCAAGATTCTCTCCTCTATACTCATTTCTCTCGCATCCATCCATCCTCTATATCATCCTCTATCTACTACGGGTCCACTTATCACTTTATCTAAATATATCCATGAGAGATCTAGTTTTGAAGAATTAATTGTAACAAATTCAATAGTGCAATCGGAATTTAATTTGGGTTTTCAATTTGTGAGATATAGCATTTTTTGAAACAAAATTGAATGGGCCCACGCTGTACTCTCTCCTCTCCCTCTCACGCGAGCGCTGCTTCCTTCTCCGCTATCTGCTGTCGCGTCCGCTCGCTTTACCGGAGACGCGTGCGTAGAGGAAGAAGTAGCGCCTCCCGCTGCACCTGCCTCCGCTGCGTAGTTTCCGCCAAACGCGTTTAGCGGATGCGTTGCCGTATGCCGGTGCGGACGGTCTTAGATCCCTCTACTATACTTGCTCTTACGTGGATCAAACACCTAAAATGATTAACTGATGTCGATTACGGGCCGTTTGGCGCAGCTCCAGGCCACTCTGGGCTCCGTCATGTTGGGGTTTATTCCCACATCGGGTATCGATGGTGGGGGAGCACAACATATAAGGCCTGACAGTTCTCACCTATTAGGCTAGTCTTTTGGGTTGAGTTAGGCCCAGTCCTTGATATGTTGTAGCTCCGGTGGACCTGGGCCTATGGGGAGCGCAGGCTCGTAACGAGTCGGGCCGGCTTTAAAAGCCAAGCTTGAAGATCGAGAACTCGGTGGTGACCACCGGTCCCAACAAGTGGTATCGGAGCCCAAGGTCAGAAAAAGCTAAACCCGATAAAAAATCTCGGATGTCACGACATGGCGGGGGCACTCCGATGTGTGACTACGGGGAAGATTGTTGGGGTTTAGTCCCACATCGGGTATCGATGGTGGGGGAGCACAACATATAAGACCTGACAGACCTCACCTATTAGGCCAGTCTTTTGGGTTAAGTTAGACCCAGTCCTTGATATGTTGCAGCTCCGGTGGACCTGGGCCTGTGGGGAGCGCAGACTCGTAACGAGCCGGGCCGGCTTTAAAAGCCAAGCTTCGAGATCGAGAACTCGGTGGTCACCACCGGTTCCAACACGCCAGTCTACCATTCTAGAATACACTATAAGAGATAGCATACGGAGCTGGAGCTGTTGGAGCTAGAAATCATGGCTCCGCCGACCACCAGCTTCTCTTTTTCGATTTATCTTTCACCTCCGAAATTAAAACAACGCTTCAGTGACTGGGAGAAGGAGCTCGAGCCTCCAAAAGTCATACCAAACAGGGACCTACAGGTTGAAGGAATGCTATTAGATACCGACATATAAGGGTAGCTGTAATAGTTGGTTTATAAGCTAGCTCTGAGTATACAGAGAGAGAAAAATTAACTTTTAATTAAGAGCTTGGTTTATACACACATTTTAAGATCTCATAGGAGGGTGTTATGTGGACCTAATCATGTTAAGAGTCTTGTTGCTAAAAGTTAGTACTATTAGAAAGGTTGGATTATTAGAGCTAGTAGCTGACTTAACCATTGCGACTATCCAAGCTACCAAAATATTACCAAATTTACAAAGGAGACTAAAATAGTGCATCACGTACTATAAAGTGTTTCCATGCGAGCTGTGGTTGAAGTGGATAGTGCAAAAATTCTACTACTCTCTCTCTTTCTGCGCAGTATATATATATGAGTTTCGTCAGTTTACGTCATTTCGTTGAAATGCAACAAGTCACAATAATGGTTGAGAAACATCATACATACATAGCGGCTGGCAAGAGGTCAATTTAAGGTCGCTAATGACACTGGAAGAAATTAGTATTGACAAATTCACTAAAATAGCAGTAATAGTACTAAGACGTCTGTTTGTGTTTCTGCATCCATCATATATATTATATTTGTTATTAAGAGCCTCTAGATAGGTGGGGGCGATCGCAACTCACAAGTCACAAGTACAGTAATTTAAACCAACAACCGTGACGTTGTTGTCGTCGCATTCGCCGCAAGTGCAATTAACGACCGCATCTTAGTTCCTTGATTTCTCAGCCCCAATGGGTGATGGAACGTGCAGTTGCGACTGCGACTGCGACAAATTCTCAGTGTGGCAGTTGGAAGGTTTGGCTCCAAGCAGTTGGAGACGTATATTCCTGACCAGCAGCACCTGAAGTCGACGCGGAAAAATGCCGATACAGGCAACACCAATTATTCAGTGCTAGTCACAAGCAGACGTATACAGGACTCTTACTAAGCCCTTGCTGTACGTGTCCCTTTCTTGTTAGATAGGTTTATTGAATTGTTAGGTTTATTGATGTGTTAAGAGCAACTCCAACAGTTCCCCATCTCAGGTTGCTATTTTTACTTCTTTTGGTAAAAACAGAAAAAATCTTCTCCAACAGTTCCCCATCCGAGGTTGTCATTTATCCCAAGGTGGGAAAAAGAGCCTCCGCACACGCATATATGCGCCGGCTCCACTAAACAGCGAACGTTCACCAGATTCAAATCTGGCGAACGATCAGACAGCTCCCGCAACTTTCCTTTTTTGGCAAAAAAAATTCCGCAACTTTCCTTTTTCTGAAAGTTTTTTATTTTTAGAAAAAATCATAATTTTTTTGAAAGCTACAAAGTTATATGTATAACTTATATATACAACTTATAAGGATAAGTTATATGAAAAATATGAAAACACAAGAGTTATGAAAATATAACTTATTTATGTACAACTTATTTTTTCGCATAATTATATATGTTTTGATTTTTTTTTCTAGTAATAATTTATGTGTACTAACTTATAACATAAAAATTATGTGAGAAACTTAAAAACTGAGGAGTTATGAAACACAACTTATTTACATGTTATGAAACAAAACTTATGTATCGATATTATTAAACACAAAAAAACAATTAACTTATAATTATGCCGAAATTTCAAAACACAAAAGTTATTAAATATAAAGAAATAAATTAACTTATAACTTATGTCAAAATTTATAAACACAAAAATTATTCACACACAAAGGAACAAATTAACTTATAACTTAAAAAAAACTTAAGTACAAAAGTTATCAAACACAACTTATAGATAAGTTATTCTATCCAACCTGTGTACATAAGTTATTCAATACAACTCGTGTGTATAAAGTTGTAAGTTACAAGTTAATATACACATAAATTGCTATTAGAAAAAATCTTCAAAACATATGCAAGTGCGATCTAGTTCTATTCGTCTCGTTATATAGAACACATAAGTGCAAACGAAATTAAAAATAGATACACCGTTCAGAAGTTATAGCATGCTAAAGTAAATGTTTTGTTTTTTTAGTATGACATCAGCATAATGAGAAAAGAAGCAGAGATGCTACGTGGACGATGGAGGGTGGAATGCCTGTACAGGAAGCGGATATCGTTGCGACCGTCTGGGTGTGCAAACTCAGCGCGCGGGACCGAACCAGAAAAGGGAACGGAAGCTGCACGTGGTTGGATCGTTCGCTACAATCAAAATGGATGAACGCTCGTGTTAATAGAATTGGGGTACACATGCAATGTAACGAAACCGGTCTGTATGCACGAAATATATTCATAATGGTTGAAAAAAAACAGAAAAAGAAACATTCGCAACTGCATGCGGACCACCAACCGCTCGATTGGAAAAGGAAAAAATAATCATATTTTCTCTAGTACGTGTGTGAGTGCATGCGTCCAACTGAAGCAGGGGACGGACCGTTCGCTTAACTCGAAACGAGTGAACGCACACTGAAATAGATTTGGGCCGCGGCGCATTCCTCCGTATTAGAAAAGGTGGAAGGGCATAAATATGATTTTGTTTCTGTCTCAGGGTTCCTGATGTAAGTTTTTAAGAGGTGGAAGGGTATGAACATGATTTTGTTTCTGTCTCAGGGTTCCTGATGTAAGTTAGATCTGCGTTTGGCAAGTGAATTATAGAAAACTATTGGAGATGAGCTCTTTTTTTACTTGGCATATCTTTTTAGGAATTGGCAAAATACAAGATTTGCCAAGTAAAATACAAGATTTTTATGAGGAGAACTCGACACTCTCGTACCCAATAGCTGCAGTTGCATGAGGCACTCGATCTATTGCAATCTCGGGATACAGAGACACAACGGAAACTATTAAAATTAACAAGCACCATAAACTTATAGCTCAACAACGATCAGCCCACCGACGGCACTAGCATCAAAGTCATCAGAATATAGAGGACCTGCTTAACTTGAGTAGCATATGGTCCTTTTGTCAAAAAAAAAAAAAAAAAAACTATGCCACCACAAACTCGACTTCTCTCGTTCAAAAGGACAGGAATTTCCTTCTTGTTTTCCTAACATCGCGTTGCAATAATTAAGCTAGCAGTAGCAGTGATGCTTCCATATTTTTGGTCACCTCTCAGTTGGAGCAGGACATGTATATATCATTCATATAGAATGGATGAGGACTGGATCTTTTATTTCTACTATGGCCCTCAAGGGCCTCAGATCCAAAGAAAGATTTGTTCTATGCTTCATATGTGTACAATACGACGAAGTGGTCACAAGTGAACTGGTATGTCAGTATGTGTAAATGAACAAACTAAAGCGCAAAACGACAAGTAAGGCTTGGAAAGCGACCTCGATCGGCTTCATCATTTGGAGCATATTATTGTAAAATATAGGCAACCAATGAGCGCTCTACTCGTTGATCTGCATCATGCATATGATAAACAAGGCAGACTATCAGTGCTAGCTACTAGCATGATAGACTAGTAGTAGTCCGTTACGTTGAATTGCATTATATTGGTTTATTAATTAGCAGACATGAAATACCAAATATTATTGCGGCGTGCGTGCGTGAGCAACAATATATTGGTTTAGTTAACGTATCTAAAGTTGAGTTTTACTAAACATGTAGATAAAAATATTATTGTTAGTTTATGATACCAAATAAATATATATAGTATAAAAATATATCTCACCATATAGATCTGATGATTCTTATTTGATATTATAAATATTAATACTTTCACATATAGTTAATCAAACTCAAGAAACTTTAAGTACATTGGCACTGTGTTAGAGTGTATCCGTTTTTAAAGGAGGAAGTATTGTACATGAAGCATGTGTCATGTCAATGGATGGATTGAATAAGATACGTATAGGGACGTACGTGGACTACTCTAATGGCGCGCGTGTGGTAAAGTAGATTATTGCATTGCCATCCAGTTGTAGTGGTCAAAGGTGCGTGCGTGACACCTAACACTAGCAGGCAGCATGCCTACGCAACTGCATATAATTGTTGCTCGGCCTGACCGCCTGATCGACCATTATATTCATCATTCGACCTTCTTTGTCCTTGTGGATAGGCACGGCCTGCAGTAGGTACGGTGCCCAAGCACCGACGAATATATATACTGGTATAATATTTGTACTTGCACTAGAATTATTACTCGTACTAGATAGGAACGCATGCGCCATGCATGAACATGTTGGGTGTGAGGTGGCTGCTAGTGCCTTACAGAGAAGCTCATATCAGAAGAGACCAACAGGGTCGTTGTTGCCTAGATTCCATCATCAGCGGAGCCGTGCCGTGCCCGTGCCCCCTGATCTGTGGCCACGTCATCTTGTTTAGCTTAAAAACTTTTTACTCATCACATCGAATGTTACATATATATAATATAAACTAAAAAATAATTAATTACACAGATTACGATAACTTTACGAGATGATTTTTTAAGTCTAATTAGTTCATGATTTGATAATGTTATTCTAAACTACTCTAAGTTTTTTTTCAACGACAATCGACACTTAGAACTAGCCCATCTCCAACTTTGTCATCCATCATTTGAAAACCGAATCGATTTCCATCGCTAGGTGGCATGAATACTATTTTTCATACAATTGTCATTATTGTGACCTAACTCACTTGGTTTCTATAAAACACATGTTAGTTACAATAATCTTATGTTGTCATTAATCACCGAAACTCATTAGGGGCCTAGATGCTTTTAGATATTGTGCTACAATTGTATGTTTTTCTGGACGGAGAAAGTATATCAGGACAAGCCCCTCAAATTATTTCGGGGGTTCCCTCTCACCTTTTTGCATCATTCTGGTGGCCACTGGATATACAAACAATTTTAAATAACAAGTAGAAATACAATTATGGATCTTTTACTATGAACCAACAATGTAAATATATATAGAGTAAATTTTACTGACTTTTCTTGTACTTGTCCCATTATCGTCTAAATCCTTGTAATTCTAGATTACACATTTAGCTCTCTAAACTTATCCTGAGTTCTCACTTAGGTCTCACCACTTTCAAATTGCACATTCAACTCCCTAAATTTATCTCAAGTTCTCATACTGGTCTCAATACTTTCAAAATACACACTCAATTTTCTAAAATTGTATTACTCTACCATCCTGGTCCATCCTCTCCCCCCCCCCCACACACACAATGTGTAACGCATGTGCTCAACACAATCGTGCGGCCACACTACATCCATCCACCTATAGTGCAGTGTACGAGGATCAAGACATGTAGAGGGAGCTCAAGAGGGATGTGTAGATCGAACTTCCTAGGACCTATGTCACACCCAATTTTAAGAACAAAATTGAATGCAATAACTCATGTGTGCCCAGAGATCAATCACACACATAAGCCACAAATTAAGGAGTACCATCACATATGTTTATTACATAACGAATATTATTCAAAGACTTTACATAGCAGCGGATAAATAAAGTATCTCTCGCGGTAGCTCCATCACAGGGAAGATGACTGGTTGACAGCAAGGCTAGAACTCTTCAGGGTAGTCGTCATTACCATAGCAATCTGTTACCCATCCGGGATTTTTATCCAAGTAGAAAGAAAATAAACAAGCATAAGTACATCTCGTACTTAACAAGTGTAACATGGGGTTCATGAGGCTCAAAAAGGCTGACACTGGTTAAACTGCAGTAGCTTTTATTTGGCGACATTTTAACATCAAGGTGAACATATATGAAGGCTTAAAACCCAACCCACATGATCATAATAACTGAAACATAGCAATAAGGTAATCAACATGAGCAACATAAATAAACAACATATAACAACTAAGTCTGTGAGTTTTCTGGGCCGCTCGTATCCGTGAGCACGGCTGTTATAACAGTTTATTTAACTCTGCGCAGAGGTGTACACTTTACCCGATGAGTCGTGATATCCAGATGCCCGGGTTAATTACTCCCATAACACTTCCAAGGTGAGTGGGCAGGATACACGCAAAGCCTTTCAAAGGTTCGTCTAACAAGTTAGGGCCGCTAGGTCTTAAGGCAAGGGGAAGAAGGGTCTCCCAACCTTACGGCAACGCAGGCAAGGTGAAAGTAGCCGCCCTAAATCCAGCTCGTCAAGCGCCTTATGCGCCCTTTCGGGTAACCACTAACAAGCTAGAAAAGGTCCTTATACTGAGCTAAGGTCAGAGCCATATAACCCTCATGGTTGCACTGTATGTCCCAGCTTTTGCTGACAGGAGGTCCTAAACCATGTTGCTAAAAAGATCAAGTTTTATTCACCGTTATTAGATCATGTTTGGTTTTAAGTAAAGCTCTAGCAAAACTCTACCCATATGCATAGCATCCCAAGGTTAACAAGGTAACAGGTCAACAATCTAGGATAACTAGATAGGAGATCAAAATTAGACACATGCATATGAATTTAGATGCTTCATGGTGAATAGGTCAACAAGGATGATCCCATGCTATACTTGCCTGATTCAGAGTACTCTGGTTGATCCTGGTTGTCGAAGTAGGGCTCCTGATCACCGGCGTATGTCTCACCGTCTATACTCGATTATCACATCAACACACAAACATCGGGACACAATCATGCAAAGCAAACAAGCTATAATTAGAACATTACACCAATCAGCAAGAAAATAATATAAAAGGTTTGAAAACAGAAAGTACGATCTACTACGATCACATAAACGCGAAGATCACGAAAAACGGAATTATAACGCGAAAGTTATGAACTAAACAAGTTACAAAACCTTAATTAGTAGATTAAACTTAACTCCAATTTTAATTACTGAAAACAGTAGATATTCTTGTACAGATAGATAGATCTTTTCAAAACGAATCTAACGCAACTTGAACGGACTAAATCGGACTAAAAACGTAGAAGTTATAAGCATTTAAAACTGGTGGCAAAACTGTAAATAAACTGAAATTGATTTTGTATTTAAAATCGATTTAAACAAATTATCAGATCTGGCTGGACTGCGCCTCAAATAGGACAAAGCGCAGGGGCTCAAACGGAAGAATTCACAGACTCAATGAACAGGGCCATTGGGACCGCGGGTTTAGACCTAAAAAGGTGTAAGGTTCTTTTTGTAAAACAGACAACGAAGGGGTATCGAGCTCTGGTGTGCGTCGGATCTGAGATGAACGCTCGGGATTAGATCAGGGAGGGCCGGCGGCGCTTTTCGCCGGAGAGAAAGAAGGACGCGGCGGCTCCACGGCCGGAAGGCGGCGGCGCGGCTCGGGATTCCGCTACCGAGCGGTAGAGACCTTGGGAAAAGATCCAATCGAAAGAGGAGCTCGAGGCGAACTCACCAGTGGTGTTAATGGCGTCGGAGAGGTCTCGGTGACGGCGGGTTGCACAGTTTGGCGGACAGCGGCCTCTGCAGAGCGACGGCGAGCGATTAGAGCACCAAGACGAGGGGGAAAAAGAGGGGAACACACTCGGTTAGCTTCGAGAGATCAAGGGGAAACTCGAGGTGCCACTTACAAGCTCGGAAACTCGATGAATCGTCGGGTTGATGGCGGCGGAGATCTTGCGGCGTGCGGAACTTGTCGCGGGTGCAGGCTAGGGCACGAGAGCTCGAGCTGTTTGCGTGGGGAGAGGCGGCGGGTTCCTGGGGACCTTATAAGAGGGTCGGTCCGGTCGATTTGGCAAGCGAGGACGCGTAGCGAGGATGGACTCGGTTCCGGTCATGGAGTCCGAGCCGGATACGAGAGGGAGAAGGAGCGATGGGACGCTGACAGGAGGGGTCGAGCTGTCAGCGAGAGCGGGCGCGGGAGCGGCGACCCTCGGGCGAGGCTGGACCCTCGGGCGAGACGGAGAAGGCTGCGCGCACGCGAGGCTGGACCCTCGGTCGAGACGGAGACGGTGATGCTCGCGCGAGGCTGGAGCCTCGGGCGAGACGGAGACGGCGATGCTCGCGCGAGGCTGGAGCCTCGGGCGAGACGGAGATGCGCACGCGAGTGCATCGCCGAGGCTGGACCCTCGGCTCAGCGCGGGGCTGCGGCGCTGCGCAAGGCTGCTGGGCCGGGCGACGGCCCACGCGAGCGACGGAGAGAGAGGGGAGAGGGGAGAGGAGAAGCGGGCCGGCGCAAGGGAAAGACCAGGCCGGCCAAGCTGGTTCGGGCCAGAAGGGAGAAAGAAGGAGGAGGGAGAAGGAAAATTGTTTTCCAATTCCGATTTGATTTTTTTCAAAAGCATTTTCAAAACCTTAATGAATTCAAACAACTTTTGAACTAAAACCACACATCACAAAAATAAGGTATGCACCAGCATGTATGCATCAACATGATCTTTGGCCTAGGATTAATTTTAGCTTTTGCAAATAATTTATTAACTAAGTTTTATGCAACACACAAAATGCATAATTAAATCATATTGCCTATTTTTAAATTGATGCAAATTTTGGGATGTTACAATTCTACCCCCCTTAAAGAATCTTGTCCTCGAGATTCCAGCGATGCTTACTCAAACAACTGTGGGTATGACTTTCTCAAATCCTCTTCTCTTTCCCAAGTTGCCTCTGCTTCTGAATACCGATTCCACTGAACCTTACACATCTTTATTACTCTGCTCCTGGTAACTCTTTCAGCGGTCTCTAGAATTCTTGTTGGGTACTCATCATAAGTCAAATCTTCCTTAACTGTGAGCTCCTCCAACGGTATCTGCTCTTCGGGTACTCGCAGGCACTTTTTCAACTGAGAAACATGAAACACATTATGCACTCCTGACAAGCTTTCAGGCAACTCTAACTGATATGCCACTTCACCACGTCTTTCAAGGATCTTGAATGGTCCAATATACCTAGGTGCTAGCTTTCCTTTCTTATTGAACCTTTTCACACCTCTCATCGGTGACACCTTTAGGTAGACATAATCACCTATTGCAAAAGATAGATCTCGACGACGGTTGTTTGCATAACTCTTTTGTCGAGACTGAGCGGCTCTCAGGTTATCTCTGATTATCCTGACATGTTCCTCGGCATTCCTCAACACATCAGGTCCAAACACTTGACTTTCACCTGTCTGATCCCAGAACAACGGTGTTCTACACGATCTTCCATACAAGGCTTCAAACGGTGCCATCTTTAGACTCTCCTGATAGCTATTGTTGTATGAGAACTCTGCATAACACAAATTCTTGTCCCAACTGGTGCCATATTGCAATGCACATGCTCTCAACATGTCTTCCAGAATCTGATTTGTTCTTTCCGTCTGTCCATCAGTCTGTGGATGATAAGCAGTACTGAAGTTCAACCTTGTGCCTAATGATCGATGTATCATCTGCCAAAAGTGAGAGGTGAACTGAGTACCACGATCTGACACAATCTTTCGAGGCACTCCATGCAAACATACTATCCGTTCCATGTACAATTCTGCCAATCTAGCTCCCGTATAGGTAGTTTTGACCGGTATAAAGTGAGCAACTTTGGTCAATCGATCGACTATTACCCATATGGAGTCGTAACCTCTCTGAGTACGAGGTAAACCAACTATAAAGTCCATACCGACTTCTTCCCACTTCCATTCAGGTATCTTCATCGGTTGTAACAAACCGGCGGGTCTCTGATGTTCTGCCTTCACTCTCTGACAGGTATCACATAGAGCGACGTACTCGGCTACATCTCGCTTCAGTCCATCCCACCAATACTTTTTCTTCAGATCAAGGTACATCTTAGTGCTTCCAGGATGAATGGAGTAAGCTGACTCATGTACTTCTCGCAGTATAGACTCACGTATCTCCTTGATTGCAGGTACACATAATCTATTTCCATGCCATAATGTGCCATCATCATCTAACCGGAAACCTGACGCTTTGCCAAGAACAATATTATCGGCTATCTGCTTCAACTTCTCATCTGACATCTGACCCTTTCGTATCTCTTGCATCAATACCGGTTCAAGTTCTAACTCTATTCTGTTGATCACAATTCCCAAATTTAGATGTGCAAATTCAGCACACAACTCATCTGGCATAGAAGCAATTCTGACCTCATTGGCATGGCTCTTTCTACTCAAGGCATCTGCTACAACATTAGCCTTCCCGGGATGATAGTGTATTTCCAAATCATAATCCTTAATCAATTCCAACCATCTGCGTTGTCTCAAATTCAGATCAGACTGAGTGAAAATGTACTTCAAGCTCTTATGATCGGTATAGATGTCCGTCTTGTGACCCACTAGATAGTGTCTCCAAATCTTCAATGCATGGACAACAGCTGCCAATTCTAAATCATGAGTGGGATAGTTCAGCTCATGCTTTCTCAACTGCCTCGATGCATATGCTACCACTCTGCCTTCTTGCATAAGAACACAACCCAAACCTTGACGAGATGCATCACAATAAATAGAGAAATCCTTACTCAGATCTGGCAGAATTAACACTGGAGCTGTAGTCAGACGTTTCTTCAACTCCTCAAAATTAGCTTGACATTTATCGGACCAGACAAACTTAGCATTCTTCTCTAGCAGAGCTGTCATTGGCTTAGCAAGTTTGGAGAATCCTTCAATGAACCTTCTGTAGTAACCGGCCAATCCAAGGAAACTACGAATCTCGGTCACATCTGTTGGTGGCTCCCAGTTCAACACATCTTCAACCTTGCCCGGATCTACTGAGATGCCTCCATTAGAGATAACATGTCCAAGGAAAGAAACTTCCTTTAACCAAAACTCACACTTGCTGCGCTTGGCATACAACTTGTGCTCTCTGAGCTTCTGTAGTACTAACCTCAGATGCTCAACATGATCCTCCTTGTTCTTAGAGTATACTAGAATATCATCAATAAACACAACAACGAACTTGTCGAGATATTCCATGAACACCTTGTTCATCAAATACATAAAGTAGGCAGGTGCATTGGTCAATCCAAAGGACATGACTGTATACTCATACAACCCATACCTGGTAGTGAAAGCCGTCTTTGGAATATCAGATGCTCGAATCTTCAACTGATGGTAACCAGAACGCAGATCAATTTTAGAGAACACACATGCACCTTTAAGCTGGTCAAACAGATCATCAATCCTCGGCAACGGGTACTTGTTCTTGATGGTAACTTCATTAAGCGATCTATAGTCAACACACATCCGTTGACCACCATCCTTCTTGTCAACGAAAATAACAGGAGCTCCCCAAGGTGATGAACTAGGACGAATGAACCCTTTTTCTTGTAACTCTTTAATTTGTTTCTTAAGTTCTTCTAATTCAGGTACTCCCATCCTATATGGTCTTTTAGCTATGGGTGCAGTTCCAGGTAAAAGTTCAATAATAAATTCAATGTCGCGATCGGGTGGCATACCTGGCAAATCATCGGGGAACACATCCGGGAACTCATGCACCACTAGATCTTCCGGAAAAACCTCCTCATTCATCTGGTTCACGGTTGCAGTCGGTGTTGGTTGTAGCACTACCTTCACACTGATTCTGTCTCCCTTAGCTGTAGTAACTGTCACAACCTTATCTTGACACTGAATGCCTGTCTTGGTTTTCGTCAGCCAATCCATACCCAGTATCAAATCAATACCAGCTGTCTTCAACACAATTGGGGACACTGAGAAATCTACTCCCCCTAGGGACACAGCTAGCGGCATACACTGGAGCGTAGCTTGTAAACCTCCACCCGGTGAGGTAACCATTATGGGGGTTTTCATGAGGCTAACAGGTAGGTTATGCATTCTAACAAATGTATGTGATATGAAAGTATGCGATGCACCAGAATCGAAAAGAACTGTAGCGGGGATGGAACTAATGTTGAACGTACCAAGCATAATTTCTGGCGCTTCCTGTACGGTCTCTGTGGACACGTGATTCACCTTGCCCGAATTAGGGGGTACTTGCTGCCTTCCTTTCTGCCCATTATTCTGAGGTGGGAGCTGATCTTGCCTCTTCGGACAGCGGTTGGCATAGTGACCGGGATCACCACAACGGAAACAGGCATTGGGTGTTCCATTCTTGACGGGGGTGTTAGGTGCACTAGTCTTCATGGGAGCATTGTTGGGAGTGCCTTGGCGTTGGGCTTGATTATTGTTCTGCTGCTGTTGCGGGTATGAAGGACGTTGCTGTCCCTGGTTGCGGTTCCACTGAGTAGTCGGTCCCTGGTACCTCTGCTGATTGCCTGGTGCGAAGTTGGAGCGAGGGCGGTTGTTACTACCAGAGGACTGACCTTGGAGCTTCCTTTTTCTAGCCTCCATCTCCTTGCGCTTGTTGTCAACCACTATAGCACGGTTGACTAGAGTCTGGTAACTGGCATACTCATTGGACATAAGCTGCAGTGCCAGTCCATCATTCAGACCCTTGAGAAAGCGACGCTGCTTGTCGGCATCCTGAGCGATATCTGTGGGGGCATAGCGTGACAATTGAGCAAACTTGTCACGGTACTCAGCAACGGTCATGGCTCCTTGGCGCAGAGATCTGAACTCTTCCTGCTTCAATTCAATCAGACCAGCAGGAATATGGTATGCTTTGAAGTTGGTCTTGAATTCTTCAAAGGTGACAGGTGGAGCATCGTTGGCTTGGCCGAACTGAAACGATTCCCACCAATCCAGAGCAGCTCCTTGCAACTGACCAGAAGCATAGAGCACCTTCTCCTGGTCATTGCATTGCGCGATGGTAAGCTGGCGTTCAATGGCACGAAGCCAGTCATCAGCCTCCAGGGGATCAGCGGCATGAGAGAACACTGGCGGGTGACCCTTCAAAAACTCACCCCTCTTGTCCCTCACTTGCATCGGTGGTGCTCCTCCAACTGGCTGATTCTGCATATGTTGCATCATGGTTTGCATAAATTGGGCTTGGATGCCCATCAACTGCTGAATGTTAACTGGGGGTGGTGGTGGTGGGTTAACAGGTGCTCCACGACCACGGCCACGTCCACGTCCACCTCCAACTCCACCTCCTCTGGCGGCCATCTGTGTTTCCAAACGGGGATCAAAGTTAGTGAACTTTTTAAGAAAAGATCACTTATATGAGAGGAAACAGGAGATCTGAAAATTTCTGGGCGAGATCCAGTGACAGCAGTACAGGAAAACAGTCATATTCGGAGTTCCAGGAATCCAAACAGGGCGTGTGATACACGGTTGGAAAGATAACGAAATTATCTACAACTTTTATTTAAGTGACTTTCCCAGATTCTGTCGTTAGGTTAGTCAAAAACAGAGAACAAACAGATCTGTCCAGTGCTCAAAACTGCGCAGAAACTCTAACTTGAAACAGCCATATCTCACAAACCATAACAGCTATTGAAGTGATTCCAGAGACATTGGTTAGATATAGGAGTCTATTTTCCATCATAAAATTTTCAGCCATGTTGCACGATCAGAACTTGAGATATAACCAAAAGATCACAGGTTGTTCCAGAAAACAGCATAGGACAAGATATAACTAACCCTCTTATTATCCATAAACGGTATGTCTAACTATGAGATTTGTAGACAAGCCTACAATATCTCAACACTCATTACAAAGATCCAAATCACACATAAGCATAATGATAATCCAACTCACACATAAAGAAGCACACTAGCACAAAGGTTAACTAGACTCGACAAACGCTTACTAATATCGTCTCATTACATAGAAGGGTGACCTATGCCTATTTGTAGAGCGGTTCGCGGAGCCTCTTGTACATAGGGGGTTGATTAAGAAGTTCCAAGAGCCCATCAATAGTGCTATAGCATCTTTTGAGATCTTTTCCCATGGATATCACCTGCCTTTCCAAGTCCGCGTTAGACCTTTCCCTGTCAAGGAGAAAATCTCGTGTGGCCTTCTCGGTTGGTGTTGCATTGGGGTCTTCTACCATGGCCTCCTTATTCTCACTGTTCCAATAGGGCAGATAGCGGTATGCATCATTCCTCATGTCTTCAATGCGACGACCCCGGAATGCTTTGTAGGCTTCAACTGCCACGGCTTCCAAGGCTGACGCTAGAGTGGACCGACGAGCCCTGTGGCCGATCACCATCTCATGCAGGTATAGGCCACTCTCTGGTTCTCGGACGGCGACAGTCACTCTTGCCTTCCAGTAGGTCCTTTCCATGGGATGACTGTACCTCCAATGGGTGTACTGTACGATGATGTTCTTGTCGGGGTAGTAGGCATCAAAAAGTCTCATCAGCCTGTGATGTGTGGGACTCAGGGCAGCTGTGGGCGCTCCGACGAAATACCCGGAGTCCACGTCCCATCCCACCGGGAGCTCTTCATCATCTTCAACCTCCAGCACTTCTGGGGGCACTGGCGCGGGAGGTACTGGAACTTGTAGAGCTGGTGCTTGCTGAGCTGGAGCTTGTACTGGTGGTGCCGGCGCTTGTGGTTCCACTTCTTGTGGTGCTTGTTCTTGCAGTTCTGGCTCTTGCGGCGCTACCTCCTGCTGTTCTGGCTCCTGGGGTACTTGCGGTGCTTGCGGAACGGGGTTGCCTGCTCTCCTGCGTCCACCGATGGTCCTGCGGGTGATACGACGAGCCATCTATGGAGTAGACCAAGAGACAGATACAATAGAATCAATATATTTGTGTAATAGAGCAAGTAAAGAGAAGCATATAGTTTTGATAAATTAACAAGGCTATGATAAATAGCAAGAATTGAGAAGCAAGGACCACTAAAACGACCATAACTAACTAGGCTTGCGTCCTACAGTCAACATAGCTCTGATACCAATTTGTCACACCCAATTTTAAGAACAAAATTGAATGCAATAACTCATGTGTGCCCAGAGATCAATCACACACATAAGCCACAAATTAAGGAGTACCATCACATATGTTTATTACATAACGAATATTATTCAAAGACTTTACATAGCAGCGGATAAATAAAGTATCTCTCGCGGTAGCTCCATCACAGGGAAGATCCTGCGTTGACAGGCAAGGGCTAGAACTCTTCAGGGTAGTCGTCATACCATAGCAATCTGTTACCAATCGGATTTTTATCCAAGTAGAAAGAAAATAAACAAGCATAAGTACACTCGTACTTAACAAGTGTAACATGGGGTTCATGAGGCTCAAAAAGGCTGACACTGGTTAAACTGCAGTAGCTTTTATTTGGCGACATTTTAACATCAAGGTGAACATATATGAAGGCTTAAAACCCAACCCACATGATCATAATAACTGAAACATAGCAATAAGGTAATCAACATGAGCAACATAAATAAACACATATAACAACTAAGTCTGTGAGTTTTTTGGGCCGCTCGTATCCGTGAGCACGGCTGTTATAACAGTTTATTTAACTCTGCGCAGAGGTGTACACTTTACCCGGATGAGTCGTGATATCCAGATGCCCGGGTTAATTACTCCCATAACACTTCCAGGTGAGTGGGCAGGATACACGCAAAGCCTTTCAAAGGTTCGTCTAACAAGTTAGGGCCGCTAGGTCTTAAGGCAAGGGGAAGAAGGGTCTCCCAACCTTACGGCAACGCAGGCAAGGTGAAAGTAGCCGCCCTAAATCCAGCTCGTCAAGCGCCTTATGCGCCCTTTCGGGGTAACCACTAACAAGCTAGAAAAGGTCCTTATACTGAGCTAAGGTCAGAGCCATATAACCCTCATGGTTGCACTGTATGTCCCAGCTTTTGCTGACAGGAGGTCCTAAACCATGTTGCTAAAAAGATCAAGTTTTATTCACCGTTATTAGATCATGTTTTGGTTTTAAGTAAAGCTCTAGCAAAACTCTACCCATATGCATAGCATCCCAAGGTTAACAAGGTAACAGGTCAACAATCTAGGATAACTAGATAGGAGATCAAAATTAGACACATGCATATGAATTTAGATGCTTCATGGTGAATAGGTCAACAAGGATGATCCCATGCTATACTTGCCTGATTCAGAGTACTCTGGTTGATCCTGGTTGTCGAAGTAGGGCTCCTGATCACCGGCGTATGTCTCACCGTCTATACTCGATTATCACATCAACACACAAACATCGGGACACAATCATGCAAAGCAAACAAGCTATAATTAGAACATTACACCAATCAGCAGAAAATAATATAAAAGGCTTGAAAACAGAAAGTACGATCTACTACGATCACATAAACGCGAAGATCACGAAAAACGGAATTATAACGCGGAAGTTATGAACTAAACAAGTTACAAAACCTTAATTAGTAGATTAAACTTAACTCCAATTTTAATTACTGAAAACAGTAGATATTCTTGTACAGATAGATAGATCTTTTCAAACGAATCTAACGCAACTTGAACGGACTAAATCGGACTAAAAACGTAGAAGTTATAAGCATTTAAACTGGTGGCAAAACTGTAAATAAACTGAAATTGATTTTGTCTTTAAAATCGATTTAAACAAAATTATCAGATCTGGCTGGACTGCGCCTCAAATAGGACAAAGCGCAGGGGCTCAAACGGAAGAATTCACAGACTCAATGAACAGGGCCATTGGGACCGCGGGTTTAGACCTAAAAAGGTGTAAGGTTCTTTTTGTAAAACAGACAACGAAGGGGTATCGAGCTCTGGTGTGCGTCGGATCTGAGATGAACGCTCGGGATTAGATCAGGGAGGGCCGGCGGCGCTTTTCGCCGGAGAGAAAGAAGGACGCGGCGGCTCCACGGCCGGAAGGCGGCGGCGCGGCTCGGGATTCCGCTACCGAGCGGTAGAGACCTCGGGAAAAGATCCAATCGAAAGAGGAGCTCGAGGCGAACTCACCAGTGGTGTTAATGGCGTCGGAGAGGTCTCGGTGACGGCGGGTTGCACAGTTTGGCGGACAGCGGCCTCTGCAGAGCGACGGCGAGCGATTAGAGCACCAAGACGAGGGGGAAAAAGAGGGGAACACACTCGGTTAGCTTCGAGAGATCAAGGGGAAACTCGAGGTGCCACTTACAAGCTCGGAAACTCGATGAATCGTCGGGTTGATGGCGGCGGAGATCTTGCGGCGTGCGGAACTTGTCGCGGGTGCAGGCTAGGGCACGAGAGCTCGAGCTGTTTGCGTGGGGAGAGGCGGCGGGTTCCTGGGGACCTTATAAGAGGGTCGGTCCGGTCGATTTGGCAAGCGAGGACGCGTAGCGAGGATGGACTCGGTTCCGGTCATGGAGTCCGAGCCGAATACGAGAGGAGAAGGAGCGATGGGACGCTGACAGGAGGGGTCGAGCTGTCAGCGAGAGCGGCGCGCGGGAGCGGCGACCCTCGGGCGAGGCTGGACCCTCGGGCGAGACGGAAGGCTGCGCGCACGCGAGGCTGGACCCTCGGGCGAGACGGAGACGGTGATGCTCGCGCGAGGCTGGAGCCTCGGGCGAGACGGAGACGGCGATGCTCGCGCGAGGCTGGAGCCTCGGGCGAGACGGAGATGCGCACGCGAGTGCATCGCCGAGGCTGGACCCTCGGCTCAGCGCGGGGCTGCGGCGCTGCGCAAGGCTGCTGGGCCGGGCGACGGCCCACGCGAGCGACGGAGAGAGAGGGGAGAGGGAGAGGAGAAGCGGCCGGCGCAAGGGAAAGAACAGGCCGGCCAAGCTGGTTCGGGCCAGAAGGAGAAAGAAGGAGGAGGGAGAAGGAAAATTGTTTTCCAATTCCGATTGATTTTTTTCAAAAGCATTTTCAAAACCTTAATGAATTCAAACAACTTTTGAACTAAAACCACACATCACAAAAATAAGGTATGCACCAGCATGTATGCATCAACATGATCTTTGGCCTAGGATTAATTTTAGCTTTTGCAAATAATTTATTAACTAAGTTTTATGCAACACACAAAATGCATAATTAAATCATATTGCCTATTTTTAATTGATGCAAATTTTGGGATGTTACAACCTACTATGTTGCTTGGCCACCCTTTCTATATATATCGCATGGTTCGAGCCCAGCCTTTGACATCATGGTTCTCCTTGATTTTGCTTGACTTGATCCTGCTCCACCTTACTTTGTGTCACCCCAACCTTGTGGCAATCACCTTTGACGTCGTGGTCCTCCTTGATTTTGCTTGACTTGATCCTGCTCCACCTTACTTTGTGTCACCCCAACCTTGTGGCAATCACACACCCCACCACCATCGCACTTCTTCGTCTGCCTCATCTCGTATGCTCATTCTCGTTATCTCCTCACACTTAGTTTCCTATTGCCCCGACCTTCATTACCTCCCTCACCAATGATAGTGCCATCACCAAAACATAGTAGGGCGAGTTTAGCGTGTGGCATGGTGGCACGGACAGGAATGACATGGCGTAGCGTGGCAACATAGGTGTGGCATCGCATCGAACCACCGATGATGCAAATTAAAATAGGCAGGTGTAGACAAGTAGGGTGAGCATGGTGCAGCGTTGCATGGCTATGAAGGTAAAGCGGGCATCTGCAGAGTGCGGAGGCGAGGACGGTGGCGTAGGGGTGGATGGACCATAATGGTATAATAATGCTACTTTAAGGACTTGACTATGCAACTGATCCAAGATGAGAACTTGGGACAAGTACTAGTACCTAGATGAGAACTCCGAATAAGTTCAATGACCACTAATGAAATTTACTTACATATTTATACTAATGACTCTCTCAAATTACCGCTCAAGCAAATCCTCTATTTACACTAATGGTCCTCTTAAGCTCGTCGCCAATGTACTTGAGCCTATTATCAATGTAAATCAGTTTTACACTGATGGTAAAGTTATAGCAGCCATCTAGGTTTGAAGATTCTACTCACCTAGACTTTGTCTGTCACCTGAAGCAGTCACTCTATGGTCTGATGCAGGCCCCTCGTGCTTGGTATAGTAGGATGGCTACCCACTTGCTATCTCTTGGGTTTGTTGAAGCCAAGTCAGACACCTCGCTCTTTATCTAACGACACAGATCGAACACAACTTACCTATTGCTCTATGTTGATGATATTGTCCTCACAGCTTCCTTACCAAGTCCACCTTGGGCTATGCTATGTTTCTTGGTGACAATCTCATTTCATGGTCCTCTAAGCGTTGGAATACGGTGTCATGGTCTAGCGCTGAAGCCGAGTATCACACAGTTGCAAATGAGTTGCTAAAGCTATCTGGCTGTGCCAGCTCCTGCTCAAGCTTTATGCCCCTCTCAGGTGCGCCACGCTGGTGTATTGTGATAACATCAGTGCAGTCTACATGTTCTCCAACTCAATTCAACATCAGCGAAGCAAGCACATTGAGATAGATCTTCACTTCGTCCGGGAGCGTGTTGCCATTAGTGATCTTTGAGTTCTACGTGTTCCTACCTCTTCACAATATGTGGACATCTTCACTAAAAGGACTTCCCTCCTCAGTATTTCTAGAGTTTAGATCTATTCTGAACGTGCAGAGTGGCTCATGTTCTGATTGTGGGGGCACGTTAGAATAGGTGCCCACATATGGGCTGGCCCCACGGGCGTCGACATCTAAGCCTTGCAGCTGGGCTGCCCCATGGATTGTATGGTAGATGATTACTTGGAATAGGCAAGGATCTTCATTGAATGGGTGTTTTTAAAAACCTTCTCTTGATCCTTGCATATTTCTATATATTTGTACCCCTATACTCATAA
Organism: Coix lacryma-jobi var. lacryma-jobi; assembly: GCA_009763385.1. Classification (NCBI taxonomy): domain Eukaryota; kingdom Viridiplantae; phylum Streptophyta; class Magnoliopsida; order Poales; family Poaceae; genus Coix; species Coix lacryma-jobi. The sequence goes on along the minus strand of CM019825.1, from coordinate 116,435,056 downwards.
TCTAATCTACTATTCTCTTGGTCATACTTGTTTTCGATATATATTACATAAACATATATAACATATGTCAATATATATATATAGGAAAGTATACTCTATAGCTAGCTAAAGAATAAGTTATTCTATAGTCATCGCTATTTACGATAATTCTATACTAATTACGATAAAGTGTATATATTTACGATAGTTGTGTTTACTATAACACATGGAGAATTTACCATAACATTATAGTAAATCACATAGTAACCAGTTACCATAATCTCGTAAATCAATATAGTAATTATCGTAATTCAATGTGGCTACAAAATAAATTATTCTTTAGCTAGCTATAGATTAGTGGTTCTATAAATCAAATTAGGGTGGCTTTTTAGGTGTTTGATATTGAGCCATTTTGACACGGTAGGATGTTAAGCCTTAAATAAACGATGACCTTGTTTGATACCACTTGAAAGGTCCTAAATGGCTAGAGGGATGAATAGCTTATAAAAAATTCTACAACAACACTTAAACAAATTATTAGACAACTAAATGGCGAAGCGAGTTTTGCACTAGCTCTACAAAATTGTGTAAGCCACCTATCCATAATTCTAGGTAATTATGATCTTAGTCTTGCGAGACCACACCAACCGCGTTTGTGGTGTAGCCGCCACCGTGTACCAAAGGGAACAAGGCCTGCGGCGGTTTCGGTAGAAGCTTGATAGTGAAGACGGCGGGGAGCATCCGGGAGAGGCCGTGCCTTGCGAGGCTTAACCGGAGACCCACTTGCGCGTGGGGAAGGCCCGGGGCTATCCACGGAGTTACCTGGCCAGGAGCTTGGCCCTTGCGAGGGGCTCCAACGAGGACTAGGGGGAAGCTTGCGCGCTTCTCGATACCTCGGTAAAAATACGGGAGTCGCCGACGGGAGTTTGCATCTCTACCACACTCTTTATCTTCCGCATTTACTTTCTACCGTTGTTGTGCGCTTTACTTTTCCTAGCTTAGTTGATAGGCTAGTTGATAGGTTTGGCTCATAGGTTACAAAACTCTTTTGCGGTAGAGATAGCAACACACTAGCCTAGCAAAACCTTAGTTGCATTGATAGTTTACCTTCTTGCATAGTGTTGACACTAGTTAACTATCATAATTAAGAGATAAATAAAATATGAAAAGGGCTAGAATTTGATCACCAACAAAGGTTTAGGGTTTTAACTGACATATTCCACGAGTTTTGGTGAGTTATGATTCTGCAGGGACTAACCAGAAGACGAGAAATCAACACCAATAGCTTCCCATAGAAGGAAAATCGGGAAATAACGCAACCGCCACGTCGGGATACTTCTAAAAGACTCCAGAGGACGTAAGAAGACACCACAAGGAGGGCACCACATGAGGCTTACCTGTGGGACGACCGGTCCCACAGGGCCCACCGGTCGGTCGGTCGGCACGGAGGCCCCGCGCTTTCTCGTCTTCTCAAGCTACTACTCCACCGACCTTCAGGATGCATCTCGACCGTACCTCAAGTCGGTTTGATCCAAGGGCCACGGTTCATCGCCCAGGCTATATAAAACAGCCCCCTGACCCCCCTCTCCAGGCAATCAAGGCATCAGGCAATTCATTCATCAGGGTTAGATCAATCAGAAGAGACAATCGGGCTTTAGGACTACATCCACCTAGATTAGTAGATAAAATAGGATTAGAGGAGGCAAGCTTCGCTTGGATTCCTGATCTAGTCACGAGAAGCTCGCGGTAACCCAAGATCTTCTCTCTGTATTAACATTATGGATCTATCATAATTGCTCTTCTAGTTCATCATGTTCTTCATTGTTAGTGATCGTTCATCGTCTAGTTCATGTTCATCTTCTAGTTCATAATCTTATGCTAGTCATGTTCTAGTTATCTTTAGTTCTCTTCCGATGACCTAATTCACCTTATTGTTCATTATAGTGTTCTAGATAGCAATACAATTGATATGATTAAGACATCAATGATTATATTCTTAGTTATAAAGTCTACTGATTATATATTTGGCATAGTTTTTTCTTTATGTTATATACTCATGTTACGATTTTCGTATAGCGTTCATCTTAAAGTACAACGGGTGGGTGATGAATGCTGTGTAGGCATGGCCTATACATTATTTATCAGCGAATGCGTCCTATGTTCCGGATAGAGTGGTAGATTGCGGGGTGGTGACAGACCTGTTGAGTCCTTTGTATTCCACCTCCCGAATATAGTGTTCAGTATGGCTCAGTTAACTCATGGTTTAAGGGTTACCTTGTTTAATACCTTAACTATGGAGTTGTGTCTTGACTATAAAATAATGATGTGACCTAGCCAATGATTGCCAAATATAATTGCACTAATCAATGTATGCTATGACTATGTAACTTAGGAATAACTTCAGAATGTTCCTTATTAATACCTGTTCTAATCATCACTTGCTAGGCAGTACTTGTTCTAAGTTTCTCCATTTGATTGATCTGATCTATGCTATCCTTTATATTAATTATTTATCATATATTTACTCTGTAACCTGATTTTCCTGTTCAAAGTAATTAGTGTGTTATCAGTCTTATTATAAGTGTGTGTCATATTAAATGTGTTAAGTCCCGTACAATACTATCATATCTTGAATTTGATTAGTCTCTAGGCTAAAATATAATAACGATACCTGAGACTAGCTTGGGTGAAATGCTTCTACAACGGGTATATTTATCTGTGCGCTGCGGGTAAATATCTATCTCTTAAATCCCAGTGCCCTGATATTAATTACATTGCTATAGCTTCATGTTGGGGATGACAACTTGACATTAAGTGGAGTTAGTAGTGTCCCGTACACTCTTTGGTGCTTTTCCTAGTTTATTATTTTGTGTGGCTCAACTTAGAGGTGAATCATTAAGGAGTGTCAACACATAGGTTTTGTCTAGGTGGAAAATAGAGGCCATAGTTTAGAGTAAAAGTTTTAAGTTGCCTAATTCAGCCCCCCTCTTAGGCGTCATTGTCCTTTCATGCGGCTAATAGGAACCACACCTAGCTCGGCACTCGAGCGTCATAAGAACTCACCCACAAGTGAGGGTAACTCAATGACATGCTCTATTATAGTTGCTCTTCGCAATCCCCGCGGGGCGAGCACAATGCCCCTCACAATCCTTCTCCGGAGCAACGCACAATCTTCACACGGGCTTCACGACGGAGACTCGTCGTACACCAGCGCCGTAGGAGGTGGCAACCTCCAAGAGTAACAAGCACCACCGACTTGCAACACGAACACCTAGTGCCACTCGATGCAATCTCTCAATGCAACGCACTAGCGACCACTCACTCGCAATTGATTCGCATAATAGCAAGCACAAGTGAGTTAGAGGGCTTCCTAGCACTCCCCAAACATGGACACCAAGTCCCAAGGGTGCTAAGCATGAGCCAAGGCCGGCCACCACTCCTATTTATAGACCCCAAGGCAAAGACTAGTTGTTATGCCTTTGAATGGGCTGACTGCGCAGTGACCGGACGCATCCGGTCAATGTTTCCCTCAGCGTCCGATCGCGAACAGAGAGGTTCCAGAGACGGGTTTTCTTGATAGGACGCGTCCGGTCACAACTGATCGGACTCACACTCAGCGTTTGATCACTGTCTTGCATGTGTTGCCTCCCGGGAACAGTGGAACGGGCGCGTGCGATCGATCGATGTTCACTAGTCGCCGGTCACTGTTTCACTAGTGATCGGTCACATGTTTCAACAGCGTCTGATCGCTGTTGCAGCGTCCGGTCAAGCCTGAAACTCTTCTTTTTAACTCCGATTTCTTCTCTTTTGCAAATGTGCCAACACGACCAAGTGTACACCACCTTGTGCATGTGTGTTAGCATTTTACAAACATTTTTCAAAGGATTAGCACTTAGCTCTTGCCTCGCCACTCGATCCTAACACGTCACAAAGTTAGATCGCTCAAGTGGCACTGGATGACCGATATGCAAACAGTTTTTCCAATTGATAGTACGACCATCTACTAACCCGGTCATCAACTTCTCTATACACCTATGACCAGTGAAATGAAATGCCCTACAAATATACCTTTGCCTTGCGCATTTCATTCCATCTCCTTCGGTGGTTTGATGCAACACATGCACCAACCTCTATCATCAAATGATATGATCCAGTTCATATCATCCCATGGCCTCCATGGTCCATCGATCTTGATCTCACTTGCTCTTCACCATTGAGTTGGTCCTTCGGCGCCAAGTCTTTGATCAAGCCTCCCGACACTCGGTACCAATAGCTTCAAAGCCTCCAACTTGCCCTTCACCTTCGCAACCGATCCATCAAGCCAAGTCTTGCCTTGATCTTCACCATCTTAGCCACATGACTCCATGTCATGTCACATATGAAATAAGCTCCTTCATCACATGTGTGAGCCTTTGCAACATCTCCAAGCCATTTCACCTCCATGGCATATGTTGCCCACACATGATCACCAGTGGACTAATCACCTATGTAATTCACTTCAAACACATATTAGTCCACCCAAGTTGTCATTAAATTACCAAAACCAAACTATTACCTTTCAATCTCCCCCTTTTTTGGTAATTGATGACAACTCTACAAAGATATAGAAATTGAGCTTATTACAAGCTAGCACTTCACAAGAATGTAAATTGCTAACTTGGTTTGGATTATATGTTGCTTATCCAACATTAAGACCATATGAGAGGATTTGGATAAGCACCATACAACCCGACTTTTGTAGTGTTAACTTCCCCTACATGTGTGCTCAAATAATTTGGTTTCAAGCTGCACACATGCAAAAATATGAAATTTGTGGGAGTGTTAGCACTACTAAGTGATGCTAAGGTATACAAGATAGAATTGTACCTTTGCAGCGTGTATACCACATTTTAAAATCTTCCTTAGCATCAACCTTACTAGAAACAAGTGAAACTAGATACCACGTGGATCAATATTATAATCAAAGTTCTAGTACCACTTGCTACTCTAAGACTAATCTCTAAATACCAATAGAAGGAAAACAATCATCATCCAAGTCTTAGCTCTAGCAAATATTTGCACACAAACATATAAGAATTTAGAACATATGCAATCAAGCAAGCAAATATGATGCAAACAACCAATGCATTAAACATGTATTCATGAGTTACTCCCCCTACTTGTGTGCTCTCTTTGTCCAAGAATTGTGATCCTTTTCCATTGTTCAATCTTGCTCCCCCTTGATCCATGTCCATCTTCTTTTCTCCCCCTTTGTCCTTGACATATCACAATTGACATATCTTTGCCACAATTCTATCCCCTTTGTCATCAATGACCATAAAAGGTATGTTCTTTTCATACAAAGGGTGACACTAGGGTAGATGGTTGACAACTTGAGTCTTCATTTTTTATGGACACCACCATATATGTTGGAATACCCCATGTGTAGATCTTGACCTTGATACCAATAGGTGGGGCATGTGTCCCCTATGTCATAGCATGGTTCATCCACTTGATAAGCTTGAGCTCTTGTTGGTGAGGGATGCTTTGCTTGATTGGATCACCTAAAGTTGAGGATCACTTGACATATTTGTAGGATACCACTTGAATGAAAGTTTAACTTGATATCCATTTGCATTATTATCTTCTTCTTGAACTCTTGTCATCTTCATGAGCTTCTCATTTGTGACTTGAACTAGGCAATATTGCACAAGATATCTAACTCGGTTTGCTCTAGAGTAAGCTTCTTCACACATCTTTCAATGGTTATCTTACTCACGTTGAATTAGACACTTGAATGTTCAGCTTCTAGATTAAGTACTTGGGTTCACTAGCTCATGAACAAACTCATATACTAACCACTAGATCATATATCAAACAAGCAATAGTGGTAGGCTATGAATTTAAACTTTTCAATTGTTATGCTTGATCCTATTAAGTGCGTACTATATGCACTAACTGCATACTAGTAAGGGATAAAAATGATCATGCACATTATAATGATACCTTTGCTATCTTGGAGTAGAGGATAGTCATTTGATTCCAATTAAGCTCCAAATAGCAATGTGAAGTCCATTTACAGGCTTGGTGAAGACCAATAGATACCAATTTGAACATCACTCTTCACCCATATGAATTGAGAGCCACTAATGATCAAGTGCACTATCTTGTTGTGGTTGGCTTGCATATATGAATACCACTCATGATTTGCTTCTCTATCTTGGGTGTTGCTTGCTTTCTTTATTGATCAATCTCTTGATTTCTCCAACTAAGAATCTCCAATGATACTTTAGATCACCACTTCCATGTGAGCCTTCCAAGCCTCGTGCTTAGTTAACCTACAAAAGGCGGCAAGCCCTACAAAAGGGAGAAGTGACCTTTCTCCAAAGAACCATCCTTGATACTCACTTGAATTGACTTTGTTTGATTGATCCATTTGAACTCTTCTTGAAATGTGACTTTAAATCCTTCTTTTGAGTCCTTTCTTCTTCCAAAATGATCTTCATTTGAGACTAGAACTTGATCTTCATGTTCACCTTGATATTGCTCTTAATCTTCAATTTGAGTACCAATTGTGTGCCAAATACACTCCACAATCAAGTGACCTTGTACTCATTTTGTCATGTTTCTAACTCATATCAAAACCAAACATAGGTCCCTCACCACGTATAAACATGATTCAAACTTGAGGGCCTTTCAATCAAAGTGACTTGTGATCAATCCAATAAATATCACTTATATGGCAGATTTGTCATCTTCAATGAAATGATCATATCTCACAATATATTGATCCAATTGCCATGAAATTTGGTGGAGATGTGCCTCACTAAGTCTTCTAGCAGCCATAAAAATTTGAGCTTTGTTGGACTTCTAGATAGCTACCAGATTTACATCATCCCCACTACCAACATCTGAAAACTGCTTGGTAGCTCATGATTATTCAATAGTAAGCTTCTTCATCTATCATTTTGCAAGCCTTCAAATAATTCCAATAAAATCACCACAACTCAAATATGACACTTGTATGTTGTAGCACTTGGACTTCACTAATCTTGGCTTGGCATTGGGATGAGAATAGCAATAAGCTTCATTACTTGACTCAATCACATGATGATCAACATGGAACCAATTGAATCAAGCCTCCAATGCCATGGTACCTACACACATTCATCCACGGTTTGATGGCACCCAAACTAGTTTGGGTCCTCTCAAGTTAGGAGCAACATACATAGGCAATGCCTTAGTATGAATAGCGGGATATTTTGCAATTGCAACCAATGTGGTACCATTGTCATCCTTTCTAAGCACATTATCATCATCAATTGAAATAGGCTAGAATTTTTACCTAGGGGACAATTGATTTGCCATGTGTCCCTTTTCCTGACAATGAGTAGCAAACTCTCTTTGATTGAGCCTTTCTTCCTTGCTCATGTGTTGCTCCCTCATTGCCTTGCCTCTTGTTATTTTGCTTGAATCTTCTTCTCAAGCTTGGTAGGACACTCCGAGGCAAAGTGTCCCATGTCACCACACTTGTAGCACTTGATGTGAGCCAAATCTTTCTTCTTTTCTTCATTCTTGCTCATCATCATCTTGGCATCATGGATATGAGTTGGATGCCTTGTTCTTGAAGGACCGAGAATGCAAAAGCAAGGCGACCAGAGGGGGGGGGGGTGAATGGGAGCCAATAAAATTCTCACGAAACTTTGGCCAAGTGTCCCAAATCAATCCCCAAGAGCTACTACCAAAAACGTGATGCCCACGACCCTTGGAAGAGGGTGGATGATCCCTGGGATCACAGCGAGGCACCACAAAAACTTCCTCACCCAAGTTCACGCAAGTCAACTAGTGACGGGATGGGTTTTGGGTAACCTCAACCTCCCCCGAGCAACGCGAGGGGGATTCAGGCTATTTTGTAAAGCGGGAAGCCCAAATTCTGTAGAGCACGAAGTTAGGAATCCAACGCAACAAACGAATCTCGAATCGGAAGAGAACGAACAAACTGCGGACGAAAACGCGTCGAAACTGGATCGACCGGACTCTGCCAGCGTCCGGTCAGCAGGGACCGGACGCGTCCGGTCAGCAAAAATCGGCTCTGAACCTTACTGTTCGCGACCGGACTCACGAGTACGAGCGTCCGGTCGAGAGCAGTGCGTCCGGTCAGAAACGAACAAGCACGATGAACAGTGGAAGCGATGCGTCCGGTCAAAACGTGAAAGAGCGTCCGGTCAAGTCACGAACCGAACACAGCGAAGGTGTTCATCGACCGGACTCACTGACAGCGTCCGGTCGTTGAACGGGCAGCGTCCGGTCACCCCGATTCAGGCTGTTCGTTCACCGATTCGACTCGATCTCACCCAAAACAATCCTCTAGGGATCAAACTTGGTGAGAAGAGTCACAAAGAGTATAGTGAGCTATCTCTAAGAGATCATGGCTCGAACCTATCTCCAAATCGATGAATCGAAGAATTTCGGGGAAGGAGAAAACTTGACCCGAAACGAAAAATCGATCGATCTCCTAGACCGTGAGGTTAGAGGATGATTCCTTCGTGGAAAGAAGTGCCTCACGATCTAGAAAAACCAGTTCAAACGGAATTGCAAAAGATGAAACCGAGCAAAGAGATCAAGCGACGGGAAAATCGTGGGGAAAAAGGATTCCGCGAAGAACACGAACAACAAAACGCGAATCACACCCACGAATTGCAAGCCGAAGCGCAAACACACGCTACGACAAAGGAGGTTACGGCCTCCTTTCCTCAAAATCAACAGTACACAGAGTTGCAAGTCTCTCTGCGGATCTCAGCTACAGCAGGGGATGGGAGAGCAGGAAACCCTAAGTGCAGGAAGCAAATGAGATGGCTAAACTGAGATAACTGAGATAGGGGAGGAGGGTGTCTCCCCTGACTACTTATCCTATTCTAGTCTAAGTCTATTTCCTACTCTACCCCTCTCTATTCTAATTACAGAGCGAACCAGCTAAACCCTAGGGTTATTCTGGACCAACTCGGTGGTAGGTAGATCCAACGGCCACGCCCGCACAACTCGTCCGCGTTGCCTCCACGCAACCTTCCGATTGCCGCCACGTGCCGTCCTCGCTCTGCACCCCCGGTTTTGTGGCCCAAACCGGGGAAACCAGCTTTTCCAGCAACCCCCGGTTTTGAGGCCCAAACCGGGAAACCAGCCTCCAGCCTGAGTTTTGTGGCCCAAACTCAGAAACCCGCAGCGCCCGAGTTTTGAGGCCCAAACTCGGAAACCGGCCCATCACCCGAGTTTGTGGCCAAACTCGGAAACCATCCGCGCCCAGGTTTTGTGGCTCAACTGGAAACCGAGCACCCGAGTTTTGAGGCCCAAACTCGGAAACCGTCCACCCGGTGGTTTTTCCCTGGCTCAACCACCAAACCGGAGCTGTAGAGGGGATGCACCGCCCGTGCACCCCGTCCACCGACACGTGTCCCCAGGTCCTCGACCCGAGCAACACCGTGCCCCGCAAGTCTCCGCTCGTCGCTGTCCCAGGCTGCCAGCCACCACAGCTGATCCTCAGGCACTCCGGTCCCTCAGTCCAAGCCTCACGTCCGCCCTTCACTGCTCGATACATCGGCATGGCACGTCCGCCGCACGGCACGCCCATCCTTCATCGCACCCAGTCCGTCGGCACGGCACGTCTCAACTTGACCTTCACCTTGCCCTCGATCACTGTCTCCGTGCTCGACACCTGCACAACACAAGCCAAAGAACATGCGCATCAAACCCGTTGACAATCACTCATCACTCAGAGACTCGGCATACACCCATGTATCCGCAATCTCCCCTTGATGAGTGCATTGTCAACTACACACACAAATCATAAAATGAAAGAAGAAGGTAGGAGGAAGGAGAGGAAGAGAACTCAACCAAATGACCCAAAAGCATAGCAAAGCCGAAGAAGGTCAAGTGGGAAGAAGAAAGAACTTGGTCCCCAAAGACATGGGCAACGGCTCGACGCGACCAAGCAAAGCAAAGCTAGCCCTCAAGAAGAGGTAGAACAGGCTCAACACCGCTAGCAGAAAACCAATTGAAAATCGGAGCAAAAAAATGGCAAAGTGCTAGTCCCTCAAGATAGAGGCACAGAGGCTCAACACAACTAGCACGAAAACCACTCCGAACCAATTGAAAAACAATCGAAAAGTCTTCGAACCAATCGAAATCAAACTCGATGCCAAATGAGGAAAATGTTTGCTAGTCCCTCAAGATAGAGGCAACGGCTCAACACAACTAGCAAACTCCCCTCGACAAGTGCAAGCAACCCGGGACTCCCCCTTAGGTCCAACAAGAGAAGAGCATAAAGATCTGAAAATCTCCCCCTTAGCAAAAAACCCCCTTAATTGAACGCCAGGAGACATATGATTTGCAAAAACTCTCCCCTTAGTTGAAAATGCACTTATCAAGCACAAACTCTTCCCTTGAGCCAACAAACTCCCCTTCTAAAATGCATATGAAGTCAGAAATGCAAGTTAGCAGCTTCAGGCATATAATCAAAAGAGTGCAAAAATGCTCTAATCGGTATAGCTCCAATGGCACAACTAAGCACTCAAATAGCGAAGGCTCAAACTGATCACACATACGAAATATGAAGCATATGAGCAAGTGAGCAGTTTTTAGCCAAAAAGATAGTCACCATCAGAATAGCACTACACATGTATAGATAGGAATCCAGACAAGTGCTAAACATGTATACAAGGTGAACTACCCCTAGCAAAGTTCAATCATCATGCATAGGAATGAAGCATATACTTGTGATTTCATTTTATATTGGAGTTGCAGCGGTGAAGACTTCACAAGTTCAATTATTTAGCATGTGATTGCGAGAGGTTGAAAGCTTGTCTTTGCCTAACTTTTCAACCGAGCGAAGCCTATGCCGAAGCAATCAGAAGCTTGAAGCTACGGTTTCGGTCATACACTACACGGCTCAAGTTTAACTCAAAGTGCAATGAGAAACAGTCTCGATACCATGAGGTGTTGACAAGCAATCCCATCTCGATCTTTTCAATTCACTAAAACTTGGTTCAAATTTTATACATGATATGAACAGACCAAGCAAGTGAATGACTCATAACTAGAGACATAGCAACCTAGCATATATGAAAAGCACGAGTGAACTCAACATATCCTACACATGCTAGTTGCATATCTCAATGGTGAACATTTTCAGATTGTAAGTTATTAAGTAAATTCACCATTCCAAAATAGCTCAGCTCATAACATGTACTAGTGATCAGGAAGAGCATAAGCTACAAGCATCCATATAAGCATCGGAGCATACTAAATAGAGCATAGTTACATTCTAGTGATTATAAACATGAAGCTCAGAAGATGTAAATGCGTATGCTAAAATGCAAAGAAAAGAAAGACAAAAGAGTCAGTCAAATATACAAGATCCAAAATGTTTCCCCCATCTAAAAGGGGAAACACACACCAAGCTCACCCCTCAACCGATTAAAGGTTGATTCGTCTAAAGGCTTGGTGAAAATATCAGCCAGTTGATGATGAGTATCGACATGGCGAAGGTCGATATCACCCTTCTCCTGGTGGTCTCGCAGAAAATGAAAGCGCACATCAATGTGTTTGGTCTTCGAGTGAAGCACGGGGTTCTTAGCAACGCTAATGGCACTCGTGCTGTCACAAAGCAAAGGCACGCGAGAAAAGCTCAGACCAAAATCACGCAAAGTGGCCATCATCCAAAGCAACTGGGAACAGCAGCTAGCCGCAGCAACATATTCAGCCTCCGTAGTGGACTGAGCGACGCTAGACTGCTTGAGAAGACCACGAAACAAGAGAAGAACCAATAAACTGGCAAGTCCCAGAAGTGGACTTGCGCTCAATACGACAACCAGCAAAATCAGCATCCGAATAACCGCAAAGGGAGAGGGTGGAGGAAGCAGAATACCAAATCCCGAACTCAGGCGTGAAACGAAGGTACCTGAAAATCCGCTTCACCGCCTGACGGTGAGAGTGCGCGGCGACGCCTGAAAGCGCGCACACAGACACACCGCGAACTGGATGTCCGGGCGTGTCGCCGTCAGGTAGAGGAGCGACCCGATCATGCTGCGGTACTCCTTCTGGTCCACTGCTTCTCCATCCACATCTGCATCCAGGGCAGTCGTCGTCGACATGGGTGTTGGAAGAGGCTTGGCCTCACCCATATCGAACCGCTTCAGCAAGTCCTTGGTGTACTTGCCCTGGTGCACAAACGTCCCCTCTCGGGATTGCTTGATTTGCAACCCGAGAAAGAATGTCAGCTCGCCCATCATGCTCATCTCGAACTCCCTGCTCATAGTATCTGCAAACTTGGCAACCAAGAGTGAGAAGAACCACCGAAAATGATATCATCCACGTAAATCTGGACCAAGAGCGGTCTTTGCCTTGCCGGAGGAGAAAGAGCGTTTTATCTACACATCCCATTTTAAAACCCTTAGCAAGCAAAAAGGTTTTCAACCTATCATACCAGGCTCTAGGGGCTTGTTTCAAACCATATAAAGCTTTATGAAGTTTAAAGACATGGTTTGGAAACTTGGGATTTTCAAAACCGGGGGGTTGCTCAACATAAACCTCCTCTCTATGTAGCCGTTTAAGAAGGCACTCTTGACATCCATTTGAAAAAGTTTGAACCTTTGGATGCAGCAAAAGCCAAGAGTATCCTAATAGCCTCCAAACGAGCTACAGGAGCAAACGTCTCCTCATAATCTATCCCTCCTTCTGACTATAGCCTTTCGCTACAAGCCGGGCCTTGTTTCTCACAACGTGGCCATCCTCTCCTTGCTTGTTTTTGAAAACCCATTTTGTCCCAATAGGCTTACAGTCAGGTGGAGGTGGAACTAGAACCCAAACCCGATTTCGCTCAAAATTTTCTAACTCCTCATGCATGGCATTAACCCAATCCGGATCCGTCAAAGCGTGTCCAACATCTCGGGGCTCAAAATTAGCAACAAAAGCAGAATGAGCGAAGTGAGAGATTTGCTGTGACCTGGACCGAGTGACCCGTTCGTCGATGTCGCCATCATCTGCTGAGGGGGGGTGCTGGCGCTGGATATGTCGTGGCGCCTCCCGAGCTGAAGTAGCCTCCCCCTCAACAGCAGCTGGTGCCTCCCCGGGTACAAATGGTACCGCTCGGGGTGGCGGATCCCACGGCCCCCAGGAAGAAGAGGTGTCGGGGCCGTGAGTCGTCGTCGAGGCCGCTCTTTGCGGCGCGGCAGGTGGAGGGGGTGCTGGATCATCCATACCTTCAGCACCCTCGTCCTCGTCATCAAAAAGAGGCTCACCAACCTCATGATCACCTGCACGCTCAAAACGAGAAGAAGGACAAACCATGGTCTCGTCGAAGGTGACATCGGATGTCTCCATGACTCGGTTAGTGTCAAGGTTAAGTACACGATAAGCTCGAGTGTGAGTGCCATAACCCAAAAACACACCGTCAGAAGAACGAGATTCAAATTTGTCCAAGTTGCCCTTTTTGAGTATAAAACAATGGCAACCAAAAACTCGAAAATAACTCACCTTGGGCAGTTTGCCAAAACGCAACTCATAAGAAGTCTTTTTCAAGAAAGCTCTCAGAAAAATGCGATTGGAAATATAGCATGCAGTGTTCATAGCTTCGGCCCAATAGCGCCTAGGAGTCCTATGCTCATCAAGCATCGTCCTGGCCATCTCAACAAGGGTCCGATTCTTCCTCTCTACAACACCATTTTGGGGCGGTGTGTAGGGGGAAGAAAACTGATGCTCCAAGCCAAGGCGGTTACAAAACTTCTCAAAATCCGAATTTTTGAATTCGGAACCATTATCACTTCTAATAGCTCGCATCGAGTTCAAAGGGAACTCGTTCTGAAGACGCAAAATCAGATTGCGAGCGAAGGAGAAAGTCTCAGTCTTCTCAGTCAAAAAGAAGACCCACGAATATCTCGAAAAGTCGTCAACAACAACCAAAACATACCACTTGCCACCAACCGAGCTCACCCGAGCCGGACCAACAAGGTCCATGTGTAAAAGCTCTCCGGGGTGCGAGGTCATGACCTTAGTCACTGGATGGTGGGGAGCGGCAACCATCTTCCCATGTCTGCAAGAATGGCAAACTAGATCCTTCTCCATCGAAAGCTTGGGCAATCCTCGGATTAGGCCAAGTGAGCTAAGTCTTGCAAGCAAGTCGAAGCTTAAATGACCGAGCCTCCTATGCCACTTCCAAAGATCGGAGGAAGAAGGACTAGCCAAAAGACAGCGAGAAGAACCAAACGACTCCGAGAAATTCGCGCGAAAGACTTTCCCAAAGGGCGAAATCAGACATACAAGATCGCCCTGAGGATCTAAGATGCGACTAAGGTTCGGTTTTAAAACGAATCTCATAGTCATCATCAAAAGTTGCGAAACAGAAAGAAGGTTAAAATGCAGGTTAGAAACAAGAGCAACATCGCGCAACACAAAGTGCTCATTAACCCGCACCGTCCCACGAGACAATACCTTACCTTTACTATTGTCGCCGAAGGTTATGTACTCCTTTCCGGCGACCGGGCTAAGGCTGGAGAACCACTTGGCGTTTCCGGTCATGTGCCTCGAGCAACCAGAATCCACCAACCAAATGTCCTCCAACCGTCTCACCTACATCAATAAAAAGACATAGGGTGAGCATACGGTCCAACACTGGGGTTAGTGAAGTAAGGAGAATACCAGTGTTGGGCCGGCTGCTCAAAAGAACGGTCAGTAAAAAACTATTCCTAGCCTGTCTACGGGGGTAGCGATCACCACGTACAGGAAAACGTGGTCCGCTGGGGAAGAAGCGCTCACCGCGGTACTCAAACTGCGGTGGGGGAAAGCGCTCAACTAAGCCTCCGCCACGGGGTCCATTACCTGCAAAAGCAAGGACCCCGTCGGGCACGCTCTCTACGAGATCTACGCCTAGGAGCCTGGGGCTCAACTGCTCTAGCGTCTCTCCTCGGAGCTCTCTCCTGCCTAGGCCTAACAAACTGAGGTGCTGGACCTCTAGGCCTAGTCTCCCTCCTAGGGGCTCTCATCTCCTGCCTAGGCCGGGGACCTTGACGTCCGGGCCTAGCAGCTCTCCCTGAGCCTTCGGCACATGTCCACCATGAGTTGGATGGTACATGTCCGGGTTCTCCATCTCCCGAGTACGGCGCGCCTCTCGCTTGCGCCGGAAACAGAACTCGATCAAGTGACCATCCCTCCCACAGAAATCACACTGGTACCTCACCGCACGCAAAGGGGGTTGTTGGTGACCAGGGCTGTGGGTGTGGTTCACTTTGCCCTTCTGAGGCAAACACTCCTCTCTAATGGGTGGCATAGCATCAAGCTTGTTCTTGAGGTGGTTTGGCTTGGGTGCCCAAATTTGTTCTTGGGAGGAGCTCTCGGGGTTCCTCAACCACACCATCTTTGGTGGTAGGCTTGGCAGGCTCTTTGGGTGGAAGTTTGGCAAGCTTGGGAGTAGTGGTGGAGTTAGGCTTCTCACATGGATTCAAACCACTCGACTCTCCAATCTTCCCAAAAGCAGAAAGATCAACACCCTGAGCAAACCTACACCAGGAGCCCCAGCAGCTCGCTTGAATTGGGAGATCATCATCCCGAGCTGCGGCTCACTACAGGAGACCCATGACAAGATGGTCCGAAGGTATGTGTTTTCTTCCTCGGTTTGCATCTTGCCATGCTTCACATTGGCAATCTCCAGCTCCAAGCCCTCGCACAAAACGCACCTCGCCACTCCAGTGCTACCTGAGCTGGCCTCCTCAAGAGACACAATCTTGGCATTCTTCTCTGCCAACTCAGATTGCAAGACGGGACAGGTCTTGCATGCACCCAGCAAAGAGGGTCTGGCCCTCATCTCATCCAGCTCTCCTACCAACGCAGCATACTTACCTCTCAAAGTGAGAAGGTCAGTCATGTGCGTGGTGCGACTCACACCGCACTCAACCTCCTCCGACACAACCACGGTGGACTTGGCAAACTCAAGCTCCCTCACCGTGTCCTCCCACTTCTGCCTAAACTCCTTGCGCTCTCTAGCGGCACGCCTAAGCAACTTGTCCTGACTAAGGAGCGCGGCAGTAAGTAACTTCTCGACCTCAGCAGAAAGCTCGTCGTGGGTGAGAGATACCTGGGAGGTGTCGTCGTCGTCGTCGTCCGAGGGGTGTGCTCCAGCTTGCCGTCGACCTCATCACCAAGCGCCATGGTGCAGAGGCCGTCGTCGTCGGCGAAGAAGCAGAGACCGTTCAGCTTGTCCTCGATCCTCTTCTTCTTCTCGGACTCGTCATCGCTTGAGCAAGCGGAGTCGTCATCCGAGCCGTCGACGTCGCTGAGCGTGGCGAAGAACGCACGCTGCTCAGCCTGGGCCTTCTCCAAGTACTTCTTCTTGATGTACTCCTTGTCGAAGCCGCCCCTCCGCTTGTGCCTCGCGGGGACGTACTTCTCCTTGCGCTTGCCGGAGTCGTACTTGTGCCCATGATCGCCCTTCCCAGATGAATGCTCTTCTTGGGGCAGTTGGCGATGAAGTGGTCGGGGTCGCCGCACTCATAGCATCCTGAGCGTCCTCCACCGCGGCGACGGTTCATGCGGTTGTTGTGGAACCGCGTGAACCGGTTGGCGAGCATTGCCAACTCGTCATCCCCCAATGACTCAAGCTGGTCCTCTGTGACAGAAAAAGAAAAGAGTGAAGAAGTGCAAAGCCAGCAGAGGGGATAGCAGAAGAGCCAGAAACCAAAGCCATAGTCGGGCCAGAAGGATTCGCATAAGAAGCCCTCGACATGGCGTCAATCTCACTGGACTTGAGCTTACTAAAGAGCTCGTCGCAGGTGAGGGTCTCATAGTTAGGCGATTCGATGATCGCCTGACCTTGGAATCCCACACCGACCGATCAAGAGTGTGCAAGAGCTTCAAAGCACGCTCATGATCGTCAAAAGGCAACTGCTCCTTGTTAGCCCTCATCCTGTTGACAATCACCTGAAAGCGAGCGAATAAACTTTCTATGCTCTCGCCAGGCTGATGTCGAAAGTTCTCATACTCACGCTTGAACGACTCGTAGAGTCGGGTTTTGACTTGAGAGGTGCCCTCATGGAAACGCATGAGGGTGTCCCAGATCTCCCGAGCCGTAGCAAGGTGAGAAACACGATCAAACTCACCCATGCTCAAACAAGAAAAGAGAGCATTACGGGCTCGGCTATTGGCATCGTGCTCATCGATCTGTTGCTGAGAAACACGAGCAGCCAAGACCACGTAATCAGCAGAGTTGCAAATATCCCAAATAGAAGCACCCAAACTCTGCAGATAGGCCGACATGCGTATCTTCCAATACGCATAGTTCGTCCCATCAAAGAACGGCGGTTTGCCCACGCCGCGATCCATGTCGCCTTCTGTGGATCTGGAACCGGCTAAGGTGGAAGATCCTTAACCCGCTCCGATACCAATTGAAGGACCGAGAATGCAAAAGCAAGGCGACCAGAGGGGGGGGTGAATGGGAGCCATAAAAATTTCTCACGAAACTTGTTCAAGTGTCCCAAAATCAATCCCCAAGAGCTACTACCAAAAACGTGATGCCCACGACCCTTGGAAGAGGTGGATGATCCCTGGGATCACAGCGAGGCACCACAAAAACTTCCTCACCCAAGTTCACGCAAGTCAACTAGTGACGGGATGGGTTTTGGGTAACCTCAACCTCCCCCGAGCAACGCGAGGGGGATTCAGGCTATTTTGTAAAGCGGGAAGCCCAAATTCTGTAGAGCACGAAGTTAGGAATCCAACGCAACAAACGAATCTCGAATCGATCAAGAACGAACAAACTGCGGACGAAAACGCGCGAAACTGGATCGACCGGACTCTGGCCAGCGTCCGGTCAGCAGGGACCGGACGCGTCCGGTCAGCAAAAAAATCGGCTCTGGAACCTTACTGTCGCGACCGGACTCACGAGTACGAGCGTCCGGTCGAGAGCAGTGCGTCCGGTCAGAAGCGAACAAGCACGATGAACAGTGGAAGCGTGCGTCCGGTCAAAACGTGAAAGAGCGTCCGGTCAAGTCACGAACCGAACACAGCGAAGGTGTTCATCGACCGGACTCACTGACAGCGTCCGGTCGTTGAACGGGCAGCGTCCGGTCACCCCGATTCAGGTGTTCGTTCACCGATTCGACTCGATCTCACCCAAAACAAATCCTCTAGGGATCAAACTTGGTGAGAGAAGAGTCACAAGAGAGTATAGTGAGCTATCTCTAAGAGATCATGGCTCGAACCTATCTCCAAATCGATGAATCGAAGAATTTCGGGGGAAGGGAGAAAACTTGACCCGAAACGAAAAATCGATCGATCTCCTAGACGTGTGAGGTTAGAGGATGATTCCTTCGGTGGAAAGAAGTGCCTCACGATCTAGAACAAACCAGTTCAAACGGAATTGCAAAAGATGAACCGAGCAAAGAGATCAAGCGACGGGAAAATCGTGGGGAAAAAGGATTCCGCGAAGAACACGAACAAAACGCGAATCACACCCACGAATTGCAAGCCGAAGCGCAAACACACGCTACGACAAGGAGGTTACGGCCTCCTTTCCTCAAAATCAACAGTACACAGAGTTGCAAGTCTCTCTGCGGATCTCAGCTACAGCAGGGGATGGGAGAGCAGGAAACCCTAAGTGCAGGAAGCAAATGAGATGGCTAAAACTGAGATAACTGAGATAGGGGAGGAGGGTGTCTCCCCTGACTACTTATCCTATTCTAGTCTAAGTCTATTTCCTACTCTACCCCTCTCTATTCTAATTACAGAGCGAACCAGCTAAACCCTAGGGTTATTCTGGACCAACTCGGTGGTAGGTAGATCCAACGGCCACGCCCGCACAACTCGTCGCGTTGCCTCCACGCAACCTTCCGATTGCCGCCACGTGCCGTCCTCGCTCTGCACCCCCGGTTTTGTGGCCCAAACGGGAAACCAGCCTTTTCCAGCAACCCCCGGTTTTGAGGCCCAAACCGGGAAACCAGCCTCCAGCTGAGTTTTGTGGCCCAAACTACAGAAACCCCGCAGCGCCCGAGTTTTGAGGCCCAAACTCGGAACCGGCCCATCACCCGAGTTTTGTGGCCAAACTCGGAAACCATCCGCGCCCAGGTTTTGTGGCTCAACCTGGAAACCGAGCACCCGAGTTTTGAGGCCCAAACTCGGAAACCGTCCACCCGGTGGTTTTTCCCGGCTCAACCACCAAACCGGAGCTGTAGAGGGGATGCACCGCCCGTGCACCCCGTCCACCGACACGTGTCCCCAGGTCCTCGACCCGAGCAACACCGTGCCCCGCAAGTCTCGCTCGTCGTGTCCCAGGCTGCCAGCCACCACAGCTGATCCTCAGGCACTCCGGTCCCTCAGTCCAAGCCTCACGTCCGCCCTTCACTGCTCGATACATCGGCATGGCACGTCCGCCGCACGGCACGCCCATCCTTCATCGCACCCAGTCCGTCGGCACGGCACGTCTCAACTTGACCTTCACCTTGCCCTCGATCACTGTCTCCGTGCTCGACACCTGCACAACACAAGCCAAAGAACATGCGCATCAAACCCATTGACAATCACTCATCACTCAGAGACTCGGCATACACCCATGTATCCGCAGTTCTTCCGCCCCTTCTTGTTTTCTTCTTCTTCATCAAGTCACCATCATGATGGTTGTTCTTTATTTGAACTTGGGGCTTCCGTTCCTTGTGGCAATACTTGAGATTCTTGGGTTTGGTAAGCATTTTTCA
The DNA here is from genome assembly GCA_009763385.1 of Coix lacryma-jobi var. lacryma-jobi. Taxonomy (NCBI): domain Eukaryota; kingdom Viridiplantae; phylum Streptophyta; class Magnoliopsida; order Poales; family Poaceae; genus Coix; species Coix lacryma-jobi. Next base: position 116,415,368 of record CM019825.1, on the reverse strand, counting down.
AGATTCCCATCTCACGACTTTGAGCACATGAAATGAGCTAGCTTCTTTTTCTTGCTTCTTCATCTTCTTCAATCTTTTTCTCTCCCCTTGGACATGCTCTTGTTGAAACCAATGCCACTCTTGTCACCGTAGCTCTTTTGATTCTTCAACATGTGCTCAAAGGTGACTTTGGAGTTGTAGCACCTCTCTAACTTGTTGCTCAAATTCTTCACTTCACTTTTGAGCTCATTGTTCTCCTTCAAAAGGTTAGTCTCACAAGACAAAGAAGTAGAACAAGCATCTATATGTGAAGAACATGGCATAGCTAATAAATCATCACAAGTACATTCTTCTTGCCTACATCACATGGGTTAGCAACATTTTGCAATTGATCATTTGATCCATGTGATGAGCTCTCATTGTTTTTAAGTTCCTTTGAAAAAGCTTTAATGAGAGAGCCATATTTTTCAACTAACTCATCATGTGAAGCTTTAAGAACATCAAGTAAGTGCTTATGTTCTTCACATGAGTTCTTTAGAAATGAATTTTCATTTGCCAATTTAATTGTTTTAGTTTTCTCATTTTCTAAAGGCATGGTCATGCTAGCAAGTCTACTAACAAGCTCATCATATGATTCAACATGATCAACCACATTAGCATGAGATACCTTGGTGTCACCTTGTGACATGAAGCAATGTGGTGAGGGCTTGTAGTAGTATCACAATCATCAACCGAGCATGAACCATCAACATCATCAAGTGTGCTTGGAGTAGAATCATTACTTGCAACACTTGAATCATCACTATCATCCTTGTCAAGTGAGCTTGTTGTAGATCGATCAACATCATCATCATCACTTGACCATGAGGTGGCGCAATCTTCCACAACTACCAAGTTGTGGTCATGCTCAACATCCTCATGTGCCACCACCTTGGTCTCATCCTCCTTGAACTTGCCATCGTCCATGTAGATGAGTCACCGAAGGTGTGCTTGATGGATTCCCACATCTCATGGGCGGTCCCTTCAGAGTTTATCTTGTAAAACAACTCAAAACTCAATGCATAGATTAGATAACAATAAGCATTTGCATCAAGTTCAAAGAGATCCTTTTGAGCTTTGGTGAGATTTCTATGGTCCAAAACATGAGTGAGACCACTAGTGACAATCCACCAAAACTTTGCCCCTTTGCACGAAAATGATCAAGCATATGGCGTTTCCACCGTGCAAAGTGTGTGCCATCAAAAATATGTGTATCACACACATCATCTAGCCCACTAGACGCCATCCTCTCGGGTCGGTGAAGACCACAATGAGAGATCTGCTCTGATACCATTGAAGGGTCGAGATGGCGGGCTAGAGGGGGAGGGGTGGATAGTCCTTTCTAAAATTAATCGTACCGGCTAACCGAAACAAATGTGGAATTAACAACTATCGGTCTAGCCAAGACTACACCCCTCTATCTATACTCTCAAGCACCTTATAAAAGATCCTAAACAAAGCAATTAAGGTGTCGGGCTAGCTAGAGCTCACCTAAACAATTCTAGCTTGCAAGGTTACACAACCTAAGCAACTAGTACTCAATCAACCGGGGAGCTCCTACACATTCCACTAAGCAAAAGCACAAAGCCTAAGCTCACTAGCAATGCTCAATAACAAGGCTACACAAGCCAAATTAGAGAGCTCAACTTAGCTACACAAACTAAGCAATGTGACTAGCAAGACTACAAGTCAACTAGTCACTCGTGAGATCAACTTCTATGCTACACAAGCAAGGAAGGTAACTAGTAAGCTACACAAGCTAACTAATTACAAGAGCAACTACACTAGCACATGTATATGAACAAGTAAATACAAGCTAGAGAATGGAGTTTGCAAACCACCAAGAAGATGAACACGAATTTGACATGGTGATTTTTCTCCCAAGGTTCACTTGGTTGCCACCAAGCTAGTCCCCCGTTGTGTCGACCACACACTTTGGTAGTTCGGCGGCTAATAGGCACCACACCTAGCTCAACACTCGAGCGTCCGAGAACACAAGGTTGATATGTGCCCTTGTGGTTCCCTTCCTGAGTGATGAGTGATTGATCAACGGGCAACATGTCTCTTGGCTGTTAATGTCAGGTGCGGACCTCGGACATGTCGAAGGTGAGGTGAAGGTCAAGTAAGGACGTATCGTGCCGACGGACCGGGAGCGGTGAAGGGCGGACGTGGAGCTTAGACCGACGGACCAGGAGACCCAAGGACCAGCTGTGGTAGCTGGCATGTGGCGTTGACAAGCAAGGCACATGGGGATGTGCGGTGCATCGGCCGAGTCGGGAGGAAGGTGATGGCGTCGTGACACTTGGCGGGAGGCCGAGAAGGATGGCGAATGCACTGTGCCCGGCGTGGAGGCTGGACATGCTCCGGCATCGGTGCTGGAACTTGGGGTGTGCGAACCACATCCCGTCATCGGCGCGGGTTCTTTAGCTGAGCCTCTAAAAGCTACCCTCGACGGTTTCTGAGTTTGAGCCTCAAAACTCGGGGTGGCCGGTTTCCGAGTTTGGGCCTCAAAACTCGGCGTGGACGGTTTCCAGTTTTGGGCCTCAAAACCTGGGCGCGCGGGTTTCTGAGTTTGGGCCACAAAACTCAGCCTGAGGACAGGTTTCCCGGGTTCAGCCTCAAAACCGGGGGAAGGCCCAGGTTTCCCGGTTTTGGCCTCAAAACCGAGGGGAGGTCCGCAAAAAGGACGATCGACGCGTGGCGGCGTGAAGAGGTTGGCGCGGCGGTGCAGCTATTCGCGAGGTAGGCGCGGCGGTCGACGGGGCGGCACGTGGCGGCATCCTGAGGCTTGCGTCGAGGCGAAGCTAAGGATGAGATGGGCGCGTGGTCGTCGGATCGGCAATCAGCAGAGTTGGACTGGGATACCCCTAGGGTTGGCCGCTTTGCTCTTGCATCTAGGAGTAGAAGGGGATTATTGTTTTAGGCTATAAATAAGAGAGGCACCCCTCCTCTCTCCCTATCCTTGCAGTCATTTGTTCCTGAGCTCTCTCTCTCTCTAGCCCCCGCTTACGTTCTAATCATACCTCGCTGCAAGCGATCCGCAGAGATGGGAATCATACCTCTGTGTATTTGGATCTTTTGAGGAAACGAGACCGTATTCTCATTGTCTCCTCGTGTGGAGCAATTTTGGCTGAAATCAAATCAATTCGTGTTGGTGTTCGTGTTCTTCGCGTTTTGCTTTTTCATCTCCCGGAGACTTGTCTTGTTCTCCCTCTCTGTGAGATGATTTTCGATTCCACTTGAATCAATTTGTTCTTGGTCGTGAGCCCCTTCTTTCTACCGAAGAAATTCTCTCCTAACCTCACGAATCCATAGATCGAGTTGATTTCGTGTTTGTTATTCGTTCTTTCCCCTTTCCGATGATCCTCGGATTTCTCTTGATAGGCTTGGTTTGGTGCGATGATTTCTTAGGATTAGCACCCCAACACGTAGAGGAACATCTGGGAGGAGTTTGATCGAAGTCCCTTTTGATTTGGTTGAGATCGAAGCGGATTTGGTTTTGAACCCGAGAAGTTTTGTGCTTCCTGGGTGCTGGCGGACAGTCCGCGTCTCTGACGGCGGACAGTCTGCGCATCGGGTCTCGGCCAGGTCAGTCGGGTGCAGACCCCTGACTGTTCACTGTAGAGTGAACGGCGGACAGTCCACGGTACAAACCCGCGGACAGTCCAGGACCTGTCCAGCAGACTTGCAGCACTGTTTGGTTTCTGTGTTTTTGCCGGCGGACAGTCCGGCTCCCAGTCGCGGACAGTCCGGGACTCAACGGCGGACAGTCCGGGATCCTGACCACGGACATCCGCGAATCTGCTGCTTGTGGGAAGTTTTTGCTCCGTGGCTTCTGTCACCTTGGTTTCGGTGTTTCCGCAGTTTTGCTCTGGCTTTGTCAGTTGGTTTCGGTGTTTCTCCGGGGGGTTCCGCTGTAACACTAGGACATCTCCTAGGGTATCCACCTACTCGTAGGTCGTGAACTCTTCGGTTGTTTCGAGACTTAGCTTTGGGGTGAATTTCTGGGCAAGGGCCATTCTATTCACGAGTTGAATTTGAGGCTCCCATTCACCCCCCCTCTGGTCGCTAATCCGGTCCTTCAATTGGTATCAGAGCCGGTTAAGGATCTTCTCCACCTTAATCAGTTTTGGATCCTAAGGGCGACATGAACGAGGGAACGGCAAGGCTCCTTGGTTCGATAGAACGAACTACTCCTATTGGAAGATTCGGATGCGTGCTTACCTCAACAACATCAGATCTTCTGTCTGGGAGATATGTGAGATACTGAGTACGTAGTCCCTTGCGGCTCGTTGTGGGTCCGATCCAGATTGACCAACACGAGGCCAACTCCAAGGCTCATAATGCCTTTTGGCCAGCATCTCCCTTCCTGAGTTCGAACGTGTCCTGAGCTTGAGACGACACGAGAGATCTGGGTGAAGCTTCAAAGCTATCATGAAGGGACAGCTGTCAAGATCTAGTGTACAGCCATCAAGACTGACTTCGAGATGTGACAAAGCGTGAGTGTTAGTATGAACTTTGTTCAGTGGAAGGGAGAAATGATTGACGCCTGTTCTAATCTCGAGTAAAATGAATTGACAAGATGAGTGTGCCAATGGTGCGCTCTAACCTACCCTATGACGATCATGAGAGGGCACTCAAGTTACTATATGCCTGGATCGGAGGGTATGGGAGGTGAAGGTGTCGACTATCATTGAGTCTCCATCTTATGACACCCTCACCGTGGATGAGCTGTTCAGCAAGCTCAAGTCCACCGAGATCGATCACCTGACTCAGGCCAAGCTGAAGAACCCATCTTCACATTCCATGGCTTTGGTCTCAGGCACGGGTGGATCGACTGTCTCTGCTAATGCTTCACCTCCTCTTGTTGCTTTGTCTTCTTTGCATACAGTCACGGAGGAGCAGTTGAAGGCGCTTGGAGACGACGAGCTCGCCCTCGCCATCACCCGGTTCTCGCGGTTTCACAACAACCGCCTGAATCGCCGGCGTGGTGGCGCACGCGAGGGCTGCTACAAGTGTGGTGATCTAGACCACTTCATGGTGAACTGTCCCAAGAACAACAAGAAGTCTTCTGGCAAGAAGCGCAACTTCAGGCGCAAGGGCAAGCCGGAGTACAAGACCGAGAAGAAGAACAAGGACAACTTTCGCCGAGAGGACTTGGAGAGGGCTTTCGACGCCGGTCGGCGCGTGCTCTTCGCCGGCAAGGGCGACACCGACAAGTCCTCCGACATGACTCCAGCGACGATGGGTCGAGCACAAGACTGAAGATCGCTTCAACGGACTCTGCTTCTTCGGCAACTCCTCCAAGGGCATGTGCACCATGGCCCTGGACGAAGAGGACTCCAAGTGCCAGGCGAAGGACGCCGATGACGCCAACAACCGACGACGACGGCAACGCCTTTGAGGTATCAAATTCTCTTGTCGATCGTCTCACTGATGAGCGCGATAGCTTTGCGGAGTTAGTCCTTGCTTTGGAGAAGAGACTCAAGGAGGTTCTCCATGAGCGGTGAGTTTAAGGCCAAGATGAAAGAGGCGCTTAAGGAGCTTGAGTTTGCTAAGTCCGAAGTGAGGGTGACCGATGAGGAAGAGTGCGATGAGTGCACCACAACATGGCAAACTTTCCACCCTACAAACCAAGTATGCCTCTTTGATCGAGGTGTATGATGAGCTGAAGAGTAGGCTAGACTTGGTGGGTGAGTGTCGTGAGTGTGCTTCCATGAAGAAGGAGCTGGAGGAAGTGAAGGCGAGGCCTTCTTTGCTGGGTGCGTGCAAGCTTTGTCCTAGCTTGCGAACTGAGTTGGCAGAAGTTAATGCCAAGCTTGCTGAAGCCATGAAGGCCAGCTCAGTTAGCACCTTGTCCGCTCCATGTGAGCGATGCGTGGGGTTGGAGCTTGAGATTGCCAACTGTCGGCATGACAGGATGCAAACCGGGGAGGAAAACACATACCTCCGGTCCATCCTGAGTTGGGTGTCATGCAGTGAGCCGCAGTTGGGCATGATGATCAGTCAGTTCAAGAGGGGAACTGATTGCTCGGGAGTAGGCTTTGCTTCAGGTGGGAAGGGCGCTAGTAGCTTTGGCAAGATCGGTGAGTTTAGTGGAGTGAGCCCTAGTGAGAAGCCATCCACTATCCCTAAGCTTACCAAGATCACCCCACCTGAGCCTCCCAAGCCTATCACCAAGGATGGCATCCTTGATGAACCTCCCAAGGCTCCACCTCGCAAGCAAGTGTGGGTTCCCAAACCTAACCATCTTAGGAACACACTTGACACCCTTCCTGACGTCTCTAGTGATCCCCTTCGAGAGGCAAGCAGCCAGCCAGAGTGAACAACCCTCGCAACCGTAGGAACCAACAACCCAAGAGAGTGGTGAGGTTCGAGTGCGAGTACTGTCACCGTGAGGGTCACCTAGCTGAGTTTTGCTTTCGGAGGAAGAGAGACGCTAGGAAGGAGTTGGAGCTGAACAACCAGGCCAGGCACCACCCTCTCCATGGTGTGCAAGGTCGGGGAGTTCAGAGGCAGGGCGCTAGACCTGGAGGTGCACCCCCTCAGGTTGCTAGGCCCCAGGCAGCTAGACCACGGGGTGGTGGTCGTGCCCGTCGCGGTTCCGGTCGTCCTCAATACGATCGTGAGCCGAGTGTAAGAGGTTTTGCTGCTCAGTCCCATAGCGGACCCCTTTTCAGTATGGTGGTGATCGCTTTGCTCAAATGGGACAAGTAGGTCAGTTTGGAGGTTTTCCGTTCCATAGCGGACCACCCTTTCAGGTTGGTGGTGATCGCTATCCACCCATGGGACGAGGACAGCTTGGTGTTGCTACTAACACTTTTTCTGGGCCTATGACACAGCACTGGTATCCTTCTCAGTATACTAACCCCAGTGTTGTGCCATATGCTCACTTCCTGCCTTTCTATTGATGCAGGAACTTCGGTTGGAGAACATGTGGCTCATGGATTCCGGGTGTTCGCGCCACATGACCGGAAAGAAGGAATGGTTCTCCAGCCTTAGCCCCGTGATGCACAAGGAGTACATCACTTTCGGGGACAATAGTAGAGGTAAGGTTGTTTCTCATGGAGCTATTCGGCTCAATGAGAACTTTGTTCTTAAGGATGTTGCTTTGGTTTCTAACTTGCATTACAATTTGCTTTCTGTTTCGCAACTTCTTGAGGATGATTGTGAAGTGCGTTTAAGAAGGGTTGAGTCGTGTTTTAGACCCTCGGGGAGATCTTGTTTGTCGGATCGTCCCTTTTGGCCGTGTTTTCAGAGCCGATTTTTCTCGTTCTTTCGGCTCTGCTAGATGTTTGATGGCTGGTCCTTCTTCTGATTTGTGGAAGTGGCATAGGAGGCTCGGTCACTTGAGTTTTGACTTGCTTGCAAGACTTAGCTCACTTGGCCTAATCCAAGGATTGCCCAAGCTTAAGTTTCAGAAGGACCTTGTTTGCCATCCTTGTCGTCACGGGAAGATGGTTGCTGCTTCTCACCCACCTGTTAATCAGGTGATGACAAAGCGACCCGGCGAGCTTTTACACATGGACACAGTTGGTCCAGCTCGTTTGCTCAGCGGGTGGGAAGTGGTACGTTCTAGTGATCGTTGACGATTTTTCGAGGTACTCTTGGGTGTTCTTTATGGAGGGTAAGGATGAAGCTTTTCTTTTGCTCGTGATTTGATTTTGAGGTTGAAAACTGAGTTTCCCCCTGATACTATTAGAGCTATTCGTAGCGATAATGGTACTGAGTTTGATAACTCACAGTTTGCCTCTTTCTGTTCTTCTAATGGAATCGAGCATCAGTTTTCTTCTCCTTATGTCCCCCAGCAGAACGGTGTTGTTGAGCGCAAGAACCGGACCCTTGTTGAGATGGCCAGGACGATGCTCGATGAGCATAGGACTCCTAGGCGTTTTTGGGCCGAGGCGATCAACACCGCTTGCCATGTTTCAAATCGCATCTTTCTTCGAGCTTTCATGAAAAGACTTCTTATGAGTTGCGTTTTGGACGGGTACCCAAGGTGTCTCATTTTCGGGTGTTTGGGTGCAAGTGCTTTATCCTGAAGCAAGGCAATTTGGACAAATTTGAATCTCGCTCTGCTGATGGGGTGTTTCTTGGTTATGCTTCTTATTCACGTGCTTATCGAGTTCTTAACCTGAGACTAACCGGATAGTGGAGACCTGCGAGGTCACATTCGACGAGACTATGCCTTGTGTTCTTCTGCTTTTGATGTTGCAGGAGAACAGGAGCTGGGAGAGACCATCTTTGTGGAGGAGGAGCAGGAGAATGCCGATTGGGGTGATCCCGAGCCAACTCCACTGGCTGCCCCCGTCGACCCTGCGACGTCTACTTCAGCTCGAGGACCCGATCCCACGACGTCTTCTTCTTGGGGTCCTCTAGAGCCACCTCTCCAGCGAGCACCCGCTGCACCTGAGGGAGCGACAGCATCTGGCGAGGGGGAGGCGACTTCGGCGAGGCAAGCGCCCCGGAGCGTTCAGCAAGTTCACCCCCGCGTCAGATGATCGGCGGCATCGACCAGCGAGTCACGCGGTCGCGAGCGTATGAAATCTCTCACTTTGCTCATTCTGCATTCGTTGCTTCTTTTGAGCCCAAAGATGTTGGACACACGCACTTTCTGATCCTAAACTGGGTCAATGCCATGCATGAGGAGCTAGAAAACTTTGAGCGAAACCAAGTTTGGACCCTAGTTCCACCTCCACCAGAATGCCACCCTATAGGTACCAAATGGGTTTTCAAAAACAAAGAGGGTGAGGATGGGATGGTAGTGAGGAACAAGGCTAGGCTAGTAGCCCAGGGTTTTTGCCAGAAAGAGGGGATAGACTATGAGGAAACCTTTGCCCCTGTAGCCCGTTTAGAAGCCATTAGAATCCTTCTAGCCTTTGCTGCTTCGAAGGGTTTTAAGCTTTACCAGATGGATGTCAAGAGTGCTTCTGAATGGATATAGAGGAAGAGGTTTATGTTAGGCAACCCCCGGGTTTCGAGGATCCCAAGTTTCCAAACCATGTTTATAAACTTTCAAAAGCTTTGTATGGTTTGAAACAAGCCCCGAGAGCGTGGTATGATCGTTTGAAAACCTTTTTACTCTCAAGGGTTTTAAATGGGACGGGTCGATAGAACTTTGTTCTCCTCAAGCAAGGCAACGATACCCTGTTAGTCCAGATTTACGTGGATGACATCATCTTTGGTGGCTCCTCTCATGCGCTTGTTGCCAAGTTTAAGATACTATGAGCAGGGAGTTCGAGATGAGTATGATGGCGAGTTGACTTCTTCCTCGGGTTGCAAATTAAGCAAACCCGAGACGGGACGTTCGTGGCATCAAGGAAAATACATGAAGGACATCCTGAAGAAATTCGACATGGGCGAGGCCAAGTCTCTTACGACGCCCATGGTGCACGACCGGCCACGACTGCTGCGATGGATGCGGATCAGGACGGAGAGCCGGTTGATCAGAAGGAGTACAGGAGCATGATCGGCTCGCTCCTGTACCTGACGGCGACGAGGCCGGATATACAGTTTTTTGTGTGTCTGTGCGCTCATTTTCAGGCGTCCCCTCGGACTTCCCACAAGCAAGCGGTCAAGCGCATCATGAGGTACCTCCGATACACTCCTGAGTTCGGACTCTGGTACTCTTCTTCTTCGACCCTCTCGCTTTGTGGTTATTCCGATGCGGATTTTGCCGGCTGTCGGCTTGAGCGCAAGTCTACTTCTGGGACTTGTCAGTTTCTTGGCTCTTCTTGGTTTCGTGGTCTTCTCGCAAACAGTCGAACGTAGCCCAGTCTACTACTAAAGCCGAGTATGTTGCCGCTGCTTCTTGTGCTTCGCAGCTTTTATGGATGGTTGCTACTTTGCGTGATTTTGGTCTAGATTTCAGTCGGGTTCCTTTGCTTTGCGACACTTCTGCCATTAGTGTAGCAAAGAACCCTGTTCTTCACTCCAAGACAAAACACATCGATGTTCGCTTTCACTTTCTTCGTGATCACTATGAGAAAGGCGACATTGATCTTAGGCATGTAGACACCCATAACCAGGTTGCGGATATTTTTACCAAGCCTTTGGATCTCTCAACTTTTGCTAGGTTGAGAGGTGAGCTTGGTGTGTGCTTCCCCTTTTAGATGGGGAAAGCATTTTGTTGTTGTATATAGACTGACTTTCTGATCCTTTTGTTTTTGGGTCTTGAGTCATTTTGGCTTTGTCTTGGCTCCGATTCTGACTTCATCATTTGTGCATCTTGCATTTTTAAGCTTCATGTCTATATTCTTGAGAATGAACTTATGCTCTGATTAGTGTATGCTTCGATGATATATAATGATGCTTGTAGCTTAGGCTCCTTTTGATCACTGATACATGTTGTGAGCTAAGCTAATTTTTCAGAACATTGAATATGCTTAATGAACTTAAATTGATACATGTTCACCATTGAGATTGGCAACTAGCATGTGTAGGTTGTGTTGAGCTATTACATATATGCTAGGTTGCTATGTCTCTAGTTCTGAATCTTTCACTTGCTTGGATTGTTCATATTCTGTTTAAAATGAACCAAGTATTAGTGAATTTGAAAAGATCGAGATGGGATTGCTCTGTCAACATCACTATGGTATCGAGACTGTTTCTCATAGCACTTTGAGTTAAACTTGAGCCGTGTAGTGTAAGACCGAAACCGATGCTTTAAGCTTCCGATTGCATATGCATAGGCTTAGCACGGTTGAAAAGTAAGGCTATGACAGGCTTTCAACCTCTCGCAATCACATGCTGATTTTGAACTTGTGTTAATAACTGCTGCAATTTTCTCCGATAAAATCTGAAAAACAAGTCTATGTTTCACTCTATAGCATGATGATTGAACTTTGCTAGGGGTAGTTCACCTTGCATACATGTTAGCACTTGCTTGACTTCCTATCTATACATGTTCAGTGCTATTTGATGGTGAAACCCCTTTCAGAACGGCTTAAAACTGCTCACTTGGCTTATGCATTCCTATCTTGTATTCAGTGATCAGTTTGAGCCTTTGCTAGCAATTTTGAATGTTGCTGTGTAGTCGGGTCAGCACTCCTTAGAGCATTCTTTCACTCTTTCGAGTATATACCTGAAGCTGCTAACTTGCACTTTTAACTCACATGCATTTGCTTGACTCCGATAGGCATGACCTAGCTCTGTTTTACTTACTTGAGTCGTTTACCCTTTCTTTGATTGCAAATTGCCCCAAGGGGAGAATGTTCCAATGATGAGATTTTTTTTAGACTTTCTGTGGTGACAATTTGCAAATTATGCTTCACTTATTGAGGGGGAGTTCTTTGAGTAAGGGGGAGCTTTTCTGTCTGCTCTGAGTCGGTTTTATTTGATATCGATCTTTTAGCTAGTTGCGTCGAGCCTCTGTGCCTCTGTCTTGAGGGACTAGCTGTTTTCACCCTGTTTTGATGGTTCTTGATTGGTATCGGGCTTACTGCTGGTTGTGTTGAGCCTCTGTGCCTCTATCTTGAGGGACTAGCAGTAGCTGCTTCCTATGCAGTCTTCATTTGGTATCGAGCTTTTAGCTAGTGGTGTTGAGCCCTTCTCTGCCTCCTCTGGAGGACTAGCTTTCTTTTGACTTGGTTGCGTCGAGCCGTTGCCCATGTCTTTGGGAACCAAGTCTTGTGCTCTGATTTTGATCGAGTTTTGCTCTCTGATGAGTTTGTTGCTCGAACCTTGGCTTGGTTGTGTCGAACCGTTGCCCATGTCTTTGGGGACCAAGCTTCGCTCATCTCGATTTGTGCTTCTTCGGCCTTTTCTCTGGCTTTTGGACATCTCGAGTGAGTTTTTCTCCTTCTACCCAATTCTGCTTTTCTTTTATTTTTGATTACGGTTACTATGAGTTGACGATGCATTCATCAAGGGGGAGATTGAGAACACAAGGTTGATATGTGCCCTTGTGGTTCCCTTCCTGAGTGATGAGTGATCGATCAACGGGCAACATGTCTCTTGGCTGTGTTAATGTGCAGGTGCGGAGCTCGGACAGTGGTCTTCGGGGCAAATGAGTACGAGCTGTCTAGCTGTGGACAAGAAAGGGGGTACTTCGAAGAGCATGAATATAGCTGGTTGTGCTCTTGTAGTCATACCCTCGGTAAGAAGATCCTACCCAAGGATAGCCAGTGAACACTCCCACCATAAGCGAGCTAAGATAGTGGAATTCAGTCTATGAACGCAAGCCTAAAAGTAGAAGCAGTGAATCCTGTCTAATAACCACGGATGTAGAAAGATCTGGTGGAAGGCCACTGGATGGAAGGTTATGCGTAATATCAAAGTAAAGTAAAAGTTTACCAAGAGGTAAGCCTGAATGTTAGCACGCGCATCCATTTTCTTGCTCCTCGGCTAAGGGCCTTCGTCTATTCTTGGCAAGCCTTCTTGTCTGTTCTAGTTGTTACAGGCTCCCCGCTCCATCAAACAGTCCGGTGGCAAGGTCGGAAACATGATTCCTCTTTTTTTTCAAAGAAAAGGTTGTCGATTGGTCCATATTCAAATAAGGCAACAAGAGCTTCCTCCACATACCCGGTCAGCGAGTAACAAGAAGGTGGCACAATTGAGGGTAGGGGGGCGGTCCAACGTTGTGGGGCTGGCGTTGGCGTCCCCTGAACTACTTGAGCTGCCCCCCCTTGTGGCTGCGGTACACTCTCCGCACCTTCGCTATAAATTTGCAAGTAGTTGGCCACTACAGGGAGAAGTTCAGATCCGTCCAAGAATAAATTTTTCTGGAGTGGATTATTATTCCAGCGGGGGACTTCTCCGTACAAAAAGAGAAATGGGAACGAGGCTTCTTGTTGATTCTTTTCTGTTCAAGAATCACAGTTTTCGTATAACTAGTTTAGCCGTTAATATAACTACTTTCACTGATAGTATATCATTCTGGGTCAAATCGAATTCATCTATCTGTCAATATATTGGATGTGCTATTTTGATTCTAGGTTGTGCATTTCATGTAACGGGTTTATATGGCCCTGGGATAGGGGTGTCCGATCCTTACGGACTAACTAGAAAAGTACAAGCTGTAAATCCTGCATGGAGTGCAGAAGGATCCTTTTGTTCCGGGAGGTTAGTAAAAAATCGATCCAAACAAGCAACGGATTGAGCAACTAGCGCGAAAGCCGTTGCGCGTTAGCGCATCCGTTTTCTTGCTTCATGCCGTTGCGCGTTAGTGCATCCGTTTTCTTGCTTCATCAAGATTTAAATTTCCTTTCTTTTTCCTAGGGATTAGACAAAGTCAGAAAAGGGATTCTGCTTTCACAGTGCATCAATAAGAAGGAATAGCTCTATATATTAGTATTAGTTAGTAGTACTATTCTATTAGTTAGCGATCCCGGCTCTGTGAGTTCTTTCTTCCGTGATGAACTGTCGGCACCAGTCCTACATTTTTTCTCTGTGGACCGAGGAGAAAGGGGGCTCAGCAGGAGATGCTTGATTTGGAGAATGCTAATCATCGTGCTTACGCTGCAGGTTTTATGATGGTTAGGCCTGATATAAAACCAGATAAATCAGATATGGTTTTGTTCTATGCGAATGAATATGATAAGAAGGTGGATAATCCCGATAATTTTGAGGAAAAGAGCGATGGGCGAATGACGGGAATTGAACCCGCGCATGGTGGATTCACAATCCACTGCCTTGATCCACTTGGCTACATCCGCCCCTTATCCAGCTAAAGGATTTTCTCTTTTTTCCATTTATTATTATTCTATTTATTCTGACCTCCATACCTCGATCGAGATAGTGGACATAGGATGCCACTCTTTAAAATGAAAAAAGGAGTAATCAGTTGTGACACGAAAAAAACGAATCCCTTATAGAGATAAGAATGAATGAATGAAGGAAAGTTGGCTGTGAGAATGGAATGATCCCAGTTCGTTCGTAGTCCTTGGCATCCCTATCCTCCCTGGAAGGGCAGAAATGCAGGGAATGTGTATCGTTCTAGTCTCTTCGAATCAATCAATATGACTATCGGAAGAAGAATAACTACCTTCTCGCGGAACTACCTTCTCGAAATCAAGACTCTTCTCTTGCGGGAAGCGTAAGTAGTGGAATGAGGCTGGAACCCATCAATATCGCTAAACCTGGAGAGTTGCTTGTGTTGGGTTCAAAGTTTCATTCTAGTACAGAGATCACCACTTGTTATGCCAGGGTCTCCTTTTTCGAGTTGGTTACTGAGATCTTCTTGTTGAGCAACGTTTTCCCGGCAATCTCTGCTTTCCACCTTGGTTTGGTAAGGCAGACCTTCGCTCTTGTCCGAGAAATCCTCCCCTCTTCCATGCTCTTCTTTCTCTTCCTCTTGACTATTGCTTATTTCCCTTGCCTACTTAACAACGCTTCCATCTGGAGTTACTTCAACCGGTCACGCATTAAAGAGAGAATGATCCCATCGAATTGCTACTTTGCAAGTGTAGGCCAGCCATAGAGTCTGTTCAGCGGGGATGCCCCAGGAGCTTTTTATCCACTTTCTTCAGTAAGGAAACTTTCTCGACTCACTGAACTCATGATAGAAGCAGAGAGAGACCCTACACTTTCTAGCGGAAAAAGGAATGGATAATCTTTCTATTCTCCGGGCAGCTTATCAAGATCTGCGGGAGAATGGGAAGGATCCATCTCTCTTTGGAGAACGCACAACCAGGATTACCTGGATGCACAGACCACTTCCAGGAGGTGCCATGAATTGGCGCAAAGGATCCGATGGGATGGAATCGCCCGCAGCCGTGCTCAGCTCGAAAGGGCGAGTCTGTTGTCATTCTACTGCAATAGTTGTACTAGAATGATGAATACCTTGAGCAGGTAGAAATGGAAAAGAATTTTGTTAAAAAGGAAAAGGGCTTTCTTTCTAAGAAGAAAATATGCTAATTTGATTAATATTAGGAAATCAAATGAGACAAGCAACTATAGGTATAAATATCAGAAAGCATAGAACTCTTGGTTTCAGTTCAGCAGTGTTTACGACGCATTGAGCAGAAACGTTGAAATAGAAGCAGAGTTTATTTTCTGTTGGACTGTGAGGTATAAACAGTGCATCACGGCGTTCAGCTTCAAATTTGAGAGATGACCCAGTAGCCAATGATTTCTGGTTTTCTGATCTCACTCATTCTAAGAAACGTCAGTGCTTAACCTTTCAGTACATGATAGTTTGATAGTTGAAGTTAACAATTTTATACTAACGAATAAATAAGAGTCAATTTGACAAAATTTTGAATTGTATCGATCTTCAAGCATTTGCTGGGGATAGTCAAAATAGAAAGATACTAAATCAGTGTCTCCCAAATTCAGATGAAGCATATTTCAAAAATGCAGAACCAGTGTTATCTCAAGTTTAAGTTCTGCTGGAGTTTCCCTATATACAGATTAGGGAAACATTTATTCTTATTCTATTTTATTATGCCATTCAAAATAATGGTGGGGGGATACGCTACTGTAGTTGCTCATTTTTGTCTATCTCTGTAGGACGAGCGTATCGGTCCATTCCGTATTCCCGTTCTCTTATATTATAAAGAATGGGTCCCCTTAGGGGTTATTACTTCCTTAGTGGCTCAACATATGTACTCTTTACCTGCTTATGCATTCATAGCACAAGACTTTACTACTCAAGCTGCTTTATATACTCATCACCAATACATTGCAGGGTTCATCATGACAGGGGCTTTTGCTCATGGAGCTATTTTTTCATTAGGGATTACAATCCGGAACAGAATGAAGAGCAAGAAAACGGATCAAACAGGTGCTCGACGCCGAGTCCCGACTGAACGGGTTAAAGCAGTTGAGAAAGATTCCACTCAAGCCGATAAACCTCCCACGTTACTTCCGCAAAGCCAGCATTCCTTTATGCGAGAAAGATCGAAGGGAAGAAGGCGGCAGATGTCGAATCAGCGCAGCAATTGAGTGATGAGGGTCGGACCTTATTGAAAAGTAGTACGCTTTCTTTCGTGGTGTTCAGGATCCCGTGCTTTGTAGTTCACGCATGGCTTTCTCTAATGAAGCTAATGCCGAATTAAAGACCTTAAACGGAAAGACACAGGAGGTGGCGAAAAACAAAAAAAAGAGAACGGTTTCCGTCATCCATTGATGATATATCGATCATTCGGACTAAACATTGGGTTAAGCAATTGCTTATTGATTGATATTTATAAATAATTGTTCTTTTATAGATAGGCCATAGGGTAGTCGAAGGATGGGTTGATAATGGTCTCATCTACTATTTTTTCAACAGAAAACGATGTTCCGCATTCAAGATAATATACTACTGGTCAGACCTCGTACTCTTTTTACTTGTTTTACTCTTTTCTTCTCTCCCCTCTTCTTTCAATCAAAGTCCTCTATTCAAACTCCGCTCTAGTAGCTCTAGCCCTAACTTCAACAACTCAATATGTGCTGTATAAGCAACTGGCCCCAAGGTATTAAATCCTCTTTTGTTCTAATCTATATAATGCAAACAACATATTAAGACAGGTTGATGATTATCCCGGCCCGATGGGTCTACATTCATCCCTGAATGTCGTCGGGTACTCTTCACTTCCCCGCCATTCTTGTAACCGTCACCTGTAATCCGCGCAGGTGTGTCCGCACCCCCTAGAGTGGATGAGAAAGAAAGGATTTTTTCTCGGAGCAACCCCCCTGGTTCCCCTGATCTTTCTTTCCTAAAACCCTATCGATGGAATGCATTGCCGTGATTTCCCATCTACTACGCTAATACTTGTTTCAATCAATTCTCTAGGTCCATCTAGAAATAATTCTCCTTTCTTGCCACCCACGTCAACTTCGACTCCTAACGTATACGAATGGTTCTTATGCTCACCAATCTGCAAACTGTTACGGAGAAATGGTTCTTATGCTCGCCAATCTTCAAACTGTCTGTTACGGAGAAGTCGTTTACTGATTAGCTGCTTGAACGTGGAAATATCAGAAAAGGGGAAGCCTGTCTCAATCAGTACTTCTTTTTTTGGAAAGCCAGGTTTTTTTATATGAAACTCAGGCAAGAAGACGACGTGAGGTGAAGGTCAAGTAAGGACGTATCGTGCCGACGAACCGGGAGCGGTGAAGGGCGGATGTGGAGCTTAGACCGACGGACCAGGAGACCTGAGGACCAGCTGTGGTAGCTGGCATGTGACGTTGACAAGCAAGAGCACATGGGGATGTGCGGTGCATCGGCCGAGTCGGGAGGAAGGTGATGGCGTCGTGACACTTGGCGGGAGGCCGAGAAGGATGGCGAATGCACTGTGCCCGGCGTGGAGGCTGGACATGCTCCGGCATCGGTGCTGGAACTCGGGGTGTGCGAACCACATCCCGTCATCGGCGCGGGTTCGGTAGCTGAGCATCTAAAAGCTACCCTCGACGGTTTCCGAGTTTGGGCCTCAAAACTCGGGGTGGCCGGTTTTCGAGTTTGGGCCTCAAAACTCGGCGTGGACGGTATCGAGGTTTGGGCCTCAAAACCTGGGCGCACGGGTTTCTGAATTTGGGCCACAAAACTCAGCCTGAGGACAGGTTTCCCGGTTTCAGCCTCAAAACCGGGGGAAGGCCCACGTTTCCCGATTTCGGCCTCAAAACCGGGGGGAGGTCCGCAAAAAGGACGGTCGACGCGTGGCGGCGTGAAGAGGCTGGCGCGGCGGCGCGGCTATTCGTGAGGTAGGCGCGGCGGTCGACGGGGCGGCACGTGGCGACATCCTGAGGCTTGCGTCGAGGCGAAGCTAAGGATGAGATGGGCGCGTGGTCGTCGGATCGGCAATCAGCAGAGTTGGACCGGGATACCCCTAGGGTTGGCCGCTTCGCTCTTGCATCTAGGAGTAGAAGGGGATTATTGTTTTAGGCTATAAATAAGAGAGGCACCCGTCCTCTCTCCCTATCCTTGCAGTCATTTGTTCCTGAGCTCTCTATCTCTCTAGCCCCCACTTAGGTTCTAATCATACCTCGCTGCAAGCGATCCGCAGAGACGGGAATCATACCTCTGTGTATTTGGATCTTTTGAGGAAACGAGACCGTATTCTCGTTGTCTCCTCGTGTGGAGCAATTTCGGCTGAAATCGAATCAATTCGCGTTTGTGTTCGTGTTCTTCGCGTTTTGCTTTTTCATCTCCCGGAGACTTGTCTTGTTCTCCCTCTCCGTGAGATGATTTTCGATTCCACTTGAATCAATTTTTCTTGGTCATGAGCCGCTTCTTTCTACCGAAGGAATTCTCTCCTAACCTCACGAATCCATAGATCGAGTTGATTTCGTGTTTGTTCTTCGTTCTTTCCCCTTTCCGGTGATCCTCGGATTTCTCTTGATAGGCTTGGTTTGATGCGATGATTTCTTAGGATTAGCACCCCAACACGTAGAGGAACATCTGGGAGGAGTTTGATCGAAGTCCCTTTTGATTTGGTTGAGATCGAAGCGGATTTGGTTTTGAACCCGAGCAGTGTTGTGCTTCCTGGGTGTTGGCGGACAGTCCGCGCCTCTAACGGCGGACAGTCCGCGCATCGGGTCTCGGCCAGGTCAGTCGGGCGCAGACCCCTGACTGTTCACTGTAGAGTGAATGGCGGATAGTCCGTGGTAGAAACCCGCGGACAGTCCGGGACCTGTCCAGCAGACTTGCAACACTGTTTGGTTTCCGTGTTTTTGCCGGCGGACAGTCCGGCTCCCAGTCGCGGACAGTCCGGGACTCAACGGCGGACAGTCCGGGATCCTGACCCCGGACAGTCCGCGAATCTGCTGCTTGTGCAGTTTTGCTCCGTGGCTTTGTCAGTTGGTTTCGGTGTTTCTCCGGGGGATTCCGCTGTACCACTAGGACATCTCCTAGGGTATCCACCTACTCGTAGGTCGTGAACTCTTTGGTTGTTTCGAGACTTAGCTTTTGGGGTGATTTTCTGGGACAAGGGCCATTCTATTCACGAGTTGAATTTGAGGCTCCCATTCACCCCCCTCTGGTCGCTAATCCGGTCCTTCAGCGTCGCAAGAATTCACCCACAAGTGAGGGTAACTCAATGACACGCTCTACTATAGTTGCTCTTCGCGATCCCCGCGGGGCGAGCACAATGCTTGAAGGACCGAGAATGCAATAGCAAGGCGACCAGAGGGGGGGTGAATGGGAGCTCAAAAATTTCTCTCGAAACTTTGGCCTTTTTTCCCAAAATCAACCCCAAGAGCTTCGATCGAAATCGTGATGCTCACGACCCTTGGAAGAGGGTGGATGATCCCTAGGATCACAGCGGAGCACCACAAAACGATAGCAAACCAAATGGCAAAAACACCGGAGCGAGTTCGACCCCCAAAAACCAAGTCCCGAATGTAGATACACGGCTACGTCGAGAGATCCCCAAATACCTATGCTAACAAGTAGCAAAGATACCTAGAGAGGTTCCTTGGTCAACTCTAGGGCCAAACGAGAAGTCCGAAAACCAGGCGAAGAAGCCAGGAGAGCGAACGCACAAAACCGGAGTACACAGCCAATTTGCGGACTGTCCGGCCTTAGGGTCCCGGACTGTCTGCGGTACACCCGGACTGTCCGCAGGCAAGGGGCGGACTGTCCGCCGGTCAAATGACCAAAACAGCAAGGCTGCTGAAGTCCCCTGCTCAAGTCCCGGACTGTCCGCAAAAACCAACGGCGGACTGTCCGCCGGTCACTGAACAGTTAAACAGCCGAAGAACACAGCCACTGATCTGGCCAGCCCCCGACGCGCGAACTGTCCGCGGCTGAGATGGCGGACTGTCCGCCAACTACCAGTGAGGGCGATTTTGGTCGCCCTTCACCCAAATCTTCTCCAAATCGATTTAAACCAAAATCCCTTGATCCCAAATTTGGAGAGAATGATCACGAGGTAGTTAGGAGACTATCCCCAAGAAATCATCCGCTCAAATCAACTCAATCAACGGGAAATCGAAGGGGAAGGTGTATGAACCA
Organism: Coix lacryma-jobi var. lacryma-jobi; assembly: GCA_009763385.1. Taxonomy (NCBI): domain Eukaryota; kingdom Viridiplantae; phylum Streptophyta; class Magnoliopsida; order Poales; family Poaceae; genus Coix; species Coix lacryma-jobi. The sequence continues at coordinate 116,395,474 of CM019825.1, read as the reverse complement.
AAAAGCGCCACGAAAACGAAATCGACCTGATCTACTTGTTCGTGAGGAGTTAGATGAATTCCTTTGGTGGAAATGATCTCCTCACTATAAAGAACAAGTTGATTCAAACGGATTTCGCAAAGACGCACTAGAGAGGGAGATCGAGTGACGGGAAAATCGCGGAGAAACGAAGAACGCGAAGAACACGAACAAAACGCGAATCAAGACATCGATCTGCAACCGTGCGGCTACCACACGCTACAACAGTGAGGTTACGGCCTCACTTCCTCAAAATCTCCAGTACACAGAGGTATGGTTCTCTGCGGATCTCAGCTAGCTACAGCAGGGGATTGGGAGAGCAAGAAACCCTAGAAGCAAAGAGCAAATGACTGAGATAGAATGGGAGGAGGGTGTCTCCCTCTACTTATCCTAATTCTAATTCCTACTCTACCCCTCTCTAATTACAGAGCGAACCAGCTAAACCCTAGGGTCATTCTGGACCAACTCATGGTAGGTGGTGATCCGACGGCCACGCCCGCACAACTGGTAGCGTTGCCTCGACGCAACCTCACCGATCGCCGCCACGTGCTGCCACCGCTCTGCTTGTCCTTTTCCCGGACTTCGCCCCTGGTTTTGAGGCCCAAACCGGGAAACCAGCCTTCACAACCAACCCCCGGTTTTGAGGCCCAAACCGGGGAAACCAGCCGACCATAGCCTGAGTTTTGTGGCCCAAACTCAGCAAACCCGCAGCACCCAGGTTTTGAGGCCCAAACCTGGAAACCGTCCTTAGCCCGAGTTTTGTGGCCCAAACTCGGAAACCATCAGCGCCCAGGTTTTGAGGCCCAAACCTGGAAACTGTCCACTCGGTGGTTTTTCTGTGGCTCAACCACCAAACCGAAGCCGTAGAGGGGATGCACCGCCTGTGCACCCCGTCCACCGACATGTGTCCCCAAGTCCTCGACTCGAGCAACACCATGCCTGCAAGTCTTCGCTCATCGCTGTCCCAGGCTGCCAGCCACCACAGCTGATCCTCGGGCCACCGGTCCCTCAGTCCAAGCCTCACGTCCGCCCTTCGCCACTATCGGTCCATCGGCACGGCACGTCTCTACTTGACCTTCACCTTGCCTCTAATCACTGTATCCGTGCTCGACACCTGCACAACACAAGCCAAAGAACATGCGCATTATCCCAGTTGACAATTACTCATCACTCAGAGACTCGGTATACACCCATGTATCCGCAATGCCCCTCACAATCCTTCTCCGGAGCCACGCACAATCTTCACGCGGGCTTCACGATGGAGACTCGATCACCAAGCCGTCTAGGAGGGGGCAACCTCCAAGAGTAACAAGCACCACCGACTTGCAACATGAACACCTAGTGCCACTCGATGCAATCTCTCAATGCAACGCACTAGCGACTACTCACTCACAATTGATTCGCACACTAGCAAGCACAAGTGAGTTAGAGGGTTTCCTAGCACACGCCAAGCATGGACACCAAGTCCCAAGGGTGCTAAGCATCAACCAAGGCCGTCCACAACTTCTATTTATAGACCCCAAGGCAAAACTAGTCGTTATGCCTTTGAATGGGCTAACTGCGCAGTGACCGGACGCGTCCGGTCATTGTTGCAGTAGCGTATGGTCAATGTTCCAGTAGTGACTGGACTCATGTTTCACTAGCGCGTAGTCAATGTTTCACACAGCGTCCAATCACGAACAGTAGTGACTGGACTCATGTTTCACTAGCGCCATGTCAATGTTTCACACAGCGTCCAATCACGAAAAGAGAGGTTCCAGAGACGGTTTTTCTTGGTCGGACGCGCCTGGTCACAACTGACCGAACCCACACTCAGCGTCCGATCACTCTCGATTTTTTTTATTAATAACCCAATTAAATAAGATATTTAAAAAACAACACTGTGCAATTTTTTTTTCAAAACTAACCTTTTTGCCGCGCCATCTCGCATGGCGCGACAAAAGTGCCACCGTGGCGTGGCCAGGCCCCACGGCGCAGTTTGCCGCGCCAGGCAGGATGGCGCGGCTTGTGGATTTGCCGCGCCAGGCGGGATGGCGCGGCAAAAACCCCCCTCACATATTTTGCAAATTTTGTTTCATAAAAAATTATATGTTGGCAAACCCAAATTAGTTTGGGAAAGAAAAAAAATCTCATCTCCAATAGTTTTCCATAATTCACTTAAAAACAAAAAAATAGTTTTCCATAATTCACTTAAAAACAAAAATTAAAAACAAAAAATTATGGGTTCGGCCTATTGTTTTCCCCTTCGTACGATTTCCATAACGTCGTAGCAGGTCGCGCCATCTGCTATGGCCACGTCGTCGCTCATGTCCAATCTGTTGTTGTGGTTGTTTCACGTCGTCGCTCATCTCCTTCACGCGTGTCGCCGCACTTTCACGCCCATCGTCTCCAACTACGGCGACGCGTGTGAAGGAGATGAGCTAGCGACGACGTGAAACAACCGCCATAGCAGATGACGCGACCTGCTACGACGTTATAGAAATCGCACGAAGGGAAAAATAATAGAGCGAACCCATATTTTTTTTTTAATTTTTTTTTTAAGTGAATTATGGAAAACTATTGGAGATGAGCTTTTTTTCTTTCTCAAACTAATTTGGGTTTGCCAACATATATTTTTTTATGAAACAAAATTTGCAAAATATGTGAGGGGGTTTTTTGCCGCGCCATCCCGCCTGGCGCGGCAAACTGCGCCGTGGGGCCTGGCCGCGCCACGGTGGCACTTTTGCCGTGCCATGCGGGAGGGCGCGGCAAAAGGATTAGTTTTGAAAAAAAATTGGACAGTGTTGTTTTTAAAATATCTTATTTAATTGGGTTATTAATAAAAAAAATTCTTACTCTCTTGCATGCGTTGTCTCCCGGGAACAGTGGAACAGGCGCGTCCGATCGATTGTTTCAGTAGCGTCCGATCACTGTTTCACTAGTGATCGGACGCATGTTTCAACAGCGTCCGATCGTTATTGCAGCGTCCGGTCACGCCTGAAACTCTCCTTTTCAACTTCGGTTTCTTCTCCTTTGCAAATGGACAAACAACACCAAGTGTACACCACCTTGTGCATGAGTGTTAGCATTTTACAAACATTTTTCAAAGGATTAGCACTTAGCTCTTGCCTCGCCACTCGATCCTAACACGTCACAAAGTTAGATCGCTCAAGTGGCACTGGATGACCGATATGCAAACAAGTTTGCTCCTCTTGATAGTACGGCCATCTATCCTAAACCCGGTCATCAACTTCTCTACACACCTATGACCGGTGAAATGAAATACCCTACAAATATACCTTTGCCTTGAGCATTCCATTCCATCTCCTTCGGTGTTGATGCAACACATGCACCAACCTCTATCATCAAATGATATGATCCATTTCATATCATCACGTGGCCTCCATGGTCCATCGATCTTGACCTCACTTGCTCTTCACCATTGTGTTGGTCCTTCGGCGCCAAGTCTTTGCTCAAGCCTCCCGACACTCGGTACCAACGGCTTTAAAGCCTCCAACTTGCCCTTCACCTTCGCAACCGATCCATCAATCCATGTCTTGCCTTGATCTTCACCATCTTAGCCAAATGACTCTGTGTCATGTCACATATGAAATAAGCTCCTTCATCACATGTGTGAGCCTTTGCAACATCTCCAAGCTATTTCACCTCCATGGCATATGTTGCCCACACATGATCACCTGTGGACTAATCACCTGTGTAATTCACTCCAAACACATATTAGTCCACCCAAGTTGTCATTCAATTACCAAAACCAAACTAGGACCTTTCAGCGGTCCCAGGGCTAGGGCCACTAGGGTCATGGCCCTAGTCATGGGCTAAGTTTTCTAGCAACAAGTTTTAGATTCTGGCCCAACAACGAACAACTCAGGGTCTATTTAGAACATTTGAAAAAATTCCCGTTCCTGAGTTTTTCCTGTGAAATTGAACTAATTCCTGTAAAATTCTTTCGTGATTCCTGTGAAATTCTTGTGTTCCAAACAGACCAACAATAAGAAGAGTTGGCAAACTTCTCTCTCGCTCGAGCCCGACGCCTCTTCTACGTCCTCTTGCTCGAGCCCGATGCCTCTTCTACGTCCTCGCTCATGCGCGACGCCTCCTCTTCCTCTTCCTCATTCTCTCTCTCTCTCTCTCTCTCTCATGTCGCACCTGCAGATCGCTACGTGTCTGTGTCATCGGCACCCATCGACTGCAAAGCCCACTTGGTCCGTTGCCATTGTAGCTCTGCCGCCTAGCTACACGCCTGCACGTTCCCCCGTGCCCTATTTGGTGTCACCGCGTCGGGTGCCGGACATCGCCATTTCTTCGCATCTTTGCCTGTATGGCTGCACCGTCACCCACCAGCCTCCGCCTTGTTCGCTCGCTGCACCGAGCGCCCAAGGCTACGAGCCGGAGCTCCGCACGACCGAGCGTCCGAACTGACCCAACAGCTGAGCAGAAACACTCTAGAACTATGAGACCAGGGGCTCGGTGAAGCATTTCTTCTGTTTACTTCAATTGTTTGCTAATTTTAATTCTAACAACTAAGTTTACAATTTCAATTCAACTTTTGATTCTAATTAGAATATAATTTTATATTTCTCTATAATCAGTTTATATGATGAAAAAGACCGGTGACCGGGACTTTAATATCATATACACGATGGTTGTATTTTGTCAGTGGAATTTGGCCCTAGTCGTCATGAAATCCTGGGTCCACCACTGCTCCTCTTAATAGTATTGAAAGGATCTAATCAGCCTAGAGGGGGGGGTGAATAGGTGATTATCGACAAACTAAAACTTCACAAAATAGAAATTGTAGTTAGACAACAACCGGTGTTGCCGGTTTGTTTGGGTAGGTACTACCGGGTGTGATGCACCGGTACTACCGACACAAACAAACGGCACTACCGGGATCCTAAGGAGGAACTACAAATCCAATGTATGTAAGCTATGAATGTAATATAAGTATGAACCCCACTTCCCTAAGTATGATAAACAACAATTCTAGCCTTACCAAGCCTTGGTTGCTTTCCCGGTGTGGATCGAGCCTTCTCAACCTAAGAAAGAGATAGGGAGAGGAAGAACACGAAGAACACAAGTAATATGCAAAGTAGAGACAACAACAAGCACACGGGACACGGCGATTTATCCCAAGGTTCGGCCAATCCACTAAGGAGTGCCTACGTCCTCGTTGTTGAGGTGACCACAAAGGTCGGAGTCTATTTCACCTCCTAGCCTCACTCAAGCAACCACACAGGCTACTAGAGTTTATCCACTAGAAATCACAGGGGTAATACAAACACTTTGGGGAGCCCTCACAAATGAATCAATACGGGCTACCACGAAGAACACCTAACCGGCTAGAGCTCAAAGAGCTCAAGAGTAAAAGACACAAACAAAGCCGACTAAATGGAAACCAAGTGCTCAAGTCGTAGATCGAAGCTTCCCACTCTCTAATCTCACTTCCCTAGCTCAAATCTTGCAAGTGAGTGAATCTAGGAGCAAAGGGGGAGAGAGAGGGGAGGAGTCAATGCTTGGAGGCTCTTTTGTCTGAAGTTAGGTCACAATAAGTGAGTGGAATGAGTGGGTAACCGTCAAACGAGGAGAGGAGAGCTATTTATACTCCCTCAGTCCCGAGGCTGGTCGGTAGTACCGACCACCCATGGTCGGTAGTACCGACCAGACACTAACGGTCGCACAGATCTGGATCTGACCTAAAGTCAACTACCGCCCTCAGGTCGGAACCACCGAGGGTCGGTAGTACCGGGCCTATGGCGGTACTACCGTCAGGCCAAATCAGCCGTGAACAGAGAGTTCCGCAGAAAGGGACTTGGTCCCTCGGTTACTACCTACCGACCATGGTTGGTACCACCGAGGGTCGGTAGTACTGGCCTTATGGCGGTACTACCGCCAAGTCAAACTTGAGCTAGACAAGAGAGCCCTGCAAACTTGGTTTACTAGCGGCTTGGGTCAGTACCACCGGGGGCGGTAGTACCGGCCCTATGGCGGTACTACCGTCAGGCCATTTTTTATCAACACAGAGAGCTTCGCAAAACTGCCTTTCTACCGACCAGGGTCGGTACCACCGAGGGTCGGTAGTACCGGCCCTATAGTGGTACTACCGCCAAGTCATATTGAGAGCGAACAGAGAGGTCTGCGAAACCAAGCTTTCTACCGACCTTATGGCGGTACTACCGCCAGGTCATTTTTGAGCCTATCCAGAGAGGTTGTAAAACTGGCTTGCTACCGGCCAAGGGCGGTACCACCGAGGGGCGGTAGTACCGGCCTTATGGCGTTATTACCGTCAGGCCATTTTAAGCGCGAACAGAGAGGATGTTAGAGCAGCGCGCAGAGCAGCCATGGTCGGTACTACCGACCACCCATGGTCGGTACTACCGACCACACAGATTTACCTCTATGTGTTTGTGATCGTGCGGTGTCTCTCAATCAAACTTAAGTTAGTCGATTTAAGCACTTTTCTCCACATCTAGCCAACCTAATTTGTGACCCTCTTGATAGCCCGGCTTACCTATAACTCAAGTTTAAAATTAAACTTTTAAACCACCACTCGAGCTAGGCATCTCTATGTCCAAATGTATCCAACGTGCTTTATTCACGAGATTTCAACAGTTCAAATCTTTCTAAGGACTAACACCTGCATATATGCTTTTATAAATACGTTAGTCCCTAATTTGATTGGCACTAATTAGCCAAAACCCACAATGGGGGGAATGCACTTTCAAACTCCCCCTTTTTGGTAATTGATGACAACCATCTTAGGCTTACAATAAGGATAGAAAGAATTGAAGCTTTTGAATTCCAAAAATTTAGTTCGAGCTCCCCCTTAGTGTATGCTTTGGATATGAATTTCAAACCTTGACTTAAAGCAAGGTTGCATACACAAGAGCAAGAGCTCCCCCTAAATTTTGCAATCCGTGGGGTGCCTAAGTGTGTCACAATATCATATATAACAATTTGTGATGCATGAACTACATGACATGGTGATCCACGAAACAATGAGATAAAGCAAAAACAACAATCACCATCCATGACATGAGCAGAAATAGAGAGGATGAAACATACATGAATTTAACATAAAGCTCAAATGTTTTACATCCCATCACATCACAAATAAACAAGTAGCATAACCACACTTAGTTCTCATAGTTTAACTCTCTCTCACGAAATAGCTATTACATCAAAAGACGCCTAACACTCCCCCTTTGACATCAAATGCCAAAAAGGGTAGGCCATGATAAGCATAAGAAACTAGTAATAGCCACTAGAAGAACCACCATAGCCACCAAAGATAGAGGAGTAAGCACTAGCACCCACATCACCACCTGGGTATGACGACGAAGGAGCGATAGAAGGGTCCGGCGGAGGAGAAGGGGCGTGGAAGCCACCACTCCCAGCTGGATCGGCGTCGGAGGCAGCAAAACCCATGTAGGAGCCACCGCCACCACCTTGATATGATGTGGATCCGCCCAGAAAGGACGAGCCCGCACCATAATCAGGATAGTAGGGAGCAGGCTGGTACGAGGGCGGAGGCTGAAGAGGCTGATACAAGACGGATGAGAAGATCCCGGCCTCATCACCACCCTGCGGCTGCTGCTGGCCACCGTCATCATCGTCATCATCATCATCATCGCGCCTGGGCTGAGCATCATACTCGGCAAAGAGGTCTGGGAAAGGATGGAGCGGAGACCATGGAGGAAGACCAAGGTGCTCACGCACCTCCCGCTGGTGCTGCTCGTCGCGCTTAGCCTTGTAGCAACACCATGAGAAGAACTTGCTGAGTGCATAGCAAACAGCCCCACCACCCCCACTCCTACGCTTGTCAGGATGCAGATGAGAAGGGGAAGCAGGAGGCACCTCCTCACGAGTCGGCTCCTGGCCATGAGCCTCGCCAGGAGTTGCTGCAGCTGCAGGAATCTCATCACCTTCATCAACCTTGTCCTTGCCCGTCGAAGAGAACTTACGAACACTGTACTCCTTCAAGCTCCTGTCATACTCAAAGGTGGCTCCAACAACATGCTCAATGATATGCATTAGATACGGAGCAAACGGCAGGTCCTTGTGCGGGTCATTATAGACATCCGAGATCTTCTGCCAGAGAAAATGAGAGATGCTGAAACGTCCATCTGGCCGAGCAAACTGGACAAGGACCTTCAGAGCATCATTTCTCAAATTATCGTTGTCTCCAACCTTGGGGTCCAGGGTAAGGCGCATCAAGTTGTTGAGCACGAAGTAGGCAGGCTTCAGTCCATTAACCTTGAAGTTTGCCACTGCCCCATCCATGTAAATCCCAGAATTCTCCAGATGCCCAGGATACATGCCCCCACCATACATCTCAGACAAACGAGGAGCATTCCTGTCTGCACTCTTGAACCCTAATAGCCTGGCAAAGGTGACAAAGTTGCACCTGTAGTGCACTCCCTGGGTCATCCAATGCAGCACCTGAGCCGGCTGATCAATGAAGAGGGTGGCCCAGAACTGACAAATGATTTCCTGATTGTAACTGCGCTCACCAGTTATAAGGCCAAGAATCCTCCAATCCTCAAGGCGCTGCACCAAAGCATCAATCTCTTCTGAATCCTTGTCTGTCAAGGAGCGGATTGCCGGCCGCTTGTGCTCAAAGAGAGGAGGATGTCCCTTAGCACAGAAACTCTTCCAGCAAACAGACACGTAGTAGTCCTGCTGAAAATGGGACCAAAACCTTCTGTCCACTGAATCATCTCTGACAAACAGATATGGATTTTCCAACCTCTGGGTCCTCAACAAGTTCCCCCGCTTTCTGTCAGAATAGTCCATGACATTACCAAGATGAGCGGGGGAAGACATCAGGGCACCGACCTTAGGGTGCAGGTGAAACAGCCGGTTGATCAACATCAACCCGGCAGTCAGAGGAGAGGGAGGTCCAACTCGAGGATCAATAGAACGACCCTCTCGCTCAGGACCAGCCCCCTGAGCCACTCCTCCCACTATCACACTGTGCAGACGCCCGGGAGGACCGTTGACAGGGGGCGGTGGAGGTGGAGGAGCAGCATGACCACTCCCACCTGCACCGCTCCCACCAGCACCACTGCCACCACCCCAGCTTCGGTCGACACTCCACCGGCTCGTGGACGAGCGCCCACGAACCTGACGAGTGACGTCCTTACTGCTCCCACCTGGCTGAGCACGACGCCCGGGATTGCGTCGTTGCAGCTCCCCTTGCTCTAAAACACCTTGCTCCAAGGCAGCATACTCCTCATCATCATCATCACTAGTTGTACGAGCATGAGAGGTCCTCCGGCTATGCGACATCTAGAAAAAGATTACAAAGATGGATATGAGATATAGAAGAAAGACTACTTCAAAGGATGTAGCAAAGACGACGATCAAAATCGGGGAAGAGAACTGCTCACTACGCGCGGTCGGTACTACCGCTCGTAGAGGTCGGTACTACCGACCGCACTGCAGCGTGCGGTTCCCTTCGATCCAATCACACAAATCGCCCATGAATTTGCAAACCATACATCCTAGAAGCATCTACACACTAGATAGAGCAATCCTACCAAAGGAATCGACCTAGAACAAGGTACATTGAGAGATCGGGCATGAACACCCTAGTACCTTGCTACTCGAGGAGAAGAGGCCAAAATCCAATGTAGGAGAACCTTCCGGGCTTCACGAACAACACCAAGATGATCTCCTTGCTCCCACGCACCCTCACACCGAATGGATTTGGATTTGAGTGGAGGAGAAAGGAGATCGGAGAGAGAGAAGGGCGGCGGCTGGAAGAACGGGCGCAAGGCGGCGGCGGCTGGGTGAAAAACGGCTGACTGGATAGGGTAGAAAGGGATTTCACTGCGGCCTTTTATGTCCGGGTCATACCCGGTCGATACTACCGCCCATAGGGGTCGGTACTACCGACGTCGGTACTACCGACCCTATGGCGGTACTACCGACCGTTCATTTACAGAGCGGACAGAGAGCTATTCTAGGAGAACCTTGTGTGGTATACTACACACACTTCAATCATGTCCAGATTTCATATAAGCAGTACATAGCTATGGACACAAGAGAAGCATGCAAAATAGATTTTGAAATCGCGCACAAAGTTTGACAAAACTTTTGTCTAGAGTCTCTAGGTGAAAACAAATATGTGCAAGACATCAAGCCATGTTACGAGAATCAATGATATTTAGTTCACTCCTCAAAGCACAAAATCTTGACTCATCTAGAGGCTTTGTGAAGATATCGGCTAATTGTTTTTCGGTGCTCACATGGCGTATTGAGATATCTCCTTTGGCTTCGTGGTCTCTCAAGAAATGGTGTCGGATGTCGATATGTTTTGTGCGAGAATGGTTTACGGGATTGTTTGCTAGCTTGATAGCGCTCTCATTGTCACACAAAAGTGGAATCTTGTTTTCCTCGCATCCGAAATCTTTTAGTGTTTGCTTCATCCAAAGTAGTTGAGCACAGCAAGCGCTGGCCGCCACATACTCGGCTTCGGCGGTGGATAGGGCAACACTATTTTGTTTCTTAGAACTCCAAGACACCAAAGACCTTCCAATAAATTGGCAAGTCCCGGTAGTGCTCTTTCGATCTACCTTGCAACCGGCATAGTCCGAATCGGAATAGCCAAGTAGATCAAAAGTGGAGCCCTTGGGATACCACAAGCCAAGATTAGGAGTGTGCACTAAGTATCGAAAGATTCTTTTAACGGCCATAATATGACATTCTTTCGGATTAGCTTGAAATCTTGCACACATGCACAAGCTAAGCATTATATCAGGCCTAGATGCACAAAGGTAAAGCAATGAACCGATCATAGAGCGATATACCTTTTGGTCCACTGACTTACCATCCTCATTTAGATCAAGATGTCCATTGGTAGGCATGGGGGTCTTGATGGGTTTGGCCTTGTCCATCTCAAACTTCTTTAGCATGTCTCTTGTATACTTGGTTTGACTAATGAACGTGCCATCCTTGAGTTGCTTGATTTGGAATCCAAGGAAATACTTCAACTCACCCATCATGGGCATCTCGAACCTTTGGGTCATGATCCTACAACAGAAAGTCACATTAGTACTACCATATATTATGTCATCGACATATATTTGGCACACAAAGATATCATTATCGACTTTGTGAGTAAATAAAGTAGCATCGGCCTTCCCTATCTCAAAACCCTTTTTGAGTAGGAAGTCCTTAAGGCAATCATACCAAGCTCTAGGGGCTTGCTTGAGCCCATAGAGCGCCTTGTCGAGCTTGTAGACGTGGTTGGGAAATTTTGGATCCTCAAAACCCGGTGGTTGCTCCACATATACCAATTCGGAGAGGGGGCCGTTGAGGAATGCACTTTTCACATCCATTTGGTATAGCTTGAAATCATGGAGAGTAGCAAAGGCAAGTAATATACGTATTGACTCAAGCCTAGCTACGGGTGCATAGGTTTCCCCAAAATCCAAACCTTCGATTTGAGTGAAACCTTGGGCCACCAACCGTGCTTTGTTCCTTGTTACCACACCATGCTCGTCTTGTTTGTTGCGGAAGACCCATTTGGTTCCTATCACATTTTGCTTGGGTCTTTCCACCAAGGACCAGACTTCATTCCTGGTGAAGTTGTTCAACTCTTCTTGCATAGCCATCACCCAATTCGGATCATCAAGTGCATCTTCCACCCTAAGAGGTTCCAAAGAGGAGACAAACAAGTAATGTTCACAAAAATTTGCTAAGCGTGAACGTGTCGTTACCCCACGACGTATGCTCCCCAGTATGTTGTCAACGGGATGATCCCGTTGAATAGTATGGTGCACTTTAAGATGTGGCACGAGTGATCTCCTTTGGATGGGTCCATCTTCATCATCTTCACCATATGTGTGGATGACTTCATTTTCTTGTTGGTCATCATGTTGAGCTTGAGCTTGATCATCAAGTTGATGTTGTTGAACATCCTTTGCACCTCCTTCTATCGGAGTTGCGGAAGCTTCACCATGTACATTTGAATGCACATGATGGACATTTGAATCTTGTGGAGTGTGCAATGGATCATCATCATCATCTTGAATCTCAATGGGTCTCACATCACCGGTTGCAAGCTTCTTGATTGCTTCAGATGGAGACAGGTCATCACCTACAAGCTCATCATTGACTTGCTCCTTTTGGGAGCCATCAGATTCATCAAAAGTCACGTCTACCGTTAACTCAATAGTGTCGGTAGCATTATTGAATACGCGGTAGCCGTGTTCGTTAGTACCATAACCAAGCAGAAAGCCTTCGTGTACCTTAGGTGCAAACTTTGAACTTTTGGCCCTCTTGTTAAGTATGAAACACTTGCAGCCAAAAACTCGAAAGTAATGCACCTTTGGTTTGTTACCGGTTAGAAGCTCATATGGCGTCTTGTCCCTTAGCTTGTGGATGTAGAGGCGGTTGATAGCATGACACGCGGTGTTCATCGCCTCCGCCCAGAAACCATGGGACGCCTTGTATTCATCCAACACAGATCTTGTGGCTTCAACAAGAGTTCTATTCTTCCTTTCCACAACCCCATTTTGTTGTGGGGTATATGGAACGGAGAACTCATGTTTGATTCCTTCTTCATCAAGAAACTCTTCTATGTTGGTGTTCCTAAACTCGGTCCCATTGTCACTTCTCACTTTCTTCATCTTGAGCTCAAACTCATTTTGAGCCCTTCTAGCAAACTTCTTGAAGATGCCTTGGGTCTCACTTTTATCTGCTAAAAAGAACACCCAAGTGAATCAAGAAAAGTCATCAACAATAACGAAACCATATTTGTTACCGCCGATGCTTTGGTAAGCAACGGGTCCGATGAGGTCCATGTGTAGCAGCTCCAATGGTCTTGTGGTTGATACAACATTCTTCATTGGATGCTTTGCTCCAACTTGCTTTCCTGCTTGACACGCACTGCAAATCCTATCTTTCTCAAACAAGACATTGGTTAGTCCAAGGATGTGCCCTTCCCTTTGAAGTTGGGCCAAGTTCCTCATCCCAACATGAGCTAGGCAGCGATGCCAAAGCCAACCCATGCTAGATTTTGCCATTAGACATGTTGTAGGTTCTACCTTACTAGTTGAGAAGTCAACTAGGTAAAGTTTTCCCTTCAACACGCCTTTAAATGCAATAGAGGAATCCCTTCTTCTAGAGACGGTCACACCCTTATCCGTAAAGAGACAATCGTAACCCATTTCACAAAGTTGAGAAATGGATAGCAAATTGTAACTCAACGGATGCACAAGTAATACATTAGAGATGGAATTGTCAGTTGAGATAGCAATTTTACCCAAACCAAGCACTTCTCCTTTACCATTGTCACCAAACACAATGTTGTTGCATGAGTCGTTGCTTGGTTGGAAGGAGGTGAACATTTCTTTTGCCCCGGTCATATGATTGGTGCATCCACTGTCCAACACCCAACTTGACCCCCCGAAGGCATATTCCTACAAAACAAGATTATGTTCTTGATTTAGGTACCCAAATGAGATTGGGTCCTAGGGGGTTAGTCACATAAGCTTTTGGCACCCAAACATTTCTCATAATTTCCCTCTTCTTGAGGGCACCAACATACTTGACTACTATCTTGCCATTCTCTCCCCAACAACACAAGTAATCACATGTATAGCTTCTTGATATTGGCTTTTGTTGCTTGGGGACCTCCACTTGCTTTTCCTTGTTGATCTTACCATTAGCAAGTGGAGCCTTGGGATTGGCGACCTTGTTGGCCTTGTTCATGAGGTCAAAGAGAGGAACCCCTTTGTTAAAGTTAACAAAAGGTACCCCATTAACCACCTTCCTTCCATTTGCCTTGCCACCATATCTATTGTACCCAATTCCATCCTTGATGGATGGGTGTCTTGCGGTCTTGAGGATATCCTTTGGTTGTTCCATATTGCACTTGCAACCATTCCTCAAGATCATCTTCAATCGTTGGATTTCTTTGCTCTTCTTTTCTAACTCAACAATGTTAGTTGCACAAGCATTGATATCAACTTTATAACATCTATTGCAACCTCTACTTGTTGAAGCATTAGAGTTGTCGGAATCCTTAGGAGTAGTTGAAGAAGTACTACTCCAAAGAGTGTTGTAGCTTAGTTCAAGAGTTTGATATTTATCTTGAGAGCTTGTGAGGCTCTCTTGAACCAAGCTAATCTCACTCTTTAGATTAGCAATTGAGTCATTGCTCGTGGAACACTCCTTAGCCAACTTCTTGTTAGAGTCGTTAGCTAAAGATAGTTCCACGGTCAATTTCTCAACCTTCAACTTCCCCTCGGCAAGAGAGGCTTCCAATGCAAGGTTCTTTTCTCTCCCCTTGCAAAGCAAGACTCTCATTCCGACTTTCCAACTTACTAAGCAATTTTAATATCTTTGGTCCACCTTTCTTACCAAACTTTCTTATGATGCTTAGTTCAAAGTCATCCATGTCATCATCACTATATTCATCGCTAGAACAAGTAGGAGAGCGAGGTAATACCTTCTCATTCTTAGCCATGAAGCAAGAATGAGTGATGTCATCCTCATCGTCGGTGAGGTTCTCGAACAAGCGTGATGAAGTGGTTGAAGAAGTCATGTTGGAGAGGGGGCTTGGAGAAGAAGTCTTGTGTATGGCGATGTTGGCCGCTCCCTTCTCTTTCTCCTTGCCCTTGCTCTTCTCTTCATCACTTGAGTCATCTTCGGAGAACCATTCTTCACCAAGATGAGCTTCACCACCTCTTCTTCTTCTTTGCTTCTTGTCGTAACTCTTGCTAAACTTGTTCTTGTTCTTCTTTTGAGGACAATCAGCGATGAAGTGATCATCCGCACCACACTCATAACAAGTCCTCTTCTTTGACTTCTTGAAGTATCCACCTTTGCACTTCTTGTACATTTTCCTCTTCATGAATCTTCGGAAGTTCTTAACAAGGAGAGCAATCTCATCATCGGAATCATCGCTTTCATCACTTGATGAATCATTTTGAGCCTTGCTTCCTTCCTCTTGGTTTGCCTTGAGAGCTACCACTTTCTTGTTGCTTGCTTCTTGATCTTCTATGGCTTCATCATCCAAGACTTCATGATGCTTTATTTTGGCAAGCATCTCATCAGGTCCCATGCTCTCATAGTTGGGTCTCTCCATGATGATTGATGCAAGTGTCTTGTTCTTCTTTCTATATGCTCTCAATAGCTTTCTTGCAGCTGAGTTGTCATCCCATTTTGTGTCTCCGAGAGCTCTAATCTTGTTGATCAATGTCATGAATCTATCAAACATTTGTTGAGTGGTCTCACCACTCTTGATAGCGAAGTTCTCGATCTTTCCTTGAAGAAGCTCTATGTTGCACTTCCTCACACTTGCATCACCCTCATATGATATTCTGAGAGTGTCCCAAATCTTCTTGGCATTCTCCATTCCATGTACCTTGTTGCTTTCTTCGGGCTTAAGGCATGATAGGATCAATGATGCGGCTTGAACATTTTGTTGAAACTCAACCACATCATTGTTGGTGAACTCTTCGCCTTCAACATGGCTTGGTCCACTCTCGACAATCTCCCAAACTCTTGCGGTAAGAAGATGCAGCTTCATCTTGTGTGCCCAATCATTGTAGTTGATTCCATCGAAGGAGGGTGGTTTGCCTAGATTGACGCTAGGCAATTGAATTACTTTGCCCATTTGGCTATAGTCATAAGACATTTTGGAGAACTCATTCTCTCTCTTGCCCTTCACTTCATCTTCCTTTTTCTTATCTTCTTTGGGCTGTGGCGGATTTTCTCCGCTTCAGGATGCTTCGCCTTTGTTGGCCAAAGCTTGCCTCATGCTCTCCATCTCATCTCTCATCTTTTGCATTTGATCTTCATGTTTCTTTGCTTGATCTTCTAGCAGCTGAGAGGAAACCCTCTTGACAATGTCATTAATTTGCTCTTGACTTAGGGTCGACATGATTCTCCCTTACGCGGTGAAGCGCAAACACAAGGGTTAGGCTTTGATACCAATTGAAAGGATCTAATTAGCCTATAGGGGGTGAATAGGTGATTATCGACAAACTGAAACTTCACAAACTAGAAATTGCAGTTAGACAACAACCGGTGTTGCCGGTTTGTTTGGGTAGGTACTACCGGGTGTGATGCACCGGTACTACCGACACAAACAAACGGCACTACCGGGATCCTAAGGAGGAACTACAAATCCAATGTATGTAAGCTATGAATGTAATACAAGTATGAACCCCACTTCCCTAAGTATGATAAACAGCGATTCTAGCCTTACCAAGCCTTGGTTGCTTTCCCGGTGTGGATCGAGCCTTCTCAACCTAAGAAAGAGATAGGGAGAGGAAGAACACGAAGAACACAAGTAATATGCAAAGTAGAGACAACAACAAGCACACGGGACACGGCGATTTATCCCGAGGTTCGGCCAATCCACTAAAGAGTGCCTACGTCCTTGTTGTTGAGGTGACCACAAAGGTCAGAGTCTATTTCACCTCCTAGCCTCACTCAAGCAACCACAAAGGCTACTAGAGTTTCTCCACTAGAAATCACAGGGGTAATACAAACACTTCGGGGAGCCCTCACAAATGAATAAATACGGGCTACCACGAAGAACACCTAACCGGCTAGAGCTCAAAGAGCTCAAGAGTAAAAGACACAAACAAAGCCGACTAAATGGAAACCAAGTGCTCAAGTCGTAGATCGAAGCTTCCCACTCTCTAATCTCACTTCCCTAGCTCAAATCTTGCAAGTGAGTGAATCTAGGAGCAAAGGGGGAGAGAGAGAGGGGAGGAGTCAATGCTTGGAGGCTCTTTTGTCTGAAGTTAGGTCGCAATAAGTGAGTGGAATGAGTGGGTAACCGTCAAACGAGGAGAGGAGAGCTATTTATACTCCATCAGTCCCGAGGCTGGTCGGTAGTACCGACCACCCATGGTCGGTAGTACCGACCAGACACTAACGATCGCACAGATCTGGATCTGACCTAAAGTCAACTACCGCCCTCAGGTCGGAACCACCGAGGGTCGGTAGTACCGGCCCTATGGCGGTACTACCGCCAGGCCAAATCGGCCGCGAACAGAGAGTTCCGCAGAAAGGGACTTGGTCCCTCGGTTACTACCGACCAGGGTCGGTACCACCGAGGGTCGGTAGTACTGGCCTTATGGCGGTACTACCGCCAAGTCAAACTCAAGCTAGACCAGAGAGCCCTGCAAACTTGGTTTACTACTGGCTTGGGTCGGTACCACCGGGGGTCGGTACTACCGCCAATCCATTTTTGATCAACACAGAGAGCTTCGCAAAACTGCCTTTCTACCGACCAGGGTCGGTACCACCGAGGGTCGGTAGTACCGGCACTATAGCGGTACTACCGCCAAGTCATATTGAGAGCGAACAGAGAGGTCTGCGAAACCAAGCTTTCTACCGACCTGGGTCGGTACCACCGAGGGCGGTAGTACCGACCTTATGGTGGTACTACCGCCAGGTCATTTTTGAGCCTATCCAGAGAGGTTGTAAAACTGGCTTGCTACCAGCCAAGGGCGGTACCACCGAGGGGCGGTAGTACCGGCCTTATGGCGGTATTACCGCCAGGCCATTTTAAGCGCGAACAGAGAGGATGTTAGAGCAGCGCGCAGAGCAGCCATGGTCGGTACTACCGACCACCCATGGTCGGTACTACCGACCACACAGATTTACCTCTATGTGTTCGTGATCGTGCGGTGTCTCTCAAGCAAACTTAAGTTAGTCGATTTGAGCACTTTTCTCCACATCTAGCCAACCTAATTTGTGACCCTCTTGATAGTCCGGCTTACCTATAACTCAAGTTTAAAATTAAACTTTTAAACCACCACTCGAGCTAGGCATCTCTATGTCCAAATGTATCCAACGTGCTTTATTCACGAGATTTCAACAGTTCAAATCTTTCTAAGGACTAACACCTGCATATATGCTTTTATAAATGCGTTAGTCCCTAATTTGATTGTCATTAATTAGCCAAAACCCACAATGGGGGGAATGCACTTTCAAGTATGGCTACCAATCCTAAATGTGATCACACTCTCTATAGTGTCTTGATCACCAAAACAAAATAATCCTATGATTATACTTTCGCCTTGAGCCCATTTTGTTTTTCTCTTTGTTGACACTCCTTAATGGAATCACTCTAAGATAGACTTCATAAACAATAACCTAGTGAAGGCACTAAGAAGTGTACGGGACACTACTAGCATCACTTAACGTCAAGTTGTCATCCCCAACATGAAACTAGCAAATGTGAATCATGGCACTGACTAAAAGATAAATATTTACCCGCAAGCGCACAGATAAATACACCCGTTGTAGCAGCATTTTACCCAGAGATGTTCCAAGTATCATTATTTATATTTAGCACTAGGAATGAAGTGAGATAAATAAGGACAATAGCTACTCTACACATGTGATAGGAGAATTGAGAACAAAGTAAGAACATACTCCTTTATCCTAAACAGGGATCAGACACAATAATGAGGTACACTATAAATGATAAAAAATCAATCTATGATAGTCTTTAGAGCATTTCAACTTAGACAAGGCATGCGGATTAGAATAGACATTATAAAGAAGTATTCCTAAGTTATTCTAATTATAAGTCATAATATACATTGATTAGTGCAATTATATTTGGCAATCATTGGCTAGGTTATCCCATATTCATATTCAAGAGGCAACTCCATAGTAAAGGTGCCAAACAGAGTAACCCCTAAACCATGAGTTAACTGAGCCATACTGAACACTACATTCAGGAGGTGGAATACAAAGGACTCAACAGGAATATCACACCCGCGATCTACCACTCTATCCGGAACATAGGACGCATTCGCAGATAAATAGTGTATAGGCACCACACCTACACAACATTTATCACTCACCTGTTGTACTTTAAGATGAGCGTTATACGAACATGAGTATAAACATGATGATAATCTATCTATGCCAAATATATAATCAAAGCATACTACAAAGCAGTATAATTAAGAATATAGTAATTAATGTCTTAGTCATATCAATTATATCTAAACTATTATGAACTAGCACACAATGATGAACAGTATGATGAACTAGAACACATAGATGAACTAGAGTATGAACTAGAACATGAACTAGAACTAGATTAAGAACTAGAAGATGAACTAGCCGATGAACTAGAACTAGAACATGAACAATGAAGAACAATGAAGAACTAGAAGAACAATTATGAACTAGAAACATAATTAGATCCATAATGTTGATACAAGAGAGAAGATCTTGGGTTTACCGAGCCTTCTCGCGACTAGATCCGGAATCCAAGCGAAGCTTGCCTCTTCTAATTCTAATTATATCTAGCTATGCCTAAGTTGATGTGGCTCTAAGGAAATTAGGGTTTCTGATTGATCCTCCTCCTCCTCTAATGACTTGAGATCTGATGATGATGGAGAGGGGGTCTGGGTTTATTATATAGGGGCTCCTGGCCTCCCCTCCACCTTGAGCAAGCGATGTGGTACTAAATCCTTCGCCATGTGCACATGGGCCTTAATGGGCCAAGATGCATCGAAGAGGTGGGTTGAGATGCATCCTCGTAGGAGGTGGAGGAAGGTTCCAGAAGACGGAGGCCGTCGGGCCTAGGGGGTGACCGACCGGTCCTAGGGTGGGACCGGTCGGTCCCACCTGGCGGCCTCTCGGGGTGCCCCGCCTTGTGGCGTCCTCTGGTGTCCTCTAGGTCCTTCTGGAGTATTCCCGACGTGTCGGTTCCGTAATCTTCCGTCGGTTTCCTTCTAGGAGAAGTAATCAGTGCTAGTTTTCCTGTTTAGTCCCTGCAGAATCACAATTCACCAAAACTCGTGGAATATTGTCAATTAAAACCCTAAACCTTTATTGGTGATTGAATTCATGCCCTTTTTATATTTATTTATCCTTTAATTTTGATAGATAACCAGTGTCAACACTCTTTCTTCTTTTCCATGTTTTGGAGCACTTCATCACCATCATGTGGACATCGTCACCATCCATCTAGCGTCATTACTTGGTGTTGGACCAACCTATCTCCTAAACACACTTGAGCATATGGTTAGTCCAATAAGTTTCATCAATTATCCAAAACCAAACTAGGGCTTTCAACCATAAATTTCTCTCTTTAGTTCTGAACCTTAAAATGAGCTAAGTCATTAACAATGAAATGTTAGAAGATGAAGTTGCTAACCCTTTAGAAAGTAGAGCAAATTGAAGATTGAGCTCGACAGTCGGCAGCAAGAACTACTCTTGCTTCCCAACTAAGAACACACGCGAAGAAAATAATTGAACTCCATGTGGCTCGGGCGGGGGACCGTTGTGGAGTATTTAGTCCCGGTTGGTGGAGCCAATCGAAAGTAAAGGTCGACCTCTAATCCCAGTTAGAGTCACAAACAGTGACTATAAGATTTAATCCCAATTGGTTGTTTCAACCAAGACTAGATTTTGGCCTTTAGTCCCAGTTAGAGACACCAATCAGAACTAAAGGTCCCCTGCTCCGAAAGTTGTGGCTCTAGCCGTTGGGCAGGGGACTTTAGTCCCGGTTGGTGGATCCAACTAGCACTAGTACAGAACAACACTATACATGCGGTTCTCACTCATTTCTACAGGCGTTTTTTCAAACCGTCTGCGTTGGGGGCCAGTAGAAATAGAAGCACAACACAGGCGGTTGCTTATGAACCCACAGGCGGTTGACTTAGCGAACCGCCTATGAAAATAGGCATTTGCACTGGCGGTTGACATAGCGAACCGCCAGTGTTAAAAATTTCTGAAAACCCCGAAAATAAATAGGAAAAAATATTTTAATTAAGGCGTCTTCGTCGAAGTCGCGGCTAACGCGGCCGGTGGGATTTGAACCCACAACCCCGGGTTCGCGCGGAGCCTCCTTTACCACTGCACTACACACTCACATGTGTTCATATACCTTTTCGGTTCCCCACATATTATACAAACCCGAGTGTAATTTGTTTGTTTGAGATCCTCAATGATTTCAAATTTAAAAGTTGTCAACTATAAAGTTTCATAACTTTTCGAGACGAACAACTTTTGTATTGGTCATTTTTCCATCCGAGGTCATTTACAAAATTTGAATTTCAAATTTGAGACCTTTCAAACATATTTTTCGTTGACAAGATGACTTCAAATTAAAAAGTTGTAATTTACAAAGTTTCATAACTTTTCGAGACGAACAATTTTTATTTTGGGTGTTTTTTCATCCGAGATCGCTTGAAAGAGGCCCACCGTTTTATTTCTACAGGCGCGTGGTAACTAAAACCGCCAGTAAAAAAAAAGAGGCGTTGGAAAAAATCATGTTGTTACTGGTGTAGGACTAATCTTTTTTTAGTCCCGGGCATAAAAATAGGTGGGACTAAAGCCTGTAACCCAAAGTTTGTTCTTTACTAGTGATTGGCGATTTGCACAAAGCTTGCAATATCTTCCAGAGGTGAAGAGGTGAAAACTATTAAGGAATCTATGAATGAAACTATTTATCATTTTTATCATATATATATAAAGTTCCATTTTTTGGTACCTCAATCGAATCTATAATTTTGGTGGACTGTAGAAGCCTTGTGGGGTTTCAAAAGAAAACTTGGATGGAATTTGAAGAGTGAGTTTTAACGTCTGTTTGGAAGCTGATTATTAACTTACTGTTGTTAAATTTGGCGAAGCTGTGTTTGGAAATGGACCAATCTCTAGCAGGTACCTACGGCTAGGCGCAGAATGCCGCCTGGTCGGCACCACACCACCACCGTACCAGATGTGCTCTCCTAAGGGCGACGTGGTGACGGAAGAGAGCATTTGCTGCATGCGTGGTTGCTATAGCTAGCTGTTGTTACATTGTCGTGGTCAGCAGTTTTGCCTTGCCGTGCCAAACCTTTCGTGCAGCACTGGTACACAAGTAGCAGCTAGCGGGCGGCTTTACCTTACCTGCAACTGCAATGCAAGGTCGCCATTAACCACCTGGACTAGATGCATAGTACTCCCTCTATCCTAAATTATAAGGCATTCCAAGAATCTTGGAGAGTCAAAGTTTTCCAACTTTGACCAAATTTATATAATAAAATAATAATATTTATAATACCAACTAAGTATAATTAGATTCTTTATTAGTTATATTTTCATAATATACATATTTGGCTTCATAAATCTTTGTATTTCTCTTTAGAATTTTGGTCAAAGTTGAAAAATTTTGAGTGTCCAAGATTCTTGGAATGCCTTATAATTTTGGATGGAGGGAGTATATCATTTTCTCATTTCAACAACAACAACAACTGATTAACCACCTCAGCTCGATCACACACATGCAACTGGCATGCATGCATGAGAATCATCGAAGTTGCAGGTGCAGGGTGTGTTGGATCGGATCCGGTTTGGTTTGGTTTCGTCTAGCAAGCCGCGGCCAGCCGGCCGTTGCTTTCCCTCGCCGTTCAACACGCCACATCGGCGTCGACGACGCCCTAACAGAAAACGACTCCTTTTTCTCTTCTTTCTTCTTGCCTTGATCCTTTCAGCTAGAGGTTGGCCGATCCGTTGGCTTTCTTTATCTGCTGCTTTTCCGCGTGAGACGAAGACATTTGCTTTTGCAGTTGCAGTGTGTCTGTAGTGATAGTTAGCAAGCAGTAGTCATCGGTCAGTAACATAAAGCACTACTACCACTAGATTACTACGACGTGCGTCGTTTGTGTTTATATATATACACAACGTTTATTTATAGGAGAACTGTAGTATGTTGGCCTGTTGGGTGGTCAGGTCAGGTCATGTCAGTGTCAGTATCAGGCTATGGATCGGATCGGGTCAGATGGGATGAGGCTGCCGACAATCACAAGTATACATATAGCGATCATCAACGAACTGCCCCCGAAAACAACGCGTAACCAGCTGAATATATACCCGATCGATGCCAACGTTCAAACAGACCACAGAAAGTGATATGGGGCATTCAGTTTGTAGCAAGCAGCAGGCTTTTATTTGTTGAGTAGTTTGGGGGAGTACCCACCAACAACCAAGCATGGTGCCGCTTTGCCTGACCTCATCAACGGAACAAACAGACATGCTGATTGCTGAGTCAATGATACATATACAGAAAAAAACACACACACACACACACAAGGCAGGCATCCGATCGTCGTTTAGTTTCTTGAATGAATTTAATAAGTCAACAAACATATATATCGGACCT
This sequence comes from Coix lacryma-jobi var. lacryma-jobi, assembly GCA_009763385.1. Lineage (NCBI taxonomy): Eukaryota > Viridiplantae > Streptophyta > Magnoliopsida > Poales > Poaceae > Coix > Coix lacryma-jobi. The sequence continues at coordinate 116,372,316 of CM019825.1, read as the reverse complement.
CTCAGGTGGATATATCGGATCTGGTGGGTAGTTGAACGTTGCAAATATAAAGAAGAAGAAGATATGTCAATCTGCAAACATATAGACGTCGTCGATTCAGTTTGCCAGGACCCAGGACTACTGATGATGTTCAGTTTTAATAGGAATGTTGCAAATGCAATAAAGGCTCGATGTTGAAGCAGGGTATATAGTTTTGATGCCATGTTTAAAATGCATGCTAAATATCTTTTTTCCCTATATAGTTTTAAAAAAACTGCGCGCTTTTGCGACATACTCTGCAGTTTTGTTTTGGATCGGAGCCTGTATGTATGAGACGTTGGATTGCAACTTTGCCTTGTATTTTGAAATTTCAAACGGTCAGTCCATTTCCTCTCCTTAGCTCAGCACATGTGTGCAGTGTGCTTGTAGCAAATTAGTGGCCCTAATAAAAAGGTACTAGTATCAGAATTCATATAGTTTTGCTTTCACACATGTGTTTGCATGGAAGATTTTCACGACTCATAATTTGAACCTAGTCATGTCCATGTTGTATGGTGGAGAGATGAGTTTTGTATGCCCATGCTAACAATGCATACATCATAAACGATTTAACGTGTCATCACAAATTAAGGAAAAACTTGTCTGCTTTTTTCATATGCTCCTGCTGGAATCACTTGTCCATCCACTCATCCGGTCTTCCCTCCGGGCAAGTTGCGTACCGTGGCCGTGGAGACTGGTCATCATCGGAAATCTAGTCTAAGGTTGTGTAGAGTACAGGGCAAAGCGCGTGTTGGTTGCTGATGAGATGAAGGTAGATCACGAACCCCTGTCTGCTTGTTTGTTGTTCCATGTTTTCTGGTTCTCGGGGGTGGGGGCCACGGGCCAGGTCAGACCAATAATACTCTCCCCTGGCTTGTTCGCCTTGTCTCTGAGGAGTGAGGAGAGTCCACCGGCCAACGTCCCTTGTGTTCCGTGTTAGGTGACGATACAATACAACAGGGCCGTTTCAAAGCCGTTAGTTCATAGTCTTCACTCAAGCGAGTGATCACGGAGGGCAACGTCTTGCGGGCGGGCATTCTCGACTCTTACCACAAAGGCTCTGGTCAAATGGAAATGGTGAACCTTGCTACGAGTGCGATATTTTTAGCACAAATTGTGTGATGACACTATGGAGGAGGAGATGAAAGCTTTTGAACCGATCCCGGGCAAGTGAGAAGTGTCTTAGCATGCAATGCAATTAAGGAAGTTCTGATTAAATGAGTGTCGTCTCAGGCAGTTGTCACTTCTTACCCAATAAATTGTCTTATCCTCTCCGTCAAAATCGAATTATTGGTGGGGAGGAGCAGCTAAAAATAGAGTGAGATCGAAGACGGCGGGAACTCACCTATATGCAGCACGGATACGGATACGTGTATCCCGTATCGGCTGGATACAGATATGTAGATACGTCAGTTTTTTTTAGCAAACTAATGGTATTGTGGTGTATCGAAGTATTAGATACGGATACGTGGATACGTATCGGATACGGGATACGAGGTCATATTAAAGTATCGGGGTAATTTAGGAACTCATTATGCCAAAGTGTCATGGTGGTATGGGTTTTCGGGATGTAAAGCAGTTTAACGTGGCAATAATGCTTGGCAAGCAAGGCTGACGTCTTATGCCTTCCTCATCGGACTCCCCTTTGTGCACGAGTACTCAAAGGAAAATATATACTCCCTTTGTTCCATAATAGAAGACGTTATGGGGTGCGTATCGGTTAAACTTTTTTAACTTTGACTAAGTTTGTAGAAAATTTATGTGACATTTATATTTTCAAATAAATTTATTCTAAAAGTATATTCTGTTAGAAATTTAGGCAATTTCTCTAGCAGTTTAATCCAGAAAATAATTGCGATAAATAAAAGGTTCGTGCATACAGATATGTGCTGGTGTGATCTAACAGTTGCAAGAACGTAGATGATACTAATAAATAGTATAGGAAAATTCACAGAAAAATAAGCACGAGGGATATACGAAATATACCCTGCGGAGGGACCAGTGCCGGAGGCACCGGCGGCTCCATTCACATTCATTGTGAATGTGTTGCTCGAAGTTGTGGACCACAGTCGATGCAGGGAGAGGTTCGCAGTGCAGTCCCTCGAACGTCCACCGAAAAGAGTAGTCGATCACCGGAAAGAAGAGCCGATCGGATCAGAAACGAGCAGTCGCGATGACGCTCCCCAAAAACCTTATCGCCCGCACACCCGAGCAGGTGTCTCGATGCGGATGATGGTTTCGGAGGCCTGCTCTCCCAACTCTCTGTGCGCGCAGAAGATTGGGACGGGGAAACTTGGAAGCAACTCAACAGAAAAACAGTGGTACGGTCTTTCGCAATTCACCACACCTCAAGGAGAGATCTCCTTTTATAAGGAAGACAAAATACAAGATAAAATGTAGAGGATGAATCTGGACGTCATGAAGCGTCCTTCAATGACCAGTAACATCTACCATAATCATGGGGGTTATTAGTAACTGCAACCATAACCATGAGAGTTACTAGTAACCGCAACCATAATCATGACCGTTACAAATCCAGCCATCAACTACAATTAGTCCACTATTTTATTGCACCTAGCATCTAATATGGTCAAAGAATTTATTTGATTTAATTAAATAAAATATGGGTCATACCCACATTAAATCTAACAATCCCCACCAAATTCTATGACGCATATGAAATACTCCCGGTTTTACTGTTGTTTGATATACCAGTGTTACGATGGAGACTGTTAAGTTGAACATCCACCTAGAACAGAGGTTACACTTCTTCACAACTGAACAATGGACTGTGCCTTGAATTGACAGTTTTGTGCGAAACAAGTTTCACCTAAGTCCTTTACTGATACATGGTTGCCTTAAGCATCCCCTTTGATTGCAGCATATAAGTCAAACTCCTGGGCCTTTCGTGAGTATCTAGAGACCAGAGAGCTCCGTAGTTAGAAACTTGGTCCCTCGAAAACTACCGACCAAGGTCGGTACCACCGAGGGTCGGTAGTACCGACATAATGGCGGTACCACCGCCAAGTCAAAAGCGCGTCAGTCCAGAAAGCTCAGCAAACTTGGTTACTACCGGTCAGGGCTCGGTACCACCGAGGGCGGTAGTACCGACATAATGGCGGTACCACCGCCAGGCCAAAAACGATTCATCCAGAGACCTCTGTAAAACTTGACTTGCTACCGACCAGGGTCGGTACCACCGGGGGCGGTAGTACCGACATAATGGCGGTACCACCGCCAAGTCTTTTCGAGCGCGAACAGAGAGGTCTGTGAAACCAAGCTTACTACCGACCTGGGTCGGTACCACCGAGGGCGGTAGTACCGACCTTATAGCGGTACCACCGCTATGTCATTTTCGAACCAAAAGAGAGAGGGTGTTTGAGCACTGCGCGGAGAAGCTGTGATCGGTACTACCGACCACCCATGGTCGGTACCACCGACCATATAAAAATACCCTCTATGTGTTCATGATTGTGCGGTGTCTCTCAAGCGAACTATAGTTAGTCGATTTGAGCACTTTTCTCCACATCTAGCCAACCTACTTTGTGACCCTCTTCATAGTCCGGCTTACTTATAACTCAAGTTTAAAATTGAAATTTTAAACTACTACTTGAGCTAGGCATCTTTATGTCCAAATGTATCCAACGTGCTTTGTTCACGAGATTTCAACGTTTCAAATCTTTCTTAGGACTAACACCTGCATACATGCTTTTATAAACCGGTTAGTCCCTAATTTGATTGTCATAATTAACCAAAACCCACATTGGGGGCGAATGCACTTTCAAACTCCCCCTTTTTGGTAATTGATGACAACCAACTTAGGCTTACAATAAGGATAGAAAGAATTGAAGCTTTTGAATTCCAAAATTTAGTTCAAGCTCCCCCTTAGTGTATGCTTTGGATATGAATTTCAGACCTTGATAAAAAAAACAAGGTTGCATACACAAGAACAAGAGCTCCCCCTAAATTTTGCAATCCGTGGGGTGCCTAAGTGTGTGAGACATCATATATATCAGTTTTGTGATGCATGAACAAAATGACGACATCATATATATCAGTTTTGTGATGCATGAACAAAATGACATGGTGATCCACGAAACAATGAAATAAAGAAAAAGCAACAATCACCATGACAAGATCATACAGATAGAGGATGAACCATACATGAATATAACATTAAGCACAAATGTTTTACATCCTCATCATCACATCACAAATAAAAGTAATATACCACACTTAGTTCTCAAAGATTAACCCTCTCTCACAGCTAGCTATTACATCAATATGAAGCCTAACACTCCCCCTTTGGCATCAAGTACCAAAACGGGTAGGCCAAGATAAGCAAAGAACTAGTTGTAGCCGCTGGAAGACCCACCATGAAAAGGACCACCGAAGAGAGAGGAGTAAGCACTCTCACCAACATCACCACCTGGGAAGGACGACGGAGCAGAAGAATCCGGCGAAGGAGTAGAGTCGCGAAAACCACCACTCCCAGCTGGATCGGCGTCGGGGCCAGCAAAACCCATGTACGAGCCACCACCACCACCTTGATATGATGTGGATCCGCCAGCAAAGGACGTACCCGCACCATAGTCAGGGTAGAAAGGAGGATCCTGGTACTGTGGTGGAGGCTGAGGATAGAACTGAGGAGGCTCGAACAGCATGGAGCTGTAAAAGCCAGCCTCACCACCACCGGGCTGCTGGGGCTGCTGCGGCTGCTGCTGCTGACCACCGTCATCATCATCATCATCATGCTGGAGCTGAGCATCATACTCGGCAAAAGGATCTGGATGGGGTCAGGGCAGAGAACGCGGAGGGAGACCAAGGTGCTCACGCACCTCCTGGTGATGCCGCTCGTCGCGCTCGGCCCTGTAGCACATCCACTCGAAGATCTTGCCGAGAGCGGAGCGAAGACCGCCACTCCTACGCCTCTCAAGACACGGAGGAGGAGCGATAGCAGGAGGAACATTCCCACTAGCCGGCTCTAGGCCAGGTGCCTCGCCAGGCGCTGCTGCTGCTGGAACCTCGTCGCCTACAACGCCCTTGTCCTTGACGATCGATGTGAACTTCCAAATGCTGTAGCCCTTCACGGTTCGGTCGTACTCAAAGGTAGCTCCCACAACATGCTCAATGATGTGCATTAGATATGGAGCATAAGGCAGGAGCTTGTGAGGGTCATTGTACACATCTGATATCTTTTGCCAGAGAAAATGTGATATGCTAAAGCGTCCATCTGGCAAAGCAAACTGGACAAGGACCTTGGCAGCATCATCTCTCAGGTTGTCTTGGTCTCCAAACTTAGGATCCAGTGTCAGGCGCATCAAATTGTTGAGCACAAAGTAGGCAGGCTTCAGGCCAGGGACCTTGAAGTTTGCCACTGCACCATCCATATAGACACCTGAACTCTGCAGCTGAGCAGTGTACATGCCCCCACCATACATCTCTGACAAGCGAGGAGCATCCCTGTCTACATGGTCGAATCCCAACAATCGGGCGAAGGTGACAAAGTCGCACCGGTAGTGGACCCCTTGGGTCATCCAGTGCAGCACCTGCGCCTCCTGATCAATGAAAAGGGTTGCTCAAAACTGATAGATTAATTCCTGGTTGTAGCTGCGCTCACCAGAAACCAACCCAAAGATCCTCCACTCCTCTAGCCTCTGCACCAAAGCCTGAATCTCCTCTGAGTCCTTGTCTGTCAAGGAGTGGATTGCCAACCGCTTATGCTCAAAGAGAGGGGGATGGCCCTTAGCACAGAGACTCTTCCAGAGGACTGACACATAGTAATCCTGTTGGAACCTCGACCAAAACCTCTAATCCACTGAATCATCTCTGATGAAAAGGTATGGATTCTCCTCACGCTGCCTTCTCAATAGATTCCCCTTCTTTCTGTCAGAGTAGTCCATGGTGTGTTCAAGATGAGCGGGGGCAGTCATGACGGCTCCAGCTTCAGGGTGCACATGAAATGCCCGGTTGATAAGCATCAACCCTGAAGTCGGAGGAGACGGCGGTCCAACGCGAGGATCGATAGAACGACCCTCACGCTCAGCACCAGCCGCCTGAGCCACACCACCCACAATGACGCTATGCAGGCGCTCGGGTGGACCAGTGACAGGGGGTGGAGAAGGCGGAGGAGCAGCATGCCCACTGCCACAGGCATGGCTGCTCCCACCTCCCCTGGCACTATCAACGCTGCGACGACCCACGTGGCCCCCGGACGAACGTCCACGGACCTGACGAGGGACATCCTCACTGCTGCCACCAGGACGAGCACGACGCGAGGGATTGCGGCGCTGCGTCTCTCCCTGCTGCACATCCCCAAGCCCCAAAGCCACATACTCTTCCTCATCATCACCTCCGGCCATGCGACATCTAGAACAAGATAGCATAGACCGAAGTGAGATAAGGTGATGGAAAGACAACTTCAAAGGATGTACCAAAAACGACGATCAAAATCGGGGAGGAAAACCCCTCGCTGCGCGCGGTCGGTACTACCGACCCCAGTGGGCAGTACTACCGACCGCACAGCAGCGTGCGGTTCCCCTCAATCCAATCACACAAATCGCCATGAACTTGCAAACCATACATCCTAGAAGTATCTCCACACTAGATAGAGCAATCCTACCAAAGGAATCGACCTAAAACAAGGTACATTTAGAGATCGGGCAAGAACACCCTAGTACCTTGCTACTCGTGAAGAATAGGTCGAAATCCAATGAAGGAAGAAACTTCGGGCTTCAAGAACACCACCAAGACGATCTCCTTGCTCCCACGCACCTTTCCACCGAAGACATTTGGATTTGGGTGGAGGAGGAGGGAGATCGGAGAGGAGGAAAGGCTCGGCGGCTGCACGGACACGGGCGGCGGCGCAAGGAGGCAAAGGCTGCGGTCAAAAGAGGTTGACTGGGTAGGGTTGAAAAGGATTTACCGCGGCCCTTTTATACTCGGGTCCACACGGTCGGTACTACCGCCCATAGGGGTCGGTACCACCCTATGGCGATACTACCGACTGTGCAAAAACAGAGCGGACAGAGGGCTATTCCAAGAGAACCTTGTGTGGTATACTACACATACTTTAAACATGTCCAGATTTCATACAAGCAGTACATAACTATGGACACAATTGAAGTATGCAAAATAGATTTTGAAAACACACACAATATTTTGTCAAAGCATTTATCTAGGTCTCTAGGTGAAAACAAATATGTGCAAGACATCAAGCCACGTTACGAGAATCAATGATATTTAGTTCACTCCTCAAAGCACAAAATCTTGACTCATCTAAAGGCTTTGTGAAGATATCGGCTAGTTGTTTTTCGGTGCTCACATGGCGTATTGCGATATCTCCTTTGGCTTCATGGTCTCTCAAGAAATGGTGTCGGATGTCTATGTGTTTAGTGCGAGAATGGTTTACAGGATTGTTGGCTAGCTTGATAGCACTCTCATTGTCACACAAAAGTGGAATTTTGTTTTCCTCACATCCGAAGTCTTTTAGCGTTTCCTTCATCCAAAGTAGTTGAGCACAGCATGCGCCGGCCGCCACATACTCGGCTTCGGCAGTGGATAGGGCAACACTATTTTGTTTCTTTGAACTCCATGACACCAAAGACCTCCCAATAAATTGGCAAGTCCCGGTAGTGCTCTTTCGGTCTACCTTGCAACCGGCATAGTCCGAATCGGAATAGCCAAGTAGATCGAAAGTGGAGCCCTTGGGATACCACAAGCCAAGATTCGAAGTGTGCACTAAGTATCGAAAGATTCTCTTAACGGCCATAATATGACATTCTTTCGGATTAGCTTGAAACCTTGCACACATGCACACACTAAGCATGATATCAGGCCTAGATGCACAAAGGTAAAGCAATGAACCGATCATAGAGCGATATACCTTTTGGTCCACTGACTTACCATCCTCATTTAGATCAAGATGTCCATTGGTAGGCATGGGGGTCTTGATGGGTTTGGCCATGTCCATCTCAAACTTCTTTAGCATGTCTCTTGTATACTTGGTTTGACTGATGAGCGTGCCATCCTTGAGTTGCTTGATTTGGAATCCAAGGAAATACTTCAACTCACCCATCATGGACATCTCGAACCTTTTGGTCATGATCCTACTAAATTCCTCACAAAAAGCCACATTAGTACTACCAAATATTATGTCATCGACATATATTTGGCACACAAAGATATCATTATCAACTTTGCGAGTAAATAAAGTAGCATCGGCCCTTCCTATCTCAAAACCCTTTTTGAGTAGGAAGTCCTTAAGGCAATCATACCAAGCTCTAGGGGCTTGCTTGAGCCCATAGAGCGCCTTGTCGAGCTTGTAGACGTGGTTGAGAAACTTTGGATCTTCAAAGCCCGGTGGTTGCTCAACATATACCAATTCGGAGAGGGGGCCGTTGAGGAATGCACTTTTCACATCCATTTGATATAGCTTGAAATCATGGTGAGTAGCAAAGGCAAGTAATATACGAATTGACTCAAGCCTAGCTACAGGTGCATAGGTTTCCCCAAAATCCAAACCTTCGATTTGAGTGAAACCTTGAGCCACCAACCGTGCTTTGTTTCTTGTTACCACGCCATGCTCGTCTTGCTTGTTGTGGAAGACCCATTTGGTTCCTATCACATTTTGCTTGGGCCTTTCCACCAAGGACCAGACTTCATTCCTGGTGAAGTTGTTCAGCTCTTCTTGCATAGCCATCACCCAGTCCGGATCATCAAGTGCTTCTTCCACCCTAAGAGGTTCCAAAGAGGAGACAAACAAGTAATGTTCACAAAAACTTGCTAAGCGAGAGCGTGTCGTTACCCCACGCCGTATGCTCCCCAATATGTTGTCAACGGGATGATCCCGTTGAACTGTATGATGAACTCTTGGATGTGGCACAAGTGATCTACTTTGGATGTTTCCATCTTCATCATTTTCGTCATAAGTGTTGATGTCCCCATCTTCTTGTCGGACTTCATGTTGAGCTTGTGTTTGATCATCAACTTGATGTATCACTTGAACATCACCCACACTACCACCGTTCAGAGTTGCGGAAGCTTCATCATGCGCATTTGGATGCACATGATGGACATGAGAATCTTCTGGAGTGTGTGATGGATCATCTTCATCATCTTGAATTTCAATGGGCCTCACATCACCGATTGCAAGCCTCTTGATAGCTTCGGATGGAGGCACGTCATTACCTACAAGCTCATCATTGACTTGCTCCTTTTGAGAGCCGTCGGATTCATCAAAAGTCACGTCTACCGTTAACTCAATAGTGCCGGTGGCATTATTGAATACACGGTAGCCATGTTCGTTAGTACCATAACCAAGTAGAAAGCCTTTGTGTACCTTAGGTGCAAACTTTGAGCTTTTGGCCCTCTTGTTAAGTATGAAACACTTGCAGCCAAAGACTCTAAAGTAGTGCACCTTCGGTTTGTTATCGGTTAGAAGCTCATATGGCGTCTTTCCTCTTAGCTTGTGAAGGTAGAGGCGGTTGATTGCATGACACGCTGTGTTCATCGCCTCCGCCCAAAAGCCATGGGAAGTCTTGTACTCATCCAACATAGATCTTGCGGCTTCAACAAGAGTTCTATTCTTCCTTTCCACAACCCCATTTTGTTGTGGGGTATATGGAACGGAGAACTCAAGCTTGATTCCTTCATCATCAAGATACTCTTCTATGTTGGTGTTCCTAAACTCGGTCCCGTTGTCACTTCTCACTTTCTTGATCTTGATATGAAACTCATTTTGTGCTCTTCTAGCAAACTTCTTGAAAATGCCTTGCGTTTCACTTTTATCTGCTAAAAAGAACACCCAAGTGAAGCGAGAATAGTCATCAACAATAACGAAACCGTATTTGTTACCACCGATGCTTTGGTAAGCTACGGGTCTGATGAGGTCCATATGCAGTAGCTCCAATGGTCTTGTGGTCGACACGATGTTCTTGATTGGATGCTTTGCTCCAACTTGCTTTCCGGCTTGGCACGCACTGCAAATCCTATCTTTCTCAAAAGAAACATTGGTTAGTCCAAGGATGTGCCCTTCCCTTTGAAGTTGGGCCAAGTTCCTCATCCCAACATGAGCTAGTCGGCGATGCCAAAGCCAACCCATGCTAGATTTTGCCATTAGACATGTTGTAGGTTCTACCTTACTAGTTGAGAAGTCAACTAGGTAAAGTTTTCCCTTCAACACGCCTTTAAATGCAATAGAGGAATCCCTTCTTCTAGAGACAGTCACACCCTTATCCGTAAAGATACAATCGTAACCCACTTCACAAAGTTGAGAAACGGATAACAAGTTGTAACTCAACGAATGCACAAGTAATACATTAGATATGGAATTGTCAGTTGAGATAGCAATTTTACCCAAACCAAGCACCTCACCCTTTCCATTGTCACCAAACACAATGTTGTTGCATGACTCATGGCTTGGTTGGAAGGAGGTGAACATCTCTTTTGCCCCGGTCATATGGTTGGTGCATCCACTACCCAACACCCAACTTGACCCACCGGAGGCATATTCCTACAAAACAAGTTTATGTTCTTGATTTAGGTACCCAAATGAGATTGGGTCCTAGGGGGTTAGTCACATAAGCTTTTGGTACCCAAACATTTCTCATAATTTCCCTCTTCTTGAGGGCACCAACATACTTGACTACTATCTTGCCATCCTCCCCCCAACAACACAAGTAATCACATGTACAGCTTCTTGATATGGGCTTTTGTTGCTTGGGGGTCTCCACTTGCTTTTCCTTGTTGATCTTACCATTAGCAAGTGGAGGCTTGGGATTGGCAATCTTGTTGGCCTTGTTCATTAGGTCGAAGAGAGGAACCCCTTTGTTAAAGTTAACAAAGGGTACCCCATTGACCATTTTCCTTCCATTGGCCTTACCACCATACCTATTGTACCCAATTCCATCCTTGATGGATGGGTGTCTTGCGGTCTTCAGGATATCTTTTGGTTGTTGCACCTTACACTTGCAACCATTCCTCAAGATCATGTTCAACCTATGAATCTCCTTGTCCTTTTTTTAGCTCAACAAGGTTAGTTGCACAAGCATTTATATCAATTTTATAGCAAATTTTGCAACCATTACTAGTTGAGGCATTAGAGCCATCGAAATCCTTAGAAGAGGTTGAAGAAGTGCTATTCCAAAGAGTGTTGTAGCTTAGTTCAAGAGTTTGATATTTATCTTGAAAGCTTATGAGGCTTTCTTGAACCAAGCTAACCTCATTCTTTAGGCTAGCAATTGAGTCATTGCTCGTGGAACACTCCTTAGCCAACTTCTTGTTAGAGTCATTGGCTAAAGATAATTCCACAGTCAATTTCTCAACCTTCAACTTCTCCTCGGCAAGAGAGGCTTCTAATGCAAGGTTCTTTTCTCTCTCTTGAGAGATCAAGTCCCCTTGTAACACAAGACTCTCATTCCGACTTTCCAACTTACTAAGCAATTTTAATATTTTTGGTCCACCTTTCTTACCAAACTTTCTTATGATACTTAGTTCAAATTCATCCATGTCATCATCACTAAATTCATCGCTAGAACAAGTAGGAGAGTTAGATGATACCTTCTCATTCTTAGCCATGAAGCAAGAATGAGTGAAGTCATCCTCGTCGTCGGAGAGGCTCTCGAACAAGCGTGATGAAGTTGTCGATGTAGCCATCTTGGAGAAGAGATTTGGAGAAGAGGTCTTATGTATGGCAATGTTGGCCGCTCCCTTCTCCTTCTCCTTGCTCTTGCTCTTCTCTTCATCACTTGAATCATCTTCCGAGAACCATTCCTCACCAAGATGAGCTTCACCACCTCTTCTTCTTCTTTGCTTCTTGTCATCACTCTTGCTATACTTGTTCTTGTTCTTCTTTTGTGGACAATTGGCAATGAAATGATCATCCGCACCACACTCATAGCAATTCCTCTTCTTTGACTTCTTGAAGTATCCACCTTTGCCCTTCTTGTGCATCTTCTTTCTCATGAATCTTCTAAAGTTCTTCACAAGAAGGGCCAACTCATCATCGGAGTCTTCACTTCCTTCGCTTGAAGAGTCATCTCGGGCCTTGCTTCCTTATTCTTGATTAGCCTTGAGAGCTACCACCTTCTTGTGGCTTTCCTCTTGATCTTCTTCATCATCTAAGACTTCATGATGCTTTATTTTGGGAAGCATCTCATGAGGTCCCATGCTCTCATAGTTGGGTCTCTCCATGATGATTGATGCAAGATTCTTGTTCCTCTTTCTATATGCTCTCAATAGCTTTCTTCCAGCTGAGTAGTCATCCCACTTTGTGTCTCCGAGAGCTCTAATCTGATTGACCAATGTCATGAATCTATCAAACATTTGTTGAGTGGTCTCACTTTTCTTGATAGCAAAGTTCTCAATCTTTCCATGAAGAAGCTCTATGTTGCACTTCCTCACACTTGCATCACCCTCATATGATATCCTAAGGGTATCCCAAATCTTCTTGGCACTCTCCATTCCATGTACCTTGTTGCTTTCTTCAGGCTTAAGACATGATAGGATCAATGATGCGGCTTGGACATTTTGTGGAAACCCAATCACATCATTGTCGGTGAACTCTTGACCTTCAAGATGACTTGGTCCACTGTCAACAATCTCCCAAACTCTTGCGGCAAGAAGGTGTAGCTTCATCTTGTGTGCCCAATCATTGTAGTTGATTCCATCAAAGGCAGGTGGTTTGCCTAGATTGACGCTAGGCAATTGAATGACTCTGCCCATTTGGCTATAGTCATAATACACTCTAGAGAACTCGGTGTCTCTTTTGCCTTTCTCTTCACCATCCTTCTTCTTGTCTTCCTTGGGTGGTGGTGGCGACTTTTCTCCACTTCCGGATGATTCGGCTTTGCTGTCCAAAGCTCGCCTCAAACTCTCAATCTCATCTTTCATCTTCATGCTTCTTTGCTTGATCTTTAATTACCTGAGCTGAAACCTTCTTCACAAGCTCATCAAGTTGTTCTTGACTTAGGGACGACATGATTCTCCCTTACGCGGTGAAGCGCTAACACAAGGGTTAGGCTCTGATACCAATTGAAAGGATCAAATCAGCCTAGAGGGGGGTGAATAGGTGATTTTTAACAATCTGAAACTTCACAAACTAGAAGATGTAGTTAGATAACAATCGGAGAGGCTGGTTTGTTTGGGTAGGTACTACCGGGTGTAAAACACCGGTACTACCGACACAAACAAACGGCACAATTGGGATCCTAAAAGGAACTACAAATCCAATGTATGTAAGCTGTGAATGTAATACAAGAATCTACCCCACTTCCCTAAGTATGATAGATAGCAAATCTACTCTCACCGAGCCTTGGTTGCTTCCCTTGATGTAGATCGAGCCTTCCCAACCTAAGAAGAAGATAGGGATAGGAAGAACACGAAGAACACAACAACAAGTGTAATATAGAAAGTAGAGACAACAACAAGCACACGGGACACGCGATTTATCCCGAGGTTCGGCCAATCCACTAAGGAGTGCCTACGTCCTCGTTGTTGAGGCGACCACAAAGGTCGGAGTCTATTTCACCTCCTCGCCTCACTCAAGCAACCACAAAGGCTACGAGAGTTTCTCCACTAGAAATCTCAGGGGTAATACAAACACTTCGGGGAGCCCTCACAAGTGACTCAATACGGGCTACCACGAAAAACACCTAACCGGCTAGAGCTCAAAGAGCTCAAGAGTAAAAGGCACAAATCAAGCCGGCTAGATGGAAACCAAGTGCTCAAGTCGTAGATCGAAGCTTCCCACTCTCTAATCTCACTTCCCTAGCTCAAATCTTGCAAGAGAATGGATCTAGGAGCAAAGGGGGAGAGAGAGGGGAGGAGTCAATGCTTGGAGAGAGTTTGTCTCAAGTTAGGTCAGCAATTAGTGAGTGGAATGAGTGGGTAACCGTGAAAAGTGAAGAGAGGAAGCATTTATACTCCCTCAGTCCCGACGCTGGTCGGTGGAACCGATCACCCATGGTCGGTGGTACCGACCAGTTCACAACGGTCGCATAGATCCAGATCTGACTAAAAAGACAACTACCGACTTCAGGTCGGTACCACCGCGGGCGGTAGTACCGGCCTTATGGCGGTACTACCCTCAGGCCAAATTGGCCGCGAACAGAGAGCTCCGTAGTTAGAAACTTGGTCCCTCGAAAACTACCGACCAAGGTCGGTACCACCGAGGGTCGGTAGTACCGACATAATGGCGGTACCACTGCCAAGTCAAAAGCGCGTCAGTTCAGAGAGCTCAGCAAACTTGGTTACTACCGGTCAGGGCTCGGTACCACCGAGGGCGGTAGTACCGACATAATGGTGGTACCACCGCCAGGCCAAAAACGATTCATCCAGAGACCTCTATAAAACTTGACTTGCTACCGACCAGGGTCGGTACCACCGCCAAATCTTTTCGAGCGCGAACAGAGAGTGAAACCAAGCTTACTACCGACCTGGGTCGGTACCACCGAGGGCGGTAGTACCGACCTTATAGCGGTACCACCGCTAGGTCATTTTTGAACCAAAACAGAGAGGGTGTTTGAGCACTGCGCGGAGAAGCTGTGATCGGTACTACCGACCACCCATTGTCGGTACCACCGACCATATAAAAATACCCTCTATGTGTTCGTGATTGTGCGGTGTCTCTCAAGCGAACTATAGTTAGTCGATTTGAGCACTTTTCTCCACATCTAGCCAACCTACTTTGTGACCCTCTTCATAGTCCGGCTTACCTATAACTCAAGTTTAAAATTGAAATTTTAAACTACTACTTGAGCTAGGCATCTTTATGTCCAAATGTATCCAACGTGCTTTGTTCACGAGATTTCAACGTTTCAAATCTTTCTTAGGACTAACACCTGCATACATGCTTTTATAAACCGGTTAGTCCCTAATTTGATTGTCATAATTAACCAAAACCCACATTGGGGGCGAATGCACTTTCAGCTACAAAACCATCTGGCTGGTCCATATAAATTTCATCCTCAAGCTCTCCATTCAGGAAAACTGTCTTAACGTCCATTTGATGAACAATAAGACCATGTGAGACAGCTAGAGAAAGTAGCACTCATATGGTTGTTAGACGAGCAACTGGTGAGTAAGTATCGAAAAAATCTTCACCTTTTTTTTGTGTATAGCCTTTTGCTACAAGCCTCGTCTTGTACTTCTCAATAGTACCATCAAGCCTAAACTTTTTCTTAAATATCCATTTACATCCTACGGGTTTGCACCCGTAAGGACGATCAACAACCTCTCATGTACCATTAGACATAATAGAATCCATTTCACTCTGAACAGCTTTCTTCCGTAAGTCAGCATCAAGAGATGAATATGCCTCTACAATGGTTTTGGGAGTATCATCCACGAGGTATATAATAAAGTCATCACCAAAGGATTTTTCAATCCTTCATCTCTTACTCTTTCGAGTGACTGTATTATTATCCTCCTCTAGATTTTCACCTTGGGATATTTCATCAGCATGTATTATGGGTTCAACAATTTCATGAAAAGAAATAGACTCATGACCAGACCCGCTAGGTGTATTTTTCATTGGAAATTCATCTTCAAAAAATGTAGCGTCTCTCGATTCCATAATAGTACCCTCAATCATATTAGATACTTTAGAGTTTATAATTAAGAATCTATAACCCACACTGTGAATAGCATAACCAAGAAAGACACAATCAATAGTCCTTGGTCCAAATTTTCTCTTCTTGTTAATTGGCACATTTACCTTTGCCAAACAACCCCATGTTCGCAAGTAAGAGAGATTTGTTCTCTTCTTTCCCATTCCTCGAATGGTGTTATTATTTCTTTGTTTTTAGTGGGCACTCTATTCAGGACATGACTAGCTGTCAAAATTGCCTCACCCCACCATTCCTTAGATAGTCCCGCTGTCTCTAACATGGCATTAACCAATTCAGTTAGAGTGCGGTTCTTTCTTTCTGCAATCCCATTGGATTGTGGTGAGTATGGCGGTGTCCTCTCATGAATAATTCCATGCTCCACACAAAACTCAGAAAACTCATTTGAGAAATACTCTCCCTCGCGATCAGAGCGTAACCGTTTGATTTTCTTTTCAAGTTGGTTTTCTACTTCAGCTTTATAGACCCTAAAAAAATGCAACGCTTCATCTTTTGATTTTAGTAAATACACATAGCAAAATCTAGTACAATCATCTATAAAAGTCATGAAATATCTTTTTCCGCCTTTGGTCAACTCGCCATTCATTTCGCACAAATCAGAATGAATTAGTTCTAATGGTGCCAAAACTCTCGCCACAGCAGCCTTGTGTGGCTTGCAAAGTTGTTTTGATTCAACACAAACATGGCATTTAGAACCTTTGACCAAATCAAATTTTGGGATTAAATTTAAACCAGCTAAGCGAGACATGCAACCAAAATTAATATGGCATAAACGCGAATGCCAAACATTCGCCTCCTCGTTGTGACATACATGATTCACAGATTTAATACCAAGATCATCAGTTAAAGACAAACGGAACAAGCCTCCGCTCTCATAGCCTTTACCGATAAAAGTTCCAAATTTTGAGATTACACATTTATTCGATTCAAACACAAGGTTGTAACCATCACGACACAACAATGATCCACTAATTAAATTCTTCCTTATTGAAGGGACATGTTGTACGTTCTTCAGCTACACGGTCTTTCCCGAAGTAAGCTTTAGATCGACCGTACCAACACCACGTACAGCCACATGTGCCCCGTTCCCCATCAACAAGGAGGAAGTCCGCCCGACCTGATAAGAAGAAAACAAGGAAATATCAGCACACACATGTATATTGGCTCCTGTATCAACCCACCAATCAGGTGAATGAAATACTGAAAGAACGGTATGTAATAAATTACCATACCCCGATGTTCCTTCGCCAATCTCAACAACATTTGCTGAATTTTTCTTTGGCTTCCACTTGGCATCTGGACAATCTCTCGCAAAGTGTCCAGTTTTGCCACAAGTGAAACAATTTCCTGTTTCCTTGTTCTTCTTCTTAAAAGGTGCAGTGTTCCTTTGTTTGAGGTCTTTCTGGTTTTTCTTTTTGTGGAAATTATGAGGATTTTTTTGCACCACATGGGCACTAGAACTTCCCTCAACAATTTTCTTGCCACAAACATCTTTTGCTCTCGCTTTCTCTTCAACATCTAAAGAGCCAATGAGATCGGCAATACCGAACTCTTTCCTCTTATGTTTCAGAGAAGTAGCAAAATCTATCCAAGTTTGTGGTAGCTTTGCAATAATGCATCCTGCCATAAACTTTTCAGGCAATACACAACCAAACATTTCAAGCT
This sequence comes from Coix lacryma-jobi var. lacryma-jobi, assembly GCA_009763385.1. Classification (NCBI taxonomy): domain Eukaryota; kingdom Viridiplantae; phylum Streptophyta; class Magnoliopsida; order Poales; family Poaceae; genus Coix; species Coix lacryma-jobi. Next base: position 116,355,007 of record CM019825.1, on the reverse strand, counting down.
GTTTGGCCAGTATTTGTATTCCATGAGTTTGTTCCACCACAGAACGGTCATCAACCATTCTGTAGTCATGAAACTGCTCCATGACATACAACTCACTACCGGCATCAGAGACTCCATATTTGGCCTCAAGTGCATCCCACATCTCTTTACCAGTTTGTAGCGGCACATATGCATCGACTATGGTGTCTCCTAGCACGCCCAATATTGCGGCCTTGCACATGGCATCAACATGTTGGAACACGTAATCCTCATCAGGAGTGTGAGGACCAACAGCTCTAGGCTCGACAACAAAGTAGCAATGCATAGCAGTTAACCATAGCATACACCTCTGTCGCCACCACTTATAATGAGTATTCTCAAAAACATTTGGTTTCAGCATGCTCGCAAATCCAGTACTAGATAAAAGCCTATAAGGTTTTTGGATTGTTAGAAATTTAGGCAATTTCTCTAGCAGTTTAATCCAGAAAATAATTGCGATAAATAAAAGGTTCGTTCATACAGATATGTGCCGGTGTGATCTAACAGTTGCAAGAACGTAGATGATACTAATAAATAGTATAGGAAAATTCACAGAAAAATAAGCACGAGGGATATACGAAATATACCCTGCGGAGGGACCAGTGCCGGAGGCACCGGCGGCTCCATTCACATTCATTGTGAATGTGTTGCTCGAAGTCGTGGACCACAGTCGATGCAGGGAGAGGTTCGCAGTGCAGTCCCTCGAACGTCCACCGAAAAAAGTAGTCGATCACCGGGAAGAAGAGCCGATCGGATCAGAAACGAGCAGTCACGATGACACTCCCCAAAAACCTTATCGCCCGCACACCTGAGCAGGTGTCTCGATGTGGATGATGGTTCCGGAGGCCTGCTCTCCCAACTCTCTGTGCGCGCAGAAGATTGGGACGGGGAAACTTGAAAGCAACTCAACAGAAAAACAGTGGTACGGTCTTTCGCAATTCACTACAGCTCAAGGAGAGATCTCCTTTTATAAGCAAGACAAAATAGAAGATAAAATGTAGAGGATGAATCTGGACGTCATGAAGCGTCCTTCAATGACTAGTAACCTCTACCATAATCATTGGGGTTATTAGTAACTACAACCATAACCATGAGAGTTACTAGTAACCGCAACCATAATCATGACCGTTACAAATTCAGCCATCAACTACAATTAGTCCACTATTTTATTGCACCTAGCATCTAATATGGTCATAGAATTTATTTGATTTAATTAAATAAAATATGGGGCATACCCACATTAAATCTAACATATTCAACGATCTACCTAATGATACTAATCATATATTATAAATATTAATATTCTTTAATATATAATTAGTTAAAGTTGTAAAATCTTATTATCCTAATCCTAATGGGGATTTTCTCTCGGCCTAAAATAAGAGGAATTCTCCCCATACTTGGCGTACGCTCTTGACAGGAACAAGAGCTCTACGATGTGGCCTGAATCGCCGAATAGATGATGGGGTTACAGCGAAAATTTGGCAGGACCGGTGGATTCCGGGGGCTATCGGCGGCAGACCCATTTGCCCAAAGTTGGCGCCTCGGCGGTGCACGTTGGAGAGCTGTCGTTATCTGTGGACGGCCGGAGCTGGGACGTAGCGGCTCTTGCTAATAACCTGTTGTACACATGTGGGGCTAATAAACGTCATGGCTAAGCAAAAAGAATAACGACGAATTTTGCAGCTCATCTTTGCGCTAAGCAAGGCTCTTGATTGTAGGCAAAATTTTGCTTGGCTTAGCACCACGAGCTTGAGCATCTCCAACAACTCCCTATTCTCACTTGCTATTCTTATAAATTTAGTAAAAGCACAAATATTCTTCTCCAACAACTCCTTAAATGAACTTGTTATCTTTTCCAACTTCCTATTGCTCCATGCAGCACGCGTAAATTTTCGCGCGCGGGTGAGGTTGCTATCCCGTGATTTCACCGTGGCCGGCTCCCGCGCGCTGTTCTCCACCTCTCCTAGCGCAAAATCTTTTTCACTCCTCTCCTGCGGCAATGCAGATCGGCCTAGGTGGGCCTAGTTTTTTTTTTTTGATTTTAGCAAGTTGGAATAGCAAATTGTTGGAGAGAGATCTTTTTTTACTTGCCAAATCAATTAGCAAGTTGCTAAAACTAATGATATACCAAGTTATTTTTTCCAACTTGTTGGGATGCTCTACCTACAACTCGACGGTAACGGTCCTCCTTAATTAATGAAGCAAAGTCATTCCTAATAATAAAAAAAAAGGCGTCCAGGGGCAATGGATGGATGGATTCGTCATCGTCCACCGATGAAGGGAACGATGAAGGCTGAAGAAGAAGCTGTGCCTGTCTGAGAAGCAGCAGCAGCAGCAGGCAGTTAAACTAGTCACGGACGGACGGACGGACGGACGGAGGCCACACGCCGCCGGAGTGCTTGACAGGCAGGCAGGCAGTTAGCTGTCGCTCGCTCATCCTCCACTCTCTTCTCTCTACTCAAGTCTGCAGCAGCTTCTGCTGCCAACGGCTGGCTGGCTGGCAGCCATCATGGCCATACATAATTCCTCTTCGTCCTTTCCTTGCCTTTGCCCATCCAGTAGGCCAGCAGAAATGGCTAGCTCATCAGCTAGCTCTTAAATTTTCTATTATATTTTAATATAAGGAATAGAAGAGCTAGCTCTTGCTCAAGAGCTAGATTCATACACATATTCCAAGAACATGTGTAAAAGCAATGTGGGTCTAATCATACTATGAGCTATTACTAAAAGTTAGCATTATTGAAGAGGTTGACTTAGAGCTAACAGACCACTACGGATGCCCGTAGTAGTACCCTCTTTCTTCGAGAAAAAATCCTACTACACTACACAGGGAGCTAGTACAGTACTAGTAGCTCAGCACGTGTCCTGGACGGGCACAAGCAAAAATCTCCGTCTACTAGGACGGACTACTAGGAGATGAGCTCAGTCAGCTCCTGGCAGACCATTCTAGTGTATTATGTACGGTTCTGTACCATCCAACAAACTGAAACAAGGTGGTTAGTACTAACAGCCCCCAGACAAATTTGCAACGACCCAAGAAACTTGAGGCCTCATTGTCATTGATTCATCTTCTTCGTTTCTTTTCCCGTCTCTGTACAAGAAGAACATGACAATTCCGAGGATGCATACTACTCACGTCGTCTGTCTGGTATGGCCGGTGGTACTCTACCTCTACTGATTACTGATTGCTGATTACCACCAGCAGCAAACAAAGAAAGATCCTTCCTTGCTCGATCTGCAGCTTATTATTCAGGTGGCAGCCCGACAGACCAAAGTTTTCTTCGTCTTGGAGAGCTTAGCTACACTGGACAAGGGCGGGGCCAAAAATTGAAGAAGAAAAAAAAAAAAGATAGAGACATGGCTAGATTAACAAAGGAATTTGGGACAGGGGATATGATATGATATGGACGGAACGGGGAGGAGCTCTTCCTTCTCTTCACTTGCCGCACCGGCACGGCCTCTGTTAGGCCACGCCGTTCTTTGTTGTTGGTGGTTCTTTGCTGCTGCTGGTTCTGCTGTCGTCTACTCGATCTTGGCCACGCCCACCATACGCTTGCTGACGGCGTGCACGGCGCCGTCGGCGCGCGGGTCGAAGCCCGACCCGGACATGTAGTTCCGCACCTCGATCCGGATCATCTCCTGCATCATCAACAGGAAGTCCGAGGTGAACGGCGGCGCTGCTGCCGGCTGCGGCGACGTGAGGTTCGTCGCCGGCGCCTGCAGCTGGAACGGCAAGCAGCTCGGTTGTGCTTGTGGAGGAGGCGGCGGCGGCATCTGAGGAGGAGCTGGCTGCTGCTGCTGTGTCTGTACAGGAGGTTGGGGCATCGCCGGGGATGGTCCGGGCTGCTGGTGGTCCAGCCCTGGCAAGGAGAGGGACAGCGACAAGGAGGTCTGCTGCGGCGGCGGTGGAGAAGGCGCAAGTGGCGCCACAGGGAACACGACCACGCCGCCCGCGCGCGGCACGGGGCGGTACACGTGCTGCTGCTGCTGCTGGGAGGTGACGGCGGCAGCGGCTGACGGCATGACGGAGGGAAGGCTGTGTTGGCTGGAGTCGCTGAGGTCGGACCCGGAGGGGCTTCCGGGGCTGAAGCAGAGCCCCGGGTGGCCGTCGCTGCTGGTGCGCTTGAGCGGGCGCTCATCGTCGGCGTCCGCACCAGCAGCACCAGCACCAGCCGCCACATCGGCGTAGTACTTGCGCTTGAGCGTGGAGTTCCAGTGGTTCTTGATGGCGTTGTCGGTGCGGCCGGAGAGGAGGCGCGCGATGGTGGCCCACTTGTTGCCGAACCTGGCGTGCGCGCGGAGGATGGTGTCGTCCTCGTCGGGCGTGAAGGGGCGGTGCTCCACCTGCGGCGACAGCTGGTTGCACCACCGGAGGCGGCACGACTTGCCGGACCGGCCCGGGATGGAGCGGCTGATGAGGGACCAGTTGCGCGCGCCGTGGCGGGCCACGAGGCGCTGCAGGGCCTCGTCCTCCTCGGGGCTCCAGGGGCCCTTGATCCGGTCCACGTCCGCCTTGCCGCCGCCGCGGCAGGACGGGGAAGGAGACGCCATGCTTTGCTTGCTTGTTTGTTTACTCGAAACGAAACTACTACTAGCTCGATCTGAGTGCTGCCCGCGATCGATCTGCGAGGGCGATGACGAGGTTTGATGGAAGCCAAGGCAAGTATTGGATTGGATTGGAGGAAGAAAGCAAGGGGGCGAAGAGAGAGGTGGAGTGGGAAGTGAAGGCTGCAGAGAGGCAGGGAAGGAGGATATATAAAGGGAGGGACGGAGGAGGACTCGGAGCCGGTGGGGGGTGTCGGAGCGGCAGGAATGCATCCGCCGTGTGCCGCGTGCGTGCGTGCGTGCGTGCGTGGTGGTGTGGTTCCAGATGGGCCGTGGGCAGGCAGGCAGAGGAATGGCAGATGCAGTTGGGGGTGGGGTGGATTGGCTACAGCTGGCTGCGGGGACACGCATCCGTCCGCCCACGCCCCGACCAACTGACTCGTCCGTCCGTCCGTTGCTCGCTCGCGTCGCGTGCTGCTGCTGCCGTTGCCCTTTTCTTTTGCGACACTGCTGCCGTTGCCGTTGCGGCCGCGCCGCGGCCCGCGGGCACACAAGAAAATAAATCCGATACCGAAAATGTCTGGGGGTTTAGAGAACGGTTGGTTTGCCCCCTTGGTTTTGGTTAGTTGGGTAGGGTCGTCGTGGACTTGGAGTGCTGTCGGTCCAGTCCGGCCCGCGGGCCCAGCCGGAACCGCCTGTAACGCTCTGGGCCGTTGCGCCAGAATATGTTTTTTTTCTTCGTTTCCTTTCAAACCTCTGACGAAAAGAAAACGGAATTATTCCTCGATCTTTTGTGTCCGTAGAATAGATGGAACAATTAACATGGTAGTGACCAGCTCAATTCGGGTGTTTCAAACCTCTGTACAGTCTGCCTTTGCTCCTGGTAAAAGAAGGCAATGTTATAGAACAATTCACGCTGGAGTTCAAATGCTCCCTCTATCATTAATTAAATGATATAAGAGCATTTTAATTAATCGGTAACAGAATCAAACATAATAGATTGTGGCTATTAAATATCAATATTATTTTTTATATATTTAATAAAACTTAAAGATAATGTAAGTCCTCGGAAAACATAGGTAGAGGGAGTAAATGAAATAGAGAAACGAAACCACTGCAGCGGCAGCGGAGCCTGCGCAGCTTGTATCTACGGTGGAGGGGCGTGTTGGTTGCGCGGTATGCGCGGCGCCTCGTGACTCAGCTGCGGTGCATGCGTGCCAAGGCATCCGTTGTTGATCGATCTCACATGACTGCCAGCGCCATGGTTTGCTGACGTACGCCTGCTTGCTTGTCGGTCCGGAAAGCCGCGGCCCGTGCGGTGTCCCCGTCCCACTCCCATCCCATGGAGAGGAGAGAGAGGGAGGCAGACGACTCAACAGCCCAACAATCGAGTTGGTTCGTTGCACACTCACTGACCTCACCCGTCTGCATGCGTCCGTCATTCATTCTTATTACATGCACCATTCTTCTTAGTTAATCAGCTAGCTTTTGCTTTCCATCATCGGTGGACGGACGGTGGATGATGTGATCAGCGAGCTGAGGCGCCCCGTTATTAACAGCCCAGATGGCACATCGCAACGACTAATCATATACTCCCTCCATACCCGAAATTCTTGACGTTTTTGAACAGGATTGTGCTTACCAAAGAGCTACAGGGCCAGTTTGGTAGAGCTTCATCTGATTCTGATTCTCTATAGAAGCTGATTCTCTGAGAGAAGTGATTTTATGGCTGAAAGTGATTCTCTTTGATTCTTTAGCGTAAACTCTTAAAATCAGCATGGAGAATCACTTCACAGAATCAGGGGAAGCTACTTTTTTCAGCTCCTAGCCCCTTAGTTCATTTTAGAGAATCACTTCACAGAATCAGTAGAAAATCACTTCTCTCTGAAAACCCGTTTGGCAGAGCTCCTGCTGGATTCAGCAGAGAATCAGCTCTGGGAGCTCTGCTAAACGGGGCCTTATATCAGAAAACAATCAAAGGCTTTAATATCTAGTGCAGCGAGGCTGGAGCCCTCATTGGTGAGGTCCTGGGTTTGACGCCTCCTGACTTACCTTTTTTTTGCGCGTTTAATGCGGAGCGGAAGGAGAAGAGATGACGTAGGGGCAAATGCGTCCACAGTGCCACGGTTCAGAGTAGGACGTCAAAAAATATGAAAACGGGCCTAGAGCCCAAAACGTTAACAATTTTAGGTATGGAGGGAGTACTAGTAGAAACCCATGTCTCCACTCTCTCTCTCTAATAACATAGCTGAAAAAAAATAATGAACGGGGCAATGAGAGAGAGCAAAACCAACAAATGAAAGATGGGAGGAGGTTCGTTCGTCGTCGTCGTCGTTCCCTTTATTTGTTTGTTTCCATCTACTACTATATACGTAAGATAAGAAGTATGCTTGTTTCATCTGGTGCCCGGTCTCATTTCTCGCTTCTCCCACATTTGGAAAATCGATGGCTGGTGAACCAACCGAAACCCGTCAACTGCAGGAGTTTGCACATCTCAATCCGCTTCCCTTTTATGTTTCTTATAAAAAAAAGAAGCAGCAGCCCACTTTAGATTCCGTTGGGTACAGTTTAGCTTTACTAGTAAAATTGTTTTTTTTAAATAACTTTATGAGCAATTTTCTAGATGAAACTGAGCTATTTCAGAAAAATGTTTGACGAAACAACGTCACCAACAACTTTATGCATGATTGAGAAAGAGAAATGAGGATGTAAGTTGTGAAAAACTATTTTTTTAGTTTCATCTCAGCTTATACTTTTATAAGAGGGAGGGAATGAAACAACTTCATGTGTGAAGCTGTTTTAGAAAAAAAAATGTTTGACAAGAAAAACTACTTACAATAGCTTATGAAGCTATTATAAGTTGTACCAAACAACCTCTTATTTTCTCATTGGGTTTTCTCATCATGCCCCGTGCAGTGGAGGGGAGGCCAGGCAGCATTTGGGAGAAGAAACCCGTGTGAAGAACGCACGCGGGTTGAGCGGAGAATGAAGGAAAAATTAGAAAGAGGGAGGGTAATATCGTCTCATCTCTTTTTTTATTGTCCTTATCATGCTTGCTATTCTACCAAACAGTCTAAAAACAGCTTTACGTGTTGTTCTGAAGCTAAAGCTAAAAAAACAACTTCACCATTAAAATGAAGCCGTACCAAACGGAGTTAAGTTTAAACTTGTTGTCTCAAGTAAAATGTCTACTAAGTATATTTTATTATTTTTTCTTACTGTCTCCGTTCTAAATAGTAAGTAATTCTAGAAATTTTGGAGAGTCAAAACTTTTTCAAATTTGATCAATATTATAGAGAGAAACGACATAAAGATTTATGAAATCAAGTAGGTATACTATGAAAATATAAGCAATGAAGAATTACATGATACTTTATTAGTATCATAAATGTCATTATCTTATTATATAAATTTGATCAAACTCGAGAAACTTTGACTCTCCAAGATTCTTAGATTGACCTATAATTTAGGATGGAGGGAGCACAAAAGTTAGTTAATAGTATGAACTCATTCAACATTGTTCATATACTACTGCCATCTCAAAACGAATATAAATCTCGTTTTCCGAGAAGAAGAGAAACTTAAGTTTATCTAAATTTGTAGAATATATTATCTATATTTGGATCTCTAATTATATTTATTATAAAAAAATAGTTTAGAAGTAGTCTTGTAATACTTATTACACATTGTAACTATCAATCACTACTGGAGAAAGGGCCTTTAGCCCCGGTTGAAATGAGCTTTTAGCTCCGGGTATCCCAACCGGGGCTAAGAATCCGGGACCCTTTAGTCCCGGGTGCTTTCAACCGGAGCTAAAGGTCCAGAGAGGAAAAATAAAGCCTTTAGTCTCGGGTGCTTTCAACCGGGGCTAAAGGTCCAGAGAGGAAAAATAAATGTGTGTTGTGTGAGATTTGAACTCAGCACACCTCGCCTCAAGCACGCTTACCAATTGAGCTACGCAACCCACATGATATAGTTATGGACGTTTTCTTTTGAATCCACTCGGGAAGGACTTTTAGCCCCGGTTGGTAACACCAACCGGGACTAAAAGTACCTTTAGTCCCGGTTGGTAACACCAACCGGGGCCGGTTGGTATTACCAACCGGGACTAGTCCAGGTTGGTAATATCAACCGGGGCTAAAGATTCACCTTGAGTCTTGGTTGGTATTACCAACCGGGACTAAAGGTCTTTAGTCCCGGACACAATTTTTGGCCGAGACTATAGCTCAATTGGTAGATCGTCCAAAGGCCTGTTCTCTAGCAGTGAATATTGTACATATTTAGTTAGTTAAAAAATTAAGATTATTTTCCTCTAAAAGCGAGTTACTTTTTTTTAGATCGCGAAGAGAGTATATCCCGGCCCACTAGCTGGTCACGTTTTCTCACACGAGTGTTTTGACGCTTTCTTGATTTCTGGCATGCGTTCGATGTGGTCGCCGAGTCAGCGTGCGGCTGTACGCATGATGCATGTGTGCCTCACTCCGCCTTGTTTAGTTTTCCAAACTTCTACCAAATATTTTTAGATTCTCAATCACATCAATCTTTAGCTGCATGCATAGAACATTAAATGTAGGTAAAAAAATAATTAATTATATTTTTAGTATGTATATGTCGAGACGAATCTTTTGAGCCTAGTTAGTTCATGTTTAGACAAAGTTTGTCAAATAACAACGAAAGTGCTACAGTGCAAATTCTAAATATTTTCCAAAACTAAACAACGAGATCGGGGAGTACTCCATAGATCATAGCAGCAACAGTATGTCCAGCCATTCGAAATGAAGGCCAACGAACCAAAACCGTGTACATAGCGAATCCCTAGAGAGGAAGGAATGATTATCGCGCACGGCACTCGCAAGAATAGGGTCCGGATGACACGGGACACCAGTAGCAAGCAGTACACACGCTGCTCTTGGGACCGCACCGGTAGGCTGCTGCGGCGTGGGGACATGATTTCATTTCAGGCCCTTAGCCCCAATCATGCCACTCATTGGCGTCATTTGTCTGAGCATATGCATCATCATCATTCGTAAGAGTTGCATGCTGCTCCGATCCTTTTGTTTCGTGATGGACACCGGCCGGCTACTTACTAACTGGTCTGACCAGTCGCATCAAAACCTACCACTTGTTGCACCCACGATCGACAGGGAGGTTATGCCATGCGCGAGCACTAGTAGTGACTCTCATGACTTCTCTCTTGATTGACCGCTGTCGTTCTCCTAACCACAGTACTAGGTACATACATCTACATGCATGCCAAACTCAGTTTAATGCTCATTTGCAGTTCGGCCTCGGCCATGGTACAATTCTTCTTCTGTGTGACGCCGGGGCGCTGTTTTATTTTGGCCCTACAAAGGAGACAAAAAAAAAGAGATTATTATATTATTTATACGTTGATCGGTGCATATTCAGGTTGCCCTGCAAAAAGTCCTCTCGTCAAAGCTAGGGCAATAATGCATTGATGCTCTTTGATGTAGTACAATTTTGCGCCTAAAAAAACACCGGAGGTCCGTCCTCTGTGTGGGGACGGCGGATTTTGGTGTGGCCGTTTTTTAATCCCGACGAATGAAATCCTAGGGCGAAACGGGCCCGGCTGTGGGAGAGTCAAACCGCACAACGAAATAGCGTGTCGCAACGTGCCGTAGAGGCAGGCAGGCAGCCAACAAATGGACAGCCAGGCAGTGGCGCCCCTGCGGCCGGGCGTCTGCGAGCCAGCGCCTCCCCGCCAACCGACACTCGAGGCAGAGCCGACGAGCCCCACCGAAATCATTTCCACGTCCTCGGCGACACGTACATGAGCGGCGAAATATCCCACCCATTTGATTCCCATCCGCGGCCGAGCGCGACGCGACCGCGAATTCCTGCTCCCCCGGTCCGGCTGGAGTCCTCGCCACACGACGAGTCACACCCCTGGGCCCTGCCATTTCTTTCAGGCAAAAAATTAAATAAAGCCATGAAGGAAAGCTACACACTGCATGGATTGATCGGCTTGATTGATTGATTGGGCGCCGTGGCCGTATCTACTTTCCTTTTGGCCTTCTTTGGCTAATCTCACGAGCTTTTATTAGCGCCGCCCCGTCCGTGGAGCAGCTAAAGTTCATTTTTTATATGACTTGTGGCTCTATTTATTTAACTAAGGGGGTGTTTGGATCCCTGGCAAAAAAAATTTGCCTGTCACATCGGACGTTGCGGCCCTAGTTTCGCCTTTTAAAAATATAGTAATTAAAAAACTAATTTGTCAGCCGGAGACTAATTCACGAGACAAATTTATTAAACTTAATTAGTTCATGATTTGACAATGTGGTGCTACAGTAAACATTCACTAATGATGGATTAATTTACCTTAATAGATTCATCTGAGTAATTAGCATATGGTCCTGTAATTAATTTTATAATTAGTTTATTTTTAATAGACGAAACTAGTGCCGCAACGTCCGATGTGACAGGCAAAATTTTTTTGCCAGGGATCCAAACACCCCCTAACATGTCTTGTGTTTTAATTGTACGAAAAAAGAAAGAAACTAGAAACAAATCTATTTATATTAGAATTCCTATTCTATTCAGGTTACTCAAGATCGAAGGATCTATTTAGATTAAGACTTCTAATTATTCTCTCAACAGTTCTTACCTAATATACAACAACAGCGATGTTATAAACAAATTAGGACTTCTAGTTATATTCAGATTCAGAGACTTAGTTACAGAAGACCATGTCAAAAAGATAGGTATAAAAAAGAGACGGAAATTCTATCTCATTATCATTTATAGATATAAGACCTAAAGCTAATTATTAGCTAACTTAAATTGGCTCTATGCTGTTTGAAACAAAAGCTAATAAATACTCCCTCCGTATAGAAAATAGATGACGTTCTGGACATCGACACAGTCTCCAAGTACAACTTTAACTCTCTTTATACTAAAAAAATATTTATCAAAAAGTGATATATATATATGAAAGTATTTTTTTCATATGGTTTTTATATTAAACTCAACAATTTAAAAATTATTTATGATTTATATTCTCAATGTTTGACTGAAATCATGTCCAAAACACCGTATATTTTCTATACGGAGGAAGCATGATGGTCGTCGGTATATATGACCGTTACATGAGCGAGGCCAGGCTGCAACACGGTGCATCATGCTTGTAGTAAGGACAAGGAGGGGAGGGCACAATTATGGACAACGAGGTATTGGGCATGGTCACTAGGAAAGAACTACACGTTTATTTCCGTCTAGGAGTGGGGTGGCCTGCGAGAGGAGATGAAAATTAGAGGTAGATTTATCTTTTTGCGAGGAAACAAAAGTTTTGACCACTTTATTAGCTCACTTCTAGGGTCTAATGGACTAATATCTTTTTAAGGGTTAGCTAAAGTTTACACATCACTTTAGATCACATGTTTAGAGTCTTAAGAGCTAAAATTTACATGAGGAATCCAAATAGAGCCTTATATATATATTGGAGAAAGAACCTTAATGCCCCACATTAATACATGCGTCTTAATTGCTCATCACCTTGGATGACACAACAATTCAAGTGGATTAAGTAATACATGGGACAAGCAAGATACTCCCTTTGTTCTCTATAAATTGAATATGGTTAGACTATCTAATTATCAAAGTATAAACAATATAATATTAAAAATAAATGAAATGATCAAAGTGTAATTTGAAAAATTGTATTATATTAAAAGTACGTCTTATAAAAAGAAAATGTAGGTAGCGACAAACTTTTTACTAGACTAGAAATTAATTTATTTTTATAGGAAGAGAGTAATAGAAATATATTGTTTGCTTGGGTGGCCGCGAAGAATGAACCAACGCAAAACCACTACAGGAAACACAGGCTTCACCGAGTGCCTGAAAGTTTGCCGAGTGCCAAATTTCGGGCACTCGGCAAAAAGCCTCTTTGCCGAGTGCCGGACATATGGCACTCGGCAAAGCTTAAGCACAAGGCAAAGGCTGCTTTGCCGACTGCCCGACACTCGGCAAAAAAAGCACTCGGCGAAGTCACCTCTTTGCCGAGTGCCATACACTCGGCAAAATGTCGCGGACCAGACGACATCCAGGGCCGTTTGCTTTGCCGAGTGCCCGCCGTCTGACACTCGGCAAAGAGGGGATCTTTGCCGAGTGCCAGCCACGTGGCACTCGACAAAGCGTGTGGCCCCATTCTGTGACACGTGGGCTGTTCTTTGCCCAGTGCCACATGGACTGACACTCGGCAAAGAGGGGATCTTCGCTGAGTGCCAGCCACGTGGCACTCGGCAAAGCGTGTGGCCCCGTTCTGTGACACGTGGGCTGTTCTTTGCCGAGTGCCACGTGGCTGGCACTCGGCGAAGATCCCCTCTTTGCCGAGTGTCAGTCCACGTGGCACTCGGCAAAGTATTTTTTTTTGGATTTTGGACACCAATTTTTTTGTGGATCATCCCCACAGTACTATAGCCAACATGTTCAAATTTCATAATTTTTCAAAGCCTTTTGTTATATTTTATTTTTTATTGCATTTTCTTGAATTTTCCCGCTAGACGCAAGTTTGAACTGCGGGTGCATCGAATAATGGATTTCAATGATTCTAAAATTGTTATTGTTGTTCTTGAGTGTATGTTGAGACCAAATCTAAAAACGGACCCTAGGTTTCGATCAACGTGCTCACGGGGCAATGCCTCCAAATTACGTGCGGACGGTTTTTTAATTATAGAAAATGCAAATGAATTCCGAAAATCGCGAAACTTGACGAGATGTTGTTACATCATATGCGTATGCCGAGAAAAAAAATTGAGAAAGTTTCGAGTAAGTTGTCATGTACGATGCTTACAAACCAGTACATCTCGCCATCCTCTCACATGTGATCACATGTTGAGATGTACTGGTTTGTAAGCATCGTACGTGACAACTTGCTCGAAACTTTCTCAAATTTTTTTCACGGCCTTCGTGACTATGTCTGGTATATATGTACCACGAGGCGCGGATCTAGTGCGTCATCAACTACAACGCCGACGTGTTAGGGAAGGCGGTGAAGAAGACGGATGCTAGGCAGATGATGCTCACCAGGGAGACCGACCTCACTAGGGAGCAGTACATCCAGGTATGTACAAAACAGTAATACTGATTGGTCCATCCATCACTTAGCGGTTCTTCTAACATATTAAATACTTATTGTCTTGCAGTTCTGTCCTGGTTGGTGCACCAATCACCTAGACTGCTGGTTGGCCATCGTGGACAAGTGGAAATCGGACGAGTGGTACGAGAGCCACAGTGCCCGCCGAGACTGCCGCCTGCACATGCCTGGGGTGCCACACCACCAAGGCAACCTTAGCCTCAACGCGTACGCCGACAGATGGGTAAGCTCTACTGATTTTTTTTATTCTAACACTCAATTACTCATTACTTGTAATCATCTGTGTGTTTTACTCGCAGTCCCAGTCGCATGGTGGTGAGGAGTGCCTCCCTTTCAAGGCGTACCACTTGTCACACCAGGGCAAGGCGACTGCAGCGAGCACCCAGTACAACCCGAACGCTGGGCCCGAGGCGTACACCAACGCGAACGCCTACACCAAGGTCACCGAGTACACCACGGCGGCTCGCGAGCGCCATGGGGAGGACTTCGATCCGGCCAGCCAGCCCCTAGATACAGACCTGGTGATGAGGCTGGGAGGAGGGAAGCAGCACGACCGGTACTGGATAGCCAACAACGCAGTTGACTCGTCCTCTGTTCCCAACCTCGCCGAGATTCGAGCTGCCAACACGAGCTCCTCCGTCCCCATACGACCTCGGCAGCCGACCTCACAGCAGATGATGGCAGCACTTCAGGTAAGTACTTGTTCTATTCGTCGTTCATTGCTTTTACACATATACCTTGTCTTTGCATTGTTTAAACCTTACAGGACGAATTTTGCAGGCCCAGATGCAGGCCCAGGCGGACCAGGTGCAGAGGTTGTAGGCCATGCATGAGGCCCAGGCGGCGGCCCATCGTTGCGAGTTACTGGCCGTCCAGCAGTGGGAGGCGCAGAGGACGCAGGACATAGCTCACTTCTTTGGGAGCCTGAACATCCCGGGTGTTGTCGTGCCTCCCTCGCTGCTCACTCCTTTTGTGCCTCCTGTTACTCCTTCGACAGAGACTCCGGTGAGTATATATGGTTGTTTATATTTCTTTAACTTTTACGGTCGTCCTCCAGGTGCTAACGAATTTGCTTCTCCTTTGTGCACTCACAGTCGGAGGGTTCGGCACCGACTCCTCAACCTGGCCTTCCTCCGCACACCCTGCACATCACTGGTGGCCCTCCTCCGCAGCCTGGGTGGCTCCCCGGTGGCCCTCCTCCGCCCTATGGGTGGCCAGGTTACCTTCCTGGCCAGTCGGGGTACACCGGGTGACCATCTGGACCTCCGTCGCCCGGGTGGCAAGGTTGGCAAGGTGGTCCTTCGGGCGGGTCGTGGGACGCGTGACAAGGTGGGGGTTCTTCACAATCTGAGCACCAAGGTGAGCAGTGAGGGCCGACTTAGATTTGTCACGGACTTGTGAGATGGATGTGATGGACTTGTGAACTTGTGATGAACTTGTAATAAACTTGTGACCTTGTGATGCATGGAGACTGAACGTGTGATATTTATCTGAAATGGATATGCATGTGATATATGGTTGTGTGATATATATGCATGTGATATTTGTCTGAAATGGAATATGAATGTGTGATATTTTTTCTGTGAAGGAAAATAAAAACACAAAAAAATTCCATTTTTCCCAGCTTTGCCGAGTGCCACACTCGGCAAAGAGGCCATGACACTCGGCAAAGCTGGGCAAATTTTCCCCAGCTCGGCCTCTTTGCTGAGTGCCTTGGCAAAGAGGCATCCTTTGCCGACTGCCGGCCCACGTGGCACTCGACAAAGAGGCCCTCTTTGCCGAGTGCCGGCCCACGTGGCACTCGACAAAGAGGCCGTCAAATGACGGCTCCCGTTTGCTTCGCCGAGTGCTGACCTGACACTCGGCGAAGCCTTTGCCGAGTGCCCGATATTTGGTACTCGACAAAGAAATCTTTGCCGACAATTTCTTCGCCGAGTGCCCTTTGCCGAGTGCGGCACTCGGCAAAGCCTTCGCCGAGTGCGAGAGGCCCTTTGCCGAGTGCTGCCAGCACTCGGCAAAGCCTAAACCTCCTGTAGTGAACCGTGGTTGTTTTGTTCATATATGTAGAATACATTGCTCACTGTTGCACACTTTCTTTTTGTAAAGAAAGGAATATCACCATCATCCTCGAAATTGACGTCTCATCTTGTCCGTCCATTTTTTATATGCATCGATCAAGTATGGTATCGACATCGATAACCGTTGGAATGAGAAAAGAGGAAAGCAACACCCATCCTGACGCACAAAAGAACATGGTAGCAATCCTCTTGGATTGAACGCTAACCTAGGGAGATTTTGATTTGTAGCGATTTAATCCTCTTATTAGACCCTCTCTCAGGATTTGTTCGGTTAATCTCCAATCAGTAGGAATATATATTAGACTTTTCCTTCAACCTTCCTTAAGACTTTTTCTGTAATCCGAGTGGATTGCAATCCCTTCAGATTTTGGATTAACTGAACGAGCCTTCAATCCCTCCAATCCCTATCAAATCAAACAAAATCTTAGACTTGGGATTAACTGATCGAACAAGCCTTCAATCCCTCCAATATATACCTAACATAACAAACGAAATATATCCAGTAGAGATTAAAGAGGACTATACGGGTTGAAGGAGTTAAATCCGTCGAGTTATGTTGGAAACACAACTGCCCTTACCCCCGCATGTGTACGGGAGAGGGGCGAGGGCCCCAAACGTTCAAGCAATCGAATGAAAATAGGAACACTAGATTATGCGAGGGTTTGACGTTCAACTGCCTTACTGGCTCCCCCAAAAATCTCCCTTTACACTGTTCACCCTCAGGTATTTATAGGGAATACCAGGGATCCAGACAATTTATATTAGGGTACAATGCCAGCTGTCTGAGGAAGCTAGTAGTGAGGGTAGAAGCGTACTAATACATGTGAGGAAACCCTAATTCTCCTCTTCTCCCCGCCGCCGCCGCCAGTGGCGCGTCGTACCTTCGCGAGCCTTTGGGGTCCTCGTTGCGTCCTCGTCAGCCTTCGTTAAGAGAGAAAAAGCCAGGCCTCGCCTTCCTTCACGCGCCTACCTCAATGGCCTCGCCCTGCAGACAGGTATATGAAAGAAAAACTCGGGGTGGTCCAGAGGCGACGAAGGTCAAAAAAAAGGACGGGCGTGGGAGTGACTTCGGGGGTTTTTCTTGATGACACAGTGAGGGTCGCTTGCTGAGGGTTGCTTCCCCCAACAAGTTGAAAGGGGTTAAATCCTTAATGAGTCAAAATCTTATTCAATGTCCTCGGTAACACTTATATAAGCAATTAACCACACAACACTTTAGACCATTTATTAGTGGAAGTTTCATTTACATTAAATAGGTTGTCACATAAGTATTTTGTGTGACATGACAGTGAATTTAAGAAAAGAGAGAATAGATGAGTTTCAAGGGGATGAAACTCTCTTAACACGATTACCAACTTTCTGCGAGTTATGAAATTAAATATCTATGAAATCATAGAATGAAACTTTACATTGACAGTGTGTTCCATCTGAGTTTTATTTCATTCTATATGATATGATATTCTTAGAAACAACACAATAAAAATCTCTACTGATACTGGCATTAGCGTCTATATTTACACCAGGGACGAAGGTAGCGGTGGGGCGGGAGGGGCTCGAGCCCCTCCTGACGCTACCGAGTACATGAAATCCCTACAGTATCCTGTTGAAATTTTAGTCATAGATGTATAAGGTAGGAGGAGCTAGAGTTTATTCAGAGTAGAAGATGTTCTCTTTTATTAATTACGCAAGCAATCCAGTAGACACAAGGAATTATCCAGCTAAGGCACAAGACTCAATCCTAACCTCTCGATTCGTAGCCCACGGCCCCCAACCCCATCCCTATAGAGTTTTTCTTTCCGTTCATGCGGCGTCGCACGGTTCCTAGTGGGCGACGGATGCGACTACGCCGCCACGCAACCAAGGGGCCATCAACTCCTAGGTGCTGCTGTGGGGGGCAAGTCAGTGGGGCCACGATTGGCGATCGGCGAGCAGCCAGGCCAGCTAGTTGCGAAGCTGAGCAACGCGGCAAGCTGTGAGCGTGCAACCAGGTGTGGCGGCTAGCGGTGCCTGGCATAGCGGGCAGGCTGGCAAGTGAGCATTGGCGGTAGGACCGGCAGGCAAAAAGCTAGGTGCACGCTAGTGGACGAGGGCACAACAGTCTGCAGTAGGCTCCAGGTATCCAGGTGAGTAGGTGTCTTTTTTTTTTGTGAATTTCAGCATAAACTTTCGTTCAGGCCCTCCTAAATTTTTTTCTAGCTTCGTCCCTGATTTACACAAATACTGTTTGGTTCATATACCTAAGTTGATCACAGCTTGCTAGCTGTGTGTGATGTTAACTATTTGGGGTTTCCTCGTTAGCCGATCCACACTCGGCTGTGGGGCTCTCAATTATTAGCATGTTATCCTGTTCATTCGTACATGCCCCGCGTCGCATATCAACTTGGCCTGCTTTGGGCACACATTGATCGATCATTCTGGCAGTTTTCGGAGGTTTCTTGTTAGCGCGTCGCTTTCCCCGTCGCTACATGCATACTACACTTTACTTGCTCCATAGCGTCTCCATTATTTCAATTCCAGGAGGTGGATGGAGGACACGTACTGCACGGCCGGTACGTTGTTCATTCACGGGACTGGAGCTGCGCCGTTTTAGAGTACAAGACACGGTTGACCATTTGATTTCGATCTCCCATCCGTCTTGGTTGCAACCATGTATAAGCCTCCTTCCTTGGCATGATGTCAAGTTCAAGACTGCAACCGATAAAGTACTACTACTGCTAATGTAGTTTGAAATTTTAATGCAGCTATATGAATCTTCCCGTCCCTGGCCTTCATAGCAGTATTCCCTAACCCCTTTTCCTGCTGTCCACATCAAAATGTCGACCCAAGAGCTACCACTACCCGTACGTTATATTATTCAACAGTTTACTTACAGAACCTAAACGTGAAGGGCCGAGAATGCAATACAAAAGCGACCAGAGGGGAGGAGTGAATGAGAGCCTAAAATTTCTTCTCAGAAACTTTTTACCACCCTGTCCCAAGAATCAACCCGAAGTGCAAATTTAGGACTTGGTAGTGTCCACGACTCTATATGTAGGGTGGATGCTTTTCAGAAGCATAGCGGGACTCTACACAATCCTAGGAATCCAACGCAAAAGACGGAAACCAAATCTAAAGTCAAACGACCAAGGAACGGACGAAACAGTGCTGAATATGCACCGATGCCTTACTGGCGGATGTGTCCGATGCGAAATGGACGGTTCTCAAACCTTACTGTGTAGCCATCGGACGCTGCTACAGTGTATGCGTAGCGTCCGATACAGGCCAAGAGCGTCCGATGTTCAGACACCTGACGAGTCCGATGCAAAATGAGGGTCTGAGAAACCTCACTGCGTGACCATCGGACGCAGCAGTGTAGCTCCGATGCCAGCGTCCGATGTCTACTCAAAAACACAGAAACTGACACGTGATAACGGAGCGTCCGATGCTACTCGGGTCAGCGTCCGATGCCAAGAACACGAGCATCTGATGCCCCCGACGCAGAACAATTTTTCGGCCGATTCAACGGCGATTGGAACGAATCTCCTCTAAATCGATAGCGCTAAGGCTAGAAATTGATAGGAGTCACAAGGATGTTAGTGAGCTACTCCTAGGAGATCATGGCTCGAACCTAACTCCAAATCCGTGAATCGAAGAAAATCGGTGCAAAAGGGCAAGAACTCGATCCAAATAAAAAATCGTTCGATGTACTTGCTCATGAGGTCCTAGACAAATTCCTTTGGTGGAAGTGATGCCCTCACGAATAAGAACAAGTACGAACAAACGGAATTGAAAACAAGTCACCGTAGAGGGAGATCGAACGACGGGAAAAACATGGAGAAAAGAAGAACGCGAAGAACAACACAACAACGCGAATCACACCCACGAATTCCAGCCAAAAATCGTCCCCACGAGGAGACAATAGGATTACGGTCCCGTTTCCTGGTAGTCTCAAAATCACAGAGGTATTATGGCACTCTGTGGATCTCAGTAGCTACAGCAGAGGAATGGGATGAAGGAAACCCTAGGCTAAAACTGCAAATGACTAAGATAGGATGAGAGGAGGGGATTCCTCTCTCTATATAGCTTAATATATTATTCCCCTTCTACCCCTACTGATACAGTGAGCGAACCAGCGAAACCCTAAGGCTATTCTGGACCAGCTCGAAGTCGTAGTCGATCCGACGACCACGCCCGCACATCAAGTAGCTTCGCCTCGACGCGACCTCATCGGATGCCGCCACGTGTCGTCGCCGCCATGGTAGTCCACCTCGTGAACTCCACCACTGGTTTTGAGGCCCAAACCAGCAAACCATCCGCCCAAGTTTTGTGGACCAAACTCGAAAACCCAGCGACGCCCAAGTTCTGAGGCTCAAACGTGGAAACCGTCCTTAGCCCGAGTTTTGAGGTCCAAAATCGGAAACCGGCCAGCCGATGGTTTTTCTGGGGCTCTACCACCAAACCGAAGCCGTCGAGGGATGCACCGCCCGTGCACCCCGTCCAATGACACGTGTCTTCAGGTCCACGACCTGAACCACACCGTGTCCCGCAAGTCTTCGCTCGTCGCTGTCCTAGTGTGTCAGCCACCACGACTGATCCTCCGGCCACTGGTCCGTCAGCCCAAGTCCGAGTCCACCCTTCACCGCCCTTGGTCTATCGGCACGACACTCTAGCACTTGACCTTCACCTTACCTTTGATCACCGTCTCCGTGCTCAATACCTGCACAACACAAGCCAAAGAACATGCTTATCAAACCCGTTGACAATCACTCATCACAAGACCCTGTGTATCCATAATCTCCCCCTTGATGAGTGCATTGTCAACTACCAACCACAAATCATGTAGAGTAGAAAGAAAAGAAGAAGAAAGGTAGAATGAAGAGAACTCATCCAAATGACCAGAAGCAAAGCAAAGCCGAATGAAAGTCAAGTGGAATGAGCTAGACAACTTGGTCCCCAAAGACATGGGCAACGGTCCGATGCAACCAAGCAAAGCAAAGCTAGCCCTCAAGAAGAGGCAGAACGGGCTCAACACCGCTAGCACAAACCAATTGAAAACTCACAAGTAGAGCGAGCAAAGCTCCCCCTGAACATAAGCAGCAAGAAAGCTCCCCCCTTGAAAGATGCATTACAACAAGTAATGATCTGTCAATTTTTCTCCCCCTTAGTTGAAAATGCACATATCAAGAGCAATGCATGGGAGCCTGAATGGAACTAGATGAATGCAAAAGCTTCAAATATATGCTATCCAGAGTGATAAAATGCTCTCTTTGCACAAGTGAGAAAGTAAAGAGCCCTAATGCTAGCATAAGCCCATCATGATCAACCAACTCGATAGGAAGAGCAAAGCAGTTTTAGATATGAAATTTAGGCAAAAAGTTCAAGTTCACCACAGAAATAGCATCTAGCATGTAATAGGCATATCATCAACTAGAGCTTACAAAACTGAACCGGTGAACTACCCCAAAGCATGTGTCAATCAACAAGCCATATACAACTCATTTCATTTTGAATTAAGCAGTTTATACAAGAGTCATACATGTCAAGTGAGTGCGAGGGGTTGAGAGCACCACAGGCCTTACTTTTCAACCAAGCGAAGCCTAAGTCAAAAGACTATTACAAGTTTAAGGCAATGGTTTTGATCATACACTACGCTGCTCAAGTTCATCCCAAGGTGCAAAGGGAAGCACTCTCGATACAGTGAGGTGTTGTAGTGCAATCCCACCTCGATTTTTTCAACATCTCTTAGCTTGATTTTTAGATTTTAACATTTTTGCACATCAGAATATATATAATGGAAGCGATTTACTCAAGCTAGAGACATAGCAACCTAGTATAGCAAAGCAAGCTCAGGAATGACAAGTCCTACTCATACTAGTTGCCAAAGCAAATGGTAAACTATTTTCAGATTTGACAGTTATTAAGCAAGTTCATCATTACAAAACCATACTAAGCTCAACAAGTTAAGTTATATGATCAAGAAGAGCTTAAACTGCATAATCTAAGTATCATACAAGTATGTGGAAACAGAGCATAGTATCAATCTAAACAGAATATAGATGAAGCTCAAAATGCAAGTATGATACATATGCAATGCAGAAAAAAGCTATGAAAGAAACTAGACTGTACATCATATGATACAACAAAGTGATCCCACATCTAAAATGGGAAACACACACGAAGCTCACCTCTCAACCTAGCAAAGGTTGATTGGTCCAAAGGCTTGGTAAAGATATCAGCCAACTGATTATAAGTGTCAACATGCCTAAGGTCGATATCACCCTTGTCATAACGGTCTCGTAGAAAATGAAAGCGCACATCAATGTGTTTGGTCTTAGAGTGAAGCACGGGGTTCTTAGCAACGCTAATCGCACTCGTACTATCACAAAGCAATGGAACTCGAGAAAAACTCAGACCAAAATCACGCAAGGTGGCAATCATCCAAAGCAACTGAGAACAGCAGCTAGCCGCAGCAACATATTCAGCATCTGTGGTAGACTGGGCGACACTAGACTGCTTGCGAGAAGACCATGAAACAAGAGAAGAGCCCAAAAACTAACAAGTCCCAGAAGTGGACTTGCGATCAATACGACAACCAGCAAAATCAGCATCTGAATAACCACAAAGAGAGAGGGTGGAGGAAGCAAATACCAAAGTCCGAACTCGGGTGTGAAACGAAGGTATCTCATAATGCGCTTTACCACCTGACGGTGAGAAGTGTGCGGCGACGACTGAAATCGTGCGCAAAGACATACCGTGAACTGAATGTCCGGGTGTGTCACCGTCAGGTACATCAGCGAGCCGATCATACTCCGGTACTCCTTCTGGTCCACAGCTTCTCCATCCTCGTCCGCATCCAGGGCCGTCGTAGTCGACATGGGCGTCGAAAGAGGCTTGACCTCACCCATATCGAACTTCTTCACTATATCCTTCGTGTACTTGCCCTGGTGCACGAACGTCCCCTCTCAGGATTGCTTGATTTGTAACCTAAGAAAGAAAGTCAGCTCACCCATCATGCTCATCTCAAATACCCTGCTCAAAGTATCTGCAAACTTGGCAACCAAAGCATGAGAAGAACCACCAAAAATGATATCATCCACGTAAATCTGAACCAAAACTAAATCATTGCCTTGCTTGAGGAGGAAAAGAGTTTTATCAACACATCCCATTTTAAAACCCTTAGCTAACAAAAAGGTTTTCAAACGCTCATTCCAGGCTCTAGGGGCTTGTTTCAAACCATACAAAGCTTTGTGAAGTTTAAAGACATGGTTTGGAAACTTGGGATTTTCCAAACCGGAGGGTTGTTTCACATACACCTCTTCTTCAATGTAGCCATTTAGGAAGGCACTCTTGACATCCATTTGAAAAAGTTTGAAACCTTTGGATGCAGCAAAAGCCAAGAGTATCCTAATTGCCTCCAAATGAGCTACGGGAGTAAACGTTTCCTCATAGTCTATCCCCTCCTTCTGACTATACTCCTGGGCTACAAGTCCGACCTTCTTTCTCATAATGTGGCCATCCTCTCCTTGTTTGTTTTTGAAAACCCATTTTGTCCTAATAGGATGAGAGTCAGGAGGAAGTGGAACTAGAACCCAAACCCGATTTCTCTCTAAATTTTCTAACTCCTCATGCATGGCATTGACCCAATCTGGATCAGATAAAGCGTGTCCAACATCTCGGGGTTCAAAATCAGCAACAAATGCAGAATCAGCAAAATGAGAGATTTGTTGTGATCTTAACCGAGTGACACGTTCGTTGATATCGCCGATCATCTGTTGAGGAGGGTGCTGGCGCTAGATGTGTCATGGTGCCTCCCTAGCTGATGTAACCTCCCCCTCAACAGCAGCTGGTTCCTCCTCAGGTATAACTTGCAAGCCCTGAGGAAGTGGATCGGCCGACCCCCATGTAGTGGACGAAGATGGGTCGGGGCCGTGAATCGTAGTAGTCGATGCCGATCTCAATGGTACAACAGGTGGAGAAAGATCTGGATCATCGATTTGTTCAGCACCATCTTCCTCATCATCGAAAAGAGGTTCGCCAACCTCATGATCACCTGCACACTGTGACACCCCAATTTTAAGAACAAAATTGGAGCACAATATATGTATGCCAGGATCAATTTTCATACATATATCGACATCATAGTAAATATCAAAACAATGCTTTATTAATATATCGAACATTATTACAAAAATGACCCTCGGGTCCAAAAGAAAAGTACAGACTCTGATGTAGACTCACGGAAACTGGACACCACTCCACAGGAAGGTCGACCGGAGGCTGCGCCATCCTAGTGCAGGTCGTCGGAGTCGTATCCACCATCTTCTGGGTACTCCTGCTCCTCGTCGTAGACTCCAGCGTCTGGGTGGGGTAGCAGGGGGTTCAAAGAGGAAGGGTGAGTACATCGAAATGTACTCCGCAAGTGTAGGAAATATATGCTTATGAGGCTATTAACAAAGGTAGGCTGACTATGTTTGACTCAAGCGCCTAAAGCAACACATCCTATTAAATCCTATTAGTCCTATGCACCTATTTACTAGGTTATAACCACAGTCTCCAACAGTAATAGTAACCACACTCGGAGTCGCACCGAGCAAACCACACTCGGAGTCACACCGAGCAACCAACACTTGGAGTCCACCAAGCAACCACACTTGGAGTCACACCAAGCGAACCCACACCTGAAGTCCATCAGACAAACCACACCTGAAGTCCATCAGATGACCCAAACCAGGCCGTTACAAGGAGTCCTATGTGTATTAGTTCCATATGTCACGACATAGAAAGCTACCTTCTGTAATAACAGCAGGTCTGTGCTCGAGCCTGGGAATCGCTCCCGTACCAAGCAGTAACCCGCGTAGAAGAAGACACTGTACCCATGTCATATGAGACTAATGACCACATAAGGCTTCCCTAACGAACTAGAACAAAACCACCAGCTAATCTCGAAGAAGTCCAAGTCGCTCGAGACCGTGAGCACGACTGATATATCAGTTTTACACTCTGCAGAGGTTGCACATCGTTACCCATCAGTCATGCGTTCCCCATCACACTAAACACTGCCAAGGTGCACAGCGGGGTCGCACTACAAGGCCGTTACAAAATTCCCTCCAAGCCCATTTTACACGTTCACTAAGGTTTCACCGCTAACAGTGGATATACACACCACTGCAGAAGCCCCCTCTTGTGCCACAAATCCGACCCCATGTAAACCCTCAACTTGGAGGCAATTAATTACTTAGCCAGGTCCGTCCCATTCCAAACCTCATGGTTGCGCTGTTAAGCCGGGTTACAGGCTTCGAGAACCGGGTCCGAGGGATCCAGGTAGGATAAATCTAGCACAAGCCCAGAACCAAAAACCAAAACCAGCTGCCGAGTCCACGACACAAAACCACCAATACGGTCCATCCTGCCGGATTTACCTACTCACCATACTACTCATTACCAGTCCACATGTTCCAAAGATCATTAATCAGAATTAATTATAATTAACCATCCCATCCCAAGACAGCAGGGCTAAGCATGACTTCTACCCAAAAACATCCCAAACCAGGTGTCAAGGAAAATATAACCAAGTGCTAGTAAACCATATCATGAGATTCAATTTAAGACTGCATGCAACTACTGGATCTAACTACTCTAATAAAAGTAAAATAAATACAGGGTGCAAGATGTTCAAGAACACTTGCCTTAGGGCTGGGTCGAATCAACAAAGGAACAATCTTGATTCCTGGGTTCCGCGTGAATCGCACTCGCTGGATCAAACATCATCACATTGCCCAAACAAGACAAATAAGATACAGTACGTCAACAATATAAAAACAGAACGTAAATAGATCTAACGCGTAGAGCTCTTCGAGACGAATCTAACGCGACTTGAACAGGTCAAATCAGAGTTAAAACGTGAAAGTTATAAGCGTTTGAAGGCAGGTGGCAAAACTGTAAATAAGTTAAACTTATTTTCGTATTTTAAATAAATAAAAATGAAAAGGAAACGCTGGCTGGACCGGGCCTCATTTATACAAAAGTGCAAGGGCTAGATGGGAACAATCCCAAGACTCAGCGAACATTCCTGGTGGACGGCGGGTTGATTCAAGAAAAAGGAAAGGAGCTTTCTGCAATTTGGCCAGGGCCGGTGCGGTGGTCGGTGTGGCCGCTGGTGTGGCCGACACATGGCAAACAGGGATTGGCGCGGTGTACAGGAGGTGCTGTGGACCAGACGCGCCCGCGTGGTGGACGGGGTCCGTGGTGGTGCGGTGGACCAGAGGAGTAGGCCTCGTTTCCAAGGAAAAGCGGGGGCTAGGATGTAAATTTCTACAGACTCAGAAAATAGTATGATGGGAGCGCGGGTTGGTTACTAGGATCTTCGGGGGTTCTTCTGCAAAAACACAATGGCGCTGTGCAGCTGCAGACGTGGAACAACGTGGCGATCCCTGAGTGGCCCGGTGTGCCACGTGCATGATGGACTGGCTGAGGTGGCGGTGGCGGACTGAGTCCACGGCCCGTAGTCTCGGCTTATACCGGTTCGCGGGTTCAATCTAATCTACGCCGCAAATCTACAATTGGACGGTGCTGGGTGAAAGGGGCGGTGTCTCGCCGGGCGACGCCAGAGGGCACGGCGGCACCCTGTTTCCTACGGCGGCGCCATGGAAAGGAGGCCACCGGAGCTCGCGGGGATGGCCTACAGGACTCTACTGACCAAACGGACAACACCAGGAGGGAGAGAGGGACATGACGAGCTCACCGAGAGTATTCTCGCGGTCGGAGAAGGCCCAGGTGACGCACCCGACGGTGGAGGAGGCGGGACTGGTTCGGAGTTCCGGCGTGGTTTGCTGACAGCGTTCCGACCGTAGAATCCGCAGCAATGACCCTCTGGGACGCGGCGTGGCTTCACGAAGCCGACCGAGGGTAGAGGGAGAATAGCGGCAGGCGCTAATGGGTGAGACCGAGCTCAAGCCGAGCGCGACAATGGCGGTGGTGTGTGGTTTGCGGTGACAGCGATGAGGGAGAGTAGCTAGGGTTTCGGCGGTGGAGTTCTCGCTATTTGTAGACCACAGGGGGAGGGGTGGCGGCGCGAGTCTGCACTGCGGATCACCCCGAGAGGAGAGGAGGTCGGGAGAGAGAGAACCGGGAGATGCGGCGGGAGGTTGAGGAAGGTGAAGGTGCCGACAGGTGGAGCCTCCATGTCAGAGAGAGAGAGGGTGCGGTGTGCGACGCGGACCAACGGTCGCTGGGCTCGGCGAGAGGGAGGGGTGTGGGCCGACGGGAGCTGGGCTGATGAGGGGCTTTGCTCGCGCAGGTGGGCCAAAGGGAGAGGAGGGAACGGGAGCTGGCTGCCGCGGGGAAGGAGTTGGGCCGCTGGGGTGCTAGCGGGCCGACGGGTTTGCAGCGGGCCGGGGCGGCGAGCGCTGCGGCTGCGGCTTGCGCGGCCGATGGGGGAGAGAGCGGACGGGCGCGCGGTGCTGGGCCAGTCGGCTGGGTGAAGGAGGAAAAAGGAGGGCTTGGGTTGCGGGCGGAGGAGGGTTGAGGCCCTTTTGCCATTTCTTTCTTCTTTTCTTTTTCTGATTTCCTTTTGCAATTTCATTTCGAAATCAAATTCAAATCTATTTAAAAATTCAAAAACAAGTTTGAAAATTTTGGAAATATTTTCCCTAGGTTTTGCAAATAAAGTTTTGAGTTTTTAAAGTTTTGTAAAATTTTATAAACATTTTATTTAATTTCAAAATAGAATAAAATCGATTCTCCCTATACGGGTTTAAATAAAAATTATTTTTCATCCAATAAAAATTATGCAACGGCATGAATGCAACATACACCTGTTTAGAATTTTCCTCCATCTAGGGTTTTGGCCATTTCCTGATTAAATTGTAATTTATTTTAATTAATTTAATACCCGGGGTGTTACACACACTTAAAACTAGAAGGAGGACAATGCATGGTCTCGTCGAAGGTGACGTTAGAAGTCTCCTTGACTCGGTTAGTGTCAAGGTTAAGTACACGATATGCACGAGTATGATTTCCATAACCCAAAAAGACACCGTCAGAAGAACGAGACCCAAACTTGTCCAGGTTGCCTTTCTTAAGTATGAAACAATGACAACCGAAAACTCTAAAATAACTCACCTTGGGCAATCTTCCAAAACGCAACTCATAAGAGGTTTTCTTTAGAAAAGAATGAAGGAAAATGCGATTAGAAATATAACATGCAGTGTTAATAGCCCCGGCCCAATACTTCCTAGCAGTCCTATGCTCATCGAGCATCTTCCTAGCCATCTCAACAAGGGTCCGATTTTTCCTCTCTACCACACCATTTTGAAGAGGTGTGTAAGGGAAAGAAAACTGATGCTCTAAACCCAAAGAGTTACAAAACTTCTCAAAGTCCAAGTTTTTGAACTCAGAACCATTATCGCTACGGATAGCTCTCATTGAGTTCTTAGGGAACTCGTTCTGAAGACACAAAATAAGATTGCGAGTAAAAGAAAAAGTCTCAGTTTTCTCAGCTAAAAAGAAAACCCACGAATATCTCGAATAGTCATCAACAACTACAAACACATACCACTTCCCACCGACTGAGCTAACCTGAGCCGGACCAACAAGGTCCATATGCAAAAGCTCACCGGGATGCTTAGTCATTACTTGATTCACCGGAGGGTGGGGAACGACAACCATTTTCCCGTGTCTACAAGATTGGGAAACAAGATCCTTCTCCATATGTAACTTAGGCAATCCTTGGATCAAACCAAGTGAACTAAGCCTTGCAAGCAGGTCGAAGCTCAAATGACCGAGTCTCCTATGTCATTTCCAAAGATCAGAAGAAGACCCAGCCGCAAGACAATGAGAAGTGCCAAAAGAATCCAAGAAATTCGCTTGAAAAACTTTCCCGAAGGGTGAGACTAAACACACAAGATCACCTTGGGAGTCCAAAATACGGCTGAGGTTTGGCTTAAAACGAACCTCATAGCCATCCTCCATGAGTTGTGAAACAGAGAGAAGGTTGAAGTGCAAGATCGATACAAGAGCAACATCACGCAACACAAAATGCTCATTGACTCACACAGAACCACGAGACACAACCTTACCTTTGCTATTGTCGCCGAAGGTGATAAACTCCTTTCCGGCAACAACACTTCAGCTAGAGAACCACTTGGAGTTTCCGGTCAAGTATCTTTAGCACCCGGAATCAACCAACCAAACGTTCTCCAGTCGACTTACCTACATCAATAAAAGGACATAGGGTGAGCATACGGTCCAACACTGGGGTGAGTAAAGTGAGAAGTATACCAGTGTTGTCCCGGCTGCTCAAAAGAACGGTCAGCAGAAGAACTATTCCTAGCACGCCTACGGGGGAAGGGATCATCACGCACAGGAAAACGTGGTCTGCTGGGAGGAGAGCTCTCGCCGCGATAGCCAAAATGCGGTGGGGGGTAACGCTCAAAACCAAAACCACCGCCACGGGGTCCGTAGTCTACAAAGCTAGGATCCCGTCGGGCAAAACCTCCACGCGGCCTAGGACCTTGAGGCATTGGACCTCTAGGCCTAGCATCCCTCCTTTGAACGTTCGACATATGTATATCATGGAAAGGATGATACATGTCCAAATTGTTCATCTCCCTTGCACGACGCTCCTCTCTCTTGCGCCGAAAGCAAAACCCCCTCAAGTGTCCATCTCTCTCATAGTGCTCACAATGGTACCTCACCGCTCTCATAGGGGGTTGTTGGTACTCACGGTATTGGGTGTGGATCACTTGGTTCTTTTGTGGCATGAGCTTCTCTTGGATAGGTGGCATGGTGTCTAGCTTGTTCCTCAAGTGGTTTGGTTTTGGAGCCCACATTTGTTTCTTTGGTGGAGCTCTCGAAGTTCCTCATACACTCCTTTTTTGGTGTTAGGCTTGAGAGGCTCTTTGGGTGGAATCTTGGTTAGCTTGGGAGTAGTGGTAGAGTTGGGCTTCTCACTCGGCTTAAGACCACTAAACTCTCCAATCTTGCCAAAAGAAACATCACTCTCCGACCCTTGAGCAAAGCCTACACCTAGACCTCCAGTAGCACGCTTGAATTGGGCAATCATCATGCCAAGCTGCGGCTCACCACTAGACACCCATGACAATATGGTCCGAAGGTATGTGTTTCTCGGTTTGCATCTTGTCATGCTTCACATTAGCCATCTCCATCTCTAAACCCTCACACAAAGCGCACCTAGACACACAAGTGCTACCTGAGTTGGCCTTCTCAAGAGACTCAATCTTGGCATTCTTCTCTGCCAACTCAGATTGCAAGCCTGCACAAGACTTGCACGCACCAAGCAGGACGGGTCTAGCCCTAAGCTCATCCACCTCTCCAACCAAAGCAACATACTTCCCTCTCAAAGTGATGAGGCCAGTCATGTGGTTGGAGCACATCTCACACTCATCCTCCTCGGTGACTGCGATGGTGGACTTAACAGACTCGAGCTCCTTCATCGCATCCTCCCACTTCTGCCTAAACTCCTTCCTCTCTCTAGCAGCAAGTTTTAGCAACTTGTCCTGACTCAGTAGAGCGGCGGTAAGAGTCTCAACCTCAGCAACAAGTTCATCGGCTGTTTGTGATACCTGGGAGGTGTCGTCGTTGTTGTAGTTCCGAGGGATCTCCTCCAGCTTGCTGTCAACCTCATCGCCAAGGGCCATGGTGCAGAAGCCCTGATTCTTGGCATAGAAGCAGAGGCCATTCAGCTTGTCCTCGACCTTCCTCTTCTCAGACTCGTCGTCGCTTGACGCCATGGAGTCGTTGTCTGAGTTGTCGACGTCGCTGAGCGTGGCGAAGAAAGCATGCTCCTGAGCCTTGGCTTTTTCAATGTACTTGCGCTTGATGTAGTCCTTGTCGAAACCACCCTTCTGCTTGTGCTTGGCGGGGATGTACTTCTCCTTGCGCTTGCCGGAGTCATACTTGTAGTCGTGGTCGCCCTTGCCGAAAGCCTGCTTGTTCCTCTTGGGGCAGTTGGCGACGAAGTGGTCAGAGTCGCCGCACTCGAAGCATCCAGCTTTTCCTCCTCCGCGATAATGGTTCTTGCGATTGTTGTGAAATCGCGAGAACCGGTTGGTAAGCAAAGCCAACTCATCACCCCCCATGAACTCCAGCTATTCCTCTATAACAAATAGAAGTGAAGAAGCGCAAAACCACTAGCAGGGTTAGCAGAAGAACCAGAAACCAAAGCCATCGACGGGCCATAAGGATTTTCATAAGAAGCCCTCGTCATGCCGTCAATCTCACTAGACTTGAGCTTACTAAAGAGCACATCATAAGTGAGAGTCTCATAGTTAGGCGATTCGATGATTGCCTGAACCTTGGAGTCCCACACCGACTGATCAAGAGTATGGAGAAGCTTGAGAGCTCTCTCATGATCGTCGTACGGCAAAAGCTCTTTGTTTGCCCTAATCTTGTTGACAATCACCTGAAAGCGAGCGAATAAACTTTCTATGCTCTCACCAGACATGTGTCAAAAGTTCTCGTACTCATGCTTATGCAACTCGTAGGGATGAGTTTTGACTTGAGTGGTTCCCTCATGAAAACGCATGAGAGTCTCCCAAATCTCCCGAGCCGTGGTGAGGTGAGAAACACGATCAAACTCAAACATGCTCAAACATGAGAAAAGAGCATTACAGGCTTGGCTATTGGCATCGTCCTCATCGATCTGTTGTTGAGTCACGCGTGCAGCTAAGACCACATAATCAGCAGCATTGCAAATCTCCTAAACGGAAGCACTCACACTCTGGAGATAGACCGACACACGTATCTTCCAATACACATAGTTCGTCCCATCGAAGAACGGTGGTTGGCCCACACCGCGATCCATGTCGCCTTCTGTGGATCTGGAACCAGCTAAGGTCTAGGATCCTTAACCCATTCTGATACTAATGGAAGGACCGAGAATGCATTACAAAGGCGACCAGAGGGGGGGGGGGGTTGAATGGGATCCTAAAATTTCTTCTCAGAAACTTTGGACCACTGTCCCAAGAATGAACCCCAAGTGCAAATTTAGGACTTGGTAGTGTCCATGACCCTAGATGTAGGGTGGATGCTTTTTAGAAGCATAGTGGGACTTTACACAATCCTAGGAATCCAACGCAAAATACAGAAACCAAATCCAAAGTCAAACGACCAAGCAACGAACGAAACAGTGCTGCATATGCACCATCGAACGCTAGCAGCGTCCGATGCCTTCTTGACGGACGCGTCCGATGCGAAATGGATGGTTCTGGAACCTTACTGTGTAGCCATCGGACGCTGCTATAGTGTATGCGTAGCATCCGATGCTAGCATCTGATGCAGGCCAGGAGCGTCCGATGAGAGATCAGCGTCCGATGTTCAGACACCTGACAAGTCCGATGTAAAATGAGGGTCTGAGAAACCTCACTGCACGACCATCAGACGCAGCAGTATAGCATCTGATGCCAGCGTCCGATGTCTACTCAAAAACACAGAAACTGACACGTGGAAACAGAGCGTCCGATGTGAAGGACCGAGAAGCAACTAGAAAGCGACCAGAGGGGAGGGGTGAATGGGAGCTTCAAAATTCCTTTCGGAAACTTGTCGCCTCTGTCCCGAAACTCAACCCCAAGAGCAAACCTTAGAGCTCGTAAGTGTCCTCGACCCTAGATGTAGGGTGGATGCTTCCATGAAGCACAGCGAGACACTCTACGACTCTAGAAATCCAATGCAAAAGTCGGAAACCAAAACTGACAACTAACGAGTGAGCTGCGAACGAAACTGCGCAGAGACTGCACTGACTGGACTCTGCCTGCGTCCGGTCACAGAGCACCAGACGCGTCCGGTCAGCCGAAAATGGATTTCGGAGCTTACTGTTCCTAACCGGACTCACCAGAGACAAGCGTCTGGTCGATGCACAGAGCGTTCGGTCCAAACGAACAAAAACCATGAACAGTGTTCACCGTGCATCCGATCACAAGCAGTCACGAGCGTCCGGTCAAGAATCAGAAAACCCCCGCATGATTTTCAACCACCGGACGTGTCCGGTCAGCCCGACCCAGCGTCCGGTCACCCCGAGACTGCACTGTTCGTTCACTGATCCGACTCGATCTCACCCAAAACAAATCCTCTAGGGATCAAACTCGGTGAGAGGAGTCACAAGGTGGATAGTGAGCTATCTCTAAGAGATCATGGCTCGAACCTATCTCCAAATCGATGAATCAAAGAATTTTTTTGGGGGGGGGAGAAAAGCTTGACCCGAAACAAAAATCGATCGATCTCCTAGACTGTGAGGTTAGAGGTGAATTCCTTCGGTAGAAAGAAGTGCCCCATGACCTAGAAGAACTTGGTTCAAACAGATTTGCAAAAGATGAACCGAGCAAAGAGATCAAGCGACGAGAAAAACGTGGAGAAAAAGGATTCCGCGAAGAACACGAACGAAATGCGAATCACAACCACGAAATTGCAACCGTGTGGCTACCACACGCTACAACAGTGAGGTTACGGCCTCACTTCCTCAAAATCTCCAGTACACAGAGGTATGGTTCTCTGCGGATCTCAGCTAGCTACAGCAAGGGAGAGGGAGAGCAGGAAAACCTAGAAGGCAAAATAGCAAAATGACTGAGATAGATGGGAAGGTGGGTGACTCCCCCTACTTATCCTAATTCTAACTATTCCTAATTCCCACTCTACCCCTAACTACTTACAGAGCGAACCAGCTAAACCCTAAGGTTATTCTGGACCAACTCGATGGTAGGTGGATCCGACGGCCACGCCCGCACAACTCGTAGCGTTGCCTCGACGCAACCTCCGGATTGCCGCCACGTGCCGCCACAGCTCTGCGTCCTTTTCCCAGACGTCGCACCCCCGGTTTTGTGGCCTAAACCGGGAAACCAGCCTTCACAGCCAACCCCCGGTTTTGAGGCCCAAATCGGGAAACCAGCCCACCAGCGCCTGTGTTTTGTGGCCCAAACTCAGCAACCCCGAAGCACCCAGGTTTTGAGGCCCAAACCGGGAAACCGTCCTCAGCCCGAGTTTTGTGGCCAAACTCGAAAACCATCAGCGCCCAGGTTTTGAGGCCCAAACCTGGAAACCGTCCACCGGTGGTTTTTCTCTGGCTCAACCACCAAACTGGAGCTGTATAGGGGATGCACCGCCCGTGCACCCCGTCCATCGACACGTGTCCCCAGGTCCTCGACCCGAGCAACACCATGTCCCACAAGTCTTCGCTTGTCGCTGTCCCAGGCTGCCAGCCACCACAGCTGATCCTCAGGCCACTGGTCCCTCAGTCCAAGCCTCACGTCCGCCCTTCACCGCTCCTGGTCCGTTGGCACGGCACGTCTCTACTTGACCTTCACCTTGCCCTCGATCACTGTCTCCGTGCTCGACACCTGCACAACACAAGCCAAAGAACATGCAATCAAAACCGTTGACAATCACTCATCACTCGAGACTCGGCATACACCCATGTATCTGCACGATGCTACTCTGGTCAGCGTCCGATGCCAAGAACACGAGCGTCCGATGCCCCCGACGCAGAATAATTTTTCGGCCGATTCAACGGCGATTCGAACAAATCTCCTCCAAATCGATAGCACTAAGACTAGAATTTGGTAGGAGGAGTCACAAGGATGTTAGTGAGCTACTCCTAGGAGATCATGGCTCGAACCTAACTCCAAATCCGTGAATCGAAGAAAATCGGTGAAAAAGGGCAAGAACTCGATCCAAATTAAAAATCATTCGATCTACTTGCTCATGAGGCCCTAGACAAATTTCTTTGGTGGAAGTGATGCCCTCATGAATAAGAACAAGTAGGAACAAACAGAATCGAAAACAAGTCACCGTAGAGGGAGATCGAACGATGGGAAAAACAAGGAGAAAAGAAGAACACGAAGAACAACACAACAACACGAATCACACCCACTAATTCCAGCCGAAAATCGTCCCCACGAGGAGACAACGGGATTACAGTTCGGTTTCCTGGTAGTCTCAAAATCACAGAGGTATTGTGGCACTCTGTGGATCTCAGTAGCTATTGTAGGGGAATGGGATGAAGGAAACCCTAGGTGACGGGTACATAGAAAAGGGGTACCCCAAAACCTCGATTACGAAAAACTAAACCTCGGCAAAAACTACAATCATCTCTCGACCTCAACACGCAAACTAGGCCAAGTACCAATCCATATTGGGCCGACCCACGAATGGACTTCAACAACGCAGCCTACACATCCTCAAAGAATCCCTTCTGAGACTACGCCAAGCCCGCTCGAGACACTCCTCGATTACGGCACTTCCCGAGCAAACGAGGGATCCCTCGGTGACGGACATTTCCCGAGCGAACAGGACATGCCTCGACCGCCTCCCCGCACGCATCCTTGAGTACCCCTCGATTACGGAACTCTTCCGAGCGAAGGAAGCAGGCCTCGATCGCCTCACCGCGCACCTCCTTGGATACCTACCTCCTGTATGACTCTAGGAGCATTAAATGCGCTCCACCTGCTCCCATCTAAGTCGCATGGCTACAGCGAGCATCACAGTGGATCGTACTCCGGTTAAATCCAACTTTAACCGCCCATACCCAGGGAACAAGCACGACGTGCAGCACTGTTTCTCCATACCAAGCATTGTGCCTCGTCAGGCACCTCCTCGAGGTACCGATTGTCAACGTGTGTCCCGCATTCCCCGGAGCTCGACCTTGCTCGCCTAGGGCTCGACCCTGACCGTAGGAGCCTCGACCGCCTCGACCACCCCCTCGAGCACGACTCCGCCAGGACCAGTCCGCGCTCGGACAACTCCCGACGCGACATTTCCACGCCCGCCCGGGCATGGGCGTTGTCCTTCACAGACATCATCGCACGTCGCAAGGACAACACAGCATCACCACGCACATCGCTACAGCAGCAGCAACATGATCGACAACGTCATCACCAACGTCACTGTCTACGACAACCCTAGAACTGTGTAACCCTATGCCTCCTCTTCGCCTATAAAAGGGGACGTCGGGGCTTAGGGAAGGGCAAGCTAGAAGCTCACGTTAGGCTCTCACAAGTCAGGCACTCAAGCTCTCAGACTCTCCACCATAGCCTAGGACTCTAGAGCTGGTTCTCTAGTTCTAGCTCCACTCTTCACACCCCCGTTCTCTCTCACGCTTGTATTGTTGGTAGTTCTTAGCTTCACTAAAGATAGTGCTAGGCAACTATCCCCGGTAACGGCCCAGGAATGCTTGTTGGCACTTGCTAACGTTGTTACTAGGAGTAGACTATGGAGTCTATCCCCAGCAACGGCGTCAGAAATGCTTGAAGCAAGACCGGTCACTATACCTAAAGGAGTGGAGCTAAAGCAGCTATCTACTAATGCCAAGCGGGGTTGTCAATCCCGACACTAGTAGGAGCTAGCTAGAGAGAATGCAATCTACCAGGAGGAGATTCTGCAAGCGCACAGAACTATCATAGTAGCACTTCGCCTGGGAGTACCAAGTGTCGATTTATTTGATCCCAAGGGAAGGCTAGGGTGGTGTATGAGTTGAGTCAAGGAGGGGATGAGAGTCGAAGAAAAGAGAAAAGGGAAAAGGGGAGAAGAGAGGCTAGAAAGAATATATGGGTGGATAGGTAAGGATGAAGTGGATGGCTAAGGTAAGGTGGATGGATAGGTAGATAAAGGGTAACTAAGGGTAACTAAAGATAATTAACTACTAACTAATTACTAATCCTAGATAACTACCAAACAAGATAACTGCGAAGCAAGATAGTTACGAAGCAAGGCAGGCAAAAGACAATAAAGCAACTAAGTTGAGTATAGTTTTATTCCTATCTTGTCAAGTATCGAGGCGTACTAGCCTTTACCACTTACTTAGGTTGAACGCTAGCACAACGAGCCTTACTGTTAAACTGGGCCAACTACGTGGTGGAATTCAAGGCGCACAGGGTTGTCACCACCTGCTTGCTACCACAGCTATCCGGGGGTCCAGCCGTATCTGAAGGTAAGTCTATAACTATGCACCACGCTTAACTATATTCTAACTATCTCTACCCTAGCTATGAATAGAGACACCCTTGTGGACGTCAGAGCAAACACTTGACTTAATAAGATAAACACTAAACTAAGTAAGCAACCTATTGGCAAAGATCAAACACTAAGCTCACTAGAGATTAACTACTATGGCTAAGTGAATTGATCTGTAGGATAGCTAGGCACTCAAGCAATCAATCAAGTATACCACTCAATACTGATAAGTAGAATAAAGTAATACTTGAAATGATGAACTAGAATATAGTAAAGTGCTTGAGATACAAGAGCAAAACCTGAACTGGAGATGAAGGAAGACTCTTCCCAGCTCCAGAACCGATCACTCGCACGCCTCTACTCTTGAGCTAAGCCTTGAGCAGCGCTACCGCGAGGGCAAAGATGCCTTGCTCTACTAGCTACCTACTTGCCTAAGCTCTCTAAGCTCTCACTTGCTTGCTTCTACTTGCTTTGCTTCTCTTGTGTGGGATGGTACTTGGTGATGGTACAAATGAAGTAGTGTCGCCAGGGGGGTATTTATAGCCCAAATGAGTGAGGGGGGGGGGGGGGGTTCTTATAGGGGGCAGCCAGCCGACCTAGGGCTAACCCTAGTGGCGGGCGCCAGCCCTAGGTGGCGGCCGCCACCTCCCTCACCGTTGGATGCACCGCCTTGGCTTCAACGGCATCCAGGTGGTTGTCCAATGCGGTTTGGAGGTCGGTTGCATGTCCTAGCAACCGCCATTCAGCCTTGATCCACGCCACTTCATCCTGAGCCGTCCGATGCCACTGACCTAGTGACCAAGGGCCAAGATTTGGCCCTGGGGAGGTCACACGGATCGGTGATGTGGCAGGGAGGCCAACCCAAGTGGCGGGCGCCACCTAGGGGTGGCGGGCGCCACCCCCCTTAGGCCCATTTGGGCCCTGCTGAGTGGGCTTGGCCTCTGGTGGGTCCATATGTCCAAATTTGGTTCAAATCCTGCATTCAAATAAAATTCTATGGACATGTGGAATTTGGTTAGTTTGAAACCTATTTGACTACATTTCATGCCTTTTTGGTGGACTTTAGGGTCAAATGTTGATGGTAAAACAGGTGTTTAAGGACCGTCAACATGTATTCACCCATGTACAAGCACTTCGATGCAGGATAATACAAACTCTCTCCCACACTGGACGTAGGGCCTTCTCTTGCCCGAACCAGGATAAATCTTTGTGTTCTTCTTGCATCACCATCTGGATTAGGGAGCACGCACATATAAATTCACTCGTTGGTGTAGACCCTCGGGTTCTGAGCACTGACACTAGGCTAAAACTGCAAATGACTGAGATAGGATGAGAGGAGGGGATGCCTCTCTCTATATAGCCTAATACATTATTCCCCTTCTACCCCTACTGATATAGTGAGCAAACCAGCTATACCCTAAGGCTATTCTGGACCAGCTCGAAGTCGTAGTCGATCTGACGGCCACGCCCGCACATCAAGTAGCTTCACCTCGACGCGACCTCACCAGATGTCACCACGTGTTGTCGCCGCCCCGGTAGTCCACCTTGTGAGCTCCGCCACTGGTTTTGAGGCCCAAACCAGCAAACCATCAGCCCCGAGTTTTGTGGCCCAAACTCAGAAACCCAGCAGCGCGCAGGTTCTGAGGCCCAAACCTGGAAACCGTCCTCAACCCGAGTTTTGAGGCCCAAACTCGGAAACCGGCCAGCCGGTGGTTTTTCTGGGGCTCTACCACCAAACCGAAGCCGTCGAGGGATGCACCGCCCGTGCACCCCGTCCACCGACACGTGTCCTCAAGTCCACGACCCGAACCACACTATGTCCCGCAAGTCTTCGCTCGTCGCTGTCCTATCGTGTCAGCCACCACGGTTGATCCTCCGGCCACCGGCCCGTCAGCCTAAGTCCGAGTCCGCCCTTCACTGCCCTTGGTCCATCGGCACGATACTCCGGCACTTGACCTTCACTTTGCCTTTGATCACCGTCTCCGTGCTCAACATCTGCACAACACAAGCCAAAGAACATGCATATCAAACCCATTGACAATCACTCATCACAAGACCCGGATCACACCCTATGTATCCGCAAAACAAACCTAGGCCCTGTTTGGATGCACCAGCTAAATTTTTGTTGACTAAATTTAGCTGCTAGACATTCAAACAGCTCAGCTAAAGTTTAACTACATTTAGCTATCCCAACCCAGCTAATATTTAACTGAGTCTATCAGCTAGAGCATCCAAACACCAAGCTAAAGTTTACCTATGAATGAAGGACCGAGAATGCTACCAAAGCTGACCAGAGGGGGGGGGGTGAATGTGAGCCTAAAAATTTCTTTCGAAACTTCGGCCTTTGTCCCAACAGATCAACCCCAAAAGCTTCGGACACAAGCATGATGCCTACGACCCTCAGAAAGAAGGTGGATGATCCCTAGGATCATAGCGAGGCACCACCAAACGAGAGCAAACCAAAACTCGAAAACACCGATTCAAGTTCAAGCCCAAAAACCTACTCCCGAACGTAGATGGAAGGCTATGTCGGGAAATCCCTAAATACCGATGCTAACAAGTAGCAAAGATACCTAGAGAGGTTCGTTGGTGAACTCAAGAAGCAAACGAGAAGTCCGGAAACGAAGCGGAAAAGCCGAGAGAGCAAAAACACCAAACCACACAACACAGCAGGATCCCGGACTGTCTGCAGGTACGGTCCCGGACTGTCCGCCCCACTGCAGGACTGTTCGCGGTCTGATGGCGGACTGTCCGCCGGCCAAATTGCCAAAACAGCAAAGCTGCTGAATCCTTCCTAGACAGTCCCGGACTGTCCGTGAGTCACAACAGCGGACTGTCCGCCGGTCAAATCGAGACACAGTACACCGCGACGAACAGCCTCTGTTCGGCTGAGTCCCGATGCGCGGACTGTCCGCG
This sequence comes from Coix lacryma-jobi var. lacryma-jobi, assembly GCA_009763385.1. NCBI lineage: Eukaryota > Viridiplantae > Streptophyta > Magnoliopsida > Poales > Poaceae > Coix > Coix lacryma-jobi. The sequence continues at coordinate 116,315,395 of CM019825.1, read as the reverse complement.
ACACCAACGGCGGACTGTCCCAGATCTTCCCAAATCCGATCCAAATCAAAATCCCTCGATCCCAAACTTGGAGAAGATGATCACTAGGTAGTTGGGAGACTATCCCTAAGAAATCTTCCGCCTAAATCAACTCAAACTCCGAGAAATCGAAAGGGAAGGTGTAGGAACGAAAAAGTCACCATGAAACTTGAATCGACCTGATCTACTTGTTCGTGAGGATTGAGATGAATTCCTTCGGTGGAAATGTTCTCCTCACATCAAAGAACAAGTTAATTAAAGTTGATTCGAAAAAGACACAACGTTGAGGGAGATCGAGCGACGAGAATATTGAGACAAAAAGCAAAACACGAAGAACAACTCAAGAACGGGAATCACAATCTCAATTACCAGCCAAAATTCGTCCCCACGAGGAGACAACGGGAATCCGGTCCCGTTTCCGCAAAATCCAAATACATAGAGGTATGATTAAGCCATCTCTGTGGATCTTAGTAGCTACAGCAGGGATGTGGGAGAACAGGAAACCCTAAGTGAGAGTAGCAAATGGCTGAGATAGTTTGGAGGGAGGGGCTGCCTCTCCTAATATAGCCTAATACAATTATTCCCCTTCTACCCCTACTGCTAATGAGTGAGCAGGCTAACCCTAAGGGTATTCCTGTCCAACTCGAAGTTGATGTCGATCTGACGGCCATGCCCGCACATCAGGTAGCTTCGCCTTGACGCGACCTCACCGGATGCCGCCACTTGCTGTTCGTCCTTTTCCTGGACGTCCCCCTGGTTTTGAGGCTGAAACCGGGAAACCAGTCCTCAAGCTGAGTTTTGTGGCCCAAACTCAGAAACCCGCCATTGCCCAGGTTTTGTGGCCCAAACCTGGAAACCGTCCTCAGTCCGAGTTTTGAGGCCCAAACTCAAAAACCGGCCAGCACCCAGGTTTTGAGGCCCAAACCTGGAAACCATCCACACCGGTGGTTTTTCTAGGGCTCTACCACCAAACCGAAGCCGTAGAGGGATGCACCGCCCGTGCACCCCGTCCACCCACATGTCTTCACTTGTCGCTGTCCCAGGCGGTCAGCCACCACAGCTGATCCTCAGGCCACCGGTCCGTCAGTCCAAGCCTCACGTCCGCCCTTCACCGCTCCGGGTCTGTTGACACGAAAATTTGGATGAAGCGCCAACACACTCGAACACGGTCCTCAGAGGGTGTACAGAGCAGGGTCTTGACCTCCTGGACCTTCAAAAGATGGCGGTGCCGAATCTAGGTGAGAACGACCTCGGACGTGCCAGTCAATTTGAGCTGTAATTGACAAGAAGAAGAAAAAGTTATCAAATTGTGGAACCTACCGGTTTGGTGCCAGACAGTTCCAAATTATGCGGCTCTGTTATAGCCATTTGTCTATAGGACATTGACTACAAAGTCAACTCCCAAAAGATTGTGTGAAGGCATTGATAAAGATATAAAGCAAAACGACTATGATATATATAAAGAAATATTTAGAACAGGAAACCAATAAATGTTTAAAAGAATAAAGATCTATGTGCACGTTTAAATGGCATGAAACCAATAAATCTACTAATTGCATAAGCAGTTCTATCTGTTAACAGTGGAGTGTTTCCATGCAGCCATAATAACAAATAGATCGATAAAATAACTTGAACATCAACAGTGGGGTGTCTCCATACAACCATAATGATGACCAAGCTAGATCACGTCCAAAGCAACAAGCAGATCCATCGATCTCAGATCGTTTAAAAGTACCCATTATGAATAAAGCATAACTGGATCGGCTATTTTAGCCGATATAGGGTCCATGAGGCACGAACAAGATCTATCTGTTGAAACCACGATCTGACTTAAGATCGAACAAATCTAGTCTATAACGTATATCAGTGGGGTTCAGAAATACAACCATAATAAACATGGTAGATCAAATCTTTCCTTTCTTAGATCAAACCACGGTTCTATCGGATATCTCGAACGCACAACATGTAACAATCAAGATTGACAAAATAGTCGATGAAATGCTTAGACCGGCTATTTCTTTTGGTGTGAGCATGCAAAGCCTTTGGATAGCCAACTAAACAACTTTTAAGCTTAAGCTACTTTGTCCGTCTCGATTGGGCAAAGATGTGTTTAAATCTAAGGAAAAACATTAAAACATAAACAACATCGATAACTTGATGAATCTATTAGCTTGCCAAAACCAATAGAGCCGATAACTGGTCAAGATAGACTAAAGCAAGAGATTGATCAGAGTCAAGACAGTCTTGAAGGACCGAAAATGCTAAAGCAAGGCGACCAGAGGGGGGGGGGGGTGAATGAGAGCCTAAAAATTTCTTTCGAAATCCTGGCCTCTGTCCCAACAAAGTCAACCCTCTACGCTGCGTCTTTTTTCAGATTGTTCATCTCCTCTCTAATGCACTCGGCATATGTGGTACGCAAGAGTTCAATCTCTTTTTCAAGGTTGGCACTCATATCATTGTGCTCAACCAACTTGGCGCTCATATCATCGCGCAAAGCTTTCAAAGCCAAAACTTCTTTCTCTAAATCAATGCATGATGTGCACATGAAATCGGTGGAAGAAACATCACCATTCACATCAAGCAAAGAATCATGAATAGCACTAGAAGCATGGAAAACATTTTTATTCAAAGAGCATGAGCTACAAGGCCTAGCATTTATCTCATCAATTTCAGCCCTAGCATGCTCAAGTTCATCTACACATGTAGTGTGAGTCAATTTTAATTCATTAATTTCAGCATGCAAAGACTCACATGAAAGACATGGTAAAGAAGCTTTTGACCTAAGCAAGGCTATTTCAGATTTAGCATAAACAAGGTCCTTGCGCAAGTCAAAGCAAACAAGACATGGTACGGAAGCATTTGATTTCAACATTTCATTTTCAGATTTTAAGCTAGCAAGAGAAAAGCATAGCTCATCATTCTTCCTAACCATGTCACTACAAGAGGTGCAAGGTAAAGATGCACTAGACTTCCAATGAAAAATGCCACATTTTAACCTAGCAATAGAGCATTTCAACTTCTTGATCTTTCTATGCAAGGTATCACAAAGCTCATCATATCTAATGTTATCATCACAACAAGCTTCAAATCGTTGGGACAAAATCCCAAGACTAGCGAGAAGTGTACCTTTCTTGGCCTTGCCAAGTTCACGTATAGGATCCTCCGTTGAATGCTCATCATCTCCTAGGAAGTCCAGCAAAGCCTCCACCTCGCGTTCCGCCTCAAGAGCCGCACTTCTCCTTCTTGCCAAAGTGTCGTCCTCAGTCGCATGTCCAAGACTCAATCCTAAGGACAAAGACACACTGGAAGAAGAACTTGGTGCAATTTCTAAAAACACCGTTAGTGTTAGCCAAAACACAAGCTCAACACCTCGACAAGCAAAGTTGGAAACACAACTGCTCTCAAAAGAAGGTCGCCTTCGCGTATCCGGAACCGGTTAATGTAGAGAGATCCTTAACTGGCTCCGATACCAATTGAAGGACCGAAAATGCTAAAGCAAGGCGAACAGAGGGGGGGGGGGGGGGTGAATGGGAGCCTAAAAATTTCTTTCGAAATCCTGGCCTCTGTCCCAGCAAAGTCAACCCCAAATGCTTCGGACTCAAACGTGATGCCCACGACCCCTCGGAAAGAGGGTGTATGATCCCTAGGATCACAGCGAGGCCCCACACAAGAGAGCAAACCAAAACTCTCAAAACTCCGAGCCAAGTCCGTGCCTAAAAGACCCACTCCCAAACATAGATGGAAGGCTACGTTGGGATTCCTCCAAATACCAATGCTAACGCGTAGCAAAGATATGTAGAGGGGTTCCTAGGTGAACTCTAGGAGCAAACGAGAAGTCCGGAAACAAAGCGGAAAAGTCGGGAGAGCAAACGCACTAAAACACAACCTACAGCCGATCTCCGGACTGTCCGGGCTGCAGGTGTCGGACTGTCCGCGCCAGGGGCGGACTGTCCGCAAAGCCCTGGCAGACTATCCGCCGGCCAAGTAGCAAAAACAACAACCCTGCTGCAAAGTCCCTGCGCGACTCGCGGACTGTCCGCGCCTGTCACTGGCAGACTGTCCGCCGGTCACCCGAGGGGAAAAGCACCGAGGCAAATAGCCACTGCTCCGGCTGGAACCCCGACTCACGGACTGTCCGCGGCTGGAGGGGCGGACAGTCCGCCACTGCCCAGAATGCCCAAAATCGCCACGGGACAAAACCAAAATCGATTGGATCTTCAGCAAATCGAACGAGGCTGCAACCAAACTTCTCCCAAGTGTTCTTCTACGCGTTGGGAAGCTAATCCTAGGATATCATCGCTTCAACCCAAATAATCCATGAGAAATCCGAAGAACACTAGAAAAGGGGAAGAAAGAAGAACAAAAGCGATTTCGACCCGATCTACTTGTTCGTGAGGGTAGAGATGAATTCCTTCGGTGGAAATGTTCTCCTCACTTCAAAGAACAAGTTGATTCAAACGGAATCGCAAAAGACGCAGCGTAGAGGGAGATCGAGTGAAGGGAAAATCGTGGAGAAAAGAAGAACGCGAAGAACAAATTCAAAACGCGAATTCAACCACGAATTTGATCCTTGGATTCAGAGGAATGGATGATTGATTAAGCACTTGGTGTCGGGCTACAAGCCAATCCTAGCAACACAAAGCTTGGATGACAAAAAGCTCAAGAACAAGAGCCAACTCTCCTCTAACCCTAGCCTTCTCTCACAAGCACAAAATGAGAGAGACAGCGTCCAAGGATTGGACTGCCCTAGCAGCCCCCTTCATCTATATATATAGGCACACGTCCAAATGACACAAACGCCCTAACATGAAGTACTAACAATAAAACCAAAAAGGAAGGGTTTGAAGGCAGACGTCATTCAAGTGCCCAAAAGCCAATAAAAAGCAAACACAAGGCCACTTGAGATGAGGAAGGATCATGAAAACTCCAAATAAAAGCTCCCGGTCCCGAAAGAAACGGGAAAAGCGGGCAAAACCTCCACACAACCGAAGAGTCAAGATAAAACAAGAGTTTCATGAAATCCCAAAAGGTACTCGAAAACCAATCTCAAATAAATTGTCAAACAATCATCAAAAAAAAACCAAGGTACTTATCCACTTGTGTTCACTTGGGTCGAAATTTCTCCCCCTTTTTCTCCCCCTTGATGATTGAATTGACAAAAACTAGGCACAAGAGATGGTTTGAGATACCAAAACCGAAAACTTGGTCCCCAAAGACATGGGCAACGGCTCAACGCAACCAAGCAAAGGATTGGAGCAACAACTCATCAAAGAGCAAAACTCGATCACACAGAGCGAAAAACTTGGTTCCCAAAGACATGGGCAATGACTCGACGCAACCAAGTCAAAAATGAGCTAGCCCTCAAGAAAAGGCAAAAAATGGGCTCAACACCACTAGCTCAAGGCTCGATACCAATTGAGGCTGAATCAACGCATAAGAATGCAAAACTGCTAGTCCCTCAAGATAGAGGCACAGAGGCTCAACACAACTAGTAGAAGACTCGATACCAATCACAAGCAGCCAAAAATTGGTGAAAACAGCTAGTTCCTCAAGACAGAGGCACATAGGCTCGACGCGACTAGCTGAAGGTCCATACCAATCGAAAATACCAAGCAAAAACTGCTAGTCTCTCAAGAGAGAGGCAACAACGGCCCAACACGACTAGCAGGCTTGATACCGATTGAGAAAAACCACAAGAGAAGCTCAACACTAAATGGAGCACAAACACTCGGAGCACGCGGAGAAGCAGCAAGACAAAAGCGACTCCCCCTGAAAGCAAGCCTATATACAAAAGCTATGCAACAAAGCTCGTGACACCAATTACACTCCATACCAATAGATGGATATCAATTGAAACACATAAAAGAGCGATACCAAGTGAAGAAGAACATAAAAGAGCTAAACTCCCGCTAGCTCAAAGCTTTCCCCAAAATGCATGACTCTCCCCTTTGTGCCAACACACAAGCTCCCCCTCGCAAACAGCTTCTCCCCCTTGACAAAAGGGAGCATGCTGAGGGGTTTTGACATTTTTCGCAAAGTTGACACAAACACAAGATAGGTCATCAACCAAAAGCATATGGGGGCAATGAAAAGCACTGAAAGTGACCACAAAGTGTATCGGAGCTGGGGGTATATACACTAAGATAAAAATGCATGAAATGTACAATGCAACAGCTTCAAGTGTATAACAATCAAAATGAAAAGATGCTCAAAAGGGTGCTTCCCTGAAAGTGTAGCAATCAATATAAATGCTAGCAAAGGCTCAAACTGATCAAATGAATACGAAATATGAACAAGTGAGCATATGAGCAGTTTTATGTCATTCGAAAAGGAGTTCACCACTAAAATAGCACTTAGCATGAATAGACAGGAAATCAATCAAGTGCTAACTCAAGTATAAAAGGTGAACTACCCCTAGCAATGTTCAATCATCATGCAATAGAATGAAGCATAAACTTGTGTTATTTTCAAATTTTTATCGGAGATTGCAGCGGTATTAACACAAGTTTAAATTAAAAGCATGTGATTGCGAGAGGTTAAAAGCATGGTCATTGCCTAACTTTTCAACCGGGCTAAGCCTATGCAATAAAAGCAATCAGAAGCTTAAAGCACCGGTTTCGATCTTACACTACACAGCTCAAGATTAACTCAAATGTGCAATGAGAAACAGTCTCGATACCGTGATGTGCTGACACATGCAATCCCATCTCGATCTTTTCATTTCACTAGACTTGGATCAAATTTTAAGCACAAGGTAAATATGAACAATCCAAGCAAGTGAATGACTCAGTGCAAGAGACATAGCAACCTAGCATACAAAAGATAGCACAAGTGATTTCAACACATCCTACCCATGCTAGTTGCCAATCTCAATGGTGAACAAATTATAGGTTTCATAGTTGATTAGTCAAGTTCACCATTTGCAAAAATAGCTTAGCTCATAACATGTATCAAGTGATCAAAAAGAGCCTAAGCTACAAGCATCATCATAAATAAACAGGGCATACCAAAAAGAACATAATCTCATTCTCATTGCTCTAAACATGAAGCTCTAAAATGCACTAGAATACATGATGAAATTCATGCAAAAGCTAGTCTATCAAAGACAAAGCAAAACTAGCCTAAAAAGAAAAAACCCAAAACAAAAGGGTATCAGAGAAGTCCAACTAAGATACAATAGGCAAAATGCTTCCCCAACTAAAAGGGAAACACACATCAAACTCACAAGCGAAGAGCTAGGAAATGCTCAAGCTACAGCCAGCAAAATCCACATCAAAAAGACCACACAGCAAAAAGAGGTCAAGGAAGAAGAGTACCAAAACCCGAACTCAGAAGTGTGTCGGGGGTACCTCATGAAGCGCATGACCGCCTGCTGGTGTGATACCCGAGGGGACGCTTGAATCTGCTGAACTCCGGGGCACCTGCCTCGCCGAAGTCGTCTCCCCTTCGCCTGATGCTGTCGCTCCCAAAGGTACAGCTAGTGCACGCTGGAGAGCTGCTCGAACTGAACCCCAAGTCGTGGAAGAAGTGGGATCGGGTCTGTGAGCCGAAATGCCCTCTCCAGGCTCCTGTTCTCCTGCACACTCAAAAGCAGAAGAAAACACAAGGCATTGTCTTGTCTAGTGTGACCTCAAGGTCTCCGCAAAACGGTTAGTCACATAATAAGCATAAGGTGAACTCTCAACAAAAAGAGGTCTACCTATGAATGATACCGCAAGGAGATCTGAACTCAAACTAGTCAAAACTACCATGCAACAGGATAAAGCACTATATAGCAAAATACAGCCTAGAGACATGATCAACCCAAACACAGCCTAGGCCTCAACACATGCTACAATGCAAGATAATGATAACAACAGATCCAAAAGCATGTAACATGATAAAATTGTAGAAAGGCTAGTGCTCAAACTAATCATATCAACAGGGTACATGTAACTAACCAAAACTAGCACCTGACAAGTGACACCTAATGAACATCACACCTGTACAAGTAAGGCTCATGGAGAAGTATGGTAAAGCATGACATAATGTTCATGAGGATCACAAACTACACTACAAGAAATGTCTTAATCTATGACGAATTCTTAGTGACGAATTTAGAGAACATCACCGATTAGCGCAGCACTTCTAATAACACATGAACTATTGTAGTGGATATCCAGCCCAGGCCCAGTACCTATTAGCGTATATAAGAGCCACGAAAACCTAACCCACTCACCACGTCTGCATCTCAAACCAGCCGCCGCCCCCCACAGCACACCAGAGCGCCGCCTTCTCTGCACTAGTTGTCGCCGTCAACCCAGCCTCGATGAATTTGGTCCTTAGCTCGAAGGAGGCCGAGGATGGTTCATGGCACGCAAAGGAGGCCAGCTGGCGACGCCCACACACCAGATGCCGCACCAGCCCTTGGTCGATTTGGCCCTCGGAGCAGAGGCCATCTTGCTGCTCGCGGAGGCTGAGGATGGCGCGTCGTGTGCGAATGAAGAAGGCCAATGCGCGGTTCCCCACCTCAACACTCAGTGGATCTGGGCCTCTACGCGGAGGATGCTGGCACGCAGCGCGTAGAGGAGGCTAAACACCGCGTGTGGCGCGCGGTGGGCAGGGGAGGAGATCGACACGGAGGTGAACGAGTAACACCTGCAGGTGACAACATCTTCCACTACAGTACCTACTGTGATGCAGCAGAAGTGCTCCCCAATTGCAGTCCTTTTTGAGTTCATGCAAACAGTGTAAAGGGGGGAACTTCTTTGTGTTTCATATATCTCTGAAACCTATTATGCAGATTAATTTATTTCTATTTGCAATTACCTAGTCCCTTTACTACAATTTATCTCTGAAACAGTGCTAGTGTATTTCAGCTACAAGTCTTAGCGAATATTTTTTTGAATGCATGACATTTGACAATTTTGCTGAAAAACATTCAGCAGGTTCATTGAAAAGCATCTTTCAGGTTGATACATCTCTTTGGCTTTCTGTTGTCCAATTTCTTCAACAACGTGTCTTTATCTCTGATTTCATTTTGCTTCTGTATCTTGCATGATCTTCCTATTTTTTTGTGATTGCTCATACTGTCCAATACTCATCGTACATGCATGTGAGGTAGTTACTCATGCCTGCAGATAGAAATATCTTCTTGGCACTTGTTACAATACCAGTGCTAGTTAATGCCCTTTTTTATCAAATAGAGCTAATAGAAGGGTGCTGAAATATCTTTTGTTCTTACATGTAGCATTTTTGGAGCTAGATGGAGAAGGCAAAATGGGTCTTCAAGAAGCTTCAAGGTACAATTTTCTGTCATGGGCTGTATTAGCAGGGCTATGCATTACTACACTACAATCAGTGATCCTGTTTAGATACAATCTAGTTAACCCACACAACGATCAGTTATATATTACTAAACCACGAACTGATACAAAGAATTCTTTTCTTCATGGTGGTTGTGTGTTTAGAGACAACAGAGGTAATTTCTGGCAGCTAAATTAGAAAAGGTGAGAACCATGTGACTTACCTTGTCATATTGTCAATTATGTCTTATATGATTGTTTTAATCTATCTTCAGAATTCTGGCCCATGCATCAGTTTCAGAGTCACAAGGGGGATGGTCTAGGAAGTTGTCAATATCCACAACCACTTCCTGATAATTGATGAGCATTGAGCATGTACAAAATCATTCAGTCTGATTATAGTTATCTAGCATTATCTGAAAATTTTGTATGTAGGAATAGGTGTAACCAGAGGAACACATTTTGGTAATACACATTAGAGTCCTTGTGCTAGATAACTGCTACTTGATTATTTTCAGCTTTGTTTTATGCATGAGCATGAGCTAACCCTCTCTGATCTGTGTCATTGTGCAGCAGCTTTTGTGTCCTAGCTTCCTTGGTTTTCTTTGATAGTAGCTAAGCCACATTTGCTTCTTGGTTCTAACTGAGCAGCTAGTGTCTCTCTACAGCACCATCAGTTCAGTTGTATTGTTTTCTTCAGAGCTAGCAGTTCAATGTTTCTCCAGCAGCAAGGGTTCAACGACAAGTGCAGTACTGCAGTAGCAGAGCAGCTCAGTATGATTCTTCTTTGCTGTGCTGTTTTTTTTATTTACTAGCAGCTGCAGAGCAGTTCTGTATGATTCTTCTTAGCTGTGCAGTTTTTTTATTTACTAGCAGCTGCACATGATGTCCAGTTAAGTGTGCAGTTTTTTTATTTACTAGCAGCCAAATCATCAGTAGCCAAACTGAATTTCTAAATAGTTACTTCCACATCATGTAACATTATATATGCATTAGTAAATTAATATATTATATTACAATACACCTGCTCTAATCTAATAGATATAAATATAACCATTGTCTATGATTTGATTTTAGAAGTTGATTCTAGCTTCTTTCATGCAGACTAGCTAGTAAGATGATGGCTCACTAGAGATTCGTTGAAGATTTGGAGGGCAAGAGGACTAGCTGATGACTGGTGGAAAGTGCATGGGTGTTTCTGAAATGTTACAATGTATGAGTGTTATGAAATGTACAATCCATAAATACTTTCATGTTTTATGACTTGTAGCATATATAAATGTATAATCGTTGTTTTGAGTGGGCAATGCCACACTTTTATTATTGTATTATAATTGTTTAAATGAGCTTGGCTACTGATGGGTTGCAAAAATGGCTAAAATTAAGCAAAAAATTGGCCCATCTTAGATTTTGGCCTGTTAATAAATAGGCTAATGTAGTGTCCACATCATCATCCACGTAAGCATACATGTAAACATCCATGATGATGTGGTAATTCATTCGTGACGTTTATTTTTCGTCATTGCAAATGGACTTGGGCTGGGTTAAGTAGGCCTCGGGCTCTTTCGTGATGATTTTAGATCATCACCAATTCTGTTAATCCATGATGATTTACAACAAAACGTCACGGAGGTTAATCCATGACGCTCAATCCATGATGATATCTGAAATCATCACAGATACTGTTTGGTGACAATTTTTTGATGATTCATGACGAAAAATTTTCATCATTGATTAGCAGGTTCCTTGTAGTGCTAGCATGAAAAGTGGATTAACCACCAAAGTTGTACACAAGACTAGCATGACATGATATACAACATAGCACATGCTAGACTAAAGCAAAACATGATACAAAAGAAAATGTACATGCAAGAACTATACAAGTGAGCACATGGAGAACCATCTCATACCACAAGACATAAATCATGGATGTACGGGGTATGAGTGTATAAGAAAGCTCACCAGGTAACAAAAGCCTCTTTGGAGGCAAATCTAAGTGGGGTGTAGAGAACCATCAACTCTTGATCACATCTAAAAGATCAAGCTCCATCAGGCGCATGTTCTCCACCCCGCGTCCTCATATCTACACACAAGAGGACAAAGTAACCCGAGTCTTGGATCCCGAAGGGTTAGCAAGCATATACTTGGGAACCCAAGACTTGGTCACAAAACTCAACTTATCTTGTGGGTTAGCATGATGCAAATGTTGGTTCAAATGCAATTGTGAAACACCCTTGGAAGCATTCCTCGAAAGGACAACTCGAGGAGAAGAATGAGTCGTACCACGGGAAAAGAGGCAAACATCTTCCAAGGTTTTTGTAGAAGAACCAATAGAAGCACCATGAAAAGCATGACGTGGACCAACACAAGAAGCATTAGAAGCATGTCCACGACCATGACCTAACCCACTAGAAAAGGAGTCATAAAACCCATCAACAAAGAGGGGCTTCTTACTAGGAGCACAAGCGTTCATGCCATGAGAAGGGCTATGAACCACCAAGTTCCTAGAAGAACGAGCTTGGCGCAAGCGTTTGGCACGCCGATAACAAAAGCTTTCTTGATGCCCATCTTTCTCACAAAAAGAGCAATGGAACAAAGGCCTATTGGAAGGCACACCATTCTCCGACAAGTGAGAAGTCCCTTGGGGCTTAGAACAAGAAGCATCAACATTTAACTTGGTGCCAACGCTAGGAGCACACGTGCCATGGGAAAGGCTACGCGGCTTCCTAAAAGCCTTAGCTCGAGTTCGTCGCTCGTGTTTGACACGGCGGAAACAAAAATCAAATGAGTGTCCATCCTTCTTGCAAAAGGTGCAATGGAAAATCGGATTGGGAGCACGAGTCCCAAAAATATGAGAAGCACCTTTATCAAGAGAAGTCCCTTGGACATCACTCGAAGAAACAACAAGGTTAGGAGTAGCTATGAAAGAGCTATCCGAAACCTTGACACTAGTGCTAACGTCAAAAGACTCACGCGCAACACAAGAACTCAACTCCGGTTGCAAAGATGCAGACTTGGAAACATCAACATCGGAGTTGGAAGAAATGCGTGACTCAAAAGACTTAGCACAAAGACTCTTGCATCTTTTGGCCAAAACCTCATTTTCAAACATGAGGCGTTCGCAAGTACCACAATGAGCATTTTTCAGATTGTCCATCTCCTCTCTAATGCACTCGGCATATGTGGTACGCAAGAGTTCAATCTCTTTTTCAAGGTTGGCACTCATGTCATTGTGCTCAACCATCTTGGCGCTCATATCATCGTGCAAAGCTTTCAAAGCCAAAACTTCTTTCTCTAAATCAATGCATGATGTGCACATGAAATCGGTGGAAGAAACATCACCATTCACATCAAGCAAAGAATCATGAATAGCACTAGAAGCATGGAAAGCATTTTTATTCAAAGAGCATGAGCTACAAGGCCTAGCATTTATCTCATCAATTTCAGCCCTAGCATGCTCAAGTTCATCTACACATGTGGTGTGAGTCAATTTTAATTCATTAATTTCAGCATGCAAAGACTCACATGAAACACATGGTAAAGAAGCTTTTGACCTAAGCAAGGCTATTTCAGATTTAGCATAAACAAGGTCCTTGCGCAAGTCAAAGCAAACAAGACATGGTATGGAAGCATTTGATTTCAACATTTCATTTTCAGATTTTAAGCTAGCAAGAGAAAAGCATAGCTCATCATTCTTCCTAACCATGTCACTACAAGAGGTGCAAGGTAAAGATGCACTAGACTTCCAATGAAAAAGGCCACATTTTAACCTAGCAATAGAGCATTTCAACTTCTTGATCTTTCTATGCAAGGTATCACAAAGCTCATCATATCTAATGTTATCATCGCAACAAGCTTGAAATCGTTGGGACAAAATCCCAAGACTAGCGAGAAGTGTACATTTCTTGGCCTTGCCAAGTTCACGTATACGATCCTCCATTGAATGCTCATCATCTCCTAGGAAGTCCAGCAAAGCCTCCACCTCGCGTTCCGCCTCAAGAGCCGCACTTCTCCTTCTTGCCAAAGTGTCGTCCTCAGTCGCATGTCCAAGACTCAATCCTAAGGACAAAGACACACTGGAAGAAGAACTTGGTGCCATTTCTAAAAACACCGTTAGTGTTAGCCAAAACACAAGCTCAACACCTCGACAAGCAAAGTCGGAAACACAACTGCTCTCAAAAGAAGGTCGCCTTCGTGGATCCGGAACCGGTTAAGGTAGAGAGATCCTTAACTGGCTTCGATACCAATTGAAGGACCGAAAATGCTAAAGCAAGGCGACCAGAGGGGGGGTGAATGGGAGCCTAAAAATTTCATTCGAAATCCTGGCCTCTGTCCCAACAAAGTCAACCCCAAATGCTTCAGACTCAAACGTGATGCTCACGACCCTCGGAAAGAGGGTGGATGATCCCTAGGATCATAGCGAGGCACCACACAATAGAGCAAACCAAAACTCTCAAAACTCCGAGCCAAGTTCGTGCCTAAAAGACCCACTCTCAAACGTAGATGGAAGGCTACGTTGGGATTCCTCCAAATACCGATGCTAACGCGTAGCAAAGATATGTTGAGGGGTTCCTAGGTGAACTCTAGGAGCAAACGAGAAGTCCGGAAACAAAACGGAAAAGCCGGGAGAGCAAACGCACTAAAACGCAACCTACAGCCGATCCCCGGACTGTCTGGGCTGCAGGTGCCGGACTGTCCGCGCCAGGGGCGGACTGTCCGCAAAGCCCTGGCGGACTGTCCGCCGGCCAAGTAGCAAAAACAGCAACCCTGCTGCAAAGTCCCTGCGCGACTCACGGACTGTCCGCGCCTGTCACTAGCGGACTGTCCGCCGGTCACCCGAGGGGAAAAGCACCGAGGCAAACAGCCACTGCTCCGGCTGGAACCCCGACTCACGGACTGTCCGCAGCTGGAGGGGCGGACAGTCCGCCACTGCCCAAAACGCCCAAAATCGCCACGAGACAAAACCAAAATCGATTGGATCTTCACCAAATCGAACGGGGCTGCAACCAAACTTCTCCCAAGTGTTCTTCTACGTGTTGGGAAGCTAATCCTAGGATATCATCGCTTCAACCCAACTAATCCATGAGAAATCCGAAGAACACTAGAAAAGGGGAAGAAAGAAGAACAAAAGCGATTTCGACCCGATCTACTTGTTCGTGAGGGTAGAGATGAATTTCTTTGGTGGAAATGTTCTCCTCACTTCAAAGAACAAGTTGATTCAAACGGAATCGCAAAAGACGCAGCGTAGAGGGAGATCGAGTGAAGGGAAAATCGTGGAGAAAAGAAGAACGCGAAGAACAAATTCAAAACGCGAATTCAACCACGAATTTGATCCTTGTATTCAGAGGAATGGATGATTGATTAAGCACTCGGTGTCGGGCTACAAGCCAATCCTAGCAACACGAAGCTTGGATGGCAAAAAGCTCAAGAACAAGAGCCAACTCTCCTCTAACCCTAGCCTTCTCTCACAAGCACAAAATGAGAGAGACACCGTCCAAGGACTGGACTGCCCTAGCAGCCCCCTTCATCATTATATAGGCGCACGTCCAAATGACACAAACGGCCTAACATGAAGTACTAACCTAAATACCCCCTAGGGGTAAAACCGTCCAACTCTGGCAGTTCCATCCGACGGCCATGCGCCTTCTCATCCTTTGCTTCGCCTCGACGCAAGCTCCAGGATGCCACCACGTGCCGTCACCGTCGACCGCCGCGCCTTCTCACCGATAGCTTCGCCGTAACGCAAGCCTCTCGGTGCCGCCACGCGTCGACCGTCCTT
Organism: Coix lacryma-jobi var. lacryma-jobi; assembly: GCA_009763385.1. Taxonomy (NCBI): domain Eukaryota; kingdom Viridiplantae; phylum Streptophyta; class Magnoliopsida; order Poales; family Poaceae; genus Coix; species Coix lacryma-jobi. The sequence continues at coordinate 116,300,314 of CM019825.1, read as the reverse complement.
TTGGACCTTCCCCCGGTTTTGATGCCCAAACCGGGAAACCTGCCAGCCCAGGTTTTAAGGCCCAAACCTAGAAACCGTCCACCCCGAGTTTTGAGGCCCAAACTCGGAAACCCGCGAGCCCAGGTTTTGAGGCCCAAACATGGAAACCGTCCATCCCGAGTTTTGAGGGCCAAACTCGGAAACCGGCCACCCAAGTTTTCAGGCTCAAACTCGGAAACCGTCGATGGTAGCTTTTTGAGGCTCAGCTACCGAACCCGCACCGTAGACGGGATGTGGTTCGCACACCCCGACCACCGGCACCGATGCTGATGCATGTCCAACCTCCACACCGGGCACAACGCCTTCGCCATCCTTCTTGACTTGAACGACGGCACTTGCGCTGCACGCAAGCCCGTGTCCGACCTCCGCCAAGTGCCACGACGCCATCGTCTTTCTCCCAACTCGGCCGATGCATCGCACATCCCCATGTGCTCTCGCTCGCCGATGCCACGTGCCAGCTACCACAGCTGGTCCTCTGGCCCTCTAGTCCGTCAGTCCAAGCCTCACGTCCGCCCTTCACTGCTCTGGGTACATCGGCATGGCACGTCCGCCGCACGACACGCCCATCCTTCACCGCTCCCGGTCCGTCGGCACGACACGTCTCTACTTGACCTTCACCTCGCCATTGACCACTGTATCCGAGCTCCACACCTGCACATCAACACAGCCAAGAGACACATGGTGCACACCCACACCAACCCGGTAAACACACACAACTCAACACTACCGGTTAGTCATAAACATTAAGCGCATAGCTAGATATAGACTCAACCGGGTAAAAGCCTCAAACCTTCATCATCAAAGTCAATCATTCATCATATATGTTCTCAAGTCTTTCAAAAGGCGAACTTAAACCGATAACGAGTCATGTCATAGCTTAACAAGAGTTTGGTCGATGCCAAATACAACCTTATTGAACAAAGACACGAGCTATTGGTGAAACTTACAAGCAAACCGGAGGTCGGTCTAGCCGATGCAGCCCTGCCTGGTTGAAGGTTCCGCCGAGTTCTACCTTACTCCTACTCCTAGGGTTTTGGCCGATGGCCGATGTGTTGATTGGATTGTGATTCTTATGAAAATCGGGTTTCTAGCTATTTATAACCCGGTTGACTCCTGTTCTAAAATGACTAGGATACATAAAAACCGACCCAGACTCAAACTCTTCAGCCGATCCCAACAACTCCTCAAAGTTTGTCACGTCTGGTCTACATGAACTTTTGGTCGTGTCCAGGTCCAAATAAGTCTCTTTTTATTTTTCTGGCCGAATTCTTTATTAACAAATCAGTCGTTTGTGCCTACAAAATAATAATCCTTTCGGTCTAAAATCTGGTGTAAACGTGGTCCATCGACACGGCACGTCTCTACTTGACCTTCACCTTGTCTTCGATCACCGTCTTCGAGCTCGACACCTGCACAACACAAGCCAAAGAACATGCGCATCATACCAGTTGACAATCACTTATCATCTCAAGATCCAGCATACACCCATGTATCTGCAATGAAACTTTTAGCTAGCTAAAGTTTTATATTGAAATTTTAGCTAGCTAAATTTTAGTTGGATATATATCCAATAGGCCCTAAACGAGAGACTTACTGTAGTGTAGACTAAAGAATACATATCTACTTCGCTAACAAAATTAGCGGTGCTACAAATATATCACGACTAAATAAAATAGCAGTTTAGCGGAGCTAAAATATCATTATTATTAACAATATCAAAATAATTGTTAATAATGTAGCGTTAAAACCCTGTGTAAATCTGTAGTGAACTATTTAAAATCATGTTTTATACGTACATATAGGAATATATAGGGCAGCTTGTGCTTCTATGTAATGCAAAATTATCTCGTGTCCCCTAAAATCTCTTATATTTAGATAAATTTTGAATGCTTAGATGCACTATTTTATAGGATGGAGTATTAGGAAGAACAAACAAGCACAGAGGAAGACACTATAATTAGAGCAAGACTAATAATACAATCAGCTTGCTGGCTATGAAAATCTTTACAACCTTCTCTTAGCCCACCCATATAGTAGTTAGTTCTTCCCTATTAATTACATGATCTATGGCAGTTGAACCATCCACCCAAACAACAGGACTGTGAACGGGCAAACAAGAGATGGACAAAGCCAATGGTGGGCTCTCTGAAGATCAATGTGGACGCTGCCTTCTGTGCGGACAACAAACAAGGGGCTACCTCATGTATTATCAGAGACCACAGTGGTGTCTTTCAAGCAGCGCAAGCCAAGTGGTATGAGGAAGGCTATGATGCATGTTTCATGGAGGCGATAGCGTGTAAAGATACTTCAAAAGGTGACAGTGGAAACAGATTGCTTACAACTGGTACAATTATGGAATAGGAGGGATAATCAACGGTCGTCCATCATTGATTCATGTCTGAAGGAGATTGCTGAACTTAGTCTTGCCTTTGAGGAGTTTTCGCTTTCTTTTGTTAGTAGAAGTTGTAATAAGGTAGCTCATACTTTAGCGAAACAAGTAGCAGAGTCGCACCGTTTGGAGACGTGGCATGTAACTCCGGCGTGCGTGTACGACTTGGCTGCTTACGAGGCTTCGGCTGGGTGATAATGAAAGGCAGGACAATCACAAAAAAAATTATAATAAATCTTCCTATAATTCTGGCTCTTTGTGTTACAATCAAATATTTTTGCAATTACTATAATCCTAGTCCTATCAAACAAGCCCTAAATTGAATGGCTCACATGTTTTATTTGGTAACCATGAACTAATTTTATAATTAGAGTTTTCGAAAATTAAGAATTGTTAGGTCTATTAGAGCATCTCCAAGAGTTTCCAAAACTCACACTATTTTTTGGCATGATTTAAAATTGGCTCTCCAACAATTGTCTATGTCAACTCCTAATCTTTTCGCACTTGGAAAAACCATCCAATCACACGAAGATATACATGCGCATATCGTTCAACCAATCTAGATGTGAAAAAGGATGCGCGAAGACAAGGTTCTCTTTGCAAATTAATGTAGCACAATAGGAAAAGTATAAAAGTGGTTAACGTAATTTGAAAATAGTTTGAAATTTCTAATGCAAATTTGTCTTCTATATTTTAGAACCTAGTTTTTAGCCAATAGAAAACTTATTGATTTACTATTTTTTGGAACTATTAGAGATGCTCTTATACAGAGTACTCACTTTATCCACGAAAGAATGTAAATTTGCTGAGGGAGAAGATGCCTCATGACCGCCAGAGTGGGAAGAAGGTTGCGTCTTGGATCTGCATCATGTTAGATTGGAGAGAGCACCGCCAGATGCCTAGGGAAGTGGATGGTGCTAGGAGTAGTATTAGTTAGGGATGAGTATATGAGCTAAGATGGAATTTAATTATTGATGGGCTAGAACTTCGGTTAGCTCGGTTATTTTTGGGTAGTTGACTGAGTTGAGGTTGGGAGCTGAATTAACCGAGACGATTTTGTTAAGCTAGAACCCGAATCTAAATGTATGTTACTGATCTTTCGGTTTTGGTTACTTCGACTTTGATCTCAAATATTTCAGATATTAGTTAATTATGGCTTTGTTCGGCATGACTTATTACGTCTGCGGCTGATTTGTAAGAATGATTTGTTGTGAGAGAAGAACAGTGTTCCATGACTAAAAAGTAGGGCTGATTCTGATTGAATAGCTCAAGCGAACAGAGCAGATTCCTTTTACTATCTTTACTTTTGTATGTATTGAAGAATCAATATTCCTTTTACTATTATATAGGTAGAGATAGTGCATATAACATGAGAGATTTTAACTTTATCTTTAGCCCGAAAATGGCTTTGGAGTTTGGAGTTTTATTGAGCACTGGCCACTGCCAAGGCAGGCAATGGTCCTGAAACGTGACAAACTTCTAACAGCTTTTACGTAACTAACTGTCTAACTTGGACTCGTGGTTCTCTTTACACGAAAAGTATAATCCTTGTGGAAAGATATCTTGGGAAGACTAATAATTTAAGTAAAGCTATGGTTGTTCATGGGCCCTGTTTGGATCCCTCTAACTCAGCTAGAGCTAGAGCTATTTTCTAACTCTAAACTAACTCTGAACTAACTCTATGGCCCTGTTTGGATCCCAGGGCTAGAGCTAGTTTGAGCTATTTGGAGCTCAACTAGCCCTAAAGTATCCAAACATAAGGGCTAGTTTGAGCTAGTTGCATCTAACCCATCCAAAAAAACTATCCCCACCAAGAGGTGATTATTTGGGCTAGTTTTAGTTGGGACCACTACAAAAGTGATTTCTCTCTCTATCTTCATCCTACCAAATGATTGAAAAAGTACATTTATTGTCAATCTAACCCTTTCATCCAAACACCACGAGAGCTAGAGTTAGTTCAGGGTTAGTTTAGAGTTACAAAATAGCTCTAGCTCTAGCCGAGTTAAAGGGATCTAAACAGGGTCTACCTCTTGTGGTGTTTGGATGAAAGGGTTAGATTGACAATAAATGTACTTTTTCAATCATTTGGTAGGATGGAGATAGAGAGAAAAATCACTTTTGTAGTGGTCCCAACTAGAATAGCCCAAATAATCACCTCTTGGTGGGGATAGTTTTTTTGGATGGGTTAGATGCAACTAGCTCAAACTAGCCCTCATGTTTGGATACTTTAGGGCTAGTTGAGCTCCAAATAGCTCAAACTAGCTCTAGCACTGGGATCCAAACAGGGCCATGGAAGATGGGTGGTCCCCGAGTTACAAGTTGTACGCAGATTAGGAACTAGGAAGCAAATAATCATGCACTACTCTTCCTGAAATGATCAAACGCCAAATTTAGCCACCCAAAAAACTTTACAACATTCCTGTAAAAACTAAAGGAAAAAGTCTACATAGTATCGACTACTTCACCTCCAAACTATAAAACCAGATGTTTTGCCCTCTAGATTTTTTAAAACCGGTCAAATAACCTCCTCAGGTGGTTTTTGACGGTGGTTTTGCTACAGTAACGTGATTTTGTCTTTTTTATTTATTTATTTTAGTTGAATCTTTAAAAAGTCATAGTAAATCGTAGAAAAATCATAAAATAGAAAATCTAATTTTGTTAGACTCCACATAAGTAGATTTACACAATAAACATATAATATAGTATACTTTAGAACAAAATTTCTGCTGTAGATTTAGATCTATGTTTTTTTGTATTAATTAGAATAATTCATAGATGCAGTTTCTTTCGTTCAATTGTGGTGATTTTTTTGTGGTGAGCTAATTATTGTATCCTTGCACTATAGTAAAAACTTCATATTAATCAGATCATGTATAACTTAGCTATAAATTTATTTAGATATAACTTAGCATAAAGCTAAATAAATCTATACCTAAGTTATACCTGATTCAATGAGTATGAAATTTTTACTACAGTTCAAGGGTACAACAATTAGACCACAATAAAATTTTTACCATAATTAGATGAAAGAAACTGCATCTATGAATTATTCTAATTAATTTTAGAAAAGCATGGATCTAAATCTATATCAAAAACTTTTTTCTAAAGTATACTACATTATATATTCACTGTGTAGATCTACTTATGTAGAGTCCAACAAAATTGAATTTTCTATTTTTTTTATGATTTACTATGACTTTTTAAAGATTCAACCAAAATAAATAAAAAAGAAAAAAAAGACAACCACGCTACTATAGCAAAACCACAGTGTAAAACCGCATGAGGGGTTATTTGACCCGTTTTAGAAAGTTTAGGTGGTAAAACATCTAGTTTTATAGTTTGAGGGTGAAGTAGTCGACGCTCAATAGTTGAGGGGGTTATGTAGACTTTTTCCAAAAACTAAACAATAAATTCAGAAATCAGAATCCGATGGCACCTGTATGTAAAAATAATGTCTTTTAGTTCTTGGATGGGAAAAATCCTTACTACTTCAAGTAAAATCACGGTGTTTAACCCAAATTGGTTTGTAAACCTAAATTAGTGTTGGTTTAGTAGATGGGGTGCAGGACCTGTTGGATCCTGCAATCTAGGCAGCAGCCTCTGTAACCCACTCAGACCAAATAATTAATTAGTCCCACGGATATTCTCTTCTTTATATATTCCCTCCATATTGAAAAACTTGACGTTTCAGACCGCGACACGGTCTCCAAAACATCACTTTGACCACTTGTTTCTTTTAAAATATTTATTGAAAAGTGGTATATGTATATTTTTATGAAAGTACTTTTCAAGACAAAATAGCAAACTCAACAATTTAAAAGTTATTTATGATTTATATTTCCAATGTTTGACTCAAACCTTGTTCAAAACGTCAATTTTTTCAATATAGAGGGAGTATGCTTTATCCACTGGACTGGCACATATCATTGCTTCAATTCAACAAGCATTAATTTCAACGCCTTTGAGACATGATCTTGGACAATATTTATATCACACCATATAATTAGTGCGGCTTTTGGTTCAGCTTTATCTAGCATTCAAAGGTTATTAGTGGACCTTGTGTGATTTGTTTAACCAATATGGCTATCTTAGCTAACGGCAACGCATATGGTTCTCATATTCTTCGGTGCCCAAAATGGGACACGAGGCGAGATCATATTGTGCATATTATCTGAGGAGAATATGCAGCGATATGCCAGGACAAAGCAAATTTGGTTAGTGTCTCTTTTGAGAGCACAACATGAAGCTGGTTCTTCCACTAGTAGGGCATTCAGGTCACTAATAGAAACAGGCACCTCAGTACACACCGCCAAAATTGGATCATAGACGTTTCATTATCATCTGCAGCAAAGAGTTGGTCATATCACTAGTGAATCCGAACGGGTCATGGGCATATTATAGTCAGGCAATAACATAAACGGAATTGCTAACTTTCGAGTACTTGCACCTTCTCCGCAGTCCGATGCGGGGCAGTGGCCGTTTGATGTGCCTTCTTCCCCAATACGCTCGAGCCTTGCTACGCCGAAGACCGCACCCACGCTACGCCACTAGCTCGAGCACGACCGCTAGGGTTCCGGCGCTCGCCGCCCCTTCTTCGCCAACTGCGCGGCCTTAGAAGGGGCCGGGCAGGGAGGAAGAAGGCCGGCTAAACAGTGGGGATGACCGGCAGGCGGTTCTTAGGAGCCCTGGCGGTGGCAGCGGTGACCGTAGCGTACCAGGGAGGGGCGGGGGCGCCATGGCCATGACGATGGAGGCGGTGTCTTAGTATATAAGGCATAGTCACTTTTTATTCATGTCTCATAATATAAGAGCAACTCCAATAGTTTGCTAAATGGACTTGATATCCTATTTTTTTTGGGCAAAACAAAATAAATGGAGCCCCAACAGTTTGCCATTTGCCTTGCCAAATTATAGAAGTTGTCATTCTAGCCTCCCGCACGCGCAAATATGCACGTGTCCTCGCACTTGCCATCGCAAACCCGGCCAACTTCCCGCGTACATGTGAAACGTTCACGGGCAGGCGAGGAGTCGCGCATGCAGGGGCCAGGCGAGGTGTCGCACATGCAGGGCCAGGCGAGGTGTCCGCAGGGGCATGCGGCCGGACGGTAGTTGATCAGTTGATGGAGTGAGCCATATTTACTAATTTTGCCAAGCCCAAATATCAAACTATTGGAGTTGCTCGACGTGCTCTTTTTAGATGCACGTAATGGTATTAGTGTTAAGAGAGAGAATTAAATGTGTTCTTTAGTCTTTGAACCAAGGGTGGTTACACCTTATATACTGGAAACGAAGGAATATGAAATAGTGCACTGCCCACTGCTATACAAACATCTATACCGTACCATCGGCCCATCCATGCTATCTCAAATGGTGTCACAGTGTATCGGTTATCTTACTCTTTCTACTAACTACCTATGCATTGTGACGAAAATAATAATAATACCACGATAACACAAGTCTGAACGTGTGTTGTAGTGTTGCCAAAAACCACACTTTGAGTGAGATGTTTGCAACAACATTATTACTACTATAAATATAATTCTTTGAAAAGAAAATTTAATATGAGAAGCGAAGGACCAAAAAGGTGACACTGCACTGGGAAACTCACTAAGCAAAACATTGATTAGCCATAATAAGATCGATTGAATGTCATTAGAATATGCTCAGTCTTTTATTTTTAGTTATATGCTCTATTCTTTAGATACGGGATAGAAGCTTTTTGTTCCAACGTCATATATCAACTCGATGTTTCACTCATAGAATGAAATAAAATCTTTCGTTTTTTTTTTAAAAAAGCAATAATAACGCACTGCCTTCTGTACTGCTTGTCCAACAGAATTGCAACGCCTTGCGATCCACCTGGTGGTGACTTTGACGCTAGTTGCTTGTATTTTTGAACAACAAACATATGCGATATTAACACATTAACCATCCATAGAATGGCGAATAGAAATTCTTATGTGGAAAGTTAAAAAGTCTTGCGAAACAGTTAACAATTATAAGACGTACTAAGTAATTGAAGGAGGAAATCTTAGAACAATCCTTACTATCGTCGAAAATGGTAAAACCAGGTGGACCAATCTACTTTCACATATGGATTGGTATTGATACGTGTACATTATTCAAACAAGATCGAATTGGTTAGAAATTGAGGCATATATAACTGCCATTACTTAGGTAAGTGTTGGTCTAGTACCCTCAGCAGGGGGGGAAAATGTTGGTTTCGAAGAGGGAACAGGGGAACAGCTCCTGTTGGTGGTTGGAATCCAGGCAGCACACAGCCACACTCTGTAACGCACTCACGCCAAATCTTTTGTCACAGAGATATTCTCTGGCTTTTAATTTATTTTATTTATGCCATTATTGCAGTTCAAACCTCTACTCTTTATTATTGACTGGATTTTGCACATATCATGCTTGTACAGGCTGTATGAATCTTTTTTTTTAAGAATATATGTGTTTACATATAGCTAGTGTCTGGCCTTGGCCCTTGGCCGGGTTTAGCTTTAGTTACCCTAGAAGCGATTATTGATGGCGCACAAAGTCGTGTCATGGTTTGTTTATTCATTGTGGGCATCTAACGGCCCACATGGTCATGGCCCTCATTCTTTGGTGCCTATTAATTTGTGACGTGTGAGAACATATTGTGTCCTTTTCTTATAAGATGTAATATTCCAATATGCCATGGCAAAGCAAAGTTGGTTAGTCCCTTCTTTTAAGAGCACGACTTGAAGTTGCTTCTATAGTGGTGGCTTGGCTGCCGCCCCTGAGGTAGTACATCACTTCTAAGTAGCTTTTTTTCCGTAGTGGGAGGAATGTCTAATAATTTAGCCTCATGACGAATGAATAGGGTCTCTTTGGCACGGATCCTAGTCAAATTTCATTCTCTTCCCTCTCCTCACAAAGCCAGTAGGAGCCGGTGAAGTTAGGTATGAGAGAAATTTAGCTCCAATGAGCAGTGCTCGCCAGTGATTTTGCAGGGTAGGATCCATACCAAGAGGCTCTAAATAACGAGGATGAGCTACATGGTGGGTTCGAGCTTGCCTACAGGATGGGGGAGGCCTATATATATGTCTGTTGTTGGCCTGACTTTGATAGATGAAAGGGCTAGTTTGGTTTTGGATAATTGATGAAATCTAATTGAACTAATCCTATGAGCTAAGCCTATGTGTAGCAATTGACGATGGATTAGTGTCAAACCAAGTGATGCGCAAGCTAGTGGCAACCATGGGAGATGGTGATGGCCAGAAGTGCTTCAAGTGATCAAGTACTCATCCTTGGAGAGGAAAAGTGTAAGTGCATTCGTCCCCAATGTGGGTTTTGGCTAATTAATGACAATCAAATTAGGGACTAACGGATTTATAAAAGCATGCATGCATGCAGGTGTTAGTCCATAGAAAGATTTGAAATGTTGAAATCTCGTGAACAAAGCACGTTGAGTATAGTTGGACAAAAGATGCCTAGCTCAAGTGGTGGATTGAAAGTTTAATTTTAAACTTGAGTTATAGGTAAGCCGGACTATCAAGAGGGGTACAAATTAGGTTGACTAGGTGTGGAGAAAAGTGCTCAAATCGACTAACAAAAGTTTGCTTGAGAGTCACCGCACGATCATGAACACGTAGATGCATTTCTGTATAGTCGGTAGTACCGACCATAGGGGTCGGTAGTACCGACTAGGGAGGCCGCGCGCAATGCTCTCTGGGTAGAGTTCATTTTGAACTGGCGGTAGTACTGTCATAAGGTCGGTACTACCGGCCACCCAGACCATTCTAACACCCTCTTTGTGTAGGTTCAAAAATGACTTAGCGGTAGTACCGCCATAAGGCCGGTACTACCGACCCTCGGCGGTACGGACTCTTGGTCGGTGGTTGGATCTAGGTCAACTCAGATCTAGCGCAGCGGTTCTTGGCTGGTCGGTACTACCGACCATAGGTGGTCGGTACTACCGACAAGCCTCGGGACTGGGGGACTATAAATAGCCTCCCACTTCACTTATGACCGTTACCCACTCACTCTAACATTCATTGCGACCAACCACCTGCCAAAAATGCCTCCCAGCATTGACTCCTCCCCTCTCTCTCTCCCCCTTTTCTCCAAGATTCATTTCCTTGCAAGATTTGAGCTAGGCAAGTGAGATCAGAGAGTGGGAAGCTTCGATCTACAACTTGAGCACTTGGTTCCTCATCTAGCCGGCTTGGTTTGTGTCTATTACTCTTGGGTTCTTTGAACCCTAGCCGGTTAGGTGTTCTTCGTGGTAGCCCGTGTTGATTCATTTGTGAGGGCTCCCCGAAGCGTTTGTATTTCCCCTGTGATTTCTAGTGGAGAAACTCGGCTAACCTTTGTGGTGGCTTGAGTGAGGCAAGGAGGTGAAAGAGACTCCGACCTTTGTGGTCACCTCAACAACGAGGACATAGGCACTCCTTAGTGGTTTGGCCGAACCTCGGGATAAATCGCTGTGTCACGTGTGCTTGTTGTTATCTCTATCTTGGATATTACACTTGTACTTGTGTTCTTCGTGTTCTTCCTCTTCCTCCCTCTTTCTTAGGTTGGGAAGGCTTGATCTACACCGTGGGAAGTAACCAAGGCTTGGCAAGGCTAGAATCTTCATCTACCATACTTAGGGAAGTGGGGCATTTAGTTGGTTTACATTCGTAGCTCACATACATTGGCTTTGTAGTTTCCTTTTAGGTTTCCGGTAGTGCCGTTTGTTTGTGTCGGTAGTACCGGTGTCTCATACCCAGTAGTACCTACCCAAACAAACCGGTAGTACCGGTTGTTATCTAACTACAAGTTTTAATTTGTGTAGTTTCCGATTGTAGAAAATCACCTATTCACCCCCCTCTAGGCTGATTTGATCCTTTCAATTGGTATCAGAGCCTAACCCTTGTGTTAGCGCTTCACCGCGTAAGGGAGAAATCATGTCGACCCTAAGTGATGCTGATCTCAACAACATCGTCAAGAGGATTACTGATCAACTGAAGGAAGAGCAAGCAAAGCAGTTTGATGATCAAATGAACAAGATGAAGGAAGAGATTGAGAGCTTGAAGCAAGCTTTGAGCAGCAAAGGTGAATCATCGGGAAGTGGAGGAGTTCCTCTAGAGCCCAAAGAGAAAAAGGCCAGAGAAGATGAATATAAAGAAAAGAATGAAAAGGAATTCGCAAGCATACCATACGACTATGGCCAAATGGGCAAGATTCTTCATTTGCCTAGCGTCAATCTAGGCAAACCACCTTCCATTAATGGAATCAACTACAACGATTGGGCACACAAGATGAAGCTACATCTTATTGCCGCAAGAGCTTAGGAGATAGTCGAGAATGGTTTGAGTCACATTGAAGGAGAAGAATATACTCAGCTAGATGCAGTTGAATTCCAACAAAATGCTCAAGCTGCATCCTTGATTCTATCATGTCTCAGGCCCGAGGAAAGTACCAAGGTCCATGGAATGGAGGTTGCAAAGAAGATTTGGAGCACTCTCGAGATATCATTTGAGGGTGATGCAAGTGTGAGAAAGAGCAACATAGAGCTATTTCAAGGAAGGATAGAGAACTTCACAATCAAGAGTGGTGAAACCACCCAACAAATGTTTGATCGATATATGACCTTGATCAATAAGATAAGAGCTCTAGGAGATGAGAGATGGGATGAAAATGCAATTGCAAGAAAGCTTTTGAGAGCTTATAAAAAGAAAAATAAGACTCTTGCGTCAATCATCATGGAAAGACCAAACTATGAGACCATGAGACCTCATGAGTTGCTTGCCAAAATAAAGCATCATGAGGTGCTTGATGATGAAGCCTTAGAAGATCAAGAAGCAAGTAACAAGAAAGTTGTGGCACTCAAGGCTAATGAAGAAGAAAGAAGCAAGGCTAGAAATGATTCATCAAGTGAAGGAAGTGATGATTCGAATGATGAGATTGCACTTCTTGTGAAGAACTTTAGAAGATTCATGAGGAAGAGTATGCACAAGAAAGGGAAGAGTGGCTACTTCAAGAAGTCCAAGAAGAGAAACTGCTATGAGTGTGGTGCGGATGATCACTTCATCGCCGATTTTCCCCAAAAGAAGAACAAGAGCAAGTACAACAAGTATGATGACAAGAAGCAAAGAAGAAGAAGAGGTGGTGAAGCTCATCTCGGAGAAGAATGGTTCTCGAAAGATGACTCAAGTGATGAAGAGAAGAGCAAGGGCAAGGAGAAGGAAAAGGGAGCGACCAACATTGCCATTCACAAGGCCTCTTCTCCAAGCCTCTTCTCCAACATGGCTACATCAACTACTTCATCACGCTTGTTCGAGGATCTCTCCAACGACGAGGATGACTTCACTCATTCTTGCTTCATGGCTAAGGATGAGAAGGTATCATCTAGCTCTTCCAATTGTTCTAGTGATGAGTATAGTGATGATGATGTGGATGAATTTGAGCTTAGCATAATAAGAAAATTTGGTAAGAAAGGAGGACCTAAAATATTAAAATTGCTTACTAAGTTAGAGAGTCAGAATGAGAGTCTTATTTTGCAAGGGGACTTGATCTCTCAAGAGAGAGAAAAGAACCTTGCATTAGAAGCCTCTCTTGCAGAGGAGAAGTTGAAGGTTGAGAAATTGACCATGGAACTATCTTTAGTCAATGACTCTAACAAGAAGTTGGCTAAGGAGTGTTCCACGAGCAATGACTTAATTGCTAGTCTAAAGAATGAAGTTAGCTTGGTTCAAGAAAGCCTCACAAGCTTTCAAGACAAATATCAAACTCTTGAACTAAGCTACAACACTCTTTGGAGTAGTACTTCTTCAACCACTCCTAAGGATTCCGATAGCTCTAATGCCTCAACTAGTAATGGTTGCAAAAGATGCTATAAAATTGATATAAATGCTTGTGCAACTAACCTTGTTGAGCTAGAGAAGAAAGACAAGGAGATACAAAGGTTGAACATGATCCTGAGGAATGGTTGCAAGTGTAAGGTGCAACAACCAAAAGACATCCTCAAGACCGCAAGGCACCCATCCATCAAGGATGGGATTGGCTACAATAGGTATGGTGGCAAAGCCAATGGAAGGAAGATGGTCAACGGGGTACCCTTTGTTAACTTTAACAAAGGGATTTCTCTCTTTGACCTCATGAAGGCAAACAAGGTTGCCAATCCAAAGGATACACTTGCCAATGACAAGGTCAATAAGGAGAAGCAAGTGGAGGTCCCCAAGCAACAAAAGCCCATATCACGAAGCTATACATGTGATTACCTATGTTGTTGGGGAGAGAACGACAAGATTGTCGTTAAGTATGTTGGTGCACTCAAGAAGAGAGAGATCATGAGAAATGTTTGGGTGCCCAAAGTTTATGTGACTAACCCCCTAGGACCCAATCTCACTTGGGTACCTAAATCGAGAACATAAACTTGTTTTGTAGGATTATGCCTCCGGTGGAACATGTTGGGTGTTGGATAGTGGATGCACCAATCATATGACCCGGGCAAAAGAAATGTTCGCTTCTTTTTGACCAAGCCATGATTCATGCAACAACATTGTGTTTGGTGACAATGGAAAAGGAGAGGTACTTGGCTTGGGTAAAATTGCTATCTCAACTGACAATTCTATCTCAAATGTATTACTTGTGCATTCATTGAGTTACAATTTGTTATCCGTTTCTCAACTTTGTGAAATGGGTTACGATTGTCTCTTTACGGATAAGGGTGTGACCGTCTCTAGAAGAAGGGATTCCTCTATTGCATTTTAAGGGTGTGTTGAAGGGAAAACTTTATCTAGTTGACTTCACAACTAGTAAGGTGGAACCTACGACATGCCTAATGGCAAAATCTAGCATGGGTTGGCTTTGGCATCATCGACTAGCTCATGTTGGGATGAGGAACTTGGCCCAACTTCAAAGAGAAGGGCACATCCTTGGACTAACCAATGTTTCTTTTGAGAAAGGTAGGATTTGCAGCGCATGCCAAGCCGGAAAGCAAGTTGGAGCAAAGCATCCAATGAAGAACATCGTGTCAACCACAAAACCATTGGAGCTACTTCATATGGACCTCATCGGACCCGTTGCATACCAAAGCATCGGTGGTAACAAATATGGTTTCGTCATTATTGATGACTATTCTTGTTTCACTTGGGTGTTCTTTTTAGTAGATAAAAGTGAGACCCAAGGCATCTTCAAGAAGTTTGCGAGAAGGGCTCAAAATGAGTTTGAGCTCAAGATCAAGAAAGTTAGAAGCGACAACGGGACCGAGTTTAGGAACACCAACATAGAAGAGTATCTTGATGATGAAGGAATCAAGCATGAGTTCTCCGTTCCACATACCCCACAACAAAATGGGGTTGTGGAAAGGAAGAATAGAACTCTTGTTGAAGCCGCAAGATCTATGTTGGATGAATACAAGACGTCTCATGGTTTTTGGGCGGAGGCGATGAACACCACTTGCCATGCGATCAATCGCCTCTACCTCCACAAGCTAAGGGACTAGACGCCTTATGAGCTCCTAACCGGTAACAAACCGAAGATGCATTACTTTAGAGTCTTTGGCTGCAAGTGTTTCATACTTAACAAGAGGGCCAAAAGCTCAAAGTTTGCACCTAAGGTACACGAAGGCTTTCTACTTGGCTATGGTACTAACGAACATGGCTACCATGTATTCAATAATGCCACCGACACTATTAAGTTAACGGTAGATGTGACTTTTGATGAATCTGATGGCTCCCAAAAGGAGCAAGTCAATGATGAGCTTGTAGGTAATGACATGCCTCCGCCCGAAGCAATCAAGAAGCTTGCGACCGATGATGTGAGGCCTATTGAGATTCAAGATGATGAAGATGAGCCATTGCACACTCCACAAGATTCAAATGTCCATCATGTGGATTCGAATGCACATGGTGAAGCTTCCGCAACTCCGAAAGGTGGAAGTGTAAATGATGTTCAAATGCCACATCAACTTGATGATCAAGCTCAAGCTGAACATGATGATCAACAAGCTAATGAAGACATCCATACATATGATGAAGATGAACCCATCCAAAGAAGATCACTCGTGCCACATCCAAAAGTTCATCATTCAATTCAACGGGATCATCCCGTTGATAACATATTGGGGAGCATACGACGTGGGGTAACAACACGTTCTTGTTTTGCAAGTTTTTGTGAACATTATTTGTTTGTCTCCTCTTTGGAACCTCTTAGGGTGGAAGAAACACTTGATGATCCGGATTGGGTGATGGCTATGCAAGAAGAGTTGAACAACTTCACTTGGAATGAAGTCTGGTCCTTGGTGGAAAGGCCCAAGCAAAATGTGATAGGAACCAAATCGGTCTTCCGCAACAAGCAAGACGAGCATGGCGTGGTTACAAGGAACAAAGCACGGTTAGTGGCTCAAGGTTTCACTCAAATCGAAGGTTTGGATTTTGGGGAAACCTATGCACCTGTAGCTAGGGTTGAGTCAATTCGTATATTACTTGCCTTTGCTACTCACCATGATTTCAAGCTATATCAAATGGACGTGAAAAGTGCATTCCTTAATGGCCCCCTCTCCGAATTGGTGTATGTGGAGCAACCACCGGGTTTTGAAGATCCCAAATATCCCAACCATGTCTACAAGCTCGACAAGGCGCTCTATGGGCTCAAGCAAGCCCCTAGAGCTTGGTATGATTGTTTGAAGGATTTCCTACTCAAAATGGGTTTTGAGATAGGAAAGCCGATGCTACTTTATTTACTCGCAAAGTCGATAATGATATCTTTGTGTGACAAATATATGTCGATGACATAATATTTGGTAGTACTAATGTGGCTTTTGTGAGGAATTTAGTAGGATTATGACCAAAAGGTTTGAGATGTCCATGATGGGTGAGTTGAAGTACTTTCTCGGATTCCAAATCAAGCAACTCAAGGATGGCACGTTCATCAGTCAAATAAAGTACACAAGAGACATGCTAAAGAAGTTTGAGATGGACAAGGCCAAACCCATCAAGACACCTATGCCAACCAATGGACATCTTGATCTAAATGAGAATGGTAAGTCAGTGGACCAAAAGGTATATCGCTCTATGATCGGTTCATTGCTTTACCTTTGTGCATCTAGGTCCGATATTATGCTTAGCATGTGCATGTGTGCAAGGTTTCAAGCTAATCCGAAAGAATGTCATATCATGGCCATTAAGAGAATTTTTCGATACTTAGTACACACACCGAATCTTGGCTTGTGGTATCCCAAGGGCTCCACTTTCGCTCCACTTGGCTATTCCGATTCGGACTATGCCAGTTGCAAGGTAGATGGGAAGAGCACTACCGGGACTTGCCAATTTATTGGAAGGTCTTTGGTGTCATGGAGTTCCAAGAAACAAAATAGTATTGCCTTGTCAACTGCTGAAGCCGAGTTTGTGGCGGCTGGCGCATGCTGTGCCCAACTACTTTTATTTAAGCAAACACTAAAAGACTTTGGATGTGAGGAAACCAAAATTCCACTTTTGTGTGACAATGAGAGTGCTATCAAACTAGCAAACAATCCCGTGAACCACTCTCGCACAAAACACATAGACATCCGACATCACTTTTTGAGAGACCACGAAGCCAAAGGAGATATCGCTTTATGCCATGTGAGCACCGAAAAGCAACTAGCCGATATCTTCACAAAGCCTTTAGATGAGTCAAGATTTTGTGCTTTGAGGAGTGATCTAAATATCATTGATTCTCGTAACGTGGCTTGATGACTTGCACTTATTTGTTTTCACCTACAGACATAGACAAATGTTTTGACAAAAATATGTGTGTGATTTCAAAATCTATTTTGCATGCTTCACTTGTGTCCATAGTTATGTACTGGTTGGATGAAATCTGGACTTGGTTGAAGTGTGTGTAGTATACCACACAAAGTTCTCCTAAGAATGCTCTCTATCTGTTCTGGAAGTGAACAGTCGGTAGTACCGCCATCAGGCCGGTAGTACCGACTATCGGTAGTACGGACCCCTCTGGGCGGTAGTACCGACCGAGGTTTTACCCTGGTATAAAAGGCCGCAGTGAAAGGGTTTCCATATTATCCTCTCAGTTTTCACCGTGTGCCCCTTTGACCCGAACCGTCCAGCCGTCGCCGTCACCTCCTCCTCTCGATCTCTCTCCTCCTCCACTCAAACTTGTTTCCCTCCGGTGAGAAGGTGCGTTGGAGTAAGGAGATCGTTGTGGTGGTGTTCTTGAAGCCCGAAAGCTCTCCTTCCTTCGGATTTTGGCCTCTTCACTTTGAGTAGCAAGGTACTTGGGTGTTCTTGCACGATCTCTAAATGTACCTTGTTCTAGGCCGTTTCCTTTGGTAGGATTGTTCTCTCTAGTGTATAGATGCTTCTAGGATGTACCTTGTGCAAGATTGTGGGCAATTTTTGTGAATGGATCGAAGAAGGTAACTGCACACTGTTGTGCGGTCGGTAGCACCGACCCTATGGGCGGTAGTACCGACCGCGCGCAGTGAACGACTTCTCTTCCCCATTCGCCTATCGTCGCTTCAATTTGCTACACCCTTTGAGGTCATCTTACTATCTCTTGTGTCTCATATTGGTCCATGTATTCTATTCTAGATGTCGCATGATGGAAGAGGCTCACGTGACGCAAGGCTTGCTAGGGAGGCAAGGGAAGAAGAAGAAGAATATGTTGCGATGGAGCAAGCTGATCAGCAGCGGCGCAATCCCTCGCGCCGTGCTCGGCCTGCTGGTGGAAGTAGCGAGGACCTCACTCGGTTAGTCCGTGGACGCTAGTCCACGGGACGACGGAGTGCGGGTCGAGATGGTGGTAGTGGTAGTGGACATGCTCCACCTCCTCCTGCTGCTGGTCCCCCAGGTCGGCTGCATAGTGTGCTAGTCGGTGGTCAGATCCTAGCAGTTGGTCCCGAAAGGGAGGGTCAAGCCATCGATCCTCGCGTTGGGCCTAGATCTCCTCAGGTTGCTGGTTTGATGTTGATCAACCGTGCCTTTCATCCTCATGGTCAGGCATGAGCTTTGATGATTGGTCCAGCGTATCCAGGAAATGTCATGGACTATTCAGACAGGAAGAGGGCAAATCTGCTAAGGGAGAAGCGGTTGGAGAACCCCTACATGTATGTCAGGGATGCTTCTGTGGATAGATGCTTTTGGTCCCGCTTTCAGTAGGACTATTATGTGTCTGTCCTCTGGAAAGGTTTTTGTGCAAAGGGGCATCCTCCGCTTTTTGAGCATAAGCGTCTGGGGATTCATTCGCTGTCTGACAAGGGTTCCGAGCAAATGGATGCTTTGGTGCAGAAGCTCGAGGAGTGGAGGATTCTGGGGCTCATTTCAGGAGAGCGAAGCTGGAATCAGTTAATAATATCTCAGTTCTGGGCAACATTGTACATTGACCAGCCTCGCAAGGTCCTTCATTGGATGACCCAAGGGGTCCATTATAGATGCGACTTTGTGACCTTTGCTAGGCTGCTGGGTTTCAACAGTGAAGATCGCAATGCCCCCAGATTGTCAGAGGTGTATGGTGAGGGGATCTTTCCTTCAGAGCTGCAGGATTCTGGCATCTACATGCTCGGCAAGGTGGCCAACTTTCAGGTGAATGGCCTGAAGCCTTATTATTTTGTGTTGAACAACTTGATGAGGCTCACTTTGGATCCGAAGAGCGGTGATAACACAACTTTAAGGAGTGATGCTCCAAAGGTCCTTTGTTGGTTTGCTTTGCCAGATGTGAGGTTCCGTATCTCCCATTTTATGTGGTAGAAGATTTCAGAAGCTTATAATGATCCCCACAAGGACTTGCCTTATGGTCCATATCTGATGCATATGGTTGAGCATGCGGTTGGACCAACTTTCGAGTATGATTGGGTTGTCAAAGAATACAATGTCTGACAGTTCTCCTCCACATGCAAGGATAAAGATGAAGAAGGTGATGATGCTCCAGCTGCTGCAGCTGCTCCTGGTGAGGCTCATGGCCAGGAGCAGGCTCATGAGGAAGTGCCTGCCGCTTCTTCTCCTCCGCGCCATCAAAGGCGTAGGAGTGGGAGCGGTGGGGCTGTTCGTTTCTCCCTCAGCAAGTTCTTTCAATGGTTTTGCTACAAGGCTGAGCGCGATGAGCACCATCAGAGGCAGGTAAATGACCATCTTGGCCTTCCCCAACAGTCTTCTCTTTGGCCTTTCCCAGATCCTTTTGCCGAGTACGAGGCCCAGCATGGTAGAGATGATGATGAGCAGCCGCAGCGAGGTGGAGATGATGCCGGTGTTTTTAGCTCAGCTCTGTTGCAGCCCCTCCAGCCTCTGCCTGCGTATCAGCCTCCTCCTTTCTTTCCTGACTATGGTGCGGGTCCGTCACATGGTGGCGGGTCTACTTCATACTAGGGTGGAGGGGGTGGCTCCTACGTGGGCTTTGCTGCTCCAGATGCTAATCCTGCTGGCAGTGGTGGCTTCGGCGCTCCTTCTCCTCCTCCGGATCCTTCGACTGATCCTTCGTCGTCGTTTCCTGGAGGTGATGTGGGTGCCAACACGTTTTCTTCTCTCTTTGGAGGCCCTTATCGTGGTGGTTCTTCTGGTGTCTACTATTAGATCCTATGGTTATCATGGCCTACCCTTTTTGGCATTTGATGTCAAAGGGGGAGTGTTAGGCTTTATTCTTGATGTAATAGTTAGCTTTTGAGAGAGTTGATCTAAGTGAACTAAGTGTGGTGGACTACTTTTTAAATTTGTGTGTTGAACTATGTGATGGTTGTTAAGAGGATTTGATACATTTGAGCTTATTGTAATATTCATTTATGGTTGATCCTCTACTTTTTACTCATGTCATGAATGGTGTATGTTGTTTTCGAAATGGCTATGTGATTTGAGTTATTTTTTTCTTCCATAGCCATTCGATTTCTCTTATCTTATTGTTATGTGAATCACCATGTCATAATGTTCATGCATCACAAATTATTGTATATGTTGCTGTCACACACTTAGGCACCCCACAGATTGCAAAATTTAGGGGGAGCTCTTATTCTTGTGTATGCAACCTTGCTTAAAGTCAAGGTTTGAAATTCATATCCTAAGCATGCACTAAAGGGGAGCTTGAACTAAAATTTTGGAATTCAAAAGCTTCAATTCTTTCTGTCCTCTTTGTAAGCCTAAGTTGGTTGTCATCAATTACCAAAAAGGGGGAGTTTGTAAGTGCATTCGCCCCCAATGTGGGTTTTGGCTAATTAATAATAATCAAATTAGGGACTAACGGATTTATAAAAGCATGTAATCTCGTGAAATCTCGCGAACAAAGCACGTTAAGTATAGTTGGACAAAAGATGCCTAGCTCAAGTGGTGGATTGAAAGTTTAATTTTAAACTTGAGTTATAGGTAAGCCGGACTATCAAGAGGGGTACAAATTAGGTTGACTAGGTGTGGAGAAAAGTGCTCAAATCGACTAACAAAAGTTTGCTTGAGAGTCACCGCACGATCATGAACACGTAGATGCATTTCTGTATAGTCGGTAGTACCGACCATAGGGGTCGGTAGTACTGACCAGGGAGGCCGCGCGCAATGCTCTCTGGGTAGAGTTCATTTTGAACTGGCGGTAGTACCGCCATAAGGTCGGTACTACCGGCCACCCAGACCATTCTAACACCCTCTCTGTGTGGGTTCAAAGATGACTTGGCGGTAGTACCGCCATAAAGCCGGTACTACCGACACTCGGTGGTACCGACCATGGTCAGTAGGAAAGTCATTTTTGCAGACCTCTCTATTCATGGGCGAATTGGCTTGGCGGTAGTACCGCTGTAATAGTCGGTACTACCGGGCTCGGTAGTAGCGACCCTGGTCGGTAGGTACCGAGCCCTAAGGCCGATTCTTGGAGCTCTCTGTTCATGCGCGTTTTGACTTGGCGGTAGTACCTCTATAAAATCCGGTACTACCGACCCTCGGTGGTACCAACCTTGGTCGGTAGGTACCGAGCAGCCAAGTGTTCTTGTGCGGAGCTCTCTGTTCGCAACCGATTTGGCATGGCGGTAGTACCGCCATAAGGCCGGTACTACCGACCCTCGGCGGTACGGACCCTTGGTCGGTGGTTGGATCTAGGTCAACTCAGATCTGGCGCAGCGGTTCTTGGCTGGTCGGTACTACCGACCACAGGTGGTCGGTACTACCGACAAGCCTCGGGACTGGGGGACTATAAATAGCCTCCCACTTCACTTATGACCGTTACCCACTCACTCTAACATTCATTGCGACCAACCACCTGCCAAAAATGCCTCCCAGCATTGACTCCTCCCCTCTCTCTCTCCCCCTTTTCTCCAAGATTCATTTCCTTGCAAGATTTGAGCTAGGCAAGTGAGATCAGAGAGTGGGAAGCTTCGATCTACAACTTGAGCACTTGGTTCCTCATCTAGCCGGCTTGGTTTGTGTCTATTACTCTTGGGTTCTTTGAACCCTAGCCGGTTAGGTGTTCTTCATGGTAGCCCGTGTTGATTCATTTGTGAGGGCTCCTCGAAGCATTTGTATTTCCCCTGTGATTTCTAGTAGAATAACCCGGCTAACCTTTTTGGTGGCTTGAGTGAGGCAAGGAGGTGAAAGAGACTCCGACCTTTGTGGTCACCTCAACAACGAGGACGTAGGCACTCCTTAGTGGTTTGGCCGAACCTCGGGATCACGATTGGCTATATTTGCTATCGTGGAAAAGAACCTGAGTAGTAATGAAATACGGTCAACTGGAAGGCAAGGCACCAAGTTGGAACTTGGGGGCAGTCCGTCCGTTGGATCGTGTAGGTTTGTATCGATGTTGGCCCTCGTTCATTTTTGAACGCGCCCTTTTACTTAGGGATATGTCGGTGCCGTAATCATCGACCCCAAAGCCGGTTAGAAGCTGTTCGGGCCGGTCTCAACCCGTGCCGTGCCCTCTAGTATGGAAATTGCGATCTGCCGCGTGAGGCCATCGCCAGGTTCCAATTGGGCGGTCCGTGCTTGAACCGCGACGATTACCACCACGAACAAGCATCGAGCGGTTGCCCAATGCATGGACCCGACGGGGAAAGTGTGGGCTGGTATTAAAGGTCTTTCATCAGCTGGTTTGGAATTCGATTCGAGTCGCCGTCTCCCCCGGTTAGTGGGAAACTATGGCGAGCTTCACCACGATACAACTCCATGTGATGTTTTAAAGGTTCAACTAAAATGTGGATAAGTCAATTGGATATGGTTATATTATTGATTGGTAGATTCAAGTGAGTGCTCTAGTACAGGTGAAAAACCTAGAATTAAGGAATAGGTCTAAAAATGACAGCTCATCATTATCATTAATTACCTCTTATCTAAAATTGAGCTTTTCGCAACTAAAAGATCCCAGCTCCACCTCAAAAGCCTTGCATACCCTTGGAGTCTTTATTTTCAGTTGGACAGGTAAGTCTAGCTGAGTACATTCCCGTACTCAGGGTTTATCTCGTTGTTGCAGATGGCCAGGTCTACTTTGGCTATTGTAAGCACTGCCTCTACCCAGTGGAAGGTGATGAGGAGTAGGCCCAGGGCAGGGTCGTCCAGAAGCTTCCCTTTTTCTTTTGCTGGTCTGAGACTTCTAGTGGCACATTATCTAAAAAGGGAAGAGTGAGTTGTGTGAGTTGGTTTATCAAACAATGCTTTATTTGGACCACATGTGTAGTGGTCGTGCTTTAAACTATTTCAGCTTCCGCACTTTTAAACTCGGTATTGTAATAACTCTGTTTTAAATTCGCACTCTGATATTTTAAATTCGGTTTCATTTTCGTTATGATGTATCTTTATGAATGTAATCCTTGAACGATGCGATCCTGTATGATGTATGGTGTTAGAAATCCTTCGAGATTTCCGGACTACCGGGGTTGTATGGGTTCAAGTATCAGTCGAAGTCAGACGGATTTGGCTAAGATAATACTTGAGCTCTTATAATCAGGACGGTTCCGCCACATTGCTCTCACATGTGATGAGCACAAAAAGATGAAGGGCAAAAAGCAAGTTGAGACAAGCTCAAGCTCCTCAAGTGAAGAAAAAGAAGAGGATGATGATGATGAAGGATCAAGTGATGATGATCAAGCCTCTACCTCATCCAACTCCTCCTTAGATGAAGAAGAAATAATCAAGCTAATGCGAGGAGTGAAGAGGATGATCCGCAAGCTCAATGTCAAGGGTGTGCCCATCACAATTGAAGATTGCCTCTTCACCAATCAAAGAAGAGAGCAAAGAAAAAATGGATGCTATAGATGTGGCAAGAGAAGGCACTTTGTGGAGGATTGTCCAAAACAAAAGCCCACACCCAAGGACAAGAAAAAGAAGGGATGCAAGGCCAAGGCCCTCACCACCATCAAGACATGGGATGACTCGTCAAGTGATGATGAAGCCCAACACAAGAGGCGCGGTCACAAGCACTCATCATCAAGCTCCTCATGTGTGTGCCTTATGGCACGAGGTAACACAAACCCTATCTCTAGTGATAGTGATAGTGATAATGATAGTGATGATGAGCTACCTTCTTATAATGAACTTGTGCAAGATAATCTCAACTATGCTAAGGCTTGCACTAGCCAACAAAATAAAATAAATGCCTTAAAAGAAAAATTAGATATTTCTCAACAAGCTTACAATGCCATGCTTGATCAATATGAAACTTTCTCAAACTTAAATGTTGAGCTATCTAACAAAATTGAGAAACTTGAGGCTAGTGCAAACACAAGTGATAGCACAAGTAATGATGAGCAACTTGTTAAGAAAAATGAAAAACTAAAAGCAAAGTTAGCTTGCACACAAGATGCTTACAAAAGTTTGCTTGCTAAAATAGAAATCATGTGCAAACATTGTCATGAGCTAATTAACAAAGTTGCTAATCTTGAAACCATTGGAGCAAACCCCACCGAGACACCTAAAATTAAGAAATCAATCTTTGATATACCTAAAAAGGATGTCTCTACTTCTTGCATTGATTTACTTGATTTAGACTCACCCATGTGCAATCAAGCTTGTGTTGAGAATATGATTGTAGAAACATGTACACAAGAAGTTGCATTGGAAAATGAGCAACTAAGGCAAGAAGTGGCTCGCCTCACCATGGACTTGACTCAAGAAAAAGGCAAGACAAAGCAAACCCAAACTCATCAAGATAACACCATCAAGGGAGTGAAGAAGCTTGATGAGGAGCAAACCGTGGTTTGTTATGTGTGCCACAAGGAAGGCCACAAGTCCTATGAGTGCAATGTGAAGCATGAAGGAGAGAAAAAGAAGAAAGAGAAAAACAAAAAAGCAAACAAGCAAGCTCTCCAACACCTACACCAACAAGGTGAACAAGAAGGCCTCCACACCTTATCTTTTGAAGAAGAAGAAGAATGACAAGGTGGTGGCCGTCAAAGCAAGCAAGCAAGCCAACAATGGGGCCAAACGTATTTGGGTGCCTAAGGATATTATATCAACCATGAAGAGCACCAAAAAGGTTTGGGTCTTGAAAGGGAAGTGAGTAGTCAAGTGGACCACGAGGAATTTGGAGACTTGGCAAAGTTATGAGTGCATATCATGGGGTGCATCACATTGGATCATGTCATTGCCAAGTATGTTAGTGGCTACTATGGACCCCAATTCCCCTACCCATGTGAGGTAACTAGATTTAAATTCTAGCAATTTCTTTTAGTATCTAGTTCCTTTTATTGCCTATGTTTGCATTTACATATTTAAATCTTTTGTCATGCATACACTAGGCTTATCATATGGTAGTTTTGCTCGGTATCATTCTCATCTTTGGAGCAAACCTACATGGTTTAAATTGTTTAGGAGCACGACACATAGCTTCTTTTACTTTGTATTTATCTTATATGTGCCAAAGTCCAAATAGTAGATAAACTACCTCGATTACCATCTTCAATTGGTGTCACTTTTTAGTGATGTCATATTGCAAAATGGTAGTTTGACCTTACAAGTCAATGTGCATGTCTCCTACAAGTATTTCAAACTTGTATGCACACTTTTTGGGGGAGTTTAATCTACAATTTGGAAGCTTTGAGACTAACACTACTTTCAAGTTTACTATGTGTGTAGTAGTCTCATTGCAAGGAAAATGGAGTCCCTGGAAATAAGCATCGTGTGTGGCAATAATTCATTTGATGTCTACATGTGGTATTTCTAATCAATATCATTATGTTGATTTCATTTTGATACTCTTATATGCTTTCTTCATGCACTATATAAGTTAAACTCCTTTGCGCATTAAATTGCTGGTTATGCATATGCTTTGCCTTACACCATATGTATGCATACACTTAGGGGGAGTTTAGTTTATATAATGCGAGAGTCAAGTTTTGTGATCAATTGTCCACATAACAAGGATCACAAAAATTGACCCTCCCTTGTGCTTCTAATGTCTTCCTTTTTGGTGTTTGATTCCAAAGGGGGAGAATTTGAAGGACCAAAAGCAAGCCCAAACTAAAACAAACTAAATAACCAAAATAAAAAAAATCAAAATCTTTCTATGGTTACTTATGGGATGGTCCGAGAAAGGGAGGAAGTGGATTATGGACTTAGGGGGAGGCTTAAATCCATAATGCCACAAAGGGACTCTATGGCAAGGACAAGATATGTTTTTAAGTATTGCTTCAATTTGGTATCTCTTATTATCATATGATCTTGTCTTTGCATTTGCATCCTAGCAAGTAGATTGCATTTTAATTTTTGTATCTTTAATTTGCTTGCTCTTGTCGTGTTGTCATCAATCACTAAAAAGGGGGAAATTGTAAGGAAAATGGACCTCGACCCATTTAACTTTGGATTTTGGTGTTTGATGATCAACACAACCATTTTGGACTAATGTGTTTGCAAGTATTTGTTTTGTAGTCCAGTAGGGTGCAAAAGGTGACTTGGACTAAAGGCGGCATGATCAACACCTCAAGCAAGACATTTGAAGCTCAGTAGAAGACTCTCAAGATCAAGAAAAGTCCAAGGCACAAGAATGGAACCAAGACGGTGCAAGAAATTGCAAAGAAACGAGAAGATAGGGACATCAGACGCTGCATCAGACGCTGTCTTAGAAGCATCGGATGCACCGATGGTAAACCCTAGCTCGGGTTGGCGCCAGCAGAAGCATCAGACGCGCTGTTGTCGCCACATCGAACGTTGCGGTTACACTGTGCAAACCTGCACAGCGTTCATCGGACGCGCCGTTGTAACATCGGACGCTACAGGACCCTGCGTCCGATGCCTATGCAGAGAGGTTCCAGAGAGGCTCTGTTAGCATCGGACGCATCAGTTGTTCGAGCATCGGACGCTGAGATAGCCGTTGCGACACAGTGCCAGGCTGGAATCTAGCCGTTTGAAAGGTCCTAGTTTGGTTTTGGTAATCGAGTGACAACTTTAGGTGGACTAATTGTGTTTATGTGAGATACACAGGAGATCAGTCCACAGGTACAAATGTGAAGGAGCTTATTGCATATGTGACATGACATGGAGTCATGTGGCTAAGATGGTAAAGATCAAGGCAAGACTTGGCTTGATGGACCGATTGCAAAGGTGAAGGGCAAGTTGGAGGCTTTGAAGCCGTTGGTACCGAGTGTCGGGAGGCTTGAGCAAAGACTTGGCGCCGATGGACCAAAGCAATGGTGAAGAGCAAGTGAAGTCAAGATTGAAGGACTATGGAGGCCATGTGATGATATGATGTGGATCATATCATTTGGTGACTTGGTTGGTGCATGTGTTGCATCAACATCGGAGGAAATGGAATGGAATGCACAAGGCAAAGGTATAACTTGTAGGGCATTTCATTTCACCGGTCATAGGTGTGTAGAGAAGTTTATGACCGGGTTTAGGATAGATAGTCGTACTATAAAGAGGGGAATCTTTTAGTCACAACGGTTATCTAGTGCCACTAAGTGTGAGTTTTATTTGCATATGCATTACGCTTATTGACATGGTGAGGTGGATGAGAAAGCCCTAGAAAATTGTTTATGAAAATGCTAACTTTAGTGCCAAATCGATTTGGTAATTTGTGTGAAAGTTAGCACATTGAAAAGGGTTTAAAAGTTGGAAAATGGAGAAGTGTTTGCGCATACCAGTGAACCCCCAGCTGGAGTTATTCTTGGCCCTAGCTGGATATTCTGGTTTTTATTAGCTCAACTCAATGTGTATGGACAACAAGGGGTAACTCGGATATATTTTTGGCCCTAGCGGATATTCTAGTTTTTATTAGCTCAGTTCTTTTCGCGTGTCAGTGAGCTATTACTTGGATATTTTACTCGCCCTACCCAGATATTCCGGTTGAGCCCAGATCCAGACGCCCAATGGTCAGGAGAGCTGGTTGGCTGCTATTTGAAAGGCTTTTGCCCCCTTCTCCTCTCTCAAGCTCATTCCCCATTGTTGCAATTGAGTTAGGGTTCATCTTCTTCTCTCCTCTCTCCATGGCTATGTGTAGAAACTTCTAGAGAGAGAAGAGTTCCCTTTGTGGGTGTGGTTGAGAGCTTGAAGATCCACCTCTTGTCCTTCCTCTCCCTCTCAAGCCTGGTGCTAATTTGAGTGAGGGATTGAGAGCCTAGTGTGTGTGCATTTGAAGATTGCATTTGGTGGCACTAGGTAATCTTTGTGATTGGGGATTTCTTATTACTCTTGGTGATTTCCATCACCTAGACGGATTGGTGGATTGTGGTCTCCGTTGTGAAGCCCGCGTGGTGATTGTGCGTGGCTCCAGAGAAGGA
Organism: Coix lacryma-jobi var. lacryma-jobi; assembly: GCA_009763385.1. NCBI lineage: Eukaryota > Viridiplantae > Streptophyta > Magnoliopsida > Poales > Poaceae > Coix > Coix lacryma-jobi. The sequence goes on along the minus strand of CM019825.1, from coordinate 116,272,259 downwards.
TTTGTGAGGGGTGTTGTGCTCACCCCGCGGGGATCACGAAGAGCAACTCTTGTGGATTGCGCATGTCATTGAGTTACCCTCACTTGTGGGTGAGTTCTTGAGGTGCTCGAGTGTCGAGCTAGATGTGGTGCCTATTAGCCGCCGAACTACCAAAGTGTGTGGTCGACACAACGGGGACTAGCTTGGTGGCAACCAAGTGAACCTCGGGAGAAAAATCACCGTGTCAACTTCGTGTTCATCTTCTCGGTGGTTTGCCAACTCCATTCTCTAGCTTGTATTTATTTGTTCATATACTTGTGCTAGTTTAGATTGCTCTTGTGCTTCTAGTTAGCTTGTGTAGCTTGCTAGTTACCTTCCTTGCTTGTGTAGCATAGAAGTTGATCCCGTGAGTGACTAGTTGACTTGTAGTCTTGCTAGTCACATTGCTTAGTTTGTGTAGCTAAGTTGAGCTCTCTAATTTGGCTTGTGTGGCCTTGTTATTGAGCATTGCTAGTGAGCTTAGGCTTTGTGCTTTTGCTTAGTGGCATGTGTAGGAGCTCCCCGATTAATTGAGTACTAGTTGCTTAGGTTTGTATAACCTTGCAAGCTAGAATTGTTTAGGTGAGCTCTTGCTAGTCCAACACCTTATTTGCTTTGTTTAGGATCTTTGTAAGGTGCTTGAGAGTATAGGTAGATGGGTGTAGTCTTGGCTAGACCGATAGTTTTAATTCCGCTTTTATTTCGGTTAGCCGGTGCGATTAATTTTAGAAAAGACTATTCACCCCCCTAGTCTGCCATCTCGACCCTACACGTGGTATCAGAGCCGTTGTCTCTCATTTGTGGTCTTCACCGACCCAAGAGGATGACGACTTATGGGCTAGATGTTGAGTGTCCACACATTTTTTATGGCACACAATTTACACGGTGGAAAAATTGGATAATATGAAATTTTAAGTTTATTAGTCCTCAAATGTGGTGGATCATAGATGTGGGCCTTTCTCTTGTGTTGGATAGAAAGAATGCAACTCAAGCGCAAAAGTAATGCCTACATCTCGATTGCCAAGCTACTAACATTTTCTATCAATCTATGGAGGATAACATATTTGGTGAGATCATGGACTTGAAGTCCGCCCATGGGATTTGGATTTATCTCAATGAGAAATATGGGGCAATCTCCGATCATGGACTCAAGTTGTGTGCTTTACCTTTCCTAGCTTAGTTCATAGGCTAGTTGATAGGTTTCGATCATAGGTTGCAAAACTCTTTTGCGGTAGAGATAGCAACACACCTAGCAAAACCGTAGTTGCACATTGGATAGTTTACTTTCTTGCATAGGTTTGACTAGGTGGAAATTAGAGGCCATAGTTTAGAGTAGAAGTTTTAAGTTGCCTAATTCACCCCCCTCTTAGGCGTCACAGTCCTTTCAGTAGCCAACATTCTTGAGTGTTCAAAGGAGTGCAATAGCCTTGTGAGGTTGAGAGATTTGATAATTGTGAGATCAAACATCTCATTAGCAAGAAGAGAGTAGAAAGATTGCATCCACCCACCTCATTAGCCTTGCATTGCTCAAGTGAGAGTTTGTGCTTGTTACTCTTGGTAATCGGCATCACCCAGACAGCTTGGTGGCGATCAGGAGCTTGGTGATCATCCGGTGGAGTTTGTGGATGACCCAACTCGAGTTGTGACCGGTAGTGAGCGATTCACTAGGCCAGAGAGGCAAAAAATCAGTCCGAGTTGAGCACTTGGTCTTTGCACGGACCAAAAGGAAGCGATACCCTTTGCGCGGTGCTCCAACGAGGACTAGGAGATGTACCGATACCTTGATACCTCGAGAAAAAAATCGTCTTTGTTCCTTTCCTCTTATTTACATTTCGTATTTACTTTGATCATTTCAATTCTTGTCATTTACGTTTTTTAGAATTGTCATGCTAGAGTAGGATTAGAACCTAGGGTACAAATCCTTTTGTGTTGTAGTTAGTTTAAGCACACTTTTAGCCACATTGGGTGAAATGGGCTAATGTAGGGTTTAATTATTGCAAGAAAATTTAGAATAGCCCAATTCACCTCCTCTTAGACATCTCGGTCTTTTTAAACATATTATCAAATTATCTTAGTAGATTCGTTTCACGAATCAATCTCCAGATAACAAAATAATTTTATAATTAGTTTATTTATAATAGATTAAATTAAAATAGTAATTTTTATAATTAGTTTATTTACAATAGATTAAATTAAAATAGTAATTTGATGTGACGGGAACTAAAATTTTAGCCCGCAACCAACGCACCCTCTTTGATTAGCAGACACACGGCACTAGCAGCGCGACCAGATGCAAACCGTTCATTTTCTGGCTAACGTTGGCATCAGGAATATTTGGACAGGCAGAGACGACAAGACGTGTACCGTACTCCTACTTGATTGTGCTGGTGGACTGGTGGTAGTAAGCAGCAGTAGGAGAAAAAATAAAGCAAAAAAAAAAGAGTCGTGCCGTCATCTGTAACAAACCATAACCGCTGCTTTAGGCCATGTTTAGATCCCAAAACTTTACAAGATTCTCCATCACATCGAATCTTTAAACACATGCATGGAGTATTAAATGTAGGTAAAAAAAATAACTAATAGCACAGTTTGTCTGTAAATGTCGAAACGAATCTTTTGAGTCTACTTGGTCCATATTTGGATAAAGTTTGTCAAATAACAACGAAAGTGCTACAGGAACTTTACACCCAAATTTCTACCAACTAAACACCCCTTAATTTCTGTCGCCGTCCTTTGTAGTAGTGGTGGTGGTAGTGGACTAGCGGCGCAGCTATTCTGTGGGCCCACCAAGCTCGTCACCCTTCGCCAGCTAGCTAGCCTCCGTGCTTCCCGTATCCCATTCCAACGGTCTCCGAATCCAGTCTTTGTCTGCACGCGCGCCGTTGGCCCGATGCCCAATTCGGCAAACGAATCGCGCACATGCTATGGCAGTGCGCTCACACGTGCAGGTGTGAGCACAATGGTTGTCAAATACAGTAGCTAGCTAGGAAGAATTATATTGGCTCTCAATAGCACTTTACAAATAGCTAGTAAGATAATGCATAAAAATAATAAAAAAGTAGCATTCTTATTGGCTTTCAAGGAGAGAGATCAAATAACTAGCGTAACTAGCGACTTCCCAATAGCTAGCTATTTGATCTCTCTCCTCGATAGCCAATAAGAGTGCTACTTTTGTAAGTTGTGTCATCAAAATAGTATTTATTTATATGTCTTATCTAGCTAGCTATTTGTAAGTTGTCATTGAGAGCCAATAGCATTTTTTCTAAAGACCAAATAGCTAGCGATGATTTGAACACCATTGCGGACGCCCTAACTATCTCTGTTTCCGTGTCTGTCAATCGGAGTATCTTGCAGTGCAACGGGGAATGGCTAAGGCCTTGTTTAGGCCTTGTTTAGATAGCTCAAACTATTAACTTTTTTTCACTCTCTCTCCATCACATCACCATCACATCAATGTTTGGACGCATGCATGAGATATTAAATGTTGGTAAAAAAATAACTAATTATACTTTTAGTATGTACATGTCGAGATGAATCTTTTGAGTCTAGTTGGGTCATATTTGAACAAAGTTTATCAAATAACAACGAAAGTGCTACAGTTGAGAAAAAACTCACTTCCCTCATCTAAATAAGGACTTAGTTTCCTCAACTTTTCCCAAATATTTCTAGATTTCCCGTCACATCAATCTTTAGCTGCATGCATGAAGCATTAAATGTAGATAAAAAAAATAACTGATTGTACTTTTAGTATCTATATGTTGAGACGAATCTTTTGAGCCTAGTTGGTCCATGTTTGGATAAAGTTTATCAAATAACAACAAAAGTGCTACAGTGCAAATTCCAAATATTTCTCGGAACTAAACAAGGCCTAATGGCCCGGTTCGGTTTGCGTCGTTTCAGACCATTCTCGCCCGTCGTTTCAGACCATTCCACACCGGCTTGGATCTAACATTGAAGCAGCATCCATGTGAAACCATTCCCTCGGCTAAGCGAACGAGTTCTAAATCCATATAAATCAATTTTAGAATAGCGTTTTTCTCATAAAAAATTAATCGTATAAATCAATCAAACCAGCTTGTATCTCAACCGAACAAGACCTTCACTACCTTCCTCCAATGATAAATATAAACAAGTTCATGTACTCCCTCCACTCCAGTATGTATATTTTTATGAAAATGTTTTTCAAGACAAATTTATTTATATGATTTTTACTTATGATTTATATTCTCAATGTTTGCCTCAAACCTTATCTAAAACGACTTCTTTTACCAAACTAGAGGGAGTATTTAGGTTTATCCATAGTAGAATGGACCTTGAACCACTGTTAGAGACATCTTTAAAAAACAATTAGAGACAAAAGTGACCCTGCTGGATAATTTCAATATAACTATGAGCATGTTTGGATTCTCAGATTCAAGGTTTAGCTTTGGATCCACTAAAGTTTAGATCATAGAGTTGTTTGGATTTTTGAGCTAAAGCTTAGTGCTCATTCAATTAAAAAATACTCCCTCTGTTATCTTTTGTAAGGCGTTGAGGCCTCTACTACAGATACCAAGGAAGTTCAGATAGTGAGGACGTGAAGCATTAATCACTCGAGTAGTAATATCTGCATGCAGGCATGCAGAGACGTTCGCCATAAAACAAATCAAAGCAGCGCTCGCCGTGAATAAAAAAAGAATGAAGAACGCAGAAGAACGTGAACCATGCAGGCTTCTGCTTTAACTCCGCCTCGCATGCAAAATGCTTTGGGTTTCATGCGGACGAGTAAAAATGCTACAACGCCGTGAGCTGTGTAGGCCCTATAATTGATAACGGAGGGAGTATGTCTTACCCTGCACAGCCGTGAGCTGTGGCTCCGTACAGACTTCATAAGAAGCGTTGAAACAATATGAATTTAATACAATACATGTTGATCTACATGCGGATTTAAAATTACATAAAAAATATATTTCAAGATTGTAATTCAATATTTTAGAGATATGATCCCGCACTAGCTTTTGATTTTCATGACGTACCAACGTCTTTTAGCGACCATGCAATCTCATGCTTTTCATTAAGAGGAGATAGCAAACGGATTACAAAGTACGCGGCCCCTACGGTAATAATTAATAATAATTGCCGAGAAGGGGGACTCGAAACAAATCGCAAACCTGCTATCCATACTAATATATAGCGTAGCTGTACGGACGCATGAGCTGTAGCAGCTTTTTTTTAACCGCCAATTTAGTCCTCTCCATTGTCTTCTCACCGTTCCATCCCTTACTCCACCCACACCCACCGGTGCCTCCACGAAGCTTTTTTTTTTTCCTCTGCTCGATAAACACAGCAGCCGGCGGCTATTTTATCTATTCTTACATTTATTTTATCAAACTACTCGGACTATATAGGGCATGTTTAGTTGGAGCGTGTGCCGACACATGGGTGTATTCTGGGTCTTGTGATGATGAGTGATTGTCAACTGGTTTGATGCGCATGTTCTTTGGCTTGTGTTGTGCAGGTGTCAAGCTCGGAGACGGTGATCGAAGGCAAGGTGAAGGTCAAGTAGAGACGTGTCGTGCCGATGGACCCGGAGCGGTGAAGGGCGGACGTGAGGCTTGGACTGACGGACCGGTGGCCTGAGGATCAGCCATGGTGGCTGACAGCCTGAGATAGCGACAAGTGAAGACTTGCGGGTGGACGGGGTGCACGGGCGGTACATCCCTCTACGACTTCGGTTTGATGGTAGAGCTCCAGAAAAACCACCGGCTGGATGGTTTCCAGGTTTGGGCCTCAAAACCTAGGTGCTGGCCGGTTTTCGAGTTTGGGTCTCAAAACTCGGGCTGAGGACGGTTTCCAGGTTTGGGCCTCAAAACCTGGGTGATGGCGGGTTTCTGAGTTTGAGCCACAAAACTCAGCCTGAGGACAGGTTTTTCGGTTTCAGACTCAAAACCGGGGGGAGGTCCAGGAAAATGAACGGTGGACGAGTAGCGACACGTGGCAGCATCCGGTGAGGTCGCGTAGGAGCGAAGCTACCCGATGAGCGGGCGTGGCCGTCGGATCAACATCTACCTTGAGCTGGTCCAGAATAGGCTTAGGGTTTAGCTGGTTCGCTCTACGTACCATTAGGGGTAGAGTGGGAATAATGTTTAGGATAAGTAGGGGGAGACACCCACCTCCCCATCCATCAGTCATTTTGCTATTCTCTTCTAGGGTTTCCTGCTTCTCATTCCCTGCTGTAGCTACTAAGATTCGCAGAGACGGCTAATCATACCTCTGTGTATTTGGATTTTGAGAAAACAGGACCGTAATCCTGTTATCTCCTAGTGGAGACGATTTTCGGCTGGAATTCGTGGTTGTGATTCACGTTCTTGAGTTGTTCTTCCCGTTCATCTTTTTCACGTTTTTCCCGTCGCTCGATCTCCCTCTACGTTGCCTCTTTCTCGAATCCGTTTGAATCAACTTCTTCTTTGATGTGAGGAGATCATTTCCACCAAAGGAATTTAATTCAAACCTCACGAACAAGTAGATTAGGTCGATTTGAGTTTCGTGGTGATTTTTTTTGTTCTTGCACCAATCTCTTCGATTTCCCGGAGTTTGAGTTGATTTGAGCGGTTGATTTCTTAGGGATAGTCTTCCAACTATCTAGTGATCATCTTCTCCAATTTTAGGAACGAGTGATTTGGTTTTGGATCGGATTTGGGAAGATTTAGGAGAGGGACGAAATTTTTCGTCCTCTCTGCACAGCCGCGGACAGTCCGCCACTGGGGGCGCGAACAGTCTGGGCATCGGGGAGGTAGCCTGAGCAGTGGCTGTGCCCCTCGGTGTTTCGGTCGGAGAAACACCGGCGGACAGTCCGCCGTTGTGACTCGCGGACAGTCAGGGAACGTCCAGTGAGGTTTCAGTAGTAGTGTTGTTCTGTGCTTTTGATCGGCGGACAGTCCACCAGGAGCCCGCGGACAGTCCGGCCAAGCCGCGGACAGTCCAGGACAGGGGGTCCGGACAGTCCGGGCCCCTGCTGCTAGTCACTACTTAGTGTGTTCGCTCTCCCGGTTTTTTGGCTTCATTTCCGGACTTCTCGTTTGGTCTTTGAGTTCACCAAGGAACCCCTCTAGCTATCTTTGCCACACGTTGGCATAGGTATTTGGAGAAATCCCGAGCTAGCCTTCCGTCTATGCTCTGGGGTTAGGTCATTTGGCTAGAACTCAACTCGGCACGTGTGAGTTTTGGGTTGCTTCTTCTAGTGATGCCTCGATGTGATCCTTGGGATCATCCACTCTATTTCTGAGGGTCGTGGGCATCATGTTTAGGTTCGAAGCTTTTGGGGTTGAACTTTGGGACAGAGGCCAGAATTTTGAAAGAAATTTTTAGGCTCCCATTCACCCCCACTCTGGTCGCCTTGGTATAACATTCTCGGTCCTTCAATTGGTATTGGAGCGGGTTAAGGATCCCTTAGCCGGTTCCAGATCCACAGAAGGCGACATGGATCGTGGCGTGGGCAAACCACCGTTTTTCGATGGGACGAACTATGCGTATTTACGTATTTCGGCCTATCTTCAGAGCATGAGTGCTTCGGTTTGGGAGATTTGCATCTCTGCCAATTACGTGGTCTTGGCTGCTCGTGTGACTCAATAGCAGATCGATGATCACGATGCCAATAGCCGAGCCCGTAATGCTCTTTTCTAGTGTTTGAGCATGACAGAGTTTGATCGTGTTTCTCATCTCACCACGGCGAGGGAGATTTGGGCGACTCTCATGCGCTTCAATGAGGGAACCACTCAAGTCAAAACCCGTCTCTACGAGTCGCATAAGCATGAGTATGAGAATTTTCGACACATGCCTGGCGAGAGCATAGAAAGCTTATTCGCTCGCTTTCAGGTAATCGCCAACAGGATGAGGGCTAACAAAGAGTTGTTGCCTTGCGACGATCATGAGAGAGCTCTCAAGCTACTCCATACTCTTGATCGATCGGTGTGGGATTCCAAGGTTCAGGCGATCATCGAATCACCTAACTATGAGACCCTCACCTGCGATGAGCTCTTCAGTAAGCTCTAGTCCAGTGAGATTGATACCATGGCGAGGGCTTCCTATGAAAATCCTTCTGTCCCGTCGATGGCTTTGGTTTCTGGGTCTTCTGCTAACCCCTCTGGACGCTTTGTACTTTCGTCTCTTCTTTCTGTCACAAAGGAGCAGCTGGAGTTCATGGCAGACGATGAGTTGGCTTTACTAGCCAACCGGTTCTCGCGGTTTCAAAACAACCACATGAACCATCGCCGCAGAGGAGGATGAGTTGGTTGTTTCGAGTGTTGCGACTCCAACCATTTCATTGCCAACTGTCCTAAGAAGAACAAGCAAGTTTTCAGCAAGGGCAATCACGGCCACAAGTATGACTCCGGCAAGTGCAAGGAGAAGTACGTCCCCGCAAAGCACAAGCGGAAGGGCGGCTTCAACAAGGAGTACATCAAGGAGAAGTACTTTGAGAAAGCCCAGGGCGAGTAGCGTGCTTTCTTCACCACGCTCAGTGACGTCGACGACTCGGACAACGACACCACTGCTTCAAGCGATGATGAGTCCGAGAAGAAGACGATCGAGGACAAGCTGAATGGCCTCTGCTTCTTCGCCGACAACGAGGGCTTCTGCACCATGGCCCTCAGCGACGAGGTCAACAGTGAGCTGGAGAAGATCGCTCGGAACGACGACGACGACGACTCCTCCCAGGTATCTCAGACTCCCAATGAACTCTCTGCCGAGGTCAAGAAACTTACTGCTGCTCTTCTTAGTCAAGACAAGTTCTTAAGACTTGCTGCTAGAGAGAGGAAGGAGTTTAGGCAGAAGTGGGAGGATGCAGTGAAGGAGCTTGAGTCTGTCAAGTCCACCGTTGTAGTCACCGAGGAGGATGAGTGTGAGATGTGCTCCAAGCACATGATTGACCTACTCACTTTGAGGGGGAAGTATGTTGCTTTGGTTGGAGAGGTGGATGAGCTTAGAGCTAGACCCATTTTGCTGGGTGCATGCAAGTCTTGTGCAGGCTTGCAATCTGAGTTGGTAGAGAAGGATGCCAAGATTGAGTCTCTTGAGAAGGCCAACTCAGGTAGCACTAGTGTGTCTAGGTGTGCTTTGTGTGAGGGTTTGGAGATGGAGATGGCAAATGTGAAGCATGACAAGATGCAGACCGAGGAAGAAAACACATACCTTCGGACCGTCTTGTCGTGGGTTTCTAGTGGAGAGCCGCAGCTTGGCCTGATGATTGCCCAATTTAAGTGTGCTGCAGGAGGTCCAGGTGTTGGCTTTGCTCAGGGTATGTGTTGACGCTGAAAGTGTTCCGGATCACACACCAGCTAGGGCTTTGGATGCCCGGGTCACCACAGACCGAAGAACACAGCGAGGAGGTCACACTTACGCGGTGAAGGACGGCTAGGTTTACAAGCAAACCAGCAAAGGATAGCTATCGCACTTACGTGGCGAAGAACGACTAGTTTTCAGGCAAACTAGCAAAGGAACCGTCGAAGCTCTTGCCCGGTGAAAGGTCCTAAATTGCTAGAGGGGGGGGGGGGGGTGAATAGCCTAATAAAAATTCTACAAAACACTTAGAGAGACTTGTTAGACAATTACAAAGCGAAGCTTTTTGCACTAGCTCTACTAAGTGATGCAAGCCACCTAACCAAAGAATTCTAGTATGGTATGATCTCTAAGGCACACAATATCTATGTCACTACTCTCTATTCTAGTGAGCTAGCAAGAACTAAATACAATGAACTAGAGAGCTAATCACTAGCAAGATAAACTACCACTACACAAGAAGTAAAGAAAGTAATTCAAGTGGTAGAGAGATATACCAACACCGGCAAGACATGATCAATCACAATATGAATACCACGAGACTCCGGGAGATGTCCAAATGGGCAAGAAACACAATTATTTTCTCCCGAGGTGCTTGCCGGCACGCTACTCCCCGTTGTGTCAACCAACCACTTGGTGGTTCGGTGGCTAATAGGTGTTCACAAACCTAGCTCAACACTTGAGCGCCACAAGAACCAACCCACAAATGGAGGTAACTCAATGACACGCACAATCCACTAGAGTTACCTTTTGGCTCTTCGCCGGGGAAGGCACAATACCCCTCACAAATCACCGGGAGATGGCCACGAACAATCACCAACTCATGCCAATGCTCCTCCGTTGCTCCAAGCCGTCTAGGTGGTGGCAACCACCAAGAGTAAAGAGAATACCACAGCAACAACGATCCCCAAGTGCCACTAGATGCAATCACACAAGCAAATGCACTTGGAATCACTCAATCTCACTTTGATTCGCGCTATCAAGAAAGGAGATGAGTGGGAGGGAGTATGTTTAGCTCAAAGGGATGTCCAATATGTTAGAGTGCCAAGAGAGAGCTCCCAAAGCCGGCCAACTCATATTTATATACCCCCTCAATCAAATAGAGTCGTTACCCCTTCGAATGGGCTGATTACGGGACGACCGGACGCGTCCGGTCGATGTTGCATTAGCGTCCGGTCGATGTTTCAGTAGTGACCGGACGCATGTTGCACTAGCGTCCGGTCAATGTTGCACTGAGCGTCCGGTCAAGAACAGAGAGGTTCCAGAGACGTTTTTCAACGACCGGACGCGTCCGGTCACTATTGACCGGACTCACTCAGCGTCCGATCTCTCCATTTCACTCGTTGCCTCTCGTGAACAGTACTAGAGGCGCGTCCGATCAAATGTTGCATTAGCGTCCGGTCGATGTTTCAGTAGTGACCGGACTCATGTTGCAACAGCGTCCGGTCGCTGTTGCAGCGTCCGGTCATGCCTGAGAAACGCGTTTTCAACTCCAGTTTGTTCTCCTTTGCAAATGTGCCAACACCACCAAGTGTTCATCACCTTGTGCATGTGTGTTAGCATTTTCCAAACACTTTTCAAAGGATTAGAGGTTAGCACACTAGGTCCTAATGCATATGCATGTATGAATTCACCTAGTGGCACTTGATAACCGCAATCACCGAGATAGTCCCCTCTTAATAGTACGGCTATCGACCCTAAACACACTCACACCCTCTATGGTGTCTTGAGTGCCAAAACAAAATCCCTATTTATACCTTTGCCTTGATCTCCATAGGGTTTTGCTTTTCTCTTCTTCTCTTTCCAAATGTGGAGCACTTGATTCATCTTTTGGTCATCACCACCAACACCATGGTCATCATCTAGCTCCCACACTTGGTGTGTACCAACCTAGCTTATGAACACTTCATGACAAAGGTTAGTACTCTAGGTGACATCAATTATCCAAAACCAAACAAGGACTTTCACCCGGGAGGGACCCCGTCAGGGCATGGACGTCGCCGGGTTGCCCTAGGTCGGCCGACGAGCCTAGGGCGCCATCCTTGGTCGTCAGATCAAGGGATGAGCAACATGAGGTTGGAGAAGAGGGTAAAAGGGTTGTAGTAGATTGATTTGACGATTGGATAGATGGGTTCTCAATCGGCCATCACCCTTTATATTTATAGGGCGGCTGGTCTTTCCATAATCAAATAGGACTCCCGACTGAATAAAACTCCAAACAGGACTTGTTTATTCGGTTATGGCATGTACATACAATTTCCATCTTGTACGTATATGCAGGTTCAATGGAGCTAGTCTCTACTGCTGTCTTGCCGCCTCCGACTAGTTTTACCTGGTCGGAAGTCTCTCAAGAGACCTGGTCGGAAGTCTCTCAAGAGGTCTCAGCCATCTTGACGACAGAAACTTGATGGTGGAGTCCATTATACGCTTGGGACATTTTTGAGTGTCAACATATGCCCCCTGTTTTTAGGTGAATAATGCATTGAACCTAAAAACACAATTAAAGCACTAAATAGCCACGATACCCAACTCATCGGCTATCTAGCATCTAAAGACGATGTATACATCGACCATATTTTGTACTAAGGGCGACGCATGTATCGGCCATTGTTTGGAAAGCACTCAGGCCTCTTGCCAAACACTTGGAAAGTACCTTTTCAAATACCTCCCATTCATTGCTCTTGTGAGACTTTCACCTCGCAACGTCTCCAGCAAATATGAATTTTCGAACACCACTATGATCACTCTATACAAGACTTTCCAACTTGGTGCTTGTTCAAGGTCACCTCCTTGGATTATCTCAATTTTCTCTCTTGATGAGTTTAGTAAAAGTGCATGGATGACTCCCATAGCCAGTCTTGCTTAATCAGGTCCCAAACACTTAAGCAATGAATCTTCGGCAGTTCTTTGATAGAGCTATTGTTACACATCACATATTTAAATGCACTTCGCCGAACATTATGATCAACTTCAGCGCTTGGATCACGAAAAATATTTCAACAAGGGAGTTCTTCAATCTTCCAAATTGGCCTTGCTTTTGTTAAGAATTAATTCAGGTCGATCTGGGAGTTCTATGGATGAATCAACTGGGCTAGTCGTACCGGAGCCGACCAAGCTGATTTGGCAAACTGACTGAGTCGGCTCAAAGTTGACCTGGCCGACTGCACAGACCGACTGAGTTGGTTCAGATTCAACCTGGTCGGCTGGACAAACCGACTGAATTGGTTCAGATTCAACCTGGTCGGCCAGACAAACCTACTGAGTTGGTTTAGATTCAACCTGGTCGGCCAGACAAGCCGATTGAGTTGGTTCAGATTCAACCTGGTCGGCCGGACAAGCCGACTGAGTTGATTCTTTATAATCTGTTCGTAAAATTAGATGCATTGACTTTTCCTTTATGTGAAAATTGCGTCTACTAACGCCATAGCCGGATGCTTATCATGCTAACATGTTGGCCTTAAAATTATCATGCCTTGTAATATGCTGAATTTGAAAGTATTAATGATGGCAAGGCACTCATCAGTATGTGCATTATGTGATCCTTCAAAACACCAAAACATATGAGTGACTTGTTGTACCACTAGTAATGAATCACCACAGGCTTCAACATGTCATACTCCATAGATCATAATATGGCCAAGACGAATAAGAAAAGTTCCCATTTGGCTTGAATCTTGGTGCAAATGTAGTCTTAATCGGCTCGATGTCTCACATAGCACCACTGCGAGAAATAACGATCATGTCAACACCTTGGCCCTTTTTGCAAACCGATTAACCATATTGTTACACCCATGAAGTAGAAATACATATATCATGCCCCCCGAGCCTTAAAGCCATCAAAGTGAATTCTATGGGGCTTTTCTAATAGCACGATGGTTGCAAGCATTCATCGGCTATATTATTACACTAAGGGCGATAGCAAAGCATCGACCATATGAATTCATCTAGGTGAATATGCATAGCCGAAATAAAGCAGTTCGGCTCTAGATTATTGGTAAGCAAAATAATTTGGTAACTCTCCATAATATAGACATTTATACCAATGATCAAAATAAGGGTCTAAGGGGTAATCATGCAAACCTTGGGATGAATTCCGCATAGACATAGGCAGAGAATATGGATGATGCCAAAACCATTGATTTTGATGATTCAGTGCAAATCTCCAGCTTGACAACTGCTTGTTGAATCTTCTTCTCTCCTTTGCCTTTGTTGCACTACTTGTTTGAGCATCATCTTTCTGAACTTGAATACTTCCTTTAGGAACCCACACCAAGCCTTTTCCTTTCAACTTCTCTGCACTAAGCTTCTGCAACATCCTTTCTTGCCACTTTGGTAAACCAATTGAGCATATTGGTTTTATTTCTGTTTTGAACAATGACAAATCTTTCTTGATTTTAGGCACTTTCGCTTTCTTTTGTTCAGATTTGGCACCTAGAATATCAGTCGATGATTCTCCTATTTCTATGCCATCAATAGCCAGATTTTTCAGCATTGGAATCGGCTTTTCAATAGTTGAATTTAGATCTGAACTTTTATCTTTGCGGCCATCATATTTCACACGGTAAACCTGTCTTACCACTTTCTTCTTAGGCTGGGCTCCGAACCAATTTAGATCAAAACGGTCTTTGTAAGATGATGACCTCTCTAAGTGTCTAGGAGCTGCATATTATGACCGAGAATATAGTGGAATGTGTGCCTCTTGATCAAACCAGCCCCAAGATGAATAAGGATGAAAATATGTGGGTTGTGGTCCATATGACATAGGAATTGGTTGCTCAAAAGGGAAATGTGTTGTTGCTGTTTGAGATTTATTCCCTTGCCAATTGTGATCTTGAGATTTGTGCTTTGGAGGCAATCTTGGTGTTTGGACCTTCTTTGGCCGATTGGTGACATTGGCTTTTGCTAAGTTCTCATACTTTGCTAGAATCTCCTCGAAGCTAAGCTTCGGTCTTCCACTCTTTTGCTTGTCACGGCCTTTACCTCCAAAAGCTTTTGAAGGACCGAAAATGCTAAAGCAAGGCGACCAGAGGGGGGGGGGGGGGGGGGGGGGGGGGGGGTGAATGGGAGCCTAAAAATTTCTTCCGAAATTCTGACCTCTGTCCCAACAAAATCAACCCCTAAGAGCAAAGCCGACACACGTGATGTCCACGACCCAAGAGAATGGGTGGATGTTCCCTAGGAACACAGCGGGACACCACAAAAGCTCCCTCGCCCAAATCCACGCAAGTCAACTAGTGACAAGATGGACTTTGGGTAACCTCAACCTCCCCTGAGCAACGTGAGGGGGATTCAGGCTATCTCGCAAAGCGTGAAGCCCGATTTCTGTAGAGCATGAAGTCGGGAATCCAACGCAAAAAGCGGATCTCAAATCAGAGCTCGAACGCAAAAGATACGGACGAAAACGCGTGTGGTCTGCACTGACCGGACTCTGACCAGCGTCCGATCAGTCAAAACCGTCTCTGGATCTTCTCTGTTCATGACCGGACTCTGTACTAGGGAGCGTCCGGTCAAGTGAATAGTGCATCCGATCACAGCGTAGCCACGGTGAACAGTTGCGGATACATGGGTGTATGCCGGGTCTCTGAGTGATGAGTGATTGTCAACTGGGATGATGCGCATGTTCTTTGGCTTGTGTTGTGCAGGTGTCGAGCACGGATACAGTGATCGACAGCGAGGTGAAGGTCAAGTTGAGAGGTGCCGTGCTGACGGATCGGGTGCGGTGAAGGATGGGCGTGTCGTGCGGCGGACGTGCCATGCCGAGGTACCGAGCGGTGAAGGGCGGACGTGAGGCTTCGACTGAGGGACCAGAGGCCCGAGGATCAGCTGTGGTGGCTGGCAGCCTGTGACGACGATAAGTGAAGAAATGCGGTCATGTGTTGCCTGAGTCGTGGACTCAAGGACACGTGTCGGTGGACGGGGTGCACGGGAGGTGCATCCCGTCTACGACGTCGGTTTGGTGGTAGAGCCAGGGAAAAACCATCGGATGGACGGTTTCCGAGTTTGGCCACAAAACTCGGGCTGAGGGTTTCCAAGTTTGGCCACAAAACTCGGGCTGAGGACGGTTTCCAGGTTTGGGCCTCAAAACCTGGGCGCTGAGGGTTTGCTGAGTTTGGCCTCAAAACTCAGATGCTGGTGGGCTGGTTTCCCGGTTGGGGCCTCAAAACCGGGGGTTGGCTGAAAAGGCTGGTTTCCCGGTTTGGGCCACAAAACCGGGGGTGCAGCGCGAGGGCGGCATGTGGCGGCGATCCGAGGTTGCGTCAAGGCAACGCTTCGAATTGAGCGTGCGTGGCCATCGGATACACCTACCTCCGAGTTGGTCCAGAATAACCCTAGGGTTTAGCTGGTTCGCTCTGTAATTAGAATAGAGAGGGGTAGAGTAGGAAATAGACTTAGGCTAGTAGTAGGATAAGTAGTCGGGAGACACCCTCCTCCCATTGATCTCAGTCATTTTGCTCTTTGCTTCTAGGGTTTCCTGCTCTCCCATTCCCTGCTGTAGCTAACTGAGATCCGCAGAGAGACTTGCCTCTGTGTACTGTTGATTCTGAGGAAGTGAGGCCGTAACCTCACTGTTGTAGTGTGAGTTTGTGCTACGGTTGCAATTCGTGGTTGTGATTCGTGTTTTGTTCGTGTTCTTCACGGAATCCTTTTCTCCACGTTTTTCCCGTCGCTTGATCTCTTTGCTCGGTTCATCTTTTACAAATCCGTTTGAACCAAGTTGTTCTAGGTCGTGAGGCACTTCTTTCCATCGAAGGAATTTACCTCTAACCTCACGGTCTAGGAGATAGATCGATTTCGGTTTCGGGTCAAGTTTTTCCCCTTTTTCCCCCGAATTTCTTCGATTCATCGATTTGGAAGATAGGTTCGAGCCATGATCTCTTAGAGATAGCTCACTATCCTCCTTGTGACTCCTCTCACCAAGTTTTATCCCTAGAGGATTCGTTTTGGGTGAGATCGAGTTGAATCGGTGGACGAACAACAGGATTTCGGGGTGACCGGACGCTGGGTCGTGCTGACCGGACGCACCAGACCAGAGTCCGGTCGTTGAGCTCCCAGCGCGTTTTCTCTGTGACTTGACCGGACGCTGGGACTCGAGAGTGACCGGACGCACCCCTGGTCCTGTCCACTGTTTTGTCTCTCTCTGACCGGACGCTCTGCTTGTGACCGGACGCACTGCTTCACAGAGTCCGGTCCAATACAGTAAGGGTCCAAAATCATTTTGGCTTGACCGGACGCGTCTGGTGGTGCCTGACCGGACGCAGGCAGAGTCCGGTCAAAGCTGTTTTGCGCATTTTCGTCCGCGGTTTGTTCGATCGACTTCCGATTTGAGATCCGCTTGTTGCGTTGGATTCCTAACTTCGTGCTCTTCAGAAATCGGACTTCTCGCTTTACAAAATAGCATGAATCCCCCTCGCGTTGCTCGGGGGAGGTTGAGGTTACCCAAAACCCATCCTGTCACTAGTTGACTTGCGTGAACTTGGGTGAGGAAGTTTTTGTGGTGCCTCGCTGTGATCCTAGGGATCATCCACCCTCTTCCAAGGGTCGTGGGCATCACGTTTTCGGCAGCAGCTCTTGGGGGTTTATTTTGGAACATTTGGCCAAAGTTTCGAGAGAAATTTTATTGGCTCCCATTCACCCCCCCTCTGGTCGCCTTGCTTTTGCATTCTCGGTCCTTCAATTGGTATCGGAGCGGGTTAAGGATCTTCCACCTTAGCCGGTTCCAGATCCACGGAAGGCGACATGGATCGCGGCGTGGGCAAACCGCCGTTCTTTGATGGGACGAACTATGCGTATTGGAAGATACGTATGTCGGCCTATCTCCAGAGCATGGGCTCTTCTATTTGGGAGATTTGCAACAGGGTCGATTACGTTGTCCTAGCTGCTCGTGTCTCTCAGCTTCAGATAGATGAGCACGAGGCCAATAGCCGGGCGCGTAACGCCTTGTTCTCCTGTTTGAGCATGTCGGAGTTTGATCGCGTTTCTCATCTCCCCACGGCTCGTGAGATTTGGGACACCCTCATGCGCTTTCATGAGGGCACCTCTCAAGTCAAATCCTGTCTCTACGAGTCGCACAAGTGGGAGTATGAGAACTTTCGACATATGCCTAGCGAGAGCATAGAAAGCTTATTCGCTCGCTTTCAGGTGATTGTCAACAAGATGCGAGCTAACAAGGAGCTGTTGCCTTTCGACGATCATGAGAGAGCTTTAAAGCTTTTGCATACTCTCGATCGATCGGTGTGGGACTCAAAGGTCCAGGCGATCATCGAATCGTCTAACTATGAGACTCTCACTTGCGACGAGCTCTTTAGTAAGCTCGAGTCTAGTGAGATTGATGCCATGTCGAGGGCTTCTTATGCGAAACCTTCTAGCCCGACTATGGCTTTGGTTTCTGGCTCTTCTGCTAACCCCTCTGCTGGCTTTGCACTTTCTTCACTCTTTTCTATCACAGAGGACCAGCTTGAGTCGTTGGGGGATGATGAGTTGGCAATGCTCGCCAACCGGTTCACGCGGTTCCACAACAACCGCATGAACCGTCGCCGCGGTGGAGGACGCTCAGGATGCTATGAGTGCGGCGACCCCGACCACTTCATCGCCAACTGCCCCAAGAAGAAGCATTCATCTGGGAAGGGCGATCATGGGCACAAGTACGACTCCGGCAAGCGCAAGGAGAAGTACGTCCCCGCGAGGCACAAGCGGAGGGGCGGCTTCGACAAGGAGTACATCAAGAAGAAGTATTTGGAGAAGGCCCAGGCTGAGCAGCGTGCGTTCTTCGCCACGCTTAGTGACGTCGACGGCTCGGATGACGACTCCGCTTGCTCAAGCGATGACAAGTCCGAGAAGAAGAAGAGGATCGAGGACAAGCTGAACGGCCTCTGCTTCTTCGCCGACGACGACGGCTTCTGCACCATGGCGCTTGGTGATGAGGTCGACGGCAAGCTAGAGCACACCCCTCGGGACGACGACAATGACGACACCTCCCAGGTATCCCTCACCCACGACGAGCTTTCGGCTGAGGTTGAGAAGCTTACTGCCACACTCCTTAGTCAGGACAAGTTGCTTAGGCGTGCCGCTAGAGAGCGCAAGGAGTTTAGGCAGAAGTGGGAGGACACGGTGAGAGAACTTGAGTTTGCCAAGTCCACCGTGGTCGTGTCGGAGGAGGTTGAGTGTGAGATGTGCACCACGCACATGACTGACCTTCTCACTTTGAGAGGTAAGTATGCTGCGTTGGTAGGAGAGGTGGATGAGCTGAAGGCTAGACCTTCTCTGTTGGGTGCGTGCAAGACTTGTCCTGTCTTGCAATCTGAGTTGGCAGAGAAGAATGCCAAGATTGTGTCTCTTGAAGAGGCCAACTCAGGTAGCACTTGTGTGGCTAAGTTTGCTTTGTGTGAGGGCTTGGAGATGGAGATAGCCAATGTGAAGCATGACAAGATGCAAACCGAGGAAGAAAACACATACCTTCGGACCATCTTGTCATGGGTATCTTGTAGTGAGCCGCAGCTCGGGATGATGATCTCCCAGTTTAAGCGAGCTGCTGGAGGTTCTGGTGTAGGTCTTGCTCAGGGTGTTGATCTTTCTGCTTTTGGGAAGATTGGAGAGTCGAGTGGTCTGAATCCTAGTGAGAAGCCCAACTCCACCACTACTCCCAAACTGACCAAGCTTCCATCCAAAGAGCCGGTCAAGCCTATCACCAAGGATGGGGTGATTGAGGAATCTCCGAGAGCTCCACCCAAGAACCAAGTGTGGCATCCCAAACCCAACCACCTAAAGAACAAGCTGGATACAATGCCACCTATCCAGGAGGAGTTGCCACAGAAGGGCAAAGTGATCCACACCCACAGCCATGAGTACCAACAACCCCCTTTGCGTGCGGTGAGGTATCATTGTGATTTCTGTGGGAGAGATGGACACTTGAGCGAGTTCTGCTTTAGGCGCAAGAGAGAGGCGCGCCGTGCTAGGGAGATGAACAACACGGACATGTACCATCCTTTCCATGATGTACATGTGCCGAATGTTCAGAGGAGTGCTCCGAGGAGAACAGCTAGGCCCAGAGGTCCAGAACCTCAAGTTCCCAGGCCTAGGCAGCAGAGAGCTCCGAGGAGAGATACTAGGCCTAGAGGCGCAGTGCCTCAAGTTTCTAGGCCTAGGCCTCGTAGAGAGCGTGCCCGATGGGAGCTTGCAGTTGTAGGCTATGGACCCCGTGGTGGAGGCTTTGTAGTTGAGCGTTTTCCCCCACCGCGTTTTGAGTATCGCGATGGACGCTCCTTCCTTAGCGGACCACGTTTTCCTCTACGTGGTGATCGCTCCTCTCGTAGACGTGCTAGGAATGGTTTTCCGCTAACCGTTCTTTTGAGCAGCCGGCCCAACACTGGTATTCTTCCTACTTCACTAACCCCAGTGTTGGACCGTATGCTCACCCTATGTCTTTTTATTGATGTAGGTAAAACGGTTGGAGGACATTTGGTTGGTGGATTCCGGTTGCTCGAGGCACATGACCGGAAACGCCAGGTGGTTCTCCAGCCTTAGCCCTGTTGCCGGAAAGGAGTACATAACCTTCGGCGACAATAGCAAAGGTAAGGTATTGTCTCGCGGGTTGGTGCGAGTTAATGAGCACTTTGTGTTGCGCGATGTTGCTCTTGTTTCTAACTTGCATTTTAACCTTCTTTCTGTTTCGCAACTTTTTGACGACGACTATGAGATTTGTTTTAAACCGAATCTCAGTCGTATTTTGGATCCTCAGGGCAATCTTGTGTGTTTGATTTCGCCCTTTGGGAAAGTCTTTCGTGCGAATTTCTCGGAGTCTTTTGGCACTTCTCGTTGTCTTGTGGCTGGACCTTCCTCCTCTGATCTTTGGAAGTGGCATAGGAGACTTGGGCATTTGAGCTTTGACTTGCTTGCAAGGCTTAGTTCACTTGGCCTAATCTGAGGATTGCCCAAGTTGCATATGGAGAAGGATCTTGTTTGCTACTCTTGTAGACACGGGAAGATGGTTGCCGCTCCCCACCATCCAGTGACTCAGGTCATGACCAAGCACCCTGGAGAGCTTTTGCACATGGACCTTGTTGGTCCGGCTCGGGTGAGCTCGGTTGGGGGGAAGTGGTCTGTGCTTGTTGTTGTTGATGACTTTTCGAGATATTCGTGGGTCTTCTTTTTAACTGAGAAGACCGAGACTTTCTCCTTTGCTCGCAATCTGATTTTGCGTCTTCAGAACGAGTTCCCTTTGAACTCGATGCGAGCAATTCGGAGTGATAATGGTTCCGAATTCAAGAATTCGGATTTTGAGAAGTTTTGTAACTCTTTGGGTTTAGAGCATCAGTTTTCTTCCCCCTACACACCGCCACAAAATGGTGTTGTAGAGAGGAAGAATCGGACCCTTGTTGAGATGGCCAGGACGATGCTCGACGAGCATAGGACTCCTAGGCGATATTGGGCCGAAGCTATGAGCACTGCATGCTACATTTCCAATCGCATTTTTCTCCGAGCTTTCTTGAAAAAGACTTCTTATGAGTTGCGTTTTGGAAAACTGCCCAAAGTGAGTTATTTTAGAGTTTTTGGTTGCCATTGTTTTATACTCAAAAAGGGCAACTTGGACAAATTTGAGTCTCGCTCTTCTGACGGAGTATTTTTGGGTTATGGCACTCACACTCGTGCATATCGTGTACTTAACCTTGATACTAACCGAGTCATGGAGACATCAGATGTCACCTTCGACGAGACCATGGTTTGTCCTTCTTCTCGTTTTGAGCGTGCGGGTGATCATGAGGTTGGTGAGCCTCTTTTTGGTGATGAGGACGAGGGTGCTGAAGGTATAGATGATCCAGCACCCCTCCACCTGCTGTGCCGCAAAGAGCGGCCTCTACGACGACTCACAGCCCCGACACCTCTTCTTCCTGGGGGCCGTGGGATCCGCCACCCCGAGCGGTACCATTTGTACCCGGGGAGGCACCAGCTGCTGTTGAGGGGGAGGCCACTTCGGCAAGGGAGGCGCCACGTCACATTCAGCGCCAGCACCCGCCTCAGTAGATGATCGACAGCGTCGACGAACGGGTTACTCGGTCCAGGTCACAGCAAATCTCGCACTTCGCTCATTCTGCTTTTGTTGCTAATTTTGAGCCCCGAGATGTTGGACACGCTTTAATGGATCCGGATTGGGTCAATGCCATGCATGAGGAGTTAGAAAATTTTGAGCGAAATCGGGTTTGGGTTCTAGTTCCACCTCATCCTGAGTGTAAGCCTATTGGGACAAAATGGGTTTTCAAAAACAAGCAAGGAGAGGATGGCCACGTTGTTAGAAACAAGGCCAGGCTTGTAGCGAAGGGTTATAGTCAGAAGGAGGGGATAGACTATGAGGAGACGTTTGCTCCTATAGCTCGTTTGGAGGCAATTAGGATACTCTTGGCCTTTGCTACATCCAAAGGTTTCAAACTTTTCCAAATGGATGTCAAAAGTGCCTTCTTAAACGGCTACATAGAAGAAGAAGTTTATGTTGAGCAACCCCCCGGTTTTGAAAATCCCAAGTTTCCAAACCATGTTTTTAAACTCCACAAAGCTTTATATGGTTTGAAACAAGCCCCTAGAGCCTGGTATGATAGGTTGAAAACCTTTTTGCTTGCTAAGGGTTTTAAAATGGGATGTGTAGATAAAACGCTTTTTCTCCTCAAGCAAGACAAAGACACTCTCTTGGTCCAGATTTACGTGGATGATATCATTTTCGGTGGTTCTTCTCACGCTTTGGTTGCCAAGTTTGCAGATACTATGAGTAGGGAGTTCGAGATGAGCATGATGGGCGAGCTGACATTCTTTCTCGGGTTGCAAATTAAGCAATCCCGAGAGGGGACGTTTGTGCACCAGGGCAAGTACACCAAGGACTTGCTGAAGCGGTTCGATATGGGAGAGGCCAAGCCTCTTCCAACACCCATGTCGACGACGACTGCCCTGGATGCGGATGTGGATGGAGAAGCAGTGGACCAGAAGGAGTACCGCAGCATGATCGGGTCGCTCCTCTACCTGACGGCGACACGCCCGGACATCCAGTTCGCGGTGTGTCTGTGTGCGCGCTTTCAGGCGTCGCCGCGCACCTCTCACCGTCAAGCGGTGAAGCGGATTTTCAGGTACCTTCGTTTCACGCCTGAGTTCGGGATTTGGTATTCTGCTTCCTCCACCCTCTCCCTTTGCGGTTATTCGGATGCCGATTTTGCTGGTTGCCGTATTGAGCGCAAGTCCACTTCTGGGACTTGCCAATTTATTGGTTCTTCTCTTGTTTCGTGGTCTTCTCACAAGCAGTCTAGTGTCGCTCAGTCCACTACAGAGGCTGAATATGTTGCTGCGGCTAGCTGCTGTTCCCAGTTGCTTTGGATGATGGCCACTTTGCGTGATTTTGGTCTGAGCTTTTCTCGCGTGCCTTTGCTTTGTGACAGCACGCGTGCCATTAGCGTTGCTAAGAACCCCGTGCTTCACTCGAAGACCAAACACATTGATGTGCGCTTTCATTTTCTGCGAGACCACCAGGAGAAGGGTGATATCGACCTTCGCCATGTCGATACTCATCATCAACTGGCTGATATTTTCACCAAGCCTTTAGACGAATCAACCTTTAATCAGTTGAGGGGTGAGCTTGGTGTGTGTTTCCCTTTTTAGATGGGGGAAACATTTTGGATCTTGTATATTTGACTGCCTCTTTTGTCTTTCTTTTCTTTTGCATTTCAGCATACGCATTCACATTCTAAGCTTCATGTTTATAATCACTAGAATGTAACTATGCTCTATGTAGTATGCTCTGATGCCTATATTGATGCTTGTAGCTTATGCTCCTTCTGATCACTAGTACATGTTGTGAGCTGAGCTATTTTGAAATGGTGAATTTACTTAATAACATACAATCTGAAAATGTTCACCATTGAGATATGCAACTAGCATGTGTAGGATATGTTGAGTTCACTCGTGTTTTTCATATATGCTAGGTTGCTATGTCTCTAGTTCTGAGTCATTCACTTGCTTAGTCTGTTCATATCATGTATAAAATTTGAACCAAGTTTTAGTGAATAGAAAAGATCGAGATGGGATTGCTTGTCAACACATCACGGTATCGAGACGGTTTCTCATCGCACTTTGAGTTAAACTTGAGCCGTGTAGTGTATGACCGAAACCGCAGCCTTAAGCTTCAAATTGCTTCGGCATAGGCTTCGCTCGGTTGAAAAGTTAGGCAATGACAAGATTTCAACCTCTCGCAATCACATGCTAATAATTGACCTTGTGTAATTTCACCGCTGCAACTCCGATCTAAAGTTGAATTCACAAGTGTATGTTTCATTCTTAAGCATGATGATTGAACTTTGCTAGGGGTAGTTCACCTTGTATACATGTTTAGCACTCGTTTGGATTCCTGTCTATACATGTGTAGTGCTATTTTGATGGTGACTATCTTTTTGGCTAAAAACTGCTCACATGCTCATATGTTCATATTTCGTATGTGTGATCAGTTAGAGCCTTTGCTAGCTGTGCTTACATTGAGTCATTGGAGTTCTACTGTTTAGAGCATCTTTGCACTCTTTTGAATATATGCCTGAAGCTGCTAACTTGCATTTCTGACTTCATATGCATGTTGGAAGGGGGAGTTTCTTGCCTTGTTGCCTTTTCTTGATTAGTGCATTTTCAACTAAGGGGGAGAAATTGCAAATCATATACTCGCGAAATTGCAAATCATATACTCCTGCATGTTCATCTAAGGGGAGTTTTCCTAGGTGCTTGCATTTGTCAAGGGGGAGTTTGCTAGTTGTGTTGAGCCTTTGCCTCTGTCTTGAGGAACTAGTAAACACTTTCAGGGCATTCTGTTTTTGATTGGCTCTCTTTTGATTTGGAGACATTCCAATTGGTTCGGAGCGTGTTTGGCCGAAAGGCATTGGTATCGAGCTTTCTTTGATAGTTGTGTTGAGCCTCTGTGCCTCTATCTTGAGGGACTAGCATTTTGCTTCGATTTTCATTCGGCTTCAATTGGTTTTGAGCTCTTTTCTCTGGAGTTTCCAATTGGTGTTTGCTAACGGTGTTGAGCCTGTTCTACCTCTTCTTGAGGGCCGTTGCCCATGTCTTTGGGGACCAAGTTCTTTCGCTCTTTCCACTTGACCTTTTTCGGCTTTGCTATGCATTTGGATCATTTGGTTGAGTTTTCTCCTTCTCCTTCCTCCTTCTTCCTTATTCTTCTTTTCTATTATGATTTGTGTTAGTAGTTGACAATGCACTCATCAAGGAGGAGATTGCAGATACATGGGTGTATGCCGGGTCTCTGAGTGATGAGTGATTGTCAATTGGGATGATGCGCATGTTCTTTGGCTTGTGTTGTGCAGGTGTCGAGCACGGATACAGTGATCGACAGCGAGGTGAAGGTCAAGTTGAGAGGTGCCGTGCTGACGGATCGGGTGCGGGGAAGGATGGGCGTGCCGTGCAGCGGACGTGCCATGCCGAGGTACCGAGCAGTGAAGGGCGGACGTGAGGCTTCGACTGAGGGACCAGAGGCCCGAGGATCAGCTGTGGTGGCTGGCAGCCTGTGACGACGATAAGTGAAGAAATGCGGTCATGTGTTGCCTGAGTCGTGGACTCAGGGACACGTGTCGGTGGACGGGGTGCACGGGAGGTGCATCCCATCTACGACGTCGGTTTGGTGGTAGAGCCAGGGAAAAACCATCGGATGGACGGTTTCCGAGTTTGGCCACAAAACTCGGCTGAGGGTTTCCAAGTTTGGCCACAAAACTCGGGCTGAGGACGGTTTCCAGGTTTGGGCCTCAAAACCTGGGCGCTGAGGGTTTGCTGAGTTTGGCCTCAAAACTCAGATGCTGGTGGGCTGGTTTCCCGGTTGGGGCCTCAAAACCGGGGGTTGGCTGAAAAGGCTGGTTTCCCGGTTTGGGCCACAAAACCGGGGGTGCAGAGCGAGGGCGGCACGTGGCGGCGATCCGAAGGTTGCGTCGAGGCAACGCTTCGAATTGAGCGGGCGTGGCCGTCGGATACACCTACCTCCGAGTTGGTCCAGAATAACCCTAGGGTTTAGCTGGTTCGCTCTGTAATTAGAATAGAGAGGGGTAGAGTAGGAAATAGACTTAGGCTAGTAGTAGGATAAGTAGTCGGGAGACACCCTCCTCCCATTGATCTCAGTCATTTTGCTCTTTGCTTCTAGGGTTTCCTGCTCTCCCATTCCCTGCTGTAGCTAACTGAGATCCGCAGAGAGACTTGCCTCTGTGTACTGTTGATTCTGAGGAAGTGAGGCCGTAACCTCACTGTTGTAGCGTGAGTTTGCGCTACGGTTGCAATTCGTGGTTGTGATTCGTGTTTTGTTCGTGTTCTTCACGGATTCCTTTTCTCCACGTTTTTCCCGTCGCTTGATCTCTTTGCTCGGTTTCGGTTTGGAAGCTCGACACCGCTAGCGTGAAAGCTCGATACCAATTGAAAAAACAACTGAAATTCAAGCAAAACAAAGCTAGCCCTCAAGAAGAGGCAGAACGGGCTCAACAGCGCTAGCGAGGAAGCTCGATACTAACTGAAGAAAGCTTGATACCAGCTGAAGAGCATAAAGACAAAGGTGCTAGATCCTCAAGAAAGAGGCAAAGGCTCAACACAACTAGCTACCAAAAATGCTCCAAACCAACTGTTACCAGCTCGAGAACGCAGCATCGAGCAAACTCCCCCTCGAATGGTGCACACAACCAGGAAATCTCCCCCTTAGTTCAACTCGGAAAGTACATGATTTATCAATATTTTCTCCCCCTTAGTTGAACACAGAAGGAAGAAGGCACTCATGATTTGCCAATATTTTCTCCCCCTTAGTTGAAAATGCACCATCAAGCAAGTTTCTCCCCCTTGACAGAAGAACTCCCCCTTCCAAAATGCATATGAGTCAAAATGCAAGTTAGCAGCATCAGGAATGTAGTCGATAGAATGAGAAGATGCTCGACAGAGTGCTGATCTGATGACTCATAAAATGCACAGAATGCTAGCAAAGGCTCAAACTGATCACCAAATGCGAAATATGAATATGTGAGCAAGGTGAGCAGTTCTTAAGCAAAAAGGTATTCACCATCAAAATAACACCAAACAAGTTATAGATAGGAAGTCAAAACAAGTGCTAAACATGTATACAAGGTGAACTACCCCTCGCACAGTTCAATCATCATGCTATAGAATGAAACATAGACTTGTGTATCCAAATTTTATCGGAGTTGCAGCGGTTAAAAATTACACAAGTTCAAATGTCAGCACGTGATTGCGAGAGGTTGAAAGCTTGTCATTGCCTAATTTTTCAACTGTGCGAAGCCTATGCAGAAGCAATCAGAAGCTTAAAGCAATAGTTTCGGTCATACACTACACAGCTCAAGTTTAACTCAAAGTGCAATGAGAAACAGTCTCGAAATTGTGATGTGCTGACAAGCAGTCCTGTCTCGATCTTTTCAATTCACTTAACTTGGTTCAAATTTTATCTCAGAATATAAACATACCAAGCAAGTGAATGACTCGGAACTAGAGACATAACAACCTAGCATATATGAAAAGCACGAGTGAATTCTACACATCCTACACATGCTAGTTGCTTATCTCAATGGTGAACAGTTTCAAGTTTTATGTACATTAAGCAGGTTCACCATTCAAAAAATAGCTCAACTCACAACATGCATTAGTGACCAGAAAGAGCATAAGCTACAAGCATCATCATAAAGCATCGGAGCAAATACTAGACAGAGCATAGCCACATTCTAAAGATTATATTCATGAAGCTCTGAATGTAAATATGCAAGATGAAATGCAAAGATGCATGAAGAAACCAAAATGAAAAACACAAAGGCAGTTTAAAATACAAGAGTCAAAAATGTTTCCCCCATCTAAAAGGGGAAACACACACCAAGCTCACCTCTCAACCTAGCAAAAGTTGATTGGTCCAAAGGCTTGGTGAAAATATCAGCCAATTGATGATGAGTATCGACATGGCGAAGGTCAATATCACCCTTTTGAAGGACCGGATTGGCGACTAGAGGGGGGGGGGGGTGAATGGGAGGCTCAAATTCAACTTGTGAATAGAATGGCCCTTGTCCCAGAAAATCACCCCAAAAACAAAGACTCGAGACGACCGGAGAGTTCACGACCTACAAGTAGGTGGATACCCTAGGAGATGTCCTAGTGGTACAATGGAACCCCCGGAGAAACACCAAAACCAACTGCCAAAGCCTCGGAGCAAAACTGCACAAACAGCAGAATCGCGAACTGTCCGGGGTCAGGGTCCCGGACTGTCCGCCGTTGAAGCCCGGATTGTCCGCGACTGAGAGCCGGACTGTCCGCCGGCCAAAACGCACAAACCAAACCAAGCTGCAAGTCTACTGGATAGGTCCCGGACTGTCCGCGGGTTTGTACCGCGGACTGTCCGCCGTTCACTCGACAGTGAACAGTCAGGGGACTGCGCCTGACTGACCTGGCCGAGTCCCGAGTCCCGGACTGTCCGCCGCTGGGGGCGCGGACTGTCCGCGGATGAACAGAAAGCAGGAAAACTGCTCGGGATAAAAGCAAATTAGATCGAAACTTCACCATACCAAAAGGGACTTCAATCAAACTCCTCCTAGATGTTCCTCTATGTATTGGGGTGCTAATCCTAAGAAATCATCGCACCAAACCAAGTCAAGCAAGAGAAATCCGAGGATCACTGGAAAGGGGGAAAGAACAAAGAACGAACGCGAAATCAACCCGATCTATGGATTCGTGAGGTTAGGAGAGAATTCATTCGGTAGAAAGAAGGGGCTCACGACCAAGAACAAATTGATTCAAGTGAAATCGAAAATCATCTCACGAAGAGGGAGAACGATGCAAATCCCCAGGAGATGAAAAACCAAAACGTGAAGAACACAGAACAGAAGTCACGATTCGATTCGATTTCAGCCGAAATTCCTCCACTCGAGGAGACAACGAGAATACGGTCTCGTTTCCTCAAAAGATCCAAATACACAGAGGTATGATTCCCGTCTCTGCAGATCGCTTCCAGCGAGGTATGATTAGAACCTAAGCAGGGGCTAGAGAGAGAGTGCTCAGGAACAAATGACTGCAAGGATGGGGAGAGAGGAGGGGTGCCTCTCTTATTTATAGCCTAATACAATAATACCCTTTCTACCCCTAGATACAAGAGTGAATCGGCCAACCCTAGCGGTATCCCGGTCCAACTCTGCTTGTTGATGATTCGACGGCCACGCGCCCATCTCATCCTTAGCTTCGCCTCGACGCAAGCCTCAGGATGCCGCCACGTGCCGCCCCATCGACCGCCGTGCCTACCTCGCGGATAGCTGCGCCGCCGCGCCAGCCTCTGCACGCCGCCACGCGTCGACCATCCTTTTTGCGGACCTCCCCCCCGGTTTTGAGGCTGATACCGGGAAACCTGAGCCTTCCCCTGGTTTTGAGGCTGAAACCGGGAAACCTGTCCTCAGGCTGAGTTTTGTGGCCCAAACTCAGAAACCCACGAGCCCAGGTTTTGAGGCCCAAACCTGGAAACCGTCCTCACCGAGTTTTGAGGCCCAAACTCGGAAACCGGCCACCCCGAGTTTTGAGGCCCAAACTCGGAAACCGTCGAGGGTAGCTTTTTGAGGCTCAGCTACCGAACCCGCGCCGATGACGGGATGTGGTTCGCACACCCCGAGTTCCAGCACCGATGCCGGAGCATGTCCAGCCTCCACGCCGGGCACAGTGCATTCGCCATCCTTCTCAGCCTCCCGCCAAGTGTCACGACACCATCACCTTCCTCCCGACTCGGCCGATGCACCGCACATCCCCATGTGCTCTTGCTTGTCAACGCCACGTGGCAGCTACCACAGCTGGTCCTCAGGTCTCCTGGTCCGTCGGTCCAAGCTCCACGTCCGCCCTTCACCGCTCCCGGTCCTTCGGCACGGCACGTCCCTACTTGACCTTCACCTCACCTTAGACCACTGCCCGAGCTCCGCACCTGCACATCAACACAGCCAAGAGACATGTTGCCCGTTGATCGATCACTGATCACTCAGGAAGGGAACCACAAGGGCACATATCAACCTTGTGTTCGCAATCTCCCCCTTGATGTGTGCATCGTCAACTCATAGTAACTGTAACCAAAATAAAAGGAAGCAGAATTGGATAGAAGGAGAAAAACTCACTCGAGATGTCCAAAAGCCAGAGCAAAGGCCGAAGAAGAACAACTCGAGATAAGCAAAGCTTGGTCCCCAAAGACATGGGCAACGGTTCGACACAACCAAGCAAAAAATCGGAGCAACAACTCATCAGAGAGCAAAACTCGATCAAAATCAGAGCACAAGACTTGGTTCCCAAAGACATGGGCAATGGCTCGACGCAACCAAGTCAGAAACAAGCTAGTCCTCAAGAAGAGGCAGAAAGGGCTCAACACCACTAGCTGAAAGCTTGATACCAAATAAAGATTGCATAAGAAGCAGCTACTGCTAGTCCCTCAAGATAGAGGCACAGAGGCTCAACACAACCAGCAGTAAGCCCGATACCAATCAAGAACCATCAAAACATGTAAAGACAGCTAGTCCCTCAAGACAGAGGCACAGAGGCTCGACACAACTAGCTGAAATGATCGATATCAAATAAAAACCGACTCGGAGCAGGCAGAAAAACTCCCCCTCACTCAAAGAACTCCTCCTCAGCAAGTGAAGCATAAATTGCAAATTGACACCACCGGAAATATTCTCCCCCTTCGGGGCAAATTGCAATCAAAAGAGAGGGGAAAAAGACTCAAGTAAGTAAAACGGAGCTAGGTCATGCCTATCGGAGTCAAGCAAATGCAAGTTAGCAGCTTTAGGTATATACTCGAGAGAGTGAGAGAATGCTCTAAAGAGTGCTGATCCGACTACAAAGCAACATGCAAAAGTGAGAGCAAAGGCTCAAACTGATCACCGAATACAAGATATGAATACATAAGCCAAGTGAGCAGTTTTAAGCCATTCAGAAAGGAGTTTCACCATCAAAATAGCACTGAACATGTATAGACTGGAAGTCAAACAAGTGCTAAACATGTATACAAGGTGAAGTACCCCTAGCAAAGTTCAATCATCATGCTATAGAGTTAAACATAGACTTGTGTTTTCAGATTTTATCGGATAATTTGCAGCGGTTATTAACACAAGTTTAAATTCAGCATATGACTGCGAGAGGTTGAAAGCCTGTCATTGCCTAACTTTTCAACCGTGCTAAGCCTATGCATATGCAATCAGAAGCTTAAAGCATCGGTTTTGGTCTTACACTACATGGCTCAAGTTTAACTCAAAGTGCTATGAGAAACAGTCTCGATACCGTGATGTGTTGACAGAGCAATCCAATCTCGATCTTTTCAATTTTTGAAAAGTTGGTTCATTTTAAGTAGAATATGAACAATCCAAGCAAGTGAGAAACTCAGAACTAGAGACATAGCAACCTAGCATATATGAAATAGCACATGTAACCTCAACACATCCTACACATGCTAGTTGCTAATCTCAATGGTGAACATGTATTAAGTTTTAAGTTCATTAAGCATGTTCATCATTCTGAAAAATAGCTTAGCTCACAACATGTATCAGTGATCAAGGAGAGCCTAAGCTACAAGCATCATCATATATCATCGAAGCATACACTAATCAGAGCATAAGTTCATTCTCAAGAATATAGACATGAAGCTTAAAAATGCAAGATGCACATATGATGAAGTAAGAATCGGAGCCAAAACAAAAACAGAAAGACTCAAGACCCAAAGACAAGAAGGATCAAAAAGTCAGTCTATTTTACAACAAGCAA
Source organism: Coix lacryma-jobi var. lacryma-jobi (assembly GCA_009763385.1). Taxonomy (NCBI): domain Eukaryota; kingdom Viridiplantae; phylum Streptophyta; class Magnoliopsida; order Poales; family Poaceae; genus Coix; species Coix lacryma-jobi. Next base: position 116,241,152 of record CM019825.1, on the reverse strand, counting down.
AATGCTTCCCCATCTAAAAGGGGAAACATACACCAAGCTCACCTCTCAACCTAGCAAAAGTTGAGAGATCCAAAGGCTTGGTGAAGATATCCGCAACCTGGTTATGGGTGTCTAGATGCCTAAGATCAATGTCGCCTTTCTCATAGTGATCACGAAGAAAGTGAAAGCAAACATCGATGTGTTTGGTCTTGGAATGAAGAACAGGGTTCTTTGCTACACTAATGGCAGAAGTGCTGTCGCAAAGCAAAGGGACCCGACTAAAATCTAGACCAAAATCACGCAAAGTAGCAACCATCCATAAAAGCTGCGAAGCACAAGAAGCAGCGGCAACGTACTCGGCTTCAGTAGTAGACTGGGCTACGTTCGACTACTTGCGAGAAGTCCACGAAACCAAAGAAGAGCCAAGAAACTGACAAGTCCCATAAGTAGAATTCCGCTCAAGCCGACAGTCGGCAAAATTCGCATCGGAACAACCACAAAGCGAGAGGGTCGAAGTAGAAGAGTACCAAAGTCCGAACTCAGGAGTGTATCGGAGGTACCTCATGATGCGCTTGACCGCTTGCTTGTGGGAAGTCCGAGGGGACGCCTGGAAACGAGCGCATAGACACACAGAAAACTGTATATCCGGCCTCGTCGCCGTCAGGTACAGGAGCGAGCCGATCATGCTCCTGTACTCCTTCTGGTCAACCGGCTCTCCATCCTGGTCCGCGTCCATCGCAGCAGTCGTCGCCATGGGCGTCGTAAGAGGCTTGGCCTCGCCCATGTCGAACTTCTTCAGGATGTCCTTCGTGTATTTGCCTTGATGCACGAACGTCCCATCTCGGGTTTGCTTGATTTGCAACCCGAGGAAGAAGGTCAACTCACCCATCATACTCATCTCAAACTCCCTGCTCATAGTATCTGCAAACTTGGCAACAAGTGCGTGAGAGGAGCCACCAAAGATGATATCATCCACGTAAATCTGAATCAAAAGGGTGTCATTGCCTTGCTTGAGAAGAAACAGAGTCTTATCTACCCGTCCCATTTTAAAACCCTTAGAAAGCAGAAAAGTTTTCAAACGATCATACCAAGCTCTCGGGGCTTGTTTCAAACCATATAAAGCTTTTGTAAGTTTGAAAACATGGTTTGGAAACTTGGGATTCTCGAAACTTGGGGGTTGTCTCACATAAACCTCTTCCTCTATATACCCGTTCAAGAAAGCACTCTTGACATCCATTTGGTAAAGCTTAAAACCCTTCAAAGCTGCAAAAGCTAGAAGAATCCTAATGGCTTCTAAACGGGCTACAGGGGCAAAGGTTTCCTCATAGTCGATCCCCTCTTTTTGGCAAAAACCCTGGGCTACTAGCCTAGCCTTGTTCCTTACTACCATCCTATCCTCACCCTGTTTGTTTTTAAAAACCCATTTGGTACCTATAGGGTGGCATTCTGGTGGAGGTGGAACTAGGGTCCAAACTTGGTTTCGTTCAAAGTTTTCTAACTCCTCATGCATGGCATTAACCCAATTGGGATCAGAAAGTGCGTGTCCAACATCTTTGGGCTCAAAAGAAGCAACGAATGCAGAATGAGCAAAGTGTGAGATTTCATACGCTCGCGACCGCGTGACTCGCTGGTCAATGCCGCCAATCATCTGCCGCAGGGGGTGAACTTGCTGAACGCTTCGGGGCGCTTGCCTCGCTGAAGTCGCCTCCCCCTCGCCAGATGGTGTCGCTCCCTCAGGTGCAGCGGGTGCTCGCTGGAGAGGTGGCTCTAGAGGACCCCAAGAAGAAGACGTCGTGGGATCGGGTCCTCGAGCTGAAGTAGTCGTCGCAGGGTCAACGGGGGCAGCCAGTGGAGTTGGCTCGGGATCAACCCAATCGACATTCTCCTGCTCCTCCTCCACAAAAATGGTCTCTCCCAGCTCCTGTTCTCCTGCAACATCAAAAGCAGAAGAAACACAAGACATAGTCTCGTCGAATGTGACCTCGCAGGTCTCCACTATCCGGTTAGTCTCAAGGTTAAGAACTCGATAAGCGCGCGAATGCGAAGCATAACCAAGAAACACGCCATCAGCAGAGGGAGATTCAAATTTGTCCAAATTTCCTTGCTTCAGGATAAAGCACTTACACCCAAACACCCGAAAATGAGACACCTTGGGTACCCGTCCAAAACGCAACTCATAAGATGTTTTCTTCATGAAAGCCCAAAGAAAGATGCGATTTGAAACATGGCAAGCGGTGTTGATCGCCTCGGCCGAAAAACGCCTAGGAGTCCTATGCTCATCGAGCATCGTCCTGGCCATCTCAACAAGGGTTCGGTTCTTGCGCTCAAGAACACCGTTCTGCTGGGGGACATAAGGAGAAGAAAACTGATGCTCGATTCCATTAGAAGAACAGAAAGAGGCAAACTGAGAGTTATCAAACTCAGTACCATTATCGCTATGAATAGCTCTAATAGTATCAGGGGGAAACTCAGTTTTCAACCTCAAGATCAAATCACGAGCAAAAGGAAAGACTTCATTCTTACCCTCCATAAAGAACACCCAAGAGTACCTCGAAAAATCATCAACGATCACTAGAACGTACCACTTCCCACCCGCTGAGCAAACCCGAGCTGGACCAACTGTGTCCATGTGTAAAAGCTCGCCAGGTCGCTTTGTCATCACCTAATTAATAGGTGGGTGAGAAGCAGCAACCATCTTCCTATGACGACAAGGATGGCAAACAAGGTCCTTCTGAAACTTAAGCTTGGGCAATCCTTGGATTAGGCCAAGTGAGCTAAGTCTTGTTAGCAAGTCAAAACTCAAGTGACCGAGCCTCCTATGCCACTTCCACAAATCAGAAGAAGGACCAGCCATCAAACATCTAGCAGAGTCGAAAGAACGAGAAAAATCGGCTCTGAAAACACAGCCAAAAGGAACGATCCAACAAATAAGATCTCCCCGAGGGTCTAAAACACGACTCAAACCCTTCTTAAAGCACACTTCACAATCATCCTCAAGAAGTTGCGAAACAAAAAGCAAATTGTAATGAAAGTTAGAAACCAAAGCAACATCCTTAAGAATAAAGTTCTCATTGAGCCGAATAGCTCCATGAGAAACAACCTTACCTCTACTATTTTCCCCGAAAGTGATGTACTCCTTGTGCATCACGGGGCTAAGGCTGGAGAACCATTCCTTCTTTCCGATCATGTGGCGCGAACACCCGAATTCCATGGGCCACATGTTCTCCAACCGAAGTTCCTGCATCAATAGAAAGGCAGGAAGTGATCATATGGCACAACACTGGGGTTAGTATACTGAGAAGGATACCAGTGTTGTGTCATAGGCCCAGAAAAAGTGTTAGTAGCAACACCAAGCTGTCCTCGTCCCATGGGTGGATAGCGATCACCACCAACCTGAAAGGGTGGTCCGCTATGGAACGGAAAACCTCCAAACTGACCTACTTGTCCCATTTGAGCAAAGCGATCACCACCATACTGAAAAGGTGCTCCGCTATGGGACTGAGCAGCAAAGCCTCTTACACTCGGCTCACGGTCGTATTGAGGACGACCAGAACCGCGACGGGCATAACCACCACCCCGTGGTCTAGCTGCCTGGGGTCTAGCTACCTGAGGGGGTGCACCTCCAGGCCTAGCGCCCTGCCTCTGAACTCCCCAACCTTGCACACCATGGAGAGGGTGGTGCCTGGCCTGGTTGTTCAGCTCCAACTCCTTCCTAACGTCTCTCTTCCTCCGAAAGCAAAACTCAGCTAGGTGACCCTCACGGTGACAGTACTCGCACTCGAACCTCACCACTCTCTTGGGTTGTTGGTTCCTAGGGTTGCGAGGGTTGTTCACTCTGGCTGGCTGCTTGCCTCTCGGAAGGGGATTACTAGAGACGTCAGGAAGGGTGTCAAGTGTGTTCCTAAGATGGTTAGGTTTGGGAACCCACACTTGCTTGCGAGGTGGAGCCTTGGGAGGTTCATCAAGGATGCCATCCTTGGTGATAGGCTTGGGAGGCTCAGGTGGGGTGATCTTGGTAAGCTTAGGGATAGCGGATGGCTTCTCACTAGGGCTCACTCCACTACTCACCGATCTTGCCAAAGCTACTAGCGGCCTTCCCACCTGAAGCAAAGCCTACTCCTGAGCAATCAGTTCCTCTCTTGAACTGACTGATCATCATGCCCAACTGCGGCTCACTGCATGACACCCAACTCAGGATGGACCGGAGGTATGTGTTTTCCTCCCCGGTTTGCATCCTGTCATGCCGACAGTTGGCGATCTCAAACTTCAACCCCACGCATCGCTCACATGAAGCGGACAAGGTGCTAACTGAGCTGGCCTTCAAGGCTTCAGCAAGCTTGGCATTAACTCCTGCCAACTCAGTTCGCAAGCTAGGACAAAGCTTGCACGCACCCAGCAAAGAAGACCTTGCCTTCACTTCCTCCAGCTCCTTCTTTAGGGAGGGACACTCTTTGCAATCACCCACCAAGTCTAGCCTACTCTTCAACTCATCATACACCTTAATCAAAGAGGCATACTTGGTTTGCAAGGTGGCAAAGTTTGTCATATGCATCGTGCACTCCTCACACTCCTCTGCATCGATCACCTTCACCTCGGACCTACCGAACTCAAGCTCCTTAAGCGCCTCATTCATCTTAGCCTTAAACTCGTTGCGCTCTCGGATAGCTCGCTTGAGTTGCTTGTCCTGACCGAGAACTATGTCGATAAGAGAATCGCGCTCACCGATAAGACGATCGACAAGAGAAGAGGTTGATACCTCGGAAGCATCGTGGTCGTCGTCGTCGGTGTCGGCGTCCTTTGCCTGGCACTTGTGGTCCTCTTCGTCCAAGGCCATGGTGCAGAGGCCCTTGGAGCAGTGGCCGAAGAAGCAGAGTCCATTGAAGCGTTCTTCTGTCTTGTGCTCGGACCCATCGTCGCTGGAGTCGCCGTCGGAGGTCTTCTCGCCGTCGCTGATGGTGGCGAGGAAGGCACGCTGACCGGCATCAAAAGCCTTCTCCATGGCCTCTCGGCGATAGCTGCCCTTCTTCTTCCCGCACTTGTTCTCCGGCTTGCCCTTGCGCCTGGAGTTGCGGTTCTTGCCGGGGAAGCTCTTGTCGTTCTTGGGAAAGTTTGCCATGAAGTGGTCTAGATCACCACACTTGTAGCAGCCCTCGCGTGCGCCACCACGCCGGCGATTTAGGCGGTTGTTGTGAAACCGCGAGAACCGGGTGATGACGAGGGCGAGCTCGTCGTCTCCAAATGCCTCCAACTGCTCCTCCGTGACTGTAAGCAAGGAAGACAAAGAAAACAGAGGAGGTGAAGCGTCAGCAGAGAAGGTCGATCCACCCGTGCCTGAGACCAAAGCCATGGAACGTGAAGATGGGTTCTTCAGCTTGGCCTGAGTCAGGTGATCGATCTCGGTGGACTTGAGCTTGCTGAACAACTCATCCATGGTGAGGGTGTCATAGGATGGAGACTCTATGATGGTCGACACCTTCACCTCCCATACCCTCCGATCCAGGGCGTATAGCAACTTGAGAGCCCTCTCATGATCGTCATAGGGTAGGTTAGCCCGATTGGCACACATCTTGTTCACAATCGTTTGGAAACGAGCGAACATGGCGTCAATCGTCTCTCCCTACAACTGAACAAAGTTCTCGTACTCTCGCTTGTAGGTCTCGAAGAGTCTGGTCTTGACCTGAGCGGTCCCCTCGTGATAGCTCTGAAGCTTCACCCAGATCTCTCGTGTCGTCTCAAGCTCAGAGACACGCTCAAACTCGGGAAGGGAGAAGCTGGCCAAAAGAGCATTACGAGACTTGGAGTTGGCCTCGTGCTGGTCAATCTGAATCTGACCCACACGAGCCGCAAGGACTACGTACTCAGCATTCTCACATATCTCCTAGAAAGAAGATCCGATGCTGTTGTGATAAGCACGCATCCGAATCTTCCAATAGGGATAGTTCGTTCCATCGAAATAGGGAGCCTTGCCGTTCCCTCGATCCATGTCGCCCTTAGGATCCAAAACCGATTAAGGTAGTGTAGATCCCATAACCAGCTCTGATACCAATTGAAGGACCGGATTGGCGACCAGAGGGCGGGGGGGGGGGGGGGGTGAATGGGAGCCTCAAATTCAACTTATGAATAGAGTGGCCCTTGTCCCAGAAAATCAACGCAAAAACAAAGACTCGAGACGACCGGAGAGTTCACGACCTACAAGTAGGTGGATACCCTAGGAGACGTCCTAGTGGTACAGCGGAACCTCCGGAGAAACACCAAAACCAACTGCCAAAGCCTCGGAGCAAAACTACACAAACAGCAGAATCGCGGACTGTCTGGGGTCAGGGTCCCGGACTGTCCGCCGTTGAAGCCGGACTGTCTGCGACTGAGAGCCGGACTGTCCGCCGGCCAAAACGCAGAAACCAAACCGTGCTGCAAGTCTGCTGGACAGGTCCCGGACTGTCCGTGGGTTTGTACCGCGGACTGTCCGCCGTTCACTCGACAGTGAACAGTCAGGGGACTGCGCCTGACTGACCTGACCGAGTCCCGAGTCCCGGACTGTCCACCGCTGGGGGCGCGGACTGTCCGCGGATGAATAGAAAGCAGGAAAACTGCTCGGGATAAAAGCAAATTCGATCGAAACTTCACCAAACCAAAAGGGAATTCGATCAAACTCCTCCCAGGTGTTCCTCTATGTATTGGGGTGCTAATCCTAAGAAATCATCGCACCAAACCAAGTCAAGCAAGAGAAATCCGAGGATCACCGGAAAGGGGGAAAGAACAAAGAACAAACGCGAAATCAACCCGATCTATGGATTCGTGAGGTTAGGAGAGAATTCCTTCGGTAGAAAGAAGGGGCTCACGACCAAGAACAAATTAATTCAAGTGGAATCGAAAATCATCTCACGAAGAGGGAGAACGAGGCAAATCCCCGAGAGATGAAAAACCAAAACGTGAAGAACACAGAACACAAGTCACGATTCGATTTGATTTCAGCCGAAATTCCTCCACCCGAGGAGACAATGAGAATACGGTCTCATTTTCTCAAAAGATCCAAATACACAGAGGTATGATTCCCGTCTCTGCGGATCGCTTGCAGCGAGGGATGATTAGAACCTAAGCAGGGGCTAGAGAGAGAGTGCTCAGGAACAAATGACTGGAAGGATGGGGAGAGAGGAGGGGTGCCTCTCTTATTTATAGCCTAATACAATAATCGCCTTTCTACCCCTAGATACAAGAGCGAATCGGCCAACCCTAGGGGTATGCCGGTCCAACTCTGCTTGTTGATGATCCGACGGCCATGCACCCATCTCATCCTTAGCTTCGCCTCGATGCAAGCCTCAGGATGCCGCCACGTGCCGCCCCGTCGACCGCCGCGCCTACCTCGTGGATAGCTGCGCCGCCGCGCCAGCCTCTCCACGCCATCGCGCGTCGACCGTCCTTTTTGCGGACCTCCCCCCGATTTTGAGGCCGAAACCGGGAAACCTGGGCCTTCCCCCGGTTTTGAGGCTGAAACCGGGAAACCTGTCCTTAGGCTGAGTTTTGTGGCCCAAACTCAGAAACCCGCGAGCCCAGGTTTTGAGGCCCAAACCTGGAAACCGTCCTCGCCGAGTTTTGAGGCCCAAACTCGGAAACCGGCCACCCCGAGTTTTGAGGCCCAAACTCAGAAACCGTCGAGGGTAGCTTTTCGAGGCTCAGCTACCGAACCCGCGCCAATGATGGGATGTGGTTCGCACACCCCGAGTTCCAGCATCGATGCCGGAGCATGTCCAGCCTCCACGCCGGGCACAGTGCATTCGCCATCCTTCTCGGCCTCCCGCCAAGTGTCACGACGCCATCACCTTCCTCCCGACTCGGCCGATGCACCGCACATCCCCATGTGCTCTTGCTTGTCAACGCCATGTGGCAGCTACCACAGCTGGTCCTCAGGTCTCCTGGTCCATCGGTCCAAGCTCCACGTCCGCCCTTCACCGCTCCCGGTCCGTCGGCACGGCACGTCCCTACTTGACCTTCACCTCACCTTAGACCACTGCCCGAGCTCCGTACCTACACATCAACACAGCCAAGAGACATGTTGCCCGTTGATCGATCACTCATCACTCAGGAAGGGAACCACAAAGGCACATATCAACCTTGTGTTCGCACCTTTGAAAGGTCCTTGTTTGGTTTTGGTAATTGAGTGACAACCTAGGTGAACTAATATGTGCTTATGTGAGATACACAGGAAATTAGTTCACATGTGAATGAGCAATGAAGGAGCTTATTGCATATGTGACATGACATGGAGTCATGTGGCTAAGATGGTGAAGATCAAGGCAAGACTTGGCTTGATGGACCGGTTGCGAAGGTGAAGGGCAAGTTGGAGGCTTTGAAGCCGTTGGTACCGAGTGTCGGGAGGCTTGAGCAAAGACTTGGCACCGAAGGACCGAAGCAATGGTGAAGAGCAAGTGAGGTCAAGATCGATGGACCATGGAGGCCATATGATGATATGAATTGGATCATATCATTTGGAGATAGGTTGGTGCATGTGTTGCATCAACACCGAAGGAGATGGAATGGAATGCGCAAGGCAAAGGTATAACATAGGGCATTTCTTTTCACCAGTCATAGGTGTGTAGAGAAGTTTATGACCGGGTTTTGGATAGATGGCCGTAGTATCAAGAGGAGCAAACTTGTTTGCATATCGGTCGTCTAGTGCCACTTGAGCGATCTAACTTTGTGACGTGTTAGGATCGAGTGGCGAGGCAAGAGCTAAGTGCTAATCCTTTGAAAAATGATTGTGAAAATGCTAACACACATGCACAAGGTGGTGTACCCTTGGTGGTGTTGGCACATTTGCAAAGGAGAAGAAACTGGAGTTGAAAACATGGATTTCAGGCATGATCGGACGCTGCAACAGCGACCGGACGCTATTGCAACATGCATCCGATCACTAGTGAAACAGTGACCGGACGCTAGTGCAACATGTGACCGGACGCGCCTGTTCCACTGTTCCCGGGAGGCAACGCATGCAAGAGAGTGATCGGACGCTGAGTGTGAGTCCGGTCATGGGAAAACGTCTCTGGAACCTCTCTGATCGCGACCGGACGCTGAGTGAAACATTGACCGGACGCTAATGAAACATGAGTCTGGTCACTAATGAAACATTGACCGGACGCTACTGCAACAATGACCGGACGCGTCCGGTCACTGCGCAGTCAGCCCATTCAAAGGCATAACGGCTAGTTTTGCTTTGGGGTATATAAATAGAAGTGGTGGCTGGCCTTGGGTGGTGCTTAGCACCCTTGGGACTTGGTGTCCATGCTTGGGGAGTGCTAGGAAGCCCTCCAACTCGCTTGTGCTTGCTAGTGCGTGAATCGTTGCGAGTGAGTGATCGCTAGTGCATTGCATTGAGAGATTGCATCGAGTGGCACTAGGTGTACGTGTTGCAAGCCGGTGGTGCTTGTTACTCTTGGAGGTTGCCACCTCCTAGACGGCTTGGTGATCGAGTCTCCGTCGTGAAGCCCGCGTGAAGATTGTGCGTGGCTCCGGAGAAGGATTGTGAGGGGCATTGTGCTCGCCCCGCGGGGATCGCAAAGAGCAACTCTAGTAGAGCGTGTCATTCAGTTACCCTCACTTGTGGGTGAGTTCTTGCGGTGCTCGAGGGTCGAGCTAGGTGTGGTGCCTATTAGCCGCCGAACTACCAAAGTGTGTGGTCGACACAATGGGGACTAGCTTGGTGGCAACCAAGTGAACCTCAGGAGAAAAATCACCGTGTCAACTTCTTGTTCATCTTCTCGGTGGTTTGCAAACTCCATTCACTAGCTTGTATTTACTTGTTCATATACTTGTGCTAGTGTAGATTCCTCTTGTGCTTCTAGGTAGCTTGTGTAGCTTGCTAGTTACATTCTTTGCTTGTGTAGCATAGAGTTGATCCCTTGAGTGACTAGTTGACTTGTAGTCTTGCTAGTCACATTGCTTAGTTTGTGTAGCTAAGTTGAGCTCTCTTATTTAGCTTGTGTAGCTTTGTTATTGAGCATTTCTAGTGAGCTTAGGCTTTGTGCTTTTGCTTAGTGGCATGTGTAGGAGCTCCCCGATTGCTTGAGTACTATTTGCTTAGGTTTGTGTAACCTTGCAAGCTAGAATTGTTTAGGTGAGCTCTAGCTAGCCCGACACCTTATTTGCTTTGTTTAGGATCTTTTGTAAGGTGTCATAGAGTATAAGTAGAGGGGTGTAGTCTTGGCTAGACTGATAGTTTTAATTCCGCATTTGTTTCGGTTAGCCGGTACGATTATTTTTAGAAAGGACTATTCACCCCCCTCTAGTCCGTCATCTCGACCCTTCAATTGGTATCGGAGCCGAGGTCTCTCATTTGTGGTCTTCACCGACCCAAGAGCATGGCGACTTATGGGCTAGATGTTGAGTGTCCACACATTTTTGATGGCACACACTTTGCACGGTGGAAAAATTGGATTATATGCAATTTTAAGTTTATTAGTCCTCAAATGTGATGGGTCGTAGATGTGGGCCTTTCTCTTGTGTTGGATAGAAAGAATGCAACTCAAGCGCAAAAGAAATGCCTACATCTCGATTGCCAAGCTACTAACATTTTCTATCAATCTATGGAGGATAACATATTTGGTGACATCATGGACTTGAAGTCCTCCCATGATATTTGGAGTTATCTCAATGAGAAATATGGGGCGATCTCCGATGATGATGTTGATGAGCCCAAGGAGGAGGCACATGAGGATGTTGAGCATGACCACAACTTGGTGGTTGTGGAGGATTGCTCCACCTCATGTTCATGTGATGATGATGATGATCAATCCACAAGTTCACTTGACAAGATTGTTGATGGTGGGCCGAGCTCAAGTGATGCAATTAATGATTCTACTCCATGCTCACTTGATGATGATGATAATAACGGCTATGAGAGTGATATCTCCACAAGCTCTTCTACTACATCACATTGCTTCATGTCACATGGTGACACAAAGGTATCTATTGGTAATGTGGTAGTTGATTGTGATGATCCAAACTTTGAGCTTGTATGTAGACTCACTAAAGCTTTAGAAAATGAGATGGCAAAAACAATGAAATTGAAAAATGAAAACTCATTTCTAAAGAACACATGTGAACAACAAAAACATCTACTTTATGTTACTACTTGTTCACATGAGGAGCTTAAATTGACTCATGAGGAACTTAGTGTTGCTCATGACAACTTGGTACAAGACCATGCTTTTCTCACTAACAAGCTTTCTAATGAAGAAACTAAAACTAGTGAGAGCTCATCACATGGATCAAATGATCAATTGCAAAATGTTGCTAACCCATGTGATGTAGGCAAGAAGAATGTATCCACCTCTTGTGATGATTTATTAGCTATGCCATGTTCTTCACATATAGATGCTTATTCTACTACTTTGTCTTGTGAGACTAACCTTTTGAAGGAGAACAATGAGCTCAAAAGTGAATTGAAGAATTTGAGCAACAAATTAGAGAGGTGCTACAATTCCAAAGTCACCTTTGAGCTTATGATGAAGAATCAAAAGAGCTACGGTGACAAGAGTGGCATTGGTTTCAACAAAAGCATATCCAAGGGGGAGAGAAAGAGATTGAAGAAGATGAAGAAGCAAGAACAAAAGAAGCTAGCTCATTTCATGTGATTCAAATGCCATGAGATGGGACATCTTGCAAATGCTTGCCCCAATGGAGAAAAGCTCAAGATGAAGAAGGAAGAAGAGAGGCTCAAGCATGTCAAGTGCTTCAAGTGCCGCACTAGAGGACATCTCTCCTCTATGTGCCCAACCAAGCAATTGGTGAAGAAACAAAAAGAGCCTCAACCAAAGCAACAAGTTGAGCAAAAAGAAAAGCCCCAAGATCAAGTCAAGATCAACCATGATGGTGGTGACTTGATAAAGAAGAAGAAGAAAACAAGATGGGGTGGAAGAGCAAGGCATCCAACTCATATCAAAGATGACAAGATGATGATGAGCAAGAATCAAGATAAGAAGAAAGATTTGGCTCACATCAAGTGCTACAAGTGTGGTGATATGGGACACTTTGCCTCGGGGTGTCCTAACAAGCTTGAGAAGAAGATTCAAGCAAAAGAGAAGAGGCAAGGCAATGAGGAGCAACACATGAGCAAGGAAGAAAAGGCTCAATCAAAGAGAGTTTGCTACTCATGCCGGGAAAGGGGACACATGTCAAAATCATGTCCCCTAGGTAAAAATTCTAAGCCTATTTCAATTGATGATGATAATTTGCTTAGAAAGGATGACAATGGTACCACATTGGTTGCTATTGCAAAACATCCCGCTACTCATACTAAGGCATTGCCTAAGTATGTTGCACCTAACTTGAGAGGACCCAAACTAGTTTGGGTACCATCAAACCATGGATGAATGTGTGTAGGTACCATGGCATTGGAGGCTTGATTCAATTGGATTCATGATGATTACTATATGATTGAGTCAAGTAATGAAGCTTAGTGCTATCCAAACCCAATGCCAAGACAAAAGAGTGAAGTCCAAGTGCTACAACATACAAGTGTCATGATCAAGTTGTGGTCGTTGATTGGAAGTATCTCAATGCTTGCAAATGATGGATGAAGAAGCTTGCTATTAAATGATTATGAGCTACCAAGGTATATCTTAGTTGATCATACTTATTTGGGTGCATATGAGTTGATTGAATTGGATATATATGCATATGTTGCTTGCTATAAGATGATTGAATGGATAAATTGCTTAGTGATCAAGTTTGAGTTAGTTTGATTGGATATGTTCACAAGATGACCTGTAGTAAATGGATTTGCATGGATATATGTCTTGTGTTGATGTTCAAGCAAGTTTATCTCAAGTTTGATTCAATATGGACAAGTATAGCTCAAATATAGGAATTTGTCCAAAATCTGAAATCTGAGCTAGCTGTGATGATAGCCATGTTTGAATGATCAAATCTATTTGGATTGGCTTGAAATTTGGTACACATGCTCTACACTTATGGTATTAGTTGCTGTGAAAATCTCATGATGATTGGATAAATGAAGCTTTGGTTTTGGAGTGGATCTTACCAACACATGTGCAGCAGTTTTCAGCATGTTGTAATTGGGGATGATGTGAAATCTGGTAGCAATCTAGAAGTCCAATGAAGGTCAAATTTTTATGGCTACTAGAATACATCGTGAGGCACATCTTCACCAAATTTCATGGCAATTGGATCAATATATTGTGAGATATGATCATTTCTTTGAAGATAACAGAATCTGCCATATAAGTGACATTTATTGGATACATCACAAGTCACTTTGATTGAAAGGCCCTCAAGTTGGAATTATGTTTACAAGTGTCTGAGGGACCTATATTTTGTTGTGAGGTAAGCTAGAAGCATGACAAATATGAGTACAAGGTCATTTTATTAAGGAGTCACATTTGGTACTCAAATTGATGATCATGACAAATATCAAGATGAAGATGAAGATCAAGTTCTAGTCTCAAATGAAGATCATTTTGGAAGAAAGAAAAGGACTCAAAGAAGGATTTAAAGTCACATTTCAAGAAGAGTTCCAATGGATCAATCAAACAAAGTCAATTCGAGTGAGTATCAAGGATGGTTCTTTGGAGAAAGGTCACTTCTCCCTTTTGTAGGGGCTTGCCGCCTTTTGTAGGTTAACCGAGCATGAGGCTTGGAAGGCTAACATGGAAGTGGTGATCTAGAGTATCATTGGAGATGCTTAGTTGGAGAAATCAAGAGATTGATCAAGAAAGAAAGCAAGCAACACCCAAGATAGAGAAGCAAATCATGAGTGGTATTCATATGTACAAGCTATGATCAAATGAAGAAGCAAGCCAACCACAACAAGATAGTTCACTTGATCATTAGTGGTTTTCAAATCATATGGGTGAAGAGTGATATTCAAATTGGTATCTATTGGTCTTCACCAAGCTTATAAATGGACCTCACATTGCTATTTGGAGCTTAATTGGAATCTATTGACAATCCTCTACTCCAAGATAGCATAGGTATCATTGTGATGTGCATGATCATTTCATCCCTTACTAGTATACGGTTAGTACATATAGTACATGCTCAATAGGATCATGCATAACAAATGAAAAAAATTCAATTCATAGCCTACCATTATTGCTTGATTGATTATATGATCTAGTGGTTAGTATATGGATTTGTTCATGAGCTAGTGAACCTAAGTACTTGATCTAGAAGATGAGCATTCAAGTGTCTAATTCAATGTGAGTAAGATAACCATTGAAAGATGTGTGAAGAAGCTTACTCTAGAGCAAACCGAGTTAGATATCTTGTGCAAATTTAAGAGTTCAAGTCATAAATGAGAGGCTCATGACAAGAGTTCAAGAAGAAGTCAATAATGCAAATGGATATCAAGTTTAAACTTTCATTCAAATTGTATCCTACAAGACTTCAAGTGATCCTCAACTTTAAGTGATCAAATCAACCAAAGCATCCCTCACCAACAAGAGCTCAAGTTTATCAAATGAATGACTCATGCTAAAAGAGAAGGTGCCCCACTAATTGGTATCAAGGTCAAAGATCCTACAAGTGGCTTTCATGCATCTTCATAGGGTATCTACAAGTAGTGTCATTCCAACATATATGGTAGTGTCCATCAAAAATGAAGACTCAAGTATCAACAATCTATCCTAGTGCAACCCTTTGTACCAAGAGAAGCATGCCTTTTATGGTCATTGATGACAAAGGGGGAGAAAGTGTCAAAGATATGATATGATATGATAGGGGGAGAAATTATGGCAAAGATATGTCAAGGACAAAGGGGGAGAAAACAAAAAGATGGACATGGATCAAGAGGGAGCAAGATTGGAGAATGCAAAAGGATCAAAATTCTTGGACAAAGAGAGCACATAAGTAGGGGGAGCAAGCTCATGAATACATGTTTGATGCATTTGGGTGTGCATTACATTTTGCTTGCTTGCATTGCATATGTTCTAAATTCTTATATGCTTGTGTGCAATATTTGTTAGAGCTAAGACTTGGATGATGATTATTTTCCTTTATTTGGTATCTATAGCATAGTCTTAGTGTAGCAAGTGGTAACTAGAACCATGTTTATGATTTTGATGTCACGTGGTATCTAGTTTCACTTGTCTCTAGCAAGGTTGATGCTAAGGATGATTAAAATTTTGGTTTACACGCTTCACATGGTATCTAGTGCGTGAATCATTGTGAGTGAGTGATCGCTAGTGAGTTGCATTGAGAGATTGCATCGAGTGGCACTAGGTATTCGTGTTGCAAGCCGGTGGTGCTTGTTACTCTTGGAGGTTGCCACCTCCTAGATGGCTTGGTGATTGAGTCTCCGTCGTGAAGCCCGCGTGAAGATTGTGCGTGGCTCCGGAGAAGGATTGTGAGGGGCATTGTGCTCGCCCCGCGGAGATCGCAAAGAGCAACTCTAGTAGAGCGTGTCATTGAGTTACCCTCACTTATGGGTGAGTTCTTGCGGCGCTCGAGTGTCGATCTAGGTGTGGTGCCTATTAGCCGCCGAACTACCAAAGTGTGTGGTCGACACAACGGGGACTAGCTTGGTGGCAACCAAGTGAACCTCGGGAGAAAAATCACCGTGTCAACTTCGTGTTCATCTTCTCGGTGGTTTGCAAACTCCATTCACTAGCTTGTATTTACTTGTTCATATACTTGTGCTAGTGTAGATTGCTCTTGTGCTTCTAGTTAGCTTGTGTAGCTTGCTAGTTACATTCTTTGCTTGTGTAGCATAGAGTTGATCCCTTGAGTGACTAGTTGACTTGTAGTTTTGCTAGTCACATTGCTTAGTTTGTGTAGCTAAGTTGAGCTCTCTTATTTAGCTTGTGTAGCTTTGTTATTGAGCATTGCTAGTGAGCTTAGGCTTTGTGCTTTTGCTTAGTGGCATGTGTAGGAGCTCCCCGATTGCTTGAGTACTAGTTGCTTAGGTTTGTGTAACCTTGCAAGCTAGAATTGTTTAGGTGAGCTCTAGCTAGCCCGACACCTTATTTACTTTGTTTAGGATCTTTTGTAAGGTGCCATAGAGTATACGTAGAGAGGTGTAGTCTTGGCTAGACCGATTGTTTTAATTCCGCATTTGTTTCGGTTAGCCGATACGATTACTTTTAGAAAGGACTATTCACCCGCCTCTAGTTCGCCATCTCGACCCTTCAACCTTTTCATAGTGGTCTCGCAGAAAATGAAAGCGCACATCAATGTGTTTGGTCTTAGAGTGCAGCACGGGGTTCTTAGCAACGCTAATAGCACTCGTGCTGTCACAAAGCAAAGGAACGCGAGAAAAGCTCAGACCAAAATCACGCAAAGTGGCCATCATCCAAAGCAAATAGGAACAGCAGCTCGCCGCAGCAACATACTCAGCCTCCGTGGTAGACTGGGCGACACTAGACTGCTTGCGAGAAGACCACGATACAAGAGAAGAACCAATAAACTGACAAGTCCTAGAAGTGGACTTGCGATCAATACGGCAACCAGCAAAATCGGCATCAGAATAACTGCAAAGGGAGAGGGTGGAGGAAGCAGAATACCAAATCCCAAATTTTGGAGTGAAGCATAAGTACCTCATAATGCGCTTGACCGCTTGACGGTGAGAAGTGCGCGGCGACGACTGAAATCGCGCGCACAGACACACCGCGAACTGGATGTCCGGGCTTGTCGCGGTCAGGTACAGCAGGGACCCGATCATACTCTGGTACTCCTTCTGGTCCACAGCTTCTCCATCCACATCCGCATCCAGGGCCGCCGTGGTCGGCATGGGTGTTGGAAGAGGCTTGGCCTCACCCATGTCGAACTTCTTCAGGATGTCCTTAGTGTACTTGCCCTGGTGCACGAACGTCCCCTCTCGAGATTGCTTGATTTGCAACCCGAGGAAAAACGTCAACTCGCCCATCATTCTCATCTCAAACTCCCTGCTCATAGTGTCTGCAAACTTGGCAACCAAAGCGTGAAAAGAACCACTGAAAGTGATATCATCCACGTAAATCTGGACCAAGAGAGTGTCATTGCCTTGCCTGAGGAGAAAGAGCGTTTTATCCACACATCCCATTTTAAAACCCTAAGCAAGCAAAAAGGTTTTCAACCTATCATACCAGGCTCTAGGGGCTTGTTTCAAACCATATAAAGCTTTGTGAAGTTTTAAAAACATGGTTTGGAAACTTGGGATTTTTGAAACCGGGGGGCTGTCTCACATACACTTCCTCTTCTATGTAGCCGTTTAAGAAGGCACTCTTGACATCCATTTGAAAAAGTTTAAACCCTTTGGATGCAGCAAAAGCTAAGAGTATCCTAATTGCCTCCAAACGAGCTACAGGAGCAAAAGTCTCCTCATAGTCTATCCCCTCCTTCTGACTATACCCCTGGGATACTAGTCTGGCCTTGTTTCTCACAACATGACCATCCTCTACTTGTTTGTTTTTGAAAACCCATTTTGTCCCAATAGGGTGACACTCAGGAGGAGGAGGAACAAGAACCCAAACCCAATTTCTTTCAAAATTTTCAAGCTCCTCATGCATGGCATTGACCCAATCTGGATCAGATAAAGCGTGTCCAACATCTCGGGGTTCAAAATCAGCAACAAATGCAGAATGAGCAAAGTGAGAGATTTGTTGTGACCTTGACCGAGTGACACGTTCGCCGATGCTGCTGATCATCTGTTGAGGCGGGTGTTGGCGCTGGATGTGTCGTGGCGCCTCCCGAACTGACGTGACCTCCCCCACAATAGCAGCTGGTGCCTCCTTGGGTACAAAAGGTACCGCTCGAGGTTGCGGATCCCATAGCTCCCAAGTTGTCGAAGAAGAAGGATCGGGGCCGTGAGTGGTAGTAGAGGCCGCTCTTTGCGGCACAACAGGTGGAGGAGGTGCTGGGTCATCCATCCCTTCAGCACCCTCTTCCTCTTCATCAAAAAGAGGCTCGACAACCTCATGAACACCTACACGCTCAAAACGAGAAGAAGGACAAACCATGGTCTCGTCGAAGGTGACATCGGATGTCTCCATGACTCGATTAGTATCAAGGTTAAGTACATGATATGCGCGAGTATGAGTGCCATAACCCAAAAATACACCGTCAGAAGAACGAGACTCAAACTTGTCCAAGTTGCCCTTTTTGAGTATAAAACAATGGCAACCGAAGACTCTAAAGTAACTCACTTTGGGCTGTTTTCCAAAATGCAACTCATAAGAAGTCTTTTTCAAGAAAGCTCGGAGAAAAATGCGATTGGAAATGTAGCATGCAGTGCTCATAGCTTCGGCCCAATATCGCCTAGGAGTCCTATGCTCATCGAGCATCGTCCTGGCCATCTCTACAAGGGTTCGATTCTTCCTCTCTACAACACCTTTTTGTGGCGGTTTGTAGGGGGAAGAAAATTGATGCTCTAACCCCAAAGAGTTACAAAACTTCTCAAAATCCGAATTCTTGAACTTGGAACCGTTATCACTTCTAATAGCTCGCATTGAGTTCAAAGGGAACTCATTCTGAAGACGCAAAATCAGATTGCGAGCAAAAGAGAAAGTCTCAGTTTTCTCAGCTAAAAAGAAAACCCATGAATATCTCGAAAAGTCATCAACAACAACAAGCACATACCACTTCCCCCCAACCGAGCTCACCAGAGCCGGTCCAACAAGGTCCATGTGCAAAAGCTCTCCAGGGCGCTTGGTCATGACCTGAGTCACTGGATGGTGGGGAGCGGCAACCATCTTCCCATGTCTACAAGAATGGCAAACAAGATCCTTCTCCAAGGATAACTTGGGCAATCCTCGGATTAGGCCAACTGAGCTAAGCCTTGCAAGCAAGTCGAAGCTCAAATGTCCAAGTCTCATATGCCACTTCCAAAGATCAGAGGAGGAAGGTCCAGCCACAAGACAACGCGAAGTGCCAAAAGACTCCAAGAAGTTCGCACGAAAGACTTTCCCAAAGGGCGAAATCAAACAAACAAGATTGCCCTGAGGATCCAAAATACGACTGAGATTTGGCTTAAAACGAATCTCATAGTCATCATCAAAGAGTTGCGAAACAGAAAGAAGGTTAAAATGCAAGTTAGAAACAAGAGCAACATCGCGCAACACAAAGTGCTCATTAACTCACACCGACCCATGAGACAACACCTTACCTTTGCTATTGTCGCCGAAGGTGATAAACTCCTTTCCGGCAACAGGACTAAGACTGGAGAACCATTGGACATTTCCGGTCATGTGTCTCGAACAACCGGAATCCACCAACCAAACGTTCTCCAATTGTTTTACCTACATCAATAAAAAGACATAGGGTGAGCATACGGTCCAACACTGGGGTTAGTGAAGTAGGGAGAATACCAGTGTTGGGCCGGCTGCTCAAAAGAACGGTTAGCAGAAAAACAATTCCTAGCACGTCTACGGGAAGAGTGATCACCACGTAGAGGAAAACGTGGTCCGCTAAGGGAGGAGCGTCCATCGCGATACTCAAAACGCGGTGGTGGAAAACGCATAACTACAAAGCCACCGCCACGGGGTCCATAGCCCACAACAGCAGGCTCCCGTCGGGCACGACCTCCTTGCGGCCTAGGCCTAGGAACTTAAGGTTTTGGACCTCTAGGCCTAGCAGCACGCCTCTGAACATTCAGCACATGTACATCATGGAAAGGATGGTACATGTCCGTGTTGTTCATCTCCTTTGCATGGCGCGCCTCTCTCTTGTGCCGAAAGCAAAACTCACTCAAGTGTCCATCTCTCCCACAGTGCTCACAATGGTACCTCACCGCTCTCAAAGGGGGTTGTTGGTACTCACGGTTGTGGGTGTGGATCACTTTGCCCTTCTGTGGCATAAGCTCCTCTTGGATGGGTGGCATGGTGTCTAGCTTGTTTTTGAGGTGGTTTGGTTTTGGAGCCCATGATTGTTTCTTGGGTGGAGCTCTCGGAGGTTCCACAAATACACCATCCTTGGTGTTAGGCTTTAGAGGCTCTCTGGGTGGAATCTTGGTAAGCTTGGGAGTAGTGGTGGAGTTGGGCTTCTCACACGGGTTCAGACCACTCGACTCTCCAATCTTCCCAAAAGATGAAACATCAACACCCTGAGCAAAGCCTACATCGGGACCTCCAGCAGCACGCTTGAACTGGGAGATCATCATCCCAAGCTGCGGCTCACCACTCGACACCCATGACAAGATGGTCCGAAGGTATGTGTTTTCCTTCTCGGTTTGCATCTTGTCATGCTTCACATTCGCAATCTCCATCTCCAAACCCTCGCAAAGAACGCACCTAGACACACAAGTGCTATCCGAGTTGGCCTTTTCAAGAGACACAATCTTGGCATTCTTCTCTGCCAACTCAGATTGCAAGCCCGCACATGACTTGCACGCACCAAGCACCGAAGATCTAGCTCTCAGCTCATCCACCTCTCCTACCAGCACAACATACTTGCCTCTCAAAGTGAGAAGGTCAGTCATGTGTGTGGTGCACATCTCGCACTCAGCCTCCTCAGAAACAACTACGGTGGACTTGGCAAACTCAAGCTCCTTCACCGTATCCTCCCACTTCTGCCTAAACTCCTTCCGCTCTCTAGCAGTGCGCCTAAGCAACTTATCTTGACTAAGAAGGGTGGCAGTAAGCTTCTCGACCTCAGCAGAAAGCTCATCGGGGGTCAGAGATACCTGGGAGGTGTCGTCGTCGTCGTCGTCGTTCCGGGGATCTCCTCCAGCTCGCCGTCGACCACCTTGCCAAGGGCCATGGTGCAGAAGCCCTCATTGTCAGCGAAGAAGCAGAGGCCGTTGAGCTTGTCCTCGATCCTCTTCTTCTTCTCAGACTCGTCATCGCTTGAGGAAGTGGAGTCGTCATCCAAGTCGTCGACGTCGCTGAGCGTGGCGAAGAATGCACGCTGCTTAGCTTGGGCTTTCTCCAAGTACTTGGTCTTGATGTACTCCTCGTTGAAGCCGTCCTTCCGCTTGTGCTTCGCGGGGACGTACTTCTCCTTGCGCTTGTCGGAGTCGTACTTGTGCCCATGATCCGCCTTGCCAAAGGTCTGCTTGTTCTTCTTCGGGCAATTAGCGATGAAGTGGTTGGGGTCGTCGCACTCAAAACATCCCGAGCGTCCTCCTCCGCGGCGACGGTTCATGCGGTTGTTTTGGAACCGCGAGAACCGGTTGGCGAGCAATGCCAACTCGTCATCCCCCATGAACTCCAGCTGCTCCTTTGTGACAGAAAGAAGAGAGGAAAGTGCAAATCCTCTAGAGGTGTTAGCAGAAGAGCCAGAAAGCAAAGTCATCGACGGGCCAGACGGATTCTCATAAGAAGCCCTCGCCATGGCATCGATCTCACTGGACTTGAGCTTACTGAAGAGCTCGTCGCACGTGAGGGTCTCATAGTTAGGTGATTTGATGATCGCCTGAACTTTGGAATCCCACACCGACCGATCAAGGGTATGTAAAAGCTTCAAAGCCCTCTCATGATCGTCGAAAGGCAACAGCTC
Organism: Coix lacryma-jobi var. lacryma-jobi; assembly: GCA_009763385.1. Lineage (NCBI taxonomy): Eukaryota > Viridiplantae > Streptophyta > Magnoliopsida > Poales > Poaceae > Coix > Coix lacryma-jobi. Next base: position 116,219,750 of record CM019825.1, on the reverse strand, counting down.
CTTGTTAGCCCTCATCCTGTTGACAATCACCTGAAAGCGAGCGAATAAACTTTCTATGCTCTCGCCAGGCATATGTCAAAAGTTCTCATACTCTCGCTTGAACGACTCGTAGAGACGGGTTTTGACTTGAGTGGTTCCCTCATGGAAACGCATGAGGGTAGCCCAAATCTCCCGAGACGTAGCGAGGTGAGAAACGCGATCAAACTCACTCATGCTCAAGCATGAGAAAAGAGCATTACGGGCTCGGATATTGGCATCGTGCTCATCGATCTGATGCTGAGTAGCACGAGCAGCCAAGACCACGTAATCGGCAGAGTTGCAAATATCCTAGATGGAACCACCCAAACTCTGCAGATAGGCCGACATGCGTATCTTCCAATACGCATAGTTCGTCCCATCGAAAAACAGCGGTTTGCCCACGCCGCGATACATGTCACCTTCGGTGGATCTGGAACTGGCTAAGGTGGAAGATCCTTAACCTACGCTGATACCAATTGAAGTACCGAAAGTGCTACCAGAAAGCGACTAGAGGGGGGGGGGGTGAATGGGAGCTTCAAATTTCTTTTCAGAAACTTGTCACCACTGTCCCGAGAATCAACCCCAAAGACAAACCTAGAGCTTGTGAATGTCCACGACCCTAGATGTAGGGTGGATGCTTCCGAGAAGCACAACGAGACACTACACAACTCTGGAAACCCAATGCAAAAGACGGAAACCAAAACTGACAACGGACGAACAAACCGTGCTCATGAGATTAGGGACAAATTCCTTCGGTGGAAAGATGCGCCTCACGACCTAGAACAACTTGGTTCAAACGGATTTGCAAAAGATGAACCGAGTAGGGAGATCGATCAACGGGAAAATTGTGGAGAAAAAGCAAAAACGCGAAGAACAACTCCAAAACGCGAATCACAGCCACAAATTGCAACCGTGTGGCTACCACACGCTACAACAGTGAGATTACGGTCTCACTTCCTCAAAATCTCACAAACACAGAGGTATGATTCTCTTCTATGTGGATCTCAGTTCACTACAGCAGGGGAGTAGGAGAGCAGGAAAACCTAGAAGGCAAAATAGCAAATGACTGAGATAGAAATGGGAGGAGGGTGTCTCCCTCTACTTATCCTAATTCTAATTCCTACTCTACCCCTCACTAATTACAGAGCGAGCCAGCTAAACCCTAGGGTTATTCTAGACCAACTCGAAGATGCTGGTGATCCGACGGCCACGCCCGAACAACTGGTAGCGTTGCCTCGACGCAACCTCACCGATTGCCGCCACGTGCCGCCACCGCTCCGCTTGTCCTTTTCCCGGACTTCGCCCCCGGTTTTGAGGCCCAAACCGGGAAACCAGCCTTCACGACCAACTCCCAGTTTTGAGGCCCAAACCGGGAAACGAGCTGTCCATCGCCTGAGTTTTGTGGTCCAAACTCAGAAACCCGCAGCACCTAGGTTTTGAGGCCCAAACCTGGAAACCGTCCTCAGCCCGAGTTTTGTGGCCCAAACTCAGAAACCATCAGCGCCCAGGTTTTGAGGCCCAAACCTAGAAACCGTCCACTCAGTGGTTTTTCTGTGGCTCAACCACCAAACCGAGCCGTAGAGGGGATGCACCGCCGGTGCACCCCGTCCACCGACACGTGTCCCCAGGTCCTCGACCCAAGCAACACTGTGCCCGCAAGTCTTCGCTTGTCGCTGTCCCAGGCTGCCAGCCACCACAGCTGATCCTCGGGCCACCGATCCCTCAGTCCAAGCCTCACGTCCTCCCTTCGCCACTCTCGGTCCATCGGCACGACACGTCTCTACTTGACCTTCACCTCGCCTTTGATCACTGTATCCGTGCTCGACACCTCCACAACACAAGCCAAAGAACATGCGCATTATCCCAGTTGACAATCACTCATCACTCAGAGACTCAGCATACACCCATGTATCCGCAGTTAGTCACATAATAAGCATAAGGTGAACTCTCAACAAAAAGGAGATCTACCTAGGAATGATACCGCAAGGAGATCTGAACTCAAACTAGTCAAAACTACCATGCAACAGGATAAAGCACTGTATAGCAAAATGCAGCCTAAAGACATGATCAACCCAAACACAGCCTAAACCTCAACACATGCTACAATGCAAGATAATGATAGCAATATATCCAGAAGCATGTAACATGATGAAAGTGAGGAAGGACTAGTGCTCAACCTAAACATGTGAACAGGGTACATGTAGCTACACAAAACTAGCACCTGAAAAGTGATACCTAACGAACATCATACCTCTACAAGTAAAGCTCTTGGTGAAGAATGGTAAAGCATGGCATAATGTTCATGACGATCACAAACTAGCATGAAAAGTGGAATAACCACCAAAGCTGTACACAAGGCTAGCATGACATGATATACAAGAAAATGTACATGCAAGAACAATACAAGTGAGCGCATGAAGAACCATCTCATACCACAAGACATAAATCATGGATGTACAGGGTATGAGTGTATAGGAAAGCTCACCGAGTAGCAAAAGCCTCTTTGGAGGCAAATCTAAGCAAGGTGTAGAGAACCATCAAAATGACAACTCGAGGAGAAGAACGAGTTGTACCACGGGAAAAGAGGCAAACATCTTCCAAGGTTTTTGCAGAAGAACCAATAGAAGCACCATGAGAAGCATGACGTGGACCAAGAGAAGTAGCACTAGAGGCATGTCCGCGATCATGACCTAACCCACTAGAAAAGGAGTCATATAACCCATCAACAAAGAGAGGCTTCTTACTAGGAGCACAAGCATTCATGCCATGAGAAGGGCTATGAACCACCAACTTCCTAGAAGAGCGAGCTTGGCGCAAGCGTTTGGCCCGATAGCAAAAGCTTTCTTGATGCCCATCTTTCTCACAAAAAGAGCAATGGTTCAAAGGCCTATTGGAAGGCACACCATTCTCCGACAAGTGAGAAGTCCCTTGGGACTTAGAACAAGTAGCATTAACATTCAACTTGGTGCCAACACTAGGAGCACACGTGCCATGGAAAGGCTACGTGGCTTCCTAAAAGCCTTAGCTCGAATACGTCGCTCGTGTTTGAAACGACGGAAACAAAAATCGAATGAGTGTCCATCCTTCTTGCAAAAGGTGTAATGGAAAACCGGATTGGGAGCATGAGTCCCAAAAATGTGAGAAGCACCCTTGTCAAGAGAAGTCCCTTGGACATCACTCGAAGAACCAACAAGGTTAGGAGTAGCTATGAAAGAGCTATCCAAAACCTTGGCACAAGTGCTATCGTCAAAAGACTCACGCGCATTACAAGAACTCAACTCCGGTTGCAAAGATGCAGACTTGGAAACACCAACATCGGAGTTGCAAGAAATGGGTGAATCAAACGACTTAGCACAAAGACTCTTGCATATTTTGACTAAAACCTCATTCTCAAACATGAGGCGATCACAAGTACCACAAGGAGCATTTTTCAGATTTTCCATCTCTCTAATGCACTCGGCATATGTGGTACGCAAGAGTTCAAATTCTTTCTCAAGGTTGGCACTCATATCATTGTGCTCAACCAACTTGGCGCTCATATCATCGCGCTCTTGTTTCAAAACCAAAACTTCTTTTTCCAAATCAATGCATGATGTGCACATGAAATTGGTGGAAGAAACATCACCATTCACATCAAGCAATGAATCATGATTAGCACAAGAAGTAAGGCAATCATTTTTATTCAAAGAGCATGAGCTACAAGGCCTAGCATTTATCTCATCAATTTCAGCCCTAGCATGCTCAAGTTCATCTACACATGTGGTGTGAGTCAATTTTAATTTGTTAATTTCAGCAAGCAAAGACTCACAAGAACCACATGGTAAAGAAGCTTTTGACCTAAGCAAGGCTATTTTAGATTTAGCATAAACAAGGTCCTTGCGCAAGTCAAAGCAAACAAGACATGGTATGGAAGCATTTGATTTCAACATTTCATTTTCAGATTTTAAGCTAGCAAGAGAAAAGCATAGCTCATCATTCTTCCTAACCATGTCACTACAAGAGGTGCAATGTAAAGATGCACTAGACTTCCAATGAAAAAGGCCACATTTTAACCTAGCAATAGAGCATTTCAACTTCTTGATCTTTCTATGCAAGGTATCACAAAGCTCATCATATCTAATGTTATCATCACAACAAGCTTCAAATCGTTGGGACAAAATCCCAAGACTAGCGAGAAGTGTACCTTTCTTGGCCTTGCCATGTTCACATATACGATCCTCCGTTGAATGCTCATCATCTCCTAAGAAGTCCAGCAAAGCATCCACCTCACGTTCCGCCTCAAGAGCCGCACTCTTCCTTCTAGCCAGAATGTCATCCTCGATTGCATGTCCAAGACTCAAACCCAAAGACAAAGACACACTGGAAGAAGAACTTAGTGCCATTTCCAAAAGCACCGTTAGTGTTAGCCAAAACACAAGCTCCGCACCTCGACAAGCAAAGTCAGAAACACAACCGCTCTCAAAAAGGTCGCCTTCACGGATCCAGAACTGGTTAAGGTAGAGAGATCCTTAACTGGCTCTGATACCAATTGAAGGACCAAAAATGCTAAAGCAAGGCGACCAAAGGGGGGGGGGGGGTGAATGGGAGCCTAAAAATTTCTTCTGAAATTCCGACCTCTGTCCCAACAAAATCAACCCCTAAGAGCAAAGCTGACACACGTGATGTCCACAACCCAAGAGAATGGGTGGATGTTCCCTAGGAACACAGCGGGACACCACAGAAGCTCCCTCGCCCAAATCCACGCAAGTCAACTAGTGACAGGATGGACTTTGGGTAACCTCAACCTCCCCCGAGCAACGTGAGGGGGATTCAAGCTATCTCACAAAGCGTGAAGCCTGATTTCTGTAGAGCACGAAGTCGGGAATCCAACGCAAAAAGTGGATCTCAAATCAGAGCTTGAACGCAAAAGATACGGACGAAAACGCGCGTGGTCTGCACTGACCGGACAGTGACCAGCGTCCGATCAGTAGGGATCGGACGCGTCCGGTCAGTCAAAACTGTCTCTGGATCTTCTCTGTTCGTGACCGGACTCTGTACTAGAGAGCGTTCGGTCAAGTGAACAGTGCATCCGATCACAGCATAGCCACGGTGAACAGTGCTACCTGTGCGTCCGGTCACGTTGGCCAAGTGCGCCCGGTCACTGAAAACGGTCTCTGGAACTGACCGGACTCTAGACCAAGTGCGTCCGGTCGATTCCCAGTCAGCGTCCGGTCACCACGCGCGAACTGGACAGCGCTGGTGTTCAACGACCGGACTCTGACTCGGTGCGTCCGGTCGCTATGAGGCAGCGTCCGGTCGCCCCGAGCAGCCCTCTGTTCGTCCACCAAATCGACCCGATCTCCCTCAAATCAAGAGCACTAGGGCTCAAATTTCGTGTGAGGGATCACAAGGATGTTAGTGAGCTACTCCTAGGAGATCATGGCTCGAACCTAACTCCAAATCGGTGAATCGAAGAAAACGGTGAAGAACGGGCAAGAACTCGATCCCAAAACTAAATCCGCCCAATCTGTGAGTTCGTGAGGTATTAGAGAAATTCCTTCAGTAGAAAGAAGACTCTCACGAAGCTACACAAGATGGTTCAAATGGATTTGCGAATCTTCCCTCGAAACAAGAATTCTCATGAAGATCGAAAGAGGGGGAAACGTGCAAACGCGAAGAACGAAATCGCAAGACAAATCAAAGCACGAATTTGATCCTTGGATTCAGAGGAATGGATGATTGATTAAGCACTCGGTGTCGGGCTACAAGCCACTCCTAGCAACACAAAGCTTGGATGGCGAAAAGCTCAAGAACAAGAGCCGGTCTCTCCTCTAACCCTAGCCTCCTCTCACCTAAATAAAGTGAGAGTGACACCTCCAAGGATAGGCTGCCCTAACCAGCCCCCTTCATATAAATAGGCGCATGTCCGAAGACCAAAATGCCCTCACATGAAGCACTCAACCAAAATACCCCCTAGGGGTAAAACCGTCCAGACTTGACAGTTTCCATCTGATGGCCACGCGCCTTCTCATCCTTCGCTTCGCCTCGACGCAAGCTCTAGGATGCCGCCACCGTCGACCACTGCGCCTTCTCGTGGATAGCTTCGCTGCCGCGCCAGCCTCTCCACGCCGCCACGCGTCGACCGTTCCGCATAGGAACCTCCGCCCGGTTTTGAGGCCCAAACCGGTAAACCTGCCAGCCCAGGTTTTGAGGCCCAAACCTAGCAAACCGTCCACCCCGAGTTTTGAGGCCCAAACTCGGAAACCCGCCAGCCCAGGTTTTGAGGCCCAAACCTGGAAACTATCCATCCCGAGTTTTTTGGCCCAAACTCGGAAACCGGCGACCCCGTGTTTTGAGGCTCAAACTCAAAAACCGTCGAGGGTAGCTTTTTGAGGCTCAGCTACCGAACCCGCATCGTAGACGGGATGTTGTTCACACACCCCGACCACCGGCGCCGATGCCGATGCATGTCTAGCCTCCACGCCGGGCACAACGCCTTTGCCTTCCTTCTTGACTCGGCCGGTGGCACTTGCGCCGCACGCAAGCCCGTGTCCGACCTCCCGCCAAGTGCCACGACGCCATCGTCTTCCTCCCGACTCGGCCGATGCATCACACATCCCCATGTGCTCTTGCTCGCCGATGCCACGTGCCAGCTACCACAGCTGGTCCTCTGGCCCTCTGGTCCGTCGGTCCAAGCCTCATGTCCGCCCTTCACCGCTCTGGGTACATCGGCATGGCACGTCCGCCGCACGGCACGCCCATCCTTCACCGCTCCCGGTCCATCGGCACGACACGTCTCTACTTGACCTTCACCTCGCCATCGACCACTGTATCCGAGCTCCACACCTGCACATCAACATAGCCAAGAGACACATGTCGCACACGCACACCAACACAAGTAACACACCACAACTCAACGCCACCGGTTAGTCATAAACATTAAGCACATAGCGAGATATGGACTCAACCGGGTAAAAGCCTCAAACCTTCCTCATCAATGTCAATCATTCATCATATATGTTCTCATCTTTATGAGCATCCTCCTCCTTTTCTCTATCTTGATAGACATGCTCCATAGGAGGATCCTTAGACAATTCCCCTTGCTTAATAGGATCAATCGACCTTTGCTTTAGCTAGAAAGATTCTACCTGCCCCCCAGTTTCTTCCGGAATTGTGATAACTTTGTTGTCCTCTAGAATATCTCCAATTTGCAATTCATGAACAACAACCTTATTTTCACTTGAGGGCTCCATATCTCTCTCTTGGGCATTCGAGACTCGAGCTTTGAGTGAATCGGCTAAGGCAAGCCGATTCGAAACTTGCTTGCCATCAAGACCAATTGAATCCAATTGGTCCATTTGTTGAGCTTTAAGAAATTTCAATCGTCCTTTATCAATGGCCGATTGGATCACTCGACGAAACACATTGCAATCAGAAGTATTATGATCAAAAGAATTGTGCCACTTGCAATATGTAAGCTCTTCTAAGTTTTGAATAGATGGCAAAACATTGTGATCAATGATTCTAATAAAATTATTCTTTAACAAGATATCAAAGACATGATCACAAAAAGTAAAGTCGAAGGTGTACTTTGATTTCTTCAGCCGATTCTTTTGTGGAGCCGGCTTTAAAGCTAGGCAAATGAAGGGATCAAATTTAATATCAATCCATTCGGCCATACCTTTGTAACTGCTTCTGGGAAACTTTATCTTTGACAAAGTACTACTACTGATCTTGCCAAATGGCACAATATGTTGGCCGATTGAATCTGAATTTGTTTTAACATTACCAAAAATGCTATTCTCAATTGGTCTTTTATAACTACTAGCACAGATATCTCTAATAGACGCAGAAAGTGAAATTGTATGACCAGATTGAAACTTAAGCAAAATACTCATATTTGGTACCTTTTTGATCATGTCGGAGAAGCGTAGGTTCTTGGTTTGAATGATGTTGTCCTTCATCTCCAGAGAACAATCAACAATAGGTGTTGAATCACCCAAAAGCGCTTCGGTAGTTGCCGGAACAGAGGAAATTGGTTTAGCCGATCGGAAGTCGGCTCGACCGACTTGGGCACTAACAGGTAAGGTAGCAACAAGGGGAGTCGCCTTAGAATTTGACTTAGAAGTCGACCTAGCTGACTATGGGCAGGTAGTAATCGGCTCAGCTGACTTTAAAATCGACTTAGCCGATTTTGGGCAGGCAAGCGGTTCTTCTTTCTCGCTTGCAGGGATTTGATCTCCATCAATGATGCGGTAATCACTGGATAAATGTATAACCCCTTTAGCTCTTGAAAAATCAAGTCTAGTCGTTTTCTGGCGCTTTTCATGCTTTTTTGTAGCAAGACTTGCCTTTTGAGTTGCGATTGGTTCGGAATGGATATTATGTTGTTCGGCTCTGGTAGCCGAACCTTCGCTTACATCTGAACTGACCTTTTCTTTTATGCCCATCAACAATGCCCTTTTAGCCGATGACTCAGTAATAATCAGCCTTTTGTCATTGGTCTTTCCAAAGTATTCATAGAATAACTCCTCTAATCTAGACCATGACCAAACAATACATTCGGGTGAAGATGTAAACCATGCAAATGCAATACCAGTGAGAGATAAAGGAAAATTTCGCACTTTCATATAGTCCTCTTTACCGGCAAAAACCAATTGTGAGAGATAAATATTAATGTGTTCGACAGCGGTCTTATCATCTTCACCACTAAATTCATAAAAATCAGGTACCCACCAACCATCAGGATCTTCCAAGTAATGCTCTAGCAGGTGTAAGCGAAGGTTCGGATCACACACCAGCTAGGGTTTTAGACGCCCGGGTCACCACAGACCGAAGAACGCAGCGAGGAGGTCACACTTACGCGGTGAAGGACGGCTAGGTTTACAAGCAAACTAGCAAAGGATAGCTATCGCACTTACGTGGCGAAGAACGACTAGTTTTCGGGCAAACTAGCAAAGGAACTGTCGAAGCTCTTGCCCAGGAGGGACCCCGTCAGGGCATGGACGTCGCCGGGTTGCCCTAGGTCGGCCGACGAGCCTAGGGCGCCATCCTTGGTCATCGGATCAAGGGATGAACAGCATGAGGTTGGAGAAGAGGGTAAAAGGGTTGTAGTAGATTGATTTGACGATTGGATAGATGGGGTCTCAATCGGCCGTCACCCTTTATATTTATAGGGCGGCTGGTCTTTCCGTAATCGAATAGGACTCCCGACCGAATAAAACTCCAAACAGACTTGTTTATTCGGTTATGGCATGTACATACAATTTCCATCTTGTACGTATATGCAGGTTCAATGGAGCTAGTCTCTATTGCTGTCTTGCCGCCTCCGACCAGTTTTACCTGGTCGGAAGTCTCTCAAGAGACCTGGTCGGAAGTCTCTCAAGAGGTCTCAGCCATCTTGACGACAGAAACTTGATGGTGGAGTCCATTATATGCTTGAGACATTTTTGAGTGTCAACAGTATGGAGAGTGCTACCTCTTTCAGGAAGATTGGTGAGTCTAGTGGTCTTAAGCCGAGTGAGAAAGCCAACTCCATCACTACTCCCAAACTAACCAAGATTCCACCCAAAGAGCCTCTCAAGCCTAACACCAAAGATGGAGTGTTTGTGGAACCTCCAAGAGCTCCACCCAAGAAACAAACATGGGCTCCAAAACCAAACCACTTGAGGAACAAGCTAGATACCATGCCACCAATCCATGAGGAGCTCATGCCACAAAAGAACCAAGTGATCCACACCCAATACCATGAGTACCAACAACCCCCTATGAGAGCGGTGAGGTACCATTGTGAGCATGTGGGAGAGATGGACACTTGAGGGAGTTTTGCTTTCGGTGCAAGAGAGAGGAGCGTCGTGCAAAGGAGATGAACAACACGGACATGTACCATCCTTTCCATGATGTACATGTGCCGAATGTTCAAAGGAGGATTGCTAGGCCTAGAGGTCCAATGCCTCAAGGTCCTAGGCCATAAGGAGGTTTTGCCCGACGGGATCCTAGTTTTGTAGGCTATGGACCCTGTGGTGGTGGCTTTGTTGTTGAGCGTTACCCTCCACCATGTTTTGGCTATCGCGGTGAGCGCTCTCCTCTTAGCGGACCACATTTTCCTGTGCGTGGTGATCGCTTTGCCCGTAGGTATGCTAGGAATGGTTTTTCTACTAACCGTTCTTTTGAACAGCCGGGACAACACTGGTATACTTCCCATTTTACTCACCCAGTGTTGGACCATATGCTCACCCTGTGTCTTTTTATTGATGTAGGTAACTCGATTGGAGAACGTTTGGTTGGTGGATTCCGGATGCTCAAGGCATATGACCAGAAACTCCAAGTGGTTCTCCAGTCTTAGTCCAGTCACCGACAAGGAGTTTGTCACCTTCGGTGACAATAGCAAAGGTAAAATGCTATCCTGTGGTTCTGTGCGAGCTAATGAGCATTTCGTGTTGCGTGATGTTGCTCTTGTTTCAAACTTGCATTTTAACCTTCTCTCTGTTTCTCAACTTTTTGAGGATGACTATGAGATTCATTTTAAGCCGAATCTCAGTCGTATTTTGGATCCTCAGGGAAATGTTGTATGTTTGATTTCGCCCTTTGGAAAAGTCTTTCGTGCGAATTTCTTGGAGTCCTTTGGCATTTCTCGTTGTCTTTTGGCTGGATCCTCCTCTGATCTTTGGAAGTGGCATAGGAGACTTGGTCACTTGAGCTTCGACCTGCTTGCAAGGCTTAGTTCACTTCGCTTAATCCGAGGATTGCCTAAGTTACACATGGAGAAGGATCTTGTTTGCCATTCTTGTAGACATGGGAAAATGGTTGCTGCTCCCCACCATCTTGTGAATCAAGTTATGACCAAGCGCCCTGAAGAGCTTTTGCATATGGACCTTGTAGGTCCGGCTCGGGTGAGCTCGGTTGGTGGGAAGTGGTATGTGCTTGTTGTTGTTGATGACTTCTCGAGATATTCATGGGTTTTCTTTCTAGCTGAGAAAACTGAGACTTTCTCTTTCACTCGCAATTTGATTTTGCGTCTTCAGAATGAGTTCCCTTAGAACTCGATGAGAGCTATTCGTAGTGATAATGGTACCGAGTTTAAGAACTCGGACTTTGAAAAGTTTTGTAACTCTTTGAGTTTAGAGCATCAGTTTTCTTCCCCCTACACATCGCCACAAAATGGTGTTGTAGAGAGGAAAAATCGGACCCTTGTTGAGATGACTAGGGTGATGCTCGATGAGCATAGGACTCCTAGGCGGTATTGGGCCGTGGCTATAAACACTGCATGCTATATTTCCAATCGCATTTTTTTCGTGCTTTCTTGAAGAAGACCTCTTATGAGTTGCGATTTGGGAGGCAACCCAAAGTGAGTTATTTTAGAGTTTTTGGTTGCCATTGTTTTATACTCAAAAAGGGCAACTTGGACAAGTTTAAGTCTCGCTCTTCTGATGGTGTCTTTTTGGGTTATGGTAGTCATACTCGTGCATATCGTGTACTTAACCTTGACACTAACCGAGTCATGGAGACATCCGATGTCACGTTCGACGAGACCATGCATTGTCCTTCTTCTAGATTTGAGCGTGCAGGTGATCACGAGGTTGGTGAACCTCTTTTTGTTGATGAGGAAGATGGAGCTGAACAAATAGATGATCCAGATCTTCCTCCACCTGCTGTTCCTTTGGGATCGACTTCGACCACGACTGCTCGCGGCCCCGACCCATCTTCTTCCACTACATGGGGGCCGATCGATCCACTACCTCGGGGTTTGCTAGTGATACCTGAGGAGGCACCAGCTACTGTTGAGGGGGAGGTCACTTCAGCTAGGGAGGCGCCATGACACATCCAGCGCCAACACCCTCCTCAACAGATGATCGACAACATCAACGAACGTGTCACTCAGTCAAGGTCACAACAAATCTCTCACTTTGCTCATTCTGCATTTGTTGCTGATTTTGAACCCCGAGATGTTGGATATTCTTTATCTGATCCGGATTGGGTCAATGCCATGCATGAGGAGTTAGAAAATTTTGAGAGAAATCGGGTTTGGGTTCTAATTCCACCTCCTCCTGAGTGTAATCCTATTGGGACAAAACGGGTTTTCAAAAACAAACAAGGAGAGAATGGCCACATTGTGAAAAACATGGCCAAACCTGTAGCCCAGGGGTATAGTCAGAAGGAGGGGATAGACTATGAGGAGACTTTTGCTCCCGTAGCCCGTTTGGAGGCAATTAGGATCCTCTTGGCTTTTGATGCATCCAAAGGGTTTAAACTTTTTCAAATGGATGTCAAGAGTGCCTTCCTAAATGGCTACATAGAAGAAGAGGTGTCTCTGAAACAACCCCCCGGTTTTGAAAATCCTAAGTTTCCAAACCATGTTTTTAAACTTAACAAAGCTTTGTATGGTTTGAAACAAGCCCCTAGAGCCTGGTATGATAGGTTGAAAACCTTTTTGCTTGCTAAGGGTTTTAAAATGGGATGTGTGGATAAAACTCTCTTTCTCCTCAAACAAGGCAATGCCACTCTCTTGGTTCAGATTTACGTGGATGATATCATTTTCGGTGGTTCTTCTCATGCTTTGGTTGCCAAGTTTGCAGATACTATGAGCAGGGAATTTGAGATGAGCATGATGGGCAAGTTGACATTCTTTCTCGGGTTGCAAATCAAGCAATCCCGAGAAGGGACGTTTGTGCACTAGGGTAAGTATACAAAGGATATAGTGAAGAAGTTCGATATGGGTGAGGCCAAGCCTCTTCCAACACCCATGTCGACCATGACGGCCCTGGATGCGGATGAGGATGGAGAAGCCATGGACCAGAAGGAGTACTAGAGTATGATCGGATCGCTGCTGTACCTGACGGCGACACGCCCGGACATTTAGTTCACGGTGTGTCTTTGCGCACGATTTTAGTCGTCGCCGCGCACCTCTCACCGTCAGGCGGTCAAGCGCATTATGAGGTACCTTCGTTTCACACCTGAGTTTGGGCTTTGGTATTCTGCTTCTTCCACCCTCTCCCTTTGCGGTTACTCTGATGCTGATTTTGCTAGTTGCCGACTTGATCGCAAGTCCACTTCTGGGACTTCTCAGTTTTTGGGTTCTTCTCTTGTTTCTTGGTCTTCTCGCAAGCAGTCTAGTGTCACCCAGTCTACCACATAGGCTGAGTATGTTGTTGTGGCTAGCTGTTGTTCCCAGTTGTTGTGGATGATGGCCACTTTGCGTGATTTTGGTCTGAGTTTTTCTCGAGTACCCTTGCTTTGTGATAGCACGAGTGCAATTAGCATTGCTAAGAACCCCGTGCTTCATTCTAAGACCAAACACGTAGATGTGCGCTTTTATTTTCTGCGAGACCATTATGAGAAGGGTGATATCGACCTTAGACATGTTGATACTCATCATCAGTTGGCCGATATTTTTACCAAGCCTTTGGACCAATCAACTTTTGCTAGGTTGAGAGGTGAGTCTGGTGTGTGTTTTCCATTTTAGATGTGGGATCACTTTGTTGTATCATATGATGTACAGTCTAGGTTCTTTCATAGCTTTTCTGCATTTGCATATGTATCATACTTGAATTTTGAACTTCATCTATATCCTGTCTAAAGTGATACTATGCTCCGCTTTCACATGCTTTTATGATACTTAGTTTATGCAGTTTAAGCTCTTTATGATCATGTACCTTAACTTGATGAGCTAAATATATTTTTGCAATGATGAACTTGTGTAATAACTAAACCTAAAAATAGTTCACCATTTGCTTTGGCAACTAGTATGAGTAGATTATGTCTTTTCTGAGCTTACTTTGCTATACTAGGTTGCTATGTCTCTAGCTTGGAGTTTAAATCGCTTCCATTATATACTCTGAAATGCTTAAATGCTAAAAATCTAAAATCCGAGCTAAGAGATAAAAGATCGAGGTGGGATTGCACTACAACACCTCACTGTTTCGAGACTGCTTCTCTTTTGAGATGAACTTGAGCAGTGTAGTGTATGACTGAAACCATTGCCTTAAGCTTCTGATAGTCTTCTGACTTAGGCTTCGCATGGTTGAAAAGTAAGGCTTTATGGTGTTTTCAACCCCTCGTAGTCAATTGACATGTATAACTCTTGTGTAACTTGCTTAAATTCAAATAAAATGATGTGCATGTTCTTTGGCTTGTGTTGTGCAGGTGTCGAGGTCGGAGACGGTGATCGAAGGAAAGGTGAAGGTCAATTAGAGACTTGCCGTGCCGATGGACCCGGAGAGGTGAAGGGCGAACGTGAGGCTTGGACTGACGAACCGGTGGCCCGAGGATCAGCCGTGGTGGCTGACAGCCTGGGACAGCGACAAGTGAAGACTTGCGGGTGGACAGGATGCACGGGCGGTGCATCCCTCTACGGCTTCGGTTTGGTGGTAGAGCCCCAGAAAAACCACCGGCTGGATGGTTTCCAGGTTTGGGTCTTAAAACCTGGGTGCTGGCCGGTTTCCGAGTTTGGGCCTCAAAACTCGGGCTGAGGACGGTTTCCAGGTTTGGGCCTCAAAACCTGGGTGATGACGGGTTTCTGAGTTTAGGCCACAAAACTCAGCCTGATGACAGGTTTCCCAGTTTCAGCCTCAAAACCGGGGGGAGGTCCAGGAAAATGTACGGTGGACGAGTAGCGGCACATGGCGGCATCCGGTGAGGTCGCGTAGGAGCGAAGCTACCTGATGAGCGGGCGTGGCCATCGTATCAACATCTACCTAGAGCTGGTCCAGAATAGCCTTAGGGTTTAGCTGGTTCGCTCTATATATCATTAGTGGTAGAGTGGGAATAATGTTTAGGATAACTAGGGGGAGACACCCACCTCCTCATCCATCTCAGTCATTTTTCTATTCTCTACTAGGGTTTCCTGCTTCCCATTCCCTGCTGTAGCTACTGAGATCCGCAGAGACGGCTAATCATACCTCTATGTATTTGGATTTTGAGAAAAATGGAACCGTAATCCCGTTGTCTCCTTGTGGGGACGATTTTCGGCTCGAATTCGTGGTTGTGATTCGCGTTCTTGAGTTGTTCTTCGCGTTCATCTTTTTTCACGTTTTTCCCGTCGCTCGATCTCCCTCTACGTTGCCTCTTTCTCGAATCCGTTTGAATCAACTTGTTCTTTGATGTGAGGAGATCATTTCCACCAAAGGAATTTAATTCAAACCTCACGAACAAGTAGATCGGGTCAATTTGAGTTTCATGGTGATTTTTTTGTTCTTGCACCAATATCTTCGATTTCCCGGAGTTTCAGTTGATTTGAGAGGATGATTTCTTAGGGATAATCTTCCAACTACGTAGATCATCTTCTCCAATTTTGGGAATCAGTGATTTGGTTTTGGATCGGATTTGGGAAGATTTAGGAGAGGGACGAAATTTTTCGTCCTCTCTGCACAGCCGCGGACAGTCCGCCACTGGGGGCGCGGACAGTCCGGGCATCGGGGAGGCAGTCTGAGCAGTGGCTGTGCGCCTCGGTGTTTCGGCTGGAGAAACACCGGTGGACAGTCCGCCGTTATGACTCGCGGATAGTCCAGGAACGTCCAGTGAGGTTTCAGTAGCAGTGCTGTTTTGTGCTTTGGAACGGCGGACACTCCGCCAGGAGCCCGCGGACAGTCCGGCCAAGCCGCGGACAGTCCGGGATAGGGGCTGCGGATAGTCCGGGCCCCTGCTGCTAGTCACTACTTAGTGTGTTCGCTCTCCCGGTTTTTCGGCTTCATTTCCGGACTTCTCGTTTGGTCTTTGAGTTCACCAAGGAACCCCTCTAGTTATCTTTGCCACACGTTGGCATAGGTATTTGGAGAAATCCCGAGCTAGCCTTCCATCTACGCTATGGGGTTAGGTCTTTTGGCTAGAACTCAACTCAGCACGTGTGAGTTTTTGGTTGCTTCTTCTGGTGGTGCCTCGCTGTGATCCTTGGGATCATCCACCCTCTTTCTGAGGGTCGTGGGCATCACATTTGGGTTCGAAGCTTTCGGGGTTGAACTTTGGGACAAAGGCCAGAATTTTGAAAGAAATTTTTAGGCTCTCATTGACCCCCCCAACTGGTCGCCTTGTATAGCATTCTCGGTCCTTCAGCGTCAAAAGTTTTTGCGGATCACATCGGATGTTTCGGTACTCATTTCGTCTATTAAAAATAAACTAATAAAAAATAAATTACATATTCCGCCTAGAAACAATGAGACGAATGGACTATGTAGGGCGTGTTTAATTGGAGCGTGAAAAGTTTTTGCGGGTCACATGTTCCGGTACTCATTTCGTATATTAAAAATAAATTAATAAAAAAACAAATTACATATTCCGCCTAGAAATAGTGAGACAAATTTTCTAAGACTAATTAATCTGCCATTAACACATGTTTACTGTAGCACAACATTGTCAAAACATAAACTTATTAGGTTTAAAAAAATCATCTCACAATTTACACGCAATCTATATAATTAGTTATTTTTTTAGTCTACATTTAGTACTTGATGCATGTGTCCAAACATTCGATGTGATGGGTAAAAAGTTTTTACGGTGAGAACTAAACAGGCCATAGATACAGAGGTTAGGTCCATAAATACAGAGGTGATCTGCTATCCTATTTAACCCTATATTTGCGTGGGGACTCCACCCCAGAGCCACTAGCCACGTCACCCGGAATTGTTTCCATCGTCCGATTTGCAATCCTATGGCCTAGATTTCTTGGATCCGCTTTCGTTCGGAGCTGCTCCTCCTGCTTCTCCTTGCTTTTCTGGTTTTTCCTCAGCTTCTCTTTAACTGCTCCAGCTTCTCGTCATAATCCACTTGAACAAATATATACCAAGGCTTCTGCTTCTCCTTCTCGAAATATCTCATCTCCTCCCGTCCCTTCCTCTCCCTCCGCGACTCCCTCCACGACGCTTTCTCTCTCCCCCCCATCGCTCTCTCCCCCAATCGCTCTCTCCCTCTCCATCTCTCCACCCCGATGCGGGGATGGCTGGCGCAGGCGGCCGCGCTAGCTACGCCTGTGGCTGCCCTCCTCCTCCTCGTCTCTCTCCCTCGCGTTGCAGCGTGCCGTTTGGCACAACGCCACCAGGTCATGTGCGGCGAGGCGATAGTGGCACGTGGCGGCGCGTCCGGGCTGCGCCGCGGTGCCATGCTTGGGCCCCGGCCATGGCGTGGCGCGACCGAGCCTGTCGGCAACAGCCGGCTTGTCTGCCCTTGTGTTGCCTCCTCCGCTCACGAAGTGCTACAGGAAACCCTAGCCGCTTACGCTACAGGACGCCGTTGCCCAGAGCGCCGACTCCACTCCCGCCAACTCAAGACCTGTGAACTTTCAGGTCTGATATTTTAACCTCTTCTTGTGCATAGATTCATTTTAGGCGGCCATGGTGATTTATTTTAGTTTGATTTTTAGAGTCTGGTTTGGGGGAGAATAGGGGCCTCCGCCTCCTTATGTTTCATCTTCCATTTTCTTTCTACCTAGGACATCTCCACTTTGCGGCACAACCGCACGAGCAGGCCCCGGTGGTACTAGTCTCTCTGGTGTGGCTGCTCCCCTCCCGTCGACATAGCCTACTCCTGATGGTTCTCACAACTTTCCGCTGCCGTTAGTCATTTGAGGTCTTGCAAAAAATTGCTTCGTAGTCGGCAGGGTGACAGACAAATTTATTCCATCCGATTTATTAGACATTGATGGTAGCATTGTGTTATTTGTCTACTAATTTTCTACTTGATGCTTCAGGATCTGCTCCAGGTTCTAGAACGCAGGCCTATGGATTGAGGTGCTGTACTGCTGCAAAAGCTAAAACTCCACAAGACATTGAATAGGTATCATGGAAGACAACTTCAAAGAAATCTAGATGGTCGATGAAACTACCAGGTTACTTGGATTGAGTCTTGTGCAGATGTGCTTATTATAGTTGTCTCTTAGATCCATATCTACAGTTCATATCTACAGTTCCTTCATAGTTCAGTATTGTCATCCATACCTGGACCTTCTTCCTGTAATATGATGGGTGCCTTCCAATGCTATTGAAGCATCGTTCTCTACGTGATGAGGATATCTGTTGACCTTTGTTCTTATGTTGTTTGGTCGAAATATGAACTTTGATTACTTTGGAGTATTTTAGAGTTTTGATTTTGCAATGTATGTGCAATAATATGTTTATACGTTCCTATGCTTTAGTTGGTTTATTTATGTGAGATTGAACTGATTTAGAGAAATGGCGTATTTCCATCCTGCTTATTTATGTTTAGGGTATGGTGAATGGAAACTATGTGAAAACTCAACAACTAAATAATGGATTATTCATTGTGCTACAAAAAGTTGCAGAGGCTTCATATTCTAAATCTTATAGTGCAGGGTGCAGTATCACGGTGCAGTATGAGAATGACAACCAAAGAAACCTCCCCAATTCTCCAGGATATGCGGAAAAGCAGCCTCCGTCCTAGGTACTTATGTGCATATTTTTTAGCCACATCTCTCTATGAATTTAGTCTTTCTAACATAATGCAAAAAATATATGCAAACTGAAGGTGTAGGTGCTTCCAACAATGTTGGTCGTCGTTGGTTGTGGACAAGAGCGCCTTAGGGCACATCTAACATCTTCTTACGCACAAAGTCACCAGAGGCACCAGATCTCTCTCTTTCCAAACCTGGGTGTTGGCTGCCTGCAGCTCTGGGCAAATCCAGATTCACGGTTTGTATGTGTCACTGTCTTCCTATTCTTCTTTCCTCTTTTGGTATGTGGCATAGCTCACTCTATCAATCTCCCATCCAATATTCTTGTTATGAGGTTGTACGCAATCTGGCCAGAGCTAGCTATGGTGGTGGCGTGACTGCAATCCAGGGCAATGGCCAGGTGGTGGTGGTTGTCTGTGTTGAAGCCGGAAGCAGGGAAGAAACTCGACAGCGGCTGCCTGCGTAGCGATGCTGTGGAAATATCAAGATATTTTAATTTCCCATTTTTTCTTTGGTCGTATTTGCTCGTATGGTACCATGTGCGAGCACAGCGTAGCGATGCTGTTGGAATATCAAGATATTTTAATTCCTATTTTTTTCTTTGGTCGTATTTGCTGGCACCATCTGCGACCACAAACATAACCTTGATAAATGTATTGAATCTACTGTACATATAATGGTCGAATTTTATTTTCTTGCATGTGTAGGCTAATATATATCAAATTACTGAGAGGATGAGTTCACCTTGGAGTAACATTGGAGTTAAGTATTGCTACTCATACATAGCTTCTAAATCAATATTTTATTCATCTCTTTTAATTTAAAAGAACCTCTGAAAGTTGATCTACATGTTCGAAATAGGAAATCATGCGTACATTTAAGAGCATATATTTATCATTTTATTTGACGACAAGTTAGGAAGTTACTCTTTATGTGTTTGATTTATGAATTATGTACACCTATTGTTTGAGTGTTCACCACAACAAAAATCTGAATGTCCATACCCGATTTCTCTGTGTACCCTGAAGAAAGTTGTTGTCTCTGATGGTTTGGTCCTAACAGTGAAGGTGCCACATAGAAACCATATGAAATTTATTTTGGAAAATATTTTCTGCTTACCAATAAAATTACTAAGTTAGTCTACACTTTCATGCAACGCTATGTTCAGTGTGATTGATTGGTCGTAATAGTGAACGGTGCCAGAGGAGCCTTTGGTGGCAAGGATTAATTAGCTCTAGCATTCTTCCTGTGTGAATGGAGGAAACCCATATGAAATTTGTTTCAGAAATATTTCGTGCCTACCAATAAAATTACTAAATTAGTCTATATTATATAACACTAAAATTGATATGTGTACTAAATGAAAGGGTTTGTTCCCAAGCACACACCCATGTTCTTCTCTACAAAATGAACTTGGTATCCTTGGTTTGGTCGTATATAGCAATTGTTGTGTCCTGACCACTCCGCTACTTATTTGCTCACAGATTCAGCTGAACACCCAACATCTTATTTAGACTGTTTGGAGTTGGACCGAAGAGTTCCATGAATTTTAAATTTACGAGTAGGTTAAATGCAATGGAAATGGATCCTAAATTAGATATACATTCACTTGCATAGCTGGAACAAACACTTTGCATGTTTATCTCTCATGTGTCTGATATGCTTGTTATCTTCTGATACACGCACTATTTTTCAGTGTCTCATACCAAATAGATTTTCTTTATAGGTTGTTTTCTTTACGCCTTCTCATAAGGCTAATGCAACACATATCAACCACAGATGCTGCTGATTGGCCACTCTAAACAACTGGTATATCGTTTAGTGTTTTCTGTGACACCTTACTTCCATTACCATCTCATCTTTTTAAGCAACGGATTCTTAGCTGATCCTTTTAGGTTGTGCTTTGAGATTGCCCACTATATTATTTTTACTGAACCTAAATATTTTTTGGGGTTGATTTGCACTGAATTTTGTGTCCAAGAAATACAAATATTGCTTATGCTCCCACCTACTTGTCATGTCTATTCATAATATTTAGGATGCTATCTTCCTTTATATTACTACAAGACCACATCCGGTCGCATTGTCTCACTTCTATCACCGCCTAATTCTGTATGTTGCTTGTGACAGTAAACAATGCCAATCAACAACTGTCTCACCACTTTGCAACGTGTGTACGAGCTTGCTCCCCAGCTTGAAGATCCTCATTGTTTCCATAATGTTTGGGGGTTTTAGACTAACATCAACCAATAAACCCTCATGTTGATGAAAAATATGTCTCAAGACCTGATATTTGTATATAGTATGTCTCCATATCAGATCACATAATCTATCTCCATACATCAGCATATGTAATATGCTTGTTACTCACCGCCGGCTCATTTCAGACTTAATATACCATATACAGTACTTACGCATCCTAAGTATATATTTATGTACCTTATTACTCATTGTTCCTCATTTCATTATAACTACATATGCGCACATAGGCGCGCCCCTTGCACTAGTTTTATATGGTGAAGCAAACCGGCAGCGGTAGCGCGGCGAAGCGCGTATGCCCAACTAGTTACAATGAACCACGGCTCGAGCGACAGAAAGGAAAAGCAAAGGTCTCAAATGAGGAGAAGAAGCGACTGCAAATGCCCGTAACTTGCTGCTGCCTACTCATTAGCTTCCTTAATTTGGCGTAGCAGCTTACCAGGAGCCGGCGTTGTCCCACCTACGGAATGTCCTAGCTAGCGTTTCTCTCGCTCATTCCACAGCCTCCACCCGACAAGGAAGACAAGGACTAAGGGAGTCAAAGCCTGATCTTGCAATTTTTGGCACACGCTTACGTACCCGCAGCCACCACGCAAAGAAATTTTCTTCACACACAATTATGATTGCATCCAGCTGCAACTTCCGTAGGCTGCGAATAGTGCTGATGGTTGTTGGAGTATCATCCGAATTATAATCTGATACCTGTAGGGACGCCTGTAGGCATACGGTCTGAGTTATATATTTAGCGGATTTGTTTCCGTATTTGATAGCAATCAGTAGTCCGCCTTATAAATACATCTTTTTAGTTGCACGGGGAGAGTTGCGGCGACTCATTGTATTCCCTGCGTTTTGTAAACTCTCATCGTATACTGAAGATCGTCGGTTGGCGCCCGTGGTGTTTTCCCGCAAGGGTTTTCAACATAAAATCTGTATCTCGTATTCGATCTATTATTGCATTATTTGCTAACAAGTGGTATCTAGAGCCAGACACGAGATTGAAAAAAAATTAGGGTTTTATTCCTTGTTCGTTGACACGCTGCCGCCGAGATCAATCTGCTACTCAGACCGTTCTTCCACGCCATGAATCGTCGATTCGTCGTGTTTTCACTGATGAGTTCAAGACGGAGTCTGTACTGTTAGAGTGCGCAGTTAGTTCCAAACCCGAATGGATCTGCTGACCGAAGAATGCGGAAGCATAACCACCATAGAAGAAAATAAGCAAACGAGAAGGACACTGAGGCACGATATTGCGGATACATGGGTGTATGCCGAGTCTCGAGTGATGAGTGATGGTCAACGGGTTTGATCGCAGGTTCTTTGGCTTGTGTTATGCAGGTGTCGAGCACAGAGACAGTGATCGAGGGCAAGGTGAAGGTCAAGTAGAGACGTGCCGTGCCGACGGACTGGGAGCGGTGAAGGGCGGACGTGAGGCTTGGACTGAGGGACCGGTGGCCCGAGGATCAGCTGTGGTGGCTGGCAGCCTGGGACAGCGATGAGCGACGACTTGTGGGACATGGTGTTGCTCAGGTCAAGGACCTGGGGACACGTGACGGTGGACGGGGTGCACGGACGGTGCATCCCTTCTACAGCTTCGGTTTGGTGGTAGAGCCAGAGAAAAACCATCGGGTGGACGGTTTCCAGGTTTGGGCCACAAAACCTGGGCGTGCTGCGGGTTTTCGAGTTTAGGCCACAAAACTCGGGCTGAGGACGGTTTCCAGGTTTGGGCCTCAAAACCTGGGCGCTGGCGGGTTTCCTGGTTTCGGCCTCAAAACCAGGAGATGGACTTGGAGGCTGGTTTCCCGGTTTGGGCCTCAAAACCGGGGGTTGATCGTGAAGGCTGGTTACCCGGTTTGGGCCTCAAAACCGGGGGCGGAGTCCGTGAAAAAGGACGCAGAGCAGTGGCGGCACGTGGCGGCAATCGGTGAGGTTGCGTCGAGGCAACACTACCTATTGTGCGGGCGTGGCCGTCGGATTACCACCTACCACGAGTTGGTCCAGAATAACCTTAGGGTTTAGCTGGTTCGCTCTGTAAGTAGTTAGGGGTAGAGTGGGAATTAGGAATAGTTAGAATTAGGATAAGTAGGGGGAGACACCCACCTCCCCAATCATCTCAGCCATTTGCTCTTTGCCTTCTAGGTTTTCCTGCTCTCCCACTCCCCTGCTGTAGCAAACTGAGATCCACAGAGAAGAGAACAATACCTCTGTGCCCATGAGATTTTTGAGGTAGTGAGACCGTAATCTCAATATTGTAGCGTGTGGTAGCCACACGGTTGCAAATTCGTGGTTGTGATTCGCGTTTTGCTTGTGTTCTTTGCGGGTTGCTTTTCTCCACGTTTTTCCCGTTGATCGATCTCTCTACTCGGTGCATCTTTTGCAAATCCGTTTGAACTGAGTTGTTCTAGATCGTGAGGCACTTCTTTCCACCGAAGGAAATCATCTCTAACCTCACGAGCTAGTAGACCGGTCGATTTTCGTTTTGGATCGAGTTTGTTCCTTTTGTCCCGAATTCTTCCAATTCACCGATTTGGAGTTAGGTTCGAGCCATGATCTCTTTGGGATAGCTCACTAACCTCCTAGGAACTCCTCATACCAAGTCTAAGCCTTAGTGCTTTTGATTCGGAGGAGATCGGGTTGAATTCGCAGAAGAATAGTTCTGTATCGGGACCATCGGACGCTCTATTCTTGAGCATCGGACGCTGAGTTCTTTCCATCGGAGCATCCGTTGTCATGTGTCATCTGACAGTGCTTTTAAAGGAGCATCGGACCTAACCATCGGAGCGTCCGTTGCCATCGGACGCGCCGGGGGTCTAGCATCGGACGCTAGGGTTTCACTGTAGCAGCGTCCGATGCCAGTTCAGTAAGGTTCCAGAGAGGACCTGTTTGCATCGGACGCGTCCGGTGCCTGGCCATCGGACGCTGCCAGCGTCCGATGTAGTGATTTCTTCACTATTTCATCCGCAGTTTGACCGTTTGACTTCGGATTTGGTTTTGGGTTTTTGCGTTGGATTCCTGACTCTGTGCTCTATAGAAACAGGGCTTCTCGCTTTGCAAAAACACCTGAATCCCCCTCGCGTTGCTCAGGGTAGGTTGAGGTTACCCAAAGTCCATCCTGTCACTAGTTGACTCGCGTGGATTTGGGTGAGGGAACTTTTGTGGTGTTCCGTTGTGTTCCTAGGGAACATCCACCCATTTTCTTGGGTCGTGGACATCACGTGTGTAGGTTTTGCTCTTGGGGTTGATTTTGTTGGGACAAAGGCCGGAATTTCAGAAGAAATTTTTTAGGCTCCCATTCACCCCCCCCTCTGGTCGCCTTACTTTAGCACTTTCGGTCCTTCAATTGGTATCGGAGCAGGTTAAGGATCTTCCACCTTAGCCGGTTCTAGATCCACAAAAGGCGACATGGATCGCGGTGTGGGCAAACCGCCGTTCTTTGATGGGACGTACTATGCGTATTGGAAGATATGCATGTCGGCCTATCTCTAGAGCATGGGCTCTTCTATTTCGGAGATTTGCAACAGGGACGATTACGTTGTCTTGGCTGCTCGTGTTACTCAGCTTCAGATGGATGAGCACGATGCCAATAGCCGAGCGCGTAACACTCTTTTCTCCTCAGTTTGATCGCGTTTCTCACCTCCCCACGGCTCGTGAGATTTGGGCGACCCTCATGCGCTTTCATGAGGGAACCTCTCAAGTCAAATCCCGTCTCTACGTGTCACACAAGCGGGAGTACGAGAACTTTCGACACATGCCTGGCGAGAGCATAGAGAGTTTATTCGCTCACTTTCAGATCATTGTCAACAAGATGAGAGCGAACAAAGAGCTGTTGCCTTTTGACGATCATGAGAGGGCTTTGAAGCTTTTGCACACTCTTGATCGGTCGGTGTGGGACTCAAAGGTCCAAGCGATCATCGAATCATCTAACTATGAGACCCTCACTTGCGACGAGCTCTTTAGTAAGCTCAAGTCTAGTGAGATTGACGCCATGTCGAGGGCTTCTTATGAAAATCCTTCCGACCCGACTATGGCTTTGGTTTCTGGCTCTTCTGCTAACCCCTCTGGAGGATTTGCACTTTCTTCACTCTTTTCTGTCACAGAGGACCAGCTGGAGTCTTTGGGGGATGATGAGTTGGCATTGCTCACCAACTGGTTCTCGCGGTTCCACAACAACCGCATGAACCGTCGCCGCAGAGGAGGACGCTCAGGATGCTTTGAGTGCGGTGACCCCGACCACTTCATCGCCAACTGTCCCAAGAAGAAGCACACATCTGGGAAGGGCGATCCTGGGCACAAGTACGACTCCGGCAAGCACAAGGAGAAGTACGTCCCCACGAGGCACAAGCGGAGGGGCGGCTTCGACATGGAGTACATCAAGAAGAAGTACTTGGAGAAGGCCCAGGCTGAGCAGCGTGCATTCTTCGCCACGCTCAGCGACGTCGACGGCTCGGATGACGACTCCGCTTGCTCAAGCGATGTCGAGTCCGAAAAGAAGAAGAGGACCGAGGACAAGCTGAACGGTCTCTGCTTCTTCGCCGATGACGACGGCCTCTGCACCATGGCCCTTGGTGATGAGGTCGATGGCAAGCTGGTGGACACCCCTCGGAACGACGACGACGACGATGACACCTCTCAGGTATCTCTCACCCACGACGAGCTTTCTGCTGACGTCGAGGAGCTTACTGCCGCCTTGCTTAGTCAAGATAAGTTGCTTAGGCGTGCTGCTAGAGAGCGCAAGGAGTTTAGGCAGAAGTGGGAGGACACGGTGAGGGAGCTTGAGTTCGCTAAGTCCACCGTGGTCGTGGCTGAGGAGGCTGAGTGTGAGATGTGCACGAAGCACATGACTGACCTTCTCACCTTGAGAGGTAAGTATGCTGCTTTGGTTGGAGAGGTGGATGAGCTCCGGGCTAGACCCCTATTGTTGGGTGCGTGCAAGTCTTGTCCAGTCTTGCAAACCGAGTTGGCAGAGAAGGATGCCAAGATTGAGTCTCTTGAGAAGGCCAGCTCGGGTAGCACTTCTGTGATTAGGAGCGCTTTGTGTGAGGGTTTGGAGATGGAGATCGCTAATGTGAAGCATGACAAGATGCAAACCGAGGAGGAAAACACATACCTTCGGACCATCTTGTCATGGGTGTCTAGCGGTGAGCCACAGCTCGGGATGATGATCTCCCAATTCAAGCGAGCTGCTGGAGGTCCTGGTGTAGGCTTTACTCCGGGCGTTGATGTTTCTGCTTTTGGGAAGATTGGAGAGTCGAGTGGTTTGAACCCAAGTGAGAAGCCCAACTCCACCACTACTCCCAAACTTACCAAGCTTCCACCCAAAGAGCCTTTCAAGCCTAACACCAAGGATGGAGTGTTTGAAGAACCTCCACGAGCTCCACCCAAGAACCAGCAATGGGTCCTAAACCCAATCACCTGAAAAACAAGCTGTACACAATGCCACCTATCCAGGAGGAGCTTATGCCACAGAAGGGCAAAGTGATCCACACCCACAACCATTTGTACCAACAACCCCCTTTGAGAGCGGTGAGGTACCATTGTGAGCACTATGGGAGAGATGGACACTTGAGTGAGTTCTGCTTTCGGCGCAAGAGAGAGGCGCGCCGTGCTAGGGAGATGAACAATGCGGACATGTACCATCCTTTCCATGATGTACATGTGCCGAATGTTCAGAGGCGTGCTGCTAGGCCCAGAGGTCCAGAACCTCAAGTTCACAGGCCTAGGCAGCGGAGAGGACGTGCCCGGCGGGAGCCTGCAGTTGTAGGCTATGGACCCCGTGGCGGTGGCTTTGTTGTAGAGCGTTTTCCTCCACCGCGTTTTGAGTATCGCAATGGACGCTCTTCCCTTAGCGGACCACGTATTCCTCAACGTGGTGATCGCTTCGCCCATAGGCGTGCTAGGAATGGTTTTTCTTCTAACCGTTCTTTTGAGCAGCCGACCCAACACTTGTATTCTTCCTACTTCACTAACCCCAGTGTTGGACCGTATGCTCACCATATGTCTTTTTATTGATCTAGGTAAAACGATTGGAGGACGTTTGGTTGGTGGATTCCGGTTGCTCGAGGCACATTGAAAGCCCAAGTTTGGTTTTGGTTAATTGATGAAACCTATTTGGTCTAATCCTATTGCTAAGCATGTGTGTAGCTTATAAGAAAGGATTGTGACCAAGCCAAATGATGAAGCTAGCATGGTGGCAACCATGGAGGATGGTGATGGCCACAAGCACTCAAGAGATCAAGTGCTTTACCATTGGCGAAATGAAGAAGAGAAGAGATGGAGCAAAGAGGCCCGAAGGTAAGGTATAACCTATAGGGCTTTTTGTTTTGGTGATCAAGACACTTAGTGAGTGTGATCACATTTAGGATACTTAGCCATACTATTAAGAGGAAATTATTCATGGCTTATGCGATGTTCAAGTGCCACTAGGGGTTCTCTAACATATCGATGCTATAGACCTAGTGAGTGACTAACAAAACCCCTTGGAAAATGCTTTGCAAAATGCTAACACACTTGCATTTGTTGATGTACACTTAGTGGTGTTGGCACTTTTGGGATAAGGGGATGTTAAGGAGTTGTGGAGAAGTGGGAGAAACTAGTTTATAGTTCCTCTCCCTCCTGCCGAGCTTGCGAGGCAGGATTCAACGGTTTTCGGAAGTAAAGTGGTGTGCTCAGGGAGCATCGGACGCTGGTCCGAGGAGCATCGGACGCTGGCTGAGCGTCCGATGGTAAACCCTAGTTTCTAACAAATGATTGAAGGAGCATCGGACGCTGGCAACGGACGCTGGCAAAACACTGTTGCAGAGTCCGATGTAGGTGACATGGCGCGAGCGTGCTTTCCAGGAAGCATCAGACGCTGGCCTCCGTTCGATGCCAATCCATCGGACGCGTCTGATGTGATTTGGAGCATTCTGGAACCTTTCTGTTGTGTCATCGGACGTAGGGGTTGAGCGTTCGATGCAGGAGTCCCGGAGCGTCCGATGTAGCACAGAAAAAAGCTAAAATGAGCAGCGGCATCGGAGCGTCCGATGCCTGGCATCGGCGCGTCCGATGTCACTTTAACCATAGCGCGAAGCAATATGACCGTTGGGATCTAACGGGCAGATTTCATATCAGGGGGACACGTGGCTCCATCCGGAGCATCGGACGCTGGGACAGCGTCCGATGGTCTCGCATCGGAGCGTTCGATGGTCGCGATTTCAGCCTAACGGCTAGGCCCACTTGGATGGCCTATTTAAGGGGCTTGGCCGGCTCACTTGGACTCACTCTTGCACATTCTGATTCCTAAGCATACTAGTGAGCATTAGCAACCCTCCCAACTCATCTCCTAAGTAGATCTGATCAAACCAAGTGAGATTGAGTGATCTAGTGCGTGATTTGAAAAGAGTTCAATCTAGTGGCACTAGTTCTTCGCATCGGCATTGAGTTCTCTTGTTACTCTTGGCATTTGCCGGTGCCTAGACGGCTTGGAGGTGTTGAGGTGGTTGTTGGCAAGAGAAGGAGATTGTTCTTGGCCACCACCGATCGTGATTGTGAGAGGTTTTGGAGCCTCACCTCGCTGGAGTGGCAAGACGCATCCTTAGTGGATTGCTCGTGTCATTGAGCTACCTCACTAGCGGTAGATTCTTGTGGCGCTCTTAGTGAGCTTGGCTTTGCGCCGATTAGCCACCGGGTCACCTAGTCTTGGTCGACACAACGGGGAGTAGCGTGCCGGCAAGCACGTGAACCTCGGGATAAACCTCGGTGTCCCATGTGCTTATTGTGATTGTTTCCACATCTTGGTGATTGGTCTTCATATTCACATCTTGGTGATTGGCATCACGAGTGGATTTCCCCGGTGATTGGCTTTCTACTAGGCGATCCCAAAGGCTCGGTGAAACCACCTCTATCTAGCTCATTTAGTTTGTGTATTTACATTGAGCTATTTCTTTTGTGTAGATAATATCACTTTTTGTATATCATACTTGTACTAGGGCTAGTTAGTTTTATTCCGCATTAGATATCAGCTCTAATTGCTTGTGTGACATAGATATATTAGGTAGAATTGTTGGATAGGTGGCTTGCAACACACTATTAGGCTAGCGCAAAAAGCTTCGCCATTTGTTATACTAATAGTATTTGCCTAAGTAATTTTGTAGAGTATTTAATTAGGCTATTCACCCCCCTCTAGCCAATTTGGACCTTTCACACATGACCGGAAACGCCAAGTGGTTCTCCAGTCTTAGCCCTGTCGCCGGAAAGGAGTTTATCACCTTCGGCGACAATAGCAAAGGTAAAGTGTTGTCTCGTGGGTCGGTGTGAGTTAATGAGCACTTTGTGTTGCGTGATGTTGCTCTTGTTTCTAACTTGCATTTTAACCTTCTTTCTGTTTCGCAACTCTTTGATGATGACTATGAGATTCGTTTTAAACCAAATCTCAGTCGTATTTTGGATCCTCAGAGCAATCTTGTTTGTGTGATTTCGCCCTTTGGTAAAGTCTTTCGTGCGGATTTCTCGGAGTCTTTTGGCATTTCCCGTTGTCTTGTGGCTGGACCTTCCTCCTCTGATCTTTGGAAGTGGCATAGGAGACTTGGACATTTGAGCTTTGACTTGCTTGCAAGACTTAGTTCACTTGGTCTAATCCGAGGATTGCCCAAGTTGTCTATGGAGAAGGATCTTGTTTGCCATTCTTGTAGACATGGGAAGATGGTTGCCGCTCCCCACCATCCAGTGACTCAGGTCATGACCAAGCGCCCTGGAGAGCTTTTACACATGGACCTTGTTGGTCCGGCTTGGGTGAGCTCGGTTGGGGGGAAGTGGTATGTGCTTGTTGTTGTTGATGACTTTTCGAGATATTCATGGGTCTTCTTTTTAGCTGAGAAGACCGAGACTTTCTCCTTTGCTCGCAATCTGATTTTGCGTCTTTAGAATGAGTTCCCTTTGAACTCGATGCGAGCTATTAGGAGTGATAATGGTTCCAAATTCAAGAATTCGGATTTTGATAAGTTTTGTAACTCTTTGGGTTTAGAGCATCAGTTTTCTTCCCCCTACACACCTCCTCAGAATGGTGTTGTAGAAAGGAAGAATCGGACCCTTGTGGAGATGGCCAGGACGATGCTCGATGAGCATAGGACTCCTAGGTGATATTGGGCCGAAGCAATGAGCACTGCATGCTACATTTCCAATCGCATTTTTCTCCGAGCTTTCTTGAAAAAGGCTTCTTATGAGTTGCGTTTTGGAAAACTGCCCAAGGTGAGTTATTTTAGAGTCTTTGGTTGCCACTGTTTTATACTTAAGAAAGGCAACCTGGACAAATTTGAATCACGTTCTTCTGACGGTGTGTTTTTGGTTTATGGCACTCATACTCGCGCTTATCGTGTACTTAACCTTGACACTAACCGAGTCATGGAGACATCCAATGTCACCTTCGACGAGACCTTGGTTTGTCCTTCTTCTCGTTTTGAGCGTGCAGGTGATCATGAGGTTGGTGAGCCTCTTTTTGATGACGAGGACGAGGGTGCTGAAGGTATGGATGATCCAGCACCCCCTCCACCTGCTCTGCCGCAAGGAGCGGCTTCTACTATGACTGACGGCTCCGACACTTCTTCATCATGGGGGCCGTGGGATCCGCCACCCCGAGCGGTACCTTTTGTACCCGGGGAGGCACCAGCTGCTGTTGAGGGGGAGATCACTTCTGCACGGGAGGCGCCACGACACATCCAGCGCCAACACCCCCCTCAGCAGATGATCGGCAACATTGACGAACGTGTCACTCGGTCCAGGTCTCAAATCTATCACTTTGCTCATTCTACTTTTGTTGCTGATTTTGAGCCCCGAGATGTTGGACACGCTTTGACGGATCCGGATTGGGTCAATGCCATGCATGAGGAGTTAGAGAACTTTGAGCGAAATCGGGTTTGGGTTTTAGTTCCACCTCCTCCAGACTGTAAGCCTATTGGGACAAAATGGGTTTTCAAAAACAAGCAAGGAGAGGATGGCCACGTTGTTAGAAATGAGGCCAGGCTTGTAGCGAAGGGCTATAGTTAGAAGGAGGGGATAGACTATGAGGAGACTTTTGCTCCTGTAGCTCGTTTGGAGGCTATTAGGATACTCTTGGCATTTGCAGCATCCAAAGGTTTCAAACTTTTTCAAATGGATGTCAAGAGTGCCATCTTAAACGGCTACATAGAAGAAGAAGTTTATGTTGAACAACCCCCCGGTTTTGAAAATCCCTAGTTTCCAAACCATGTTTTCAAACTCCACAAAGCTTTATATGGTTTGAAACAAGCCCCTAGAGCCTGATATGATAGGTTGAAAACCTTTTTGCTTGCTAAGGGTTTTAAAATGGGATGTGTGGATAAAACACTCTTTCTCCTCAAGCAAGGCAAAGACACTCTCTTGGTCCAGATTTACGTGGATGATATCATTTTCGGTGGTTCTTCTCACTCTTTGGTTGCCAAGTTTGCAGATACTATGAGCATGGAGTTCGAGATGAGTATGATGGGCGAGCTGACTTTCTTTCTCGGATTGCAAATTAAGCAATCCTGAGAAGGGATGTTTGTGCACCAGGGCAAGTATACCAAGGACTTGCTGAAGAGGTTCGATATGGGTGAGGCCAAGCCTCTTCCAACACCCATGTCGACCACGACGGCCCTGGATGCAGACAAGGATGGAGAAGCTGTGGACCAGAAGGAGCACCGAAGCATGATCGGGTCGCTGCTCTACCTGACGACGACACGCCCGGACATCCAGTTCGCGGTGTGCCTGTGCGCGCGCTTTCAGGCGTCGCCGCGCACTTCTCACCGTCAGGTGGTGAAGCGCATTTTCAGGTACCTTCGTTTAACACCTGAGTTCGGGATTTGGTATTCAGCTTCCTCCACCCTCTCCCTTTGCGGTTATTCCGATGCCGATTTTGTTGGTTGTCACATTGAGCGCAAGTCCACTTTTGGGACTTGCCAATTTATTGGTTCTTCTCTTGTATCGTGGTCTTCTCGCAAGCAGTCTAGTGTCGCCCAGTCTACCATGGAGGCTGAATATGTTGCTGCGGCTAGCTGCTGTTCCCAGTTGCTTTGGATGATGGCCACTTTGCGTGATTTTGGTCTGAGCTTTTCTCGTGTTCCTTTGCTTTGTGACAGCACGAGTGCGATTAGCGTTGCTAAGAACCCCGTGCTTCACTCTAAGACTAAACACATTGATGTGCGCTTTCACTTTTTGCGAGACCACTATGAGAAGGGTGATATCGACCTTCGCCATGTCGATACTCATCATCAGTTAGCTGATATTTTCACCAAGCCTTTGGACGAATCAACCTTTAATCGGTTGAGGGGTGAGCTTGGTGTGTGTTTCCCCTTTTAGATGGGGAAAACATTTTGGATCTTGTATCAAAGACTGACTATTTTCTCGTTTGCTTTGTTTTTTCTTTTGCATTTCAGCATACGCTTTTACATTCTGAGCTTCATGTATATAATCTTTAGAATGTAATTATGCTCTGTTTAGTGTGCTCCGATGCTATATGCTGATGCTAGTAGCTTATGCTCTTTCTGATCACTAATACATATTGTGAGCTGAGCTATTTTTTGAATGGTGAATCTGCTTAAAAAACATAAAACTTGAAAATGTTCACCACTGAGATATGCAACTAGCATGTGTAGGATGTGTTGAATTCACTCATGCTTTTCATATTTGCTAGGTTGCTATGTCTCTAGTTCTGAGTCTGTCACTTGCTTGGTCTGTTCATATTCTGTCAATAAAATCTGAACCAAGTTTTAAAGTGCATTGAAAAGATCGAGATGGGATTGCTTGTCAACACATCACAGTTTCGAGACTGTTTCTCATTGCACTTTGAGTTGAACTTGAGCTGTGTAGTGTATGACCGAAACTGTTGCTTTAAGCTTCTGATTGCTTCTGCATAGGCTTCGCACAGTTGAAAAGTTAGGCAATGACAAGCTTTCAACCTCTCGCAATCACATGCTGAAATTTTAACTTGTGTAATCTTAACTGCTGCAACTCCGATAAAATTTGGATACACAAGACTATGTTTCACTCTATAGCATGATGATTGAACTATGCTAGGGGTAGTTCACCTTGTATACATGTTTAGCACTTGACTGATTTCCTGTCTATACATGTTCTTGTGCTATTTTGATGGTGAATACCTTTTTAGGCTACAAACTGCTCACTTTGTTCATATGTTCATAATTCATATTTGGTGATCAGTTTGAGCCTTTGCTAGCTTGTATGCTTTTTAGTGAGTCGTTGGAGCTATACTGTTTAGAGCATTTTTGCATTTTCTTGACTATATTCCTGAAGCTGCTAACTTGCACTATGACTCATATGCATTTGGGAAGGGGGAGAACTTCTCTTGTTGGCACATTTGATGGTGCATTTTCCCAGGAGGAGACCTTGCTTGAGACTTATTGTTGCACTTTTCACTTGATGGTGCATTTTCAACTAAGGGGGAGAATTTGGACAAATCATGCCTCCCATGTTCAACTAAGGGGAGAGGAATCGGTTGTGTGCACCATGCAAGGGGGAGTTTGCTCGTGATAAATTTTTGGAATTTCCAATTGGTTCGGAGCGCTTTGCTAGTTGTGTTGAGCCTTTGCCTCTATCTTGAGGGACTAGCAGTCGCATCTTTGCTTCAGTTGGTTTTGGGCTTTTCAGTTGATGTCAAGCCTTCTGCTAGCGGTGTTGAGCCTATTCTACCTCTTCTTGAGGGCTAGCTTTGCTTTGCTTGGTTGCGTCGAGCCGTTGCCCATGTCTTTGGGGACCAAGTTGTCTTGCTCTTTCCACTTGACCTTCTTCGGCTTTGCTATGCTTTTGGGTCATTTGGTCGAGTTCTCTCCTCTCCTTTCTTCCTTCATTCTGTTTCCATTATGATTTGTGTGTGTAGTTGACAATGCACTCATCAAGGGGGAGATTGCGGATACATGGGTGTATGCTGAGTCTCGAGTGATGAGTGATTGTCAACGGGTTTGATCGCAGGTTCTTTGGCTTGTGTTGTGCAGGTGTCGAGCACGGAGACAGTGATCAAGGGCAAGGTGAAGGTCAAGTAGAGACGTGCCGTGCCGACGGACCGGGAGCGGTGAAGGGCGGATGTGAGGCTTGGACTGAGGGACCGGTGGCCTGAGGATCAGCTGTGGTGGCTGGCAGCCTGGGACAGCGACGAGCGAAGACTTGTGGGACATGGTGTTGCTCGGGTCGAGGACCTGGGGACACGTGTCGATGGACGGGGTGCACGGACGGTGCATCCCTTCTACAGCTTCGGTTTGGTGGTAGAGCTAGAGAAAAACCATCGAGTGGACGGTTTCCAGGTTTGGGCCAAAAACCTGGGCGTGCTGCGGGTTTCCGAGTTTAGGCCACAAAACTCGGGCTGAGGACGGTTTCCAGGTTTGGGCCTCAAAACCTGGCGCTGGCGGGTTTCCTGGTTTCGGCCTCAAAACCAGGGGATGGACTTGGAGGCTGGTTTCCCGGTTTGGGCCTCAAAACAGGGGGTTGATCGTGAAGGCTGGTTTCCCGGTTTGGGCCTCAAAACCGGGGGCGGAGTCCGTGAAAAAGGACGCAGAGCGGTGGCGGCACGTGGTGGCAATTGGTGAGGTTGCGTCGAGGCAACGCTACCTATTGTGCAGGCGTGGCCGTCGGATCACCACCTACCACCACTACAAGAAATGGTGCTTTACATGACGGTTATGGATGACGTTCTAAGAAAGCATCATAAAATCATATTCTTCATTTGTTAGGTGATTATATATGACGATCTGAACATCACGGATTATTTTTGCATATCTTAGCAATTGAGTGGTAGATCTATGATGGATACTTTCGTTTCGTCACAGCTCAACGTCCAACATGGCGATGACGTGGCTTGTTTTTTTTGCCAACATGGGCCTTGTTTTTTTGCCAACATGGGCCTTGTTTTTTTTAAGATCTATGAAAGTTGAAAAGCTCAAAAATTTATGAAACTTTGTAGTTAACAACTTTTAATTTGAAATCATGTTGTCATGCAAAACTGCATTTAAATTTAAATTTTTTGAAATTCAGACAAGCAATTTACATATGGTTTAGCATAATATGAGGGAAATTGAAATGAAATATAGACACAAATGACAAAGGGGTGGAGTGGTAGTGGAGGTTACACGCGCATGTGCGAGAGGTCGCTGGTTCGAATCTTGGTTAATGCAAAGTGCAAAAAAATATAGAAAAATACTATTGGAGTAGATGAGTGGTGTAGCTAGCTAGTGGAGCCCCTCCCCTAATTTTAAAAACATTTCCTCTATTTTTTTGGATTTTTTCGCTCAAACTTTGTCGATCATTCTATGACGAAATGAAAGGACAATCAGTGATGCCTCCAGTTGGTCCAGCAAATGTATGACGTGAGATACATGACAGATTTTCCGATCGTCATGACAAGTTAACTGTGACGTGTTTTCGACTGTTTATGACTAAAGTGATCGTCATGTAAAGCACTATTCCTTGTAGTGCACGAGTTGGTCCAGAATAACCTTAGGGTTTAGCTGGTTCGCTCTGTAAGTAGTTAGGGGTAGAGTGTGAATTAGGAATAGTTAGAATTAGGATAAATAGGGGGAGACACCCACCTCCCCAATCATCTCAGCCATTTGCTCTTTGCCTTCTAGGTTTTCCTGCTCTCCCACTCCCCTGCTGTAGCAAACTGAGATCCACAGAGAAGAGAACAATACCTCTGTGCCCGTGAGATTTTTGAGGTAGTGAGACCGTAATCTCACTGTTGTAGAGTGTGGTAGCCACACGGTTGCAAATTCGTGGTTGTGATTCGCGTTTTGCTTATGTTCTTCGCGGGTTGCTTTTCTCCACGTTTTTCCCGTTGATCGATCTCTCTACTCGGTGCATCTTTTGCAAATCCGTTTGAACTGAGTTGTTCTAGATCGTGAGGCACTTCTTTCCACCGAAGGAAATCATCTCTAACCTCACGAGCTAGTAGATCGGTCGATTTTTGTTTTGGATCGAGTTTGTTCCTTTTGTCCCGAATTCTTCCAATTCACCGATTTGGAGTTAGGTTCGAGCCATGATCTCTTTGGGATAGCTCACTAACCTCCTAGGAACTCCTCATACCAAGTATAAGCCTTAGTGCTTTTGATTCGGAGGAGATCGGGTTGAATTCGCGGAAGAACAGTTCTGTATCGGGACCATCAGACGCTCTATTCTTGAGCATCGGACGCTGAGTTCTTTCCATCGGAGCGTCCGTTGCCACGTGTCATCTGACAGTGCTTTTAAAGGAGCATCGGACGCTGACCATCGGAGCGTCCGTTGCCATCGGACGCGCCGGGGGTCTAGCATCGGACGCTAGGGTTTCACTTTAGCAGCGTCCGATGCCAATTCAGTAAGGTTCCAGAGAGGACCTGTTTGCATCGGACGCGTCCGGTGCCTGGCCATCGGACGCTGCCAGCGTCCGATGCAGTGATTTCTTCACTGTTTCATCCGCAGTTTGACCGTTCGACTTCGGATTTGGTTTTGGGTTTTTGCGTTGGATTCCTGACTCTGTGCTCTACAGAAACAGGGCTTCTCGCTTTGCAAAAACACCTGAATCCCCCTCGCGTTGCTCGGGGTAGGTTGAGATTACCCAAAGTCCATCCTATCACTAGTTGACTCGTGTGGATTTGGGTGAGGGAACTTTTGTGGTGTCCCGCTGTGTTCCTAGGGAACATCCACCCATTCTCTTGGGTCGTGGACATCACGTGTGTAGGCTTTGCTCTTGGTGTTGATTTTGTTGGGACAAAGGCCGGAATTTCAGAAGAATTTTTTTAGGCTCCCATTCACCCCCCTGGTCGCCTTACTTTAGCACTTTCGGTCCATCAGATGTTTTTAACAAGAACCTTGCATGCATGTCGTGCATCGACGTGCCTGGCTGGCTGACAGGACAACATGTTTTTTAATTGGGCGGGGATTACATGACGCCCTGCGCCTTCCCAGAGACTTGAGCGTGCCCTGGGTTTGGATGACGTGGCTTGAGGCATAGAGGTGAAGGATCGTCCCCAATTACGGAGGGAGCGAGGTCGGACGAGGCGGAAGATTTTTCCCCGCCCGAGGCCTTTCTCGGTGAGAACACAAGGTTGATATGTGCCCTTGTGGTTCCCTTCCTGAGTGATGAGTGATCGATCAACGGGCAACATGTCTCTTGGCTGTGTTGATGTGCAGGTGCGGAGCGCAGGCAGTGGTCGAAGGTGAGGTGAAGGACAAGTAGGGACATGCCGTGCCGACGGACCGGGAGGTGAAGGGCGGACGTGGAGCTTGGTCCGACGGACCGGGAGACCTGAGGACCAGCTGTGGTAGCTGACACGTGGCGTCGACAAGCAAGAGCACATGGGGATGTGCGGTGCATCGGCCGAGTCGGGAGGAAGGTGATGGCGTCGTGACACTTGGCTGGAGGCCGAGAAGGATGGCGAATGCACTGTGCCCGGCGTGGAGGCTGGACATGCTCCGGCATCGGTGCTGGAACTCGGGGTGTGCGAACCACATCCCGTCTACGGCACGGGTTCGGTAGCTGAGCCTCGAAAAGCTACCCTCGACGGTTTCCGAGTTTGGGCCTCAAAACTCGGGGTGGCCGGTTTCCGAGATTGGGCCTCAAAACTTGGCGTGGACGGTTGCCAGGTTTGGTCCTCAAAACCTGGGCACGCGGGTTTCTGAGTTTGGGCCACAAAACTCAGCCTGAGGACAGGTTTCCCGGTTTCGCCCTCAAAACCGGGGGAAGGCCCAGGTTTCCCGGTTTCGGCCTCAAAACCGGGGGGAGGTCCGCAAAAAGGACGGTCGACGCGTGGTAGCGTGAAGAGGCTGGCGCGGCGGCGCAGCTATTCGTGAAGTAGGCACGGCGGTCGACAGGGTGGCACGTGGCGGCATCCTAAGGCTTGCGTCGAGGCGAAGCTAAGGATGAGGTGGGCGCGTGGCCGTCGGATCGGCTATCAGCAGAGTTGGACCGGGATACCCCTAGGGTTGGCTGATTCACTCTTGTATCTAGGAGTAGAAGGGGATTATTGTTTTAGGCTATAAATAAGAGAGGCACCCCTCCTCTCTCCCCATCCTTGCAGTCATTTGTTCCTGAGCTCTCTCTCTCTAGCCCTCTGCTTAGGCTCTAATCATACCTCGCTGCAAGCGATCTGCAGAGACGGAAATCATACCTCTGTGTATTTGGATCTTTTGAGGAAACGAGACCGTATTCTCGTTGTCTCCTCATGTGGAGGAATTTCGACTGAAATCGAATCGTGTTCTGTGTTCTTCACGTTTTGGTTTTTCATCTCCTGGAGATTTGCATGGTTCTCCCTCTCCGCGAGATGATTTTCGATTCCACTTGAATCAATTTGTTCTTGGTCGTGAGTCCCTTCTTTCCACCGAAGGATTTCTCCTCTGACTTCACGAATTCATAGATCGAGTCGATTTTGTGTTCGATATTCTTTCTTTCCCCTTTTGCAGTGATCCACAAATTTCTCTCAATTGACTTGGTGAGGTGCGATGATTTCTTAGGATTAGCACCCCAATACATAGAGGATCACCTGGGAGGAGTTTGATCGAAGTTCTTCTCGTTTTGGTTGAGATCGATTTGGATTTGGCTTTGAACCCGAGCAAGTTTGTGTTTTCTGGGTGGTGGCGGACAGTCCGCGCCTCTGACGGCGGACAGTCCGCGGATCTGGGTTCTTCAGGTTCAGTCAGGCGCAGACCGCTGACTGTTCACTGTCGAGTGAACGGCGGACAGTCCGCGGTACAAACCCGCGAACAGTCCGGGATCTGTCTAGCAGACTTGCAGAACAGTTCTGTTTCTGGTCTTTTGCCGGCGGACAGTCCGGACCCTCAGTGTCAGACAGTCCGGCATTGGGCGGACAGTCCGGGATCCTGACCCTGGACAGTCCGCGAATCGGCTGTTTGTGCAGTCTTGTTCCTTGCCTTTGGCAGCTGGTTTTGGGGTTTCTCCGGAGGTTCCGCTGTACCACTAGGACATCTCCTAGGGTATCCACCTACTCGTAGGTCGTGAAGAAGAAGAAGGGCAGCTATCGCCGAGAGGACATGGAGAAGGCTTTCGACGCCGGTCGGCATGCCTTCCTCGCCACCATCAGTGACGGCAAGAAGACCTCCGACAGCGACTCCAGCGACGATGGGTCCGAGCACAAGACTGAAGAATGCTTCAACAGACTCTGCTTCTTCGGCCACTCCTCCAAGGGTCTCTGCACCATGGCCTTGGACGAAGAGGACGCCAAATGCCAGGCAAAGGACGCTGACACCGAGGATGACAATGACGACAACGATGCTTTCGAGGTATCAACCTCTTCTCTTGTCGATCGTCTTACCGGTGAGCGTGACTCTCTTGTCGACATAGTTCTCGCTCAGGACAAGCAACTCAAGCGAGCTATCCGAGAGTGCAATGAGTTTAAGGCTAAGATGAATGAGGCGCTTAAGAAGCTTCAGTTAGCTAAGTCTGAGGTGAAGGTGACCGATGTGGAGGAGTGTGAGGAGTGCACGATGCATATGACAAACTTTGCCACCCTGCAAACCAAGTATGCCTCTTTGATTGAGGTGTATGATGAACTGAAGAGTAGGCTAGACTTGGTGGGTGATTGTAGAGAGTGTCCCTCCCTGAAGAAGGAGCTGGAGGAAGTGAAGGCAAGGTCCTTCCTGCTTGGTGCGTGCAAGCTTTGTCCTAGCTTGCGAACTGAGTTGGCAGAAGTTAATGCCAAGTTTGCTGAAGCCTTGAAGGCCAGCTCAGTTAGCACTTTGTCCGCTCAATGTGAGCGATGCGTGGGGATGGAGCTTGAGATTGCCAACTGTCGGCATGACAGGATGCAAACCAAGGAGGAAAACACATACCTTCGGTCCATCCTGAGTTCGGTGTCATGCAGTGAGCCGCAGTTGGGCATGATGATCAGTCAGTTCAAGAGGGGAACTGATTGCTTGGGAGTAGGCTTTGCTTCAGGTGGGAAGGGTGCTAGTATCTTTGGCAAGATCGGTGAGTTTAGCGGAGTGAATCCGAGTGAGAAGTCATCCGCTATCCCTAAGCTTACCAAGATCACCCCACCTGAGCCTCCCAAGCCTATCACCAAGGATGGTATCCTTGATGAACCTCCCAAGGATCCACCTCGCAAGCAAGTGTGGATTCCCAAACCTAACCATCTTAGGAACACACTTGACACCCTTCATGACGTCTCTAGTGATCCCCTTCCGAGAGGCAAGCAGCCAGCCAGTCTGAACAACCCTCGCAACCTTAGGAACCAACAACCCAAGAGAGTGGTGAGGTTTGAGTGCGAGTACTGTCACCGTGAGGGTCACCTAGCTATGTTTTGCTTTCGGGGGAAGAGAGACGCTAGGAAGGAGTTGGAGCTGAACAACCAGGCCAGGCACCACCCTCTCCATGGTGTGCAAGGTCGAGGAGTTCAGAGGCAGGGCGCTAGACCTGGAGGTGCACCTCCTCAGGTTGCTAGGCCCCAGGCAGCAAGACCACGGGGTGGCGGTCGTGCCCATCGCGGTTCTGGTCGTCCTCAATACGACCGTGAGCCGAGTGTAAGAGGTTTTGCTGCTCAGTCCCATAGCGGACCACCTTTTCAGTATGGTGGTGATCGCCCTGCTCAGATGGGACAGGTTGGTCAGTTTGGAGGGTTTCCGTTCCATAGCGGACCACCCTTTCAGGTCGGTGGTGATCGCTATCTACCCATGGGACGAGGACAGTTTGGTGTTGCTGCTAACACTTTTTCTGGGCCTATGACACAACACCGGTATCCTTCTCAGTATACTAACCCCAGTGTTGTGCCATATGCTCATTTCCTGCCTTTCTATTGATGCAGGAACTTCGGTTGGAGAACATGTGGCTCATGGATTCCGGGTGTTCGCGCCACATGACCGGAAAGAAGGAATGGTTCTCCAGCTTTAGCCCCATGATGCACAAGGAGTACATCACTTTCGGGGATAATAGTAGAGGTAAGGTTGTTTCTCAAGGAGCTATTCGGCTCAATGAGAACTTTGTCCTTAAGGATGTTGCTTTGGTTTCGAACTTGCATTACAATTTGCTTTCCGTTTCGCAACTTCTTGAGGATGATTGTGAAGTGCGCTTTAAGAAGGGTTTGAGTCGTGTTTTAGACCCTCGGGGAGATCTTGTTTGCCGGATCGTCCCTTTTGGCCGTGTTTTCAGAGCCGACTTTTCTCATTCTTTCGGCTCTGCTAGATGTTTGATGGCTGGTCCTTCTTCTAATTTGTGGAAGTGGCATAGGAGGCTCGGTCACTTGAGCTTTGACTTGCTTGCAAGACTTAGCTCACATGGCCTAATCCAAGAATTGCCCAAGCTTAAGTTTCAGAAGGACCTTGTTTGCCATCCTTGTCGTCACGGGAAGATGGTTGCTGCTTCTCACCCACTTGTTAATCAGGTGATGACAAAGCGACCCAGCGAGCTTTTTCACATGGACACAGTTGGTCCAGCTCGGGTTTGCGCAGCGGGTGGGAAGTGGTACGTTCTAGTGATCGTTGACAATTTTTCGAGGTACTCTTGGGTGTTCTTTATGGAGGGTAAGGATGAAGCTTTTCCTTCTGCTCGTGATCTGATTTTGAAGTTGAAAACTGAGTTTCCACCTGATACCATTAGAGCTATTCGTAGCGATAATGGTACTGAGTTTGATAACTCTCAGTTTGCTTCTTTCTGTTCTTCTAATGGAATCGAGCATCAGTTCTCTTCTCCGTATGTCCCCCAGCAGAACGGTGTTGTTGAGCGCAAGAACCGGACCCTTGTTGAGATGGCCAGGACGATGCTCGATGAGCAAAGGACTCCTAGGCGTTTTTGGGCCGAGGCGATCAACACCGCTTGCCATGTTTCAAATCGCATCTTTCTTCGAGCTTTCATGAAGAAAACTTCTTATGAGTTGCGTTTTGGACGGGTACCCAAGGTGTCTCATTTTCGGGTGTTTGGGTGTAAGTGCTTTATCCTGAAGCAAGGCAATTTGGACAAATTTGAATCCCGCTCTGCTGATGGCGTGTTTCTTGGTTATGCTTCGCATTCGCGCGCTTATCGAGTTCTTAACCTTGAAACTAACCGGATAGTGGAGACCTGCGAGGTCACATTCGACGAGACTATGCCTTGTGTTTCTTCTGCTTTTGATGTTGCAGGAGAACAAGAGCTGGGAGAGACCATCTTTGTGGAGGAGGAGCAGGAGAATGCCGATTGGGGTGATCCCGAGCCAACTACACTGGCTGCCCCCGTCGACCCTGCGACGTCTACTTCAGCTCGAGGACCCGATCCCACGACATCCTCTTCTTGGGGTCCTCTAGAGCCACCTCTCCAGCGAGCACCCGCTGCACCTGAGGGAGCGACTGCATCTGGCGAGGGGGAGGCGACTTCGGCGAGGCAAGCGCCCCGAAGCGTTTAGCAAGTTCACCCCCGCAGCAGATGATCGGCGGCATCGACCAGCGAGTCACACGGTCACGAGCATTTGGAATCTCTCACTTTGCTCATTCTGCATTCGTTGCTTCTTTTGAGCCCAAAGATGTTGGACACGCACTTTCTGACTCCAACTGGGTTAATGCCACGCATGAGGAGTTAGAAAACTTTGAGCGAAACCAAGTTTGGACCCTAGTTCCACCTCCACCAGAATGCCACCCTATAGGTACCAAATGGGTTTTCAAAAACAAAGAGGGT
This sequence comes from Coix lacryma-jobi var. lacryma-jobi, assembly GCA_009763385.1. Taxonomy (NCBI): domain Eukaryota; kingdom Viridiplantae; phylum Streptophyta; class Magnoliopsida; order Poales; family Poaceae; genus Coix; species Coix lacryma-jobi. The sequence goes on along the minus strand of CM019825.1, from coordinate 116,177,493 downwards.
GAGGATGGGATGGTAGTGAGGAACAAGGCTAGGCTAGTAGCCCAGGGTTTCTGCCAGAAAGAGGGGATAGACTATGAGGAAACCTTTGCCCCTGTAGCCCGTTTAGAAGCCATTAGAATCCTCCTAGCCTTTGCTGCTTCGAAGGGTTTTAAGCTTTATCAGATGGATGTCAAGAGTGCTTTCTTGAATGGGTACATAGAGGAAGAGGTTTATGTTAGGCAACCCCCTGGTTTTGAGGATCCCAAGTTTCCAAACCATGTTTATAAACTTTCAAAAGCGTTGTATGGTTTGAAACAAGCCCCGAGAGCGTGGTATGATCGTTTGAAAACCTTTTTACTCTCCAAGGGTTTTAAAATGGGACGGGTCGATAGAACGTTGTTTCTCCTCAAGCAAGGCAACGATACTCTGTTAGTCCAGATTTACGTGGATGACATCATCTTTGGTGGCTCTTCTCATGAGCTTGTTGCAAAGTTTTCAGATACTATGAGCAGGGAATTCGAGATGAGTATGATGGGCGAGTTGACTTTCTTCCTTGGGTTGCAAATTAAGCAAACCCGAGACGGGACATTTGTGCATCAAGGAAAATACACGAAGGATATCCTGAAGAAATTCGACATGGGCGAGGCCAAGCCTCTTACGACGCCCATGCCGACGACTGCGGCGATGGGCGCGGACCAGGACGGAGAGCCGGTTGACTAGAAGGAGTACCGAAGCATGATTGGTTCGCTTCTGTACCTAACGGCAATGAGGCCGGACATACAGTTTTCTGTGTGTCTGTGCGCTCGTTTTCAGGCGTCCCCTCAGACTTCCCACAAGCAAGCAGTCAAGCGCATCATGAGGTACTTCCGATACACTCCTGAGTTCGGACTTTGGTACTCTTCTTCTTCGACTCTTACGCTTTGTGGTTACTCCGATGCGGATTTTGCCGGCTGTCGGCTTGAGCGCAAGTCTACTTCTAGGACTTGTCAATTTCTTGGATCTTCACTGGTTTCGTGGTCTTCTCGCAAACAGTCAAATGTAGCCCAGTCTACTACAGAAGCCGAGTATGTTGCCGCTGCTTCTTGTGCTTCGCATCTTTTATGGATGGTTGCTACATTGCGTGATTTTGGTCTAGATTTCAGTTGGGTTCCTTTGCTTTGCGATAGCACTTCTGCCATTAGTGTAGCAAAGAACCCTGTTCTTCACTCCAAGACCAAACACATCGATGTTCACTTTCACTTTCTTCGTGATCACTATGAGAAAGGCGACATTGATCTTAGGCATGTAGACACCCATAACCAGGTTGCGGATATTTTCACCAAGCCTTTGGATCTCTCAACTTTTGCTATGTTGAGAGGTGAGCTTGGTATATGTTTCCCTTTTTAGATGGGGGAAGCATGTTGCTTGCTGTACCATAGACTGACTGTCTGATCCTTTTTGTTTTTGGGTCTTGAGTCTTTTTGGTTTTGTTTTGGCTCCGATTTTGACTTCTTCTAGCATACATTCTGCATTTTTCGAGCTTCATGTCTATATTCCTTAGAATGAACTTATGCTCTGATTAGTGTATGCTACTATGATATATGATGATGCTTGTAGCTTAGGCTCTCTTTGATCACTGATACATGTTGTGAGCTAAGCTATATTCTCCTTCAGAATGATGAACATGTCTAATGAACTGAAAATTTGATACATGTTCACCATTGAGATTGGCAACTAGCATGTGTAGGATGTGTTGAGGTCACATGAGCTATTTCATATATGCTAGGTTGTTATGTCTCTAGCTCTAAGTCTTTCACTTGCTTGGGTTGTTCATATTCTGCTTAAAATGAACCAAGTGTTAGTGATTTGAAAAGATCGAGACGGGATTGCTTTGTCAGCACATCACGGTATCGAGACTGTTTCTCATAGCACCTTGAGTTAAACTTGAACCGTTTAGTGTAAGACCGAAACCGATGCTTTAAGCTTCTGATTGCATATGCATAGGCTTAGCACGGTTGGAAAGTTAGGCAGTGACAAGCTTTCAACCTCTCGCAATCATATGCTGAATTTGATCTTGTGTTAATAACCGCTGCAATTTCTTCGATAAAATCTGAAAACACAAGTTTATGTTTCACTCTATAGCATGATAATTGAATTTTGCTAGGGGTAGTTCACCTTGTATACATGTTTAGCACTTGTTTGACTTCCTATCTATACATGTTCAGTGCTATTTTGATGGTGAAACCCTTTTCTAAATGGCTTAAAACTGCTCACTAAGCTTCTGCATTCATATTCTGTATTCGGTGATCAGTTTGAGCCTTTGCTAGCACTTTTACATGTGGCTTAGTAGTCGGATCAGCACTCCTTAGAGCATTCTTTCACTCTTTCGAGTATATACCTGAAGCTCCTAACTTGCACTTTTAACTCATGTGCATTTGCTTGACTTCGATAGACATGACCTAGCTCCGTCTTCCTTACTTGAGCATTGACCCCTCTCTTTTGATTGCAATTTGCCCCCAAGGGGGAGAATGCTTCTGGTGGTGTCAATTTGCAATTTATGCTTCACTTGCTAATGCTTCTGGTGGTGTCAATTTGCAATTTATGCTTCACTTGCTGAGGGGGAGTTCTTTGAGTGAGGGGGAGTTTTTCTGTCCTGTTCCGAGTCGGTTTCTTGTTTGACATCGATCTTGCCTCTATCTTGAGGGACTAGCTGTTTTTCATCATGTTTTGATGGTTCTTGATTGGTATCGTATTTACTGCTGGTTGTGTTGAGCCTCTGTGCCTCTATCTTGAGGGACTAGCAGTACCTGCTTGCTATGCAGTCTTCGTGTGGCTTTGAGCTCTCAGCTAGTGGTGTTGAGCCCTTTCTGCCTCTTCTTGAGGACTAGCGTGTTTTTGACATGGTTGCGTCGAGCCGTTGTCCATGTCTTTGGGAACTAAGTCTTGTGGGTTGTTTTTGGTCTAGCTTTGCTCTCTGATGAGTTGTTGCTCTGATCTTTTGCTTGGTTGTGTCAAACCGTTGCCCATGTCTTTGGGGACCAAGTTTTGCTTATCTCGATTTGTTCTTCTTCAGCCTTTTCTCTGGCTTTTGGACATCTCGAGTGAGTTTTTCTCCTTCTATCTAATTCTTCTTTTCTTTTATTCTGGTTAGGGTTACTATGAGTTGACGATGCACTCATCAAGGGGGAAATTGAGAACACAAGGTTGATATGTGCCCTTGTGGTTCCCTTCCTGAGTGATGAGTGATCGATCAATGGGCAACATGTCTCTTGGTTGTGTTGATGTGCAGGTGCGGAGCTCAGGCAGTGGTCGAAGGTGAGGTGAAGGACAAGTAGGGACGTGTCGTGCCGATGGACCGAGAGCGGTGAAGGGCGGACGTGGAGCTTGGTCCGACAGACCGGGAGACCTGAGGACCAGCTGTAGTAGCTGGCACGTGGCGTCGACAAGCAAGAGCACATGGGGATGTGCGGTGCATCGGCCGAGTCGGGAGGAAGGTGATGGCGTCGTGACACTTGGCTGGAGGCCGAGAAGGATGGCGAATGCACTGTGCCCGGCGTGGAGGCTGGACATGCTCCGGCATCGGTGCTGGAACTCGGGGTGTGCGAACCACATCCCGTCTACGGCACGGGTTCGGTAGCTGAGCCTCGAAAAGCTACCCTCGACGGTTTCCGAGTTTGGGCCTCAAAACTCGGGGTGGCCGGTTTCCGAGATTGGGCCTCAAAACTTGGCGTGGACGGTTGCCAGGTTTGGTCCTCAAAACCTGGGCACGCGGGTTTCTGAGTTTGGGCCACAAAACTCAGCCTGAGGACAGGTTTCCCGGTTTCGGCCTCAAAACCGGGGGAAGGCCCAGGTTTCCCGGTTTCGGCCTCAAAACCGGGGGGAGGTCCGCAAAAAGGACGGTCGACGCGTGGTAGCGTGAAGAGGCTGGCGCGGCGGCGCAGCTATTCGTGAAGTAGGCACGGCGGTCGACAGGGTGGCACGTGGCGGCATCCTAAGGCTTGCGTCGAGGCGAAGCTAAGGATGAGGTGGGCGCGTGGCCGTCGGATCGGCTATCAGCAGAGTTGGACCGGGATACCCCTAGGGTTGGCTGATTCACTCTTGTATCTAGGAGTAGAAGGGGATTATTGTTTTAGGCTATAAATAAGAGAGGCACCCCTCCTCTCTCCCCATCCTTGCAGTCATTTGTTCCTGAGCTCTCTCTCTCTAGCCCTCTGCTTAGGCTCTAATCATACCTCGCTGCAAGCGATCTGCAGAGACGGAAATCATACCTCTGTGTATTTGGATCTTTTGAGGAAACGAGACCGTATTCTCGTTGTCTCCTCATGTGGAGGAATTTCGACTGAAATCGAATCGTGTTCTGTGTTCTTCACGTTTTGGTTTTTCATCTCCTGGAGATTTGCATGGTTCTCCCTCTCCGCGAGATGATTTTCGATTCCACTTGAATCAATTTGTTCTTGGTCGTGAGTCCCTTCTTTCCACCGAAGGATTTCTCCTCTGACTTCACGAATTCATAGATCGAGTCGATTTTGTGTTCGATATTCTTTCTTTCCCCTTTTGCAGTGATCCACAAATTTCTCTCAATTGACTTGGTGAGGTGCGATGATTTCTTAGGATTAGCACCCCAATACATAGAGGATCACCTGGGAGGAGTTTGATCGAAGTTCTTCTCGTTTTGGTTGAGATCGATTTGGATTTGGCTTTGAACCCGAGCAAGTTTGTGTTTTCTGGGTGGTGGCGGACAGTCCGCGCCTCTGACGGCGGACAGTCCGCGGATCTGGGTTCTTCAGGTTCAGTCAGGCGCAGACCGCTGACTGTTCACTGTCGAGTGAACGGCGGACAGTCCGCGGTACAAACCCGCGAACAGTCCGGGATCTGTCTAGCAGACTTGCAGAACAGTTCTGTTTCTGGTCTTTTGCCGGCGGACAGTCCGGACCCTCAGTGTCAGACAGTCCGGCATTGGGCGGACAGTCCGGGATCCTGACCCTGGACAGTCCGCGAATCGGCTGTTTGTGCAGTCTTGTTCCTTGCCTTTGGCAGCTGGTTTTGGGGTTTCTCCGGAGGTTCCGCTGTACCACTAGGACATCTCCTAGGGTATCCACCTACTCGTAGGTCGTGAAGAAGAAGAAGGGCAGCTATCGCCGAGAGGACATGGAGAAGGCTTTCGACGCCGGTCGGCATGCCTTCCTCGCCACCATCAGTGACGGCAAGAAGACCTCCGACAGCGACTCCAGCGACGATGGGTCCGAGCACAAGACTGAAGAATGCTTCAACAGACTCTGCTTCTTCGGCCACTCCTCCAAGGGTCTCTGCACCATGGCCTTGGACGAAGAGGACGCCAAATGCCAGGCAAAGGACGCTGACACCGAGGATGACAATGACGACAACGATGCTTTCGAGGTATCAACCTCTTCTCTTGTCGATCGTCTTACCGGTGAGCGTGACTCTCTTGTCGACATAGTTCTCGCTCAGGACAAGCAACTCAAGCGAGCTATCCGAGAGTGCAATGAGTTTAAGGCTAAGATGAATGAGGCGCTTAAGAAGCTTCAGTTAGCTAAGTCTGAGGTGAAGGTGACCGATGTGGAGGAGTGTGAGGAGTGCACGATGCATATGACAAACTTTGCCACCCTGCAAACCAAGTATGCCTCTTTGATTGAGGTGTATGATGAACTGAAGAGTAGGCTAGACTTGGTGGGTGATTGTAGAGAGTGTCCCTCCCTGAAGAAGGAGCTGGAGGAAGTGAAGGCAAGGTCCTTCCTGCTTGGTGCGTGCAAGCTTTGTCCTAGCTTGCGAACTGAGTTGGCAGAAGTTAATGCCAAGTTTGCTGAAGCCTTGAAGGCCAGCTCAGTTAGCACTTTGTCCGCTCAATGTGAGCGATGCGTGGGGATGGAGCTTGAGATTGCCAACTGTCGGCATGACAGGATGCAAACCAAGGAGGAAAACACATACCTTCGGTCCATCCTGAGTTCGGTGTCATGCAGTGAGCCGCAGTTGGGCATGATGATCAGTCAGTTCAAGAGGGGAACTGATTGCTTGGGAGTAGGCTTTGCTTCAGGTGGGAAGGGTGCTAGTATCTTTGGCAAGATCGGTGAGTTTAGCGGAGTGAATCCGAGTGAGAAGTCATCCGCTATCCCTAAGCTTACCAAGATCACCCCACCTGAGCCTCCCAAGCCTATCACCAAGGATGGTATCCTTGATGAACCTCCCAAGGATCCACCTCGCAAGCAAGTGTGGATTCCCAAACCTAACCATCTTAGGAACACACTTGACACCCTTCATGACGTCTCTAGTGATCCCCTTCCGAGAGGCAAGCAGCCAGCCAGTCTGAACAACCCTCGCAACCTTAGGAACCAACAACCCAAGAGAGTGGTGAGGTTTGAGTGCGAGTACTGTCACCGTGAGGGTCACCTAGCTATGTTTTGCTTTCGGGGGAAGAGAGACGCTAGGAAGGAGTTGGAGCTGAACAACCAGGCCAGGCACCACCCTCTCCATGGTGTGCAAGGTCGAGGAGTTCAGAGGCAGGGCGCTAGACCTGGAGGTGCACCTCCTCAGGTTGCTAGGCCCCAGGCAGCAAGACCACGGGGTGGCGGTCGTGCCCATCGCGGTTCTGGTCGTCCTCAATACGACCGTGAGCCGAGTGTAAGAGGTTTTGCTGCTCAGTCCCATAGCGGACCACCTTTTCAGTATGGTGGTGATCGCCCTGCTCAGATGGGACAGGTTGGTCAGTTTGGAGGGTTTCCGTTCCATAGCGGACCACCCTTTCAGGTCGGTGGTGATCGCTATCTACCCATGGGACGAGGACAGTTTGGTGTTGCTGCTAACACTTTTTCTGGGCCTATGACACAACACCGGTATCCTTCTCAGTATACTAACCCCAGTGTTGTGCCATATGCTCATTTCCTGCCTTTCTATTGATGCAGGAACTTCGGTTGGAGAACATGTGGCTCATGGATTCCGGGTGTTCGCGCCACATGACCGGAAAGAAGGAATGGTTCTCCAGCTTTAGCCCCATGATGCACAAGGAGTACATCACTTTCGGGGATAATAGTAGAGGTAAGGTTGTTTCTCAAGGAGCTATTCGGCTCAATGAGAACTTTGTCCTTAAGGATGTTGCTTTGGTTTCGAACTTGCATTACAATTTGCTTTCCGTTTCGCAACTTCTTGAGGATGATTGTGAAGTGCGCTTTAAGAAGGGTTTGAGTCGTGTTTTAGACCCTCGGGGAGATCTTGTTTGCCGGATCGTCCCTTTTGGCCGTGTTTTCAGAGCCGACTTTTCTCATTCTTTCGGCTCTGCTAGATGTTTGATGGCTGGTCCTTCTTCTAATTTGTGGAAGTGGCATAGGAGGCTCGGTCACTTGAGCTTTGACTTGCTTGCAAGACTTAGCTCACATGGCCTAATCCAAGAATTGCCCAAGCTTAAGTTTCAGAAGGACCTTGTTTGCCATCCTTGTCGTCACGGGAAGATGGTTGCTGCTTCTCACCCACTTGTTAATCAGGTGATGACAAAGCGACCCAGCGAGCTTTTTCACATGGACACAGTTGGTCCAGCTCGGGTTTGCGCAGCGGGTGGGAAGTGGTACGTTCTAGTGATCGTTGACAATTTTTCGAGGTACTCTTGGGTGTTCTTTATGGAGGGTAAGGATGAAGCTTTTCCTTCTGCTCGTGATCTGATTTTGAAGTTGAAAACTGAGTTTCCACCTGATACCATTAGAGCTATTCGTAGCGATAATGGTACTGAGTTTGATAACTCTCAGTTTGCTTCTTTCTGTTCTTCTAATGGAATCGAGCATCAGTTCTCTTCTCCGTATGTCCCCCAGCAGAACGGTGTTGTTGAGCGCAAGAACCGGACCCTTGTTGAGATGGCCAGGACGATGCTCGATGAGCAAAGGACTCCTAGGCGTTTTTGGGCCGAGGCGATCAACACCGCTTGCCATGTTTCAAATCGCATCTTTCTTCGAGCTTTCATGAAGAAAACTTCTTATGAGTTGCGTTTTGGACGGGTACCCAAGGTGTCTCATTTTCGGGTGTTTGGGTGTAAGTGCTTTATCCTGAAGCAAGGCAATTTGGACAAATTTGAATCCCGCTCTGCTGATGGCGTGTTTCTTGGTTATGCTTCGCATTCGCGCGCTTATCGAGTTCTTAACCTTGAAACTAACCGGATAGTGGAGACCTGCGAGGTCACATTCGACGAGACTATGCCTTGTGTTTCTTCTGCTTTTGATGTTGCAGGAGAACAAGAGCTGGGAGAGACCATCTTTGTGGAGGAGGAGCAGGAGAATGCCGATTGGGGTGATCCCGAGCCAACTACACTGGCTGCCCCCGTCGACCCTGCGACGTCTACTTCAGCTCGAGGACCCGATCCCACGACATCCTCTTCTTGGGGTCCTCTAGAGCCACCTCTCCAGCGAGCACCCGCTGCACCTGAGGGAGCGACTGCATCTGGCGAGGGGGAGGCGACTTCGGCGAGGCAAGCGCCCCGAAGCGTTTAGCAAGTTCACCCCCGCAGCAGATGATCGGCGGCATCGACCAGCGAGTCACACGGTCACGAGCATTTGGAATCTCTCACTTTGCTCATTCTGCATTCGTTGCTTCTTTTGAGCCCAAAGATGTTGGACACGCACTTTCTGACTCCAACTGGGTTAATGCCACGCATGAGGAGTTAGAAAACTTTGAGCGAAACCAAGTTTGGACCCTAGTTCCACCTCCACCAGAATGCCACCCTATAGGTACCAAATGGGTTTTCAAAAACAAAGAGGGTGAGGATGGGATGGTAGTGAGGAACAAGGCTAGGCTAGTAGCCCAGGGTTTCTGCCAGAAAGAGGGGATAGACTATGAGGAAACCTTTGCCCCTGTAGCCCGTTTAGAAGCCATTAGAATCCTCCTAGCCTTTGCTGCTTCGAAGGGTTTTAAGCTTTATCAGATGGATGTCAAGAGTGCTTTCTTGAATGGGTACATAGAGGAAGAGGTTTATGTTAGGCAACCCCCTGGTTTTGAGGATCCCAAGTTTCCAAACCATGTTTATAAACTTTCAAAAGCGTTGTATGGTTTGAAACAAGCCCCGAGAGCGTGGTATGATCGTTTGAAAACCTTTTTACTCTCCAAGGGTTTTAAAATGGGACGGGTCGATAGAACGTTGTTTCTCCTCAAGCAAGGCAACGATACTCTGTTAGTCCAGATTTACGTGGATGACATCATCTTTGGTGGCTCTTCTCATGAGCTTGTTGCAAAGTTTTCAGATACTATGAGCAGGGAATTCGAGATGAGTATGATGGGCGAGTTGACTTTCTTCCTTGGGTTGCAAATTAAGCAAACCCGAGACGGGACATTTGTGCATCAAGGAAAATACACGAAGGATATCCTGAAGAAATTCGACATGGGCGAGGCCAAGCCTCTTACGACGCCCATGCCGACGACTGCGGCGATGGGCGCGGACCAGGACGGAGAGCCGGTTGACTAGAAGGAGTACCGAAGCATGATTGGTTCGCTTCTGTACCTAACGGCAATGAGGCCGGACATACAGTTTTCTGTGTGTCTGTGCGCTCGTTTTCAGGCGTCCCCTCAGACTTCCCACAAGCAAGCAGTCAAGCGCATCATGAGGTACTTCCGATACACTCCTGAGTTCGGACTTTGGTACTCTTCTTCTTCGACTCTTACGCTTTGTGGTTACTCCGATGCGGATTTTGCCGGTTGTCGGCTTGAGCGCAAGTCTACTTCTAGGACTTGTCAATTTCTTGGATCTTCACTGGTTTCGTGGTCTTCTCGCAAACAGTCAAATGTAGCCCAGTCTACTACAGAAGCCGAGTATGTTGCCGCTGCTTCTTGTGCTTCGCATCTTTTATGGATGGTTGCTACATTGCGTGATTTTGGTCTAGATTTCAGTTGGGTTCCTTTGCTTTGCGATAGCACTTCTGCCATTAGTGTAGCAAAGAACCCTGTTCTTCACTCCAAGACCAAACACATCGATGTTCACTTTCACTTTCTTCGTGATCACTATGAGAAAGGCGACATTGATCTTAGGCATGTAGACACCCATAACCAGGTTGCGGATATTTTCACCAAGCCTTTGGATCTCTCAACTTTTGCTATGTTGAGAGGTGAGCTTGGTATATGTTTCCCTTTTTAGATGGGGGAAGCATGTTGCTTGCTGTACCATAGACTGACTGTCTGATCCTTTTTGTTTTTGGGTCTTGAGTCTTTTTGGTTTTGTTTTGGCTCCGATTTTGACTTCTTCTAGCATACATTCTGCATTTTTCGAGCTTCATGTCTATATTCCTTAGAATGAACTTATGCTCTGATTAGTGTATGCTACTATGATATATGATGATGCTTGTAGCTTAGGCTCTCTTTGATCACTGATACATGTTGTGAGCTAAGCTATATTCTCCTTCAGAATGATGAACATGTCTAATGAACTGAAAATTTGATACATGTTCACCATTGAGATTGGCAACTAGCATGTGTAGGATGTGTTGAGGTCACATGAGCTATTTCATATATGCTAGGTTGTTATGTCTCTAGCTCTAAGTCTTTCACTTGCTTGGGTTGTTCATATTCTGCTTAAAATGAACCAAGTGTTAGTGATTTGAAAAGATCGAGACGGGATTGCTTTGTCAGCACATCACGGTATCGAGACTGTTTCTCATAGCACCTTGAGTTAAACTTGAACCGTTTAGTGTAAGACCGAAACCGATGCTTTAAGCTTCTGATTGCATATGCATAGGCTTAGCACGGTTGGAAAGTTAGGCAGTGACAAGCTTTCAACCTCTCGCAATCATATGCTGAATTTGATCTTGTGTTAATAACCGCTGCAATTTCTTCGATAAAATCTGAAAACACAAGTTTATGTTTCACTCTATAGCATGATAATTGAATTTTGCTAGGGGTAGTTCACCTTGTATACATGTTTAGCACTTGTTTGACTTCCTATCTATACATGTTCAGTGCTATTTTGATGGTGAAACCCTTTTCTAAATGGCTTAAAACTGCTCACTAAGCTTCTGCATTCATATTCTGTATTCGGTGATCAGTTTGAGCCTTTGCTAGCACTTTTACATGTGGCTTAGTAGTCGGATCAGCACTCCTTAGAGCATTCTTTCACTCTTTCGAGTATATACCTGAAGCTCCTAACTTGCACTTTTAACTCATGTGCATTTGCTTGACTTCGATAGACATGACCTAGCTCCGTCTTCCTTACTTGAGCATTGACCCCTCTCTTTTGATTGCAATTTGCCCCCAAGGGGGAGAATGCTTCTGGTGGTGTCAATTTGCAATTTATGCTTCACTTGCTAATGCTTCTGGTGGTGTCAATTTGCAATTTATGCTTCACTTGCTGAGGGGGAGTTCTTTGAGTGAGGGGGAGTTTTTCTGTCCTGTTCCGAGTCGGTTTCTTGTTTGACATCGATCTTGCCTCTATCTTGAGGGACTAGCTGTTTTTCATCATGTTTTGATGGTTCTTGATTGGTATCGTATTTACTGCTGGTTGTGTTGAGCCTCTGTGCCTCTATCTTGAGGGACTAGCAGTACCTGCTTGCTATGCAGTCTTCGTGTGGCTTTGAGCTCTCAGCTAGTGGTGTTGAGCCCTTTCTGCCTCTTCTTGAGGACTAGCGTGTTTTTGACATGGTTGCGTCGAGCCGTTGTCCATGTCTTTGGGAACTAAGTCTTGTGGGTTGTTTTTGGTCTAGCTTTGCTCTCTGATGAGTTGTTGCTCTGATCTTTTGCTTGGTTGTGTCAAACCGTTGCCCATGTCTTTGGGGACCAAGTTTTGCTTATCTCGATTTGTTCTTCTTCAGCCTTTTCTCTGGCTTTTGGACATCTCGAGTGAGTTTTTCTCCTTCTATCTAATTCTTCTTTTCTTTTATTCTGGTTAGGGTTACTATGAGTTGACGATGCACTCATCAAGGGGGAAATTGAGAACACAAGGTTGATATGTGCCCTTGTGGTTCCCTTCCTGAGTGATGAGTGATCGATCAATGGGCAACATGTCTCTTGGTTGTGTTGTTGTGCAGGTGCGGAGCTCAGGCAGTGGTCGAAGGTGAGGTGAAGGACAAGTAGGGACGTGTCGTGCCGATGGACCGAGAGCGGTGAAGGGCGGACGTGGAGCTTGGTCCGACAGACCGGGAGACCTGAGGACCAGCTGTAGTAGCTGGCACGTGGCGTCGACAAGCAAGAGCACATGGGGATGTGCGGTGCATCGGCCGAGTCGGGAGGAAGGTGATGGCGTCGTGACAGTTGGCTGGAGGCCGAGAAGGATGGCGAATGCACTGTGCCCGGCGTGGAGGCTGGACATGCTCCGGCATCGGTGCTGGAACTCGGGGTGTGCGAACCACATCCCGTCTACGGCACGGGTTCGGTAGCTGAGCCTCGAAAAGCTACCCTCGACGTTTTCCGAGTTTGGGCCTCAAAACTCGGAGTGGCCGGTTTCCGAGTTTGGGCCTCAAAACTCGGCGTGGACGGTTTCCAGGTTTGGGCCTCAAAACCTGGGCGCGCGGGTTTCTGAGTTTGGGCCACAAAACTCAGCCTGAGGACAGGTTTCCCGGTTTCAGCCTCAAAACCGGGGGAAGGCCCAGGTTTCCTGGTTTCGGCCTCAAAACCGGGGGGAGGTCCGCAAAAAGGACGGTCGACGCGTGGCGGCGTGAAGAGGCTGGCGCGGCGGCGCAGCTATTCGTGAAGTAGGTGCGGCGGTCGATAGGGCGGCACGTGGCGGCATCCTGAGGCTTGCGTCGAGGTGAAGCTAAGGATGAGGTGAGCGCGTGGCCGTCGGATCGGCTATCAGCAGAGTTGGACCGGGATACCCCTAGGGTTGGCCGATTCGCTCTTGTATCTAGGAGTAGAAGGGGATTATTGTTTTAGGCTATAAATAAGAGAGGCACCCCTCCTCTCTCCCCATCCTTGCAGTCATTTGTTCCTGAGCTCTCTCTCTCTAGCCCTCTGCTTAGGCTCTAATCATACCTTGCTGCAAGCGATCCGCAGAGACGGAAATCATACCTCTATGTATTTGGATCTTTTGAGGAAACGAGACCGTATTCTCGTTGTCTCCTCATGTGGAGGAATTTCGGCTGAAATCGAATCGTGTTCTGTGTTCTTCACGTTTTGGTTTTTCATCTCCTGGAGATTTGCATGCTTCTCCCTCTCCGCGAGATGATTTTCGATTCCACTTGAATCAATTTGTTCTTGGTCGTGAGTCCCTTCTTTCCACCGAAGGATTTCTCCTCTAACGAATTCATAGATCGAGTCGATTTCGTGTTCGATATTCTTTCTTTCCCCTTTTGCGGTGATCCACGAATTTCTCTCAATTGACTTGGTGAGGTGCGATGATTTCTTAGGATTAGCACCCCCATACATAGAGGATCACCTAGGAGGAGTTTGATCGAAGTTCTTCTCGTTTTGGTTGAGATCGATTTGGATTTGGCTTTGAACCCGAGCAAGTTTGTGTTTTCTGGGTGGTGGCGGACAGTCCGCGCCTCTGACGGCGGACAGTCCGCGGATCTGGGTTCTTCAGGTTCAGTCAGGCGCAGACCGCTGACTGTTCACTGTCGAGTGAACGGCGGACAGTCCGCGGTACAAACCCGCGAACAGTCCGGGATCTGTCCAGCAGACTTGCAGAACAGTTCTGTTTCTGGTCTTTTGCCGGCGGACAGTCCAGACCCTCAGTGTCAGACAGTCCGGCATTGGGCGGACAGTCCGGGATCCTGACCCCGGACAGTCCGCGAATCGGCTGTTTGTGCAGTCTTGTTCCTTGCCTTTGGCAGCTGGTTTTGGGGTTTCTCCGGAGGTTCCGCTGTACCACTAGGACATCTCCTAGGGTATCCACCTACTCGTAGGTTGTGAACTCTCCGGTCGTTTCGAGTCTTCGCTTTTAGGGTGACTTTCTGTGACAAGGGCCATACTATTCACGAGTTGAATTTGAGGCTCCCATTCACCCCCCCTCTGGTCGCTAATCCGGTCCTTCACTCGGGGAGCCTCGGACGAGACAACAGCAGGCAGAGAAGGAGAGAGAGAGAGTGTCGACAAAATATGGTCTGCAGTCTACCGAGGGGTATGCCCAACGTAGTAGATTAGATGGTGGGGGCGTGCGAGACGTCTACACAGGCGTAAACACAGGGATGAGAGGCGGCGATTTAGACAGGTTCGGGCCGGTAAGTCGCCGTAATACCCTACGTCCTGTGTTCTGGTGGTTGGGTGTATTGCTGGATTGGAATATCCCGTGAGTTTAGAGGGGGGTCCCTGCTCGCCTTATATAGTCGGGGAGCAGGGTTACAACTTGTCGAATTCTAACTGATTACAATCGGTCCCTTTTGGCAAGAAATCCGGGTCTATCTACTAAGATCTTCCTTAGCGAGCAAGTCTTCAGGAGAGTCTTTGGTGGTTGCGATGGCCTGGTCGCAAGCCGCAAGGTCCTCTAGCTGGGCCATATTTGACGAGTAGCCCAAGTAGGTCCATGGGGGTATACAGAGGTAATGTCCCTGCAGCTAGTCCCCGAGCACTTTGTATCCGTTGTGTAGGGCATCGTGTAGCTTTCCGATCAGGTCGGACCTGGTCGCATGTTGTTGAAGACGTCCTCCGACCAGGTCACCTGGTCAAGGATGCACTTGGAGTAGACTCCCGACCAGGTTAGACTAGCTGTTGTTGTCGTGGAAGGAGTAGTCAAAGTCGTGGTGCAGGCGTGGAGTGCTCAACGTTGTCCTGCCAAGAGGATACGGAGTGCTGCAAGAAAAAAATGAAGACCTTTCTTCTAGTGAAGTTTATCCACTTGAAGCTGATAGTCCATGTCGGGGACTAAGAGGATACGGAGCGCTTGCTAGTCCATGTCGAGCTGCAGAGAAAAAAGAAAAAAAATATTCACCAACAGCTGAAGTGTATCCACTTAGTCCCCGAGCTTGGGAGTAGGTGCTGAAGGCACATGGTGTCGAGCTTGTAAAATTTCTGCAAATAACAAAATGAAGGACCGAAAATGCTAAAGCAAGGCGACCAGAGGGGGGGTGAATGGGAGCCTAAAAATTTCTTCCAAAATTCTGGCCTCTGTCCCAACAAAATCAACCCCAAGAGCAAAGTCGACACACGAGATGTCCACGACCCAAGAGAACGGGTGGATGTTCCCTAGGAACACAGCGGGACACCACAAAAACTCCCTCACCTAAATCCACGCGAGTCAACTAGTGACAGGATGGACTTTGGGTAACCTCAACCTCCCCCGAGCAACGCGAGGGGGATTCAGGCTTTTTCGCAAAGCGTGAAGCCCGATTTCTGTAGAGCGCGAAGTCGGGAATCCAACGCAAAAAACAGATCTCAAAACGGAGCTCGAACGCAAAAGATACAGACAAAAACATGTGCTGCCTGTACTGACCGGACTCTGAGGTGCGTCCGGTCAGTATCGATCGGACGCCTCCGGTCACAGGAATCCCGTTTTGGGAGCTCTCTGTGTTGGACCAGACTCTGCGAGGAGGTGCGTCCGGTCAACACAAAAGCCAGCGTCCGGTCGCAAGCAACGCGATGAACAGTGCGAGCAGCGCGTCCGATCACGGCACAGCAGGTGCGTCCGGTCACTAAAAACGGTCTCTGGTACTTACTGGACTCAGCACGGGGTGCGTCCGGTCATGTCCAGGCTAGCGTCCGGTCACAACGCGCAAACTGGACTGCGCGTGTGTTCAACGACCAGACTCTGTCAAGGTGCGTTCGATCGCTTCGATGCAGCGTCCGGTCATCCCGATCAGCCCCCTGTTCGTCCACCGGATCGACCCGATCTCCCTCAAATCAAAAGCACTAGGGCTCAAATTTCGTGTGAGGGGTCACAAGGATGTTAGTGAGCTACTCCTAAAAGATCATGGCTCGAACGTAGCTCCAAATCGGTGAATCGAAGAATACAGTGAAGAACGAGCAAGAACTCGATCCCAAAACTAAATCTGCCCGATCTGTGAGCTCGTGAGGTATTAGAGAAAATCCTTCGGTAGAAAGAAGACTCTCACGAAGCTACACAAGATGGTTCAAACGGATTTGCGAATCTTCCCTCGAAACAAGAATTCTCGTGAAGGTCGAAAGAAGGGAAAACGTGCAAACGCGAACAACAAAATCGCAAGACAAATCAAAGCACGAATTTGATCCTTGGATTCAGAGGAATGGATGATTGATTAAGCACTCGGTGTCGGGCTACAAGCCACTCCTAGCAACACAAAGCTTGGATGGTGAAAAGCTCAATAACAAGAGCCGGTCTCTCCTCTATCCCTAGGCTCCTCTCACCTCAACAAAATGAGAGTGACACCGTCCAAGAGAGTGCTGCCCTAACCAGCCCCCTTCATATATATAGGCGCACATCCGAAGACCAAATGCCCTCACATGAAGCACTCAACCCAAATACCTCCTAGGGGTAAAACCGTCCAGACTTGACAGTTTCCATCCGACGGTCACGCGCCTTCTCATCCTTCGCTTCGCCTCAATGCAAGCTCTAGGATGCCGCCACGTGCCGCCACCGTCGACCACCACGCCTTCTCGTGGATAGATTCGCCATCGCGCCAGCCTCTCCACGCCGCCACGCGTCGACCGTCCTTTTGGACCTTCCCCCGGTTTTGAGGCTCAAACCGGGAAACCTGCCAGCCCAGGTTTTGAGGCCCAAACCTGGAAACCGTCCATCCCGAGTTTTGAGTCCCAAACTCGGAAACCGGCCACCCGAGTTTTGAGGCCCAAACTCGGAAACCGTCGATGGTAGATTTTTGAGGCTCAACTACCAAACCCGCACCGTAGACGGGATGTGGTTCGCACACCCCGACCACCGGCACCGATGTCGATGCATGTCCAGCCTCCGCGTCGGGCACAACGCCTTCGCCTTCCTTCTTGACTCGTCCGATGGCACTTGCGCCGCACGCAAGCCCGTGTCCGACCTCTGCCATGTGCCACGACGCCATCGTCTTCCTCCCGACTCGGCCGATGCATCGCACATCCCCATGTGCTCTCGCTCGCCGATGCCACGCGCCAGCTACCACAGCTGGTCCTCCGGCCCTCTGGTCCGTCAGTCCAAGCCTCATGTCCGCCCTTCACCGCTCTGGGTACATCGGCATGGCACGTCCGCCGCACCGCACGCCCATCCTTCACCGCTCCTGGTCCGTCGGTACGGCACGTCTCTACTTGACCTTTACCTCGCCATCGACCACTGTATCTGAGCTCAACACCTGCACATCAACACAGCCAAGAGACACATGTTGCACACGCACACCAACACAGAAACACCACAACTCAACGCCACCGGTTAGTCATAAGCATTAAGCACATAGCGAGATAATGACTCAACCGGGAAAAGCCTCAAACCTTCCTTATCAATGTCAATCATTCATCATATATGTTCTCACAAAACACGGTCATTTTGCGAATAAAAAAGGACGTGTGTACACGTAGTCCCCGGGCCTGCTGCAAGAAGCAGCATGGTTTTTGGAGAAGGCTCAAATAAGATATGTTAATGCGGAGATTAAAAATGATGACGAATTCCTCAAGGGTGAGGATGGAGAATCGGAGTCCTCGGGTGTGGTTGTAGCGTCGACCAGTAACTGTAGTATTAGCTATTCACCTGAAAGAATATTTGTGACTAGCCGGTGAGGTCATTCCGCGAGAATTTGTGCAACAGTAAGTCATAACGGAGGAGATTAAATGGATTTACAAAAATGGAGGAATCAAACGGGCAGGCTGTTTTTGTAAACCGTTGGCCCAACGGCCCACTAGGGGGAGCGCGGAGGGCGTGCGCGCGTGCGGTTGCCGCAAGCGACGTGGCGATCGTGGGAGTAATGGGCACGAGCTCCCAGAAACCCTGGAGCTGAGGGGTCGGTGAAAGCCCTAGTTTGGTTTTGGTTAATTGATGAAACCTATTTGGTCTAATCCTATTGCTAAGCATGTGTGTAGCTTATAAGAAAGGATTGTGACCAAGCCAAGTGGTGGAGCTAGCAAAGTGGAAACCATGGAGAATGGTGATGGCCACAAGTACTCAAGAGATCAAGTGCTCTACCACTGGTGAAACAAATAAGAGAAGAGATGGAGCAAAGAGGCCCGAAGGCAAAGGTATAACTGTAACACCTCTGGTGTTTAATCTGTAATTAACCTGACATGTCATCATCATTAGTCATTAATCATTCTTGCCTTGCATTTATGTTTGCTTAGTACTTGTGTAGCAATCTCTTTTCAAAAACCCTAAAGCCCAAATCTTCCTATAAGGGCAAAATGGTAATTTCACTTCTGTGTCTAGTTCTATGTATTTCTTATTCAGATTTGTGCTCTGCTGTTTTGTTGAGTTAATCAAAGTTCAAAATTCAAAAGAGAATTAGTTTTCCTTTTGTAAAAACCCTAATTTCCAATTTATAGTTTTACCCCTCTTTTATTAATTCAAAAACTATTCAAAATTTGGGGTTAGTTCAAAAAGCAAAGTTGTAGATCTGATCAAGATGAGCAACTTTGGTATTTACAAATTTTCAAGTTTCCATATAAAATTTGAAGTAATTTCAAATTCATTCAAACTCCAGTTTTTGTCCCTTTTTGAGTTTTCAAAATTATTTCAAAAACTAATGAGTTTCAGAAAAAGTGTGTATTAGCAAAGTTGTAGGTTTTGACAAAAGAAACAACTTTCATATTTGCAGATTTTCAAGTTTCAGTTTAAAATCCAAAGTAATTTTGAATTTATTCAAATTTCAAAAGTGTCCCCTTTTCTGATTTCAAATATAGTTCAAAAACTGTTTGGATTTTGAAAATGTTCTTATTGACAAAGTTGTAGATCTCTTTTTTTCTGCACAGCTTTGGTATTTTGAGTTTTTCCTGTGTAGTTCAAATTTTGGGAGTAATTTGCAAAATACAGAGATCAGCCAAAAGTCAAACCCTAGGGACATAGCCCTGTTCATCTTCCTCGCCGTAGGGGGGGCCCGGCCATGGCGCTCTGCGGCGCTGCGCATGCCGCATGCCTGGCAGCTGCACACGCGCCTCCAACCTGCCGCCGCTGACCCCACCATCATTCTTATCCCGCACGCGCAAGCGCTGACCTCCGCTCCCGTCCCCTATAGTGCCCAGGGCGTCGCCGCCGCGTGGCCGTCACCGGCAAGCCTTCGCCCAGGCCCTGGGTGCACGCCCGTCCTCCCGCCGGCTTGCAATCGAGTGCGCACGCCTCGGCCGAGCTCATCCACACCATCCCGTGCTCTCTACCGTCCCCGACCGTGCCTATAAAAGGGACCGCCGGAATCCGACCTCCTCACTCGTCTCCGCCGCCGTCGCCAGCCCACTCTGAAGCTCCCGCCGCTCAACCACCTAGCCCGAAAGCTCCGCCTTGAGCTCGCGAAGCTTCCCAGCCCCTCAATTTTACCTCCGCCGCCTCCAATCGCCCGGCGTAACCCCATCTTCCCAAACTCCGGCGAAACACCGGTGAGCTCGGGTTCGGGAAATCCCCACTCTCCGGCCATGATCATTTCTCTCTGACCCCTGCTTCATCTTCCTTGCCTTCTTGCGCCCCTAACCGGCTACTGGTGGTCGTGCCTGGTGTACAGGGTCGCCGGATCGCCGGAGTGCCGCCGCGGTCGTCTCCTTCCTCGAGCCGCACCCTCGACCGTATCGAGCCCCAAGCCTCGGGCGAATCGCACTACCCTCGAGCGCGTTCCCGAGCCACACCCTCGAGCACATCCTCGAACCCCGCCCTCGAAGCAGCCGAGTCTAGCCTCAGCCTCGGGCGAATCGCAACTTCCACCGAGCCCCAAGCCTCGAGTGAGCCGAGGCCACCCTCGAGAGGCTAGCCGCAAGAGAACCCGCCGAGGCCTCGCCGTCGAGCCCTCTTATCCATCCGCCTCGCCGAGCCTTGCCTCTGACTCTCGGTGAGCCCAGCCTCTGTTTTCTCAGCCGAGCCTCGAGCCTCGACGTCGAGCCCGCTCCGACTCGAGCTCACTGCTCTTTTCCTTTTCAGAAATATGAATAGTCTTGTTATTTCATCTTTTTGTATGATTTTCTGTATTGCTCTAAAAATTCTGAAAATTTTACAGTTGAGTCTTTATACCATGTAGTATTTTATAAAAATATGAAACTTGACTTTTCTGCAAGAATTTGAAAATGTAAAATCCCTCTTTTAATTAATAAATGGATGGTTTTGGATTTTTAGAAAATCATTTATAACTCCAAAAATCATGAGATAAATTTTTTGTGAGCTTCCTATGCCATGTTTAGTCTCTGGTGAAATTTTGAAGTCTTTTGGAACAAGTTGATTTTTGAGCATTTATCTTTAATTGTTAAATAGTGCTTTTTGTTAATTAATGTCTGATTTTATTTGAGCACCTTAATGACCTCCAAAAATTATGAAATTTATTTTGCCATCTATCTACACCAAAATGAACTTATGTGATTAATTTAGTAATTTTTGGAGCAACTTCATAAAATGACCTTTTTAAATAATTAAGAAAAACAGAAAAGGTGATTAAGGTTCATGTTGTATGCCCTGTGTTGCATTGTTCATACTAGCATACTCATGAGCATGCATCATTGCATTCGTATAGTCACCGAAGAAGGCGTCAAGATCGAGGCAGCCGCCGACGAACCTGTCCCTGAGGCTACCCCGAGCTCCGACAACTGCCCTGCCGCCCTCGAGCCTGCCCTCTTTGCTCTTCAAGGCAAGCCCCGGTGCATTTAACCCCTTTTCTTGGATTTATAAAATGTTTTCCTTAAATGCTTTTGAGTTAAATTATTGCATTAGGTTTATAGGAGTTGTGTGCTATCCTAATTGATGCACTATCCACCTTGACCACTGATACACCCTATACCTGCTTTTCAAAAGTATTTGAAAAATGCTTAGCAATGCTTATTGAATTAGACTTTGCAATAAAATGCCATTTTCAAAAGTGTGATCACTTAAAGAACATTTATAGGCATTTGGCTTTACTCCCTGCCTGTTGGCTAAGTATCTGATCCATACCTAGTCAACAGCGAGGAGAGGTTGTCCGAGCGTACGGTGCCGTCATGTTGTAGTCCGGGACTCAACAGTTGACACCGACCGGGACAGGGTTGAAAAACCGACAGGACCTGTACTCTTGGGTTAGAGTCCCGAGGTGCTTGTTGCTGACGGAAAAACTTTAGGGACCATCCGTATGGGGGCCTGCTGGTCAAGACTTGTAACTATTCACATACTTCGGAAAGCTCTGGCTCCGAGGAATCCTTTATTGGACCGACAACCGCGCACTGGGAGTGGAGAGATGGCGGAAGTAGCATGTACCCACGTGGTCGTCGTACCTGGATAGGAGTGGTGTACTGTACTTCCGGGTGGCGTAGGACCGGGTCCAATCTTGGAGGAATCGTGGTAGACGAGTTGGCATATGCAAGCTTGGGTGCGACATATGCAGTGTGGATAGGGATCCTCAGCTGAGTATTATTTATCCGGATTAACGTTGCTCCTCGGTTATGGAGACTTGGTCCACTGACTGTCAACGGAGAGTGGTTCTCAACTAGGAATGTTTTGAAATGTAAAATGAATCATGAACGATGAAGAATTGAGGAATGTTGAATCTTTCCAAAATAAAATAAGGTTTACAAAAATGCTTTTCTGCAAAATACTTGATCTTGCTTAAACCTTACCTTGACTACCCTAAGCCTCTCATTCCTGAGTCTTCTCCCTTTTTCTTTGTCGGGTAAGTCTTGTTGAGTACCCCAGTACTCAGGGTTTGTTACCCATGCTGCAGGTATGACAGAGTCCCCGATATGTCTTGCACCCTGCTGCGTGACCATCGTCCAGGAAGAGGCCGATGAGGCCGAAGAATAGTTGTACACCCTCGGGCTGGGTGATTATAAGTATCTTTGTTGTTCTCCACTATGTTGCCTATGTCTATCTCTATTATCAGAACTTGGTTTGTAATAACTGCACCTTAATTTCTATTTGGAACCCTGCTTTGTAAAACTATTGTTATTTAAGTCTTCCGCTCTTTATTCCGATGTTATTTGTAAAAGTATGCAATGCTGTAACCAAATTGTGAGATGATCCTGCGGACATTGGGCACTGATGTAGCCCGGTGGCGAACAGGTCTTAATCACATGGAACATGGGTTCGGCTGTCAGAGGTTGACAGGGACACGTGGGCCATGAGATTAGGGCCGTTCCGTCACAGAGTGGTATCGGAGCATCTCACTTTAACGTTGCAGTGTTCGTTTTTGCGAAAACTTCAAAAGACCTTTTGAGTCCAAACAAACTAAACTTTACTATTTTGAGTCCAAATTGCTTCTCTCATCTTGTCTCTCATATGGCAACACTAGCTAGTGGAACAACATATTTTAAGCCCTATGTACCTTATTTATTTATTGCATTGCTTTGTTCCGTAGGAACGATTCATGCATCATGTCATAATCACTTAAGTTAACATCCTCTCTAAGTTCGTTGGGGTAGTATGCCTTTACCTGTTCTTGCTAGCCTTTCTCATCCATCTAATCTTGTCCAGACATGGCCCGTATCAAGCTGACTGCCCGCAAGTCGACTGGACCGCATGGTGTGCCACGCCACCAGCTGGCACCTCGCGTTGGAGAAGAGACTGCCGAATCTTCCAATGGTCGTCGCTTTCCCCGCCGCACCCGTAAGAACCTGAAGGAGGAGATCAAGGATCTGAAGGCTGAGCTGAAGAACTTGGAGCATGACTTCTACCACTCACGCCTGGAGTTTTATGAGGCACGAGCTTCCCTGGAGCAGGCCAACCGGAACACGGTTCGCGCTATCGAGCAGCGCAATGATGCTTGGATCCACGAGGACGTCACCAGAGCCGAGCTCCACGGACTGCAGCAGTACACAGCTCAGATTGAACAGTTCAATGATATGCTTCATGAGGAAGTGCATCAGCTGTATGATCAACTCCACCCCTTGGTACCCCCGGTTATGGAAGACCCTGAGGACGGAGTAGTGGAAGAACCCGATGTGGAACAAGAGCCAGACGTGGACGAAGAAATTGAACCTGCTGAGGACGTCCACGCTGAAGACGAGGACGAGGAGGAAGAGCCTGAGCTCATCCTCGAAGAAGACGACGACGAAGAAATGATCATCATCGATGAGGACTAGACCCGTCTTTAGGAGATGGAGATCCCGTGTGTCTGTACCACCTGCTTACCTAAAACCTTAGTCTAGGTTTGGGAGCGTTAGTCTGTCTTTTGTTAAGTCAGTCTGTATCTTTCTTTTCGTACCTTTTTTCCCTTATCGGTCAGTTGTGTCTATCAGAAATCTTTATCAATCTATCAGTCTTTGTATCAGAAGAAGCTATCAGTCTGTTGATTTCAGAACCCTATCTATGAATGCTAAGTTCCAAGTTGCTTAACAGATGCCTGTGAACACTCGCACTGGAGCTGGAGGTTCTGATGATGCCAACCTTCCAAACCCTCCACCTGTTCCTGCTACCCTGGCAGATGCCATTGCAGCCTTGGCAGCCGCTGCTAACCTGATGGCTCAAAATCAGGGGCAGCAGAACAATGGTCACCGTGGTCGTCACGACATCAACCGTGAGACTACATATGTGGATTTCACCGAGACCCGTCCACCAGTTTTCACCAAAGCAGATGAACCCCTGCAAGCTGATGACTGGCTCCGCAATATGGAGCAAAAGTTCAGTCTTCTCCGCTATACCGACATCCAGAAGCCCCGGTTCGCTTCCCAGCAGCTTCGTGGTCCAGCGAGCGCTTGGTATGCCAACCTGTTGGCTGCCCAGCCAGAAGGTCATCAGTTGACCTGGGAAGAGTTCCGCACCGCTTTCCGTGCACATCACATCCCTTCGGGATTAATGAAGATGAAGCTTGATCAGTTTCTGGCACTGCAGCAGAAGGACTCCACGGTAATGCAGTACGTGGGTCAGTTCAACCATCTTAGCCAGTATGCCTCAGAGTATGTCAACACAGATGAAAAGAAGAGGGATTGTTTCCTTAGAGGTCTGCATCCTAAGATCCGCAGAAGTCTGTCCAATAACCTGACCGGTTCGTATCATGATGCTGTTGACCGGGCTGTCGCTTTTGAAGAGAGCAACCGTCAGTATCAAGAGGAAAAGAAGAAGAAGAAAGCACGATCCAGCAGTTTCTCTGGCGGTCACAAGCGCCAGAGGATCATATACCACCCCAGTCACCACCAAAATCGCCTACCTTACCCCAACCAGCAAGTGGTCGTCCGTACCGCGGCCACCACCCATAATGCCAACCAGCAGAGTGTCACACAGCCGAACGCCCCATGTGTTCATATCACCACTCCACAAACAGCCTACAACCATCCCTGCTACAACTGCGGCCAGCTTGGTCACTGGTCTCGTGAGTGCCCAAAGCCCAAGAGGTATGCCCAGAATACTCAGAAGAATCCTGGAGGATCTCAGCAGCAGCAACATCGTGCACAGCAGCAGCATGTTCAGAAAGGCAAGATTGTCAAGAAGCACGGGCAAGTCTACTACACCACTGTTGGCGACATCCCAGAAGGAGAGCCCGTCATGATCGGTAGGTTTCCTGTTGCCAATCATCCTGCAGTTGTGTTGTTTGATTCTGGTGCATCGCATTCCTTCATCAGTCGTACTTTTGTCATCAAGCATGAGATATCAATTGAGGATTTGAAAGAAAGTTTCTGCATATTTTCGCCTGGAGGGCGTATAAGTACTAAGGAAGTGGTTCGCAGTATACCAGTAATGTTGGGGGAACATGTATTTCCTACCACCATGATAGTGCTACGTGATCAGGAGATAGATGTCATTTTAGGCATGAATTGGATGTGTCAGTATAAAGCCATGATCGACATCCTGAATAGAGTTGTGAGAGTGGACATTCCCAACAGTACCTCCAAACTCCTTCTCCAACTCCCAATGCCTCAAAAACCAGCAGCCACACTTTTGAACACCGCCTATGTTCTGGAAACCAGAGACATCCCCGTGGTCTGTGAATTCCCTGATGTTTTTCCAGAGGACTTACCTGGTCTGCCTCCTGACCGTGATGTTGAGTTTGCCATAGAGCTAAAGCCTAGGACTGCTCCTATATCCCGCAGAGCTTATCGAATGCCTCCCAGAGAGTTGGCAGAGCTAAAAATCCAATTACAAGATTTGTTGGACAAGGGTTTCATTCGCCCAAGCTCGTCTCCTTGGGGCTGTCCTGCAATCTTTGTAAAGAAGAAAGACTAGACTCTCGGAATGTGCATTGATTATCGCCCACTCAATGAGGTCACCATCAAAAATAAATATCCCTTGCCTCGTATTGATCTTCTCTTTGACCAGTTAGCTGGAGCCAAAGTATTCTCCAAGATCGATCTCAGATCTAGCTACCACCAAATAAAGATTCGTCCTGAAGATATTCCTAAAACAACTTTCACCACCAGATACGGCCTATATGAGTACTTGGTCATGTCCTTCGGTTTGACCAATGCCCCTGCTCATTTCATGTACCTCATGAACTCTGTGTTCATGCCAGAGCTTGATAAATTCGTGGTCGTGTTCATTGACGACATCCTTGTCTACTCAAAAACCCCTGAAGATCATGCCGAACATCTTCGTACCGTTCTATCCCGTCTCAGAGAACATCAGCTGTATGCCAAGTTCAGTAAATGTGAGTTCTGGTTAGATCAGATACAGTTTCTTGGTCATGTCCTATCCGCTGAAGGTGTGTCAGTTGACCCTGGTAAAGTGGCAGACATTCTGGATTGGAAGCCACCTACCACTGTTCATCAAGTCCGCAGCTTTATGGGAATGGCCGGATATTATCGTCGATTCATTCCGGATTTCTCAAGAATCGCCAAGCCTATCACTGAGTTAGTAAAGAATTCTGTGAAGTTTGTCTGGTCACCAGCTTGTGAGCAAGCCTTTCAAACGTTGAAGAAACTGTTGACCACATCACCAGTGTTAGCCCAGCCGAACATCGAGAAGCCCTTTGATGTCTACCGTGATGCATCTGGTACTGGTTTGGGCTGTGTTTTGATGCAGGAAGGTCGAGTGAACGCATATGCCTCCCGACAGCTTAAGCGACATGAAGAAAATTATCCAACCCATGATCTTGAGTTAGCAGCAGTGGTGCATGCCTTAAAGATCTGGCGTCATTATCTGTTGGGCAGTACCTGTAATGTGTACACTGATCACAAAAGCCTGAAGTATATCTTCACTCAAGAAGAGCTGAATATGAGACAGAGAAGACGGCTTGAGTTAATTAAGGACTATGATCTTGAAGTGCATTACCATCCGGGTAAGGCGAATGTGGTTGCCGATGCGCTCAGTCGCAAGTCATATTGCAACTGTCTGATGATGAAACCCTATGATTCTTCTTTGTGTTATGAGCTGGAAAGGTTAAATATTGAAATGATTCCACAAGGAACTCTGAATAATATCAGAATAGAAACCCCTATCAAAGAGCAGATCATCGCTGCACAGAAAGATAACCCTGGAATCAAGCACATCATCGAAAAGGTCCAATCCGGAAAGGCTGATTGTTTCAGGATTGATGATAAAGGAGTAGTATGGTTTAAGAATCGGTTAGTAGTTCCTAAAGTGCCTGAGTTGAGAAAGTTAATCCTTGATGAAGCACACTTGACTAGATTCTCCATCCACCCCGGCAGCAACAAGATGTACCAGGACTTGAAGCAAAGGTTCTGGTGGACAAAGATGAAGATTGAGATCGCCCGGTATGTCGCTCAGTGTGATACTTGCCAGAAAGTCAAAGCTGTGCACATGAGGCCCGGAGGAGAATTGCAACCTTTACCTGTACCTGCTTGGAAATGGGACGATATCAGTATGGATTTTATCAATGGGCTTTGTAAAACTATTGTTATTTAAGTCTTCCGCTCTTTATTCCGATGTTATTTGTAAAAGTATGCAATGCTGTAACCAAATTGTGAGATGATCCTGCGGACATTGGGCACTGATGTAGCCCGGTGGCGAACAGGTCTTAATCACATGGAACATGGGTTCGGCTGTCAGAGGTTGACAGGGACACGTGGGCCATGAGATTAGGGTCGTTCCGTCACAATAACCTATAGGGCTCTTTGTTGTAGTGATCAAGACACTTAGCGAGTGTGATCACATTTAGGATACATAGCCGTACTATTAAGAGGAGATAATTCACGGCTTATACGATGTTCAAGTGCCACTAGGTGTTCTCTAACATATCGATAATATAAACCTAGTGAGTGACTACCAAACCCTTGGAAAATGCTTTGCAAAATGCTAACACACGTGCACAAGTGTTGAAACACTTTGGTGTTGGCACATGGGAGCAAGGGTAGAAGTTAGAAAGCAAAAGGTGCTAAGTTATCTGCATCGGACGCTGGAGGCGGCTGCATCGGACGCTGGGCCGAGCGTCCGATGGTTAACCCTAACTTCTATCAGAATCCGAAGAAGCATCGGACGCAGGCAACGGAAGCTGAGGAAACACTTTTGCAGAGTCCGATGCAGGTGACGATCTGCGTCCTTTTCCTGGACGTCACACCCCCGGTTTTGAGGCCCAAACCGGGAAACCAGCCTTCACGACCAACCCCCGGTTTTGAGGCCCAAACTGGGAAACCAGCCCACCAACGCCTGAGTATTGTGGCCCAAACTCAGCAAACCCGCAACACCCAGGTTTTGAGGCCCAAACCTGGAAACCGTCCTCAGCCCGAGTTTTGTGGCCAAACTCGGAAACCATCAGCGCCCAGGTTTTGAGGCCCAAACCTGGAAACCGTCCAACCGATGGTTTTTCTCTGGCTCTACCACCAAACTGGAGCTGTAGAGGGGATGCACCGCCCGTGCACCCCGTCCACCGACACGTGTCCCCAAGTCCATGACTTAGGCAACACATGACCGCAAGTCTTCGCTCGTCGCTGTCCCAGGCTGTCAGCCACCACAGCTGATCCTCGGGCCACTGGTCCCTCAGTCCAAGCCTCACGTCCGCCCTTCGCCACTCTCGGTCCATCGGCACGGCACGTCTCTACTTGACCTTCACCTTGCCTCTGATCACTGCATCCGTGCTCGACACCTGCACAACACAAGCCAAAGAACATGCGCATCATCCTAGTTGACAATCACTCATCACTCAGAGACTCGACATACACCCATGTATCCGCAATCTCCCCCTTGATGAGTGCATTGTCAACTACCAACACAAATCATAATGAAAAGAAGAAGAAAGAAAGAAGGAGAGAGAGAAATCAACCAAATGACCCAAAAGCATAGCAAAGCCAAAGAAGGTCAAGTGGAAAGAGCAGGACAACTTGGTCCCCAAAGACATGGGCAACGGCTCGATGCAACAAAGCAAAGCAAAGCTAGCCCTCAAGAAGAGGTAGAACAGGCTCAACACCGCTAGCCAAAACCAACTTCAAAAATCGAAGCAAAATGCTAGTCCCTCAAGATAGAGGCACAGAGGCTCAACACAACTAGAAAAAGAGCTCGATATCAATGCCTTACGGCCAACACGAAGCAACAAACTCCCCCTCGAAAAGTGCACGCAACCAGGAAAACTCCCCCTTGATTCAACTCGGAAAGCACAAGATTTGAACGCACAAAATTTGAACATTCCCCCTTAGTTGAACTTCGAGGAAGCATATGATTTGCAATTTCTCCCCCTTAGTTGAAAATGCACTTATCAAGTAAAAGTTCTCCCCCTCAGAAAATGCACCAAACAAAAGTGCCAACAAGAGAAAAACTACCCCTTTGAACATGCATATGAGTCAAAATACAAGTTAGCAGCTTCAGGAATATAGTCAAGACAATGTAAAGATGCTCTGCACAGTATACCTCCAATGACTCAATATCATCCACAAAATGCTAGCAAAGGCTCAGACTCATCACTATATACGAAATATGAACATGAAAGCACAGTGATCAGTTTTTAGCCAGAAAGATAGTCACCATCAAAATAGCACAACACATGTATAGACAGGAATCCGAACAAGTGCTAAGCATGTATACTAGGTGAACTACCCCTAGCAAAGTTCAAACATCATGCTATAGAATGAAGCATACACTTGTGATTTCAGTTTTAAATCAGAGTTGCAGCGGTGAAATAACACAAGTTCAGAAGTTTAGCAGATGTTTGTGAGAGGTTGAAAGCTTGTCATCGCCTAACTTTTCAACTGAGCGAAGCCTATGCAAAATGCAATTAGAAGCTTAAAGCGTCGGTTTCTGTCATACACTACACGACTCGAGTTTAACTCAAATGTGCAATGAGAAACAGTCTCGATACCGTGATGTGTTGACAAGCAGTCCCATCTCGATCTTTTCAGTTCACTAAAACTTGGTTCAATTTTATTGACAGGATATGAACAAACAAAGCAAGTGAGAGACTCGGAACTAGAGACATAGCAACCTAGCATATATGAAAAGCACGAGTGAACTCAACACATCTTACACATGCTAGATGCATATCTCAATGGTGAACATTTTCAGTTTTAAGTTTGTTATAAGCAGGTTCACCATTCAAAAATAGCTCAGCTCACAACATGTACCAGTGATCAGAAAGAGCATAAGCCACAAGCATCATCATAAGCATTGGAGCATACTACATAGAGCATAGTTACATTCTAATGGTTATATATATGAAGCTCAGAATGTAAATGCGTATGCTGAAATGCAAAAGAAAACAAAGACAAACGAAAAAGAGTCAGTCTATTATACAAGATCCAAAATGTTTCCTCCATCTAAAAGGGAAAACACACACCAAGCTCACCCGTCAACCGATTAAAGGTTGATTCGTCCAAAGGCTTGGTGAAAATATCAGCCAACTGATGATGAGTATCGACATGGCGAAGGTCGATATCACCCTTCTCTTGGTGGTCTCACAGAAAATGAAAGCGCACATCAATGTGTTTGGTCTTCAAGTGAAGCACGGGGTTCTTAGCAACGCTAATGGCACTTGTGCTGTCACAAAGCAAAGGAACACGAGTAAAGCTCAGACCAAAATCACGCAAAGTGGCCTTCATCCAAAGCAACTGGGAACAGCAGCTAGCCGCAGCAACATATTCAGCCTCAGTGGTAGACTGAGCGACACTAGACTGCTTGCGAGAAGACCATGATACAAGAGAAGAACCAATAAATTGGCAAGTCCCAGAAGTGGACTTGCGCTCAATGCGACAACCAGCAAAATTGACATCGGA
The DNA here is from genome assembly GCA_009763385.1 of Coix lacryma-jobi var. lacryma-jobi. Taxonomy (NCBI): domain Eukaryota; kingdom Viridiplantae; phylum Streptophyta; class Magnoliopsida; order Poales; family Poaceae; genus Coix; species Coix lacryma-jobi. The sequence goes on along the minus strand of CM019825.1, from coordinate 116,147,502 downwards.
ATAACTGCAAAGGGAGAGGGTGGAGGAAGCTGAATACCAAATCCCAAACTCAGGTGTGAAACGAAGGTACCTAAAAATGCGCTCCACCGCCTGACGGTGAGAAGTGTGCGGCGATGCCTGAAAGCGCGCACACAGACACACTGCGAACTGGATGTCCGGGCGTGTCGCCGTCAGGTAGAGCAGTGTCCCGATCATGCTTCAGTACTCCTTCTGGTCCACAGCTTCTCCATCCTTGTCCGCATCCAGGGCCGTCGTGGTTGACATGGGTGTTGGAAGAGGCTTGGCCTCACCCATATCGAACCTCTTCAGCAAGTCCTTGGCGTACTTGCCCTGGTGCACAAACGTCCCTTCTCAGGATTGCTTAATTTGCAATCCGAGAAAGAAAGTCAGCTCGCCCATCATACTCATCTCGAACTCCCTGCTCATAGTATCTGCAAACTTGGCAACCAAAGCGTGAGAAGAACCACCAAAAATGATATCATCCACGTAAATTTGGACCAAGAGAGTATCAGTGCCTTGCTTGAGGAGAAAGAGCGTTTTATCAACACATCCCATTTTAAAACCCTTAGCAAGCAAAAAGGTTTTCAACCTATCATACCAGGCTCTAGGGGCTTGTTTCAAACCATATAAAGCTTTGTGGAGTTTGAAAACATGGTTTGGAAACTTGGGATTTTCAACACCGGGGGGTTGTCTAACATACACCTCCTCTTCTATGTAGCCGTTTAAGAAGGCACTCTTGACATCCATTTGAAAAAGTTTGAAACCTTTGGATGCAGCAAAAGCCAAGAGTATCCTAATTGCCTCCAAACGAGCTACAGGAGCAAACGTCTCCTCATAGTCTATCCCCTCCTTCTGACTATATCCCTGGGCTACGAGTCTGGCCTTGTTTCTCACAACATGGCCATCTTCTCCCTGTTTGTTTTTGGAAACCCATTTTGTCCCAATTGGGTGACACTCAGAAGGTGGAGGCACTAGAACCCAAACCTGATTTCTCTCAAAGTTCTCAAGCTCCTCATGCATGGCATTGACCCAATCCGGATCCGTCAAAGCGTGTCCAACATCCCGGGGTTCAAAATCAGCAACAAATGCAGAATGAGAAAAGTGAGAGATTTGCCTTGACCGAGTGACGCGTTCGTCGATGCTGCCGATGATCTGCTGAGGCTGGTGCTGGCGCTGAATGTGTCGTGGCACCTCCCTTGCCGAAGTGGCGTCCCCCTCAACAGCAGCTGGTGCCTCCTCGGGTACAAAGGGTACCGCTCGAGGTGGCGCATCCCACGGCCCCCAAGAAGAAGACGTATCGGGGTCGTGAGTCGTCGTAGAAGCCGCTCCTTGCGGCACAGCAGGTGGAGGGGGTGCTGGATCATCCATACCTTCAGCACCCTCGTCCTCATCATCAAAAAGAGGCTCACCAACCTCATGATCTCCTGCACGCTCAAAACGAGAAGAAGGACAAACCATGGTCTCGTCGAAGGTGACATCGGATGTCTCCATGACTCGGTTAGTGTCAAGGTTGAGTACACGATAAGCGCGAGTATGAGTGCCATAACCCAAAAACACACCGTCAGAAAGAACGAGACTCAAACTTGTCCAAGTTGCCCTTTTTGAGTATAAAACAGTGGCAACCAAAAACTCGAAAATAACTCACTTGGGCAGTTTGCCAAAACGCAACTCATAAGAAGTCTTTTTCAAGAAGGCTCGAAGAAAAATGTGATTGGAAATGTAGCATGCAGTGCTCATAGCTTCGGCCCAATATCACCTAGGAGTCCTATGCTCATCGAGCATCGTCCTGGCCATCTCTACCAGGGTCCGATTCTTCCTCTCTACAACACCATTTTGGGGCGGTGTGTAGGGGGAAGAAAACTGATGCTCTAAACCCAAAGAGTTACAAAACTTCTCAAAATCCGAATTCTTGAATTCGGAACCATTATCACTCCTAATAGCTCGCATTGAGTTCAAAGGGAACTCATTCTGAAGACGCAAAATTAGATTGCGAGCAAAGGAGAAAGTCTCGGTCTTCTCAGCTAAAAAGAAGACCCACAAATATCTCGAAAAATCATCAACAACAACAAGCACATACCACTTCCCCCCAACCGAGCTCACCCGAGCTGGACCAACAAGGTCCATGTGCAAAAGATCTCCAGGACGCTTGGTCATGACCTGAGTCACTGGATGGTGGGGAGCGGCAACCATCTTCCCATGTCTACAAGAGTGGCAAACAAGATCCTTCTCCATCGATAACTTGGGCAATCCTCGGATTAGGCCAAGTGAACTAAGTCTTGCAAGCAAGTCGAAGCTCAAATGTCCAAGTCTCCTATGCCACTTCCAAAGATCAGAGGAGGAAGGTCCAGCCACAAGACAACGAGAAATGCCAAAAGACTCCGAGAAATTCGCACGAAAGACTTTTCCAAAGGGCAAAATCAAACACACAAGATTGCCCTGTGGATCCAAAATACGACTGAGATTCGGTTTAAAACGAATCTCATAGTCGTCGTCAAAGAGTTGCGAAACAGAAAGAAGGTTAAAATGCATGTTAGAAACAAGAGCAACATTGCGCAACACAAAGTGCTCATTAACTCGCACTGACCCACGAGACAAAACCTTACCTTTGCTATTGTTGCCGAAGGTGATAAACTCCTTTCTGGCGACCGGACTAAGACTGGAGAACCACTTGGCGTTTCCGGTCATGTGCCTCGAGCAACCGGAATCCACCAACCAAACGTTCTCCAATCGTTTTATCTACATCAATAAAAAGACATAGGGTGAGCATACGGTCCAACACTGGGGTTAGTGAAGTAGGAAGAATACCAGTGTTGGGCCGGCTGCTCAAAAGAACGGTTAGTAGAAAAACCATTCCTAGCACGCCTACGGGGGAAGTGATCACCACGCTGAGGAAAATGTGGTCCACTGGGGAAGGAGCGCTCACCGCGATACTCAAAACGCGGTGGAGGAAATCGCTCTATGACAAAGCCACCGCCACGGGGTCCATAGCCTACAACTGCAGGCTCCCGCCGGGCATGACCTCTCCGCTGCCTAGGCCTGGCAACTTGAGGTTCTAGACCTCTGGGCCTAGCAGCTCTCCTTGGAGCTCTCCTCTGAACTTTCGGCACATGTACATCATGGAAAGGATGGTACATGTCCAGATTGTTCATCTCCCTAGCACGGCGCGCCTCTCTCTTGCGCCGAAAGCAAAACTCACTCAAGTGTCCATCTCTCCCACAGTGCTCACAATGGTACCTCACCGCTCTCAAAGGGGGTTGTTGGTACTCACGGTAGTGGGTGTGGATCACTTTGCCCTTCTGTGGCATAAGCTCCTCCTGGATGGGTGGCATGGTGTCAAGCTTGTTCTTGAGATGGTTTGGTTTTGGAGCCCATGATTGTTTCTTTGGTGGAGCTCTCGGAGGTTCAACAAAGACCCCATCCTTGGTGTTAGGCTTGAGAGGCTCTTTGGGTGGAATCTTGGTAAGCTTGGGAGTAGTGGTGGAGTTGGGCTTCTCACATGGGTTAAGACCACTCGACTCTCCAATCTTCCCAAAAGATGAACCATCAACACCCGGAGCAAAACCTACACCAGGACCTCCAGCAGCTCGCTTGAATTGGGAGATCATCATCCCGAGCTGTGGCTCACCGCTAGACACTCATGACAAGATGGTCCGAAGGTATATGTTTTCCTCCTCGGTTTGCATCTTGTCATGCTTCACATTAGCGATCTCCATCTCCAAACCCTCACAAAGAACACACCTAGCCACACATGTGCTACCTGAGTTGGCCTCTTCAAGAGACACAATCTTGGCATTCTTCTTTGCCAACTCAGATTGCAAGACAGGACAAGTCTTGCACGCACCCAACAGCATGGGTCTAGCTCGGAGCTCATCCACCTCTCCTACCAACGCAGCATACTTACCTCTCAAGGTGAGAAGATCAGTCATGTGCGTGGTGCACATCTCGCACTCTACCTCCTCAGAAACGACCATGGTGGACTTAGCAAACTCAAGCTCTCTCACCGTGTCCTCCCACTTCTGCCTAAACTCCTTGCGCTCTCTAGCAGCACGCCTAAGCAACTTGTCCTGACTAAGCAAGGCGGTAGTAAGCTTCTTGACCTCAGCAGAAAGCTCATCATGGGCCAGAGATACCTGAGAGGTGTTGTCGTCGTCGTCCCGAGGGGTGTCCTCCAGCTGGCCGTCGACCTCATCACCAAGGGCCATGGTGCAGAAGCCGTCATCGTCGGCGAAGAAGCAGAGACCGTTCAGCTTGTCCTCGATCTTCTTCTTCTTCTCGGACTCGTCATCGCTTGAGCAAGCGGAGTCGTCATCCGAGCCGTCGACGTCGCTGAGCGTAGCGAAGAACGCACGCTGCTCAGCCTGGGCCTTCTCCAAGTACTTCTTCTTGATGTACTCCTTGTCGAAGCCGCCCCTCCGCTTGTGCCGCGCAAGGACGTACTTCTCCTTGCGCTTGCCGGAGTCGTACTTGTGCCCATGATCGCCCTTCCCAGATGTGTGCTTATTCTTGGGACAGTTAGCGATGAAGTGGTCGGGGTCGCCGCACTCAAAGCATCCTGAGCGTCCTCCTCCGCGGCGACGGTTCATGCGGTTGTTGTGGAACCGCGAGAACCGGTTGGCGAGCATCGCCAACTCGTCATCCCCCAAAGACTCCAGTTGGTCCTCTGTGACAGAAAAGAGTGAAGAAAGTGCAAATCCTCCAGAGGGGTTGGCAGAAGAGCTAGAAACCAAAGCCATAGTCGGGCCAGAAGGATTTTCATAAGAAGCCCTCGACATGGCGTCAATCTCACTAGACTTGAGCTTACTAAAGAGCTCGTCACAAGTGAGGGTCTCATAGTTAGACGATTCGATGATCGCCTGGACCTTTGAGTCCCACACCGACCGATCAAGGGTATGCAAAAGCTTCAAAGCTCTCTCATGATCGTCGAAACGCAACAACTCCTTATTAGCTCGCATCTTGTTGACAATGACCTGAAATCGAGCGAATAAACTTTCTATGCTCTCGCCAGGCATGTGTCGAAAGTTCTCATACTCCCGCTTGTGCGACTCGTAGAGACAGGATTTGACTTGAGTGGTTCCCTCATGGAAACGCATGAGGGTCGCCCAAATCTCACGAGCCGTGGGGAGGTGAGAAACGCGATCAAATTCGGACATGCTCAAACAAGAGAACAAGGCGTTACGCGCCCGGCTATTGGCTTCGTGCTCATCGATCTGAAGCTGAGAGACACGAGCAGCCAAGACAATGTAATCGACCTTGTTGCAAATCTCCCAAACAGAAGAGCCCATGCTCTGGAGATAGGCCGACATGCGTATCTTCCAATACGCATAGTTCGTCCCATCAAAGAACGGCGGTTTGCCTACGCCGCGATCCATGTCGCCTTCTATGGATCTGGAACCGGCTAAGGTGAAAGATCCTTAACCCGCTCCGATACCAATTGAAGGACCGAGAAGCAATCAGAAAGCGACCAGAAGGGGGGGGGTGAATGGGAGCTTCAAAATTACTTTCGGAAACTTGTCGCCTCTGTCCCGAAACTCAACACCGAGAGCAAACCTTAGAGCTCGTAAGTGTCCTCGACCCTAGATGTAGGGTGGATGCTTCCACGAAGCACAGCGAGACACTCTACAACTCTAGAAATCCAATGCAAAAGTCGGAAACCAAAACCAACAACTAACGAGCGAGCTGCGAACGAAACTGCGCAGAGACTGCACTGACCGGACTCTGCCTACGTCCGGTCACAGAGCACCGGACGCGTCCGGTTAGCCGAAAATGGATTTCGGAGCTTACTGTTCCTGACCGGACTCACCAGAGACAAGCGTCCGGTCGATGCACAGAGCGTCCGGTCAAAACGAACAAAAACCGTGAACAGTGTTCACCGTGCGTCCAATCACAAGCAGTCACGAGCGTCCGGTCAAGAATGAGAAAACCCCCGCGTGATATTCAACCACCGGACGCGTCCGGTCAGCCCGACCCAGCGTCCGGTCACCCCGAGACTGCACTGTTCGTTCACCGATTCGACTCGATCTCACCCAAAACAAATCCTCTAGGGATCAAACTCAGTGAGAGGAGTCACAAGGTGGATACTGAGCTATCTCTAAGAGATCATGGCTCGAACCTATCTCCAAATCGATGAATCGAAGAATTTCGGGTTAAGGGAGAAAAGCTTGACCCAAAACAAAAATCGATCGATCTCCTAGACCGTGAGGTTAGAGGTGAATTCCTTCGGTAGAAAGAAGTGCCCCACGACCTAGAACAACTTGGTTCAAATGGATTTGCAAAAGATGAACCGAGCAAAGAGATCAAGCGACGGGAAAAACATGGAGAAAAAGGATTCCGCGAAGAACACGAACGAAATGCGAATCACAACCATGAAATTGCAACCATGTGGCTACCACACGCTACAACAGTGAGGTTATAGCCTCACTTCCTCAAAATCTCCAGTACACAGAGGTATGGTTCTCTGCGGATCTCAGCTAGCTACAGCAAGGGAGAGGGAGAGCAGGAAAACCTAGAAGGCAAAATAGCAAAATGACTGAGATAGATGGGGAGGTGGGTGTCTCCCCCTACTTATCCTAATTCTAACTATTCCTAATTCCCACTCTACCCCTAACTACTTAAAGAGCGAACCAGCTAAACCCTAAGGTTATTCTCGACCAACTCGATGGTAGGTGGATCCGACGGCCACGCCCGCACAACTCGTAGCTTTGCCTCGACGCAACCTCCCGATTGCCACCACGTGCCGCCACCGCTCTGCGTCCTTTTCCTGGACGTCGCACCCCCGGTTTTGAGGCCCAAACCGGGAAACCAGCCTTCACGACCAACCCCCGGTTTTGAGGCCCAAACCGGGAAACCAGCCCACCAACGCCTGAGTTTTGTGGCCCAAACTCAGCAAACCCGCAGCACCCAGGTTTTCAGGCCCAAACCTGGAAACCGTCCTCAGCCCGAGTTTTGTGGCCAAACTCGGAAACCATCAGCGCCCAGGTTTTGAGGCCCAAACCTGGAAACCGTCCACCTGATGGTTTTTCTCAGGCTCTACCACCAAACCAGAGCTGTAGAGGGGATGCACCGTCCATGCACCCCGTCCACCGACACGTGTCCCCAAGTCCACGACTTAGGCAACACATGACCGCAAGTCTTCGCTCGTCGCTATCCCAGGCTGTCAACCACCACAGCTGATCCTCGGGCCACCGGTCCCTCAGTCCAAGCCTCACGTCCGCCCTTCGCCACTCTCGGTCCATCGGCATGGCACGTCTCTACTTGACCTTCACCTTGTCTCTAATCACTGCATCCGTGCTCGACACCTGCACAACACAAGCCAAAGAACACGCGCATCATCCTAGTTGACAATCACTCATCACTCAGAGTCTCGACATACACCCATGTATCCTCACCTAGTGAGGGAAGGATTGGATACGGTAACCTCAAACCAAGTACTAGGTGATGTGGTCACACAAGACACATACCGTGTGGAAAGGGATGGGGGAGCCCAAGAAGAAGAGAAAAAGAAGAAGACCATAGCATTCAAGGCATCATCCTCCAAAAGCAAGAGCAAGGGCAAAGCAAAGGAGGAAAGTGATGATGAAGCAAGCTCAAGTGGTTGTGAGATAGATGATGAAGAAATGGCTCTCTTTGTGAAGAGATTTGGCAAGTTCATGAAGAAGAAGGGCTATGGTGCAAGGAAGAGAAGAGATGCAACCAAGAGCACAACCAAGAGATGCTATAGATGCAAGAGCAAAGATCACTTCATTGCGGATTGCCCATACTCTAGTGATGAAGATGTTGATGACCACAAGAAGAGCAAGAAGAAGGACAAGAAAGAAAAGAAAGAGAAGAAGAAGGAGAAGAAGAAGGGTGGATCCTATGTTGTGACATGGGATAGTGATGCTTCCTCAAGCGATGATGATTCTAGTGATGATGAGAGGAAGACCACCAAGAAGAAGGCTATGGCTAGTCTTGCTATCTCAAGCAAGCCATCTATCTTCAACACTCCATCGACATGCTTCATGGCTAAGGCCACTAAGGTATCATCCGATGAGAGTGAAAGTGAGAGTGAGAGTGATGATGATGAGGAGTACTCAAAGGAGGACCTCATGAGCATGCTACAAGATGCTCACTCTTACATTGAGACTAAGAGGAAGGAGTGCAAAGAATTGCGCAAGGCCAACAAGGCTCTTGAGCAATCCTTTGATGAGCTCAAGTCTACTCATGAGAGGCTAGAGGAAGCCCATGAGAAGCTTGACCAAGCTCACACTAGGCTTAAGGAAGCCCACTCCTCCCTCCTTGATCAAAGTAAGATTGAGGATATTGTAGAGACATGCAACATAGGAGTAACATGTGATATTCTTGATGAATCTTTTTATGCTCCTATTATTGTTGCTCCCACCAATGCTTCATCATCATCTAGCTCAACTAAAATGCCTACTTCTACTACATGTGATTCATCATTAGTAGTAGAAAATGAGAACCTTAAGAACAAGGTGTATGAGCTCACTCATGCTTTAGGCAATGCCTATGGCAGAGATGCCCGCTTGCTTAAGTGCTTGGGTAGCCAAAGATGTCCACTCAACAAGGAGGGACTTGGCTATACCCCCAAGAAGGGCAAGACCGCTTTTGCTCCTCACAAGACTAGTTTTGTGAAGAGCAATGGTCAGTATTGCTATAATTGCAAGCAATCCGGGCACATAGAGCAAAATTGTTTTAACAAGAACAAGAAAAAGAATAATGCTCATGTTTTATCTATTAGACTTGATTCTTGTTATATGCTTACAAAGGGCACTAATGGTGTGAAGGCTAAGTATATTGGTGCACCCATGGTTGGCCCAAAGAAGAAAGCAATTTGGGTGCCCAAGAGCTTGGTGACTAACCTTGGAGGACCCAAAAAGGTTTGGGTACCTAAAAATAATTGATCTCTTTGTAGGTGAATTATAAAGCGGGAGGAAGGCATTGGGTGCTTGATAGTGAGTGCACTCAACACATGACCGGAGATGGAAGAATGTTCAAATCAATCAACACTAGTAGCAATGATCATGCGGATGCTATCACATTTGGTGACAACAAGAAAGGCTAGGTGAAAGGCTTGGGCAAGATTGCTATATCCAATGACTTGAGCATCTCCAATGGGCTATTAGTAGAATCTCTCAACTTCAACTTGTTGTCCGTGGCACAATTATGTGATTTGGGTTTCAAATGCATATTTGGGGTTGATGATGTGGAAATAGTGAGTGTGGATGGAAGTGACTTGGTGTTCAAAGGATTTAGATATGAGAACCTTTATTTGGTGGACTTTGATGCTAGTGAAGCTCAATTGACAACATGCTTATTCACCAAATCAAGTATGGGTTGGCTATGGCATAGGCGCTTGGGACATGTTGGAATGAAGCAACTAAAGAGGCTAGTGAAGCATGACATGGTTAGAGGACTAAAAGATGTTCACTTTGAAAAGGACAAGCTATGTAGTGCATGCCAAATGGGAAAGCAAGTTGGAAATACCCATCCTAACAAAAGAATGATGAGCACTACACATGCACTTGAGTTGTTGCACATGGACTTGTTTGGACCAACTACATATACAAGTATTGGGGGAAACAAAATATTGGGGGAAACAAGTATGGTTTTGTGATAGTGGATGCCTATACAAGATACACATGGGTCTTCTTTCTTGTTGACAAGAGTGAAGTGTTTGGAGTATTCAAAACCTTTGTCAAGAGAAGTCAAAATGAGTTTGATAGAAGAATCAAGAAAGTAAGAAGTGACAATGGAAGTGAGTTTAGAAATACAAGAGTTGATGAGCTATGTGATGAATTTGGAATCAAACATCAATTCTCGGCCAAGTATACACCTCAATCCAATGGGATAGTTGAAAGGAAGAATAGGACACTCATGGATATGTCAAGATCTATGCTTAGTGAATACAATGTGAGTGATTCTTTTTGGGCCGAAGCAATCAACACGGCTTGCTATTATAACAATCAGCTCTATTGTCACCCTCTATTGAAGAAGACACCATATGAGCTCCTAAATGATAGAAAGCCCAACATTGCATATTTCCGGGTCTTTGGGTGCAAGTGCTACATATTGAAGAAGGGCACAAGACTTGGCAGGTTTGAAAAGAAGTGTGATGAAGGGTTTCTACTTGGTTACTCCACTACAAGCAAGGCATATAGAGTGTGGAACAATATATCAAGAATAGTTGAAGAAGTCCATGATGTTGAGTTTGATGAAACCAATGGCTCACATGAAGAACAAGACAACTTAGATGATGTGAGTAGAACACAATTGATGGAAGCCATGAAGAACATGGATATTGGTGATATAAGGCCAAAGCAAGTGATTAACATAGAAGATGACAAAGATCAAGTGCTCTCTCCTCCAACCATGCATGGCAATGATGTTGCAAGCTCTAGTAGTTCTCAAAATCAACAAGTTGCTAGTGCAAGTGCAAATGCTCAACCGGAACAAGTGCTCCAACCAACACACATTGCAAGAGATCATCCTTTAGATCAAATTGTTGGTGACATAAGAAGAGGTGTGCAAACAAGATCAAGATTGGCTTCATTTTGTGAACACTACTCATTTGTATCATCTATTGAGCCAACCAAGATTGACGAAGCTTTGATGGATGTTGATTGGGTGAATGCAATGCATGAAGAGTTGAACAACTTCACCCTCAATGATGTTTGGGAGTTAGTGGAAAGACCAAAGAACACAAATGTTATTGGTACAAGATGGGTCTTCCAAAACAAGCAAGATGAAGATGACATTGTCATAAGGAACAAAGCAAGATTGGTAGCACAAGGTTACACTCAAATGGAAGGCATTGACTTTGGAGAAACCTATGCACCGGTTGCTAGATTGGAGGCCATTAGAATTCTACTTGCATATGCTTGTTCTCACAACATCAAGCTCTATCAAATGGATGTTAAAAGTGCTTTTCTCAATGGATTCATCAATGAGCTAGTGTATGTTGACAACCTCCCGGATTTGAAGAATTGAAGAAGCCCAACCATGTGTATAAGCTTAAGAAGGCTTTATATGGGTTAAAGCAAGCACCTAGAGCATGGTATGAAAGATTGAGAGACTTCTTGCTAGCAAAAGGGTTCAAAATTGGGAAAGTTGACACCACTCTTTTCACCAAGAAGATTGGAAGTGACTTGTTTGTGTTGCAAATCTATGTGGATGACATTATCTTTGGATCAACCAATCAAGATTTTTGTGAAGAGTTTGGAGAGATGATGGATAAAGAGTTTGAGATGTCTATGATTGGAGAGCTTAGTTACTTCCTTGGTCTACAAATCAAGCAAATGAAGAAAGGCACTTTCATTAGTCAAGGCAAGTATATCAAGGACATGCTCAAGAAGTTTGGGTTAGATGAAGCAAAAGCAATAACCACTCCAATGGGCACAAATGGACATTTGGATAGTGATTCTAGTGGTGACATGGTGGATCAAAAGCTATATCGGTCAATGATTGGAAGCCTACTCTATGTGACCGCATCTAGGCCGGATGTCATGTTTAGTGTGTGCATGTGTGCAAGGTTCCAAGCTTCACCAAGAGAAAGTCATTTGAAGGCAACCAAAAGAATATTGAGATATTTGAAGCACACTCCTAATGTTGGACTATGGTATCCTGTTGACACTAATTAACTCTTATTATTAAAGGTCAATTAAGCATGAAAATGGATGAATATATAAACTCCACCTTAGTATAGGGTTTAAAACTAATAAATTCCATGAGTTTTGGTGAATTGTGAATCCGCAGGGTCTAAACCAGGAAACAGCCTTCGATTCCTTCCCTTAGAAGGAAACCGACGAGAGATAATGCATTCGGCAAGTCAGGAACCTTCCAGAAGACTCCAGAGTTCACGTAGAGACACCACGAGGAAAGGCACCCCGGTCCACTTCTAGGTGGGACCGACCGGTCCCCTGGGCCCATCGGTCGGTCACCCCCTGGCGCCTCTGGCTTCCGTCTTCTGCAAGCTACTTCCACCGCCTTTGAGGATCAATCTCAGCCCTACGTGAAGTCGATTTGATCCAACGGTCGCGGTTGATCCCTCAGGGCTATATAAACAGGCCCCTGAGCCCCAAGTCAGATAGAAGGTCCCTCTTCAGAAGACTACGCTTCAATTAGAAACCCTAGAAGAGACTTTAGGAGTCAACTCTCAAGTAGAAGACTAGATATCCCTCTGGTAGGATTAGAACCTAGTCTTATTCTAGAACTAGAAGAGAGAGAGAGAGAGAGGAAAAGATAAAGAGGAAGCTCCGGCCTTTCGGATCAACTTCTTCATCTTGTACCTGTGGATTCAAGTTCTTCATCGCTTGCTTCACGATTGTTTTCAGTAATCGACATCTATATTAAATTGAGCCATTGTTCTTATTGTTCTTAAGGTTTATGACTCTCTTTTGAGTACTTTAATTCTAGTCGCTCTAGAGTTAGAGTAGTTGGATAGTGTAAGCGTGGTGCTTAGACTTGATAGCTCATATTTACCTCCTATAACGCCGGTAGTAGTGGTAGTTCGCAAGGGTGACTCTTATAGCCTTGTTGATTCTTCTATAGTCCACTTACCCGTGTGTAGGCTCGGTAGGATTATACATTTGCATAAAAGAATCATACTCTGTTTGTGACCTTTTATGGCAACTTCCCCAATAAGAATATAAACATATCACTCTTAAGTTGGATATAGATAACCTTAGTGATCCCCTCTATACTTTTAGCTTCTCCGTCCTTGTTAGTTACTCAGGGGTTATACACTTGAGACTCATCGCTATCCGTTCCTTTGGGTTCGATATTAAAACTGGGTTACTCCGGTGAAGTGCTACATCGGTAGATTTTATCTGTGCGCTTGCGGATAAAGTAGAGTGTGCATTAATTTATACCAACAAGCATTTCTGGCGCCGTTGCCGGGGAACGGTAGATCATTTTACGTCTTGAGTATAACCTTGTATTATACTTTACCTTTTATCTTTATACTTTTACCTTGCTTTTACTTTTATCTTTTATCTTTCTTTTTTATCTTTTTTATTCTTTTCACAATGGATTTCTCAGAGCCAACCACTAGCTCCACAGATTCCATTCCACTGAACCAGTATACCTATCACACTGTCGTAGACTTAGAGTTGCCCAAATCTGCTAAGCCTATCCTTTCAGACAACTACGAGCTACTCCCATGTTTGATAGAAATGGTTAAGAATCAAATTTTTTCTGGCTTAGAAGACGAAAACCCACACATTCATTTAAATGAGTTTGAACAAACCTGTGCGTGCCTACATATCGCAGGCATGTCTGACGAAACCCTTAGATGGAAACTTTTTCCATTCTCCTTAGAGGGAAAGCCAAAACATGGTACCTTCAAACTGCACCAAGTAAAAATGGGGATTGGAAAGAACTCTGCTCTAGCTTTTGCTTAGAATACTTCCCTGTCTCCAAAATTATTTGTCTTCGCTTAGAGATTTTGTCCTTCATCCAAGAGATAATGAGTCTCTAATTGCAGCCTGGGAAAGATTCAATAATCTTGTCCGCTCTGGTCCAGCCTTATCTATTCCAGACCCTGTCTTGCTTCAACACTTTTATAATGGTCTGAATAAAAAACTTCTAACTACCTTAACTTAGCTTCAAACGGATCATTCCTACATACCCCAGCCTCCAAGGCAAGGGAAATGTTACAAAACTTATCTCAAATCACTCCTACTCCTGAAGCTAAACCACAAGAACCACTAGAAGTAAATCTAGAAGCTGATCCTATATCTATTCTTAATCATGAACAAACCTCAGCTTTAATTCCTAGTGAGAGGGAAACCTCAATCTTAGGAGACACCTTTGATTTCGAGGATGAATATCTTACCGAATTTGGTAATACCTCGAAATATCACACAATTAGGAAACCACAAAATCAAAAATCATCTTTAGAAGAACTTACTGATAAGGTTTTCCTAAAAGAGACTACGAAGAAACTAATCTCTATAATAAGTCATGAATGGTTAGAAGAATCAGAACTTTCCACTGATACAATCCGCTTAAATTCACCTTCTACACACATTCAATGTCAAATCCATCAACAACCCTTCGAAGCTCTCTATAATCCTGTTGTGGGAATCAACATTATGTCTGAAACCTTTGCTCAAGATTTATTAAAACAAATACCACTTACCACCCCACATTAAACTTTTAAAACCCCTTTAGGACATGTTATTCCTAGCTCAGGAATCATGTATGTCCTGCCTGTCACAATAGATAACACTCCACTACACTTAAGTTTTTATATCTTTGATATTAAAGAGTTTAATCTGCTGATAGGCCAACCACTTAAGCAACTCATTCATGAAGGACAATTAGGGATCTTAAACTTCCATCTTGGAAAAATCTTAAAGGAACCATACCTATCACTCACTCTCTAAATGCTGAGAATGAATCATGTCCCGAGCCAGATCCTATGGAAGAAATAAAGGAAGCATCTTTTGAAATAATAAATGAATCCGAATATGAAGAAGATGCTCAGTTCTTCACTGAGGAAGAAGATAACACACCTGATCCAGATCCTTTAGATTCCTTAGAAGAACCTCCTAAACCTCCCATAGAGTTAAAACCCTTACCTTCTGGGCTTCGATATGCTTTCTTGAATAATGATCCTGAATCTCCTGTAATCATAAATAATAATCTTACTCAGGAACAACTTCTAGGTTGATCACTGTCTTAGAAAAGCATATCAGCCTTTGGCTATTCACTCCATGATTTAAAAGGAATCAACCCCGCTTTCTGCACACCATCGCATTCCTACTGATCCTAACATATCACCATCCAGAGAGCCACAACGCAGGCTTAACAATGCGATGAGAGAAGTAGTAAAGAAAGAGGTTTTGAAACTCTTGCACGCCGGGATCATTTATCCTGTGCCACACAGTGAGTGGGTAAGCCCTGTCCAAGTTGTGCCTAAAAAGGGAGGCATGACTGTGGTAAAGAATGAGAAGAACGAATTAATTCCACAAAGAACTGTTACTGGTTGGAGAATGTGCATTGATTACAGAAATTAAACAAGGCAACTAAGAAAGATCATTTCCGCTACCTTTCATAGACGAAATGTTAGAACGGTTAGCCAATCACTCTTTCTTTTGTTTTCTTGATGGATATTCTGGATATCACCAAATCCCAATCCATCCAGATGATCAAAGCAAAACCACTTTCACATGTCCATACGGAACTTATGCTTACCGCCGAATGTCTTTTGGATTATGTAATGCACCTGCTTCTTTTCAAAGATGTATGATGTCTATATTTTCTGATATGATTGAAGAAATCATGGAAGTTTTCATGGATGACTTTTCTGTTTATGGAAAAACTTTTGATGATTGTCTTGAAAATTTAGACAAGGTTTTACAAAGATGTGAAGAAAAGCACTTAGTCCTTAATTGGGAAAAATGTCATTTTGGTTAAGAAGGCATAGTGCTAGGTCATTTAGTATCAGAACGTGGAATTGAGGTAGACAAAGCTAAAATTGAAGTAATTGAACGTTTGCCTCCACCAATTAATGTCAAAGGAATTCGAAGTTTTCTTGGCCATGCCGGTTTTTACCGTAGATTTATAAAAGATTTTTCTTACATTGCAAGACCACTTACAAATCTTTTGGCCAAGGATGTTCCTTTTGAATTTGATGATGCATGTTTAGAATCTTTTAACACTCTTAAGAAAGCGCTCACTTCTGCACCTATCATTCAACCTCCTGATTGGTCTCTACCTTTTGAGATCATGTGTGATGCAAGTGATTTTGCTGTAGGAGCTGTGCTAGGACAATATAAGGATAAAAAGCATCATGCAATCGCTTATGCCAGCAAAACTTTAACAGGACCTCAACTTAATTATGCTACTACTAAAAAGAACTTCTGGCTGTTGTTTTTGCTATAGACAAGTTTAGAGATCTTATTTAGTGGGATCAAAGGTGATTGTTTTTACTGATCATGCTGCATTAAAATACCTGCTCACTAAGAAAGATGCTAAGCCACGCTTAATAAGATGGGTTTTGTTACTCCAAGAGTTTGATTTAGAAATAAAAGATAAGAAAGGAGTAGAAAACTCTGTAGCTGATCACTTGTCTAGAATGTATTTTGAAAATCGCAGGAATTGCCTATAAATGACTCACTCAGGGATGACATGCTTTTTCAAATCTCTAGATCTGACCCCTGGTATGCAGATATTGTCAATTTTATAGTTGCAGGGTATGTACCACCAGGAGCAAATAAGAAGAAGCATCTATGAGAGCAGGATCCACATATGGGATGATCCATATCTATTCAGAGTTTGCTCTGATGGATTACTCAGAAGATGTGTGCCAGCTGAAGAAGGAATCAAGATCATTGAACGCTGTCACTCTTCACCATATGGAGGACATTATGGGGCATTCCGAACGCATGCAAAGATCTGGCAAAGTGGATTTTTCTGGCCAACTATGTACCAAGACACAAAAAACTTTGTCCGGAGGTGTGGATCATGTCAGAGGCACGGCAGCATCAACACCAGAGATGCCATGCCACTCACTAACAACCTTCAGATTGAGCTCTTCGATGTCTGGGGAATTGATTACATGGGACCATTCCCTAAATCAAGGAATCATGAGTATATTCTAGTTGCTGTCGACTACGTCTCAAAATGGGTCGAAGCAGTGCCATGCAAGTCTGCTAATGCAAGAAACTCTCAGAGGATGTTCGAGGAGATAATATTTCCAAGATTTGGAGTGCCAAGGATGGTAATTAGTGACGGAGGAACCCACTTCATTGACAAAGGCTTTCATAAATATCTGACAAATCATGGGATCCGTCACAATGTTGCCACTCCCTATCACCCTCAGACAAGTGGCCAAGCAGAAACATCAAACAAGCAAATCAAGAATATTCTGCAGAAAACAGTTGACGAGATGGGAACACAATGGAAAGATAGACTACCTGAAGCACTGTGGGCTTACCGTACTGCCTACAAAACACCATTGGGGATGTCTCCATATCAACTCGTCTACGGAAAGACTTGTCACTTACCAGTAGAACTAGAATTCAAAGCTCACTGGGCAATCAAAAGATGGAACATGGACTTAGAAGCCGCAGGAGTCAAGAGGAAAATGCAACTCTCTGAACTAGATGAATGGCGCGAAAAAGCATATCATAACGCAAAGATCTACAAAGAAGAACAAAGAGGTGGCATGACAAGAGAATCAAGAAGAAGAGCTTCACTCCTGGAGACAAGGTATTACTTTTTAATTCCAGGGTAAAATTGTTCGGGCATGGAAAACTACGCAGCAAATGGGAAGGACCTTTCACGGTGGTAGCCACTTCATCACATGGAGCCACACTTCAAAAATGACGAAGGTACGCTATTCAAGGTAAATGGACAACGTCTTAAGATTTTTCTAGAACCTGAAAAGAGTCCTGAAGAGTTGGATGTCATCCAATTCTTCGTTATCCCATAGATTTACACCATCGTCATTTTTCCGATAAGTTTGCGCATCGGGGATATATTTTCTGGGATTAGGATCAAGTTTAAGACACCACGAGCGACGGACCCGCGAGATCCCACAGGGAGGGACCGACCGGTCTCCTAGGGAGACCGACCGGTCTGCCCTGGAGGCCCCTCGCCCTCTGCCTTCTTTCGTTACGTGTCCCGACTCTTTCTCGTACCCATTCTGGTAACCTGATCCGCGAATCGATAACTCCCGTAACGAACCTATCATACCTATCATTCTGCCTCCTCAGCTATAAAACCAGCCCCATGCCTGCCTCTAGATTCATTGCAACCTCTTCCAGAAAACCAGCAGCAACAGAGCTCTCCTCCCACCAGCACTAATGGCCTCCTATCCACGGATCGACCTCAACGAGCCCGCTGACGACTCGATGGCTCTTGTCGTCACCACACCTAAGGATCTTGCCGTAACGCCGTCAAGGAGATCGCTCTTGCTGACTCGCCTACACCCGTTGATACGATTCCGCCAGAAGAAACCTCGTCGCATCGTCAGCAAGCTTTCTACGCTCCAAGCGGTGCCGGCAAGAGGACTTCCGACTTTCTCCGTCTCCAAAGAGATCCCGCTTCTTCCTCCTAGGCCCAATGAGACACTCGTCGGGCTGAAGACGAACAAGCATGGGGAACCCACTGTCGTAAATACACATCTACAAATCCGCGCCCGCGCTTTGAGGGAGTTCGTGGTCACCCTGAGCAGATCAAGGTCACTCCACCAGTAAAGGGCACCCACCACTCCTAATATCGCGGCTAAACGCAAGAGGACTACCCAGCTAGATCGCCTCGAGGACAGAATTGAAGAGCTTGAGAGAGATAATTTAGAACTCAAGCAGAGATACGCTTCTCTAGCCAAGACTACAAAAAGATGGCTAATACGATGCATGAATATGTAACTAAACACATTAGCTTAAAGGACAAGGTCGTCAGTGTAGCCTCTACAATAACAAATCTGCTCGAGGGAGAGAAGTAAGAAATAGTTCGTCGATAGTTTAATAAGGCACTTGTGTTTGCAGAGTCTTGTGTTTAAGTCTAGTTTCATTATGAGTTTTGTTTAGTTAATTCATTGTGTAATAAAAGTGCCTTGAATATCAATAAAGTTTTTGTTAGAGTTTTTCTTTTGTTATTTTGGGTATATGTCTTGTCTCCACATGTTGTGATTAGCAGAAAACAGAAAATAAGTGTGGGGGAGAAGACGACGACAGAATTACCAAAATCAATCGCGAAAGCTGCATAGAACAGAAGATATCATTACCAAGATCACGCACCACGAAGCGGGCCACGGTTGGGCCCTAAGCCCAACCGACCGGTTGGTGGACCCCACCGGTCGGTCAGGGGTTGACCCCTCTTGCCTCCTCTTTCGTCCACGGATCGGTACGCAATTACTACACTCTATTTTCTGATGTTCAAGCTTCTGTTCAAATTAAAACCATATTCTCACAGTTCATGAACTTTAAAAAGGAAAAGAATATTTTGACATGCTCATGGTATAGAATCTCACAACACCCTTTCTGAAAAGACCTGTTTTGATATTTTTAAGAAACCTATATTATCTAGAGTTGTTGTGGAATATGATAGAAGAATAATGAGAACTCAATTCTTATGGTATGAGCATTGGAGAACTTTACTTGCAAAGTTAAAAAGAGATTAGCACACTTCTCCTTTGTAGTAAATAAGTGCCTGCCAAAGTCATTTATAATCAATCAATTATTGTTTACTTTAATACTAAGTTCTTTGTTGAGAAATTTATTATGCTCTAAAGATCGAGACCCTTGCAAATAAAAGAAAGATTCACTCTTCCGAAGTAGTATTGTATTAGAGGCATGGGCTATGCAAAAGTATGAAATATGAGGAAAGAAAAAGGACAAGTGTCCGACATACCTCAGAAAATATATATATAATTAATAAAAAAGTATTATGATAAAGTATGATAAAGAAAAAGAAGATAGCCCATGGTCCCTCTAATTGCAATATACCAGTAAGAGTGACAAAGATTAATGTCTTGATCTAAGAGTATAGTATTCTTCTCCATTGGCTTAGTAACATAAAACTGCTTTTCATAAATCAAATGCTTTGGTAAGGAATTGAAATGCTACAAAAGGAGAAGGAAAGCTATGACTTGTTTCAAAAATTTCAAAAACTCCAATGTTAATACTAAAAAGAAAGGGTGATCTGTTTCAACTAAATTCTATTCTCCAAACTTCTCAAGGTTCATGTAAACACAAAAGATTAATGTTTGATATTTTATGATCTAACCTTTTATTCAGGACGAGTAAAAGTCTAAGTGTGGGGGAGCTTGTTGACACTAATTAACTCTTATTATTAAAGGCAATTAAGCATGAAAATGGATGAAATATAAAACTCACCTTAGTATAGGGTTTAAACTAATAAATTCCATGAGTTTTGTGTGAATTGTAATCCGTAGGGACTAAACCAGGAAACAGCCTTCGATTCCTTCCCTTAGGAGGAAACCGACGAGAGATAACGCATTCGGCAAGTCAGGAACCTTCCAGAAGACTCCAGAGATCACGTAGAGACACCACGAGGAAAGGCACCCCGGTTCACTTCCAGGTGGGACCGACTGGTCCACTGGGCCCATCGGTCGGTCTCCCCTTGGCGCCTCTGGCTTCCGTCTTCTGCAAGCTACTTCCACCGCCTTTGAGGATCAATCTCAGCCCTATGTGAAGTCGGTTTGATCCAACGGTCGCGGTTGATCCCTCAGGGCTATATAAACAGGCCCCTGAGCCCCAGGTCATACAGAAGGTCCTCTTCAGAAGACTACGCTTCAATAGAAACCCTAGAAGAGACTTCAGGAGTCAGCTCTCAAGATAGAAGACTAGATATCCTCTGGTATGATTAGAACCTTGTCTTATTCTAGAAATAAAAGAGAGAGAGAGAGAGGAAAGAGATCAAGAGGAAGCTCGGCCTATCGGATCAACTTCTTCATCTTGTACCTGTGGATTCAAGTTTCTTCATCGACTTGCTTCAATGATTGTTTCGGTAATCGACATCTATATTTAAGATTGAGCCATTGTTCTTATTCTTCTTAAGGTTTATGACTCTCTTTTGAGTACTTTAATTCTAGTCGCTCTAGAGTGGAGTAGTTGGATAGTGTAAGCGTGGTGCTTAGACTGATAGCTCATATTTACCTCCTATAACGCCGGTAGTAGTGGTAGTTCGCAAGGGTGACTCTTATAGCCTTGTTGATTCTTCTATAGTCCACTTACCCGTGGTTAGGCTCAGTAGGATTATACATTTGCATAAAAGAATCATACTCTGTTTGTGACCTTTTATGGCAACTTCCCCAATAAGAATAATAAAACATATCACTCTTAAGTTGGATATAGCAACTTAGTGATCCCCTCTATACTTTTAGCTTCTCCGTCCTTGTTAGTTACTCAGGGGTTATACGCTTGAGACTCATCGATATCCGTTCCTTTGGGTTCGATATTAAAACTGGGTTACTCCTGTGAAGTGCTACATCGGTAGATTTTATCTGTGCGCTTGCGGATAAAGTAGAGTGTGCATTAATTTATACCAACATATCCCAAGGGCTCTCATTTTGAATTGATTGGATACTCGGATTCTGATTATGCGGGATGCAAGGTGGATAGGAAGAGCACATCGGGCACTTGTGAATTGCTTGGAAGATCACTTGTCTCATGGTCATCAAAGAAGAAAAATAGTGTTGCACTCTCTACCGCCGAAGCCGAATACATATCTGCGGGTAGTTGTTGTGCACAATTGTTATGGATGAAAGCTACACTCCAAGATTATGGAGTCAAGTTTGGACAAGTCCCATTGCTATGTGATAATGAGAGTGCCGTCAAAATAGCCACCAACCCGATTCAACATTCAAGAACAAAGCACATTGATATAAGGCATCACTTCATTAGAGATCATCAAGCAAAGAAAGACATATCTATTGAAAGTGTGGGCACCGATGATCAACTTGCCGATATCTTCACCAAGCCACTAGATGAGAGAAGGTTTTGCAAGCTAAGGAATGAATTGAATATCCTAGACTTCTCCAACATGAGTTGAATGCACCCCACTTATCACTTGCCTCTCCTCCAAGAAAGCAAAGGTGAAATTTATTGTCATGTGCATTCATCTTATTAGGCTATGTTCTAGTTCATATAGCCATAACATTGTTTATTTAGGCTCATTCATGGTCAATCAAATGAATTTGAAGTATATATGGTACCACTATTGTTGCTTCTATGTTTGACTTGATCTAGTGGTAGCATATAACTTGTTTGTGAGCTTGTAACCCTAGTGTTTGGTCTAGTAAGTGAGCAATGGGTGTTTAACCAACGTGAGTAAGATAACCATTGTAAGATGTGTGAAAAAGCTTACTCTAGAGCAAAACCGTGTTAAAAATTCTATGCTCAAAAGCTAGATTAAGCCATAACTTGACTTAGTTTGATCCCCACATATGAATCTCTCCTTTCATTAAAACTTGCCCCACCTTTATGATAATTGTTGACAAAGGGGGAGAAAATGATGACAAAGATATGAAGGAGAAATGCTAAAGATAAAAGAGACATGCTAAGTAAACCTTCAATGGGATCAGAGCATAAAATAGGGGGAGTAAGCTCATAAACATGTATGGTGCATTTGAAATATGCATATTCATATGTTTGATTGCAATGCATAAGCTATTTATTTTGATATTCATGCTTATGTGGTGAATGCTAGTATTAGAACATGATGATGATATGACTCACTAGCACGAATAGGATGATAACTAGACATACTTGTTTTTTAAGTGGTTCAAGAGCCTTATTATTATGTTGATCTCACGGGGTTCTCGAGTTTTGATGTATGTCTAGTGAAAAATGTGCTAAGGATGGTTTAACATGTGCACTCCGATTGGTATCACGCTTCAAAGGTCCATTCTTATGCCTTAGCATCATCTTTGGTAGTATTGCTCATCCACATTTCATAATCATACATATGTGCCAAATTTAGAACCAAACTCTATAGCACATATGTAGGGGGAGCTAATACTATCAATGTGGTTACTCAAATTTAAAATACATATCTTTGTATAGGTTGTCATCAATTACCAAAAAGGGGGAGATTGAAAGCCCTAGTTTGGTTTTGGTTAATTGATGAAACCTATTTGGTCTAATCCTATTGCTAAGCATGTGTGTAGATTATAAGAAAGGATTGTGACCAAGCCAAGTGGTGGAGCTAGCAAAGTGGCAACCATGGAGAATGGTGATGGCCACAAGTACTCAAGAGATCAAGTGCTCTACCATTGGTGAAACAAAGAAGAGAAGAGATGGAGCAAAGAGGCCCAAGGCAAAGGTATAACCTATAGGGCTCTTTGTTCTAGTGATCAAGACACTTAGCGAGTGTGATCACATTTAGGATACATAGTTGTACTATTAAGAGGAGATAATTCACGGGCTTATGCGATGTTCAAGTGCCACTAGGTGTTCTCTAACATATCGATAATATAAACCTAGTGAGTGACTAACAAACCCTTGGAAAATGCTTTGCCAAATGCTAACACGCGTGCACAAGTGTTGAAACACTTTGGTGTTGGCACATGGGAGCAAGGGTAGAAGTTAGAAAGCAAAAGGTGCTAAGTTATCTGCATCGGACGCTGGAGGCGGCTGCATCAGACAATGGACCGAGCGTCCGATGGTTAACCCTAACTTCTGTCAGAATCCGAAGAAGCATCGGACACAGGCAACGGAAGCTGAGGAAACACTGTTGCAGAGTTCGATGCAGGTGACGTGGGACAAGCTTGCGTTCCAGGGAGCATCGGACGCTGGCCTGCTTCCGATGTAGAACCATCAGATGCGTCCGATGTGTTTTGGACCTCTCTGGAACCTCTCTGGTGTGTCATCGGATGCTAGGGTCGAGCATCCGATGCTAGTGTGTCGGAGCCTCCGTTGAAACGCTAAAATGATCTGAATTAAGCAGAGGCATCGGAGCCTCCGATGCTAGGCATCGGCGCATCCGATGCCACTTTAACTGGCGCGCGAAGTGATATGACCGTTGGGATCTAATGGGCTGAATTCATAGCAGGGGGACACGTGGTGCTCATCGGAGCATTGGACGCTAGGGGAGCGTCCGATGGCCCCGACACCGGCGCGTCTGATGACCCTGTTTCGGGCTCAACGGCTAGGCCGTCTTGTGTGGCCTATTTAAGGGGCTTGGCTGGCTCACGTGGATACTCTCTTGCACATTTTGATTCCTAAGCATTCTAGTGAGCTTTGGCAAGCCTCCCAACTCATCTCCCAAGTTGAATTGATCAAATCAAGTGAGATTGAGTGATCTAGTGCGTGATTTGAAAGAGTTCATCTAGTGGCATTAGTTCTTCGCATTGGCATTGAGTTCTCTTGTTACTCTTGGCATTTGCCGGTGCCTAGACGGCTTGGAGGCGTTGTGGTGTTGTTGGTAAGAGAAGGAGATTGTTCTTGGCCACCACCGACCGTGATTGTGAGAGGTTTTGGAGCCTCACCTCGCCGGAGCGGCAAGAGGCATCCTTAGTGGATTGCTCGTTTCATTGAGCTACCTCACTAGCGGTAGATTCTTGTGGCGCTCTTTGTGAGCTTGGCTTTGTGTCAATTAGCCACCGGGTCACCTAGTGTTGGTCGCCACAACGGGGAGTAGCGTGCCGGCTAGCACGTGAACCTCGGGATAAATCTTGGTGTCTCGTGTGCTTATTGTGATTTCTTCCACATCTTGGTGATTGGCATCTCAAGTGGATTTCATCGGTGATTGGTTCTCTACTAGTCGATCCCGAAGGCTCGGTGAAATCACTTCTATCTAGCTCATTTACTTTGTGTATTTGCATCAAGCTATTTATCTGTGTACTTCTATCACTTGTTGTATATCATTTGTCGTATACCTTGTGTAGTGATATTGTGATTAGTTTACATAGTTCATTCTTTGCACACACTTGTTTGTCTTATAACATCTTGATAATAGTTGTGCTAGAGCTAGTTTATTCCGCATTACTTTCTAGCTCTAATTGCTTGTGTGCTATAGTTTTATTAGGTAGAATTATTGGATAGGTGGCTTGCAACACACTATTAGGCTAGCGCAAAAAGCTTTGCCATTTGTTATACTAATAGGTTGCCTAAGTGATTTTGTAGATTTTTAATTAGGCTATTCAACCCCCCCCCCTCTAGCCAATTTGGACCTTTCAGTCGGGCTGGAGAGTAAATGGGCGGGTTGGCGGCAGCGACTCGCCACTTGCTCATTTGATCATTTCTCGTCGCCTTCGTCCGCTCCGCTTCCTTTGCGCACACGAGAGAGGTCAGAGCCTGGAGTTCCTATAGCTCTAGATCCAAATCTAGATCCGCCCAATGTAGCAGAAGATGGTTGGTGGCAAGCGTTCTCGTGGAACGGCGGCGAAGGGGAAGAAGGCGTCGCAGGAAAAAACCGATGACCTAGTGGAGGTGCCGAGCTGGGCGCGCGGGTGGACACGAAGCGTTCTCCGCAAGGAAAATCTAGAAGATCTCATCGTCGCTGGCTTGCTCCCAGATCAGGCGATGGGCGGGTGGAGGGAGGTGTATCTGGAGGACTTCCCGACGCCGAACACCACGGAGCTCATCGTCTTTGAAGCGTTCTTCAAGTGCGGCCTCAGCATCCCAGTCCATCTCTTCCTTCACGGGTTGATGGAGTACTACGAGATGGCACTGTGCAACCTAACACCGAACACTATGTTGCACATCGTGGTCTTCATCCACTTCTGTGAGGCGTATCTGGGCATCGAGCCCCACTTCGACCTCTTCCGCTACTTCTTCCGGCTGAAGATCAATGGCACTGCGTCGTCGAACATCGTTGGGTCGGTGTACCTCCAGCTCCGGGATGGGATGACGGAGAAATACATTGCAATGTCGCTGCCTTCGAAGGCGATGGAGTATAAGCGAAAGTGGTTCTACATCCATCAGGAGGCGCCGAGGCCACCATGTGACCCGGCCTTCGCGCCGAAGGTGCTGCCGTCGTGGTCGGAGCGTCCCAGCGCGGCGGCGATGGAGCAGGTGGAGGAGCTCCTGAAGCTGATGGACAAGCACTGCGTCGATGGGGTGGGGTCGCGTCGAATTTCATCAAGTGGCGCTGCTAGCCCTGCAAAGAAAGGGCGCACCCGGCGTATGAGTATGCTGGGGATGAAGATGACAGGACGCGGGAGGCGTTGGAGCCTCTATAAACGTCGGAGGTATTCCTTTGGGTCGACGCTTTGTTCGACCTGCAGAAGAGGAAGGATCTCGAGTACTTGAGGAGGTCGTATTACCTGGAGTACCCTCCACCGAAGGTATCGGTTTTTGTCTTGTTCGACGAAATGTGCAGGTAGAAGCTGACTGCCGTTTGGTGGCGATGCAGGGTCGTGAAGCGTTCGTCTCACGGGCCCCATTGAAGGCGTGGCCGAAGGGGGTCGATCCGAGGCAGGATGATGTCGGCGGCGGCAGCCGGGGCAAGGTCGAGGAGGCGGAGATCGGGACCAGCCGAGGCGAGTCCCCGAGCCCCAGTCGAGTTGGCGGCGGACGCGTAGCGACCCAAAAGGGAAGCGCCAGGTTGTCCCTGTGAAGAAGAAGAAGGTGTCGCTGGAGACCGGTGGTGCCTTCACTATTGACGAGGAGACGGCAAAGAGGCGCCGTGTGGTGGTCGACTGGTCGGACGACGGTTCTGACAGTGATTATGGGGTCCCGCTGAGTGCCCGGTTCGGGCAAGGATCCTCGGCGGGGCAGCGAAGGTGAAACTAAAGACGCGGGCGTCGGAGCCGCAGCGGTCGAAGAATGGCCCAGAGCCCCAGGAAGGGGCTGGCGAGGCGGTGGCTGCACCGAAGCCGCAAGAGGGGTCCGCAGGGGGTGAGGCGCGACCACACTGTCGACGCTTCTCGCGGGAGAAGAAAGTGGTGGGCCTGTAAGTTTCTTCCATGCATCTTCAGATCTGGTCGGATTGGCATGTCGATGACTTGTTTATTCCTTGAGCAGGTCGACAGATGCTGAGGAGGTGCCGAATATACCGGAGGGTGGTTGGAGGGAGCCGAGCCCACCGCCAGGTATGGGAGCCGGCGAGGCAGCAAGGTCGGCCTCGCCGAGGACGACGACGGGAGCGACAGGGGCGGCGGAGTCCGAAGTCCCTGAGCCTCTGGAGGCAGAGAGACCGGAGTCCCCAGCGACAGGGGCCGGTTTTGGAGGAGGCGATGCGACAGCGCCGGGCGTGGTGCCGGCGATGCCGTCCTTGGGCCGTCGTGCTCAGGGGGGGGAAGAGGAAGGCGCCAGAGCCTTCCTCGCTAGAGATTGAAGAGCTTGAACGTCCGGAGGGAGAGCCCAATAGGGGGCCGGTTCGTCGATTCTGCATCGAGGATGACGAGATTATCTATGTCGACGATGAGGCGGCAAGCGCGGAAACGAAGACCGTTCTGGGCGACGTGACGAAAGTGTTGG
Source organism: Coix lacryma-jobi var. lacryma-jobi (assembly GCA_009763385.1). NCBI lineage: Eukaryota > Viridiplantae > Streptophyta > Magnoliopsida > Poales > Poaceae > Coix > Coix lacryma-jobi. The sequence goes on along the minus strand of CM019825.1, from coordinate 116,120,608 downwards.
AGAGGGCCCAGGTGAGGGCAACTTTCGCTTTGTCATTTATTCTTTAACGATTCTTGTCCATCATCCGGTCGACGTTTCTTTGCAGCAATTGTTGAAGGATGGGGAAGAGCGTAAGCTTGCCCTTGACAAGATGGCGCCGCTGGTTGAGGAGAACGAGCGGCTCTAGGCGGACGTGAAGCGCGTCGAGGGCCAGTTCGCTGGCTTGGGGGCAGGACTTGATGACGTCCATGCGCGTCTCGGTAGCTAGAGGGGGTCATCGAGCAGCGGGAGCAGGAGAACTTCTAGCTTCTGTTGCGAGCGGAGAAGTCCGACAATTTTGCCGCACGTAAGTTGTGGATGTAGTAGTTCTTCTTGCTTCGCACGTCACCTGGTTGGAGTCCTAACGTGTAGAATTGGCGTTACAGAGGTGATGCAGGCTGGCAAGGAGAAGCGTCTCCTAGCCGCGGAGAAGGCAAAGTCCGACGAGGAGGTGCGGAAGTGGCAAGCAATGCACGCCGGTGAGTTCTCTTGACGATGCGTGGTCGGAAGCTTTGGAGTTGTTTCCTTATTCCTTGCCTTGGCATATGTAGTTTACCGGGAAAACGTGCAAATACAATTTGCAGATCTACAGAAGTGGATTGAGGGGTACCAGGATCGCTTCTGGTCACTGGCGAAAGAGGTGGCTCCCTTGGTGCAGTGTATCGATGAAGAGCCGTTCTTCCCGGCGGAGAAGGAGCGCAGGATCAGCGACCACGTCGTGCAGAAGGCACGGGGCCTGTGGGGACGTTTCCAAATGTATACCAAGGCAGCGGCGCAGAGCGTGGCTGCTCACGGCCTTGCTATTCTTCGTTCGCATTATCCGCGGATGGAGATGGCGAGGTTGGGTGCCGGCTTTGGAGCGAACACGTCCGAGGCCGAGATGTAGCGCCTGGAGGAAGAAGCGGAGCCGGCTGCCGAAGCCCTCGTCGGGGGTGTAGACTTGTTCGGTGCGGGGCACCGGTAGTTTGTATGTATGCAGATAGTTTGTATAAAGACTCTTGAGCTAATGGAATCAAAACTTGAAGCAAGTCGGCGGTGTTTGTTCATTCCCCAAATTCCGCTGACCCAATAGCCGTGAGTCGTAGAGATGAACAGTTCGGCCTTGGGTTATCCTAGGATCCGTAGCGTAGAGCGCGGAGCTCGTTTGTGCGTAGGAGTAAAGGGCGTCGCCCAAGGAATCGTTGTTGGCATCCCATAGCATAGAGGGCAGACGCTCGTGCATGCGTAGGGAGGTACCACAGATAGGGTCTTTTCCGAGAGGCTCGATCATGGCGTGACCTGTGCGAATGGAGACCATTTGTTGAGCGCATGGGTAGCACGAATACAGGCACTGAGCATGTAGCCTCAGAATTCCCAGCCCGAGTTAGCCTTTCCTTCGTAGCGCAGAGGGCAGACGCTCATGCACGCGTAGAGAGGTCGGGACGTCGCTCGGGAGAGCTGTCGGCCACCGTAGCGCAGAGGGCAGGCGCTCATGCATGCGTTCGGTGATGACAACAGCTCCGGCTTTGAGTTTTCGTTGGCATCAGTCAGGCTGCTTGGAGACCGTTTTGGACAACGAGCGCATGAACGGCGCATATACAGGCGCTGAGCGTATAGCCTTGGGTGTCCCAGCCCAAGCTTGGCCTTTTCTTCGTAGCGCAGAGGGAAGATGCTCATGCACGCGTAGAGAGGTTGGGCATCACTTGGGAGGACTACTAGCCGCCAAAGCGCAGAGGGCAAGCCCTCATGCACGCGTCCGACGGTGACAGTAGCCCCTGCTCTGAGACTCCTTCAGCGTCAATCAGGCCGTTTGGAGAGGTCGGCGATCGTTTGGAGAGGTCGGCGATCTTTTGGAGAGGTCGGTGATCATTTGGAGAGGTCGGCGATCGTTTGGAGACGAAGTGGAGAGACGAACACATCGACGAATCTTTATTCATCTTGAAGTGTGGGTGGTACAAGCCATTTTAGGCGTAGAATCTCTAAGATGCTCGATACTCCAGGAGTTGGGCACGTCAGTTCCTTCGTGGTCGGCGAGATGGTAAGAGCCTGGTCGGGTGGCCTCCTTTACCATGTAAGGGCCATCCCAGTGCGAGGAGAGCTTATGGAGGCCGTCGGTCTTGAGTTTCCGCTTGAGGACGAGGTCCCCGACGATGAAGGCTCATTCCTTGACGTTGCGGTTGTAGTAGTGGTGAACTCCTTCGAGGTATTTGGTGGTGCAGAGGCATGATGCCAGTTGTTCTTCTTCAAGGCGATCAAGATTGTCGTAGCGTGCCTGGTCGGTGGTCTCCTTGTTGTAGTTCTCGACGCGCGGGGAGCGGAAGACAACATCAACAGGGATGATGGCTTCTGAGCCGAAGACCATGAAGTAGGGGGAAACGCCAGTGTTGCGGCTGGGCTGAGTGCGTAGGCCCTAGAGGACGGAAGGGAGCTCGCGCATCCAGCGACCAGGGTGCTTTTCGTCCTTTTGGAACAGACGCTTTTTTAGGGCATCCAGGATCATGCCGTTGGCGCGCTCGGCTTGGCCGTTGGCTCGCGGATGGGCAATGGAGACGTACTTCACAAGCACGCCATGACCTTCGCGGAAGTCCCAGAAGACATTTCCGATGAAGTTGGAGCCGAGGTCGGTGATGATAGAGTTCGGAAGGCCGAAGCGATGTATAATTTCGTCGATGAAGGAGACGGCTTTTTCGGCAGTTGCCTTGGTGATTGGCTTCGCCTCAATCCACTTGGAGAATTTGTCGACGGTGACGTAGATCCACTTGAAGCTGCCTGGAGCTGGTCGGTATGGGCCGATCATGTCGAGCCCCCACCAGGCGAAGGGCCACGAGGCGGGTATGGCTTGGAGCTCTTGCGTGGGAACGTGTGTTTGCTTGGCGAATAATTGGCACCCGTCACAGGTGTCACGAGCTGCTCGGCGTCGGCGACCGCTGATGGCTAGTAGAATCCTGCGCGGAAGGCTTTACGCACCAGGGTCTTCGCAGCGGCGTGGTTCCTGCATTCTCTAGCGTGGATGTCAAATAGGATCTCGATGTCGTTCGCCCTAGAGACGCATTTTTGGAGTACTTCATCTCTGGAGTTTTTACGCATGAGCACACCGTCAACCAGGACGTAGTTGCTGACGCGAAGAACGAGGCACTCGGCATCGGTCTTGTCGGCGGGGACGAGTTTCTCGGAGAGGTACTTGATGAAGTCTTCCTGCCAGTTGGATGATGGTGTAGGGATGGCGCCAACCAGCTGTCCTGCCATCGGTGGCGGAGACGTGGCATCCGTTGATGAAGCGGAGATTGCAGGGTCGTCGATCGAGGGAACAGTTAGATGGTGGACGAATACGCCAGCTGGTATCGGAGATCGTGACGATGCCAGTTTAGCCAACTCGTCGGCCGCCTGGTTCCGGTCGCGCGGGACGTGATGGTATTCGACGCCAAAGAATTTACCTTCAAGCTTCCGGATAGTTGCACAGTAAGCGCTCATCTTGTCGTTGGAACAACTCCAATCCTTGTTGAGCTAGTTGATGATGAGAGCGGAGTCACACCAAAACATGAGGCGCTTGACACCCAGCTCACCGGTGATTCAGAGACCGTGGAGGGCAGCTTCGTATTCGGCGGCGTTGTTTGAAGCCGGGAACAACAATCGGATTACGTAACGTAGCTTTTCGTCGGACGAAGACATGAAGAGGAGACTGGCGCCGGCGTCGTGCAGGGTGAGGGATCCATCAAAGAAAAGAGTCTAGTGCTCTGGGATCTCCGTCGGCACTGGGGTCTGTATGTCCATCCATTCCGTGACGAAGTCGATGAGCACTTGAGACTTGATGGTTTGGCGACCCTGGAAGGCGATGTCGTAGGAGCTGAGCTGATGGCCCACTTGATGATGCGTCCCATAGCATCCTTGTTGCGGAGTATGTCCCCGAGGGGGAATTCGGTGACGACGGTGACTCGTTCGGAGCTTTGGAATTAGTGGCGCAGCTAGCGAGCGGTGATAAGAACCGCATAGAGGAGCTTCTGGACTTGGGGATACCGAGTCTTGGAATCATTCAACACCTCGCTGACGAAGTAGCATGATCGCTGGACGGGGTGGGAATGGCCGACTTCCTCACGTTCCACGACAATGACGGAGCTGACGACTCGATTTGTAGCGGCGATGTAAAGCAGCAAGGGTCCTTTCTCCATTGGTGCGGCGAGCACAGGAGGCTGGGTGAGGTACTTCTTCAGGTCGGAGAAGGCGCGATCGGCTTCAGCATCCTAGACGAACTTCTCGCCTGCCTTGAGGAGCTTGAAGAAAGGTAACCCTTTTTCGCCGAGCCTGGAGATGAAACGACTGAGGGACGCCATGCACCGGGGAGCTTCTGGATGTCCTTCACGTTGGAGGGAGCTCGCATGCGAAGGACGACCGAAGTCTTGTTGGGGTTTGGACGAATGCCGTCACGGCTGACGATGTTGTCGAGGAGGTTTCCAGATGATACGCCGAAGATGCACTTGTTGGGGTTGAGCTTCCACTTGAACCTATTGAGGGCCTTAAATGTTGCCTCGAGGTCGGCGGTGAGCGTATCGGCGGTGCGGTACTTGACGATGACGTCATCAACGTAGGCTTCGACCTTCTAGGGGATGAGGTCCTTTAAGCAATCCTGGATTGCGCGCTAGTACGTAGCAGTCGAGGAAGGAGAGTAGTTCGCACCCGGCGGTGGAGTCGACGACCTCGTCAATGCGAGGGAGAAGGAAGGGGTCTTTAGGGCAATGCTTATTGAGGTCGGTGTAGTCAACGCACATATGCCATTCTTTATTCTTTTTTAGTACAAGGATCGGATTGGCCAACCAATCAGGATGATACACCTCTTTAATAAATCCGGCAGCTAGGAGCCGGGTGAGCTCTACCCTAATTGCCTCCTTCCTGTCTAGCGCGAAGTGCGGATACATGGGTGTATGTTGAGTCTCTGAGTGATGAGTGATTGTCAACTGGGATAATGCACATGTTCTTTGGCTTGTGTTGTGCAGGTGTCGAGCACGGATACAGTGATCAAAGGCAAGGTGAAGGTCAAGTAGAGACGTGTTGTGCCAATGGACCGAGAGTGGCGAAGGGCGGACGTGAGGCTTGGACTGAGGGACCGGTGGCCCGAGGATCAGCTGTGGTGGCTGGCAGCCTGGGACAGCGACGAGCGAAGACTTGCGGGCACGATGTTGCTTGGGTCGAGGACCTAGGGACATGTGTCGGTGGACGGGGTGCACGGGCAGTGCATCCCCTCTACGGTTCGGTTTGGTGGTTGAGCCACAGAAAAACCACCGAGTGGACGGTTTCCAGGTTTGGGCCTCAAAACCTGGGCACTGATGGTTTCCAAGTTTGGGCCACAAAACTCGGGCTGAGGACGGTTTCCAGGTTTGGGCCTCAAACACTGGGCACTGCGGGTTTCTGAGTTTGGGCCACAAAACTCAGGCGATCGATGGTTGGTTTCTGAGTTTGGGCCTCAAAACCGGGGGTTGGTCGTGAAGGCTGGTTTCCCGGTTTAGGCCGCAAAACCAGGGGCGAAGTCTGGGAAAAGGACGTGCAGAGCGGTGGCGGCACGTGGCGGCAATCGATGAGGTTGCGTCGAGGCAACGCTACCAGTTGTGCGGGCGTGGCCGTCGGATCACCACTATCTTGAGTTGGTCCAGAATAACCCTAGGGTTTAGCTGGCTCGCTCTGTAATTAGTTAGGGGTAGAGTGGGAAATAGAATTAGGATAAGTAGAGGGAGACACCCACCTCCCATCCTATCTCAGTCATTTGCTCTTTGTCTTCTAGGTTTTCCTGCTCTCCCAATCCCCTGCTGTAGCAACTGAGATCCGCAGAGAACTATACCACTGTGTACTAGAGATTTTGAGGAAGTGAGACTGTAATCTCACTGTCATAGCGTGTGGTAGCCACACGGTTACAGATCGATGAGTTGATTCACGTTTTGTTTGTGTTCTTCGCGTTCTTCGTTTCTTCGCGATTTTCCCATCACTCGATCTCCCTCCTTACTGTGTCTTTTCGAAATCCGTTTGAATCAACTTGTACTTTACAGTGAGGAGATCATTTCCACCGTAGGAATTCATCTAACTCCTCACGAACAAGTAGATCGGGTTGATTTCGTTTTCGTGGCTCTTTTCGTTCATACACCTTCCCTTTTGATTTCCCGATGATTGAGTTGATTTGAGCGGATGATTTCTTGGGAATAGTCTTCCAACTACCTCGTGATCATCTCTCCAAGTTTGGGAAACAAGGGATTTTGGTTTGATTTGAATTTGGGAGGATTTGAGTTGAGGGCGACCGAAATCGCCCTCTTTGGTCAACCGCGGACAGTCCGCCATCTGACCGGCGGACAGTCCGGGCATCGGAGATCAGCCGGAGCAGTGGTGGCTGTTCTTCGGCCAATTTGGTTTTGAGTGACCGGCGGACAGTCCGCAGTACACACTCGCGGACAGTCCGGGAACATCCAGGGGACTTGCAGCATCGTTGCTGTTTCTGGTTTTCTGTCGGCGGACAGTCCGCGAATCGGCTGTAGGCTGTGCTTTAGTGCGTTTGCTCTCCCGACTTCTTCGCTTGGTTTCCGGACTTCTCGGTTGGCTCTATAGTTCACCTAGGAACCTCTCTAAGTATCTTTGCTACTTGTTAGCATTGGTATTTGGAGATTTCCCGACGTAGCCTTCAATCTACGTTCGGGACTCGGTTTTTAGGGATCGAACTTGTGCTGGTGCTTTTGGCTTTTGGTTTGCTATCGCTTTGTGGTGCCTCGCTGTGATCTTAGGGATCATCCACCCTCTTCCAAGGGTTGTGGGCATCACAGTTTTGATCGAAGCTTTTGAGGTTGATTTTGGGAACAAAAGGTCAAAGTTTTGAGAGAAATTTTTGGGCTCCCATTCACCCCCCTCTGGTCGCCTTGCTATTGCATTCTCGGTCCTTCCATTGGTATCAGAGCGGGGTTAAGGATCTTCCACTTTAGCCGGTTCCAGATCCACAAAAGGCGACATGGATCGCGGCGTGGGCAAACCCCCGTTTTTCGATGGGACAAACTATGCGTATTGGAAGATACGCATGTCGGCCTATCTGCAGAGTATTGGTGCTTCCATTTGGATATTTGCAACTCTGCTGATTACGTGGTCTGGCTGCTCGTGTGACTCAGCATCAGATCGATGAGCACGATGCCAATAGCCGAGCCTGTAATGCTCTTTTCTCATGCTTGAGCATGATGGAGTTTGATCGCGTTTCTCACCTCGCTACGGCTCGGGAGATTTGGGCTACTCTCATGCATTTCCATGAGGGAACCACTCAAGTCAAAACCCGTCTCTACGAGTCGCACAAGCGAGAGTATGAGAACTTTCGACATATGCCTGGCTAGAGCATAGAGAGTTTATTTGCTCGCTTTCAGGTGATTGTCAATAGAATGAGGGCTAACAAGGAGCTGTTGCCTTTTGACGATCATGAGAGAGCTTTGAAGCTTTTGCATACTCTTGATCGATCAGTGTGGGACTCAAAGGTTTAGGCGATCATCGAATCACCTAACTATGAGACCCTCACATGCGACGAGCTCTTCAGTAAGCTCAAGTCCAGTGAGATTGACGCCATGGCGAGGGCTTCTTATGAAAATCCTTCTGGTCCATCGATGGCTTTGGTTTCTGGCTCTTCTGCTAACCCCTCTGGAGGACTTGCACTCTCTTCTCTTCTTTCTATCACAGAGGAGCAGCTGGAGTTCATGGGGGATGACGAGTTGGCTTTGCTCGCCAACCGGTTCTCGCGGTTCCACAACAACCGCATGAAGCGTCGCCGCAGAGGAGGACGCTCGGGATGTTTCGAGTGCGGCGACCCCAACCACTTCATCGCCAATTGCCCGAAGAAGAACAAGCAAGTCTTCGGTAAGGCGGATCATGGACACAAGTACGACTCCGGCAAGCGCAAGGAGAAGTATGTCCCCGCGAAGCACAAGTGGAAGGGCCGCTTCAACAAGGAGTATATCAAGATGAAGTACTTGGAGAAGGCCCAGGCTGAGCAGCGTGCGTTCTTCGCCACGCTCAGCGACGTCGATGACTCGGATGACGACTCTTTTTCCTCAAGCGACGACGAGTCCGAGAAGAAGAAGAGGATCGAGGACAAGCTGAACGGCCTCTGCTTCTTTGCCGACAACGAGGGCTTCTGCACCATGGCCCTCGGCAAGGAGGTCGACGGCGAGCTGGAGGACATTCGTCGGAACGACGATGACGACACCTCCCCGGTATCTCAGACCCCCGACGAGCTTTCTGCTGAGGTCGAGAAACTTACTGCCGCCCTTCTTAGTCAAGATAAGTTGCTTAGGCGTGCTGCTAGAGAGCGGAAGGAGTTTAGGCAGAAGTGGGAGGATACGGTGAAGGAACTTGAATCTGTAAAGTCCACCGTTGTTGTCCACGAGGAGGAGGAGTGTGAGATGTGCTCCACACACATGACTGATCTTCTCACTTTGAGAAGTAAGTATGTCGTGTTGGTAGGAGAGGTGGATGAGCTAAAGGCTAGATCCTCGCTGTTGGGTGCGTGCAAGTCCTGTGCGGGCTTGCAATCCGAGTTGGCAGAGAAGAATGCCAAGATTGTGTCTCTTGAGAAGGCCAGCTCGGATAGCACGTGTTTGACTAGGTGCGTTCTGTGTGAGGGTTTGGAGATGGAGATTGCAAATGTGAAGCATGACAAGATGCAAACCGAGGAGGAAAACTTATACGTTCGGACCATCTTATCATGGGTGTCGAGTGGTGAGCCGTAGCTTGGGATGATGATCTCCCAGTTCAAGCGTGCTGCTAGAGGTCCAGGTGTAGGCTTTGCTCAGGGTGTTGAGTGCGCATCATCTTCTGGAAAGATTGGAGAGTCGAGTGGTCTGAACCCTTGTGAGAAGCCCAACTCCACCACTACTCCCAAGCTTACCAAGATTCCACCTAGAGAGCCTCTAAAGCCTAACACCAAGGATGGTGTATTTGTGGAACCTCCGAAAGCTCCACCCAAGAAACAATCATGGGCTCCAAAACCAAACCACCTCAAGAACAAGCTAGACACCATGCCACCCATCCAAGAGGAGCTTATTGTTGACGGAAGTTATAGCATGTTTTACCTTATCAAAATACCGTCAACAGGCCTCAATTTCAAGGAAGAATAGCATATCATGAGCATATTTATCACTAATAAGTTCCACTTGTACTCTTAGCTTGTGAACTTGTAGGAGATGGCAAAATGAACAAAATGAGGCTAGGTGGGCCCACCAAGGGGGTCAGCCGACCCCACCATTGGGCCACCTCGGCCATGGTGACATGGCATGATCCAAGAGAAGCATGTTCAAGCCAATATCAACCATTGGATCAAGCATGTGCTTTTGCTCAATGGTGCAAGATGAGAAGCACATGGATTCATGGGTCCACACCGAAAACCAAATGAAACCAACTTCACAAGACTTGCTCCATGACATGTGGGGTCACCAAGGGAGAGAAGAAGGTGGGCCAGCCCTGTCATAGGGGGGTCGGCCAGCCCTGTCATAGGGGGGTCGGCCAACCCCCTTGGTGGGACGTAGCAGAACTATTCATCAGGGTGACATCAGCACCTTCTAGAAGATGTACCCCGGGCCCACATGTCAGGGACAGGGGTTGGCCGACCCCATGGTGACCCTCACCCAAGTCGGTGGCAAAGTGCATGTTTCACACGTGAAGAATATCCAAGCCATTCATCCAAGTCGGTTGTCATGGAGGTGGATCCAAGGGTGAAGAGAGGAGGATCACGCGGATCGCTGACGTGGCACCGGAGTAGCCCCTACTCCACCTCCACTATAAATAGAGGCCTTCACCCTCTCATTCAATACACCACAAGGAGGAGCTCTCCACTCTCTCTCTCAAGATGTAGTACTAGTAGTAGTGCTTGGAGTTAGAGTGAGTCTGTGGTCTTCAGCTCTAGTCTTCCGGGAGGTCTGGTATGGTTCTTGTATTCCTTTCTTTCCTTGTAAGACTTGAGTTATTTTATATACTTATCTTCTCTACTTTGCCTTAGTACTTTGCTTTATTGCAACATGAGTAGTTATGTTGTAGTGGTTGTTAGCATTGTCATAGTTATGTGATAGCGAGATAATGGTAGTATACCTTTGCGCTGGTTCACCGCCCTTAACCCGGTGCTCTAATCAGTTCCACCGGATGTCGGATTAGAGTAGTGAGATGTAGTGTAGACGTGGTGTCTACACTATACGCTTGCTTGTGTCTGCGGCTTACTCCACGGTTTGTTTGTGGTACCTAGTAGGGGTGTCAGACCTATCTAGGCTTTGATTCCACCACGTGCGGGCAAGTTATTAAAACGTAGGTCTTCTTGTGCTAGGCGGCTTAACACCCTTCTCATCCCTTTCTGTTGCTAAGTGGCTTAGTGACCCGAAGTGCAATTGTGTATGAACTTTGATCTTGCTTAATATAACATGTCTTGCTAAGTTAGAACCTTGCAAGTAGTGATAGATCTTTGGAAACCTTAGGCTCGCTCGTTGTTCTCCTCGCTCGCTATACTACTCTTTTATCTTTAGGACCTCTCCTGTGTGTCACTGCTCTTATCATATATATCACTTACCCCCACTCTGGTTTAGTTGGTATATTAGTTAGTGGATACATTATAGTTAGTTATCACATTCTTTAACCATTGCTTCCCTATGGATAAATACGATACCCTGGAATACACCTGGGTGAAATGCTACAACGGTATGTTCTGTGCGCTTGCGGAATTATCCAATAGACATAAGAAAATACAACAAACATTTCTAGCGCTGTTGCTGGGGATAGATTCAAACTCTATTCTTAGTAGTGACGCTAAGAAGTATCAACAAGCATTTCTGGCGCCGTTGCCGGGGAGGCAATTGGCAAAAGATTTTGATACTAACTTTGATGTCTACTAATCTATGTTACCACTAGCTATTGTGGGATTACCATTGTTCTGTTGAGTGTGGAATAAACAGGACATCAACCGTCTCGACCTTCCAGTGTTTTTCCATAAGAAAAAAAAGAAAAAAAATCAAGGAGCCTAGGATGCCTGATCATTGATGAACCATCAACACCTTGGCCTTGCCATATCACAGGTGAGTATATGTATACATTCTAACCTGTGTGTAGAAATGAAGAGAAGGTCACCGTCAAAGACAAAATGATATCATCATGTGACGGAACAAAAGCACTCGCAATCATGTCTCAGATTGTGGGAGTCTTTCAAGGTATGTGAGACCCTACCGACAGGCAACCTTGAGTTATCCTTTTATTATTTCATACCACTGCATGTTTGCTTGAATCATCGTATATTGCTTTCTTTGGCTATGCCTACAAATTCATGCATATCATTCATTTAAATTGATTATATTTCCTTTCCAAAACCATAACATGTTTGTTTAATTGCATTCATCCATCTCATTTGCATTTCTTCATAAAAAATATAAAAAAATGATCCTATGCTTCACCTTTTATGCTCAGACGTACTATTCAATGGATCTTGTGTAGTCCTTCTTGTTTCCTTTTTCTATTCTATGTATGCTTTGGTTTTGGATTACTTCGCGAGTATACTCCCAAAGGCTTTTAAATTAAGCATGGTGCTTAGGTTAACTAGCCTTCCTTGATCAAATTAAGCATGGTGCCTAGTTTGATTATTGAACTAAAAATTACTTGTATAGAATTTGATGTACATTTGGACTAACCCCTGCAGGAAAACATCAAAATTTCGGTGGGTAAGTCATGAGATCATTCTTGGAGATGAAGCAAGGCTTGAGATTGAAATCAATGGTGAAATTCCTACTCATTGGCTCTCAAAACTAAGAGCCCTTGCTGATAGGTAATTCGGTATGTATCCACATTTGATTCTCCATTGCTCTCTTACTTTGCCTTTCCACTTTGGGTTGTCATGTTTGAATTTTCAAGAACCCAACTTTCTTTCCTGCATAAAACTTTGAGAAAAGCTTTAACAAAGATTTTGAGAGTTTTTGGGTACATGAAGGGGTCGCCCGATCCCCATTGCACCCATTCAGTGTTCCTCTTGCTTTTTGTGACACAAACCTTATGGTGGGAGCATGGTGCAAGTTTTAAAGTGATAGGGGTGGCAGCTTGGTCGGCCGAGCCCATATCCTTGCCATTCCTTGTCACACTTCACCCATGTGATCTTGTCTAGCATTAGGCTGGTTCTGCACTTAAATTTGTTGGAGAAGAAGGAAGTGGGGGTCGGCCGACCTCCCTATGACTCCTCCACCACATCTCCCATTGTGGCTATGAAAGAGCATGCTTGGTATCTCATTTTCATTGCATCAATTCTCTAAATTTTCCTCTTGCTCTTGAGCCATCTCTTCTCTCTCAAGTTTTAAGTGCTAGCTTCTCTTGAGTTTAAAAAAGGAAAAAAAAAAGAAAAGTAGTTGGCATCTTCTGGTTTCCATTTGCCAAGCTTGATTTGATCTTTCATGATTCACCTAGAATGTATGTGGAGGTTTCAAAACCCACAACATTGATGTGTGGCGTCAACCATGACCCACAAGAACAATCAACTCGGATGCTAACCGCTAACGTTAATCCTCTGCTTCCAAGTTGTGTTTTCTTTCTCTCTTGTTGCAAGAATCCTGATATACTCAAGAAGGTGCAACAAGTGGAAAGCAAAAGTTCATCAAGATGTACGAAGAGTGACTCACAAGGCTCACACATGGAGGATCAACTCATTACATCAAGGTATGATGCTTAGGCTTAACCAAGAATGTTGCAAATGAAGGTTCCGCCACATGCACTCACCTGCATGTGTGACACGAACCTTTACACAAGCCAGGTATGGATAATGACTTTGAAAATGGATTAAGAATCTTTCTATCATGCTAAAACTGGGCAACTTAATTATGAATATCACCAATCCATTGACATTCATGATCCTACCTTGTATCTCATGCTTTGTCGGGTGCTCATGATCTATGCCTAAATATGTGTGAGAACCTTAAAAATGATGAACTAATAATGTTTTATCCTCTGCTAAAAATAATATGTGTCTTGCCTTTAGTTGCATATAAATCTGTGACAAGATGTCTCCCATAAAATAGGCTCTTCGAAGCAGTCTTTCCTTGTCTCTAGAGCTTCTTGTTCTCTATCCTTGCAAGTTATGCCTTTGTGCTCTATGTACCTACACCTAGAAGGTTACAATATAAAGACACTTTATTCACACATGCTTAAAATGGACCAAACTAGTCTTTGGCGTTTATGCTTCACCATGATTGTATAACCAAACAACCACTCCCGTGTGAGAGGTATTGGTTGTATAAATCATGGGGACTAACCATTGACATGGAGAGTGTGGAAAGGTGTACAAGTGCAGGTATGGTGACAGAAGTAAGGCCATGGTGCAATCCAAGTCATAACATCAACACCATGTCACATTGAAAAGAGCAAGCTTGGGGGAGGAGCCCCTCCCCCACTAACTATGGCAACACAAGAGCATTGACGAGAACAAGCTTGGGGGAGGAGCCTCCCCTGCCAAGGTAAGTATTTTTATCCCTTTACTTTTGTTTTATTACATCTAACAAAAATTTGAATAAAAGAATAAACAGACCTCCTGTTGATATTGCTTCATGAACATCCCATCCTTCCTATCTTGAAAATGATGACTAGTTGCCTTGCTAATATTTCTCTAGTGCCTAGTTTACAACTTAGTATTTCTCTAAGTATGGATTACTTAGCTCATTTAAACCATCATGAACCTGAAAACTTTGTGGGTTGCAAGTGCTAAAACTAAGTCTAAGTTGTTGAGAGACATGATATAGTGAGACAAGAGCTGCTATAATATTGTTCTAAGCATGATAGATTACCGGAGAAATTATTCTTAAAATGATCAAAATCTTAATTGTTCCTCAATGGTGATAAATTCCTACCATAGTATATGCTTTACATGTTTACAAACCTTCTACATTGGCTATTTGCTTTGTATTGAGTGTTGTCGAGTCTTGTTGACCCTTGTTAAGAGACTTTCATGCTCCTAAGATCAAGATCACGTACACACCTCATATACATGCTGCTTCTACACTGGAAGTACGCAAAAACATGCCTTTCATTTCCACCAAATAGGTTGCTTCATACTCCAAGTGTTAGGAAATCTCTCTCAATTATTTAGTAGATGAGACTCAAAAGGCTAGGCAAAATAAAGATGAAAAAAAGATGGACAAGTGAAAGTCCATGAAAAAAAAGAAAAAATGCTAGCCATGTCTCATTAGAAAAGAGAGAAAAAGAAAAAGAAAATAGAGAGATAGATCTTATCAAATAAAGAAGCAATCTAGTCCACCATACACCACACACTTGCACATCTTGATCTGGGAGTATGACACTTCTCTTCAAGGATCTGAGCTTTGACTTCGCAACAAAATGCAAGTAAGTATGTCATCTTCTTTCATCTCTACCTTGAGCTACACATAAGCCTGTTTAGAAGTAGGATGAAATAAAGAAGGCAACACTTATCATATGCCTTGGTGAGGAATCATACACCATTTGAGCGACATGAGAGAACCATATGAGGAACATTAAGTCTTTTTTAAAAAATATTGCAAAACCTCCGGTATGAAACTTGCTAAAAACAAGAAAGTTAGTGCTCAAGTCAAACTGTTCTATCTTTTAACCACCTAAGACAAAGGAAAAGCCATAAGCCCCATAGAGTACTAAGGTAATATGGGTGATTTACATAGCTAATTTTTCCATTCAAAGAGAAGAACTTTGTTGTGCACATGGTACTCTTGAAATGTGATGCATAGCAACAATACTGATCCACCGAAGCCAAGTTTGATTGTTTGCTCGGGACGAGCAAAGGTTAAGCTTGGGGGATCTTGTTGACGAAAGTTATAGCATGTTTTACCTTATCAAAATACCATCAACAGACCTCAATTTCAAGGAAGAATAGCATATCATGAGCATATTTATCACTAATAAGTTCCACTTGTACTCTTAGCTTGTGAACTTGTAGGAGATGGCAAAATGAACAAAATGAGGCCAGTGGGGCCCACCAAGGGGGTCGGCCGACCCCATCATTGGCCACCTCAGCCATGGTGACATGGCATGATCCAAGAGAAGCATGTTCAAGCCAATATCAACCATTGGATCTGTCGGGCCCTCATCCTGAGAGTCCAAACATCCCCATATTTGCGCCAGGATCATGCACAAATATATACGGGATTAACAGAAATGATATACAGATTTAAAGATAAATACCGAACTTTATTAATCTAGCGAATAAAAGGGTTCATGCATAAAGGATCTGGGGTTCACACCTAGGTAGGTGATATATTACAACAGGGTCAAGGCTTTTATTTATAACACTTGACCACAACACACTACAGGGGTGGTTGTGTAACAGGGTGCGGAAGCTACTAAGGCGGTAGTCGATGCGTAGCGGCGTCTATCCTCACAGGCAAGCTAGAGCATAGGCGTAGACCCTATCCTAATGATTCCTTCATGGTCGCGGTCGCTATCACTGGTCCTCCTGGAAGTCCTCCTCGTTGTAGCCGGGTTCTCCTTCGTCTTCATAATTTGTGAGTCAACAACGGGTGAGTACATAGAGTACTCAGCAAGTCCTATAGGAATAGCAAGAATAAAAGAGAGGTTGGGCCCTAAGTTCCCGGTTAGTTTAGAAACATAGGCAACATTATCACAAGTTCATAGTTGTGCTAGTGCAAGAATTGTCATTAACCTAACCATAGGTGACCTCATCTCGGCGATTGCCCATAACCAAGGACATTGCTATTCGAATAGGATTTAGGTAATTCTACTGCAACAGATGTCCAATTTTCCCCACACGATGTAGTGAACTCGACCATGATCAGTGGCCTCATTTACTCCAACAAAGCTCATACCTGAGAGGACGCATCCATAGGGTCCATGTAACCCTCACCACGGTTTACACAGGGGCCGGAAAACAGACCACGCATGGTCTAACTGGCCAAAACGTTATCATAAAAGAGGGGGCTCGCACATGGCCCAACATGAATTTAACATGGAGGATCACTTAGCAACCACGCCGACCGAGCCACGAGAGATCACTTAGCAGTCGTGCCTTCTCCTGTCAAACCGTTGTCTCCCGACCTCCAGGTAGGTGTTACACTTATGCCTTTCGGGGTGTGAAACTAGGCCTACCCATATAGGCATGTGGCTGGACGTGTTTCTGACCAAGTTTTGTGGCCTATGAAAACTACTCAATATGGCGAACAAGTGCCTCCTAGGTAGAGTCCCTCAACAGGCAAGTCTACCCCAAGATGTTATATCCGCATATAAGCATCCCCCACTTGTTCCCATTAATTCAGGTTTGCCTTTAAGCACATGAACATATCAGAGTTGCCCATTACTCAGTCAAATTTACCATACGATATTCCAATCATATAATCATCAGTGAGTGATTAATTAGAGTAGATGAGAGTGGGGTTAGGACTTGCCTTCGTTGTCGCTCACAGTTCCTGATTCCTGGTAATCCGGGTCGTCTTCTTCCTGGTAGTCATCTCCTTCTGCCGATCGATCCGACGGAGATGATAAGCACACGCAAAGAAACAAACATCACAAACAAACATATGTTGAGCAAAAGGGTTCCTCTCAGGTTGGTCACTTTTAGATTATTTTTTAAAAAAATTTAGAAGTGGTTTCATAATTTTCGGAGCTAAAACATGAAAGATATGATTTTTATAAGTTTAAACATATAGGTTGAAAATTAATAACTATTTTCTATAAAAATTTTTGGAAAACTAAATATGGGGTAAAGTTACTGAGTGCATGTAGTATTTTTAGGAATTTTTCTGGAATTTTTCTCTAAAGGGAAATAGGATTTCTAGCCTCCTGTGTACACTAACCGGGTGCACCTAGCATTTTCTAGCGCGTCTATGATGGAGGTTCCATGGGTTCATGGCACTGTGCTGTGGACGTGTACCCCGCTGTCTTTGGTCCACATGAAACGGGCGCATGGAGGGGAAGAAGGAGAGGGCTTGGCCGGCAGCCGCTGACGCGTGGGTTCCGTGCGTCGGCCTCGTGCGGCGGCTGACGCATGGGCCCTATACGGTCTCCCGCCTGCGATGGAAGGGAGCAACGGCGTTGCGTGGGCCCGCCTGTCAGCTACAGGATTGATGACGACGTTAGCAGGGCTGCCGTCCGCTCGCCGGAAGGCAGAGAGGCTTCCTCGACCTCGCCGGAATTGGTTCTACCGGCGACGGGGCTTCTCCCGTCCCTTAACCATCTCTGGTAGCGTGCTCTGTTCTTGGTCCCGTATCCTCCCGTCCACCAGAGAGGGTAAATGGAGCACCGTGCGGGTCTCGGCGGCTCACCGGAGCTCCGGCGCGGCGCCGCACTACCACGGAGCGCAGAGGGGGTTCCCTCCCCTCGCGTTTCTGGCGTATTGGGTGTAGGAGGAGGTGCTCGGTGTGCTAGCGCATCCTAGGCTCTTGGTCGTGCTCTGGTTGAAGCTTGCCGCGAGCAATGGCGGCTCATATAGCAGCTTCCATGGAGGCCGGTTGCCTCGGGCTGGTAGAGGTGAAGGTAGGAAGGGGAAAGGGAGGGTGATGGATTAGTGAAGCTTACCATCACTCCGATTGGACCGCTGAGACCACCAATGGCTCCTATTTCCTCCGAACTCGTCGGCGGCGCGACGGCTTCGATTTGGGGCAAATCGGGAATTGGAGGAGGGGGAGGCAGAGTAGGAGAGTGAGTAAGTGAGAGTGGAAGGTGTCTACGCGGTGGAGAGGTTCCTTTTATAGGCCAGCAATGGCGGTGGCAGCCATGGCGGTTCCGTGGAGATATTTCTCCTCCGCGTCACCGGCGTGTTCTGACCATCTAGAGATTTCTCCGGTCGCCATACCCTGCCCTCCTTCGTGTCCGCGTCGAGCTAGGTCGGTTCTTCGTGAGTTCTTATCACCGCCATTAATGGCGCTCCCATCAAGCTGCTGCGGAGCTCACTGCTCCCCTTCTGTTGACACCGAAAGTGACGCACTGTGCCAATCACACAGCAAGCCGGAGGAGCTAGCTTCAAACGTGGCCCGGGTGCTCAGAAGTCCGGTGCGTGCCAGTCAGTTTGCCCTGCAACTAACAAAGGAGGTAAACTGTTAAATACAAAGCTGGAACATGCCGGGTATGACCAGACAGTTCCAAGATGTACGGCCCTGAAGCCACTTACGACGACATATAGCTATGAAAGCTATCTGCCAACAGGTTTAAAGATCATTCGGCAGTATGAACGAAGTTACGTGAATAACAAGTTGCCGAATACGTTTGCATGAGAATTGTACTTGCATGGTATATTAACTATGAATTAAAGTTTAACCAATCTCGATTGTGCAACCGAGTTGGGGTCCATGGGGATTGAACATGCAAATCAAGCATGATTAAACTAATCTAAAGCCTGCGCCTGCCGCACGACGTCTAGCCTTGTCATAGATCAAACGTACTTAACGTGCATGAACCCTCACCACGTGGCAATCTAGATACGATCAAATCGGCTATTACGGACGATAGATCTACTGCATGGAAGACTCTACAATAATGAATATGAAAGAACAGGATAGATCTATAAAGACAGAGTCGAACCGAGCGAGATCTAGATTGGGCAAAAGAGTGTTGCATGTATATAAATTAACATAAAACATTAAACATAGAGCAAACACATGGTAACTTAATGAATCTAATAGATTGCCAAATCTAATAGAGCCGATAACTATTTTTACCCATGTCTTAATCCGCCGCACGATACAAGGCATAAGCAAAAACTTCCCGTCATTAGCTTAAATCCACCGCATGATACTAAGCCAAACATACGAGACTACTTGCATCAAATCTAAATCCGCCGCACGATACTAGACATGATAACAAGGTTGTCAGGACTTACGGAGGTCGACGGATCGATGACTCCTCTCAAGAACACGACGACACGACTTGGACTCGAAGATGGCACGGGGCCGGGTTGGTTGTATTGATTGTTCACCTGTTTACAGTGGTTCCGGGGTTTATATTTATACCCTGGTGCTCTACGAGTCCTAGAAGGATACGATTACAACGATAAAATCAGGAAACTACCTAAAATATGATGCCTTCCGCTCCAAGCCTCCCTTAATAATCGGGTCATGCTAACAATGACGAGATCTCCTGTTGCCAAATCTTCTGACATGCCGTATTTGTCGCAAACCGACTTAGCCTGAGGTAGTCGACCGCAGCGCCATATTGCCGAATCCACTCCTCGTTTGACCAGTCGCCTCCACAGCCTTGCCGAATCGATTGGATTAGCCGACCGTGCTTGCTATCTACCGAATCCCTCAGGTTGTGGTTTCTCCCGAACCTGCGCCGTGCTGGCCCACTTGTCATAGTGCGAAATATTCCGTGTTAACACATGCCCCCTCAATTCCGAACAAAGGTATTTGTTCTGAAATTGTTCGCAAGTCCACGCGCATTCTAGGTCAGCACCGCCTCAAGCTCCCCGTCTTCCCCAAATTGCCAACAGCTTTCAACTTCCATCCGAGCTCTCAATGGCGACCCATGACGAGATTCCAGAGGTGAACTTCACTTTTCCTCTTAACGCATTCGGTCAATTTACATTGGTATTCGGCTCATTTAGCTTCCCCCGCACCACATTCTTCTTCTAGGCCCTAAAGGACGAATCCTGATTCCATGCGATGCGGATCCCGATTCTTATTTCTTGGGTCCAATGGGGAACTCCAATCCAACCAACATCATCGGTATGGAAACCAACAGAATCCCTTCAAGCACGGGGTCATTTCATCGAACAGTGGCGGTACACCTTCAAGAACTGGCCCCTGCCTGCTGTCACCGTGTTGGAACTGGTATAGAAGAATCCAGGCGAAATTCGGTCCCTCACTGGGAAACCCAGACATTCATCATGCTCTGGAACTGTCTCTGGCCGACATACCTAAAAATGAACCATTGCTCATAGCGGCTTCTCATTTTTGGTCAGACGCTCTTAATGCTTTTGTGTTCGGCCATGGCATAATGACAATCACTTTAGCTGATGTCTTCATGATGAGTGGTCTGAACATCACTTCGACCATGAATGCTGATGAGCTATTAGAGAAAATCACCCAGAGGTCCATTGATGTCAGCGTGGGGTGGATGAAGTATGTGGAAATCCACAACAAAGTATCAGGCCCAATAGCAGAGACAGAGCACAGGGCTTTTCTGAACATGTGGTTGTGCAGATTCATCTTCTGTGGGAGATCCAACGAGCCAACCCTCAATTACATTGCACTGGCCGACAAATTATCCAAAGGAAAACAAATCCCTCTAGGCAAACTCCTCCTGGGATCTATATACCACATGATGCATCAAATCTCCACTCAAATGTAT
This sequence comes from Coix lacryma-jobi var. lacryma-jobi, assembly GCA_009763385.1. Lineage (NCBI taxonomy): Eukaryota > Viridiplantae > Streptophyta > Magnoliopsida > Poales > Poaceae > Coix > Coix lacryma-jobi. Next base: position 116,100,313 of record CM019825.1, on the reverse strand, counting down.
CATGCCACCCATGAAAGCACAGATAGACTGCCACCAATTGATTGTGTCAATGGTCCCTGGTGGTTTGTTCAGATGTGGTTTCAGCTATACATGCATCAAATCATTGCTGTGCCATTGGACAACCTCAGCTTTCCCTCCAGCAACTTTGCTGAGGGTGAAGAAGCCACAGAGAAAGCTTGCCAAACTTATGGGGAAGCAGCCACTGCTATAACCATCAACAAGAGTATTGGCAATCTCTTCAAATTATTCTTCAAGGGCTTCAATCAGGTGCTCTGGTTACCCTACAGAGAGAATGACAACCTCACTTTCCCTATCAAATTCAGCTTTGATGATGGCTGCATAGATGAAATGGCCACAGGAGTTTTCAACTCATTTATCAAACCCTGCATCCTACCAGCCGAATTCAACAGGGAAGACAAGTGAAGCACACTTATGAATTCTATCATCCTAATATAGCAGCCAGGCAATTAGGTTGTGGACAGCTCCCCCCAAAACTCATCTTTTCCACCATAATCAGGCCCAGGGAGCAAATTCAGTCCAAAGAGCGGATCACAATCGGGATGCAGGCCCATCGAGTATTCGGCCTGGGGCAAGATCTGCCAGACTACAAACCAGTACCATTCCACTTGATCCAGTCTGCTCATCCCCTTTTTGAGTCCTGGTGGCAAGAATGGCATGATCACATCTTCAACAGCCCAGTTCATCCCATGTGCCTGGAAATCCAAGCAGATTTCAGCTCAGACAGTGAGGTACAATAACAAATCATCTGCTACTTTAGTATTTGATCTTTGAGATTTCTAACTCTTTCAAAACTTCCACAGGACTTCACACCCAATCCTGACATTAGGCCTATCCAATATCATCAAGCAGGCCCAATCACTGTCCTGGGACACAGTGCTCCTTCATTGTCTCGGTTTATGAAATCCCAAGCAGCTCATTTAACCACCCTCTCAGCTAAAGGAGAGAAGAGAAAGGCCACTGAGGACACTTCCAGCTCCAGACGAACCAAGACCAAGCAAAACACACATCCCCCAAAGTAAGAGACGTTTTGTTTCCTCCATCATTATTAACTTACTCTTGACTGGCTTGTATGCCACTACAGGCCTCCTCCCCTGAACAAGAAAATGTCCAAACAACAGTGCCCCAATCTTTATTACCTTGGAAGATGATGAGCATGCTGACGCCCGAGAAATGAACACCCAGAACCCGGATGATGTCAACATTGGTAGGTCCCTCAACCTTCCCTTCAACCGGCAGATTCTGCCTCTCTTGACTGACCAGCAATTTCACAGATAACACGGTTGATGAGACTTTCATCGGCTCAACTCCAGACCCTGCTGGCCCATCCGGTTCTCAACCAGACCAAGACTCCATCAATCAGCCGATTCGTCAAGTAAGAATTAATTTCTCACTCTATTCCTCCTTCATATCTTACCTCAGTCGGCTAACCTGTCTGAGTTAACACAGACCTTTGCCAGCCCGGCTTCCAAATATGCATTTGATGTTAGCGAGTTCCTGAGCAAAAGAACGGTGGCCCAAAGACCATCGGCACTCGTCCAAGATGTCCTGAGCAACATAACAACTTTCTAAATCAAGACATCTTGTCCTTAGTCAGAGACGCCGATGAGGTCAAAAACTTCCTCGAGCCCATTGTTGAAGATATTCCAGAAAATCTGAGGCTCCATCTGCAAGCTGTGTCTACACTAGATGACAGCTTTGCCAGGGTGAAACGAGCAATTAGAAGCACCGACCTGCAGTCTGCCAAATCCAAATGCACCCAGGAGGTTAATGACCTGTATGCCCAATTCCAAGAGGCCAAGAATTCTCAGGGAACTCTGGAAACTCAGCTAAAGAATTGCAAGAAAGGAAGTCTGAACTGGAAGCTCAACTAGCTCAAGTCAACTCTGACATTCAGTCATGCTCCTCTCAACTGTTTGGTCTGCCGAACATCATTGAGGCAGCATCCTCCAAACTGTCACTGGCGCTCGATGAGGACATCAAGCTTAATGCAAGGCTTTCACAAGCACAAGGCACCGAAGAAGAGGACCAAAAGGCACTGGAGCATGCCAATCAGGTCAAAGCCGATGCTCTGGCGGCTATAACCCAATTCTTGAACAACTGAGATGACTATGTAACAAACTTTAATTTCAGCAATCCCGTGTCAGAATGACCTAAACACCTTCTTGTGATATATCTGTATCTTTCATTCAATCGGTTATTGCTTCGATGACATCGTGATTAACCGTCTTATAAACCTGTTCGGCAATCTGGCAAGTGTTCGCTCCGAACATCTAAATCGGTAATTTTTTGCCGAAGCCAGGTGACCCTGCTCCTGCCGAACACGCAAGCGTATCTAGGCGGTTCGCACAGCCCGTTACTGTAGAGGCCCATCTTGGGAATTGGGGAAAAACCCAGTCCGCCGGTTGATATTCGGCGTGTTACCCCCGGACATCCGCCACGATCACTGTTCCGCCTTTATAAATTGCCCCCGGAGGCTTGCCTTCTTCCCCATCTCGCCTTTGCTTCTCTAGTACTCTCGCCGCTTCGGCTTCCTTGCTCGCTCCGCCCCAGAAAACCCTAATTCTCCAAGTACAATGGCGAGCCACGATGGTCGCGGCAAGCGCCCGGCGACTGAGGAGGCCGAAGGGAGTCGTGCTCGGCGCCTCCGTCAGCGCGGGTAGGACTTCTCGCCTACGCCCTTTGTGGCACTTTCTTGAAAACCCCGCTTACACCCTGTCACTGTTTGCCGGCAGGATTCCCGTTATCTCCACCGCCGGTGGGCACGCCAGGCCTTCTCCAGCAACGGGAGGGCCAGGAGCTCCGCAATCGGGTTCGTCGAGCTCCTCCGACGACCTCTCCTACCACTCCCATCCTTGGGAGGCGAACCCGGACCGGGATTCCGACGACGACCTCTACGACCACAACGACGCCTTGAACTTCATGGCGCTGCGGGATGAGTCCCGGGAGGAGCTGGCCGCCGTCTCGAAGCAGTACGGGATCGATCAGCTGGAGTGGAGGACCAGCGCCGGCAGTTCTGCGACGCAATCACGGGTATGAACACCCAATCCTAGATCGGCTTTCGGTCGTTCTTGTTGATCTTTTAACGATCCATCCTTTCAACTCGTCGTTCACAGCGCTGTCTGAAGAGCTGGAGCGCCTGAAGATGGCGGCGAACGCCGTCGCAGATCGGGTGAACGCCCAGGGCGACACCGCCGAGGCGCGCCTGGCCAATGTGCACGGCCGCGTCGAGCAGGTCGCCCTGCAGGGCGTGCACCATGGCGTGGCGCTGGGGCTATCGGCGCTGACGGTCCGCACGGAGGAGGACTTCTCCGTGGTGCCGGTTGGCTTCCCCGGCGGGGCATCCCCAGAAGATGTCGCACAGATCGACGATTTTCTGGAATCCTACGAGGATCATGCCCACGCCCTCACCATAGTCACCAACCCGCAGACGGTCATCAACAGGGTGTTCGGTAACTGATCTGCACCTTTTGCACAGCCCCCACTATGAACAATGCTCCACTCTACCACGTTCGTGTGTACAACCCGTTCTCCCGTTCTGTGCTTGTTGAGTGTTTGATTTATCTAGCCGATTGCACAGCACCGCGTGCACTTGGCCCTGTATTTCTGCGTTTTTTGCGCTAAAGGCGACACATGCCGTGTCGGCTGTTTTTTTTGCTCTAAGGGCGATAGACTCTATCGGCCATTTTTGTGCTAAGGGCGATATAACTTCGTATCGGCCGTCGGTGCCCGCAAGATCTTGATTCCACTATGCACCGACCTCCACGCTAGGATGAAATCTCTTTAGATAACGTCCATTAATCGCCCTAGCAAACTCTTCCCCTTGGAGGGTTTTTAGAATGTACGCGTTACCGGAACACACCTCAGAACCCGAAAAGGCCCTTCCCAGTTAGGGGACCATTTGCCGAATACCTTGTCTTTGGTACCGATCGGCAAGATAATTTTCCAAACCAAGTCTCCTTCTTCGAATCCTTTTTCTTTCACTTTCGAGTTGTAGTACTTGGCAACGCGTATCTTGTTCCTTTCAATATTTTCCAAGGCTTTGAGACGAATCAAATGCAAATCCTCTAGCTCATCCATCATCAAATCTTTATAATCTTCTTTAGCTAGGTCGCCTGCAATGTAATTCGTCTTGATCCCGATTGCAACTCCCATGGTAGCACTGCGTGATGCCCATAGACCAACTCGTATGGTGACGTTTGAGTCGACCCATGACAAGCCATTCGGTAAGCCCACAAAGCTTCGTTGAGTACCAAGTGCCACCTTTTAGGTTTTTCTTCGATCTTCTTCTGAATAATCTTAATCATGATTTTGTTAGAAGCTTCTGCCTGCCCATTGGCCTGTGCATAATAAGGGGAAGAATTATAGTTTAATCCCCATCCCTTCGGCAAAGTCACAAAACTCAGAGGAAGTGAACTGAGTTCCCTGATCGGTAGTGATGGACTGAGGAATGCCGAATCGGTAAATGATATGCTCCCTGACGAAGGACACCATGTTCTCTGACGTCACCTTCTTCAATGGGATGGCTTCAACCCACTTAGTGAAATAATCCGTGGCTAACAGAACAAACTTATGTCCCTTGCTAGATGGAGGGTGGATCTGGCCGATCAAATCAATGCCCCACCCTCTGAAAGGCCAAGGCTTAATGATCGGATTCATGGCCGATGCTGGGGCCCTTTGCACATTGCCGAATCGCTGGCAATCCTGACAACCTCTGTAGTATTCAAAGCAATCTTCGAGCATAGTCGGCCAAAAATATCCAGTCCTCCTGATTATCCATCTCATACGGTGAGCTGACTGGTGTGCACCACATACGCCTTCGTGCACCTCATACATCAGTTTCCTAGCCTCGTCTTGGTTCAGGCACTTAAGCAAAACCCCATCTATGGATTTGTAGTACAATCGATTGTCCAAGAGCGTAAACTTAAGAGCCTTGTACCTGAGTTTTCGGGAGACTTTTCTGGATGGGTCCCTGAGGTAATCGGCAATGTTGTCTCTCCAGTCTTCAATTGCCTGATTATCACTTGGGATTACTTGATCATCTCCTGGGGTTGTTTGCTCTTCCTCAAGTGCAAAAATTTTTGATTCTCCCTATACCCGGATGCTGCCTGAGCCAACTGGTTTGCTTCTTCGTTTTGCCCCCTAGGAATATGTTGCAAGGTTGCTGATCGAAACTGTTTAAGGAGCTCTTGGCAACCTTCGAGATATTCCTGCAGCGTGTCGTTTTTGCACTCGTACTCACCTGTCAGCTGCCTGATCACCAACTCCGAGTCACCGAAGATCTCCACGGCATCTGCCTTAACGTCCACAAGCAACCGCAATCCTCGAAGCAGTGCCTCATACTCCGCTTGATTATTAGTCACCGGGTACTCGATCGGTATAGAGTATTTGAAAGGTGCCCCCTTGGGAGAAATCAACATGATCCCGACTCCACCACCTTTGCTACACGATGATCCATCAAAAAACAATGCCCAGGGGCAATGGTTACTATGTTAGCGTTAGGATCACGATGGTGAGTGACGAAATCAGCCATAATCTGGCCTTTAACAGCCTTTGCCGATTCAAAACGCAAATCAAATTCAGAAAGAGCTAAAACCCCATTTACCGATCCTTCCACTTAAAATCGGCATTGATAACATGTGCTTGATTACATCAAACTCTGATACTACCACGCATTCGGCATTCAACAGATAGTGCCGAAACTTGGCACAGGAATAGAAAACGCACAAGCACAACTTTTCCGTAGCCAAATACCTCTTTTCGGGGTCCAGTAGCTTTCGGCTAAGATAGGCTACGACTCTCTCTTTTCCTTCGAATTCTTGCATGAGGGCCGACCCTATTGTTAGGTTGTCGGCCGCCACGTACAACTTGAAAGGCTTGTCGAGTTGTGGAGGGACCAATACTGGTGGTGCCTTCATGTATTCTTTGATTTCATCGAAAGCCTTTTGTTGCACGTCACCCCACACGAACTCCTGATCTTTCTTGAGCTTCAACAGTGGAGAAATGGCAGCACGCGCTCGGACAAGTTGGATATGAACCTTCTGACAAAGTTGATCTTGCCGAGCAGTGATTGCAGTTCTTTGAGATTGGTCGGCGGCACTACCTTATCAATTGCTTCCATGCTCTTCTTGCCGACTTCGATGCCCCTTTTGTGGACCAAGAATCCCAGAAACTCACCAGCCGACACCCCAAATGCACACTTGGTTGGATTCATCTTTAAACCGTGTTTCCTTGTGCACTCCAAGGTCTTCCTTAAATCGGCTAAGTGTCTTTCTTTGCCTCTGGATTTGACCACCACGTCATCAATGTAGATCTCTACGATTTTGCCGATCAGCTCATGGAATATGTAATTCATGGCTCGCTGGTAAGTAGCACCGGCATTTTTCAAACCAAAAGTCATGACAATCCATTCAAACAAACCTATATGGCCGGGCACCTGAAGGCGGTTTTTGCTACATCCTCTGCAGCCATGAAGATCTGGTTGTAACCTGCATTGCCGTCCATAAAGCTTATAATTTCAAAACCGGCCGAAGCATCTACTAGCAAATCGGCCACCGGCATTGGATAACCGTCCATAGGAGTGGCTTTGTTGAGGTTCCTGAAGTCGATGCAGACTCTCATCTTCCCATTCTTCTTGTACACCGGGACAATATTGGAGATCCATTCCGCATATCGACACGGCCGAATGAAGTTAGCTTCTAGTAATCTTTCCACTTCCTTTTTCACGTCGGCCAATACCTCCTCCTTGTAGATCCTGCGCGGAGGTTGTTTGTATGGGCGGTATCCAGGTTTGATCGGCAACTTATGCTCAACAATGGACCGATCTAATCCGGGCATCTCTGTGTAGTCCAACGCAAAACAGTCTTTGAAATCTTTTAAAGATCTACTAATTGCACTCTAAATTAGGGTCTAAACTAGAACTTATGAACATCGGCCTCTTTTACTTGTGTCGCCAACATCCACTTCTTCCAGCTTGTCGGCCGATGTGAAGCCACGTCCCAGTTTGCCCTCGCTGTTGTCGGTTGGGTTATCCATCTAAAAGAAGCTTTGAGAGCCGATTGCTTGGATCGGCTGTTGATCCCTGTCGTAGACGTTGACAGGACCTTCTCCCCACACACGATCGGAGAAGCAATCTACTCCGTCGAATTCCCAGTAAGTGGGCTCAATGGTAGCAACACACTCCCGAGTCGTCAGCTTGGACAATCTCGATGTCATCTCCAACCCACTGAATGAGTATTTGGTGCATGGTCGAAGGTATGCAGCAGTTGGCATGGATCCAATCCCTGCCCAAAAGCAGGTTGTATGCCCCCTTGCCATCAATGACAAAGAAGGTCGTGATGAGCGTCTTGGATCCAATCATCAGTTCCACGTGCACGGCACCCCGAGTGTCAGAGGGATTGCCGGCAAAGTCACGGAGTATCATGTCCGTTTTGAGCAGATCTTCACGTTCATGCCCAGCTTTCTGAAGGGGGCGTAAGGCATGATGTTGATCGCTGCGCCGCCATCGACAAACATCTTGGTCAGCGGCTTTCCGTTGACGTACCCCTTGACATACAACGGCTTTAAATGCCGATGCTTGGCTGGTTTGTCAAATGCTGCCTTCTGAGACAACACGAGCTGTGCCGCGAGCTCGTTGTGCTCGGCCTCGTCAGAGTCTGAATACACCTCGTCCTGTGCCCCCCGCCGGCAGGAGCCATGAATTCCAGGGGAAGGAAGAAAGTCATGGCCACGTCAGCGCCTTTGTCGTGTCGTCTGGCTTTTCTTTGGGCGCCACTCTTGCTTCTTCCCATCGGCAGCTGCTTCTTCCAACTCCCTATTCCGGAGGCGCTGCACCCTCCTTTTCTGGCTCTTTCTGAGCCCTGGCGGGCACCACTGCCCCTTCTGCCACCTATATGGGCGGGGCTGTGCCTCCTCGCTGTCGTCCTGGTGGTGCGCCCACTCCTGATCGACATATCTTTTGGCTTGCCGATCCGGGCTTCTCCATTTTTAGGCGCCGATCGTCCATTGGGATGCGTGCTCCCAATCTTTCGTGGACGGCACGGCGGTTGACTCGAGCCTGCCTATACCCCTTGTACTGATCGCTGCACTCAGGGCAGTTATTGACGGCAGGCAGCTTCAAGCCTTCGTTCCAGCAGTGGCGGAAGAACGGGCATTCCCAGTGAGCCTGCTCCTGCTCTTGGCGGTGTTCCTGCTCCCTGTGGTAGGCCTGTTCTCTGCGGTAGGCCCTCTCCTCCAGACGGTACCGGTACTCCTCCGTGTGACCGTCTTCACGCTGATATTCTTCTGCGAATCTCTGTTCCTCGCGTTGGAGACGCCTCCGCTCTTTCTCTCCTTCCCGGCGCCACTTGTTGAGGAGGTCCCTGTGGGTAGGCCTGCGCCTGGAAGATGACTCCCCGTGCTCATATCGACTATTCGTGGTCTGGGTACGCTGCCGGAATTCATCGCTGGTTATCTGCCGATCGGGGTCCACTGTGCCAGACTCGCGCACTTTGTCGGAGGTGAGGACTTTGACTTTGCCCTTGCCCCTGGGATCCTCTAGAGCTACCATGTTCACTGAGAAGAACACGGCGTTCTGGGCGAAGGGGTTAGCATCGATCTTCATCTTGCCATTGAACTTGATGTGGCCGTCCTGGATGGCCTTCTGGATCCTTGTCCTGAACACACGGCAATCATTAATAGAATGAGTGTTAGTGTTGTGGAAACCGCAGTACTTCTTGTCCTTGATCCCTCCAGGACGCAGCATCGGGTGATCCGGGGGTAGCCTGATTCTCCCTTCGGCGACCAGGAACTCGAAGAGCTTGTCGGCCTTGGTGACGTCGAAGTCGTATGCCCCCTTCTGCTGGCGCAGCCATTGCTTGTTGGCCTGGGTCGGCTCCTTGTCCCAGTTGAGCTCTGCAGCGGCCACCTCATCTTCAGCGTCGGTGTAGTCATCGGCTTCGTCCAGGAAAGCCTGATACATCTGGGCCGCGACATTGTCCTTCTGGAAGCGCCCTTCCCTCCGGAAGCCTTGCGCTTGGATAGTCATCTCATTCAGCCGGCGAGAGAGATGACCCAAGTCTTCAAACTCTTGACCGAACAGCTTGTCCCTAATGCTCGGGAGCATGCCTGCCACGGCCAATGGTGGAAGCTGATCGTCCGGCAGGTGCATGCCGAAGCACTGGCTCTTGACTTCCCTGAACCTGCGCAGGTAGTCCTGTGGTGTCTCATTTGGCCTTGGCGCACGTACATGATGTCCACCAGTTTCTTCTCCTTGGTGCCTGTGTAGAAGTGTGTATGGAACTTTTGTTCCAAGTCTGCCCAAGAGAGAATAGAGCCCGGCGGTAGTGACGTGAACCATGCGAATGCCGGTCTAGTGAGTGACGACGGGAAGTACCGAACCCTGAAGGCATCTTCGGTATTGGCCTCCCCAAGCTGAGCAGATAACGACTGACGTGCTCCACCGTGCTGGTGTCGTCTAAGCTGGAGAACTTGGACAGGTCTGTCGGCACTTTGACTCTGGGCGGCAGAGCCACACGGTGGAACCATTTGGGGAACGGAGACCTGTAAGCATAAGTGCCCTTAGGCTTCAGGCCGAAAGTGCGCTGCATCATATCCGCCATTTTCTCTAGCATGACATCGACATTAGAGTCGGCGGTCTTTTCGGCCATCGGCTTCCCATATCCTGGATGTGGGGCGCCCTCTATGTTGTGAGGCTCAAGCATCTCATGGTACCCGTTTCCGTAGTAGTCCTTTATGAGCCTATAGGTTTGCGGGGAGATCTTGCGTGTTGACTCTGGCGGCTGACCCTTAGTGCCGAACGTGAGCTGACCCATGGTCGGCAATTGGCCCTCTGGCGTGTGCTTCTCTTGAATGGTCATCCCGCTTGATTGAGCCTTAGGCGGGGCCTCCTCACCAGCAGCTCCTGCCCCCTTGAGGTGATCCGGCAGGTTGAAAAGATGTGGCCCCGCTATAGGGCCAAACTCCGCCTTCATGAATTCATCGGCCTTGGGGCCAAATTGGGCGATCATGATGGTGCAGAAAGTGTTGAGAAACGCCCATGCATGCGACCGATGGCACCAGAGACAGCTTCGTTGACTATGTGAGACATTTTCAGCACTGCCTCTGCTTCCCCGGGATCATTCGGGTTGAGCTGGACGGGCTTCGGCAGATCGTGCAGACGGCGAACCTTTCCGCTCTTGTTCTTGGAAAAGGCTTCTAGGCACTTGGCCTGGAATTCGGCACAAGCATTATCCACCTGCTCTTTGTACTCGTCGGGTAGTTCAGCGAGCTGCGCCTGCACGAGCCCCGCCTTGTTGCTGGCCTCGGCTTCAGTGACTTCGACCATTGCTGCAGGAAAAAAGTGTCCCACCGGGCGTGCCAAAAAGTGTGTTGACACCGAAAGTGACGCATTGTTCCAATCACACAGCAAGCCGGAGGAGCTAGCTTCAGTTTGCCCTGCAACTAACAAAGGAGGTAAACTGTTAAATACAAAGTTGGAACATGCCGGGTATGACCAGACAGTTCCAAGATGTACGGCCCTGAAGCCACTTACGACGACATATAGCTATGAAAGCTATCTGCCAACAGGTTTAAAGATCATTCGACAGTATGAACGAAGTTACGTGAATAACAAGTTGCCGAATACGTTTGCATGAGAATTGTACTTGCATGGTATATTAACTATGAATTAAAGTTTAACCAATCTTGATTGTGCAACCGAGCTGGGGTCCATGGGGATTGAACATGCAAATCAAGCATGATTAAACTAATCTAAAGCCTGCGCCTGCCGCACGATGCCTAGCCTTGTCATAGATCAAACGTACTTAACGTGCATGAACCCTCACCACGTGGCAATCTAGATACGATCAAATCGGCTATTACTGCATGGAAGACTCTACAATAATGAATATGAAAGAACAGGATAGATCTATAAAAGACAGAGGCTGTAACACCTCTAGTGTTAAGCTAGCATGACATCATTTCTCATCATGCATAATCATCTCATGATCATGAAGCATTCATATGTTATTCTTTTTCTCACATAAAATGCCATTTCATGTGCTTGCTTGCTTATAAGTTTGCTTTGATGAAGTGTTGCTTGTCTTGCTTTGGAGTGGTTAAGTCTTTCTAACCATCTAACTTTGTTGAGGAGTCAAAATGAAGGCATGGTTATGCTGGACATTTTGCCTAATCAAGTAGTTAAACCCTAGTCAACCCTATAGAGCCTCTAAAGTCCTTTTGTTTGACTAACAAAGACCTCCTTGATAGAAGCTTTGCATGGCTGTGGGCCCTTAATCAAAAGTGTGTAGAATTTAGTATAAACAAAAGTTGTTTAAGGACCAACTCATGAAAATGGGTTTAGCATGGTGTTTTAGGGTCCACAAGACAGAATTGGAAGGGTTTTAGACTTGGAAATTTTCCTAAGTCCTAACTCTGAAAACCAGTTCGGTCAGGCCATGTTTGGCATCGATCTGAGCCCAACCCAAGCCGAACCAGTGATCGATCTTGTAACCAAAGTTGCAGTCGGTGTATAGCTCTAACCAGTGGTGCAATTGGTTTAGTGTTTGATGGAGTGGTTAGTGAGTTAATCATGTTCAAAAATCGCCCGTCAGTCGGCCCGGGAGTTAACTGAATCGCGGGGTTCAGTTTGAACTCGCCGGCGTCGTGGCCGACGCGCGCAGGAATCCCCTGCCGCGTGGCGCCCGATGCCCAGCCAGCCCAGCCAGCGCGCGCGGCGTGGCGTGCTTAAGCGCCCGCGCACGCTCTCCTCCTCCCAGACGCGCTCACTCTCCCTCTCTGCCTTGCCTTGCGCTCTCGCCGGCGACCGCGCGGGCGAAAAGGGGGAAGTCGCCGTCCGCCGTCGTCTCGCCGTGTTTCTCCCCGCAAAACCCACCGCCAACCTCGCCTCCACCTCCTGCTTCGCGTGCCGTAGCCAGCTCTCGCTAGAAGTGCCTAGGTAAGCCGCGGGACGAGCTTCCGCCATGGCCGCCATGACCGCCGAGCTCGGTCCGCCGTGGTCGGCTCCCTTCCCGTGGGTTCCAAGATGTTTTAGCTAGCGTTCGTCAGTCAGTGCGCGTCCAGGAAGAAGGTAGTGAAGTCGGTTTAGCCGATTAGGGTTTGGTTGCCTCGGTCCGCCATCGCCGTCGTCCGCCATTGTTGCCGGAGAATGGCATGGCGTGCTCCCGAGCTTTCGGAGTGAAATCAGTGGCGTCTGAGCCTTGCGCTAGATCCGTGGGAGTTCGAGGAGTAGGAATCGTGGTTGGTTAGCCTCGGCATGGCCGGAGATGCCCGGCGTGGTGAGCCCGCGCCGCCGTGGCCGCCATTGCCGGCGTCGTGCTCGATCCGTCGTGTCGCTAGGGTCGAGTGGGGTACCATTCGACGCGGATGGTTGAGTAGAGTCGTTAGGTGGTGATGGTTTCGCCGGAGGAGCCGCCGTCGGCGAGCTCCGGCGAGGTCAACGCCTCCTCTGTTTTTTCCTGTGTGTGACAGGTGGGGTCGCTTTGACCACGGGCCCCGGTTGTCAGTCGCTTGGGTGCAGTTGTGTCGGGTGCATGTAGCAGTTAGGGTTTAGTGTTTTTGAATATATGTTTTTCAGAAATGCTGATAATGCTTGTTTAAATCATAACTTAAGTTCTGTTAATCCAATAAATGTGAAACCAATTTTGTTAAGTTTGTTTTGATGAGATCTGTACATGAAAAATATAATATGCCCTGTTATAATAATTTTTATGTGCAGTAGTAATTAATTTATGTTTAGGCTGATATCTTGTTTAATGTATAATAAATCATGTTTTGCTCATAAAAATATGGGATTTGTTTTGATGAACTGTGTAGGTGATGTAGAGTCACAGAAAAATAACTACTGTTTGGTTGTGAAATAATTTGAAGTTAACCTTTAAATTAATTAAATGTGTTTTCTTGTATAATTTGTAGTAATTAAAATATATGGAATGGAGTCTCATAATTTTTATAGACTGCTCTTATGCTAAAAAGTTCTAAACAAAAATATGAAATTTGTTGTTTGACACTTTTTAAGATAGGGTGTAGTTCAAAGTATCTTTTCACCCTGATATTTGTCTTTTTTATACAGAATTATGTATATATGCAATTGTCCTGAATTTGTACATATGCTTATTTTCTGTTAGGAACCTACAGTAATTTTGTAGATTTTTCTGAAGCTGTTAGCTATAAGGTGCAGTTATAAGCTTGTTTTTAGTAGAATAATTAGTTTATTTAATTAAGCTTTTATGTCTCTTTTATGTGGAAACGCAGTAGAAGTAAAAATAGTCTTTTCAGTGTATGCATGTTGACTGTATTTTGCATGAGTGGTGTAGCTTCTCTCTAAATAGAATGTTGTACTCTACCGGAGAGGAAATATGCACCTATTCGGTCAATTCAATTGCAATGCATTTTCTATGCCCATGTATCATCCATTCATTCTCGCATATGCATCATAACAGGTTCGGTAGAAGAGACAGTGATAGCAGAGGAAAACGAGGAGCAGCCCCAGGAGCAGGAACCAGGAGCTGTCGGGGAAGAGTTTGAAGAAGAACTTCCGGAGTGCCCGAATCACCACCGAGCACCTTCGAGAAAGGCAAGCCCCGGAGCATTTCTAACTACCTACAGTTTATAATTAACTAATCTGTTTATGTTTGTTGCATTAAGTATAGGAGTTGTTTGATACCGTTGATGCATCACTATTCATACCTTGTTATCTTGAAATATTACCCTTGATACCTATATAGAATCAGGTCCGAGTTATGCTTAGAATTGCTTAGACCGGTAGAAGTCGGGCAACCTTCATGTTACCCGCGAGTAATAGGTGGTTACTTGGCCGATTAACCGGATATTTCCATTAAGTGGGATAACTGAGTGTTGTGGAAAATGGAGATCGGCAGATTCCTGTAGTGTATGCTACAGTATTTCTAGCCGTGTTTTATGGGAATCAGTATCTTGTAAGATAGACTTCTTGTCATGTTGAACGCATGTCCCACATTTAGCTGGAAGGATAACTCGTTCCGACCGCGAAGCCGCTCATTGTTCCAGGCCGGCTCTCAGGTCCTACGCATCAGCCGAAGCCACGGTGGAGAGTTAGTGGGACGCGGGGGCGCGAATAGTAAGACCCGGGTGATGGTGGTTAAGTCCAACTCCTTGGCAGTCGGGCTTGCCTCCGGGTGTGATGGTGGCGGTTGAAACCGCGACTCCTGGAACAATGTGTTGGTCATCTGTAGCTCACCGACGGGTGGGTGTGGTTTGTGTGGGGAATAAATCACCAGCTGGTTAGGAATCGATTATAATCGCCATCGCTCCTGGATAGTGAGCACTTGACTCGAACGCTGATCGACCTTGATACTGAAAAATGTGGAACACGAGACAGCTATCATAATACTTTTGGAAATGGTTACTCGGTCTGTTTGTTACATTTTTGGTGATTGTTGGATCACTACCATGTTTGCTATAGTGCAGTTTGCTAATCTAGTAAATAGGATAATTACTATTTAAATTGACAGCTAAAGGCAGGAGAACTACTTAATTAACAAATGGCTTTTATGCAAAAATGTGGTCCATTACCAGCCTCCACTATATACTAGCCTTGCATACTCCTTGAGGTCAACTTATTTCTGTTTAAGACGGGTAAGTCTAGCTGAGTACCTTCTCGTACTCAGGGTTCTACCCTTTGTTGTTGCAGATGGCCAGGTCTTCCATGGTTATTGCATCAATTGTCTCTTTCCAGCCTCGGGTGATTTCTAGGTCACGGGCAATGACCTCTTCTGTTCGTATCTTTTGCTATGTTAAGGATGACTACTAAATGGCACTGTAATCACTAAGTGTGTGTGGGTGAATTCGGAACAACGTTTCAAGTTAAGCTTCCGCTACTGTTTTCAAACATGGTTGTAATAACTAAGTTGCTACTCCGAACTATTTATGTAATCTCTGTCGTGTGACGGTCGATGCTGAAATATTACGATCCTATGTTGTTGATGTTGGAAAGTTTGAAATCCTTCGTGATTTCACGGACTACCGGGTTTATAGGGGCTCAAGTGCCACAAATTTACTGCCTCGGCGGAATTTTCGTACTTGTGCTCTTATAAATTGGACGGTTCTGTTACAGCTGGCATCGGAGCATAATTCAGCGGGTACTGTTCATAGGACTAAAATTTGGTAATAAATAATTTGGAGTCCAAAAATTATTTTCAAACATTCACAAGTCGGTGTAGAAGGAAATTTTTTAAAAAATATATATATAAGTGTGCCAGTGGTCATATCCTTTATGCCCATAGGATCTCAGGTGGCTTATTTAAGTACTAACTTGGAGGGGTCTTGCATCATACTTGATTTTCGTTTATTCTGTCGTCCATACGGCAAGGGTGAAATTGTATGGGTGCTATTCTTCGGAATGGTAATGTATGGATCAGTTGCCTCTACGCCAAGGTAAGGAAAGTTGTGAGAGCATGGTCGAACAACCGTCGGCCTAGGGGAGTGTTAGTGATACTGAACCTGCGCACGTCAACACACGGGTGCGGGGGAAGGTACGCGGTAACGGGGGTGATACTGTTAAATGGGTGCATATACTGCTTACGTGTATACGGGGTGTACACCTAGGTGAGTATCTAGATTTAAATTTCAGCAATGCATGATTATCATACTGTGGGGCAGGGCTGAAATGGATCTTCTGCAGGTACACTAACTACGCACCGTTAGAACGAAATAGTTAACGTATGAGAGTATCGTGGTTTGCCACCGCATAGTTCTTATGTAGTGGAAAGGACGTACGGAACGTTTTCACATATACATATCATGGCATAATGCTTTCTTTCCTTTTTGCATTACTTCCACCCTTTATGGATTCATTGCTCGAGTTGGAAGACCTATGCTTATGTTATCATGATAATCCTGCTACAGATGGGACGGACTAAGGAAACCGCACGTAAGTCAACGGGCGGCAGGGTTCCCAGACACCAGTTGGCACCTAGGTCGGAGAGGTGCAAGGCAAAGTTTCTGGATGTGTTTGGGACACCTACGTTGCTCTGGAGGGTTCTGCGTTCTGTGGGATACCCGGATGGTCGAGAGCCTCGCTACTTCTGGTCGAAAGAGCCTCTGGAAAACACCACTTTGGTGTATGTTACCGCAGTGGTGAAGCCCAGGAAGATGGATCTGTGTGGTCCGGTTGGATGTATGAGAGCAAAGGAAGGGATCCTTGGGAAGGTGCGCAGTCAGCAGCGTTCCTCATTCTCCAGGACATCATGGAGCGGTTCCCGGAAGACCTCAGTCGGGCTCTGGCAGGAGTGTTTCCGAGGGCTGACCCGTTCAAGGATGTTTGGGTGCAGACCAAGCAGGAAGCTATTGAGGGCAGTCCTAGTGAGCTTCAGGCATGTGATGGCCCAGCAGCAAGTGCCATGTATGCGGTAATGAAGGGGTACGCGGTCATGCAACACAGCTTGTGCAGTATGACTGAGTCCTATCACCATGTCAGGGATGAGAAAAGGCAAGCTCAGCGCGAGTTCGATGAAGAAGTGGAAAAGATGCAGGAAGAGCTGAAGCAGATGACCATAGAGAAGGATCAGGTGGTTCGCAGGAATGTAGTCGCAGCTCAAGAGATCATCAGGCTGCAAGAGCAGCTAGGGCGTGAGAAGCATGCTAATCGGAGTGCGGAGAATCAGATGATAAGGCTTCTTCAGCAGCGAAATCAAGCATGGGAAGAAGAGGTGGATATGAGAGTTCGTATCGTGGCCTTGGAGCAGCAGTTGGCGACATCTGAAGCCTACAACAACAACCTCCATGAGGAAGTGCATCGTCTTCACAACCAGCTTATCCATACCATCCTCCTAGGTGCACCGAGATTGATGGGAGTTTGGGAGTGTTCTTGCTGATGGCGGATGAAGATGAGGAAATGTCGCTCCTAATCAGGAAAGAAAGAAGACGAGAGAAGAAGAGGAGAGTATGATCGGAGCCAATGATGTCGTAGGGTCATGTGTCAGAGTGCTGAGACGCGAGGCATTTAGAGGTTAAGGTCCGATGTTATCGCGTGGGTCCGAGTATCGGTTAGTTGGAACTGTGGGAACCTTTGATGTGTTGTAAGCTTAAGAACTCGCTGCTACCTTTGAACCGTTTTAAGTCTCGGACTAGCGTTGTGGCTTGATCCCGTTTCGTGTGCCATGGCGAGTTTTAGTGCTTTCGTATAACCTGTTTGTGATGTTATTTGGTGGAACAACTTGTGAATGTGCCTTATTGTATGAACTATGTTCGAATACAGTACTGCAGTCATTACGCATTTTGATCTATATATATGGCATCACTCATCGATTATTGATTGGCTATGCAGATGGTGAAACACTCGTCGTGGAGCCGGCAGTGCCAGTGGTGCAGATGGGAGTGGACAGGGCGAGGAAGCCAATCCTCCTCCTCCTCCTCCTTATACGGCAGAGCAGTTCTTTGCTCAGTTTTTGGGAAGTCAGCGTAGCATGGAAGCTATGCAACGCAACATGGAAGCAAAATCTCCGAAACATCGCTGAGAATACCCGCAGGGCTGCAGGTCTGGGTGGTCAAGATGTTAATCAGTACAGCACGTTTAAGGACTTCTTGGACACTAGACCTCCGATCTTTAAGGAAGCAGTGGAACCCTTGGAAGCAGACGAATGGATCAACACTGTCGAACAGAAGTTCAGGTTGCTCCGTCTGACGGAATCTCTGAAGGTGGAATACGCGGCTCATCAGTTGCAGGGACCAGCCGGTATATGGTGGGCACATCACCGTACCGCTTTTCCGGCAATTCAACCTATAGTTTGGGAACAGTTTACAGCAGCTTTTCGGGGCCATTATATTCCTCCCGGTTTAATGGCTATGAAGGTAACAGAGTTTTTGAGTTTGACTCAGGGTACCAAAACAATGGCTGAATATCTTCATGCTTTCAACAATCTTGCTCGTTATGCGCCTGAGTATGTCAACACCGATGCAAAGAAGATTGCTTGTATGAAGAGGGGCCTAAGTCCAAAGCTCCTGAAGTCGACGGGAAACTCTTCCAGAACCCAGTTCAATGACTTCGTCAGTGACTGTTTGACTCAAGAAAACCACAACAATCTCTACAGTGCATCAAAGGCACGCAAGCGAACCTTTGATACAGGAGCACAGCAGAACAGAAATCAAGTGGTGAATCGTCCTCAGTTTCATGTAGCAGCACAGGGAGCGCGGTTCAAGCCTCCTCAACGTCGTTTTCCTGGAAATCAGCAGCAGGCTAAGGTTCAGAAAGTGGCAAAGGGTCAATCATCACAGTATAGAGCGGGGTCTGGAAATCAGAACTTCGCAGGCAGCTACGTCAATGGGCCATGTTATAACTGTGGCAAAGAAGGGCATCTGTCCAGGACATGTCCTAGCCCAAGAAAGAAGACCAATCCAGTGCAAGCTCGTGTGCATCATACCTCTTTGGAAGGCATCTCAGAGGGTGAGCCTATAACAGCTGGTATGATATCAACAATATCTCTGCAGTTGTTTTGTTTGATTCTGGTTCATCCCATTCTTTTGTAAGTCAAGCATTTGCACTTAAGCATAATCAGGAAATGGTAACAATGGATTTTGGGTTTCGAATAAACTCAGCTAGTGCAAGTGTGTTGTCTAATCAAGTGGTATGTGGAGCTACTCTTAGTTTGGAAGGTAAGCGATACCGAGTAAGTCTAGTAGTTATGCCAGGGTTGTCCTTGGATGTTATCTTAGGGATGGACTGGATGAAAAAGTGGGAAGTGGTCTTAGATACCGGAAGAAGGATAATCTCTTTGAAGGACCCCGAGGAAAACAAAAGATTTCAAGTGTTTCTTCCTGACCGTCTTAATCTCAGTGCTATGAGTTGTGCAGTACAAGTGGCGGATCTTCAGGAAATCCCTGTAGTATGTGAGTTTCCGGATGTGTTTCCAGATGAGCTACCCGGTTTACCTCCGGATAGGGATGTGGAGTTTGCAATAGAGTTCATACCTGGAACAGCACCTATATCCAGAAGACCGTATCGTATGCCTCCTAATGAGTTAGCGGAGTTGAAAGTTCAGTTGAAAGAGTTGTTGGATAAGGGTTTGATTCAACCAAGTTCATCCGAGTGGGGATGTCCTGCGCTCTTCGTGAAAAAGAAGGATAAAAGTCTGCGTATGTGTGTGGATTACAGGCCTTTGAATGCAGTAACAGTCAAGAATAAGTATCCTTTACCTCGGATTGATATCCTCTTTGATCAGTTAATGAGAGCTAGAGTGTTTTCCAAGATAGACTTAAGATCAGGGTACCATCAGATCAAGATCAGACCTAAGGATATACCTAAAACGGCTTTTTCCACTAGGTACGGGTTGTATGAGTATCTTGTCATGTCGTTTGGCTTGACAAATGCTCCTGCATACTTTATGTATCTAATGAATTCTGTGTTTATGCCTGAGTTGGATCGGTTTGTGATAGTCTTTTTGGATGATATCTTGATATATTCAGAGAACGAAGAAGATCATGCGGAACACTTGAGGATAGTTCTAACAAGGCTTCGAGAGCATAAGTTATATGCTAAGTTCAGTAAGTGTGAGTTCTGGTTGAAGAAAGTTCACTTTCTTGGACATGTGCTATCTGAAGATGGAATTTCAGTGGACCCAAGAAAGGTACAAGAGGTTATGGATTGGAAGGCACCAACCACTGTCACGGAAGTCAGAAGTTTTCTAGGTTTGGCTGGTTACTATCGTCGCTTCATTCCGGATTTCTCCAAGATTGCAAAACCGATGACATTGTTGCTACAGAAGGATGTGAAGTTTGTTTGGACAGAGGAGTGCGAAGCAGCTTTCCGAATCTTACGGGAACTGTTGACCACTGCCCCTATTTTGGCTCAACCGGATATAGAGAAACCTTTTGATGTGTTTTGTGACGCATCCAAGATAGGTTTGGGCTGTGTGCTAATGCAAGATGGACGCGTGATAGCGTATGCTTCGAGACAGTTGAGGAAACATGAGGTTAACTATCCTACACATGATTTGGATTAGCAGCAGTAGTGCATGCTCTAAAGATATGGAGACACTACTTGTTGGGAAATGTGTGCAACATCTATACCGATCACAAAAGTCTGAAGTATATCTTCACTCAACCTGAGTTGAACATGAGACAGCGAAGATGGCTGGAGCTGATAAAGGACTATAACTTGCAAGTCCACTATCACCCAGGAAAGGCCAATGTGGTTGCAGATGCTTTAAGTCGGAAATCGCACTGTGTTGTGGTGCAACCGTTGTTTGAAGAAAAGTTTAACTTGATACATCCAGAAGTTTTGTTCAACATTCAGTTAGGTTGCTCGCTAGAGAGTCAGATCTTGGAAGCTCAGAAGTCAGATAAAGGAGTTGCTCATATCAAGCGAAAGATGTTAAAAGATCCTTTAACTTCTTTTAAGTTGGATGAACAAGGAGTGTTATGGTTCAGGGATCATCTTGTCGTGCCAAAGAACAAAGATCTCAAGGATAAAATCTTAGATGAGGCCCACTTATCTAAGTTATCTCTTCACCCAGGAAGCAGTAAGATGTATCATGACCTACAATCTCGTTTTTGGTGGACCAAGATGAAGAAAGAGATAGCAGCCTATGTTGCAAGGTGTGATACTTGTTGCAGAGTTAAGGCAGTGCATATGAAACCTGCAGGGTTGTTACAACCGTTATCTGTGCCTGTTTGGAAATGGGAAGACATCAGTATGGATTTCATAACCGGATTACCCACCTCAGAAAAAGGAAATAATTCTATTTGGGTAATAGTGGATCGTTTGACCAAATCTGCTCACTTTATTCCAGTCAAAACCGGATATCGACCGCCTCGGTATGCAGATATCTACATCAAAGAGATTGTGCGTTTGCATGGAATACCAAAGACAATCGTTTCAGATCGTGGATCTCAGTTCACCGCGCACTTTTGGCAGCAGTTACATAAAGGTTTGGGAACGAAGTTGATTCACAGTACAGCTTATCATCCTCAGACCGCAGGTCAAACCGAAAGAGTGAATTAGGTACTTGAAGATATGCTCAGAGCTTGTGTGTTATCCTCCAAAGGATCATGGGAATCATGGCTACCGTTAGCAGAGTTCTCGTACAATAATAGCTATCAAGAGAGTATCAAGATGGCACCATTTGAAGCTTTATATGGACGTAAGTGTGTGACTCCGTTAAACTGGATAGAACCAGAGGAAAGGAGATATTTTGGAATAGACTTCGTGGCAGAAGCCGAGAAAAAGGTTCAGATCATCCATCAACACTTACAAGCAGCACAATCCCGACAGAAAAGTTATGCCGATAAAAGAAGAAGGCCGTTGGAGTTTAGGAAGGGAGATCATGTTTACCTAAAAGTAACTCCGATGAGGGGAGTACAAAGGTTCGGCATTAAAAGGAAGCTAGCCCCGAGATATGTCGGACCATATCGTATCTTGAAAAGAAAGGGAGAAGTATCTTATCAACTCCAGTTACCCGAAGCTATGAGTTCGATCTTTCCAGTTTTTCATGTTTCACAGTTAAAGAAGTGTCTACATGTACCGGAAGAAAGAATAGAACCTCAAGAGTTGAAGCTAGCATCAGACCTCACATATCAAGAGCAACCCGTGCGAGTTTTGGACAGCAAAGAAAGAGTAACTCGCAATCGCTTAGTAAAGGTGTATAAAGTTCTATGGAGTCGTCATGATGACGGAGATGCAACCTGGGAAACGGAAGACTATCTCCAGAAAGTTTATCCATCGTTCCATAAGCAATGGTCAGTAAATCTCGGGACGAGATTTCTTTAAGGGGGGAAGGGCTGTAACACCTCTGGTGTTAAGCTAGCATGACATCATTTCTCATCATGCATAATCATCTCATGATCATGAAGCATTCATATGTTATTCTTTTTCTCACATAAAATGGCATTTCATGTGCTTGCTTGCTTATAAGTTTGCTTTGATGAAGTGTTGCTTGTCTTGCTTTGGAGTGGTTAAGTCTTTCTAACCATCTAACTTTGTTGAGGAGTCAAAATGAAGGCATGGTTATGCTGAACATTTTGCCTAATCAAGTAGTTAAACCCTAGTCAACCCTATAGAGCCTCTAAAGTCCTTTTATTTGACTAACAAAGACCTCCTTGATAGAAGCTTTGCATGGCTGTGGGCCCTTAATCAAAAGTGTGTAGAATTTAGTATAGAACAAAAGTTGTTTAAGGACCAACTCATGAAAATGGGTTTAGCATGGTGTTTTAGGGTCCACAAGACAGAATTGGAAGGGTTTTAGACTTGGAAATTTTCCTAAGTCCTAACTCTGAAAACCAGTTCGGTCAGGCCATGTTTGGCATCGATCTGAGCCCAACCCAAGCCGAACCAGTGATCGATCTTGTAACCAAAGTTGCAGTCCGTGTATAGTTCTAACCAGTGGTGCAGTTGGTTTAGCGTTTGATGGAGTGGTTAGTGAGTTAATCGTGTTCAAAAATCGCCCATCAGTCGGCCCGGGAGTTAACTGAATCGCGGGGTTCAGTTTGAACTCGCCGGCGTCGTGGCCGACTGCGCGCAGGAATCCCCTGCCGCATGGCGCCCGATGCCCGGCCAGCCCAGCCAGCGCGCGCGGCGTGGCATGCTTAAGCGCCCGCGCACGCTCTCCTCCTCCCAGACGCGCTCACTCTCCCTCTCTACCTTGCCTTGCGCTCTCGCCGGCGACCGCGCGGGCGAAAAGGGGGAAGTCGCCGTCCGCCGTCGTCTCGCCGTGTTTTCTCCTTGCAAAACCCACCGCCAACCTCGCCTCCACCTCCTGCTTTCGCGTGCCGTAGCCAGCTCTCGCTAGAAGTGCCTAGGTAAGCCGCGGGACGAGCTTCCGCCATGGCCGCCATGACCGCCGAGCTCGGTCCGCCGTGGTCGGCTCCCTTCCCGTGGGTTCCAAGATGTTTTAGCTAGCGTTCGTCAGTCAGTGCGCGTCCAGGAAGAAGGTAGTGAAGTCGGTTTAGCCGATTAGGGTTTGGTTGCCTCGGTCCGCCATCGCCGTCGTCCGCCATTGTTGCCGGAGAATGGCATGGCATGGTCCCGAGCTTTCGGAGTGAAATCAGTGGCGTCTGAGCCTTGCGCTAGATCCGTGGGAGTTCGAGGAGTAGGAATCGTGGTTTGGTTAGCCTCGGCATGGCCGGAGATGCCCGGTGTGGTGAGCCCGCGCCGCCGTGGCCGCCATTGCCGGCGTCGTGCTCGATCCGTCGTGTCGCTAGGGTCGAGTGGGGTACCATTCGACGCGGATGGTTGAGTAGAGTCGTTAGGTGGTGATGGTTTCGCCGGAGGAGCCGCCGTCGGCGAGCTCCGGCGAGGTCAACGCCTCCTCTGTTTTTTCATGTGTGTGACAGGTGGGCTCGCTTTGACCGCGGGCCCCGGTTGTCAGTCGCTTGGGTGCAGTTGTGTCGGGTGCATGTAGCAGTTAGGGTTTAGTGTTTTTGAATATATGTTTTTCAGAAATGCTGATAATGCTTGTTTAAATCATAACTTAAGTTCTGTTAATCTAATAAATGTGAAACC
The DNA here is from genome assembly GCA_009763385.1 of Coix lacryma-jobi var. lacryma-jobi. Lineage (NCBI taxonomy): Eukaryota > Viridiplantae > Streptophyta > Magnoliopsida > Poales > Poaceae > Coix > Coix lacryma-jobi. The sequence continues at coordinate 116,076,825 of CM019825.1, read as the reverse complement.
AATTTTGTTAAGTTTGTTTTGATGAGATCTGTACATGAAAAATATAATATGCCCTGTTATAATAATTTTTATGTGCAGTAGTAATTAATTTATGTTGAGGCTGATATCTTGTTTAATGTATAATAAATCATGTTTTGCTCATAAAAATATGGGATTTGATTTGATGAACTGTGTAGGTGATGTAGAGTCACAGAAAAATGATAACTACTGTTTGATTGTGAAATAATTTGAAGTTAACCTTTAAATTAATTAAATGTTGTTTTCTTGTGTAATTTGTAGTAATTAAAATATATGGAATTGGAGTCTCATAATTTTTATAGACTGCTCTTATGCTAAAAAGTTCTAAAAAAATATGAAATTTGTTGTTTGACACTTTTTAAGATAGGGTGCAGTTCAAAGTATCTTTTCACCCTGATATTTGTCTTTTTCATACAGAATTATGTAGATATGCAATTGTCCTGAAATTCGTACCATATGCTTTATTTTCTGTTAGGAACCTACAGTAATTTTTGTAGATTTTTCTGAAACTGTTAGCTATAAGGTGCAGTTATAAGCTTGTTTTTAGTAGAATAATTAGTTTATTTAATTAAGCTTTTATGTCTCTTTTATGTGGAAACCAGTAGAAGTAAAAATAGTCTTTTCAGTGTATGCATGTTGACTGTATTTTTCATGAGTGGTGTAGCTTCTCTCTAAATAGAATGTTGTACTCTACCGGAGAGGAAATATGCACCTATTCGGTCAATTCAATTGCAATGCATTTTCTATGCCCATGTATCATCCATTCATTCTCGCATATGCATCATAACAGGTTCGGTAGAAGAGACAGTGATAGCAGAGGAAAACGAGGAGCAGCCCCAGGAGCAGGAACCAGGAGCTGTCGGGGAAGAGTTTGAAGAAGAACTTCCGGAGTGCCCGAATCACCAACCGAGCACCTTCGAGAAAGGCAAGCCCCGGAGCATTTCTAACTACCTACAGTTTATAATTAACTTAATCTGTTTATGTTTGTTGCATTAAGTATAGGAGTTGTTTGATACCGTTGATGCATCACTATTCATACCTTGTTATCTTGAAATATTACCCTTGATACCTATATAGAAGCAGGTCCGAGTTATGCTTAGAATTGCTTAGACCGGTAGAAGTCGGGCAACCTTCATGTTACCCGCGAGTAATAGGTGGTTACTTGGCCGATTAACCGGATATTTCCATTAAGTGGGATAACTGAGTGTTGTGGAAAATGGAGATCGGCAGATTCCTGTAGTATATGCTACAGTATTTCTAGCCGTGTTTTATGGGAATCAGTATCTTGTAAGATAGACTTCTTGTCATGTTGAACGCATGTCCCACATTTAGCTCGAAGGATAACTCGTTCTGACCGCGAAGCCGCTCATTGTTCCAGGCCGGCTCTCAGGTCCTACGCATCAGCCGAAGCCACGGTGGAGAGTTAGTGGGACGCGGGGGCGCGAATAGTAAGACCCGGGTGATGGTGGTTAAGTCCAACTCCTTGGCAGTCGGGCTTGCCTCCGGGTGTGATGGTGGCGGTTGAAACCGCGACTCCTGGAACAATGTTGTGGTCATCTGTAGCTCACCGACGGGTGGGTGTGGTTTGTGTGGGGAATAAATCACCAGCTGGTTAGGAATCGATTATAATCGCCATCGCACCTGGATAGTGAGCACTTGACTCGAACGCTGATCGACCTTGATACTGAAAAATGTGGAACACGAGACAGCTATCATAATACTTTTGGAAATGGTTACTCAGTCTGTTTGTTACATTTTTGGTGATTGTTGGATCACTACCATGTTTGCTATAGTGCAGTTTGCTAATCTAGTAAATAGGATAATTACTATTTAAATTGACAGCTAAAGGTAGGAGAACTACTTAATTAACAAATGGCTTTTATGCAAAAATGTGGTCCATTACCAGCCTCTACTATATACTAGCCTTGCATACTCCTTGAGGTCAACTTATTTCTGGTTTAAGACGGGTAAGTCTAGCTGAGTACCTTCTCGTACTCAGGGTTCTACCCTTTGTTGTTGCAGATGGCCAGGTCTTCCTTGGTTATTGCATCAATTGTCTCTTTCCAGCCTCGGGTGATTTCTAGGTCACGGGCAATGACCTCTTCTGTTCGTATCTTTTGCCATGTTAAGGATTACTACTAAATGGCACTGTAATCACTAAGTGTGTGTGGGTGAATTTCGGAACAACGTTTCAAGTTAAGCTTCCGCTACTGTTTTCAAACCTGGTTTGTAATAACTAAGTTGCTACTCCGAACTATTTATGTAATCTCTGTCGTGTGACGGTCGATGCTGAAATATTATGATCCTATGTTGTTGATGTTGGAAAGTTTGAAATCCTTCGTGATTTCACGGACTACCAGGTTTATAGGGGCTCAAGTGCCACAAATTTACTGCCTCGGCGAAGAATTTCGTACTTGTGCTCTTATAAATTGGACGGTTCTGTTACAGAGTCGAACCGAGCGAGATCTAGATTGGGCAAAAGAGTGTTGCATGTATATAAATTAACATAAAACATTAAACATAGAGCAAACACATGGTAACTTAATGAATCTAATAGATTGCCAAATCTAATAGAGCCGATAACTATTTTGACCCATGTCTTAATCCGCCGCACGATACAAGGCATAAGCAAAAACTTCCTGTCATTAGCTTAAATCCACCGCATGATACTAAGCCAAACATACGAGACTACTTGCATGAAATCTAAATCCGCCGCACGATACTAGACATGATAACAAGGTTGTCGGGACTTACGGAGGTCGACGGATCGATGACTCCTCTCGAAGAACACGACGACACGACTTGGACTCGAAGATGGCACGGGGCCGGGTTGGTTGTATTGATTGTTCACCTGTTTACAGTGGTTCCGGGGTTTATATTTATACCCTGGTGCTCTACGAGTCCTAGAAGGATACGATTACAACGATAAAATCAGGAAACTACCTAAAATATGATGCCTTCCGCTCCAAGCCTCCCTTAATAATCGGCTCGTGCTAACAATGACGAGATCTCCTGTTGCCAAATCTTCTGACATGCCGTATTTGTCGCAAACTGACTTAGCCTGAGGTAGCCGACCGCAGCGCCATATTGCCGAATCCACTCCTCGTTTGACCAGTCGCCTCCATAGCCTTGCCGAATCGATTGGATTAGCCGACCGTGCTTGCTGTCTACCGAATCCCTCAGGTGGTGGTTTCTCCCGAACCTGCGCCGTGCTGGCCCACTTGTCATAGTGCAAATATTCCGTGTTAACACCTTCTCCTCTCTCTCTCTCGGTCCTGTGTTGTCTTGGCATGGAACAGGATGGCGGTGCCGGGGGATGGACACGACGCGTCGGGGGAGCTTTCGCGAGGGTCAGCGGCAACAGGGCCGAGCGGACCATGGAGGTCGGCTTGCTCTGCTTCGTCACGTCGTCTTAGAGGGGACGAAGCTGACGGCAGGGCCCCGCCTGTCATTGGTGGAAGGAGAGGGAGTGGGAGAGTGAGGCCGGCCGGGCTGGTGCTGCGCTCGCGTGGTGCTGGGCCGCGGCCCACGCGTAGGGAGGCAGGGAGAGGAGTGGAGTGGAGAGTGGGCTGGAGGAGTGGAGGCCCACACCAATTTTTCCTTTTCCCTTTTTATTTCTTTTCCTTTTTCCTCCTTTCCCTTTGATCCAAATTCCTTTTGGGTTTTGAAATTAAACTGAGTTTTCAAAAGTTTTATACCAAGTGTTACCAAATTTCTCAACACTTATCACACATCAAGCAAGAAAAGATTTTATTGTCCTAAATTATTCTAATTATGTTTCCTAAAATTTAAACTAGGTCAAGTTTTAATTTGGCTCAAATTTTTAGTGATTTTCAAAACTTGGAAAAATTAGGGGTGTCACAGACCTACCCCCTTAAAAAGAATCTCGTCCTTGAGATTCGGGCTGTTCCTCAAATAGGTATGGAAATTCTCTTTTCAGATCTTCTTCTCTTTCCCATGTTGCTTCTGCCTCGGTATGGTTGCTCCATTGAACTCGACAAAATCTTACGGTCGTTCTCCTTGTTTGTCGGATGGCTATATCCAAAATCTTTACTGGCCTTTCTTGATACTGTAAGTCAGGCTGTAAGTCTACTACTTCCATAGGGACTTGTTCTTCTAGTACTCAAAGGCACCTTTTTAGTTGGGATACGTGAAATACATCGTGCACATCTGCCATTTCTGGGGGTAACTCTAAACGGTAAGCGATAGCTCCAACTTTCTTAAGCACTTGGTATGGTCCAATGTACCTTGGTGCGAGCTTTCCTCTGACCTGAAACCTTCGGGTTCCCCTGATTGGTGACACTTTCAGGTATACAAAATCTCCAGGTTGAAATTCTAATGGTCTCCTGTGTGTATCAGCATAACTCTTCTGTCGGCTTTGTGCTGCTTTTAAATTCTCCCGAATCTTGGCTACTTGTTCCTCTGCATCATTTATCAGATCGGGTCCAAAGAGGGTGTGTTCTCCTACCTCGGACCACATTAAGGGGGTTTGACATTTCCTCCCATATAGCGCTTCGAATGGGGACATTTGATAGCTGTTATTATAAGAGAACTCGGCGAATGCTAAGCTTTGCTCCCAATCTTGTCCATAACTGAGTACATAGGCTCTCAACATGTCCTATAGTACTTGATTTACTCTTTCTGTTTGCCCATCTGTTTGGGGGTGGTACGCTGAACTGTAATCCAGACGAGTTCCGAGTGCCTTATATAGGCTCTTCTAAAATCTTGACGTGAATTGTGCCCCTCGATCTGACACAATTCGACTCGGAATCCCATGTAGTCGGAGGATGTTGTCGATGTATAGCCTTGCTAGCTGATCTCCTCTGTAGGTAGTTCTGACGGGGATGAAGTGGGCTACTTTTGTAAGTCTATCCACTATTACCCATATAGAGTCATGTCCTTTCTGCGTCTTGGGTAGTCCCACAATAAAATCCATACTAATTTCTTCCCATTTCCATTGAGGAATGTGTAGTGGTTGGAGTAGTCCTGCGGGTCTTTGGTGTTCCGCCTTCACTCGTCGGCATGTGTCACACCTGGCTACATAGTCTGCAATATCTGTTTTTAGCTTGTTCCACCAATATCTTTGTTTTAAATCCATGTACATTTTGGTGGCTCCAGGGTGGATAGAGTATGCGGTATTGTGTGCCTCGTCCAAAATCAGTTTTCTTAACTCCTTAAAATTGGGCACACATATCCTTTCACCGAACCATAAGGTTCCTTCTTCGTCGACTCTGAATCTGATAATCTCTTTTTCAGCACTTCTTTCCTTAAGTTTCTATATTTTTTCATCATTTATTTGTGCAACACGTATTTGTTCCTTCAAATTTGGTTGGAGGTGTAGCATATTTAGGGTCCCTTGTGGTACGATTTGCAATCCAAGCTTTTGGGCTTCTTGTGCCAGTTCTGGCTTTTCCTCTAGGGCGGTCATGAAATTACAATGTGGTTTTCTGCTTAAAGCGTCCGCCACAACGTTGGCTTTGCCGGGATGGTACTGAATGCTTAGGTCATAGTCTTTTATTAGCTCCAACCATCTTCTCTGTTGTAGGTTTAGATCTGTCTGGGTGAATATGTATTTCAAACTTCTGTGGTCTGTGAATATTTCGCATTTATTTCCAATTAAATAGTGCCTCCATATTTTTAGTGCGTGTACCACAGCAGCTAATTCCAAGTCATGGGTAGGGTAATTTTTTTCGTGCTTCTTTAGTTGTCTTGATGCATAGGCCACGACCTTGCCATCTTGCATTAATACGCAGCCCAATCCTTGGCGAGATGCGTCACAATATACCACAAAGTCACAGTGTATATCGGGTAGCGTAAGCACGGGTGTTGTAGTAAGTTTTTTCTTTAACTCTTGGAAACTTCTTTCACATGGTTCTGTCCATACAAAATCTTTTCCTTTTTGCGTAAGTGATGTCATGGGTCTTGCTATCTTTGAGAATCCTTCGATAAATCGTCGGTAGTATCCTGCTAATCCTAGGAAACTTCGAACTTCTGTCACGTTGGTTGGTTGTCTCCATTCTGATACAGCCTTTACTTTTTCAGGATCTACCTTCACTCCTTCTTGGTTGATGATGTGTCCCAAAAATGCGACTTCTTGTAACCAAAACTCGCACTTGCTAAACTTTGCGTACAACTCATGATTCCTTAACTTGTTCAATATTATTCTGAGGTGTTGTTCATGTTCGCTAGCACTCCTTGAATAGATCAGTATGTCATCAATGAATACTACTACAAGCTTATCCAATTCCTCCATGAATACCTTATTCATTAGATTCATGAAATATGCGGGAGCATTGGTCAGTCCAAAGGGCATTACGGTAAACTCATATTGACCATAGCGGGTGACAAATGCAGTCTTTGGAATATCATCTAAACGGATCTTCAGCTGATAGTATCCCGATCGTAGGTCTTTTTTTGAAAAATACTTGGCTCCCTTTAGTTGATCAAATAAATCGTCAATTTGAGGCAATGGGTATTTATTTTTGATAGTGACTTCATTTAAGGAGCCGTAATCAATGCACATCCGAAGACTTCCATCCTTCTTCTTTACAAATAGTACGGGTGATCCCCATGGTGACGAACTTGGTCTGATATACCCTTTTTCTTGCAATTCTCGTAGTTGTGCCTTTAATTCTTCCAACTCATTTACTGCCATTCTGTAAGGTCTCTTTGCTATAGGAGCAGTTCCAGGCATTAGGTCAATTATGAATTCTATATCTTTATCTGGTGGCATACCAGGTAACTCTTCAGAAAAAACATCCGGGTATTCACATACTACTGGTACCTCTTCAACGGTTTTGGCTTCCAAGTTGCATACCATTGGTTCAGCTGTTGGTGCTTTCGGATAGCATTTCACTCTTATTCCTTCATGATTTATCAGTGTTACAGCCCTGTCTCTGCATGATATATTTCCATGATGTTCTTTTAACCAATCCATACCTAATATCACATCCAGTCCTTCTATCTTTAGTACGACTAAATTTGCTCGAAAATCAATTCCATCAATGGTTAGTTGACCTTCGGGCATTTTAGCGTACACTTAAGAACAACTCTAGGGGTTCTTATTATTAAAGGAGTGGAGAGTAACACCATTTTCAGGTTGTTTTTGAAAACAAACGAAGTAGAAACAAACGAATGCGAGGCCCCAGAATCAAATAACACGTTTGCGGGAATGGAGTTAACTAAAAACTCACCGTACACAACGTCGGGCACTGTTTGCACTTCTTCCGCACTCACGTGATTGACTCGGCCTTGCCCAAATGATGGCGGATTCCTCTTTTGTTGTCCCGAGTTTTGAGGTGCTGTGCGACCAATTCCAGAGGCGGCAGTCCTATTGCTAGTTGCAGGCTGTGCAGGTGCAGAGTTTGCGGCTTTATACGGGCATTGAGCAATTCGGTGGCCTGGCTGATGACATCCATAGCATGTGGAATCTGATTGTCCTATGGTGTTGCTGTTGTTGTTTCTTGGCGGATTGTTGTTGGTGTTTGTGTTGTAGCTGCGATTGGCATAGGTATTGGCTTGTGTGTTGTTGTTGTTTGAAGATCGAAACTGCATAGGTGATAAATACCTTGTTGGGACATTGTTGGTCCTGATCCTTTGGATCCTTTCCTGTTGTCGTGCCTGTTGTATGCTCAACTTTCGCTTCCTTTCTCCGTCAGCTTTGGCATGTTCATCTTCAAGTAGTATTGCTTTGTTCATGAGGGCGTTAAAATCAGGGTATGTCCCGATAACAAGCTGGGTCCTGAATGAAGAGTTCAGACCTCTCATAAAGCACTTTTGCTTCTTCTTGTCGGAATCAACTTCTCCTGGTGCATAGCGAGATAGTTTCATGAACTTGCGAATATATTGGTTTATGGTCATGGCTCCTTGCCTTATGTTACGGAATTCCTCTAACTTCCTTTCCATCATTTCCTCTGGGATATGATAGTTACGAAATGCTTCTTGGAATTCTTCCCATGTTATGGCTTCGGGGTCTTCGACGGCGTCTTGGTAGTTTTCCCACCATTCCCCAGCTGCTCCAACTAGTTGATGAGTAGCTAAGGTGACTTTTTCTTCTTCGGTAACTCGTACGACCTTCAGCTTTTTGGTGATGGTACGCAGCCAGTCATCAGCAGCTAACGGGTCATCCTCAGAGCTGTCGAAGGTAGGTGGACTCAGTCTCATAAACGCAGCCATCTTCCCCTGTCCATTACCATGCTCGGGTCTTCTAGCAAGGGCTTCCATTAAATTCGTCTGGCGGTCCATTATCTCTGCTAGAGTAGGTGGTGGTGGAGGGAGTTCTTCCTCATCATTACCCTGTTCTTCCTCATGGTTGCTATCTTCCTCTTCTTCCATTACTATTTCTTTCTCTTCTGGTGTACGTTGTTGCCTTGGCCTAGGTTGCTCATTCCATTGCCTTTGGTTCTGCGGTCCACGAGGTGGGTTGCATGCTTCCTCAGCAGCTTGCCTTTCACGGCGTTGCTAAATTCGGTTGGATCGCCTTTCCTTCTGTTAAGATGGAGCGATTTTTATAAGAGGTTGCTCGATTGGGGTCACACAAAGATTAAAAGAAGAGAAACACAGTAAAACAAGACACACATTATTACACAGACAGACAGTCACACTACACATGATACATGACAGTACCACTCCTACTAGTGACTGACACACGACAGCTACTCGCTCAACGCGGTGCTACAGCACTCAGTATGTTATTTATTTTACAACTGAGCGCATCGTTCCTAGCGATACATCTACATGAACTGGATTTCATCGAAGTCCCGTGCAACAGCTTTTCCTTTCTCATGGGCGAGTTGTTCCTCTCGCAGCTTGTGAATATCATCCGCATATCCATCATCTGCATCCGGCCCTTCAGTTCCCATGATCTTGATTATGTCGAAGTTGTCGGCGGCAGATTCTTCAATTTCCATTCCTTCATCTCTCCTTGCGGGTTCAAGTCCTGGAATTTCTAGATCATACTCGGGGATAGTTGGTGCCTTGCCTTTGATGTCATCTACGTACTTCTGCAGTGTTGGTGTGAGTCTTGGTACTCCTCGTAATGATTCGTTCCGGTCGTTGGGGATGGCGAAGGCCCTCCTTCTTTTGTTCCTTCGGCGAACTTGTTCCTGGTACTGGCGTCGCTGTTCAGCTTCTTCCATCTCCTTGCGGTACAGTGTTGCCTTCTTCTGCGCCTTTTCCTTAAGTTGTTCTAATATTATGTTGTCCAGGACCAAGGCGCGTACTTCAGCTTCAGCCTTGAGAGCTCGTTCCTTCCATTCTAAGAGCACCTTCTGTTGCTCTTCATAGAGGTCTTCAAGTGCATGGAGGTACCTGACAGTGGCCACAAGAGTGTATTCTGGACTCTTCGGGCTAATCTTCTCAAGTTCATCTACCTTGTAGTTCCAAGTTGCAGTGGTTTGGTTGGCCACGGGAAAATACCTTGCAGGGGTGTGGTCGATATCTTCTTCAAATATCTGGCAATAATCGCCGAGTGACATTTTTGCAACCTTCTGGCTTGTTCCATAAAGATCCTTTCCTACTGCCTTGTATACCTTCCTTGGAATTTTTGGGCATTGCGGATGCTCAGGAATATGCAGGCATATCTTACACTTGGGCACACCGTGGTCCTCATACTAAAGTCCATAGTACGTAGGACGCTCAGTGTATCCCAGCCGTCGTAGAGTCTCCCATAAAAGCTGCGGGAATCCTTCGGTGTTTTCACAGTTCGAGTGAACCCATCCGTCCTCCATTTGCTGCAAAAATATTAAGTTCACAACTGAAGATGGATTAAGTTCACAACTCATTTTCCTATTGCGTGCCATGCCTAGGGTCTTATCCTACGGTCAAGCTCGGCTCTGATACCACTCTGCCGGGCCCTCATCCTGAGAGTCCAAACATCCCCATATTTGCGCCAGGATCATGCACAAATATGTACGGGATTAACAGAAATGATATACAGGTTTAAAGATAAATACCGAACTTTATTAATCTAGCGAATAAAAGGGTTCATACATAAAGGGTCTGGGGTTCACACCTAGGTAGGTGATATATTACAACAGGGTCAAGGCTTTTATTTATAACACTTGACCAAAACACACTACAGGGGTGGTTGCGTAACAGGGTGCGGAAGCTACTAAGGCGGTAGTCGATGCGTAGCGGCGTCTATTCTCACAGGCAAGCTAGAGCGTAGGCGTAGACCCTATCCTAACGATTCCTTCATGGTCGCGGTCGCTATCACTGGTCCTCCTGGAAGTCCTCCTCGTTGTAGCCGGGTTCTCCTTCGTCTTCATAATCTGTGAGTCAACAACGGGTGAGTACATAGAGTACTCAGCATGTCCTATAGGAATTGCAAGAATAAAAGAGAGGTTGGTTCCTAGGAGAGTGTCATCCTTCTCGCTAGTTCCCGGTTAGTTTAGAAACATAGGCAACATTATCACAAGTTCATAGTTGTGCTAGTGCAAGAATTGTCATTAACCTAACCATAGGTGACCTCATCTCGGCGATTGCCCATAACCAAGGACGTGGCTATTCGGATAGGATTTAGGTAATTCTACTACAGCATATGTCCAATTTTCCCCACACGATGGAGTGAACTCGACCATGATCAGTGGCCTCATTTACTCCAACAAAGCTCATACCCGAGAGGACGCATCCATAGGGTCCATGTAACCCTCACCACGGTTTACACAGGGGCCGGAAAACAAACCACGCATGGTCTAACTGGCCAAAACATTATCATAAAAGAGGGGGGCTCGCACACGGCCCAAACAGGAATTTAACGTGGAGGATCACTTAGCAACCACGCCGACCAGGCCACGAGAGATCACTTAGCAGTCGTGCCTTCTCCTGTCAAACCGTTGTCTCCCGACCTCAAGGTAGGTGTTACACTTATGCCTATCGGGGTGTGAAACTAGGCCTACCCATATAGGCGTGTGGCTGGACGCGTTTCTGACCAAGTTTGGTAGCCTATGAAAACTACTCAATATGGCGAACAAGTGCCTCCTAGGTAGAGTCCCTCAACAGGCGAGTCTACCCCAAGATGTTATATCCACATATAAGCATCCCCCACTTGTTCCCATTAATTCAGGTTTGCCTTTAAGCACATGAACATATCAGAGTTGCCCATTACTCAGTCAAATTTACCATACGATATTCCAATCATATAATCATCAGTGAGTGATTAATTAGAGTAGATGAGAGTGGGGTTAGGACTTGCCTTCGTTGTCGCTCACAGTTCCTGATTCCTAGTAATCCGGGTCGTCTTCTTCCTGGTAGTCGTCTCCTTCTGCCGATCGATCCGACGGAGATGATAAGCACAAGCAAAGAAACAAACATATGTTGAGCAAAAGGGTTACTCTCAGGTTGGTCACTTTTAGATTATTTTTACAAAATTTTTAGAAGTGGTTTCATAATTTTCGGAGCTAAAACATGAAAGATATGATTTTTATAAGTTTAAACATATAGGTTGAAAATTAATAACTATTTTCTATAAACATTTTTGGAAAACTAAATATGGGGTAAAGTTACTGAGTGCATGTAGTATTTTTAGGAATTTTTCTGGAATTTTTCTCTAAAGGGAAATAGGATTTCTAGCCTCCTGTGTACACTAACCGGGTGCACCTAGCATTTTCTAGCGCGTCTATGATGGAGGTTCCATGGGTTCATGGCACTGTGCTGTGGACGTGTACCCCGCTGTCTTTGGTCCACATGAAACGGGCGCATGGAGGGGAAGAAGGAGAGGGGGCTTGGCCGGCAGCCGCTGACGCGTGGGTTCCGTGCGTCGGCCTCGTGCGGCGGCTGACGCATGGGCCCTATACGGTCTCCCGCCTGCGATGGAAGGGAGCAACGGCGTTGCGTGGGCCCGCCTGTCAGCTACAGGATTGATGACGACGTTAGCAGGGCTGCCGTCCGCTCGCCGGAAGGCAGAGAGGCTTCCTCGACCTCGCCGGAATTGGTTCTACCGGCGACGGGGCTTCTCCCGTCCCTTAACCATCTCTGGTAGCGTGCTCTGTTCTCCTTCCTGTATCCTCCCGTCCACCAGAGAGGGTAAATGGAGCACCGTGCGGGTCTCGGCGGCTCACCGGAGCTCCCACGGCGGCGCCGCACTACCACGGAGCGCAGAGGGGGTTCCCTCCCCTCGCGTTTCTGGCGTATTGGGTGTAGGAGGAGGTGCTCGGTGTGCTAGCGCATCCTAGGCTCTTGGTCGTGCTCTGGTTGAAGCTTGCCGCGAGCAATGGCGGCTCATATAGCAGCTTCCATGGAGGCCGGTTGCCTCGGGCTGGTAGAGGTGAAGGTAGGAAGGGGAAAGGGAGGGTGATGGATTAGTGAAGCTTACCCTCACTCCGATTGGACCGCTGAGACCACCAATGGCTCCTATTTCCTCCGAACTCGTCGGCGGCGCGACGGCTTCAATTTGGGGCAAATCGGGTATTGGAGGAGGGGGACGCGGTAGAGGTGGAATGGAACCGTCTACGCGGTGGAGAGGTTCACTGCGGAGCTCGGGGTAGCGTTGATTCGGGGTGAGATGCCTTTTATAGGCCAGCAATGGCGGTGGCGGCCATGGCGGTTCCTTGGAGATATTTCTCCTCCGCGTCGCCGGCGTGTTCTGACCATCTAGAGCTTTCTCCGGTCGACGTACCCTGCCCTCCGTCGTGTCCGCGTCGAGCTAGGTCGGTTCTTCGTGAGTTCTTGTCACCGCCATTAATGGCGCTCCCATCAAGCTGCTGCGGAGCTCACTGCTCCCCTTCTCCTGTCTCTCTCGGTCCTGTGTTGTCATGGCATGGAACAAGATGGCGGTGCCGGGGGATGGACATGACGCGTTGGGCGAGCTTTCGCGAGGGTCAGCGGCAACAGGGCCGAGCGGGCCATGGCGGTCGGCTTGCTCTGCTTTGTCACGTCGTCTCGGTGGGGACGAAGCTGACGGCGGGGCCCCGCCTGTCATCGGTGGAAGGAGAGGGAGTGGGAGAGTGAGGCCGGCCGGGCTGGTGCTGCGCTCGCGTGGTGCTGGGCCGCGGCCCACGCGGAGGGAGGCAGGGAGAGGAGTGGAGTGGAGAGTGGGCTGGGGGAGTTGAGGCCCACACCAGTTTTTCCTTTTCCCTTTTTATTTCTTTTCCTTTTTCCTCCTTTCCCTTTGATCCAAATTCCTTTTGGGTTTTGAAATTAAACTGAGTTTTCAAAAGTTTCCAACCATGTGTTACCATATAGCTCAACACTTATCACACAACAAGCAAGAAAAGATTTTATTGTCCTAAATTATTCTAATTATGTTTCCTAAAAGTTAAACTAGGTCAAGTTTTAATTTGGCTCAAATTTTTAGTGATTTTCAAAACTTGGAAAAATTAGGGGTGTCACAGGAACAAGCATGTGCTTTTGCTCAATGGTGCAAGATGAGAAGAACATGGATTCATGGGTCCACACCGAAAACCAAATGAAACCAACTTCACAAGACTTGCTCCATGACATGTGGGGTCACCAAGGGAGAGAAGAAGGTGGGCCAGCCTTGTCATAGGGGGTCGGCCGACCCCCCTTGGTGGGACCTAGCAGAACTATTCATCAGGGTGACATCAGCACCTTCTAGAAGATGTACCCCGGGCCCACATGTCAGGGACAGGGGTCGGCCGATCCCATGGTGACCCTCATCCAAGTCGGTGGCAAAGTGCATGTTTCACACGTGAAGAATATCCAAGCCAGTCATCCAAGTCAGTTGTCATGGCGGTGGATCCAAGGGTGAAGAGAGGAGGATCACGCGAATCGCTGACGTGGCACCGGAGTAGCCCCTACTCCACCTCCACTATAAATAGAGGCCTTCACCCTCTCATTCAATACACCACAAGGAGGAGCTCTCCACTCTCTCTCTCAAGATGTAGTACTAGTAGGAGTGCTTGGAGTTAGAGTGAGTCTCTGGTCTTCAGCTCTAGTCTTCCGGGACGTCTGGTATGGTTCTTGTATTCCTTTCTTTCCTTGTAAGACTTGAGTTATTTTATATAGTTATCTTCTCTACTTTGCCTTAGTACTTTGCTTTATTGCAACATGAGTAGTTATGTTGTAGTGGTTGTTAGCATTGTCATAGTTATGTGATAGCGAGATAATGGTAGTATACCTTTGCGCTGGTTCACCGCCCTTAACCCGGTGCTCTAATCAATTCCACCGGATGTCGGATTAGAGTAGTGAGATGTAGTGTAGACGTGGTGTCTAGACTATACGCTTGCCTGTGTCTGCGGCTTACTCCACGGTTTGTTTGTGGTACCTAGTAGGGGTGACAGACCTATCTAGGCTTTGATTCCACCACGTGCGGGCAAGTTATTAAAACGTAGGTCTTCTTGTGCTAGGCGGCTTAGCACCCTTCTCATCCCTTTCTGTTGCTAAGTGGCTTAGTGACCCGAAGTGCAATTGTGTATGAACATTGATCTTGCTTGATATAACATGTCTTGCTAAGTTAGAACCTTGCAAGTAGAGATAGATCTCTGGAAACCTTAGGCTCGCTCGTTGTTCTCCTCGCTCGCTATACTACTCTTTTATCTTTAGGACCTCTCCTGTGTGTCACTGCTCTTATCATATATATCACTTTCCCCCACTCTGGTTTAGTTGGTATAGTAGTTAGTGGATACATGATAGTTAGTTATCACATTCTTTAACCATTGCTTCCCTATGGATAAATACGATACCCTGGAATACACCTGAGTGAAATGCTACAACGGTATGTTCTGTGCGCTTGCGGAATTATCCAATAGACATAAGAAATACCAACAAACATTTCTAGCACCGTTCCTGGGGATAGATTCAAACTCTATTCTTAGTAGCGACGCTAAGAAGTGTCAACACTTATGCCACAGAAGGGCAAAGTGATCCACACCCACTACTGTGAGTACCAACAACCCCCTATGAGAGCGGTGAGGTACCATTGTGAGCACTATGGGAGAGATGGACACTTGAGTGAGTTTTGCTTTCGGCGCAAGAGAGAGGCGCGCCGTGCAAAGGAGATGAACAACACGGACATGTACCATCCTTTCCATGATGTACATGTGTCGAATGTTCAGAAGCGTGCTGCTAGGCCTAGAGGTACAAAACCTCAAGTTCCTAGGCCTAGGCCGCGAAGAGAACGTGTCTGGCGGGAGCCTGCAGTTGTGGGCTATGGACCCTGTGGCGGTGGCTTTGTAGTTGAGCATTTTCCCCCATCGCGTTTTGAGTATCGCGATGAACGCTCCTCCCTTAGCGGACCACGTTTTCCTCTACATGGTGATCACTCTTCCCGTAGGCGTGCTAGGAATGGTTTTTCTGCTAACCGTTCTTTTGAGCAGCCGGCCCAACACTGGTATTCTCCCTACTTCACTAACCCCAGTGTTGGACCGTACGCTCACCCTATGTGTTTTTATTGATATAGGTAAAATGATTGGAGAACGTTTGGTTGGTGGATTCCGGTTGCTCGAGGCACATGACCGGAAACGCCAAGTGGTTCTCCAGTCTTAGTCCGGTTGCTGGAAAGGAATTTATCACCTTCGGCGACAATAGTAAAGGTAAAGTGTTGTCTCGCGGGTCAGTGCGAGTTAATGAGCACTTTGTGTTGTGCGATGTTGCTCTTGTTTGTAACTTGCATTTTAACCTTCTTTCTGTTTCGCAACTTTTCGATGATGACTATGAGATTCATTTTAAGCCGAATCTCAGTCGTATTTTGGATCCTCGGGGCAATCTTGTTTGTGTGATTTCGCCCTTTGGGAAAGTCTTTTGTGTGAACTTCTCGGGGTCATTTGGAGTTTCTCGTTGTCTTTTGGCTGGACCTTCCTCCTCTGATCTTTGGAAGTGGCATAGGAGACTAGGACATTGGAGTTTCGACTTGCTTGCAAGGCTTAGTTCACTTGGCCTAATCCGAGGATTGCCCAAGTTGTGCATGGAGAAGGATCTTGTTTGCCATTCTTGTAGACATGGGAAGATGGTTGCCGCTCCCCACCATCTAGTAACTCAGGTCATGACCAAGCGCCCTGGAGAGCTTTTGCACATGGACCTTGTTGGTACGGCTCGGGTGAGCTCGGTTGGGGGGAAGTGGTACGTGCTTGTTGTTGTTGACGACTTTTTGAGATATTCGTGGGTTTTCTTTTTAGCTGAGAAAACTGAGACTTTCTCTTTTGCTCGCAATCTAATTTTGCATCTTCAGAATGAGTTCCCTATGAACTCAATGCGAGCTATTAGAAGTGATAACGGTTCTGAGTTTAAAAACTCGGATTTTGAAATGTTTTGTGACTCTTTGGGTTTAGAGCATCAGTTTTCTTCTCCCTACACACCGCCTCAGAATGGTGTTGTAGAAAGGAAGAATCGGACCCTTGTAGAGATGGCCAGGACGATGCTCGATGAGCATAGGACTCCTAGGCGATATTGGGCCGAAGCTATGAGCACTTCATGCTACATTTCCAATCGCATTTTTCTCCGAGCTTTCTTGAAAAAGACTTCTTATGAGTTGCGTTTTGGAAAACAACCCAACGTGAGTTATTTTAGAGTTTTCGGTTGCCATTGTTTTATACTCAAAAAGGGCAACTTGGACAAGTTTGAGTATCGTTCTTCTGACGGTGTATTTTTGGGTTATGGCACTCATACTCATGCATATCGTGTACTTAACCTTGATACTAACCGAGTCATGGAGACATCCGATGTCACCTTCGACAAGACCATGGTTTGTCCTTCTTCTCGTTTTGAGCGTGCAGGTGATCATGAGGTTGGTGAGCCTCTTTTTTATGAAGAGGAAGAGGGTGCTGAAGGGATGGATGACCCAGCACCACCTCCACCTGCTGTGCCGCAAAGAGCGGCCTCAACTACCACTCACGACATTGACCCTTCTTCTTCGACTTGGGGGCCGTGGGATCCGCCACCTCGAGCGGTATCTTTTGTACCCGAGGAGGCACCTGCTGTTGTTGAGGGGGAGGCTACATCAGCTCGGAAGGCGCCTTGGCACATTCAGCGCCAACACCCGCCTCAACAGATGATCGGCTGCATCGGCGAACGTGTCACTCGGTCTAGGTCACAACAAATCTCTCACTTTGCTCATTCTGCATTTGTTGCTGATTTTGAACCCCGTGATGTTGGACACGCTTTGACGGATCCGGATTGGGTCAATGCCATACATGAGGAGCTTCAAAACTTTGAGAGAAATCGGGTTTGGGTTCTTGTTCCTCTTCCTCCCGAGTGTCATCCTATTGGGACAAAATGGGTTTTCAAAAACAAACAAGGACAAGATGGCCACGTTGTTAGAAACAAGGCCAGACTTGTAGCCCAGGGGTATAGTCAGAAGGAGGGGATAGACTATGAGGAGACTTTTGCTCCTGTAGCTCGTTTGGAGGCGATTAGGATACTCTTGGCTTTTGATGCATCCAAAGGGATTAAACTTTTTCAAATGGATGTCAAGAGTGCCTTCTTAAACGGCTACATAGAAGAGGAGGTGTATGTGAAACAACCTCCCGGTTTCGAAAATCCCAAGTTTCCAAACCATGTTTTTAAACTTCACAAAGCTTTGTATGGTTTGAAACAAGCCCCTAGAGCCTGGTATGATAGGTTGAAAACCTTTTTGCTTGCTAAGGGTTTTAAAATGGGATGTGTGGATAAAACGCTTTTTCTCCTCAAGCAAGGCAGTGACACTCTCTTGGTCCAGATTTACGTGGATGATATCATTTTCGGTGGTTCTTATCACGCTTTGGTTGCCAAGTTTGCAGATACTATGAGCAGGGAGTTTGAGATGAGCATGATGGGCGAGTTGACGTTTTTCCTCGGATTGCAAATCAAGCAATCTCGAGAGGGAACGTTTGTGCACCAGGGTAAGTATACTAAGGATATCCTGAAGAAATTCGATATGGGTGAGGCCAAACCTCTTCCAACACCCATGTCGACCATGACGGCCCTGGATGCGAACAAGGATGGAGAAGCTGTGGACTAGAAGCAGTACCGGAGTATGATCGAGTCGCTGCTGTACCTGACGGCGACACGCCCGGACATTCAGTTCGCGGTGTGTCTCTGCACGCGTTTTCAGTCGTCGCCACGCACCTCTCACCATCAGGCGGTCAAGCGCATTATGAGGTACTTATGCTTCACTCCAGAATTTGGGATTTGGTATTCTACTTCCTCTACCCTCTCCCTTTGCGGTTATTCTGATGCCGATTTTGCTGGTTGTTGCATTGAGCGCAAGTCCACTTCTGGGACTTGTCAGTTTATTGGTTCTTCTCTTGTATCGTGGTCTTCTCGCAAGCAGTCTAGTGTCGCCCAGTCTACCACGGAGGCTGAGTATGTTGCTGCGGCTAGCTATTGTTCTCAATTGCTTTGGATGATGGCCACTTTGCGTGATTTCGGTCTGAGTTTTTCTCGCGTTCCCTTGCTTTGTGACAGCACGAGTGCTATTAGCGTTGCTAAGAACCCCGTGCTGCACTCCAAGACCAAACACATTGATGTGCGCTTTCATTTTCTGCGAGACCACTATGAGAAGGGTGATATCGACCTTCGCCATGTCGATACTCACCATCAGTTGGCTGATATTTTCACCAAGCCTTTGGACCAATCAACTTTTGCTAGGTTGAGAGGTGAGCTTGGTGTGTGTTTCCCCTTTTAGATGGGGGAAACATTTTGGTTCTTGTATTATAAACTGACTTTGTGTTTTTCAATTGGTTTCATCATGCATCTTTGCATTTCATCTTGCATATTTACATTCAGAGCTTCATGTATATAATCTTTAGAATGTAACTATGCTCTGTATAGTATTTGCTCCGATGCTTTATGATGATGCTTGTAGCTTATGCTTTTTCTGATCACTGATACATGTTATGAGCGGAGCTATTTTATGAATGGTGAATTTGCTTAATGAACATAAAACTCGAAAATGTTCACCATTGAGATATGCAACTAGCATGTGTAGAATGTGTTGAATTCACTTGTGCTTTTCATATATGCTAGGTTGCTATGTCTCTAGTTCTGAGTCATTCACTTGCTTGGTATGCTCATATTCTGCTTTAATTTTGAACCAAGTTAAGTGAATTGGAAAGATCGAGATGGGATTGCCTATCAGAACATCACAGTTTCGAGACTGTTTATCATTGCACTTTGAGTTAAACTTGAGCTGTGTAGTGTATGACCGAAACTGTTGCTTTAAGCTTCTGATTGCTTCTGCATAGGCTTCGCACAGTTGAAAAGTTAGGCAATGACAAGCTTTCAACCTCTCACAATCACATGCTGAAATTTGAACTTGTGTAATTTAACCGCTGCAACTCCGATAAAATTTGTATACACAAGTCTATGCTTCATTCTATAGCATGATGTTTTTAACCCTGCTAGGGGTAGTTCACCTTATATACATGTTTAGCACTTGTTTGATTTCCTGTCTATACATACTTCGTGCTATTTTGATGGTGAATACCTTTTTGGCTGAAAACTGCTCTTGTTGCTCAAATGTTCAGATTTCATATTTAGTGATCAGTTTGAGCCTTTGCTAGCATTCTGTGCATTTTATGAGTCATTGGACCAGCACTCTGTCGAGCATCTTCTCATTCTATCAACTATATTCCTGAAGCTGCTAACTTGCATTTTAACTCATATGCATTTGGAGGGGAGATTCTTGATGGTGCATTTTCAACTAAGGGGGAGAAAATATTGGCAAATCATGTGCTTTCTGAGTTGAACTTTCCGAGTTAAACTAAGGGGAAGA
This sequence comes from Coix lacryma-jobi var. lacryma-jobi, assembly GCA_009763385.1. Lineage (NCBI taxonomy): Eukaryota > Viridiplantae > Streptophyta > Magnoliopsida > Poales > Poaceae > Coix > Coix lacryma-jobi. The sequence continues at coordinate 116,057,159 of CM019825.1, read as the reverse complement.
TTTCCTGGTTGTATGCACTATTTGAGGGGGAGTTTGCTCGCTGCTGAGTTTTCGAGCTTGTAACAGTTGGTTTGGAGCATTTTTGGTAGCTAGTTGTGTTGAGCCATTGCCTCTTTCTTGAGGAACTAGCACCTTTGCTTTTTATGCTCTTCAGTTGGTATCAAGTTTTCTCGCTAGCGGTGTTGAGCCTGTTCTACCTCTTCTTGAGGGCTAGCTTTGCTTTGCTTGGTTGCGTCGAGCCATTGCCCATGTATTTGGGGACCAAGTTGTTTTGCTCTTTCCACTTGACCTTTTTTGGCTGTATTATGCTTTTGGGTCATTTGGTCAAGCTCTCTCTTCTTCTTCCTCCCTTCCTCTATTCTATTATGATTTGTGTTGGTAGTTGACAAAGCACTCATCAAGGGGGAGATTGCGGATACATGGGTGTATGCCGAGTCTCTGAGTGATGAGTGATTGTCAACTGGGATAATGCGCATGTTCTTTGGCTTGTGTTGTGCATGTGTCGAGCACGGATAAAGTGATCAAAGGCAAGGTGAAGGTCAAGTAGAGACGTGCCGTGTCGATGGACCGAGAGTGGCGAAGGGCGGACGTGAGGCTTGGACTGAGGGACCGGTGGCCCGAGGATCAGCTGTGGTGGCTGGCAGCCTGGGACAGCGACGAGCGAAGACTTGCGGGCACGATGTTGCTTGGGACGAGGACCTGGAGACATGTGTCGGTGGACGGGGTGCACGGGCGGTGCATCCCCTCTACGGTTCGGTTTGGTGGTTGAGCCACAGAAAAACCACTGGACGGTTTCCAGGTTTGGGCCTCAAAACCTGGGCACTGATGGTTTCCGAGTTTGGGCCACAAAACTCGGGCTGAGGACAGTTTCCAGGTTTGGGCCTCAAAACGTGACGGCAATTGGTGAGGTTGCGTCGAGGCAACGCTACCAGTTGTGAGGGCGTGGCTGTCGGATCACCACTATCTTGAGTTGGTCCAGAATAACCCTAGGGTTTAGCTGGCTCGCTCTGTAATTAGTTAGGGGTAGAGTGGGAATTATAATTAGGATAAGTAGAGGGAGACACCCACCTCTCATCCTATCTCAGTCATTTGCTCTTTGTCTTCTAGGTTTTCCTGATCTCCCAATCCCCTGCTGTAGCAACTGAGATCCGCAGAGAACCATACCTCTATGTACTGGAGATTTTGAGGAAGTGAGACCGTAATCTCACTGTCGTAGCGTGTGGTAGCCACACGGTTGCAAATCGATGTGTTGATTCACGTTTTGTTTGTGTTCTTCGCGTTCTTTGTTTCTTCGCAATTTTCCCGTCACTCGACCTCCCTCCCAACTGCGTCTTTTCAAAATCCGTTTGAATCAACTTGTACTTTACAGTGAGGAGATCATTTCCACCGAAGGAATTCATCTAACTCTTCATGAACAAGTAGATCTGGTTGATTTCATTTTCGTGGCGCTTTTTCGTTCATACACCTCCCCTTTCAATTTCCCGGTGATTGAGTTGATTTGAGCGGATGATTTCTTGGGGATAGTCTTCCAACTACCTCGTGATCATCTTCTCCAAGTTTGGGAACAAGGGATTTTGGTTTGATTTGAATTTGGGAGGATTTGAGTTGAGGGCGACCGAAATCGCCCTCTCTGGTCAACCGCGGACAGTTCGCAATCTGACCGGCGGACAGTCCGGGCATCGGGGATCAGCCGGAGCAGTGGCTGTGTTCTTCGGCCAATTTGGTTTTGAGTGACCGGCGGACAGTCCACAGTACACACTCGCGGACAGTCCAGGAACGTCCAGGGGACTTGCAGCATCGTTGTTGTTTCTGGTTTTCTGCCGGCGGACAATCCGCCAGTGAACCGCGGACAGTCCGCACCTGGCGTGGACTGTTGATGGTCCTTAAACACCTGTTTTACCATCAACATTTGACCCTAAAGTCCACCAAAAAGGCATGAAATGTAGTCAAATAGGTTTCAAACTAACCAAATTCCACATGTCCATAGAATTTTATTTGAATGCAGGATTTGAACCAAATTTGGACATATGGACCCACCAGAGGCCAAGCCCACTCAGCAGGGCCCAAATGGGCCTAAGAGGGGTGGCGCCCGCCACCCCTAGGTGGCGCCCGCCACCTCTAAGTGGCGCCCGCCACATGGGTCGGCCCAAGTTTCACCCCCTGCCACGTCACCGATCCGTGTGACCTCCCCAAGGCCAAATCTTGGCCCTTGGTCACTAGGTTAGTGGCATCGGACGACTCAGGGAGGAATGACGTGGATCAAGGCTGAATGGCGGTTGCTAGGACATGCAACCGACCTCCAAACCGCCTTGGACAACCACCTGGATGCCGTTGAAGCCAAGGCGGTGCATCCAACGGTGAGGGAGGTGGTGGCGGCCACCTAGGGCTGGCGCCCGCCACTAGGGTTAGCCCTAGGTCGGCTGGCTGCCCCCTATAAGTACCCCCCTCACTCATTTGGGCTATAAATACCCCCCTGAGGCACCTCTTCATTCACACCCAAGAGTACCATCCCAGAGCAACACACAAGCAAGAGAAGCAAGTAAGAGTTAGGTTAGAAGCTTAGAGAGCTTAGGCAAGTAGGTAGCTAGTAGAGCAAGGCATCTTCGCCCTCGCGGTAGCGCTGCTCAAGGGTTAGCTCAAGAGTAGAGGCGTGCGAGTGATCGGTCCTGGAGCTGGGAAGAGTCTTCCTTCATCTCCAGTTCAGGTTTTGCTCTTGTTACTCAAGCACTTACTATATTCTAGTTCATCATTTCAAGTATTACTTTATTCTACTTATCAGTATTGAGTGGTATACTTGATTGATTGCTTGAGTGCCTAACTATCCTACAGATCAATTCGCTTAGCCATAGTAGTTAATCTCTAGTGAGCTTAGTGTTTGATCTTTGCCAATGGGTTGCTTAGTTAGTTTAGTGTTTATCTTATTAAGTCAAGTGTTTGCTCTGACGTCCGCAAGGGTGTCTCTATTCAAAGCTAGGGTAGAGATAGTTAGAATATAGTTAAGCGTGGTGCTTAGTTATAGACTTACCTTCAGATACGGCTGGACCCCCGGATAGCTGTGGTAGCAAGCAGGTGGTGACAACCCTGTGCGCCTTGAATTCCACCACGTAGTTGGCCCAGTTTAACAGTAAGGCTCGTTGTGCTAGCGTTCAACCTAAGTAAGTGGTAAAGGCTAGTACGCCTCGATACTTGATAAGATAGGAATAAAACTATACTCAACTTAGTTGCTTTATTGTCTTTTGCCTGCCTTGCTTCGTAACTGTCTCGCTTCGTAGTTATCTTGCTTGGTAGTTATCTAGGATTAGTTATCAGTAGTTATTAGTTAGTAGTTAGTAATCCTAATCCCCTTACCTACCTATCCATCCACCTTACCTTAACCATCCATTTCATCCTTATCTAGCCTTCCATCCCTTCTCTTCCCTTTTTCCTTTTTTCTCTTTTCATCGACTCTCATCCCCTCCTTGACTCAACTCATACACCACCCTAGCCTTCCCTTGGGATCAAATAAATCGACACCTGGTACTCCCAGGTGAAGTGCTACTACGATAGTTCTGTGCGCTTGTAGAATCTCCTCCTGGTAGATTGCATTCTCGCTAGCTAGCTCCTACTAGTGTCAGGACTGACAACCCCGCTTAGCATTAGTAGATAGCTACTTTAGTTACCCTATCCTAGGTGTAGCTAAGAACTACCAACACAGACAGTCCGTGAGTCCGGACAGTCCGCGAATCGGCTGTAGGCTGAGCTTTAGTGCGTTTGCTCTCCCGACTTCTTCGCTTGGTTTCTGGACTTCTCGGTTGGCTCTATAGTTCACCTAGGAACCTCTCTAAGTATCTTTGCTACTTGTTAGCATTGGTATTTGGAGATTTCCCGACGTAGCCTTCAATCTATGTTTGGGACTCAGTTTTTAGGGATCGAACTTGTGCCGGTGCTTTTGGCTTTTGGTTTGCTATCGCTTTGTGGTGCCTCGCTGTGATCTTAGGGATCATCCACCCTCTTCCAAGGGTCATGGGCATCATAGTTTTGATCAAAGCTTTTGGGGTTGATTTTGGGAACAAAAGGTCAAAGTTTTGAGAGAAATTTTTGAGCTCCCATTCACCCCCCTCTGGTCGCCTTGCTATTGCATTCTCGGTCCTTCACGAAGCGACGAAGCTTTTGGCGAACCGGCTTGGCAGTCGCGGAGACGTTCAGGGAGTGCTCGACGAACTTTCATGGAAATCCGGGCATGTCCGCTAGCTTCCAGGCGAACACGTCGACGTTGCTCCGTAGGAAGTTGACGAGCGCGTCTTCCTATTTGGGGTCGAGGTTGGCGCCGATGACGGCGGCCTTCTCCGGAGCTCCGTCCACCAGGGCCACCTGCTTCGTGTCCTTCTACTTCTTGTTGGAGCGCTGGTCAAAGGTCTCCAGGATTTCCAGATCTTCAGGGCGGAGCTTAGTAGCATTGGCGATGCAGTCCTGGGCGCCTTGGATCTGCCGTTGCATCTCTGCAGAGTTGATGGTTTCTTGCTCGCAGTCGTACGCCACCTGTAAGTTTGCCCGGAGGCTGAGGATGCCTTTCTTCGTCGGAATCTTGAGCACGAGGTAGATGTAGTGTGGTACCGCCATAAGCTTGTAGAGCGCCGGGCGACCGAGGATGGCGTGGTAGGCGGTGTCGAAGTCCGCAACGATGAAGGTGATGTACTCCTCGCGGAAGTGGTCGGGCGTTCCGAACTGCACTACGAGGGTGATCTGCCCGACGAGCATGGAAGGCTTCCCTGGTACAATGCCCTAGAATGGGAAATTCGCCGGGAACAGGTCCCGCTTGGAGTAGTCGAGCTCACGGAAGGCCGATGCAAAGATGATGTTGAGGGCGCTTCCACCGTCGACGAGGACCTTCCGGTAGCGGCAGTTGGAGATCACCGGGTGGATGACGAGGGGAAAGCGCCCGGGATACTTGTCGTCCGACCACTGGTCATCTCTGGAGAAGGTGATAGGGCGCTCTGACCAGTCGAGGTAGCAGACGTTGGTGGGGTCGTCGGTGACGGCCGCTATGGAGGCGATGTCATGACGCACTTGGCGCCGCTTCTGCTCGGTCTCGATGATGACGTTGCCCCCAAAGATGGAGAGTGTCCTCGCGGGTGCTCAAAAGGTAGGCTCCTGAGCATCGGCGTTCTTGTCCTTGTCGTTGTCATTCCGTGGTCGCTTCTCTTTGTTTCCACGTACGTTGCGGGCGATGATGTCGCATTCGCGCATGGAGTGCCTGACGTTCTTGTGCAGAGGACAGGGGCCGTTAAGGAGCTTCTCGTAGTCATTGTCGTATGTGCACTTCGGTTGAGCGTTGGTGTTGGCGATGTAGCGGTGATCACACCGACGGTGATCCGACCTCTGGCGAGAAGACTCGGGGCGATCATGGCGTCGGTTCCGATCATCACAATGATCACGGTGTCCAGGGCGGTGGTCACGTCCTCCATCGTGTCGTTCATCGCGGCGTTCATCATCGCGATGACGTTCCTGAGATCATGATCTGTGACGTGGGCGCTCGTGATGGCAATGAGCATCGTCAGCGTCGGCGTAGGAGTTAGCGATCGTCATCAGTTCGGTGACTGTGGCCACCTTCTTGCGGATGATCTTGTCACAGAGCTCCTTGTGGCGTAAACCATTGGAGAAGGTGGAGATGGCTTCCGCATCGGCAATCTTCAGAATCGTCAGGCGCATGTTGGAGAAGCGACGGATGTAGCTCCGGAGGCTTTCGTCGCGGTCCCGATGGATGTTTTGGAGATCGTACCGCGTCCCCGGCTGTACACAGGTGGCAGTGTACGTCTTGATGAAGACTTCCTTCAGCTGCTCCCAGGTGTCGATGGAGTTCTCGACGAGCTTGTGGAGCCAACTGTTGGCTGAAGAAGACAACATGACGGGGAGGTACTTCGCCATCACATCGAATCCTCCGCCGGCTGCTTGGATGGCGATTTTGTATGTGGTTAGCCATTGCTCCGGGATGGCTTTCTGCGGATAGATGGGTGTATGGCGAGTCTCGAGTGATGAGTGATTGTCAACTGGGATAATGCGCATGTTCTTTGGATTGTGTTGTGCAGGTGTTGAGCACGGATACAATGATCGAAGGCAAGGTGAAGGTCAAGTAGAGACGTGTCGTGCCGATGGACCGGGAGCGGTGAAGGGCGGACGTGAGGCTTGGACTAAGGGACTGGTGGCCTGAGGATCAGCTGTGGTGGCTGACAGCCTGGGACAGCAATGAGCGGAGACTTGCGGGGCACAGTGTTGCTCGGGTCGAGGACCTGGGGACATGTGTCGGTGGACGGGGTGCACGGGCGGTGCATCCCCTCTACAGGTTGAGCCACAGAAAAACCATCGGTGGACGGTTTCCACGTTTGGGCCACAAAACCTGGGTGCTGCGGGTTTGCCGAGTTTGGGCCACAAAACTCGGGCTGAGGACGGTTTCCAGGTTTGTGCCTCAAAACCTGGGCGCTGGCAGGTTTCTAAGTTTGGGCCACAAAACTCAGGCGATGGACGGCTGGTTTCTCGGTTTGGGCCTCAAAACCGGGGGTTGGTCATGAAGGCTGGTTTTGCGGTTTGGGCCTCAAAACCGGGGGCGGAGTCCGTGAAAAGGACAAGCAGAGTGGTGGCGACACGTGGCGGCAATCGGTGAGGTTGCGTCGAGGCAATGCTACCAGTTGTGCGGGCGTGGCAGTCGGATCAGCATCATCTTTGAGTTGGTCCAGAATAACCCTAGGGTTTAGCTGGCTCGCTCTGTAATTAGTTAGGGGTAGAGTGGGAACTAGAATTAGTATAAGTAGGGGGAGACACCCACCTCCCAAACCATCTCAGTCATTTGCTCTTTGCCTTCTAGGTTTTCCTGCTCCCCCAATCCCCTGCTGTAGCAACGGAGATCCATAGAGAATCATACCTCTGTGTTCGTGAGATTTTGAGGAAGTGAGACTGTAATCTCACTGTTGTAGCGTGTGGTAGCCACACGGCTGCAAATTCGTGGTTGTGATTTGCGTTTTGGTGTTGTTCTTTGCGGGTTGCTTTTCTCCATGATTTTCCCGTTGATCGATCTCTCTTCTCGGTACATCTTTTGCGATTCTATTTGAACTGAGTTGTTCTAGATCGTGAGGCGCATCTTTCCACCGAAGGAATTCTCCTCTAACCTCACGAGCTAGTAGATCTGTCAATTTTTTGTTTTGGATCAACTTTTCCCTCCCCTTCTCGAATTTCTTCGATTCATCGATTTGGAGATAGGTTAGAGCCATGATCTCCTAGGAGTAGCTCACTATTCTCCTTGTGACTCCTCTCTCCAAGTTTGAAACCTAGAGGTTTTGTTTTGGGAGAAATCGAGTCAAATCAGTGGACGAACAACGTGTTTTGGGTTGACCGGACTCTAACGGCGGGACGACCGGACACTGGCTGGTGAGTCCGGTCGTTGAATGCCACGTGTGTTCTCTCTGTAGAGATCGATCGGACTCTCTCTTATCAACTGACCGGACTCACCCCTTTCACTGTTCACGGATTTTGTTTGAATCGATCGGATGCTGAGTTTGTGACCGGACACTCCTCTCTAGTGAGTCCGGTCAGTAACAGTAAGGGTCCAGAAGTGTTTTTGCCTGATCGGACGCGTCCGGTGCCTGTTGACCGGACGCACCAGTGAGTCTGGTCAGTGCAGTTTTGCGCGTTTTCGTCTGTTGCTTGTCCGTTCATTGTCGGTTTTGGTTTTCGGTTTTTGCGTAGGTTTTCTAGAGTTGTGTAGTGTCTCACTGTGCTTCTCGGAAGCATCCACCCTATATCTAGGGTCGTGGACACTCGCAAGCTCTAGGTTTTCTCTTGGGGTTGATTCTCGGGACAGTGGTTACAAGTTTCTGAAAAGAAATTTGAAGCTCCCATTCACCCCCCCCCCCTCTGGTCGCTTTCTGGTAGCACTTTCGGTCCTTCAATTGGTATCGGAGCGGGTTAAGGATCTTCTACCTTAGCCGGTTCTAGATCCACAGAAGGCGACATGGATCGCGGCGTGGGCAAACCGCCATTCTTTGATGGGTCGAACTATGCGTATTGGAAGATACACATGTCGGCCTATCTTCAGAGTTTGGGTGCTTCCATTTGGGATATTTGCAACTCTGCAGATTACGTGGTCTTGGCTGCTCGTGCTACTCAGCATCAGATCGATGAGCACGATGCCAATAGCCGAGGCCGTAATGCTCTTTTCTCATGCTTGAGCATGACGGAGTTTGATCGCGTTTCTCACCTCGCTACGGCTCGGGAGATTTGGGCTACCCTCATGCGTTTCCATGAGGGAACCACTCAAGTCAAAACCCGTCTCTACGAGTCGCACAAGCGAGAGTATGAGAACTTTCGACACATGCCTGGCAAGAGCATAGAGAGTTTATTCGCTCACTTTGAGGTGATTGTCAACAGGATGAAGGCTAACAAGGAGCTATTGTCTTTCGACGATCATGAGAGAGCTCTTAAGCTACTCCATACTCTTGATCGGTCAATGTGGGATTCCAAGGTTTAGGCGATCATCGAATCGCCTAACTATGAGACTCTCACCTGCGACGAGCTCTTCAGTAAGCTCACGTCCAGTGAGACTGATGCCATGGCGAGGGCTTCTTATGAAAATCCTTCTGTCATAGAGGAGCAGCTGGATTTCATGGGGGATGATGAGCTGGCTTTGCTCGCAAACCGGTTCTCGTGGTTCCACAACAACCGCATGAATCGTCTCCGCGGAGGAGGACGCTCTGGATGCTTTGAGTGCAGCGACCCCGACCACTTCATCACCAACTATCCCAAGAAGAACAAGCAAGCATTTGGGAAGGGCGATCATGGGCACAAGTATGACTTCGGCAAGTGCAAGGAGAAGTACGTCCCCGTGAAGCCCAAGCGGAAGGGCGGCTTCAACAAGGAATACATCAAGAAGAAGTACTTGGAGAAGTCCTAGGCTGAGCAGCATGCTTTCTTCGCCACGCTCAGCGACGTAGACGACTCGGATGACGACTCCGCTTCCTCAAGCGACGACAAGTCCGAGAAGAAGAAGAAGATCGAGGACAAGCTGAACGGTCTCTGCTTCTTCGCCGACAACGAGGGCTTCTGCACCATGGCCCTCGGCAAGGAGATTGACAGCCAGCTAGAGGAGACCCCTCGGAACGACGATGATGACGACACCTCCCAGGTATCTCAGACCCCCGATGAGCTTTCTGCTGAGGTCGAGAAACTTACTGCCGCCCTTCTTAGTCAAGACAAGCTGCTTAGGCGCGCTACTAGAGAGAGGAAGGAGTTTAGGCAGAAGTGGGAGGATGCGGTGAAGGAGCTTGAGTTTGTCAAGTCCACCGTTGTTGTCACCGAGGAGGACGAGTGTGAGATGTGCTCCAAGCACATGACTGACCTTCTCACCTTGAGGGGGAAGTATGTTGCTTTGGTTGGAGAGGTGGATGAGCTTAAGGCTAGATCCTCGCTGTTGGGTGCGTGCAATTCCTGTGCGGGCTTGCAATCCGAGTTGGCAGAGAAGAATGCCAAGATTGTGTCTCTTGAGAAGGCTAGCTCGGGTAGCACTTGTGTGTCTAGGTGCATTTTGTGTGAGGGTTTGGAGATGGAGATTGCAAATGTGAAGCATGACAAGATGCAAACCGAGGAGGAAAACACATACCTTCGGACCATCTTGTCATGGGTGTCTTGTGGTGAGCCGCAGCTTGGGATGATGATCTCCCAATTCAAGCGTACTGCTGGAGGTCCAGGTGTAGGCTTTGCTCAGGGTGTTGAGTGTGCTTCATCTTTTGGCAAGGTTGGAGAATTTAGTGGTCTTAACCCGAGTGAGAAGCCCAACTCCACCACTACTGCCAAGCTTACCAAGATTCCACCCAAAGAGACTCTAAAGCCTAATACCAAGGATGGGGTGTTTGTTGAACCTCCGAGAGCTCCACCCAAGAAACAGTCGTGGGCTCCAAAACCAAACCACCTGAAGAACAAACTAAACACAATGCCACCCATCCAGGAGGAGCTCATGCCACAGAAGGGCAAAGTGATCCACACCCACTACCGTGAGTACCAACAACCCCCTATGAGAGTGGTGAGGTACCATTGTGAGCACTGTGGGAGAGATGGACACTTGAGAGAGTTTTGCTTTCGGCGCAAGAGAGAGGCGCGCCGTGCAAAGGAGATGAACAACACGGACATGTACCATCCTTTCCATGATGTACATGTGTCGAATGTTCAGAGGCGTGCTACTAGGCCTAGAGGTCCAAAACCTCAAGTTCCTAGGTCTAGGCCGCGAAGAGAACGTGCCCGGCGGGAGCCTGCAGTTGTGGGCTATGGACCCCGTGGCGGTGGCTTTGTAGTTGAGCGTTTTCCCCCATCGCGTTTTGGATATCGCGATGGACGCTCCTCCCTTAGCGGACCACGTTTTCCTCTACGTGGTGATCGCTTTTCTCGTAGGCGCGGTAGGAATGGTTTTGCTACTAACTGTTCTTTTGAGCAACCGGCCCAACACTGGTATAATTCCCATTTCACTCACCCCAGTGTCGGACCGTATGCTCACCCTATGTCTTTTTATTGATGTAGGTAAAACGATTGGAGAACGTTTGGTTGGTGGATTCCGGTTGCTCGAGGCACATGACCGAAAATGCCAAGTTGTTCTCCAGTCTTAGTCCTGTTGCCGGAAAGGAGTTTATTACCTTCGGCGACAATAGCAAAGGTAAAGTGTTGTCTCGTGGGTCGGTGCGAGTTAATGAGCACTTTGTGTTGTGCGATGTTGCTCTTGTTTCTAACTTGCATTTTAACCTTCTTTCTGTTTTGCAACTTTTCGATGACGACTATGAGATTCGTTTTAAGCCAAATCTGAGTCATATTTTGGATCCTCAGGGCAATCTTGTGTGTTTGATTTCGCCCTTTGGGAAAGTCTTTCGTGCAAATTTCTCGGAGTCTTTTGGCATTTCTCGTTGTCTTGTGGCTGGACCTTCCTGCTCTGATCTTTGGAAGTGGCATAGGAGACTAGGACATTTGAGCTTCGACTTGCTTGCAAGGCTTAGTTCACTTGGCCAAATCCGAGGATTGCCCAAGTTATGCATGGAGAAGGATCTTGTTTGCCATTCTTGTAGACATGGGAAGATGGTTGCCGCTCCCCACCATCCAGTGACTCAGGTCATGACTAAGCGCCCTGGAGAGCTTTTGCATATGGACCTTGTTGGTCCGGCTCGGGTGAGCTCGGTTGGAGGGAAGTGGTATGTGCTTGTTGTTGTTGATGACTTTTCGAGATATTCGTGGGTTTTCTTTTTAGCTGAGAAAACTGAGACTTTCACTTTTGCTCGCAATCTGATTTTGCGTCTTCAGATCGAGTTCCCTTTGAACTCGATGCGAGCTATTCGTAGTGATAATGGTTCCAAATTCAAGAATTCGGACATTGAGAAGTTTTGCAACTCTTTGGGTTTGGAGCATCAGTTTTCTTCCGCCTACACACCGCCATAGAATGGTGTTGTAGAAAGGAAGAATCGGACCCTTGTAGAGATGGCCAGGACGATGCTCGATGAGCATAGGACTCCTAGGCGATATTGGGACGAAGCTATGAACACTGCATGCTATATTTCCAATCGCATTTTTCTCTGAGCTTTCTTGAAAAAGACTTCTTATGAGTTGCGTTTTGGAAAATAGCCCAAGGTGAGTTATTTTAGAGTTTTTGGTTGCCACTGTTTTATACTCAAGAAAGGCAACCTGGACAAATTTGAGTCTCGTTCTTCTGATGATGTATTTTTGGGTTATGGCACTCATACTCGCGCATATCGTGTACTTAACTTTGATACTAACCGAGTCATGGAGACATCTGATGTCACCTTCGATGAGACCATGGTTTGTCCTTCTTCCCGTTTTGAGCGTGCAGGTGATCATGAGGTTGGTGAGCCTCTTTTTGATGACGAGGATGAGGGTGGTGAAGGGATGGATGATCCAGCACCACCTCCACCTGCTGTGCCGCAAGCGTCGGCTTCTACTACGACGACTCATGGCACCAACCTCTCTTCCTCGACTACTTGGGGGTCGTGGGGTCCGCCACCTCAGGCTGTACCTTTTGTACCCGAGGAGGTGCCAGCTGCTGTTGAGGGGGAGGTCTATTCAGTTCGGGAGGCGCCATGACATATTCAGCGCCAACACCCGCCTCAACAGATAATCGGCAGCATCGGCGAACGTGTTACTCGGTCAAGGTCACAACAAATCTCTCACTTTGCTCATTCAGCATTTGTTGCTGATTTTGAACCCCGAGATGTTGGACATGCTCTATCTGATCTGGATTGGGTCAATGCCATGCATGAGGAGTAAGAAAATTTTGAAAGAAATCGGGTTTGGGTTCTTGTTCCTCTTCCTCCTGAGTGTCACCCTATTGGTACAAAATGGGTTTTCAAAAACAAACAAGGAGAGGATGGCCATGTTGTGAGAAACAAGGCCGGACTTGTAGCCCAGGGGTATAGTCAGAAGGAGGGGATAGACTATGAGGAGACTTTTGCTCCTGTAGCTCGTTTGGAGGCAATTAGGATACTCTTGGCTTTTGCTGCATCCAAATGGTTTAAACTTTTTCAAATGGATGTCAAGAGTGCCTTCTTAAATGGCTATATAGAAGAAGAGGTGTATGTGAAACAACCCCCCAGTTTTGAAAATCCCAAGTTTCCAAACCATGTCTTTAAACTTCACAAAGCTTTGTATGGTTTGAAACAAGCCCCTAGAGCCTGGTATGATAGGTTGAAAACCTTTTTGTTTGCTAAGGGTTTTAAAATGGGATGTGTGGATAAAACGCTTTTTCTCCTCAAGCAAGGCAATGACACTCTCTTGGTCCAGATTTACGTGGATGATATCATTTTCGGTGGTTCTTCTCACGCTTTGGTTGCCAAGTTTGCAGATACAATGAGCAGGGAATTTGAGATGAGCATGATGGGCGAGTTGACATTCTTTCTCAGGTTGAAAATTAAGCAATCCCGAGAGGGGACGTTTGTGCACCAGGGCAAGTATACCAAGGACATCTTGAAGAAGTTTGATATGGGTGAGGCTAAGCCTCTTCCAACACCCATGTCGACCACGACGGCCCTGGATGCTGATGTGGATGGAGAAGCTGTGGACCAGAAGGAGTACCGGAGTATGATCGGGTCGCTGCTGTACCTGACGGCGACACGCCCGGACATCCAGTTTGCGGTGTGTCTTTGCGCGCGATTTCAGTCGTCGCCGCGCACCTCTCACCATCAGGCAGTCAAGCGCATTATGAGGTACTTATGCTTCACTCTAGAGTTTGGGATTTGGTATTCTACTTCCTCCGCCCTCTCACTTTGCGGTTATTCCGATGCCGATTTTGCAGGTTGTCGACTTGATCGCAAGTCCACTTCTGGGACTTGCCAGTTTATTGGTTCTTCTCTTGTATCTTGGTCTTCTCGCAAGCAGTCTAGTGTCGCTCAGTCTACCGCAGAGGCTGAATATGTTGCTGCGGCTAGCTGTTGTTCTCAGTTACTTTGGATGATGGCCACTTTGCGTGATTTTGGTCTGAGCTTTTCTCGAGTTCCTTTGCTTTGTGACAGCACGAGTGCTATTAGCGTTGCTAAGAACCCCGTGCTGCATTCTAAGACCAAACACATTGATGTGCGCTTTCATTTTTTGTGAGACCACTATGAGAAGGGTGATATCGACCTTCGCCATGTCGATACTCATCATCTGTTGGCAGATATTTTCACCAAGCCTTTGGACCAATCAAGTTTTGCTAGGTTGAGAGGTGAGCTTGGTGTGTGTTTCCCCTTCTAGATGGGGGAAACGTTTTGTCTATTGTATCATAGACTGACTCTCTTTCCTTCGTTTTGTTTTCATTTTTGGGAAAGTTAGTCTTTGCACTTCATCATGCATCTTTACTTTCTGAGCTTCATGTATATAATCTTTAGAATGAGATTATGCTCTATCTATTATGCTCCGACGCTATATGATGATGCTTGTAGCTTATGCTCTTTCTGATCACTGATACATGTTTTGAGCTGATCTATTTTCGGAATGGTGAATTTGCTTAATGAACATAAAACTTGAATTTGTTCACCATTGAGATATGCAACTAGCATGTGTAGAATGTGTTGAATTCACTTGTGCTTTTCATATATGCTAGGTTGCTATGTCTCTAGTTCTGAGTCTTTCACTTGCTTGGTATGCTCATATTCTGCCATAAAATTGAACCAAGTTAAGTGAATTAGAAAGATCAGGATGGGATTGCTTGTCATCACATCACGGTACCGAAACCGATGCTTTAAGCTTCTGATTGCTGCTGCATAGGCTTAGCTCGGTTGAAAAGTTAGGCAATGACAAGCTTTCAACCTCTCGCAATCACATGCAGAATTTTGAACTTGTGAAATTTCACCGCTGCAACTCCAATTAAAATCTGAAATCACAAGTCTATGTTTCATTCTATAGCATGATGATTGAACTTTGCTAGGGGTAGTTCACCTTGTATACATGATTAGCACTTGTCTGACTTCCTGTCTATACATGTTCAGTGCTATTTTTATGGTGAACATCCTTTTCTGAATGGCTAAAACTGCTCACTTTGCTTAAATGTTCATACTTCGTATCTGGTGATCAGTTTGAGCCTTTGCTAGAATTCTGTGCATATTGTTGAGTCATTGGATCAATATTTTGTCGAGCATCTTCCCATTCTATCGACTACATTCCTGAAGCTGCTAACTTGCATTTTGACTCATATGCATTTTGAAAGGGAAGAAATTTGCTTGATAGTGCATTATCAACTAATGGGGAGAAATTTTGCCAAATCATAAGGGGGAGAAATCTTATCTTGGTTGTGTGCACTATTGGAGGGGGAGTTTGAGTTGGCTCGGATTTTGAGGATTTTGAATTTTCCAATTGGTTCGGAGCTCTTCTGAAGTCCCTAATTGGTTCAGAGCTTTACTACTAGTTGTGTTGAGCCTCTGTGCCTCTATCTTGAGGGACTAGCGACTTTGCTTATACGCTTTTCTTTTGGTATCGAGCTCTTCTGCTTTTCAGTTGGCATTCCTTTAGTCGGTATCGAGCTTTTTCGCTAACGGTGTTGAGCCCGCTCTGCCTCTTCCTGAGGGCTAGCTCTATTTTGCTTGATTATCAACCGATATTTCAATTGGTGTCGAGCTTTGTTGCTAGTGGTGTTGAGCCTGTTCTACCTCTTCTTGAGGGCTAGCTTTGCTTTACTTGGTTGCGTCGAGCCGTTGCCCATGTCTTTGGGGACCAAGTTGTTTTGCTCTTTCCACTTGACCTTCTTCGGCTTTCCTATGCTTTTGGGTCATTTGATCGAGTTCTCTACTTCTCCTTCTTCCTTCCTCTATTCCATTATGATTTGTGTTGGTAGTTGACAATACACTCATCAAGGGGGAGATTGCGGATACATGGGTATATGCCGAGTCTCGAGTGATGAGTGATTGTCAACTGGGATAATGCGCATGTTCTTTGGCTTGTGTTGTGCAGGTGTTGAGCACGGATACAGTGATCAAATGCAAGGTGAAGGTCAAGTAGAGACGTGCCGTGCCGATGGACCCGGAGCGGTGAAGGGCAGACGTGAGGCTTGGACTAACGGACAGGTGGCCTGAGGATCGGCCGTGGTGGCTGACAGCCTGGGACAGCGACAAGTGAAGACTTGTGGCTTGGACTAAAAAGTTCGCTTCCTTCTTCTTTCTTTCTCTCTACTCCATATGATTTGTGTTGGTAGTTGACAATGCACTCATCAAGGGGGAGATTGCGGATACATGCCAGATCTTGAGATGATGAGTGATTGTCAAATGGTATGATGCGCATGTTCTTTGGCTTGTGTTGTGCAGGTGTCGAGGACAGAGACGGTGATCAAAGGCAAGGTGAACGTCAAGTAGAGACGTGTCGTGCCGATGGACCGGGAGCGGTGAAGGGCAGACGTGAGGCTTGGACTGAGGGACTGGTGGCCTGAGGATCAGCTGTGGTGGCTGACAGCCTGGGACAGCGACGAGCGGAGACTTGCAGGGCACAGTGTTGCTCGGGTCGAGGATCTGGGGACATGTGTCGGTGGACGGGGTGCACGGGCGGTGCATCCCCTCTACAGCGTCGGTTTGATGGTTGAGCCACAGAAAAACCATCGGTGGACGGTTTCCAGGTTTGGGCCACAAAACCTGGTTACTGCGGGTTTGCCGAGTTTGGGCCACAAAACTCGGTCTGAGGACGGTTTCCAGGTTTGGGCCTCAAAACCTGGGCGCTGGCAGGGTTCTGAGTTTGAGCCACAAAACTCAGGTGATGGAGCGCTTTCAGGCGTCGCCGCGCACTTCTCATCGTCAGGCGGTCAAGCGCATTATGATATACCTATGTTTCACACCTGAGTTTGGGATTTGGTATTCTGCTTCTTCCACCCTCTCCCTTTGCGGTTACTCGGATGCAGATTTTGCTGGTTGCCGACTTGAGCGCAAGACCACTTCTGGAACTTGTCAGTTTTTGGGTTCTTCTCTTGTATCTTGGTCTTCTCGCAAGCAGTCTAGCATCGCATAGTCTACCACAGAGGCTGAATATGTTGTTGCGGCTAGTTGTTGTTCCCAGTTGTTGTGGATGATAGCCACTTTGCGTGATTTTGGTCTGTGCTTCTCTCGAGTTCCATTGCTTTGTGACAGCACGAGTGCGATTAGCATTGCTAAGAACCCCGTGCTGCATTCTAAGACCAAACACATTGATGTGCGCTTTCATTTCTTGCGAGACCACTATGAGAAGGGTGATATCGACCTTCACCATGTCGATACTCATCTTTAGTTGGCAGATATTTTCACCAAGCCATTGGACCAATCAACCTTTGCTACGTTGAGAGGTGAGCTTGGTGTGTGTTTCCCCTTTTAGTTTGGGGAAACATTTTGGTTATTGTATCATAAACTGACTTCTTTTATTTTGTTCTTGTTTGGTTTTTGCATTTCATCATTTTTGCATCTTTATCTTTTCGATCTTCATGTCTATAATATGTAGAATGAATATATGCTCTGATTAGTGTATGCTCCAATGATATATGATGTACCTTAGGCTCTTTTTGATCACTGATACATGTTGTGAGCTGAGCTACTTTTTAGAACTACGAATATGCTTAATTCAACATAAAATTTGAAACATGTTCACCATTGAGATTGGCAACTAGCATGTGTAGAATATGTTGAAGTTACTTGTGCTTTTCATATATGCTAGGTTGCTATGTCTCTAGTTCTGAGTCTCTCACTTGCTTGGTATGTTCATTTTCTGTTAAAATTTAAACCAAGTTTAAGTGAATTGAAAAGATCGAGATGGGATCCCTTGACAGCACAACACGGTATCGAGACTGTTTCTCATTGCACATTGAATCAAACTTGAGTCGTGTAGTGTAAGACCGAAACCGCTGCTTCAAGCTTCTGATTGCTTATGCATAGGCTTAGCTCGGTTGAAAAGTTAGTCAATGTCAAGTTTTCAACCTCTCGCAATCACATGCTGAAAATTCAAACTTGTGTAATCACAGCTGCAACTCCGATAAAATTTTGAAAACACAAGTGTATGTTTCATTCTATAGCATGATGATTGAACTTTGCTAGGGGTAGTTCACCTTGTATACATGTTTAACACTTGTGTAACTTCCTGTTTATACATGTTTGGTGCTATTTTGATGGTGAAACCCTTTCTGATGGCTTAAAACTGCTCACCTTGCTCATATGTTCATATT
Organism: Coix lacryma-jobi var. lacryma-jobi; assembly: GCA_009763385.1. Lineage (NCBI taxonomy): Eukaryota > Viridiplantae > Streptophyta > Magnoliopsida > Poales > Poaceae > Coix > Coix lacryma-jobi. The sequence goes on along the minus strand of CM019825.1, from coordinate 116,039,503 downwards.
TCGTATTTTGTGATCAGTTTGAGCCTTTGCTGGCATTTATGCTTGTTGTTGAGTCATTGGATCAGCACTCTTTAGAGCATCTATTCTTTCTATCGACTATATACCTAAAGCTGCTAACCTACATTTGTGACTCATATGCATTTTGCCTTGTTGTGTGCATTTTCAACTAAGGGGGAGAAATTTGACAAATCATGTCCCTAGTTGTGTGCACTATTGAAGGGGGAGCTTGCTCACTTGTTTTATTTGACAAGTTTTGTTGGTCAATTGGCTCGGAGCATTTTTCAATTGGTTTGGAGTGGTTTTGCTAGTTGTGTTGAGTCTTTGCCTCTTTCTGGAGGTACTAGCTTGTCTTTGTCTTCCTTGCTACGAATTTCTCGCTAGCGGTGTTGAGCCCGTTCTGCCTCTTCTTGAGGGCTAGCTTTGCTTTGCTTGGTTGCGTCGAGCCGTTGCCCATGTCTTTGGGAACCAAGTTGTCTTGCTCACTCCATTCGACTTCTTTTGGCTTTGGTTGGCTTCTGGTCGATTGTTTGAGTTCGCTTCCTTCTTCTTTCTTTCTCTCTACTCCATATGATTTGTGTTGGTAGTTGACAATGCACTCATCAAGGGGGAGATTGCGGATACATGCCGGATCTTGAGATGATGAGTGATTGTCAACTGGTATGATGCGCATGTTCTTTGGCTTGTGTTGTGCAGGTGTCAAGGACAGAGACGGTGACCAAAGGCAAGGTGAACGTCAAGTAGAGACGTGTCGTGCCGATGGACCCGGAGCGGTGAAGGGCAGACGTGAGGCTTGGACTAACGGACAGGTGGCCTGAGGATCGGCCGTGGTGGCTGACAGCCTGGGACAGCGACAAGTGAAGACTTGTGGGTGGATGGGGTGCACGTGCGGTGCATCCCTCTACGGCGTCGGTTTGGTGGTTGAGCCACAGAAAAACCACCGAGTGGACGATTTCCAGGTTTGGGCCTCAAAACCTGGGTGCGGCCGGTTTCCGAGTTTGGGCCACAAAACTCGGGCTGAGGACGGTTTCCAGGTTTGGGCCTCAAAACCTGGGCGCTGGCGGGTTTCTGAGTTTGGGCCACAAAACTCAGGCGATGGACGACACATTTCCCAGTTTCGGCCACAAAACCGGGGGATGGCCCAGGTTTCCTGGTTTCGGCCTCAAAACCGGGGGGAGGTCCATGAAAATGACGAGCGGCGCAATGGTGGCACGTGGCGGCATCCGGTGAGGTCGCGTCGAGGCGAATCTACCTGATGTGCGGGCGTGGCCGTCGGATCAACATCAACCTCGAGTGGGTCAGGAATACCCTTAGGGTTAGCCTGCTCGCTCATTAGCTGTAAGGGTAGAAGGGGAATAATTGTATTAGGATATATAAGGAGGGGCCACCCCTCCCTCCAGACTATCTCAGCCATTTGCTACTTCCACTTAGGGTTTCCTGCTCTCCCACATCCCTGCTGTAGCTACTGATGTCCACAGAGACGGAGAATCATACCTCTGTGTATTTGGATTTTGCGGAAACGGGACCGGATTCCCGTTGTCTCCTCGTGGGGACGAATATCTGCTGGAAATTGTGATTTTGATTCGTGTTTTGAACTTGTTCTTCGCGTTCTTCTTTTCTCCATGATTTTCTGGTGACTCGATCTCCCTACTCGCTGCATCTTTCTCGAATCCGTTTGAATCAACTTGTTCCTTGTTGTGCGGGGATCATCTCCACCGAAGGAATTCAACTCAAGCCTCATGATCAAGTGGATCAATCGGTTTTTCGTTTTGGATTGTTTTTCTCCTCGTTTGCCCTGAATTCTTCCGATTCACTGATTTGGAGTTAGGTTCGAGCCATGATCTCTTAGGAGTAGCTCACTAACATCCTTGGGACTTCTCATACCAAGTCTAAGCTTTAGAGCTTTTGATTCAGAGGAGATCGGGTTGAATCCGCGGAAAAACAACACAGTTTCGGGGGCATCGGACGCTGAGTTTGTCACATCAGACACTCATGTGCCACATGTCAAAGAACAACGTTTTGAAAGGAGCATCAGACGCTCCGTTGACCATCGGACGCGTCCGGGGTCTAAGCATCGGACACTGAGCTTCCACTGTTGCAGCGTCCGATGACTATGTAGTAAGGTTCTAGAACAGCTAATTTTGCATCGGACGCGTCCGGCACTTTGTCACACCCAATTTTAAGAACAAAATTGAATGAAATAACTCATGTGTGCCCAGAGATCAATCACACACATAAGCCAACAAATTAAGGAGTACCAACACATATGTTTATTACATAACGAACAATATTCAAAGTCTTTACATAGCAGTGGATAAATAAGGTAACTCTCGCGGTAGCTCCATCACAGGGAAGATGACTGGTTGACAGCAAGACTAGAACTCTTCAGGGAAGTCATCATTACCATAGCAATCTGTTACGCATCCTGAATTTTTATCCAAGTAGAAAGAAATAAACAAGCATAAGTATATCTAGTACTTAACAAGCGTAACATGGGGTTCATGAGGCTCAAATAAAGCTGACACTAGTTTAACTGCGGTAGCTTTTAGTTGGCACAATTTTAGCATTAGTTAGCATCAAAGATAACCATCCCAATCAAACATGTGATCAATGTGAACATGAAATCATTGAACAAGATAATAATATCAAATTAAAACATTATTAAAGCAACAACTATACCATAAGAATTCCAGGTCGCTCGTAACCGTGAGCACGACTGATATATCAGTTTTTACACTCTGCAGAGGTTGTACACTTTACCCGATGAGTCGTGATATCCAGATGCCCGGGTTAATTACTCCCATAACACTTCCGAGGTGAGCGGGCAGGATATACTGCGAAGCCTTTCAAAGGTTCGTCTAACAAGTTAGGGCCGCTAGGTCTTAAGGCAAGGGGAAGAAGGGTCTCTCAACCTTGCGGCACGCAGGCAAGGGGAAAGAAGCCGCCCTAAATCCAGCTCGTAAAGCGCCTTATGCGCCCTTTCGGGTAACCACTAACAAGCTAGAAAAGGTCCTTATACTGAGCTAAGGTCAGAGCCATATAACTCCCATGGTTGCACTGTAGTCCCGGGTGATCCCTTATAGCAGTTCCTAAACCATGTTGCTATAAAAGCCAATTTTTACCAAGTTGCATATATCATTAAATTCAGGTTCACATGATCAAAGTTTAAATTGAGCACTAGCATAGTTCTACCCAATGCACACCGAGTATAACAAGGCACAAGATCAACACCTAGGATAGATCTAAATAGGCATCAAGGTAGACACATGCATATGATGATTATAGTGACTTCATGGTTATTAGGACATCAAGGAGGATCCCATGCTATACTTGCCTGACTCAGTGAACTCTTGATGCTCCTGGTTGTCGAAGAAGGGCTCCTGGTCACCGGCGTATGTTTCACCATCTATACTCGATTACCACATCATCACACAAACATCTGGACATAAATCATGCAAAGCAAACAAGCTATAATTAGAACATTACACCAACAGCAAGAAAATAATATAAAAGTTTTGAAAACAGAAACTACGACCTACCACGATCACATAAACGCGAAGATCACGAAGAACGGAATTATAACGGAAAAGTTATGAGCTAAACTAGTTACAAAACCTTAATTAGTAGATTAAACCTAACTCAAATTTTAATTACAGAAAATAGTATATACTTTCATACAGACAGATAGATCTTTTCAAAACGAAACTAACGCAACTTGAACGGACCAAAACGGACTAAAAATGTAGAAGTTATAAGCATTTTAATCTGGTGGCAAAACTGTAAATAAACTGAAATTGAATTTGAATTTAAATTGATTTAAATCGAATTTCAGAATCGACTGAACTGCGCCTCAAAAAGGAAGAAACGCAGGGACTTAAACGAAAGATCCCGCAGACACAGTGAACAGCGCCTTCAGGACCGCGGGTTTAGGCTTAAAAACTCGGGGGACTCTTTAGCAAGATTTACACCGAAGGGGTATCGGCGGATTCTGAGCGTCCGATCTGAGATGGACGGCTCAGATTAAATGGAGGGAGAAGGGCGGCGCTTTTAAGCCGGCGCGGAGGAGGGGGACGCTTCACGGCGGCGCCATGGCCGGAGCGCGGCGGCGCTAGCTCGAGATCCTACAGAGCGTAGAGACCTGGGAGGGTCAAACGAACGAGGGGATCAAGGGGATCTCACCAGAGGAGACGACGACGTCTGCGACGGCTCGGAGACGGCTAATCGCTCGGCGAGGCGGAGTGCTCCCTTCTGCAAACCACGGCGAGGGATTAAGGCACCGAGAAAAGAGAGAAAAAGGAGGAAAACGCATCAACGGGCTCTGGAGAACCTCGCGGAACTCGGAGGGCACCCTGGAACGACGGCGAATCGACGAGCAACAAACTTGATGGCGGCGGACGACTTGCAGCTTGCGGAACTTGTCGCAGGAGCAATTTAGGGCACGAGAACGTGAGCTATTTGCGTGGGAAGAGGCGGCGGGCGTTCGGGGGTTTTGTGGAGGGCTCCGGATTAGATAGGAATCGAGGAGGAGGCGGGGATTTGCTGGATTCGGAGCTCGGGTTGGATTCCTGGTCGGATACGAGATGGGGAAACACGCTGATAGGCGGGCCATCGGCGTCAGCGAGGGAGAAAAGAGAGGGCGCGGGAGCGGCGTGGCTGTCGAGCGGGACCGCGCGGTCAGTGAGAGAGGGAGCGCGGGCGCTCACGGCTGCAATGGGGAAGGCAGGCCGCCGAGCTGGGCCGGGCGGTCGGCCCACGCGCCGAAGGAAGGGGGGAAGAGAGCAGGCCGACGGGGAGAACTCGGGCCAGCCGGCTGCTCCGGGCCAAAACCCAAGCAAGAGAGGGAGGGAGGAAGAAATGATTTTCCATTTTAAGAAACAAGTTTTCAGAAGCAAAATTTGAAATCCATTTGAATTCAAACAAGTTTTGAGCGAAACCACACATCACAGAATAAAATATGCACCAGCATGTATGCATCATCATGGTCTTTGGCCTAGGATTTATTTTAGCTTTTGAAAATAATTTATTCTCTAGGTTTTATGCAACACATAAAATGCAATAATTAAATCATATTGCCTATTTCAAATTGATGCAATTTTTGGGATGTTACAAATCTACCCCCCTTAAAGAATCTCGTCCTCGAGATTCCAGCGGTGCTTACTCAAACAACTGCGGGTAAGACTTTCTCAGATCCTCTTCTCTTTCCCAAGTTGCCTCTACTTCCGAGTACCGATTCCACTGAACCTTGCACATCTTTATCACTCTGCTCCTCGTAACTCTTTCAGTTGTCTCTAGAATCTTTGTCGGATACTCATCATAAGTCAGATCTTCCTTAACTGAGAGCTCTTCCAACGGTATCTGCTCCTCGGGCACTCGTAGGCACTTCCTCAACTAAGAGACATGAAACACATCGTGCACTCCTGACAAGCTTTCAGGCAACTCTAACTGATATGCCACTTCACCACGTCTTTCAAGAATCTTGAACGGTCCAATATACCTTGGTGCTAACTTTCCTTTCTTATTGAACCTTTTTACACCTCTCATCGGCGACACTTTCAAGTAGACATAATCACCCACTGCAAAAGATAGATCTCGACGACGGTTGTTTGCATAACTTTTCTGTCAGGACTGAGCGGCTCTCAGGTTATCTCTGACTATTCTGACATGTTCCTCTGCATTCCTCAACACATTAGGTCCAAACACTTGACTTTCACCTGTCTGATCCCAGAACAGCGGTGTTCTACACTGTCTCCCATATAAAGCTTCAAACGGTGCCATCTTGAGACTCTCTTGATAGCTGCTGTTGTATGAGAACTCTGCATAACACAAATTCTTGTCCCAACTGGTGCCATACTGTAATGCACAAGCTCTCACCATGTCCTCTAGAATCTGATTCGTTCTTTCCGTCTATCCATCAGTCTGTGGATGATAAGCAGTACTAAAGTTCAACCTTGTACCCAAAGATTCATGTATACCTTTCCAGAAGTGTGATGTAAACTGTGAATCTCTATCAGACACGATCTTCCTTGGAACTCCATGTAGACAAACAATTCTTTCCATATATAATTGTGCTAATCTTGCCCCATTGTAGGTAGTTTTGACAGGTATAAAGTGAGCAACTTTGGTCAATCGATCAACTATTACCCATATGGAGTCATAGCCTCTCTGAGTACGAGGAAAACCAACTATAACGTCCATACCGACTTCTTCCCACTTCCATTCAGGTATCTTCATCGGTTGCAACAAACCAGCGGGTCTCTGATGTTGTGCCTTCACTCTCTGACAGGTATCACATAGAGCTACATGCTCGGCTACATCTCGCTTCAGACCATCCCACCAATACTTTTTCTTTAGATCAAGGTACATCTTAGTACTTCCAGGATGAATGGAGTAAGCTGACTCATGCACTTCTCGCAATATAGGCTCACGTAACTCCTTGATTTCAGGCACACATAACCTATTTCCATGCCACAACATACCATCATCATCTAACCGGAAACATGATGCTTTGCCAAGAACAATATTATCTGCTATTTGTTTCAACTTCTCATCTGCCATCTGACCCTTACGTATCTCTTGCATCAACACTGGTTCAAGTACCAATTCCATACTGTTGGTCACAACTCCCAGATTTAGATGTGCAAATTCAGCACACAGCTCTTCCGGCATAGAAGCAATTCGGATCTCATTGGCATAGCTCTTTCTACTCAAGGCATCTGCTACAACATTAGCCTTTCCGGGATGGTAGTGTATCTCCATATCATAGTCCTTAATCAATTCTAACCATCTGCGCTGTCTCAAGTTCAGATCAGACTGAGTGAAAATGTACTTTAAGCTCTTATGATCGGTATAGATGTCTGTCTTGTGACCCACTAGATAGTGTCTCCAGATTTTCAATGCATGGACAACCGCTGCCAACTCTAGATCATGTGTGGGATAGTTCAACTCATGTTTCCTCAACTGCCTCAATGCATATGCCACGACTCTGCCTTCTTGCATAAGAACACAGCCCAAACCTTGACGAGATGCATCACAGTAAATAGAGAAATTCTTTCTCAGATCTAGAAGTATCAACACTGGAGCTGTAGTCAGACGTTTCTTCAATTCCTCAAAGTTAGCCTGACATTTATTAGACCAGACAAACTTAGCATTCTTCTCTAGCAGAGCTATCATTGGCTTAGCAAGCTTGGAGAAACCTTCAATGAACCTTCTATAGTATCCAGCCAATCCGAGGAAACTACGGATCTCGGTCACATCTGTTGGTGGTTTCCAGTTCAACACATCTTCAACCTTGCTTGGATCTACTGAGATACCTTCATTAGAGACAACATGTCCAAGGAAAGAAACTTCCTTCAACCAAAACTCACACTTGCTGTGCTTGGCATACAACTTGTGCTCTCTATGTTTCTGTAGTACTAGCCTCAAATGTTCAACATGATCTTCCTTGTTCTTAGAGTATACCAGAATGTCATCAATAAACACAACAACAAACTTGTCGAGATACTCCATGAACACCTTGTTCATCATATACATAAAGTAGGCAGGTGCATTGGTCAATCCAAATGACATGGCTGTATACTCATACAACCCATACCAGGTAGTAAAAGCTGTCTTTGGAATATCAGATGCCCGAATCTTCAACTGATGATAACCAGAACGCAGATCAATCTTAGAGAACACACATGCACCTTTGAGCTGATCGAACAAATCATCAATTCTTGGCAACGGGTACTTGTTCTTGATAGTAACTTCATTAAGCGATCTATAGTCAACACACATCCGTTGACCACCATCCTTCTTGTCAACAAAGATAACAGGAGCTCCCCAAGGTGATGAACTAGGACGAATAAACCCTTTTTCTTGTAACTCTCTAATTTGTTTCTTAAGTTCTTCTAGTTCAGGTACTCCCATTCTATATGGTCTTTTAGCTGTGGGTGCAGTTCCAGGTAAAAGCTCAATAATAAATTCAATGTCTTGATCAGGTGGCATACCTGGTAAGTCATCGGGGAACACATCTGGGAACTCATCCACCACTAGATCTTCCGGGAAAACCTTTTCATTCATCTGGTTCACGGTTGCGGTTGGTGTTGGTTGTAGCACTACATTCACACTGATTCTGTCTCCCTTAGCTGTGGTAACTGGCACAACCTTCCCTTGACACTGAATCTCTGTCTGGCGAGAAGACTCAGGGCGATCATGGCGTCGGTCCCGATCGTCACGATGATCACGGTGTCCAGGGCGGTGGTCACGTCCTCCATCGTGTCGTTCATCGCGGCGTTCATCATCGCGATGACGTTCCTGAGATCATGATCTGTGACGTGGGCGCTCGTGATGGCAATGAGCATCGTCAGCGTCGGCGTAGGAGTTAGCGATCGTCATCAGTTCGGTGACTGTGGCCACCTTCTTGCGGATGATCTTGTCGCAGAGCTCCTTGTGGCGTAAACCGTTGGAGAAGGTGGAGATGGCTTCCGCATCGGCAATCTCCAGAATCATCAGGCGCATGTTGGAGAAGCGATGGATGTAGCTCCGGAGGCTTTCGTCACGGTCTCGATGGATGTTTTGGAGATCGTACCGCGTCCCCGGCTGTACACAGGTGGCAGTGTACGTCTTGATCAAGAATTCCTTCAGCTGCTCCCAGGTGTCGATGGAGTTCTCGACGAGCTTGTGGAGCCAACTGTTGGCTGAAGAAGACAACATGACGGGGAGGTACTTCGCCATCACATCGAATCCTCCGCCGGCTGCTTGGATGGCGATTTTGTACGTGGTTAGCCATTGCTCCAGGATGGCTTTCTGCGGATATATGGGTGTATGGCGAGTCTCGAGTGATGAGTGATTGTCAACTGGGATAATGTGCATGTTCTTTGGATTGTGTTGTGCAGGTGTTGAGCACGGATACAGTGATCGAAGGCAAGGTGAAGGTCAAGTAGAGACGTGTCGTGCCGATGGACCAGGAGCGGTGAAGGGCGGACGTGAGGCTTGGACTAAGGGACTGGTGGCCTGAGGATCAGCTGTGGTGGCTGACAGCCTGGGACAGCAATGAGCGGAGACTTGCGGGGCACAGTGTTGCTCGGGTCGAGGACCTAGGGACATGTGTCGGTGGACGGGGTGCACGGGCGGTGCATCCCCTCTACAGGTTGAGCCACAGAAATACCATCGGTGGACAGTTTCCACGTTTGGGCCACAAAACCTGGGTGCTGCGGGTTTGCCGAGTTTGGGCCACAAAACTCGGGCTGAGGACGGTTTCCAGGTTTGTGCCTCAAAACCTGGGCGCTGGCAGGTTTCTAAGTTTGGGCCACAAAACTCAGGCGATGGACGGCTGGTTTCTCGGTTTGGGCCTCAAAACCGGGGGTTGGTCGTGAAGGCTGGTTTCGCAGTTTGAGCCTCAAAACCGGGGGCGGAGTCCGTGAAAAGGACAAGCAGAACGATGGCGACACGTGGCAGCAATCGGTGAGGTTGCGTCGAGGCAATGCTACCAGTTGTGCGGGCGTGGCAGTCGGATCAGCATCATCTTCGAGTTGGTCCAGAATAACCCTAGGGTTTAGCTGGCTCGCTCTGTAATTAGTTAGGGGTAGAGTGGGAACTAGAATTAGTATAAGTAGGGGGAGACACCCACCTCCCAAACCATCTCAGTCATTTGCTCTTTGCCTTCTAGGTTTTCCTGCTCCCCCAATCCCCTGCTGTAGCAACTGAGATCCACAGAGAATCATACCTCTGTGTTCATGAGATTTTGAGGAAGTGAGACTGTAATCTCACTGTTGTAGCGTGTGGTAGCCACACGACTGCAAATTCGTGGTTGTGATTTGCGTTTTGGTGTTGTTCTTCGCGGGTTGCTTTTCTCCATGATTTTCCCGTTGATCGATCTCTCTTCTCGGTACATCTTTTGCGATTCCGTTTGAACTGAGTTGTTCTAGATTGTGAGGCGCATCTTTCCACCGAAGGAATTCTCCTCTAACCTCACGAGCTAGTAGATCTGTCGATTTTTCATTTTGGATCAACTTTTCTCTCCCCTTCTCGAATTTCTTCGATTCATCGATTTGGAGATAGGTTAGAGCCATGATCTCCTAGGAGTAGCTCACTATTCTCCTTGTGACTCCTCTCTCCAAGTTTGAACCCTAGAGGTTTTGTTTTGGGAGAAATCGAGTCAAATCGGTGGACGAACAACGTGTTTTGGGTTGACCGGACTCTAACGTCGGGACGACCGGACGCTGGCTGGTTAGTCCGGTCGTTGAATGCCACGTGTGTTCTCTCTGTAGAGATCGATCGGACTCTCTCTTATCAACTGACCGGACTCACCCCTTTAACTGTTCACGGATTTTGTTTGAATCGATCGGATGCTGAGTTTGTGACCGGACACTCCTCTCTAGTGAGTCCGGTCAGAAACAGTAAGGGTCCAGAAGTGTTTTTGCCTGATCGGACGCGTCCGGTGCCTGTTGACCGGACGCACCAGTGAGTCCGGTCCGTGCAGTTTTGCGCGTTTTCGTCTGTTGCTTGTCCGTTCGTTGTCGGTTTTGGTTTTCGGTTTTTGCGTAGGTTTTCTAGAGTTGTGTAGTGTCTCACTGTGCTTCTCGGAAGCATCCACCCTATATCTAGGGTCATGGACACTCGCAAGCTCTAGGTTTTCTCTTGGGGTTGTTTCTCGGGACAGTGGTTACAAGTTTCTGAAAAGAAATTTGAAGCTCCCATTCACCCCCCCTCTGGTCGCTTTCTGGTAGCACTTTCGGTCCTTCAATTGGTATCGGAGCGGGTTAAGGATCTTCTACCTTAGCCGGTTCCAGATCCGCAGAAGGCGACATGGATCGCGGCGTGGGCAAACCGCCATTCTTTGATGGGTCGAACTATGCGTATTGGAAGATACACATGTCGGCCTATCTTCAGAGTTTGGGTGCTTCCATTTGGGATATTTGCAACTCTGCAGATTACGTGGTCTTGGCTGCTCGTGCTACTCAGCATCAGATCGATGAGCACGATGCCAATAGCCGAGCCCGTAATGCTCTTTTCTCATGCTTGAGCATGACGGAGTTTGATCGCGTTTCTCACCTCGCTACGGCTCGGGAGATTTGGGCTACCCTCATGCGTTTCCATGAGGGAACCACTCAAGTCAAAATCCGTCTCTACGAGTCGCACAAGCGAGAGTATGAGAACTTTCGACACATGCCTGGCAAGAGCATAGAGAGTTTATTCGCTCACTTTGAGGTGATTGTCAACAGGATGAGGGCTAACAAGGAGCTATTGTCTTTCGACGATCATGAGGGAGCTCTTAAGCTACTCCATACTCTTGATCGGTCGGTGTGGGATTCCAAGGTTTAGGCGATCATCGAATCGCCTAACTATGAGACTCTCACCTGCGACGAGCTCTTCAGTAAGCTCAAGTCCAGTGAGACTGATGCCATGGCGAGGGCTTCTTATGAAAATACTTCTGTCATAGAGGAGCAGCTGGAGTTCATGGGGGATGACGAGCTGGCTTTGCTCGCAAATCGGTTCTCGCGGTTCCACAACAACCGCATGAATCGTCTCCGCGGAGGAGGACGCTCTGGATGCTTTGAGTGCAGCGACCCCGACCACTTCATCACCAACTGTCCCAAGAAGAACAAGCAAGCATTTGGGAAGGGCGATCATGGGCACAAGTACGACTTCGGCAAGTGCAAGGAGAAGTACGTCCCCGTGAAGCACAAGCGGAAGGGCGGCTTCAACAAGGAATACATCAAGAAGTACTTGGAGAAGTCCCAGGCTGAGCAGCATGCTTTCTTCGCCACGCTCAGCGACGTAGACGACTCGGATGACGACTCCGCTTCCTCAAGCGACGACGAGTCCGAGAAGAAGAAGAAGATCGAGGACAAGCTGAACGGTCTCTGCTTCTTCGCCGACAACGAGGGCTTCTGCACCATGGCCCTCGGCAAGGAGATCGACAGCCAGCTGGAGGAGACCCCTCGGAACGACGACGATGACGACACCTCCCAGGTATCTCAGACCCCCGACGAGCTTTCTGCTGAGGTTGAGAAACTTACTGCCGCCTTTCTTAGTCAAGACAAGCTGCTTAGGCGCACTGCTAGAGAGAGGAAGGAGTTTAGGCAGAAGTGGGAGGATGCGGTGAAGGAGCTTGAGTTTGTCAAGTCCACCGTTGTTGTCACCGAGGAGGACGAGTGTGAGATGTGCTCCAAGCACATGACTGACCTTCTCACCTTGAGGGGGAAGTATGTTGCTTTGGTTGGAGAGGTGGATGAGCTTAAGGCTAGATCCTCGCTGTTGGGCGCGTGCAATTCCTGTGCGGGCTTGCAATCCGAGTTGGCAGAGAAGAATGCCAAGATTGTGTCTCTTGAGAAGGCCAGCTCGGGTAGCACTTGTGTGTCTAGGTGCATTTTGTGTGAGGGTTTGGAGATGGAGATTGCAAATGTGAAGCATGACAAGATGCAAACCGAGGAGGAAAACACATACCTTCGGACCATCTTGTCATGGGTGTCTTGTGGTGAGCCGCAGCTTGGGATGATGATCTCCCAATTCAAGCGTACTGCTGGAGGTCCAGGTGTAGGCTTTGCTCAAGGTGTTGAGTGTGCTTCATCTTTTGGCAAGGTTGGAGAATTTAGTGGTCTTAACCCGAGTGAGAAGCCCAACTCCACCACTACTGCCAAGCTTACCAAGATTCCACCCAAAGAGACTCTAAAGCCTAATACCAAGGATGGGGTGTTTGTTGAACCTCCGAGAGCTCCACCCAAGAAACAGTCGTGGGCTCCAAAACCAAACCACCTGAAGAACAAACTAAACACAATGCCACCCATCCAGGAGGAGCTCATGCCACAGAAGGGCAAAGTGATCCACACCCACTACCGTGAGTACCAACAACCCCCTATGAGAGTGGTGAGGTACCATTGTGAGCACTGTGGGAGAGATGGACACTTGAGAGAGTTTTGCTTTCGGCGCAAGAGAGAGGCGCGCCGTGCAAAGGAGATGAACAACACGGACATGTACCATCCTTTCCATGATGTACATGTGTCGAATGTTCAGAGGCGTGCTACTAGGCCTAGAGGTCCAAAACCTCAAGTTCCTAGGTCTAGGCCGCGAAGAGAACGTGCCCGGCGGGAGCCTGCAGTTGTGGGCTATGGACCCCGTGGCGGTGGCTTTGTAGTTGAGCGTTTTCCCCCATCGCGTTTTGGATATCGCGATGGACGCTCCTCCCTTAGCGGACCACGTTTTCCTCTACGTGGTGATCGCTTTTCTCGTAGGCGCGGTAGGAATGGTTTTGCTACTAACTGTTCTTTTGAGCAACCGGCCCAACACTGGTATAATTCCCATTTCACTCACCCCAGTGTCGGACCGTATGCTCACCCTATGTCTTTTTATTGATGTAGGTAAAACGATTGGAGAACGTTTGGTTGGTGGATTCCGGTTGCTCGAGGCACATGACCGAAAATGCCAAGTTGTTCTCCAGTCTTAGTCCTGTTGCCGGAAAGGAGTTTATTACCTTCGGCGACAATAGCAAAGGTAAAGTGTTGTCTCGTGGGTCGGTGCGAGTTAATGAGCACTTTGTGTTGTGCGATGTTGCTCTTGTTTCTAACTTGCATTTTAACCTTCTTTCTGTTTTGCAACTTTTCGATGACGACTATGAGATTCGTTTTAAGCCAAATCTGAGTCATATTTTGGATCCTCAGGGCAATCTTGTGTGTTTGATTTCGCCCTTTGGGAAAGTCTTTCGTGCAAATTTCTCGGAGTCTTTTGGCATTTCTCGTTGTCTTGTGGCTGGACCTTCCTGCTCTGATCTTTGGAAGTGGCATAGGAGACTAGGACATTTGAGCTTCGACTTGCTTGCAAGGCTTAGTTCACTTGGCCTAATCCGAGGATTGCCCAAGTTATGCATGGAGAAGGATCTTGTTTGCCATTCTTGTAGACATGGGAAGATGGTTGCCGCTCCCCACCATCCAGTGACTCAGGTCATGACTAAGCGCCCTGGAGAGCTTTTGCATATGGACCTTGTTGGTCCGGCTCGGGTGAGCTCGGTTGGAGGGAAGTGGTATGTGCTTGTTGTTGTTGATGACTTTTCGAGATATTCGTGGGTTTTCTTTTTAGCTGAGAAAACTGAGACTTTCACTTTTGCTCGCAATCTGATTTTGCGTCTTCAGATCGAGTTCCCTTTGAACTCGATGCGAGCTATTCGTAGTGATAATGGTTCCAAATTCAAGAATTCGGACATTGAGAAGTTTTGCAACTCTTTGGGTTTGGAGCATCAGTTTTCTTCCGCCTACACACCGCCATAGAATGGTGTTGTAGAAAGGAAGAATCGGACCCTTGTAGAGATGGCCAGGACGATGCTCGATGAGCATAGGACTCCTAGGCGATATTGGGACGAAGATATGAACACTGCATGCTATATTTCCAATCGCATTTTTCTCTGAGCTTTCTTGAAAAAGACTTCTTATGAGTTGCGTTTTGGAAAATAGCCCAAGGTGAGTTATTTTAGAGTTTTTGGTTGCCACTGTTTTATACTCAAGAAAGGCAACCTGGACAAATTTGAGTCTCGTTCTTCTGATGATGTATTTTTGGGTTATGGCACTCATACTCGCGCATATCGTGTACTTAACCTTGATACTAACCGAGTCATGGAGACATCTGATGTCACCTTCGATGAGACCATGGTTTGTCCTTCTTCCCGTTTTGAGCGTGCAGGTGATCATGAGGTTGGTGAGCCTCTTTTTGATGACGAGGATGAGGGTGGTGAAGGGATGGATGATCCAGCACCACCTCCACCTGCTGTGCCGCAAGCGTCGGCTTCTACTACGACGACTCATGGCACCAACCTCTCTTCCTCGACTACTTGGGGGTCGTGGGATCCGCCACCTCAGGCTGTACCTTTTGTACCCGAGGAGGTGCCAGCTGCTGTTGAGGGGGAGGTCTATTCAGTTCGGGAGGCGCCATGACATATTCAGCGCCAACACCCGCCTCAACAGATAATCGGCAGCATCGGCGAACGTGTTACTCGGTCAAGGTCACAACAAATCTCTCACTTTGCTCATTCAGCATTTGTTGCTGATTTTGAACCCCGAGATGTTGGACATGCTCTATCTGATCCGGATTGGGTCAATGCCATGCATGAGGAGTAAGAAAATTTTGAAAGAAATCGGGTTTGGGTTCTTGTTCCTCTTCCTCCTGAGTGTCACCCTATTGGTACAAAATGGGTTTTCAAAAACAAACAAGGAGAGGATGGCCATGTTGTGAGAAACAAGGCCGGACTTGTAGCCCAGGGGTATAGTCAGAAGGAGGGGATAGACTATGAGGAGACTTTTGCTCCTATAGCTCGTTTGGAGGCAATTAGGATACTCTTGGCTTTTGCTGCATCCAAATGGTTTAAACTTTTTCAAATGGATGTCAAGAGTGCCTTCTTAAATGGCTATATAGAAGAAGAGGTGTATGTGAAACAACCCCCCAGTTTTGAAAATCCCAAGTTTCCAAACCATGTATTTAAACTTCACAAAGCTTTGTATGGTTTGAAATAAGCCCCTAGAGCCTGGTATGATAGGTTGAAAACCTTTTTGTTTGCTAAGGGTTTTAAAATGGGATGTGTGGATAAAACGCTTTTTCTCCTCAAGCAAGGCAATGACACTCTCTTGGTCCAGATTTACGTGGATGATATCATTTTCGGTGGTTCTTCTCACGCTTTGGTTGCCAAGTTTGCAGATACAATGAGCAGGGAATTTGAGATGAGCATGATGGGCGAGTTGACATTCTTTCTCGGGTTGCAAATTAAGCAATCCCGAGAGGGGACGTTTGTGCACCAGGGCAAGTATACCAAGGACATCTTGAAGAAGTTTGATATGGGTGAGGCTAAGCCTCTTCCAACACCCATGTCGACCACGACGGCCCTGGATGCTGATGTGGATGGAGAAGTTGTGGACCAGAAGGAGTACCGGAGTATGATCGGGTCGCTGCTGTACCTGACGGCGACACGCCCGGACATCCAGTTTGCGGTGTGTCTTTGCGCGCGATTTCAGTCGTCGCCGCGCACCTCTCACCATCAGGTAGTCAAGCGCATTATGAGGTACTTATGCTTCACTCTAGAGTTTGGGATTTGGTATTCTACTTCCTCCGCCTCTCTCACTTTGCGGTTATTCCGATGCCGATTTTGCAGGTTGTCGACTTGATCGCAAGTCCACTTCTGGGACTTGCCTAGTTTATTGGTTCTTCTCTTGTATCTTGGTCTTCTCGCAAGCAGTCTAGTGTCGCTCAGTCTACCGCAGAGGCTGAATATGTTGCTGCGGCTAGCTGTTGTTCTCAGTTACTTTGGATGATGGCCACTTTGCGTGATTTTGGTCTGAGCTTTTCTCGAGTTCCTTTGCTTTGTGACAGCACGAGTGCTATTAGCGTTGCTAAGAACCCCGTGCTGCATTCTAAGACCAAACACATTGATGTGCGCTTTCATTTTTTGCGAGACCACTATGAGAAGGGTGATATCGACCTTCGCCATGTCGATACTCATCATCAGTTGGCAGATATTTTCACCAAGCCTTTGGACCAATCAAGTTTTGCTAGGTTGAGAGGTGAGCTTGGTGTGTGTTTCCCCTTCTAGATGGGGGAAACGTTTTGTCTATTGTATCATAGACTGACTCTCTTTCCTTCGTTTTGTTTTCATTTTTGGGAAAGTTAGTCTTTGCACTTCATCATGCATCTTTACTTTCTGAGCTTCATGTATATAATCTTTAGAATGAGATTATGCTCTATCTATTATGCTCCGACGCTATATGATGATGCTTGTAGCTTATGCTCTTTCTGATCACTGATACATGTTTTGAGCTGATCTATTTTCGGAATGGTGAATTTGCTTAATGAACATAAAACTTGAATTTGTTCACCATTGAGATATGCAACTAGCATGTGTAGAATGTGTTGAATTCACTTGTGCTTTTCATATATGCTAGGTTGCTATGTCTCTAGTTCTAAGTCTTTCACTTGCTTGGTATGCTCATATTCTGCCATAAAATTGAACCAAGTTAAGTGAATTAGAAAGATCAGGATGGGATTGCTTGTCATCACATCATGGTACCGAAACCGATCCTTTAAGCTTCTGATTGCTGCTGCATAGGCTTAGCTCAGTTGAAAAGTTAGGCAATGACAAGCTTTCAACCTCTCGCAATCACATGCTGAATTTTGAACTTGTGAAATTTCACCGCTGCAACTCCGATTAAAATCTGAAATCACAAGTCTATGTTTCATTCTATAGCATGATGATTGAACTTTGCTAGGGGTAGTTCACCTTGTATACATGATTAGCACTTGTCTGACTTCCTGTCTATACATGTTCAGTGCTATTTTTATGGTGAACATCCTTTTCTGAATGGCTAAAACTGCTCACTTTGCTTAAATGTTCATACTTCGTATCTGGTGATCAGTTTGAGCCTTTGCTAGAATTCTGTGCATATTGTTGAGTCATTGGATCAACATTTTGTCGAGCATCTTCCCATTCTATCGACTACATTCCTGAAGCTGCTAACTTGCATTTTGACTCATATGCATTTTGAAAGGGAAGAAATTTGCTTGATAGTGCATTATCAACTAAGGGGGAGAAATTTTGCCAAATCATAAGGGGGAGAAATCTTATCTTGGTTGTGTGCACTATTGGAGGGGGAGTTTGAGTTGGCTCGGATTTTGAGGATTTTGAATTTTCCAATTGGTTCGGAGCTCTTCTGAAGTCTCTAATTGGTTCGGAGCTTTACTACTAGTTGTGTTGAGCCTCTGTGCCTCTATCTTGAGGGACTAGCGACTTTGCTTATACGCTTTTCTTTTGGTATCGAGCTCTTCTGCTTTTCAGTTGGCATTCCTTTAGTCGGTATCGAGCTTTTTCGCTAACGGTGTTGAGCCCGCTCTGCCTCTTCCTGAGGGCTAGCTCTATTTTGCTTGATTATCAACCGATATTTCAATTGGTGTTGAGCTTTGTTGCTAGTGGTGTTGAGCCTGTTCTACCTCTTCTTGAGGGCTAGCTTTGCTTTACTTGGTTGCGTCGAGCCGTTGCCCATGTCTTTGGGGACCAAGTTGTTTTGCTCTTTCCACTTGACCTTCGGCTTTCCTATGCTTTTGGGTCATTTGATCGAGTTCTCTACTTCTCCTTCTTCCTTCCTCTATTCCATTATGATTTGTGTTGGTAGTTGACAATACACTCATCAAGGGGGAGATTGCGGATACATGGGTGTATGCCGAGTCTCGAGTGATGAGTGATTGTCAACTGGGATAATGCGCATGTTCTTTGGCTTGTGTTGTGCAGGTGTTGAGCACGGATACAGTGATCAAATGCAAGGTGAAGGTCAAGTAGAGACGTGCCGTGCCGATGGACCGGGAGCGGTGAAGGGCAGACGTGAGGCTTGGACTGAGGGACTGGTGGCCTGAGGATCAGCTGTGGTGGCTGACAGCCTGGGACAGCGACGAGCGGAGACTTGCGGGGCACAGTGTTGCTTGGGTCGAGGATCTGGGGACATGTGTCGGTGGACAGGGTGCACGGGCGGTGCATCCCCTCTACAGCGTCGGTTTGATGGTTGAGCCACAGAAAAACCCTCGGTGGACGGTTTCCTAGGTTTGGGCCACAAAACCTGGTTACTGCGGGTTTGCCGAGTTTGGGCCACAAAACTCGGGCTGAGGACGGTTTCCAGGTTTGGGCCTCAAAACCTGGGCGCTGGCAGGTTTCTGAGTTTGAGCCACAAAACTCAGGCGATGGAGCGCTTTCAGGCGTCGCCGTGCACTTCTCATCGTCAGGCGGTCAAGCGCATTATGATGTACCTATGTTTCACACCTGAGTTTGGGATTTGGTATTCTGCTTCTTCCACCCTCTCCCTTTCCGGTTACTCGGATGCAGATTTTGCTGGTTGCCGACTTGAGCGCAAGTCCACTTCTGGAACTTGTCAGTTTTTGGGTTCTTCTCTTGTATCTTGGTCTTCTCGCAAGCTGTCTAGCATCGCATAGTCTACCACAGAGGCTGAATATGTTGTTGCGGCTAGTTGTTGTTCCCAGTTGTTGTGGATGATAGCCACTTTGCGTGATTTTGGTCTGAGCTTTTCTCGAGTTCCATTGCTTTGTGACAGCATGAGTGCGATTAGTGTTGCTAAGAACCCCGTGTTGCATTCTAAGACCAAACACATTGATGTGCGCTTTGATTTCTTGCGAGACCACTATGAGAAGGGTGATATCGACCTTCACCATGTCGATACTCATCTTCAGTTGGCAGATATTTTCACCAAGCCATTGGACCAATCAACCTTTGCTACGTTGAGAGGTGAGCTTGGTGTGTGTTTCCCCTTTTAGTTTGGGGAAACATTTTGGTTATTGTATCATAAACTGACTTCTTTTATTTTGTTCTTGTTTGGTTTTTGCATTTCATCATTTTTGCATCTTTATCTTTTCGAGCTTCATGTCTATAATCTGTAGAATGAATCTATGCTCTGATTAGTGTATGCTCCAATGATATATGATGTACCTTAGGCTCTTTTTGATCACTGATACATGTTGTGAGTTGAGCTACTTTTTAGAACTATGAATATGCTTAATTCAACATAAAATTTGAAACATGTTCACCATTGAGATTGGCAACTAGCATGTGTAGAATATGTTGAAGTTACTTGTGCTTTTCATATATGCTAGGTTGCTATGTCTCTAGTTCTGAGTCTCTCACTTGCTTGGTATGTTCATTTTCTGTTAAAATTTAAACCAAGTTTAAGTGAATTGAAAAGATTGAGATGGGATCCCTTGACAGCACATCACGGTATCGAGACTGTTTCTCATTGCACATTGAATCAAACTTGAGCCGTGTAGTGTAAGACCGAAACCGCTGCTTCAAGCTTCTGATTGCTTATGCATAGGCTTAGCTCGGTTGAAAAGTTAGTCAATGTCAAGTTTTCAACCTCTCGCAATCACATGCTGAAAATTCAAACTTGTGTAATCACTGCTGCAACTCCGATAAAATTTTGAAAACACAAGTGTATGTTTCATTCTATAGCATGATGATTGAACTTTGCTAGGGGTAGTTCACCTTGTATACATGTTTAACACTTGTGTAACTTCCTGTTTATACATGTTTGGTGCTATTTTGATGGTGAAACCCTTTCTGATGGCTTAAAACTGCTCACCTTGCTCATATGTTCATATTTCGTATTTTGTGATCAGTTTGAGCCTTTGCTAGCATTTATGCTTGTTGTTGAGTCATTGGATCAGCACTCTTTAGAGCATCTATTCTTTCTATCGACTATATACCTGAAGCTGCTAACCTACATTTGTGACTCATATGCATTTTGCCTTGTTGTGTGCATTTTCAACTAAGGGGGAGAAATTTGACAAATCATGTCCCTAGTTGTGTGCACTATTGAAGGGGGAGCTTGCTCACTTGTTTTATTTGACAAGTTTTGTTGGTCAATTGGCTCGGAGCGTTTTTCAATTGGTTTGGAGCGGTTTTGCTAGTTGTGTTGAGTCTTTGCCTCTTTCTGGAGGTACTAGCTTGTCTTTGTCTTCCTTGCTACGAATTTCTCGCTAGCGGTGTTGAGCCCGTTCTGCCTCTTCTTGAGGGCTAGCTTTGCTTTGCTTGGTTGCGTCGAGCCGTTGCCCATGTCTTTGGGAACCAAGTTGTCTTGCTCACTCCATTCGACTTCTTTTGGCTTTGGTTGGCTTCTGGTCGATTGTTTGAGTTCGCTTCCTTCTTCTTTCTTTCTCTCTACTCCATATGATTTGTGTTGGTAGTTGACAATGCACTCATCAAGGGGGAGATTGCGGATACATGCCGGATCTTGAGATGATGAGTGATTGTCAACTGGTATGATGCGCATGTTCTTTGGCTTGTGTTGTGCAGGTGTCGAGGACAGAGACGGTGATCAAAGGCAAGGTGAACGTCAAGTAGAGACATGTCGTGCCGATGGACCCGGAGCGGTGAAGGGCAGACGTGAGGCTTGGACTAACGGACAGGTGGCCAGAGGATCGGTCGTGGTGGCTGACAGCCTGGGACAGCGACAAGTGAAGACTTGCGGGTGGATGGGTGCACGTGCGGTGCATCCCTCTACGGCGTCGGTTTGGTGGTTGAGCCACAGAAAAACCACCGAGTGGACGGTTTCCAGGTTTGGGCCTCAAAACCTGGGTGCGGCCGGTTTCTGAGTTTGGGCCACAAAACTCGGGCTGAGGACAGTTTCCAGGTTTGGGCCTCAAAACCTGGGCGCTGGCGGGTTTCTGAGTTTGGGCCACAAAACTCAGGCGATGGACGACACGTTTCCCAGTTTCGGCCTCAAAACCGGGGGATGGCCCAGGTTTCCCGGTTTCGGCCTCAAAACCGGGGGGAGGTCCGTGAAAATGACGAGCGGCGCAGTGGCGGCACGTGGCGGCATCCGGTGAGGTCGCGTCGAGGCGAAGCTACCTGATGTGTGGGCGTGGCCGTCGGATCAACATCAACCTCGAGTGGGTCAGGAATACCCTTAGGGGTTAGCCTGATCGCTCATTAGCTATAAGGGTAGAAGGGGAATAATTGTATTAGGATATATAAGGAGAGGCCACCCCTCCCTCCAGACTATCTCAGCCATTTGCTACTTCCACTTAGGGTTTCCTGCTCTCCCACATCCCTGTTGTAGCTACTGATGTCCGCAGAGACGGAGAATCATACCTCTGTGTATTTGGATTTTGCGGAAACGGGACCGGATTCCCGTTGTCTCCTCGTGGGGACGAATATCTGCTGGAAATTGTGATTTTGATTCGTGTTTTGAACTTGTTCTTCGCGTTCTTCTTTTCTCCATGATTTTCTGGTGACTCGATCTCCCTACTCGCTGCATCTTTCTCGAATCCGTTTGAATCAACTTGTTCCTTGTTGTGCGGGGATCATCTCCACCGAAGGAATTCAACTCAAGCCTCATGATCAAGTGGATCAATCGGTTTTTCGTTTTGGATCGTTTTTCTCCTCGTTTGCCCTGAATTCTTCTGATTCACTGATTTGGAGTTAGGTTCGAGCCATGATCTCTTAGGAGTAGCTCACTAACATCCTTGGGACTTCTCATACCAAGTCTAAGCTTTAGAGCTTTTGATTCAGAGGAGATCGGGTTGAATCCGCGGAAAAACAACACAGTTTCGGGGGCATCGGACGCTGAGTTTGTCACATCGGACACTCAGGTGCCACATGTCAAAGAACAACGTGTTGAAAGGAGCATCAGACGCTCTGTTGACCATCGGACGCGTCCGGGGTCTAAGCATCGGACACTGAGCTTCCACTGTTGCAGCGTCCGATGACTATGTAGTAAGGTTCTAGAACAGCTAATTTTGCATCGGACGCGTCCGGCACTTTGTCACACCCAATTTTAAGAACAAAATTGAATGAAATAACTCATGTGTGCCCAGAGATCAATCACACACATAAGCCAACAAATTAAGGAGTACCAACACATATGTTTATTACATAACGAACAATATTCAAAGTCTTTACATAGCAGTGGATAAATAAGGTAACTCTCGCGGTAGCTCCATCACAGGGAAGATGACTGGTTGACAGCAAGACTAGAACTCTTCAGGGAAGTCATCATTACCATAGCAATCTGTTACGCATCCTGAATTTTTATCCAAGTAGAAAGAAATAAACAAGCATAAGTACATCTAGTACTTAACAAGCGTAACATGGGGTTCATGAGGCTCAAATAAAGCTGACACTGGTTTAACTGCGGTAGCTTTTAGTTGGCACAATTTTAGCATTAGTTAGCATCAAAGATAACCATCCCAATTAAACATGTGATCAATGTGAACATGAAATCATTGAACAAGATAATAATATCAAATTAAAACATTATTAAAGCAACAACTATACCATAAGAATTCCAGGTCGCTCGTAACCGTGAGCACGACTGATATATCAGTTTTTACACTCTGCAGAGGTTGTACACTTTACCCGATGAGTCGTGATATCCAGATGCCCGGGTTAATTACTCCCATAACACTTCCGAGGTGAGCGGGCAGGATATACTGCGAAGCCTTTCAAAGGTTCGTCTAACAAGTTAGGGCCGCTAGGTCTTAAGGCAAGGGGAAGAAGGGTCTCTCAACCTTGCGGCACGCAGGCAAGGGGAAAGAAGCCGCCCTAAATCCAGCTCGTAAAGCGCCTTATGCGCCCTTTTGGGTAACCACTAACAAGCTAGAAAAGGTCCTTATACTGAGCTAAGGTCAGAGCCATATAACTCCCATGGTTGCACTGTAGTCCCGGGTGATCCCTTATAGCAGTTCCTAAACCATGTTGCTATAAAAGCCAATTTTTACCAAGTTGCATATATCATTAAATTCAGGTTCACATGATCAAAGTTTAAATTGAGCATTAGCATAGTTCTACCCAATGCACACCGAGTATAACAAGGCACAAGATCAACACCTAGGATAGATCTAAATAGGCATCAAGGTAGACACATGCATATGATGATTATAGTGACTTCATGGTTATTAGGACATCAAGGAGGATCCCATGCTATACTTGCCTGACTCAGTGAACTCTTGATGCTCCTGGTTGTCGAAGAAGGGCTCCTGGTCACCGGCGTATGTCTCACCGTCTATACTCGATTACCACATCATCACACAAACATCTGGACATAAATCATGCAAAGCAAACAAGCTATAATTAGAACATTACACCAACAGCAAGAAAATAATATAAAACTTTTGAAAACAGAAACTACGACCTACCACGATCACATAAACGCGAAGATCACGAAGAACGGAATTATAACAGAAAAGTTATGAGCTAAACTAGTTACAAAACCTTAATTAGTAGATTAAACCTAACTCAAATTTTAATTACAGAAAATAGTATATATTTTCATACAGACAGATAGATCTTTTCAAAACGAAACTAACGCAACTTGAACGGACCAAAACGGACTAAAAATGTAGAAGTTATAAGCATTTTAATCTGGTGGCAAAACTGTAAATAAACTGAAATTGAATTTGAATTTAAATTGATTTAAATCGAATTTCAGAATCGACTGAACTGCGCCTCAAAAAGGAAGAAACGCAGGGACTTAAACGAAAGATCCCGCAGACACAGTGAACAGCGCCTTCAGGACCGCGGGTTTAGGCTTAAAAACTCGGGGGACTCTTTAGCAAGATTTACACCGAAGGGGTATCGGCGGATTCTGAGCGTCCGATCTGAGATGGACGGCTCAGATTAAATGGAGGGAGAAGGGCGGCGCTTTTAAGGCGGCGTGGAGGAGGAGGACGCTTCACGGCGGCGCCATGGCCGGAGCGCGGCGGCGCTAGCTCGGGATCGAGCTACAGAGCGTTAGAGACCTTGGGAGCGGGTTCAAACGAACGAGGGGATCAAGGGGATCTCACCAGAGGAGACGACGACGTCTGCGACGGCTCGGAGACGGCTAATCGCTCGGCGAGGCGGAGTGCTCCCTTCTACAAACCACGGCGAGGGATTAAGGCACCGAGAAAAGAGAGAAAAAGGAGGAAAACGCATCAACGGGCTCTGGAGAACCTCGCGGAACTCGGAGGGCACCCTGGAACGACGGCGAATCGACGAGCAACAAACTTGACGGCGGCGGACGACTTGCAGCTTGCGGAACTTGTCGCGGGAGCAATTTAGGGCACGAGAACGTGAGCTATTTGCGTGGGAAGAGGCGGCGGGCGTTCGGGGGTTTTGTGGAGGGCTCCAGATTAGATAGGAATTGAGGAGGAGGCGGGGATTTGCTGGATTCGGAGCTCGGGTTGGATTCCTGGTCGAATACGGGATGGGGAAACACGCTGACAGGCGGGCCATCGGCGTCAGCGAGGGAGAAAAGAGAGGGCGCGGGAGCGGCGTGGCTGTCGAGCGGGACCGCGCGGTCAGTGAGAGAGGGAGCGCGGGCGCTCACGGCTGCAAGGGGGAAGGCAGGCCGCTGAGCTGGGCCGGGCGGTCGGCCCACGCGCCAAAGGAAGGGGGGAAGAGAGCAGGCCGACGGGGAGAACTCGGGCCAGCCGGCTGCTCCGGGCCAAAACCCAAGCAAGAGAGGGAGGGAGGAAGAAATGATTTTCCATTTTCAGAAACAAGTTTTCAAAAGCAAAATTTGAAATCCATTTGAATTCAAACAAGTTTTGAGCGAAACCACACATCACAGAATAAAATATGCACCAGCATGTATGCATCATCATGGTCTTTGGCCTAGGATTTATTTTAGCTTTTGAAAATAATTTATTCTCTAGGTTTTATGCAACACATAAAATGCAATAATTAAATCATATTGCCTATTTCAAATTGATGCAATTTTTGGGATGTTACAAATCTACCCCCCTTAAAGAATCTCGTCCTCGAGATTCCAGCGGTGCTTACTCAAACAACTGCGGGTAAGACTTTCTCAGATCCTCTTCTCTTTCCCAAGTTGCCTCTACTTCCGAGTACCGATTCCACTGAACCTTGCACATCTTTATCACTCTGCTCCTCGTAACTCTTTCAGTTGTCTCTAGAATCTTTGTCGGATACTCATCATAAGTCGGATCTTCCTTAACTGAGAGCTCTTCCAACGGTATCTACTCCTCGGGCACTCGTAGGCACTTCCTCAACTAAGAGACATGAAACACATCGTGCACTCCTGACAAGCTTTCAGGCAACTCTAACTGATATGCCACTTCACCACGTCTTTCAAGAATCTTGAACGGTCCAATATACCTTGGTGCTAACTTTCCTTTCTTATTGAACCTTTTTACACCTCTCATCGGCGACACTTTCAAGTAGACATAATCACCCACTGCAAAAGATAGATCTCGACGACGGTTGTTTGCATAACTTTTCTGTCAGGACTGAGCGGCTCTCAGGTTATCTCTGACTATTCTGACATGTTCCTCTGCATTCCTCAACACATCAGGTCCAAACACTTGACTTTCACCTGTCTGATCCCAGAACAGCGGTGTTCTACACTGTCTCCCATATAAAGCTTCAAACGGTGCCATCTTGAGACTCTCTTGATAGCTGTTGTTGTATGAGAACTCTACATAACACAAATTCTTGTCCCAACTGGTGCCATACTGTAATGCACAAGCTCTCACCATGTCCTCTAGAATCTGATTTGTTCTTTCCGTCTGTCCATCAATCTGTGGATGATAAGCAGTACTGAAGTTCAACCTTGTACCCCAAGATTCATGTATACCTTTCCAGAAGTGTGATGTAAACTGTGAACCTCTATCAGACACGATCTTCCTTGGAACTCCATGTAGACAAACAATTCTTTCCATATATAATTGTGCTAATCTTGCCCCATTGTAGGTAGTTTTGACAGGTATAAAGTGAGCAACTTTGGTCAATCGATCAACTATTACCCATATGGAGTCATAGCCTCTCTGAGTACGAGGAAAACCAACTATAAAGTCCATACCGACTTCTTCCCACTTCCATTCAGGTATCTTCATCGGTTGCAACAAACCAGCGGGTCTCTAATGTTGTGCCTTCACTCTCTGACAGGTATCACATAGAGCTACATGCTCGGCTACATCTCGCTTCAGACCATCCCACCAATACTTTTTCTTCAGATCAAGGTACATCTTAGTACTTCCAGGATGAATGGAGTAAGCTGACTCATGCACTTCTCGCAATATAGTCTCACGTAACTCCTTGATTTCAGGCACACATAACCTATTTCCATGCCACAACATACCATCATCATCTAACCGGAAACATGATGCTTTGCCAAGAACAATATTATCTGCTATTTGTTTCAACTTCTCATCTGCCATCTGACCCTTACGTATCTCTTGCATCAACACTGGTTCAAGTACCAATTCCATACTGTTGGTCACAACTCCCAGATTTAGATGTGCAAATTCAGCACACAACTCTTCCGGCATAGAAGCAATTCGGATCTCATTGGCATAGCTCTTTCTACTCAAGGCATCTGCTACAACATTAGCCTTTCCGGGATGGTAGTGTATCTCCATATCATAGTCCTTAATCAATTCTAACCATTTGCGCTGTCTCAAGTTCAGATCAGACTGAGTGAAAATGTACTTTAAGCTCTTATGATCGGTATAGATGTCTGTCTTGTGACCCACTAGATAGTGTCTCCAGATTTTCAATGCATGGACAACCGCTGCCAACTCTAGATCATGTGTGGGATAGTTCAACTCATGTTTCCTCAACTGCCTCAATGCATATGCCACGACTCTGCCTTCTTGCATAAGAACACAGCCCAAACCTTGACGAGATGCATCACAGTAAATAGAGAAATCCTTTCTCAGATCTAGAAGTATCAACACTGGAGCTGTAGTCAGACGTTTCTTCAATTCCTCAAAGTTAGCCTAACATTTATTAGACCAGACAAACTTAGCATTCTTCTCTAGCAGAGCTATCATTGGCTTAGCAAGCTTGGAGAAACCTTCAATGAACCTTCTATAGTATCCAGCCAATCCGAGGAAACTACGGATCTCGGTCACATCTGTTGGTGGTTTCCAGTTCAACACATCTTCAACCTTGCTTGGATCTACTGAGATACCTTCATTAGAGACAACATGTCCAAGGAAAGAAACTTCCTTCAACCAAAACTCACACTTCCTGTGCTTGGCATACAACTTGTGCTCTCTATGTTTCTGTAGTACTAGCCTCAAATGTTCAACATGATCTTCCTTGTTCTTAGAGTATACCAGAATGTCATCAATAAACACAACAACAAACTTGTCGAGATACTCCATGAACACCTTGTTCATCATATACATAAAGTAGGCAGGTGCATTGGTCAATCCAAATGACATGGCTGTATACTCATACAACCCATACCTGGTAGTAAAAGCTGTCTTTGGAATATCAGATGCCCGAATCTTCAACTGATGATAACCAGAACGCAGATCAATCTTAGAGAACACACATGCACCTTTGAGCTGATCGAACAAATCATCAATTCTTGGCAACGGGTACTTGTTCTTGATAGTAACTTCATTAAGCGATCTATAGTCAACACACATCCGTTGACCACCATCCTTCTTGTCAACAAAGATAACAGGAGCTCCCCAAGGTGATGAACTAGGACGAATAAACCCTTTTTCTTGTAACTCTCTAATTTGTTTCTTAAGTTCTTCTAGTTCAGGTACTCCCATTCTATATGGTCTTTTAGCTGTGGGTGCAGTTCCAGGTAAAAGCTCAATAATAAATTCAATGTCTTGATCAGGTGGCATACCTGGTAAGTCATCGGGGAACACATCTGGGAACTCATCCACCACTAGATCTTCCGGGAAAACCTCTTCATTCATCTGGTTCACGGTTGCGGTTGGTGTTGGTTGTAGCACTACATTCACACTGATTCTGTCTCCCTTAGCTGTGGTAACTGGCACAACCTTCCCTTGACACTGAATCTCTGTCTTGGTTTTCATCATCCAATCCATACCCAGTATCAAATCAATACCAGCTGTCCTCAGCACAATTGGGGATACTGAAAAATCTACCCCCCCTAAGAACACATCTAGCGGCATACACTGAAGCGTAGCTTGCAATCCTCCACCCGGTGAGGTAACCATAATAGGGGTTTTCATGAGACTAACAGGTAGATTAAGCATTCTGACAAATGTATGTGATATGAAAGTATACGATGCACCAGAATCGAAAAGAACTGTAGCGGGGATGGAACTGATGTTGAACGTACCAAACATGATTTCTGGCGCTTCCTACACGGTCTCTGCGGACACGTGATTCACCTTGCCCGTATTAGGGGGTGCTTGCTGCCTTACTTTCTGCCCATTATTCTGAGGTGGGAGCTGATCTTGCCTCTTCGGACAGCGGTTGGCAAAGTGACCTGGATCGCCACAACGGTAACAGGCATTGGGTGCTCCATTCTTGGAGGGGGTGTTGGGTGCACTACTCTTCATGGGAGCATTGTTGGGGGTGCCTTGGCGCTGGGCCTGATTATTGTTCTGCTGCTGTTGCGGGTATGAAGGACGTTGTTGTCCCTGGTTGCGGTTCCACTAAGTAGTAGGTCCCTGGTACCTCTGTTGGTTGCCTGGTGCGAAGTTAGGACGAGGGCGGTTGTTGCTACCAGACGACTAACCTTGGAGCTTCCTCTTTCTAGCCTCCATCTCCTTGCGCTTATTGTCAACCACTATAGCACGGTTGACTAGAGTCTGGTAGCTGGCGAACTCATTGGACATCAACTGAAGTGCCAGTCCATCATTCAGACCCTTGAGGAAGCGACGCTGCTTGTCGGCATCCTGAGCAATATCAGCGGGAGCATAGCGTCACAACTGAGCAAACTTGTCACGGTACTCAGCAACGGTCATGGCTCCATGGCGCAGAGACCTGAATTCCTCCTGCTTCAACTCAATCAAGCCAGCGGGGATGTGGTATGCTTTGAAGTTGCTCTTGAACTCCTCAAATGTGACAGCTGGGGCATTGTTGGCGCGATCGAACTGAAACGATTCCCACCAATCTAGAGCAGCTCCTTGCAACTGACCAGAAGCATAGAACACCTTTTCCTGGTCATTGCACTGTGCGATGGTGAGCTGGCGTTCAACAGCACGAAGCCAGTCATCAGCCTCCAGGGGATCAGCGGCATGAGAGAACACTGGCGGGTGACCCTTCAGAAACTCACCCCTCTTGTCCCTCACTTGCATCGGTGGTGCCCCTCCAACTGGCTGGGTGTGCAGATGTTGCATCATGGTCTGCATGAATTGGGCCTGGATGCCCATCAGTTGTTAAATGTCCACTGGTGGTGGTGGTGGTGGTGGGTTTACAGGGGCTCCACGACCACGGCCACGTCCACGTCCCTCAACTCCACCTCCTCTGGCAGCCATCTGTGTTCCAACAAGGTCAACGGTTAGCGAACTTTTGAAGAAAAGATCACTTACACGAGAAGAACAGGAGATCTGAAAATTTTCTGGGCGAGATTCAGTAACAGTAGTACAGAAAAACAGTCATAACTCGAGTTCCAAAACTCCAAACAGGGCGTCCATACACGGTTGGAAAGATGATGAAATTATCTACAACTTTATTTAAGTGACTTTCCCAGATTCTGTCGTTAAATTAGTCAAAAACAGAGAACAAACAGATCTGTCCAGAGTTCAAAACTGCGCAGAAACTCTAACTTGGAAACAGTCATATCTCACAAACATAATAGCTATTGAGGTGATTTCAGAGGCATTGGTTAGATATTGAAGTCTATTTTCCACCATAAAATTTTCAGCCATGTGGCACGAACAGAACTGGAGATATAACCAAAAGATCACAGGTTGCTCAAGAAAACAGCATAGGACAAGATATAACTAACCCTCTTATTATTCATAAACGTTATGCATAACTATGAGATTGTAGACCAAGCCTACAATATCTCAACACACATTACAAGAACCAAATCACACATAAGCATAATAATAGTTCCTCACACATAAAGAAGCACACTAGCACAAATTTAACTAGACTCGACAAAACGCTTGCTACTATCGTTTTATACTTAAAGGGTGACCTATGCCTATTTATAGAGCGGTTCACGAAGCCTCTTATACATGGGAGCAAGGTCAAGTTGCTCCCGGAGCTCATCTATGGTGTTTAGCACCTCTTGAGGTTCCCTTGGGATATCACCATCTTCTCCAAGTCCGCGTTAGACCTTTCCCTATCAAGGAGAAAGTCTCGTGTAGCCTTCACGGTTGGAGTTGGATGTGGGTCTTCTACCATAACCTCCTTCATGTCATTGTTTCAGTAGGGCAGGTAGCGATATGCATCATCCCTCATGTCTTCAATGCGACGACCCCGGAACGCTTTGTAAGCTTCAACCGCCACGGCTTCCAAGGCTGACGCTAGGGTGGTCCGACGAGCCTTGTGGGCTATCACCATCTCATGCAGGTGTAGGCCACTCTCTTGTTCTCGGACGGCGACAGTCATCCTTGCCTTCTAGTAGGTCTTCTCCAGGGGATGCCTGTACCTCCAGTGGGTGTATTGCACGATGATGTTCAGGTCAGGGTAGTAGGACACAAGAAGCCATCAGCCGAGATGTGTGGGACACTGGGCAGCTGGGGGCGCTCCGACGAGATACCCGGAGTCCACATCCCATCTATCGCAGGTTCTTCATCGTCTTCAAACCAAGCAACTTCAGGGGGCACTGGCAAGGGAGGAATGGTGCTGAGGAGAAGGTGATTGTTGAGATGGAGCTGCTGAGTTGGTTATCTGTGGACGGGCTGGTGGTGCTTGATAATGGAGCGATTGTGGCACTACTGGGGGGATTGCTTGTAGTGGCGGTGCCGGTTCTTGTGCTCCAGATTTGAGGTGCCTGATCTTTGCAGTGCTGGC
Source organism: Coix lacryma-jobi var. lacryma-jobi (assembly GCA_009763385.1). NCBI lineage: Eukaryota > Viridiplantae > Streptophyta > Magnoliopsida > Poales > Poaceae > Coix > Coix lacryma-jobi. The sequence goes on along the minus strand of CM019825.1, from coordinate 116,008,308 downwards.
TCTTGCGGTGCTGCTTGAAGGGTCGAGATGGCGGACTAGAGGGGGGGTGAATAGTCTTTCTAAAAACTTAAACTTAATTGCAGCGAATGGCTAACCGAAACAAATGCGGAATTAAATCTATCGGTCTAGCCAAGACTACACCCTCTACTTATACTCTATGACACCTTATAAAAGATCCTAAACAAAGCAAATAAGGTGTCGGGCTAGCTAGAGCTCACCTAAACAATTCTAGCTTGCAAGGTTACACAAACCTAAGCAACTAGTACTCAATCACCGGGGAGCTCCTACACATGCCACTAAGCAAAAAGCACAAAGCCTAAGCTCACTAGCAATGCTCAATAACAAGGCTACACAAGCCAAATTAGAGAGCTCAACTTAGCTACACAAACTAAGCAATGTGACTAGCAAGACTACAAGTCAACTAGTCACTCATGGGATCAACTTCTATGCTACACAAGCAAGGAAGGTAACTAGCAAGCTACACAAGCCAACTAATCATAAGAGCAACTAGCACATGTATATGAACAAGTAAATACAAGCTAGTGAAAAGAGTTTGCAAACCACCGAGAAGATGAACACGAAGTTGACACGGTGATTTTTCTCCCGAGGTTCACTTGGTTGCCACCAAGCTAGTCCCCGTTGTGTCGACCACACACTTTGGTAGTTCGGCGGCTAATAGGCACCACACCTAGCTCGACACTCGAGCGCCGCAAGAACTCACCCACAAGTGAGGGTAACTCAATGACACGCGCAATCCACTAGAGTTGCTCTTCGCGATCCCCGCGGGGCGAGCACAATGCCCCTCACAATCCTTCTCCGGAGCCACGCACAATCTTCACGCGGGCTTCACGACGGAGACTCGATCACCAAGCCGTCTAGGAGGTGGCAACCTCCAAGAGTAATAAGCACCACCGGCTTGCAACTCGAACACCTAGTGCCACTCGATGCTATCTCTCAAAGCAACGCACTAGAATCGCTCACTCGCAATAGATTCGCGCACTAGCAAGCACAAGCGAGTTAGAGGGCTCCCAGGCACATCCACACAAGCCACCAAGGCTTTGGAGTGCTCCAACCACGGCCAAAGCCGGCCTCAACGACTATATATAGCCTCAACGGCCAACTAGCCGTTATCCCCTTCACTGGGCATTCTGCGCTCCGGTCGGTAGTACCGACCCCTCCTGGGCGGTACTACCGGCTTAGTCAAACTAGCCGTTACCTCACATCGCGCAGATTTAGGCAACCACCGACCCCTGGTCGGTTCCTCCGAGGTCGGTAGTACCGAGGTCATGGCGGTACTACCGCCAGGCCAAATCGCCGCGACCAGAGAGCTCTGCGAAAAAAACAAGCCACTACCGACCTTGCGTCGGTACCACGTGGGCGGTAGTACCGAGGTGTGGTAATGGCGGTACTACCGGCAAGCCATTTCAGAAACTACAGAGAGCCTCGCGAAAACTCTCAGGGCCACGGTACCACCGACCATCCGGTCGGTACCACCGCCGGCGGTAGTACCGAGGTAATAGCGGTACCACCGCCAGGCCAAAAACGCCATTACAGAGAGGTGCACGCAGCACTATGGGCGGTACCACCCGACAAACCCAGGGTCGGTACCACCGACACAATACACGAAAACTGCATTTTCTCTCTGTTTTGATCAAACAACTCCAACAACTCCTCCTTTGCAAAATGTGCTAAACACCAACAAGTGTACAACATCATGTGCAAGTGGTGTCATTTTCACAATCATTTTCAAGGATTTTCTCTTTCACTCATATCGCCACTCGATACTTAGTAACATCGCAGTTAGATCGACCAAGTGGCCTAGATTACCGATATGCAAACAAGTCTTGCTCCTCATTAGTACGGCCATCTATCCTAAACCCCGGTCCATAATCTTCTTAACACACCTATGACCGGGGAAATTGAAATGCCTACAATATACCTTTTGCCTTGCGCATTTCCATTCATCATCTCTTTTGTTTGACGCAACACATGCACCCAACCTTCGTTCAAATGTATGATCACTCATATCATCACATGGCCTCCATGGTCCTCGATCTTGACATCAATGTGCTCTCACCATCGCTTCGTGGCCTTCGGCGCCAGATCTTGCCTTAAGCCTCCCACACTCGTACCCAACGGGCTTCAAAGCCCCAGCTTGCCCTTCACCTTCGCAAAAACCGGTCCATCAAGCCAAGTTTGCCTTGATCTTCTCCATCTGCCATATGACCACATGTCCATGTCACATATGCAATACAGAGCTTCTTCATCACTGTTGAGCTCTGCACATCTTCCAAGCCACTTACCTCTATGGCATATGTGTCACACATGATCACCTATGGCATAAATCAACCTGTGTATTTATCTCCAAACACATATTAGTCCACCAAGGTTGCACTCAATTACCAAAACCAAACGAGGACCTTCAATCTCCCCCTTTTTGGTAATTGATGACAACTCTACAAAGATATGGAAATTAAGCTCTTTGGATTCTATGTTACTTATCCAACGTTAAGACCATATAAGAGAATTTGGATAAGCACCATACAACCCGACTTTGTAGTGTTAACTCCCCCTACATGTGTGCTCAAATGGTTTGGTTTCAAGCTTGCACACATGCATAAATATGAAATTTGTGGGAGTGTTAGCACTACTAAGTGATGCTAAGGTATACATGATGAAATTTTACCTTTGAAGCGTGCATACCACATTTTGATTCATCCTTAGCATCGAAGAGTAGCTAGACATCATAAAAACTAGAAACCCCGTGAGATCAACATTAATAGCAAGGGTCTAGTTTTGCATTAAAAGCACAAGTCTAGCTATTAACCTATGCATGCTAGTTATCAATTCATCAATTAAATCCTATAACTAGCATACACACACAAGCATGCATATAAAATTTTAAAACTTATGCAATGCAAGCAAGCACATGATTATGCACATATCAAATGCAACAACCAAGTTCATGAGCTTGCTCCCCCCTACTTGTGTGCTCTCATTGTCCCAAGAATTTTGATCCTTCAATCTTGCTCCCTCTTGATCCATGTCCATCTTCTTTTCTCCCTCTTTGTCCTTGACATATCATAATTGACATATCTTTTCCATAACTTCTCCCCCTTTGTCATCAATGACCATAAAAGGTATGCTCTTTCTCACAAAGGGTGACACTAGGGGTAGATGGTTGACACTTTAGGCTTCATTTTTGATGGACACTACTATATGTGTTGGAATGAAACCCACTTGAAGGATCTTTGACCTTGATACCACTAGGTGGGGCACCTCCCTTATGTCATAGCATGGGTCATCCAATGATAAACTTGAGCTCTTGTTGGAGAGGGATGCTTTGCTTGATTTGATCACTTATAGTTGAGGATCACTTGAAGTCTTGTAGGATACCACTTGAATGAAAGTTTAAACTTGATATCCATTTTGCATTATTGTCTTCTTCTTGAACTCTTGTCGTCTTCATGAGCTTCTCATTTGTGACTTGAACTAGGCAATATTGCATAAGATATCTAACTCGGTTTGCTCTAGAGTAAGCTTCTTCACACATCTTTCAATGGTTATCTTACTCATGTTGAATTAGACACTTGAATGTTCATCTTCTAGATCAAGTACTTGGGTTCACTAGCTCATGAACAAATTCACATACTATCCACTAGATCATATAGTCAATCAAGCAATAGTGGTAGGCTATGAATTTAAACTTTTCAATTGTTATGCATGATCCTATTGAGCATGTACTATATGCACTAACCGCATACTAGTAAGGGATGAATATGATCATGCACATTACAATGATACCTTTGCTATCTTGGAGTAGAGGATAGTCATTTTGATTCCAATTAAGCTCCAAATAGCAATGTGAAGTCCATGGTGAAGACCAATAGATACCAATTGATTAGAACAAATCTTCACACATATGATCAAGTGCACTATCTTGTTGTGGTTGGCTTGCTTCTTCATTTGAACATAGCTTGCATATGAATACCACTTGAATTGTCATGATTTGCTTTCTATCTTGGGTGTTGCTTGCTTTCTTCTTGATCAATCTCTTGATTTCTCCAACCAAGCATCTCCAATGATACTCTAGATCACCACTTCCATGTTAGCCTTCCAAGCATCATGCTCGGTTAACCTACAAAAGGCGGCAAGCCCCTACAAAAGGGAGAAGTGGATCTTTCTCCAAAGAATCATCCTTGATACTTACTTGAATTGACTTTGCTTGATTGATCCATTTGAACTCTATTGAAATGTGACTTTGAATTCCTCTTTGAGTCCTTTTCTTTCTTCCAAATGATCTTCAATTTGATACTAGAGCTTGATCTTTATCTTCATCTTGATGTGGTTTTGATCTTCAATTTGAGTACCAAATGTGTGCCAAATACACTTCTTAATCAAATGAACTTGTACTCATCTTTGTCATGCTTCTAGCTCATTTCAAAACCAAACATAGGTCCCTCAACCACTTTATAAACATGATTCCAACTTGAGGGCCTTTCAATCAAAGTGACTCTAGATTAATCCAATAATTGTCACTTTTCTGGCAGATTCTGTCCTTCTCAAGGAAACATACATATCTCCCAAAATATAAGTCTAATGACTATGAAATTTGGTGGAGATGTGCCTCTCTAAGTGTTCTAGCAGCCATAAAAATTTGAGCTTCATTGGCTTTCTAGATTGCTACCAGATTTCAATTCTTTCCATAGTACTACATGCTGAAAACTGCTGCACAATAGTTGACAAGATCTACTCCAAAACCAAGTACATCTTATCCAATAATCATGAATTTTGCACAGCGACTAATATCACAAGTGTAGAGCATGTGTACCAAATTTCAAGCCAATCCAATAAGATTTGATCACTTAAACAGGGCTATCTTCTCAGCTCACTTAGATTTCAGATTTTTGACAACTTTGAGCAATTGAGCTATACTCTACCAATATGAATCAAACTTGAGCTAACATGTTTGAATACTCTCACAAGACATATATCCATTCAAATCACTTACTAAAAGAAGTCTCATGAACATATCCATTCAAACTAACTCAATTTTGATCACTAAGCAATTTATCCATTCAATCATCTTATAGCAAGCAACATATGCATATATATCCGATTCGATCATCTCATATGCATCTAAAATAACATGATCAACTAGAGATATACCTTAGTAGCTCATGATCATCCAAATAGCAAGCTTCTACTCAATTAGATTGCAAGCCTTCAAATAATTCCAATCAAACATCACAACTTGATCTTTTGCACTTGTATGTTTTGCACTTGGACTTCACTTCTTTTGTCTTGGCATTGGGTTTGGATAGCACTAGGCTTCATTACTTGAATCAATCACATGATGAATAATATGAAATCAATTGAGTCAAGCCTCCAATGCCATGGTACCTACACACATTCATCCACTTTTTGATGGTACCCAAACTAGTTTGGGTCCTCTCAAGTTAGGAGCAACATACTTAGGCATAGCCTTAGTATGAGTAGCGGGATGAGTTGCAATAGTAGCCTTAGAGGTACCATTTTCATCCTTCCTAAGCATAGAATCATTAATAATTGAAATAGGCTTAGGGGTCATACCTAGGGGACATGAATGAGCCATGTGTCCCCTTTCCCGGCATGAGTAGCAACTTCTCTTTGATTGAGCCTTCTTTTCTTTGCCCATTTGTTGCTTCTCATTGCCTTGCCTCTCATGAGTTGCTTGAGCCTTCTTCTCAAGCTTGTTAGGACACTTCGAGGCAAAGTGTCCCATATCACCACACTTGTAGCACTTGATGTGAGCCAAATCTTTCTTCTCATCTTGATTCTTGCTCACCATCTTGGCATCTTGGATATGAGTTGGATGCCTTGCTCTTCCGCCCCTTCTTGTTTTCTTCTTCATCATCAAGTCACCATCATGATGGTTGTTCTTGATTTGAACTTGGGGCTTCTTCTTGTTGGGGCAAGCTTTTGCAAGATGTCCCATCTCATGGCATTGATAGCACATGAAATGAGATAGCTTCTTTTCTTCTTGCTTCCTCATTTTCTTGCCCTTGGCATTGCTTTTGTTGAAGCCAATGCCACTCTTGTCACCATAGCTTCTTTGATTCTTCATCATGTGCTCATGGGTGACCTTTGATTTACACCACCTCTCTAACTTGTTGCTCAAGTTCTTCACTTCACTTTTGAGCTCATTGTTCTCCTTCAAAAGGTTAGTCTCACAAGACATAGAAGTAGAACAAGCATCTAATTGTGAGGAACATGGCATAGATATTAAATCATTGCAAGAGGTGGATACATTCTTTTTGCCTACATCACAAGGGTTAGCACAAATATGTGATTGATCAAATGACCCATGTGATGAGCTCTCACTAGTTTTAATTTGTTCATTAGAAAGTTTACTAGTGAGAAAAGCATGGTCTTGCACCAAGTTATCATGAGCAACACATAGTTCCTCATGAGTCAATTTAAGCTCCTCATGTGAACAACTACTAACATAAAGTAGATGCTTTGTTTGTTCACATGTGTTCTTTAGAAATGAGTTTTCTTTTTCTAATTTTTCATTTTTAGCTAACTCATTTTCTAAGGCAATGGTCATGCTAGCAAGTCTACTAACAAGCTCATCATAGGAATCATGATTAATCATATTGCAATTTGATACCTTAGTGTCACCTTGTGACATGAAGCAATATGATGATGTTGGAGAGCTTGTAGTAGCATCATCATTGGAGCATGTACCATTATTACCATCAAGTGTGCTTGAGGTTGAATCATCACTTGCATCACTTGAGGCATCATCTTCCATCTTGTCAAGTGTGCTTGAAGTATCTTCATTGATTGCATCACTTGAACGTGAGGTGGAGCAATCTTCCATAATCACGGAGTTGTGGTCTTGCTCAACATCCTCATATGCCACCGGTTCATCCTCCTTTATGAACTTGCCATCATCAAACGTGGAGGGATCACCGAAGGTGGTCTTGATGGATTCCCACATCTCATGGGCGGTCCCTTTGGAGTTGATCTTATAAAACAACTCAAAACTCAATGCATCCATTAGATAACAATAAGCATTTGCATCAAGTTCAAAGAGATCCTTTTGAGCTTTGGTGAGATTTCTATGGTCCAAAACATGAGTGAGACCACTAGTGATAATCCACCAAAACTTTGGCCCCTTTGCACGAAAATGATCAAGCATATGGTGTTTCCATTGTGCAAAGTGTGTGCCATCAAAAATATGTGTATCACACACATCATCTAGCCCACTAGACGCCATCCTCTCGGGTCGGTGAAGACCACAAATGAGAGACCTTGCTCTGATACCAATTGAAGGGTCGAGATGGCGGACTAGAGGGGGGGTGAATAGTCTTTTCTAAAAACTTAAACTTAATTCCAGCGGAATGGCTAACCGAAACAAATGCGGAATTAAATCTATCGGTCTAGCCAAGACTACACCCCTCTACTTATACTCTATGACACCTTATAAAAGATCCTAAACAAAGCAAATAAGGTGTCGGGCTAGCTAGAGCTCACCTAAACAATTCTAGCTTGCAAGGTTACACAAACCTAAGCAACTAGTACTCAATCAACCGGGGAGCTCCTACACATGCCACTAAGCAAAAAGCACAAAGCCTAAGCTCACTAGCAATGCTCAATAACAAGGCTACACAAGCCAAATTAGAGAGCTCAACTTAGCTACACAAACTAAGCAATGTGACTAGCAAGACTACAAGTCAACTAGTCACTCATGGGATCAACTTCTATGCTACACAAGCAAGGAAGGTAACTAGCAAGCTACACAAGCCAACTAATCATAAGAGCAACTAGCACATGTATATGAACAAGTAAATACAAGCTAGTGAAAAGAGTTTGCAAACCACCGAGAAGATGAACACGAAGTTGACACGGTGATTTTTCTCCCGAGGTTCACTTGGTTGCCACCAAGCTAGTCCCCGTTGTGTCGACCACACACTTTGGTAGTTCGGCGGCTAATAGGCACCACACCTAGCTCGACACTCGAGCGCCGCAAGAACTCACCCACAAGTGAGGGTAACTCAATGACACGCGCAATCCACTAGAGTTGCTCTTCGCGATCCCCGCGGGGCGAGCACAATGCCCCTCACAATCCTTCTCCGGAGCCACGCACAATCTTCACGCGGGCTTCACGACAGAGACTCGATCACCAAGCCGTCTAGGAGGTGGCAACCTCCAAGAGTAATAAGCACCACCGGCTTGCAACTCGAACACCTAGTGCCACTCGATGCTATCTCTCAAAGCAACGCACTAGAATCGCTCACTCGCAATAGATTCGCGCACTAGCAAGCACAAGCGAGTTAGAGGGCTCCCAGGCACATCCACTCAAGCCACCAAGGCTTTGGAGTGCTCCAACCGACGGCCCAAAGCCGGCCTCAACGACTATATATAGCCTCAACGGCCAACTAGCCGTTATGCCCCTTCACTGGGCATTCTGCGCTCCGGTCGGTAGTACCGACCCCTCCTGGGCGGTACTACCGGCTTAGTCAAACTAGCCGTTACCTCACATCGCGCAGATTTAGGCAAACCACCGATCCCTGGTCGGTTCCTCCGAGGTCGGTAGTACCGAGGTCATGGCGGTACTACCGCCAGGCCAAAATCGCCGCGACCAGAGAGCTCTGCGAAAAACCAGCCACTACCGACCTTGCGTCGGTACCACCGTGGGCGGTAGTACCGAGGTAATGGCGGTACTACCGGCAAGCCATTTTCAGAAACTACAGAGAGCCTCGCGAAACTCCTCAGGGCCACGGTACCACCGACCATCCGGTCGGTACCACCGCCGGCGGTAGTACCGAGGTAATAGCGGTACCACCGCCAGGCCAAAAACGCCCCATTACAGAGAAGGCTGCACGCAGCACCTATGGGCGGTACCACCGACAACCCAGGGTCGGTACCACCGACAACACACAGAAAACTCCATTTTCTTCTCTGTTTTGATCCAAACCAACTCCAACAACTCCTCCTTTGCAAATGTGCTAACACCAACAAGTGTACAACATCATGTGCAAGTGTGTTAGCATTTTCACAATCATTTTCAAAGGATTTTCTCTTTCACTCATATCGCCACTCGATCTTAGTAACATCGCAAAGTTAGATCGCTCAAGTGGCACTAGATGACCGATATGCAAACAAGTTTGCTCCTCTTAATAGTACGGCCATCTATCCTAAACCCGGTCATAATCTTCTCTACACACCTATGACCGGTGAAATGAAATGCCCTACAAATATACCTTTGCCTTGCGCATTCCATTCCATCTCCTTTTGTGTTGATGCAACACATGCACCAACCTATCTTCAAATGATATGATCCACTTCATATCATCACATGGCCTCCATGGTCCATCGATCTTGACATCACTTGCTCTTCACCATCGCTTCGGTCCTTCGGCGCCAAGTCTTGCTTAAGCCTCCCGACACTCGGTACCAACGGCTTCAAAGCCCCAACTTGCCCTTCACCTTCGCAACCGGTCCATCAAGCCAAGTCTTGCCTTGATCTTCTCCATCTTAGCCATATGACCACATGTCATGTCACATATGCAATAAGCTCCTTCATCACATGTATGAGCCTTGCAACATCTTCCAAGCCACTTCACCTCTATGGCATATGTTGCTCACACATGATCACCTATGGACTAATCACCTGTGTAATTTACTTCAAACACATATTAGTCCACCTAAGTTGTCACTCAATTACCAAAACCAAACTAGGACCTTTCAGCTGCCTCTTGCTGTACTGGCTCCTGGGGTGCTTGCGGAATGGGGTTGCCTGCCCTCAGGCCTGACCTCATACGACCTCCGACAGTCTTGCGGGCGGTCCGACGAGCCATCTATGGAGTAGACCAAGAGACAGTTACAATAGAATCAATATATTTATATAATAGAGCAAGTAAAGAAGAGCATATAATTTGATAAATTAACAAGGTTAAGATATATAGCAAGAAAGAGAAGCAAAGACCACTAAAATGACCATGAACTAACTAGGCTTGTGTCCTACAGTTAACATAGCTTTGATACCAATTTGTCACACCCAATTTTAAGAACAAAATTGAATGCAATAACTCATGTGTGCTCAGAGATCAATCACACACATAAGCCAACAAATTAAGGAGTACCATCACATATGTTTATTACATAACGAACATTATTCAAAGTCTTTACATAGCATCGGATAAATAAGGTAAATCTCACGGTAGCTCCATCACAGGGAAGATGATTGGTTGACAGCAAGACTAGAACTCTTCAGGGAAGTCATCATTACCATAGCAATCTGTTACCCATCCGGGATTTTTATCCAAGTAGAAAGAAATAAACAAGCATAAGTACATCTCATACTTAACAAGCGTAACATGGGGTTCATGAGGCTCAAATAAAGCTGACACTGGTTTAACTGCGGTAGCTTTTAGTTGGCACAATTTTAGCATTAGATAGCATCAAAGATAACCATCCCAATTAAACATGTGATCAATGTGAACATGAAATCATTGAACAAGATAATAATATCAAATTAAAACATTATTAAAGCAACAACTATACCATAAGAATTCCAGGTCGCTCGTAACCGTGAGCACGACTGATATATCAGTTTTTACACTCTGCAGAGGTTGTACACTTTACCCGATGAGTCATGATATCCAGATGTCCGGGTTAATTACTCTCATAACACTTCCGAGGTGAGCGGGCAGGATATACTGCGAAGCCTTTCAAAGGTTCGTCTAACAAGTTAGGGCCGTTAGGTCTCAAGGCAAGGGGAAGAAGGGTCTCTCAACCTTGTGGCACGCAGGCAAGGGGAAAGAAGCCACCCTAAATAGCGGTTGTTGCTAGAAAAGGTCATCATACTGAGCTAAGGTCAGAGCCATATAACTGCCATGGTTGCACTGTAGTCCCGGGTGATCCCTTATAGCAGTTCCTAAACCATGTTGCTATAAAAGCCAATTTTTACCAAGTTGCATATATCATTAAATTCAGGTTCACATGATCAAAGTTTAAATTGAGCACTAGCATAGTTCTACCCAATGCACACCGAGTATAACAAGGCACAAGATCAACACCTAGGATAGATCTAAATAGGCATCAAGGTAGACACATGCATATGATGATTATAGTGACTTCATGGTTATTAGGACATCAAGGAGGATCTCATGCTATACTTGTCTGACTCAGTGAACTCTTGATGCTCCTGGTTGTCGAAGAAGGGCTCCTGGTCACCGGCGTATGTCTCACCGTCTATACTCGATTACGACATCATCACACAAACATCTGGACATCAAGCATGCAAAGCAAACAAGCTATAATTAGAACATTATACCAACAGCAAGAAAATAATATAAAAAGTTTGAAAACAGAAACTACGACCTACCACGATCACATAAACGTGAAGATCACGAAGAACGGAATTATAACGGAAAAGTTATGAGCTAAACTAGTTACAAAACCTTAATTAGTAGATTAAACCTAACTCAAATTTTAATTACAGAAAACAGTATATATTTTCATACAGACAGATAGATCTTTTCAAAATGAAACTAACGCAACTTGAACGGACCAAAACGGACTAAAAACGTACTCCCTCTATCCCAAATTATAAGGCATTCCAAGAATCTTGGAGAGTCAAAGTTTTTTAACTTTGACTAAAATTATAAAAAGAAACACAAAGATTTATAACATCAAATATGTATATTATAAAAATATAACTAATGAAGAATCTAATTGCACTTAGTTGGTATCATAAATATTATTATTTTATTATATAAATTTGGTCAAAGTTGAAAAACTTTGACTCTCCAAGATTCTTGGAATGTCTTATAATTTAGGATGGAGGGAGTAGAAGTTATAAGCATTTTAATCTAGTGGCAAAACTGTAAATAAACTGAAATTGAATTTGAATTTCAATTGATTTAAATCGAATTTCAGAATCGACTGGACTGCGGCTCAAAAAAGGAAGAAATGCAGGGACTTAAATGGAAGATCCCGCAGACACAGTGAACAGCGCCTTCAGGACCGCGGGTTTAGGCTTAAAAACTCAGGGGACTCTTTAGCAAGATTTACACCGAAGGGGTATCGGCGAATTCTGAGCGTCAGATCTGAGATGGACGGCTCAGATTAAACGGAGGGAGAAGGGCGGCGCTTTTAAGCCGGCGCGGAGGAGGGGGACGCTTCACGGCGGCGCCATGGCCGGAGCGCGGCGGCGCTAGCTCGGGATCGAGCTATAGAGCGTTAGAGACCTTGGGAGCGGGTTCAAACGGACGAGGGGATCAAGGGGATCTCACCAGAGGAGACGACGACGTCTGCGACGGCTCGGACACGGCTAATCGCTCGGCGAGGCGGAGTGGTCCTTTCTGCAAACCACGGCGAGGGATTAAGGCACCGAGAAAAGAGAGAAAAAGGAGGAAAACGCATCAACGTGCTCTGGAGAACCTCGCGGAACTCGGAGGGCACCCTGGAACGACGGTGAATCGACGAGCAACGAACTTGATGGCGGCGGACGACTTGCAGCTTGCGGAACTTGTCACGGGAGCAATTTAGGGCATGAGAACGTGAGCTATTTGCGTGGGAAGAGGCGGCGGGCGTTCGGGGGTTTTGTGGAGGGCTCCAGATTAGATAGGAATCGAGGAGGAGGCGGGGATTTGCTGGATTCGGAGCTCGGGTTGGATTCCTGGTCGGATACGGGATGGGGGAAACACGCTGACAGGCGGGCCATCGGCGTCAGCGAGGGAGAAATGAGAGGGCGCGAGAGGGGCGTGGCTGTCGAGCCGGACCGCGCGGTCAGTGAGAGAGGGAGCGCGGGCGCTCGCGGCTGCAAGCGGGAAGGCAGGCCGCCGAGCTGGGCCGGGCGGTCGGCCCACGCGGCGAAGGAAGGGGGGGAAAGAGAGCAGGCCGACGGGGAGAACTCGGGCCAGCCGGCTGCTCCGGGCCAAAAGCCAAGCAAGAGAGGGAGGGAGGAAGAAATGATTTTCCATTTTCAGAAACAAGTTTTCAAAAGCAAAATTTGAAATCCATTTGAATTCAAACAAATTTTGAGCGAAACCACACATCACAGAATAAAATATGCACCAGCATGTATGCATCATCATGGTCTTTGGCCTAGGATTTATTTTAGCTTTTGCAAATAATTTATTATCTAGGTTTTATGCAACACATAAAAAGCAATAATTAAGTCATATTGCCTATTTCAAATTGATTCAATTTTTGGGATGTTACACACTTGAACATTGGACGCATGCCAGCGTCCGATGCAGTGAGTTTTGCACTGTTTCGACCGCAGTTTGCTCGTCCGACTTCGGATTTGGTTTAGGGTTTTTGCGTTGGGATTCTAGACTTGTGTAGTGTCTCACTGTGCTTCTAGGAAGCATCCACCCTACATTTAGGATCGTGGACACTATCAAGTTTTAGGTTTGTTCTTGTGGTTGATTCTTGGGGACAGTGGCTATTAGTTTCTGTAAAGAAATTTAAAGCTCCCATTCACCCCCCCTCTGGTCGCCTATTTGTAGCACTTTCGGTCCTTTAAAGTCTTATTATCTATTTGAGTTTCACAGGATCTGAAAGACCAAGAAAAGCTGACAAGCAAGTTGATGTTTCATCCACTGTTGCAACATTGTTTCAACAACCGTCAACATCAATCAAAGCTCCGATAGAGGAAGAACACTTTTACCGCCAGTCCACTACATTACAAGATCGCACGACTATGTCAACATTCAGCTTGGGGGAAAGCACCTTCGTGTATCTAGGTAAGTATCCTTATCCTCTTAAGTTTTCTTTCTATACATAAATTAAATATATATATATTAATAATAAATAAAAAGAACAAAAAAAATATGGGCACATAAAGGCTCACCATTAATTAAAAAATACAAAAAATATGGACATATGAAGGCTCAACACTATTAAGCGAACCAACTTGGGGGAGACGCACCCCCATTATCATTACGATTCAGGTATGTTTTTATTACTATCTTAGTGTTTTTAAGTATTAAAGTCATAGTGTGTATTAGATTAAATAAATAAAGTGTGTCTAGTTTGTTTTAAGAAGTTGATGAAAGAAGCAATCTCTCTCTAATATCTTAAAATGGGTAATTTCTTTTCAGTACCTAGCCTTCAAACACGAGTTCTCCTAATTAATAATAATGTTTTAAAATGAAATTAAATGCATGGGTAGCAAATGTTTGATCTAAGGTCTAGGTAATTGGCGGATATGATACGTGATGATTTGAGTTACTATTATCTTGTTCTAAATAACACTAGAGTCCTAGAGATTTCTCAATATTAAATATGATTAATAAGTACATTCAATAAAGTTCTTTCGACCCTATGAGAAGTTATCATGCTATTGAATTGAGATCACTTACACATTTCATTCATCTTTCGCATAAATGCTCACAATTATCTGTTGTTATCCTCTCAAAAGTTTGTTCGAAACATGTGGCTATTGAAAAAAAGAGAAAAAAATATATGTATCCAAGGAAATAAAAAGGGACAAGTGTCCGAAACCTCAAAAAAAAGAAAGATCCGAGAAAATAAAAAGGGACAAGTGTCCAGAACCTCAAAAAAAGGAGAATACCAGAAAAAAATGGGTACGTGCTCGACACTAGAATTAGCCTGATAGCCATATGCCTCTGATAAACAGAAGAGAATTATATATTTAAAAGAGCATTCGACTCCATCTTCCATACACATGCACTTCTCGATTCAATAGTGTGGTTGACTTTCTCTTTGGATCCTTTGTTTAATTTGAAAACATATGTATTAAAACCTTTGAAAATTTATAAAAACTCCGAGATAAAGGTGATGTGAAAGAGCTAGAGACATGGTACTTGATTTGATCATTCTATCTTTCAATTACTCAAGATACAAGCTAAAGTACTAAGCCCCGTGATGAATAATATGATATCTTTTTCTAATCCAAATGAGAACTTTTGTTTGAATATGTGTGCACTTGTTGGAAGTGAAAATATTGTAGAAACTTCTGATCCATTGTTGAGATTGGCTTTGCTCAGGGACTAGCAAAGGGTAAGCTTGGGAGAACTTGTTGACGGTCCTTACAGTCAATATTATACCATCAACTAATGCATAGAATGATATTAAATCAACCATAAAGCATAGTTGTAGGGTTTGATTCTAACAAGATCCACGAGTTGTGTTGTTCTCACTTGTTTTGCAGCGTTATCAATATTTCACCATATAAAAGTATCTCAAGTGATGAAATAGAGCACACCATTACAAAGAGCTCATCGAGACGATCGAAACAGACATATGGTTTGCTACATTTGGAGTCCCGACGAGAGAGTCCTTGTTGGATACGACTTGGAAGCTTCTAGAACAACCTGGAGTGATCACCAAGCGACATAATCTAGGGGTTAAACTGACAGATTCTATAGCTTTGGTGAATTACTATTTTCCAGGGAGTTTTCCAGCAGATGGAAAGAGGTAGAGTCCTACTCTAACACGATGAATCGCGCAAACGGATGGAAAGTCGCATTAGGGCAGCAAGGAAGGTTCCAGAAGACACCTCGACGAAGGCAGAGTCTGGCAGCTGCCAGGTGGGGCCGGTCGACCCCACCCCCAAGCCGGCCGGCCTGGGCCAGAGTCCCCTTCGGCCCATCTTCGTGGAGAGTGACCTAATCGACCTCTACAATGAATCTCAACCATTGTTTCAAGTCGGTTTGATCCAAGGGTTGCGGTTCATCCCACCAGGCTATATAAGGAGCCCCAGACCCCCTACCTAGAGCATCGATCATCTATCTCTATTCATTATCTATCAACAGAGCAAAATCTAGGGTTTTGTGATGAGAGGTATACCTCGAATGGATAACCTCTCTCTAGAATTAGTTTAGATCTAGTCTTCTAGATAGTAGAGAGATGGAAAGCGAGGGAGGAGTTTGGAGGAGATGTCGGCCTGTCGGTGCTTCTTCCTCCGGTTGTACTTCGGCGGGATCAAGCTCTGCTCGAGCTTGCTCCTGAGATGCTTCGGGTGATCAACTTCTGATTCAAGTAAGATTCTTGTTTATATTATTCTTTTGGTCACGAATCTCTTTTGAGTGCTTTAATCTATTGCAATAGGTTATAGTATAATTCATAGTGTAAGCATGGTGGTGCTTAGGCTCGAGTTACTCGTAGATGTACCCTATAGGTCGAGCTTATTTAGGTGGTAGCTCGTGGGTGTGACTCTTATAGACTCGTTGAATCCTCTGTAGTCCACCTCCCCATTTATAGGCCGAGCAGGACCATAGTTACCTAGTTGGGGTGTACTCTGGATGCGGCCCTTCTATTCGTAATGTCCCCAGTTGAATCGTATACAACATAGTCTCTTGCCTAGGTCAGAACTAGAAGAATCCCAAGTTATCCTCTCTATACTCGTACTATCAACCTTACACTAGATTGCTACTTCTCTTACCTTTTAATCTTGTTTTTACTTAATCTTGTTTCTACTTTAGTTTCTTCTATCATTCATTTATCTTCTGGTTAAGTGTTAGAACGTAGTTGATCTCACACGTTTCCCTGTGGATACGATATTAAAACCTCCGGGTGAAAGCTACAACGGTATCCGTGCGCTTGTGGATCTTTTTGTGTGCTCATATATACCAACCAACCACTTCTATGTGTTGCCGCTAGTGGTGACAGCCTAGCAATAGTGTGACACTAAGAAGTGTCAGCAATGCCACCGGACGGATCCATCATGCTCAACGTCCTCTCCGAGGGCCACGATGCCAACTACAAGGTACAATCCTCACCATGTCCGAGCTCCTCCGCCCCTTATGGCCTCTGCTCCCTCTTCGGTTTTCTCTGCACGCTCAGGATGTCTTCGTCAACAACTATTGTCCCTTCTAGGTAAACGCCATCTGGTCCACCTCACCACAGTCCATGTTTAGCCTTGCATGCTTCTGTGTATTTATGCTATCTCTTGTTTGCAATTGGTTGAATTGGTTAATCCGCATGTGAAACACTTCGACAGTTCAATAGGCAGTATTGTGTCCAGATGCGAGTATAGGTAGCCCTCTTGTTGTTTAGATCTCGATATTGAGCTCAATTTGGATCAGTATTGCGTTGGTATCTAGATGCTATAGTATATATGGTTTCAGGCTCACTATCGATTAGATGGATGCATATGTGGTGATGTGTAACAATACATTGCTCTGAATGCTAATGGACGAGTGAATCTGTACATGAATTTGTCAATATTAGGATATTCCTCCTTCACTGTTGAGTTCCATTAATTTTCTTCAGATGGCATATGAGAGGCCAAAATCCTTACTGAAACCTTTTTTTTCTTTTGTGCCTTGTTTCAGTTGTTCAGTGTAGGGGTAAAAGGATATTATTGGGATAAGTTTTTAACCATGTTGGTAGAATGCAGTCAACCATATCTAAAATAAACTTATTCCATCAGTGATATACTGGTATCTGTGCCTATCATCCACAATCCTTTGTCGTGTTTATAGTTCTTCTAAAATTAACTCTCATATTTGGGTTGGAATTAACAATTTTTTCAGCATATTCACGTTGTGCTAATTAATCTTGGTCTTTATCATAAAATTTATTCTCAATATGCAACCTTATAATTGATTTAGTTCAGTAATGTTTCATGTGTGCTAACAGTTAACACGTGAAGTCATAGTATAATCAAAGTGGCTTTGTAGAGTTATCTACAATACTGTTTTTAAGATATGACCTTAAAAAATATATTTGGTTTGGTTATTATGGGCATTATTGTCGATTTGTTGTAGGATGTTGTTGATCATCTATAGGACTATATGTTGAACATAGAAATTATAATGTGATAAATCAAAATAATAAACCTAGCAGTTCAAAGTTTGTAATGTGATAGTATAAAGTTCATAAATTATGAGTATGAAGTTTTGAGCCTATCAGTATCAAGTTTATAATGTGATATTTCAAAGTTTTGAACCTAGCAATACAATGTTTGTAATATAGCGGGGACAAAGTTTGCAATGTCCTAGTTCAAAGTTTTTCTTTTAATATGAGTGTAAAGTTTCTTTAGCCTAACACTAGAATATTTGTAATATCATAGTTTAAAGTTTTTAAACCAAAAGCATAAAAATTTTATAATGTTATAGTTCAAAGTGTGTATAATTCTAAATGTAAATTTTTCATCCAAGCAGTACTAAATTTATAATTGTGATAGTTCAAAGTTTTAACTTACTATTACAAAGTTTTTATAATGTGATATCAAAGTTTTTCATTAATTCAAAGTGTAAAATTGTAAACCTAGCTATACAAAGTTTGTAATATCATAGTTTAAAGTTTTTTAACATACCATCGAAAAAAATTGCAATATCATAGTTGAAAGTTATGCAAATTCTGAGTATAAAGTTTTGAACCTTAAAGTTCAAAGTTTGTATTGCCATATTTTTAACATTTTTTTATATATCATAATTTGTAAGTGTTAAATTTTCAAGCTATGATAACAAAGTTTATATTACCATAGTCAAAAGCTTTATTTTTAAATTTTTCTAAGTGTAAAGTTCTTCCACCTAGGAGTATAAAATTTTATACTGTGGTAGTTCATAGTTTTTCAACATAACATTACAAAGTTTTCTGATGTGATATTTTTTTCAAAGCACAACTTTTAAGTGTAAAGTTTTCAATCTAAGAGTACAAAGTTTTATCTGATGTATGACCTGTAAATATAGTAATTTAATGTTTATAATATGATAGTTTAAAGATTATAATTTCAGATGAGTGCGAAGTTTTGGAGCTATTTAGTACAAAAGTTTATAGTGTGATTGATCAAAGTATTCAATCTAGTAGTATAAAGTTTTACTAATGCATCAGTTCAAAGTTGTTATAAATTTTGAATGTAAAATTTTTAACCTAGTAATACAAAATTTTATAATATCTTTTGCAAACTTTTTTTAACATAGTTGTATAAAATTGTACAAAGTTTTCATACTGTCATAGTATAACATTTTTCAACCTAGTTGTACAGAGTTCGTAATGTTATAGTTCAAAGTTTTTCATTGTGAGTCTAAAGTTTTAAAACTAACTAGAGTACAATGTTTTTGTGATGTCATAGTTAAAAGTTTTAAAATTCTGAGTGGAAAGTGACGATTCTAACAGTATAAAGTTTAAAATTTCATAATTCAAGTTTATAAGTTCCGAGTATAATTACTTTAATATAATAGTGTAAAGTTTATAATGCTATAGTTCAAAGTTTTGAACCTAGCATTGCAAAGTTTGTAATGTCATTAATTAAAGTTTAGGAAATAAATCGTTTTCTGTCCAATTTACTGAGGTTCTTTTCCTATATAATCTGGTATTGCTGAAAAAAGTTCAGTATAGTGTCCTTCCAAGAATCAAATTTTAATTTTGATACTACTGTCATCTTTTTTTTTTAACATACACAAATCTAAAGTTCAACAAAATTTTATTTCATTTTTAATATACTTTTGACTTGTTTTGTTTCAGGGTACTAAGAACTAATTTTTAGTGTCGACGAAAGTAACCCACATGTGTTTTATATCAGTTATTTTTTTCTAATTATATATGTATAAGATGTTCTTTTTTTAACTTTTTTGGCCGATAAACATTTTTCCCAGTATTGTTTGAACTAAAAATATTTATATAAAGTACTGTGGCATACACTAAGATATATTACATTTGAAAAATAGTACTTTTGTTTTGTATTTATATGGATGTTAAACCATTCCTGCCCTGTTATTTCTACATAAACCCATAATCCAGAAAGAGAACAAAATAGCTCCTAAAATAAAAAATAGCTCATTGACCAAAAATCTAGATACGAGAAAACTAGACTATAGAAGCTAAATGAGCTTTACTTTAGAAGCCACACAAGAGAACCAGAGAGTAATAGGAGGATGCGTCCGTACCCCTCCTGGCGCGCTGTCACCACCCGTCACTCTCCAGCCCAGGCCCGCAGAGGCTCTCGCACCCGGACTGCGTCCAAGAAGCTGAGTGGCCCAGAATGGGCGTGTAACGAGTGTATTGAGGCCCATAAGAGCGAGTAGTAGAAATAGGGAAGGAGAGGAAATTCTGGTCAAGCTGTAACAGATATTTTAACTATCTTCTTCGTAAGCAAGGAACCGAACCCGTCGGCACAGCGCCGCCGGAACCCAACCTCTTCCCTTCTCCTTCCTACTAGCTGCTGCTAACAATCCTGGTATCAGAGACACCGATCTTCGGCGGGAGCGCTGGATTCGGCGCCACATCCCCACTTCACGCGCTTCCAGAAGACCCAAGGAGCAATGGAGCCCAACGTCAAGTCAGCCTTCGAGCAGATCCTCAGTCGCCTCGACTCCATCGATGAGCGGTGCGGGCGGATCGAGCTGGGTGCGGCCGACCACGAGCGCGAGCGCAAGGAGCAGAACGTCGCGGTGGGCCTCCGCGTCGACAAGCTGGAGGAGGCGCAGGAGACCCAATCCACCTCGTCCTCTTCGGCCGTCGCTCAGATCCAGGCGCAGGAGGAGCGTATCGTCGCCATCGACCTCCGCATCGCGTCGTTGGAGCGGAGCAGCACTTCCCAGTCCCATGCCGCGGTCCTCTCCGACATCCGTGGGCAGGACTTCGAGCAGCGGATCTTAGAGGTGGAGTACCGCGTGGACGACCTGGAGCTGATCCGGTTCAACGCGATTCGAGACGAGCGCGACGACCGGGTCTCGGCGCTGGAGTCAGCGGCGGAGGCGTTCGAGGACTGGCGTCCCTTCATCGAGGCCTCGCTCGACGACATGCAGTTCGAACTCCGTCGACTCAAGCAAGGCTGGGATCGATTTCCCCCGGTTCACGAGTCGGTCGCCGCGCAACCTTCTGCTGCTGGCCAGAAGACCGACTGGCCCAACGGGCACCGTCTTCCACCTTCGGCTCGGGAGCGGGGCTATGGGTCTGTTTCGACCCTAGTTCCGAGCCCGAACAATGGTAAGAACGCTGCTCCCCCACCTTCGTTGCTCCATTCATACTCGCAGCCATTCATGTCCATGACCCGTCCCCCAGATTTTGCCACCACTCCTATTAGTCACCCACTTCCACAATTTCCCTGTCCGCCCAACCCATACCAGCACCACTCCACTCAAGTTCTGTTTCCGCCTTCCTACAATACCAATCCCATCCAGTCAACCCCTCCCATTTACCCCACTCCCCACCCATTTCCATCCATCGTCCCACAACACCCACCACCAGTCCCAAACAATTTCGATCTCGGACGCTTACCTAAGATGAGTTTCCCACAATTCGATGGTAACAACCCCCAGTTATGGATCACCAGAGCACAAAACTACTTTGACATGTATTCTGTCCCTTCCTCAGTGTGGCTTCGAGTTGCTACACATCACTTCGTCAGTGCTGCGGCTCGGTGGCTTCAGTCCGTAGCTCATTCTCTTCCATCCGTCGATTGGCCCTCCTTCTGTCGCATGATACACTAGCGGTTCAGCCGCGATCAACACGAGCTACTTATTCGCCAACTATACCACATCAAACAAACATCATCTGTTCAAGACTATATCGAGCGTTTCACTGAGTTGGTGGAACAACTCTCTGCCTACACCTCCCCTGACCCCTTATACTACACCACCCGGTTCATTGATGGCTTGCGACATGATATCCGTTCTATTATAATGGTGCAACGCCCTGGCGACTTGGACTCTGCTTGTACTCTTGCTCTGTCACAGGAAGAGGCGTTGGAACCGGCCCCACGCCGGGAGTTCAAGAAGTCTGATTCTTCGGTTTTCTCCAAGTCGGCCACCATCAAGGGAGCACTGCCACTTCCACCACCTCCACCACGCCCCCATGTTCCTCATGATGATAAGAAGCCCCCTCAAGCTGCTACCGGCTCTTCCACAGATGACAAGCTATCAGCTCTGCGCACTTATCGCAAGGCGCGGGGATTGTGCATCCGTTGTGGCGACAAATGGCACCCAGGTCACAAGTGTGCGCCTAACCTACAGCTCCATGTCCTACAAGAGATTTTTGATCTCTGCCATGAGGGCTGCCCAGAATCTGATGATACAAATGCTACTGAGCCTGCACCGACAAAGGACGATCAGTTGTTTATGCTTCTGTCGGCAACAGCCTCTACTGGCCAGCAGTCTCCCCGCACTCTGCAGTTCATTGGCACATTGGAAGGCCACGAAATTCATATTTTGGTAGACTCTGGAAGTAGCCACTCATTTCTCAGTACTTCAGTTGCAGCCCGCCTTCCGGGCGTCTCACCGACCAAGCGTACAATATCAGTTCAGGTGGCCAATGGCAGTGCTATGCAATGCTGTGAGGAGATTCCATCGGCTAACTGGTCAGTCCAAGGCTATTCCTTCACTTCCAACCTCAAGATTGTTCCTCTTAGCCCTTTTGACATGATCCTGGGCATGGACTGGCTTGAAGCTTTCTCCCCGATGAAGATACATTGGCGGCAGCGATGGATTTCCTTTCCTTATGGCCGCTCTACTGCTGTGCTTTACGGCATGCCGTCTTCAACACCCGCTTGCCAGCTCCTTCAGCTTTGCATGGTGTCACCTGAGGATCCCGCCGGTCAGACTGCTGACATTCATCTTGACATCAAGCCTCTGTTACACCAGTTTGCTGAACTATTTTCCGAGCCAACTGAGCTTCCCCCTCGTCGGGACTGTGACCATAGGATTCCGCTTGTGCCAGGAGCTAATCCAGTGTCTGTCCGTCAGTACCGGTACTCTCCAACTTTAAAATCAGAAATTGAGGCACAAGTCTCTGATATGCTTCGGACAGGGTTTATCCGGCCTAGCTCCGGTGCATTCTCCTCGCCTGTACTACTGGTCCGCAAGAAAGACGGTAGTTGGAGATTTTGTGTGGATTACCGGCTACTCAATGCTCTCACAGTTAAAACCAAGTTTCCCATACCAGTGATAGATGAACTTTTGGATGAGTTTGCTGGTGCACGTTGGTTTTCTAGCCTTGATCTGCGTGCGGGTTTTAACCAAATCAGATTGGCTCCGGGTGATGAACATAAGACTGCATTTCAGACTCATTGGGGGCAGTTTGAATTTACAGTCATGGCTTTTGGTCTTACCGGTGCGCCAAACACGTTCCAAGGAGCAATGAATACTACCCTCCGGCCACTCTTGCGCAAGTGTGTCTTAGTGTTCTTTGACGATATTCTCGTCTATAGCAAAACTTGGGATGACCACCTCAAGCATCTGCAGTTGGTCCTTGATCTGCTTGCCGCGGGCCAGTGGCGCCTCAAATTGTCCAAGTGTCAGTTTGCCCAACAAAGCATTTCTTATCTAGGCCATGTCATTGGAGCAGCTGGTGTGTCAACTGATCCATCTAAAATCGAAGCCGTCCGCCAGTGGCCTCCTCCAGCGAACGTCAAAGAGTTACGCAGCTTTCTGGGACTAGCTGGGTACTACCGGAAATTTGTCAAAAATTATGCTCTCATTGCAAGACCTCTTACCGACTTACTTAAGAAGGGTACTCTTTTTGTGTGGTCGTCAGTTCAAGCTGCTGCTTTTGCTGCCATCAAGGATGCCCTGATCTCTGCACCTGTTTTGGCGCTTCCGGATTTCACAAAAACATTCCAAGTCCATACAGATGCTTCTGAGACTGGAGTTGGCGCAGTCCTCACTCAAGACAGCCATCCTGTCGCCTTCATCAGCAAGTCCCTAGGACCCCGCACTCGCGGTATGTCCACTTATGAGAAGGAATACCTCGCAGTCCTCATTGCAGTCGAACACTGGCGTTCCTATTTGCAGCATGCTGAATTTGTCATTGTGACTGACCACCGCAGCTTGATTCACCTGTCCGACCAGCGCTTACACACTCAGTGGCAGCAAAAGTTATATACCAAGCTAGTGGGCTTACAATATCGCATAATTTATCGACCCGGGTCTTCCAATCAGGCTGCTGACGCACTTTCTCGTCACCCCAAAGCGCCTGCAGAACTGAATGCTATCTCAACTTCTACACCTCAGTGGCTTGAGGATGTGTCTACAGGCTACTTGCAGGATCCGTTTTCTGCGGCTCTCTTGCAGCAACTAGCAACAGCCGGCCTCCATATACCCTCAGCAACGGCATCATTCGGTTCCATGACCGTGTTTGGATAGGGGACAACCCTGCTGTGCAGCAGCAGGTCATCTCCGCGATGCATGCGTCTGCCCTTGGAGGACATTCAGGCTTTCCGGGTCGGTGGTTCAAGCTCTCGTCAAGTGGTCCGGTCTTCCTGACGACTTGGCCACATGGGAAGACGTCGACCACCTGAAGCAGCTCTTTCCGTTCGCTCCGGCATGGGGTCATGCCAGTTCCCAAGGGGGAGGGAATGTCACCACCCGTCACTCTCCAGCCCAGGCCCGCAGAGGCTCTCGCACCCGGACTGCGTCCAAGAAGCTGAGTGGCCCAGAATGGGCGTGTAACGAGTGTATTGAGGCCCATAAGAGCGAGTAGTAGAAATAGGGAAGGAGAGGAAATTCTGGTCAAGCTGTAACAGATATTTTAACTATCTTCTTCGTAAGCAAGGAACCGAACCCGTCGGCACAGCGCCGCCGGAACCCAACCTCTTCCCTTCTCCTTCCTGCTAGCTGCTGCTAACACGCACTTGCGTTGTTTTTCCTCCAAGTGTGCATGCGTCGCTATCGTTCGTGGCGTGCGCGCGGAGTAAGAGCATGCGTGCGCGACTCTTTAATTCTTGGCCTGGAACAAGCTTAACCGAACAAGCCCTTAAGCTGAACCTTTGAAATCCAGGCCCTTATACCTAATACCTCAACTCCTATGAGAGTGTTTGACAGGGCTGCTCCTATAGAACATTTGGTAGGGCTCCTCCAGAGCTTCAGACGAGCAGGAACTAGAGTCAGAGTCGGAGCCGGAGAGAAGTTCTACCAAACATGTCATATATCTTTCTTAACAAGTTTCTTATTTTTAATGGCTTACCTTTCATCACATGGCCCAAAGGTCCATAAACTAGATACTTTCGCAATCCATACCTCCTTGTCAGAAAACATCGACTTCAGGACGAGTCAGTCCAGGTGGACATAAGTGACCAGACGTTTCAACCGACTTTTAGTCACGAAGGACGGGTCTGTCCAAAGGCGTGAACAACTCTCGGTTGTGCACCAAGTAGTGCCGAGTAGCAGATATTAATGGATGGAGCCAATTGTATGCTCTCGAAAGATAGACATAGCTAGCTCGGGGCTATGTATTCGGAGGCGTGAGCAACTCTGGGTTGCATGCCGGGTAGATGAAAGCGTAGTAGCAGTATGACTACATATTCGATAAGGTAGGCAACATATATCGAGCATTGCCGAGTAGCATGATTAGACCTCCACAATGGTCTTCAAGCCAAGACGGTCATCATCTTGAATCTCTAATCTCTAACTAATAATACTAAAAAGGTAAAATGTCTGCCATATTTTTTTCGTCCAACTCCAAACTCGTTCCGTATTACAATTTTTGTTTAGTTTAATGTCCTTGCTCTCTTCTCTAAATCCTGTTCAGTTTAGGTCTAATAAAAAAATCTCTTTCTACGTTCCTTTGTGTGGCTTAAGTTTAGGTGTGATAAAAAAAAATTCTTCCTATTTATTTTTTTATTGTCCGCTTTGCCGTATCCAATTGGCATTCATCTTTTTTTCACGGTTCTCTTTTTCCACATCCGATTGATTCTTTTTTATCATAATAATATACTAAAATATTTAAAACATTCTTTTTTATCATAATAATATACTAAAATATTTAAAACATTCTTTTTCATTATACAAAACAAATAAAAATATAATAACAATAGTATAAGCAGATGAAATTAAACTCTTCCCTAAAATAAAGAGATTTACACCACTATATTTATTGATACAATTTTGATACAAATAAAACTTCTCTTTTTATAGTCTGATTTAGCCAATGATCCAACTAATCAAATTCTGAACTACAATCTATAGCAGTTTGTTATCCATATCAATCTAAATAAATGTGTCTAATATGCATGTGCCAATGTAATATTAAAGTGATGATACAAAATTAGCTTATATTATGAATGCCATAGTTAGCTTAAAATCAAAAAATCATTGCTTTAAAATTTTATAGAAAGAGTGAAATATAAATAGATACATATTTTTATGAATATTTGGTCGCTTTTTTCTCCTATTGTAACGTACAGGAATGTTGCTAGTCCTTGGAAAACTAGCAAAACCCCCTCTGTTGAACCGTCTTGCTATGATGGACCGTGATGTCCCAAGCATTAAGAGACGGTTACGAAAATAAGAGCACCTTTAAAAATTAAAATCTTCCTTTGGTACTTACATCAAGGGATAATACTAAAAAGAGTAATTTAGCTAAACACAACTGGTAAGGTAGTAAGACATGTTGCTTCTGTGAAAGGCCTACGATCCAGTGGGACGCTACCCACCAGGGTTCAAGTTGCCTAATAGCGGGTTCAAGTCGCTATCGTTCGGTGGTACTACATGTTTCCCCTTATTAGAGACGGCGAGCCTTCCAATCTCTCTTTCTTGTGTACGGATGAACACGCGTGTGTGTGCGTGTGGTATGAGTGTTGAGTGCGTGGGTTGTGTGTGTCCAAATTGTACCCGATCAGAAAAGACATTACTTCTGTCATACAAAAGAGATGATCAAACACTTACTTTTGAATGTCAATTTGCAATAACAGTTTGGTCTATAGTGTACCACGTACGTTTGGTAGTTGGTTACGAGGAATTAGAACGGATTTGAAAAAACTACTCCTGTTTGGAGCGGCTATGTCCTCGAAATGCTATGGTTTTTGATAAAAGAATATCAAATTGTCTACTTAATTATTCACCGGTTCCATACTTGGTTTATTCTCTGGTAACTACAGTCACAAGATTTTGTCATGGCGGCATGACAATAATTGAAACACGTGGTCAAGGTATTTTTATCCAGGGACATGAGTAGCGGTCTAGTCTACAAATTGATCGATAGTCACTATGTGCCTATATTTTTTTTTTGAGAAAATAATGTTCTATAGGTTGTGTGCTTTTATGGAGAGGTCAGAAGTGATATATAGGTTGTATCAACTCAATGTAATTATCTTAAGTTAATAAAATGGTTCCTCATCAATCAATCAAAAAAATACAGAAGTTGATAGAAAGCTTGCTCGCACCTCATTTTTTTCTAACGGAGCATATTCTTACGTGAAGTGGAGATATTCTTCTGTTGCAAAGTGGACAGCAAGGATGATCTCAACCATATCTTACATGCGAAGGAAAGAACCGAAGAGAGAAAGGTTCAGGCCGAACGGTTCCAAAACGGTCCTGAGGACTGACGACATGTAACACTGCTCATCTGTCACCGGTTATATATATACATTATATACAAAATAAAATAATTCGTACCATAGCTGCACCCTCTTGCCAATGAAAATGCGCATGGAAATTAGGTAAGACTGAGATATTAAACTAACAAGTAGAGCATGCGCTCACTGAGATCAAATTCTAGTTGGAGATCCCACTAAACCAGCAAGAATTTGTATGCTGATTAGGAAGCAACAATAATGGACAATCTTTTGTGTTTTGTGTGACTGAATTCCAACGTCCTCTATAGTTGATGAAATCTGCATTACTAAAATAAAGAAAAGTCCTATTTATATATCATTATTACTTGTGTACTTAAAACCCTGGAAGGCCCTATATCTGTATATAAGTATACCATTACTTCTACCATGTCTAATATTTCCAATGTACGTACAGAATGTCAAATCCAAAACAAACCTTATGAGATATGGTAAACACCTTATTCACAATAATAATCCAAAAACCCGGTAAATAAATCTGCACATGCTTGTGTTTGGTTTGACAAAATGAAGCATCCCCGCCTAAACCATCATTAGTTGTGGTTTAGAAGAGGGGAGCAGCGCCGCTGTTTGATGGCATCTTGGTAGCAGCCTCTGCAAGATGCAACTAACCCACTCAGGCCAAATATAAATTTTGTCACATAAACATTCTCCACCCTTTCTTTTTCACTCCCTCAACTTCCAAAACTAGTGACTGGATTTGCACATATCATTGCTCCCACTGGCTGTTTCCCAGCTCACTTCACTTTAGATATGCGCACTTGAAGAAAACTAATATAAAGCATGCTGATGTTAGTTTAGCCTTTGGTTTACAATTAAGTAGCATCCAAAGATTATTGTTAGTTATTCATAATGGGCATCTAACGGCCATCATATAGGCTCCTCATTTGTTGGTGCTTAATTGATGCGTCATATGCATGTTTCATGCTTTTGAGCCAGAAATGATCCAAACAATTAAGAAATATGCCAATAATGCAACGGCAATTCAAAGGTAGTTGGTTCCTTCTTTTGACAGCACGACTACAAGTTGCCTCTCCAGTGGTGGCGATCACTTCATTAGCGCAACCGCACCATTCTGTTATGTTTGGTCCGTGTTGGGGTGATCTCACTTGTCGCCATTGCTTCTTTAGTGGTGGCAGTGGTGGCAGTGACTTCATAGAGCAAGACGAACAGTTAACTGAATGCTTGAACGATTAAAACTACCAGATACGGAGTAATCGATGTGTAGATTGCTCAAGTGGTTTCGCAGCAATAATGCGGCTTTTTCTTGAATGCGTAGAGTGGTCATAGGCCACTACTGTAAAAATGATTTTACGAGTAGTATTAACGGACGTGTTTAAAAAAAACTACCGTCCTAGTTAATGCCCGACGCGAAGACAGTCGTTTTATTTCCCAAGACACTAAATGTTAAATGATATAAAGCTTAGGAGTGTGTGTCCAGGTATAAAAAGTTGTTATGGTGTATCTTTAGTTGTTCCTAGATTGTAGCAACTGGTATGTGATTCTGTTGTAATCTTCGATCTTTATGTATACGCCACGGTGGGTGCCCTTCCCATCTGTATATTAACACGAAGCCGAGCGCCGGAGATGGCAGCTTGTTAACTCTAATACACATACTTTTATATGGTATCTAGAGCACTACAAGAGACTTGTTAATCTGTGACGGATTTATAAACCGTCACTGACAGACGCAATTTGTGACAATATTTTTTTGTCATACGGCCCACTAACTCGTGACGGTTTTATCCGGATCGTCATAGTATATGATTTTAAATCTGTCATACTCTAGTTATTAGCCCCCAAACAATAGACCTGCTATCGTATATTTAGTGCAAATAAAATTAAAAATTATGATTACAAAAAAATCAAACCCAAAATATGATTTGTTAAATTATTTGAACAAAATAATTTTCTTACTTCGCTCCATGTATGTAGCGCATATGGCAAAACTAAAAACAATCTGCATATATGACGTGGATGGGAACAGAAAGACTTTAGCATGTGGGACTTGAAACCAACAGCATGTCTTACCATTGAGCTTATTGTTCTAGTTGATAGAATGTGGACATACATACTTTTATCTATTTATTTACTCCTACTGCTACCCATGGCGTGATCCATTTAGTCAGCGTGGCCCACCATCCTGCCCATGGCGTGGCCCATTCACTCGAGTTGGCCCAGCCCAACATTTGTTAAAATAAATAGAAAACAAAAAAATGGTGCTATCTATTCGAAACTGTTTATACACCCATAGTATGTTCACGAAACTGTTTAGGTAGTCTAGTTCTTTTCAAAATTATGTTAGGATGCATAGAGATCATATAAATCAGAACAATAATAATTTGCAAGATTTAAATGTGTTTTCATAGAAAAAGAAAAGAAAAGGGAAAAAAGAATTACGCATGACCTGGACCGGAAAATGATACTTACATTTAGCCCAATACAAATCTATCTTAGACCTGGTCTCGGATCAACACATAGACGGCTGATATTTAGTTGGCTTGTTATAAAACAACGCAAACCCTAGGCTGTCTTTCACCCCGCTGCCTTCTCCCCAACAGCCGCCGTTGCCCACCCCACACTATCCCAGCTGCCTGTTCTATGTGCAATAGTTGTCGCCCTTGCCTCCACTAGCGTCGTCACACAAGGACGTCGTGCCTCGCCATTCGTCGGATGTGCCAGCAGTGGCCTCTCCGTGAACTGCTATCGGTGGAACCCGCCTCTGCTTCAGGCACCGCAGTCACCATCCACCTTGTTGACACTCAAAAGTGTCACAGGTAAAAGTAAATTTAGAAGAAGTATTCGGCCTGTAATATTAGGGTCGCATTTGTCTTCTATTATTTCGTATTTGATGAATCAGATGTTCTAAGTCAAATGGGCCTGATCATTTTGGACTTCCGATCAGTCAATGTTTGTATCCGACCAGGTGACACTGGTCGGAGGCCTTATAGTTATGATGAAGGCTAAGTCCGGCAACAATTCATTAATCAGTATGGGCTAATAAAGCCCATTGAGGCTGATTTGGATCAATCTGGTCGATCTAAGGACCGGCGAGATTAGGGTTACCTTGTTGCGTCCGGATTGGATTCTATATTGATAGAGTCCGGATAGGAAACTTGGAGATCGTATCTGAAGACGTTTCCTATCGGGATAAGACCAACCCCCTCTCTATATATATAAGAGGATCATGGCCGATTGAAGGATCCAACACCAATCGATCTAAACCAATCTACTATCCCTTTTACCCTTTTTCCCTCTACCTTGTTTTTCGGCGCATCTCCCGGCGAGATTCGACGGCGTTCTAGGCGGCCTTGCTGGTCCTAGAACAACCTCTACGTGCTTCTCCCCGACGGGTCTTCCTGGGAGGAGTTCTAGAGTTATCAACACAGGAACCCAAAAACCTAGATTGATCAAAACCGGTATTTAGATCGGTTTTTGTGAGTTTAGTTAGGGTCTCTGCTGTCTCAGGTTGAACTGCAACCTCTTCGGGCGTTCTAGCCCTGCTGGTGTGTGATTCGGACCACTTCCGACATCAACACACTTTTTGGCGACTCCACTGGGGAAGATTAAAATCTCATCTACTACCAACATGGGCGGCAAAGTCGGTGCTACCGATAAGGACAACATCGTCCATCCCACGGGCATTGACGAGCTCCCAGACGAGTTGAAGCAACAGGCGCAGGCCAAGCTCGACGCCGTATTGAAGGCTTTCCTAGAAAGCTGCTCGAAGGATCGGCGCGGCAGGATCACTCAGGACAAGGAGCCAGACTTCAGCGAGATCGTCCCTACCATGACAAATACAAACGCTGAAGACGCTTCTGACAAGGTAAAGGATAAGGTACCTGAAGATCCTTACCCTACCCATGCTGATTATTCCGCAATGCTGGTTGATTCTTCAAAAACTCTTACCAATACTATCCAGCATTCATTTAAATTGCTTAGCGACCGCATGGATAAGATAGAAGGCAAAACTGTCGAACCCGAAGCCCCAACTGGGCAACCAAAGTTCGGCATGCCTTTTAATTCTTTTAGAGGACAGACTTCACACGTTAATTTTGGACAATTAGGGTTTACTAAGACCAGGGGTGGTGAAGCCGGTACCTCAACGACTACCAACCACGTTCATCATGGCACTGGTCGGACTATGCAGACCGACCAGGGTACCTCGACAAACAGGACTTCGGGAGGGCATGGAACAGTGTTACCCAACCCGCCGAAGTCGCCAAGCCACAATCTCATGCATGGTGGCACCACCGACCTTGCCAACACCGATTTTGGACGAGCCATAAATCGGTTTAAGGAAGAAATAACTAGGTCACTTGAGACTAGTTTAGGGGTCCAATTCAAGCCTACCAGGACCACTTATTCTAAACCATACCCTTCATATTTCGATTTTATGAAAGCACCTGACGGTTGGTGGGTACCAGATTTTTATAAGTTTAGTGGTGACGGTAGTAAAACGACTATGGAACACGTCAGCATGTTCCTCGCTCAAATGGGCGAAGCTAGTACTTTAGATTTTATGAACATACGACATTTTCCTTTGTCTCTTACTGGTACAACTTTCGCCTAGTAAACGTCACTGCCAGAGTGCACCGTAGGTTCTTGGGCCGAATTAGAAGAAAATTTTCATAATCACTTTTATGATGGAGTCCAAGAAACTAGGTTATCACATCTTACATCGGTTCGACAAGGACGTAGTGAGTCTGTAGTCGATTTCTTTAAACGTTTTAAAGAAATTAAAAACCGATGTTTCCATTTGAGGATCTCCGACAGAGATCTAACAGATTTATGTCTAGCTGGCCTACGTCGAGAGATCAAAGACAAACTTGAACATCATGATTTCTTTAACGTAAATCAACTGTTGCAAAAGGCCGTTTCGATAGAATCGCGCTTCAAAGAACCCTATGATCCTCATAAGATTCATCGGTCGGGCGTGCATATTGCCGAGATAAATTCTGATAGTTCCGACAATGAGTCTAAAGATTGCTACGCTGCCGAAATTTTATGGCCAGCGCAAAACAAACTGGTCACTTGTCCTTCCCTTAAACCGATTCAGAAGAGTCGGGGTGAGGAGGTGAAATTTACGTTTGATTTCTCTAAATGTGACCGAATATTTGATGAATTACTTAAATTCGGTTATCTCAAAATTAATTATACTTTGCCGTCACCCGACGAATTAAAAAGGAGAGCTTACTGCAAATTCCATAATTCTTTTTCTCATGCCACTAATGATTGCAATGTTTTCCATCGGCAGGTCCAATCGGCCCTCAATTAAGGACGATTGAGTCTAACTGAGATGTAGATCAGTACTACTCATTTCCCAGTACACATGGTGGAAGCAGGGGATCCTGCTATAATGATTCGTCGAGAGCAAGCCGATACGACCAAGGGAAAGAATGTGGTCGTCGGCGAACCACGAGGAACACCGAATACCGATAGCGATTCGGGGCGCAAGGTGGTGCTCGAGAAGGGTGACGATGGCAAAAGTAAAATCACAATCACTGCAGGGTCAACACGACACCTGCATAAACAAAGATATTTTGAGACCAGGGCAGCACAACAAAGGCCGACCAGGTCGGGTCCTCAAGCCGACCAGTCCGGTTCATCTTCAAAGCAGCCGGAACAGAAGGCCGACCAGGTAAAGTCGGTCTCTGCCAATTCCAGTAGTATCAATAAACCGATTGATACAGTCGGTGTAACCGTATCTAAAGACTCGACCCTTTCCGGAGTATGTGTCATCCACACTTTTGTCCCGCAGAGACCTGAAGTTGGCACTTGGAAGACTAATGCGGACAGGAGTAAGGGGAAAGTCGCCAGAGAACCATGTACTTTTGACAAGCTCATGGCCAAATACAAGCAGCAAAAGGCCGATTCCCAGAATCGGCCTTTAAAGAAGAGAGATTCTACTCCTCCGAAGCGCGAGGACAAGAAATCCAAACAGATGGTGGTGTCTCAGGCGACGTATCCGACATCAAAGGCTGGCCCGTGTTACCGTCAGTGGGCCCCTCCTATTTCGCTACCACCACAATGGGGTCCTCAAGGGGTGTGGGTGCCCTACCCTATGCCCGCGCATTTGTATTATCAGCCAAGATGGGAAATGCCCATTAATCAGCCTGCAAGAGTCTCAGTATTTGATCGCTTGGGTGATCAGCCGATTTCTAGTTAGAATCGGCCAGTCGCTCCAAAAACATTAATATCTCAGGAGGTCAGGAAGACGCAGGCGCGACGGGTCTATGTACCTAAGAAGGTGCAAAGTGTTCCTATTGCCTCTCCGACCAGATCCGACCCGGTTCCCACTATTACAATCGGGTCTATGGAAGTCCCTCTTACCAATGAACCTGAGCCGATGATGGTTGAGGAGCCAACAACTGAAGAGGCACTGGAAGCTCAAGATACTTCGGCTGAGGCAGAAGTAGAAAAGCTTGTCGAGCGTGACCCCAAATACATGCAACCCAGATGGTGTCCTCCTGGTTTGACTAAAACTCAGCGAAGGAAACTACAGAGGGCCCGCTGCAACAAACAGAGGAAAGAACGACTCGACAAAATGAGGGAAGACATATTTAACTCAACACATCCCATTTTCCCTCAGGGCAAGCGAGGAGGTGAAGAGCCAGCTTGTAATCAAAAGCCAACCTTAACGATGGTAGAGCTAAACAGGTCGGATACTGAGCCGGCCAGTCTGAGTGTCGGATCTACTAAAGTGGCTTCGGAACCAACCAAATCGGACACCAATCCGACCACATCAGGACAGGTGCCGACCAGTTTGGCGGTCGAGCAGGCTAGGCTGATTACTACTGGATCAGGAGTTGAGCCAACCCGACCAGGGTCTGGGACCGAATCAGTTCCTGATGTGTCAGTGGGGTTAGGCTCACTTCTTAATAACCCTGTTTCCTCCACTGGTATTATTGCGACCAGTGAAGAATTATCTAAAAAACCAGATGAGGAGATGGTGGACTATGAACCATCCCCAGAAAGGGCGGAGGTCAATGTAGTTTATTTATCGGCCGACTATTACGTGGTCGAAGATGATTCGACGGCAGCGGAGTTCAACTTTGCTACGCAGACTGCTGTATTCCAGAAACCAGAGGAATCCATTAATCATCTTAAGCCGTTGCATATAAAGGGTCACATCAATGGTACACCAGTTCACAAATTGCTGGTCGACAGTGGGGCAATTGTGAATTTGATGTCATACTCGCTTTATCAGAAGCTTGGTGGTACCGATGAAGAGCTGATCAAGAGCAACATGACTATTACTGGAGTCAGAGGGGGAGATCCTATTCCGGCCAAAGGAGTTGCGTCCATGGAGCTGACTGTTGGAAGCAAGACTTTGGCCACTGCCTTCTTCGTTGCCGACATACAAGGTAGCTATAATCTTATACTTGGGCGCAAGGTTTTAAATGGCGGGCTATAAAAAATAGCGGCAGCCTGTCCTGGCCGCTATGCAACGCTATAGCGATGCTATAGCGCCGCTATTCCCGCGCTATAGCGGCAGCTATATGCCATAGCGACAGATAGCTTAGCACGCTATAGTGGCGCTATAGCACTCTATTTAAATGCATTCAGACAACAACCAAACATAAAATAAACAATGACTAACCATATTTCCATGATAATCATAAGTTCATATTCATAATCATAATAATAATAACTCAATAACTCACAAAATGATAAAGTCATAACATTCATGATAAGTCATAACATCCATGATAAGTTGATAACATATTAGAATATTTCCATGATAAGTCATAAAAATAAGATAACAGCAAACGACACACTTAAGTACTTAATATCCACATAGTTTTCAAAAGACAAGCCACAATTTTTTTTGCTCAGCCAGGGAAATGTCGATAGCGGCCATTTAGCGGCGCTATGGCGCTATTTCCATTTAGCGGCAAAATAGCGCGCTATAGCGGCAATAGCGGTAATAGCGTAAAAAGGAGAAATAGCTTTGCGTCAAGTTCTTTTGGCCGCTATGGCGGCGCTATAGCGCGAAAATAGCGCGCTATTTTTTTCCATGCTTGGGCGTGATTGGATTCATGCTAATCGATGCATACCTTCTAGTTTACATCAGTTTCTCATTCAGTGGGTGGGAGACGATGTTGAGGTGGTGCACTCAGATTCATCGGCCTATGTAGCTACGACCGATGCTCCTTTGCTCGGGGGGCATGATACTATCGCTTGTCTGTCTGGTCAGGACCTTTCTGATTTTCAGTTTGTTAGCGTTACTAGGGAAGGTTTCGTACCAGTATCTTTAAAGCCGACTGATAATCGGTTCAACATTATCATGTAATTTAATGGATGCTAATGTTGATTGGTTAAAACATCGTGTTGAGCAATATCGGACCTGTAAGACCGATACTTGTGAGGCTATTGATGATTTTGATGAGCTCAATAAGTTGGGCCAAGGTTTCACATCGGCCGATTCTCTAGAACAAATAGATATTGGGGATGGTTCTATGCCTAGGCCGACCTTTGTAAATCAGAATCTTGAAGCACGTCAGCCGATCCTCTAGAACAAATAGATATTGGGGATGGTTCTATGCCTAGGCCGACCTTTGTAAATCAGAATCTTGAAGCCGATTATAAAATAAAGTTAATCGCGCTTCTGAAGGAGTATGTTGATTGCTTTGCGTGGAGTTATATAGAGATGCCCGGGTTAAGCCGAGAACTGGTTGAACATCGACTTCCTATTAAGCCGGGGTTCCGACCATTTAAACAACATCCTCGCCGTTTTAATTCTATAATATATGACCGGATTAAAGAAGAGATTAATCGATTATTGCAAGCGAGGTTTATCCAGCCATGCAGATATGCGGAGTGGGTCTCTAATATCGTGCCTGTGGAGAAGAAAGACACCGGGAATATCAGGGTTTGCATTGATTTTAGAGATTTAAATAGAGCCACTCCCAAAGATGAGTATCCTATGCCTATAGCCGATATGTTAATCAATGATGCTTCAGAACATCAGGTTGTCAGTTTTCTTGATGGCAACGCTGGTTATAATCAGATATCCTTGGCCGAAGAGGACATGTCCAAAACGGTCTTTATCTGTCCTAGGTTCGTTGGTATTTTTGAATGGGTCGTAATGACATTCGGTTTGAAGAATGCAGGTGCTACCTATCAACGCGCTATGAATCTGATCTTTCATGATTTGATTGGGATAATCATGGAAGTATATATTGATGATATCGTGATTAAATCGGCTGCCCATGTGTCTCATCTGGCCGATTTATGTTTAGCGTTTGAAAGGATGCGTCGTTATGGGTTGAAGATGAATCCACTAAAGTGTGCTTTCGGTGTGTCAGCTGGGAGGTTTTTAGGGTTCATCATTCACGACAAAGGCATAGAAATTGATCCTAAAAGGATAGAAAAAATCAAGAAAGTTCAGGTGCCTACATGCAAAAAGGACTTGCAGAAGTTCTTAGGGAAAGTGAACTACTTGAGGAGATTTATTGCAAAATTGTCCGGGAAAATTATTCCTTTCACCCCTATATTAAAATTAAAGGATGAAGCTGAGTTCGCTTGGGGGGCCGAGCAGCAAGAAGCATTTGAGAAAATAAAGGAATATTTGTCATCTCCACTAGTTCTTCGGGCGCCTAAGAGAGGTATCCCTTTCAGATTATATATCGCCGCCGATGAAAAGGTTATTGGAGCTGTCTTGACACAAGAAGATGGAGGTAAAGAATATGTAATTGCATATATTGGTCGCCGTCTTCTTGATCCCGAGACAAGGTACGCCCATATCGAGAAATTATGTTTATCCTTGTACTATGCTTGTGCTAAAATAAGACACTATTTGCTATCTAGTACATGTGTTGTTGCATGTCAGGCCGATGTGATTAGGCACATGTTATATCGGCCAATCCTTAGAGGAAGGATTGGTAAATGGGCGTATGCATTAATTGAGTTTGACTTGACCTATGAACCATTGAAAACTTTGAAGGGTCAAGTTCTTGCCGATTTTAGTGTTGAGCATGGTATTAGTTTAGAAGATGAAATCGGTTACTTTACTTTTACTCAGTGGAAACTTTATTTTGATGGATCGGCTTGTAAGGAGGGCCAAGGTGTTGGTGTGGTCATCATTTCTCCTAATGGTGCTAAGTTTGAAATGTTGAGCTGGTTAGATTACTTGTGCACTAATAATCAAGCCAAATATGAAGCTCTTTTATTCGGTTTAGAAATATTATGTTCCATGGAGGTTAAGCATGTTGAAGTTTTTGGCGATTCCTTACTAGTAGTACAACAAGTTGCTGGTAATTTTTAATGTTTAGAGGGAATGTTAAATGTTTATCTTAACATGTGCCTTGACATCATTGCTCATTTTACCAAATTTCAGATTCGGCATAGACCAAGGCATGAAAATTATAAAGCCACCATGTTAGCTCAGCAAGCATCTGGCTATAATGTTAATAAAAGCAATTTTTGCATAAAGCCGGTGCAACAGCACGTAGAAGTATTGTCGGTTTCTATGACCGACCAGTTTGATTTAAGACCAATTCGGCCACCTTGCCATGGAGACCAGGTATATGTTGAGCATACTTGGGTAAGTACTATGGCCGACCAGGTTGTTTATGAATCAAGTCAGTTAATCCGTCCGATTGACCTGGTCGATCTTGGAATGATTAATTTGTCTGAAGAAACTCTAAATCGGTCCAAAACAAATGGAACTGATTTGGAAGATTGGAGAACTCCCCTACTTAAATATCTTAATGATCCAAGTACTAAGGCTGATCAAAGTGTTCGGCGGAGTGCATTTAAATATGTACTACATAATGATGAGCTTTACCGAAGAACTGTCAAAGACTTGTTGCTTAAGTGTTTGGGATCTGATCAAGCAAAGGTGGCTATGGGGGAAGTTCATGAAGATATTTGTGGTACACATCAATCGGTGCCTAAGATGAAATGGCTATTGCGCAGAGCTGGGTTTTATTGGCCCACAATGATGGCCGATTGTTTTCGTTACTACAAAGGATGCGAAGAATGTCAACGGTTTGGAAATATACAGCTTGCACCTGCTGCTATGCTTCATCCTATTATCAAACCGTGGCCTTTTCGTGGTTTGGGGCTAGACTTCATTGGCCAAATTCATCCCCCATCTTCAAAGGGACATCTTTTTGTTCTGGTCGCTACAGATTACTTCACTAAATGGACTGAAGCGGTGCCTTTGAAGAATATGACACATAAGAAGGTAATTGAGTTTATTACGGAACATATTATACATAGATTCGGCATACCTCGAACGTTAACCACAGATCAGGGGACGTCTTTTATTTCTAAGGAAGTGCGAGATTTTGCCGAATTATACAAAATAAAGATGCTCAATTCATCTCCATACTATGCTCAAGCTAACGGCCAAGCTGAGTCTATTAACAAGACTTTGATTAAGCTTATCAAAAAGAAGATTGAGGACAACCCAAGAAGGTGGCATGAGGTTTTGTCTGAAGCTTTATGGGCTCATCGTGTGTCAAGGCATGGTGCTACAAAAGTCACTCCTTTCGAGCTGGTATATGGGCAAGAAGCAGTGTTGCCCGTCGAGGTAAATCTGGATGCGTATAGACTAGCTAGATAGAATGATTTATCTGCTATAATGTACCATGATGCCATGATGGACAACATAGATGAAATAACCAATAAAAGATTAAAAGCTTTTAAGGAGATGGAAAAAGACAAAGCCCGGGTTGCCAGAGCATACAACAAGAAAGTGAGAAGCAAATCGTTCCAAGTGGGAGAGTTAGTATGGAAAACTATACTACCACTCGGGTCGAGAAGTAACAAGTTTGGCAAGTGGTCGCCGAGTTGGGAAGGTCCTTATAAAGTAATCAAAGTAATATTCGGGAATGCATATGTGCTGGAGACGTTGCAAGGTGAAAGTCTCCCAAGAGCAATAAATGGAAGGTATTTGAAAAAGTACTTTCCGAGTGTTTGGCAAGAAGCCTGAGCGCCTTCCAAACAATGGCCGATACATGTATCGCCCTTAGAACAAAAATAGTTAGAAAATTTATCCTTAATTATCGAATAGCCGATGAGTTGGACATCGTTGTTGTTCAGATTGTTTTTAGGTTTTGCTAAAGATCACCTAAAAACAGGAGGGCATATGTTGACACTCAAAAGTGTCACAGGTAAAAGTAAATTTAGAAGAAGTATTCGGCCTGTAATATTAGGGTCGAATTTGTCTTCTATTATTTCATATTTGATGAATCAGATGTTCTAAGTCAAATGGGCCTGATCATTTTGGACTTCCGATCGGTCAATGTTTGTATCTAACCAGGTGACACTGGTCGGAGGCCTTATATTTATGATGAAGGCTAAGTCCGGCAACAATTCATTAATCAGTATGGGCTAATAAAGCCCATTGAGTCTGATTTGGATCAATCTGGTCGATCTAAGGATTGGCGAGATTAGGGTTACCTTGTTGCGTCCGGATTGGATTCTATATTGATAGAGTCCGGATAGGAAACTTGGAGATTGTATCTGAAGACGTTTCCTATCGGGATAAGACCAACCCCCTCTATATATATGAGAGGATCATGGCCGATTGAAGGATCCAACACCAATCGATCTAAACCAATCTACTATCGCTTTTACCCTTTTTCCCTCTACCTTGCTGTTCGGCGCATCTCCCGGCGAGATTCGACGGCGTTCTAGGCGGCCTTGCTGTTCCTAGAACAACCTCTACGTGCTTCTTCCCGACGGGTCTTCCCGGGAGGAGTTCTAGAGTTATCAACACAGGAACCCAAAACCCTAGATTGATCAAAACCGGTCTTTAGATCGGTTTTCGTCAGTTTAGTTAGGGTCTCTGCTGTCTCAGGTTGAACTGCAACCTCTTTGGGCGTTCTAGCCCTGCTGGTGTGTGATTCGGACCACTTCCGACGTCAACGCACCTCCTCCCCTGTTCTTCTAAGTGCTAGATCCAGCGCAAAGAGAGGCGGACTTCATCCTCTGCACTCGCAGTCGTAGCTGCAACTCGTCGTCGCTAGCTGCGTGTTGCTCCTAGGTTGGGTGGGATCTGACGTGGAGGGCACAGGATTGAGATCCCTCCTACCCAGCCCCCTCTTGCTCTCTAAGATCCACTGGTGGCTCAGTCATGGAGACAGCGATGCAGGGGGCCTGGAACGCCTTTTGGTGGCTTTGAGGTATGTATCCATGAAATTAGCAAACCAAGAACGATGACCTTAATATATGGTAATATTTGTGTCGTTTATTATATCTCAAGTGGTGGTGGATGCACATCTGGATGGTGCAGTTCACGTGGACGATGCACAAAGACAAGTTGGGTAAATTTTATTTTTTCTCTGAGTGTTTCATTCAGTGTACTAGCTAATTATAACCATCATATTTGTTCTTAATCTGTCATAGCATAGATGCAAAGTTTAGGCTAAAATGCCAATATAAATGATGAATGTCTATTATCCCAAAATAAATACAGTTTATCTTGGGAATGTTAGTCCAGAAGGAAAATAGGCTAAGTAAGGTTGATGCCCAGTGCTATCACAGATACAGCTTGCACAGTATTACACTGTAATTTTATGCCATTCTTAAATTCTAATGTCTTGTGTTTTAGTGTCCCATTATGAAATCCATGAGTGTTCGCCACCTCTGAACTCCCTGGTGAAATATTCTTTTTCTTTTTCTATCTTTGATCTATCATTGCTGGCAAATGGAATGCTTGTTATAAATCTGAACCTCATACTTATTTTCTCATTCAGGTATGTGAGAAACATATTCACTGGAGAATCTGAGTGATGTGAGTTCAGGTCTTACAACTCAGTTTGTAAAATCTGATTTTAGGGAAGGTTAGTCTTTGATCTCTAAATTTAGTAACATTGAAAGCTATCAAATATGCAATTAGGTGTTTTATATGTGCTATTATTAAGAAAAATTTTAGCTATCATTGAAAGTTTTACGCCAAATTGGTAAGTGATAACAATATCTGGTTATTGCACATAGGAAACTTTGATTATGTGTTCTGAATTCTGATGAGAGCTGTTGTGAGCTAGTTGCTGCTGGTGCAGCTGTTGTTCTAAATTTTGTGCATCTTGAATAGTTGTGTATCTCCTAATTGTGTGCTCTAAATTATGATGAGAGTTGTTGTGAGCTAGCTGCTGCTGGTGCAGTTGTTGTGCAGCCACAGCTACAACGTAACCATAGATTGTGCATGTGCATATGTTATGGAGACTGGTATATAAAGAATTGCCCTTGGTGCAGCTATGATTCTGGGGAACTCCATCATCGATCCAATTAACCAAACATGCATGGAGACTTCAAATCAGGAAATAATTTTATTAAGCCGGGACTTCAAGGTAAATATTTTGATTTGAGGTCTACTAGAATTGTCCAACTTGGGATGGCTTTTGCAGCTCTTTACTAAGTGTTGTTTTAGTTATTGGGTTTGCTTCTTTTTTTACTAGCAACATTTGACGAGTTACCCTCATTGGATGATGACTGTAATAAAATATTGTAAATTTAATGAATATGTTCTCCAGTTTATTTGTATTTATAATTTTATTATCATTTGTATTAATAATTTTATTGTTTGTGCGGGTTGTATGCCATATGTGCTCTATAATAATGGGTCGCATATATATGTTGTATGTGCTATAATAATTGATAGAAAAAATAAATTACAATCTTTGATGTTGGGCTTGTTATATATGTTCTAAATTCAGTTCGTCGTTATATTGGCCGACTTCTGACGGAGCGAAGCGGAGGCCCTGGCCTCCGCTTCGCTCCGTCAAAAGTCGGCCAATATAATAACCAACTGAATTTGGAACATATATAACAAACTCCACCTTGTGACAAATTCATCTTGTAGCATCAATCAACACCTTTATCCTGAACATAGCAAAAGAAAATATTTCTGGCGCCAAATAGCCTCTTGGGCTAATCAATTAAGCCAACTAAGCTTGAGCAAAGCTCAAACTTAGCAACAGGAATCGACTTTGTCATCATGTCAGCAGGATTATCATGAGTACTAATCTTGCATACCTTTAACTTACCTTCCTCGATCACATCACGAACAAAATGATACTTGATGTCAATATGTTTTGTCCTTTCATGAAACATCTGATCTTTGGTAAGGTAAATGACACTTTGACTATCACAGTGTAAATTAATGCAAGAATCAACTCCACACAGCTCAGCGTACAAACCTTTCAGCCAAATTAATTCCTTGCACGCTTCAGAAACAGCCATGTACTCTGCTTCAGTAGTAGACAAAGCAACAACAGACTGCAAAGTAGCCTTCCAACTCACAGCACAACTGCCAACAGTGAACACATAACCTGTGAGAGATCTCCTCCTGTCCAAATCAGTAGCATAATCTGAATCCACATAATCCATAAGTCCCTGATCAGTCCTTCCAAACTTCAAACAGGAATCTATTGTGCCTTTGAGGTACCTGAAAATCCACTGAACTGCCCTTCAATGTTCTTTACCAGGATTAGACATGTATCTACTAACTAAACTCATAGCATAAGCTAAATCTGTGCGAGAGCAAACCATGACATACATCAAAGACCAAACAACACTAGAATAAGGAACTTTTGACATGTGTTCAATATCTTGATTGGAACTAGGACACTGAGCAGCTGACAACTTAAAGTGAGGTGCAATAGGAGTACTAACAGACTTTGCATCATGCATGTTGAAATGCTGAAGAACTTTCTTAATATAATTTTGCTCACTAAGAAACAACAAACCAGATTTTCTGTCTGAGGTAATTTCTATACTGAGTATTTTCTTAGCAGCACCAAGATCCTTCATATCAAATTCACTACTCAACAATTTCTTTAATTTAGTGATTTCAACTTTGCTCTTGGCAGCAATCAACATATCATCAACATATAATAGCAATTATATAGGTGATCCATTAACATGCTTAATGTAAACACACTATTAAATTTTGACCTCTTAAAACCGTGCAATAGCATAAATAAATTAAATCAAACCTTTTATTCCACTGACGAGGGGACTGCTTCAAACCATACAAGGACCTCTTCAATTTGCAAACAAATTTCTCCTTGCCAGGCACTATGAACCCTTCCGGCTGGTCCATATATATATCCTCCTCAAGCTCTCCATGCAAAAACGCAGTCTTCACATCTAACTGCTCAAGCTCAAGATCATGTGAAGCAACAATACTAAAGAAAGTACGAACAGAACTGTGCTTTACCATTGGAGAGAAAATATCATTATAGTCAATACCCAGAATTTGACTGTAGCCTTTTGCTACTAACCTTGCCTTAAACTTTGGAGGCTCGCTTGGAGATAAACCCTCCTTTCTCTTGAAGATCCATTTGCAATGTACGGTCTTCTTTTTCCCAGGCAAGGGCACAACCTCCCATGTATAATTCTTCTCGAGAGACTGCATCTCCTCATGCATAGCTGAGATCCACTTCTCTCGATCGTCACAAGCAATAGCTTCAGTATAAGTAGCTGGCTCATGAACATTCTCCACCTGTTCAGCTCAACTCAAAGCATAAGAAGTAAAATTATATTCTTCAATAAGATAGACTGGAGGTCCACAATCCCTCTTTGATCTGCGTTGAGGAATAGGGAAATCCTCCTCTAACTGCAAAATAGGAGTTGAATGCTGAACATCATCATGAGCATCATTATCAGCAACTTCATCTGAATGATCAACCAGCTCCACCTGCTCGCCTGCCTCATCATCCACATGCTCCACCTGCACGCTCATATGCTGCAGCTCTTTTTCAGAATTATCTGGAATATGATCTGAGGATAAACTATCATTAAACATCAGAGATTCATTGAAAAC
This sequence comes from Coix lacryma-jobi var. lacryma-jobi, assembly GCA_009763385.1. NCBI lineage: Eukaryota > Viridiplantae > Streptophyta > Magnoliopsida > Poales > Poaceae > Coix > Coix lacryma-jobi. The sequence continues at coordinate 115,964,266 of CM019825.1, read as the reverse complement.
AACACTCCTGCTCATAAAAGTCTTTTCTGTTTTGGGATTCTGCAATTTATATCCTTTAACTACCGAACCATAACAAAGAAAAATACATTTAATAGCTCTAGGCTCTAATTTTCCATTATCAACATGAGCATAAGCAGTGCAGCCAAAAACTTTCAACTGTGAATAATTAGCAGGTGAACTGAACCATACCTCAATAGGAGTTTTCTTATTAAGAGGAATAGAAGGCGACCTGTTTATCAAGTAACATGCAGTATTAGCAGCGTCAACCCAGAAATGCTTGCTCATCCTTGCATTGGACAGCATGCAATGAGCCTTTGATATGATGGTCCTGTTCATTCGCTCAGCCACACCATTTTGCTACGAAGTGTGAGGTATGGTGTGGTGCCTAACAATGCCTTCTTGCCTGCAATAATCATTAAAAGCATCCGAACAGAACTCTTCACCATTATCAGTACGAAGCAATTTTACTTTCCTTTCAGTTTGCCTTTCTATCATCACTTTCCAATTCTTAAAAGCATCAAAGGTGTCATCTTTATTTTTCAGAAAATATGGCCAAACTTTTCTAGAGTAATCATCTATAATTGTAAGCATGTAATGAGCACCACCAAGAGAAGGCTTACAGGAGGGACCCCATAAATCAACATGTACATAATCAAGAGTACCTTTGGTGGTATGAACTGAGGTGTTGAATTTTACCCTTTTGTGCTTCCCAAAAATACAATGCTCACATAACTTCATGTTACTCGAAGTACAACTATCAAGAAGGTTTTTCTTTATCAATTCTGTCATGCCAAGTTTGCTCATATGTCCCAAACACATATGCTAGAGGTTAGTCTTACTAAATTCATCATGAGTAGTAGCAGCAGCAGCGGAAACAGAACCATGTAATGTACTACCTCTAAGAACATATAACTTTGCAGAATTCATGTCACCTTTCATACAAATTAGAGAACCTTTTGATACCTTTAGAACTCCACCTGAACCGGAGTAATGGAATCCTTCTGCATCAAGCGTGCTGAGCGATATGAGATTTCTAGACATCCCTGGTATGTACCTCACATTCTTAAGCGTGTGTGTCATGACATCATGTGTCTTGATTTTAACAGAGCCGATCCCCACAATTTCACATGGGTTATCATCTCCCATACGCGCAACATCTCCTTTCTGCACAGGCTTATAAGAACTAAACCAATCTTTGTTAGTGCAGATATGAAATGAACATGCTGAATCAAGTATCCATTCATCATGACCAGAAACACAACCAGCAAAGACAACCAGACAATCTCCAGAATCAGAATTATCAGCACCCGTAACAACAGAAGCCTTACCATCAGAATTGTTCTTTTTCTGCTCCTTTTTCTTGAGCTTTATGCAATCCTCAATAAAATGGGTGTTCTTCTTGCAGTACTTACAGAACTTTCTGGATGGTTTGGACTTGGAACGGCTCTTGTCACGATTATTGCCTTCATTGGAGGATCTATGCTCAGATCTGCCTCTCACATGTAGTGCTTCGCCCTTAGAGGACGACGACCCATCAGTCTACACCATACCTCTCATCTTCTCCCTAGATAGGAGCGCCTCATAAACTTCCAAAACGGATAGTTCATCACGGCTCAAAAGTAAGGGGTCACAAAAATTAGCATACGAATTTGGCAGTGAACATAACAGTAAAAGACCTAAGTCCTCATCATCATACTTCACCTCCATCTACACTAGGTCAGCAACAATCTCCTTGAACACGGATATGTGACTCATCACCGGATCACTCTCCTTCATCTTGAGAGTGAATAACTTCATCTTCATATGCATCTTACTGGTAAGATCGTTGGACATACAGATCATTTCCAGTTTCGACCAGAGTTCTGCAGCAGTCCTTTCCTGCAGCACCTCTTGCAAAATATCATTATGGAGATGAAGTTGAATTAGAGACAGAGCCTTACGATCCTTTCAGGGTTCCTCCGGAGTCCAATCCGCCTTAGACTTCTTTGCGAAGCATTCCAGTGCCTCGTCGTAATCATCTTTTTGCGCCAGAAGAGCCCGCATCTTGACCTGCCATAGCGAGAACCTTGTCTTGTAATCTAGCAGCGGTAGATCAACCTTCATCGACGTCGCCATGGAACCCTAATTTGCGAACACAGCTTTGATACCACTTGTTGTGAATGACGATGAGGAAACGAGGAAGATCACAAGATCAAACCACAGAGAGACACAAGATTTAACGTGGAAAACCCTCCAATGCGGAAGGTAAAAACCACGGGCGCCAGCCAGCAAACACTCCTCACTATAATCAAGAGTTCGGGTACAACGTCGTATGACGACTTACAAGAGAATCAATCAAGGTGAAACCCTAACGACGGGTATGTATACCGTTCCACGGGGGGGCTCGCCCCCCGCACCCCCCTAAACGTCCTCGCTACGGCCCAAGCCTCCAGCGACGGGCCTCCTCTTCGCTCCGTCAGAAGTTGGCCAATATAATGACCAACTGAATTTGGAACATATATAATAGGGCTGCTAATAAATGGGCCAGGATGTCCACGTCATCATCCATGTAAGCTTCCATGTAACCATCCATAATGATGTGGCAATTCATCTATGACGGTTATTATATTTTTCGTCACAGGAAATGGACTTGGGTTGGGCTAAGTAGGCCTCGGGCTCAAACGTGACGATTTAAGACCGTCACCAATTCTGTTAATCCGTGATCATTTACACTGGGTTAATCCATGACGCTCAATGCATGATGATATCTAAAACCACCACATATGCTATATAATGATGGTTTTTTGGCGATCCACATCATGGATTAACAGGTTTCTTATAGTGGAGCCAGCATCTTAGCGGATTTTCATGGCGTTCGCCTCCTCATCCTTTGCGCCGCATGTTGCTTCCTCTCTCAGCGTTTTCCTTTTGTCGGTGAGCGAGAAACTCACTCGCAACAACCACATGTTGTGGAAGGCACAAATCCTTTATGCCCTCAGGAGGCCACAACTCGCTGGTTTCCTTGATCCTGCGGTGACACCACCAGATCAATATCTCCCTTCCAAGGGTGATGGAAAGAAGCCCTAGGATGATGGAGTCAAGGAGTCTCTAGTGGTAAACTCAGAGTATGCGACGTGGGTCGCAAAGGACCAGACGGTCCTTAGCTACATTCTGTCCAATCTTGGACGGGAAAACATCAATCAAGTTCCGACGAAGATCACAACGACCACTATTTGGGCTGCCATTGAAGAGATGTTTGTGTCCTAGAGTCGGGCATGTCTCATTGCCACCAGAATGGCGCTCGCTTCAGCTTCAAAGGGTACATTTTCTGTTAGTGAATATTTTAATAAGACGAAAGGCTTGGCAAATGATATGGCTTCTACTGGAAGAAAACTTGAAGATGATGAATTAGTCTCCTACATACTCACCGCCTTGGATATTGAATTTGAGTTGGTGGTGTCCGCTGCCACTACTAGGGTTGAACCCACATCTATGGGGGAGCTTTATACCCAACTGGTGAGCTTTGAACAACGGATGGAGATCAAGGGTAGTAGTGGAGGACATCACTCATCAGCAACTATTGCTGCAAAGGGTGGCCAATACAACAACAATAACTCCCATGGTGGGGGTTGCTCTGGAGGTGGTCGTGGTTCCAAGGGTGGTCGCGGAGGCGATCGAGCACAAGGAAGTTTCCAATCTGGCATGTTTTGCTAGTTTTGTGGAAAGGAAGGCCATATTGTCGTTCAATGTTTCAAACATTTTGATGCATCATTCACCGGCCATCGCAGTCAGCTACAACTTCCTACGGAGTAGATACAAACTGGTACCTAGACTCCGGGGCGACGGACCACATCACTAGTGAACTTGATGAGAAGCTCATTATGCGCGACAAATATCATGGTAGTGATCATGTACAAGCGGCCAATGGAACAGGTATGGAGATTTCTCATGTTGGTCATAGTATTTTGCATTCCCCCTCGAATAAGATTCATCTTAGAAATGTCCTCCATGTTCCTACTGCAAGCAAAAACCTTGTATATGTAAATCGTCTCACTCGTGATAACAATGTCTTCCTTGAATTTCACCGCGACCATTTTGTTATCATGGAGCAGATGACGAGGAGAACACTCCTCACATGCCAATGTGAAGATGGTATTTTCCCAGTCAAGCTGTTCGTGCCTAGGTCATCCAGAAATAAAGCATTTCTTGGTGTTTCCAAGCCCTCTGAATTTGTGTGGCATCATAGACTAGGCCATGCATTGAATTCTCAGTTGCCACAAACTTTTATTTGTTAAAGATTTGTATAATAAGCACGTATGTGATGCATGCCAATTGGGCAAATGGCATCAATTGCCCTATCCAAGGTTATCTAGTGTGTCAACTAGTCCCTTAGATCTTGTGTTTTCAGATGTTTAGGGTCAGTTCCGGTCTCTGTTGGTCGGTTTACTTATTATGTGTGTTTTATTGATGAATACTCCAAATTTTCCTAGATCTCTCTCTCTCTCTCTTGTGTCATAAATCTAAAGTTTTCCAATGCTTTAGTGATTTCCAAAATTTGGTTGAATGCCAATTTAATTATAAGATTCTTACTATGCAAACAGACTGGGGTGGGGAATATAGATCCTTGAATTCCTTTTTCAAACGCATCGGGATATCCCATCAAATTTCTTGTCCTTGCGCGCATCAACAAAATGGTTCTGCCGAACGCAAACACCACCATGTTGTTGAGATGTAGCTTACTCATTTAGCTCATGCATTCATGCCTTTAAAATTCTAGGATGAAGCTTTCCTAACTGCTGCCTTTCTCATTAATCGACTACCATCTAAAGTCATAAATAATGAAACTCCTATTGCCCGTCTATATAATCAGCAACCAGATTATATGTTCCTTCAAATGTTTGGGTGTGCGTGCTGGCCAAATCTGAGACCTTATAACACACACAAGCTTCAGTTCAAGTCCAAAAGATGTGTTTTCCAAGGTTACAGTAACTCTCACAAAGGTTTCAAATGCTTGGACTCGTCAGAAGCGTGTATCTACATCTCAAGAGATCTTATCTTTGATGAACATGTTCATCTTTTCTCATCCTGCCAACACAAGGTTTATATGTGCCCTTGTAGTTCGTTCTTGTGATGAGTGATTAGTCAACAGGCTCATGGGTTGGCATTAGTGTGCAATATCTCTTGGTTGTGTTGGTTTGCAGGTGTGGAGCTCGGAGGCAATGGTCTATGGCGAGGTCAGGGTCATGTAGAGACGTGTCGGGCTGATGGACCGGGAGCGGAGAAGGGCGGACGTGAGGCTTGGACTAAGGAGCTAGGAGGCCGGAGGACCAGTTGTGGTAGCTGGTACTTTGTGGTAACAAGCAAGAGTACATGAAAATGAAGATGGCATCGGTCGAGTCAAGACATAAAGCAATGGTGTTGTGGCATCTGGCGGCGGCCAGACACGGGCTTCCATGGGAGATGCAAGTGTCGTCAATTAGGAAGGAAGGCGGAGGCGCCATGCCTGGCGGAGGTTGGACATGCGTCGACATCGGTGTCGGCAGTCGGGGCGTAAGACCTACGCTCCGTCTACGGCGCAGGTTTGGTAGTTGAGCCTCAAAAAACTACTACGATGGTTTCCATGTTTGGGCCTCAAAACCTGGGGTGGCCTGTTTCTGAGTTTGGGCATCAAAACTCAGGCTGACGGGTTTGCCGGTTTGGGCCTCAAAACGCAGCAGATGTTCCATGGAGGAACGAAGCGACACGTGGCAGCACTGCGATGCTTGTGTCGAGGCAAAGCTAGCGGTGAGAAGGCTTGTGGTCGTCAGGGCGGCATGTGGCGGCATCATAAGGCTTGCATTGCGGGGAAGCTGACGATTAGGAAGGTGTGTGACCATCAATGGAAATCCTGACAGAGTTGGACTGGAATGCCCATGGGCTAGCTAGTTTTCTCTTTGTATCCTAGGGATAGAAGGTGTATTATGTAATAGTCTATAAATAAGGGATGACACCGCTCATCCCTCTTCATCTCTTCAGCTAGACTATTTTGCAGTCTTCTATTAGGGTTTTCTCTCTTGTAGCTACTTTTGAGATCCGCCCTGTAGTCATTCCTCTGCGTACTAGGATTCCTAGAAAGGTGATTGTAATCACCTTGCAGCCCCGTTGGCTATTTTGCTGAAATGTTTTATTCGTGAGATCTTTTGTTTCAATGGGATGAATTGCAATTCTGTTTGAACCATCTTGTGCTTTGTCATGAGAGACATCTTTCCACCAAAAGATTTACTCTAATTTCTCACGAGCATCTAGATCGAGCGGATTTTGTTTTGGATCTCGTTTTCTCGTTCTTCATCGATTTTCTTCATTCCTTGATTTGCAGTTAGGTTCGAGCCATGATCTTGGAGGAGTAGCTCACTAACTTGCTTGTGCTCTCATGTGCAAAGTTTGAGCCCAAGTGCTCAAGATTTGAGGGAGATCGGGTCAATTTGGTGAAAGAATAGTGCTACGTCGGGGGCATCAGACGCGCCTGTTCTTGGCATCGGACACGTCTGATGCTTGCCCATGTGTTGTCTAGTTCTACATGTGTGCGAACACAAGGTTGATATGTGCCCTTGTGGTTCAGCCCTTTGTGATGAGTGATTGATCAACAGGCTCACGGGTTGGCATGAGTGGGCAACATGTCTCTTTGTTGTGTTGGTGTGGAGCTTGGAGGTAATGGTCAATGGCAAGGTGAAGGTTAAGTAGAGACATTGTTGACAGTAGATAACTCCTATTTTAAACCATCAACTAACCTCATAAATGACCTGCAATGATCCAAAGAGTTTAGCTATAGGGTCTGATTCTAACGAGTTCCACGAGTTATGTAGTTCTCACTTGTTTTGCAGAATATTCAATATTTCATCATAAGAAAGTATCTCAAGTGAAGAATCAGAGCACACCATTGTGACGAGCTTGGCGAGACGATCGAGACGGATATATCACTTGCCATATTTGGAGCCCCGGAGCGAGAGTCCTCGATGAATACGACCAGGAAGACTCTAGAACGCTCTAGAAACCTTATCCATACAAAGATCAAGGGTGTAACAGACAAGATTCCAACAGCTACAGAATACTAGAATTATCTAGGGACCAGACAGAAAGAAGATGACAAGGAATCCATCCATGCCATGACTCGTTGTGCAAACCAACCGAACAAGGACTCTAGGCGAATAAGGAAAGGTATTACAAGACTTCCGATCAAAGGACGAGCCAGGCGGCGACAGGGGGAGGCCGGCCGGCCTCAACCCTAGGCCAGCCGACCTGGGCCCACATGGAAGCCACCTCTCCTTCGTGCGACGTGACCTAACCGACCTCTACTTTGTATCTCAACCGTTGTTCAAGGTCGGTTTGATCCGAGGGCTGTGGTTCATCCCACCGGGCTATATAAGAAACCCCAGACCTCCCGGCATCTCATCCAATCTTAGTCTTAGATCATTGATCAATTATTTAGTTTAGAGATAGCCTAGACAAAGAGCTCCACCATCCAAGGGCGTAGCTAGAACAGAATTAGAAGAGTTCAGGAAGCTCGGATTTTGGATCTAGTCAAGAGGAGCTAGGTAATTAACCTTGTCTTCTCTCTTGTATCAACATTGTTCTTCTAATTGTCTAATTATCTTCTAGTTCATTATCTTTGTGTTCTAGTTCATCATCTAATCTCTCTAGTTCATCTTTGTGTTCTAATCTAGTTCTAATTACCTCTCTAGCTAGTTCATCCTTGTGCTTCTAATCTATTTCTAATTGTTCATCTAGTTCTTATTCATCTTCTAGTTTATGTTCTAGTTGATACATGTCATGACTTGTTACTATTTCGTGTTCATAATTATAATATTCATCGTTTACTTTGATTATATGTCTAGCATAGCTAGGGTATCTCTATGTTTATGCTCTTGTTCGTATAGCGCTCATTCTGTCGATCACGGGGTGAATGGTCAACATTGTGTAAGCATGTGCTTATACGTTGTTTACCTACGAATGCACCCTATATTCCAGGCCACCAAGTGGTAGATCGTGAGGGTGACTCTTATAGCCTTGTTGAGTCCTTTGTAGTCCACTCCCCGAATATAGGACTAGTAAGACCTGGTCACCCGAAGGACATAGACTCTGGATCTGATCCTCCATGCGTGATGTCTCTTGCGTATAAATATAAGTTATTCTAACCATGATTGCTAAACATAATTGCACTAATTGACGTAGTCTATGACCTATAGTTAGAACTATGTTAGGAAGTTAATCTGTCTTTTTCTAGATTTAGCTACGATCCGACCTTGGGTGGGAATGCTCTATTGGAACTCTTTTATGGTTTACTCTGTTCTATTACATTTATCTTATTTATCATTTATGATTGATTCTTGTGTTGAGTATAGATCTAGTGGAACTCTTATCATAATCATACATGTGTGTGTCATAGTTATAGATGTTTATCTCCTACTAGTTAACTCATGATATGCATGGCTCCATTATAAATAATGATACCTTGGAAACTCTCCTTGGTGAAATGCTACAACGGATGTATTTTATCTGTGCGCTTGCAGATAATCTTATTTCATATTTTATAAGGGCAAGATCATAAATACCATCTATGTCTCTAGTGTCGCTGCTAGTGGTGACAGCCTAGCGTTAAAGGTAATGTTGTTAGATTTGTCTACCTGCATTTCTAGCGCCGTTATCTGAAGTGATGCTAAGAGATGTCAACAAGCATTTCTGGCACCGTTGCCGGGGAACCAAATGTGTGATTCCAAAGAACATTCCCCGTTGTTTGGGAAATCCCTTAAGGAAATCCCATTACCGGAGCCATATCATTGAGTTATCCAAGTTTCTAAGTTAAGACCAGGAGATAAATAGGATATAAGTTGAATACCTAGGAAAAACTTTACACACATGTTTATGATAATCGAGGCACACTATTGATCTTTTCTCAAACAGGCTCACCCTGTCTTTTGTCTATTTCTTGAATATCTTATTGCAGGGTGATGTATGACTGGATTTGATTGACCGGAAAACTATGTTGATGATCCTGAAGTTTTGATCCGAAAAGCCAAAGCCAACGCCAAGCTCAGGAAACCACCAACCACGTTGACTGAAGACACTCAGGCAAGAAGCTCAACACCAGTGTTACAAGACATGGCTGACAAGACTCTCCGTGATTTCTCTGCGCCAACCACTGCCAACAACTGGACTGGACCAACAGTCAATGTGGGAACCAAGGGATTCGAACTCAAGCCATCTCTGATCAACATGGTGCAAGCCAGCCAGTTTTGTGGGAAAGCACATGAAGATGTGAGTGCCCATCTCCAACTCAAGGAGGAATGCATCAACTCAAGGAGGTAGACATGTTGTCTGCTCAGATTGACCTACTGATAAAGAAGCTCGACGAACGACACCATGAGAAGAAGGAAGTCATGCACATCCACGATTCTCGCATAACTTGTGAAGAGTGTGGAGGAACTGGCCACACAGGAAGCAACTGTCCTGAAGTCCAAGAGGATGTGAACTACATCAACAACAACAACAACAACTATCGTCCTCAACAGAATCAAGGATGGAATCAGCAACAGAGGCCCAACTACCAAGGTAACAACTCAGGTAACTACCAAGGTAACAACTTCAACCAACCGCCTTTAAGAGAAATGATTGCTAATCAAAATAAAGTTATTGATAATATGTCCAGAAAGATAGCTTCCAATGATAAAATACTTGAAACCATTAATAGTAGAATGGAAAGCTTTACTTCTTCTATTAAGAATCATCTTAGCTTTAATAAGATGATAGAATCACAAATTTCTTAGCTAGCCGCTTCAGTACCTGTGACCGAAAAAGGTAAGATTCTAGGGAATCCTGAAGAATTAGAAACTGCTGTTGACACTCCTTAATGGAATCACCCTAAGAATGAAACTCATAAACATAACCTAGTGAAGGAACTAAGAAGTGTACGGGACACTACTAACTTCACTTAACGTCAAGTTGTCATCCCCAACATGAAGCTAGCAATGTGATTATATCAAAGCAATGGATCTAAAGATAAATATTTACCCGCAAGCGCATAGATAAATACACCCATTGTAGAAGCATTTCACCCAAGCTAGTCTCAGGTATCGTTATTTATATTTAGCCTAGTGACTAATCAATTCAAAGTATGATGGTACTATACTAGTGAGGACTTAACAACAATTAATGTGGCACACACTTATGATAAAGACTGATAACACACTCATTACTCTTAATAGGGATCAAATAGTAGAAGTAATGATAAATGATAATGATAAATGGTAACAGAGAGCAGATCAATCAAAGATAATCCTAGAATAGTACTACCTAGTAAGTGATGTTTAGAACAGGCATTAATAAGAAACATTCCTAAGTTATTCTAATTACAAGTCATAGCATACATTGATTAGTGCAAACATATCTGGCAATCATAGGCTAGGTCATATCATATTTATAATCAAGAGGCAACTCCATAGTAAAAGTGCCAAACAGAGTAACCTCTAAACCATGAGTTAATTGAGCCATACTGAACACTACATTCGGGAGGTGGAATACAAAGGACTCAACAGGAATGTCACACCCGCTATCTACCACTCTATCCGGAACGTAGGACGCATTTGCAGATAAATAGTGTATAGGCACCACGCCTACACAACATCTATCACCCACCCAATGATCATTAAGATGAGCGCTATACGAACATGAGTATAAATATAATAGTGAACTATCTATGCCAAATATATAATCAAAGCATACTATAAGCAATATAATTAAGAATATAATGGTTGATGTCTTAGTCATATCAATTGTATTGCTATCTAGAACATAGATATGAACAATAAGGTGAATTAGGTCATCGAGAAGAACTATAGTACGAACTAGAGCATGAACTAGAACTGGATTATGAACTAGAACTAGACGACGATCTAGAACATAAACAATGATGAACTAGAAGAGCAATTATGAATTAGATCCATAATGTTAATACAAGAGAGAAGATCTTGGGTTTACCGAGCCTTCTCGTGACTAGATCTGGAATCCAAGCGAAGCTTGCCTCCTCTAATCCTATTCTATCTAACTATTCTAGGTGGATGTAGTTCTAGGGCTTCCGATTGATCTCCTTCTCTAGTGATGGCCTGATCTAATTGTGATGAATGAGATATTGATCTGATGATGATCTAGAGAGGGGGGGTCTGGGGCTATTTATATAGCCCTGGGCGAGGAACCGTGGCCGTTGGATCGAACTGACCTTAGGTACGGTGAGATGCATCCTCGTAGTGGAGGAATGTTCCAGAAGGTAGAGTCCAGCGGGGCCAGGGGCAGACCGACCGGTCTGATGGTGGGACCGGTCGGTCCCACCTGGCCGTGTCCCGGGGTGCTCGGCCTCTTGGTGTCTTCTTGTGTCCTCTAGATCCTTCTAGAATAATCCCGATGCGTCGGTTTCCTTCTAGGGGAAGCAATCTGTGTTGATTTCTTGGTTTAGTCCCTACAGAATCACAATTCACCAAAACTCGTGGAATATTGTCAATTGAAACCCTAAACCTTTGTTGGTGATTGAATTCATGCCCTTTTCATATTTATTTACCCTTTAATTGTGATAGATAACCAGTATCAACAACTCCCCCAAGCTTACCTTTTGCTAGTCCCTTAGCAAATAGTCATGATGAATCAGGAATTGCTACTATGCTTTCATACCTCAAAGGTACATATGTTCAAACAAAAAACATCCCTTGGATTAGAGTTAACTATTCTGACTTTCTCATATTACCTTTAACTATGGAGCTTTTGCCTTCACCTGGGTCTTTAAACAATTGAAAGATAGAACAATCAAGTTAAGCACTGTATCTCTAACTCTTCGATCAACCTTCATTCTAGAGTTTTTATATATTTTCAAAATAAAAATCAGAGATTCTACTATATGACATTCTCAAATCGCTCTTTTATATTTTATGATTCCTCACTGATGCATTTTTCTTCTTTTCTATGAATATATATCTGGAGCTTTTTAAGAAGTTAAAAGCATATCTTACTAAGTCAAAGTTCAAAGTTTAGGGAGAAAGATGTCATACTCATAGATCAAGAACTTAGAACCTTTGAAATTTTGTCATCTCTTGCTGGCATATTGTAATTAGAGGGACCATGGGCTATCATTCTTTTTTCTCTTTCATATTTTTATCATAATTCCTTTTTTTCTTTGAGGTAGTCGGACACTTGTCCCGTTTTATTTCCTCCTTCTATACTTTTGCATAGTCCCATGCCTCAAACACAATAATACTTCGGAAGAGTGAATCTTTTAATAAAACATTCTTAATCTCTAAAGCATGATAAATTTCTCAACCATAACTAAAAACTTAGAACAAAGCAAGTAGCCTTATCTTAAGATCATATTAATAGCTCTGGGTAGGAATTCATGTTATGTCATACAGGATCTCATCATGTGCTTTTAATCTTTTCAAAGTGTAAATCTCCAAAACTCTAGTATCTCTAGAAATTAGATAAACAGCAGCTCAAACCTTTTTATATCATATCTCACAATTATCTTGACTTTAGATCAAGCATTTGCAATCCATAGGTTTCAGGTTTAGAGTTTATTCAGAACAGCTTTGTTTAAAACTCAAGAAAATTTAAGGTTGAACACTAAGTACTTAAAAGGAATTACGGCAGAGCAATTGTTCATCATTTTCATCATGAGCAACATTAAGTTTATATCCACCTAGACATTTATTCATTATATAATATCTTTATTTGGTTATGTAATAGTTATTCATCTTTTTATGAGTTTCTATGTTTATTGACCTAATCTAACTAAACTGAACTAATAATAGAAAATAAAAAAATAGCCGTGATACTTATCATGATAACTGAGGGTGCCTTCCCCCAAGCTGGATCTTAATGTGGTCTTTACTCCAGAAGATGAGTAGACCGTTAGCGGTTTCTTGAGTCCTTCTCTCCTTCTCTTCTTGCTGAAATCAAAAATAGACAACACAACTAGTGGAACTTGATTAAGCGTTAGTGATAAATATTGCTCCCATTTGTCTAGTTGTCTTGAAGCTCTTCAGATCATTTATGTTCTTCCTTTCCACTAAGCAGTAGTGTTTCATAGTGTCTCTTTTTGGATTTTTGTTTTTATGGATGAATGCAATGCAGAAGTAAATATGCAAATGTATATATTTTTTTATGCCTCCACAGAAAGTATAATACTCTCATGGGGCTTAGATATTTTTATTTTGTTTTCTAATGCAGATTTGATTGCTAAGAAGTAAATATGATACTAATAGTAAAATGATTATGCTAAATCTACAAATTATGTAAAGATGAATTTAATGCTAATGAATATGGATAACTACCGAGTTACCTTTCGGCGAGGGTTCGATGTTTATAGTCTATCGAACAAGACTCCTTGTACGCTCCTTATTCTTCCTTGGGTGCATCAGCAGATCCTGAGGAGGACCTCGATGATTGCACGTCAGTAGAGCTCTCTTTCTTCTTCCATACTTGCTTGACTGGTGGACTTGTCTCCTTTACTTTATCGTTCTTCATTTCCTTTAGTGGGATGTCTTCACTCCTGGTGACTTCTCCTTCATAGTCAGCCCATCCATCCTTGATTGGTCGGTTCTTGTTGCGTTGGGATGTGCGGTGCCTCCTCCTTGAGTGGTTCTTCTTTTCCTGTTCATTAGTGGCATAGCTATTAAAGTAACAACGTACCTTCTATCTTGGGAGCTGGAAGTGGATCTCTCCAGATCTCATGTAGATGATGGCGCCAGTGGTGTTGAGGAAGGGTCTTCCTAGGATGATGTGGATGTTGTCTTCTCTTCCCATGTCTAGTACCATGAAGTCAGTGGGAACGTAGTAGTCTTCAATTTGGATCATTACGTCCTTTACTACTCCCTCCGGAAATCGATATGTTTGGTTCGCCAGCTGCAGCTGCACATATGTCTGATACATAGGTCTATTTTTATATAAGTATTCATACGCTACCTTAGACATTATGTTAACACTTGAGCCGATGTCGCAGAACGTCTTATGGAATGTACTTCCCTCGATCTTGCAATCGATGGTGGGTACGCCTGGGTTGTCTCTCTTGGCGAGGTATGGTGATGGAAGAAGGTGGTCATTCTCTGTTCGGACAGAGTTGACCATCCACACTGTGTCTTGATGCAGTTGTGTAGCCTTGTTCTTCCTCCTATTCCTATTCTCCTTCATTGATGATATAGCGTTTGCATCCTCGTAGGGCTTCTGAGGGTGGACTCGAGTAGTGAGTGTACGTCTCTTGAAGCTGAATCTTTCTTTGTTGCCTCTGATTGTGAAACAGATCTTTGAAGGACCGAGAATGCTAAAGCAAGGCGACCAGAGGGAGGGTGAATGGGATCTTTAAATTTCTTTTAGAAACTTATCGCCGCTGTCCCAAGAATCAACCCCAAGTGCAAACCTACAGTTAGTTAGTGTCCACGGCCCTAGATGTAGGGTGGATGCTTCCAAGAAGCACAGTGGGACACTACACGACTCTAGAAACCCAACGCAAAAACCAGAAACCAAGTCAGAAGTTGGACGACCAAACAACGGAAGAAACAGTGAGGAAGTCACTGCATTGGACACTAGCCTGAGTCCGATGTCCAAGCACTGGACGCGTCCGATGCAAAATGTGCAGTTCTGGAACCTTACTGTATGACCATCGGACGCTGCTACAGTGAAAGCTCAGCGTCCGATGCTCAGGCTCCGGCGCGTCCGATGGTCATCGGACCGTCCGATGCCCAGCGTCTGATGCTCCTTTGGAAAACGTTGTTCGTGACACGTGGCATCTGAGCGTCCGATGCGACGAACTCAGCGTCCGATGCCCCCGAGCTGAGCGTCCGATGCCCCCGACAGCAGTGCTATTTTTCGTCGATTCAAACCGACCTCCTTTGAATCAAAAGCTCTAGAGCCAAGACTCGATCTGAGAGGTCACAAGGATGTTAGTGAGCTCTTCCAAAGAGATCATAGCTAGAACCTAACTCCAAATCGGTGAATCAGAAGAATTGGGGGTAAAGGAGAGAAAATCGATCCAAACGCAAAAATCAATGGATCTACTTGTTCGTGAGGATTGAGTTAAATTCCTTCGGTGGAAATGATCCCCTCACGATAAAGAACAAGTTGATTCAAATGGTTTTCCAAACGGAGCAACGCGGAGAGATATCGATCAAAGGGAAACTTGAGGGAAAAAGCAAAACGCGAAGAACAACACAAGAACGCGAATCACAACCTCAATTGCCAGCCGAAATTCGTCCCCATGAGGAGACAATGGGAATCTGGTCCCGATTCTGCAAAATCCAAATACACAGAGGTATGATTAAACCGTCTCTACGGATCTCAGTAGCTACAGGAGGGAATGAGAGAGCAGAAAACCCTAGAATGAAAATAGCAATGGCTAAGATAGTCTGGAGGGAGGGGTGGCCTCTCCTTATATGGCCTATTACAATTATTCCCCTTCTACCCTTACAGCTAAGGAGCGAGCAGGCTAACCCTAAGGGTATTCCTGACCAACTCGAGGTAGATGGTGATCCGACGGCCACACCCGCACAACTGGTAGCTTCGCCTCGACGCGACCTCACTGATTGCCGCCACGTGCTGCCACCGCTCTGCTCGTCCTTTTCACGGACCTCCCCCCGGTTTTGAGGTCGAAACCGGGAAACCTGGGCCATCCCCAGGCCAAAACCGGGAAACCTGTCGTCTGTTGCCTGAGTTTTGTGGCCCAAACTTAGAAACCCACCAGCGCCCAGGTTTTGAGGCCTAAACCTGGAAACCGTCCTCAGCCCAAGTTTTGTGGCCCAAACTCGGAAACCGACCGCACCCGGGTTTTGAGGCCCAAACCTGGAAACCGTCCACTCGGTGGTTTTTCTGTGGCTCAACCACCAAACCGAACCGTAGAGGGGATGCATCGCCCGTGCACCCCGTCCACACACAAGTCTTCACTTGTCGCTGTCCCAGGTTGTTAGCCACCACGGCCGATCTTCAGGCCACCGGTCCGTCAGTCCAAGCCTCACGTCCTCCCTTCACCGCTCCGGGTCCGTCGGCATGGCACGTCTCTACTTGACCTTCACCTTGCCTTTGATCACCGTATCCGTGCTCAACACCTGCACAACACAAGCCAAAGAACATGCGCATCATCCCAGTTGACAATCACTCATCATCTCAAGATCCGGCATACACCCATGTATCTGCAATCTCCCCCTTGATGAGTGCATTGTCAACTACCAACACAAATCATATGAAGGTAGAAGAAGGAGGAAGAAGAAGTAAGCGAACTCAACCAGTCGACTAAAAGCAAAGCAAAGCCAGGAAAAGTCGAATGGAGTGAGCGAGACAACTTGGTTCCCAAAGACATGGGCAACGGCTCGATGCAACCAAGCAAAGCAAAGCTAGCCCTCAAGAAGAGGTAGAACAGGCTCAACACCGCTAGCAAGAATGTAGTCGGAGCAAAAGAGACGCAACTAGCAGAACCGCTCCAAACCAATTGAAAAACCACACAAGCTAAAAATCGCTCCAAACCAATTGAAAAACTGCTTCGAACCAATTGAAAAACCATATAGGCTGAAAGTCGCTCTAAACCAATTGAACAGCTCATCAAAGCAAACATCGAGCAAACTCCCCCTTCAATAGTGCACACAACTAGGGACATGATTTGTCAAATTTCTCCCCCTTAGTTGAAAATGCACACAACAAGGCAAATGCCTATGAGTTACAAATGCAGGTTAGCAGCTTCAGGTATATCGTCCATAGAGTGAATAGATGCTCTAATGAGTGCTGATCCAACTACTCAACAACAAGCACAAATGCCAGCAAGGGCTCAAATTGATCACAGAATACGAAATATGAACATATGAGCAAAGTGAGCAGTTTTAAGTCATTCAGAAAAGGTTTCACCATCAAAATAGCACCAAACATGTATAGACAGGACGTTACACAAGTGCTAAACATGTATGAAAGGTGAACTACCCCTAGCAAAGTTCAATCATCATGCTATAAAATGAAACATAGACTTGTGTTTTCAAGATTTTATCGGAGTTGCAGCGGTGATTACACAAGTTTAAATTTTCAGCATGTGATTGCGAGAGGTTGAAAACTTGACATTGCCTAACTTTTCAACCGAGCTAAGCCTATGCATAAGCAATCAAAAGCTTGAAGCAACGATTTCGGTCTTACACTACACGGCTCAAGTTTGACTCAAAGTGCAATGAGAAACAGTCTCGATACCGTGATGTGTTGTCAAGTAGTCCCATCTCGATCTTTTCAATTTACTTAGACTTGGTTCAAATTTTAATAGAATATGAACACATCAAGCAAGTGAAGGACTCAGAACTAGACACATAGCAACCTAGCATATATGTAAAGCACAAGTGACTTCAACACCTTCTACACATGCTAGTTGCCAAACTCAATGGTGAACATGTTTCAAATTTTATGTTGAATTAAGCATATTCATAGTTCTGAAAAGTAGCTCAGCTCACAACATGTATCAGTGATCAAAAAGAGCCTAAGCTACAAGCATCACCATATATCATCGGAGCACACACTAACCAAAGCATAAATTCATTCTACAGATTATAGGCATGAAGCTCGAAAAGATAAAGATGAAGACATGATGAAATGCAAAAACTAAAAAGTAGTCAGTCTATATTACAAGAACCAAAATGTTTCCCCCAACTAAAAGGGAAAACACACACCAAGCTCACCTCTCAACCTAGCAAAGGTTGATTGGTCCAAAGGCTTGGTGAAAATATCTGCCAACTGAAGATGAGTATCGACATGGTGAAGGTCGATATCACCCTTCTCATAGTGGTCTCATAAGAAATGAAAGCGCACATCAATGTGTTTGGTCTTAGAATGCAGCACGGGGTTCTTAGCAACGCTAATCGCACTCGTACTGTCACAATGCAATGGAACTCGAGAAAACTCAGACAAAATCACACAAAGTGGCCATCATCCACAACAACTGGGAACAGCAGCTAGCCGCAGCAACATATTCAGCCTCTGTGGTAGACTGAGCGACACTAGACTGCTTGCGAGAAGACCAAGATACAAGGGAAGAACCCAAAAATTGACAAGTCCCAGAAGTGGACTTGTGCTCAAGTCGGCAACCAGCAAAATCAGCATCCGAGTAACCGCAAAGGGAGAGGGTGGAAGAAGCAGAATACCAAATCCCAAACTCAGGTGTGAAGCATAAGTACCTCATAATGCGCTTGACCGCTTGACGATGAGAGGTGCGCGGCGACGACTGAAATCGCGCGCAAAGACACACCGCAAACTGGATGTCCGGGCGTGTCGCCGTCAGGTACAGCAGCAACCCGATCATACTCCGGTACTCCTTCTGGTCCATAACTTCTCCATCCTTGTCCGCATCCAGGGCCATCGTGGTCGACATGGGTGTTGGAAGAGCCTTGGCCTCACCCATATCGAACTTCTTCAATATGTCCTTGGTGTACTTGCCCTGGTGCATGAACGTCCCTTCTCGGGATTGCTTCATTTGAAACCCAAGGAAAAACATCAACTCGCCCATCATGCTCATCTCAAATTCCCTTCTCATAGTATCTGCAAACTTGGCAACCAAAGCATGAGAAGAACCACCAAAAATGATATCATCCACGTAAATCTGAACTAACAAAGTGTCATTGCCTTGCTTGAGGATAAAAAGAGTTTTATCCACACATCCCATTTTAAAACCCTTGGCATGAAAAAAGGTTTTCAACCTATCATACCAGGCTCTAGGGGCTTGTTTCAAACCATACAAAGCTTTGTGAAGTTTAAAAACATGGTTTGGAAACTTGGGATTTTCGAAACCGGGGGGTTGTTTCACATACATCTCTTCTTCTATGTAGCCATTTAGGAAGGCACTCTTGACATCCATTTGAAAAAGTTTAAACCCTTTGGATGCAGCAAAAGCCAAGAGGATCATGATTGCCTCCAAACGAGCTACAGGAGCAAAAGTCTCCTCATAGTATATCCCTCCTTCTGACTATACCCCTGGGCTACAAGTCCGGCCTTGTTTCTCACAACATGGCCATCTTCTCCTTGTTTGTTTTTGAAAACCCATTTTGTCCCAATAGGGTGACACTCAGGAGGAAGAGGGAGAAGAACCCAAACCCGATTTCTCTCAAAATTTTCAAGCTCCTCATGCATGACATTAACCCAATCCGAATCAGATAAAGCGTTTCCAACATCTTGGGGTTCAAAATCAGCAACAAATGAAGAATGAGCAAAGTGAGAGATTTGTTGTGACCTAGACCGAGTGACGCGTTCGTGGATGTCGTCGATCATCTGTTGAGGAGGGTGTTGGCATTGAATGTGTCGTGGTGCCTCCCTCGCGAAGTTACCTCCCACTCATTCTAGTAAGTCGATCAGCTGGTGCCTCCTCGGGTACAAGTGGTACAACCCGATGTGGTGGATCACACGGCCCCCATGTAGTAGAGGAAGAAGGGTCGGGGCCGCGTGCAGTCGTGGTCGAAATCGACCCAATCTGTACCGCAGGTGGAGGAAGTGCTAAAACATCAATCCCTGCAGCACCTTCTTCTTCATCATCAAAAAGAGGTTCTCCAACCTCATGATCACCTACACGCTCAAAACTAGAAGAAGGACAAAGCACAGTCTCGTCGAAGGTGACATTGGATGTCTCCATGACTCGGTTAGTATCAAGGTTAAGTACACGATATGCGCGAGTATGATTACCATAACCCAAAAATACACCGTCAGAAGAATGAGACTCAAACTTGTCCAAGTTGCCTTTCTTGAGTATAAAACAGTGGCCACCAAAAACTCTAAAATAACTCACTTTGGGTTGCTTCCCAAATCGCAACTCATAAGAAGTCTTCTTCAAGAAAGCACGGAGAAAAATGCGATTGGAAATGTAGCATGCAGTGTTAATAGCCTCGGCCCAATATCGCCTAGGAGTCCTATGCTCATCTAGCATCGTCCTGGCCATCTCTACAAGGGTCCAATTTTTTCTCTCTACAACACCATTTTGAGGCGGTGTGTAGGGGGAAGAAAACTGATGCTCTAAACCCAAAGCGTTACAAAACTTCTCAAAATCCGAGTTTTTAAACTCAGAACCATTATCGCTACGAATAGCTCTCATCGAGTTCTTAGGGAACTCATTCTGAAGTCGCAAGATCAAATTGCGAACTAAGGTGAAAGTCTCAGTTTTCTCAGCTTAAAAGAAAACCCACGAATATCTCAAAAAATCGTCAACAACAACAAGCACATACCACTTCCCACCAACCGAGCTCACTCGAGCCAGACCGACAAGGTCCATATGCAAAAGCTCTCCAGGGCGCTTAACTTGGTTCACAGGGTGGTGGGGAGCAGCTACCATTTTCCCATGTCTACGAGAATGGCAGACAAGGTCCTTCTCCATGAGCAACTTGGGCAATCCTCAGATTAGGCCAAGTGAACTAAGCCTTGCAAGCAAGTCGAAGCTCAAGTGGCCGAGTCTCCTATGCCACTTCCAAAGATCAGAGGAGGAGGGACCAGCCAAAAGACAACGAGAAATTCCAAATGACTCCGAGAAATTCGCACAAAAGACTTTCCCAAAGGGCGAAATCAAACACACAAGATTGCCCTGAGGATCCAAAATACGACTGAGATTTGGTTTAAAACGAATCTCATAATCATCACAAAGAGTTGCGAAACAGAAAGAAGATTAAAATGCAAGTTAGAAACAAGAGCAACATCACGCAACACAAAGTGCTCATTAACTCGCACAGACCCATGAGACAACACCTTACCTTTGCTATTGTCGCCGAAGGTGATAAACTCCTTTCCGGCAACTAGACTAAGACTGGAGAACCACTTGGTGTTTCCAGTCATATGCCTTGAGCACCCAGAATCCACCAACCAAATGTCCTCCAATCGTTTTACCTACATCAATAAAAAGACATAGGGTGAGCATACGGTCCAACACTGGGGTGAGTAAAATGGGAAGTGTACCAGTGTTGGGCTGGCTGCTCAAAAGAACGGTTAGTAGAAAAACCATTCCTGGCACGCCTACGGGGAAAGCGATCACCACGCTGAGGAAAACGTGGTCCGCTAAGGGAAGAGTGTCCATCGCGAAAGTCAAAATGCGGTGGGGGGTAACGCTCAACAGCAAAGCCACTGCCACGGGGTCCAAAACCTACAAAAGTAGGCTCCCGCCGGGCACGTCCTCCTTGCGGCCTAGGACCTTGAGCCATTTGACCTCTTGTCCTAGCAGCTCTCCTTTGAACATTTGGCACATGTACATCATGCAAAGGATGGTACATGTCCGTGTTGTTCATCTCCTTTGCACGGCGCTCCTCTCTCTTGCGCCGAAAGCAAAACTCTCTCAAGTGTCCATCTCTCCCACAGTGCTCACAGTGGTACCTCACCGCTCCCACAGGGGGTTGTTGGTACTCACGGTAGTGGGTGTGGATCACTTGGCCTTTTGTGGCATGAGCTCCTTATGGATAGGTGGCATAGTGTCTAGCTTGTTCCTGAGGTGGTTTGGTTTTGGAGCCCATGTCTGTTTCTTGGGTGGAGCTTTTGGAGGTTCCACAAACACTTGCTCTTTTGAATTTTCTTTCTAGAGCACTTGCTCTTTTGAATATTCTTTTCTTTCTAGAGCACTTGCTCTTTTTTTAAAATGAATGATTATAGCCATGTCCCTGAGATTTCATTATGGAACATGATATTTTGCCATGAAGTATTCCTAACAATGAATGGAAATAAAGGCATGTTGTGTGCGTATTCTCAGTGTAAGAATAGCAATATATAGGTGGGTGTAAGTGAATTCCTTGGTCTAAAAATATGATAAGTTTCTCTACCATGACTATCAACAAAAGTCTAACTAGCTCAACACTAACATGCAGCAAGTGGAAGCTCCTACTCTAAGAGTAAAAATTATTTGGCTTTGGTAGGACTTTCTTTGCCACAGAAGTACTTAGAGCAAGTTTTTAATTTTTTTTTCAAAATAATTACTCCACAAACTTGACTTGCTCAAGTCAAAGTAGAAACTTACTTCCCCTTTACTTAGTCTAATGCTCATGTCTCAAGTTTAGTTCTAGCATACGTTCTCCCATGATAACTCTAATGCATGACATACATTATTTTTATTCATAAAAAAAGACTTATGATGACAGCTTTTTATTTATTGCTATTTATTTATTATTATTATTTTTTTAATTGCAAATTAACTAAGATAAAACTCAAATTTAAATTACTAAAATAAAAAAAACTAACAGAAATAAAGACGGTAGTGATACTTACCTTTTTGACGGGGGTCCTCCCCCAAGCTGGCTGTTCGCGTGGTCGGCTTACATCCATCCTTGACGATGGTACATGTCGTCCTAATTCTGTTGGTTCTGCTGCAGGAGAGAAGAAATATTACCCAGTTCTCCACCAGTTTCCTGGCGGAATTCCTGGAAATTTTGGTTCAAGTCGTTCATAGTGTGCTGCTCCTTGATACTGCCCTGCATGAAAAGGGTCAAACTCCTGTGCCGCTGCTGCGGCTCTTGCAGCCTCTTCTGCTGCACGGGTCTGCGCTCGCGTCCTCCTCCTAGGAACCTGCATGGTGTTCTCTCGAGCCAACCTGCGATTTTGTTCTACCTCGGTTTCCAGGGCCAAAAGTAACGTTGGTGCATTCACCAACCAAAGTGACAAGTCAGGAAAAGCAATTTTATTCACATAATCTTGGTAGATCTTGTGAATCTCACCGGTCTCCTGGTTCTCACGCAAGCGGTGCCCTTACGAGAAGTGCTCCATGGTCAAAAGGTCTCGATTACTAGGAATGTAGAAGTATATAGCGGTGCTCAGCAGACCCATGTTAAAAGCCAGTCTAGTTATCCATGATGTCATTTCAATATTTCCAGTGCGTTGATTAAATTTAGACCAGTAGTCTACCATGGCCTAGGCGGGTGATACTTTTATGTGGTTTACTAGAGCATAAAGCAGCAGCATTTTGGGCTTTTTGATTGGTCTTAAGTCAGGTCTTGGAAAGAGTGTGATACTAATATATTTGTGGAAAAACCTGAGCGTAGGGTTGTGGATATTACTTGTACGGGGCAAGCCTAGGTCTCTGTTCCCAGCAATACTTTTCCAGAATTCATTTCTATTGAATCCCGTACAGGCAGATTCCAAGTTCAGCAAGCATGAATCATCAAAGTTTAGATTCTTGCTGAACTGCCTCCACGTTAAAGAATGTTCTTCATTAAAAAGCCGAAATGTTATGTGATTAGCAGATATTTGCATTGTGGCCAGAAATTCCATTGTGAGGGGAAGGATTCCCTCCTCATTAACCTTCCATGCATCTTCCCATCCCAAGGTTTGAGAAATATAGAGAAACTCACTGTCCATACCAGTGCGACTTAACAAGTCGTCGTCGATGTGGCGGGTGTGAACGAACTCCCTCTCACTGAGGATGTTCTGGGCCTGCCGTTCGCAATCACTCTATCAGATGATATCATTGACGGAGTTCAGGACGCGGATGGTCGGTCCAGCCTGGTGTGTGGGCGGAGAGTCCCGATCCACCGACATTTCATTGGTGGATGGAGTACCCCACCCGGCGCTCTCCTCATCACTCCCAGCAAAGCGAATGTGAGTGTTTGCCCTCGACGAACTTCCCTCACCCTTACTCTTCTTCTTCTTGCCGGTGAAGAAGTTCTTGAGAGAGCCCATGACTTCCTTGCTAGTGCTCAAGGTGGCTGGTGTTTTTGTGTTTTGAGTGAGGTGTAAGAACTTGCATGGGGTGTGGGTAGTATTTATAGGCTGAGGATGGAAGGGGGAAGGCTGAGAGCCCCTCCCACCTGGCGGGCGCCAAGAATAAGTGGCGGGCGCCACCCCACTTTGGCTGAATTTCACTCCAACTCACCCTCCTTTCACCTAGTGCTCTCCTTGTCACTCTCCATCACATGTGCACCAGAATTTTTGGGTGGAGATGTGTCCAAAAGGTGGAGTGAAGAGGGGGAGACATGGGGAGACATGGGAGTGAGTGATTGCATTGAAATGAGCAAAGCCATGGGTCTCCCTTGGTGTTATTTGGGTCTAAGAGGTAGGTGTAATAGTCTAGAGATTGGCTAGTGCTCCCTAGTGCACCCTAGGGTGGCGGGCGCTAGCATGGGGTGGCGGGCGTCACCCCTATGGCTGCCCTAAGCCCCCTAGGAGCCACCTAATTACTCTAGTAAACATCTATTTTGCAGGAAAATTAATTTGCTTAAGTAAAAACGAAAATTTAAATGGGGGATAAAGACTTACCTTAGCCTAACTTACCTTTGTTAGCCGCTTTAGATTCCCGATTAGTGTCGCCTTCACGGTGGTTGTGGTGGAATGTAGGCACCGACGAACCTTGATGACGGGTGTTTTTCCGGTCGCGGTGTGAACTGGAATTTTTCCTCCTTTCCACTGATGTGGAGCTGAATTTCTCTAGCTCCTACATCAATGGTGGCTTTTGCAGTGCTCAGAAATGGCCGTCCCAAGATCAATGGCGTCCGGTGGTCGGGATTAATATCCAAAACCACAAAATCCACCGGGACAAAGAGATTCCGGATTTTCACCGGAATATTCTCTGCTATTCCCGTGGGATATCGGAGCGATTGATTGGCTAGCTGCAAACACATAAAAGTAGGGGACAAGGTATGATGATTTAGTTTATCATATATTACCTTGGGCATGACGCTGACGCTTGCTCCCAGATCACAGAGTGCATGCTCGAAGTGCTGCTCTCCAATTGAACATGCGATCGTTGGGTTTCCTGGGTCCTTCTTCTTTTCTGGGAGTTGGTTTAAAATGACCGCACTGCAATCTTCGGTCAATTTAACCACATCCCTACATGGAATTGGTTTCTTCTTATTGAGCATGTCTCTCAAATATTTTGCATAAGTTGGAACCTGCATAGCGTCAATAAATGGCACATGTATATATAATTTTTGAATTACCTCGACGAATTTCTTGAATTGGTCGTCTTTCGTCGGATTTCTGTTTCGATCTGGAAAAGGTAATACATGTGTATCATAGAATTCATGAGGAGCAGTTCGTACCTTGGATGAAGGTTCAGCTAGGGTCTCCTCTTCTTCGTCTTCTTCAACATTAACAATATTTTTCTTTGTAGCAGTATTACTACTAGGAACTAAATTAGGATGAGGTGGATCACGAGTGGATTTACCACCTCTCGTGGTTACAACTTTTACCTCCTCATAGTATTTAATTTGAGATTTAATGTTATCTACTGTTTGCTCTAATCTCTTATTAAAATTAATTTGTTCCTTAAATGCTTCAGAAAAATCTCTCAGTTTAGCATAAATTCCTTCTAACATTTTATCATGTTTAATTAATTTATTATTTATGCTATCATTAATTCTACCTTGATTGGAAACTAATTTTCCAATAGGAGAATTAATTACGGAGGTTTGAGGCATACCTTTATTATTCCATTGTTGGATCATTGGAATTGGAGGTTCTCCGTAGCCACCATTATTAAGAAGGGATTTTGCATCCTCTTTCTTAATTTCTTCTTGGCCTTCACTTGACGAGGCGGCTCTTTGCTTGGCGTAGTACTCCTTCGCAGCACGATCTCTCTTCTCATTTATTCTTTGCTCTAGCAATTTTACCAAAGTTTGCAGGGTGACAGAATCAACTTGCTTAATTTCAAACATACCTCTAGCACGTTTTTCTGTCCATCCTTGATTCGCCACCATTGTCTCGATCAATTTGGTTGCCTTCTCTACGGTGAGAGAGAGGTATGCACCTCCGGCGGCAGCATCAATGTGTTGTCACGATTCTTGCTGGAGTCCATGGTAGAAGCTCTGGATCAAGTACCAGTCTTGCATACCATGGTGGGGACAGTATTCAACACACTTTTGTAGTCTCTCCCGAGCTTCAGTGATTGTTTCTTCGTCTCCCTGTCCAAAGTTGGAAATCTTGCTACGGAAAACAATAGACCGACTTATCGGGCAGAACTTGTTGAGGAATTGATCCACGCATCTCACCCATGTCAGCAGGTGGCCAGAGTTGAAGAGGAACCACTGCTTCGCTTTTTCCACTAATGAAAATGGAAAAAGATGAAGTCTGATGGCATCCTGCGAAACTCCCTACACAGAAATTGTACTACATATCTCCAGAAAATTCCGGAGGTGAGCATTGGCATCCTCGGAAGGTTTGCCATTAAATGCAATAGCTTGAGCCATTCGTATTAAGTGAGGTTTAAGCTCAAAATCTACATTACTAGTAGAAGGTAACACTGGAATGTGAGCAAGAGTAGGCATGGAATACTCACAGAGTGTTTTGGTCGACGTCGATGTTGATGACGATGTCGGCGTTGGTGTTGATCGATCGGTGGAGCAGCTTGGTTCATCAGTCACTTTTGACTAGGATTCTTGTCTCGACGAACTCCTCTCACGAAGCTCTACGTTCTTCCTCAGAGGAGTGAGATTAGCTCTCGCTCTCCTAAGAATGGCCTCAGGATCTTCTTGATAGTCGCTCGAAAGATTGAATCCGGCCATGACTACTTGAACGATCACAAACAACGAACAATATATATACCCGCTAGAACTACGGGGGTTAATTCAATAGAAATCACAAAGAATTAATTCTAGCCAATTGCTTCCCCGGCAACGCCGCCAGAAATGCTTGTTGACTCTTGCTAACGTCGTCACTAGGAGTAGACTATGGAATCTATCCCTGGCAACGGCGCCAGAAAGGTTTGTTGATACTTCTTAATGTAAGAAGTATAACTAACTATTCGTATGACTATTGGCAGGTTCTGCAAGCGCACGGAATAAGTCTATTGTAGCACTTCACCCGGGAGTTACCGAGTATCGTATTTATTTTCACAGGGAAGCTACTATGGCAGAACTAACACTAGGACCGCTATGAACAACTAGTGATTCTAGCAGGGTTGATCGAAAAGTATGAATGGGGGTTGATATCTACTACTACTAAAAAGAAAGAAAGACTAACTACTACTAAACTAAATCGGCGAGGTCTGGCTGATGAACAGATTAATGTTTTCCTACACACTTACGAACACAACTAACTTAGCAGTAAAGAGTTTATCTAGTTCTTCGAACCGTACACACCCTCTGGACTATTTACCTCAGACGTGCACAACGAGGTTTATGATTTAAGAACTAACCCAACTACGTGGTGGAATTCAAGGCTCCCAGGGATGTCACCACCTGTTTGCTACCACAGCTATCCAGGGGGCTAGCCACAAACTAAGGTATAACTAGTCTAAGCACCGCGCTTACACTAATATATACTACTCTAATCTTGCGTCCAAAACTAGAGCACTAATTACTCAGCGAAGAACCCAAACTAGATACAAACTAAATACTAAGTTATCTATGATCAAAAGCACTCAACAAGAACAATAAGTAAAGAACTTAAAGTAAATGCTAAAAGTAGAAGAACACTAAGATAAATGAAGAAAGACTTGGAATTATACCAGAGACTTGGAAGATCCTCTATTACAACTCCAGCTCTTCTCTTCTTCACTCTCACTCTCACTCTAAGTCTCTCAACTAGAGTGTTCCTTCACCAGAGCTTCGCTTACAAGAGAGTGGGACTAATGAGGTGAGGTCTGAGTACAAATGAGCTCGGGGGGGGGGGTCCTATTTATAGACTAAGGGACCTAGGGGGGTACTTATGGACCTAGGGTTAGGTCAGGGGGGTGAATGTGGTGGCGAGCGCCAGCCCTAGGTGGTGGCCGCCACCCCCCTGGCCGTTGGATCCACCGCCTTTGCTTCAATGGCATCCAGGAGCTCCAGGGAGGCAGTTCCAAGGTCGGTTGCATGTCCAAATAACCGTCACATGGGCAACTGGGTCATGATCCATGTGACATCCCTTCTTAGCCCTTGGATGCAATGACCTAAGTGATCAATGGCTGCAAATGAGTGTGGCATGCCTCCCCTGGATCAGTGACATGGCAGGGGAGGAGTTTGGGCCTCACTCCCTTGGCAGCCGCCAGTGATGGGTGGCGGGCGCCACCCCACCTTGGCCCAAAGTGAGCCCAGGTGAGTGTGCTCGCCTCCTGGTGGGTCCTCTTGGTCATTTTGCTCAAAAACTCTGCAATTTCCTACATTCAAATAAAACTCAAGGACAAGTGGAAATCGTTAGTTTATAAAAGGTTTTTGGTTGATTTTAGGTCCTTGTGTTGCGTTATATGACCTTGTTGATGCTAAGAGTAAGACACTTAGTCAGCGTCAACACCCATGATCCGCCTTGCCGAAGACTTGCTTGTTCTTCGCGCAATTGGCGATGAAGTGGTCCAAGCCTCCACACTCATAACAACCACCTCGTCCTCCTCCGCGGCGACGGTTCATGCGGTTGTTATGGAACCGCGAGAACCGGTTGGCCAGCAGTGCCAACTCGTCGTCCGCCATGAACTCTAGCTGCTCCTCTGTGACAGAAAGAAGAGATGACAAAGCAAAGCCTCCAGAGGTGTTAGCAGAAGAGCCAGAAACCAAAGCCATCGACGGGCCAGAAGGATTTTCATAAGAAGCCCTCGCCATGGCGTCAATCTCACTGGACTTGAGCTTACTAAAGAGCTCGTCGCAGGTGAGAGTCTCATAGTTAGGCGATTCGATGATCGCCTGAACCTTGGAATCCCACACCGATCGATCAAGAGTATGGAGTAGCTTGAGAGCTCTCTCATGATCGTCGAAAGGCAACAGCTCCTTGTTAGCCCTCATTCTGTTGACAATCACCTGAAAGCGAGCGAATAAACTTTCTATGCTCTCGCCAGACATGTGTCGAAAGTTCTCATACTCCCGCTTGTGCGACTCGTAGAGATGGGTTTTGACTTGAGTGGTTCCCTCATGAAAACGCATGAGGGTAGCCCAAATCTCCCGAGTCGTAGCGAGGTGAGAAACGCGATCAAACTCAGACATGCTCAAATAGGAGAAAAGAGCATTACGGGCTCGGCTATTGGCATCGTGCTCATTGATCTGATGTTGAGTCACACGAGCAGCCAAGACCACGTAATCTGCAGAGTTGCAAATATCCCAAATAGAAGCACCCATACTCTAGAGATAGGTCGACATGCGTATCTTCCAATACGCATAGTTCGTCCCATCGAAATCGGCGGTTTGCCCACGCCGTGATCCATGTCGCCTTCTGTGGATCTAGAACCGGCTAAGGTGAAAGATCCTTAACCTGCTCTGATACCAATTGAAGGACCGAGAATGCTAAAGCAAGGCGACCAAATGGGGGTGATTGGGAACTTTAAATTTCTTTTAGAAACTTATCGCTGCTGTCCCAAGAATCTACCCCAAGTGCAAACCTAGAGTTAGTTAGTGTCCACGACCATAGATGTAGGGTGGATGCTTCCAAGAAGCACAGCGGGACACTACACGACTCTAGAAACCCAACGCAAAAACCGGAAACCAAGTCAGAAGTCGGACGACCAAACAACGGAAGAAACAGTGTGGAAGTCACTGCATCGGACGCTGGCCTGCGTCCGATGTCCAAGAACCGGACGCGTCTGATGCAAAATGTGCAGTTCTGGAACCTTACTGTATGACCATCAGACGCTGCTACAATGAAAGCTCAGCGTCCGATGCTCAGGCTCCGGCGCGTCCGATGGTCATCGGACCGTCCGATGCCCAGCGTCCGATGCTCCTTTGAAAAACGTTGTTCGTGACACGTGGCGTCTGAGCGTCCGATGCCCTCGACAGCGGTGTTGTTTTTCGTCGATTCAAACCGACCTCCTCCGAATCAAAAGCTCTAGAGCCAAGACTCGATCTGAGAGGTCACAAGGATGTTAGTGAGCTCTTCCAAAGAGATCATAGCTCAAACCTAACTCCAAATCGGTGAATCAGAAGAATTGGGGGTAAAGGAGAGAAAATCGATCCAAACGCAAAAATCAATGGATCTACTTGTTCGTGAGGATTGAGTTAAATTCCTTCGGTGGAAACAATCCCCTCATGATAAAGAACAAGTTGATTCAAATGGTTTTCCAAACGGAGCAACGTGGAGAGAGATCGATCAATAGGGAAACTTGAGGGAAAAAGCAAAACGCGAAGAACAACACAAGAACGCGAATCACAACCTCAATTGCCAGCCGAAATTCATCCCCACGAGGAGACAACGGGAATCCAGTCCCGTTTCCGCAAAATCCAAATACACAGAGGTATTATTAAACCGTCTCTGCGGATCTCAATAGCTACAGCAGGGAATGGGAGAGCAGGAAACCCTAGAATGAAAATAGCAATGGCTGAGATAGTCTGGAGGGAGGGGTGGCCTCTCCTTATATAGCCTAATACAATTATTCCCCTTCTACCCTTACAGCTAAGGAGCGAGCAGGCTAACCCTAAGGGTATTCCTGACCAACTCGAGGTAGATGGTGATCCGACGGCCACGCCCGCACAACTGGTAGCTTCGCCTCGACATGACCTCACCGATTGCCGCCACGTGTCGCCACCGCTCTGCTCATCCTTTTCACGGACCTCCCCCCGGTTTTGAGGCCGAAACCGGGAAACCTGTCATCCGTCGCCTGAGTTTTGTGGCCCAAACTCAGAAACCCGCCAGTGCCTAGGTTTTGAGGCCTAAACCTGGAAACCGTCCTCAGCCCGAGTTTTGTGGCCCAAACATGGAAACCGACCGCACCCATTTTTTGAGGCCCAAACCTGGAAACCGTTCACTCGGTGGTTTTTCTGTGGCTCAACCACCAAACCGAGCCGTAGAGGGGATGCACCGCCCGTGCACCCCGTCCACATGCAAGTCTTCACTTGTCGCTGTCCCAGGCTATCAGCCACCACGGCCGATCCTCAGGCCACCAGTTCGTCAGTCCAAGCCTCACGTCCGCCCTTCACCGCTCCGGGTTCATCGGCATGGCATGTCTCTACTTGACCTTCACCTTTCCTTTGATCACCATATCCGTGCTCAACACCTACACAACACAAGCCAAAGAACATGCGCATCATCCCAGTTGACAATCACTCATCATCTCAAGATCCGGCATACACCCATGTATCCGCAATCTTGGCGCTGTCAGCATAGATGATGGCTTTTGTTGAGCTTAGGAACGGGCGTCCAAGAATGATGGGTGCTCTATCATCTCCACCAGTTTCAACGATCACAAAGTCTACACACACATACGAGTGTCCCACTCGAATATAGACATCTTCTAGAATTCCCAATGGGTAGCACAGTGTCTGATCTACAAGCTGCAAATACATATTTGTATATAACAGAGGTGCACCAAGAATTTGTTTGTAAATTACCCTTGGCATAATGTTGACGCTTGCTCCAAGGTTGCAGACTGCTTCTTCAAAACTGTCAGGTCCAATGTGGATTGGAATGACAGGTCTTCCTGGATCTCCTTTCTTCGGGGCAATGGAGTCATCCTTCCACCCCCTCGATGGTCTAGCTGTGAGCTGCCCTGCATCATAAATATCTACAAGATTTGCAGTCTCTAGCTCTTCCGGACTTCCGAGAATCTTACCTTTTTTAGCCATAGGGACTGAAGCTGCTAACTGAGATAACTGAGATTCTATCATCTTATTAAAGCTATGTTGATTCTTTATGGCAGAAGTAAAGCTATCCATTCTAGTATTAATATTTTCAAGCAGTTTATCATTGGAAGCTATCTTCTTGGACATATTATCAATAATCTTGTTTTGATTAGATATCATCTCTCTCAAAGGTGGTTGGTTGAATGTATTACCTTGGTAGTTACCTGAGTAATTAGGTCTTGATTGTTGGTTCCATCCTTGAGCTTGTTGAGGATGATAGTTAGTGTTGTTGTTGATGTACTTTGCATCCTCTTGAATCTCAGGGCAGTTGCTCCCTGAATGACCAGTGCCTCCACACTCTTCACATGTCATGCAAGATTCGTAGATGTGCATGACGTCTTCTTTCTTGGGAGTGTGTTCGTCGAACTTCTTCATGAGTAGGTCAAGTTTGGCAGACAGTATGTGTACTTCTTTCAGTTGATGTATTCCTCCCCTCTTGCGTGGTTGAGAGCGTTCCTCGTTCCATCCTTGGTTAGAGGCCATCTTCTCGATAAGTGTAGTAGGATTGTTGATAGTGAGTGACAAGAATGATCCTCCAACAGCGGCATCCACATTCTCATGGGTACTTGAAGTGAGCCTGTGGTAGAAGGTCTGCATAAGTAGCCAATTCTCCATCCCATGGTGAGGGAATTTTGATATGTAATCTTGAAAGCGTTCCCAAGCCTCTGGGATTGATTCGTCGTGTTGTTGCTTTAAAGTTGAAATCTTGGCATGGAGGGCATTTGTCTTGCCCACTGGAAAGAATTTTGCTAGGAAGGCAGTTGAACAGATCGCCCATGAGGTGTTTTTCTCTTTGTTGGCGTAGAACCATCGTTTCGCTTTTCCCAAAAGTGAGAATGGGAACAAGCAGAGTAGAATGGCGTCTCTTTCGACTCCCTTGATGGTGAAAGTGCTACAGATCTCTAGAAAGTGTTGGAGATGAGCGCTTGCGTCTTCATGTGTCTTTCCGCAAAACTGATTAGCTTGCACCATGTTGATCAAAGCTGGCTTGAGTTCAAATCCGTTGTCTCCCACATTGACTGTTGGTCCAGTCCTGATGTTAGCAGTGGTTGGTGTAGAGAACTCACAGAGTGTCTTGTCGGCCATGGTGTCCAACACTCGTGTTAAGCTTCTTCTTATTTGGTTAACTTCTGGAAGTGGTGGTGAGGGTCTCTTGAGTTTGCGTCTTGTTTTCTTCAGTAAAGCTTCGGGATCCTCAACGTAGTTATTCGGAAGTTGGAAACCAGTCATACATCACACCCTGCATAAGATAAAAGATAGACAAAGCCAGGGTAAGTCTGATTGAGTAGAGATAAATAATCAGTGCATTATCACATGTGTGTAAGTTGAATGATATGTTCTAGCTACCATTTTAATGCTGCTAATGCAATGTCCTAAAAGTGTTCATAAAGATTTTCATGAATAACCCTAGGTACCATTGGTAATTGAATTGATGTGGTCCCTGGCAACGGAGCTAGAAATGCTTGTTGACACTCCTTAATGGAATCACCCTAAGAATGAAACTCATAAACAATAACCTAGTGAAGGCACTAAGAAGTGTACGAGACACTACTAACTTCACTTAACATCAAGTTGTCATCCCCAACATGAAGCTAGCAATGTGATTATATCAAAGCACTGGATCTAAAGATAAATATTTACCCGCAAGCGCACAGATAAATACACCCGTTGTAGAAGCATTTCACCCAAGCTAGTCTCAGGTATAGTTATTTATATTTAGCCTAGAGACTAATCAATTCAAAGTATGATGGTACTATACTAGTGAGGACTTAACAACAATTAATGTGGCACACACTTATGATAAAGACTGATAACACACTCATTACTCTAAACAGGGATCAGATAGTAGAAGTAATGATAAATGATAATGATAAATGGTGACAGAGAGCAGATCAATCAAAGATAATCCTAGAACAGTACTACCTAGCAAGTGATGATTAGAATAGGCATTAATAAGAAACATTCCTAAGTTATTCTAATTACAAGTCATAGCATACATTGATTAGTGCAAACATATCTGGCAATCATAGGCTAGGTCATATCATATTTATAATTCTGAGGCAACTCCATAGTAAAGGTGCCAAACAGAGTAACCCCTAAACCATGAGTTAACTGAGCCATACTGAACACTACATTCGGGAGGTGGAATACAAAGGACTCAACAGGAATGTCACACCCGCGATCTACCACTCTATTCAGAACGTAGGACGCATTCGCAGATAAATAGTGTATAGGCACCACGCCTACACAGCATCTATCACCCACCCAATGATCATTAAGATGAGCGCTATACGAACATGAGTATAAACATAATAGTGAACTATCTATGCCAAATATATAATCAAAGCATACTATAAGCAATATAATTAAGAATATAATGGTTGATGTCTTAGTCATATCAATTGTATTGCTATCTAGAACATAGAGATGAACAATAAGGTGAATTAGATCATCGAGAAGAACCTAGTACGAACTAGAGCATGAACTAGAACTGGATTATGAACTAGAAGATGAACTAGACGATGAACTAGAACTAGACGATGAACTAGAACATAAACAATGATGAACTAGAAGAGCAATTATGAATTAGATCCATAATGTTAATACAAGAGAGAAGATCTTGGGTTTACCGAGCCTTCTCGTGACTAGATTTGGAATCCAAGCGAAGCTTGCCTCCTCTAATCCTATTCTATCTAACTATTCTAGGTGGATGTAGTTCTAGGGCTTCCGATTGATCTCCTTCTCTGGTGATGGCCTGATCTGATTGTGATGAATGAGATATTGATCTGATGATGATCTGGAGAGGGGGGTCTGGGGCTGCTTATATTGCCCTAGGCGAGGAACCGTGGTCGTTGGATCAAACCGACCTTAGGTACGGCTGAGATGCATCTTCGTAGGCGGTGGAGGAATGTTCCAGAAGGCAGAGTCCAGCGGGGCCAGGGGCAGACCTACTGGTCTGATGGTGGGACCGGTCGGTCCCACCTGGTCGTGTCCCGGGGTGCCCGGCCTCCTGGTGTCCTCTAGATCCTTCTAGAATAATCCTGATGCGTCAGTTTGGTTATCTCCCGTCGGTTTCCTTCTAGGGGAAGCAATCTGTGTTGATTTTCTGGTTTAGTCCCTGCAGAATCACAATTCACCAAAACTCGTGGAATATTGTCAATTGAAACCCTAAACCTTTGTTGGTGATTGAATTCATGCCCTTTTCATATTTATTTACCCTTTAATTGTGATAGATAACCAGTGTCAACAACTGCAAATCTTGTAGACATTTTCAATGCAGGAGATTACTTCACAGCTCCGCGAAGGCCAAAGTACAGAGTATGGAGAGATGAGAATCTGCCCGAGAAGAAAGGAGATCCAGGGAGACCTGTCGTCCCTATCAGTATTGGACCCCATACCTTTGACGAAACGGTCTGTGATCTTGGAGCAAGTTTCAACATTATGCCTAAGGTAATTTATGAGAAAATTCATGGTCAACCATTGTTGTACACAACCATGTGTTTGCAGCTTGCAGATCAAACACTTTGCTACCCCAAGGGAATCCTTGAAGATGTTCAAGTACAAGTTGGACACTCTTATGTCCTAGTAGATTTTGTGATAGTGGAAACTAGAGGAGATGAAAGAGAACCCATCATCTTGGGAAGACCATTTTTAAGTACCACTAAAGCCATCATCTACACCGAAAGCTCCAAGATCTGATTCACGATCAACAATAGGAAGGAGAGGTTCAGTTTCAAGAATCACACACTCAAGACTCGTGTACACCCACAGTCACCATATGAGTACGAGTATGCACCTGCTACCCCGAAGAAGAAAAACAACAATAGAAGGAGGAGGAACAAGACGAAGTCACAAGAGCAAGAACCAGTATGGATGGTCAACACTGTTGAACCACCAAAAGATACCACTCAACCTCCAGTACGCCTTGAGAAGTTGTACGATCCAGGAGTACCTGCCATTGACTGCATGATCAAGGAGAGTACCTTCTACAACACATTCTGCGACATCGGCTCAAGTGTTAACATCATGTCTACGGTAACGTATAAACATTTATTTCGTGATGCACCACTAGAACCAACATACTTGCAGGTAAAGCTAGCAGAACAAACATTCTGATTTCCAGAAGGAAAGGTGGAAGACGTCGTAGTTAGAATTAGAGGTCATGAAGTCCCCACAGACTTCTTGGTTCTCGACATGGGAGAAGATGATTATGTCCACCTCATCCTAGGAAGACCATTCCTATACACTACGAGTGCAATCATATACATGAAGCAAGGGGAGATCCATTTTCACTTTCCTGGAGAGAAGGTACGATGCTACTTCATTAACTACATACCCAATGAAACACCTAAGAAGAGTAGAAGTGAAAGACGCCGCTATCAACACCAAAGAAGACAAGCCATCAAGAATGGACAGGCCAATCACAAAGAAGAAGCTAGTGACACTATCCCAAAAAAGCAAGAAGAAGAGACACCTCAAGACAGTGAACAACAGAAAGTGAAGACTCAGACCAAGAAAGTATGGAAGAAAAAGACAGCGCCTAAAGATGAACAATCAGAAACAACGTCTGACACACCTTG
This sequence comes from Coix lacryma-jobi var. lacryma-jobi, assembly GCA_009763385.1. Taxonomy (NCBI): domain Eukaryota; kingdom Viridiplantae; phylum Streptophyta; class Magnoliopsida; order Poales; family Poaceae; genus Coix; species Coix lacryma-jobi. The sequence continues at coordinate 115,928,220 of CM019825.1, read as the reverse complement.
GGAGGTCTGAACCAAGGGAAAGTCCGGTTCGTCGGACCTAAATATCCGAACCTTCGCCAAAAGGTAAAATCGGTAGTTATCCTCATATTTAATTTTCTGCATATTTCTCATATTTAATTCTTAATCATTTATTACATCATATTTAATAATTGCATCATCATCCATAAGCATTTTAATTTCTGCATTGCATTGAAATAAAAAATAAAAAATCATATTGCATTATTGCAATTAAAAATAAAAACTCTTTAAGCCCCATGTGAATAATTCAATTGTTTACTGTGGAGGCACAAAAAAAATATTTCCTACTTTTTGCATCTGCATATAAAAATATAAAAATCCAAAAATATTAAACTCTTGTTGAATCACGCTTGCTTAAACAACTATGAGGGAGAAGACATATATGGTTTTACTACTAACGCTTAATCAATTCCACGAGCTTTGTTGTCTATTTGAGTTTAGCAGAAATCAATGGGAAGGCCAGATAACTTCATCCACTCTGGAGAGACTAAAGCAAACAACCTTCCACTAAGGACCAGAGGAGTGAAGTACATCTACGCTACCAAAAGAACGAACACGCAAGCATCTAGCTTGGGGGAAAAGGCTCCCCCGTTATCCGAGGTAATATATATATTTTCGAATTTTATAAAAACAGAAAACACCAAAAATATGTGAGCACATGAAGGCTCACTCTTAAAAAACAAAAACACCAAAAATATATGAGCACATGAAGGCTCACCCTTAAAAAGAAAAAAGAACAAAAATATTCGGGTACATAAAGGTTCGACACTATCGAAGGGATTAGCTTGGGGGAGATGCACCCCTGTTATCTTTGCTATTAAGGTATGTCACTATTACTATTGCTATTATTATTATTATCATTACTATTATTACTACTACTACTATAATAATAATAATTATTATTATTAGTGTTTATAAATTATTAGTCCTCATTAGTCTTTATATATTATATATTAGAGCGTGTGTGTTTAATATTAGAGTCAATAAAAAGAACAATGATGATCTAGAATAAAAGCTTGCCCTGAAATAATTGAGCTCTAGGATAATAAAATTAATTTAGATGGAAATGATGAATAGTTGCTCTGTCGTAATTCTTTTCAAGTGCCTAGTGTTCAGTCTTAAATTTTCCTAAGTTTTGGATGAGATTGTTTTAACATGAAAATTTACTTTTAATCTGAGACTTGTGGTTGCAAAAGTTTTGACCTAAGTCTAGGTGTTTAACGAGTATGATATGAAAAGGTTGAACTGTTATTTATCTTGTTCCTAGTGATACTAGAGTTCTGGAGATTTATCTTTTGAACACTTAAAATGCTACATGATGAGATCCTCTATGATGAGTGTTTGAAATTCCTACCACAACCTGATATACATGTCTGATAGACTAGGAAGTCCACTCTTTATATTTACTGCTTGCATATGCATTAAGTATTGTCAAATCGTGTTGACCCTTAGAGACTTGTCATACAGTTAAAATCAAGATCACGTACACACCACCCATATATGCTGCTCCTACACTGGGAGTAGGCGACAACATGCCTTCCATTAGATCCACTCAAAAATGTTTCACTTCTATCCTAGGAGTAAACAACTAAAAATATTCTCTTCACCCATATGACCTTTTTATACCTTCATTGCCAATCATAAATGCTCCAAGTTATTATTGTTATCTCTTCAAATATTGTGCTGCAAAAAGATACATGGGTTATGCAAAAGTTATCTACAAAAAGAAAGAAAGGAGAAAAAGAAAAAAAAATGGACAAGAGTCTGACAGTAGAATTAGGGGTGTTTCGACACCCACCTTTAAAAAAGAAAAAGAAAATAATGATAGCCCAGGTTGTCTCTAGCAGAAGTTATACAAGAGAGAAGTATCTACAAGGAGTAAAGTAAGCAAAGGTCTACACCCGTTATCCATATCCATCTTCATCACTGTGTTTTTTCACCGTCACATTTGTTTACCACCACTGTTCCATCATACACATCCATTCCACATATAGGTCCACACACATGCACATCTTGATTTGATTGTATGCCAAGTTTCACTGGATCCATGCTTTGACTTTGCAATATATGCTATGTAAGTATGTACAGGTTGTCTCTCACCTATGAACTCCACAAAAAGCTTATTAGTTATAGGGTGAGAGAAGGCACAACATTCACTGCCTTAGAGAGAATCCACAAATACCACAGATGAGAGACTTGAAAGGATCATATGAAGGAATCTCTGAGTTTTATTTTGAAAATCTTACAAAACTCTAGAATGAAGGTAGATCGAAGAACTTGAGACATAGTGTTTAACTTGATCGTTCTGCTTTTCAAATTGCTCAAGACCCAAGTGAAAGCTACAATCACCACAGTTGAAGGTAAGAGGTAAGTTTGAAAGTTGAAGCGACTGATTATAATTCGGAGGAAAATTTTTGTTTGAACACTTGTGTACTTTTGAGGCATGAAAGCATAGTAGCAACTCCTGATCCATCATAATATATCATCTAAATGTTTGCTAAGGGACTAGTAAAGGATAAGCTTGGGGGAACTTGTTGACGGTAGATAACTCCTATTTTAAACCGTCAACTAACCTCATAAATGACCCGCAATGATCCAAAGAGTGTAGCTATAGGGTTTGATTCTAACGAGTTCCACGAGTTGTGTAGTTCTCACTTGTTTTGCAGGATATTCAATATTTCATCATAAGAAAGTATCTCAAGTGAAGAATTAGAGCACACCATTGTGACGAGCTCGGCAAGACGATCGAGACGGATATATCACTTGTCATATTTGGAGCCCCAGAGCGAGAGTCCTCGATGAATACGACCAGGAAGACTCTGGAACCCTCTAGAAACCTTATCCATACAAAGATCAGGGCTGTAACAGACAAGATTCCAACAGCTACAGAATACTAGAATTATCGAGGGACCAGACAGAAAGAAGACGACAAAGAATCCATCCATGCCACGACTCGTTGTGCAAACCAACCGAACAAAGACTCTAGGCGAATAAGGAAGGTATTACAAGACTTCCGATCGAAGGACGAGGCAGACGGCGACAGGGGGAGGCCGGTCGGCCTCAACCCTAGGCCGGCCGACCTGGGCCCACAAGGAAGCCACCTCTCCTTCCTGCAACGTGACCTAACCGACCTCTACTTTGTATCTCAACTGTTGTTCAAGGTCGGTTTGATCTGAGGGTTGTGGTTCATCCCACCGGGCTATATAAGAAACCCAGACCCCCCGGCATCTCATCCAATCTTAGTCTTAGATCATTGATCAATCATTTAGTTTAGAGATATCCTAGACAACCAAGAGCTCCACCATCCAAGGGCGTAGCTATAATAGAATTAGAAGAGTTGAGGAAGCTCAGATTTCAGATCTAGTCAAGAGGAGCTAGGTAATTAGCCTTGTCTTCTCTCTTGTATCAACATTGTTCTTCTAATTGTCTAATTATCTTCTAGTTCATTATCATTGTGTTCTAATTGTGTTCTAGTTCATCTTCTAATCTCTCTAGTTCATCTCTGTGTTCTAATCTAGTTCTAATTACCTCTCTAGTTCATCCTTGTGCTTCTAATCTATTTCTAATTGTTCATCTAGTTCTTATTCATCTTCTAGTTTATGTTCTAGTTGATACATGTCATGACTTGTTACTATTTCGTGTTCATAATTATAATGTTCATCGTCTACTTTGATTATATGTCTAGCATAGCTAGGGTATCTCTATGTTTATGCTCTTGTTCGTATAGCGCTCATTCTATCGATCACGGGGTGAGTGGTCAACATTGTGTAAGCATGTGCTTATACGTTGTTTACCTGTGAATGCGCCCTATATTCCAGGCCAACAAGTGGTAGATCGCGAGGGTGACTCTTACAGCCTCGTTGAGTCCTTTGTAGTCCACTCCCCGAATATAGGACTAGTAAGACCTGGTCACCCAGAGGACAAAGACTCTGGATCTGATCCTCCATATGTGATGTCTCCTGCGTATAAATATAAGTTATTCTAACCATGATTGCTAAACATAATTGCACTAATTGACGTAGTCTATGACCTATAGTTAGAACTATGTTAGGAAGTTAATCTGTCTTTTTCTAGATTTAGCTATGATCCGACCTTGGGTGGGAATGCTCTGTTGGAACTCTTTTATGGTTTACTATGTTCTATTACATTTATCTTATTTATCATTTATGATTGATTCCTGTGTTGAGTATAGATCTAGTGGAACTCTTATCATAATCACACATGTGTGTGTCATAGTTATAGATGTTTATCTCCTACTAGTTAACTCATGATATGCATGGCTCCATTATAAATAACGATACCATGGAAACTCTCCTTGGTGAAATGCTACAGCGGATGTATTTTATCTGTGCGCTTGCAGATAATCTTATTTCATATTTTATAAGGGCAAGATAATAAATACCATCCACGTCTCTAGTGTCGCTGCTAGTGGTGTGTCGGTGTTTGTTACCCGATGTTGGCACAAAATGCGTCACACCGTGCCTCACACACAGCAAGCCGAAAAGCGTGGCTTCAATCGGGTGCCCGGACGATTTGAAATCCGGAGACGTGCCAGTCGGTTTGACCTGAAAACCAACAAGGGATAAAACTGTGAGAATAAAACTGGAACATGCCGGATGAGACCAGACAGTTCCATATTTACGGCCCTAAAGCCACTTACAACGACATATAGCTATAGAAGCTATCTGTCGACAAGTTTTAGAGATCATTCGGCTAACTCCAAACACGAGCACATGTGAACAATTGGTTGCCGAATGATCATTCGTAAAAAAGACATGTTTGAACAAGAGATAGATTATAAAATAACGTATAACCAAGCTCGGCAATCCAGCCGAATTGGGGTCCATGAAGAAGGAACATGCAAACCAAAAACAATTAAACTAATCTAAAATCTGCATCTGCCGCACGATACCCAGTTTTATCAAAGCCTAAGCATGATTGACATGTATGAACCCGCAACACGTAACAATCTAGATTAGAAATTAATTCGGCCATCATAGTTATTCAAATATCGGAAGAAACAAGTAAAAACTTGCAAAGCAAGGCCGAACAATGTCAATCTTGCGGATACATGGGTGTATGCCGGGTCTCTAAGTGATGAGTGATTGTCAACTGGGATGATGCGCATGTTCTTTGACTTGTGTTGTGCAGGTGTCGAGCACGGATGCAGTGATCGAAGGCAGGTGAAGGTCAAGTTGAGACGTGCTGTGCCGACGGACCGGGTGCGGTGAAGGATGGGCGTGCCGTGCGGCGGACGTGTCATGCCGAGGTACCGAGCGGTGAAGGGCGGACGTGAGGCTTGGACTGAGGGACCAGAGGCCCGAGGATCAGCTGTGGTGGCTGGCAGCCTGTGACGACGACAAGTGAAGAAGTGCGGTCATGTGTTGCCTGAGTCGTGGACTCGGGGACACGTGTCGGTGGACGGGGTGCACGGGAGGTGCATCCCATCTACGACGTCGGTTTGGTGGTAGAGCCAGAGAAAAACCATCGGACGGACGGTTTCCAGGTTTGGGCCTCAAAACCTGGGCGCGGACGGTTTCCGAGTTTGGCCACAAAACTTGGGCTGAGGGTTTCCGAGTTTGGCCACAAAACTCGGGCTGAGGACGGTTTCCAGGTTTGGGCCTCAAAACCTGGGCGCTGAGGGTTTGCTGAGTTTGGCCTCAAAACTCAGAAGCTGGTGGGCTGGTTTCCCGGTTTGGGCCCCAAAACCGGGGGTTGCTGGAAAAGGCTGGTTTCCCGGTTTGGGCCACAAAAGCAGGGGTGCAGAGCGAGGGCGGCACGTGGCGGCGATCTGGAGGTTGCGTCGAGACAACGCTTCGAATCGAGCGGGCGTGGCCGTCGGATACAGCTACCACCGAGTTGGTCCAGAATAACCCTAGGGTTTAGCTGGTTCGCTCTGTAATTAGAATAGAGAGGGGTAGGGTAGGAAATAGACTTAGGCTAGTAGTAGCATAAGTAGTCGGGAGACACCCTCCTCCCATCTATCTCAGTCATTTGCTCTTTCGCACTTAGGGTTTCCTGCTCTCCCATCCCCTGGTGTAGCTTGCTGAGATCCGCAGAGAGACTCACCTCTGTGTATTGTTGATTTTGAGGAAAGGAGGCCATAACCTCCTTGTCACAGCGTGTGTTTGCGCTTGGGCTGCAAGATCGTGGTGTCGATTCGCGTTTTGGTTGTGTTCTTTGCGGAATCCTTTTTCTCCACGATTTTCCCGTCGCTTGATCCCTTTGCTCGGTTCATCTTTTGCAAATCCGTTTGAACCAAGTTGTTCTAGATCGTGAGGCACTTCTTTCCACCGAAGGAATTACCCTCTAACCTCACGGTCTAGGAGATCGATCGATTTTTCGTTTCGGGTCAAGTTTTCTTCCCTCCCCCGAAATTCTTCGATTCACCGATTTGGAGATAGGTTCGAGCCATGATCTCCTAGAGATAGCTCACTATCCTCTTTGTGACTCATCTCACCAAGTTTGATCCCTAGAGGATTTGTGTTGGGTGAGATCGAGGCGAATCGGTGGACGAACTGCTCAGTTTCGGGGTGACCGGACGCTGAGTCGGGCCGACCGGACGCTAGGGCAGTGCGTCCGGTGGTTGAAGGTTTGCTGTGTTCGGTTTTTGTATTGACCGGACGCACTCGACCGGACGCTCGGACAGAGTCCGGTCGTTGAATGCGTTGAACGCATCTCTGTTTCAACTGACCAGACGCTGGTTCATTCGACCGGACGCTCTGTCAATACAGTGACCGGACGCACCGAGGTCTCTGTTCATCTATTTTGTCTCGCTTGACCGGACGCTGAGTGATCGATCGGACGCTGGCACACAGTGCGTCCGGTCCAACACAGAGAGGTCCAAAATCGGACTTAGCCTAACTGGACGCGTCCGGTGCTCAGTGACCGAACGCAGGCAGAGTCCGGTCAGTACTGTTTCAGCGTGTTTTCGTTCGCAGCTTGTTCATTCGTTGTCGGATTTGGTTTCCGTCTTTTGCGTTGGCTTTCTAGAGTTGTGTAGTGTCTCGTTGTGCTTCTAGGAAGCATCCACCCTACGTCTAGGGTCGTGGACATTAGCAAGCTCTAGGATTTGCTTTAGGGGTTGATTCTTGGGACAGTGGCTACTAGTTTCCGAAAGGAAAATTTGAAGCTCCCATTCACCCCCCCTCTGGTCGCTTTCTAGTTGCTTCTCGGTCCTTCAATTGGTATCGGAGCAGGTTAAGGATCTTCCACCTTAGCCGGTTCCAGATCCACAGAAGGCAACATGGATCGCGGCGTGGGCAAACCGCCGTTCTTTGATGGGACGAACTATGCGTATTGGAAGATACGCATGTCGGCCTATCTCCAAAGCATGGGCTCTTCTGTTTGGGAGATTTGCAACAGGGATGATTACGTTGTCTTGGCTGCTCGTGTCACTCAGCTCCAGATCGATGAGCACGAGGTCAATAGCCGGGCACGTAATGCCTTGTTCTCCTGTTTGAGCATGTCCGAGTTTGATCGCGTTTCTCATCTCCCCACGGCTCGCGAGATTTGGGCGACCCTCATGCGCTTCCATGAGGGAACCACTCAGGTCAAATCTCGCCTCTATGAGTCGCACAAGCGGGAGTATGAGAACTTTCGACATATGCCTGACGAGAGCATAGAGAGTTTATTCGCTCGCTTTCAGGTTATTGTCAACAAGATGAGAGCAAACAAGGAGCTGTTGCCTTTTGACGATCATGAGAGGGCTTTGAAGCTTTTGCACACTCTTGATCGGTCAGTGTGGGACTCAAAGGTCCAGGCGATCATCGAATCGTCTAACTATGAGACCCTCACCTGCGACGAGCTCTTTAGTAAGCTCAAGTCTAGTGAGATTGACGCCATGTCGAGGGCTTCTTACGAGAATCCTTCTGGCCCGACTATGGCTTTGGTTTCTGGCTCTTCTAACCCCTCTGGAGGTTTTGCTCTTTCGTCTCTCTTTTCTGTCACAAAGGACCAGCTCGAGTCGTTGGGAGATGACGAGTTGGCAATGCTAGCCAACCGGTTCACGCGGTTTCACAACAACCGCATGAACCGTCGCCGCGGTGGAGGACGCTCAGGATGCTATGAGTGCGGCGACCCCGACCACTTCATCGCCAACTGCCCCAAGAAGAACAAGCATTCGGGGAAGGGCGATCATGGGCACAAGTACGACTCCGGCAAGCGCAAGGAGAAGTACGTTCCCCCGAGGCACAAGCGGAGGGGCGGCTTCGACAAGGAGTACATCAAGAAGAAGTACTTGGAGAAGGCCCAGGCTGAGCAGCGTGCGTTCTTCGCCACGCTCAGCGACGTCGACGGCTCGGATGACGACTCCGCTTGCTCAAGCGATGACGAGTCCAAGAAGAAGAAGAGGATCGAGGACAAGCTGAACGGTCTCTGCTTCTTCGCCGATGACGACGGCTTCTGCACCATGGCGCTTGGTGATGAGGTTGACGACAAGCTGGAGCACACCCCTCGAAACGACGACGACGACGACGACACCTCCCAGGTATCTCTCACCCACGACGAGCTTTCTGCTGAGGTTGAGAAGCTTACTGCCGCGCTCCTTAGTCAGGACAAGTTGCTTAGGCGTGCCGCTAGAGAGCGCAAGGAGTTTAGGCAGAAGTGGGAGGACACGGTGAGAGAGCTTGAGTTTGCCAAGTCCACCGTGGTCGTGTCGGAGGAGGTTGAGTGTGAGATGTGCACCACGCACATGACTGACCTTCTCACTTTGAGAGGTAAGTATGCTGCATTGGTAGGAGAGGTGGATGAGCTGAAGGCTAGACCTTCTCTGTTGGGTGCGTGCAAGACTTGTCCTGTCTTGCAATCTGAGTTGGCAGAGAAGAATGCCAAGATTGTGTCTCTTGAGGAGGCCAACTCAGGTAGCACTTGTGTGTCCAAGTGCGCTTTGTGTGAGGGTTTGGAGATGGAGATTGCGAATGTCAAGCATGGCAAGATGCAAAGCGAGGAGGAAAACACATACCTTCGGACCATCTTGTCATGGGTCTCTTGTAGTGAGCCGCAGCTCGGGATGATGATCTCCCAATTTAAGCGAGCTGCTGGAGGTTCTGGTGTAGGTCTTGCTCAGGGTGTTGATCTTTCTGCTTTTGGGAAGATTGGAGAGTCGAGTGGTCTGAATCCTAGTGAGAAGCCCAACTCCACCACTACTCCCAAACTGACCAAGCTTCCATCCAAAGAGCCGATCAAGCCTATCACCAAGGATGGGGTGATTGAGGAATCTCCGAGAGCTCCACCCAAGAACCAAGTGTGGCATCCCAAACCCAACCACCTAAAGAACAAGCTGGATACAATGCCACCTATCCAGGAGGAGCTGCCACAGAAGGGCAAAGTGATCCACACCCACAGCCATGAGTACCAACAACCCCCTTTGCGTGCGGTGAGGTATCTTTGTGATTTCTGTGGGAGAGATGGACACTTGAGCGAGTTCTGCTTTAGGCGCAAGAGAGAGGCGCGTCGTGCTAGGGAGATGAACAACACGGACATGTACCATCCTTTCCATGATGTACATGTGCCGAATGTTCAGAGGAGTGCTCCGAGGAGAGCAGCTAGGCCCAGAGGTCCAGAACCTCAAGTTCCCAGGCCTAGGCAGCAGAGAGCTCCGAGGAGAGATGTTAGGCCTAGAGGCGCAGTGCCTCAAGTTGCTAGGCCTAGGCCTCATAGAGAGCGTGCCCGACGGGGTCCTGACTTTGCAGGATACAGACCCCGTGGCAGAGGCTTTGTTGAGCGTTTTCCCCCACCGCGTTTTTAGTATCGCGATGGACGCTCCTCCCTTAGCGGACCACGTTTTCTTCTACGTGGTGATCGCTCCTCTCGTAGACGTGCTAGGAATGGTTTTTCTGCTAACCGTTCTTTTGAGCAGCCGGCCCAACACTGGTATTCTTCCTACTTCACTAACCCCAGTGTTGGACCGTATGCTCACCCTATGTCTTTTTATTGATGTAGGTAAAACGGTTGGAGGACATTTGGTTGGTGGATTCCGGTTGCTCGAGGCACATGACCGGAAACGCCAAGTGGTTCTCCAGCCTTAGCCCTGTTGCCGGAAAGGAGTACATAACCTTCGGCGACAATAGCAAAGGTAAGGTATTGTCTCGCGGGTCTGTGCGGGTTAATGAGCACTTTGTGTTGCGCGATGTTGCTCTTGTTTCTAACTTGCATTTTAACCTTCTTTCTGTTTCGCAACTATTTGACGACGACTATGAGATTCGTTTTAAACCGAATCTCAGTCGTATTTTGGATCCTCAGGGCAATCTTGTGTGTTTGATTTCGCCCTTTGGAAAAGTCTTTCGTGCGAATTTCTCAGAGTCTTTTGGCACTTCTCGTTGTCTTGTGGCTGGACCTTCCTCCTCTGTTCTTTGGAAGTGGCATAGGAGACTTGGACATTTGAGCTTCGACTTGCTTGCAAGGCTTAGTTCACTTGGCCTAATCCGAGGACTGCCCAAGTTGCATATGGAGAAGGATCTTGTTTGCCACTCTTGTAGACACGGGAAGATGGTTGCCGCTCCCCACCATCCAGTGACTCAGGTCATGACCAAGCGCCCTCGAGAGCTTTTGCACATGGACCTTGTTGGTCCGGCTCGGGTGAGCTCGGTTGGGGGGAAGTGGTATGTGCTTGTTGTTGTTGATGGCTTTTCGAGATATTCGTGGGTCTTCTTTTTAGCTGAGAAGACCGAGACTTTCTCCTTTGCTCGTAATCTGATTCTGCGTCTTCAGAACGAGTTCCCTTTGAACTCGATGCGAGCAATCCGGAGTGATAATGGTTCCAAATTCAAGAATTTGGATTTTGAGAAGTTTTGTAACTCTTTGGGTTTAGAGCATCAGTTTTCTTCCCCCTACACACCGCCACAAAATGGTGTTGTAGAGAGGAAGAATCGGACCCTTGTTGAGATGGCCAGGACGATGCTCGATGAGCATAGGACTCCTAGGCGATATTGGGCCGAAGCTATGAGCACTGCATGCTACATTTCCAATCGCATTTTTCTCTGAGCTTTCTTGAAAAAGACTTCTTATGAGTTGCGTTTTGGAAAACTACCCAAGGTGAGTTATTTTCGAGTTTTTGGTTGCCATTGTTTTATACTCAAAAAGGGCAACTTGGACAAGTTTGAGTCTCGTTCTTCTGACGGTGTGTTTTTGGGTTATGGCACTCACACTCGAGCTTATCGTGTACTTAACCTTGACACTAACCGAGTCATGGAGACATCAGATGTCACCTTCGACGAGACCATGGTTTGTCCTTCTTCTCGCTTTGAGCGTGCAGGTGATCATGAGGTTGGCGAGCCTCTTTTTGATGATGATGATGAAGAAGGTGCTGAAGGGATAGATGACCCAGCACCTCCTCCACCTGCAGTGCCGCAAAGAGCGGCTTCTACGACGACTCATGGCCCCGACACCTCTTCTTCCTGGGGGCCGTGCGATCCGCCACCCCGAGCAGTACCATTTGTACCCGGGGAGGCACCAGCTGCTGTTGAGGGGGAGGCCACTTCGGCAAGGGAGGCGCCACGACACATCCAGCGCCAGCACCCGCCTCAGCAGATGATCGGCAACGTCGATGAACGGGTCACTCGGTCCAGGTCACAGCAAATCTCGCACTTCGCTCATTCTGCTTTTGTTGCTAATTTTGAGCCCCGAGATGTTGGACACGCTATGACGGATCCTGATTGGATCAATGTCATGCATGAGGAGCTTGAGAATTTTGAGCGAAATCAGGTTTGGGTTCTAGTTCCACCTCCTCCTGAGTGTAAGCCTATTGGGACAAAATGGGTTTTCAAAAACAAGCAAGGAGAGGATGGCCGCGTTGTTAGAAACAAGGCCAGGCTTGTAGCGAAGGGTTACAGTCAGAAGGAGGGGATAGACTATGAGGAGACATTTGCTCCTGTAGCTCGTTTGGAGGCAATTAGGATACTCTTGGCTTTTGCTGCATCCAAAGGTTTCAAACTTTTTCAAATGGATGTCAAGAGTGCCTTCTTAAACGGCTACATAGAAGAGGAAGTTTATGTTGAGCAACCCCCCGGTTTTGAAAATCCCAAGTTTCCAAACCATGTTTTTAAACTCCACAAAGCTTTATATGGTTTGAAACAAGCCCCTAGAGCCTGGTATGATAGGTTAAAAACCTTTTTGCTTGCTAAGGGTTTTAAAATGGGATGTGTAGATAAAACGCTCTTTCTCCTCAAGCAAGGCAAAGACACTCTCTTGGTCCAGATTTACGTGGATGATATCATTTTCGGTGGTTCTTCTCACGCTTTGGTTGCCAAGTTTGCAGATACTATGAGCAGGGAGTTCGAGATGAGCATGATGGGCGAGCTGACATTCTTTCTCGGGTTGCAAATCAAGCAATCCCGGGAAGGGACGTTTGTGCACCAGGGCAAGTACACCAAGGACTTGCTGAAGCGGTTCGATATGGGTGAGGCCAAGCCTCTTCCAACACCCATGTCGATGACGACTGCCCTGGATGCGGACAAGGATGGAGAAGCAGTGGACCAGAAGGAGTACCGAAGCATGATCGGGTCGCTCCTCTACCTGACGGCGACACGCCCGGACATCCAGTTCGCGGTGTGTCTGTGCGCGCGCTTTCAGGTGTCGCCGCGCACTTCTCACCGTCAGGCAGTGAAGCGCATATTCAGGTACCTCCGTTTCACACCAGAGTTCGGGATTTGGTATTCTGCTTCCTCCACCCTTTCCCTTTGCGGTTATTCCGATGCCGATTTTGCTGGTTGTCGCATCGAGCGCAAGTCCACTTCTGGGACTTGCCAGTTTATTGGATCTTCTCTTGTTTCGTGGTCTTCTCGCTAGCAGTCTAGTGTCGCTCAGTCTACCACAGAGGCTGAATATGTTGCTGCGGCTAGCTGCTGTTCCCAGTTGCTTTGGATGATGGCCACTTTGCGTGATTTTGGTCTGAGCTTTTCTCGCGTGCCTTTGCTTTGTGATAGCACGAGTGCTATTAGCGTTGCTAAGAACCCCATGCTTCACTCGAAGACCAAACACATTGATGTGCGCTTTCATTTCTTGCGAGACCACCAGGAGAAGGGTGATATCGACCTTCGCCATGTCGATACTCATCACCAACTGGCTGATATTTTCACCAAGCCTTTAGACGAATCAACCTTTAATAGGTTGAGGGGTGAGCTTGGTGTGTGTTTCCCCTTTTAGATGGGGGAAACATTTTGGATCTTGTATACTAGATTGATTCTTTTCGTTTGTCTTTCTTTTCTTTTACATTTCAGCATACGCATTTATATTCTGAGCTTCATGTTTATATTCACTAGAATGTACCTATGCTCTATGTAGTATGCTCCGATGCTTATATTGATGCTTGTAGCTTATGCTCTTTCTGATCACTAGTACATGTTGTGAGCTGAGCTATTTTGGAATGGTGAATTTGCTTAATGCATATAAATCTGAAAATGTTCACCATTGAGATATGCAACTAGCATGTGTAGGGTGTGTTGAGTCCATTCCTGCTTTTCATATATGCTAGGTTGCTATGTCTCTAGTTTTGAGTCATTGACTTGCTTGGTCTATTCATATCATGTTTAAAATTTGAACCAAGTTTTAGTGAATTGAAAAGATCGAGATGGGATTGCTTGTCAACACCTCACGGTATCGAGACTGTTTCTCATTGCACTTTGAGTTAAACTTGAGCCGTGTAGTGTATGAGCGAAACCGTAGCTTTAAGCTTCTGATTGCTTTGGCATAGGCTTCGCTCGGTTGAAAAGTTAGGCAATGACAAGCTTTCAACCTCTCGCAATCACATGCTGAATTTGAACTTGTGTAATTTCACCGCTGCAACTCCGATATTAAAACTGAAATCACAAGTATGTTTCATTCCTATGCATGATGATTGAACTTTGCTAGGGGTAGTTCACCTTGTATATATGCTTAGCACTTGTTTGGATTCCTACCTATACATGTGGAGTGCTATTTTGATGGTGACTATCTTTTTGGCTAAAAACTGCTCACTTGCTCATATGCTTCATATTTCGTATGTGTGATCAGTTTGAGCCTTCGCTATTTGAGTGCTTAGTTGAGTCATTGGAGCTATACTGTTTAGAGCATCTTTGCACTCTTTTGATTATATGCACGAAGCTCCTAACTTGCATTTCTGACTTCATATGCATTTTCTAAGGGAGAGATTTCGTTGAGGGAAGGATTTTGAATGGTTCCTGTACTTGATAAGTGCATTTTCAACTAAGGGGGAGAATTTTTGCAAATCATATGTCTCCCGGTGTTCAACTAAGGGAGAGCTTTTGTTAAGGGGGAGATTTTCAAATCTTTGTGCTCTTCTAATGTTGGACCTAAGGGGGAGTCCCTGGTTGCTTGCACTTGTCGAGGGGGAGTTTGCTAGTTGTGTTGAGCCGCTGCCTCTGTCTTGAGGGACTAGCAAACATTTTTCCTCATTTGGTGTCAAGTTTGATTTCGATTGGTTCGGAGTGGTTTTTCTTGCTAGTTGTGTTGAGCCTCTGTGCCTCTATCTTGAGGGACTAGCACTTTGCCATTTTATGCCATTCTATGCTCCGATTTTCGATGGATGTTTGCTAGCGGTGTTGAGCCTGTTCTACCTCTTCTTGAGGGCTAGCTTTGCTTTGCTTGGTTGCGTCGAGTCGTTGCCCATGTCTCTGGGGACCAAGTTCTCTCGCTCTTTCCACTTGACCTTCTTCGGCTTTGCTATGCTTTTGGGTCATTTGGTCGAGTTCTCTCTCCCTCCTCCTTCTTCCTTATTCTTCTTTTCATTATGATTTGTGTGAGTAGTTGACAATGCACTCATCAAGGGGGAGATTGCGGATACATGGGTGTATGCCGGGTCTCTGAGTGATGAGTGATTGTCAACTGGGATGATGCGCATGTTCTTTGGCTTGTGTTGTGCAGGTGTCGAGCACGGATGCAGTGATCGAAGGCAGGTGAAGGTCAAGTTGAGACGTGCTGTGCCGACGGACCGGGTGCGGTGAAGGATGGGCGTGCCGTGCGGCGGACATGCCATGCCGAGGTACCGAGCGGTGAAGGGCGGACGTGAGGCTTGGACTGAGGGACCAGAGGCCCGAGGATCAGCTGTGGTGGCTGGCAGCCTATGACGACGACAAGTGAAGAAGTGTGGTCATGTGTTGCCTGAGTCGTGGACTCGGGGACACGTGTCGGTGGACGGGGTGCACGGGAGGTGCATCCCATCTACGACGTCGGTTTGGTGGTACAGCCAGAGAAAAACCATCGGACGGACGGTTTCCAGGTTTGGGCCTCAAAACCTGGGCGCGGACGGTTTCCGAGTTTGGCCACAAAACTCGGGCTGAGGGTTTCCGAGTTTGGCCACAAAACTCGGGCTGAGGACAGTTTCCAGGTTTGGGCCTCAAAACCTAGGCGCTGAGGGTTTGTTGAGTTTGGCCTCAAAACTCAGAAGCTGGTGGGCTGGTTTCCCGGTTTGGGCCCCAAAACTGGGGGTTGCTAGAAAAGGCTGGTTTCCCGGTTTGGGCCACAAAACCGGGGGTGCAGAGCGAGGGCGGCACGTGGCGGCGATCTGGAGGTTGCGTCGAGACAACGCTTCGAATCGAGCGGGCGTGGCCGTCGGATACACCTACCACCGAGTTGGTCCAGAATAACCCTAGGGTTTAGCTGGTTCGCTCTGTAATTAGAATAGAGAGGGGTAGAGTAGGAAATAGACTTAGGCTAGTAGTAGCATAAGTAGTCGGGAGACACCCTCCTCCCATCTATCTCAGTCATTTGCTCTTTCGCACTTAGGGTTTCCTGCTCTCCCATCCCCTGTTGTAGCTTGCTGAGATCCGCAGAGAGACTCACCTCTGTGTATTGTTGATTTTGAGGAAAGGAGGTCGTAACCTCCTTGTCACAGCGTGTGTTTGCGCTTGGGTTGCAAGATCGTGGTGTCGATTCGCGTTTTGGTTGTGTTCTTCGCGGAATCCTTTTTCTCCACGATTTTCCCGTCGCTTGATCTCTTTGCTCGGTTCATCTTTTGCAAATCCGTTTGAACCAAGTTGTTCTAGATCGTGAGGCACTTCTTTCCACCGAAGGAATTACCCTCTAACCTCACGGTCTAGGAGATCGATCGATTTTTCGTTTCGGGTCAAGTTTTCTTCCCTCCCCCAAAATTCTTCGATTCACCGATTTGGAGATAGGTTCGAGCCATGATCTCCTAGAGATAGCTCACTATCCTCTTTGTGACTCATCTCACCAAGTTTGATCCCTAGAGGATTTATGTTGGGTGAGATCGAGGCGAATCGGTGGACGAACTGCTCAGTTTCGGGGTGACCGGACGCTGACTCGGGCCGACCAGACGCTAGGGCAGTGCGTCCGATGGTTGAAGGTTTGCTGTGTTCGGTTTTTGTATTGACCGGACGCACTCGACCGGACGCTCGGACAGAGTCTGGTCGTTGAATGTGTTGAACGCATCTCTGTTTCAACTGACCGGGCGCTAGTTCATTCGACCGGACGCTCTGTCAATACAGTGACCGGACGCACCGAGGTCTCTGTTCATCTATTTTGTCTCGCTTGACCGGACGCTGAGTGATCGATCAGACGCAGGCAGAGTCCGGTCAGTACTGTTTCAGCGCGTTTTCGTTCGCAGCTTGTTCGTTCGTTGTCGGATTTGGTTTCCGTCTTTTGCGTTGGCTTTCTAGAGTTGTGTAGTGTCCCGCTGTGCTTCTAGGAAGCATCCACCCTACGTCTAGGGTCGTGGACATTAGCAAGCTCTAGGATTTGCTTTAGGGGTTGATTCTTGGGACAGTGGCTACTAGTTTCCGAAAGGAAAATTTGAAGCTCCCATTCACCCCCCCTCTGGTCGCTTTCTGGTTGCTTCTCGGTCCTTCAAATCTAGATTGGGCAAAAGAGTGTTGTAAAACTTAATTAAATAAATCATGCAACACAAGGTAACTTAATGAATCTACTAGATTTTGTCAAATCTAATAGTGCTGATAACTATCTCACTCATGCTAAACGTATCAAGCAAACGCCTGCCGCACGGTATTTACTCATAAGCATAACATAAGCAAAGACTTCTTGATTGTCGACATAGATCCGCCGCACGATCTTTGTAAACAAACAAGACTACTTGCATCACATCTAAATCCACCGCATGATACTAGACATGATAACAAGGTTGCCGGGACTTACGGAGGTCGACGGATCGATGATTCCTCTCGAAGAACTCGACGACACGACAAAGGACTCGAAGATGGCACGGGGCCGATTTGTATTGATATGGTTGTGAACGTCCCTGGTACAATGACCGACGATACATATTTATATCCTATACTAATGGCTATTGATAAGCTACGTACATGACTTGCCAAATAGATATCTAAATAAAAGGAAATATAAAGATATATGGACTCTAATTTTCCTTATGTAGAATCCGTGTCAATGAAGCTTATTTGTCCGACTCCCTGCATGTGTGATTGATTCAGGCGGTAACTTGCCTAAAAATCACTTTTGCCTTCACGTGTAGATGTTTGACGTCAATCAAATCTTCTTTATTTTTTTCTTGCATGACCAATCCGATGATGCAAACATTAGAACTCTTGCACGACGTCTGTATGCTTTATCGTTGCATGTGACTCCTGCTGATGTACGCTAGAGCCGACTATTTCCAACTCTTGATTTTATGGAATAAATCAGCCAAAAACTGGTGTCAACACAGGCCCCCCGAGTTCGGAGTATAAATTTTCATGCTTCGAACTATTTTGATCCGATGTTCTTCTTTTTCTAGGCCGATGACATTTAAACTCATTTTTCTGATTATCTGCTTTAGTTGATCAGGAATGGACCCCCCGAGTCTTACAATCATAATCAGCTATATATTTGGAAATATTCTTATGTTGCATAAAAGCTTCAGACCTCATCTTTCGACCCCTTTGTCATAGTGTCTTCCCAGCAGAAACATCACCAATTCTTTTCAATCGAGTTGATATTCGACGGCAACAGAGGATGCCTTTTCACTTTGATTTTTCAAGGAGCTGATGATCTTGCTAGCATAATAATTATTCCAAGCTTCACCCATACATGTGAACTTTGAAGTGTTTACCACACCATCTTGAGTGGTTGAGGAAAATGAATTAGAATCCAGATAGCCTCGCTTCTCTTGCTTGGAAACTTGGGTTTTTGAAAGACTTTAAAATAAAAACATAGCTTTTGCTCCTCAAATGATTCCCTCGTATCGCTCTATGTGTATAGTTTCTCACCGAGACACTGTTCATCTTTTTTTATATATCCTACCTCTAAAAGCTTATGTAGAGTTCAGATAGGAATAAAATATGTCACATACTTACCTTGCATATATTGTAAAGTCAAACCCCGGATCCATGAAGAGAAGTGTCATACTTTTAGACCAAGACGTGCATGTGTGTGAAATATATATATATATATGTTTACCTCCTTGATCATGACCCTCTCTTTCTTTTAAAATGCTTCTGAGAGTATAGGCTATTTCATTCTCACTGGTGGGTATCTAAGTACCCATTGTTTTCTCTCTTTTTGGCGGGTATCGGAGTACCCATTGTTTTCTCTCTCTTTTATCATGCTCTTTGGCATGCCCCCCCTTTTTTTAAGCACTTTGGCATTTTAATATAGCCCACACTCTCTTTGGCATATGAATATTTCTAGAGAGAGACAAGATATAAACTGGAGCATTTTTAGTGGATGGAAAGGACATGTCTTGCGTAACTCTTAGTGTAAAAATTAGCATTTTATAGGTGGGTGTACGTGAGTCTTGATCATGAGAGCATGATAAATCTCTCACAAGGGTCACAACGGTTTGACAAAACTCAATGCAAAAGCAAGTAGCATATATGTAAGGTTTTTAATGAGATTAACATATGGCCTTGGTAGGAAATTCGACATCATTGAGGAGACAAGCTATTGATTTTAAGTTTTTATAAGAAAAAAATTCTCAAGTACTTTGCAAAAAGAAGCAAGGTTCCTTTTATCATACCATATCTCATTCTTCAACTACTTAGATGATATGATTTTCATTTTTCACAAGTGATAGGAAAAGCAAGGAATAAATAATATGCGAGCCAAGCTTTACCTCATATCTGCATGTACATTGATCCATTCTGAACTTAGTCATTCCAGTATGCTTTGCGACCTTCTTGGTGAGTTCTGATAGCTGGTGGCACCCCTGTCGCCAAAGAAGTCAGGAGTGATGGCGGCCTTTTAATACTCAAAGTTGATTATTTGTGTGCTGATAATATTTTCTTGGTCAGTATCCGATTTTCACCATTTGTACATAAATATTGAGAGGCGTCCTAGTAGGATTAAAAGGTAGCGATAGGATTACATGGAGAGTCCTAGTTAGACTAGGTCTTCGCCCTTTCTTGCGGAGTACCCGGGGACTCTGTCCCACAAGCCACCGAGCTCTTCATGGTTTTTCGGTGAAGTCATCTTGAGACTCTTGGTCTTGATCAAGTATCATCCGAGTACCTTCTGAGAGAAACCATAAAGTGCTCTTGAAGTCTTCTAATGGTGTGCGCTTTCTGAAAAGCGCACCTGTAGCCCCCCGAGCCTCTTGTTGTTTAGCATAAAGAGTTGGATGGTCTTGTCTGAAATTGCTCCAATTCCTTTCGAAGAAATTTGGATGCATCATTTGAGGATATATATCCTGCAGCCCCTGAGCCTAAAATCGACTACTCAGAGTCGATTGTAGGATCTTGTAGACATCCTCAAGGGTGCAGCCGAGTAATCTCCCGAAGACAAGGATTGTCATATGCTTGTCGTCGAGTCCTTGAATGCTTGTAATTTTGATCTTTCATCCTTGAATCCGAGCCCCCGAGCATAGTCGAAGTGAAGCCGACTAAGCTGAGGCAATGATCGAGCCCCCGAGCTTAATGTGACTACTCCGTGGAGGAGAAGGAGCTTGATCGAAGTAGTGGAAATAGGATTTTGGTGAGCCCAAGGCTTCAAGTGGGCAGTCTCCTCACCGGAGACCCCGTATCACCCCCACCTCGAGACTCCCAAATCATCATAACCATGTTTGAAGGCTCATCGCAACAACATGAGGTCCGAGTGAGGCAGCCCTCAGGGGCGTACCTAACCAAGCGGCGTGGTGTCCGAGTGAGGCAGCCCTCAAGGGCCTACCTCACCCAGCAGTGTAGTCCATTTCTTTTCCCTGCAAAGAAGACATACAAAAATATGTAGTAAATGATATTCTTGATATCAAGTCGGGAGCATGTCCCAACATTAACAAATGCACATGAAATTTTTCGCATCTTGCTCTTGCTAGGTTGTTTAAATCACCCGAGTAGTGGGCCTGTGACGTTTAAGCTCCTGCCCTCTGTGTCGAGCTTTGTCGAGCGTGAGGTACAGGCTTCACGGATTAAGGCTTGCACTTACTCAAGTAATTTAACAACTTGCTAAGAGAAGATTATAGCAGTCATACTGCGTGAAAAAAGAGCACGCTCTGAGTGTACATTGTACACCCGTGAGGTGTTGTCCCGACTACAAGCTCGGAGCTGTATGAGTAGTCGGGAATGCAATTATGATGTGGCCGTAGCGGCTCACGATTAATATTTGGAAATATATAAAATATTAAAGCGTGACTTAGCTTGGTTCATGCCGAGTTGAGTGGTCAACACCGTCAACTGGAGTACTCTACACCGCCGAGATATCCGAGTAATGGATGACTTGGTACTCGGACGGCTCGCTTATTACTCGGATGACTTATTTGCAGCTCGATAATGGCTTGATGGTTCAACATCTGCTTGACAGCTCGCTTGTGGCTCGACGGCTCGCTCGTGGCTCAATGACAACTTGATGGCTTGCTCGCGGCTCATCAGCAGCTCGAGGGCTCGCTTGCTTACGGCTCAAGGCGGCTTGATGACTCGCTTGTGGCTCAACAATGGCTCAAAGGCTCGCTTTTGTGGCTCAATGGCAGCTTGATGGCTCACTCGCGGCTCAACAGCAGCTCAAGGGATCGCTTACTTGTGGCTCAACGGCAGCATGATGATTCATTTCGCAGCTCAACAGTAGCATGAGGGCTCACTTGCGGCTCACGGCTCACTTGCGGCTTTACGACAGCATGATGGATTGACGACTGCTCGACAGCTCGCTTGTGGCTCATGGCTCACTTGTGGCTCTCGGAAGCATGATGGCTCAACAACTTGGTACCCAAACATTGTGGATATACGAGCAGTCGGTTGTTGATGAAGTCAATTAGTCGGAACAGCTCCTAAGCATATTCTTGATCGAGCCGGGTTGTTGCCGAGTAATTTTTGATCATCTGTATCTCATTCCCGACTAACACATTGAATCCGAGCAGTGTAGTCGACATCGCTGAACAAAGTAGTCCTCGTGTGTCGAGTAGAGCAGAGGCTTGGATTGTTGAAGATCAAACTCGGACTCCGCGAAAAAGAGTAGCTCTTTCAATTTCACTGTTGACGGACGTGTTGCCAAACAACTCTGTATCATAATTATAATCCATTTGCCAGGACGGCGGGATCCGTGTATGACTAGGACCGAGTGTCTATTGTGGCTCAGAGCCGGATAACCATGTCTGCTATGACGAAGTACACCTCGGATACGACTTGCTTTGGGATTGCTTCCAGTTTGGACAACTTGCTCTCGGCGTACTGGCAGCTCGAGCCAATCCGGATTTGATAAAGATGTCGTAATCCTCACAACTTCCTTGAACTCGACGAGGTGAAAGTTGATCCCCCGTCAAAAATTTGATCTTGAGGTCCGTCGAGATCTTGATCGCAATTGCGCCGAAAGCCCCTACCTGGCGCGCCAGCTGTCGGTGTTTGTTAACCGGCAACTCGTCTTGGGGATTCCCAGACGATTTGTTCGGTGGGGATCGGTTTATGCAGAACTCGATGGTAAACGCATTGACAATGATTTATACTGGTTCGGTCTGCTGAATAGCATCCCTACGTCCAGTTTGGGGGAATCATATATGGCGCCCTGCGCTTATGGGTGTCTGGTTATGTACCATGACCCTGTGTGTCTCTTGTCCCCTCGATCTAGGGAGCTCTGCCTCTCTTTATATAGTCCAGGAGGCAGAGTCCTAGTCGGTTACAATCTTAGGAGTCCTAGTTAGACTAGGTCTTTGCCCTTTCTTGCGGAGTACCCGGGGACTCTGTCCCACATGGTGACAGCCTAGCGTTAAAGGTAATGTTGTTAGATTTGTCTACCTGCATTTCTAGTGCCCTTATCTGAAGTGATGCTAAGAGATGTCAACAGACGTGTTGTTTCGATAGACTAGGAGTGGTGAAGGGCAGACGTGAGGCTTGTACTGACGGACCAGAGGGCTGGAGGACCAGTTGCGGTAGCTAGCACTTGGTAGCAACGAGCAAGAGTACATGTGATGGGCGATTGCATCGGCCAAGTCAAGACAGAAGGCGATGGCGTCATGACACTTGGCGGAGGCTGGACACGAGCTTGCATGGGAGATGCAAGTGTTGTCGGTCGAGTCAAGGAGGAAGGTGAAGGCATCGTGCTTGGCGGAGGCTTGACATGTGTCGACATCGATTTCGGCAGCCGGGGCATGAGACCCACGCTTCGTCTTCGATGCAGATTTGGTAGTTGAGCCTCAGAAAACTAGCTCGACGGTTTCTAGGTTTGGGCCGGAAAACATGGGGTGGCCGGTTTTGAAGTTTGGGCCTCAAAACTTAGGATGGCGGGTTTGTCGGTTTGGGCCTCAAAACCCGTCAGATGTTCCTATGTGGAATGGAACGACGCGTGGCGGCACCGCAAGGCTTGCGTCGAGGCGAAGCTAGCAGTGAGAAGGCGCAGCGGTCGTTGGGACGACACGTGGCGGCATCAGAGAGCTTGCGTTTTGGCGAAGCGACCGATGAGGAAGACGCGTGACCTTCGATGAAGATCCTTATAGAGTTGGACTAGAATACCGCTAGGGTTAGCTAGTTTACTTTATGTATCTTGGGGGTAGAAGGGTTATAGTATAATAGGCTAGAAATAAAGGATGACACCCTGTCAGAAATTGATCATGCCGGTATGTGGTTCGTCGAGAGCTCTTGTGTGCGGAATCGCCGAGAGCCCCTACCTGGCGCGCCAGCTATCGGTGTTTGTTAACCAACAACTTGTCACGGGATTACTCGAGACAATTTGTTTGGTGGGTTTCGATGTTCGTAGGACTCGGCGAGAACATGCAGACAGCGATTTATACTGGTTCAGGCCGCTAAATAGCGTAATACCTTACATCCAGTGCGGCGTGTGCCTTGTGTTATGATTCAAGATTCGATGATAGGGGTATGCACCTGCTTCTCCTTATATAGTCTGGTAGAGCATAGCGCATACCGAGTCCTAGTCGGTTACAGTGGAGGATTCATATTCTAATTACAGAACTTCCTTTAGCAGTCCGACTAAGTTACAATGAGAGTCCTAGTCCATGTTGTTTTGCATCATGTCTTAGGATCTTATCGAGACTTCCCAGGACTGTTTCGAGTAATCATCCATTGATGATATCTCTGACATTCTGGTCCGTCACACCCCTCATGCTTCCTGATCCTCGCAGCATTTCATTCCAGACTCTACACATTCATCTGTTAGGGCTTCTCTCTCAGTAGATGCTTGTGATCCGTAGAGACGACATAATTCCTCTGTGTTTTTTAATTCTAGGAAAGGAGACTGTAATCTCCTTGTCTCCTCTGTGGAGCTTTTGCTGAAATCTTTGGGATTGAGTTTAGTTCTTCACGTTCTTCGTTTCCCCTCTTTTGCTCTTTCATGAGATTTCTTGATTTGAGGGATGTATTGAAAATCCGTTTGAACTATCTTGTGCTGGATCGTAAGAGTCATCTTTCCACCGAAGAATTTTCTCTAATTCCTTACGAGCAAATAGATCAGGTAGATTTTGTTTTGGATCTTTTTCTTCCTTTTCTCCATCGAATTTCTTTGATTCACCGATTTGTAGTTAGGTTCGAGCCATGATCTCTTAGGAGTAGCTCACTAACTTGCTTGTGACCCCTCACACGAAGTTTGAGCCTTAGAGCTTTTGATTCGAGGTAGATCTGGTCGAATTGGTGGAAGAAATGTGTTATTTCGGGGCCATCGAATGTTGTTGTTCATAGCATCAGACGCTGACCTTCTGACACCAGATGCTTTGTTGCCTCGCTGTACAGTTCAATAGTTTTAAAGGGGCATCGGATGCAGGCATCAAATGCTACAGTCCAGCGTTCGATGCTCATTCAGTGAGGTTCCAGAAACCCTCATCTGGCATCGGATGTGTCAGGTGCCTGGGCATCGGACGCTACCAGAGTCCGAGGCTTTTCTATTCTGCATTGGACACAGACATCGAACACTGAAGAAACATTGTTCATGCGTATGGCTGAACAGTAAGGTTTCAGAGAGGTCTTATTCACATCGGACGTGTCTGTTGGATAGGCATCGGACACCCTAGTTCTGTGCTGTTTTGTCTGTAACTCGTCTGTTTGGCTTTGGATTTGAGTTCTGACTTTTGTGTGGGGTTCCTTGACCCTAGTAGTGTACCACTGTGTTCCTTGGGAGCATCCACCCTATCATTAGGGTCATGGACATTGCGAGGGCTGGCTTTGCTTTTGGGATTTGATCTTGGCACAATGGTCGTTCATTTCTAAAAAGCAATTTGAGGATCCCATTCACCCCCCTCTGGTCGCCCTTTTCAGTCCTTCAATTGGTATTGGAGCAGGTTAAGGATCTCTCTACCTTAACCAGTTCCAGATCTGCGAAGGTGACATGGAGCATGGTTCTGGCAAGACACCATTCTTTGATGGAACAAATTACCCCTATTGGAAGATTCAGATGCGTGCCTATCTCAACAGCATTGATTCTTCCTTTGTGTGGGAGATTTGTGAGGATGTCAACCATGAGGTTCTTACGGCTCATGTGGGTCAGTTCTAGATTGATCAGCACAATGTGAACCCCAAGGCCCGTAATGCGCTTTTGGCCAACATCTCTCTTCCTGAGTTTGAGCGTGTCTCTGAGCTTGAGACTACTCGAGAGATCTGGGTGAAGCTTTAGATCTATCATCAAGGGACCGTTCAGGTCAAGACCAGACTCTTCGAGACGTACAAGCGGTAGTATGAGAACTTCACGCAGTTGGAGGGAGAGAAAATTGATAGCATGTTCGCTCCTTTTGAAGGACCGAGAACTCTACCAGAAAGCGACCAGAGGGGGTGAATGGGAGCCTAAAAATTTCTTCTGAAACTTTGGCCTTTGTCCAAACAAATCAACCCCCAAAGCATTGAACCCAAACAAGATGCCCACGACCCTTGGCAGAGGGTGGATGATCCCTAGGATCACAGCGAGGCACCACCAAACGAGAGCGAGTCAAAACCCAAAAGCTCCGGCTCAAGTTCAACTCCAAAAACCAACTCCCGAACATAGATGGATGGCTACATCAGGAAATCTCCAAATACCGATGCTAACAAGGAGCAAAGATACCTAGAGAGGTTTCTTGGTGAACTCTAGGGCCAAACGAGAAGTCCGAAAACCAAGCGGAAAAGCCGGGAGAGAAAACGCACTAAAATTCAACACACAGCAGGATCCCGGACTGTCCGCGGGTACGGTCCCGAACTGTCCGCGGTACTGCCGGACTGTCCGCGGGAGAAGGGCGGACTGTCTGGCGTCCAATCAAAAGCAAATCGGCCGAGCCACACAGCCACTGACCAGACCGGAGCCCGATGCCCGGACTGTCCGCGGTTCAACCGGCGGACTGTCCGAGAACACACAGTGAGGGCGATTTCATTCGCCTTCTCACCAAATCTTCCTAAATCCAATCCAAATCAAAATCCCTTGATCCCAAAATTGTAGAGGATGATCACTAGGTAGTTGGGAGACTATCCCCAAGAAATCATCCGCTCAAATCAACTCAAACTCTGGGAAATCGAAAAGGAAGGTGCAAGAACCAAAAAAGCGCCACGAAACTTGAATTGACCCGATCTACTTGTTTGTGAGGGTAGAGATCAATTCCTTCGGTAGAAATGTTATCCTCACATCAAAGAACAAGTTGATTCAAGTGGATTCAAAAACAACGCAGCGAGGAGGGAGATCGAGTGACGGGAAAATCATGAAGAAACGAAGAAGGTGAAGAACAAGTTCAATACGCGAATCACAATCACGATTGCCAGCCGAAATTCGTCCCCCCCCCCGAGGAGACAATGGGAATCCGGTCCCGTTTCCGCAAAATCCAAATACACAGAGGTATTGTTCACCGTCTCTGCGGATCTCAGTAGCTACAGCAGGGAATGGGAAGCAGGAAACCCTAAAATGAAAATAGCAATGGCTGAGATAGTTTGGAGGGAGGGGCTGCCTCTCCTAATATAGCCTAATACAATTATTCCCCTTCTACCCCTACTGCTAATGAGCGAGCAGGCTAACCCTAAGGGTATTCCTGACCAACTCGAGTTGATGTTGATTCGACGGCCACGCCCGCACATCAGGTAGCTTCGCCTCGACGCGACCTCACCGGATGCCACCACGTGCCGCCAACGCGCCGCTCGTCCTTTTCACGGACCTCCCCCCGGTTTTGAGGCCGAAACTGGGAAACTTGGGCAGGTTTCCAAATGATTGTGAACAAAATGCATGCCAATCGAGCTAACCTACCTTATGATGATCATGAGAGGGCACTCAAGTTGTTATATGCCCTTGATCAAAAGGTATGGGTGGTGAAGGTGTCGACTATCATTGAGTCACCTGGCTATGACACCCTCACCGTGGACAAGCTGTTCAGCAAGCTCAAGTCCATCGAGATCGACATCTAGACCTAGGCCAAGCTGAAGAACTCTTCTTCACATACCATGGCTTTGGTCTCAAGTAGAAGCGAGTCGACTCTTTCTGCTAACACTTCACCACCGTTCTTTGCTTTATCTTCTTTGCTTTCAGTAACGGAGGAGCAGGTGGAGGTGTTAGGCGACAACGAGCTCGCGCTCATCGTCAGCTGATTTTCGTGGTTTCACAACAACCACCTGAACCGCCAGCGTGGTGGAATGAAGGATGGATGCTTCGGGTGTGGCGACCCCTACCACTTCGTCGCAAACTGCCCCAAGCGCAACAAGGTCTTCCCCAGTAGGAACAACCACTTCAAGCGCAAGGACAAGCGCGAGCACACCGCCGACAAGAAGAAGACCAAGGGCAAGTTTGACAAGGACGCCATCGTGAGGGCCTACGAGGCCAACACCAAAGCATAGAAACACGCTTTCCTCGCTTCCTTTAGCGACATCGATGACGACTCCAATGATCACTCAACTGGCTCTAGTGACAACGAGTCCGAAAGGTAGATGGTGGAATGCCTCAATAACATGTGCTTCTTTAGCAACTCCACCTCTGGAGGCCTCTGCACCATGGCATTAGGCGAGGACGTGAACACGCGCGCGGATGAGCTTCATGGGGACGACGACACATCTTCTGAGGTATCGACCTTTTCTACCGTCGACCATCTCACCGCTGAGCTTGAGACTCTGAACGCTGCTCTGATGAGTCGGGATAAGTTGCTTAGGCGTCCAGCTAGGGAGCGTAGACAGTACAAGGAGAAGCTAGCTATAACGCTTAAGGATCTTTTGTTTGTGCGTTCAGAGGTGCATGTGAGTGAGGAGGAGGAGTGTGAGGAGTGTGTGATGCACATGACTGATCTTGCCACCCTTCGTACCAAGTATGCCTCTTTGATCGATGTGCGCGATGAATTGCAGTCAAGGCTAGACTTAGTGGGCGATCGCAAGTTGTGCCCCACTCTAAAGAAGGAGCTTGAGGAGGTGAAGGCTAGGCCTTCTTTGTTGGGTGTGTGCAAGTCATGTCCAGGCTTGTGAACTGAGCTAGCAGAGAAGGATGCCAAGCTTGCCAAATTTGAGAAGACCAGCTCAGATAGCACGTGTGTTGCTCGATGTGAGCAATGTGAGAGGTTGGAACTTGAGATTGCCAACTACCAGCATGACAAGATGCAAACCGAGGAGAAAAACACAAACCTTCGGTCCATCTTGAGTAGGGTATCATGCAGCGAGCCACACTTGGGCATGATGATCAATCAGTTTAGGAGGGGAACTGGCAGTCTGGGAGTAGGCTTTGCTATAGGTGGGAAGGGCGCAAATTCTTTTGGTAAGTTTGGTGAGTGCAGCAGAGTGAACCCGAGTGACAAACCATCTGCTGCTCCCAAGCTAACCAAAATCAACCCACCTAAGTCATCCAAGCCTATCACCTAGGATGGGGTCTTTGTAGAACCCCCGAGAGCTCCACCTCAAAAGCATGTGTGGGTTCCTAAACCTAACCATCTCAGGAACACACTTGACACTCTACCCGACATCTCTAGTGACCCCCTTCCAAGAGGTAATAAGAAGCCAGCTAGAGTGCTCAACCCCCGTAAGAGAGCAAACCAACAACCTAGGAAAGAGGTGAGGTTTGAGTGCGAGTATTGCTGTCATGAGGGTCACCTAGCTAAGTTTTCCTTCCGGAGGAAGAGAGATGCTCGGAGAGAGTTTGAGCGGAACAACTAGGCCATGTACAACCCTTTCCATGGTATACATGCTCCGGCTGTTTAGAGATGAAGGACAGAGAGTGCAACCAGAAAGCGACCAGAGGGGGGTGAATGGGAGCTTCAAAATTCCTTTCGGAAACTTGTCGCTACTATCCCATAAACCAACCCCAAGAGCAAACCCTAGAGCTCGTAAGTGTTCACGACCCTAGATGTAGGGTGGATGCGTCCAAGAAGCACAGCGGAACACTTCACGACTCTAGAAACCCAACGCAAGAGCCAGAAATCAAAACCGACAACAGACGAACAAACCGCGGACGAAACAGCGCGAACAGCACTGACCGGACTCACTGGAGCGTCCGGTCAACAGGCACCGGACGCGTCCGGTCTCAAAAATTCCGCTCAGGAACCTTACTGTTCCTGACCGGACTCACAGACAAGGAGCGTCTGGTCATGAACAAAGCGTCCGGTCAGCAGCAAAAATGCAAATGAAAAGTAGCGTCGTTGAGTCCGGTCACAGAGCACAAGGTGAGTCCGGTCAAGTCACGAATGAAATGCGCTGAACATTCAACGACCGGACGCACGGGGTTAGCGTCCGGTCAACCCATGCCCAGCGTCCGGTCATCCCGACTCAGCACCGTTCGTCCACCGATTCGACTCAATCTCACCCAAAACAAATCCTCTAGGGATCAAACTTGGTGAGAAGAGTCACAAGGAGGATAGTGAGCTACTCCTAGGAGATCATGGCTCGAACCTATCTCCAAATCGATGAATCGAAGAATTTCGGGGGAAAGGAGAAACACTTGACCCGAAACGAAAATCAACTGGTCTACTAACTCATGAGGTTAGAGGTGAATTCCTTCGGTGGAAAGAAGTGCCTCACGATCTAGAACATCTTGGTTCAAACGGATTTGCAAGAAGCGCACCGAACAAAGAGATTGATCGACGGGAAAAACGTGGAGAAAAGCAACCCGTGAAGAATACAAACAAAACACGAATCACACCCAGGAATTTGCAATCGTGTGGCTACCACATGCTACAATAGTGAGATTACGGTATCACTTCCTCAAAATCTCCAGTACACAGAGGTATGATTCTCTGCGGATCTCAGTTGCTACAGCAAGGGATTGGGAGAGCAGGAAAACCTAGAAAGCAAAGAGCAAATGGCTGAGATGCGATGGGAGGAGGGTGTCTCCCTCTACTTATCCTAATTCTAATTCCTACTCTACCCCTCTCTAATTACAGAGCGAACCAGCTAAACCCTAGGGTTATTCTGGACCAACTCAAGATAGCTGGTGATCCGACGGCCACGCCCGCACAACTGGTAGCGTTGCCTCGACGCAACCTCACCGATTGCGGCCACGTGCCGCCACCGCTCCGCTTGTACTTTTCCCGGACTTCGCCCCCGGTTTTGAGGCCCAAACCGGGAAACCAGCTTTCACGACCAACCCCCGGTTTTGAGGCCCAAACCGGGAAACCAGCCGTCCATCGCCTGAATTTTGTGGCCCAAACTCAGCAAACCCTGAGCACCCAGGTTTTGAGGCCCAAACCTGGAAACCGTCCTCAGCCCGAGTTTTGTGGCCCAAACTCGGAAACCATCAGCGCCCAGGTTTTGAGGCCCAAACCTGGAAACCGTCCACTCGGTGGTTTTTTCTGTGGCTCAACCACCAAACCGAGGCATAGAAGGGATGCACCGCCCATGCACCCCGTCCACCGACACGTGTCCTCAGGTCCTCAACCTGAGCAACACCGTGACCGCAAGTCTTCGCTCGTCGCCGTCCCAGGCTGTCAGCCACCACAGCTGATCCTCAGGCCACCGGTCCCTCAGTCCAAGCCTCACGTCCGCCCTTCGCCACTCTCGGTCCCTCGGCATGGTACGTCTCTACTTGACCTTCACCTTGCCCTCGATCACTGTATCGGTGCTCGACACCTGCACAACACAAGCCAAAGAACCTGCGCATCATCCTAGTTGACAATCACTCATCACTCAGAGACTCGGCATACACCCATGTATCCGCAAGAGACAGAGGGCTAGACCTAGAGGTGCACGCCCTCAGGTAGCTAGGCCCCAAGCAGCTAGACCATGAGGTGGTGGTCGTGCCCGGCGTGGTTCCTGTCGTGCTCCATACGACCGTGAGCTTCGCGTAAGAGGCTTTGCTGCACCATCCCGTAGCAGACCACATTTTCAACAGCGTGGTGATTGCTACCCCCAAATGGGATGGGGTATGGTTGGAGGATATCCGTTCCATAGCGGACCACAGTTTTAGTCTTGTGGTGATCGCTACCCCCCATCGAACGAGGAGAACTTAGTGTGTTTCCTAACACCATTTTTGGGCCAATGACACAACACTGGTATCCTTCACAGATTACTAACCCCAGTGTTGTGCCATTTGCTCATCCCCTGCCTTTCTATTGATGTAGGAACTCAGGTTGGAGAACATGTGGCTCATTGACTCTGACTGCTCGCGCCACATGACCGGTAGTAATAGATGGTTCTCCAACCTCGAGCTCATGCCCCACAAGGAATATAGATGATGCTTGTAGCTTAGGCTCTTTTTGATCACTTGATACATGTTATGAGCCAAGCTATTTTTGTGAATCGTGAACCTGACTAATTGAACATGAAACTTGAAAATTGTTCACCATTCAGATAAGCAACTAGCATGATTAGATTGTGTTGAGGTCACTTGAGCTATTTCATATATGCTAGGTTGCTATGTCTCTTGCTCTGAGACATTCACTTGCTTGGTTTGTTCATCTTGTGCTTAAAATTTGAACCATGACTAGTGAATTGCTTTGTCAACACATCACGACATCGAGATTGTTTCTCATTGCACTTTTGAGTTAAACTTGAGTCATGTAGTGTAAGACCGAAACCGATACTTCAAGCTTCTGATTGCTTCTTTTGCATAGGCTTAACTCAGTTGAAAAGTTAGGTAATGACAAGCTTTCAATCTCTCGCAATCACATGCTTAATTTTGAACTTATGTTAATAACCGCTGCAATTCTCCGATAAAAGTTGATCAACACAAGTCTATGTTTTATTCTATAGCATGATGATTGAACTTTGCTAGGGGTAGTTCACCTCTCATACATATTTTAGCACTTGTTTGACTTCCTGTCTATTCATGCTTAGTGCTATTTTAGTTGTGAACTCCTTTTGAATGGCTTAAAACTGCTCATATGCTTAATTGTTCATATTTCATATCTCATATGCACTTTTGTGAACTCCTTTACTAGCACTTATTCGTGTTGCCAAGTTGTCGGGACAACACTCTTTAGAGCATCTTTTCACTCTAATTGCTATATACTTGAAGAAGTTGCATTATGCATTTTCATGCATTTTAGCTTAGAGTGTAGTTTGTCTTGCTCCGATAGGTATGTCCTAGCTCCGATACTCCTTCTTTTGCTCTGATACTTGTTTTGCATATGCCCCCTAGGGGGAGAATTTGTCAAGGGGGAGATTTTGTGGTGACATATTGCAAACAAGGGTGATTTTCCCTTTTAACTGCATCTTGTATCAAGGGGGAGTTTCTGGTGTTGGCACTTGTTTAGGGGGAGTTCGGTTTGGGTAACCAACCCTTTTGTGTCAATTGGTATCGAGCTTTGTTGCATAGCCTTTGTGTCTAGGCTCGCTTTTAGGCGGATTCGCTTTTGCTTTGCTGCTTTCCATGTGCTCTGAGTGTTTGTGCTTCATTTTGTAACCTTCAATCGGTATGGAGCTTTCAGCTAGTAGTGTTAAGCCCTTTCTGTCTCTTCTTGAGGACTAGCTTGTTCTTGACTTGGTTGGGTTGAACCGTTGCCCATGTCTTTGGGAACCAAGTCTTTTACTCTTGAGATTGAGTTTTTTGATCTTGTGATGAGTTTTTGCTCCAATCTCTTTCTGTGTGGTCGAGTTTTCCTCTTCAAGAGTTGTTGCTCCGATCCTTTGCTTGGTTGCGTCGAGCCATTGCCCATGTCTTTGGGGACCAAGCTTTGCTTATTTCAAATCGCCCTCTTTCGGCTTTTGGTCTTGGCTTTTGGGGCATTTGAGTAAGCTTCTTCTTTCTCTTCTTTTTGTTTTTCTTTTTATTCTGATGTGGTACTAAGTGTTGACAATGCACTCATCAAGGGGGAGATTGTGAACACAAGGTTGATATGTGCCCTTGTGGTTCGGCCCTTTGTGATAAGTGATTGATCAACAGGCTCACCGGGAGGGGTGAGTGGCAACATGTCTCTTGGCTGTGTCGTTGTGCAGGTGTGGAGCTCAGAGGCAGTGGCCGAAGGTGAGGTGAAGGCCAAGTAGATATGTGTCGTGCCGATGAACCGGGAGCGGTGAAGGGAAGACGGGAAGGCTTTGGACCGATGGACGGAGGGCCGGAGGACTAGCTGCGGTAGCTGGCACTTGGCTTCAGCAAGCAAGAGCACATGGGGATGTGCGATGGCATCAGCAAAGTCGAGGGGAAGACGATGGCATCATGGCACTTGGTGGGAGGCTGGACACGGGCTTGCATGGGAGATGCAAGTGTCGTCGACCAAGTCAAGGAGGAAGGTGAAGGCGTTGTGCTCGGCGAAGGCTGGACATGCATCGGCATCGACATCGGTGTCGGTGGTCGGGGTGTGAGACCCACGCTCCATCTATGGCACGGGTTTGGTAGTTGAGCCTCGGAACACTACCCGCAACATTTTTTAGTTTAGTCCACAAAACTCGGGGTGAATAGTTTCTGAGTTTGGGCCTCAAAACTAGGGGTGGACGGTTTCTAGGTTTGTGCATCAAAACCTGGGCTGACGGGTTTGCCGGTTTGGGCCTCAAAACCTAGTGGAGGTTCCTATGCGGAACGGGTCGATGCGTGGCGGCACTGCGAGGCTTGCGTTGAGGCGAAGCTAGCAGTGAGAAGGCACGGCGGTCGACATGACGGCACCTGGCAGCATCGTGGAGCTTGCATCGAGGTGAAGCGAAGGATGAGAGGGCACGTGGTCGTCGGATGAAAGCTCTAACAGAGTTGGACTAGAATACCCCTAGGGTAAGCTAGTTTGCTCTTGTATCTAGGGGTAGAAGGGGACTAATGTATTAGGACTATAATTAAGGATGGCAACCCCTCCATCCTCTCTATCCAAGCAGTTACCATTTCATTCACAGAACACAATTCATCTGTTAGGCTTTCTTCCTCTAGCTGCTTGTGATCCGCATAGATGGCAATTCCTCTGTGTATTTTGATTCAAGAAAAGGGACTGCAATCCCTTTGTCTCCTCGGGGGCTTTGGCTGAATTTGTGATTGAATTCGTGTTTGCAATTTGTTCTTCGTGTTTCTCTCTTTCCCTCTTGGAAATTTTGCTTGTTCTTCCAATCCGAGGGATGGTTTGTGATTTCGTTTCAATCATCTTGTGCTAGGACGTGAGTGTCATCTTTCTACCGAAGGATTTACACCGAAACCTCACGAGCACATAGATCGGGCTGAAATTGTTTTTGTTATCCATTCTTCCCTATTTTGTTGTGATCCGAGATATCTCTTGATTGAGTTAGATTCGAGCGATGATTTCCTAGTATTAGCTCACCAACATGTATAAGATCACTTGAGAGAAGTTTGGTTGGAACTCCGTTTGATTTGGTTGAGATCCAATCAATTTTGGTTTTGACTCGGGCTGAAAACCTGCTTTTTTCATCTGCGGACAGTCCACCATCAGGGTCACGGACAGTCCAAGGATCAGATTTTGGTCAGTTCAGTTCAGCACAGCGTGCTGCTGTTCACTGTCAGGTGAACCGCGGACTGTCCGGTGTGCAAACCTGTCCGGGACCTGTCCAGACCTGTTTCAGAATAGTTGAGTTTTGGGACTTTTGCCTGCGGACAGTCTGGTGCAGACCCCGGACAGTCCGACAGCAAATCCCGGACAGTCCGAGACCAGTTCCTGGACAATCTGAGATCCTGCTGTTTGCGCAGTTTTGCCTCGCTCTTTTGGTGCTTGTTTGTGGCTCTTCTCTTGCAGTTGCGTTGTACCTCTAGGACATCTCCTAGGGTATCCATCCACTTGTTCGGTCCTGAACTAGCCGTTCTCTCGTGCCTTTGCTTTTGGGTGACTTTCTGGGATAAAGGTCGTTAATTTTTCGAGAAGATATTTGAGGCTCCCATTCACCCTCCTCTGGTCGCTATTTTCGGTCCTTCACTCACAAGCCTCGTTGACTGTTTTGTCGCTTGCATGGAACAAAGCCAACTCACTTGAACGTCGCCCTATCTATCTTCAACCATCATGAGCGGTCACCAACATCTCCGATTATTATTGATCTGCAATCTCTTGTGGACTTCTTTATATTTATGGAGCCAGGAACCAAAGCGACACGAGTCCACGACAACTCGTATTCCTTCGTTGCCCGTTCCCTTTCTCTTCTGTTATGCATATTTTTATCCATCATGCAACCACCATGCAAATCCCACTCGAACTCGTTCCTTTTCCTTTTCTTTAATCGAACCAACATGCATCTATATCAAGACTCCTACCCAGCTAAAAAACATGTCTGACATGTATGCTCGATCTTACAAAAAGAAAACCAAGTCCAATCCGAGTCATCCCGGAGGACATGCACAAGCACAAATATGCAAACCTCCTGACTGTATCATACTCTCTACTATTGTCCCTTCTTCCCGGCGTGCACCTTGAGTCCCACTCGATTTTGTTACTGAGTCCCTGCCTTCCACATGAGGACATTGTCTCCTACTTGAATAAATATTTTCTAATCACGAAGTTGAACAAAAAAAACTAACTCATGTATGTACCTTCATTCTCCGCCTCTGACTCCACCATGTAAACAACACCCGAGACAAGATCCATCTAGCTAAGAGACTCCTTGCCGCATGTTAGTCCTGCCAACATGTGGACATCCATAGAACCAAAAAATACACCACCACTCCATTAGAACAACAAAGTCCACTGTGCTTTTCACCATCATCAACTTACCCCGATCAAATCACCACTATCATTACTAATCTCGCAACGACTACCCCTAATCAAATCAAACTCTCATCAATCTGACCACGAGTCCAAGCCACTGTCTTCATCTACAAAGTCTTCCAGCCGCACCGTCGAACCTGGTTGTCACGTCTAACTGGCCCCTATCGACTAACCGCCATCAGCCCGATCTCCACGTCTGGATGGATCTCTATTGATTGCAGCCCATTGGACGGTTTGAGCCACTCGCTCTAAGTTTTCAACTCCAACGATTGAGTCGTCGATCTCTGTCATGCTCCACCTTGCGCCACGTCCTTCTCCAAACACACACCTGTGCAGGCCTTGCCAGTCCATCGCACCTTCTATGATTTTCTTCTACGAATCTAGCTCTGATACCACTGGTTAGAGTGCGCAGCGGAATCTTGTTCGGCTCAATATACCCACCAGCTGGTGCCCCTCAGACCTAGGTCCACTAAAGCCCACTAACATATCAAGGTCTTGGGTCTAATTAACAAGACTTGTCTGATAGGTGAGGGCTGTCGTCGTCTTACACGTCGTGCTCCTCCACCATCAATTACCGATATAGGACTAAAATGTAACACCCTGATTTAATTTTCCCCAATTTAATTAAAGAATTTAGAAACTAAATAGGTTGGCTAGTTTATTAGAGGAGGAAAATAAAAATTTATTTATCATTTTCATGTTGCATTCATGCCATTGCATATTTTTATTGTGTGGTAAATGATTTATTAAACCCGAATAGGGCGAATCGAATTTATTCTATTTCAAAATTAAATAAAAAGGTTTACAAAATTGTACAAATTCAAAGTCAAAATTTTATTTGCAAAACCTAGGGAAAATATTTTGAAAAGTTTGCAACTTAGTTTTGTTTCAAACTGATTTGAATTTGGTTTCAAAAGAATTTGGAGAAGAAAACAAAAAGGGAAAAAAAGGCAAAGGACCCAACCTACCTCACCCAGCCGCAGCGGCCCACCCGCTCTCCCTCCCCGCGGCCCGCACTTTTCCCCCTCCTCTCGCTTGCACCGGCCCGCGAAGCCGCGGCGGCCCATCACCGCGCCCAGCGCCCACACCGGCCCACTCCCCTTCTCCGCTCGCGCGTCGCGTGCACACGCAGCCAGCCCACCGCGCCCCGCACGCGCTCGCCTGCTCACTCGCTGACAGGTGGGGCCCGCCTGTCAGGCTCGCCCCCAACCTCCAGCGAGATTTCCGCTCCGCCCTACGCGCGACGCAGCGCCCGCGTTTCCCCGAGCTCATCCAGCCGCCACCCCCTCGGAACCCTTCTGCACTCACCAGCCGCCCCTCGCCCCGGACTACAAGTACCGCCCCCCCCCCCCCCCCCCCCCCGCCGCCTCGCGCCCACCCTTCCCTTGGTCCCTGGACACCCCACCGACGGACTCGCACGCCATCATCCGCCTCCGCCGTCGATTCGTCACCGCCGAGCCGCCTCCATCGCCGAGAACTCCTCCATTGGACGCGTGGTGAGCTGCTCATTCGATCCCACCCAACCCCTCTGTCTCTAACGTCTCGTAGACGTCCCCCGAGCACTCCGGCGAGCCAAATCCATGGCGCCGCCGTGCATGACCCTCGCGCCGTCGCGTTTTGCCTCGGCCCCGGCCACCGCGTCCCTCTTCCCCACTCTGCACCGTCCGATCCAAAACTGACGGCCTAGATTAGATTCATCTCACGAACCGGTATACACCGGGTTCACAGTCCCGTGAACCCTGTCCACCACGTCACCCCACCCGCAGTCCATAGCCACGCGGCACGCCGGTCCAACCCCGTGACGCCACGTGGCGCACCGTCAGCACCACGCCAGCGCCGCATCAGCCGTCCGCGCAATCTTGCAAAAGAATCCCCCTCCTTTTATCGAATCAACCCGCGATCCAGATCCACTGTTCCCTGAGTCTAGGTTTTCTTTCGGTTTAGCCCCTGTACTTCTTAGAAAACGAGGCGCCGTCCTCTGGTTCACGGCATCACCACGGACCGAGTCCACTGCGCGGGTCCTGCCTGGTCCACAGCACAGCCGTGCACCCAGCCAGTGGCATGCCGCCACGCGGCACCAGCGTCAGCGCACGCCGGCAGGCTTGCGCCCAATTGCAGAAAGCCCCCTGTAGTTTCCATGAATCAACCCGCAATCCGAATCACCTATTCACTAAGTCACGGAAACTTTGCGGTCTAGCCCCTGCACTTCCAGCTAAATGAGGCCCGGTCCAGAGCTCGTTTAAATTCAGATTTGATTTATTTAAAATATGAAAATGGGTTCAAATGATTTACAGTTTTGCCACTCAACTTCAAATGCCCATAACTTGCTCGTTTTAACTCCGATTTGACCCATTCAACTTGCGTTAGATTCATAATTTCGTTCTCTACGCAGTAGATCTATTAGTTTACTGTTTTCATACTGTTTGTTGTACTGTTATTTATTTCTATGTATCGTGCCATGTATGTTGCTTGGGCCAGAGAGTGCGGAGTTCGAGGACGCTCCAGACCATCCTTGCGACCCAGTTGATTCGACCCAGTCCGAAGGCAAGTGTCCTTGAACATCTTGCACCTACTTTATTTTACTTTTGGTACTAGAGTAGTTAGATCTTGTAGATGCATGCTTGTCATTAATTTGAATCCCATGTTAGGGTTTACTAGAATTTGTTTATATTATCCTTGTCGCCTGTTTGGGATGTTCGGGTAGGTGTCTTGCTTATCCCTGCAGTCATGGTTGGGATGGGAGTTAAAATGTTTATAATCTTGATTAATGATTTATGAAACGAATGTGGACATGGTAATTTTATAGTAACATGGTTATTAGGTAAATCCGGCAGGATGGACCCGTATTGGTGGTTTTGTGCCGTGGGACTCGGCAGCTGCTTTTGGTTTTTGGTTCTGGGCTCGTGCTAGACATATCCTGCCTGGATCCCTAGGACCCGGTTCTCGAAGCCTGTAACCCGGCTTAACAGCGCAGCCATGAGATTTGGATGGGCTGGACCTGGCTAATTAATTAGTTTCCTCCAAGTTATGCTACACGGGGGTTGTATAGTGGCTCAAGAGGGGTCCCTTGGGGTCGTTGACTTATGGACAGGGGAGAAACCTTAGAGTACGTGTAACACAGACTTGGAGGGGCTTTGTAAAGGCCTTGCAGTGCAACCTGCTAAGCACCTTGGCAGTGTTTAGCGTGACGGGATCTGCACGACTCATGGGTAACGATGTGCAACCTCTGCAGAGTGTAAAACTGATATATCAGCCGTGCTCACGGTCACGAGCGGCTTGGACTTCTTCGAGATTAGTTGGTTACTGGTCGGTTTTGGGTTCGGGTCATCTGATGGACTTCAGGTGTGGTTGCCTGATGGACTTCAGGTGTTGGTTGCTCGGTGTGACTCCGAGTGTGGTTTGCTCGGTGCGACTCCGAGTGTTGATACTTTTCTACAGAGTCTATCTATAACCTAGTAAATAGGTGCATAGGATTAATAGGATTAATAGGGTGTGTCGTTTTAGGCGCTTGAGTCAAACAAAGTCAGCCTACCTTTGTTATAAGCCTCATAAGCATATATTTCCTACACTTGCGGAGTACATTTCGATGTACTCACCCTTCCTCTTTGTCCCCCTGCTACCCCACCCAGACGCTGGAGACTACACGTACGAGGAGCAGGAGTATCCAGAAGACGGAGGCTACGATCCAGACGACCTGTACTAAGATGGCGCTACCCCCGGTCGACGTTCCTGTGGAGATGGAGTCCAGATCTTCCGCATCTTCATCAGAGTTTATTTTAGAGTCAGTTTCATGAGAGTCTGTACTTTTTCTTTCAGACCCGAGGGTCATTTTTGTTATAAAGTTCGATATTATCAATAAAGCATTGTTTTGATATTTACTATGATGTGGATATATGTATGAAAATTGATCCTGGCATACATATATTGTGCTCCAATTTTGTTCTTAAAATTGGGGTGTCACATAAAACTAGCAACAATTACCAAATTGTGGAAAGAACTTGAGCTGACTTGTTGGATTGATGGAAGGGACCGCATTGAAATGCAATAACGATTGAGGTAGCGGAAGAGTTGACGATCCTAGTGTGCTTCCTCCACCTCTCCACCAGTTCCGTCAGCAGAGTCTCATCGTACAACTCCCTAAGAAACATCAAAACCTACATCCATGCATGTACGCATGATCAGAGTTAGAGAGCAGAGCAGAAATTAAATACAATAACTAAGCGTCAGGGCAGCTGCAGCATACATGATTTGATGTAATTAGTTACGAAGCGTCCGCACTTTGGATTTGATGTAGTCATCCAGATCCTCCTTGTAGCATTGGTACAACTGCTCAGAATAGTTGTGATGAGGTGACCCCTGAGTGCACACATGTAGTACACAGTCCTACCGCAACACCAAGAACACATTCAGATTTCCAATAGAGATGTCTCATCTCAGGGAGGGGTGATGATGGCGACCTAAGAAAACTAAACCAGGTAACTTTAAATATATAGATTATGGTATAGATAAGAGCAGTGTAGTTATGTACGTGAAGACCTGCATGTTGTCAATGTCATCACCCTCAATTAAGTCCCTCTCCAAAAGGGCCCAAGACAAGGCGCAACATAAGGGCTCGATCCAGGAGCACCCGAGTGAGTGGGCCACAATGGGCCTGTATTCGATGCGAGTCCACTAAGATGTAATAGAAAGGGAAGGATGAGTAGCTGGAAGATATTGAACTTGCATTATGTTATTCTGCCACTTGTTATCTAAGCTTTCCTTTGTAACCGGACCGGTTGGCCGGAGATCACAACTCTTCTTCTCCTACCCCGATCCGGTTGCTCCAGATCGCTAACTCATGTACTCCTCGCTCATCAATGGCATGCCTAATCTTGGACAAGCCAGTGGCCACAAAGCTCCACCCTTCCTCAAGCCCCAGCACCCCTCCTATCGCCCTACTCCATGCTGCAACTAAAGGACCGAGAACGCTACCAGAAAGCGACCAGAGGGGGGTGAATGGGAGCCTAAAAATTTCTCTCGAAACTTTGGTCATTGTCCCAACAAATCAACCCCCAAAGCTTCGGACCCAAACATGATGCCCACGACCCTTGGAAGAGGGTGGATGATCCCTAGGATCACAGCGAGGCACCACCAAACAAGAGCGAGTCAAAACCCAAAAGCTTCAGCTCAAGTTCAATTCCAAAAACCAACTCCTGAACATAGATGGACGGCTACGACGGGAAATCTCCAAATACTGATGCTAACAAGTAGCAAAGATACCTAGAGAGGTTCCTTGGTGAGCTCTAGGGCCAAACGAGAAGTCCGAAAACCAAGCGGAAAAGTCGGGAGAGCAAACGCACCAAAACTCAACACACAGCAGGATCCCGGATTGTCCGCGGGTACGGTCCCGGACTGTTCGCGCCCTGGTGGCGGACTGTCCGCCGGCCAAAAACCCAAAATGGCAAGGTTGTTGAAACCTCACTGGACAGTCCTGGACTGTCCGTGAGTTACAGCGGCGGACTGTCCGCCGGTCAACCCAAACACAAACAGCCGAGCCACGGAGCCACTGGTCTGGCTCAAGCCTGACGCGCAGAATGTCCGCGGTCACAATGGCGGATTGTCCGCCAATACCCAGAGAGGGCGATTTCGATCGCCCCTCTCACAAATCTTCCCAAATCCGATCCAAATCAAAATCCCTCGATCCCAAACTTGGAGAAGATGATAACAAGATAGTTAGGAGACTAACCCCAAGAAATCATCCACTCGAATCAACTCAAACTCCGGGAAATCGAAAGGGAAGGTGTAGGAACGAAAAAGTCGCCACGAAACTTGAATCGAACCAATCTACTTGTTCGTGAGGGTAGAGATGAATTCCTTCAGTGGAAATGTTCTCCTCACATCAAAGAACAAGTTGATTCAAGTGGATTCAAAAAAGACGCAGCGAGGAGGGAGATTGAGTGACGGGAAAATCGTGAATAAACGAAGAATGCGAAGAACAAGTTAAAAACGCGAATCACAATCATGATTGCCAGCCAAAATTTGTCCCCACGAGGAGACAACGGGAATCCGGTCCCGTTTCCGCAAAATCCAAATACACAAAGGTATGATCAAACTGTCTTTGTGGATCTCAGTAGCTACAGCAGGGATTGGGAGAGCAAGAAACCCTAGAATGAAAATAGAAATGGTTGAGATAGTCTGGAGGGAGGGGTTGCCTCTCCTAATATAGTTTAATACAATTATTCCCCTTCTACCCCTACTGCTAATGAGCGAGCAGGCTAACCCTAAGGGTATTCCTGACCAACTCGAGTTGATGTTGATCCGACGGCCACGCCCGCGCATCAGGTAGCTTCGCCTCCACGCGACCTCACCGGATGCCGCCACGTGCCGCCAAACTCCGCTCGTCCTTTTCATGGACATCCCCCCAGTTTTGAGGCCGAAACCGGGAAACCTAGGCCATCCCTCGGTTTTGAGGCCGAAACTGGGAAACCTGTCATCCGTCGCCTGAGTTTTGTGGCCCAAACTCAGAAACCTGCTAGCGCCCAGGTTTTGAGGCCCAAACCTGGAAACCGTCCTCAGCCCGAGTTTTGTGGCCCAAACTCGGAAACCAGCCGCACCCAGGTTTTGAGGCCCAAACCTAGAAACCGTCCACTCGGTGGTTTTTCTGTGGCTCAACCACCAAACCGATGATGTAGAGGGATGCACCGCCCGTGCACCCCGTCCACCCGCAAGTATTCACTTGTCGCTGTCCCAGGCTGTCAGCCACCACGGCTGATCCTCAGGCCACCGGTCCGTCAGTCCAAGCCTCACGTCCGCCCTTCACCGCTCCGGGTCCATCGGCACGGCACGTCTCTACTTGACCTTCACCTTGCCATCGATCACCGTCTCTGTGCTCGACACCTGCACAACACAAGCCAAAGAACATGCGCATCATACCAGTTGACAATCACTCATCATCTCAAGATCCGGCATACACCCATGTATCCGCAATCCCCCCTTGATGAGTGCATTGTCAACTACCAACACAAATCATATAGAGAGAAAGAAAGAAGAAGGAAGCGAACTCAATCAATCGACCAAAAGCAAAACAAAGCCAAGAGAAGTCGAATGAAGTGAGCGAAACAACTTGGTTCCCAAAGACATGGGCAATGGCTCGACGCAACCAAGCAAAGCAAAGCTAGCCCTCAAGAAGGGGCAGACGGGCTCAACACCACTAGCGAGAAAGTAGTCGGAGCAAAAGAAACAAAGACAGGCTAGTCCCTCCCGAAAGAGTCAAAGTCTCAACACAACTAGTAGAACCGCTCCAAACCAATTGAAAAACGCTCCGAACTAATTGACCAACAAAACTTGTCAATTAAAACAAGTGAGCAGGCTCCCCCTTCAATAGTGCACACAACTAGGGACATGATTTGTCAAATTTCTCCCCCTTAGTTGAAAATGCACACAACAAGGCAAAATGCATATGAGTCATAAATGCAGGTTAGCAGCTTCAGGAATATAGTCGATAGAAAGAATAGATGCTCTAAAGAGTGCTGATCCAACGATTTAACAACAAGCATAAATGTCAGCAAAGGCTTAAACTGATCACAAAATATGAAATATGAACATATGAGCAAAGTGAGCAGTTTAAAGACATTCAGAAAGGGTTTCACCATTAAAATAGCACTAAACATGTATAAACAGGAAGTTACACAAGTGCTAAACATGTATACAAGGTGAACTACCCCTAGCAAAGTTCAATCATCATGCTATAGAATGAAACATAGACTTGTGTTTTCAGAATTTTATCGGAGTTGCAGCGGTGATTATACACAAGTTCAAATTTTCAGCATGTGATTGCGAGAGGTTGAAAACTTGACATTGCCTAACTTTTCAACTGAGCTAAGCCTATGCATAAGCAATCAGAAGCTTGAAGCAACGTTTTCGGTCTTACACTACACGACTCAAGTTTAACTCAATGTGCAATGAGAAACTGTGCAATGAGAAACAGTCTCGATACCGTGATGTGCTGTCAAGCGATCCCATCTCGATCTTTTCAATTCACTTAGACTTGG
The DNA here is from genome assembly GCA_009763385.1 of Coix lacryma-jobi var. lacryma-jobi. Lineage (NCBI taxonomy): Eukaryota > Viridiplantae > Streptophyta > Magnoliopsida > Poales > Poaceae > Coix > Coix lacryma-jobi. The sequence goes on along the minus strand of CM019825.1, from coordinate 115,884,867 downwards.
TTCAAATTTTAATAGAATATGAACACACCAAGCAAGTGAAGGACTCAGAACTAGAGACATAGCAACCTAGCATATATGAAAAGCACAAGTGACTTCAACACCTTCTACACATGCTAGTTGCCAAACTCAATGGTGAACATTTTTCACTTTTTATGTTGAATTATGCATATTCACAGTTCTGAAAAATAGCTCAGCTCACAACATGTATCAGTGATCAAAAAGAGCGTAAGCTACAAGCATCATATATCATCGGTGCATACACTAACCAGAGCATAGATTCATTCTACAGATTATAGACATGAAGCTGTGAAAAGATAAATATGCAAAAATGATGAAGTGCAAACTAAACAAGACAAAAGAGAAGAAGTCAGTCTATGATACAAGAACCAAAATGTTTCCCCCAACTAAAAGGGGAAACACACACCAAGCTCACCACTCAACCTAGCAAAGGTTGATTGGTCCAAAGGCTTGGTGAAAATATCTGCCAACTGAAGATGAGTATCGACATGGTGAAGATCGATATCACCCTTCTCATAGTGGTCTCGCAAGAAATGAAAGTGCACATCAATGTGTTTGGTCATAGAATGCAGCACGGGGTTCTTAGCAACGCTAATCGCACTCGTGCTGTCACAAAGCAACGGAACCCGAGAAAAGCTCAGACCAAAATCACGCAAAGTAGCCATCATCCACAACAACTGGGAACAGAAGGTAGCCGCAGCAACATATTCAACCTCTGTGGTAGACTGTGCGACGCTAGACTGCTTGCGAGAAAACCAAGATACAAGAGAAGAACCCAAAAACGGACAAGTCGGCAACCAGCAAAATCAGCATCCGAGTAACCGCAAAGGGAGAGGATGGAAGAAGCAGAATACCAAATCCCGAACTCAGGTGTGAAACATAAGTACCTCATAATGCGCTTGACCGCCTGAAAGCACGCGCAAAGACACATCGCGAACTGAATGTCCGAGCGTGTCGCCGTCAGGTACAGCAGCAACCAGATCATACTCCGGTACTCCTTCTGGTCCACAGCTTCTCCATCATTGTCCGCATCCAGGGTCGTCGTAGTCGACATGGGTGTTGGAAGAGGCTTGGCCTCACCCATATTGAATTTCTTCAATATATCCTTGGTGTACTTGCCCTGGTGCACAAACGTCCCTTCTCGGGATTGCTTGATTTGCAACCCGAGGAAAAACGTCAACTCGCCCATCATGCTCATCTCAAATTCCCTGCTCATTGTATCTGCAAACTTGGCAACCAGAGCATGAGAAGAACCACAAAAAATGATATCATCCACGTAAATCTAAACCAACAAAGTGTCATTGCCTTGCTTGAGGAGAAAAAGTGTTTTATCCACATATCCCATTTTAAAACCCTTAGCAAGCAAAAAGGTTTTCAACCTATCATACCAGGCTCTAGGGGCTTGTTTCAAACCATACTAAGCTTTATGAAGTTTAAAAACATGGATTGGAACCTTGGGATTTTCAAAACCGGGGGGTTGTTTCACATACACCTCTTCTTCTATGTAGCCGTTTAGGAAGGCCATCTTGACATCCATTTGAAAAAGTTTAAAACCTTTGGATGCAGCAAGAGCCAAGAGGATCCTAATTGCCTCCAAACTAGCTACAGGAGCAAAAGTCTCCTCATAGTTTATCCCCCCCCTTCTGACTATACCTCTGGGCAACAAGTCTGGCCTTGTTTCTCACAATGTGGCCATCCTCTCCTTGTTTGTTTTTGAAAACCCATTTTGTCCCAATAGGGTGACACTCAGGAGGAGGTGGAATAAGAACCCAAACCCGATTTCTCTCAAAATTTTCTAACTCCTCATGCATGACATTGACCCAATCCGGATCAGATAAAGCGTGTCCAACATCTCGGAGTTCAAAATCAGCAACAAATGCAGAATGAGCAAAGTAAGAGATTTGTTGTGACCTAGACCGAGTGACGCGTTTGTGAATGTCATCGATCATCTATTGAGGAGGGTGTTGGCGCTGGATGTGTCGTGGCGCCTCCCTTGCTGAAGTAACCTCCCCCTCAACAATAGTTGGTGCTCCCTCGGGTACAAATGGTACAGCCCGAGGTGGTGGATCACACAGCCCCCATGTAGTGGAAGAAGATGGGTCAGGGCCGCGAGCAGTCGTGGTCGAAGTCGACCCAATCGGCACAGCAGGTGGAGGTAGTGCTGGATCATCAATCCCTTCAGCACCTTCTTCCTCATCATCAAAAAGAGGTCCTCCAACCTCATGATCACCTGCACACGCTCAAACCTAGAAGAAGGACAATGCATGGTCTCGTCAAAGGTGACATCGGATGTCTCCATGACTCGGTTAGTATCAAGGTTAAGTACACGATATGCACGAGTATGATTACCATAACCCAAAAATACACCGTCAGAAGAACGAGACTCAAACTTGTCCAAGTTGCCTTTCTTGAGTATAAAACAGTGGCAACCAAAAACTCTAAAATAACTCACTTTGGGTTGCTTCCCAAATCGCAACTCATAAGAAGTTTTCTTCAAGAAAGCACGGAGAAAAATGTGATTGGAAATATAGCATGCAGTGTTATAGCCTCGGCCCAATAACGCCTAGGAGTCCTATGCTCATCGAGCATCGTCCTGGCCATCTCAACAAGGGTCCAATTTTTCCTCTCTACAACACCATTTTGTGGCGGTGTGTAGGGGGAAGAAAACTGATGCTCCAAACCCAAAGAGTTACAAAACTTCTCAAAATCCAAGTTCTTAAACTCGGAACCATTATCGCTACGAATAGCTCTCATCGAGTTCTTAGGGAACTCGTTCTGAAGTCGCAAATTAGATTGCGAGTAAAAGCAAAAGTCTCAGTTTTCTCAGCTAAAAAGAAAACCCACGAATATCTCAAAAAATCGTCAACAACAACAAGCACATACCACTTCCCCCCCAACCGAGCTCACTCGAGCTGGACCAACAAGAACCATGTGTAAAAGCTCTCCAGGGCGCTTAGTCATAACCTGATTCACCGGATGGTGGGGAGCGGCTACCAATTTCCCATGTCTACAAGAATGGCAAACAAGATCTTTCTCCATGCACAACTTGGGCAATCCTCGGATTAAGCCAAGTGAACTAAGCCTTGCAAGCAAGTCGAAGCTCAGGTGACCTAGTCTCCTATGCCACTTCTAAAGATCAGAGGAGGAAGGTCCAACCAAAAGACAACGAGAAATTCCAAACGACTCCGAGAAATTCGCACGAAAGACTTTCCCAAATGGAAAAATCAAACATACAAGATTGCCCTGACGATCTAAAATGCGACTGAGATTCGGCTTAAAACGAATCTCATAGTCATCATCAAAGAGTTGTGAAACAGAAAGAAGGTTAAAATGCAAGTTAGAAACAAGAGCAACATCACACAACACAAAGTGCTCATTAACTCGCACAGACCCACGAGACAACACTTTACCTTTGCTATTGTCGCCGAAGGTGATAAACTCCTTTCCAGCAACTGGACTAAGACTGGAGAACCACTTGGTGTTTCCGGTCATATGCCTTAAGCACCCGGAATCCACCAAACAAACGTTCTCCAATCGCCTTACCTACATCAATAAAAAGACATAGGGTGAGCATACAGTCCAACACTGGGGTGAGTAAAATGGGAAGTGTACCAGTGTTGGGTCGGCTGCTCAAAAGAACGGTTAGTAGCAAAACCATTCCTAGCACACCTACGGGGAAAGCGATCACCACGCATAGGAAAACGTGGTCCGCTAAGGGAAGAGCGTCCATCGCGATACTCAAAACGCGGTGGGGGAACGCTCAACAACAAAGCCACCGCCACGGGGTCCATAACCTACCAAGGCAGGCTCCCGTCGGGCACGACCTCCTTGAGGCCTAGGACCTTGAGGCATTGGACCTCTAGGCCTAGCACTCCTCCTTTGAACCTTTCGGCACATGTACATCATGGAAAGGATGGCACATGTCCGTGTTGTTCAACTCCTTTGCACGACGCTCCTCTCTCTTGCGCTGAAAGCAAAACTCCCTCAAGTGTCCATCTCTCCCACAATGCTCACAATGGTACCTCACTGCTCTCATAGGAGGTTGTTGGTACTCACGGTAGTGGGTGTGGATCACTTGGCTCTTTTGTGGCATGAGCTCCTCATGGATTGGTGGCATAGTGTCTAGCTTGTTCCTGAGGTGGTTTGGTTTTGGAGCCCATGTTTGCTTCTTGGGTGGAGCTCTTGGAGGTTCCACAAACACTTCATCCTTGGTGTTAGGTTTGAGAGGTTCTTTGGGTGGAATCTTGGTCAGTTTGGGAGTAGTGGTGGAGTTGGGCTTCTCACTAGGCTTAAGACCACTAAACTCTCCAACCTTCCCGAAAGATGTAGCACACTCAACACCCTGAGCAAAACCAACACCGGGACCTCCAGCAGCACGTTTGAATTGGGCAATCATCATCCCAAGCTGCGGCTCACCACAAGACACCCATGACAAGATGGTCTGAAGGTATGTGTTTTCTTCCTCGGTTTGCATCTTGTCATGCTGCACATTTGCAATCTCCATCTCCGAACCCTCACACAAAGCACACCTAGACACACAAGTGCTACCCGAGCTGGCCTTCTCAAGAGACACAATCTTGGCATTCTTCTCTGCCAACTCGGATTGCAAGCCTGCACAAGACTTGCACGCACCCAGCAACCCTGGTCTAGCCTTCAGCTCATCCATCTCTCTAACCAAAGCAACATACCTCCCCCTCAAAGTGAGAAGGTCAGTCATGTGCTTACAGCACATCTCACACTCATCGCTTGATGCAGCGGAGTCGTCATCCGAGTCGTCGACGTCGCTGAGAGTGGCAAAGATGGCACGCTGCTCGGCCTAGGCCTTCTCCAAGTACTTCTCCTTGATGTACTCCTTGTTGAAGTCACCCCTCCGCTTGTGCTTGGCAGGGACGTACTTCTCCTTGCGCTTGCCAGAGTCGTACTTGTGGCCATGATCTGCCTTGTCGAAGACTTGCTTGTTCTTCTTCGGGCAATTGGCGATGAAGTGGTCTGAGCCTCCACACTCGTAGCAGCCCCACCTCATCCTCCTCTACGGCGATGGTTCATACGGTTGTTGTGGAACCACGAGAACCGGTTGGCAAGCAGGGCCAACTCGTCGTCCGCCATGAACTCCAGCTGCTCCTCTGTGACAGAAAGAAGAGATGACAAAGCAAAGCCTCCAGAGGTGTTAGCAGAAGAGCCGGAAACCAAAGCCATCGACGGGTGTTGGGTATTTTAAACGCACACAGAAGAATCCGCAAGCGCACGGATACTGATGTAGCTTTCACCCGAGAGTATTCCAGGGTATCGATTTCCACGGGGAACGTGAAGTGTACTAGAAGAATTAAGAACGTCCAAGAAAAGAATGATAAAGTGGATAGAGAGAGATCTTAGGGTTTTCTAAGCAGGTCTATCTAATTAAAGACTCACTATACTTTACTTACTTCGGGACATCAGAACACTAGCCATAGAAAGGGATGAGAAAGGGGCTAGGAAGCTCCGACTACGGTCCTACAAACACCAACCCGAACGTGGTGGACTACGTCGGCCGTCAGGGCTGTCACCACCTGGGGCTACCACAACTATCCGTGGGGCTGGGTGCAAACTCAGGTAAATCCTAGTCTAGACGCCACGTCTACACTAACGTCTACTACTCTAATTATCTAGAATAATTAGAGCACTTGATACGAGCGGAGATCCAGTAAATGAAATAAAGCAAGAACTGAAATTAAATATAATACTTGGAAATAGTAAATGAAGAACCTAGAGATTACTTGAAGACGAACTAGATGCTGCACCAATACAATGTTGAGGAAGATCCAACAGATCCGGCTCCTCCTCAGCTCTCTCCTTTCTCTCTCTAGATTACAACTAGATGATGAACTAGAACTAGATCTAGAACTAGAAGATCAACTAGAGGGATCTCTACTTCTAATTGAAACCCTAGTTTCTGATGTGGAGATGAATAATAAAGATGGAAATGCCTGGAGAGGGGGGTCTGGGGTTGCTTATATAGCCCGAGGTGGAGTAGGGGGCAAGGAATCGCCATGTCATCGATCCGCGTCACGTTTATCGCGCACCGTTGGATCAAACCGACTTCGGGGACGGTGTAGATGCATCCTAGGAGGCGGTGGAAGAAGGTTCCAGAAGGCGGAGGCGAAACGGCCTCTGTGGCCGACCGGTCGGTCTCCATGTGGGACCGGTCGGTCTGGCCCAGTGGGCCCACATGGTGGCCCGCCTCGTGGTGTCTTCTGGTGTCTTCTAGATCCTTCTTTTGCAGATTTCGTTGCGAAATTAATATCTTTTCATCTGGGACTCCGAATATAGCAAATGATATATCCGTTTCGATCGTCTCGACGAGCTCTTCGCAATGGTGCACTCCAATTCATCACTTGAGATGCTTTTATGTGGTAAAAACATGGATGTCCTACAAAACAAGTGAGAGCACCAAAACTCGTGGAACTTGTTAGTTTCAAACCCTACAACTATGCTTTGTGATTCATTTAGTGTCATTTTATGCAATAGTTGATGGTTAATTATGAGCATTAGTGAGCGTCAACAACGGGCCAGAAGGATTTTCATAAGAAGTCCTCGCCATGGCATCAATCTCACTGGACTTGAGCTTACTAAAGAGCTCGTCACACGTGAGAGTTTCATAGTTAGGCAATTCGATGATCGCCTGGACCTTGGAGTCCCACACCGACCGATCGAGAGTGTGTAAAAGCTTGAGAGCCCTCTCATGATCGTCGAAAGACAACAGCTCCTTGTTAGCCCTCATCCTGTTGACAATCACCTAAAAGCGAGCGAATAAACTCTTTATGCTCTCGCCAGGCATGTGTCGAAAGTTCTCATACTCTCGCTTGTGCGACTCGTAGAGACGGGTTTTGACTTGAGTGGTGCCCTCATGAAAACGCATGAGAGTAGCCCAAATCTCCTGAGTCGTAGCGAGGTGAGAAACGCGATCAAACTCAGACATGCTCAAACAGGAGAAAAGAGCATTACGGGCTCGGCTATTGGGATCATGCTCATCAATCTGATGTTGAGTAGCACGAGCAGCCAAGACCACGTAATCTGCAGAGTTGCAAATATCCCAAATCGAAGCACCCATACTCTGGAGATAGGCCAACATGCGTATCTTCCAATACGCATAGTTCGTCCCATCGAAAAAACGACGGTTTGCCCACGTCGCGATCCATGTCGCCTTGTGTGGATCTGGAACCGGCTAAGGTGGAAGATCCTTAACCTGCTCTGATACCAATTGAAGGACCGAGAATGCTACCAGAAAGCGACCAGAGGGGGGGTGAATGGGAGCCTAAAAATTTCTCTCGAAACTTTGGCCTTTGTCCCAACAAATCAACCCTCAAAGCTTCGGACCCAAACGTGATGCCCACGACCCTTGGAACAGGGTGGATGATCCCTAGGATCACAGCGAGGCACCACCAAACAAGAGCGAGTTAAAACCCAAAAGCTTCGGCTCAAGTTCAACTCCAAAAACCAACTCTCGAACGTAGATGGACGGCTACGACGGGAAATCTCCAAATACCGATGCTAACAAGTAGCAAAGATACCTAGAGAGGTTCCTTGGTGAACTCTAGGGCCAAACAAGAAGTCCGAAAACCAAGCGGAAAAGCCGGGAGAGCAAACGCACGAAAACTCAACACACAGCAGGATCCTGGACTGTCCGCGGGTACTGTCCCGGACTGTCCGCGGCCTGGTGGCGGACTGTCCGCCGGCCAAAAACCCAAAATGGTAAGGTTGCTGAAACCTCACTGGACAGTCCCGGACAGTCCGCGAGTTACAGCGGCGGGCTGTCCGCCGGTCAACCCAAACACAAACAGCCGAGCCGCGGAGCCACTGGTCTGGCTCGAGCCCGACGCGCGGACTGTCCGCGGTCACAATGGCAGACTGTCCGCCAATACCCAGAGAGGGCGATTTTGATCGCCCCTCTCACAAATCTTCCCAAATCCGATCCAAATCAAAATCCCTCGATCCCAAACTTGGAGAAGATGATCACAAGATAGTTAGGAGACTATCCCCAAGAAATCATCCGCTCGAATCAACTCAAACTCCGGGAAATCGAAAGGGAAGGTGTAAGAATGAAAAAGTCGCCATGAAACTTGAATCGACCCGATCTACTTGTTTGTGAGGGTAGAGATGAATTCCTTCGGTGGAAATGTTCTTCTCACATCAAAGAACAAGTTGATTCAAGTGGATTCGAAAAAGACGCAGCGAGGAGGGAGATCGAGTGACGGGAAAATCGTGAATAAACGAAGAACGCGAAGAACAAGTTCAAAATGCGAATCACAATCACGATTGCCAGCTGAAATTCGTCCCCACGAGGAGACAACGGGAATCCGGTCCCGTTTCCGCAAAATCCAAATACACAGAGGTATGATCAAACCATCTCTGCGGATCTCAGTAGCTACAGTAGGGATTGGGAGAGCAGGAAACCCTAGAATGAAAATAGCAATGGCTGAGATAGTCTGGAGGGAGGGGTTGCCTCTCCTAATATAGCCTAATACAATTCTTCCCCTTCTATCCCTACTGCTATTGAGCGAGCAGACTAACCCTAAGGGTATTCCTGACCAACTCGAGTTGATGTTGATCCGACGGCCACGCCCGCACATCAGGTAGCTTCGCCTCGACGCGACCTCACCGAATGCTGCCACGTGCCGCCAAACGCCGCTCATCCTTTTCACGGACCTCCCCCGGTTTTGAGGCCAAAACCAGGAAACCTGGGCCATCCCCCGGTTTTAAGGCCGAAACCGGGAAACCTGTCGTCCGTCGCCTGAGTTTTGTGGCCCAAACTCAGAAACCTACCAGCGCCCAGGTTTTGAGGCCCAAACCTGGAAACCGTCCACTTGGTGGTCTTTCTGTGGCTCAACCACCAAACCGACGACGTAGAGGGATGCACCGCCCGTGCACCCCGTCCACCTGCAAGTCTTCACTTGTCATTGTCCCAGGCTGTCAGCCACCATGGCTGATCCTCAGGCCACCGGTCCGTCAGTCTAAGCCTCACGTCCGCCCTTCACCACTCTGGGTCCATCGGCACGGCACGTCTCTACTTGACCTTCACCTTGCCTTCGATCACCGTCTCTGTGCTCGACACCTGCACAACACAAGCCAAAGAACATGCGCATCGTACCAGCATCATACCAGTTAGTTGCTTGCTCTCAGCCCAGCTACACACCCAAGCAACTCCGCATCGCTCTAGCTTCTGATGTTTTCAGAGTTTACAAATTGTAAAGTGAATGTGTGTCCCCGCTCTTGTAACACCAGGGCAGCCGATGCTATAGCAGTGTTTGGGTGTAAATGTTCTAGTGGCATGCAGTATGTACCTCACTCAATTCGTCGAGGCATTGGCGACCTGGATACAAGTTTGAAGGAGTATTCTGAGCAGGTGGTTGTCATGGACATTTTCATGCATGTATTACTAGTAGTGTGAAGCACGGGTAAAAGGCGCTGCTGCGGTAATTACCGGACTGTTGTGTTTTTGCCTGGCGTCTGGCGAGCCCGATTGAGCTTTGGCAAGAATGAGCTTGTCCTTACAATAAACTTGGCAAGAAAGAGATGACTGATTGCAGAACGTGATGCAATTATGATGCCAATGTTACAATAGACTCTACGTAGTAGTGGCCACTACAAGTATACACTGGTCACTGGGCCGGTGGGCCCAAACTAAAGAAAACAGCTCATATTATGAACAAATTGACACCAAAAAAAGGGTATTCGTCACCAATCAAAAGGCTGTTTTCTATTGGTAGCCTGCCACAGGCACCTGATACATCCAAAGAATGCTCCGAGCTTTTCTCAACCTCACTCGCCGCCGTTAACACAAAAGATCTAAAATTCTTTACTGCAGAATATGTATCCAGATCTGCCATTAGCGTCACCAATCACCATGTTTTTCTCGTACTTGGCATTCTAGCCGTAGACTTTAACCGAAGTACAAGCTTAGAAAGTATCTTGTCGGATTGAACCCTATTAGTACCACTGCAAGATGAGGGATGAATGAACATGTGAGGCAGGTGCCGGGAGACCAGTCTGAAACAATACAAAGAAGTGCACTTACTAAGTGGAGATAGGATGATGACGAGACCAATCGGGTACAGGAAGAATGTTGTTCTATCCAGAAATGGAAGAACTACAGCCAAGTATTTACATTTTGTCAGGAAGAAGTGCACAAATACAAACCTGAGAAAAGATTATAAAACTAAAACGTACCATCGTATCCTAGAAAGTTCAGGTAGTGATAATAAGAAATTGCCACCACAAAGAGTACATTAGATAACAAAGCTGGAAAGAAGCCATGTGCGACCAATAGAGGCGACAGAAAATACTGCAGCACTGGGAAGAGAAACTTGTACTGTGAGATATTATACAAGTTGCAACTTGCAACTAAGTTTCAAATGGACGGACATCTTGAGACTGCTTACCATATAGGATGACAAACGCAGGAAAGAACGAGTTACAGTGAACATCAAATGCATAGAGCCTGCCAAGAATTTTGTGTCCACTGTTAGGAATATTGTCTTACATCTTAGTAACAAAGCAGTGAATAAAGAATTTGTGCAGGGCACAGTCAATATATTAACCACCTTACAAAAGCAAACCCCACTACCTTTCCATCTCAACATGCAAGCTATCCACAACATCTATTGCTAAATGCACATCATCCCCCCCAACATACCCCTCAAAACTCAAAAGTGAAGACGCGGGGTATCCTTCTAGTATCACAGAAAAGTGAAGTATTTGAAGACCAAAATGAGGCCAGCACATGGGGACTAGAGCAAAGAAACCCGCACATGGCAGAAATAATGAGTCTGGTAGCTAAATTGTATCAAAAGCTCATACAAGAGAAAATAGATGACCTATAAGCAGCATACAGAAAAGCAGGGAAGAAATATATGTGATACAATACAAGATAGGAAAATTACCACTCCACACGTTGCTCAACAACATGGCTGTTAGGTTCCTCTCTCAAGTAAGAATTTGTAAGAAACCTGCATCAAATTACAGCATCCAATAACTCTGATTCACTAATAGGAGTTTAACTACAATAGAACATAGGGGTGACAGTTTAGGCTAAAACTTACAAAGGCGCTATGCTTTAGGAGTGCAATTCTTAAAGCAATAAAAAATTCAAGCTGTATCACTGCAGATGGACCTTATTTCATTCTTAATTTGCAGCCCAAACATTTTTTTCCCCTCCTTAATTTATCCATATTAATAGACATGTTCAGGTAACATCTTGAAGATTAGAGTAAGAAAGGCAGTAATGGTGAATGAGAAAACTCAAGTCTAGTTTGCACTTCAGTTCACATTGTAATAGAGATTATATCAATGTTGTCTTTTCAGTCTCAAGACGACATGGAGCAGGTGCGCTACAACTGTATAACATCAGGCTTACCAGCAAAGTGTGGCCAGAACTATCCCAGCAAACAAGAAATGCAGAAACACAACTGAAGAGATTGTAAGAGCAGCATGTGAGGCACTCTCTCCATACCTGCAAAACAAAAAGAAAGATATTTCCATTGCAAAAGAAGACGGCTTAATAGAAAAGGGAAACTAGGCAATAGATATTTGACTTCCAACTACCAGCCAGGATGTATTTGCAGAAATCATAAAGAAAATTGTATTAGATGATCATGAACTTACGCTGCACAGTAAGCTGATGTTGCAAACACGAGGAAAAGAATCAGAATAACAACAAAAGCAGGATCATCCCGAGCCCACTGGTTCTTTGTTTCTGAAATCACAGGCAAGAAATATCAGGAATCCACAATGCTGAAAGCAAAGCAGATAAGTGACGTGTATAGTATCAACAAACACAAATTCCAAACAGTATAATGAGAATTTGCAACAGCAACAAACAGAGGTAATGACGATTTTGTATTGTGGTGAGAGATTAACGCGATCAAAGAAATCACATGAGATATTCAGTTGGCACGCATGACACAAATGCTCATCGCGAGCTCGAGTACATGGTATGGCAGAGCTACGACTAAGCTGTGTCAAGGCATCGCGGCCAGGGTGACCAAGGCGACGATGCCAAGTAGTAGAGGAGGTGGTGGTGGCGAAAGCAGCTGACGGAGGGGAAGGTGAGGACCATGGAGCGGAAGTAGGAAACCGAAGAGTGTAAAGGGGCCCCGTGCTGTCACAGCGAAGAAGAGGGCGCTGGGAAGCCAAGTCCTTTACAGTGAGACCAGAAGGATCGAATTCAACCGAACAGGAGTTGTCAGCTGTGAAACGGCGAATAGAAAGAAGGTTGTGAACCATATTGGGAGCAACCAGGACATCGGGAAGAAGAAAGAAGCCATGGGTGTTAGCGGCACCCACAGACGTGACCGGAAGGCAAGAGCCATTGGCGACCATGATGGACGAAGGGTGAGTCGAAGAGGGTGGGTGAACGGAAGATAGGAGACCAGGGTTGGGAGTGGTGTGGTAGGTGGCTCCTGAGTCAGCGATCCAGTCGGAACTGACTGGAGGTGTCAGGCCGAGGGTGCTGAAAGAGCGGGCCAAGGCCGTCGGATCCCAACCGACAGGCCCCGGCAGAGTCCCGGGAGGTGGAGTCCACGGCGACAGGAACGGGGAAGCGCCCGGGACAGCCCCAGCGAACATGGCTGTCGGCGTGTGCATGGGGCGAGACCCTCCGCCAGCTGCCGGCGGATGTACCAGTGTACCCCCCCCCCCCCCCCCCCCTCCCGCTCGGCCCGGGAGGAGGTGGACCAAGGAGAGACGATGGAGGCGCTCCGGTGGCGTTGTAGGTGAGGAACTGCTCCGCCGCGGCGAGCAAGGGCGTCAACCGCATCGTGCTCCCTGGCCCAAACGGCAGCTGCAGCACGCACCCGCGCCTGGCTAGCCTCAGCGGAAGCCCGAGTAGCATCAAGGGCAGCAGCCTGGATGGAGGCAGCGGCGGGCGTCGGCACAAGGAGGTCAGCACGTCCTTGCTGACAGGAGGAGCAGGGTCGAGAGCAGCAGGGAGGGACGCCAAGCCGTGGAGTGGAGGAAAGGTGCTGCCGGGGCCGAAGGTGGCGCCGGAAGGCAGCGGAGAAGTCGGGGGCTGTACCAGGAGACCACCAGCCACCCGAGAAGGCCCCTGCTACGGACGGAGAGGTGTCGTGCAGGGATGGAGGTGGAACGGCAGTAGCAGCAGCACCCACACAGCCAGCAGGGCAGCCCGCGCCCGCGGCGGCTGCTGCGCCCGCGCCCGCGGCGGCTGCTGCGCCCGCTGCGCCCGCGCCCGCGCCCGCGCCCGCGGCGGCTGCTGCGCCCGCTGCCCCCACTGCGCCCGCGGCGCCCGCGCCCGCGGCGCAGGGCTGCGTCCGCGCGGTCTGCACCCAGAGAAAGGGAAGGGGAGTGAAGGAGGAGGGAGGGGGGAGGCCGCTGGTCATGGCCGGCGGCGGCGGCGGCTGCAGGCAGGGGAGGGAGGGAAGGGAGAGGGGAAAGGAAACCCTAGCTTGATACCATGTTGGAAAGAGTGAATGGATTGATTGGGCCAACCCTAGGAGGGTAGCCATATTGTAGTCTTACATGGGCCTCATGGGCCTAACACATATACACTCCAACAAGCCTCATCCCGCAAAATAATGTAACTGAAGAGTCATTGTCAAAATTCTGAAAAAAAAGAGACTTCATCCCGAATGTGCATGAAGGTCTTCAGGTATCTACTCTTGTAAGAAAATATCAGATGGTCTAGCATATATAAATGAAATGTCATATAGAAAACTAGTGCTCATGATGAAACATCACTTCCAAAAAAAATCAAAAAAAAAATGAAAGATACTAACTTCAACCAAATGTAAACCACAAGTGACAATTTAAATATGAATTATACTGGTACAACATGCATCGGCTAGTAATAGAAAGGTAAAGTTAGACCACGTACGCTTGTGATACTTGGTGTGCTGATAGCTGTCTTCCATTTAACATGCCAGAAATAGACAAATACTAGTCAGATGCTTACTAGGGAGATAGGCTCAAGGTAAAGAAATACAACACAGAAACTCTTCATCCTAGGACCATAATGCTACAAAAAGACAGATAAATCAGTGAAGGCATCCCTCATGGTAAGAAAAATAAGCCAGCTGACCTTTTACTGCAGGCGCAGGAGTGTAATGGTAGTTTCAGTTTTAAGTGGATGGTCAAGTAGGGCTCTTGGAGGTGCAGTTATTTGAATATCTAGGTTTAAAATTTAAACAAAAGTTTGCCAGGACTTCAATCAAGAAAGCTATTTAAGTACCATTTACGTTCAAAAGAGGAAATTCCACAATCAAAGCATCTTTGAACTGGAATTAGCAAGATATGATACAAAATATTAGCATTGAGAAGTGCTCCATACAAGAAGGAATAAGTTATATGATACCATTATCAGTTCATAATTGTGCCAGAGTTTCTAGTGTTACCAAGAGTACATACAGAACACTTATGTATGATCAAAGAGAAAATACAAACAATTAATAACTAGACTGAGTGCAGGATGCGTACACTACTTTTGGTGAAGTACAGAGATGAACCATTTGCCAAAATGTGTATTCAATATCCATTTGTTGCCACTGCCAATGAGGAACAAATTAGATTACTTTCCAGATGACCGCACGTCACACATAACAAGAGCAGGTGCTTAAACTACCAGAAAAGCTGTATAGAAACAGGTTGTAAAGGAATTTTCATTTCTCTTCTTGGAAATATCTGTTTTATCTCCTTGTTATATAGAGACCACAAGCACAGAGAAGTTTTAAGAACACTTCTTACCGCATTGACTATTATTCAGAGTTCAGAATTCCCAAGGTGCAATATTAAAAATACGCTTTCATAGCACCACTATAACAATAGTTGGAATATTGGGCTAAACAAATGCCCAATTTGGCAACACAAACAGTTGAAAATGGGTCAAAATGCTCCTGACTTGTCACATTGACTACACAATCACCTAACATCGGAAACTGTTGACTGGAATTCAGCACTTTGAAGTACTGAATCCAATCAAGAAGCGCTGCAAGCATTGGTGATTTCTAAACCTATAGTGTCTATACTGACTCGATTGATGCACCAAGGAGACTGCAAGGCCATACTAACAAACACTATACAACCGCAGGCTTAGCTCATTGATGCAAAGGAACGCATAAGCTCAGTCAAGCCAGCCTAATAAGGGCCAGGCATACCCCGGCTGGAGCCTATGAACCCCAAATCAAATCCATCAACTACACATGTAATGGATCCTCGGCTACGCGAGCCCGCATTCAGTAAGGAAAAAAAACTTAAGGTTCAGCGTTCGCATCCCTCCCAGTGCGGGGGGACGCGACGCCAGATCGACAGGCGGCACGAGCAGAGGAGAGGATGCAAGAGAGACGTGAGTGGATCCGATATTCAGCAAAACCGAGGCACGGAGGCGGTTTACACGGACCTTGACGATGCGGCGGAGGTAGGGGCCGAAGAGCGGCGGGGCGGAGCGGGCGGCCCCGCGCCCCTTGGACGCGGTCGTCGGCAGCATCTTCGCCAACGCCCTTTGCCTTGGCTACTCCTATCCCTCTGCTTTGCTCAGAGATCTGCTGCCGGCCTGCCGCTTCTGCACCGGCGGATTGCTGGAGCTCCGGCGCCTTGTCCCGTTGTCCGATCTGATGATGGTGGCTTCACAGCCGCAGCGGGCACGCGAGATCTGGCTCGCTGCCTTGGTTTCGCGTTTGCCTCTTCTTCGTTTGCTGCCTGCAGCCTGCTAGGCTGCTAGTGCTACCAGAGGGAAGGGTGGTGGCTGTAGGAGTGGCCCACTTCAACTAATTGCTTCGTAAGTGGTTTTGGGCCATGTTGTCCGGCCCAGTCCGTATACATATCACAGGTAGAGTCAGCTCGTCTCCTCTCAAAAAAAAAAAAAACTCTAATTTTGTTCTTACAAAATGTTAATTTTCTCTTAAACTATCGGGCAAGCTTAAGTTTCGTGCTAAAACTTCCTTACGATAGTGTCAGTAATAATTTCATTTTATTATTTCCAAAACTTTTATGTCATTTAGAATAAAATAAAACTTGTATGAAACTCTCATTCTCAATATGAAGTTTCATTTTACAATATATATTTAATTATATGACTCATAGAGTGTTGGCCCATGAAACTCTTTTTTCTCTTTCTTTATTAAAATATTATCATGTCATAGAAAATGCATATTTCTTATGTTATTAAATGCTAATGAAACTCTCGTGATACTTCCAATAAGACTGATCTAATAAGAGAAACTAGCTCTCTCAACTATCGAAACCATTTTAGTTACATCTCTTGCCCTATTACAAGTGATTTTAAAAATGATTTGTGTCATTTTATAATTAGTAAAAGTTCTGTTGTTTGGTTAGAAGTCAAAGTAAAGCGAGACAGTCCTTTCTCTGATTTCTAGGACGGATTGGGTATGGGATGACTCCATTTTCTATTTGTTGACAAGGAAAGGAATGGAATCGATCCATTTGGTGTGTTTGGTCCAGAGACATAAAATAAAATCATCTACCTAATAGATGTGTCAGTTCTCTTATCGTGATTTTTTCTTCTTTTACCATTGACATATGAATCCATGTGTCAACGTTTTTACTAATGCACTTAGCTAATAAATCTATAAAATTTTTACTATAGTTCAAGCATACAATAATTAGGCCACCATAAAAATTTTGCTACAATTGGACCATAGAAACTACAGCAAAAAATAGATATAAATCTAGCAAAAACTTTGTACTAAAGTATACCATATTATATGTTCACTGTGTAAATCAATTTATATGGAGTCCAACAAAATTGAATTTTCCATTTATGATTTTTCTGTAATTTACTATTATTTTTCAAAGATTTAGTCTAAATAAAAAAAAGACAAACCACTGTTACTGTAGCAAACTGTCAGGAGGGATAATTTAATCAATTTTGTAAAGTTCAGAGGATAAAGTAAACTGTTTTATAGTTTGGGGTGCAGTAGACCATCTTGAATAGCTTGAGGGTTAAGTAGACCATCTTGTCGGTTAACAGTCTATTTATTGTAGAGAGTCATTTGTTATATGTGGTCTGCACAATGGCTTAGATGGTTGGATTTACACAGTCTGTAGTCTCTATTTTCATAAGATTTTGATATATCTGTACATGTTTTTATCCTGATTGTGCTCCTATATCATAATTTGTCTTTTATATGCTCTGATTAGCTATTTTAACTGAACTGATATGCATACCGGAAACTGCTGATTCTTTGAGATTTAACCGATCACGCAGGTTGTCGACTGTCTAGTCGATGCCCTCTAAGATTGGCCACTCTGGCCACACACATTTGGATTTGTTTAGCCGACGTGTTCTACCTTAAATTACTGATTAGCTCTCTCTTTTGTCAATTGCAGGATTAAATTGATTGACACGCCTAGGACCGATCAAGCTAAACCCGGATAGCTGAAGAACTCACACGGATCGAGAAACCGTTGTACTTCAATCTCCGACTACAGTGTGGGTGGCTGCAGATTTTCGCACCAACAGTCCTGCTAGTGTGTGATTTGGATCACTTCCAATGTCAACAAGGTGGTTCACGTATAACACTATTAAGTCTGCATACGTGTGACTAGGCTAAAACATAATTGATCTATATGAAATTACAGTACTTATCAGTTATCACAGAAATATTCATAAGTATGGTTTCAAGTTGAAAATTTCTCATTATATAGGTAACTACGTCGTATCCAAACTGACTGTCTTTCCTTTACAGCTGGAAAAAATTATTTTTCCTTCTTTGGATTACAATTTCTCTGTCAGATTAACAGAAACATTTAGTGCTGCAGCAACAAAAGTTGTGTAAGTTCAATCCAATCCTTTACAAAATCGTATGAAAATCTACTAGTGAAGGTCTTCTATTTAGGTACATACATTACTTCAATAGCATATGCATATGACTTTATTGTATCAATTTAGGAATGGAGGACGGGCCCTAGCTTAGCTGGAGAGTAGGCAAGAAGCGCCGACAAGTGGTCCGGATGATCGGTGTTGATTCTAAGGAAAAGAAGAGATAAGGATAAAACGCTATCTCCAATAGTTACCAAAATAGGTAAATCAGCGAGTTCTCGTTGCTTAGTTTCCAACACCCTTACATTTTGAAAAATACTAGTATAGAAGAGTTTCATTCTAATAAAACTATTTCTACTTCTATAGAATTCTCACCATCTCTCTTTATTAATACGGTGTCATGTATGTGTATTTAAAGTGCATGAAACTTTATGGATCTCTTATATCGTGTTGAGAATCCTAACTTTTCTTATTTCTCTCCGCACGTTGACTAATTAGATACTAGAAGTATACCTCGCACGTTGCTACGGGATTTTCTTAAAAATATCGGTTATATACATAATATTATTGTATAATATTATGTAGATCGTGTGTGTATATATATACATATTATTTTATTGTATCAAATCCGGTAAAAAATCGATAAGCTAATAGAAGAAAAACAATAGAATATTTAATTATATTATAAAAAGAACATGTGATAAAACAATAGCATATGCAGATGACTTTAAAGTATTTCACGTGATAGAGATGACATGTAAATTTTTTAATTAATAAGGGATGACATGAATTTAGTGGATAATGACATGAACACCTTGTAGGAAGAGATAGAACATTTAGTGGTGTCACTTAGTGAGAAATGATACGAACATCTGATATGAAGAGAGAAATAATCTAGTGGGGGTTAGCTTTATTAGAGTTATAGATTCCACTTCTAAATAAGAGCAACTCCAAGAGACTGTCTATTTTTTTGTTATCTATTGTAATTTGGAGAATTTTGTCTAAAATAAACCTCTAAGAGCATCTCCAAGAGATGGGCTAAATCATTTTGTAAAGCTAAATATAGTTATTATTAGACAAAAATCATCTCCAGCAGACTCTGTAAATGCCTCTCCAAATTTAGTGGCTCTCCAATCCGAAAAATTCGCTCGCTAGAGATGGAGCCGCGGCCTCGCTCGCCATTGGGGCTTCCCGCGTACTCAGCGTCCTCTTCCTGCGCATGTGGCCCTATTCGCTGTCCGCAGCCTGCCCACGGATACCTCGAAGGACCTATGAGCGCATCGTATAGTGAGATCTGGCGCGTAGAGCTCCTCGGAGAAGATGCGAGTGCTTCTCGGCCACAAGCTTCCTGGGACGACGCCTGCGCCGGAGTCCTAGGCAGCAGCATACATCTTGGCCTCCCTGAATGTGGCAGAACCTCCCATTAATGTGGCCCACCTGCACACGTCATCGTCATAAGGAGCCCAATGACAGTGCAAATGAAGCACATTACTGGAAAGATCTGTCGGGTGTCCCCGAGAGAAACCCGAATTATCCACGAACCACAGGATCATCATCATGAAGGTCGAAATAAAGTTGATACAACATACCATCGGAGTGCGGAAGCAAGATAGATAAACTTTTACAAAACGTGAATAAGTTACTTTTTACACAAACATAACTTGTATTGCGGAAGCAGGATAGTATTACAGAATCACACTTAGGTGGAGCACCTAAGTTGGAGAACAAGAACAACCAGATCACGTCAAGCCCACTGACATGATCATGATCAACATCACCTATTAGAAACCTGTAACAGGGGTTAACAAACCCTGAGTACGGTCGATACTCAGCAAGACTTATCCGTCAACAGAAAAGACTTCAGGGTCATGCTGGTTTGGGTAGGCTCAATAGTACTTTTCATTTGCATAAAAGCTTACTAAAGTAATCCTAGATCCAAATTTTACTTAATCATTTAAATACTTGGTAAGAACTGAAAGTGAACACTAGTGAAAGATCATTGTCATTCTTTCTTAAACCAGTTCCATTTTTATTCTACGATGCAGGTCAGAAGATTGAGTCTCCTTAACCAAGGAGCACGACGATTCGAACCGATTAAACCAGATCGAGGAGTTTTCCACGATCATACGATATATGTAGACCCTAGATCACACATATACCAACCCCAGCCTCGGATCCTCTAAACAAGACCGGGTCCGCGCCACCCGAGAGTACTTGTACACCTCCAATCCGGGACTTTAACCCACGAGGGTAGCTAGTACTCCCGCCATCTCTCCACTCCCAGTGCGCGATTAGCCGTTCTCATTTAAGAACCACCAAGGTAGGGCTTACCGTAGCATAGGATCGGTACTTCACAGTTTCTCAATCTTGCAGGACAACAACAGTTAACCATAAACCGACACATCCGGGTTACCCTACACCGATCCAAGGGTCGACGCAGGTGCCCGTCTGGTCTCAACCATCATTCTTTCTCATTATCATTCCAAAACGATAAGCATTGAAAATATTTATCAAAAGCTTCATAAAGCAAGACTAAGCATTTCTATCATTTGCATAAAGCAGGTATCAATGAATGATATATCGATAACAAGGTTGATCATGCATTAACAGGTTTAAAGCATTTATTTGATAAACATTTAATGCATCAGGTTATCGAAAATAAGTGTAATTGTAAATCCAAGGAAATGGTTAAATGAACCGGGGCTTGCCTTTGTTGCAGGGAAGATAGGATCCAAGAATGATCTACAAAGGTTAGTTCCTTCATCTAGAAGTTAAGTCTTCTCGATGAAGCTTGTCCAACAAGAATCTCCTTCCGAGGCTTGTTCGACAAGGGTGATCACCAAAGCTTGATCAACACGACTCCAACACTCTCGGATACTACACGTAGATAAATGATGTATGCTTAGTATGATGCCATGTGATGTATACTAAGGTGCAGGACAATTATAACATAAGATTAAACAAACTTAAGGGAAGTCGAGTACAACTTTCCTTCGCGGTAAAGTTGCAAACCAACAAAACCAACTTGCAACTCACCCACTAAGATTCCTAGCTACACATACAACTTCCATCAAGCACCTTTAGGAAGACAACTAAGGATGGCTAAGGTTCATTAAAACATCACTCAAGCCATAGGAGCACAAGATGAGAGGTGTCTCATGGTCTTCAAACAATAACCAAAAGTCACACAAGATGCAAACTTAAACTTAATGGTTTATTAACCATAACCAGAGCTACCATCATCCAAAAGGGGTGATCCTAGACAATTTGAAAAGCTCATCAAATTGTCCATAAACTTGTTATTACCACCTAGGGTTAGTTCTATAGGCAGCTAGGTCAACTAACTTGGATAAACATTTCTGTCCAGAACTAGTACAGATTTACTGATCCAACTTTCAACACCCATAACTGGAGCTATGGGTCACCAAAAGTAGTGATCCTTAACATCTTGAAAAGCTTATAAAGTTTACTACAACGTTCCTATTATGGCCATCAGGTGATTCATAACTTAATTAGCTCAAACAACTACATTACAGAAATCTGTCCAGAAGATAGGACAGATCTAACCTGCTGAATTATAAAAACCACAACTCCTAATCTGGCAGGCCTAAAATCATGAAATTTTAGGACACGCTAGATATAGAAGTTGGCTATGACTTCTCTATACAACTCATTCACAGATAACAGAATCACAATCATGAAAACAGTCTCTTAACGAGAACTGATCTAGCAACCTCAGCCTTTCATGCATACAAGATCAAATGCACCACTTGATTCATTTCAAAGGTATACATGACAATTCAAAATCATAACATACAACATATCAACAAAAGGTCGTTAAGGTAACAAAGGTTAGTCCTAATCCTTTCTAATCATTTTTGTTAATTAACTACTTAAACAAACTTCATTACTATACTTTATTAATTAATTATGGAATCTAGGGTTTAACCAAAACTTTGCCAAACTAAGCTCAAGCTTTTAGGGATGATTGGTTATGGTGAATAATAGTTGCAAAACAAATTTCATAAATTTTGGATCCTTATTTTAGCCTATACAAATTATTTAAGTTTCATGCATTATTTAATTAATAAACAAAGCATAAAACTAGCATGAAAATTATTTTGTCCAAAAGACTTCAAAATTTTTGTGAAGGTTAAGCACATGGTATAAACAGTAGAAAAATTAGTTTCATGATTTTTGGACATATAACTAAGCCTACAAAAATCATCAAAGTCTCATTTATTAATTAAAAGACATATTTAAAATACCAACAATAATTATCCAAAAAAAATTCAGATTCATAACTTTTATGGATAGAGCACATTATCAAGAACACAATAAAATTTGTTTCACATTTTTATCACACAGGGAATTAGTTATGAATTAAATAAACATCACAAAATAAACATTTCCAGGAAAACCCTATTCTCACTCACCCTCTCTATACCCCTCTCCCTGACAGGCGGGACCAGAGTCAAAACGACTCTGCCTGCCTTGATCGAGCCACACCGCCGGCGGGGAAAGGCGAGCAGCTCGTCGCCGACGAGCTGGCCGGCGTCATCGAGGACAGATATGCGCTCAGGACAGACCTGCACAACATCTGAGAGGGTTAGCTCGGCAGCCAGGGCACGGGAGCACACACAGCCACGGCCATGGCGTCTCGACGGCGAGCGGCACGGTGGCGCTCCGGCTGCTACAACGGGGTAGCGGCCCAGCAGGTGACTTTGGGAGCACTAGGGACTCACCAAGGCTCTTCGACGCTGCACAGAGGAGGCGGAGCTGCGCCGGAATGAGCTGGCCATGGCGAAGGGGAGCTCGGCGGCGCTCCAGACGGCCGTGAGGACGAACAGCGCGACCGCCTTAACCTGGCGATGAGATCCGACGTGAGCAACCGCTAGAGTGGTTCGTAGTTGCTATGGAGCCTTGGCTACACTCAGATGGATTGAGAGGGCGTGAGGGCAACAGATGAGGTCGGTGGCGGACCGAGCTCTGCTCAGCGACGGCGCAGAACAGAGGAAAAACAGAGAGAGAGAGGGAAAGAGATGGAAGAGGCAAGAAGGGCGCCGGCTTGGGTTCTGGAAAGTGCACACACTAGCACGGACTCGACCACGCGGCCAGCCTGCATGGCGCACGCGCACCCGGCGAAGTCAGGGTGGCGGCGGCCCAGGTACAGAGCACCTCTGCTCTGCTCGTCAGTTTTCCCCTTCCCGAGTTACTGTAGCGCAGAAACAAATCTAATTGCCTTTCCCAAAATCTCCCAAAAAATTCCCAACATAAAAGTTGTTCCAAAAATTAGGATCTACAACTTTCATTTAAGAAGCACACCCAAATTCTGCCTATATTTTAAAATCACATTTTGAATTTAAAATGCATTCAAACTTTAATCCAAAATTACTTTTGAATTTTCTGAACAACTTCAAATTTTTCCAATATAAAAGTTGTTCCTTATGAAATTATCTAGAACTTTTTTTTTGGTCATATATCACAATTGTGCTTAATTTTAAAACTATAGAAAAGGGGATAAAACTGATTTTGGAAATTAATTTTCAATTTAAAACTAAATCAATCTATCTTTTCAAATTACTTTGGATTTTCCTCAAGAACATGAAAATATACTTGAATAAAAGTTATTTCTTTTAATCTCCTCTAAAACTTTGATTAAAGGACCAAGTTCTAATTCTTTTTAGTTTTTGAAATGTAGTTTAGGTGTCAAATTTGGGATTTAAAAGATTTCAACTTTATTTAAACTTTTGTAAAAAAACTTGGAAAACTTTGAGTACAAAGTTGTATCTCTCAGCAAGAGCTACAACTTTGCTTTTGAAATCATTTTAAAATGTGACTTACTTTTTGACTTATTAAAAAGGAAATAAAAAGAGCTATTAAAACAAGAGTTTTTACTCATACTTATTATATCATGTGACACCTAACCACATCACTTTATGAAAGCATCACACAAGATCATGCAACACTTATATTAAAGCAGGTAAAGAATCACAACTATGCTTTAAACATGAAATGTTTTATGCCATGATGTCAAATGATTATGCACACTAAACAACTTAATTAGAATTTTAATTAATGTTTAACACCAGAGGTATTACACTGAACGGCGCACGCTACTGACTCCTAGGCGAGCACGAGCGATTCACAGCAACCATCACTGGCCTCCCCGGAACAGCGCCCATGGCAGACTCCCAAGCGGACGCGGGCGAGTGGCAGCAACCACCGTTGGCTTTTCCTATACGGTGCCCACTCGGACTCCTGGACGGAAGGCCGCTTGTCGACTTTCCAGTCTTCTTGATAAAAGATAGCTTGTGCGAAAGGAGGAAGATAGGATCAGGAGTGGGCCCAATAGAATTTTAGAGAGGTTGTTGGATTAGTCTTTGTTTTGTTAGATGTTTCTATTATATAAAATAGCTAAATCATCAAATTTAGAATATGAATTTAACTAATCTCTTGGAGCTGCTCTCAGATTCTTCACCTCGCTCTACTGGCCATTCCTCTTTTTTCGCTCGCCAAGTGCTGTGAATCCCGCGGCAGCAGCCTCTCGTGCGTGCTTCCGTATGCTCAATTGTTCGTTTTCGTGCTGCCCAGCCCGAAACGTCCAAACAAGACAAGCACCCGCCGGACTCCTCAGCGAGCGGCGCTGAGGCCCAAGCGCTCATCGGTGAGGTGGATCCATCCATTTTGGTAGGCCCAACGTCCAATGTTTTGGTGAGGGAATGGATGAGATGGATGTACCAAATAATAATATGGATTTAGTGGATAACTAGAGGGATACCCCACGCGTTGCTACGAAAATTAGGAATAATTTTATATAAAATTAGAATATATAAATTGTTATAAATAAATGCAAATAGATTACGTGCACTACAACAGAATAGGCCTTCGGACGATCTATCAACTGAGCTGTCTGGGGCTAAAGAATTTTAGTCCCGGTTGGTAAAACCAACCGAGACTAAAGGTGAACATTTAGTCCCGGTTGGTATTACTAACGCGCAACCTTTAGTTCCGGTTGGTAATACCGACCGGGATTAAAAGATGACCTTTTAGCCCCGGTTGGTGTTACCAACCGGGACTAAAGACCCTTTTAGTCTCGGTTGGTGTTACCAACTAGGACTAAAGGTCCTTCCCGAGTGAATTCAAAACAAAAACGTTCAGAACTATATCACGTGAGTTGTGTAGCTCAGTTGGTAAACGTGCGTGAGGCGAGAGGTGCTGAGTTCGAATCTCACAAACGCACATTTATTTTTCTCGTCCCGGGGCTAAAGGCTCCCACCTTTAGTCCCGGATTGCTAGCCCCGGTTGGAAAAACCGGGGCTAAAGCCCCTTCCCAACCGGGGCTAAAGCCTAGGCATGTTGGAAAAACCGAGGCTAAAGCCCCTTCCCAACCGGGGCTAAAGCCTAGGCGTATTGACGTGGGCAATAAAATGTTTACGTGTCTTGCTGACGTGGATATCATCTGTGCTAGTGGATTTTAATTGCATAAGATAATGTATTGTTGAGGTGGACAACTTGCATGTTGAGAGAATTAGTAGTGACGTTTACAATTAAAGAGGTATAGGTGATATGGACACCTCACCAAATCTTCCTAGATCTATTCGTCCATCCATCGCTTTGACTCAAGAATCACACGAACCAAAAAAATCCATTCCCTCAACAAAACATTGGCACGATCACATGAATGAAAAATAGAATGAAATCATCGAATCCCATCTCATCCCCAAACTACTAACATTCTCGATCTATTACAGTCCTCAAGTGGGCAAGTGGCCTACGGAGAGTGACAGTAGTACGTAGACATCCATGGATATGATCTCGGTAGGACTCCTACGTGAAACAATAGGACGCCTGTTGACACTTAAAAGTGTCACAAGCGTATAATGGACTCCACCATCAAGTTTATGTCGTCAAGATGGAGTGTCACAAGCATATAATGAACTCCATCATTAAGTTTCTATCGTCAAGATGGCTGAGACCTCTTGAGAGACTTCCAGAGATTTGAGACCTCTTGAGAGACTTCCATCTTGTACCCTCTTCTCCAACCTCATGTTGTTCATCCCTTGATCTGACGCCCAAGGATGGCGTCCTAGGCTCGTCGGCCGACCTAGGGCAACCCGGCGACGTCCATGCCCTGACGGGGTCCCTCTCGGGCGAGAGCTTCGACGGTTCCTTTGCTAGTTTGCCCGAAAACTAGTCGTTCTTCGCCATGTAAGTGCGATAGCTATCCTTTGCCGGTTTGCTTGTAAACCTAGCCGTCCTTCACCGCGTAAGTGTGACTTCCTCGCTGTGTGCTTTGGTCCATGGCAACCCGGGCGTCCAAAGCCCTAGCTGGTGTGTGATCCGGAACACTTCCGGCGTCAACACACTTTTTGGCGACTCCATTGGGGAAGAATTTGCTCCGGCTCTACTTTGCAGCCGAATCTTCTTGACCTAGCCCTATCCTTCATTGATCTATCTTCTTGTGCTCGCCATTACCGTTGTATTCGGCCCAAAAGGCCGATCACATCTAGTTTTAACCCCTTGTGATCTCGTTTGCTATTTTGCAACACGACGTGCTACATATTAGCAAATTCAGCAAGGCGGTCAAGCGCGAAATCATGGAGTACCAAGGTGTCACATCATAAAACTACTACAATTACCCTGAGGTACAACTTGCAAATACACCTTATGGTTATAATAATTATTTTGCAAGTTCCATGAACTCTTATGTTGGTGTTGCTAGTCATAATGATAGAAGATATGTTGCATCGGTTAATACTTTTGCTAATGCTCCTCGTCATACATATCATAATCATACATATTATGGTCAAGAGCCGATATCAACTATAAATTCTTTGAATTTTGATGCTACTAGCAACATACATGTAAATTCTAATTCATCGGCTATAAGTTCACAATACGTGGCTCCACCACAAGACATGCCGATGAATGAGAGAATTGACTGTGACAATGATAATTATTTAGTCAATTGCTCTCAAAATCCAACATCAAATGCAATTGCTACTACTCATAATTCGGCCTCATATGTTGATAATAACTATGGCCGAATGCATGAAAATTCAGCAAAGCATTTAAGTGCAAGTGCTTATGATTCGACTCCACATGATACCGATAACTATAGCCGAATCAATAAAAATTTAGCAATGGGTGTGCATGTTAACAATCGTGATTCGGCTTCATATGTTACTCTCAAATCAATCAGAATCGATGAAGATTTAGCTCATGCTAGAAATCCTTATGGCTCCTCTAAATGGGAGGTTCCCGCTTATCATAGACCGTACTCATTATGCTATGATTACTTGGAGGCTCCTGATGGTTGGTGGGTACCTATTTTTTATAAATTTAGTGGTGAAGCCTAATTTTTATAAATTTAGTGGTGAAGATGATAAGACCGCTGTGGAACATATTAGTATTTATCTTTCGCAATTGGTTTTTGCCGGTAAAAAGGACTATATGAGAGTGCGAAATTTTCCTTTATCTCTCACTGGTATTGCCTTTGCGTGGTTTACATCTTTAACCGAATGTACTATTTGGTCGTGGTCTAGATTAGAGGAGTTATTCTATGAATACTTTGGAAAGACCAATGACAAAAGGTCGATTATTACTGAGTCATCGGCTAAAAGGGCATTGTTAATGAGCATGAAAGAAAAAGTCAGTTCGGATGTAAGCGAAGGTTCGGCTACCAAAGCCGAACAACATAATATCCATTCTGAACCAATCGCAACTCAAAAAGCAAGTCTTGCTACTGAAAAACATGAAAAGCGCCAGAAAACGGCTAGACTTGATTTTTCAAGAGCTAAAGGGGTTATACGCTTATCCAATGATTACCACATCATTGATGAAGATCAAATCCCTACAAGCGAGAAAGAAGGACAACTTGCCTGCCCAAAATCGGCTAAGCCAACTTTAGAGTCGGTTGAGCCGATTACTACTTGACCAGAGTCAGCTAGGTCGACTTCTAAGTCGGCTAAGCCGACTCCCCCTGTTGTTGCCTTACATGTTAGTGCCCAAGTCGGTCGAGCCGACTTCCGATCGGCTAAACCGACTTCCTCTATTCCAGTAACTACCAAAGTGCTTTTGGGTGATTCGACACCTATTGTTGATCTTTCTATGGAGATGAAGAGCAACGTCATTCAAACCAAGAACCTACGCTTCTCCAACTTGATCAATAAGGTACCAAATATGAATATTTTGCTCAAATTCTAATCTGGTCATACTATTTCAATGTCTGCATACATAGGCAATATCCTTGCTAGTAGTTGTAAAAAACCGATTGAGAATAGCATTTTATTTGGTAATGTTAAAATAAATTCAGATTCTATCAGCCAACATATTGTGCCATATGGCAAGGTCGATAGTGGTGTCGAAGATAAAGCTTCCCAAAAGCAGTTACAAAGGTATGGCCGAATGAATTGATATTAAATCTGATCCCTTCGTTTGCCTAGCTTTAAAGCCGACTCCACAAAAGAATCGACTGAAGAAATCAAAGTACACCTTTGATTTTACTTTTTGTGATCATGTCTTTGATATCTTGCTGAAGAATAATTTTATTAAAATCATTGATCACTATGCTTTGCCATCTATTCAAAACTTAGAAGAGCTTACATATTGCAAGTGGCACAATTCTTTTGATCATAATACTTCTGATTGCAATGTGTTTCGTCGAGTGATCCAATCGGCCATTAATAAAGGACGATTGAGATTTTTTGAAACTCAAATGAACCAATTGGATTCAATTGGTCCTGATGGCAAGTGAGTTTCGAATCGGCTTGCATCAGCCGATTCACTCAAAGTTCAAGACTCGAATGCCCAAGAGAGAGATGTGGAGCCCTCAAGTGAAGACAAGGTTGTTGTCCAAAAATTACAAGATGAAGGCATTCTAGAGGACAACAAAGCTATCACAATTCCAGAAGACACTAGGGGGCAGGTAGAATCTCTCCAGCTAAAGCAAAGGTCGATTGATCCCATTGAGCAAGGGGAATTGGCTAAGGATCCTCCTGTGGAGCATGTCTATCGAGATGGAGAAAAGAAGGAGGATGCTCAAAAAGCTTTTGGAGGTAAAGGTGTGACAAGCAAAAGAATAGAAGACCAAAGCTTAGCTTTGTGGAGTTTCTAGCTAAGTATGAGAACTTAGCAAAAGCCAATGTCACCAATCGGTCAAAGAAAGTCCAAACATCAAGATTGTGTAACGTAACGGCTCTAATCCCATGGCCCACTGATCACCGTCAACCACTGACAGTCGATCCGTACAGCCAAGTGATTAAGACCGGTTGCGCTACTGGGCTACATCAGTGCCCGTTGTCCGCAGGATCATCTCACAATTCAGTTACAATCTCTTTAACATTTTGACAAATAACATCGGAGTAAATAGCGGAAGACTTAGATAACAATAGTTTTACAAACCAGGGTTCAACATAAAATCAAAGTGAAGTTTTTACAGACCATAGTTCAAATAGATAGAGTTGGCAGAGTAGCATATGACAACAACTGAAGGTAAAGATACTTCACCCAGCCCGAGGGTGAATAATCACTCATCGGCCTCATCGGCCTCTTCCTG
This sequence comes from Coix lacryma-jobi var. lacryma-jobi, assembly GCA_009763385.1. Lineage (NCBI taxonomy): Eukaryota > Viridiplantae > Streptophyta > Magnoliopsida > Poales > Poaceae > Coix > Coix lacryma-jobi. Next base: position 115,855,522 of record CM019825.1, on the reverse strand, counting down.
AACAACAGTCACACAGCAGGGTCCAAGGCATACTGAGGGATCTGCCATACCTGCAACATGGGTAATAAAACCCTGAGTACAAAGGTACTCAACAAGACTTACCCGACTAAAGAAAAAGGGAGAAGACTCAGGAATGAAAGCTTAGGGTAGTCAAGGTAAGGCTTAAACAAGATCAAGTATTTTGCAGAATAGCATTTTGTAAATCTTATTTTATTTTGAAAGATTCAGTATTCCACAATTCTTCATCATTCATGATTCATTTTACATTTCAAAACATTCCTAGTTGAGAACCACTCTCCGTTGACAGTCAGTGGACCAAGTCTCCATAACCGAGGAGCAACGTTAATCCGGATAAATAATACTCAGCTGAGGATCCCTATCCACACTGCATATGTAGCACCCAAGCTTGCATATGCCAACTCGTCTACCACGATTCCTCCAAGATTGGGCCCGGTCCTACGCCACCCGGAAGTACAGTACACCACTCCAATCCGGGACTCTAACCCACGTGGGTACATGCTACTTCCGCCATCTCTCCACTCCCAGTGCGCGGTTGTCGGTCCAATAATGGATTTCTCGGAGCCAGAGCTTTCCGTAGTATGTGAATAGTTACAAGTCTTGACCAGCAGGCCCCCATACGGATGGTCCCTACATTTTTCCGCCAGCGACAAGCACCTCGGGACTCTAACCCAAGAGTACAGGTCCTGTCGGTTTTTCAACCCTGTCCCGGTCGGTGTCAACTGTTGAGTCCCGGACTACAACATGACGGCACCGTACGCAAGGACAACCTCTCCTTCCCATTGACTAAGTACGGATCAGATACTTAGCCAATAGTGGGAGTAAAGCCAAAGTCCCATAAAGATTCTTAAGTGATCACACTTTTGAAATTGGCATTTTTATTGCAAATCTATTTAATAGCATTGCTAAGCCTTTTTCAAATACCTTTTGAAAAGCAGGTATCGGGTGTATCGGTGGTCAAGGTGGATAATGCATCAATTAGGGTAGCACACAACTCCTATAAACCTAATGCAGTAATTTAACTCAAAAGCATTTAAGGAAATCATTTTATAAAATTCAAGGAAAGGGTTAAATGCACCGGGGCTTGCCTTGGATGGCAAAAAGAGCAGACGCGGGGTTGGTGGTGTAGGTGCCGGAGCTCGGGGTTGCCTCGGGGACAGATCCTTCGGTGGCTACCTCGACTTCAGGTCCTTCTTCGTCAACTATACGGATGCAATGATGAATGCTCATGAGAATGATGACATGAACTTATGGTGCAAGACAATTCCACTGATTCTAGATTACTTTTAAACAAAGCATGATTGAAATCTAGGTTGAGCATAAAAGGTAACCATTTCTTCCTTAAGCAATATTGATTAAACTAGCCCTTATTATAATTATCCTAAGCATCAACCAAACATAGCATTACAAACATCATAGACCAAGGGTAGGGGTCTATGAACATCAATCAATCCAAAGATCACATCATCAAACACTTATTACCAACCCTAATCCATCTTTTCTATTTTCTTAATTTATTTAAAAGGTCATTTTATGAAGTTGCTCCAAAAATTACCAAATTAATCACATAAGTTCATTATGGTGTAGATAGATGGCAAAACAAATTTCATAATTTTTGGAGGTCATTAAGGTGCTCAAATAAAATCAGACATTAATTAGCAAAAGGCATTATTTAACAATTAAAATAAACGCTTAAAAATCAACTTGTTCCAAAAGACTTCAAAATTTTACCAGAGACTAAACATGGCATAAGAAGCTCACAAAAATTTGTCTCATGATTTTTGGAGTTATAAATCACCCTCCAAAAATACCTAAACCTTCATTTTTTCAATTAAAAGGGGAATTTTACATTTTTAAATCTTTGCACTAAACTCAAGTTTCATATTTTTATAAAATACTACAGAGTATAAAGAGTCTACCACAAAAGTTTCAGAATTTTTGGATGTACACAGAAAATCATACAAAAAAGAGAAAACCGAACACTATTCACATCTCTCAGAAAAAAGAGAAGAGCACTGTGCTCTTTGTAGGCCGGGCTCGGCGAGTCGCGGGGCTCGGTCGAGACGGAAGCGATAGCTTCGGCCGAGGCCTGGCCCGGAGGCTCGGGCGAGACGGAGAAGTGAGTCTCAGTCCGAGGCCGGACTCGGGCGAGGCGGAGAGCATGCGTCGCCGAGGCTTGGGCTCGGGCGAAGCGGAGGGCATGCGCTCGCCGAGGCTTGGGCTCGGGCGAAGCGGAGAAACAGGCCTCTGTCCGAGACCTGACTGGGAGGGCTCGGATGCTTACCACGTGTCGGAGGCAGGGCTCGAGGGTGAGGCTCGACTCGTTCTCGAGGGTGAGGCTCGACACGAAGGTGAGGCTCGACACGCTCGGGGGAGAAGATGACCGCGGCGGCGCTCCGGCGGTCCGGCGGTCCTGAGCAACAACAGCGACCGCAAGGGCCGGGTTAGAGTCGCACGGGGTCAAAGAACACAACACGGGGGTCGGTGAGAGATGATCACGGCCGGAGGCGGCGAATTCCACGAACCCGAGCTCGCCGGGTTTCGGCCGGAGATGGGGACGGCGAGCTTACGCCGGGCGAACGGAGGCGGGGAAGGTGAAATTGAAGGGTGGGAAAGCTTCACGAGCTCAAGGCGGAGCTTCCGAGCTAGGTGGTGGAGCGGCGGAGTGACTGGAGAGAGCTGGCCACGGTGGCGGAGGTGGAGTGCGGAGGTCGGGCTCCGGCGGGCTTATATAGCCGCGGCCAGGGGCCGGTAGAGACCTCGGGGCTACGCGGGTAAGGTTTGCGGGGGCGTGCGCACTCGATTGCGCTCTGGCGGTCGAGCTGGCGTGCAGCCGGGGCTCGGGCGCAATGCTCGGCCGGCGATGGCCACGCGGCGGCGGCGGCTGGGCACTGTAGGGGCCGAGAGCGAGAGTCAGCGCTCGCGTGCGGGCGCGGAGGGAACAGGGGAACAGCGGTGGCAGGTTGGTGGCGCGTGGGGAGCAGCCGCCTGCGCTGCAGCCGCAGCGCCGGCGCCATGGCCGGCCCCCCCTGGCCTCTGGCTCTACGGGAAGAAGAACAGTGCTAGGGTCTAGGGTTTGACTTTTGGCCAGGTTCTGTATTTTGCAAAAATCTCCCAAAATTTGAACTGTGCGACAAAAACTCCAAATACCAAAGTTGTTCAGAAAAATTAGATCTACAACTTTGTCAATATGAACATTTTCAAATTCCAAATAGTTTTTGAACTATATTCAAAAACAGAAAAGGGAACACTTTTCAAATTTGATTCAAATCAAAATTACTTTGGATTTCAAACTGAAACTTGAAAATCTTCCAATATGAAAGTTGTTCCATTTGTCAAAACCTACAACTTTGCTAATATACACTTTTTCTGAAACTCAATAGTTTTTGATTAACTTTTTAAAACTAAAAAGGGGACAAAAACTGGAATTTGAATGAATTTGAAATTACTCCAAATTTTATATAGAAACATGGAAATCTTTAAATACCAAAGTTGTTCCTCTAGGTCAGATTCACAACTTTGCTTTTTGAACCAACTCAAAATTTTGAATTTTGAAAAAGTTATTAAAAAGGGAATAAATCCAGGATTTGGGATTTTAGGGTTTTGCAAAAGGAAACTCAATTCAAATCTGATTTTTGAACTCGGATCAAAGCAACAAACATCAGGGCACTAAATTTGAACAAGAATTACATAGAACTAGGCACAGAGGTGAAATTACCATTTTGCCCTTATAGGAAGAAGTGGGCTAATAAGGGTTTTTGCAATAGAGGTACATCACATAAAATGATACACTAAGCAAATGCATACACATGAAATCATGATCAAGATGATTAATGATGCTAATGATGATATGTCAAGTTAATTACATGCTTAAACACCAGAGGTGTTACAGCCTTCCCCCCTTAAAGAAATCTCGCCCCGAGATTCTGCGTCTTAAGAAAGGACAAAGAAGGGATAAAGGCAAAACTTTACCTAGACAGGGATTCGAGAAAGTCGGGATAGTTCTTTGCCAAGAAGTCTTCAGATTCCCAAGTAGCTTCTTCTTCAGAGTGCTGGTTCCACTGGATTTTGTACCACCTTGTGGTAGTTCTTCGAGTAACTCGATCTTTGTGATCCAACACGCGAACTGGATATTCCGAGTAGGATAGATCAGGCTCTAACTCGACACCTTCAACTTCCACGACATGTTCTGGTACTCGGAGGCACTTCTTAAGTTGGGAGACATGGAAAACATTGTGGACAGCAGAGAGATGATCGGGCAACTTCAGCTTGTAAGCTACCTTGCCACAACATTCCAAAATCTCAAACGGACCAATGTAGCGGGGTGCTAACTTTCCCTTGACCCCAAAACGAGTGACTCCTTTGGTTGGTGAGACCTTGAGATATACGTAATCTCCAACTTGAAACTTCAGAGGTCGACGTCTCTTGTCAGCATAACTCTTTTGTCGGGATTGGGCAATCTTCATGTTCTCTTGTATCTGCTTGACTTTCTCTTCCATATCTTTGACCAGGTCAACTCCAAAAAATTCTCTTTCTCCGGGCTCAGACCAATTGAGGGGTGTACGGCAACGACGACCGTACAGTGCTTCAAAGGGTGCCATTTTGATGCTTTCTTGATAACTGTTATTATATGAGAACTCTGCCAAGGGCAAACAGTCATCCCAAGTATCTGCGAAGGTGAGCACACATGCTCTCAACATATCCTCTAACACTTGGTTGACTCGCTCAGTTTGTCCATTTGTTTGTGGATGATATGCCGTACTATGCAAGAGCTTGGTTCCAAGTGAGGTATGGAACGCTTTCCAGAACTTTGCGACAAACTGAGTACCACGATCAGAGATAATGGTCTTGGGTATTCCATGAAGCTTCACTATGTTGTTCTTGTACAAGGCGGCATACGTGGGGACGGCATAGCTGGTCTTGACTGGCAGAAAGTGAGCTTGTTTGGTGAGTCGGTCCACGATTACCCAAATGGAATCAAAACCTTTTCGAGTCTTGGGTAGTCCATTTACAAAATCCATGCTGATATCTTCCCACTTCCAGGCAGGTACAGATAAAGGCTGCAATTCTCCTCCAGGCTTCATGTGCACGGCTTTGACTTTCTGACAAGTGTCACAGCGAGCGACATAGCGAGCGATTTCAATCTTCATCTTTGTCCACCAGAATCTCTGCCTTAGATCCTGGTACATCTTGTTGCTGCCAGGGTGGATGGAAAACCTAGACAGGTGTGCCTCATCAAGGATCAACTGTCTCAACTCAGGCACCTTGGGAACTACTAGACGGTTCTTGAACCAAACAACTCCTACATCATCGATCCTGAAACAATCAGCCTTACCGGTCTGGACCTTTTCGATGATGTGCTTGATTCCAGGGTTATCTTTCTGTGCAGCGATGACTTGTTCCTTGACCGATGTTTCTATCCGGACATTGTTCAGGCTTCCTTGCGGAACTATCTCAATACCCATCCTTTCAAGAGCATGGCACAAGGAAAGATCATGGGGCTTCATCGTCAGACAGTTGCAGTATGACTTGCGACTGAGGGCATCGGCAACTACATTTGCCTTACCAGGATGGTAATGCACTTCGATATCATAGTCCTTGATTAACTCAAGCCATCTTCGCTGCCTCATGTTCAACTCTTCTTGAGTGAAGATATACTTCAGGCTCTTATGATCAGTGTACACATTGCAGGTACTGCCCAACAGATAATGACGCCATATCTTCAAAGCATGCACCACTGCTGCTAACTCAAGGTCATGGGTTGGATAATTCTCCTCATGTCGCCTAAGCTGCCGTGAGGCATAAGCGATCACTCGACCTTCTTGCATCAAAACATAGCCTAACCCAGTACCCGATGCATCACAGTATACATCAAAGGGTTTCTCGATGTCTGGTTGAGCTAGGACTGGTGATGTAGTTAGTAGCTTCTTCAAGGCTTGAAAAGCTTGCTCACAGGCTGTTGACCAAACAAAATCCACGGAATTCTTCAACAACTCTGTGATAGGCTTGGCAACTCTGGAGAAGTCTGGGATGAAACGACGATAGTATCCAGCCATTCCCATGAAGCTGCGAACTTCGCGGACAGTGGTAGGTGGCTTCCAATCCAAGATATCTGCCACTTTTTCAGGGTCAACTGACACACCTTCAGCGGACAGGACATGACCAAGGAATTGAATTCGATCTAGCCAGAATTCACATTTACTGAACTTGGCATACAGCTGGTGATCTCTGAGACGAGAGAGAACAACACGAAGATGCATGGCATGATCTTCAGGAGTTCTAGAATAAACAAGGATGTCGTCAATGAACACGACTACAAATTTATCGAGCTCTGGCATGAACACAGAGTTCATGAGATACATGAAATGAGCGGGGGCATTGGTCAAGCCAAAAGACATGACCAAGTACTCATATAGGCCGTATCTGGTGGTGAAAGCTGTTTTGGGAATATCTTCGGGACGAATTTTTATTTGGTGATAGCCAGATCTGAGGTCGATCTTGGAAAACACTCTGGCTCCAGATAACTGGTCAAACAGAAGATCAATGCGAGGCAAGGGATATTTATTTTTGATGGTGACCTCGTTGAGCGGGCGATAGTCAACGCACAAACGAAGGCTTTTGTCCTTCTTCTTCACAAAGATAGCAGGACAGCCCCAAGGAGAAGAACTTGGGCGAATGAGACCCTTATCCAATAGTTCTTGCAATTGGATCTTCAGTTCTGCCAACTCTCTAGGAGGCATTCGATAAGCTCTACGGGATATAGGAGCAGTCCCGGGCTTTAGCTCTATAGCAAACTCAACATCACGGTCGGGAGGTAGACCAGGTAAATCTTCAGGAAAGACATCAGGGAATTCACAGACTACAGGGATGTCTCGGATCCCTTGATCATAGGTAGCATTTAGCTGTGTGGTAGCTGGTTTTGAAGGTATAGGAAGTTGGAGAAGGAGTTTGGCGGTACTGTTAGGAATATCCACTCTCACAACTCTATTCAAGATGTCTATCATGGCTTTATACTGACACATCCAATTCATGCCTAAGATGACATCTATCTCTTGATCGCGCAGTACTATCATGGTGGTGGGAAAGACATGTTTCCCCAACATTACTGGTATACTGCGGACCACTTCCTCATTCTGATCAGGCTCATGTTCCACTTCAGGTTCCTCCACGACTCCGTCTTCGGGGTCTTCCATAACCGGGGGTACCAAGGGATGGAGTTGATCATGCAGCTGATGCACTTCCTCATGAAGCATATCATTGTACTGCTCGATCTGGGCGGTGTATTGCTGAAGTCCATGGAGCTGGGCTCTGGCAACGTCCTCGCGGGTCCAAGCATCATTGCGCTGCTCGATAGCGCGAATCGTGTTCCGGTTAGCCTGTTCCAAGGAAGCTCGTGCTTCATAAAACTCCATGCGAGAAAGGTAGAAGTCATGCTCCATATTCTCCATTTCAGCCTTCAGATTCTTGATTTCCTCCTTCAGCTGCTTGCGGGTGCGGCGGGGAAAGCGACGACTATTGGAGGATTCTCCAGTCTCTTCTCCGGTGCGTGGCGCCAGCTGGTGACGCGGCACACCGTTCGGTCCAGTCGACTTGCGGGCAGTCCGCTTGATGATGGCCATATCTGGACAAGAGGTTATAGATGAGAAAGGCTAGCAAGAAAAAGGTATAGGCACACTAACCCAACGAACTCTTTTATATACTTAAGTGAATATGACATGATGCATGAATCGTTCCTACGGAACAAGGCAATGCAACTACTAAGGTAAGGTACATAGGGCTTATCCAAGTTGTCTTGCTACTAGTTGCCAAAGACAAGATGAGATGAGAGAAGCAATTTGGACTCAAAACAGTCAAGTTTAGTTTTCGTTAAAAACATTTTGAAGTTTTCGCAAAAAGATTGCAACGGTCATAGTGAGATGCTCCGATACCACTCTGTAACGTAACGGCTCTAATCCCATGGCCCACTGATCACCGTCAACCACTGACAGTCGATCCATACAGCCAAGTGATTAAGACCGGTTGCGCTACTGGGCTACATCAGTGCCCGTTGTCCGTAGGATCATCTCACAATTCAGTTACAATCTCTTTAACATTTTGACAAATAACATCGGAGTAAATAGCGGAAGACTTAGATAACAATAGTTTTACAAACCAGGGTTCAACATAAAATCAAAGTGAAGTTTTTACAGACCATAGTTCAAATAGATAGAGTTGGCAGAGTAGCATATGACAACAACTGAAGGTAAAGATACTTCACCCAGCCCGAGGGTGAATAATCACTCATCGGCCTCATCGGCCTCTTCCTGAACAACAGTCACACAGCAGGGTCCAAGGCATACTGAGGGATCTGCCATACCTGCAACATGGGTAATAAAACCCTGAGTACAAAGGTACTCAACAAGACTTACCCGACTAAAGAAAAAGGGAGAAGACTCAGGAATGAAAGCTTAGGGTAGTCAAGGTAAGGCTTAAACAAGATCAAGTATTTTGCAGAATAGCATTTTGTAAATCTTATTTTATTTTGAAAGATTCAGTATTCCACAATTCTTCATCATTCATGATTCATTTTACATTTCAAAACATTCCTAGTTGAGAACCACTCTCCGTTGACAGTCAGTGGACCAAGTCTCCATAACCGAGGAGCAACGTTAATCCGGATAAATAATACTCAGCTGAGGATCCCTATCCACACTGCATATGTAGCACCCAAGCTTGCATATGCCAACTCGTCTACCACGATTCCTCCAAGATTGGGCCCGGTCCTACGCCACCCGGAAGTACAGTACACCACTCCAATCCGGGACTCTAACCCACGTGGGTACATGCTACTTCCGCCATCTCTCCACTCCCAGTGCGCGGTTGTCGGTCCAATAATGGATTTCTCGGAGCCAGAGCTTTCCGTAGTATGTGAATAGTTACAAGTCTTGACCAGCAGGCCCCCATACGGATGGTCCCTACATTTTTCCGCCAGCGACAAGCACCTCGGGACTCTAACCCAAGAGTACAGGTCCTGTCGGTTTTTCAACCCTGTCCCGGTCGGTGTCAACTGTTGAGTCCCGGACTACAACATGACGGCACCGTACGCAAGGACAACCTCTCCTTCCCATTGACTAAGTACGGATCAGATACTTAGCCAATAGTGGGAGTAAAGCCAAAGTCCCATAAAGATTCTTAAGTGATCACACTTTTGAAATTGGCATTTTTATTGCAAATCTATTTAATAGCATTGCTAAGCCTTTTTCAAATACCTTTTGAAAAGCAGGTATCGGGTGTATCGGTGGTCAAGGTGGATAATGCATCAATTAGGGTAGCACACAACTCCTATAAACCTAATGCAGTAATTTAACTCAAAAGCATTTAAGGAAATCATTTTATAAAATTCAAGGAAAGGGTTAAATGCACCGGGGCTTGCCTTGGATGGCAAAAAGAGCAGACGCGGGGTTGGTGGTGTAGGTGCCGGAGCTCGGGGTTGCCTCGGGGACAGATCCTTCGGTGGCTACCTCGACTTCAGGTCCTTCTTCGTCAACTATACGGATGCAATGATGAATGCTCATGAGAATGATGACATGAACTTATGGTGCAAGACAATTCCACTGATTCTAGATTACTTTTAAACAAAGCATGATTGAAATCTAGGTTGAGCATAAAAGGTAACCATTTCTTCCTTAAGCAATATTGATTAAACTAGCCCTTATTATAATTATCCTAAGCATCAACCAAACATAGCATTACAAACATCATAGACCAAGGGTAGGGGTCTATGAACATCAATCAATCCAAAGATCACATCATCAAACACTTATTACCAACCCTAATCCATCTTTTCTATTTTCTTAATTTATTTAAAAGGTCATTTTATGAAGTTGCTCCAAAAATTACCAAATTAATCACATAAGTTCATTATGGTGTAGATAGATGGCAAAACAAATTTCATAATTTTTGGAGGTCATTAAGGTGCTCAAATAAAATCAGACATTAATTAGCAAAAGGCATTATTTAACAATTAAAATAAACGCTTAAAAATCAACTTGTTCCAAAAGACTTCAAAATTTTACCAGAGACTAAACATGGCATAAGAAGCTCACAAAAATTTGTCTCATGATTTTTGGAGTTATAAATCACCCTCCAAAAATACCTAAACCTTCATTTTTTCAATTAAAAGGGGAATTTTACATTTTTAAATCTTTGCACGAAACTCAAGTTTCATATTTTTATAAAATACTACAGAGTATAAAGAGTCTACCACAAAAGTTTCAGAATTTTTGGATGCACACAGAAAATCATACAAAAAAGAGAAAACCGAACACTATTCACATCTCTCAGAAAAAAGAGAAGAGCACTGTGCTCTTTCTAGGCCGGGCTCGGCGAGTCGCGGGGCTCGGTCGAGACGGAAGCGATAGCTTCGGCCGAGGCCTGGCCCGGAGGCTCGGGCGAGACGGAGAAGTGAGTCTCAGTCCGAGGCCGGACTCGGGCGAGGCGGAGAGCATGCGTCGCCGAGGCTTGGGCTCGGGCGAAGCGGAGGGCATGCGCTCGCCGAGGCTTGGGCTCGGGCGAAGCGGAGAAACAGGCCTCTGTCCGAGACCTGACTGGGAGGGCTCGGATGCTTACCACGTGTCGGAGGCAGGGCTCGAGGGTGAGGCTCGACTCGTTCTCGAGGGTGAGGCTCGACTCGAGGGTGAGGCTCGACACGAAGGTGAGGCTCGACACGCTCGGGGGAGAAGATGACCGCGGCGGCGCTCCGGCGGTCCGGCGGTCCTGAGCAACAACAGCGACCGCAAGGGCCGGGTTAGAGTCGCACGGGGTCAAAGAACACAACACGGGGGTCGGTGAGAGATGATCACGGCCGGAGGCGGCGAATTCCACGAACCCGAGCTCGCCGGGTTTCGGCCGGAGATGGGGACGGCGAGCTTACGCCGGGCGAACGGAGGCGGGGAAGGTGAAATTGAAGGGTGGGAAAGCTTCACGAGCTCAAGGCGGAGCTTCCGAGCTAGGTGGTGGAGCGGCGGAGTGACTGGAGAGAGCTGGCCACGGTGGCGGAGGTGGAGTGCGGAGGTCGGGCTCCGGCGGGCTTATATAGCCGCGGCCAGGGGCCGGTAGAGACCTCGGGGCTACGCGAGTAAGGTTTGCGGGGGCGTGCGCACTCGATTGCGCTCTGGCGGTCGAGCTGGCGTGCAGCCGGGGCTCGGGCGCAATGCTCGGCCGGCGATGGCCACGCGGCGGCGGCGGCTGGGCACTGTAGGGGCCGAGAGCGAGAGTCAGCGCTCGCGTGCGGGCGCGGAGGGAACAGGGGAACAGCGGTGGCAGGTTGGTGGCGCGTGGGGAGCAGCCGCCTGCGCTGCAGCCGCAGCGCCGGCGCCATGGCCGGGCCCCCCCTGGCCTCTGGCTCTACGGGAAGAAGAACAGTGCTAGGGTCTAGGGTTTGACTTTTGGCCAGGTTCTGTATTTTGCAAAAATCTCCCAAAATTTGAACTGTGCGACAAAAACTCCAAATACCAAAGTTGTTCAGAAAAATTAGATCTACAACTTTGTCAATATGAACATTTTCAAATTCCAAATAGTTTTTGAACTATATTCAAAAACAGAAAAGGGAACACTTTTCAAATTTGATTCAAATCAAAATTACTTTGGATTTCAAACTGAAACTTGAAAATCTTCCAATATAAAAGTTGTTCCATTTGTCAAAACCTACAACTTTGCTAATATACACTTTTTCTGAAACTCAATAGTTTTTGATTAACTTTTTAAAACTAAAAAGGGGACAAAAACTGGAATTTGAATGAATTTGAAATTACTCCAAATTTTATATAGAAACATGGAAATCTTTAAATACCAAAGTTGTTCCTCTAGGTCAGATTCACAACTTTGCTTTTTGAACCAACTCAAAATTTTGAATTTTGAAAAAGTTATTAAAAAGGGAATAAATCCAGGATTTGGGATTTTAGGGTTTTGCAAAAGGAAACTCAATTCAAATCTGATTTTTGAACTCGGATCAAAGCAACAAACATCAGGGCACTAAATTTGAACAAGAATTACATAGAACTAGGCACAGAGGTGAAATTACCATTTTGCCCTTATAGGAAGAAGTGGGCTAATAAGGGTTTTTGCAATAGAGGTACATCACATAAAATGATACACTAAGCAAATGCATACACATGAAATCATGATCAAGATGATTAATGATGCTAATGATGATATGTCAAGTTAATTACATGCTTAAACACCAGAGGTGTTACAGATTGCCTCCAAAGCACAAATCTCAAGATCAGAATTGGCAAGGGAATGAATCTCAAACGGCAACAACACATTTCCCTTTTAAGCAGCCAACCCCTATGTCATATGGACCGCAACCCACATATTTTCATCCTTATTCATTTTGGGGCTGGTTTGATCAAGAGGCACACATTCCACCATATTCTCGGCCATAATATGCAGCTCCTAGACACTTAGAGAGATCATCATCTTATAAAGACCGTTTTGATCTAAATCGGTCTGGAGCCCAGCATAAGAAGAAAGTGGTAAAACAGGTTTACTGTGTGAAATATGATGACCACATAGATAAAAGTTCAGATCTAAATTCAACTATTGAAAAGCCTATTGCAGTGCTGAAAAATCTAGCTATTGATGGCATAGAAATAGGAGAATCATCTATTGATATTCTAGGTGCCAAATCTGAACAAAAAAAAATGAGAGTGCCTAAAATCAAGAAAGATTTGCCGCTGTCCAAAACAGAAATAAAACCAATATGCTCAATTGGTTTACCAAAGTGGCAAAAAAGGAAGTTGCAGAAGCTTAGTGCAGAACAGTTGAAAGAAAAAGGCTTGGTGTGGGTTCCTAAAGGAAGCGTCCAAGTTCAGAAAGATGATGCTCAAGCAAGTAGTGCAACAAAGGTAAAGGAGAGAAGAAGATTCAACAAGTAGTTGTGAAGCTGTAGATTTGCACCGAATCATCAAAATCAATGGTTTTGGCATCATCCATATTCTCTGCCTATGTCTATGCGGAATTCATCCCAAGGTATGCATAATTACCCCTTAGCCCCTTATTTCGATCATTGGTACAAATGTCTATATTATGGAGAGTTGCCAAATTATTTTGCTTACCAATGATCCAGAACCGAACTGCTTTTATTTCGGCTATGCATACTGTCTGAAGGACCGAGAATGCAAATAGCAAGGCGATCAGAGGGGGGGGGGGTGAATGGGAGCCTAAAAAATTTCTCTCAAAACTTCGGCCTTTTGTCCCAAAATCAACCCCCGAAAGCTTCGATCGAAACCGTGATGCCCACGACCCATGGAAGAGGGTGGATGATCCCTAGGATCACAGTGAGGCACCACAAAGCGATAGCAAACCAAACGCCAAAAGCACCGGCATAGGTCCGACCCTCAAAAACCAAGTCCCAAACGTAAATGGAAGGCTACGTCGAGAAATCCCAAAATACCGATGCTAAGAGGTAGCAAAGATACCTAGAGAGGTTCCTTTGTCAACTCTAGGGCCAAACGAGAAGTCCGGAAATCAAGCGAAGAAGCCGGGAGAGCAAACGCACTAAAACGTAACACTCAGCAGGATCCCGGACTGTCCGGCCCTGAGGTCCCGGACTGTCCGCCCCAACTGCGGACTGTCCGCGAGGGGATGGCGGACTGTCCGCCGGTCAAAAGTGCGAAAACGCACTGCTTCTGAAGTTCCCTGGACCCTTCCCGGACTATCCGTGACTTTACACTGCGGACTGTCCGCCGGTGTAAAAACAACAACCCGTCCGAAGAACACAGCCACTGATCCGGCTGATCCCCGACGTGCGGACTGTCCGCGGTGGCACTGGCGGACTGTCCGCGAGTGCCCAGAAAGGGCGATTACGGTCGCCCTCAACTCAAATCTTCTCCAAATCGATCCAAACCAAAATCCCTTGATCCCAAACTTGGAGAGGATGATCACGAGGTAGTTAGGAGACTATCCCCAAGAAATCATCCGCTCAAATCGATTCAATCAACGGGAAATCAAAGGGGAAGGTGTATGAACCGAAAAAGCACCACGAAAATGAAATCAACCCGATCTACTTGTTCGTGTGAAGGACCGGATTAGCGACCAGAGGGGGGGGTGAATGGGAGCCTCAAATTCAACTCGTGAATAGTATGACCCTTGTCCCAGAAGGTCACCCCAAAAACAAAGACTCGAAACGACCGGAGAGTTCACGACCTACGAGTAGGTGGATACCCTAGGAGATGTCCTAGTGGTACAGCGGAACCTCCGGAGAAACCCCAAAACCAACTGCCAAAGCCAAGGATCAAAACAGCACAAGCAGCCGTTTCGCGAACTGTCCGGGGTAAGGATCCCAGACTGTCTGCTGAACATCGGACTGTCCGCCACTAGAAGTGCGGACTGTCCGCTGGCAAAAGTTCCCAAAACAGGCAATTCTGCATCAGCCCTGTTCGAGTCCCGGACAGTCCGCGGTTTGAACGTCGGACTGTCCGCGGGTCTCGTGAACAGTAACACACAAGCGTCCGATGCCAACCCTGTGCTGCGTCCGATGTGACTCCAGACTATCCGCGGGTCACTGGCGGACTGTCCGCCGGTCACTTGACCGAGAACAGTGTCGCGCTGCACAGTTCTGACCTTGCCGAGCCCCGAGTCCCGGACAGTCCGCCGCTGGGGGCGCGGACTGTCCGCGGATGAATAGAGAGCACAAAAACACTCGGGGCAAAAGGCAAATTCAATCGAAGCCTCACCAAATCAAAAAGGACTTCGATCAAACTCCTCCCAGGTGTTCCTCAACGTATTGGGGTGCTAATCCTAAGAAATCATCGCACCAATCCAAGTCAATCGAGAGAAATCCAAGGAACACCGGGAAGGGGAGAAAGAGGAAGAACGAACACAAAATCGACCCGATCTATGGACTCGTGAGGTTATAGGAGAAATCCTTCGGTGGAAAGATGGAGCTCACGACCAAGAATGAATTGATTCAAGTGGAATCGAAAATCATCTCGTGGAGAGGGAGAACGAGGCAAATCTCCAAGAGATGAAAAACCAAAACGTGAAGAACACATAACACGATTCGATTTCAGCCGAAATTCCTCCACACGAGGAGACAACGAGAATACGGTCTCGTTTCCTCAAAAGATCCAAATACACAGAGGTATGATTTCCGTCTCTGCGGATCGCTTGCAGCGAGGTATGATTAGAACCTAAGCAGAGGGCTAGAGAGAGAGAGCTCAGGAACAAATGACTGCAAGGATAGAGGGAGAGGAGGGGTGCCTCTCTTATTTATAGCCTAAAACAATAATCTCCTTTCTACCCCTAGATACAAGAGCGAAGTGGCCAACCCTAGGGGTATCCCGGTCCAACTCTGCTGATGGCTGATCTGGCGGCCACGCGCCTTCCTCACCCTTAGCTTCACCTCGACGCAAGCCTCAGGATGCCGCCACGTGCCACCCAGTCGACCGCCGCGCCTACCTCGTGGATAGCCTCGCCTCTGCGCCAGCCTCTCCACGCCGCCACGCGTCGACCGTCCTTTTTGCGGACCTCCCCCCGGTTTTGAGGCCGAAACCGGGAAACCTGGGCCTTCCCCCGGTTTTGAGGCTGAAACCGGGAAACCTGTCCTCAGGCTGAGTTTTGTGGCCCAAACTCAGAAACCCGCGCGCCCAGGTTTTGAGGCCCAAACCTGGAAACCGTCCACGCCGAGTTTTGAGGCCCAAACTCGGAAATCGGTCACCCCGAGTTTTGAGGCCCAAACTTGGAAACCGTCGAGGGTAGTTTTTCGAGGCTCAGCTACCGAACCCGTGCCGTAGACGGGATGTGGTTCGCACACCCCGAGTTCCAGCACCGATGCCGGAGCATGTCCAGCCTCCACGCCGGGCACAGTGCATTCGCCATCCTTCTCGGCCTCCCGCCAAGTGTCATGACGCCATCACCTTCCTCCCGACTCGGCCGATGCACCGCACATCCCCATGTGCTCTTGCTTGTCGACGCCACGTGCCCGCTACCACAGCTGGTCCTCAGGTCTCCCGGTCCGTCGGACCAATCTCCACGTCCGCCCTTCACCGCTCCCGGTCCGTCGGCACGACACGTCCCTACTTGTCCTTCACCTCACCTTCGACCACTGCCCGAGCTCTGCACCTGCACATCAACACAGCCAAGAGACATGTTGCCCGTTGATCGATCACTCATCACTCAGGAAGGGAACCACAAGGGCACATATCAACCTTGTGTTCTCAATCTCCCCCTTGATGAGTGCATCATCAACTCATAGAAACCGTAACCCAAATAAAAAGAAGCAGAATTGGATAGAAGAAGAAAACTTATCCGAAATGTCCAAAAGCCAGAGAAAAGGCTGAAGAAGAACAAATCGAGATAAGCAAAACTTGGTCCCCAAAGACATGGGCAACGGTTTGACATAACCAAGCAAAAGATCAGAGCAACAACCAAAGACATGGGCAACGGCTCGACGCAACCAAGTCAAAAACAAGCTAGTCCTCAAGAAGAGGCAGAAAGGGCTCAACACCACTAGCTGAGAGCTTGAAACCACACGAAGACTGCATAACAAGCAGGTACTGCTAGTCCCTCAAGATAGAGGCACAGAGGCTCAACACAACCAGCAGTAAGCACGATACCAATCAAGAACCATCAAAACATGATGAAAAACAGCTAGTCCCTCAAGATAGAGGCACAGAGGCTTGACACAACTAGCTGAAACGATCGATATCAAATAAGAAACCGACTCGGAACAGGCACAAAAAAACTCCCCCTTACTCAAAGAACTCCCCCTCAGCAAGTGAAACATAAATTGCAAATTGACACCACCAGAAGCATTCTCCCCCTTGGGGGCAAATTGCAATCAACAGAGAGGGGTAAAAGCTCAAGTAAGGAAGACGGAGCTAGGTCATGCCTATCGGAGTCAAGCAAATGCACATGAGTTAAAAGTGCAAGATAGCAGCTTCAGGTATATACTCGAAAGAGTGAAAGAATGCTCTAAGGAGTGCTGATCCGACTACTAAGCCACAAGTAAAAGAGCTAGCAAAGGCTCAAACTGATCACCGAATACAGAATATGAATGCAGAAGCTTAGTGAGCAGTTTTAAGCCATTTAGAAAAGGGTTTCACCATCAAAATAGCACTGAACATGTATAGATAGGAAGTCAAACAAGTGCTAAACTTGTATACAAGGTGAACTACCCCTATCAAAGTTCAATCATCATGCTATAGAGTGAAGCATAGAGTGTTTTCAGATTTTATCGGAGAAATTTGCAGCGGTTATTACACAAGTTCAAATTCAGCATGTGATTGCGAGAGGTTGAAAGCTTGTCATTGCCTAACTTTCCAACCGTGCTAAGCCTATGCATATGCAATCAGAAGCTTAAAGCATCGGTTTCGGTCTTACACTACACGGCTCAAGTTTAACTCAAAGTGCTATGAGAAACAGTCTCGATACCGTGATGTGCTGACAAAGCAATCCCATCTCAATCTTTTCACTAACACTTGGTTCATTTTAAGCAGAATATGAATAGTCCAAGCTGAAGGACCAAAAATGCTAAAGCAAGGCGACCAGAGGGGGGGGGGGGGGTGAATGGGAGCCTAAAATTTCTTTTCAGAAATTACGGCCTTTGTCCCAACAAAATCAACCCCAAAAGTTTCGGACTCAAACGCGATGCCCACGACCCTCAGAAAGAAGGTGGATGATCCCTAGGATCACAGCGAGGCACCACACAAGGGAGCAAACCAAAACTCCCAAAACTCCGAGTCAAGTTCGGACCCAAAAACTGACTCCCGAACGTAGATAGAGGGCTACGTCGGAATTCCTCCAAATACCTATGCTAACACGTAGCAAAGATAGTTAGAGAGGTTCCTAGGTGAACTCTAGGAGCAAACGAGAAGTCCGAAAACAAAACAGAAAAGCCGGGAGAGCCAACGTACTAAAACTGCACAAGTTGCAGAATCCCGGACAGTCCGCCGTCAGGCTCCCAGACTGTCCGGTGTGGGCCGGACTGTCCGCCACTAGGGGGCCGGACTGTCCGCCGGCAAAAAGGGCAAAACAACAATGCTGCTGGACTCTCCCTGCGCGACTCGCGGACTGTCCGCAGTTCTTTCCCGGACTGTCCGTCGGTCACCAGACCGCGCACAGTGCTCGCTGCGCTGGACTGCTCTGGCCCAGCCCCGACTCAGGGACTGTCCGCGGATGGGGGGGTGGACAGTCCGCCACTGCCCAGAACACCCAAAATCCCCACGGGACAAAACCAAAATCGATTGGATCCTCACAAATTCGAATGGGGCTGCAACCAAACTTCTCCCAAGTGTTCTTCTACGTGTTGGGAAGCTAATCCTAGGATATCATCGCTTCAACCCAACTAATCCATGAGAAATCCGAAGAACACTAGAAAAGGGGAAGAACGAAGAGTGAAAACGATTTCGACTCGATCTACTTGTTCGTGAGGGTAGAGATGAATTCCTTCGGTGGAAATGTTCTCCTCACATCAAAGAACAAGTTGATTCAAACGGAATCGCAAAAGACGCAGCGTAGAGGGAGATCGGGGGAGGAGAAAATCGTGGAGAAAAGAAGAACGCGAAGAACAAATTCAAAACGCGAATTCAACCACGAATTTGATCCTTGGATTCAGCAAGATGAATTGATTAAGCACTCGGTGTCGGGCTACAAGCCAATCCTAGCAACACAAAGCTTGGATGGCAAAAAGCTCAAGAACAAGATCCAACTCTCCCTAACCCTAGCCTTCTCTCACAGGAACAAAATGAGAGAGACACCACCTAGAACTCCCAAGGATACGGCTGCCCTAGCAGCCCCCCTCATATATATATAGGCGCACGTCCGAAGACCAAAATGCCCTTACATTAAGCACTCGTCCCAAATACCCCCCAGGGGTAAAACCGTCCAGTCCGGTCAA
Organism: Coix lacryma-jobi var. lacryma-jobi; assembly: GCA_009763385.1. Lineage (NCBI taxonomy): Eukaryota > Viridiplantae > Streptophyta > Magnoliopsida > Poales > Poaceae > Coix > Coix lacryma-jobi. The sequence goes on along the minus strand of CM019825.1, from coordinate 115,836,624 downwards.
TCTTCATCCGACGGCCACGCCCGCACATCCGGTAGCTTCGCCACGACGCGACCTCCCTGATGCCGCCACGTGCCACCACCGTCGACCGCCGCGTCTTCTCACCGATAGCTTCGCCGCAACGCAAGCCTCTCGGTGCCGCCATGCGTCGACAGTCCTTTAGGACCGCCCCCGGTTTTGAGGCCCAAACCGGTAAACCCGCCAGCCCAGGTTTTGAGGCCCAAACCTGGAAACCGTCCACCCCGAGTTTTGAGGCCCAAACTCGGAAACCCGCGCGCCCAGGTTTTGAGGCCCAAACCTGGAAACCGTCCTCGCCGAGTTTTGAGGCCCAAACTCGGAAACCTGGAAACCGTCGATGGTAGCTTTTTGAGGCTCAGCTACCGAACCCGCACCGAAGACTGGATGTTGTTCGCACACCCTGACCACCGGCACCGATGCTGATGCATGTCCAGCCTCCACTCCGGGCACAACGCCTTCGCCATCCTCCTTGACTCGGCCGACAGCACTTGCGCCGCATGCAAGCCCGTGTCCAACCTCCCGCCAAGTGTCACGACGCCACGTCTTCCTCCCGACTCGGCCGATGCATCACACATCCCCATGTGCTCTCGCTTGCCGATGCCACGTGCCAGCTACCACAGCTGGTCCTCTGGCCCTCTGGTCCGTCAGTCCAAGCCTCACGTCCGCCCTTCACCGCTCTGGGTACATCGGCATGGCACGTCCGCTGCACGGCACGCCCAGCCTTCACCGCTCCCGGTCCATCGGCACGACACGTCTCTACTTGACCTTCACCTCGCCATAGACCACTGTATCCGAGCTCCACACCTGCACATCAACACAGCCAAGAGACACATGTCGCACACGCACACCAACACAGAAACACCACAACTCAACGCCACCGGGTAGTCATAAGCATTAAGCGCATAACTGGATATAGACTCAATCGGGTAAAAACCTCAAACCTTCCTCATCAAAGTCAATCATTCATCATATATGTTCTCACAAGCAAGTGAAAGACTCAGAACTAGAGACATAACAACCTAGCATATATGAAATAGCTCAAATGACCTCAACACATCCTACACATGCTAGTTGCCAATCTCAATGGTGAACATGTATCAAATTTTAAGTCCTTTAAGCATGTTCATCATTCTGAAAAATACAGCTTAGCTCACACCATGTATCAGAGATCAAAAAGAGCCTAAGCTACAAGCAACATCATATATCATCGAAGCATACACTAATCAAAGCATAAGTTCATTCTCAAGAATATAGACATGAAGCTTAAAAATGCAAGATGCATAAATGATGAAGTCAGAATCGGAGCCAATACAAAATAAAAAAGACTCAAAAACCCAAAAACAAAAAGGATCAGAAAGACAGTCTATGGTACAACAAGCAACATGCTTCCCCCATCTAAAAGGGGAAACACACACCAAGCTCACCTCTCAACCTAGCAAAAGTTGAGAGATCCAAAGGTTTGGTGAAAATATCCGCAACCTGGTTATGGGTGTCTACATGCCTAAGATCAATGTCGCCTTTCTCATAGTGATCACGAAGAAAGTGAAAGCGGACATCTATGTGTTTGGTCTTGGAGTGAAGAATAGGGTTCTTTGCTACACTAATGGAAGAAGTACTATCGCAAAGCAAAGGAACCCGACTGAAATCTAGACCAAAATCACGCAAGGTAGCAACCATCCATAAAAGCTGCGAAGCACAAGAAGCAGCAGCAACATACTCGGCTTCTGTAGTAGACTTGGCTACGTTCGACTGTTTGCGAGAAGACCACGAGACCAAAGAAGAGCCAAGAAACTGACAAGTCCCAGAAGTAGACTTGCGCTCAAGCCGACAGCCGGCAAAATCCGCATCGGAATAACCACAAAGCGAAAGAGTCGAAGAAGAAGAGTACCAGAGTCCGAACTCAGGAGTGTATCGGAGGTACCTCATGATGCGCTTGACCGCTTGCTTGTGGGAAGTCCGAGGGGACGCCTGAAAACGAGCGCACAGACACACAGAAAATTGTATATCCGGCCTCGTCGCCGTCAGGTACAGAAGCGAGCCGATCATGCTCCTGTACTCCTTCTGATCAACCGGCTCTCCGTCCTGGTCCGCATCCATCGCAGCAATCGTCGGCATGGGCGTCGTAAGAGGCTTGGCCTCGCCCATGTCGAATTTCTTCAGGATGTCCTTCGTGTATTTTCCTTGATGCACGAACGTCCCGTAACAGGTTTGCTTAAGTTGCAACCCGAGGAAGAAAGTCAACTCGCCCATCATACTCATCTCGAACTCCCTGCTCATAGTATCTGAAAACTTTGCAACAAGCGCATGAGAAGAGCCACCAAAGATGATGTCATCCACGTAAATCTGGACTAACAGGCTATTGTTGCCTTGCTTGAGGAGAAACAACATTCTATCGACTCGTCCCATTTTAAAACCCTTAGAGAGTAAAAAGGTTTTCAAACGATCATACCACGCTCTCGGGGCTTGTTTCAAGCTGTTCACGGGCAGCGAGGTCGCTGTTTTCATTTTTGAACAGCGGACTGTCCGGGACTCATTCCCGGACTGTCCGGGGTTCAATAGCGGACAGTCCGCGGTTCACTACCGAACAGTCCGCGACTGCACAGTTTTGTTGATTTCGTCCGTATCTTTTGCATACGAGCTCCGATTTGTGATCCGTTTGTTGCATTGGTTTCCTAACTTCTTAAGGATCATTCCAAAGTACTTTCTCCACCATTGGTCAATGTATTTTTGGTCGGACACTTCCTTCTTCTCCATAGGAGTTAAGTGTTTCACTTTTGGAGTGTCGTTTGTTCTAGCGGCCGTATCTTTTGCGTTCGAGCTCCGATTTGAGATCCGTCTGTTGCGTTAGTTTTCTAACTTCATAAGGATCTTTCCAAGGTGCTTTTGCCACTAGTTGTCTTAAGTAGTTTTGGTCGAACACTTTCCTCTTCTCCATAGGAGTGGGGTGTTCCGTTATCGGAAGTTCGATTGTTCTAGGAGCTTGCTTGTGCAGTTTTGCCCCGTTGCTTTGGTGCTTCATTTTGGGGGTTCTTCGGTAGTTCCGCTGTACCTCTAGGACATCTCCTAGGGTATCCACCTATTCATAGGTCGTGAACTCACCGGTTGTTTGAGTCTTCTTTTTTTGGGGTGATTTTCTGGGACAAGAGCCATCATTTCTCGAGAAGAAATTTGAGGATCCCATTCACCCCCCCTCTGGTCGCCACTTCGGTCCTTCAATTGGTATCGGAGCCAGTTAAGGATCTCTCTACCTTAACCGGTTCTGGATCCGCGAAGGCGACCTTTTTGAGAGCGGTTTTGTTTCCGACTTTGCTTGTCAAGGTGTTGAGCTTGTGTTTTGGCTAACACTAACGGTGCTTTTGGAAATGGCACCAAGTTCTTCTTCCAGTGTGTCCTTGTCCTTAGGTTTGAGTCTTGGACATGTGATCGAGGACGACAATTTGGCAAGAAGAAGGAGTATGGCTTTAGAGGCGGAACGCGAGGTAGATGCTTTGCTGGGCTTCCTAGGAGATGATGAGCATTCAACGGAGGATCGCATACGTGAACTTGGCAAATCCAAGAAAGGTATTCTTGCTGCTTGTCTTGGGATTTTATCCCAACAATTTGAAGCTTGTTGTGATGATAACCTGAGATATGATGAGCTTTGTGATACCCTGCATAGAAAGATCAAGAAATTGAAATGCTCCATCACTAAGTTAAAATGTGGCCTTTTTCATTGGAAGTCTAGTGCATCTTTACCTTGCACCTCTTGTAGTGACATGGTTAGGAAGAATGATAAGCTATGCTTTTCTCATGCTAGCTTGAAATCTGAAAATGAAATATTGAAATCAAATGCTTCCATACCATGTCTTGTATGCTTTGACTTGTGCAAGGATCTTGTTTATGCTAAATCTGAAATAGCCTTGCTTAGGTCAAAAGCTTCTTTACCATGTGTTTCTTGTGAGTCTTTACATGCTGAAATTAATAAACTAAAATTGACTCACACCACATGTGTAGATGAACTTGAGCATGCTAGGGCTGAAATTATTGAGATAAATGCTAGGCCTTGTAGCTTGTGCTCTTTGAATAAAAATGCATGCCTTACTTCTTGTGCTATTCATGATTCTTTGCTTGATGTGAATGGTGATGTTTCTTCCACCGATTTCATGTGCACATCATGCATTGATTTGGAAAAAGAAGTGTTGGCTTTGAAAGTTTTGCGCGATGATATGAGCGCCAAGTTGGTTGAGCACAATGATATGAGTGCCAACCTTGAGAAGGAAATTGAACTCTTGTGTACCACATATGCCGAGTGCATTAGAAAGGAGATGGAAAATTTGAGAAATGCTCCATGTGGTACTTGTGATCGCCTCATGTTTGAAAATGAGGTTTTAGCCAAAAGATGCAAGAGTCTTTGTGCTAAGTCTTTTGATTCACGCACTTCTTGCAACTCTGATGTTGATGCTTCTAAAATTGCTTCTTTGCAAACGGAGTTGAGTTCTTGTGTTGTGCGTGAGTCTTTTGATGTTAGCACTAGTGTCAAGGTTTCGGATAGCTCTTTCATAGCTACTCCTAACCTTGCTGTTTCTTCGAGTGATGTCCAAGAGACTTCTCTTGATAAGGGTGCTTTTCATATTTTTGGGACTCGTGCTCCCAATCCGGTTTTCCATTGCACCTTTTGCAAGAAGGATGGACACTCATTCGATTTTTGTTTCCGCCGTGTCAAACACGAGCGACGAATTCGAGCTAAGGCTTTTAGGAAGTCGCGTAGCCTTTCCCATGGCACGTGTGCTCCGAGTGTTGGCACCAAGTTGGTTGTTGATGCTTCTTGTTCTAAGACCCAAGGGACTTCTCACGTGTCGAAGAATGGTGTGCCTTCCAGTAGGCCTTTGTATCATTGCTCTTTTTGTGAGAAAGATGGGCATCAAGAAAGCTTTTGCTATCGGCGTGCCAAACGCTTGCACCAAGCTCGCTCTTCTAGGAAGATGGTGGTTCATAGCCCTTCCCATGGCATGAACGCTTGTGCTCCTAGTAAGAAGCCCCTCTTTGTTGATGGGTTTTATGACTCCTTTTCTAGTGGGTTAGGTCATGATCATGGACATGCCTCTAGTGCTTCTTCTTTGGGTCCACGTCATGCTTCTCATGGTGCTTCTATTGGTTCTTCTACAAAAACCTTGGAAGATGTTTGCCTCTTTTCCTGTGGTACGACTCGTTCTTCTCCTCGAGTTGTCCTTTTGAGAAATGCTTCCAAGGGTGTTTCACAATTGCATTTGAACCAACATTTGCATCATGCTAACCCACAAGATAAGTTGAGTTTTATGACCAAGTCTTGGGTTCCCAAGTATATACTTGCTAACCCTTCGGGATCCAAGACTCGGGCTACTTTGTCCTCTTGTGTGTAGATATGAGGACGCAGGGTGGAGAACATGCGCCTGATGGAGCTTGATCTTTTAGATGTGATCAAGATTTGATGGTTCTCTACACCCCGCTTAGATTTGCCTCCAAAGAGGCTTTTGTTATCTGGTGAGCTTTCTTATACACTCATACCCTGTACATCCATGATTTATGTCTTGCGGTATGAGATGGTTCTTCATGTGCTCACTTGTATAGTCCTTGCATGTACATTTTTTCTGTTGTGTCATGTTTCGTTTAGTCTAGCATGTGTTATCTCTTGTATATCATGTCATGCTAGCTTTGTGTACAACTTTGGTGGTTAATCCACTTTTCTTGCTAGTTGGTGATCCTTATGAACTTTATGCCATGCTTTACCATTCTTCACCATGAGCTTTACTTGTAGAGGTATGATGTTCATTAGGTATCACTTTTTAGGTGCTAGTTTTGTGTAGCTACATGTATCTTGTTGATATGATTAGTTTGAGCACTAGCCTCTCCACAATTTTATCATGTTACATGCTTTTAGGTCTATTGCTATCATTATCTTGCATTGTAGCATGTGTTGAGGTTTAGGCTGTGTTTGGGTTGATCATGTCTCTAGGTTGCATTTTGCTCCATAGTGCTTTATCCTGTTGCATGGTAGTCTTGTCTAGTTTGGATTCAGATCTTCTTGCGATATCATTCATAGGTAGACCTCTTTTTGTTGAGAGTTCACCTTATGCTTATTATGTGACTAACCGCTGTGTGGAGACCCTGAGGTCACACTAGACGAGACAATGCCTTGTGTTTCTTCTGCTTTTGAGTGTGCAGGAGAACAGGAGCCTGGAGAGAGCATTTTGGCTCATGGACCCGATCCCTCTTCTTCCACGACTTGGGGTTCCGTTCGAGCAGTTCTCCAGCGAGCACTAGCTGCACCTGTGGGAGCGACAGCATCAGGCGAGGGGGAGACGACTTCGGCGAGGCAGGTGCCCCGAAGATTTCAGCAGATTCAGGCGTCCCCTCGAGTATCACACCAGCAGGCGGTCATGCGTATCATGAGGTACCCCGACACACTTCTGAGTTTGATTTCTGGTACTCTTCTTCTCCGACCCCTTTCTGCTGTGTGGTCTTTCCGATGTGGATTTTGCTGACTGTTCGCTTGAGCATTTCTTGGCTCTTATCTTGTGAGTCTGGTGTGTGTTTCCCTTTTAGTTGGGGAAGCATTTTGCTTGTTGTATCTTAGTTGGATTTCTCTGATACCCTTTTGTTTTGGGTTTTCCTTTTTAGGCTAGTTTTGCTTTGTCTTTGATAGACTAGCTTTTGCATGCATTTCATCATGTATTTTAGTGCATTTTAGAGCTTCATGTTTAGAGCAATGAGAATGAGATTATGCTCTTTTTGGTATGCTCTATTTACTCATGATGATGCTTGTAGCTTAGGCTCTTTTTGATCACTTGATACATGTTATGAGCTAAGCTATTTTTGCAAATGGTGAACTTGATTAATCATCTATGAAACCTTTAATTTGTTCACCATTGAGATTGACAACTAGCATGGGTAGGATGTGTTGAGATCACTTGTGCTATCTTTTGTATGCTAGGTTGCTATGTCTCTTGCACTGAGTCATTCACTTGCTTGGATTGTTCATATTTACCTTGTGCTTAAAATTTGATCCAAGTCTAGTGAAATGAAAAGATCGAGATGGGATTGCATGTGTCAGCACATCATGGTATCGAGACTGTTTCTCATTGCACTTTTGAGTTAAACTTGTGCCGTGTAGTGTAAGACCGAAACCAGTGCTTTAAGCTTCCGATTGCTTTTGTTGCATAGGCTTAGCCCGGTTGAAAAGTTAGGCAACGACCATGTTTTCAACCTCTCGCAATCACATGCTTTAATTTGAACTTGTGTTAATACCGCTGCAAATTCAGATAAAATTTGAAAATAACACAAGTTTATGCTTCATTCTATGGCATGATGATTGAACTTTGCTAGGGGTAGTTCACTGTAACACCTCTAGTGTTTAAGCATGTAATTAACTTGACATATCATCATTAGCATCATTAATCATCTTGATCATGATTTCACGTGTATGCATTTGCTTAGTGTATCATTTTATGTGATGTACCTCTATTGCAAAAACCCTTGTTAGCCCACTTCTTCCTATAGGGGCAAAATGGTAATTTCACCTCTGTGCCTAGTCCTATGTAATTCTTGTTCAAATTTAGTGCCCTGATGTTTGTTGCTTTGATCAAAGTTCAAAAATCAGATTTGAATTGAGTTTCCTTTTGCAAAACCCTAAAATCCCAAATCCTGGATTTATTCCCTTTTTGATAACTTTTTCAAAATTCAAAATTTTGAGTTGGTTCAAAAAGCAAAGTTGTGAATCTGACCTAGAGGAACAACTTTGGTATATACAGATTTCTATGTTTCTATATAAAATTTGAAGTAATTTCAAATTCATTCAAATTCCAGTTTTGTCCCCTTTTCAGTTTTAAAAAGTTATTGAAAAACTATTGAGTTTCAGAAAAAGTGTATATTAGCAAAGTTGAAGGTTTTGACAAATGGGACAACTTTCATATATAAAGATTTTCAAGTTTCAGTTTGAAATCCAAAGTAATTTTGATTTGAATCAAATTTGAAAAAATATTCCCTTTTCTGTTTTTGATTATAGTTCAAAAACTATTTGGAATTTGAAAATGTTCATATTGACAAAGTTGTAGATCTCATTTTTCTGAACAACTTTGATATTTTGAGTTTTTGTCGCACAGTTCAAATTTTGGGAGATTTTTGCAAAATACAGATTCTGGCCAAAAGTCAAACCCTAGACCCTAGCACTGTTCTTCTTCCGTAGAGCCAGAGGGAAGGGGGGCCCGGCCATGGCGCCGGCGCTGCGCCCGCAGCGCAGACGGCTGCTCCCCACGCGCCCTTATCCTGCCGCCGCTGTCTCCCGGTTCCCTCCGCGCCCGCACGCAAGCGCTGACCCTCGCTCTCGGCCCCTACAGTGTCCAGCGCGCCGCCGCCGCGTGGCCATCGCCGGTCGAGCTTGCGCCCGAGCCCCGGCTGCCCGCCAGCTTATCCGCCAGAGCGCAATCGAGTGCGCACGCCCCCGCAAACCTTACCCGCTTAACCCCGAGGTCTCTACCGTCCCTTAGCCGCGGCTATATAAGCCCGCCGGAGCTCCGACCTCCGCACTCACCTCCGCCACCGTGGTCGGCCTACTCCAGTCACTCCGCCGCTCCACCATCTAGCCCGAAAGCTCCGCCTTGAGCTCGTGAAGCTTTCCCACCCCCCAATTTCACTTTCCCCGCCTCCTATCGCCCGGCGTAAGCTCGCCGTTCCCATCTCCGGCAGAAACCCGGCGAGCTCGGGTTCGTGAAATTCGCCGCCTCCGGCCATGATCATCCCTCACCGACCCCCGTGTCGTGTTCCTTGGTTCCGTGTGACTCTGACCCGGCCCTTGCGGTCTCGTGTGTTGCGCAGAACCGCCGGACCGCCGGAGCGCCGCCGCGGTCGTCTTCTCCCTCGAGCGTGTCGAGCCTCACCCTCGAGAACGAGTCGAGCCTCACCCTCGAGCCCTGCCTCCGACACGTGGTAAGCGTCCGAGCCTCCAAGTCACGCCTCGGACGGAGGCTTGTTTTTCCGTCTCGCCCGAGCCCAAGTCTCGGCGAGCGCATGCCCTCCGCTTCGCCCGAGCCCAAGCCTCGGCGACGCATGCTCTCCGCTTCGCCCGAGTCAGGCCTCGGACGGAGGCTTACTTCTCCGTCTCGCCCGAGCCTCCGGGCCAGGCCTCGGACGAAGCTGTCGCTTCCGTCTCAACCGAGCCGTCTCGACCGAGCCCCTCGCGATTCGCCCGAGCCCCGCGATTCGCCGAGCCCGGCCTAGAAGGAGCACAGTGCTCTTCTCTTTTTCTGAGAGATGTGAATAGTGTTCTGTTTTCTTTTTTTTGTATGATTTTCTGTGTGCATCCAAAAATTCTGAAATTTTTGTGGTAGACTCTTTATGCTCTGAAGTATTTTATAAAAATATGAAACTTGAGTTTTGTGCAAAGATTTAAAAATGTAAAATTCCCCTTTTAATTGAAAAATGAAGGTTTTGGTATTTTTGGAGTGTGATCTATAACTCCAAAAATCTTGAGATAAATTTTTGTGACCTTTTTATGACATGCTGAACCTCTGGTAAAATTTTGAAGTCATTTGGAGCAAGTTGATTTTTGAGCGTTATTTTAATTGTTAAATAATGCCTTTTGCTAATTAATGTCTGATTTTATTTGAGCACCTTAATAACCTCCAAAAATTATGAAATTTGTTTTGTCATCTATCTACACCATAATGAACTTATGTGATTAATTTGGTAATTTTTGGAGCAACTTCATAAAATGACCTTTTAAATAAATTAAGAAAATAGAAAAGATGGATTAGGGTTGGTAATAAGTGTGTGATGATGTGATCTTTGGATTGATTGATGTTCATAGACCCCTACCCTTTGGTCTATGATGTTTGTGATGTTATGTTTGATTGATGCTTAGGATAATTATAATAAGGTCTAGTTTAATCAAAATTGCTTAAGGAAGAAATGGCTACCTTTTATGCTCAACCTAGGTTCGATTATGCCTTGTTTTAGAGTAATCTAGAATCAGTAGAATTGTCTTGCACCATAAGTTCATATCATAATTCTCATGAGCATTCATCATTGCATCCGTATAGTTGACGAAGAAGGACCTGAAGTCGAGGTAGCCACCGAAGGATCTGTCCCCGAGGCAACCCCGAGCTCCGACACCTACTCCTACCCCGAGTCTGCTCTCTTTGCCATCCAAGGCAAGCTCCGGTGCATTTAACCCTTCCATTTATAAAATGTTTTCCTTAAATGCTTTTGAGTTAAACTACTGCATTAGGTTATAGGAATTGTGTGATGACCTATTACCTGCATTATTTATCTCCACCAGAAGATCAACCTGTCTCGTTTTAAAAACTATTTGCAAAATGCTTAGTGATGCTATATAATAGATTTGCAAAAATGCCAATTTCAAAAGTGTGATCACTGAAAGAAACTTTATGGGAATTTGGTTTTACTTCCCGTTCGATGACTGCTTGCCTAGCTAGCATGTGGTCATTGTCGAGAAGAGGTTGTCCGCGCGTACGGTGCCATCATGTTGTAGTCCGGGACTCAACAGTTGACACCGACCGGGACAGGGTTGAAAAACTGACAGGACTATTACGCTTGGGTGAGATATAACCAAGGTGTAGTTCTGGCTGGAAAATTAGGGACCATCCGTATGGGGGCCTGCTGGTCAAGACTTGTAACTATTCACATACTACGGAAAGCTCTGGCTCCGAGAAATCCATTATTGGACCGACAACCGCGCACTGGGAGTGGAGAGATGGCGGAAGTAGCATGTACCCACGTGGGTTAGAGTCCCGGATTGGAGTGGTGTACTGTACTTCCGGGTGGCGTAGGACCGGGCCCAATCTTGGAGGAATCGTGGAAGACGAGTTGGCATATGCAAGCTTGGGTGCTACATATGCAGTGTGAATAGGGATCCTCAGCTGAGTATTCTTTATCCGGATTAACGTTGCTCCTCGGTTATGGAGACTTGGTCACTGACTGTCAACGGAGAGTGGTTCTCAACTAGGAATGTTTTGAAATGTAAAATGAATCATGGTCAATGAAGAACTGAGGAATACTTGAACCTTTCCAAAATAAAAACAAGTTTTACAAGATGTTTTTTCTGCAAACAGGACCTGTACTCTTGGGTTAGAGTCCCGAGGTGCTTGTTGCTGGCGGAAAAACTCAAAATGCTTTTTCTGCAAATTTCTCGATCTTGTTCAAGCCTTACCTAAGCCTTTCATTCCTGAGTCTCCTCCCCTTTTTCTTTGTCGGGTAAGTCTTGTTGAGTACACCAGTACTCAGGGATTGTTAACCCCTGTTGCAGGTTTCTAATAGGTGGCGTTGATCCTGATCATGTCAGTGAGCTCGACGTGATCTGGTTGTTCCTCATCTCCAACTTAGGTACTCCGCCTAAGTGTGGTTCTGTAATACTACTCTACTTCCGCAACACCAGTTATTTTTATGTAAAAGTAACATCTTCATAATTTGTAAAGTTTATCTATCTTGCTTCCGCACTCCGATGGTATTTTGTACCAACTGTTGTAATGTTGTGATTAATCCAACCTTCATGATGATGGTCCTGTGGCTCGTGGATAATTCGGGGTCTCCGCAGGGACACCCGACGGATCATTCCAGTAACGTGTTTCATTTGCACAGTCATTGGGCTCCGTATGACGATGACGTATGCAGGTGGGCCACATTATTGGGAGGTTCTGCCACAGAATGGTATCGGAGCAGGATTGTCATCAAGGAAAGACTGGTTACAACATTACTTTTGAAAAACTTCAAAATGGTTTCTTAATCTAAAAGTTTTTTTTTTAAGTAACAAATTAAAAATGATCCTTCCCTAAGTTCTTGCTTTGCTGGAAGACTTCGTGAAGACTATACTAGTGATTCCGACAAAAGGTACCAAGTCAGTGAAGCTAGTATATAAAGTATAGCCCTATATCTAACTAACGGGTGGAGACAGAGATCTCCTGTCAGTGAGAGGTCGTATAGGATGAGCATGCATCATATCATGCAAAATAATAAAATGTGCTTCTTCTCTAAATTCTAAAAGCAGCTATGATCCCCGATAGTTGATCGTCCCTAGATTTTGTTGCTCTTGCTACTTTCATTCCATAAGTTCCTAATCCTTGGGAATTTTTGGATATCTTTCATACACTCTACCACATAAAGTCAGAATCATGGTAAAGTCCTTGGTTCTTCTGGAAAGCGCGTGTCATGCCTTGAATTGGCACGTGCTGGTTGCTTGGTGTCGTGAAAACGACGAATGGTGGTTGAAAGTTACTGAAATTGTGTTCTTTAAAAGGACCGTGATCCATGGACCGGATAAAAGTGTAGGAACCTGGAGTCACCTATGGACGGCCACCATAGGGAGTTACTGTCAGGTGCTCGCTAATATACAGGCCTATCGTCATGATTCTTTCTAAGTCCACCGTTAAAGTGCTTTCATTTCTGGATGCCCGAAAGGGAATTCAAAGCCACTTTCCTTGTAATTATGACCAATCCCTGCTTTTGGTTATAATTTCCCTCTTTATGGGATGAAAGTTATAGAAGTTATGCTCTATTATGGTGCCATAATTGGTGACCACAGTGCCGCGTCGGAACCCGAAGAATCTTGTGCACCGAGTTGCACAAGTTTTCCGTGGGGTGCGCGCAGGTATCGAAGTCTACAGTTATGATCCATTATAACCCACAGCTAATGTACGCTCTCTTTTAGTTCTTGATAATTTTTCTTGCTCCACTCAAATGTCTTCTACCTTGCTACTTGCAACCGTGTTCTGATCCCAGTTGTAATCCCAACCGCAACCCAGTTGCCTTGTGAACTCCTTGCGAGAAACAAGTGTGACACTTTTCCTTTTCCATTAATCAACCCCAGCCTTTAAAGCACTTCTTAAATCTCGGGACGAGATTTCTTTTAGGGGGGAAGGCTGTAACACCTCTAGTGTTTAAGCATGTAATTAACTTGACATATCATCATTAGCATCATTAATCATCTTGATCATGATTTCACGTGTATGCATTTGCTTAGTGTATCATTTTATGTGATGTACCTCTATTGCAAAAACCCTTGTTAGCCCACTTCTTCCTATAGGGGCAAAATGGTAATTTCACCTCTGTGCCTAGTCCTATGTAATTCTTGTTCAAATTTAGTGCCCTGATGTTTGTTGCTTTGATCAAAGTTCAAAAATCAGATTTGAATTGAGTTTCCTTTTGCAAAACCCTAAAATCCCAAATCCTGGATTTATTCCCTTTTTGATAACTTTTTCAAAATTCAAAATTTTGAGTTGGTTCAAAAAGCAAAGTTGTGAATCTGACCTAGAGGAACAACTTTGGTATATACAGATTTCTATGTTTGTATATAAAATTTGAAGTAATTTTAAATTCATTCAAATTCCAGTTTTGTCCCCTTTTCAGTTTTAAAAAGTTATTGAAAAACTATTGAGTTTCAGAAAAAGTGTATATTAGCAAAGTTGTAGGTTTTGAAAAATGGGACAACTTTCATATATAAAGATTTTCAAGTTTCAGTTTGAAATCCAAAGTAATTTTGATTTGAATCAAATTTGAAAAAATATTCCCTTTTCTGTTTTTGATTATAGTTCAAAAACTATTTGGAATTTGAAAATGTTCATATTAACAAAGTTGTAGATCTCATTTTTCTGAACAACTTTGGTATTTTGAGTTTTTGTCGCACAGTTCAAATTTTGGGAGATTTTTGCAAAATACAGATTCTGGCCAAAAGTCAAACCCTAGACCCTAGCACTGTTCTTCTTCCGTAGAGCCAGAGGGAAGGGGGGGCCCGGCCATGGCGCCGGCGCTGCGCCCGCAGCGCAGACGGCTGCTCCCCACGCGCCCTTATCCTGCCGCCGCTGTCTCCCGGTTCCCTCCGCGCCCGCACGCAAGCGCTGACCCTCGCTCTCGGCCCCTACAGTGTCCAGCGCGCCGCCGCCGCGTGGCCATCGCCGGCCGAGCTTGCGCCCGAGCCCCGGCTGCCCGCCAGCTTATCCGCCAGAGCGCAATCGAGTGCGCACGCCCCCGCAAACCTTACCCGCTTAACCCCGAGGTCTCTACCGTCCCTTAGCCGCGGCTATATAAGCCCGCTGGAGCTCCGACCTCCGCACTCACCTCCACCACCGTGGTCGGCCTACTCCAGTCACTCCGCCGCTCCACCATCTAGCCCGAAAGCTCCGCCTTGAGCTCGTGAAGCTTTCCCACCCCCCAATTTCACTTTCCCCGCCTCCTATCGCCCGGCGTAAGCTCGCCGTTCCCATCTCCGGCAGAAACCCGGCGAGCTCGGGTTCGTGAAATTCGCCGCCTCCGGCCATGATCATCCCTCACCGACCCCCGTGTCGTGTTCCTTGGTTCCGTGCGACTCTGACCCGGCCCTTGCGGTCTCGTGTGTTGCGCAGAACCGCCGGACCGCCGGAGCGCCGCCGCGGTCGTCTTCTCCCTCGAGCGTGTCGAGCCTCACCCTCGAGAACGAGTCGAGCCTCACCCTCGAGCCCTGCCTCCGACACGTGGTAAGCGTCCGAGCCTCCAAGTCACGCCTCGGACGGAGGCTTGTTTTTCCGTCTCGCCCGAGCCCAAGTCTCGGCGAGCGCATGCCCTCCGCTTCGCCCGAGCCCAAGCCTCGGCGACGCATGCTCTCCGCTTCGCCCGAGTCAGGCCTCGGACGGAGGCTTACTTCTCCGTCTCGCCCGAGCCTCCGGGCCAGGCCTCGGACGAAGCTGTCGCTTCCGTCTCAACCGAGCCGTCTCGACCGAGCCCCTCGCGATTCGCCCGAGCCCCGCGATTCGCCGAGCCCGGCCTAGAAGGAGCACAGTGCTCTTCTCTTTTTCTGAGAGATGTGAATAGTGTTCTATTTTCTTTTTTTGTATGATTTTCTGTGTGCATCCAAAAATTCTGAAATTTTTGTGGTAGACTCTTTATGCTCTGTAGTATTTTATAAAAATATGAAACTTGAGTTTTGTACAAAGATTTAAAAATGTAAAATTCCCCTTTTAATTGAAAAATGAAGGTTTTGGTATTTTTGGAGTGTGATCTATAACTCCAAAAATCTTGAGATAAATTTTTGTGACCTTTTTATGACATGCTGAACCTCTGGTAAAATTTTGAAGTCATTTGGAGCAAGTTGATTTTTGAGCGTTATTTTAATTGTTAAATAATGCCTTTTGCTAATTAATGTCTGATTTTATTTGAGCACCTTAATGACCTCCAAAAATTATGAAATTTGTTTTGTCATCTATCTACACCATAATGAACTTATGTGATTAATTTGGTAATTTTTGGAGCAACTTCATAAAATGACCTTTTAAATAAATTAAGAAAATAGAAAAGATGGATTAGGGTTGGTAATAAGTGTGTGATGATGTGATCTTTGGATTGATTGATGTTCATAGACCCCTACCCTTTGGTCTATGATGTTTGTGATGTTATGTTTGATTGATGCTTAGGATAATTATAATAAGGTCTAGTTTAATCAAAATTGCTTAAGGAAGAAATGGCTACCTTTTATGCTCAACCTAGGTTCGATTATGCCTTGTTTTAGAGTAATCTAGAATCAGTAGAATTGTCTTGCACCATAAGTTCATATCATCATTCTCATGAGCATTCATCATTGCATCCGTATAGTTGACGAAGAAGGACCTGAAGTCGAGGTAGCCACCGAAGGATCTGTCCCCGAGGCAACCCCGAGCTCCGACACCTACTCCTACCCCGAGTCTGCTCTCTTTGCCATCCAAGGCAAGCCCCGGTGCATTTAACCCTTCCATTTATAAAATGTTTTCCTTAAATGCTTTTGAGTTAAACTACTGCATTAGGTTATAGGAATTGTGTGATGACCTATTACCTGCATTATTTATCTCCACCAGAAGATCAACCTGTCTCGTTTTAAAAACTATTTGCAAAATGCTTAGTGATGCTATATAATAGATTTGCAAAAATGCCAATTTCAAAAGTGTGATCACTGAAAGAAACTTTATGGGAATTTGGTTTTACTTCCCGTTCGATGACTGCTTGCCTAGCTAGCATGTGGTCATTGTCGAGAAGAGGTTGTCCGCGCGTACGGTGCCGTCATGTTGTAGTCCGGGACTCAACAGTTGACACCGACCGGGACAGGGTTGAAAAACTGACAGGACTATTACGCTTGGGTGAGATATAACCAAGGTGTAGTTCTGGCTGGAAAATTAGGGACCATCCGTATGGGGGTCTGCTGGTCAAGACTTGTAACTATTCACATACTACGGAAAGCTCTGGCTCCGAGAAATCCATTATTGGACCGACAACCGCGCACTGGGAGTGGAGAGATGGCGGAAGTAGCATGTACCCACGTGGGTTAGAGTCCCGGATTGGAGTGGTGTACTGTACTTCCGGGTGGCGTAGGACCGGGCCCAATCTTGGAGGAATCGTGGAAGACGAGTTGGCATATGCAAGCTTGGGTGCTACATATGCAGTGTGAATAGGGATCCTCAGCTGAGTATTCTTTATCCGGATTAACGTTGCTCCTCGGTTATGGAGACTTGGTCACTGACTGTCAACGGAGAGTGGTTCTCAACTAGGAATGTTTTGAAATGTAAAATGAATCATGGTCAATGAAGAACTGAGGAATACTTGAACCTTTCCAAAATAAAAACAAGTTTTACAAGATGTTTTTTCTGCAAACAGGACCTGTACTCTTGGGTTAGAGTCCCGAGGTGCTTGTTGCTGGCGGAAAAACTCAAAATGCTTTTTTCTGCAAATTTCTCGATCTTGTTCAAGCCTTACCTAAGCCTTTCATTCCTGAGTCTCCTCCCCTTTTTCTTTGTCGGGTAAGTCTTGTTGAGTACACCAGTACTCAGGGATTGTTAACCCCTGTTGCAGGTTTCTAATAGGTGGCGTTGATCCTGATCATGTCAGTGAGCTCGACGTGATCTGGTTGTTCCTCATCTCCAACTTAGGTACTCCGCCTAAGTGTGGTTCTGTAATACTACTCTACTTCCGCAACACCAGTTATTTTTATGTAAAAGTAACATCTTCATAATTTGTAAAGTTTATCTATCTTGCTTCCGCACTCCGATGGTATTTTGTACCAACTGTTGTAATGTTGTGATTAATCCAACCTTCATGATGATGGTCCTGTGGCTCGTGGATAATTCGGGGTCTCCGCAGGGACACCCGACGGATCATTCCAGTAACGTGTTTCATTTGCACAGTCATTGGGCTCCGTATGACGATGACGTATGCAGGTGGGCCACATTATTGGGAGGTTCTGCCACAGAATGGTATCGGAGCAGGATTGTCATCAAGGAAAGACTGGTTACAACATTACTTTTGAAAAACTTCAAAATGGTTTCTTAATCTAAAAGTTTTTTTTTAAGTAACAAATTAAAAATGATCCTTCCCTAAGTTCTTGCTTTGCTGGAAGACTTCGTGAAGACTATACTAGTGATTCCGACAAAAGGTACCAAGTCAGTGAAGCTAGTATATAAAGTATAGCCCTATATCTAACTAACGGGTGGAGACAGAGATCTCCTGTCAGTGAGAGGTCGTATAGGATGAGCATGCATCATATCATGCAAAATAATAAAATGTGCTTCTTCTCTAAATTCTAAAAGCAGCTATGATCCCCGATAGTTGATCGTCCCTAGATTTTGTTGCTCTTGCTACTTTCATTCCATAAGTTCCTAATCCTTGGGAATTTTTGGATATCTTTCATACACTCTACCACATAAAGTCAGAATCATGGTAAAGTCCTTGGTTCTTCTGGAAAGCGCGTGTCATGCCTTGAATTGGCACGTGCTGGTTGCTTGGTGTCGTGAAAACGACGAATGGTGGTTGAAAGTTACTGAAATTGTGTTCTTTAAAAGGACCGTGATCCATGGACCGGATAAAAGTGTAGGAACCTGGAGTCACCTATGGACGGCCACCATAGGGAGTTACTGTCAGGTGCTCGCTAATATACAGGCCTATCGTCATGATTCTTTCTAAGTCCACCGTTAAAGTGCTTTCATTTCTGGATGCCCGAAAGGGAATTCAAAGCCACTTTCCTTGTAATTATGACCAATCCCTGCTTTTGGTTATAATTTCCCTCTTTATGGGATGAAAGTTATAGAAGTTATGCTCTATTATGGTGCCATAATTGGTGACCACAGTGCCGCGTCGGAACCCGAAGAATCTTGTGCACCGAGTTGCACAAGTTTTCCGTGGGGTGCGCGCAGGTATCGAAGTCTACAGTTATGATCCATTATAACCCACAGCTAATGTACGCTCTCTTTTAGTTCTTGATAATTTTTCTTGCTCCACTCAAATGTCTTCTACCTTGCTACTTGCAACCGTGTTCTGATCCCAGTTGTAATCCCAACCGCAACCCAGTTGCCTTGTGAACTCCTTGCGAGAAACAAGTGTGACACTTTTCCTTTTCCATTAATCAACCCCAGCCTTTAAAGCACTTCTTAAATCTCGGGACGAGATTTCTTTTAGGGGGGAAGGCTGTAACACCTCTAGTGTTTAAGCATGTAATTAACTTGACATATCATCATTAGCATCATTAATCATCTTGATCATGATTTCACGTGTATGCATTTGCTTAGTGTATCATTTTATGTGATGTACCTCTATTGCAAAAACCCTTGTTAGCCCACTTCTTCCTATAGGGGCAAAATGGTAATTTCACCTCTGTGCCTAGTCCTATGTAATTCTTGTTCAAATTTAGTGCCCTGATGTTTGTTGCTTTGATCAAAGTTCAAAAATCAGATTTGAATTGAGTTTCCTTTTGCAAAACCCTAAAATCCCAAATCCTGGATTTATTCCCTTTTTGATAACTTTTTCAAAATTCAAAATTTTGAGTTGGTTCAAAAAGCAAAGTTGTGAATCTGACCTAGAGGAACAACTTTGGTATATACAGATTTCTATGTTTGTATATAAAATTTGAAGTAATTTTAAATTCATTCAAATTCCAGTTTTGTCCCCTTTTCAGTTTTAAAAAGTTATTGAAAAACTATTGAGTTTCAGAAAAAGTGTATATTAGCAAAGTTGTAGGTTTTGAAAAATGGGACAACTTTCATATATAAAGATTTTCAAGTTTCAGTTTGAAATCCAAAGTAATTTTGATTTGAATCAAATTTGAAAAATATTCCCTTTTCTGTTTTTGATTATAGTTCAAAAACTATTTGGAATTTGAAAATGTTCATATTGACAAAGTTGTAGATCTCATTTTCTGAACAACTTTGGTATTTTGAGTTTTTGTCGCACAGTTCAAATTTTGGGAGATTTTTGCAAAATACAGATTCTGGCCAAAAGTCAAACCCTAGACCCTAGCACTGTTCTTCTTCCGTAGAGCCAGAGGGAAGGGGGGGCCCGGCCATGGCGCCGGTCGCTGCGCCCGCAGCGCAGACGGCTGCTCCCCACGCGCCCTTATCCTGCCGCCGCTGTCTCCCGGTTCCCTCCGCGCCCGCACGCAAGCGCTGACCCTCGCTCTCGGCCCCTACAGTGTCCAGCGCGCCGCCGCCGCGTGGCCATCGCCGGCCGAGCTTGCGCCCGAGCCCCGGCTGCCCGCCAGCTTATCCGCCAGAGCGCAATCGAGTGCGCACGCCCCCGCAAACCTTACCCGCTTAACCCCGAGGTCTCTACCGTCCCTTAGCCGCGGCTATATAAGCCCGCTGGAGCTCCGACCTCCGCACTCACCTCCACCACCGTGGTCGGCCTACTCCAGTCACTCCGCCGCTCCACCATCTAGCCCGAAAGCTCCGCCTTGAGCTCGTGAAGCTTTCCCACCCCCCAATTTCACTTTCCCCGCCTCCTATCGCCCGGCGTAAGCTCGCCGTTCCCATCTCCGGCAGAAACCCGGCGAGCTCGGGTTCGTGAAATTCGCCGCCTCCGGCCATGATCATCCCTCACCGACCCCCGTGTCGTGTTCCTTGGTTCCGTGCGACTCTGACCCGGCCCTTGCGGTCTCGTGTGTTGCGCAGAACCGCCGGACCGCCGGAGCGCCGCCGCGGTCGTCTTCTCCCTCGAGCGTGTCGAGCCTCACCCTCGAGAACGAGTCGAGCCTCACCCTCGAGCCCTGCCTCCGACACGTGGTAAGCGTCCGAGCCTCCAAGTCACGCCTCGGACGGAGGCTTGTTTTTCCGTCTCGCCCGAGCCCAAGTCTCGGCGAGCGCATGCCCTCCGCTTCGCCCGAGCCCAAGCCTCGGCGACGCATGCTCTCCGCTTCGCCCGAGTCAGGCCTCGGACGGAGGCTTACTTCTCCGTCTCGCCCGAGCCTCCGGGCCAGGCCTCGGACGAAGCTGTCGCTTCCGTCTCAACCGAGCCGTCTCGACCGAGCCCCTCGCGATTCGCCCGAGCCCCGCGATTCGCCGAGCCCGGCCTAGAAGGAGCACAGTGCTCTTCTCTTTTTCTGAGAGATGTGAATAGTGTTCTGTTTTCTTTTTTTGTATGATTTTCTGTGTGCATCCAAAAATTCTGAAATTTTTGTGGTAGACTCTTTATGCTCTGAAGTATTTTATAAAAATATGAAACTTGAGTTTTGTACAAAGATTTAAAAATGTAAAATTCCCCTTTTAATTGAAAAATGAAGGTTTTGGTATTTTTGGAGTGTGATCTATAACTCCAAAAATCTTGAGATAAATTTTTGTGACCTTTTTATGACATGCTGAACCTCTGGTAAAATTTTGAAGTCATTTGGAGCAAGTTGATTTTTGAGCGTTATTTTAATTGTTAAATAATGCCTTTTGCTAATTAATGTCTGATTTTATTTGAGCACCTTAATGACCTCCAAAAATTATGAAATTTGTTTTGTCATCTATCTACACCATAATGAACTTATGTGATTAATTTGGTAATTTTTGGAGCAACTTCATAAAATGACCTTTTAAATAAATTAAGAAAATAGAAAAGATGGATTAGGGTTGGTAATAAGTGTGTGATGATGTGATCTTTGGATTGATTGATGTTCATAGACCCCTACCCTTTGGTCTATGATGTTTGTGATGTTATGTTTGATTGATGCTTAGGATAATTATAATAAGGTCTAGTTTAATCAAAATTGCTTAAGGAAGAAATGGCTACCTTTTATGCTCAACCTAGGTTCGATTATGCCTTGTTTTAGAGTAATCTAGAATCAGTAGAATTGTCTTGCACCATAAGTTCATATCATCATTCTCATGAGCATTCATCATTGCATCCGTATAGTTGACGAAGAAGGACCTGAAGTCGAGGTAGCCACCGAAGGATCTGTCCCCGAGGCAACCCCGAGCTCCGACACCTACTCCTACCCCGAGTCTGCTCTCTTTGCCATCCAAGGCAAGCCCCGGTGCATTTAACCCTTCCATTTATAAAATGTTTTCCTTAAATGCTTTTGAGTTAAACTACTGCATTAGGTTATAGGAATTGTGTGATGACCTATTACCTGCATTATTTATCTCCACCAGAAGATCAACCTGTCTCGTTTTAAAAAACTATTTGCAAAATGCTTAGTGATGCTATTAATAGATTGCAAAAATGCCAATTTCAAAAGTGTGATCACTGAAAGAAACTTTATGGGAATTTGGTTTTACTTCCCAGTTCGATGACTGCTTGCCCTAGCTAGCATGTGGTCATTCGTCGAGAAGGAGGTTTGTCCGTCGCGTACGGTGCCGTCATGTTGTAGTCCGGGACCTCAACAGTTGACCCGACCGGGGACAGGGTGTTGAAAAACTGACAGGACTATTACGCTTGTGGGTGAGATATAACCAAGGTGTTGAGATTCTGGCTGGAAAATTAGGGACCATCCGTATGGGGGTCTGCTGTCAAGGACTTGGTAAACTTACTTCACATACTACTGAAAGCTCTGGCTCCGAGGAAATCATTATTGGACCGACAACCGCGCACTGGGAGTGTGAGAGATGGCGGAAGTAGGCCATGTACCCACGGTGGGTTAGAGTCCGGATTGGAGTGGTGTACTGTACTTCCGGTGTGGCGTGGAGAGGACCGGGCCCAATCTTGGAGGCAATCGTGGAAGACGAGTTGGCATATGCAAGCTTGGGTGCTACATATGCAGTGTGAATAGGGATCCTCAGCTGAGTATTCTTTATCCGGATTAACGTTGCTCCTCGGTTATGGAGACTTGGTCACTGACTGTCAACGGAGAGTGGTTCTCAACTAGGAATGTTTGAAATGTAAAATGAATCATGGTCAATGAAGAACTGAGGAATACTTGAACCTTTCCAAAATAAAAACAAGTTTTACAAGATGTTTTTTCTGCAAACAGGACCTGTACTCTTGGGTTAGAGTCCCGAGGTGCTTGTTGCTGGCGGAAAAACTCAAAATGCTTTTTCTGCAAATTTCTCGATCTTGTTCAAGCCTTACCTAAGCCTTTCATTCCTGAGTCTCCTCCCCTTTTTCTTTGTCGGGTAAGTCTTGTTGAGTACCCCAGTACTCAGGGTTTGTTAACCCCTGTTGCAGGTTTCTAATAGGTGGCGTTGATCCTGATCATGTCAGTGAGCTCGACGTGATCTGGTTGTTCCTCATCTCCAACTTAGGTACTCCGCCTAAGTGTGGTTCTGTAATACTACTCTACTTCCGCAACACCAGTTATTTTTATGTAAAAGTAACATCTTCATAATTTGTAAAGTTTATCTATCTTGCTTCCGCACTCCGATGGTATTTTGTACCAACTGTTGTAATGTTGTGATTAATCCAACCTTCATGATGATGGTCCTGTGGCTCGTGGATAATTCTGGGTCTCCGCAGGGACACCCGACGGATCATTCCAGTAACGTGTTTCATTTGCACAGTCATTGGGCTCCGTATGACGATGACGTATGCAGGTGGGCCACATTATTGGGAGGTTCTGCCACATTCACCTTGTATACTTGAGTTAGCACTTGTTTGATTTCCTGTCTATTCATGCTAAGTGCTATTTTAGTGGTGAACTCCTTTTTAAATGGCTTAAAACTGCTCATATGCTTAATTGTTCATATTTCGTATTCATTTGATCAGTTTGAGCCTTTGCTAGCATTTGTATTGGTTGCTAAAGTTTCAGGGCAGCACCCTTTTGAGAATCTTTTCATCCTGATTGCTATACACTTGAAGCTGTTGCATTGTGCATATCATGCTTTTTAGCTTAGTGTACA
Organism: Coix lacryma-jobi var. lacryma-jobi; assembly: GCA_009763385.1. Classification (NCBI taxonomy): domain Eukaryota; kingdom Viridiplantae; phylum Streptophyta; class Magnoliopsida; order Poales; family Poaceae; genus Coix; species Coix lacryma-jobi. Next base: position 115,813,564 of record CM019825.1, on the reverse strand, counting down.
TACCCCCAGCTCCGATACACTTTGTGGTCACTTTCAATGCTTTTCATTGCCCCCATATGCTTTTGGTTGATGACTTATCTTTTATTTTGTGTCAACTTTGTGAAAAATATCAAAACCCCTCAGCATGTTCCCTTTTGTCAAGGGGGAGAAGCTGTTAGCATGGGGGAGTTTGTGTGTTGGCATAAAAGGGGAGAGTCATGCATTTTGGGGAGAGCTTTGAGCTAGGGGGAGTTTAGCTCTTTTATGTCCTTCTTCATTTGGTATAGCTCTTTTATGTGTTTCAATTGGTATCCATCTTTTGGTATGGAATGCAATTGGTGTCATGAGCTTTGTCGCATAGCTTTTGTGTTTAGGCTTGTTTTCAGGGGAGTTGTTTTGTTTTGCAAATTCTCCGCGTGCTCCGAATGTTTGTGCTCCCTTTGGTTTGATATCCTTTTTGTGTTTTCTTAGTTGGTATCGAGCCTCCTAGTCGTGTTGAGCCGTTTTGCCTCTGTCTTGAGGGACTAGCAGTTTTTGCTTGGTATTTTCAATTTGTATGGAGCCTTCAGCTAATTGTGTCGAGCCACTTTTGCCTCTATCTTGAGGAACTAGCTGTCTTCACCAATTTTTGGCTGTTTGTGATTGATATCGAGTGTGCTAGTTGTGTTGAGCCTCTGTGCCTCTATCTTGAGGGACTAGCAGTTTTGCATTCTAATGCATTGTTTCAGCCTCAATTGGTATCGAGCCTTAAGCTAGTGGTGTTGAGCCATTTTCTACCTTTTCTTGAGCGCTAGCTCATTTTTGACTTGGTTGCGTCGAGCCGTTGCCCATGTCTTTGGGAACCAAGTCTTTTGCTCTGTGTGATCGAGTTTTGCTCTTTGATGAGTTATTGCTCCGATCCTTTGCTTGGTTGCGTTGAGCCGCTGCCCATGTCTTTGGGGACCAAGTTTTCGATTTAGGTATCTCAAACCATCTCTTGTGCCTAGTTTTTGTCAATTCAATCATCAAGGGGGAGAAAAAGGGGGAGAAATCTTGACCCAAGTGAACCTAAGTGGATAAGTACCTTGGTTTCTTTTGTGATGATTGTTTGACAATTTATTTGAGATTGGTTTTCGAGTACCTTTTGGGATTTCATGAAACTCTTCGGTTGTGTGGAGGCTTTGCTGGCTTTTCCTGTTTCTTTCGGGACCGAGAGCTTTTATCTGGAGTTTTCATGATCCTTCCTCATCTCAAGTAGCCTTGTGTTTGCTTTTGCTTGGCTTTTGGGCACTTGAATGAGGCTTGCCTTCAAACCCTTCCTTTTTGGTTTTATTGCTAGTCATTGCATTCATCAAGGGGGAGATTGAGAACATATATGATGAATGATTGACTTTGATGAGGAAGGTTTGAGGATTTTACCCGGTTAAGTCCTTATGTCGCTATGCGCTTAATGTTTATGACTAACCGGTGGTGTTGAGTTGTGTTGTGTTTACCGTGTTGGTGTGCGTGTGCAACATGTGTCTCTTGGCTGTGTTGATGTGCAGGTGTTGAGCTCAGATACAGTGGTCGATGGCGAGGTGAAGGTCAAGTAGAGACGTGCCGTGCTGACGGACCGGGAGCGGTGAAGGATGGGCGTGTCGTGCGGCAGACGTGCCATGCCGATGTACCCAGAGCGGTGAAGGGCGGACGTGAGGCTTGGACTGACGGACCAGAGGGCCAGAGGACCAGCTGTGGTAGCTGGCACGTGGCATCGGCGAGCGAGAGCACATGGGGATGTGCGGTGCATCGACCGAGTCGGGAGGAAGACGATGGCGTCGTGGCACTTGGCGGAGGTCGGACACGGGCTTGCGTGCGACGCAAGTGCCGTCAGCCAAGTCAAGAAGGAAGGCGAAGGCGTTGTGCCCGGCGTGGAGGCTGGACATGCATCGGCATCGGTGCCGGTGGTCGGGGTGTGCGAACCACATCCCGTCTACGGTGCGGGTTCGGTAGCTGAGCCTTAGAAAGCTACCATCGACGGTTTCTGAGTTTGGGCCTCAAAACTCAGGGTGGCTGGTTTCCGAGTTTGGGCCTCAAAACTCGGGGTGGATGGTTTCCAGGTTTGGGCCTCAAAACCTGGGCTCGCGGGTTTCCGAGTTTAGGCCTCAAAACTCGGGGTGGACGAGTTTAGGTACTGAGTAACCCCACACAGAGTGCTACACAATTCATCATCTAGTAGCAATCCAAGGATCAATTTTGCCCCTCTCTTTTTTGGCTGCAATTTGGATCGAATCGCGTTTTTGTTCTTCGTGTTTTGGTTTTTCCCCTCCCGGAGATTTGCCTCGTTCTCCCTCTCCGAGTGATGATTTGCGATTCCATTTGAATCAGATTGTTTGTTGTCGTGAGCTCCTTCTTTCCACCGAAGGATTTCCCCTCTAACCTCACGAGCACATAGATCGGGTCGAAATCGTGTTTCGTTCTTCGTTCTTCCCCTTTTCTAGTGTTCTTCGGATTTCTCATGGATTAGTTGGATTGAAGTGATGATATCCTAGGATTAGCTTCCCAACACGTAGAAGAACACTTGGGAGAAGTTTGGTTGTAGCCCCGTTCGATTTGGTTGAGTTCCAATCAAATTTGAGTTTGATACGGGCTGTTTTTAGCCTTTCTGGGCATTCCCGGACTGTCCGGGACTTATCCTCGGACAGTCTGAGGGTCGGGGCTGTTCACGGGCAGCGAGGTCACTGTTTTCATTTTTGAACGGTGGACTATCCGGGACTCATTCCCGGACTGTCCGGGGTTCAATAGCGGACAGTCCGCGGTTCACTAGCGGACAGTCCGCGACTGCACAGTTTTGTTCACTAGCGGACAGTCCAAATTTGGTTTCGCTCAAAGTTTTCTAGCTCCTCATGCATGGCATTGACCCAGTTAGGATCAGAAAGTGCGTGTCCAACATCTTTGGGCTCAAAAGAAGCAACGAATGCAGAATGAGCAAAGTGAGAGATTTCATACGCTCGCGACCGCGTGACTCGCTGGTCGATGCCGCCGATCATCTGACGCGGGGGGTGAACTTGCTGAACGCTCCGGGGCGCTTGCCTCGCCGAAGTCGCCTCCCCCTCGCCAGATGCTGTCGCTCCATCAGGTGCAGCAGGTGCTCGCTAGAGAGGTGGCTCTAGAGGACCCCAAGAACAAGATGTCGTGGGATCGGGTCCTCGAGCTGAACTAGACGTCGCAGGGTCGACGGGGGCAGCAAGTGGAGTTGGCTCGGGATCACCCCAATCGGCATTCTCCTGCTCCTCCACAAAGATGGTCTCTCCCAGCTCCTGTTCTCCTGCAACATCAAAAGCAGAAGAAACACAAGGCATAGTCTCGTCGAATGTGACCTCGCAGGTCTCCACTATCCAGTTAGTCTCCAGGTTAAGAACTCGATAAGCACGTGAATAAGAAGCATAACCAAGAAACACCCCATCAGCAGAGCGAGATTCAAATTTGTCCAAATTGCCTTGGTTCAGGATGAAGCACTTGCACCCAAACACCCGAAAATGAGACACCTTGGGTACCCGTCCAAAATGCAACTCATAAGAAGTCTTTTTCATCAAAGCACGAAGAAATATGCGATTTGAAACATGGCAAGTGGTGTTGATCGCCTCGGCCCAAAAACGCCTAGGAGTCCTATGCTCATCGAGCATCGTCCTGGCCATCTCAACAAGGGTCCGGTTCTTGCGCTCAACAACACCGTTCTGCTGGGGGACATAAGGAGAAGAAAACTGATGCTCGATTCCATTAGAAGAACAGAAAGAGGCAAACTGAGAGTTATCAAACTCAGTACCATTGTCGCTACGATTAGCTCTAATGGTATCAGGAGGAAACTCAGTTTTCAACCTCAGAATTAAATCACGAGCAAAAGGAAAAGCTTCATCCTTACCCTCTATAAAGAACACCCAAGAGTACCTCGAAAAATCGTCAACGATCACTGGAACGTACCACTTCCCACCCGCTGAGCAAACCCGAGCTGGACCAACTGTGTCCATGTGAAAAAGCTCGCCGGGTCGCTTTGTCATCACCTGATTAACAGGTGGATGAGAAGCAGCAACCATCTTCCCGTGACGACAAGGATGGCAAACAAGGTCCTTCTGAAACTTAAGCTTGGGCAATCCTTGGATTAGACCATGTGAGCTAAGTCTTGCAAGCAAGTCAAAACTCAAGTGACCGAGCCTCCTATGCCACTTCCACAAATCAGAAGAAGGACCAGCCATCAAACATCTAGCAGAGCCGAAAGAACGAGAAAAGTCGGCTCTGAAAACACGGCCAAAAGGGACGATCCAACAAACAAGATCTCCCCGAAGGTCTAAAACATGACTCAAACCCTTCTTAAAGCGCACTTCACAATCATCCTCAAGAAGTTGCAAAATAGAAAGCAAATTGTAATGCAAGTTCGAAACCAAAGCAACATCCTTAAGGACAAAGTTCTCATTGAGCCGAATAGCTCCTTGAGAAACAACCTTACCTCTACTATTATCCCCGAAAGTGATGTACTCCTTGTGCATCACGGGGCTAAGGCTGGAGAACCATTCCTTCTTTCCGATCATGTGGCGCGAACACCCGGAATCCATGAGCCACATGTTCTCCAACCGAAGTTCTTGCATCAATAGAAAGGCAGGAAGTGAGCATATGGCACAACACTGGGGTTAGTATACTGAGAAGGATACCAGTGCTGTGTCATAGGCCCAGAAAAAGTGTTAGCAGCAACACCAAGCTGTCCTCGTCCCATGGGTGGATAGTGATCACCACCGACCTGAAAGGGTGGTCCGCTATGGAACGGAAAACCTCCAAACTGACCTACCTGTCCCATTTGAGCAAAGCGATCACCACCATACTGAAAAGGTGGTCCGCTATGGGACTGAGCAGCAAAACCTCTTACATCCAGCTCACAGTCGTATTGAGGACGACCTGAACCGCGACGGGCATGACCACCACCCCGTGGTCTTGCTGCCTGGGGCCTAGCAACCTGAGGAGGTGCACCTCCAGGTCTAGCGCCCTGCCTCTGAACTCCCCGACCTTGCACACCATAGAGATGGTGGTGCCTGGCCTGGTTGTTCTGCTCCAACTCCTTCCTAGCGTCTCTCTTCCTCCGAAAGCAAAACTCAGCTAGGTGACCCTCACGGTGACAGTACTCGCACTCAAACCTCACCACTCTCTTGGGTTGTTGGTTCCTAAAGTTGCGAGGGTTGTTCACACTGGCTGGCTGCTTGCCTCTCAGAAGGGGATCACTAGAGACGTCAGGAAGGGTGTCAAGTGTGTTCCTAAGATGGTTAGGTTTGGGAATCCACACTTGCTTGCGAGGTGGAGCCTTGGGAGGTTCATCAAGGATACCATCCTTGGTGATAGGCTTGGGAGGCTCAGGTGAGGTGATCTTGGTAAGCTTAGGGATAACGGATGGCTTCTCACTCGGGTTCACTCCGCTAAACTCACCGATCTTGCCAAAGATACTAGCGCCCTTCCCACCTGAAGCAAAGCCTACTCCCGAGCAATCAGTTCCCCTCTTGAACTGACTGATCATCATGCCCAACTGCGGCTCACTGCATGATACCAAACTCAGGATGGACCGAAGGTATGTGTTTTCCTCCTCGGTTTGCATCCTGTCATGCTGACAGTTGGCAATCTCAAGCTCCATCCCCACGCATCGCTCACATTGAGCGGACAAAGTGCTAACTGAGCTGGCCTTCAAGGCTTCAACAAGCTTGGCATTAAATTCTGCCAACTCAGTTCGCAAGCTAGGACAAAGCTTGCACGCACCAAGCAGGAAGGACCTTGCCTTCACTTCCTCCAGCTCCTTCTTCAGGGAGGGACACTCTTTGCAATCACCTACCATGTCTAGCCTACTCTTCAGCTCATCATACACCTCAATCAAAGAGGCATACTTGGTTTGCAAGGTGGCAAAGTTTGTCATATGCATCGTGCACTCCTCAGACTCCTCCACATCAGCCACCTTCACCTCAGACTTAGCAAACTCAAGCTCCTTAAACGCCTCATTCATCTTAGCCTTAAACTCATTGCGCTCTCGGATAGCTCGCTTGAGTTGCTTGTCCTGAGCGAGAACTATGTCGACAAGAGAATCATGCTCACCGGTAAGACGATCGACAAGAGAAGAGGTCGATACCTCGAAAGCATCGTCGTCGTCGTCGTCGGTGTCGGCGTCCTTTGCCTAGCATTTGGCGTCCTCTTCGTCCAAGGCCGTGGTGCAGAGACCCTTGGAGGAATGGCCGAAGAAGCAGAGTCCGTTGAAGCGTTATTCAGTCTTGTGCTCGGACCCATCATCGCTGGAGTCGCCGTCGGAGGTCTTCTCGCCGTCACTATTGGTGGCGAGGAAGGCACGCCGACCGGCGTCGAAAGCCTTCTCCATGTCCTCTCGGCGATAGCTGCCCTTCTTCTTCTTCCCGGCCTTGTTCTCCGGCTTGCTCTTGCGCCTGGAGTTGCGGTTCTTGCCGGGGAAGTTCTTGTCGTTCTTGGGGTAGTTTGCCATGAAGTGGTCTAGGTCACCACATTTGTAGCAGCCCTCGCGTGCGCCACCATGCCGGTGATTCAGGCGGTTGTTGTGAAACCGCGAGAACCGGGTGATGATGAGGGCGAGCTTGTAGTCTCCAACCGCCTCCAACTGTTCCTCCGTGACTGTAAGCAAAGATGACAACGAAAACAGAGGAGGTGAAGGGTCAGCAGAGAAAGTCGATCCACCTGTGCCAGAGACCAAAGCCATGGTATGTGAAGATGGGTTCTTCAGCTTGGCCTAAGTCAGGTGATCGATCTCGGTGGACTTGAGCTTGCTGAACAGCTCGTCCACGGTGAGGGTGTCATAAGATGTAGACTCTATGATGGTCGACACCTTCACCTCCCATACCCTCCGATCCAGGGCGTATAGCAACTTGAGAGCCCTCTCATGATCGTCATAGGGTAGGTTAGCCCGATTGGCACGCATCTTGTTCACAATCGTTTGGAAACGAGCGAACATGGCGTCAATCGTTTCTCCCTCCAACTGAACAAAGTTCTCATACTCGCGCTTGTACGTCTCGAAGAGTCTGGTCTTGACCTGAGCGGTCCCCTCGTGATAGCTCTGAAGCTTCAACCAGATCTCTCGTGCCGTCTCAAGCTCAGAGACACGCTCAAACTCAGGAAGGGAGATGCTGGCCAAAAGAGCGTTACGAGCCTTGGAGTTGGCCTCGTGCTGGTCAATCTGGATCTGACCCACACAAGCCGCAAGGACTACGTACTCAGCATTCTCACATATTTCCCATACAGAAGAGCCGATGCTGTTGAGATAAGCACGCATCCGAAACTTCCAATAGGGATAGTTCGTTCCATCGAACCACGGAGCCTTGCGGTTCCCTCGTTCCATATCGCCCTTAGGATCTGAAACCGATTAAGGTAGAGAAGATCCTTAACCGGCTCCGATACCAATTGAAGGACCGGATTAGCGACCAGAGGGGGGGGGGGTGAATGGGAGCCTCAAATTCAACTCGTGAATAGTATGGCCCTTGTCCCAGAAGGTCACCCCAAAAACAAAGACTCGAAACGACCGGAGAGTTCACAACCTACGAGTAGGTGGATACCCTAGGAGATATCCTAGTGGTACAGCGGAACCTCTGGAGAAACCCCAAAACCAACTGCCAAAGCCAAGGATCAAAACAGCACAAGCAGCCGTTTCGCGGACTGTCCGGGGTAAGGATCCCGGACTGTCTGCTGAACACCGGACTGTCCGCCACTAGAAGTGCGGACTGTCCGCCGGCAAAAGTTCCCAAAACAGGCAGTTCTGCACCAGCCCTGTTCAAGTCCCAGATAGTCCACGGTTTGAACGTCGGACTGTCCGCGGGTCTCATGAACAGTAACACACAAGCGTCCGATGCCAACCCTGTGCTGCGTCCAATGTGACCCCGGACTGTCCGTGGGTCACTGGTGGACTGTCCGCCGGTCACTTGACCGAGAACAGTGTCGCGCTGCGCAGTTCTGACCTTGCCGAGCCCCGAGTCCTGGACAGTCCGCCGCTGGGGGCGCGGACTGTCCGCGGATGAACAAAGAGCACAAAAACGCTCGGGGCAAAAGGAAAATTCAATCGAAGCTTCACCAAATCAAAAAGTACTTTGATCAAACTCCTCCCAGGTGTTCCTCAACGTATTGGGGTGCTAATTGTTGACACTTGCTAACGTCGTTATTAGGACTAGACTATGGACTCTATCCCCGGCAACGGCGCCAGAAATGCTTGTTGGTAGTTCTTAGCTACACCTAGGATAGGGTAACTAAAGTAGCTATCTACTAATGCCAAGCGGGGTTGTCAATCCCGACACTAGTAGGAGCTAGCTAGCGAGAATGCAATCTACCAGGAGGAGATTCTGCAAGCGCACAGAACTATCGTAGTAGCACTTCGCCTGGGAGTACCAGGTGTCGATTTATTTGATCCCAAGGGAAGGCTAGGGTGGTGTATGAGTTGAGTCAAGGAGGGGATGAGAGTCGAAGAGAAGAGAAAAGGGAAAAGGGGAGAAGAGAGGCTAGAAAGAATATATGGGTGGATAGGTAAGGATGAAGTGGATGGCTAAAGTCGGGTGGATGGATAGGTAGATAAAGGGTAACTAAAGGATAACTAAGATATTACTAACTACTAACTACTAGCTACTCCTAGATAACTACAAAGCAAGATAACTACGAAGCGAGATAGTTACGAAGCAAGGCAGGCAAAAGACAATAAAGTAACTAAGTTGAGTATAGTTTTATTCCTATCTTGTCAAGTATCGAGGCGTACTAGCCTTTACCACTTACTTAGGTTGAACGCTAGCACAACGAGCCTTACTGTTAAACTGGGCCAACTACGTGGTGGAATTCAAGGCGCACAGGGCTGTCACCACCTGCTTGCTACCACAGCTATCCGGGGGTCCAGCCATATCTGAAGGTAAGTCTATAACTAAGCACCATGCTTAACTATATTCTAACTATCTCTACCCTAGCTTTGAATAGAGACACCCTTGCGGACGTCAGAGCAAACACTTGACTTAATAATATAAACACTAAACTAACTAAGCAACCTATTGGCAAAGATCAAACACTAAGCTCACTAGAGATTAACTACTATGGCTAAGTGAATTGAACTGTAGGATAGCTAGGCACTCAAGCAATCAGTCAACTATACCACTCAATACTGATAAGTAGAATAAAGTAATACTTGAAATGATGAACTAGAATATAGTAAGTGCTTGAGTAACAAGACCAAACCTGAACTCGAGATGAAGGAAGACTCTTCCCAGCTCCAGAGCCGATCACTCGCACGCCTCTACTCTTGAGCTAACCCTTGAGCAGCGTTACCACGAGGGCGAAGATGCCTTGCTCTACTAGCTACCTACTTGCCTAAGCTCTCTAAGCTTCTAACCTAACTCTCACTTGCTTCTCTTGCTTTGCTTCTCTTGGAAGTGTGGGATATGAGGGATGATGTTTGGGATATCTATGAAGAGGTGCCTCAGGGGGGTATTTATAGCCCAAATGAGTGAGGGGGGTTCTTATAGGGGGCAGCCAGCCAACCTAGGGCTAACCCTAGTGGCGGGCGCCAGCCCTAGGTGGCGGCCGCCACCTCCCTCACCGTTGGATGCACCGCCTTGGCTTCAACGGCATCCAGGTGGTTGTCCGAGGTGGTTTGGAGGTCGGTTGCATGTCCTAGCAACCGACATTCAGCCTTGATCCACGCCACTTTCTCCGGAGCCGTCCGATGCCACTGACCTAGTGACCAAGGGCCAAGATTTGGCCCTGGGGAGGTCACACGGATCGGTGACGTGGCAGGGGTTGCAACTTGGGCCAACCCAAGTGGCGGGCGCCACTTAGAGCTGGCGGGCGCCACCTAGGGGTGGCGGGCGCCACCCCTCTTAGGCCCATTTGGGCCCTGCTGAGTGGGCTTGGCTCCTGGTGGGTCCAAATGTCCAAATTTGGTTCAAATCCTGCATTCAAATAAAATTCTATGGACATGTGGAATTCGGTTAGTTTGAAACCTATTTGACTACATTTCATGCCTTTTTGGTGAACTTTAGGGTCAAATGTTGACGGTAAAACAGGTGTTTAAGGACCGTCAACAAGCTCCCCCAAGCTAACCTGTTGCTCGTCCTTGAGGAACAATGCGGTTTAAGCATTAAGCATGAGATGGATAGCAACTTAAGATGTCTGCAAGTGCATATTGTATAGTGAGAAATAACTTAGCAAATATCATTAATCATAGCAATGTGGGGCTTATAGCTTTTCACTTCAAACATGCAAGAGTGAAATAAAGCAGTAGATAGGAAACTTTTATCTTGCTTTGGTTTGACTATGATTCTGTTTGGAGGTTTTTCAAGGTTTTCAAAAGATAACAACTTGCTTAAGTCCTCCAAGATTCACTCAATCACTCAATGGTGTTTAAATCCTCACTTAGGCCAAAATGTAGCCTCTCCTATTTCTAAAGAATGATATGTGGAGTTATAGGTGGGCTATGCACCATGAGCAAATTGCCTGATGTTTATTGCTAAGCTAGACACTCAGATCATAAGGAGCAGCAAATCATAAAAATTGATCAAGATGTGCATGTGTGGTCGTGTGGAAGTGTATAGAGAGGTATTTCATAATCCTTCTAGGTAATATTTGGGGTCTAAAGCTAATGATAATTCTCTCTCTCTTTTTTTTAATACATAGTGAGTAGACAAAAGATGTGTCCTCACATTTTCTTAGGACATAGTCCTCTTTTGAGCTACTTTGCTCACTTTTTTTTTCTTCAGGACATAGTCCTTTCTTGAGCAACTTTGCTCATTTTCTCTCTCTCTCTTTTAGCTCTAGATTTCCCCAGACATCTATAGGAAAGGATTTTTGAAATGAAAAAGGGGAAGAGGGAGAAATGCTTATTCCCAGTGTAGGAATAAGCATAAGGCTAGCAATGGGATGTTTGGCAGGGTATTGCATATCTCCGGTGTAGAGAATAAGCAATTTATTTGGTGGTTGCAAACTTCCAAAGTGGAAAGTAGGCAAATTATGGTGGGTGTACGTGAATCTTGATTCAAAAGATATGATAAGCTTCTCTACTAAGATCTATGAGGTCTAACAAAGCTCAACACAAACAAAGCTCTTTGTGGTTTTGACTAATGACTAACAAATATTTGGCTGGTGGTGGGATAGGATAAAAATCTAGGAGGAACTTTTTAGCAAGGTTTTCATAATTTTTAAAAGAAATCCTCCAGATTAGGTCCTAATTTCACCTTAGCAAGTTTAAAGAATTACTCCATTTCTTACTAACTTTACTCACTAAGCATGATTTCAGTTTAAGCATGTGCAACCCACAAAAGCTACAACTTAGACAAGACCAGTTATTCAAACCATAATAATAGCATTTGCATGACATATTTCAAATCTTATTCAGGTTTCAACTTGTCTAAGTAGATATTATCAGTTTTATTCATGGAGTGGTTATTTAGGCAAGCATGTGACATTCAAAAGATATAGAATTAAAGAACTGAATGTAAAGTGTAGGCTTGAGACATACCTTATCGGAGCGGGAGTCTCCCCCAAGCTGGCTTCTTGCTTGGTGAAGGGTCTTCTTCTTTCTCGGTCGGAGCTCTTGTTCTCATTTTATTAAAAGGGAAACTATCTAATGTTGTGAAAAGGGAAACTATCCTATTATGATATTTTATTGTTCTAACTAAGTTAACATGTACCTATGCATAAAACTAATGATAACTGATATTTTTTTTAGTTTCATGCATGACATATGTTATTTATTCGAAAAAGGGAAAATTGAAGGGAAAAATTAAAAGTAAAACCATACCTTAGGTCCATGGAGTTTCATCCTTATTGGGTGGATCTTCTTCCTTGGGCACTTCTTCTCTTAGTACTCCATCTGGTTCTTCTTCTTTTGGCACCTCTCCCTTGTTATGTGAATCACACAACTCAGGAGGTGGTTCTCTCTTTCTGCTCCACCCTATTCTTGGGCGCCTCTTCTTGGTACGAACGGGTTCTGCTTCCTGCATGTTAGCGGCATATGCGGGACCACGGGAGAAGGAGAATATTTCCTTCCTCCCTCCTAATGTCATTCAAATTTTACCACTTCCCACATATATGCAAGCATTAACAGTGTTCAAGAAGGGTCTACCGAAGATTAGAGGCACATCTTTCCTATTTCCCATATCTAGTATTATGAAATCAGCAGGAACATAGGAGCCTCTAATAAGAACAGGTAAGTCATTAACTATTCCTTCTACATCGCAAGTGGATTGATCAGCTAGCACAACATAAGCAGATGTGGATGACATGGGTGGAAAGAACGAGTTTTCATAGAAATCTTTAGATAAAATGTTCACACTCGATCCTAAATCACACATGGCATTTTTAAAGACTTCACCAAAGATTGAGCATCTAATTATGGGACTACCAGGATCACCCTTTTTAACAGTCATGGTTTGATCTTCATAATAGTTAAAATATTTTATTTGAACCATGTTTGCAGTTTCCATGTCAGGTTTAGCAGGAATTTTGCTAGTTTCAAAACATGGTATGATAGCAGCATGTTGAGCTAATTGGGTTTCTAACATCTTATTAAAGCTAAGTTGATTTTTCAGAGCAGATGAGAGATCTTCCAATTTAGCATTTATTTTCTCAAGAATTTTATCATTCGCCATTAATCTCTCTTTCAAGAAATCAGTAGTTTTGCCTTGTGAGTAAACTAAATTCTTCAGGAATGAGAGATTATCAGAATTATGAAAATTAGAGCGGGGGAATGAATTGTTACCTTGAGAGTTTGCAGGCTGATTCCATCCTTGATTCTGTTGACGGAAACTGTTATTGTTGTTGATGAAGTTCAAATCCTCATGGGCAGTGGTTCTCAGAATGTCCGGTTTCTCCACATACTTCACAAGTCATGTAGGATTCCAGAGATTGGACACTCTCTTGTTGGTTTATCTTCTCACAGCTGTCCAGCTTCTTTGCCAACAGGTCCATCTTGGCCACGATCATGTCGGTTTCTTTAAGGGAATGCATACCTCACTTACGGGGTTGTAGTCTTTCGTCATTCCATCCTTGGTTTGCCACCATCTTCTCTATGAGAGCCTTAGCATCTGCAACATTCAGAGAAAAGAATGCACCGCCGGCGGCGGCATCCAAATGGCTTCTAGAGAGTGGGGTTAGGCCATGGTAGAAATTCTGGATCAATAGCCAGTCCTCCATACCATGGTGTAGACAAGCAGCGACATACTCTTGCAACCTCTCCCAAGCCTCGGGGATAGATTCCTCGGCTTGTTGCGTAAAGCTAGAGATTTTGTTGCGAAGAGCATTCGTCTTGCCCATAGGAAAGAATTTAGCGAGAAAAGCATTGGAACACTTGTCCCATGTGTCTACAGCGTTGCGATCGGTATAGAACCATTGCTTCGCTTTTCCTAGCAAAGAGAAAGGAAAGAGACGAAGACGGATGGCTTCTTGGGTTATCCCCTTAATGGTGAAGGTGCCGCAAATCTCCAAAAATTGTTGAAGAGTTGGAGGTGAGCATTGGCATCCTCATGAGCTTTGCCACAGAACGGGCTTGCTTGGACCATCGTGATCAGAGCCGGTTTCAACTCAAAATTGAGGTTGGCATCGATCACGTCTGGTCCTATCGCTACATTAGCGGCAGAAGGAGCAGAAAATTCACGAATGGTCTTGTTGGCCATCGTGAAGATAGAACGAGATAAGAAAGAAAGAAGTTGAAGAAGATGAAGGAAAAAGATAAGAAGGACTAAGGAAAGAAAGAATGAGGTAAGATGGGATTCGCTAAGCGGGAGCTTGAGCGAAGATAAATTCGACACGGACTCGACCGATACACCGATTGCCTTCCCTGGCAACGGCGTCAGAAATGCTTGTTGACACTTGCTAACGTCGTTACTAGGAGTAGACTATGAAATCTATCCCCGGTAACGGCGCCAGAAATGCTTGTGGGTAGTTCTTAGCTACACCTAGGATAGGGTAACTAAAGTAGCTATCTACTAATGCCAAGCGGGGTTGTCAGTCCCGACACTAGTAGGAGCTAGCTAGTGAGAATGCAATCTACCAGGAGGAGATTTTGCAAGCGCACAAAACTATCGTAGTAGCACTTCGCCTGGGAGTACCAGGTGTCGATTTATTTGATCCCAAGGGAAGGCTAGGGTGGTGTATGAGTCGAATCAAGGAGGGGATGAGAGTCGAAGAATAAGAAAAAGGAAAAGGGGAAAAGAGGAGATGAAAGGCTAGAAAGAATATATGGGTGGATAGGTAAGGATGATATGGATGGCTAAGGTAAGGTGGATGGATAGGTAGATAAAGGGTAACTAACGGTAACTAAAGATAATTAACTACTAACTAATAACTAATCCTAGATAACTACCAAACAAGATAACTGCGAAGCAAGATAGTTACGAAGCAAGGCAGGCAAAAGACAATAAAGCAACTAAGTTGAGTATAGTTTTATTCCTATCTTGTCAAGTATCGAGGCGTACTAGCCTTTACCACTTACTTAGGTTGAACGCTAGCACAACGAGCCTTACTGTTAAACTGGGCCAACTACGTGGTGGAATTCAAGGCGCACAGGGCTGTCACCACCTGCTTGCTACCACAGCTATCCGAGGGTCCAACCGTATCTGAAGGTAAGTCTATAACTAAGCACCACGCTTAAGTATATTCTAACTATCTCTACCCTAGCTTTGAATAGAGACACCCTGCGGACGTCAGAGCAAACACTTGACTTAATAAGATAAACACTAAACTAACTAAGCAACCTATTGTCAAAGATCAATCACTAAGCACACTAGAGATTAACTACTATGGCTAAGTGAATTGAACTGTAGGATAGCTAGGCACTCAAGCAATCAATCAAGTATACCACTCAATACTGATAAGTAGAATAAAGTAATACTTGAAATGATGAACAAGAATATAGTAAAGTGCTTGAGATACAAGAGCAAAACCTGAACTAGAGATGAAGGAAGACTCTTCCCAGCTCTAGAACCGATCACTCGCACGCCTCTACTCTTGAGCTAAGCCTTGAGCAGCGCTACCGCGAGGGCAAAGATGCCTTGCTCTACTAGCTACCTACTTGCCTAAGCTCTATGAGCTCTCACTTGCTTGCTTCTACTTGCTTTTCTTCTCTTGTGTTGTGGTGGTACTTGGTGTGGGATGGTACGAATGAAGTAGTGTCACCAGGGGGGGTATTTATAGCCCAAATGAGTGAGGCGGGGTACTTATAGGGGGCAGCCAGCCGACCTAGGGCTAACCCTAGTGGCGGGCGCTAGCCCTAGGTGGCGGCCGCCACCTCCCTCACCGTTGGATGCACCGCCTTGGCTTCAACGGCATCTAGGTGGTTATCCAAGGCGGTTTGGAGGTCGGTTGCATGTCCTAGCAACCGCCATTCAGCCTTGATCCACGCCACTTCATCTTGAGTCGTCCGATGCCACTGACCTAGTGACCAAGGGCCAAGATTTGGCCTTGGGGAGGTCACACGGATCGGTGACGTGGCAGGGAGTGGCACTTGGGCCAACCCAAGTGGCGGGCGCCACTTAGAGGTGGCGGGCGCAACCTAGGGGTGGCGGGCGCCACCCCCCTTAGGCCATTTGGGCCCTGCTGAGTGGGCTTGGCCTCTGGTGGGTCCATATGTCCAAATTTGGTTCAAATCCTGCATTCAAATAAAATTCTATGGACATGTGGAATTTGGTTAGTTTGAAACCTATTTGACTACATTTCATGCCTTTTTGGTGGACTTTAGTGTCAAATGTTGATGGTAAAATAGGTGTTTAAGGACCGTCAACAGAGAGGAAACGCACTAAAACGTAACAGTTAGCAGGATCCCGGACTGTCCGACCCTAAGGTCCCGGACTGTCCGCCCCAACTGCGGACTGTCTGCGAGGGGATGGCGGACTGTCCGCCGGTCAAAAGTGCGAAAACGCACTGCTGCTGAAGTTCCCTGGACCCTTCCCGGATTGTCCGCGTCTTTACACTGCGGACTGTCCGCCGGTGTAAAAACAGCAACCCGTCCGAAGAACACAGCCACTGATCCGGCTGATCCCCAACGTGCGGACTGTCCGCGGTGGCACTAGCGGACTGTCCGCGAGTGCCCAGAAAGGGCGATTACGGTCGCCCTCAACTCAAATCTTCTCCAAATCGATCCAAGCCAAAATCCCTTGATCTCAAACTTGGAGAGGATGATCACGAGGTAGTTAGGAGACTATCCCCAAGAAATCATCCGCTCAAATCGATTCAATCAACGGGAAATCGAAGGGGAAGGTGTATGAACCGAAAAAGCACCACGAAAATGAAATCAACCCGATCTACTTGTTCGTGAGGACTTAGATGAATTCCTTCGGTGGAAATGATCTCCTCACTATAAAGAACAAGTTGATTCAAGTGGAATTCGAAAAGATGCAGTAGGGAGGGAGATCGAGTGACGGGAAAATCGCGGAGAAACGAAGAACGCGAAGAACACAAACCAAAACGCGAATCAACACATCGATCTGCAACCGTGTGGCTACCACACACTATAACAGTGAGATTACGGTCTCACTTCCTCAAAATCTCTAGTACACAGAGGTATGGTTCTCTGCGGATCTCAGTTGCTACAACAGGGGATTGGGAGAGCAGGAAAACCTAAAAGGCAAAGAGCAAATGACTGAGATTTGATGGGAGGTTGGTGTCTCCCTCTACTTATCCTAATTCTATTTCCCACTCTACCCCTAACTAATTACAGAGCGAACCAGCTAAACCCTGGGGTTATTCTAGACCAACTCGAAGATAGTTGAGATCCGACGGCCATGCCCGCATAACTGGTAGCGTTGCCTCGACGCAACCTCACCGATTGCCGCCACGTGCCGCCACCGCTCTGCTCGTCCTTTTCCCGGACTTTGCCCCCGGTTTTGAGGCCCAAACCGGGAAACCAGCCTTCACGACCAACCCCCGGTTTTGAGGCCCAAACCGGGAAACCAGCCGTCCATCGCCTGAGTTTTGTGGCCCAAACTCAGAAGCCCGCAGCGCCCAGGTTTTGAGGCCCAAACCCGGAAACCGTCCTCAGCCCGAGTTTTGTGGCCCAAACTCGGAAACCATCAGCGCCCAGGTTTTGAGGCCCAAACCTGAAAACCATCCACTCGGTGGTTTTTCTGTGGTTCAACCACCAAACCGAGCCGTAGAGGGGATGCACCGCCCGTGCACCCCGTCCACCGACACGTGTCCCTAGGTCCTCGTCCCAAGCAACACCGTGCCCGCAAGTCTTCCCTCGTCGCTGTCCCAGGCTGTCAGCCACCATAGCTGATCCTCGGGCCACCGGTCCCTCAGTCCAAGCATCACGTCCGCCCTTCGCCACTCTCGGTCCATCGACACGGCACGTCTCTACTTGACCTTCACCTTGCCTTTGATCACTGTATCCGTGCTCGACACCTGCACAACACAAGCCAAAGAACATGCGCAATATCCCAGTTGACAATCACTCATCACTCATAGACTCGGCATACACCCATGTATCCGCACTGTCACACCCCAATTTTAAGAACAAAATTAGAGCACAATATATGTATGCCAGGATCAATTTTCATACATATATCGACATCATAGTAAATAGCAAAATGATGCTTTATTAATATATCGAATATTATTGCATAAATGACCCTCGGGTATGAAAGAAAAGTACAGACTCTCATGAATCTAACTCTAATGAAGACTCTGTAGAAGACGCGAAAAGTTGTACTCCATCTCCACAGGAAGGTCGACCGGGGGTAGCGCCATCCTAGTACAGGTCATCAGGGTCGTAGCCACCGTCCTCTAGGTACTCCGGCTCCTCGTAGGCGTAGTCTCAAGCGTCTGGGTGGGGTAGCACGGGGGACAAAGAGGAAGGGTGAGTACATCAAAATGTACTTCACAAGTGTAGGAAATATATGCTTATGGGGCTTATAACAAGGTAGGCTGACACATTTTTACTCATGCGCCTAAAGCGACACATCCTATTAATCCTATGCACCTATTTACTAGGTTATAGACACAAACTTTGTAGAAAAGTAACCACACTCGGAGTCGCACCGAGCAAGACCACACTCGGAGTCCCACCGAGCAACCAACACTTGGAGTCACACCAAGCAACCGCACTTGGAGTCGCACCAAGTACCCACACCTGAAGTCCATCCGGCAACTGCACCTGAAGTCCATCAGATGACCCGAACCAGTAACCAGTAACCAACTAATCTCGAAGAAGTCCAAGCCGCTCGTGACCGTGAGCACGGTTGATATATCAGTTTTACACTCTGCAGAGGTTGCACATCGTTACCCATGAGTCATGCATTACCCGTCATGCTAAACACTGCCAAGGTGCATAGCGGGTTGCACGGCAAGGCCTTTATAAAGCTCCTCCAAGCCTGTGTTACACGTACTCTAAGGTTTCTCCTCTGTCCATAAGTCAACGACCCCAAGGGACTCCTCTTGAGCCACTATACAACCCCCCGTGTAGCATAAATTGGAGGAAACTAATTAATTAGCCAGGTCCAGCCCATCCAAATCTCATGGATGCGCTGTTAAGCCGGGTTATAGGCTTCGAGAACTGGGCCCTAGGGATCCAGGCAGGATATGTCTAGCACGAGCCCAGAACCAAAAACCAAAACCAGCTGCCGAATCCCATGGCACAAAACCACCAATACGGGTCCATCCTGCCGGATTTTCCTAATAACCATGTTACTACAAAAATTACCATGTCCACATTATTTCATAGTTCATTAATCAAGATTATTAACATTTAACTCCCATCCCAACCATGACTGTAGGGCTAAGCAAGACACCTACCCGAACATCCCAAAATAAGCGACAAGGATAATATATACAAATTCTAGTAAACCATAACATGGGATTCAAATTTAGACACAACATGCATCTACAAGATCTATCTACTCTAATTCCAAAAGTAAAATAAAGTATAGGCATAAGATGTTCAAGAACACTTGCCTGTGGGCTGGGTCGAATCTGTAGGATCGCAGGAATAGACGGGAGCGTCGTCAAACTCCGCACTCTCTAGCCCAATCAACATACATGGCACAATACAACAAAATAAATAACCGTACGACAAAGAGTAACGAAACAGTAAACAAATAGATCTACTGCGTAGAGAACGAAATTATGGAACTAACGCAAGTTGAACGAGTCGAAACGGAGTTAAAACGCAAAAGCTATAAATGTTTGAAGTTGGATGGCCGAACTGCAAATAAGGTGAAGTCGATTTTGTATTATAAAATAAATAAAAGCTGAAAAGAACAGGCGACAGGACCGGGCCTCAATTCGATGAAACCCCAGGGGCTAGATCTGAAGAAACCCGTGACTCATGGCACAGTGCAGATAGGACGGCGGGTTTATTCCCCGAAAAAGAGAGGGCCTTTATGCAAATCGGCAGGAGCCACTGCGCAGGCGCCAGCGTGGCACTGACTGGGCGCCAAGTGGACGTGCGTGATTGGATCCATGCGCCAGCTAGACGAAAACGTGCACAGCAACCCTTTTTGGACCGCGCGTCGTTTACTCCATTCTATAGGGGCTAAGTTGTAAGATTATCAAGACACAGCGCACAGTGCCAGGTAGAGCGCGGGTTAATTCTCCGGAACCTCGAGGGCTCTTTAGCAAAACTACCGCGGTGCTGAGCGGAGGCGTGCGTGGTGCTGACGTGGTGGCCGCGTGTCGCCGTGCGGTTGGCCCAGTGTTTCACTGTGCGGTGGACGCTGGCCTTCCCGAGCGGTGGACCGCGCGCACGGGCCGGTGCATACCGGTTCGCGATAAGGATCTAATCTACGTCGTTGTTTTCAGATCGGGTGGCTACGGTTAACCGAGGCGAGTCAGCGGCGGCCGGTGGGGTTTGTGCGCGGCGGAGGGGGTGCGAAGGGCGGCGGCGCCATGGCCGGAGTGCCCGACGCGCTTGGGGGGGGGGTTCTACAACACGGTAAAGACCACGGGACAAGGTGGGATCGAGAGCGGATCTTACAGCGGTCTCAGTGGAGGTGCTCTTGGCGCCGGTGGAGGTCCAGGGACGGCGGTCGACGAGGATGTCGCGGCGGCGGCGCTCTGGAGCTCCGGCGCGCGGTCGGGGACGGTGCGGTCCGGCTCCGTGTCGTCCCGGGGTGGGTCTCCTAGATGCGGTGCACCTTGTCCAACTTGATGGAGGGCCCAAGGCGGGCGGTGGCAGGCTCTGCGGTGTGGTGGCAAGATGACGCTGGCTCGGCAATGGTGGCGGCGCTCTGTGGTGGAGGAAACGAGGGCCTAGGGTCAGGGAGATAGGTTGGGGCGGGGCAGACTACGTGTCACTACTTGTAGGCAGAGGGGAGAGGGGTGGCGGCGCCCTATGCTGTTGGGGATTCGCCCCAGGAAGGTCGGGGGGGGGGGGTTGGGAGCGACCGGTGGAGCTAAGGTTGGGGGAAGGAGAAAGCGCCGACAGGATAGCCCCACAAGTCAGTGACTGGGCGCGGGGTCGAGGTGTCAGTGAGAGGCTTGGGGGAGAAGGGCGAGGCGCGTGGGCTTCCGATAAGCTGGGCCGGCGTGCACGCGATGGAGAGGTGAGGAGAGGAAAGGAGTGGGCGTGGGCCGCGGGAGGAGAAGGCGAGCAGGCTGGCTGGCTGGGCCTGGCGGAGGGAACGGCGAACAGGCCAGCGGCTCAGGCCAGCTGTGGGGTTGGGCCGAGACCAAGAAGAGGAGAGGATGAGCCATTTGTCTATTTCCTTTTCTTTTCAAGGTTTTGCAAACTCTTTCAAATTCATTTCCAAATGCATTTCAAAATCAGTTTGAAATCAAATCAAGTTGCAAAACTTTTCGAAATATTTTCCCTAGGTTTTGAAATAAAGTTTAAGTTTGAATTTGGAAAACTTTTGTAAATATTTTATTTCTTTTCTAAATAGAATAAAACTGATTCGCCCTATTCGGGTTTAATAAATTTATTTCCCACTCAATAAAAATGCAATGGCATCAATGCAACATGACATAATTAAATAGATTTTATTTTCCTCCTCTAATAAACAAGCCAACATATTTAATTTCTAATTTATTTAATTCAATCGGGAAAAATTTAAATCAGGGTGTTACACATACTCACCTGGATGAATTCATATGGTCGATGCTTTGCTATCACCCTTAGTGTAATAATATAGTCGATGAATGCTTGCAACCATCGTGCTATTAGAAAAGCCTCATAGAATTCACTTTGATGGCTTTAAGGCTTGGGGGGCATGATATATGTGTTTCTACTTCATGGGTGTAACAATATGGTTAATCGGCTTGCAAAAAGGGCCAAGATGTTGACATGATCGTTATTTCTCACAGTGGTGCTATGTGAGACATCGAGCTGATTAAGACTACATTTGCACCAAGATTCAAGCCGAATGTGAACTTTTCTTATTCGGCTTGGCCATATTATGCTCCATGAAGTATGACATGTGGAAGCATGTGGTGATTCATTACTAGTGGTACAACAAGTCACTCATATGTTTTGGTGTTTTAAAAGATCACATGATGCATATCTAGATGAGTGCCTTGCCATCATTAATTACAAGGCATGATATTTTTTAAGGCCAACATGTTAGTGCGATAAGCATCTAGCTATGGCGTTAGTAGACGCAATTTTCACATAAAGTAAAAGCTGATGCATCAAATTTTACCAACAGATTATAAAGAATCAACTCAATCGGCTTGTACGGCCGACCAGGTTGAATCTAAACCAACTCAATCGGCTTATCCGGCCGACCAGGTTGAATCTAAACCAACTCAATCGGCTTTTCGGCGTCAACGACGCCTACTTGATCAATATGTCGGGTCGGTGTCAGTGGAACACAAGAATCAGACGTCGTGGTACACCCCCAACTAAAAGAGACTAAAATATGAATATGAAATATGAATATGAGAGAAACTTAACGCAACATTTGTTTATTATTCTTCATTTCCATATACTCCCTCCGTCCCATTCTCATTGAGAGTGTCGTTCGGGAAGCGTGTTTGTGAGGAGGACATGGTTTTCTAACGACACTTCCAGTCGGACGGAGGGAGTATATGTGATGACGGCACTCGATCTTCAGCAGTTACTGTAGGATGGATGTCTGTGCCGGGTGGAAATGCTGCACATATAGCTACCGCAGCATTGCAGCAACATCCACTCGATCAGCTTAGCAGCAGCACGCAGCATCATATATATCCATCTCATTACGCACACGACTAGGACTAGGAGTAAACCTAGCTTGGATCGTAGACGACGAAGCGCGCTTGATCGAGCAGCTAGCTAAGATAATTAGCTAGTCCTGCTTGACGCCGGAGTTGTCGTCCTTGGCCTCCTTGGCAGGGATCTCGTGCACCACCTTCACGAGCTTGAGCACGGCCTCCTCGTCGGGCTGCCCCGCCGACGACCGCACCTCCACCGTCTGCACCGTCTTCGTCACCGTCTCCTCCTGCGCCGGCGGCTTCTGATTATCCGCGGCGTCCTTCTTCCATATATGCATATACGTACTGACCAATCAAAGATCGAAAACAGGTCATTCCCAATCAAACGATAAGCTTGATGTCCATTACTACAAATTACAAGAGCTGCGTACAGCAGCGTACGTACCTGCTGGGAGGCGGCGTTGGTCGACATGCTGCGCGCGGCCAGTCGAACAGCAGCTGCAGCCGGCCGGCAGGGAGGAAGCCGGGAGGCAAGCTATAGGCAACACAGGCAGATCGACTCTTTTGTGTGTAGCGGCGCTTTTAGCTAGACCACTGGTTGCGTCCGGCACAGGCGCACACAGCTTTGCCTAGCTTTTGTCGCGGTGGCCGAAGATACGAGAAGATGGCGAGGTGGCGCTTGGCTGCCGGACAAGTGACGGCCGCCGAGCGGACCACGCGCCGCGCACGGCCCTACTGCCAAACACCTGTCCGCTCCGACTCTAGAGCCATATTTTTATCTTCACCAGCGGCTATGTGGCACTCTTTTTATGCAGTGAGAAGATTCCATTAAATTAAAAAGCTCAATTACTACATTAAAAGATAGACACCTGTCCACACATATCTATTTTTTAGTAAAATACATCGTGAGTCTTTTTTTTTTGCATTTTTATCTATTTAAAAGTGATTATCTAAATCCTTTAGCTTTTCAAATGATCAATTCTAAGTTCAATGTAGGTTAAATCACGGACCTGAATTTACACTTTAAATTAAACAACTTGAAAAGTTAAAGAATCCAGCTAGATGATAAATTTGAAAAGTTTAAAGAACATTAGTTTATTTCACGTTTTATTTTATGTTATATGAATTAATCTCTATTGAGCAGTTACTAGCATTCTCTGTCTCGCTGCACAATAATTGGCTCTTGGCAAGTACTGCCCACTAGGAAAAAAAATAGTAGGACGGTACCAGAGCTAGTATAATGCTCGTGCGAATGCTGTAAATCAAATAACCAAAAACACATATTATATAAGTCATTAAGCATCACAGAAATAATATTTCTGATTCACGTAAATTAAATGAGATAGGTGAATGCTCGTGTTTGCCACGGAAAAATTATTTAATCAACACTATGAGAATCACAACTGGTGTTCCCGTAGCTATATATTTTATCTTGTACACCAGCGGCTACGTGGCACCTTTTTTTATGTAGGGAAAAAGATTATATTAAATTAAAAGCTCAATTATATTTTTATTTTATTTTTGAGTAAAATATAGCGTGAGTGTTAAAACTTTTTTCGCAATTTATCTAGGTTCATGATCTTTAAAATTGATTATCTAAATCCTTTAACTTTTCAAATGATCAATTTCAGTTAGATGATCAATCTGAAAAGTTTAAAGAACATTAGTACATTTCACATTTTATTTTTTATTAAATAATCTCTATTGAGCAGTTACTAGCATTCTCTGTCTCGCTATACAGTACTCCCTCTATATAGAAAATAGATGACGTTTTGGACATCGACATGGTCTCCAAAGTATAATTTTAACTCACTTTATATAAAAAATATTTAACAAAAAAGTGATATATGTATATTTTTATGAAAGTATTTTTCAAGATAAATCCATTCATATGGTTTTTATATTTTCAAACTCAATAATTTAAAATTTATTCATAATTTATATTCTCAATGTTTGACCGAAACTTTGTCCAAAACGTCATCTATTTCCTATATGGAGAGAGTAATTGGCTTTTAGCACTTGTTGTCCACTAGGAAAAAAATAGTGGGACGGTCTCTATACGACACTGATATAGAATTTATTTATAGAGACATTTTTTAATTAGAGGTGGCACAATCTACGTTCATCTCTAGAAATAGGTCCTAAAACATGTTATTTTTAAAAATACATTTGTAGGGATGGTTAGTATTTTCAGCCGTCTCTATAAATATCTTTAGAGTCTTGTTTGGTAGAATAGTATTTGTATTGAGTACATGTAATTGGTTTATACTTTATAGGTGTAATTTCTAGAGCACAAAAATGTGCGATTGTATATACTCTTCCTTGGAATTAGCTGTTTCGGTAAAATGAAAAGAAGCACTAATTGCTTTGGTCACATCCCAAATAGCTTAATTCTGTGACCTTGTCTTCCATTGACATCCCAAATAACTGAAGTCTACAGTAGTGACTAGAGTGGACAACGTCCCAGTAAGCACAATCAACAAGACATGGAGTATACAAAAAAAAAAAAAAATTGAAAACAGAACTTGTTCAAGCTCGAAGTTAGACAAAATTCATGTCCAATTTTGCAAGGAGCCAAAAGAAGTTCACATCCCCTTTTTGGCAGTTTCTTATAATAGAGGATCCAACAAAGTTCACATGCTCAGATTGTTCTTCTAAGTTCAAATACAAAGACATAAATAACATTTAAAAACAGTTGACTGATGATTGAAGGAACTGCTATAGCACCAAATAATATTGTGCCACTTCATACTCCACAAATAAATGTTTCGATTTTTTATGTGAAAGCAGAGGACACTAGTAGAATACTTCTCGTAGCTGGCGCCCCCTATTCATAGCACAAGTGGTTGTAGTTATCACACGCCTGTGATATAAAAGGGGACAGTGAACAGTTAACAACCGCCAGTGGAAATGCATTTACATTGACAGTTGGCCTAAGCTAACCGCCTGTGTAAATGGACCATTTATACAGGCGGTTGGCTAAGCCAACCGCAAGTGGAAATACATTTCCACTAACGGTTGTCTTAGCCAAACAGCCTGTGTAAATACCACCATTTCCACTGGCGGTTAAGCCAACCGCCTGTGTTATCTCTGGTATAAATACCCTCTCTTCCTCCCTGAGCAGCACTGTTTCTCGCCCCCACCTTCCATTGGAGGCGATTTTGGAGGTCCAAATTAATTTTACAAAATACAAGGGGAGAGGTTTTGATCTTCATTTCTTGGAAGGAGATTACAAGAAAGGTTAGTTTGTGTCCCTCTTACCTCAATTTGCTCATTCTTGATCAATTTGATGATTCACTTTTTAGATCTAGGGTTTCACCCCATGAGTGAGAGAGAAGAATACCTAGGTTAATGAGTGAGCTTGCTTAAGATGGTTAAATAATATCTCTCATCTGTACTGATTCGTGTTTACTTTTAAATTTAGTTTATGCATGATATCTTTCCTTGTTTCCATGTATAATGGTGTGTTCTTGAGTATTTATGTAGAGAGGGAAATGTATGTTTTTTAATAATATTTAGGTTTTTTATTATGTTGTTTATTTCTCAATTATTTTTTCACTATGTATTTATGTTTTATGAATATTGTGTTTTTTATTTAATAATGATACTTACGTATTTTAAATTATGACACTTAGGTTTTTTACTTTAAACCCCACATAAACTCTAAACACTAGCTAATAATAATTCCTAGCTAACCGTCTGTGTTATCTCTGGTATAAATACCTCCTCTTTCTCCCCGAGCAGCACTATTTCTTGCCGCCACCTTTCATTGGAGGCAATTTTGGAGGTCCAGATTTTACAAAATACAAGGGGAGAGGTTTTGATCTTCATTTTTTGGAAGGAGATTAACAAGAAAGGTTAGTTTGTGTCCCTCTTGCCTCAATTTGCTCATTCTTGCTCAATTTGATGATTTACTTTTTAGATCTAGGGTTTGACATAGCAAATATAATCTCTAGATATTGTTACTTTTTTACATTGATTTCAATCAATTAATTGTATTTTTTTATAGGTAATGATGGAGAGGTCATTCTGGATGTATAAGTTATCAAGACTAGATCCATTATACATACCCGAGGTCCATAGGTTTATTGATGCCGCTAAGAACCATGCTTGGAGAACAAAGAAGACGCACATACATTGTCCATGCATGGACTGTAGAAATGTTCTTGTATTTGATAACACTCAGCAAGTCCTTTCTCATCTGGTCCGCCGAGGATTTATGAATGATTACTTGATTTGGACAAAGCATAGAGAGGGTAGCTCTGTGCCTTATACAACTGGAAACCCTGCGAACATCGACGTCGATGGTGAAGATATGGTTGATGGTGGGTTTCAGTTTGTACAGGAGACACAACAACTTGACGCCGAACTTGTTGTGCCAAATGTTGGAGATCATGGTTTTGCAGGAGGAAATGAAGATGTCAGAACTAATGTGCTGCCAAATAATATGGCTGCTGAAGATGCAGAATTTCTAGAGGCAATGTTGCGTCGTCATGTGGAAGATCCATCAATGTTCTTCAGGAAAGGTATGGAGACCTTGATGAAGGCAGCAGAAGAGCTTTTGTATGATGAGTCTAAGGGTTGCACCAAAGAATTCATGACGTTGCGGTCTCCTCCGCCACAGTCAGCACCATCTCCGCCACAGTCATCGCCTTTGCCACAGACACCACCATTGAATTCCCCACCTTCCCCACAACCCGAAGATCCTCTGCCACAAAGCAAGGAGCCACAACCGCCGCCAAAAAAGAAATTTCTGGTACCCAAGTTGGTTTCCGCCTACGAGCCAAAGAAGAAAACAGCTGGGACAGCCAAATTTTTAAAAGGAATTGGACAGAAACGCACTTCAGAAGTCGTTGATTTGTCTGAGCTTCAGAAGTCAGCGAAGCCGATGCCTAAGGTAATTCCTTGCACAATCAAGGTCCCAACTGCAGAAGATTACAAGTCTATCCCTAAAAAATTTGTGTTGGGAAGGCCTCTACTCAAGCGGCAGACACTCTTAAAGATTCCAAGCAATATAAAAAGGTTGCATGACTGGTATATGAGAGCCGCTTCTGTTGGCATCGACACCTTCAACGTGTGTATCCCCAAAAGGCATTTCTAAGTGAAAATAATATGTGCATCATTAACTTTGAAGACATTTGGTTGATAATGAACCTCGAGAGACTGGACGTACAGATCGTAACGATATTTGCACTGTAAGTGTTACATAGTTTAAAATGCATTATAGTTGCATCAATGTTCAATATCTGACTTGCACATGTGCCTTGCAGAATGGGCTATATGATCAGCATGAGTTGTATTATGGGCAAGATTTCAATTATTGTGCCAATAAAAGGATTGGCTATCTGAACCCATTTGATATATGCGAAGAACGACACACTTTCAGAATCGGAGATGATAACATAGAGTTATTGGGCTTAGGAGGTGAGGAACGGGACAAGAAAATCGCAAAGTTGAAGTTGGCGTACGAATCCCAGTACGCCTTCTATATTGGAATGTCATTGCTCAAGTATCAACATAGGGAATCGGTAGTGGCCCCGTACCACTTTGGGTAAGTGTGAGTTTCCATATTTGCATCATGAATTTGATTCGAATACACAAATGCATCATGAATTTGATTCGTGCAGGGACCACTGGATCTGCCTTTTCATTTATCCTAGGGACGGAAGGGTGCTGGTACTAGACTCCGCAAATTACCCGCCATCAAGCTATGCAAAATTCATTGAAATGTTTGTGCTATAAGTCGAGATATGCATTCTTACTTTTGTATTATGGGAGTTTGTGTATAATTAATATAGTAATTCTATTCGAGATCATAGGGCATATAGGTTTTATTTGATAAAAGGTGGAAAGTGCGAGTCCAACATTGAAGGGCAGCCATTGCAAGTTTTTTTATGACTGGTCGGTAAGTTGGTGAAAATTTACTCTTTTGAATACAAAGCATATATGTACAGAGGACCATGGTTGCATGTATAAATATCCACTTTCCCATTATATAGTGCCACAAGCAACCACCTGGATCTGTTCTCTGTGGATACTACGTGTGCGAGCACATGAGAGAGACGGGTCGATACGTCAGCAACTCTTCCAAGGTAATACAAGTAATAGTCATGTATGTAGTTCTGATATTAATAATAGTGCAAATTATAAATATATGGTATTGACAAACTTTCTTTGCAGGAATATAAGGAAGACAATGCAAAGCGCATCACCGAACGTACTTTATACAACATAGTTGAGGACCTGAGCCTTTTTCTACTGAAGCACGTCATTTCAACGGAAGGGAGGTATCATGATCATGAGAGTGAATTATCGAAGCCAGAGTACTGAGTGCTAACAGAGATTTCTAGGCTAAAACTAACTCAGAATGGTTATTAGACCACCTGTGCAAACTTGGATGTATGTAATAATGTGTGATATGCTTGCAACTCTATGTTTGTGAGCATGAAACTTTGATGTATATAAATGTATGTATGAAATATTTAAATTGCATGTTGCTATATTAATGTATATGTATATATTTAATTTAACAATATAATTGCATGTTCCTATATTAATGTATATATTTAATTTAATAATATAATAGTTATAATTAACAATATATATATATATAAAACTGGTCTACAACAGCACATGCTGTTAATTGTGAACCGCCTGTGGAAATCGATTTCCACAGGCGGTTCTCTTAAGCAACCGCCAGTGTAAATGGCGGTTCACAATTAACCGCCTGTGTTGTTGTTCCATTTTCACTAGCCCCCAGCGCAGGCGGTGCTGGAAAACGCCTGTGAAAATGGGTTTTCAACCGCTTGTATAATATGTCTCTGTACTAGTGGGAATTGCAGGGGAAAAATAGTAGATTGATTATGAGGCTGTTGACGGTCCTTAATATCAACATTATACCATTAACTAGTGCATAAAATGACATCAAAAGAGTTATGAATGCATAGTTGTAGGGTTTTATCCTAACAAGTTCCACGAGTTGTGTTGTTCTCACTTGTTTTACAGAATTATCAATATTCCATGTATAAAAGTATCTCAAGTAATGAAACAGAACACACCATTGCAAAAGAGCTCATCGAGACGAACAAAACAAATATAGAGTTTTCTACATTTGGAGTCCCGATGAGAGAGTCCTATATGCATACGACTTGGAAGATTCTAGAACAACCTGGAACCATCACCAAACAACTTGACCGAGGGTTTAAACTAACAAATTCCACAGTTTTGGTAAATTGTGATTTTTCCAGGGAGTCCTATAGGAGCTGAAAAGAGGAGAATCATATCTCCACATGATTACTTGCGCAAACAGATCAACACAAGGACTCTAGAAGGACGTGGAGATCACCAGAAGACTCCAAAAGAAAGCAGGCGCCTGGCCACTGCCAGGTGGGGCCGGCCGGCCCTACCTGCAGGTCGGCCAGCCTGGGCCCACATGGAAGTGGCCTCTCCTTTGTGTGGCGTGTTCCAACCAAACTCTACTTCGCATCTCGACCATTGTTTGAAGTCGGTTTGATCCAAGGATTGCGGTTCATCCCTTTGGGCTTTAAAACCAAACCCAGGCCCCCCAGGAGGCAGATCTCTCCTTCAGAAGGCAAAGCAGGATTAGAAATTAGGGTTTCCAGAGATTAGAGAGAATTAGAGCTCTACTTCAAGTCTAGGGTTAGGGTTTAGCTAGATACAAGTAGAGTTGAACACAGCTCAGGATTCCGGATGACCATTAGGAGATTTGGTAATTCTACCTTTGTATCTCATTATCGACTTTATTCTTCAATATATCATTATGTTTCTATTTATTTCGTTATTAGCTTATTCTAGTTCTATGTTTGATATAGTCATGATTGATAATAAGTTTATTCATAAGTTCGTAAAGCGCTTAGTTCAATTCCGGATTGGATTAGGTGGTCGACGTAATGTAGGCATGTACCTAGATTAGGTTTACCTACAAATGTACGCTATATGCTGGGTCAACAAGTGGTAGCTCATAAAGGTGACTCTTATAGCTTCGTTGGATCCTTTGTAGTCCCCTCCCCGTATATAGGCCGAGTAGAACCTAGTTACAAGGAAAGGATTGCTCTGTTCTGAATTTCCTTCATAATGTTCCTTATGAGTAGATGGAAGATTAATTATGTTGTATATGATAATGTATATTAGGGTTTACTTAGACTTGATAGATGTAATATAACTTAGGGATCTAATCTCTTAACATGCCGCTTTATCTTGTATCCTACTTGATCATACGAGTCTCTCTCTCTAATTATGGAATACCCGATATTACCTTATTTACCCTTATTTATCATTTTAGCCTTATCCCCTATAAAAGTAGAAGTGGTGATTAGATTTATATCTAGAGTATGTATTTGCAATTCTTTATAGTCATATCGTTTTCACTTTAATCCTATCAAGCACACGATGGTAAAAATATAAATAACGATACCTAAAATTTTCCTGGGTGAAATGCTACAACAGGAGTATTTTATCTGTGCGCTTGCGGATAACCTTTATTTAGTATTTTATAAGTGCATGATCATAAATACAACCATATTTCTGGCGCCGTGTTGGGGATGACAACCTAACTTAAGCAACACTAAGAGATGTCAACAGACATTTCTGGCTCCGTTGTCAAGGAGCTTCAGGAATTCTTATATGGCTATCAGAAAGAATACATCAAATATATACTTTTAGATAAAAATCAGAACCTCTGTCTCTACAGGTTTACCCTTATTCTGTCATTGTTTATATCTTATGCAGGTGTATCACAGGTTCAGTTGTGATCAATCAACGTTCAATCCAAGAGCAACTCAACCTCAAGGAAGATCAACACAAGTAGTGAAGACGATGGCTAACAAGACTGAAGGACCGAAAATGGCGACCAGAGGGGGGTGAATGGGAGCCTTAAATTTCTTTGGATAAATAGATAGTGTCTGTCCTAAATTCAAACCCTAAAAGCAAGAACCGCTCAGTGTGATGTCCATGACCCAAATGACTGGGTGGATGTTCCCTAGCCTCTGTCCTAAATTCAAACCCTAAAAGCAAGAACCGCATAGTGTGATGTCCATGACCCAAATGATTGGGTGGATGTTCCCTAGGAACACAGCGGGATACCACAAAACTCTCACACTCTTAGTTCACGCGAGTCAACTAGTGACTGGATGAACTTTCGGTAACCTTACGAGGGGGATTCAGGCCTTTTGGCAAAGCGGAAATTCCAATTTCTATAGAGCACGAAAGTCAGAAATCCAACGCAAAAGCCGAAACGCAAATTGGAAACCGACAAAAGAAACCGCAGACGAAAACGCGCTGACAAAAGAATCCGATTAAGAGTGAAGAGTAGGCTTGGAGATAACTGATACTCCCTCCGTATAGGAAAAGGAAGTCGTTTTGGACAAGGTTTTGGTCAAACATTGGGAATATAAATAATGAATAACTTTTAAGTTATTGAGTTTAAAAATGTAAAAGTTATATGAATAGATTTGTATTGACAAATATTTTCATAAAAGTATACATATATCATTTTCCAATAAATATTTTTTTATAAAAATAGAGAGTTAAATTTATACTTTGGAGACTGTGTCGTTGTCCAACCTATACGGAGGGAGTATTGCTTAATTCCTTCTCAACCGAATACAGGATATAAATAGCAGTTCTATCTCCTTAATTCCCTCCTAACCATTACTGCTAGTTGACATCCTAATGCTCTTAATAGCCAAGGCTGTGCATGCAGCACCTTGGGCTTAACCCCTACGCATGCTCTTAATTGCCAAGGCTACGCATGCAGCTCCTTCGGCTTAACCCTAAGAGCAAGTATTACGGAAGGCTACAAGCCGGCTAAATACTGATGTGGAGGAGAGAAGGGAGGAGAGAGACGAGAAGCGAGCTATAAGCTTACAGCGGGCTTGAGCATAAGAACCAAGAAATATGTGAGAGAAACAAGTGAGTCCTATATTAATGGTAAAGGCTCAACCACTTTATAAGTGGGCTAAGAGAAGGGTGCAAGAACTCTCACAGCCAGCAAGTCGGCTGTATTATAATACTTACTCTAACGACATGTACAACTCGTCGTCTTGACCCGTCTGTATATCGTCTAATTTGCAAAATCCCCCTGGCGAGCTGGATCCAGGCAAGTCCGTCGTCTCGCCAGAGGACGACCACGGCTCATGCTCCGAGGCCAAGTCGCCCAGAGAACGACGCGTTGTACGGGATTCCCGTCTACGAGACCGAAGGCACGAGATCTAGCATGCCACGGGGAGAAGCCTCACGCGAATATATTCTCCTCCCGTCCTGGAGCGCACCTTGCCGGCCGTCCGTGACGCCGGGCGGCTAGAGCAGATCGAGTAATTGAAGAGGGAGAGACAAGCACCAAGGGGCAGCCATGGCCCATGGATTGCTCCGCCGACCGAGTTGCCGCCGGCCCCCTGCAGCCGCAAGCGGGCTACCGCACGTGGAGAGCACTACGCAAGTCGTCGAGGGAGCGCAAGGTGTCGCCGGGTCGCCATGCGTGGGCCCACTCGCGAGCTGCCGAGCGTCCTGCGCGGGAGCCACCGCCGGGAGTCCCCAGGAGATGCAGCCGGGCTTCCGTCGCACTCAGTGGTGATCTAGTGTTTTTGGTACTGCTAGCCTGATGCTACTCAAAGAAAGAAAGAAGCTCGTGTGTTTTTGGTCCGTTCCCATGTGCTTCGATGATTTGAGAGAGGCTTCCAATCTTGTTATTTGTGTCTATATTTGAACAACACAAATTTGCAATCATATTTCTAACTGTATTTATTTTTGATTTGTTGTGTATCAATTAGCAACACGATGATATATAGCAAAGATATTCATAATTGATCCTAGCTATGTACAACTATTAAATAGTTTGTAGACGATAAAAAAGACAGTCCCTATGTATGGATTGTATGATCAGTCTGTGTTGTGGATTTCAAAAACTTATAGACAAGTCTCTGTCTATGGGTTGTCCATGTCGTAAGCTAGCAAATTAACTCTGGTGGCATCTCTAGCCCTGGGACGGCCTTTGTACTGCCTGCCTCATGGCCCACACAACATTAATAAACACATAATTTGTTGACATTAAGGCCAGTCTCAATGGAAGATTTCACCTCCCAATTTCCAAGACGTGAAACTTCTGTTTAAATGAGTCTCTCTCAGTGCATAGATTACATTGCACAGTTTCCTAGAATTATTTTGATTTTTTTATCCCACCGTTGCCTTATCTCTTTACCTTTTCTTCCTCACCGTGCCTTATCTCTTTACCCTTCGCACCCACGTTCGGCTGGCTCGCAAAGCTCACACGGCCACGTGGATGACTCCGGCACCCACATTTGCGGCGCGGTGAGACATGCCTGCCCGCGGCGGGGATAGCGGAGCTCACGCCCGCGTGGCCGGCGGAGTGCCTCCGCACTCGCATCTGAAGCATGTCGAAGCGCTGTGGCGAGCGGGAAGAGCATCGGCGTGGTGGGCGACGTGAGCAGCTGCCAACGGGCGGGAAGGCCGGGCAGGTGCGCCGGGCAGCCGTGAGGTCGGGCTGTTGG
Organism: Coix lacryma-jobi var. lacryma-jobi; assembly: GCA_009763385.1. Lineage (NCBI taxonomy): Eukaryota > Viridiplantae > Streptophyta > Magnoliopsida > Poales > Poaceae > Coix > Coix lacryma-jobi. Next base: position 115,779,971 of record CM019825.1, on the reverse strand, counting down.
AGCCCGCGACGGCGGAGATGTGCGTCGTGCTCCACCGCGGCTGGCACCCACAATGGAGATCCCACGGCTCCCGCGGCGGAGGTCCTCGGCGGAGCCATGCCGGTGGCCAGCGCCCAAGGTGAAGCCGAGCGCACTGCCGGCGTCCGCGATGGAGGTCCTGCGGTGGAGCTGATCCCGCGTCCAATGCCCACGATGGAGGTCGCGCCCCCCGCCGGCGCCATCCGCCAGTGAAACGCTCGAGCGCCCTCAACGCACGTTTCATCCAGTTTCATGCCAGTTGGAAACGCCGCTCGCTCGTGTCGTGGCCACGAAACGTTTTGCCCTCTCTCTCATCTAGTTTTATAAAAAAAAAACCTTGTTTCTGCTGATGTGACACTCTATTTAATATACATGAAACTTCTTATGAAACCCCGTTGAGACTGGCCTTGTATACTCTTGCTCCATGGAATGGGCCACGGGCTGGTGAGGCCAGCTTGCATTTCCCATTACCAGAAATATGCCATACTACCACACGGCGACTGCGGATTCGTGCACCGAAACCCATGTGCATCCGATGCGGCCGCTTCCTTCCTGGCCTCTCTCTCCCTTCCCATCTCCACCCTTGGTGCCCGGACAAAAGTTAAACTGCTGCCGACCTGGAAGTTACCACATGGCCTGGTGCAGTGGAGCCGAGAGTGTTTAGTTCCCAAAATTTTGTAGTAAAAGTACCGTAACACTTTCGTTGTTATTTTATAATTTTTTTCTAAACACAGACTAACTAGGTTCAAAAGATTTGTCTAGTTATTTTTACCTACATTTAATACTTCATACATGCGTCTAAAGATTGATGCGATGGAGAATTAAAAAGAATTTGGGAACTAAACATGACCTTTACTGTTTACAGATCCCAACGTGATGATGCTGCTCCTAGATTGCTAGTGGGTGAACAGGGGCGCGCGCTCTGAACAGGAATTCGGAGTGTACTCTGGCTGCGCATGACCTGCGTGTGCTGGCTGCCTAGAGTGACGTGGCAAGAGGCTTTTCAGGATAGAGGTAAAAAAAAGGGTAAGCTAAGTACCACAGCTATAATTTTCCAAGTGGGCCGAGCACGATGGGCCGACACGGGCACGGCCCGAGAAAGCACGGCCCAAACGTAGATAGACGGCTACGTCGAGAAATCGCCAAATATCTATGCTAACAAGTAGCAAGGATAATTAGAGAGGTTCCTTGGTCAACTCTAGGGCCAAACGAGAAGTCCGGAAACCAAACAAAGAAGTCGGGAGAGCAAACGCACTAAACCGGAAGCTTCAGCCAAATCCCGGACTGTCCGGACTTGAAGTCCCGGACTGTCCGCCCCCTACTGCGGACTGTCCGCGAGGAGATGCCGGACTGTCCGCCGGTTAAATGCCCAAAACAGCAAGGTTGCTGAAGTCCCCTGCTCAAGTCCCGGACTGTCCGCGAAAACCAACGGCGGACTGTCCGCGGGTATACTGGCGGACTGTCCGCGAGTGTCCAGAAAGGGCGATTTTGGTCGCCCTCAACTCAAATCTTCTCCAAATCAATTCAAACCAAAATCCCTTGATCCCAAACTTGGAGAGGATGATCACGAGGTAGTTAGGAGACTATCCCCAAGAAATCATCTGCTCAAATCGACTCAATCAACGGAAAATCGAAGGGGAAGGTGTATGAACCGAAAAAGCACCACGAAAACGAAATCAACCCGATCTACTTGTTCGTGAGGAGTTAGATGAATTCCTTCGGTGGAAATGATCTCCTCACTATAAAGAACAAGTTGATTCAAACGGATTTCGCAAAGACGCAGTAGAGAGGGAGATCGAGTGACGGGAAAATCGCGGAGAAATGAAGAACGCGAAGAACACGAACCAAAACGCAAATCAAGTCATCGATCTGCAACCGTGTGGCTACCACACGCTACAACAGTGAGATTACGGTCTCACTTCCTCAAAATCTCCAGTACACAGAGGTATGGTTCTCTGCGGATCTCAGCTAGCTACAGCAGGGGATTGGGAGAGCAGGAAACCCTAGAAGCAAAGAGCAAATGACTGAGATAGATTGGGAGGAGGGTGTCTCCCTCTATTTATCCTAATTCTAATTTCTACTCTACCCCTCTCTAATTACAGAGCGAACCAGCTAAACCCTAGGGTTATTCTGGACCAACTCAAGGTAGGTGGTGATCCGACGGCCACGCCCGCACAACTCGTAGCGTTGCCTCGACGCAACCTCCCGATTGCCGCCACGTACCGCCCTCGCTCTGCACCCCAAGTTTTGTGGCCGAAACCAGGAAACCAGGCCTTCACGTCCATGTAACACCCCTGGTGTTAAAATAATTAAAATTAATTAGAATTTAATCAGAAAATGGCCAAAATCCTAGATGGAGGAAAACCCAGCCAGATGTTTGTTGCATTCATGCCGGTGCATAATTTTTATTGAGTGAAAAAGAATTTTATTAAACTCGTTTAGGGCGAATCGAATTTATTCTATTTCGAAACCAAATAAAAAGTTTATGAAAAATTTTACAAATTAAATTCAAAGTTTTATTTTAAAACCTAGAGAAAATATTTTGGGAAAATTCTTAAACTGATTTGGTTTAAAAAGGTTTTGATTTGAATTTGAAATAAGATTTGAAATCAGTTTTGGAAAGAATTTAGAAAATCAAAGAAAAAGAAAAAAGAAAGGCAAAAGGACTCTTTCTCCTCTCTCTCTCCCTTCTCCTCTTTTCAGCCCGACCTGGCCCAATCTCCATTCTCTAGCCGGCCCGCCTCCCACTCCTCCTCTTCTCCCCACGCGCGGGCCGCCCCTCTCCTTTTCCCCTCTCTCCTGGGCCGAGCCGGCAGCAACGGCCCAGCGCTCCCCATCGCAACGGCCGCCCCTCTCCTCTTTCTGCTCGGCCCGCACCCCTCCCAGCCCAACTCCTCTCTCCAGCCCAACCCGCCGAGCCCATTTTCCGCCCCCCTCTCTCCCAGTCGCTGACGAGTGGGCCCCTTTCGTCAGACCTCTCCCCTACCTCCCGCACGAATCGGACGGCGCCGCCATCCCCGACCTCCTCGCTCCTGAGCCCACACCACAACCACCCTCCCGAGTCCAGCGCATTCCCAGGGGATGTACCCCATCCGCTTCCCTCCCGATTACCCTGTGAGCCGCAAACCCCGGTCCACCATCAACTTCCTCTCGCGCAGATCAGATCGACCGCAGCGACCGGCCATTCGAGCTTCAAGGACGGCCCTCCCCTCCTCTCCTCCTATCCGCCCTAGAGAAAGGGTTCCCTGGCACAGTAGAAGTAGACCGCCACCGTCTATACCCTCCCCGTGCACCATCTCCCTCTCTAGCACCACCACTGAGAGCCACCAACGCCATGGCCGAACTGACCAAGCTCGCCGACCTCGCTACACGAGGTTCCACTCACCCCGCCGCCTGCTTCATCGACACCGCAAGACCCCACCTCCTTCCTCGCAGCGCCTTTCATCGCCAAACCGCGCCGGAGACATCGCCTCGCCTCCCAAGCTCGCCAGGCAACCCGCCGCCGCCGTTCGCCTTGACCTCCCTACCCACCACCTCATGGTCGGCGGCGTCACCACAGCGAGGCCCCTGACCCCTTCATGCCCCTCCGCCACTCGCCAGAGTGCCCCGTCCACCGGAGCACCGTTCCGATCTCCGCCGGCGAGGCGCCGCCGTCAGGCCTCGACGCCACCCGACGCTCAAAGGCAGCAGGGAGAAGGGAGACTCCATGCGCACCGTCAGATCTTTCTTGGATGATCCAGATTCGATATTAACCCTGGTCAACATGGTCAACGTGACCGCCCAGTCAGCGCCCTTTCTAGCCAATCCACAGGCGACACGTGGGAGCCACGTCGGCAGCAACATGTCCACGCCGACAGGCTCTGACCACATTGCAAAAAGGCCCCTCCATTTTATCGTAATGAACCCGCACTCCACCTGTCCTGTTCATTGAGTCTTGGTTATTTTCTGATCTAGCCCTCTCCTTTCCGAATAAATGAGGCCCAGTCCAGCCGGCTCTTTTAACCTCGTTTTGTTTTATTTAAAATACAAAATTAGTTCAAACGATTTACAGTTTTGCCATCCAACTTCAAATGCTCATAACTTTTGCGTTTTAACTCCGTTTTGACCCGTTCAACTTGCGTTAGATTCATAATTTCGTTCTCTACGCAGTAGATCTATTAGTTTATCATTTTCATACTGGTTGTTGTACTGTTATTTATTGCTATGTGTTGTGCCATGTATGTTGCTTGGGTCAGAGAGTGCGGAGTACGAGGACGCTCCAGACCATCCTTGCGACCCAGTTGATTCGACCCAGTCCGAAGGCAAGTGTCCTTGAACATCTTGCACCTACTTTATTTTACTTTTGGTACTAGAGTAGTTAGATCTTGTCGATGCATGCTTGTCATTAATTTGAATCCCATGTTAGGGTTTACTAGAATTTGTTTATATTATCCTTGTCGCCTGTTTTGGGATGTTCGGGTAGGTGTCTTGCTTATCCCTGCAGTCATGATTGGGATGGGAGTTAAAATGTTTATAATCTTGATTAATGAACTATGAAACGAATGTGGACATGGTAACTTTGTAGTAACATGGTTATTAGGTAAATCCGGCAGGATGGAACCGTATTGGTGGTTTTGTGCCATGGACTTGGCAGCTCTTATTTGGTTTTTGGTTCGGGGCTCGTGCTAGATTTATCTTGCCTGGATCCCTAGGACCCGGTTCTCAGAGCATGTAACCCGGCTTGACAGCGCAACCATGGGATCTGGATGGGCTGGACCTGGCCAAGTAATTAATTGCCTCCAAGTTGAGGGTTTACATGGGGTTGGATTTGTGGCACAAGAGGGGGCTTCTGCAGTGGTGCGTATATCCACTGTTAGCGGTGAAACCTTAGTGAACGTGTAAAACGGACTTGGAGGGAGTTTTGTAAAGGCCTTGCAGTGCAACCTGCTATACACCTCGGCAGTGTTTAGCGTGACGGATAATGCACGACTCATGGGTAACGATGTGCAACCTCTGCAGAGTGTAAAACTGATATATCAGCCGTGCTCACGGTCACGAGCGGGCTTGGACTTCTTTGAGATTAGTTGGTTACTGGTTGGTTTTGGGTTCGGGTCATCCGATGGACTTCAGGTGCGGTTGCCTGATGGACTTCAGGTGTTGGTTGCTCGGTGTGACTCCGAGTGTGGTTTGCTCGGTGCGACTCTGAGTGTTGATACTTTTCTACAGAGTCTGTCTATAACCTAGTAAATAGGTGCATAGGATTAATAGGATTAATAGGGTGTGTCGCTTTAGGCGCTTGAGTCAAACAAAGTCAGCCTACCTTTGTTATAAGCCTCATAAGCATATATTTCCTACACTTGCGGAGTACATTTCGATGTACTCACCCTTCCTCTTTGTCCCCCTGCTACCCCGCCCAGACACTGGAGACTACACGTTCGAGGAGCCGGAGTATCCAGAAGACGGAGGCTACGACCCAGACGACCTGTACTAGGATGGCGCTACCCCCGGTCGACCTTCCTGTGGAGTGGAGTCCAGATCTTCCGCATCTTCATCAGAGTTTATTTTAGAGTCAGTTTCATGAGAGTCTGTACTTTTCTTTCAGACCCGAGGGTCATTTTTGTAATAAAGTTCGATATTATTAATAAAGCATTGTTTTGATATTTACTATGATGTGGATATATGTATGAAAATTGATCCTGGCATACATATATTGTGCTCCAATTTTGTTCTAAAAATTGGGGTGTCACAGTCCACCCCCGGTTTTGAGGCCCAAACTGGGAAACCAGCCTCCATGTCCATGCCCTGGTTTTGAGGCCGAAACCAGGAAACCCGCCAGCGCCCAAGTTTTGAGGCCCAAACCTGGAAACCGTCCTCAACCCAAGTTTTGTGGCTCAAACTCAAAAACCCGCAACACGCCCAGGTTTTGTGGCCCAAACTTACAAACCGTCCACCCGATGGTTTTTCTCTGGCTCTACCACCAAACCGAAGCTGTAGAGGGGATGCACCTCCCGTGCACCCCGTCCACCGACACGTGTCCCCAGGTCCTCGACCCGAGCAACACCGTGACCGCAAGTCTTCGCTCGTCGCTGTCCCAGGCTGTCAGCCACCACAGCCGATCCTCGGGCCACCGGTCCCTCAGTCCAAGCCTCACGTCCGCCCTTCGCCACTCTCGGTCCATCGGCACGACACGTCTCTACTTGACCTTCACCTTGCCTTTGATCACTGTATCCGTGCTCGACACCTGCACAACATAAGCCAAAGAACATGCGCATTATCCCAGTTCACAATCACTCATCACTCAGAGACTCAGCATACACCCATGTATCCGCAATCTCCCCCTTGATGAGTGCATTGTCAACTACCAACACAAATCATAATGAAAGAAAGGAAGAAGAGAAGAAAAAGAGAGAACTCGACCAAATGACCCAAAAGCATAGCAAAGCCGAAGAAGGTCAAGTGGAAAGAGCAAGACAACTTGGTTCCCAAAGACATGGGCAACGGCTCAACGCAACCAAGCAAAGCAAAGCTAGCCCTCAAGAAGAGGTAGAACAGGCTCAACACCGCTAGCGAGAAAACTTGACACCAATTGAAAGATCAACTGAAATTCAAGCAAAACAGAGCTAGCCCTCATGAAGAGGCAGAACGGGCTCAACACCGCTAGCGAGGAAGCTTGATACCAAAACCAAAAGAGTTCGATACCAATTGAAGAGCTGAAAAGCCAAGTGAAGTGCTAAGTGAAGTGCTGAAAATGTTTGCTAGTCCCTCAAGAAAGAGGCAAAGGCTCAACACAACTAGCAAACTCCCCCTCAGATAGTGCACACAACACAGGGAACACATGATTTGTCAGTATTTTCTCCCCCTTAGTTGAAAATGCACCAACAAGGAATGCAGATGGGTTAAAATGCAAGTTAGCAGCTTCAGGAATATAATCAAGAGAGTGCAAAGATGCTCTACAGGGTTCTGATCCGATGACTCAACAACATCCATAAGAAGCTAGCAAAGGCTCAAACTGATCACTAATATATGAAGTATGAACATGAGAGCAAAATGAGCAGTTTTCAGTCAAAAAGGTATTCACCATCAAAATAGCACGAAACATGTATAGACAGGAAGTCAACAAGTGCTAAACATGTATACAAGGTGAACTACCCCTAGCACAGTTCAATCATCATGCTATAGAATGAAACATAGACTTGTGTATCCAAATTTTATCGGAGTTGCAGCGGTTAAATTACACAAGTTTAGATTTCAGCATGCGATTGCGAGAGGTTGAAAGCTTGTCATTGCCTAACTTTTCAACTGTGCGAAGCCTATGCAGAAGCAATCAGAAGCTTAAAGCAACAGTTTCGGTCATACACTACACAACTCAAGTTTAACTCAAGTGCAATGAGAAACAGTCTCGAAACTGTGATGTGTTAACAAGCAATCCCATCTCGATCTTTCCAATTCACTTAACTTGGTTAAGATTTTAAACAGAATATGAACATACCAAGCAAGTGAATGACTCAACACTAGAGACATAGCAACCTAGCATATATGAAGAGCACAAGTGATTTCTACACATTCTACACATGCTAGTTGCATATCTCAATGGTGAACATTTGCAAATTTTAAGTTCATTACTGAGATTCACCATTCATAAAATAGCTCCGCTCACAACATGTAACAGTGATCAGAAAGAACATAAGCTACATCATCATCATAAAGCATCGGAGCAAATACTATACAGAGCATAGTTACATTCGTCAGATTATATACATGAAGCTCTGAATGAAAATATGCAAGATGAAATGCAAAGATGCATGAAGAAACCAACTGAAAAACACAAAGTCAGTATATAATACAAGAGTCAAAATGTTTCCCCCATCTAAAAGGGGAAACACACACCAAGCTCACCTCTCAACCTAGCAAAAGTTGATTGGTCCAAAGGCTTGGTGAAAATATCAGCCAACTGATGATGAGTATCGATATGGCGAAGGTCGATATCACCCCTCTCATAGTGGTCTCGCAGAAAATGAAAGCGCACATCAATGTGTTTGGTCTTAGAGTGCAGCACAGGGTTCTTAGCAACGCTAATAGCACTCGTGCTGTCACAAAGCAAAGGAACGCGAGAAAAGCTTAGACCAAAATCACGCAAAGTGGCCATCATCCAGAGTAACTGGGAACAGCAGCTAGCCGCAGCAACATACTCAGCCTCCGTGGTAGACTGGGCAACACAAAACTGCTTGCGAGAAGACCACGAAACAAGAGAAGAACCAATAAACTGGCAAGTCCCAGAAGTGGAGGAAGCAGAATACCAAATCCCAAACTCAGGAGTGAAGCATAAGTACCTCATAATGCGCTTGATCGCCTGACGGTGAGAGGTGTGCGGCGAAGACTAAAAGCGCGCAGAGGCACACCGCGAACTGGATGTCCGGGCGTGTCGCCGTCAGGTACAGCAGCGACCCGATCATACTCCGGTACTCCTTCCGATCCACTGCTTCTCCCTCCTTGTCCGCATCCAGGGCCATCGTGGTCGACATGGGTGTTGGAAGAGGCTTGGCCTCACCCATATCGAATTTCTTCAAGATATCCTTGGTATACTTACCCTGGTGCACAAACGTTCCCTCTCGAGATTGCTTGATTTGCAATCCGAGAAAAAATGTCAACTCGCCCATCATGCTGATTTCAAATTCGCTGCTCATAGTATCTGCAAACTTGGCAACCAAAGCGTGAGAAGAACCACCGAAAATGATATCATCCACGTAAATTTGGACCAAGAGAGTATCAGTGCCTTGCTTGAGGAGAAAGAGCGTTTTATCCACACATCCCATTTTAAAACCCTTAGCAAGCAAAAAGGTTTTCAACCTATCATACCAGGCTCTAGGGGCTTGTTTCAAACCAGACAAAACTTTGTGATGTTTAAAAACATGGTTTGGAAACTTGGGATTTTCGAAACCGGGGGGTTGTCTCACATACACTTCCTCTTCTATGTAGCCATTTAAGATGGCACTCTTGACATCCATTTGAAAAAGTTTGAAACCTTTGGATGCAGCAAAAGCCATGAGTATCCTAATAGCCTCCAAACGAGCTATAGGAGCAAAAGTCTCCTCATAGTCTATTCCCTCCTTCTGACTATACCCCTGGGCTACAAGTCTGGCCTTGTTTCTCACAACATGGCCATCCTCTCCTTGTTTGTTTTTGAAAACCCATTTTGTCCCAATTGGGTGACACTCAGAGGGAGGAGAAACTAGAACCCAAACCCGATTTCTTTCAAAATTTTCTAACTCCTCATGCATGGCATTGACCCAATCTGGATCCGTCAAAGCGTGTCCAACATCTCGGGGTTCAAAATCAGCAACAAATGCAGAATGAGCAAAGTGAGAGATATGTTGTGACCTTGACCGAGGAACGCGTTCGCCGATGCTGCCAATCATCTATTGAGGCGGGTGTTGGCGCTGAATGTGTCGTGGCGCCTCCCTTGCCGAAGTGGCCTCCCCCTCAACAGCAGCTGGTGCCTCCTCGGGTACAAAAGGTACCGCTCGAGGTGGCGGATCCCACGACCCCCAAGTTGAAGAAGAGGGGTCAGGGCCGTGAGTCGTCGTAGAAGCCGCTCTTTGTGGCATAGCAGGTGGAGGAGGTGTTGGGTCATCCATCCCTTCAGCACCCTCTTCTTCATCATCGAAAAGAGGCTCGCCAATCTCATGATCACATGCGCGCTCAAAACGAGAAGAAGGACAAACCATGGTCTCGTCGAAGGTGACATCGGATGTCTCCATGACTCGGTTAGTGTCAAGGTTAAGTACACGATAAGCACGAGTGTGAGTGCCATAACCCAAAAACACACCGTCAGAAGAACGAGACTCAAACTTGTCCAAGTTGCCCTTTTTGAGTATAAAACAATGGCAACCGAAAACTCTAAAATACTCACTTTGGGCAGTTTTCCAAAACGCAACTCATAAGAAGTCTTTTTCAAGAAAGCTCAGAAAAAATGTGATTGGAAATGTAGCAAGCAGTGCTCATAGATTCGACCCAATATCGCCTAGGAGTCCTATGCTCATCGAGCATCGTCCTGGCCATCTCTACAAGGGTCCGATTCTTCCTTTCTACAACACCATTCTGAGGCGGTGTGTAGGGGGAAGAAAACTGATGCTCTAAACCCAAAGAGTTACAAAACTTCTCAAAATCCGAATTCTTGAATTCGGAACCATTATCACTCCTAATAGCTCGCATTGAGTTCAAAGGGAACTCATTCTGAAGACGCAAAATCAGATTGCGAGCAAAAGAGAGTCTTAGTTTTCTCAGCTAAAAATAAAACCCACGAATATCTCGAAAAGTCGTCAACAACAACAAGCACATACCACTTCCCCCCAACCGAGCTCACCCGAGCCGGACCAACAAGGTACATGTGCAAAAGCTCACTAGGGCGCTTAGTCATGACCTGAGTCACTGGATGGTGGGGAGCGGCAACCATCTTCCCATGTCTACAAGAATGGCAAACAAGATCCTTCTCCATGGATAACTTGGGCAATCCTAGGATTAGGCCAAGTGAACTAAGCCTTGCAAGCAAGTCGAAGCTCAAATGTCCTAGTCTCCTATGCCACTTCCAAAGATCAGAGGAGGAAGGTCCAGCCAAAAGACAACGAGAAACTCCAAATGACTCCGAGAAATCCGTACGAAAGACTTTTCCAAAGGGCGAAATCCCACAAACAAGATTGCCCTGAGGATCCAAAATGCGACTGAGATTCGGTTTAAAACAAATCTCATAGTCATCATCCAAGAGTGGCAAAACAGAAAGAAGGTTAAAATGCAAGTTAGAAACAAGAGCAACATCGCGCAACACAAAGTGCCCATTAACTCGCACCGACCCACGAGACAACACTCTACCTTTGCTATTGTCGCCGAAGGTGATAACCTCCTTTCCGGCGACCGGACTAAGACTGGAGAACCACTTGGCGTTTCTGGTCATGTGCCTCGAGCAACCGGAATCCACCAACCAAACGTTCTCCAATCGTTTTACCTACATCAATAAAAAGACATAGGGTGAGCATACGGTCCAACACTGGGGTTAGTGAAATAGGGAGAATACCAGTGTTGGGCCGGCTGCTCAAAAGAACGGTTAGCAGAAAAACCATTCCTAGCACGCCTACGGGAAGAGCGATCACCACGCTGAGGAAAACGTGGTCCGCTAAGGGAGGAGCGTCCATCGCGATACTCAAAACGCGGTGGGGGAAAACGCTCAACTACAAAGCCACTGCCACGGAGTCCATAGCCTACAACTGCAGGCTCCCGCAGGGTACGCTCTCTACGCGGCCTAGGCCTAGGAACTTGAGGTTTTGGACCTCTAGGCCTAGCAGCACGCCTCTGAACATTCGGCACATGTACATCATGGAAAGGATGGTACATGTCCGTGTTGTTCATCTCCTTTGCGCGGCGCGCCTCTCTCTTGCGCTGAAAGCAAAACTCACTCAAGTGACCATCTCTCCCACAGTGCTCACAATGGTACCTCACCGCTCTCAAAGGGGGTTGTTGGTACTCACAGTAGTGGGTGTGGATCACTTTGCCCTTCTGTGGCATAAGCTCCTCCTAGATGGGTGGCATGGTGTCAATCTTTTTCTTAAGGTGGTTTGGTTTTGGAGCCCATGATTGTTTCTTTGGTGGAGCTCTCGGAGGTTCAACAAAGACCCCATCCTTGGTGTTAGGCTTGAGAGGCTCTTTAGGTGGAATCTTGGTAAGCTTGGGAGTAGTGGTGGAGTTGGGCTTCTCACATGGGTGAAGACCACTCGACTCTCCAATCTTCCCAAAAGTCGAAACATCAACACCCGGAGCAAAACCTACACCTGGACCTCCAACAGCTCGCTTGAATTGGGAGATCATCATCCCGAGCTGTGGCTCACCGCTAGACACCCATGACAAGATGATAGGTTCCGATTTGGACCGGAAAGGAATTGGCTCGATCTTCACGATAGTAGGTTTGCGAACAAAGGATAACTTGCTGCAAACAGCGGGATAACGAGCTTTATATCTGACAAAGGTTGGATGCGACCAAGTGACGGGGAGAGAGGCACCGAAAACCACGAAGACTTCGACTCGATCTCCGAACGACCGCAGAACCACAATCCGGAACTAATCCACACAATACAGCGCAGCCAAATGGAAGCCGTAGAGCACGAAGCAGGGGACCTCAGAGAGATCTCTCACAAGCCCAAGAAGAACTCGCAAGAACAAAGGTTTGAGTAAGATCACTCAAGAACTCGCTGCAACAGCAGGGTGGTTCATCAATTCATCAAAAGGTTTCCAATAGCTTAGAGGTAGGAGATATTTATACTAGGAACAACCCTCCTAGATAGGTATGAAAACGAAATAGAGTTTTTGAAGATAAGTAATGTGAAAGGTCTCCTGGAGATGGCTTCCCGAAGTGGACTCGCGTGACTGTTGGCCTCCAGAGCAGTTTCTACTAAACTGGCCATAACTCTTTATTGGGAACTCCAAATGATGAGCCGTTTGGTGGGTTGGAAAGTTAACTTGATAAGCTTTCGTACCATATGCAGCATGCACCACAAAACATCATAGAATGGTACAGTTTTGCATAGGAACTTGAACATCATGCAGACTGTTGAACTTCTGACCAGTCATCACTTATTCGGTCATAACTCAACGATGCGGAGTCCAAATGAGATGAAACCACTTGGGTTTGAAAATAGACTCGACAAGCTTTCCAAAATGTCCTCATGGGCCTCAAAATTTCAGGGAAGCAAAAGTTATGACAATTCTTTGTACTGGTCCGTTTTTGCCATCGCACTGGTCCGCTTTTGCCATTGGACTGGTCTGTTTTTGCCATTGGACTGGTCCGTCTTTGCCATCTCACTGATCCGTTCTTGCTGGTCCATCTTCTTTGTGCTGGTCCGATTCTTCCTTCTCTTCATGTATACTCCTAAGTACAACCAAAGTAGAGCTATTAGGTAGTATATCATTCTCAGAAGTATAAAGATTACAATTAGTAAGGAAAGAATTCACCTGCTCTTGTAGTTTCTTAGAACGACTTCTTGTAAGTGGACCTTGATTAGAAGTATTTGGACTTGAAGTAGTGTGCACAGCTGGCATGTCCTCATCACAAGATGGTCCGAAGGTATGTGTTTTCCTCCTCGGTTTGCATCTTGTCATGCTTCACATTAGCGATCTCCATCTCCAAACCCTCACAAAGAACACACCTAGCCACACATGTGCTACCTGAGTTGGCCTCTTCAAGAGACACAATCTTGACATTCTTCTCTGCCAACTCAGATTGCAAGCCCGCACAGGACTTGCACGCACCCAACAGCAAAGATCTCGCCTTCAGCTCATCCACCTCTCCTACCAACACGGCATACTTACTCCTCAAAGTGAGGAGGTCAGTCATGTGTGTGGAGCACATCTCACACTCCTCCTCCTCGGTAACAACTACGGTGGACATGACAGATTCAAGTTCCTTCACCGTATCCTCCCACTTCTGCCTAAACTCCTTACGCTCTCTAGCAGCATGCCTAAGCAACTTATCCTAACTAAGGAGCGCGGCAGTAAGCTTCTCGACCTCAACAGAAAGCTCGTCGGGGGTCAAAGATACCTGGGAGGTGTCGTCATCGTCGTCGTTCCGAGGGATGTCCTCCAGCTCGCCGTCGACCTCCTTGACGAGGGCCATGGTACAGAAGCCGTCGTCGTCAGCGTGAAGGACCGAGAATCAACCAGAAAGCGACCAGAGGGGGGGTGAATGGGAGCTTCAAAATTTCCTTTCGGAAACTAGTAGCCACTGTCCCGAGAGTCACCCAAAAGGACAAACCCTAGAGCTTGCTAATGTCCACGACCCTAGATGTAGGGTGGATGCTTCCAAGAAGCACAGCGGGACACTACACAACTCTAGAAAGCCAACGCAGAAGACGGAAACCAAATCCGACAATGAACGAACAAGCTGCGGACGAAACAGCGCAAAACAGTCACGACCGGACTCTGGCCTGCGTCAGGTCAGTGAGCACCGGACGCGTCCGGTCTGAAAAATTCCTTTCTGGAACCTTACTGTTCCTGACCGGACTCACAAGCGAGGAGCGTCCGGTCGAGAGCAGTGCGTCCGGTCACTAGAGCCAAGACAGGTGAACAGTAGATCCTGAGCGTCCGGTCAATCCAACAACCCAGCGTCCGGTCACGAGCGTCCGGTCAATACTCAGAGAATCCCGCGACACATTCAACCACCGGACGCGTCCGGTCAGCCTGACCTAGCGTCCGGTCACCTCGTGACTTCACTGTTCACTCACCGATTCGACTCGATCTCACCCAAAACAAATCCTCTAGGGATCAAACTTGGTGAGAGGAGTCACAAGGAGGATAGTGAGCTATCTCTAAGAGATCATGGCTCGAACCTATCTCCAAATCGATGAATCGAAGAATTTCGGGGGAAGGGAGAAAACTTGACCCGAAACAAAAATCGATCGATCTCCTAGACCGTGAGGTTAGAAGTGAATTCCTTCTGTGGAAAGAAGTGCCTCACGATCTAGAACAACTTGGTTCAAACGGATTCGCAAAAGATGAACCGAGCAAAGAGATCAAACGACGGGAAAATCGTGGAGAAAAAGGATTCCGCGAAGAACACAACCAAAACACGAATCGACACCACGATCTTGCAGCCCAAGCGCAAACACACGCTACGACAAGGAGGTTACGACCTCCTTTCCTCAAAATCAACAATACACAGAGGTGAGTCTCTCTGCGGATCTCAGCAAGCTACAGCAGGGGATGGGAGAGCAGGAAACCCTAAGTGCGAAAGAGCAAATGACTGAGATCCTTTGGGAGGTGGGTGTCTCCCGACTACTTATCCTACTACTAGCCTAAGTCTATTTCCTACTCTACCCCTCTCTAATCTAATTACAGAGCGAACCAGCTAAACCCTAGGGTTATTCTGGACCAACTCGGTGGTAGGTGTATCTGACGGCCACGCCCGCACAATTCGAAGCGTTGCCTCGACGCAACCTCTGGATCGCCGCCACGTGCCGCCCTCGCTCTGCACCCCTGGTTTTGTGGCCCAAACCGGGAAACCAGCCTTTTCCAGCCAACCCCCGGTTTTGAGGCCCAAACCGGGAAACCAGCCCATCAGCCTCTGAGTTTTGAGGCCAAACTCAGCAAACCCTCAGCGCCCAGGTTTTGAGGCCCAAACCTGGAAACCGTCCTCAGCCCGAGTTTTGTGGCCAAACTCGGAAACCCTCAGCCCGAGTTTTGGGGCCAAACTCGGAAACCGTCCACGCCCAGGTTTTGAGGCCCAAACCTGGAAACCGTCCATCCGATGGTTTTTCTCTGGCTCTACCACCAAACCGACGTCGTAGAGGGGATGCACAGCCCGTGCACCCCGTCCACCGACACGTGTCCCTGAGTCCACGACTCAGGCAACACATGACCGCACTTCTTCACTTGTCGTCGTCACAGGCTGCCAGCCACCACAGCTGATCCTCGGGCCTCTGGTCCCTCAGTCCAAGCCTCACGTCCGCCCTTCACCGCTCAGTACCTCGGCATGGCACGTCCGTAGCACGGCACGCCCATCCTTCACCGCACCCGGTCCATCGGCACAACACGTCTCAACTTGACCTTCACCTCGCCGTCGATCACTGTATCCGTGCTCGACACCTGCACAACACAAGCCAAATAACATGCGCATCATCCCAGTTGACAATCACTCAACACTCAGAGACCCGGCATACACCCATGTATCCGCAATCTCCCCCTTGATGAGTGCATTGTCAACTACTCACACAAATCATACTGAAAAGAAGAATAAGGAAGAAGGAGGAAGGAGAAGGAGAAAACTCAACCAAATGACACAAAAGCATAGCAAAGCCGAAGAAGGTCAAGTGGAAAGAGCGAAAGAACTTGGTCCCCAAAGACATGGGCAACGGCTCGACGCAACCAAGCAAAGCAAAGCTAGCCCTCAAGAAGAGGTAGAACAGGCTCAACACCGCTAGCAAATACCAATTGGAAAATCGAAGCAAAATGCAAGTCCCTCAAGATAGAGGCACAGAGGCTCAACACAACTAGCAAAGAAAGCTCGATACCAATGCCTTTCGGCCAGCAAGAGACAGCAAAACTCCCCCTTAGATGAACATCCAGGAGACATGCAAACTCTCCTCCTAGGACCTCCCCCTCAAATGGACACTCGGGAAGCACAAATGATTTGCAAATTCTCCCCCTTAGTTGAAAATGCACCAATCAAGTAAAGGATTCTCCCCATCAGAAAAGGCACCAACAAAAAGTGCGAACATGGGAGATTCTCCCCCTTCCAACATGCATATGAGTCAAAATGCAAGTTAGCAGCTTCAGGCATATATTCAGGAGAATGCAAAGATGCTCTAAACAGTATAACTCCAAAGATTCAACAGCAGCATACAAGCTCAGCAAAGGCTCAAACTGATCACCAGATATGAAATATGAACATATGAGCAGAAATGAGCAGTTTTGAGTCAAAAGGTATTCACCATCAAAATAGCATTAGCAATGTATAAACAGGAGTCTGAGCAAGTGCTAAACATGTATACAAGGTGAACTACCCCTAGCAAAGTTCAATCATCATGCTTAAGAATGAAACATACACTTGTGAATTCAACTTTAGATCGGAGTTGCAGTGGTGAAATTACACAAGGTCAATTATTAGCATGTGATTGCGAGAGGTTGAAAGCTTGTCATTGCCTAACTTTTCAACCGAGCGAAGCCTATGCCGAAGCAATCAGAAGCTTAAAGCTACGGTTTCGGTCATACACTACACGGCTCAAGTTTAACTCAAAGTGCAATGAGAAACAGTCTCAATACCGTGATGTGTTGACAAGCAATCCCATCTCGATCTTTTCAATTCACTAAAACTTGGTTCAAAGTTTATACATGATATGAACAGACCAAGCAAGTGAATGACTCAGAACTAGAGACATAGCAACCTAGCATATATGAAAAGCACGAGTGAACTCAACATATCCTACACATGCTAGTTGCATATCTCAATGGTGAACATTTTCAGATTGTAAGTTATTAAGTAAATTCACCATTTCAAAATAGCTCAGCTCACAGCATGTACTAGTGATCAGAAGGAGCATAAGCTACAAGCATCAAAATAAGCATCAGAGCATACTACATAGAGCATAGTTACATTCTAGTGATTATAAACATGAAGCTTAGAATGTAAATGCGTATGCTGAAATGCAAAAGAAAAGAAGGACAAAAGAGTCAGTCGAATATACAAGATCCAAAATGTTTCCCCCATCTAAAAAGGGAAACACACACCAAGCTCACCCCTCAACCGGTTAAAGGTTGATTCGTCTAAAGGCTTGGTGAAAATATCAGCCAGTTGATGATGAGTATCGACATGGCGAAGGTCGATATCACCCTTCTCCTGGTGGTCTCACAAGAAATGAAAGCGCACATCAATGTGTTTGGTCTTCGAGTGAAGCACGGGGTTCTTAGCAACGCTAATGGCACTCGTGTTGTCACAAAGCAAAGGCACGCGAGAAAAGTTCAGACCAAAATCACGCAAAGTGGCCATCATCCAGAGCAACTGGGAACAGCAGCTAGCCGCAGCAACATACTCAGCCTCCGTAGTAGACTGGGCGACACTAGACTGCTTGCGAGAAGACCACGAAACAAGAGAAGAACCAATAAACTGGCAAGTCCCAGAAGTGGACTTGCGCTCAATACGGCAACCAGCAAAATCGGCATCCGAATAACCGCAAAGGGAGAGGGTGGAGGAAGCAGAATACCAAATCCCGAACTCAGGCGTGAAACGAAGGTACCTGAAAATCCGCTTCACCGCCTGACGGTGAGAGGTGCGCGGCGACGCCTGAAAGCGCGCACACAGACACACCGCGAACTGGATGTCCGGGCGTGTCGCCGTCAGGTAGAGGAGCAACCCGATCATGCTGCGGTACTCCTTCTGGTCCACTGCTTCTCCATCCACATCCGCATCCAGGGCAGTCGTCGTCGACATGGGAGTTGGAAGAGGCTTGGCCTCTCCCATATCGAACCGCTTCAGCAAGTCCTTGGTGTACTTGCCCTGGTGCACAAACGTGCCCTCTCGGGATTGCTTAATTTGCAACCCGAGAAAGAATGTCAGCTCGCCCATCATGCTCATCTCGAACTCCCTGCTCATAGTATCTGCAAACTTGGCAACCAAAGCGTGAGAAGAACCACCGAAAATGATATCATCCACGTAAATCTGGACCAAGAGAGTGTCTTTGCCTTGCTTGAGTAGAAAGAGCGTTTTATTTACACATCCCATTTTAAAACCCTTAGCAAGCAAAAAGGTTTTCAATCTATCATACCAGGCTCTAGGGGCTTGTTTCAAACCATATAAAGCTTTATGAAGTTTAAAAACATGGTTTGGAAATTTGGGATTTTCAAAACCGGGGGTTGCTCAACATACTCTTCCTCTTCTATGTAGCCATTTAAGAAGGCACTCTTGACATCCATTTGAAAGAGTTTAAAGCCTTTGGATGCAGCAAACGCCAAGAGTATCCTAATAGCCTCCAAACGAGCTACAGGAGCAAAAGTCTCCTCAAAGTCTATCCCCTCCTTCTGACTATAACCCTTCGCTACAAGCCTGGCCTTGTTTCTCACAACATGGCCATCCTCTCCTTGCTTGTTTTTGAAAACCCATTTTGTCCCAATAGGCTTACAGTCTGGAGGAGGTGGAACTAGAACCCAAACCCGATTTCTCTCAAAGTTTTCTAACTCCTCATGCATGGCATTGACCCAATCCAGATCCGTCAAATCGTGTCCAACATCTCGGAGCTCAAAATTAGCAACAAAAGCAGAATGAGCAAAGTGCGAGATTTGCTGTGACCTGGACCGAGTGACCCATTCGCCGATGTCGCCGATCATCTGCTGAGGGGGGTGCTGGCGCTGGATATGTCATGGCGCCTCCTGGGAAGAAGTAACCTCCCCCTCAACAGCAGCTGGTGCCTCCCCGGGTACAGAAGGTACCGCTCGGGGTGGCGGATCCCACGGCCCCCAGGAAGAAGAGGTGTCGGGGCCGTGAGTCGTCGTAGAAGCTGCTCTTTGCGGCACGGCAGGAGGAGGCGATGCTGGGTCATCTGTGCCTTCAGCATCCTCGTCCTTATCATCGAAAAGAGGCTCACCAACCTCATGATCACCTGCACGCTCAAAATGAGAAGAAGGACAAACCATGGTCTCATCGAAGGTGACATCTGATGTCTCCATGACTCGGTTAGTATCAAGGTTAAGTACACGATATGCGCGAGTGTGAGTGCCATAACCTAAGAACACACCGTCAGAAGAACGAGACTCGAACTTGTCCAAGTTGCCCTTTTTGAGTATAAAACAGTGGCAACCAAAAACTCGAAAATAACTCACCTTGGGCAGTTTTCCAAAACGCAGCTCATAAGAAGTCTTTTTCAAGAAAGCTCGGAGAAAAATGCGATTGGAAATGTAGCATGCAGTGTTCATAGCTTCGGCCCAATATCGCCTAGGAGTCCTATGCTCATCGAGCATCGTCCTAGCCATCTCAACAAGGGTCCGATTCTTCCTCTCTACAACACCATTCTGAGGGGGTGTGTAGGGGGAAGAGAACTGATGCTCTAAACCCAAGGAGTTACAAAACTTCTCAAAATCCGAATTCTTGAATTCGGAACCATTATCACTCCGAATTGCTCGCATCGAGTTCAAAGGGAACTCGTTCTGAAGACGCAAAATCAGATTACGAGCAAAGGAGAAAGTCTCGGTCTTCTCAGCTAAAAAGAAGACCCACGAATATCTCAAAAAGTCATCAACAACAACAAGCACATACCACTTCCCCCCAACCGTGCTCACCCGAGCCGGACCAACAAGGTCCATGTGTAAAAGCTCTCCAGGGCGCTTGGTCATGACCTGAGTCACTGGATGGTGGGGAGCGGCAACCATCTTCCCGTGTCTACAAGAGTGGCAAACAAGATCCTTCTCCATATGCAACTTGGGCAATCCTCGGATTAGGCCAAGTGAACTAAGCCTTGCAAGCAAGTCGAAGCTCAAATGTCCAAGTCTCCTATGCCACTTCCAAAGATCAGAGGAGGAAGGTCCAGCCACAAGACAACGAGAAGTGCCAAAAGACTCCGAGAAATTCGCACGAAAGACTTTTCCAAAGGGCGAAATCAAACACACAAGATTGCCCTGAGGATCCAAAATACGACTGAGATTCGGTTTAAAACGAATCTCATAGTCGTCGTCAAAGAGTTGCGAAACAGAAAGAAGGTTAAAATGCAAGTTAGAAACAAGAGCAACATCGCGCAACACAAAGTGCTCATTAACTCGCACCGACCCGCGAGACAATACCTTACCTTTGCTATTGTCGCCGAAGGTTATGTACTCCTTTCCGGCAACAGGGCTAAGGCTGGAGAACCACTTGGCGTTTCCGGTCATATGCCTCGAGCAACCGGAATCCACCAACCAAATGTCCTCCAACCGTTTTACCTACATCAATAAAAAGACATAGGGTGAGCATACGGTCCAACACTGGGGTTAGTGAAGTAGGAAGAATACCAGTGTTGGGCCGGCTGCTCAAAAGAACGGTTAGCAGAAAAACCATTCCTAGCACGTCTACGAGAGGAGCGATCACCACGTAGAGGAAAACGTGGTCCGCTAAGGGAGGAGCGTCCATCGCGATACTCAAAACGCGGTGGGGGAAAACGCTCAACTACAAAGCCTCCGCCACGGGGTCCATAGCCTACAACTGCAGGCTCCCGTCGGGCACGCTCTCTACGAGGCCTAGGCCTAAGGACTTGAGGCTCAACACCTCTAGGCCTAGCGACTCTCCTCGGAGTTCTCTGCTGCCTAGGCCTGGGAACTTGAGGTTCTGGACCTCTGGGCCTAGCTGCTCTCCTCGGAGCACTCCTCTGAACATTCGACACATGTACATCATGAAAAGGATGGTACATGTCCGTGTTGTTCATCTCCCTAGCACGGCGCGCCTCTCTCTTGCGCCTAAAGCAGAACTCGCTCAAGTGACCATCTCTCCCACAGAAATCACAATGGTACCTCACCGCACGCAAAGGGGGTTGTTGGTACTCATGGCTGTGGGTGTGGATCACTTTGCCCTTCTGTGGCAACTCCTCCTGGATAGGTGGCATTGTGTCCAGCTTGTTCTTTAGGTGGTTGGGTTTGGGATGCCACACTTGATTCTTGGGTGGAGCTCTCGGAGGTTCCTCAAACACCCCATCCTTGGTGGTAGGCTTGATGGGCTCTTTAGGTGGAAGCTTGGTCAGTTTGGGAGTAGTGGTGGAATTGGGCTTCTCACTAGGATTCAGACCACTCGACTCTCCAATCTTCCCAAAAGCAGAAAGATCAACACCCTGAGCAAGACCTACACCAGAACCTCCAGCAGCTCGCTTAAATTGGGAGATCATCATCCCGAGCTGCGGCTCACTACAAGAGACTCATGACAAGATGGTCTGAAGGTATGTGTTTTCCTCCTCGGTTTGCATCTTGCCATGCTTGACATTCGCAATCTCCATCTCCAAACCCTCACACAAAGCGCACTTAGCCACACAAGTGCTACCTGAGTTGGCCTCCTCAAGAGACACAATCTTGGCATTCTTCTCTGCCAACTCAGATTGCAAGACAGGACAAGTCTTGCACGCACCCAACAGAGAAGGTCTAGCCTTCAGCTCATCCACCTCTCCTACCAACGCAGCATACTTACCTCTCAAAGTGAGAAGGTCAGTCATGTGCGTGGTGCACATCTCACACTCAACCTCCTCCGACACGACCATGGTGGACTTGGCAAACTCAAGCTCCCTCACTGTGTCCTCCCACTTCTGCCTAAACTCCTTGCGCTCTCTAGCGGCACGCCTAA
Organism: Coix lacryma-jobi var. lacryma-jobi; assembly: GCA_009763385.1. Classification (NCBI taxonomy): domain Eukaryota; kingdom Viridiplantae; phylum Streptophyta; class Magnoliopsida; order Poales; family Poaceae; genus Coix; species Coix lacryma-jobi. Next base: position 115,758,151 of record CM019825.1, on the reverse strand, counting down.
GCAACTTGTCCTGACTAAGGAGCGCGGCAGTAAGCTTCTCGACCTCAGCAGAAAGCTCGTCGTGGGTGGGAGATACCTGGGAGATGTCGTCGTCATCGTCGTCGTCGTTCCGAGGGGTGTGCTCCAGCTTGCCGTCGACCTCATCACCAAGCGCCATGGTGCAGAAGTCGTCGTCGGCGGCAAAGAAGCAGAGACCGTTCAGCTTGTCCTCGATCCTCTTCTTCTTCTCGGACTCGTCATCGCTTGAGCAAGCGGAGTCGTCATCCGAGCCGTCGACGTCGCTGAGCGTGGCGAAGAACGCACGCTGCTCAGCCTGGGCCTTCTCCAAGTACTTGTTCTTGATGTACTCCTTGTCGAAGCCGCCCCTCCGCTTGTGCCTCGGGGGAACGTACTTCTCCTTGCGCTTGCCGAAGTCGTACTTGTGCCCATGATCGCCCTTCCCCGAATGCTTGTTCTTCTTGGGGCAGTTGGCGATGAAGTGGTCGGGGTCGCCGCACTCATAGCATCCTGAGCGTCCTCCTCCGCGGCGACGGTTCATGCGGTTGTTGTGAAACCGCGAGAACCGGTTGGCGAGCATCGCTAGCTCGTCATCCCCCAATGACTCAAGCTGGTCCTCTGTGACAGAAAAGAGAGATGAAAGAGCAAAACCTCCAGAGGGGTTAGAAGAGCCAGAAACCAAAGCCATAGTCGGGCCAGAAGGATTCTCATAAGAAGCCCTTGACATGGCGTCAATCTCACTAGACTTGAGCTTACTAAAGAGCTCGTCGCAGGTGAGGGTCTCATAGTTAGACGATTCGATGATCGCCTGGACCTTTGAGTCCCACACTGATCGATCAAGAGTGTGCAAAAGCTTCAAAGCCCTCTCATGATCGTCAAAAGGCAACAGCTCCTTGTTGGCTCTCATCTTGTTGACAATAACCTGAAAGCGAGCGAATAAACTCTCTATGCTCTCGCCAGGCATATGTCGAAAGTTCTCATACTCCCGCTTGTGCGACTCATAGAGGCGGGATTTGACCTGAGTGGTTCCCTCATGGAAGCGCATAAGGGTCGCCCAAATCTCGCGAGCCGTGGGGAGATGAGAAACGCGATCAAACTCGGACATGCTCAAACAGGAGAACAAGGCGTTATGTGCCCGGCTATTGGCCTCGTGCTCATCGATCTGGAGCTGAGTGACACGAGCAGCCTAGACAACGTAATCAACCCTATTGCAAATCTCCCAAACAGAAGAGCCCATGCTCTGGACATAGGCCGACATGCGTATCTTCCAATACGCATAGTTCGTCCCATCAAAGAACGGCGGTTTGCCCATGCCGCGATCCATGTCGCCTTCCGTGGATCTAGAACCGGCTAAGGTGGAAGATCCTTAACCTGCTCCGATACCAATTGAAGGACCGAGAATCAACCAGAAAGCGACCAGAGGGGGGGGGGGGTGAATGGGAGCTTCAAAATTTCCTTTCGGAAACTAGTAGCCACTGTCCCGAGAGTCACCCAAAAGAACAAACCCTAGAGCTTGCTAATGTCCACGACCCTAGATGTAGGGTGGATGCTTCCAAGAAGCACAGCGGGACACTACACAACTCTAGAAAGCCAACGCAGAAGACGGAAACCAAATCCGACAATGAACGAACAAGCTGCGGACGAAACAGCGCAAAACAGTCACGACCGGACTCTGGCCTGCGTCAGGTCAGTGAGCACCGGACGCGTCCGGTCTGAAAAATTCCTTTCTGGAACCTTACTGTTCCTGACCGGACTCACAAGCGAGGAGCGTCCGGTCGAGAGCAGTGCGTCCGGTCACTAGAGCCAAGACAGGTGAACAGTAGATCCTGAGCGTCCGGTCAATCCAACAACCCAGCATCCGGTCACGAGCGTCCGGTCAAAACTCAGAGAATCCCGCGACACATTCAACCACCAGACGCGTCCGGTCAGCCCGACCTAGCGTCCGGTCACCTCGTGACTTCACTGTTCACTCACCGATTCGATTCGATCTCACCCAAAACAAATCCTCTAGGGATCAAACTTGGTGAGAGGAGTCACAAGGAGGATAGTGAGCTATCTCTAAGAGATCATGGCTCGAACCTATCTCCAAATCGATGAATCGAAGAATTTCGGGGGAAGGGAGAAAACTTGACCCGAAACAAAAATCGATCGATCTCCTAGACCGTGAGGTTAGAAGTGAATTCCTTCTGTGGAAAGAAGTGCCTCACGATCTAGAACAACTTGGTTCAAACGGATTCCCAAAAGATGAACCGAGCAAAGAGATCAAACGACGGGAAAATCGTGGAGAAAAAGGATTCCGCGAAGAACACAACCAAAACACGAATCGACACCACGATCTTGCAGCCCAAGCGCAAACACACGCTACGACAAGGAGGTTACGACCTCCTTTCCTCAAAATCAACAATACACAGAGGTGAGTCTCTCTGCGGATCTCAGCAAGCTACAGCAGGGGATGGGAGAGCAGGAAACCCTAAGTGCGAAAGAGCAAATGACTGAGATCCTTTGGGAGGTGGGTGTCTCCCGACTACTTATCCTACTACTAGCCTAAGTCTATTTCCTACTCTACCCCTCTCTAATCTAATTACAGAGCGAACCAGCTAAACCCTAGGGTTATTCTGGACCAACTCGGTGGTAGGTGTATCTGACGGCCACGCCCGCACAATTCGAAGCGTTGCCTCGACGCAACCTCTGGATCGCCGCCACGTGCCGCCCTCGCTCTGCACCCTCGGTTTTGTGGCCCAAACCGGGAAACCAGCCTTTTCCAGCCAACCCCCGGTTTTGAGGCCCAAACCGGGAAACCAGCCCATCAGCCTCTGAGTTTTGAGGCCAAACTCAGCAAACCCTCAGCGCCCAGGTTTTGAGGCCCAAACCTGGAAACCGTCCTCAGCCCGAGTTTTGTGGCCAAACTCGGAAACCGTCCACGCCCAGGTTTTGAGGCCCAAACCTGGAAACCGTCCATCCGATGGTTTTTCTCTGGCTCTACCACCAAACCGACGTCATAGAGGGGATGCACAGCCCGTGCACCCCGTCCACCGACACGTGTCCCTGAGTCCATGACTCAGGCAATACATGACCGCACTTCTTCACTTGTCGTCGTCACAGGCTGCCAGCCAGCACAGCTGATCCTCGTGCCTCTGGTCCCTCAGTCCAAGCCTCACGTCCGCCCTTCACCGCTCAGTACCTCGGCATGGCACGTCCGTCGCACGGCACACCCATCCTTCACCGCACCCGGTCCATCGGCACGACACGTCTCAACTTGACCTTCACCTCGCCGTCGATCACTGTATCCGTGCTCGACACCTACACAACACAAGCCAAAGAACATGCGCATCATCCCAGTTGACAATCACTCAACACTCAGAGACCCGACATACACCCATGTATCCGCACGGCGAAGAAGCAGAGGCCGTTCAGCTTGTCCTCGATCCTCTTCTTCTTCTCGGACTCGTCATCACTTGAGGAAGTGGAGTCGTCATCCGAGTCGTCGACGTCGTTGAGCGTGGCGAAGAATGCACGCTGCTCAGCCTGGGCCTTCTCCAAGTACTTCGTCTTGATGTACTCTTTGTCGAAGCCGCCCTTCCGCTTGTGCTTCGCGGGGACGTACTTCTCCTCGCGCTTGCCGGAGTCGTACTTGTGCCCATGATCTGCCTTGCCGAAGGTTAAACATCCCGAGCGTCCTCCTCCACGGCGACGGTTCATGCGGTTGTTGTGAAACCGCGAGAACCGGTTGGCGAGCAATGCCAACTCGTCATCCCCCATGAACTCCAGCTGCTCCTCTGTGACAGAAAGAAGAGAAGAGAGTGCAAAGCCTCCAGAGGGGTTAGCAGAAGAGCCAGAAACCAAAGCCATCGACGGGCCAGAAGGATTTTCATAAGAAGCCCTCGCCATGGCGTCAATCTCACTGGACTTGAGCTTACTGAAGAGCTCGTCGCACGTGAGGGTCTCATAGTTAGGTGATTCGATGATCGCCTAAACTTTGGAGTCCCACACCGACCGATCAAGAGTATGCAAAAGCTTCAAAGCTCTCTCATGATCATCAAAAGACAACGGCTCCTTGTTAGCCCTCATCCTGTTGACAATCACCTAAAAGCGAGCGAATAAACTTTCTATGCTCTCGCCAGGCATATGTCGAAAGTTCTCATACTCTCGCTTGAACGACTCGTAGAGACGGGTTTTGACTTGAGAGGTTCCCTCATGGAAGCGCATGAGGGTAGCCCAAATCTCCCGAGCCGTAGCGAGGTGAGAAACGCGATCAAACTCAGACATGCTCAAACATGAGAAAAAAGCATTACAGGCTCGGCTATTGGCATCGTGCTCATCGATCTGACGCTGAGTGACACAAGCAGCCAAGACCACGTAATCGACAGAGTTGCAAATATCCCAGATGGAAGCACCAATACTCTGCAAATAGGCCGACATGCGTATCTTCCAATACGCATAGTTCGTCCCATCAAAGAACGGCGGTTTGCCCACGCCACGATCCATGTCGCCTTCTGTGGATCTGGAACCGGCTAAGGTGGAAGATCCTTAACCTGCTCCGATACCAATTGAAGGACCGAGAATGCAATAGCAAGGCGACCAGAGGGGGGGTGAATGGGAGCTCAAAAATTTCTCTCGAAACTTTGGCCTTTTGTTCCCAAAATCAACCCTAAAAGCTTCGATCGAAACCGTGATGCCCACGACCCTTGGAAGAGGGTGGATGATCCCTAGGATCACAGCGAGGCACCACAAAGAGATAGCGAACCAAACGACAAAAGCACCGGAACAAGTTCGACCCTAAAAAACCAAGTCCCAAACGTAGATAGACGGCTACGTCGAGAAATCCCCAAATATCTATGCTAACAAGTAGCAAATATACTTAGAGAGGTTCCTTGGTCAACTCTAGGGCCAAACGAGAAGTCCGGAAACCAAACAAAGAAGTCGGGAGAGCAAACGCACTAAACTAGAAGCTTCAGCCAAATCCCGGACTGTCCGGACTTGAAGTCCCGGACTGTCCGCCCCTACTGCGGACTGTCCGCGAGGAGATGTTGGACTGTCCGCCGGTCAAATGCCAAAACAGCAAGGTTGCTGAAGTCCCCAGCTCAAGTCCCGGACTGTCCGCGGAAACCAACGGCGGACTGTCCGCCGGTCAAGGACCAATAAAGCACTCGAAGAACACAACCACTGATCTGACTTTTCCCAATGCGCGGACTGTCCACGGGTATACTGGCGGACTGTTCGCGAGTGTCCAGAAAGGGCGATTTTGGTCGCCCTCAACTCAAATTTTCTCCAAATCAATTCAAACCAAAATCCCTTGATCCCAAACTTGGAGAGGATGATCACGAGGTAGTTAGGAGACTATCCCCAAGAAATCATCCGCTCAAATCGACTCAATCAACGGAAAATCGAAGGGGAAGGTGTATGAACCGAAATAGCGCCACGAAAACGAAATCAACCCGATCTACTTGTTCGTGAGGAGTTAGATAAATTCCTTCGGTGGAAATGATCTCCTCACTATAAAGAACAAGTTGATTCAAACGGATTTCGCAAAGACGCAGTAGAGAGGGAGATCGAGTGACAGGAAAATCGCGGAGAAATGAAGAACGCGAAGAACACGAACCAAAACGCGAATCAAGTCATCGATCTTCAACCGTGTGGCTACCACACACTACAACAGTGAGATTACGGTCTCACTTCCTCAAAATCTCAAGTACACAGAGGTATGGTTCTCTGTGGATCTCAGCTAGCTACAGCAGGGGATTGGGAGAGCAGGAAACCCTAGAAGCAAAGAGCAAATGACTGAGATAGATTGGGACGAGGGTGTCTCCCTCTATTTATCCTAATTCTAATTTCTACTCTACCCCTCTCTAATTACAGAGCGAACCAACTAAACCCTAGGGTTATTCTGGACCAACTCAAGGTAGATGGTGATCCGACGGCCACGCCCGCACAACTCGTAGCGTTGCCTCGACGCAACCTCCCGATTGCCGCCACGTGCCGCCCTCGCTCTGCACCCCAAGTTTTGTGGCCGAAACCGGGAAACCAGGCCTTCACGTCCGCCCCTGGTTTTGAGGCCCAAACTGGGAAACCAGCCTCCAAGTCCATCCCCTGGTTTTGAGGCCGAAACCAGGAAACCCGCCAGCGCCCAGGTTTTGAGGCCCAAACCTGGAAACCGTCCTCAGCCCGAGTTTTGTGACCCAAACTCGAAAACCCGCAGCACGCCCAGGTTTTGTGGCCCAAACCTGGAAACCGTCCACCCAATGGTTTTTCTCTGGCTCTACCAGCAAACTGAAGCTGTAGAGGGGATGCACCTCCCGTGCACCCCGTCCACCGACACGTGTCCCCAGGTCCTCGACCCGAGCAACACCGTGACCGCAAGTCTTCGCTCGTCGCTGTCCCAGGCTATCAACCACCACAGCCGATCCTCGGGCCACCGGTCCCTCAGTCCAAGCCTCACGTCTGCCCTTCGCCACTCTCGGTCCATCGGCACGACACGTCTCTACTTGACCTTCACCTTGCCTTTGATCACTGTATCCGTGCTCGACACCTGCACAACATAAGCCAAAGAACATGCGCATTATCCCAGTTGACAATCACTCATCACTCAGAGACTCGGCATACACCCATGTATCCGCACGGGCAAGGCTGACGGCACGGCGGCGTGGCGTGTCACCACGCCCGGGAGCTCGCAGCGGAGGCGGCGGGTGGCCACTAGTCAGGCCTTGCGCGACGTGCGCTCGATGGAGGCGGTGCGGGTGCGCGACCTCAGTCTCCTGCGACGACGACGACACGAGGGTGTGAGCATCTAGGCCCTTAGTGGGTTTTAGTGATCGGATGACAACGGGGTAAATTACTATGACTAACGTGTGTTTTGCAGAAACAATTGAGTTAGGTCATGGTAATGATGATCGTGTGGACACTATGGTATTCATGTCCCCTTATTGATGGAATTCGTTCGGTTTTCAAAGGATGGACGATGGAGACGGTGATAGGCTAGTTCTAAGTGTCATTTGGTGTTGAAGGACACTTAGAGTAGCATAGGTCTTTGTTTTATCTTTGGACGTACTATTAAGGGGAGTTTGAATGGGTAGCTTGACCTAGGTGAGACTTTTGAGTTAGGTGTGGTGCACACTTGTTAACCAAAGCCCTAGGTAGCTTAGAAAGGTCCCTAAAATCATAAGGAAGAAAGTTCGTGAAGGGAGCGTCGCAAACCGAAGTCGTTTTGGACTTCAAATTGCGACCGGACACTGGAGCCCTTGGGTCCGGACGCTAGGGTATGCGTTCGGTCAGTGTTGGTCACTGAGGGTTGAGTCTGGTTGTGACCGGATGCTCCCTCAGCAATGGAATGGACGCACCAGGGGGTGAGTCCGGTCCAACTCAGAGAGGTTCCAGAAAGGGAAATGTGCGATCGGACACGTCCGGTCAGAGGGGATCGGACGTATGGGAGCGTCCGATCAACGATTCGTACATGTGTCAGTGCTGGCGTATGCTAGCCGTTGGGCACTGACCGGACGCGTCCGGTCACCCCGACAAGTGCGTCCGGTCAGTGTGTAACTGGCTGGACTTACCCCTACGTGCATGTTTTGAGTTGGGGGGTATAAATATGTCTCCCCCTCATTCATGTTGTCTCTCTTGCTCATTTGAAAGGTTGCCAAACACATTGTGATTGCAAGTGAGTGCAAGAGGCCTAGTGAGGTTGAGAGATTTGATAATTGAGTCATCAAACACCTTATTAGTGAAGAGAGAATAGCAAGTGTGCATCCACCCATCTCATTAGCCTTGCGTTGGTCAAGTGAGAGTTCTTGCTTGTTACTCTTGGTGATCGGCATCACCTAGACGGCTTGGTTGCGATCAGAGAGCTTGGTGATCATCTGGAGGCATTGTGGATGACCCAATTCAAGTTGTGACCGGTAGCGAGCGATTCACCGGGCTGGAGTGGCGAAGAATCAGCTTGTAGTGAGCACTTGATCCTTGCGCAGATCAAGGGGGAGTGATACCCTTGCACGGGTGCTCCAACGAGGACTAGAGGGGTGTGCGGACACCTCGATACCTCGGGAAAAAGATCGTCGTGTCATCTCTACTCTCTTTACTTACGCATTTACATTTGAGCAATTCAATTCTGCAATTTACTTATTGTTCATCCATATTTGAATTGCCATGATAGAGTAGAAATGTCATAGTGTTGTTCTTTATGCGTTTGATTCTAGAGAAACACACTTCTAGGCACTAGGGGGTTAATTGGGCTTGTTAAGATTTAATTCTTGCAAATTTTTTTAGAAAAGCCCAATTCACCCCCCTCTTGGGCATCTTGATCCTTTCAATTGGTATCAGAGCCTCGTGCTCTCTATTTAGGCTTAACCGTCTAGAGTTAAGATGTCTGGGGGTGATGGACCACCTCCCATGTTCGAGGGAGACGACTTCCCATATTGGAAAATCCGTATGGAGTCGTACCTAGAAGCGGTAGATGTGAAATGCCACCAAGCCGCGATCACCGTCTTTTCCAAGCCTAAGGAGGGCACAAGCCTAACTCCTAATGAGGAGGAGAATGAGAAGTGGAATGCAAAGGCCAAAAATATCATCTTTAGAGGCATTTGCAAGGAAGTGTTTAACCACGTCTGGAACCACAAGAATGCCCATGAGCTATGGGATAACATTTGTGCGCTCCATGAGGGAACCAAGAGTGAGCGTGAGGAGCGTTATCATTTGGTCATGCAAAAGTTAAACTCTTTTGAAATGCTTGTTCATGAGAATGCAAATGAAATGTACTCACGCTTAAATGTTCTTGTAGAGGAGCTCAATGGACTTGGCCTCACACAAATGCAACCATCCGATGTTGTGAGGAAGATTCTATGTGTCCTTCCAATTGTCAAGTATGGACACATTGTGACGGTGCTACATCAAGGTGATCTTTCCACATCCACACCAACACAAGTCTTGGGGAAGATCAATGCTCATGAGATGTACTTGCACATCACACCAAGTGGTGGCTCCTCCACCGACAAGAACAAGGACTTGGCCTTCAACGCAAGCCATGAGAAGAAAGGCAAGTCCAAGGCTATTGAGGTGCATCATGAGAGCACAAGTGACGATGAAGATGATTCCAACATTGCTCTCATGGTGAGGAAGACCACCAAGATGTTGAAGAAGCTTCACAAGAATGGAGTCAACTTTGACTCAAGAAAGAAGAAGTTTTTCACAAGTAGCAAGAGAAGGCCAATCTCCGAAATGGATTACTACAATTGCGGTGACCTTGACCATCTTGCTCATCAATGCCCCAAGCCCAAGAAAGAAAGCTACAAGAATAAGAACAAGGGCAAGAAATATGACTCATCTAGCGAAGATGAGAAGAAGAGTGAGAAGCCCTACAAGAAGGATGGCAAGAAGAAGAAGCAATACCACAAGAAAGGTGGAAAGGCTTACATTGTTGGTGATTGGCTCACCGACATTGACTCCTCCGGTGGCTCATCAAATGAAGATAGTGATGATGAGAAGGAGAAGGTGGTCGCTCTAGTGATTGGGACTTCTACACCACCACCTCCACCGTCGCCATCATCCTCTACACACCTATGCCTCATGGCAAAGGGTGATCGGAAGGTACAAAGTGATGATGACTCTATTGATGATGAGAGTGATGGAGAGTTCCAAGCTCCTTCTTATGATGAACTTGTTGATTTGCTAAACAACTACACTAAAATCATAAAAAAGACTAGAGCTAAAAATGAAAGGCTTGTTCATGACAATGAAGCTCTTGTTGAAAAATATAACAACGCTATACAAGCTAGTGATGAGCTAAAAAATGAACTTGCTACTATGTCATCTTCCATCAAGGAGCTCAAGTCCTCTAACAAGGAGCTCAAAGCTAAAAATGAAAAACTTGGTAAGATGCATAGTGATCTTACCACTAGTTATGCCTCACTCAAAGTACAATACACTCAAGTGAAAGTTGATCATGATACTCTCACCGTTGTTTATGATATGCTTTCTCATGAGATACATGATGCCCCTAACCTTGTTGTTAAGTGTGACATAGCAACATCTTGTGAGGACTTGGTTAGTGAGCATGATGAGCAAAGAGCTAGTGGCAAGGGCAAGAAAGTGGTTGTGGCCGATCACTATGATGACTACATCAAGATCAAGAATGAGAATGCAAAGCTCAAGAGTGATCTAGAGAAGCTTGCAACCACAAAGCAAGTCATTGTTGAGACTCAAGATGATGATTATAGCATGTCACTCGAGCTAGACATGCTAAAAGAAGAAAACAAGAGATTGAAGATGGAGAGGGATTACAAAATGACACCATCTCAATTGGAACTCCAACAAGAGAATGACAAGCTCAAGAAGGAGAAAGAGCACCTCACTACCGGGCTAAGAAACTTCACCAAGGGTCAATGTCTTCAAAGTGAGCTACTCATGAACACCGTAATGAAGACAAATAGAAATGACATTGGCTTTCTTGAAGAGAAGATGAAGCAACGCAAGAGCATCACAAAGCCAAAGAAGAAGAAGATTGGGAGATGCTATGAGTGTGGAAAAGGACACTTTGCTCATGATTGTGAAGAGCCAAAACCCACACCCTTGCCCAAGCATGCTAGGCCCTTTTCTTTCAATGCTCACTACATGCTTAGACAAGATTCTAGTGGCAAAGTGAAAGTCATGTTCATGGGGCCTCCTAACAAGAATAGGTCAAAGCAAATATGGGTTGCAAAGTCACTTGTAGAGAAGGTTAAGGGACCTCAACAAGTTTGGGTCCCAAAAGCTCAAGCTTGATTTCTTGTGTGTGTAAGTGAACTACAAGACCGGTGGATCTCATTGGGTGATTGATAGTGGTTGCACACAACATATGACCCGTGATCCCCGGATGTTCACCTCACTAGAAGAGAATGTCGATGGCCAAGAAAAGATTACATTTGGTGACAACTCGAAGGGCAATGTCAAGGGTTTGGGCAAAGTGGCAATTTCAAATGACCATACCATCTCCAATGTGCTTCTTGTTGCATCATTGAGCTTCAACTTGCTATCCGTTGGGCAACTATGTGATCTTGGCTTTCAATGTTTGTTCATCGACAAGGAAGTGGTTGTGACCAAGAAAGATGATACACAAGTGATCTTCCAAGGTTTTAGATACAACAATCTCTATTTAGTGGACTTCTCCTCCGAAGATGCCAACTTGAAGACATATTTGTTCACTAAGCAATCACTTGGTTGGCTATGGCATAGAAGATTGGCACATGTGGGAATGAACACTCTCAACAAGCTACTAAAGAAGGATTTGGTTAGAGGCTTGAAGGATGTCAAATTTGAGAAGGACAAATTGTGTAGTGCATGTCAAGCCGGCAAGCAAGTTGCAAATACTCATCCAACCAAAGCCTTTGTATCAACATCAAGAAAGTTAGAGCTACTTCACATGGATCTATTTGGGCCAACAACATATGCTAGCTTGGGCGGAAATCTCTATTGCCTAGTGATTGTTGATGACTACTCTAGATACACTTGGGTATTCTTTCTTCATGACAAATCCGAAGCAACCCCTTCATTCAAGAAGTTTGCCAAGAGAGCCCAAAATGAATTTGAAGTGAAGATCAAAAAGATTAGAAGTGACAATGGAAAGGAATTTGACAACACCCATATTGAGTAATATTTTGATGAAGTTGGGATCAAGCATGAAGTCTCCGCAACCTACACACCACAACAAAATGGGGTAGTTGAGAGGAAGAACCGGACACTAATCACCCTAGCAAGGACAATGTTAGATGAGTACTCTACACCGGAAAGATTTTGGGCGGAAGCAATCAACACCGCTTGCTATGCATCAAACCGGTTGTTCCCCCATCGTCTCCTTGGCAAGACCCCCTATGAGCTACTCAACAACAAGAAGCCGGATGTATCATTCTTTAGAGTGTTTGGGTGCAAATGCTACATCTACAAGAAGCGCCAACACCTAGGGAAGTTCCAACGCCGATGTGATATTGGTTTTCTTGTTGGTTACTCATTGAAGTCCAAAGCATATTGAGTATTCAACCATGCCACCGGGATGGTGGAAGAAACATATTATATGGAATTCGATGAATCTAACGGCTCTCAAGGAGAGCATGAGAATCTTGATGATGTAGGTGATGAACCATTGAGGGAAGCAATGAAGAACATGCCGGTTGGAGCCATTAAGCCTAAAGATGATGATGATGATGTGCAAGTCATTGACAAGCCATCCTCATCAAATGTTCCACATGATGATGACAAAGATGGGAGGGATCCAAATGAAGACACTCATGTCTCCCATGATCAAATGGTGGTACAAGCTCAAGATGTTGATGCTCCACAAGCGTCTCCTCAAGTGGTTGATCGAAGGACAACTCCTCTACTACAAGCTCATCCTCAAGATCTCATCATAGCGAGTCCGACAAGGGGTGTAATGACTCAATCTCAAAAACTTGCTTTGTTTATGGAACATCACTCATTTGTTTCTCTTGTTGAGCCTACCATTGTAGATGAAGCTCTATGTGATCCGGATTGGGTGAATGCCATGCATGAAGAATTAAACAACTTCACCCGCAACCAAGTTTGGACACTTGAAGAGCGACCAAAAGGTGCAAGAGTCATTGGAACAAAATGGGTGTTTAGGAACAAGCAATATGATCAAGGCAAGGTTGTTAGAAACAAGGCAAGGCTAGTTGCAAAGGGGTTCTCTCAAGTTGAAGGCTTGGATTTTGGAGAGACCTTTGCACCGGTTGCAAGACTAGAAGCCATCTGTATCCTCCTTGCATACGCATCACATCATGACATTAAATTATATCAAATGGATGTGAAAAGTGCATTTTTAAATGGCTTCATAAATGAACTAGTCTATGTTGATCAACCTCCCGGGTTTGAAGACCCTAGATATCCTAATCATGTTTATAGGTTGTCCAAGGCGCTATATGGGCTCAAGCAAGCCCCTAGAGCGTGGTATGAGCGCCTTCGGGACTTCCTCATTGAGAAGGGCTTCACCATTGGGATGGTCGACACCACACTATTCACCAAGAAGCTTGATGGAGAGATCTTCATTTGTCAAGTCTACATTGATGATATCATCTTCGGGTCTACAAATGAAGCCTATTGCAAGGAATTTGGTGACTTGATGTCGAAGGAGTTCGAAATGTCCATGATTGGCGAGCTCACATTCTTTCTAGGCTTCCAAGTCAAGCAATTGAAGGAGGGAACTTTTATATCTCAAGAGAAGTACACAAAAGACCTCCTCAAGCGCTTCAATATGGATGATTGCAAGCCTATCAAGACTCCAATGCCAACAAATGGACATCTCGACCTAGATGAGGGAGGTAACCCGGTTGATCAAACCCTCTACCATTCTATGATTGGTAGCTTGTTATACTTGACCGCATCTAGGCCCGACATCATGTTTAGTGTGTGCATGTGTGCTCGTTTTCAAGCCGATCCTAGGGAATCACATCTCATAGCCGTGAAGAGAATCCTTAGGTACCTAAAGCACACCCCAAGCATTGGCCTTTGGTATCCCAAAGGAGCTAACTTCCAACTCGTTGGGTATTCCAATTCGGATTACGCGGGTTGTAAAATTGATAGAAAGAGCACATCCGGAGGGTGCCATTTGCTTGGGAGATCACTAGTTTCATGGAGTTCGAAAAAGCAAAATAGTGTGGCCTTGTCTACCGCCGAGGCGGAATACATAGCCGATGACACAAACCCTTTTAGACTTTGGTGTAGTTCTAGAAAGGGTACCTTTGTTGTGTGACAATGAGAGCACGGTTAAGCTTGCTAACAACCCGGTTCAACACTCTCGCACAAAGCACATAGATATTCGTCATCACTTTTCTTAGAGACCATGTTTCAAAGAAAGACATGTCCTTAGAGGGAGTTAGAATCGAAGATCAATTGGCGGATATCTTCACAAAACCCCTAGATGAGAACACCCTTTGTAGATTGCGAAGTGAGCTTAATGTGCTTGATCTAAGTAACTTTGTCAAAAGGTGAAAGGGGGTTGTCTTTGCATTGCATTATATCATATGCCATGTTTAAATTATGCTATGCACATAGGCTTGTCAGACGTGGTTAAGATAACCACCCTAAAAAGCGTGTGAAGAAGCTTACCCATGAGCAAACTTGACAAGCAACCTATATTCAAATTTCGTATTGCATTGCATATGCATGCTTGTTGCTTCGTCGTTTCTTTTTTGTTAAGCTTTGAGCAACCGTTGTGTTCGTCCACCGCTAGGGGGAGCATTTGAGGCTCCTAATGGTTGAGACCCCTAGTTTTGGTGGCCACATGTTGTCTCCTCGGGTTTTATTGCCTATTTTTATCTAGAAAACTAAATTAGCCTATGGAAAATTATTTGAAAAATTTGAGGGTTTGAGAGAGGTCACTCCGCTAGGTTCCAACTGGTGTTTATTTGCGTCTTATTTGAGTTGGAACTTGGTTGGGAGAAGTCGGCACGAAAAATCGAGTCAAAACAGGGTTTCCCCTATGACCGGACGCTGTGACCGGACTCACCCTGTGCGTCCGATCACTGCATCTCACGCACTGATGAACAGTGTCATCGTCGCGTCTGGTCAGGTGAAGGAGCGTGTGTCCGGTTGATTGCTGAGTTCTGATCGGACGCATGTGAAAGCCCTAGTTTGGTTTTGGTTAATTGATGAAACCTATTTGGTCTAATCCTATTGCTAAGCATGTGTGTAGCTTATAAGAAAGGATTGTGACCAAGCCAAATGGTGGAGCTAGCATGGTGGCAACCATGGAAGATGATGATGGCCACAAGCACTCAAGAGATCAAGTGCTTTACCATTGGCGAAGTGAAGAAGAAAAGAGATGGAGCAAAGAGGCCCGAAAGCAAAGGTATAACCTATAGGGCTCTTTATTTTGGTGATCAAGACACTTAACGAGTGTGATCACATTTAGGATAGATAGCCGTACTATTAAGAGGAGATTATTCACGGCTTATGCGATGTTCAAGTGCCACTAGGAGTTCTCTAACATATCGATGCTATAGACCTAGTGAGTGACTAACAAAACCCCTTTGGAAAATGCTTTGCAAAATGCTAACACACTTGCATATGATGATGTACACTTGGTGGTGTTGGCACGTTTAGGATAAAGGGGTGTTAAGGAGTTGTGGAGAAGTGGGAGAGACTAGTGTATAGTCCTTCTCCCTCCTGCCGAGCTTGCGAGGCAGGATTCAGCGGTTTTCGGAAGTGAAGTGTTGAGCTCGGGGAGCATCGGACGCTGGTACGAGGAGCATCGGACGCTGGGCTGAGCGTCCGACGACTAACCCTAGTTTCTGTCAGAAGTTCAAGGAGCATCAGACGCTGGCAACGGACGCCGAGGAATCACTGTTGCAGAGTCTGATGCAGGTGACGTGGCACGAGCGTGCTTTCCAGGAAGCATCGGACGCTAGGCTGCGTCCGATGCCAATCCATCAGACGCGTCCGATGTGATTTGATCCTTTCTGGAACCTTTCTGTTGTGTCATCGGACGCAGGGGTTGAGCGTCCGATGTGATGGTGCCGGTGCGTCCGATGTGGCGCTGGTTTGTGCTGAAATGAGCAGTGGCATCGGAGCGTCCGATGCCTGGCATCGGCGCGTCCGATGCCTGGCATCGGCGCGTCCGATGTCACTTTAACCGTGGCGCGAAGGGATATGACCGTTGGGATCTGGCGGCTCGAATTCATATCAGGGGAACACGTGGTGCTCATCGGAGCATCGGACGCTGTGGTAGTGTCCGATGGCCCCGACACCGGCGCGTCCGATGCCCCTATTTCGGGTCCAACGGCTAGGCCGACTTGTGTGGCCTATTTAAGGGGCTTGGCCGGCTCACTTGGCTTCACTCTTGCACATTTTGATTCCTAAGCATACTAGTGAGCTTTGGCAAGCCTCCCAACTCATCTCCCAAGTTGATTTGATCAAACCAAGTGAGATTGAGTGATCTAGTGCGTGATTTGGAAAGAGTTCAATCTAGTGGCACTAGTTCTTCGCATCGGCATTGAGTTCTCTGAAGGGTTATGGGGATGCTACACTAGCCGAATGCACAAAATTTTCGACCCCATGAACCAGGAACTGCTGCTAGTTATAGATCACGGGATTACCACTAGACGCGCAGGTGCAGCGGAAGACGTCTCGGTGTAGACGTGCGCGTCGCAGCGATGCCGTGTAGATGTTCACGTTCGTCCTTCACGTCTCCACGTGCGGTTCGTCCTTGTGCTCCAGATGTAGCACCTCCGAGGTATCCCACACGTACAGGGAGGAAGCGTCACACCTCCAGACTGCTAGGTCTGCGAGAAGCAATAGGCGCGCGCGTGGGGCGGGCGACGGCTGTCAACAATTGACGTGGTTCCAACCCTGGTCGCCCCACCCCTCTTTATATAGGCGTCCCTAATGAGCCCACCGACTGGAGGCCCATTAGCAAACCCTAATCCCGGTCTGACTCGAGTCCAACTTGAATCAGGCTTCCAGCCCCTTAAGCGTGCGACCCTATGGGTTCACGCATACATAGACACGGCCCGAGTACTCCTACTCCCCCGATAGTTGACAGCGGCCTCTAGCAAGACGTGTCAACTCCTATGTATACGCAAAGATCGTATTTGACGAACCACCACAATCACTTATACGTAATTCTCTTGCCACACAATATTTGGTCCAACTCATAGGTTAACACTTAACCTAAGCACGGCCATGCATTTCATGATCCAATCATTTGAGTGGTCCAGTGATATCTCTCTCACGTGGAGAGGGGCAAATCCCATCTTGATCGTCTATGTCTCACAGCATACTTCCTGACAAACTCGAAGACTATCTTTATAACTACTCTGTTATGAAGTAGCGTTTGATAGTCCCTAAGTAAGTCGATTCATATCTTGAGTACATACCACAATCTCAGGTCTAAGGACATAACGTACATGATGTGTAAAGAGATAATAAGAACATCTCACGTTGGGTCAGTCCAGCCCCATGTCATACATGTGCCCACATTATTAGTTTGACATCTCCATGTCTATGACTTGTGAAACATAGTCATCAACTAATACATGTGCTGATCTAATATTCATGTGTGTCCTCACATGAACTCCGATCAGGGACAACTATTGAATAACCATACAAGTAAAAGAGTTTCACAGACAATTCACATAATTGTCAATCAATACAAGTTGTCTTTAATGGATATTCAATGAACATATAATAAATCATGGATACAATAGAAATATCATCATCTCTATGATTACCTCTAGGGCATATTACCAACATTCTCTTGTTACTCTTGGCATTTGTCGGTGCCTAGATGGCTTGGAGGCGTTGAGGTGGTTTTGGCAAGAGAAGGAGATTGTTCTTGGCCACCACTGATCGTGATTGTGAGAGGTTTTGGAGCCTCACCTCGCCGGAGCGGCAAGAGGCATCCTTAGTGGATTGCTCGTGTCATTGAGCTACCTCACTAGCGGTAGATTCTTGTGGCGCTCTTAGTGAGCTTGGCTTAGCGTCAATTAGCCACCGGGTCACCTAGTGTTGGTCGACACAACGGGGAGTAGCGTGCCGGCAAGCACATGAACCTCGGGATAAATCTTGGTGTCCCGTGTGCTTATTGTGATTGCGCATTCATCTTGGTGATTGGTCTTCATATTCATATTCTTGGTGATTGGCATCACAAGCGGATTACACCGGTGATTGGTTCTCTACTAGACGATCCCGAAGGCTCGGTGAAACCACTTCTATCTAGCTCATTTACTTTGTGTATTTACTTTGAGCTACTCCTTTGTGTAGATACTATATCTTGTCATATATCTTGTTTAAGTTAATTGTGTTTAGCTTGATTAGTATATCTTGTGCACACACTTGTTTCACATACATTCTTTGTATATCATACTTGTGTTAGAGCTAGATTGTTTTATTCCGCATTTGTTATTAGCTCTAGTTGATTGTGTGACATAGAAATATTAGGTAGAATTGTTGGATAGGTGGCTTGCAACACACTTTTAGGCTAGTGCAAAAAGCTTTGCCGTTTGTCATACTAATAGTGTTTGCCTAAGTAATTTTGTAGATTTTTAATTAGGTTATTCACCCCCCCCTCTAGCCAATTTGGACCTTTCAGCATGGTTGCGTCCGGTCGTGTGGGACAGGACGCGTCCGGTCGCATGTTGCACATTTCTGGAGCTCTCTGTTTGTGACCGGACGCTGGGCATCGTGCGTCCAATCACTCTGTGAGTGCGTCCGGTCATCACTTAAAGGGCACGATTGTTGATGGTCCCTAAACACTTGTTTTACCATCAATATTTTACCCAAAAATTCAACAAAAAGGCATGAAAAGTAGTCAAATAGGTTTCAAACTAACCAAATTCCACATGTCCATAGATTTTTATTTGAATGCAGGATTTGGACCAAATTTGGAGAATGGACCCACCAGGGGCCGAGCCCACTCACCAGGGCCCATCTGGGCCATAGTGGGGTGGCGCCCGCCCCCAAGGAGAGGCCCAAACTCTCCCCTGCCACGTCACTGATCCGTGTGACCACCCCAGGGCCAAATCTTAGCCCTTGGTCACTAGGTCTGTGGCATCGGAGGGCTAAGAAGAGATGTCACGTGGATCATGACCTAATTGCCCATGTGACGGTTATTTGGACATGCAACAGACCTTGGAACCGCCTTGGAGGAGTCCCTGGAGACCGTAGGATCAATGACGGTGCATCCAAGGGCCAGGGGGTGGCGGCCGCCACCTAGGGCTGGTGCCCGCCACTAGGGTTTGCCCTAGGTCGGTTGGCTGCCCCCTATAAGTACCCCCCTCACTCGCTTGGGCTATAAATACCCCCTGGAGGCATCACTTCACTTCAAGGAAAGCAAGGAGAAGCAAAGAAGAAAGCAAGGCTAAAGCTAGAGAGCTAATAGCTTAGGATGTAGCCAAGCTTAGGCAAGTAGGTAGCTAGTAGAGCAAGGCATCCTTGCCTCATTGCCCTCGCGGAAGCGCTGCTCAAGGCTTAGCTCAAGAGTAGAAGCGTGCGAGTAATCGGTCCTGGAGTTGGGAAGAGTCTTCCTTCATATCCGGTTCAGGTTTTGCTCTTGTAACTCAAGCACTTTACTATATTCTAGTTCATCATTTCAAGTATTACTTTATTCTACTTACCAGTATTGAGTAGTATACTTGATTGATTGCTTGAGTACCTAGCTATCCTACATTTCAATTCACTTAGCCATAGTAGTTAATCTCTAGTGTGCTTAAATCTTTGCCAATAGGTTGCTTAGTTAGTTTAGTGTTTATCTTATTCAGTCAAGTATTTGCTCTGATGTCTGCAAGGGTGTCTCTATTCTAGGCCAGGATAGAGATAGTTAGAATATAATTAGGCGTGGTGCTTAGTTATAGACTTACCTTCAGATACGGCTAGACCCCCGGATAGCTGTGGTAGCAAGCAGGTGGTGACAGCCCTGTGCGCCTTGAATTCCACCACGTAGTTGGTCTAGTTTAACAGTAAGGCTCGTTGTGCTAGCGTTCAACCTAAGTCAGTGGTAAAGGCTAGTACGCCTCAGTACTTGACAAGATAGGAATAAAACTATACTTAACTTGGTTGCTTATTTGGCATTTGCCTATCTTGCTTCGTAGTTATCTAGGAGTAGTTATTAGTTATTAGTTAGTTATATTAGTTATCCTTAGTTATCTTATTCCCCTTATCTACCTATCCATCCACCTTACCTTAACCATTCATTTCATCCTTACCTATCCACTCATAAACTCTTTCTAGCCTTTCATCTCCTCTCTTCTCTTCTCTCCTTTTCCCTTTCTTATTTTTCGACTCTCATCCCCTCCTTGACTCGACTCATACACCACCCTAGCCTTCCTTTGGGATCAAATAAATTGACACCTGGTACTCCCAGGCGAAGTGCTACTACGATAGTTCTGTGCGCTTGCAGAATCTCCTCTAGGTAGATTGCAATCTCTCTAGCTAGCTCCTACTAGTGTCGGGATTGACAACCCCATTTGACATTAGTAGATAGCTGCTTTAACTTCACTCCTTTAGGTATAGTGACTGGACTTGTTACAAGCATTTCTGGCGCTGTTGCCAGGGATAGATTCCATAGTCGACTTCTAGTAACGACGTTAGCAAGTGTCAACAAGCATTTCTGGGCCGTTACCGGGGATAGTTGCCTAGCTCTATCTTTAGTGAAGTTAAGAACTACCAACAAGCATTTCTGGCGCCGTTGCCGGGGAAGGCAATCGGTGTATCCTTCGAGTCCTTGTCGAATTTATCTTCCCTTAAGCTCCCGCTTAGCGAATCCCATCTTTCCCCATTCTTTCTTTCCTTAGTCCTTCTTATCTTTTTCCTTTATCTTCTTCAACTTCTTTCTTTCTTATCTCGTTCTACCTTCACGATGGCCAACAAGACCATTCGTGAGTTTTCTGCTCCTTCTGCCGCCAATATAGCGACAGGACCAGCCGTGATCGATGCCAACCTCAATTTCGAGTAGAAACCGGCTCTGATCACGATGGTCCAAGCTAGCCCGTTCTGTGGCAAAGCTCATGAGGATGCCAATGCTCACCTCCAATAATTTTTGGAGATTTGCGGCACCATCACCATTTAGGGGATAACCCAAGAAGCCATCTGTCTTCGTCTCTTTCCTTTTTCTCTCCTAGGAAAGGTGAAGCAATGGTTCTATACCAATCGCAACGCTGTAAACACATGGGACAAGTGTTCCAATGCTTTTCTCGCTAAATTCTTTCCGATGGGCAAGACGAACGCTCTTCGCAACAAAATCTCCAGCTTTACGCAACAAGCCGAGGAATCTATTCCCGAGGCTTGGGAGAGAATGCAAGAGTACGTCACTACTTGTCCACACCATGGTTTGGAGGACTGGCTGTTGATCCAGAACTTCTACCATGGCCTAACCCCACTCTCTAGAAGCCATTTGGATGCCGCCGCCGGCGGTGCATTCTTTTCTCTGAATGTTGCAGATGCTAAGGCTCTCATAGAGAAGATGGTGTCGAACCAAGGATGGAATGACGAGAGACTGCAGCCCCATAAGCGAGGTAAGCATTCCCTTAAGGAGGCCGACATGATCGTGGCCAAGATGGACCTGCTGGCCAAGAAGTTGGACAACTGTGAGAAGATGAACCAACAAGGGAGTGTCCAATCTCTGGAATCCTACACGACTTGTGAAGTCTGTTGAGAAACCGGACATTCTAGGAACCGCTGCCCCGAGTTACATGAAGATTTGAACTTCATCATCAACAACAACAACAACAACGGTTTCCATCAACAAAATCAAGGATGGAATCAGCACTCCAACTCTCAAGGTAATAATTCATTCCCTCGCTCTAATTTCCAAAGTAATGATAATTTCTCGTTCTTAAAGAATCTAGTCTACTCTCAAGGTAGAACTACTGAATTTTTGAATAAGAAATTAATGTCAAATGATAAAATGCTTGAGAACATAAATGCTAAATTCGAAGATTTCTCATCTGCTCTGAAAAATCAACTTAGCTTTAATAAGATGTTAGAAACCCAATTAGCTCAACTTGCTGCGATCATACCATCTTTTGAAACTGGCAAAATTCCGGCTAAACCTAACATGGAAACTGCAAATACGGTTGAAATAAAATATTTTAACTATTATGAAGATCAAACCATGACTGTTAAAAAGGGTGACCCTGGTAGTCCCATAATTAGATGCTCAATCTTTGGTGAAGTCTTTAAAAATGCCATGTGTGATTTAGGATCGAGTGTGAACATTTTATCTAAGGATTTCTATGAAAACTCGTTCTTTCCACCCATGTCATCCACATCTGCCTATGTCGTGCTAGCTGATCAATCAACATGCTATGTAGAAGGAATAATCACTGATTTACCTGTTCATATTAGAGGTTCATATGTTCCTGTTAATTTCATAATACTAGATATGGGAAATAGGAAAGATGTGCCTCTAATCTTAGGTAGACCTTTCTTGAACACTGTTGATGCTTGCATATGTGGGGAGTGGTAAAATGCAAATGACATTAGGAGGAAGGAAATATTCTCCTTTTCCCGTGGTCCCGCATATGCCGCTAACATGCAGGAAGCAAAACCCGTTCGTACCAAGAAGAGGCGCCTAAGAACAAGGTGGAACAGAAAGAAAGAACCACCTTCTCCTGAGTTGTGTAATTCACATAACAAAGGAGAGGTGCCAAAAGAAGAAGAACTCGATGAAGTACTTAAATAAGAAGCACCCAAGGAAGAAGATCCACCGATGAAGTACTTAAATAAGAAGCACCCAAGGAAGAAGATCCACCCAATAAGGATGAAATTCCATGGATCTAAGGTATGGATTTACTTTTAAATTTCCCTTCAAATTTTCCTTTTTCAAATAAATAATATATGTCATGCATGTAACTAAAAAAATTAGTTATCATTAGTTATATGCATAAGTATATGTTAACTTAGCTAGAATAATAAAATATCATAATAGGATAGTTTCCCTTTTTCACAACATTAGATAATTTCCTTTTAAATAAAATAAGAACAAGAGCTCCGACCGAGAAAGATGAAGACCCTTCACCAAGCAAGAAGCCAGCTTGGGGGAGATCCTCGCGCCAATAAGGTATGTTTCAACCTTACTCTTTATGTTCGGTTCTTAAATTCTATATGTTTTGAAAATTTTTGAATGTTATATACTTGCCTAAGTAATTATCCCATGAGTAAAAATGATAAAATCTGCTTAAAAATGTTGGAACCTGAATAAGAAATAAAATATGCCATGCAAATGCTATTGTTATAGTCAGAATAACTAGTTTTATCTAAGTTGTAGCTTTTGTGGGTTGCACATGTTTTAACTAAAATCATGCTTAGTGAATAAAGTTAGTTAGAAATGGAGTAATTCTTTAAACTTGCTAAGGTGAAATTAGGACCTAATCTGGAGGATTTCTTTTAAAAATCATGAAAACCTTGCTAAAAGTTCCTCCTAGATTTTATCCCATCCCACCACTAGCCAAATATTTGTTAGTCAAAACCACAAAGAGCTTTGTTTGTGTTGAGCTTTGTTAGACCTCATAGATCTTAGTAGAGAAGCTTATCATTTCTTTTGATCAAGATACACACACCCACCATAAATTGCTTACTCTCCACTTTGGAAGTTTGCAACCACCAAATAAATTGCTCATTCTCTACACTGGAGATATGCAATACCTTGCCAAACGTTCCATTGCTAGCCTTATGCTATTCCTACACTGGGAATAAGAATTTCTCTCTCTTCCACCTTTTCATTTCTAAAATCCTTTCCTATAGACAATCTGGGGAAATCTAGAGCTAAAAAAGAGAGATATGAAAAAAAGTGAGCAAAGTAGCTCAAGAGAGGACTATGTCCTAAGAAAATGTGAGGACACATTTTTGTCTACTCACTATGTATCGAGAAAAGAGAGAGAGAGAGAGAGTTATCATTAGCTCTAGACCCCAGAAATTAACTAGGAAGGATTATGAAATATCTCTCTATACACTTCCACATAACCACACATGCACATCTTGATCAATATTTATGATTTGTTGCTCCTTATGATCTGAGTGTCTAGCTTAGCAATAAACATTATGCAATTTTCTCATGAATCTTAGCCTACCTATAACTCCACAAATCATTCTTTAGAAATAGGAGAGGCTACATTTTGGCCTAAGTGAGGATTTAAACACCATTGAGTGATTGAGTGAATCTTGGAGGACTTAAGCAAGTTTTTATCTTTTGAAAACCTTAAGAAACCTCCAGACAAAATCCTAGTCAAACCTAAGCAAGATAAAAGTTTCCTATCTACTGCTTTATTTCACTCTTGCATGTTTGAAGTGAAAAGCTATAAGCCCCACATTGCTATGATTAATGACATACACTGAGTTATTTCTCACTATACAATATGCACTTGTATACATCTTAAGTTGCTATCTATTTCATGCTCAATGCTTAAACCGCATTGTTGCTCGAGGACGAGCAACAGGTTAGCTTGGGGGAGCTTGTTGATGGTCCTTAAACACTTGTTTTACCATCAACATTTTACCCAAAAATTCAACAAAAAGGCATGAAAAGTAGTCAAATAGGTTTCAAACTAACCAAATTCCACATGTCCATAGATTTTTATTTGAAAGCAGGATTTGGACCAAATTTGGAGAATGGACCCACCAGGGGCCGAGCCCACTCACCAGGGCCCATCTGGGGCCTAGTGGGGTGGCGCCCGCCACCCCTAGGTGGCGCCTGCCACCAAGGAGAGGCCCAAACTCTCCCCTGCCACGTCACTAATCCGTGTGACCACCCCAGGGCCAAATCTTAGCCCTTGGTCACTAGGTCGGTGGCATCGGAGGGCTAAGAAGAGATGTCACGTGGATCATGACCTAATTGCCCATGTGACGGTTATTTGGACATGCAACCGACCTTGGAACCGCCTTGGAGGAGTCCTTGGAGACCGTAGGATCAATGACGGTGCATCCAAGGGCCAGGGGGTGGCGGCCGCCACCTAGGGCTGGTGCCCGCCACTAGGGTTTGCCCTAGGTCGGTTGGCTGCCCCCTATAAGTACCCTCACTCACTTGGGCTATAAATACCCCCTGGAGGCGTCACTTCACTTCAAGCAAGGAAAGAAAGGAGAAGCAAAGAAGAAAGCAAGGCTAAAGCTAGAGAGCCAATAGCTTAGGATGTAGCCAAGCTTAGGCAAGTAGGTAGCTAGTAGAGCAAGGCATCCTTGCCTCATTGCCCTCGCGGAAGCGCTGCTCAAGGCTTAGCTCAAGAGTAGAAGCGTGCGAGTAATCGGTCCTGGAGTTGGGAAGAGTCTTCCTTCATATCCGGTTCAGGTTTTGCTCTTGTAACTCAAGCACTTTACTATATTCTAGTTCATCATTTCAAGTATTACTTTATTCTACTTACCAGTATTGAGTAGTATACTTGATTGATTGCTTGAGTACCTAGCTATCCTACATTTCAATTCACTTAGCCATAGTAGTTAATCTCTAGTGTGCTTAGTGTTTGATCTTTGCCAATAGGTTGCTTAGTTAGTTTAGTGTTTATCTTATTAAGTCAAGTATTTGCTCTGACGTCCGCAAGGGTGTCTCTATTCTAGGCCAGGATAGAGATAGTTAGAATATAATTAGGCGTGGTGCTTAGTTATAGACTTACCTTCTGATACGGCTAGACCCCCGGATAGCTGTGGTAGCTAGCAGGTGGTGACAGCCCTGTGCGCCTTGAATTCCACCACGTAGTTGGTCTAGTTTAACAGTAAGGCTCGTTGTGCTAGCGTTCAACCTAAGTCAGTGGTAAAGGCTAGTACGCCTCGGTACTTGACAAGATAGGAATAAAACTATACTTAACTTGGTTGCTTATTTGGCATTTGCCTATCTTGCTTCGTAGTTATCTAGGAGTAGTTATTAGTTATTAGTTAGTTATATTAGTTATCCTTAGTTATCTTATTCCCCTTATCTACCTATCCATCCACCTTACCTTAACCATTCATTTCATCCTTACCTATCCACTCATAAACTCTTTCTAGCCTTTCATCTCCTCTCTTCTCTTCTCTCATTTTCCCTTTTTTATTCTTCGACTCTCATCCCCTCCTTGACTCGACTCATACACCACCCTGGCCTTCCTTTGGGATCAAATAAATCGACACCTGGTACTCTCAGGCGAAGTGCTACTACGATAGTTCTGTGCGCTTGCAGAATCTCCTCTAGGTAGATTGCAATCTCTCTAGCTAGCTCCTACTAGTGTCGGGATTGACAACCCCATTTGACATTAGTAGATAGCTGCTTTAACTTCACTCTTTTAGGTATAGTGACTGGAGTTGCTACAAGCATTTCTAGCGCCATTGCCAGGGATAGATTTCATAGTCTACTCCTAGTAACAACGTTAGCAAGTGTCAACAAGCATTTCTGGGCCGTTACCGGGGATAGTTGCCTAGCTCTATCTTTAGTGAAGTTAAGAACTACCAACAGCGATAAGCCTTTCCAACTGACACGTGGGTCCCATTCGCCTTCTCCTTCGTCTCGACCGAGCCCGACGCAAGCCGCCGCCGCCCTCCTAAACCTAGCTCGCCGCGCCGCCGGCCGCCTCGCCAACCCGCCGCCGGCGCCACTCGCGACCACTCCCCCCCCCCCCCCCGCCGACCTGGCGCCGCTGCTCCCCCCTCCCGCCGACCTCGCGCCGCCGCTCCTCCCTCCCGACCGCGCGCCCACTGCTTGCCCGGCGTGCCCTTGCCTCCCTGCCAAAGCTCCTCACGGGCGCTCGTGTTCTTCGTCCCCGAGCCGCTCTTCCTCTCCAGTGATCTCTCCGCGGCAAGCAAGTTACCCATCAAGTAAGCTTCCACCGCTTCACCTCCAACCCCTGCGTGCAAGGTGTTTGTTGAAATGCCCCAACAGCTCGTTCCTACCCATTTAACCCGTTTTTGGCACATTTTCTCGTGCAGATCCTTTCGGAGTGGGCTCGTGGTGTCCGAACGTGTCGATATCTTACCTTTGCTTGGTCGGTTCGTCGCGTTTTGTCATGTAGCAAAGCCATGTCTCCCTTTCTCATCTTCTTTGCTTTGCTTCCAATAAGGCCTTCTTCTCTCTAGATACTATATGCTTATATATATCCCTATCTATCTATTGCAACGAGTCGGGACTGTGTCAGTGAGCCGCGTGACAGTGTCAGCTTAATCCGGGGCCAAGCTCGCGGATACAGAATGAGGCCAAGCCTCTGAGGTTCAGTCCAGTGTCTTGTTCTGTCAGAGGTTCTTGGCAGAGGTGTTTGTCAGCGGCTGTGGATTGCTTGACAGTGGGTCTTGTCAGTGGCAGTTGTTCTCAGCTTGCAGCAGTTCCTTTCTTGCAGCGATGGCACGCTGCAAGAATGTCGGTGGAGGTCCCGGGGCCGATCCCCCTCCCCCTCGCCCTCCTTCTGGTGGCAAGGCGAAGGGGAAGCAGAAGCTCGTGTCCAAGAAGCGCAAGAGACTCGACCGTGATTCAGAGATGGCTCTAGCAGCAGCACGGGCAGCCGAGAGAGCAGAGCAGGGTGGTCAGGCAGGCGGTCTTTGCATTCGAGACCAGTCTTCAGAGCAGGGTGGTCAGACAGGTGGTCAGTTGAGTGGACAGCGGATTCGCGATCTGCTTACAGAGCAGCACCAACAGGCAGTGCTTCAGACCAAGGGAGGAGTGGTCCGGGTCCACGGCGAGCAGTACTCTCTTGACGATCCAGTTGAGGTCCTCCCTCCGGACTTTCGTTTTCCGTCAGAGGCAGCCTCAGCTCTCGCAGTGGCTTCTGCCCGTGGTTCAGCTCCAGAGCCCAGCTTAGCTATAGAGACCCAGGCAGAGGGTCAGCCAGAGGAGCAGCCAGCTCAGCAGCCGGTACGCAGGTCCACCCGTACTCGCACTCAGGTTTCTCCTAGACCTGAGGGGCAGAGGCGGGGTGGTCGACCCCCTCCGAGGCCACAGGCACCCCCGCCTGTGGAGCACTTGGACCTGCGGACCGCGACATCACGTCAGGTGCAGGCCCTGCATTTGGTATCGTACGAGGAGTGGTTCCCAACTGCCAGACACCCTCAGGCCTCTGAGGGTTTCTATATAGTGCTTCAGGAGGATTTTTACACAACTTATGTCAACAGCGGCGTCCATATTCGACCTCACCGAGTTTGCCCACTCGAGGTTATAGTTGCAGCTGGTGGAGAGGCCATTCGTCTCATGCTCTCCTACCTGCCAGGCTTGGTAGATCTTCTTGGACGAAGTGGTCAGTATGTGGAGGATTGGGTTCGACAGTTCTACGCGTCTCTGTGGATCTCCCTGGATCACCGGTTCCTTCACTTTGCCTTCAGGGGGCGATCCTACAGGCTCTATAACTCCAGGGCCAGAGAGTATCTCGGATTAACAGCCTACGAGACCAAGATTCACACCCTGTGCTACGGAGAGACAGAGCCACCTCAGCGTCCTCATGCAAGCGAGATTCCACCAGCAGATTTAGTCTGTGCCTGCTTTCGAGAGCCGTTCGAAGAGGAGTCCAGCCGGCGTCCTCGTGACTTGACGTCGACGGCCCGTCTTGTGAACGAGGTCATGAGGCGTACTATTCTGCCTCGGACAGGCTACAGAGAGGGGTTGACTCGTATTCAGATTTGGCTTATTCACCACCTTGTCTCCCAGCTCGAGTTCGATATTTGGGATGTCATCATTTCTGAGATGGAGGACACGCTTGCAGAGGGGTTCAAGGGTCACAGGCAGCTTCCCTATGCCCACTGGATCTGTGTGATTATGAGGAAGATGATTCCGGCCCTGCTTTCCGAGCTCACTCACTCTCCCACTGAGTTCCCTGTGTATGACACTCGCCAGATCGTCACGGCTAGTCCAGACACTCGTCCCAGGCGTCAGCGTCAGAGGCCAGTTGTCACAGAGACGGAGGCTGAGCAGGACGAGGCAGTTCGTTAGCTGGCAGAGGCAGAGCTCGCAGGACTTGAGGCAGAGGCAGAGGATCCCTACCTTCCAGAGGTCCCGACTGACAGTTCCGATGACGACTACGCTCCTCTTCCGAGGATGCGTCCAACAACAGCTCACGACTCAGAGGCCTCCTTATCTCGTATGGTCGGCTCCGACCCAGCTCTTCTTGCCATACTCTCCCGGATGGAGCAGCAGCAGTCCCGACTCTCTGAGGAGGTTCAGCGCCAGGCTGAGGAGCAGCGTCGTCAGGCTCAGGAGCAGGCCCGACTTGTAGAGGCACAGGCAGTGGCCACAGCTCAGGCTCAGGAGCGCCAGGACGCTCTCCAGCGACAGATGATACAGCTTCAGACTCATACCCTGGCTTTCATGGAGAGGATGGCAGCCATTCCTCAGTTACCTCCGCCGCCGACTCAGTTTCAGCAGCAGCTACCCGGACCGTCGACATCGTACTACACGATAGTTCCTCCATCGTCGGCCTCGCCGTTCCCGCAGTTCACTCAGTGGTTCACCTCACCTGTGACAGGTCAGCTGCAGGGGTTCACGCCGCTTCGCTCAGGCTTCACTCCGACAAAGACGGAGTCCGTTCTCGTGACCCCCAGGAGTTTGGAGGCTACGTTTAGCGAGCTCACTGGCCAGCCTACACCGTCAGAGTTTCACTTGCCGGTGACCTCCGCTCCAGCTCCTGCTCCCGCTACTGGTACCACAGAGACACTTCCTTCTTCAGTAGCATTGTCCGAGCCACCGGTTTCTCATAGTCAGATTTTGCCCGTCAGTTCCGCACCTGAGGCTTCGTTGACCGTGTCAGTGGCAGAGACAGAGACAGTGGATCCTCCTCCAGAGTCAGACCTTCCGCAGCCAGAGGTTCCCGAGCCAGAGACCGCTCTAGAGTCAGCTGAGCAGACCCAGACTGCTTCACCTCCACGTCCAGTGTCCGAGGGTCAGTCAGCTCACAGTTCGTCGTCCGACGACGAGACTCTCCTTGCTCAGTTTGAGGCTCTTCCGCGTACCTCGTCGCCCGACTCATCTGCTCCCGTCCCGCCTTCAGACTCTTAGTTTTTGGTCTTTGATGCCAAAGGGGGAGAGAGCGTATGTTAGACTTAGGGGGAGC
This sequence comes from Coix lacryma-jobi var. lacryma-jobi, assembly GCA_009763385.1. Lineage (NCBI taxonomy): Eukaryota > Viridiplantae > Streptophyta > Magnoliopsida > Poales > Poaceae > Coix > Coix lacryma-jobi. The sequence continues at coordinate 115,728,701 of CM019825.1, read as the reverse complement.
TTGTGAGAGGGTCTCGGTTCTTTTGTGTGATCCTTGCACTCATATGCATACTTGTTTATCTTTTGGCACCTATACGATATGCGTATGTCTTTTGGTTGTGACATGTTATGCTTCACTCGTTATACATTACATGTCACTTGGTTATGCTCATTTACTTTGCTTCCGCACTTATACTCCGATAAATGAGCTAGTTCATAAGTACTTGTGTTAATTTTTATATGTTGAGTACTTATGTGGACTTGGTTTGTATAAGCATGACTAACCCCTTCTGATCTTATTGTCACATGCTTATATAAACCAAGCATTTGAAAACCTCACCTCTCTTTCAAACATACTTGAGGTTGTCATCAATCACCAAAAAGGGGGAGATTGTGAGCATCTAGGCCCCTAGTGGGTTTCGGTGATTGGATGACAACGGTAAATTACTATGACTAATGTGTGTTTTGCAGAAACAGTTGAGTTAGGTCATGGTACTAATGATCGTGTGGACACTATGGTATTCATGTCCCCTTATTGATGGAATTCGTTCGGTTTTCAAAGAATGGACGATGGAGACGGTGATAGGCTAGTTCTAAGTGTCATTTGGTGTTGAAGGACACTTAGAGTAGCATAGGTCTTTGTTTTATCTTTGGACGTACTATTAAGGGGAGTTTGAATGGGTAGCTTGACCTAGGTGAGACTTTTGAGTTAGGTGTGGTGCACACTTGTTAACCAAAGCCCTAGGTAGCTTAGAAAGGTCCCTAAAATCATAAGGAAAAAAGTTCGTGAAGGGAACGTCGCACACCGAAGTTGTTTTGGACTTCAAATTGCGACCGGACGCTGGAGCCCTTGGGACCGGACGCTAGGGTATGCGTCCGGTCAGTGTTGGTCACTGAGGGTTGAGTCTGGTTGTGACCAGACGCTCCCTCAGCAATGGACCGGACGCACCAGAGGGTGAGTCCAGTCCAACTCAGAGAGGTTCCAGAAAGGGAAATGCGCGATCGGACGCGTCCGGTCAGAGGGGATCGGACGCTTGGGAGCGTCCGATCAACGATTCGTACATGTGTCAGTGCTGGCGTATGCTAGCCGTTGGGCACTGATCGGACGTGTCCGCTCACCCCGACAAGTGCGTCCGGTCAGTGTGTTTTGCCCTTTGTGCATGTTTTGAGTTGGGGGTATAAATATGCCTCCCCCTCATTCATGTTGTCTCTCTTGCTCATTTGAAAGGTTGCCAAACACATTGTGATTGCATGTGAGTGCAAGAGGCCTAGTGAGGTTGAGAGATTTGATAATTGAGTGATCAAACACCTCATCAGTGAAGAGAGAGTAGCAAGTGTGCATCCACCCATCTCATTAGCCTTGCGTTGGTCAAGTGAGAGTTCTTGCTTGTTACTCTTGGTGATCGGCATCACCTAGACGGTTTGGTGGCGATCGGAGAGCTTGGTGATCATCCGGAGGCATTGTGGATGACCCAAGCCAAGCTGTGACCGGTAACGAGCGATTCACCGGGCCGGAGTGGCGAAGAATCAGCTTGTAGTGAGCACTTGATCCTTGCGCGGATCAAGGGGGAGCGATAACCTTGCGCGGGTGCTCCAACGAGGACTAGGGGGTGTGCCGACACCTCGATACCTCGGGAAAAAGATCGTCGTGTCATCTCTACTTTCTTTACTTACGCATTTACATTTGAGCAATTCAATTCCACAATTTACTTATTGTTCATCCATATTTGAATTGTCATGGTAGAGTACAAATGTCATAGTGTTGATCTTTGCGCGGTTGATTCTAGAGAAACACACTTCTAGGCACTAGGGTGTTAATTGAGCTTGTTAGGATTTAATTTTTACAAAAGTTTTTAGAAAAGCCCAATTCACCCCCCTTCTTGGGCATCTTGATCCTTTCAGACGGGAAGCTCGGTATCCTCAACGACGCATTGTGCAGCTACGATCTGGCACGGGGTGGCACGGTGGACCAACGTGCTCTTGGGCACGGCACGGCTGAGTCCCCATAGGGTCGTGCCTGGGTTGATGGTTAGGCACAGCGGCACTACCAGGCACGACACGGCGGACCGCCGTGCCACATCGTGTCGTGCCTCGGCGTGCGCGTGCCCGTGCCGTGCTGGGCGACCCATCTGGAAAACTATAACCACAGCAGTACAAGGTGGCTAGCTGGAGCACGAGCGGCATCGAGCCGCACGCGCACTTTAGTGTGTAGGGTCGTCAACTAGCTTAGCTAGTAGCCTCGAGCTTCATACCGGATCAAGCCGATCGACCTCCAGTGAGGGAGCGTAAGGTTTGAGGTATATATAAAGCCTAAACGCTACAACTCATCAACAATATAAGGATTTAACGGCGTTATTCTTTCAGTGGTAGGCGATGTGCCCGTCGACAGCGAGACGCCTGTGGTGACTTCGTCAATCTCGAGATTTGCCGGTCCAACTCGGTTCTTCGGAGGTGCTCATAGGGGGAGGGTGTGCGTGCGTGCCTTCATAGTAGGGGTAGGGTGAATGCGTGCTCGTGTTTATGAGCGTCTGCGTCTGTAACTGGGTCTCGCAAAAAAAAATGTACTACTAGAGAGATTTAAGATATGAGTAGTCGCACCTAGTATAAAATTAAACCAACTTCGATCTTCCTAAATCAAACTATTTTTAGGTTCAATCAGATTTATAAAAAAACACCAATGTTTATGATATTGAATTAGTATAGCATTACACTAGTAGAAAAGAGCTCTAAGCCGGCGGTTCTATTTTTTTACGGACGATTTTACTTTAGGGCCGACTGTGTAAAGAAATGAGTGGACCACGACTTAGGAACCACAGGCGGGTTGTTAAGAAAATCGCCACTATAAATGGTGGTTGTCATAGGCCAACCGCCAGTGGAAATGCACCATTTCTAGTGGCAGTTTTTTTATGGCTGCCGCCTGTGGAAATTTATTTCTAGTAGCGATTTTCTTAATCAACCGCCTCTAGAAATACACTACGATTTTAAATTTTGAATTTTTAAAAATAATTCAGATGCAAAAATGACCAATATGAAAGTTGTAGATCTCAAAAGTTATAAAACTTTGTAGTTGACAACTTTTTTGATTTGAAGTCATCTTATCAACGAAAACTATATTTCAAATTCTCAAATTTGAAATTCAAATTTTTATAAACAACCTCGGATGGAAAAACTACCAAAACAAAATTTGTAGATCTCGAAAAGTTATGAAACTTTGTAGTTGACAACTTTTTTATTTGAATTCATTTAAGGTCTCAAATAAGCAAATTACACTCGGATTAGTATAAGATGTGGGGAACCAAAACTATGTATAAACACATGTGGTTGTGTAGTGTTGTGGTAGAGGAAGCTCCGCATGAGGGAGAGGTTATGGGTTCGAATCTTGGAGACGAGCCTACCTTGATTTAAAAAAAAATTCTATTTTTTGGGGTTTTTACGGATTTTTCTTTAACCATTTCTACAGACGATTCACTAAGTGAGTCATTGTTTTCACAGGCGGCTCATAAGCAACCGCCTGTATTGTGGTCCTATTTCTACTGGCTTCCAGCGCAGACGATTTTGAAAAACACGAGTGCAAATGGCTGACCTATAGTATCGTTCTGTACCGGTGTTAGATACATCTGAAATATATATACCTTCGTAATATAATTATTTGGTGTCATATATATATATATATCACTACTCATTCCTATACAAAAAAATAGTTAAACTTAAGATAGTTTTGATTTAGGGTGATTCTATGAATTGATTTGTTTGGAGATGGATGAAGTTTTTTATAGACTAGCAAACATGTTTGTACATCACAACGGAACGAACGTACACTTTATTGCATGGTCATTCGGATAACTTGCGACTTAGAGAGTTCGCAAGGATCACATCATTTGTTCCTATATACGGAATATTAGAGTTGAACTCTGAACTATGGTTAGTCATGCATATTCTAACTCGTGGGCATGCTATATTGTTCTAGTATAGATTGGCAGTATAGAAGAAGGTCATGAGTTTGGATCATCGACTGGATAGAGATCTGTGAGGGCATATGATTGTTGGAAGAGTACGACTTTGATTTTAATATTAGACTAGTGAATATGTCTATATTTTGCAATAAGGTGTACAATTTATTGTATGGTGCACATTTCAATAAAAATGAGCTTCTTGTTTTGGTGAAATTTAATTTTGTGATCAACTATGTGATTTAGTTTCAATTTTTTTAGGCTAGTTCAATTCATCAAGTCCAAAGCTATCGAACCGGTGACTCAACTGGTTCTTAGCGGTTGGACCAAGTGAACCATGGAACCAATGACCTTACCGGTTTGATGTCCGATCCGGTCCTAATAACTATGCCTATTTTACTTATATTATACTCTACGTTCCAAATAGTAAGTTATTTTAGCTTTTTTTGGATACTTCCTCTTGCCTATAGTAATTTAGCATTAACATAAATTTAGGATTAGTAATTAGTCCAAAAAATACTCCTAATTTTAGAACAAAACCGCTCATTCGTCCCGGCAAGGCAAGAGAAGCCATTGAAAAGGTACTAAACATGGTAATTTTTTTGGCATTGGGTTAGATATTCCCCTCAGTTTTTCTTCGAGCTATCACAAGTCGTTCCCGCCAAGAAAAAAAGTGTAGCACCGATAAATTCATAAGATAATATTAGTTAAACTTTTTAAAATTTAACTGGATTTATAAAAATGCTAATACCTATATAACACCAAATTAGTATCTTTCGATACAACCATAAAATAAATTTTCATAATATGCTCATTTAGTGTTATATATATTTGTATTTTTTTCTGTAAATTTAATTCAATATAAAATATTTGACTTAGAAAAATCTAGAAATTGATTTATTCGAGATAGAGGGATTACACAAATTTTGTTATGCAACCAGATATATGCTATGGGTCTGATTGGTTGCTACATTAGAATATTAGATCTTATATGCAGCATAACCTAAGCTAACGTAAACTTGGTTCTGCATCGAACTCATAATTGCATCATCAACACCACGTCACCACCTCTGACTACCCCTCGCACGATCTGAACTGGACAACCACGGTTAGTCTCCATGCATAGGCTCACCTACGGCTGCCAACACGCTTTACCCATGAACGTCGAAGAAACCAAACCGTCGCTTGCGTGATTGTGCTGTACTGAGCCCTGACTACATAGCAATTGCAGACAGATGCCGCAAACGAGCGCTGCGTTAGCTAATAAGGAAACCTCATCATTTGCACGACGCACCTGCCACTTGGGCGGAGGACATGTTGCCACCAAAGTTCACCAACATAGTCTGTAGCCACCTAAGGCGCTCCCGCTCCGACAGCTCCGTGCAAAGCCATGTGCCACGCACGACAGGAGAAGCGTGCTGCATCAGGGCATGACCTCCACACCACTGCGCCGGTATGCAAATAAAGTAGTCTACCACTGTTACGAGACATAACAATGTGATAAATTTTGCTTGCCTAAATAGTCGCGAAACAAAACAAGCTGCAATTTGGGAAGAGGGGGCAAATCGTTAGAACAAGTATTGCATAAGCTGTCAAACAAGAGCCAAGTTATTATATTCATTGCAACAATCAGAATACATGCCTAGCTGTTTATGATGGTTGAGGACCCTATTCTCAACCCAGGCAGCAAACACTAATCCCAACCCAATTCATGATCCCTAATTGTAACCAATGTTGCGGACCCTAATCCCATTACCTGCTTTTGGAGGATTGATCAACACCCTATTATAAGTACAAGTAACATACAGTGTTGATGTCTCGCTAATGGTTCAAGTGGTAGAAACCGAATTCAGTGCGTATGTGACATTTAGAAGTGTGGTGCTAATCACCCCTAATCAGTATGCCTACTGTAAAAGTTGTTAGTAAATAGTTACACACTTAATACATAAGTAGCTATACTATATGACATAAGTTGGTCGTGCGCTCGACACCGAGAGCAATCGGTAGCGCCTTAGAGTTAGTGTGGAACTTAATACTTGTCGATGAAGCATGTACGTAATTTCAGGCTCGATGTTTATGACCCTGTTTGGATGTACCCAACTAAAATTTAGCTAGCTAAAATATCAAATGTAATATTTTAGCTAGCTAAAAGTTTCTCAGCTAAACTTTAGTTGAGATGTTTGGATGTTCTAGCTAATAGACTCAGCTAAGTTTTAGCTGGCTTCAGTTAGGTTGGAATAGCTATAGTCTTATGTGAGAGAGAATAAGTCGTAGTACAGGTGATAAGCCGGTTGATAAGTTCAAGCGAAACTAAAGGCACTAACCTGTCAGGCCTCCAGGTTGAATGATAACAACCCTTTGTTCACCTTGAATACGTCAATCACAACTGAGCCAAGTGCCACTGTGTTTATGACTCAAGTTTGAACAACAAATGATTTAGATTTGTCTTCAATTCTGTGCAAACCATAAAAGTCTTAAGATACAGTTAAAAACAAAGAAACTATTCAAATTTTGGTCAATGGCAACTATAAATGCATAAAAATCTATATAACCATGATTTTAAGAATCTGCGTAATGCAAGTTTTGGCTGGTAGTCAAACTCAGCAAGAACTACAGTTGAATCACTAGGAATATCAATGTGACCAGAGATTTTTTTTACACGAACGTGACAATAGAAATACAGTTGCAGGAACTTTTCAGGTTAAGCAATTATTATGCATGGTTAAATATGGGAACTACAATGGGAACAATTTCACACCTTAAATACATGAAGCCTTGTTTGATATGGCAACAGATATGGATCTCAGATTCACTTCCACTCCTCCATGGTCGGTCCATGGATGCAACAGAAAACCATTGATACCTTTTTGTCCCCAAAAATAAAACTGAGAAACTCAAATACCATTAACAACATTGCACCATAATGGTAAAGCGAAGAACAGCACTACATTCAGTTTATCATTAGTGCATACACTATACCTGAAATATATGTTCCCGTCGACCTTCAGTGTGTAACTTCTATTATTCATCTAACTAGGCAGCCAGACAATGTTCCTACCAGTAGTCTCCACAAGAGCAAAACCCATCCTTAAAATGGTGAAACCTGCGTGAGTCTCTTACGATAATGTCTCTGTTCACAATCTTTGATATCATCTTGATGGTGGCATGGCAATCTAGGCAGGCACTCAAGTTCTTCATAACCGTAATTGGTGTGCCTGGTGGGGTATTAATCAGGGCAAACGCGATGGCCAATCTCTCGCTGTGGTATTTCAGTGACTCCAACTTTTGCTTATTATCCACCATATGCAAGGCACAGCTAGTATCAGGCTCATAGCCTTGTTTATCCATCTCTTCGTACAACCTCTCAAGCTCTTCTTTAATCTCATCTATCATTGGGTTGGTGTAATCATTAGAAGAAAACATGTAGATCTTTTGCTTGATTTCAACCCAACTGTTACCCGACTCTTTCCTAACTCCTCTATCTCTCATATTTTTTTTCACACGTGCAGCACCTTCCCAATTACCAGCTTTAGCATATATGTTGGACAGTACGACATAGGCAGTCGCGTCTGTGGGCACCATAGCGAACAATTTTTCAGCAGCCACTGTAGCTAAATCCTGGTTTCCATAGATACTGCACGAGTGAAGAATGGAACTCCATATTATTGGCTCAGCCTCAAATGGCATCTCATCTAGCACTTTCTGAATTTTATCGAAACAGCCTGCCCGACCCAAGGTATCAATAACACAAGAGTAGTGTTCCTTCCAGGGTGGCATGCTATAATAATATCTCATCAGGTCAAAGTATTTCATGCATTCTTCTGCAAGACCATTGTGACCACAGGCTGCTAGCACACTCAAGAAAGTGACTGGATCTGGACAAAGACCACAGTGAAGCATGCTGTCAAACATCCTGATGGCATTCTTTGCCTGTCCATATTGCGCATAGGCTGAGATCACAGCGTTCCACGTGATGGAATTCTTCTCAGGCATCTCATTAAATGTTCTAAGGGCTTCATCCAAACGGCCACATTTTGCATACATATCAAGAAGGGCACTACCTGAGAACACGCTGGACATGTGGCCTGATTTTGTGAGGTAAGCATGCAATTGCCTTCCTATCCCAATCACTGCCAAGCTTGAGGAAGACTTCATGATGCTAGAACATGTCGCCCTATCAGGACTTAGACCAGCTCTTCTCATGTCACAGAATAGTCGCAATGCTTCCTCATGCTGCCCATTCTGGACACACCCAGTTATCAACGCGGTCCAGGAAATGACAGTTTTGTCACTTTTGTATGCAAAAATAGTCTTTGCAGCATCTAGCATACCACATTTTGAGTACATGTCAATCAAGGCATTTCCCACGAAATCCTCTTTAGTAAGGCCACGAAGGATCAATTGTGCATGTATTTGTCTCCCAATCTTAATGTGAGGCAGTGCCCCAGCTACACTGAGCAAGCTCGCATATGGTAAGGCCTGCCTGTCAAAGCTGAGTGTCTGCATATCCCTGAACAGCTGCAAAGCCATGCCAGCGCATCGGTTCCAAGAACAGGCAGAGATCATGACATTGTATGAAACATTATCCCACTCTGACATCTCATCAAACAACTGCTTTAGATCACCAAGGGAGTCACATTTCGAGTAGAAATCAAGCAATGCATTGTTGACAAAGACATTTTGTGATGGATTGGACCTGACAAAGAGACCATGGATCTGACGCCCAAAGTGGAGATCAACCATACCTGTGGCCACTGTTAGCAAACTAGAGAACGTGAAGTTGCTGGTGTCAACGCCCTCACGTCGCATAGCAGCAAATAGATCTAGTGCCTCCCTGTGCAGGCCCTCCCTGGAGCAGCCCATGATCATGGCATTGTACGTGATCGTGTCCCTATGTGGCATCTCCAGGAAGACTCTCCAAGCAGCAGCAACGAATCCTTGCTTGCAGTACGCATCCAGCAGCGTGTTACAGACAACAACACTGGCGCCAAAGCCGAGCTTGGTGACCACAGGATGGAGTGTCCCGACATCGCAGCCAGGCACGTTGAGCACGGTGGTGACGATGATGTCGTCAGGCACCTCGCCATCCCTAAGCATGTCTCGGAAGAGCGACACGGCATCGGAGCCACGGCCTTCCGCTGGGAGCATGCACATCATAATGGTCCAGGTTTTGGCATTGCGGCAAGCCGCGGCGCTGAATAGGGCCTTGGCGGCGGCGAGGTCACCGGACCTTGAGTATCCCGAGAGAATGCGGTTGAGGGATCTGAGGTAGAGGGTGCTCTTCTCGGGCATCTGGTCGAGCACCTTGCGTGCGACCGTGATGCGGCCGGAGGAGACGAGGTGGTTGAAGTGGAGTTCGAGGCGGCAGGTGGCTGGGTCGAAGCCTGCCTTGACCATGCGTGCGTCCGCCGGCGTGGAGGCGCTAGCGAGGCGCGAGGCGATGTTGCGGGCGCCGGCGGTGGGCTTGAATGGGCGCATGGCGGCATGGGCAATTCGCGGCATCGCCACCTCCTCAGCCCCTCGCCCCGCCCCAGGGATAACCTTCTGTAGCCGCCTCCGTCGCCTGATGCCCTAATGGCTGATGCCTGCTTCACCAACCGCCGTGCCGCGCTTCCGCATGGCCGGAGCTCGGAACCAACCGTCGTTGGTTCAAATCCTGAAAGTGCATGATGTTTTATTACATTTCAAAACACGCTTGTTCGTGGACAAGACGTATCGTATTCTCTGAAAACGTATTCTTGCCACCCATTCTTTTTTATATTATTATTACTATTATTATTACTATTGTTGTTGTTGTTATTATTATTATTATTTATTATCCCCTGATTCACAGGGTGAGTATGCCTGAAATGTAACAATATGTTTATGTTTTATACGAACAGATACATTTATGTTTAGTTAATGGCTCTCTTATTGTCGAGACACACACTTACTCTAACTAATGAAGATGATGATGACACTTCAGCAATGTTTTCAGTAAGTGAAATAACCATCTTGAAAATATAAACTGTTCGCATTGTATATTAACATTTGTTATTTTGATGGTTTGCAATTGACAGCTTTTTCTGTTGCGTGCTGCTGGTCTCCTGCTACCATTCTACATTATGGCTTGGGCAATTAGTATCTTACAGCGCCGCAGGCAGAGACAGGTCAGTTGCTGTCGTTGTTTCGAACCGGGGGGTCCTAGCACCGACAAGTAAATTTGTATCTACGTGTTCCTAGCTCCGGATGGTGATGCAAAAAGAACACAAGAGGTTTATACTGGTTCGGGCAAAGCGTGCCCTACGTCCAATGTGAGATGCGGAGTTCGTGTTATCTTGCACCGGGGGTGCTCGTAGTAGGGGTACAAGCGGGTGAGAGAGGGTGCTGACCCAAGTCTCGTGCGGGGGAATAGTTGTGTGTGTGTTTGAGGTTCGTCGTCCCCGAGAGAAGGCCGTCCCCAGAAGGCGTCCCCGGCTCCCCCTTTTATAGCTCCAAGGAGGGCACGGGGTTACAAGGAGGTGGTACATGAGTGCTCTTAATCAAGAGGTGAAGGTGAGCTACTATGGCTCTATAGCGACAGCATGGTTGTTGTCCTTGTCGTTGTGGCCGGGCTTGTCCGGCGTTATGGCGATGCAACGTCGAGTCCCTCCGTCCCGTCCTTGCGCCTGTCGCCTTGTGCCAAGTCTTCTGGTCGAAGGGTTGGACCTCGCCCGAGGCCTGGACGCGAGGCCTCGGGCGAGGCGGAGAGTAAATTCATCCTCCGAGGCCTGCTATGGAGGGCTCAGAGGATGGGGTCGTGTGGACTAGTAGCCCGCTGTGTCGGGTGTACTCGATGCACAGGAGTTTTGACTCTTGGGGAAAGCCAAGTCCTCCGCGGCGTTGTAGCTCGTCAGACGGTCGTACGTCATCATTGCCCCGGAGTGGGTATAGTGGCGAACAGTGTCACCGGGTGTGGCTTTCCACGTTCAGATCCGCCGGTGGTGGAAAAAGGGGATGTGACTCCCGTCCTGTCTTCCCACGCCCCCTGCATGCCCCTGCCCTGTCCTGACAGCAGATGTCAGCGCATTCCAGGGAGGAGTGTGGTTCTGTTTGACAGGACGTGGGCGCGGCGGGCGGTGGTACGGTTGTCAGAGTTGAGAGGAGCAGGGAGTTTCCTTCTTGCGGAAGGCTTGGGAGGTGATCGAGCGTTCGCCCGAGGCCTGACGCGGAGGGCTCGGGCGAGACGGAGAACGAGCGTTCGCCCAAGGCCTGGCTCGGAGGGCTCGGGCGAGATGGAGAACGAGCATTCGCCCGAGGCCTGGCTCGGAGGGCTCCGGCGAGACGGAGAACGAGCGTTCGCCCGAGGCCTGACGCGGAGGGCTCGGACGAGACGGAGAACGAGCGTTCGTCCGAGGCCTGGCGCGAAGGGCTCGGGCAAACGCCAGGATTGTTGGGCCGCCGCGGCCTACTTCCGCTTGACGGGTTTTCGGGCTCTTGGCTTGGCGGGCCAAGTAGTGTCGCTTACCTTCTAGGCCCTTGTTATGTTTTTCCGAAGCGAAGGTTTTGGGGTACCCCTTTTCTATGTACTCGACAGTTACAATCTCTAAAGTGAATATCTGCATCTTCCTTTTCTTATTTTTTCGAAGGTTTTGGGAACACCTAACATATTCCTTGCCATACTAGAAAATCATTGAAATTGAATTGACATTTAATACTCCTCTATTCCAAATTATAAGACGTTTGGCTTTTCTAGATACATATTTTTTGGATCTGGTGGGGCCAAGAACAATCGGCGAGCTGAGTTGCCAACTATTGGCCTTGCCGAGCAAGTGATAGAGGAACTTGAAACCCTGAAAGCCAAAGATGTAGACTGGCAGGGAAAATGCTCTGGCACAGTGTATGTGCACCTCATTCTCACAGACAATAAACTGAAACTAGTGCATCCCATCGCGTTCCAATTTATTAGACTTTGATTTGGTCATTTAGTTGTAAACTACTACTCATTCTTTTCTATCAAATAAATTTTATTGGTTAACTTTTCTTGCAGATATATTGCTGGAAGTGAGTCTGAGGGCCATTTTGAATTGATAAACAAGGCGTACTCTATGTAAAACTGATATTTCCTTTATGTCACTTTCAATCTTGATTGATCCAACGTACGCATACTTCTCATGGATGTCATCTAAATACAACCTTCCTTTCTCAGCTTAAACAGGAAATATAGCAAAGTTAAGGTGTCTGATTGCATTTATATCTAAGTTTGAGAATGTGTCTTCATTCAGAACTCATCAGTGAGCGAAGAATGAATTCCCAATCATTGCTGGTGTTTGTGGAATGTCTTTTTTAATAACCAATGCTCAAAGTTTCCATTGATTCTACTCATCTTATTTTAGGCCTTTCATAATCTAATTTACACTCAAATTCTGATCTGTTATGTTGATTATGAGTACCACATCAGTAATCTTTTTTAAAAAAAAAAAAAAAACTTTTTCAGGTTTTCACACACCAATCCGCTCCATCAAGATGTATTCAAGAGTGTGACAAACATGGAAGCTGAAGTAGTTGCAATGACAGCTGCTTTACTTGGCAGCAAAGAAAAATCATCTGGTGGACAAATTTGTGGCAACATGACATCAGGTGGAACTGAAAGCATATTATTAGCAGTCAAAGCAACACGTGACTATATGCGATCAAAGAAAGGAATTACAAAGCCTGAAATGTGAGATAATGGTTGATTATGTTTGATTTTCTCGACAAGTACCTTTTTCTTTTGAAAGTTGCACAACTTGTCTCTATGGTAAGAAAAGGTTATTGTACACTGGATAATTGCAGAATCAGCACATTCTGCTTATGACAAAGCTGCTCAGTACTTCAATTTTAAAGTGCGGCAGCCCATCCCTCCACTGTTTGATTATTAGCAGTCAGGCAGGCCATGTGAGTTAAAAAAAAATCCACTGTTTGATTCCACTTTCACCGTTCTGATTTAGTTTAATTTTGACAACATCCAATCCAAACACACAATCAGATCCGAAAGTGTCTCAGGCATCCAAAGGCAGAAAAAAAAAATCCAAGACAAGTATATTGCTACGTATCCGTAGTCTTAAAGACTATCTAATGCAATGCCACATGGTATTTTTTATGACATGGATGAGAGACAGGAGGTGAGAATAAAGGTAGTTGTTTGGTTCTCGAAGCAACCATCTTGGGACAAAAAAAGGAAACGGAAATCTGTAATCAACAAATCTAAGGGCATGACATCTACGACATGGATGAAAAGGGAAAACAAAACACACACACACAAAAAGAAAAAAAGCTAGAGCAGAGATCGGCTCACCTTGTGCAGGAGTAAGAGGCTGGCCGTGTATCTGCTTTGGCGCACTTGCTGCTGCTGCAGAGGTCGCCAAGGAGGAACAGCGCCGTTGGGCGGGGTCGCAGCCGCGCAGGGCCCGCCAACCTGGAGCGAGACAGGGCCCTGAGGCGCGGCGTTGCCCTGGAGCCGGCGCGGTCTGGTGCAGTGGACGGCCGCGGCAGCTAGGACTAGGAGCGGGAGGGGCAGCCGGGCAGGGGCGGCTCACCGACGCTCGCTGTCCCGCCCCCGCAGAAGCCGCGCGCCGCCGCTCCAAGGTGAGCGAGGAAGTAACGGAACGGTGGAGAACGTGGGCTACTGGGTTGGGCCTCAGCTCTTTGTCTTGAGTGGGCTACTGGGTCTGGGTGTTGGGCGCGCTTCTAATGGGCTTTGGCCAACCTCAAAACGAGCCCAAAATGGATGTTTTCCGATGAAACTGTGGCCCAAAAATCAATCCTTTCCCTCCCTGCAAATACATGGCAAGGTTCCTGTTCTGCACTGACTGGTAGCACACTGTGTGCACTTGTGTGTGAGATTTTCCAAGACGTGGATAATAATAAATAAAGAGATTATAGAATCCAACTATGCTTCATTCGCTGTAAAGAAGATGGTTGCTGCTTCATTATGATTGTACAGGCAATTATATATTATTCATTCATTGGTCCATTATTTGCTACTTGTACCATGCCTTTGGGCTTTACTAATCCGTTCCTGATATGAAGATATGAAGTGGTTCTACTTAATGAAACACGTGCGATGAGCATGTTATCGAAAAAAGACATGAAGTGGTTCAATGCAATGTAAATCTATTATATTTAATCATGGTTTTAAATAGCGAGCTAAAGCTAAAGTGTTTAGCGTTTTATAAACTGTAATTAGCGGACTTTAGCGGCAAAATAGCGGCAGAATTGTGCATGAACGCAAATAGCGGCACAATTTTTTTCAAGCTATTTCGGGCTATAGCGGCACAAATAGCGGGCTATTTAATTCCATGTATTTAATGTAAGCTGATATGAACTGATATAGATTTATGCTAGCTTGATAATTGATTTGATATGAAGACATGATGTGATTTGAAGGACCGTTATTTATTGCTTTAAAATTCTACTAGAATTCTTTCAAAATGGTTGGATCTGTCAATTTTAGGTATACCAGGTAAAACTCAATCCTAAATCTGAATTATCGCGTACCTAACATTTCAGGTAATGCTTTTTCGGGACTAAAATCGGGTAGTAATTTCTAATATCCGAATTTCTAATTACCTAACCCTAATTTTTTTGGGTAACCCGAATGACCACCCGTATTGATACTCACTAGTACTACACGCACGTAGCTTGTGCCCTGGCTTTCTTGTTGGTTGCCACACCTCAATTCATGGATCCGTTGGAGCCAGACGGACAAGCTTTAGTGCTAGTATCAAGTTTATATTTGCTTGTGACCAACATTCTAACATAAAATCAGATGCTGGCTACTGCTGCTACCTCTAGCTTCGTGCTCCGCAACTCAGCCTGGGCATTCGGTTAACCGAAACCGATCGGTTCGGTTTCTCGGTTATTTAGAAATTTCGGTTACCTATAAATCAGGAACCGATCGGTTACTTCAGAATGACAGAACCGAGGAAATTCGGCTTCGGTTAGTTAGGTTCGGTTTTGGTTATGACCGAACTAACCGAGCCAACAGATTATACACGAAAGAGACAGAAAAAAAAGAAAAAAAAACATGTCCAATGTCGTCGGCCTGCTGCTCCTCGCTCCTGGACGCCGCTGCAGTCGTTCAGAGCCGCTTCTCCTACCGCGCCGTGCCGTCGGAGGCCGCAACGCCTTGGCCCTGCGCGTCGTCGATCTGTCGTCGCCGCTCGGAGCCGCTTCTCCAACCTCGCCGCGCCGTCGGAGGCCGCAGTGCCTTGGCCCTGCGCGTCGTCGATCTGTCGGCGCCGCTGCCATCCCTCGTCGCTGCGCGCCGCTCAGAGCCGGTTCTCCAACCTCGCCGCGTCGTCGATCGGTTCTATGGTTAGACGGAGCATCAGCGAAAGAGAGAGAGGAATGTGCGGGGAGCCAGGAGGGGAGGTGCGCGACCGTGCGGGGAGGCGGGGAGGGGAGGGGCGCAGTCGCCGTCCGGAGAGGGGTGTGCGGGGACCGGAGAGGGGACGTGCGGGAGTCGGGGAGGGGAGGGCCGTGAAAGTGCATTCGCCCCCAATGTGGGTTTTGGCTAATTAATGACAATCAAATTAGGGACTAACCAGTTTATAAAAGCATGTATGCAGGTGTTAGTCCTTTGAAAGATTTGAAACGTTGAAATCTCGTGAACAAAGCATGTAGGATATTTTTGGACATAAAGATGCCTAGCTCAAGTGGTAGTTTAAAATTTCAATTTTAAACTTGAGTTGTAGGTAAGCCGGACTATGAAGAGGGTCACAAAGTAAGTTGGCTAGATGTGGAGAAAAGTGCTCAAATCGACTAACTTTAGTTCGCTTGAGAGACACCGCACAATCACGAACACGTAGAGGGTAATTTCATATGGTCGGTGGTACCGACCATGTGTGGTCGGTGGTACCGACCACGGCTTCTCTGCGCAGCGCTCAAACACCCTCTCTGTTTTGGTCAAAAATGATCTGGCGGTAGTACCGCCCTCTCTGTTTTGGTCAAAAATGACCTGGCGGTAGTACCGCCATAACCTCGGTACTACCGCCCGCGGTGGTACCGACGCAAGGTCGGTAGTAACCTGGTTTTGCAACCCTCTCTGTGTAGAGTTGTATTTGACCTAGCGGTGGTACCGCCATTATCTCGGTAGTACCGCCCTCGGTGCTACCGACCCATGGCCGGTAGTTTCCAAGTTTGCAAGGCTCTCTGTTCGCGCTATTTTTGGCCTGGCGGTAGTACCGCCATTATCTCGGTAGTACCGCCCTCGGTTCTACCGACCCAAGGCAGGTGGTAACCAAGTTTGCAGAGCTCCCTGTGTAGGTTTAAAAATGGTCTGGCGGTAGTACCGCCATAACCTCGGTAGTACCGCCAGCGGTGGTACCGACCGAGATCGGTAGTTTCTTGGTTTCGCGAAGCTCTCTGTGTTGAGTTGAAAATGGCCTAGCGGTGGTACCGCCATAACCTCGGTACCACCGACCTCGGAGGTACCGACCTTTGGGCGGTAGTTTCCGAGGGACCAAGTCCCTTTGTGAGATGCTCTCTGTTCGCGGCCAATTTGGCCTGGCGGTAGTACCGCCATTACCTCGGTACTACCGCCCGCGGTGGTACCGACGTGAGGTCGGTGGTTGCTTGTTTGGTCAGATCTGGATTCTTTCGACCGTTGTGAACTGGTCGGTGGTACCGGCCAGGAGTGGTCGGTGGTACCGACCAGTCTCGGGACTGAGGGAGTATAAATGCCTCTCCTCTTCTCTTTCCACGGTTACCTACTTACTCTATACACTTATTGCTGACCTAACTCGAGACAAACTCTCTCCAAGCATTGACTCACCCCTCTCTCTCTCTCCCTTTGCTCCTAGATTCATTCTCTTGCGAGATTTGAGCTAGGGAAGTGAGATTCAAGAGTGGGAAGCATCAATCTTCGACTTGAGCACTTGGTTTCCATCTTGCCGACTTGCTTTGTGTCTTTTACTCTTGAGCTCTTTGAGCTCTAGCTGGTTAGGTGTTCTTCGTGGTAGCCCGTATTGATTTACTTGTGAGGGCTCCCCGAAGCGTTTGTATTACCCTGAGATTTCTAGTAGAGATACTCTCGTAGCCTTTGTGGTTGCTTGAGTGAGGCGAGGAGGTGAAATAGACTCCGACCTTTGTGGTCACCTCAACAACGAGGAAGTAGGCACTCCTTAGTGGATTGGCCAAACCTCGGGATAAATCGCGTGTCCTGTGTGCTTGTTGTTGTTGTCCCTATTTTCTCTACTTCACTTGTTATTGTGTTCTTCGTGTTCTTCCTATCCCTATCTCTTTCTTAGGTTGGGAAGACTCGATCTACATCAAGGGTAGCAACCAAGGTTTGGTGAGAGTAGATTTACCACATATCTTTCTTAGAAAAGTGGGCCAGAAACTTATATTATCTTCATAGCTTACATTCATCGGATTTGTAGTTTCTTTTAGGATTCCGGTTGTGCCGTTTGTTTGTGTCGGTAGTACCGGTGTTTCACACCCGGTAGTACCTACCCAAACAAACTGGCCTCTCCGGTAGCTATCTAACTATATCTTATAGTTTATGAAGTTTAAGATAGTCAAAAATCACCTATTCACCCCCCCTCTAGGCTGATTCGGTCCTTTCAATTGGTATCAGAGCCATTGCCCTTGTGTTAGCGCTTCACCGCGTAAGGGAGAATCATGTCTACCATAAGTCAAGAACAGCTTGATGGGATTGTCAAGCAGGTTACTGCTCAGGTAATTCAAGATCAAGCAAAGAAGCATGAAGATGAGATGAAGAGGATGAAAGATGAGATGGAGAGTTTGAGGCGAGCTTTGGAAAGCAAAGCCGAAGCATCCGGAAGCGGTGAAAATCAGCCGCCCAAGGATGACAAGAAGAAGGAGGATGGAGAGAAAGGCAAGAGAGACACCGAGTTCACAAGAGTGCCATATGACTATAGCCAAATGGGCAAAGTCATTCAACTGCCTAACGTCAATCTAGGCAAGCCACCTGCCTTTGATGGAATCAACTACAATGATTGGGCACACAAGATGAAGCTACACCTTCTTGCCGCAAGAGTTTGGGAGATTGTTGACAACGGACCAAGTCACGTTGAAGGTCAAGAGTTCACCGACAATGATGTGTTTGAGTTTCAACAAAATGTTCAAGCCGCATCATTGATTCTATCATGCCTTAAGCCTGAAGAAAGCAATAAGGTACATGGAATGGAGAATGCCAAGAAGATTTGGGATACCCTCAGGATATCTTATGAGGGTGATGCAAGTGTGAGGAAGTGCAACATAGAGCTCCTTCAAGGAAAGATTGAGAACTTTGCAATCAAGAAAAGTGAGACCACTCAACAAATGTTTGATAGATTCATGACATTGATCAATCAGATTAGAGCTCTCGGAGACACAAAGTGGGATGACTACTCAGCTGGAAGAAAGCTATTAAGAGCATATAGAAAGAGGAACAAGAACCTTGCATCCATCATCATGGAGAGACCTAACTATGAGAGCATGAGACCTCATGAGATGCTTGCCAAGATAAAGCATCATGAAGTCTTGGATGATGAAGATATAGAAGATCAAGAGGCAAGTCACAAGAAGGTGGTAGCACTCAAGGCTAATCAAGAAGAAGGAAGCAAGGCCCGAGATGACTCTTCAAGCGAAGGAAGTGAAGACTCCGATGATGAGTTGGCCCTTATTGTGAAGAACTTTAGAAGATTCATGGGAAAGAAGATGCATAAGAAGGGCAAAAGTGGTTACTTCAAGAAGTCAAAGAAGAGAAATTGCTATGAGTGTGGAGCGGATGATCATTTCATTGCCGATTGTCCACAAAAGAAGAACAAGAACAAGTATAGCAAGAGTGATGACAAGAAGCATAGAAGAAGAAGAGGTGGTGAAGCTCATCTTGGTGAGGAGTGGTTCTCGGAAGATGACTCAAGTGATGAAGAAAAGAGCAAGAGCAAGGAGAAGGAGAAGGGAGCGGCCAACATCGCCATACACAAGACCTCTTCTCCAAAATGGCTACATCGACAACTTCGTCACGCTTGTTCGAGAACCTCTCCGACGATGAGGATGACTTCACGCATTCTTGCTTCATGGCTAAGAATGAGAAGGTATCATCCAACTCTCCTACTTGTTCTAGTGATGAATGTAGTGATGATGATATGGATGAATTTGAGCTTAGCATAATTAGAAAATTTGGCAAGAAAGGTGGAACTAAAATTATCAAATTACTCACTAAATTAGAGAGTCGGAATGAGAGTCTTGCAATGCAAGGGGACTTGATCTCTCAAGAGAGAGAAAAAAACCGTGCATTGGAAGCCTCTCTTGCCGAGGAGAAGTTGAAGGTTGAGAAATTGATGACCCTTGTCCCAGAGAGTCACCCCAAAAGAAAGACAAGGACTTGGTAGTGTCCATGACCCTAGATGTAGGGTGGATGCTTCCAAGAAGCACAATGGGACACTACTAGAGCACAAATGAGGCTCGGAGCGTTTGCAAGACTACAACGACCAATCTTGGGAGAAAAACCAAAAGTTGTACAAACGGTGTCCAAAAATTGTGAAATTTGAACCACAGGTACTAGACACCCTCAGGAAGGTCTCCCAAGAATTGCAGCTCAAAAATCCAAAGTCTCAATACCGGACATGTCCGGGTTGCCTACCGAACTGTCGATGTTGGTTAACCGGCAACTCGTCTCGAGGGTACCCGGACGACTGTTCGGTGGGGATCGATGTATGCAGAACTCGATGGTAAACGCAGAGACAATGATTTATACTGGTTCGGTCTGCTAAATAGCATCCCTACGTCCAGTTGGGGGGAATCATATATGGCGCCCTGCGCTTATGGGTGTCTCTTGTCTATGTCCATATGTCCCTGATCTAGGGAGCTCTGCCTCTCTTTATATAGTCTAGGAGGCAGAGTCCTAGTCGGTTACATCTTAGGAGTCCTAGTAGGATTACAAGGTAGCAATACTACTAGGATTACATACGGAGAGTCCTAGTTGGACTAGGTCTCTGCCCTTCCTTGCGGAGTACCCGGGGACTCTGTCCCACAAACCCCCGAGCTCTTCATGGTTTATCGGTGAAGTCATCTTGAGACCTTGGCCTTGATCAAGTGTCATCCGAGTACCTTCTGAGAGAAACCATAAAGTGCTCTTGAAGTCTTCTAATGGTGTGTGCTTTCTAAAAAGCGCACCCATTGGGTGTAGCTCCCGAGCCTCTTGCTGTTTATCATAAAGAGCTGGAGGGACTTGTCTGAAATTACTCCAATTCCTTTCGAAGAAATTTAGATGCATCATCTGAGGATATGTATCCGCAGGCCCCGAGCCTAAAATCGACTACTCGTAGTTGATTGTAGGATCTTGTAGACATCCTTAAGGGTGCAACCGAGTAATCTTCCGAAGATAAGGACCGCCATATGCTTGTTGTCGAGTCCTTGAATTCTTGTAATTTTGATCTTTCATCCTTGAATCCCAGCCCCCGAGCGTAGTCGGAGTGAAGTCGACTAAGCTGAGGCAACGACCGAGCCCCCGAGCTTAATTCCGACTAAGCCGTGGAGGAGGATGAGCTTGATCGAAGTAGTGGAAGTAGAATATTGGTGAGCTCAAGGCTTCGGGTGGGTAGTCACCTCACCGGAGACCCCGTATCATCCCCACCTCGAGACTCCCAAATCATCATAACCATGTTTGAAGGCTCGTCGCAACAGCATGGTGTCCGAGTGAGGCAGCCCTCAGGGGCGTACCTAACCCAGCGGCGTGGTGTCCGAGTGAGGCAGCCCTCAAGGGCGTACCTCAACCGGGGTTGTAGTCCATATCTTTTTCCTGCAAAGAAGACATACAAAAATATGTAGTAAATGATATTCAGGATATCAAGTTGGGATCGGTTCCCAACATTATCAAATGCGTATGAGATTTTTCGCATCTTGCTCTTGCTAGGTTGTTTAAGTCACCCGAGTAGTGGGCCTGTGACGTTTAGGCACTTGTCCTGCTTGTCGAGCTTTATTTGTCGAGCGTGAGGTACAAGCTTCACAGATTAAGGCTTGCACTTACTCAAGTAAATTAACAACTTGCTAAGAGAAGATTATAGTAGTCATGCTGCGCGAAAAAAGAGAGCACACTCCGAGTGTACATTGTACACCCGTGAGGTGTTGTCCCGACTACAAGCTCAAAGCTGTATGAGTAGTCGGGAATGCAATTATGATGTGGCCGTAGCGGCTCACGATTAATATTTGGAGATATTAAAAATATTAAAGCGTGACTTAGCTTGGTTGATGCCGAGTTGAGCAGTCAGCACCGCCGAGTGGGGTAGTCGACACCGTCGAGGGAAGTAGTCGGTAACACCGAGATATCCGAGTAATGGACGACTTGGTACTCGGACGGCTCGCTTATTACTCGGACGACTTGTTTGCAGCTCAATAACAGCTTGATAGTTCAACGCCTGCTCCTCAGCTCGCTTGTGGCTCGACGGCTCGCTCGTGGCTCAACGGCTCGCTCGTGGCTCAACGGCAACTTGATGGCTTGCTCGCGGTTCAACAGCAGCTCGAGGGCTCGCTTGCTTGCGGCTCAACGACGGCCTGATGGCTCGCTTGCGGCTCAACAACAGCTTGAAGGCTCGCTTTTACGGCTCGACGACAGCTTGATGGCTCGCTCGCGGCTCAACAGCAGCTCGAGGGCTCGCTTGCTTGCGGCTCAACGACAGCTTGATGATTCGCTCGCAGCTTAACAGTAGCTTGAGGGCTCATATGTGGCTCTTGGCTCACTTGCGGCTTTACGACAGCATGATGGCTTGACGACTCGGTACCCAGGCGTTGTGGATATACGAGTAGTTGGTTGTCGATGAAGTCGATTAGTCGGAACAGCTCTTGAGCAGATTCTTGATCGAGCCGGGCTGTTGCCGAGTAATTCTTGATCATCTAGATCTCGTTCGTGGCTAACACATTGAATCCGAGTGAAGTAGTCGGTCGAGTCCGGGTAGTCGGAAGTACGCGCAGAGTCTTGCTGTCTATAGCTCGGCGTACGCGCAGAGTCTTGTTGTTTGCAGCTCGGCTTGCTTGCAGCCTGGATAATTTTGCTTGCAGCTCGCCTTCGGCCTGGACAGCTTGCTTCCTTGTACTTCAATGCGTATGAGTTTGTTGATGGCCACATACAAGTATCTTGATTATTTCAATCGCCTTGCGCGTGGTCATTCAATCATTGGCCTTGCATGGCATGGCTTATAGATGGAAGGTACGTCCAGGCACCTTGAGCCGAATCCGATTGGATTTCGTCGTTGCCAAGTTAAATAGCCTGATGTTGTCATACTCCGATCCGTGTCCTATCTGGTTTTTGAACTCGAAACCATGATGGACTTCAAATCGGTAAGGGATGGAGGAGTTGTCTTGCAGTTCCTGGCTTGCCGTACGTAGATGCATGTAAATCCTGGTTGGCACAGATTCCTTGTCTGCTTGTTTGTTGATTAGCTTGCAAGTATCTTGGCTCGTATAGGATTAGAACTCCCATGCTGTGTGTACTAGGCAGCCAGGCCGCATCTGGGTTGGACTTCTTGTTAGCTTGTTGTTTTGGTAGACTCGCTGATGTAGTCGACAACACAGATGCGATCTTGGCGGTGAAGGTTCCAGCGAGCCATCGTGGCGATGAAACTCCGTGGCTGCGGCAGAGTTGGTCTACCATCTGCGCCGTTGGAGTTGGCTGGCAATTTGATCTTGAGGTTCGTTGAGCTCTTGAATGCAAATTGCGCCGAAGTCCCCTACCTGGCGCGCCAGCTGTCGGTGTTTGTTAACCGGCAACTCGTCTCGGGGGTACCCGGACGATTGTTCGGTGGGGATCGACGTATGCAGAACTCGATGGTAAACGCAGAGACAATAATTTATATTGGTTCGGTCTGCTAAATAGCATCCCTACGTCTAGTTGGGGGGAATCATATATGGCGCCCTGCGCTTATGGGTGTCTCTTGTCTATGTCCATATGTCCCTGATCTAGGGAGCTCTGCCTCTCTTTATATAGTCCAGGAGGCAAAGTCCTAGTCGGTTACATCTTAGGAGTCCTAGTAAGATTACAAGGTAGTAATACTACTAGGATTACATACGGAGAGTCCTAGTTGGACTAGGTCTTCGCCCTTCCTTGCGGAGTACCTGGGGACTCTGTCCCACACGGACATGTCTGGTATTCACTGCCTAGACCAGTTTTGGGAGAAAATTCCAAAACCCTATCAAACGGTGTCCAAAAATTATGAAACTATAACCAGAGCTAGTAGACACCTAAGGAAAGATCTCCACAAAATTGCAGCTCAAAATTCCAAGATGGCAATACCGGACATGTCCGGGTTGCACGCTGCCGCTTCATAAAATTCTGATTTCGAAGCCAAAACTCAACCAAATCAACTCCGAAAAATCTGAAATTTTGCAGAGGAGTTCACAACAAGGTTAGTGAGCTATTTCTAAGAGATCATGGCTCTAACCTAACTATAGATTAGAGAATCGAAGAAAATTGAAGAAGAATGGCCAAAGGAGAAAGAACTCGATGCAAACACGAAAAACCGACCGATCTGCTAGCTCGCGAGGTTAGAGATGGATTCCTTCGGTGAAAAGAGGCGCCTCACGATGTAGAACGAGTGGGTTCAAGTGGAATCGAAAACCACCCCTCGAATCGACAAAACTCGTGAAATCACCGAGGGGGAAAAGGAAGAAACACGAAGAACAAAACGCGAATTCAATCCAAATTTCAGCCAACAAAGAGGAGTAAGAAATTGATCCTTGGATTGCAACAAGATGATGAATTGTGTAGCACATAGTGTTGGGTTACAAGCCACTCCTCGCAACAACAAAGCGCGGATGACAAAAAGCTCAAGAACAAGAGTCACTCCTCTCTTCCTAACCCTAGCCTCTTCTCACACTAGGAAAATGAGAATGACACTCTCCAAGGATGGCTGTCCAACACAGCCCCTTCACATATATATAGGCGCACGTCCAAAAGACACAGATGCCCTAACATGAAGCACTAACCCCAAATACCCCCTAGGGGTAAAACCGCCCAACTCTGGCAGTTTCCATCCGACAGCCACGCGCCTTCTCATCCTTCGCTTCGCCACGACGCAAGCTCCAGGATGCCGCCACGTGCCGTCACGTCGACCACCGCGCCTTCCTCACCGATAGCTTCGCCACAACGCAAGCCTCTCGGCGCCGCCACGCGTCGTCCGTTCCGCATAGGAACCTTCGCCGGTTTTGAGGCCCAAACCGGTAAACCCGCCAGCCCAGGTTTTGAGGCCCAAACCTGGAAACCGTCCACCTCGAGTTTTGAGGCCCAAACTCGGAAACCCGCCACCCCGAGTTTTGAGGCCCAAACTCAGAAACCGTCAATGGTAGCTTTCTGAGGCTTGTTGGTAGTTCTTAACTTCACTAAAGATAGAGCTAGGCAACTATCCCCGGTAATGGCCCAGAAATGCTTGTAGCAAGTCCAGTCACTATACCTAAAGGAGTGAAGCTAAAGCAGCTATCTACTAATGTCAAATGAGGTTGTCAATCCCGACACTAGTAGGAGCTAGCTAGAGAGATTGCAATCTACCTAGAGGAGATTCTGCAAGCGCACAGAACTATCGTAGTAGCACTTCGCCTGGGAGTACCAGGTGTCGATTTATTTGATCCCAAAGGAAGGCTAGGGTGGTGTATGAGTCGAGTCAAGGAGGGGATGAGAGTCGAAGAATAAGAAAGGGAAAAGGAGAGAAGAGAAGAGAAGAGAGGAGATGAAAGGCTAGAAAGAATTTATGAGTGGATAGGTAAGGATGAAATGAATGGTTAAGGTAAGGTGGATGGATAGGTAGATAGGGGGAAAAGATAACTAAGGATAACTAATATAACTAACTAATAACTAATAACTACTCCTAGATAACTACGAAGCAAGATAGGCAAATGCCAAATAAGCAACCAAGTTAAGTATAGTTTTATTCCTATCTTGTCAAGTACCGAGGCGTACTAGCCTTTACCACTGACTTAGGTTGAACGCTAGCACAACGAGCCTTACTGTTAAACTAGACCAACTACGTGGTGGAATTCAAGGCGCACAGGGCTGTCACCACCTGCTTGCTACCACAGCTATCCGGGGGTCTAGCCGTATCTGAAGGTAAGTCTATAACTAAGCACCACGCCTAATTATATTCTAACTATCTCTATCCTGGCCTAGAATAGAGACACCCTTGCGGACGTCAGAGCAAATACTTGACTTAATAAGATAAACACTAAACTAACTAAGCAGCCTATTGGCAAAGATCAAACACTAAGCACACTAGAGATTAACTACTATGGCTAAGTGAATTGAAATGTAGGATAGCTAGGTACTCAAGCAATCAATCAAGTATACTACTCAATACTGGTAAGTAGAATAAAGTAATACTTGAAATGATGAACTAGAATATAGTAAAGTGCTTGAGTTACAAGAGCAAAACCTGAACCGGAGATGAAGGAAGACTCTTCCCAACTCCAGGACCGATTACTCGCACGCTTCTACTCTTGAGCTAAGCCTTGAGCAGCGCTTCCGCGAGGGCAATGAGGCAAGGATGCCTTGCTCTACTAGCTACCTACTTGCCTAAGCTTGGCTAAATCCTAAGCTATTAGCTCTCTAGCTTTAGCCTTGCTTTCCTCCTTTCCTTGCTTTCCTTGCTTCATCTGAAGTGACGCCTCCAGGGGGTATTTATAGCCCAAGTGAGTGAGGGGGTACTTATAGGGGGCAGCCAACCGACCTAGGGCAAACCCTAGTAGCGGGCGCCAGCCCTAGGTGGCGGCCGCCACCCCCTAGCCCTTGGATGCACCGTCATTGATCCTATGGTCTCCAGGGACTCCTCCAAGGCGGTTCCAAGGTCGGTTGCATGTCCAGATAACCGTCATTAGGTCATGATCCACGTGACATCTCTTCTTAGCCCTCCGATGCCACCGACCTAGTGACCAAGGGCTAAGATTTGGCCCTGGGGTGATCACATGGATCAGTGACATGGCAGGGGAGAGTTTGGGCCTCTTCTTGGTGGCGGGCGCCACCTAGGGGTGGCGGGCGCCACCCCACTAGGGCCCAAATGGGCCCTGGTGAGTGGGCTCGGCCCCTGGTGGGTCCATTCTCCAAATTTGGTCCAGATCCTGCATTCAAATAAAAATCTATGGACATGTGGAATTTGGTTAGTTTGAAACCTATTTGACTACTTTTCATGCCTTTTTGTTGAATTTTTGGGTAAAATGTTGATGATAAAATAAGTGTTTAAGGACCATCAACAAGGCTCAACTACTGAACCCGCGCCATAGACGGGATGTGGTTCGCACACCCCGACCACCGACACCGATGCCGATGCATGTCCAGCTCCATGCCGGGCACAACGTCTTCGCCTTCCTTCTTGACTCGGCCGATGGCACTTGCGCCGCACGCAAGCCCATGTACGACCACCCGCCAAGTGCCACGACGCCATCCTCGTCCTCCTGACTCGGTCGATGCATCACACATCCCCATGTGCTCGTGCCCGCCGCTGCCACGTGCCAGCTACCACAGCTAGTCCTACGGCCTCCTGGTCCGTCGGTCCAAGCCTCACGTCCGCCCTTCACCACTCCAGGTCCATCAGCATGGCACGTCCGCCGCACGGTACGCCCATCCTTCACCGCTCCCGGTCCATCGGCACGACACGTCTCTACTTGACCTTCACCTCACCATCGACCACTGTCTCCGAGCTCCACACCTGCACATCACACAGCCAAGAGACACATGTTGCACGTGCACACCAACACGGTAACACACCACAACTCAACGCCACTGGTTAGTCATAAACATTAAGCGCATTACTAGATATGAACTCAACCGGGAAAAGCCTCAAACCTTCCTCATAAATGTCAATCATTCATCATATATGTTCTCACAAAGAGTATTGTAGCTTAGTTCAAGAGTTTGATATTTATCTTGAAAGCTTGTGAGGCTTTCTTGAACCAAGCTAACCTTATTCTTTAGATTAGCAATTAAGTCATTGCTCGTGGAACACTCCTTAGCCAACTTCTTGTTAGAGTCATTGGCTAAAGATAGTTCCACGGTCAATTTCTCAATCTTCAACTTCTCCTCGGCAAGAGAGGCTTCCAATGCAAGGTTCTTTTCTCTCTCGAGAGAGATCAAGTCCCCTTGCAAAGTAAGACTCTCATTCTGACTCTCTAACTTAGTGAGCAATTTTATTATTTTGGGTACACCTTTCTTCCCAAATTTTCTTATCATAATTTGTTCATAATCATCCATATCATCATCACTATACTCATCACTAGAACAAGTGGAAGAGTTAGATGATACCTTCTCATCCTTAGCCATGAAGCAAGAATGAGTGAAGTCATCCTCATTGTCAGAGAGATCCTCGAACAAGCATGATGAAGTAGTCGATGTAGCTACGTTGGAGAAGAAACTTGGAGAAGAAGCCTTGTGAATGACAATGTTGGCCGCTCCCTTCTCCTTCTCCTTGCCTTTGCTCTTCTCTTCATCACTTGAGTCATCCTCCGAGAACCATTCTTCACCAAGGTGAGCTTCACCTCCTCTTCTTCTTCTTCTTTGCTTCTTGTCATCACTCTTGCTATACCTGCTCTTGTTCTTATTTTGTGGACAATCGGCTATAAAGTGATCATCTGCACCACACTCATAGCAATTTCTCTTCTTTGACTTCTTGAAATATCCACCTTTGCTCTTCTTGTACATCTTCTTTCTCATGAATCTTCTAAAATTCTTGACAAGAAGTGCAATCTCATCATCAAAATCATCACTTCCTTCACTTGATGAATCATTTTGAGCCCTACTTCCTTCTTCTTAGTTAGCCTTGAAAGCCACTACCTTCTTGTTTCTTGCTTCTTGATCTTCTAAACCTTCATCATCTAAAACTTCATGATGCTTTATTTTGGCAAGCATCTCATGAGGTCCCATGGTCTCATAGTTTGGTCTTTCCATAATGATTGATGCAAGAGTCTTGTTTTTCTTTCTATAAGCTCTCAATAGCTTTCTTGCAGCTGCATTGTCATTGTTGGTGGTCCTTAACTCATACTTTATAACCGCCAAGACTCGCATAAAAGACAACACCAAACATAGAATATGGCTTTCAACTAACTATTTCCACGAGTTTTGGTGTTTGGTCACTTGCAGGAGGGTATGAACGGAAACGACTACAAACGGGCTCCAACACATGCAAAATACCATACGTACATGCACCCAATATGGACCCACGGGGGAGAAGGCCCAATACCAGGCAAATCAGGGCTCTGTCGGGAGGATAAAAAGGCCAAGACCGAAATCAAACCAACTCCAAATGGGCCCTTACCCATACATCACCCATCTCGAGGCCCAAAGGAGGCAACCAGAAAAGAATGGGCTGGTTTGGGCCCACTGGGGGTGCGGGCGCACGCCTGGTGCCGCCGCACCATGGGCGAGGCGGTTCCCGGCCAATTTTGGCAGGTGACCTCCCTCCGCCTTGCTGATGTCGGTTATGATGGTGTCCGTCCACGTTCGTTGCATCTTGAAGGCGGTTTGCACTTTCCAAATGAGGAGGAGAGGTCCTCCACCCCTCCAAGGCACCTCACCTATAAAAGGAGGCCTCCATCCTCCTCACAATTCATCCAAGAGTTCATTTGATCACATCTCAAGATGGATCCATGGAAGAAGGAGTAGTGCCTCATATGTCTTAGCTCTAGTAGCTAACTAGAATAGGGAGCGAGTGAGTGCGAGTCATAGAAGTACCGGAGTTGTCGGCTACCTCCACGCAAGGAACACCGGGATCACCGGTGTGACTTCACTTGTACCTCTAAGATCTTGTATACTTCTTGAAGTATAAAGGTTCGTGTTCATCTTTGTATTCAAGTTCTTATCGTGTTCTAGCTTGTCGCTAACTTAGTTTGCTAGACCGATCGTTCACCCTCAGGTGGGTGCTCTAGTAAGAGGGTGCAAGCCCTGATCGCCGCTAGAGTAGTGGCCCTTAGCGTAAACGCGGTGTTTAGGCTAAGTGGTTACAAGTAGGTTGCTTGGGTCTCCACGGTTGAGGAGGTAGGCGGCAGGTTGTGACAGCCCTGTCCGTCCTTCGTAATCCACCCACGTTCGGGATTCTAGGTAGAGCTGTTTCGGCATAGGTTGGGAAACTAACTTCACCCGTTGACCAAAGCAAGCTACGTTAGTTGAGTTAGAGCACCTAAGGGCTCGTTACCTAGAGAAACCTTGCTACAATGGTACTTCCGTGCGCTTGCAGATCTTTTTTGCTTACGCTAAGAAATACCAACAAGCATTTTTGGCGTCGTTGCCGAGGGACGGTTGTCGTCTTTAGTCTTCGAACCAAGTTCGCCCGTGTATTTTTGTTTTATCTTTATTTTCTTTATTTTTCACCTATGGAACAAAACTCTATCCAAAACATGTCCGCTCCACGGGCTGAGTTCTTTGAGCCACCACAATCATCGAAGCCAATCACAGCTTCCAACTATGAACTCCGTCGTGGCTTTATAGCCATGGTTCGTGAACAACCCTTCTCGAGGTCCAATAGTGAAAACCCCTACCATCACCTCCGGGAGTTGGAGTTACTCTGTGCATGCCTGACTATTGCGGGCATGTCACAAGAAACACTTCGTTGGAAGTTGTTTCAGTTCTCCCTTTTTGATAGAGTGAAACAATGGTACAACCATATTGTAGGAAAGGTTAATGAAGGTTGGAAGGAACTGCGGAACAGATTCTGTCTCGCGTTCTTCCCCATATCTCGCATTGCACACCTACGACAAGAGTTACTCAACTTCTGACAAAAAGAGAAGGAGACGTTAGGTGCAACCTCGGAAAGATTTTTAACTCTTTCACGATTTGGCCTAGACTTGTCTCTACCCAACCACGTGTTGTTACAACACTTTTGGTTAGGGTTGAACAAGGATTCTGCCCTACAGCTGCACATTTCCGATGGAGGATCGTTCATGGGTAAAACCCCAAAGGAAGGAGAAGCTCTGCTAGACCTTATTCTAGAGAACATTCCACCCCCTGATCCCCTCCAAGTGGAAGACAAACCTAAGCATGAGGAGGTCTCTTCGGTTGAAACCGAACCTAAGATTCAAACTCAGAGACCCTCATCACTAATGGAACCTCTGAAGGAAGCTTTCTTCCCTTCATATTTTCCGTTCTTCAAGGAAGAATGCCTTGACAATCACGTAGAAACCTTGAAACCTTCATACTAGAACAAGCCTCCAGTTCTTGCCACTCCTCTTGAACCTCCTACAGAAATCCTTCATACAGAGGAGTCACCACCCTTGATAAGCAGCGATTGGGTGGAACAAGCGGAACTCTCTTCCGAAGAAATTTGGATTAGTCCCTCTTGTTCATTCATCCACGCTAAAATAGGCAGAGACTGGATAGAAGTGCTTCATGATCCAACTGTTGGGGTGAACATCATGTCCGCATCTTTTGCGAACACGTTCGTTGACGAGCCTTTCGCCCCCACAAATAAGCACCTTAGGCTAGATTCGAAGTCAAGCATGAAAAGTCTAGGCATCCTTCACAACATACAACTTAAGTATGATAATTTCAAGTTGATGCTAGACTTTCATATCTTTGACATTCAAGACTTTGATGTCTTGATCGGGCTTCCCCTACAAAAACATTTTGAAGAAACTTCAAAAACTAGGGATTTTGCTATCAAGATAGGGGAGGAAAACTTTTCCAGACCAAACGTTCAAGCCAAAAATTCCGTGGCTGAACCCCTCTCCTTCACAAATGAGCCCGAAACGGTTATGTTGATGCAACCTTTCGAGACCCCTGGGTTGTCCTTGGAAGAAAATGCTGACTATCTCATCCCAGTAGAGGTCAATTTAGGAGAAACTCCTCATCTTCCTAAAGACGAAGCACCGACATGTTTCTTCGAATTTGAGGAAAACCTTTCCTGTGATGCTGACTTTGGGAATACTTTCGAGCTTCCCAATTCAACATCATCTTCTACCTCAAATTTCCATGAGCATGGAAGCTATCTTCTTCCTACCGCACCAAATCCATGCTCATTTGAAGAAACCCTCACTTTGATCTGCAACTCCAACTTCATTTGTAAAATCTTCAATCCCCTTTTGCTCTCTATCCCTAGAATCCTAAAAAGGGTCGTTGTAGATCAGTTTGTTTATCATAAATCTTGCAAATTTCATAGTACCTTGTTATGAGTTCTGCAGATCAGGTTGGTGTTGAAGGGGAAACCACCTCATCAACATAAAAAGAATTTCCAAAAGGTTTCCCAAGTTCAAGCTTATGACCATAATCAAAGCACTGCCGGGAGATACCCCGGATTATCATATATAAAAAAGGTTGTTTTGTTCTCCGATAAATTGCAAGATCATGTTGCCAGGCTAGAATGCACCCTCGGGTATTCTTGGTCAATAACCATTTCAGGTTGAAACTAAGAAGAACAAGGGATAGTCGATGCACGACAACATGGAGCTACATCAACTACACAATTCTGATGTTTTGGAAACACACTCAGAAGGAGACCCCGACTTGGCACACTTGGCTTTTACGCAACTCCAAGTGTGGGGGAGGGCGGTAATAATGTTACGTTCCATTTACATCAAAGGATATGTATCTCACCTTGCTAAAATAAAATAAAATAATAAAAAAAACAAAGCACCATCTTCCTTTTCAATAAAAGCAAGAACATGCTATCTCGTTTGTATGCACCTTTGGGTATTCCTGTTCGCTAACCTTACAGGTTAAGATCAAGAAGATCGGGGGAAGATACAAGACAAGGAGCATAAGAGCTAAGCTATCAGTGATGGAACGCTAAGTCCCTCAACATGCCACACTTTGACTTTTACATAAAAGTCCAAGTGTGGGGGAGGATGTTGAGGAGCTCAGGTTCCATCCATCCAAAAAGGGAAAAGCTCAAACTTGCTAAAAAGGAAATGGTGGAAAGAAGAGAAGGAGCTGGGTGGCGCCACATGCCTTCACAAACACCCATGTACCTTCCAAAAAAAGAGAGATATATAAAAAAATAAAAAAAGGTGAAAAAAGACAGAAGAAAAAGAGAGAGAGAAAAAGAGAGAGAAAAAGAAGAGTGAGAAGAGAGTGGAAGAGGAAGGAGAAGCAGAGTGGTCTTATCACAATCCACCTGACTCTACCTCGTGCATGCAAGCCTTGGTACATTTATCATCTCATACAAGACTTGCATCGCTGCATTCCACTTCTACAAGCAAAACGAGTGCTCCTCTTCTGAAGACCTTTGCGAGCACCATCAAGGCCCACGGTTCATACACACCACATCGTGTGTGACCTAGCCTTGCTGTTGGCCTGAGTCAGACCGTCAAGCCACCACTACAGCAACTTCCAAAACTCAAATCTACAGATGCCGTCAGTGAATACACTCAGGTATGCAAAGGTAATAAATGTTCATCAACCCGTTTACTCATGTTTGTCTCCTTACACCATTCAAATTCATGCTTCCTTTGCTTATGCCATATGCTCTAGTTTGGATGTTGTCATATGCTACACCCATAGGTTCTTTTAAATTAAGCATGGTGCTTAGGTTAAAATGACCTTCTTTAATCAAGTTTAAACATGGAGTTTAATTTTGATTAATGAACCGTGAGCTACTATCATAAGCAATAGAAGTAATTCTTTTGATGGAGATAAACCAAGGCTAGAGTTATACTACATGTTTTACCTTAATCCTTGTTTGAGTTATTTTTCAAAGATAAGAAGTTTGGTGAACAGAAAAGAAAAAAAAGGGATCTTTTTGAAAAAAATATATATGAAACTCTCTCTCTCTCCTTTAAAAATAAATAAAGGTAACCTTTCTTGATCCATGTTTTCTTAAGCTTTATGTTTTCCATTTTCCTTGAAGCATGGATATATATTCTTTCTCAAGGTTCCTATAATAGAAAATAAATAAATAAATATATAAAATTAATAATAATAAAATAAATCCAGGCTCCCCAACATTCCAGCTGGTAGAGCCCTTGTTGTATTTTCCTTCTTTGTTTTTCTATTAAAAATAAAAACAGGTACAAGAATAAAGTGTGGGGGAGATCTCTCAAGTTCAACAACCACACATTCGAGATATCCCCCCACATGTTGCAAAAAACATCGATTGCCTTGACATGCAGAAGGACAACACCAATAGCTCAAGGGAGGTTCGGCTAAACTTACAATTCAGCCAAACCACCTTTGAATCTTCATCAATCCTTCATCTTCAAAATGATGGTTCGTGCAACACTCTCCTCAGCTTCCTAATTCTTGAGTTTAAATATACATAAAACTTGACTACAAAAATTAAACTCAATGAACCAAACAACCGCTCCTTACTTCCTTGCAAAAAGAACTTAGCCACACTTTATCATAAAATTTGAAAAGTGACATGTTCATAACATCTTTGAGATAGAAGCTTGCATAAAGTTTGTTCCATATACATGTACTTATGCTTGTGGGAAAATATCTTGATAGGACAATCATGATGACTAAGATGTTGTGAAGTGTGATATAGTTCTGGCTTATGAATCCTACCGTTTCTATTCAAAGTACTTGGAGAATTTGTTTTGAAAATGATATAAAACCATAGTATCACATACTCCTCATTTGGTGAGAAAAATCCTACCAAAGCCAAAATTGTTATCTAGCAAAAGTTTTAAGCTTTCTACATACGCTACTTGTTATTGTGTTGAGTTTGGTCAAGTCTTGTTGACCCTTGTTGAGAGATTTATCATGCTCCCAAGATCAAGATCATGCACACTCCACATATACCTGTCGCTCCTCCACTGGGAGTGCGCAAAAATATGCCTCCATTAGATCCACCAAAAAGCTCTACTTCTACACTGGGGGTAGACAAAAAAAGTCTTTTTATACTCCATGATTTAGAATAATGATTTCTCTCTACATATATGCTTTAGAAGAAGAGACATGGGCTATGCAAATATATATATATATATATATATATATATAAAGAGAGGGACACGTGAAGGTCCCAAAAGAAAACAAAAAGAAAAAAAATGGGCAAGTGCCCATAGTAGAATTAGGGGTATATTCAATACCCACAAAAAAATGATGAGCACATAAAGGCTATGAAGGACCGAATTGGCGACCAGAGGGGGGGGGGGGGGGTGAATGGGAGCCTCAAATTTCAACTCGAAATGAATGGCCCTTGTCCCAGAGAGTCACCCCAAAAGCAAGACACAGACTTGTTAGTATCCACGACCCTAAATGTAGGGTGGATGCTTCCTAGAAGCACAACGGGATACTACACAACCCAAGAAGTCCAACGCAAAAGCCGGAAACCAAATCCGAAGTCATGACGAACGAACTGCGGCCGAAACAACAAACAAGTCTCTGCATCGCTGTGGCGGACGCGTCCAATGTAAACAGTGCAGTTCTGGAACCTTACTGCATGATCATCGAACGCTGCTACAGTGATAGCTCAGCGTCCGATGCTCTGGCTCCAGCGCGTCCGATGTACAATGGAGCGTCCGATGCTCACTCAAAACTCAGTTCTTTGACACGTGGCAACGGAGCATCCGATGTGACAAACTCAGCGTCCGATGTTCACGACGTCAGCGTTAGATGCCCCCGACAGCAGTGCTATTCTTCACCGATTCAAACCGATCTCCTCCGAATCAAAAACTCTAGAGCCAAGACTCGATCTGAGAGGTCACAATGATGTTAGTGAGCTACTCCTAGGAGATCATGGCTCAAGTCTAACTCCAAATCAGTGAATTGCGAGGATTTGGGGGAAACGTAGAAGAAACCGATCCAACCAAGAAACTGACCGATCTAATGATTCAAGAGACTAGAGATCAATTCCTTCGGTCAAAAGATTGACATCATAATCGTGCACAAAGTGGTTCAAATGAAATCACAAACCCACTCACGGAGAGGAAGAACGAGGCAAATCTCCATGAGGGCCAAAAACGAAAACGTGAAGAACACACAAGCAAGAACACGATTCGATCTCAATTTCGAACTGAAACTTCTCCACACGAGGAGACAACGAGATTATGGTCTCGTTTCCTCAAAATCCAAATACACAGAGGTATGATTAGCCGTCTCTGCGGATCACAGGCAGCGAGGTATGATTAGAACCTAAGCGAGGGCTAGAGAGAGAAAGCTCAGGAACAAATGGCTGCAAGGATAGAGAGAGAGAGGAGGGGCGCCTCTCTTATTTATAGCCTAATAACAATAGTCCCCTTCTACCCCTAGATACAAGAGCGAAGCGGCCAACCCTAGGGGTATCCCGGTCCAACTCTGAAGAGTCACGATCCGACGGTCACGCGCCTTCCTCATCCTTAGCCTCGCCTCGACGCAAGCCTCAGGATGCCGCCACGTGTTGTCCTGTCGACCGCCGCACTTTCCTCATGGATAGCTTCGCCACCGCGCCAGCCTCTCCACGTCGCCACGTGTCGACCGTCCTTTTTGGATCTCCCCCCTGTTTTGAGGCCAAAATCGGGAAACCTGTCCTCCGGCTGAGTTTTGTGGCCCAAACTCAGAAACCCGCGAG
Source organism: Coix lacryma-jobi var. lacryma-jobi (assembly GCA_009763385.1). NCBI lineage: Eukaryota > Viridiplantae > Streptophyta > Magnoliopsida > Poales > Poaceae > Coix > Coix lacryma-jobi. Next base: position 115,693,373 of record CM019825.1, on the reverse strand, counting down.
CCCAGGTTTTGAGGCCCAAACCTGGAAACCGTCCTCGCTGAGTTTTGAGGCCCAAACTCAGAAACCCGTGACCCCGAGTTTTGTGGCCCAAACTCGGAAACCAGTGAGGGTAGTTTTTTGAGGCTCAACTACCAAACCCGCGCCATAGACGGGATGTGGTTCGCACACCCCGAGTTCCAGCACCGATAATGGAGCATGTCCAGCCTCCACGCTGGGCACAGTGCATTTGCCTTCCTTCTCGACCTCCTGCCAAGTGTCACGACACCATCACCTTCCTCCTGACTCGGCCGATGCACCGCACATCCCCATGTCCTCTCGCTCATCGATGCCACGTCCACAGGTCTCCCGGTCCATCGGTTCAAGCCTCATGTCCGGCCTTCACCGCTCCCGGTCCATCGGCACGACACGTCTCTACTTGACCTTCACCTCACCTTTGACCATTGTCTCCGAGCTCCACACCTGCACATCAACACAACCAAGAGACATGTTGCCCGTTGACCGATCGCTCATCACTCAGGAAGGGAACCACAAGGGCACATATCAACCTTGTGTTCGCAATCTCCCCCTTGATGAGTGCATCGTCAACTCATAGTAACCGTAATCAAAATGAAAACGAAAACAGAAGTAGATAGAAGAAGAAAACTTACTCGAGATGTCCAAAAGCCAAGAAAGGCCGAAACAGAACTAGTCGAGATAAGAAAAAACTTGGTCCCCAAAGACATGGGCAACAGTTCGACACAGCCAAGCACAAGATCGGAGCAACAACTCATCAAAGAGCAAAACTCGATCAAAAATCAGAGCACAAGACTTGGTTCCCAAAGACATGGGCAACGACTCGACGCAACCAAGTCAGGATCAAGCTAGTCCTCAAGAAGAGGCAAAAAGAGCTCAACACCACTAGTTGAAAGCTCGATACCAAATGAAGACTGCATAAAAGGCAATCACTACTAGTCCCTTCAGATAGAGGCACAGAGGCTCAACACAACTAGCAGTAAGCTCGATACCAATCAAGAAGCACCAAAAAATGGTGAAAACATCTAGTCCCTCAAGGCAGAGGCACAGAGGCTCGACACAACTAGCTGAAAGATCGATACCAAAAGAAAAATGACTCGGAGCAAAGCAGAAAAGCTCCCCCTCACTCAAAAAACTCCCCCTCAGCAAGTGAAGCATAAATTGCAAATTGTCACCACATCAGGACATACTCCCCCTTGAAAAAATTCTCCCCCTTGGGGGCAATTTGTAATCAAAAGAGAAGGAAACGAGTTCAATCAAGAGAAAACGGAGCTAAGCTGTGCCTATCGGAGTCAAGCAAATGCATGTTAGCAGCTTCAGGTATATAATCAATAGAGTGAATGAATGCTCTAAAGAGTGTTGATCCGACTTCTAAGCAACAAACAAAAGTGCTAGCAAAGGCTCAAACTGATCACCAAATATAGAACGGTATACAAGGTGAATTACCCCTAGCACAGTTCAATCATCATGCTATAGAAATGAAACATAGACTTGTGTTTTCATATTTTATCGGAGAAAATGCAGCGGTTATTACACAAGTTCAAATTCAGCATGTGATTGCGAGAGGTTGAAAACTTATCATTGCCCAACTTTTCAACCGAGCTAAGCCTATGCAAATGCAATCAGAAGCTTAAAGCATCGGTATCAGTCTTACACTACACGGCTCAAGTTTAACTCAATGTGCAATGAGAAACAGTCTCGATACCGTGATGTGCTGACAAAGCAATCCCATCTCGATCTTTTCAATTCAGTAAAACTTGGTTCATTTTAAGCAAAATATGAACAGTCCAAGCAAGTGAAAGACTTAGAACTAGAGACATAGCAACCTAGCATATATGTATAACATAAGTAACCTCAACACAATCTACACATGCTAGTTGCCAATCTCAATGGTGAACATGTATCAAGTTTTAAGTTCATTAAGCATGTTCATCATTCTGAAAAATAGCTTAGCTCACAACATGTATCAGTGATCAAAGAGAGCCTAAGCTACAAGCATCATCATATATCATCGAAGCATACACTAATTAGAGCATAAGTTCATTCTAAGGAATATAGACATGAAGTTTGAAAATGCAAGATGTATACATGATGAAATGCAAGCAAGGGTCAGTATCAGAGCAAAGACATAATTAAAACAAAATCAAAGATCAAAACAAAAAGTCAGTCTATGATACAATAAAAATGCTTCCCCCAACTAAAAGGGGAAACACACACCAAGCTCACCTCTCAACCTAGCAAAGGTTGGGAGATCCAAAGGCTTGGTGAAAATATCCGCAACCTGGTTATGGGTGTCTACATGCCTAAGATCAATGTCGCCTTTCTCGTAGTGATCACGAAGAAAGTGGAAGCGAACATCGATGTGCTTGGTCTTGGAGTGAAGAACGGGGTTCTTTGCTACACTAATGGAAGAAGTGTTGTCGCAAAGCAAAGGGACCCGACTAAAATCTAGACCAAAATCACGCAATGTAGCAACCATCCATAAAAGCTGCGAAGCACAAGAAGCAGCGGCAACATACTCAGTTTCTGTAGCAGACTGGGCTACATTTGACTGCTTGCGAGAAGACCACGAAACCAGTGAAGATCCAAGAAACTAACAAGTCCCAGAAGTAGACTTGCGCTCAAGCTGACAACCGGCAAAATCCGCATCGGAGTAACCGCAAAGCGAGAGGGTCAAAGAAGAAGAGTACCAAAGTCTGAACTTAGGGGTGTATTGGAGGTACCTCATGATGCGCTTGACCGCTTGCTTGTGGGAAGTCCGAGGAGACGCCTAAAAGCGAGCGCACAAACACACAAAAAACTGTATGTCTGGCCTTGTCGCCGTCAAGTACAGGAGTGAGCCAATGATGCTCTTGTACTTCTTCTGGTCAACCGCCTCTCCGTCCTGGTCTGCATCCATCGCAACAGTCATCGCCATGGGCGTTGTAAGAGGCTTGGCCTCGCCCATGTCGAACTTCTTCAGGATATCCATCGTGTACTTGCCTTGATGCACAAACGTCCCATCTTGGGTTTGTTTGATTTACAACCCGAGGAAGAAGGTCAATGTTGACACTGGTTATCTATTAAAATTAAAGGATAAATAAATATGAAAAAGGCATGAATTCAGTCACCAACAAAGGTTTAAGGTTTTAATTGACAATATTCCATGAGTTTTGGTGAATTGTGATTCTGCAGGGACTAAACCAGGAAACCAGCACTGATTGCTTCCCCTAGAAGGAAACCGATGCGAGATAACGCAACTAGCACGTCAGGAATATTCTAGAAGACTCCAGAGGACACCAGAAGACACCAGGAGGTCGGGCACCGTGGGACCCTGCCAGGTGGGACCGGTCGGTCCCACCAGGAGACCGACCGATCTCCCCCCGGGCCCGCTGGCTTCCGTCTTCTGCAAGCTTCCTCCACCGCCTCTTAGGATCCATCTCAGCCCTACGTGAAGTCGGTTTGATCTAACGACCGCTGTTGATCCCTCAGGGCTATATAAACAGGCCCCCAGGCTCCAGGGAAGATCAAGTCTCTCTTCAGAAAAGTCTATGCCTCATTCAGAAACCCTAGAAGAAGACTTCAAGAGCCAGCTATCAAGTAGAAGACTAGTTACCCCTCTAGTTAGGTTTAGAACCTAGTCTTATACTAGAACAAGAAGAGAGAGAGAGAGAGAGAGGAAGAGATCAAGAAGGAGCTCCGGCCTGTCGGATCAACTTCTTCATCTTGTACCTGCGGATTCAAGTTCATCATTAACTTGCTTCAGCGATTGTTTCGATAATCAACTTCTATATTTAAGTTTGAGCCATTGTTCTTATTATTCTTAAGATTTATGACTCTCTTTTGAGTACTTTAATTCTAAGTTGCTCTAGAGTTAGAGTAGTTGGATAGTGTAAGCGTGGTGCTGAGACTTGATAGCTCATATATGCCTCCTATAATGCCGGTAGTAGTGGTTGTTCGCAAGGGTGACTTTTATAGCCTTGTTGATTCTTCTATAGTCCACTTACTCGTGTGTAGGCTCGGTAGGATTATACATTTGCATAAAAGACTCATACTCTATTTGTGACCTTTTATGACAACTTCCCCACTAAGAATAATATAAACATATCACTCTTAAATTGGAATTAGACAGCCTTAAGTGATCCCCTCTATACTTCTAGATTCTCTGTCCTTGTTAGCTACTCAGGGGATAGACTTTAAGACTTAACACTATGCATTCCTTTGGGTTTGATATTAAAACTGGGTTACTCCGGTGAAGTGCTACATCGGTAGATCTCATCTGTGCGCTTGCAGATAAAGTAGAGTGTGCGTTAATTTATACCAACAAGCATTTCTGGCGCCGTTGCCGGGGAACGATAGATCATCTTAAGTCTTAAGTTTAACCTTGTAATCATACTTTTATCTTTTCCTTTTTTGTCCCAGTCTTTTCATTATTTTTGTTTTCATTCTTATGAATGTTGTTTTTGAATTCCACTCTTATCTATTATTACCCGATGAGCAAGCTATAACCAGTAGAATCCTTATACCTCATCATAATACCTGGTTATGAGCTATGCCTACCTTTCTGCTGCACTGTCCTTGTAATGAGCATAGAAATATAATTATGAAAATATTCCTTCGGGTATTCTTGTCACTAACCTTTCCAGATCTGGAGCAGAAAAGAACAAAGGAACAACAAACACAAGGTATGTCTCACCAATCATCATGCAACATTGAATTACATTCATCCAATCTTGATTTACAAAATCCAAGCTTGGGGAATAGACTTTCTAAGAATATTTCTTGCCATGTTACTATGTTGGTTGTCCCTACCTTTAGGATATGCTCATATACTAATCATACTCTTTCATCACCATCAGAATAAATCTCTACAATGCTTTCATGTTATCTTTATTTGCTATAGTATATTCTTTGGTTTTGAAGTATTATCATACACCTTTTAAATTAGGCATGGAGCTTAGTTTAACTGTTTTCATGAATTAAAGTAAGACATGGTGTCTGGTTTGATTCTTGAGCTAAAAGGTGTGCTGATTTTACCTCTAAAGGCTTTTAAATTAAGTATGGTGCTTAGGTTAAAATGCCTTCCTAGATCAAATTAGACGTGGTGTCTAGGTTGATTTCTGAACTGATAGTATGCTATAGTAGATTTTGGATATTTTGTTGGACTAACCCCTGCAGGGAAACTTTCAATATCAATTTGGGAAAGTCCGGAGATGAACTCACACTGGAGATGAAGAGACACATGAACTTCAACAACTTTGCACAATGAAGACTCAGCTCATTCATCATGGATGAAAGAACTGTGAACATCGAAGTTTATTTATTTTGTCTTCTACTGCAAGTTATCTTTTGCTTTGAATCATGTTAAAGTGTAGCCAACACATAAAATACTAGTCTATGCTAAAATAATCCTAAAAACATCTCCTTATTAGCATAGATGCAAAATACATATGTTGGGGACAACAACCCAGGCTTCAAATTCTTGCAATCCTTCGGGTATATATCCACTAACATTATGCAGGAGAGAGATTTTGGTTTGGTCTAAACACTGAAGATCCAAAACCAAAACCATAGACACACAAACCTACTCTCAGATCACAAATGGTGCTAGCCTAGCTTTGATGTCTTGCTTGGGCGCTGATGACAAATAGGATGCAACTTACCTCGTATGAGACAACCTATGCCTGCAATCATCATTGTCCAAGACATCAAGACAAGAAGTGGGAAGTTATCCTCTTTTCTAATCAAGAGCTAGCTTGGGAGGCAAGATGGTACCACTACAACAATAGCAAGATCTACAAGTCCAACACATGAACATGTTGTTGGGAGTCCATCTACATCACAAGCCAGTCTGGGAGAGACAATTCTGTTGTCTAGATGTGTTTCACAATCAAAGGGAGGAAGGAGAAAAACCACTCATATTAATCTCATACCCACTACTTTGATCAATACAAACCACTAGATGCTATCCCAGTCGAGAAGAAGAATATGATCCACCACTCATTCTTGGAAGATCGTTCTTGAACACCATCAATATTATCATCTTTGTCGGACCTGAAGAAGTCAACTTTTGGATCTTTCACTGCATCTTCAACATCTACATCACTTATGAGCAGCCAAAGAGAACCAAGAGAAGACGTCGAAGGGAGAAGCAACTGCCAAGAATTGAGGAGGGCATCATGAAGGATGAAGCCACTGCACCACAAGAGTTAAAAGATGAAGAGATTACCTAAGTTAGCAAATCAAGAAGAACAGTCGATAAGATCTCCATCATCTAGACATTGTTGAGAGGACAAGTCTCAGTTGTGACATTACAAGACAAAAGACTATCATAAAGGCACTCGAGTAGCAGTTCTAATTTCAAATCTCTTGTTAACCCAATGATTAAAGGAAAACAAGAAAGGTTGATAAGAGAAGAATGCGGAACTATCCCTACATCCTCATAGTACAAAATTAATACAAGAAAGAGGGGATCCTAGTCAGCATACTTGAAGAACAATGCGCCTTCACTGATAAGTCGACACAAGAGAAGGAAGGTCGATACCTATAAAGATGATTCCACTATGATCTTCCTCCTCTCAAGCACACTGTGAGACCAACAAGAGAAGACAAACCATTCATAAACAACATCTAGCTAGACAAGGGAAGCTTCCACAAGGTGGTTCGACACATCACGCTTCAATCACAAAGTAACATTTCAAGGTAAGTAACCATCACTTTAAAAAGCTTCTTCTTGATTCTAGTATGAACATAAATAAAGAACTAAACATGTTTAAGTTGCACCTCACTTGATCCAACCTAATTAACTCTACATATTCAGTCCTTTGATCTTTCTTCCTAGCTTTACTCTCTTGAATCTCACTGTCTTAACTAAATGAGCTAAAATGCTGTGCATCTAAACCTTTGGAAGATGATATATCTCAACTATAAAAATATCAACACTTTATGCATAGATTATCCTTCCTTGGGTTAAGTAACTTGATCTGTTAAATATTTTAAGATGCTACTTTCATGCTCATCCTCTGATCCTATCACTCGTGTTAAGATTGAATAGGACACATAAACAACAAGTTTGTCTTGTGCAATCTGCCTAAGGTTAGAGGTGAATAAACAAAACTTTTGGTACTGTTGGTGTTTTTCCACCAATAGAGCCCATGCACTTGATCTCTACCTTGTCTTTATGAGTAGGACACACTCTTGAGCAAAACACGGAGAAGTCACTCCCAAATTCTACAAAGTGAAGGTCCTAGAGCTACAAGAACATGCACACTAAGCAAGATGCTGCCAACATCCACAATTAACGCTTCACTTCAAACTGTTGGACGAACAAATGACATGAGTGACACCATATCAAGAGGCATAAATAGGAAGGAATGATGGAAGACGTCGTAGTCAGAATTAGAGGTCATGAAGTCCCCACAGACTTCTTGATCCTCGACATGAGAAGACGATGACGTCCACCTCATCCTAGGAAGACCATTCCTCTGCGCTACAAGTGGAATCATCTACAAGAGGAAATCCATTTTTCACTTTCCTAGAGAAAAGGCATGATGCAACTTCACCAACTACATGCCCAATAAAGAACCCAAGAAGAACAAAAGTGAAAAACGCCGCTCTCAACGCAAAAGAAGACAAACTATCAAGAATAGAGAGACCAATCATGATAAAGAAGCTCTCGCCACTGTCCCAAGAATAGAAGGAAGAGAAACCTCAAGACAGTGAACCACAGGAAGTGAAGACTCAGACCAAGAAAGTATGAAAGAAAAAGTCTGCACGTCAGAGGTACAATCAATAACAACTTTCCAAACGTCTGATATACCTTGGGAGGTCTGAACCAAGGGAAGGCCCGGTTCGTCGGACCTAAATATCCGAACCTTCGCAAAAAAGGTAAAACTGGAAGTTATCCTCATATTTACTTTTCTGCATATATCTCATATTTAATTCTTAGTCATTTATTTCATCATCATATTTAATTCACAAACATTTTTATTTCTGCATTGCATTAGAAAACAAAATAAAAATAATTTATTTATTACACTACATCATAAACCATAAAGCCTCATGTGAATAATTCTATGATATGAAAACCCGCAAGGATATTCACCTTGGTGTCATAAATAATAAAAATAAATGCATTCATCCTGTTGCATTTTCTCTTGCATCATAAAAATATTAAAATACAAAAATATTAAGAAAGAGATCTTACTGAAATTCTAGATAACTAAGGCTTAAGTGGCCAACCACTAACGCTTAATCTGTTCCACAAATTTTGTTGTCTATTTGAGTTTCACAGGATTTGAAAGGCCAAGAAAAGCTGACGAGCAAGTGAATGCTCCATCTACTGTTGGAGCACTGTCTCAACAAACATCAACATCAATCAAAGCTCTGATAGAGGAAGGACATATCCACTGCCAGTCTGCTACATTGCAAGATCGAACGACTACGTCAACATTCAGCTTGGGGGAAGGCACCCCCATGTATCCCCGTAAGTATCTTTATCCTCTTAAGTTTTTCATTCTATAAACAAATTCAAAACACCAAAAATATGTGAGCACATGAAGGTTCACTCTTAAAAATGAAAACACCAAAAATATGTGAGCACATGAAGGCTCACCCTTAAAAAGAAAAGAACAAAAAAAATATGTGAGCACATGAAGGCTCACCATTAATTAAAAAAGAGACAAAAATATATGGGCACATGAAGGCTCAACGCTATTAAGGGAACCAACTTGGGGGAGACACACCCCCGTTATCTTCGTGATTCAGGTATGTCTTTACTACTACTACTATTAGCTTTTATTTTATATCTTAAAGTGTGTTAGATTAAATAAATAAAATAGTGTGTCTAGTTTGTTGTAAGAAGTTGATGACCAAAGAAGAACTCTCTCTCTCTAATCTTCTGCATGGAAATGATGAATAGTTGCTCTATCTAATTTCTTTCAAGTACCTAGCCTTAAAAGCATGAGTTCTCCTAATGATGCCTTAAAATAAAATTAAATACATGGTTGGCAAATACTTAATCTAAGGTCTAGGTAATTGGGATATGACATGTGGTGATCTGAGCTGCTATTATCTTGTTCTAAACAACACTAGAGTTCTGAAGATTTCTAAATATAAACATGACTAATAATTGCATTGAGTTAAATTAAGCTTTGTTGACCCTATGAGTAGTTTATCATGCCATTGAATTGACATCACTTACACATTTCATCCATCTTTCACATAAATGCTCATAATTACCTGTTGCTATTGTTGGTAGTTCTTAGCTTCACTAAAGATAGAGCTAGGCAACTATCCCCGGTAACGACCCAGGAATGCTTGTTGGCACTTGCTAGCATTGTTACTAGGAGTAGACTAAGGAGTCTATCCCCGGCAACGGCGTCAGAAACGCTTGAAGCAAGATCGATCACTATACCTAAAGGAGTGGAGCTAAAATAGCTATCTACTAATTCCAAGCGGGGTTGTCAATCCCGACACTAGTTAGAGCTAGCTAGAGAGAATGCAATCTACCAGGAGGAGATTCTGCAAGCGCACAGAACTATCGTAGTAGCACTTCGCCTGGGAGTACCAGGTGTCGATTTATTTGATCCCAAGGGAAGGCTAGGGTGGTGTATGAGTTGAGTCAAGGAGGGGATGAGAGTCGAAGAAAAGAGAAAAGAGAAAAGGGGAGAAGGGAGGATGAAAGGCTAGAAAGAATATATGGGTGGATAGGTAAGGATGAAATGGATGGCTAAGGTAAGGTGGATGGATATGTAGGAAAAAGGGAATAGATGAGGATAACTAAAGGTAACTAAGATAACTAACTACTCCTAATAACTAATCCTAGATAACTGGAAAGCAAGATAACTACGAAGCAAGACAGTTACGAAGTAAGGCAGGCAAAAGTCAACAAAGCAACTAAGTTGAGTATAGTTTTATTCCTATCTTGTCAAGTATTGAGGCGTACTAGCCTTTACCACTTACTTAGGTTGAACGCTAGCACAACGAGCCTTACTGTTAAACTGGGCCAACTACGTGGTAGAATTGCACAGGGCTGTCACCACCTGCTTGATACCACAGCTATTCAGGGGTCCAGCCGTATCTGAAGGTAAGTCTATAACTAAGCACCACGCTTAACTATATTCTAACTATCTCTACCCTAGCTTTGAATAGAGACACCCTTGCGGACGTCAGAGCAAATACTTGACTTAATAAGATAAACACTAAACTAACTAAGCAACCTATTGGCAAAGATCAAACACTAAGCTCACTAGAGATTGTTGGTAGTTCTTAGCTTCACTAAAGATAGTGCTAGGCAACTATCCCCGGTAACGGCCCAGGAATGCTTGTTGGTACTTGCTAACGTTGTTACTAGGAGTAGACTTTAGAGTCTATCCCTGGCAACGGTGTCAGAAATGCTTGAAGCAAGACTGGTCACTATACCTAAAGGAGTGGAGCTAAAGCAGCTATCTACTAATGCTAAGCGGGGTTGTCAATCCCGACACTAGTAGGAGCTAGCTAGAGAGAATGCAATCTACCAGGAGGAGATTCTGGAAGCGCACAGAACTATCGTAGTAGCACTTCGCCTGGGAGTACCAGGTGTCGATTTATTTGATCCCAAGGGAAGGCTAGGGTGGTGTATGAGTTGAGTCAAGGAGGGGATGAGAGTCGAAGAAAAGAGAAAAGGGAAAAGGGGAGGAGAGAGGAGATGAAAGGCTAGAAAGAATATATGGGTGGATAGGTAAGGATGAAATGGATGGCTAAGGTAAGGTGGAATGGTTAGGTAGATAGTTGAAGGGAAATATGATAACTAAGGATAACTAACTAACTACTAACTACTCCTAGATAACTACAAAGCAAGATAACTATGAAGCAAGATAGTTTCGAAGTAAGGCAGGCAATTGACAATAAAGCAACTAAGTTAAGTATAGTTTTATTCGTATCTTGTCAAGTATCGAGGCGTACTAGCCTTTACCACTTACTTAGGTTGAACGCTAGCACAACGAGCCTTACTGTTAAACTAGGCCAACTACGTGGTGGAATTCAAGGCGCACAGGGCTGTCACCACCTGCTTGATACCACAGCTATCCGGGGGTCCAGCCGTATCTGAAGGTAAGTCTATAACTAAGCACCACGCTTAACTATATTCTAACTATCTCTACCCTAGCTTTGAATAGAGACACCCTTGCGGACGTCAGAGCAAACACTTGACTTAATAAGATCAACACTAAACTAACTAAGCAGCCTATTGGCAAAGATCAAACACTAAGCTCACTAGAGATTAACTACTATGGCTAAGTGAATTGAACTGTAGGATAGCTAGGCACTCAAGAAATCAATCAAGTATACCACTCAATACTGATAAGTAGAATAAAGTAATACTTGAGATGATGAACTAGAATATAGTAAATGCTTGAGTAACAAGAGCAAAACCTGAACTGGAGATGAAGGAAGACTCTTCCCAGCTCCAGAACCGATCACTCGCACGCCTCTACTCTTGAGCTAAGCCTTGAGCAGCGCTACCGCGAGGGCGAAGATGCCTTGCTCTACTAGCTACCTACTTGCCTAAGCTCTCTAAGCTTCTAACCTAACTCTCACTTGCTTCTCTTGCTTTGCTTCTCTTGGAAGTGTGGGATGGTAAGGTACAAATAAAGAGGTGCCTCCAGGGGGTATTTATAGCCCAAATGAGTGAGGGGGGTACTTATAGGGGGCAGCCAGCCGACCTAGGGCTAACCCTAGTGGCGGGCGCTAGCCCTAGGTGGCGGCCGCCACCTCCCTCACCGTTGGATGCAACGCCTTGGCTTCAACGGCATCCAGGTGGTTGTCCAAGGCGGTTTGGAGGTCGGCTGCATGTCCTAGCAACCGCCATTCAGTGTTGATTCACGCCTCTTCATCCTGAGCCGTCCGATGCCACTGACCTAGTGACCAAGGGCCAAGATTTGGCCTTGGGGAGGTCACACCGATCGGTGACGTGGCATGGGGTGAGACTTGGGCCAACCCAAGTGGCGGGCACCACCTAGGGGTGGCGGGCGCCACCCCCTTAGGCCCATTTGGGCCTTGCTGAGTGGGCTTGGCTCCTGGTGGGTCCAAATGTCCAAATTTGGTTCAAATCCTGCATTCAAATAAAATTCTATGGACATGTGGAATTCGGTTAGGTTGAAACCTATTTGACTACATTTCATGCCTTTTTGGTGAACTTAAGGGTCAAATGTTGACGGTAAAACAGGTGTTTAAGGATCGTCAACAGAGATTAACTACTTTGGCTAAGTGAATTGATCTGTAGGATAGCTAGGTCACACTCAAGGTACTTGATAAAGTAATACTGAAAGTAATACTGAAAGTAATACTGAAAGTAATGCTTAAAGTAATACTAAGATAAAGATAAATGTACCTGAGAGACAAGAGAGCAAACCAGACCAGAGACGCCGGGAAATCAATCGACCTCCGATGCCAGTCGCTCGCACCTGCTTCTCTCTTAGCAAGCTCTACGCTCCTTATACCAAGGAACTTAGGCTGAGCTATGCTAAACTAAGAGCCGCGCTGTAGCGAGGGCACTAGAGCTATACTCTCTCTACTAGCTAACCTACTTGCTGAAGGACCGAGAATGCTACCAGATAGCGACCAGAGGGGGGGTGAATGGGAGCTTCAAAATTCCTTTCGGAAACTTGTTGCCACTGTCCCGTAAATCCACCCCAGAGGCAAACCCAAGAGCTTGCTAGTGTCCACGACCCTAGATGTAGGGTGGATGCTTCCAACAAGCACAACAGGACACTACACAACTCTAGAAGCTCAACGCAAAAGACGAAAACCAAATCCGACAACGAATGGGCCAACCGCGAACGAAACAGCACAAACTAGTACTGATCGGACTCTGGCCTGCGTCCGGTCAGGGAGCACCGGACGCGTCCAGTCAGGCAAAGTCCAAATTCGGACCTCTCTGAGTTGGACCGGACTCACTGAGAGGGTGCGTCCGGTCAGGCACACAGCGTTCGGTCGCGTGAAACAAAGCACATGAACATGAGCACCTGCGCGTCCGGTCCATCTCAAAGTCCAGCGTCCGGTCACGTTGAAACACACGCGCAGTCAACGCATTCAACGACTGGACTCGGACCGTGCGTCCGGTCAGTGCGTGTCAAGCGTCTGGTCACCCCGACAATGAATTGTTCGCCCACCGATTCGACTCGATCTCACCCAAAACAAATCCTCTAGGGATCACACTTGGTGAGTAGAGTCACAAGGAGGATAGTGAGCTATCTCTAAGAGATCATGGCTCGAACCTATCTCCAAATCGATGAATCAAAGAACTTCGGGGGAAGGGAGAAAAACTTGACACGAAACGAAAATCGACCGATCTCCTAGACCGTGAGGTTAGAGGTGAATTCCTTCGGTGGAAAGAAGTGCCTCACGACCTAGGACAACTTGGTTCAAATGGATTTGCAAAAGATGAACCGAGCAAAAAGATCGAGCGACGGGAAAAATGTGGAGAAAAAGGATTCCGCGAAGAACACGAACAAAACACGAATCACAACCACAAATTGCAACCGTGTGGCTACCACACGCTACAACAGTGAGGTTACGGCCTCACTTCCTCAAAATCTCATGAACACAGAGGTATTGTTCTCTTCTCTATGGATCTCAGCTAGCTACAGCAGGGATGTGGGAGAGCAGGAAACCCTAGAAGCAAAGAGCAAATGATAGGGATGACTAACTGAGATAGGAAGGGAGGTGGGTGTCTCCCACTACTTATCCTAATTCTAACTATTCCTAATTCCCACTCTACCCCTAACTACTTACAGAGTGAACTAGCTAAACCCTAAGGTTATTCTGGACCAACTCGGTGGTAGGTGGATCCGACGGCCACTCCCGCACAACTCGTAGCGTTGCCTCGACGCAACCTCCCGATTGCCACCACGTGCCGCCACTCGCTCTGCACCCCCGGTTTTGTGGCCCAAACTGGGAAACCAGCCTTTTCCAGCCAACCCCCGGTTTTGAGGCCCAAACCGGGAAACCAGCACACCAGCATCTGAGTTTTGAGGCCAAACTCAGCAAACCCACAGCGTCCAGGTTTTGAGGCCCAAACCTGGAAACCGTCCTCAGCCTGAGTTTTGTGGCCAAACTTGGAAACCCTCAGCACCTAGGTTTTGAGGCCCAAACCTGGAAACCGTCCACCCGATGGTTTTTCTCTAGCTCAACCACCAAACCGATGCCGTAGATGGGATGCACCGCCCGTGCACCCCGTCCATCGACACGTGTCCCCAAGTCCATGACTCAGGCAACACATGACCGCAAGTCTTCACTCGTCGCTGTCCCAGGCTGCCAGCCACCACAGCTGATCCTCGGGCCTCTGGTCCCTCAGTCCAAGCCTCACGTCCGCCCTTCGCCACTCTCGGTCCATCGGCACGGCACGTCTCTACTTGACCTTCACCTTGCCTCTGATCACTGTCTCCGTGCTCGACACCTGCACAACACAAGCCAAAGAACATGCGCATCATACCAGTTGACAATCACTCATCACTCAGAGACTCGGCATACACCCATGTATCCGCACTTGCCTAAGCTCTCTGAGCTCTCTATTGCTTGCTTCTACTTGCTTTGCTTCTCTTGAGTTGTGGTGAAGGTGTGAATGGAATGGTGCCTCCAGGGGGGTATTTATAGCCCAAATGACTTAGGGCGGTACTTATAGGGGCCAGCCAACCGACCTAGGGTTAGGTCAGGTGGCGGGCGCCACCTCCTACTGGCGGCCGCCAGTCCCCTGGCCGTTGGATGCTCCGGCTTTGATCCTACGGCCTCCAGGTGGTTGTCCAAAGCAGTTTGGAGGTCGGCTGCATGTCTGAGTAACCGCCATTCAGCCTTGATCCATGCCACTTCATCCTGAGCCGTCCGATGCCACTGACCTAGTGACCAAGGGCCAAGATTTGGCCTTGGGGAGGTCACACGGATCGGTGACGTGGCAAGGAGTGCAACTTGGGCCAACCCAAGTGGCGGGCGCCACTTAGAGGTGGCGGGCGCCACCCCCCTTAGGCCCATTTGGGCCCTGCTGATTGGGCTTGGCCTCTGGTGGGTCCATATGTCCAAATTTGGTTCAAATCCTGCATTCAAATAAAAATCTATGGACATGTGGAATTTGGTTAGTTTGAAACCAATTTGACTACATTTCATGCCTTTTTGGTGGATTTTAGGGTCAAATGTTGAGGGTAAAACAGGTGTTTAAGTACCGTCAACAAGCTCCCCCAAGCTAACCTGTTGCTCGTCCTCGAGCAACAATGCGATTTAAGCATTGAGCATGAAATGGATAGCAACTTAAGATGTCTGCAAGTGCATATTGTATAGTGAGAAATAACTTAGCATATATCATTAATCATAGCAATGTGGGGCTTATAGCTTTTCACTTCAAACATGCAAGAGTGAAATAAAGCAGTAGATTGGAAACTTTTACCTTGCTTAGGTTTGACTAGGATTCTGTCTAGAGGTTTTTCAAGGTTTTCAAAAGATAACAACTTGCTTAAGTTCTCCAAGATTCACTCAATCACTCAATGGTGTTTAAATCCTCACTTAGGCCAAAATGTAGCCTCTCCTATTTCTAAAGAATGATATGTGGAGTTATAGGTAGGCTAAGAACCATGAGCAAATTGCCTGATGTTTATTGCTAAGCTAGACACTCAGATCATAAGGAGCAGCAAATCATAAAAATTGATCAAGATGTGCATGTGTGGTTATGTGGATGTGTATAGAGAGATATTTCATAATCCTTCCTAGTTAATTTCTGGGGTCTAGAGCTAATGATAATTCTCTCTCTCTCTCTTTTTTTTGGATACATAGTGAGTAGACAAAAGATGTGTCCTCACATTTTCTTAGGACATAGTCCTCTCTTGAGCTACTTTGCTCACTTTTTTTTGCAGGACATAGTCCTTTCTTGAGCTACTTTGCTCGTTTTTCTCTCTCTCTTTTTTTTAGCTCTAGATTTCCCCAGACATCTATAGGAAAGGATTTCAGAAATGAAAAAGGGAAAGGGAGAGAGATGCTTATTCCCAGTGTAGGAATAAGCATAAGGCTAGCAATGGGATGTTTGGTAGGGTATTGCATATCTCCGGTGTAGAGAATGAGCAATTTATTTGGTGGTTGCAAACTTACAAAGTGTAAAGTAGGCAATTTATGGTGGGTGTGTGTGAATCTTGATTCAAAAGATATGATAATCTTCTCTACTAAGATCTATGAGGTCTAACAAAGCTCAACACAAACAAAGCTCTTTGTGGTTTCGACTAATGACTAACAAATATTTGGGTGGTGGTGGGATGGGATAAAACCTAGGAGGAACTTTTAACAAGGTTTTCATAATTTTTAAAATAAATCCTCCAGATTAGGTCCTAATTTCACCTTAGCAAGTTTAAAGAATTACTCCATTTCTTACTAACTTTACTCACTAAGCATGATTTCAGTTAAAGCATGTGCAACCCACAAAAGCTACAACTTAGATAAGACCAGTTATTCAAACCATAACAATAGCATTTGCATGACATATTTCAAATCTTATTCAGGTTTCAACTTGTTTAAGCAGATTTCATCAATTTTATTCATGGAATGGTTATTTAGGCAAGCATGTGACATTCAAAAGATATAGAATTTAAGAACTGAATGTAAAGTGTAGGCTTGAGACATACCTTATTGGAGCGGGAGTCTCCCCCAAGCTGGCTTCTTGCTTGGTAAAGGGCCTTCATCTTTCTCGGTCGGAGCTCTTGTTCTCATTTTATTAAAAGGGAAACTATCTAATGTTGTGAAAAAGGGAAACTATCCTATTATGATATTTTATTATTCTAACTAAGTGAACATATACCTATGCATATAACTAATGATAACTATTTTTTTTAGTTACATGCATGACATATGTTATTTATTTGAAAAGGGAAAATTGAAGGGAAAAATTAAAAGTAAAACCATACCTTAGGTCCATGGAGTTTCATCCTTATCGGGTGGATCTTCTTCCTTGGGCACTTCTTCTCTTAGTACTCCATCTGGTTCTTCTTCTTTTGGCACCTCTCCTTTGTTATGTGAATTACACAACTCAGGAGGAGGTGGTTCTTTCTTTCTGCTCCATCTTGTTCTTGGGCGCCTCTTCTTGGTACGAACGGGTTTTGCTTCCTGCATGTTAGCGGCATATGCGGGGCCTCGGGAGAAAGAGAATATTTCCTTCCTCCCTCCTAATGTCATTTGAATTTTACCACTTCCCACATATATGCAGGCATCAACAGTGTTCAAGAAGGGTCTACCTAAGATTAGAGGCACATCTTTCCTATTTCCCATATCTAGTATTATGAAATGAGTAGGAACATATGAACCTCTAATA
This sequence comes from Coix lacryma-jobi var. lacryma-jobi, assembly GCA_009763385.1. NCBI lineage: Eukaryota > Viridiplantae > Streptophyta > Magnoliopsida > Poales > Poaceae > Coix > Coix lacryma-jobi. The sequence continues at coordinate 115,676,062 of CM019825.1, read as the reverse complement.
TGAACAGGTAAATCATTAACTATTCCTTCTACATAGCAAGTGGATTGATCAACTAGCACAACATAGGCAGATGTGGATGACATGGGTGGAAAGAATGAGTTTTCATAGAAATCTTTAGATAAAATGTTCACACTCGATCCTAAATCACACATGGCATTTTTAAAGACTTCACCAAAAATTGAGCATCTAATTATGGGACTACCAGGATCACCCTTTTTAACAGTCATGGTTTGATCTTCATAATAGTTGAATTATTTTATTTCAACCATATTAGCAGTTTCCATGTCAGGTTTAGCAGGAATTTTGCCAGATTCAAAAGATGGTATGATAGCAGCAAGTTGAGCTAATTGGGTTTCTAACATCTTATTAAAGCTTAATTGATTTTTCAGAGCAGATGAGAAATCTTCCAATTTAGCATTTATATTCTCAAGAATTTTATCATTCGCCATTAATCTCTCTTTCAAGAAATCAGTAGTTTTACCTTGTGAGTAAACTAAATTTTTCAGGAATGAGAAATTATCAGAATTATGAAAATTAGAGCGGGGGAATGAATTGTTACCTTGAGAGTTTGCAGGCTGATTCCATCCTTGATTCTATTGATGGAAACCATTGTTGTTGTTGTTGATGAAGTTCAAATCTTCATGTAGCTCGGGGCAGTGGCTCCCAGAATGTTCGGTTTCTCCACAGACTTCACAAGTATGTAGGATTCCAGAGATTGGACACTCTCTTGTTGGTTCATCTTATCACAACTGTCCAGCTTCTTTGCCAGCAGGTCCATCTTGGCCACGATCATGTCGGCTTCCTTAAGGGAATGCATACCTCGCTTACGGGGCTGCAGTCTCTCATCATTCCATCCTTGGTTCGACACCATCTTCTCTATGAGAGCCTTAGCATCTGCAACATTTAGAGAAAAGAATGCACTGCCGGGGCAGCATCCAAATGGCTTCTAGAGAGTGGGGTTAGGCCATGGTAGAAGTTCTGGATCAATAGCCAGTCCTCCATACCATGGTGCGGACAAGCAGCAACATACTCTTGCAACCTCTCCCAAGCCTCGGGAATAGATTCCTCAGCTTGTTGCGTAAAACTGGAGATTTTGTTGCGCAGAGCATTCGTCTTGCCCATCGGGAAGAATTTGGCAAGAAAAGCATTAGAACACTTGTCCCATGTGTCTACAGCGTTGCGATCGGTATAGAACCATTGTTTCGCTTTTCCTAGCAAAGAGAAAGGAAAGAGACGAAGCCGGATGGCTTCTTGGGTTATCCCCTTAATGGTGAAGGTGCCACAAATCTCCAAAAATTGTTGGAGGTGAGCATTGGCATCCTCATGAGCCTTGCCACAGAACGGGCTAGCTTGGACTATCGTGATCAGAGCCGGTTTCAACTCAAAATTGAGGTTGGCATCGATCACGTCTGGTCCTATCGCTACATTAGCGGCAGAAGGAGCAGAAAACTCACGAATGGTCTTGTTGGCCATCGTGAAGATAGAACGAGATAAGAAAGAAAGAAGTTGAAGAAGATGAAGGAAAAATATAAGAAGAGTTAAGGAAAGAAAGAATGGGGTAAGATGGGATTCGCTAAGCGGGAGCTTAAGCGAAGATAAATTCGACACGGACTCAACTGATACACCGATTGCCTTCCCCGGCAACGGCGCCAGAAATGCTTGTTGGTAGTTCTTAGCTTCACTAAAGATAGAGCTAGGCAACTATCCCCGGTAACGGCCCAGGAATGCTTGTTGGCACTTGCTAGCATTGTTACTAGGAGTAGACTAAGGAGTCTATCCCCGGCAGCGGCGTCAGAAATGCTTGAAGCAAGATCGATCACTATACCTAAAGGAGTGGAGCTAAAATAGCTATCTACTAATTCCAAGCGGGGTTGTCAATCCCGACACTAGTTAGAGCTAGCTAGAGAGAATGCAATCTACCAGGAGGAGATTCTGCAAGCGCACAGAACTATCGTAGTAGCACTTCGCCTGGGAGTACCAGGTGTCGATTTATTTGATCCCAAGGGAAGGCTAGGGTGGTGTATGAGTTGAGTCAAGGAGGGGATGAGAGTCGAAGAAAAGAGAAAAGAGAAAAGGGGAGAAGGGAAGATGAAAGGCTAGAAAGAATATATGGGTGGATAGGTAAGGATGAAATGGATGGCTAAGGTAAGGTGGATGGATATGTGGGAAAAAGGGAATAGATGAGGATAACTAAAGGTAACTAAGATAACTAACTACTCCTAATAACTAATCCTAGATAACTGTAAAGCAAGATAACTACGAAGCAAGACAGTTACGAAGCAAGGCAGGCAAAAGTCAATAAAGCAACTAAGTTGAGTATAGTTTTATTCCTATCTTGTCAAGTATCGAGGCGTACTAGCCTTTACCACTTACTTAGGTTGAACGCTAGCACAACGAGCCTTACTGTTAAACTGGGCCAACTACGTGGTGGAATTCAAGGCGCACAGGGCTGTCACCACCTGCTTGCTACCACAGCTATCCGGGGTTCCAGCCGTATCTGAAGGTAAGTCTATAACTAAGCACCACACTTAACTATATTCTAACTATCTCTACCCTAGCTTTGAATAGAGACACCCTTGCGGACGTCAGAGCAAATACTTGACTTAATAAGATAAACACTAAACTAACTAAGCAACCTATTGGCAAAGATCAAACACTAAGCTCACTAGAGATTAACTACTATGGCTAAGTGAATTGATCTGTAGGATAGCTAGGTCACACTCAAGGTACTTGATAAAGTAATACTGAAAGTAATATTGAAAGTAATGCTTAAAGTAATACTGAGATAAAGATAAATGTACCTGAGATACAAGAGAGCAAACCAGACCAGAGATGCCGGGAAATCAACCGACCTCCGATGCCAGTCGCTCGCACCCGCTTCTCTCTTAGCAAGCTCTACGCTCCTTATACCAAGAACTTAGGCTGAGCTGTGCTAAACTAAGAGCCGCGCTGTAGCAAGGGCACTAGAGCTATACTCTCTCTACTAGCTAACCTACTTGCCTAAGCTCTCTGAGCTCTCACTTGCTTGCTTCTACTTGCTTTGCTTCTCTTGTGTTGTGGTGAAGGTGTGAATGGAATGGTGCCTCCAGGGGGGTATTTATAGCCCAAATGAGTGAGGGGGGTACTTATAGGGGCAGCCAACCGACCTAGGGTTAGGTCAGGTGGCGGGCGCCACCCCCTACTGGCGGCCGCCAGTCCCCTGGCTGTTGGATGCTCCGGCTTTGATCCTACGGCCTCCAGGTGGTTGTCCAAAGCGGTTTGGAGGTCGGGTGCATGTCTGAGTAACCGCCATTCCGCCTTGATCCATGCCACTTCATCCTGAGCCGTCCGATGCCACTGACCTAGTGACCAAGGGCCAAGATTTGGCCTTGGGGAGGTCACACGGATTGGTGATGTGGCAAGGAGTGCAACTTGGGCCAACCCAAGTGGCGGGCGCCACTTAGAGGTGGCGGGCGCCACCCCCCTTAGGCCCATTTGGGCCCTGCTGAGTGGGCTTGGCCTCTGGTGGGTCCATATATCCAAATTTGGTTCAAATCCTGCATTCAAATAAAAATCTATGGACATGTGGAATTTGGTTAGTTTGAAACCTATTTGACTACATTTCATGCCTTTTTGGTGGATTTTAGGGTCAAATGTTGATGGTAAAACAGGTGTTTAAGGACCGTCAACAGCTACCCTCTCAGAAGTTTATTGGAAGCATGTGGCTATTAAAAAAAGAGAAAAAAAAGAAAAAAAAAGAAAAAGGAAGATCCGAGGAAATAAAAAGGGACAAGTGTCTGAAACCTCAAAAAGATAGATCCCGAGGAAATAAAAAGGGACAAGTGTCCGGAACCTCGAAAAAAATGTCAGAAAAAAATGGGCACGTGCCCGACAGTAGAATTAGCCTAATAGCCATATGTCTCTGATAAACAGAAGAGAGTGAATATATTCAAAAGAGCATCCGACTCCATTTTTCCATACACATGCACTTCTTGATTCAATGGTTGGTTGACTTTCTCTTTGGATCCATTGTTTAATTTGACAACATATGTATTAATGCTTTTGAAAATTGATTAAAACTCCGGGATAAAGGTGAAGTGAAGGAACTAGAGACATAGTGCTTGATTTGATCGTTCAATCTTTCAATTACTCAAGATCTAAGGTAAAAGTAATAAGCCCCATGAAGAATTTTGGAGAATTTTTTGTTTAACAGCAGGTGTGCTTGTTGGAAGTGAAGATATAGTAGCAACTCCTGATCCATTGTTAAGTTTTGGTTTTGCTAAGGGACTAGCAAAAGGTAAGCTTGGGGGAATTGTTGACACTGGTTATCTATTAAAATTAAAGGATAAATAAATATGAAAAAGGCATGAATTCAGTCACCAACAAAGGTTTAAGGTTTTGACAATATTCCACGAGTTTTGGTGAATTGTGAATCTGCAGGGACTAAACCAGGAAACCAGCACTGATTGCTTCTCCTAGAAGGAAACCGACACGAGATAACTCAATCGGCACGTCAGGAATATTCTAGAAGACTCCAGAGGACACCAGAAGACACCAGGAGGTCGGGCACCGCGGGACCCTGCCAGGTGGGACCGACCGGTCCCACCAAGAGACCGACCGGTCTCCCCCGGGCCCGCTGGCTTCCGTCTTCTGCAAGCTTCCTCCACCGCCTCTTAGGATCCATCTCAGCCCTACTTGAAGTCGGTTTGATCTAACTGCCGCGGTTGATCCTTCAGGGCTATATAAATAGGCCCCCAGGCTCCAGGGAAGATCAAGTCTCTCTTCAGAAAAGTCTACGCCTCATTCAGAAACCCTAGAAGAAGACTTCAAGAGCCAGCAATCAAGTAGAAGACTAGTTACCCCTCTAGTTAGGTTTAGAATCTAGTCTTATACTAGAACTAGAAGAGAGAGAGAGAGAGAGAGAGAGAGAGAGAGAGAGGAGAGAGAGAGAGAGAGAGAGAGGAAGAGATCAAGAAGGAGCTCCGGCCTGTCTGAAAACCCTAGTTTAGTTTTGGTTAATTGATGAAACCTATTTGGTCTAATCCTATTTGCTAAGCATGTGTGTAGCTCTTAAGAAAGGATTGTGACCAAGCCAAGTGGTGGAGCTAGCAAGGTGGCAACCATGGAGGATGGTGATGGCCACAAGCACTCAAGAGATCAAGTGCTCTACCATTGGTGAAACTTGAGAAGAAGGGAAGAGATGAGCAAAGAGGGCCAAAGGCAAAGGTATAACCTATAAAGCTCTTTGTTTTTGTGATCAAGACACTTAGCGAGTGTGATCACATTTAGGATAGATAGTTGTACTATTAAGAGGAGATTATTCACGGCTTATGCGGTGTTCAAGTGCCACTAGGTGTTCTCTAACATATCAATGCTATAGACCTAGTGAGTGACTAGCAAAACCCCTTGGAAAATGCTTTGCAAAATGCTAACACACTTGCATATGATGATGTACACTTGGTGGTGTTGGCACTTTTGGGATAAGGGGATGTTAAGGAGTTGTGGAGAAGTGGGAGAAACTAGCACATAGTGAAGTGTTTTAGTGAAGTGTTGAGCTCACGGAGCATCGGACGCTGGTCCAAGGAGCATCGGACGCTAGGCTGAGCGTCCGATGGTTAACCCTAGTTTCTGTCAGAAGTTCAAGGAGCATCGAACGCTGGCAACGGACGCTGAGGAATCACTATTGCAGAGTCCGATGCAGGTGACGTGGCGCGAGCGTGCTTTCCAGGAAGCATCGGACGCTGGGCTGCGTCCGATGCCAATCCATCAGACGTGTCTGATGTGGTTTGGAGCATTCTGGAACCTTTCTGTTGTGTCATCGGACGCAGGGGTTGAGCGTCCGATGCAGGAGTTCCGGAGCGTCCGATGTAGCGCAGAAAAGAGCTTAAATGAACAGTGGCATTGGAGCGTCCGATGCCTGGCATCAGCGCGTCTGATGTCACTTTAACCGTAGCGCGAAGGGATATGACCGTTGGGATCTAACGGGCTGAATTCATAGCAGGAGGACACGTGGTGCTCATTGGAGCATCGGACGCTGAGGGAGCGTCCGATGGCCCCGACTCCGGCGCGTCTGATGCCTCTATTTCGGGCCCAACGGCTAGGCCGACTTGTGTGGCCTATTTAAGAGGCTTGGCCGGCTTGCTAGATGTCACTCTTGCACATTTTGATTCCTATGCATACTAGTGAGATTTGGCAAGCCTCCCAACTCATCTCCCAAGTTGATTTGATCAAACCAAGTGAGATTGAGTGTTCTAGTGCGTGATTTGAAAGAGTTCAATCTAGTGGCTCTAGTTCTTCGCATCGGCATTGAGTTCTCTTGTTACTCTTGGCATTTGCCGGTGCCTAGGCGGCTTGGAGGTGTTGAGGTGGTTGTTGGCAAGATTGGTGATTGTTCTTGGCCACCACCATTCGAGATTGTGAGAGGTTTTGGAGCCTCACCTCGCCGGAGCGGCAAGAGGCATCCTTAGTGGATTGCTCGTGTCATTGAACTACCTCACTGGCGGTAGATTCTTGTGGCGCTCTTAGTGAGCTTGGCTTTGCGCCGATTAGCCACCGTATCACCTAGTGTTGGTTGACACAACGGGGAGTAGCGTGCCGACAAGCACGTGAACCTCAGGATAAATCTTGGTGTCCCGTGTGCTTATTGTGATTGCTTCCACATCTTGGTGATTGGTCTTCATATTCACATCTTGGTGATTGGCATCACGAGTGGATTTCACCGGTGATTGGCTCTCTACTAGGCGATTCCAAAAGGCTCGGTGAAACCACCTTTATCTAGCTCATTTACTTTGTGCATTTACATTGAGCTATTTCTCTTGTGTGGATACTATCACTTGTTGTATATCACTTGTTATATTCCTTGTGTAGCTAGTTGTGATTAGCTTGCTTAGTCTATCTATTGCACACACTTGTCTCATATACATTTTGAATATCATACTTGTACTAGAGCTAGTTAGTTTTATTCCGCATTAGATATTAGCTCTAATTGCTTCTGTGACATAGATATATTAGGTAGAATTGTTGGATAGGTGGCTTGCAACACACTATTAGGCTAGCGCAAAAAGCTTCGCCATTTGTTATACTAATAGTGTTTGCCTAAGTATTTTTGTAGATTTTTAATTAGGCTATTCACCCCCCTCTAGCCAATTTGGACCTTTCAAGTGGTATCAGAGGAGTGGTCACCGTTTGTTTGAGGCTTAACATCCTCCGGTGTTAAAATGGCTCAAATCAACTATATGGGGAAGCCACCACATTTTGACGGCACCAACTTTGATTGTTGGAAAAGGAAGATGTGTGCATTCACAAGAGGAATGAATAGAAAGATTTGGGAAGTGATTGAACATGACTTTGCGGTAATTGACACCGCAAGTCCCACTCCAAGAGAAGAAGAGAAGCTTCAATGGAATGATGTGGCAATCAACTTGTTCTATGAAGCATTTGACACAAAGGTGTTTGAGCAAATCAAGGACCTTGAAAGAGCAAGTGAGATATGGGAGAGATTAGAGGAAACATATGAAGGCACCAAGGCAGTCAAGGGTGCCAAGCTATACATTCTCAAGGACAAGCTTGCCATGTTCAAGATGCAAGATGATGAAAGCATACCAGAGATGTTTCACCGGTTGCAAGTCATTATCAATGACTTGAAGGCCTTGGGAAAGAAGGTGGAGGATAAGGACTTTTCTCACAAGTTCTTGAGATGCTTACCACCAAGGTTTGATACTTTGGTGACAATCCTAGTGAGGGAAGGATTGGATACGGTAACCCCAAACCAAGTACTAGGTGATGTGGTCACTCAAGACACATACCGTGTGGAAAGGGATGGGGGAGCCCAAGAGGAAGAGAACAAGAAGAAAACCGTGGCATTCAAGGCTTCATCCTCCAAGAGCAAGAGCAAGTGCAAAGCAAAGAAAGAGGAATGTGATGATGAAGCAAGCTCAAGTGGTTGTGAGATAGATGATGAAGAAATGACTCTCTTTGTGAAGAGATTTGGCAAGTTCATGAAGAAGAAGGGCTATGGAGCAAGAAAGAGAAGAGATGCAAATAAGAGCACAACCAAGAGATGCTATAGATGCAAGAGCAAAGATCACTTCATTGCGGATTGTCCATATTCTAGTGATGAAGATGATGATCACAAGAAAAGCAAGAAGAAAGACAAGAAAGAAAAGAAGGAAAAGAGAGAGAAGAAGAAGGAGAAGAAGAAGGGTGGTTCCTATGTTGTGACATGGGATAGTGATGCTTCCTCAAGCGATGATGATGATTCTAGTGATGATGAGAGGAAGACCACCAAGAAGAAGGCTATGGCTAGTCTTGCTATCTCAAGCAAGCCTTCTATCTTCAACACTCCATCGACATGCTTCATGGCTAAGGCCACTAAGGTATCATCCGATGAGAGTGAAAGTGAGAGTGAGAGTGATGATGATGAGGAGTACTCAAAGGAGGACCTCATGAGCATGCTACAAGATGCTCACTCTTACATTGAGACTAAGAGGAAGGAGTGCAAAGAATTGCGCAAGGCCAACAAGGCTCTTGAGCAATCCTTTGATGAGCTCAAGTCTACTCATGAGAGGCTAGAGGAAGCCCAGGAGAAGCTTTACCAAGCTCACACTAGGCTTAAGGAAGCCCACTCCTCCCTCCTTGATCAAAGTAAGATTGAGGATGTTGTAGAAACATGCAACATAGGAGTAACATGTGATATTCTTGATGAATCTTTTTATGCTCCTATTATTGTTGCTCCCACCAATGCATCATCTTCATCTAGCACAACTAAAATGCCTATTTCTACTACATGTGATTCATCATTAGTGGTAGAAAATGAGAACCTTAAGAACAAGGTGTATGAGCTTACTCATGCTTTAGGAAATGCCTATGGTGGAGATGCCCGCTTGCTTAAGTGCTTGGGTAGCCAAAGATGTCCACTCAACAAGGAGGGACTTGGCTATAGCCCCAAGAAGGGAAAAGCCGCTTTTACTCCTCACAAGACTAGTTTTGTGAAGAGCAATGGTCGGTATTGCTATAATTGCAAGCAATCCAGGTATATAGAGAAAAATTGCTTTAACAAGAACAAGAACAAGAATATTGCTCATGTTTCATCCATTAGACTTGATTCTTGTTATATGCTTACAAAGGGGACTAATGGTGTGAAGGCTAAGTATATTGGTGCACCCATGGTTGGCCCAAAGAAGAAAGCAATTTGGGTGCCCAAGAGCTTGGTGACTAACCTTGGAGGACCCAAAAAGGTTTGGGTACCTAAAAATAATTGATCTCTTTGTAGGTGAATTATAAAGCGGGAGGAAGGCATTGGGTGCTTGATAGTGGGTGCACTCAACACATGACCGGAGATGGTAGAATGTTCAAATCAATCAACACTAGTGGCAATGATCATGCGGATGCTATCACATTTGGTGACAACAAGAAAGGCAAGGTCAAAGGTTTGGGCAAGATTGCAATATCCAATGACTTGAGCATCTCCAATGTGCTATTAGTGGAATCTCTCAACTTCAACTTGTTGTCCGTGGCACAATTATGTGATTTGGGATTCAAATGCATATTTGGGGTTGATGATGTGGAGATAGTGAGTGTTGATGGAAGTGATTTGGTCTTCAAAGGATTTAGATATGAGAACCTTTATTTGGTGGACTTTGATGCTAGTGAAGCTCAATTGACAACATGCTTATTCACCAAATCAAGTATGGGTTGGCTATGGCATAGGCGCTTGAGACATGTTGGAATGAAGCAACTAAAGAGGCCAGTGAAGAATGACATGGTTAGAGGACTAAAAGATGTTCACTTTGAAAAGGACAAGCTTTGTAGTGCATGCCAAATGGGAAAGCAAGTTGGAAACACTCATCCCAAGAAAGAAATGATGAGCACTATACATGCACTTGAGTTGTTGCACATGGACTTGTTTGGACCAACTACATATGCAAGTATTGGGGGAAACAAGTATGGCTTTGTGATAGTGGATGACTATACAAGATACACATGGGTCTTCTTTCTCGTTGACAAGAGTGAAGTGTTTGGGATTTTCAAAACCTTTGTCAAGAGAAGCCAAAATGAGTTTGATAGAAGAATCAAGAAAGTGAGAAGTGACAATGGAAGTGAGTTTAGAAACACAAGAGTTGATGAGCTATGTGATGAATTTGGAATCAAACATCAATTCTCGGCCAAGTATACACCTCAATCCAATGGGATAGTTGAAAGAAAAAATAGGACACTTATTGATATGCCAAGATCCATGCTTAGTGAATACAATGTGAGTGATTCCTTTTGGGCCGAAGCAATCAACATGACATGCTATTATAGCAACCGGCTCTATTGTCACCTTCTATTGAAGAAGACACCATATGAGCTCCTCAATGATAGAAAGCCCAACATTGCATATTTCCGGGTCTTTGGGTGCAAATGCTACATATTGAAGAAAGGCACAAGACTTGGCAAGTTTGAAAAGAAGTGTGATGAAGGGTTCCTACTTGGTTACTCCACTGCAACCAAAGCATATAGAGTGTGGAACAACACATCAAGAATAGTTGAAGAAGTCCATGATGTTGAGTTTGATGAAACCAATGGCTCACATGAAGAACAAGACAACCTAGATGATGTGAGAGGAACACAATTGGTGGAAGCTATGAAGAACATGGACGTTGGTGATATAAGGCCAAAGCAAGTGATTGACATTGAAGATGACAAAGATCAAGTGCTCACTCCTCCAACCATGCAAGGCAATGATATTGCAAGCTCTAGTGGCTCTCATGATCAACAAGATGCTAGTAGCTCTTAAGTGGCTCATCAAAGTTGCGGATACATGGGTGTATGCCGAGTCTCTAAGTGATGAGTGATTGTCAACTGGGATGATGCAGATGTTCTTTGGCTTGTGTTGTGTAGGTGTCGAGCACGGATACAGTGATCGAGGGCAAGGTGAAGGTCAAGTAGAGACGTGCCGTGCCGAGGGACCGAGAGTGGCGAAGGGCGGACGTGAGGCTTGGACTGAGGGACCGGTGGCCTGAGGATTAGCTGTGGTGGCTGACAGCCAGGGACAGCGACGAGCTAAGACTTGCGGTCATGTGTTGCCTGAGTCGAGGACTTGGGGACGCGTGTCGGTGGACGAGGTGCACGGGCGGTGCATCCCTTCTACAGATTCGGTTTGGTGGTAGAGCTAGAGAAAAACCATCGGGTGGACGGTTTCCAGGTTTGGGCCTCAAAACCTGGGTGCTGATGGTTTCCAGGTTTGGGCCTCAAAACCTGGGTGCTGATGGTTTCTGAGTTTCGCCACAAAACTCGGGCTGAGGACGGTTTCCAGGTTTGGGCCTCAAAACCTGGGTGCTGCGGGTTTCCTAAGTTTTGGCCTCAAAACTCAGATGCTGGTCGGCTGGTTTCCCGGTTTGAGCCTCAAAACCGGGGGTTGGCTGTGAAGGCTGGTTTCCCGGTTTGGGCCACAAAATCGGGGGTGCAGAGCGAGTTCTTGTTATCTCCAGGCTTGGTATTATGCACCATCTAAGCGAGTTCTTGTAACTCCCGGGTGAGTTGAGCTTTTTCAGCGATTTGGACAGCCTCTGTGTCACAATCAAATGATCGCTTCAAGTCACCTCTGAAAGTTAGGATTCCTTTGGGACTCGGCATCTTTAGGAGAAGGTACGGGTAGTGAGGCACTGCCATAAACTTGGCGATGGCTGGTCGTCCAAATATGGCGTGATAAGATGACTCAAAGTCGGCTACCTCTGAAGGACCGAGAAAGCACTAGCAAGGCGACCAGAGGGGGGGGGGTGAATGGGAGCTCAAAAATTTCTCTCGAAACTTTGGCCAAATGTCCCAAAATCAACCCCCAGAAGCTACGACCAAAACCGTGATGCCCACGACCCTTGGAAGAGGGTGGATGATCCCTAGGATCACAGCGAGGCACCACACGGCGATAGCAAACCAATCGGCAAAAGCATCAGAACAAATTCGACCCCAAAAACCATGTCCCGAACGTAGATAGACGGCTACGTCGAGAAACTCCTAAACACCTTTGCTAACAAGTAGCAAAGATACCTAGAGAGGTTCCTTGATCAACTCTAGGGCCAAACGGGAAGTCCGGAAACCAAGCGAAGAAACCGGGAGAGCAAACGCACAAGAACGCAACACTCAGCAGGATCCCGGACTGTCAGGCCCTGGGGTCCCGGACTGTCCGCCCCTACTGCGGACTGTGCGCGAGGGGATGGCGGACTGTCCGCCGGTCAAAAGTGCAGAAACGCACTGCTGCTGAAGTGTCCCTGTGTAGTCCCGGACTGTCCGCGACAAACACCTGCGGACTGTCCACCGGTCAACAAAGAACCAAACAGCCGAGGAACGCAGCCACTGACTCGGCTTGCCCCCGACGCGTGGACTGTCCGCACCTGGGGTGGCGGACTGTCCGCCAACTCCCAGTGAGGGCGATTTTGGTCGCCCTTCACCCAAATCTTCTCCAAATCGATTCAAACCAAAATCCCTTGATTCCAAACTTGGAGAGAATGATCACGAGGTAGTTAGGAGACTATCCCCAAGAAATCATCTGCTCAAATCAACTCAATCAAAGGGAAATCGAAGGGGAAGGTGTATGAACGAAAAAACGCCACGAAAATGAAATCAAGCCGATCTACTTGTTCGTGAGGAGTTAGATGAATTCCTTCGGTGGAAATGATCTCCTTTCAAAAATGAACAAGTTGATTCAAACGAATTTCGCAAAGACGTAGTAGAGAGGGAGATCGAGTGACGGGAAAATCATGGAGAAACGAAGAACGCGAAGAACACGAACCAAAACGCGAATCAACACATCGATCTGCAACCGTGTGGCTACCACACGCTACAACAGTGAGGTTACGGCCTCACTTCCTCAAAATCTCCAGTACACAGAGGTATGGTTCTATGCGGATCTCAGCTAGCTACAGCAGGGGATTGGGAGAGCAGGAAACCCTAGAAGCAAAGAGCAAATGACTGAGATAAAATGGGAGGAGGGTGTCTCCCTCTACTTATCCTAATTCTAATTCCTACTCTACCCCTCTCTAATTACAGAGCGAACCAGCTAAACCCTAGGGTTATTCTGGACCAACTAGAGGTAGGTGGTGATCCGACGGCCACGCCCGCACAACTCGTAGCGTTACCTTGACGCAACCTCCCGATTGCTGCCACGTGCCGCCCTCGCTCTGCACCCCCGGTTTTGTGGCCCAAACCGGGAAACCCGCCTTTCCAGCCAACCCCCGGTTTTCAGGCCCAAACCGGGAAACCAGCCGACCGTCACCTGAGTTTTGAGGCCCAAACTCAGCAAACCCGCAGCACCCAGGTTTTGAGGCCCAAACCTGGAAACCGTCCTCAGCCCGAGTTTTGTGGCCAAACTCGAAAACCATCAGCACCCAGGTTTTGAGGCCCAAACCTGGAAACCGTCCACCCGATGGTTTTTCTCTGGCTCTACCACCAAACCGACGCTGTAGAGGGGATGCACCGCCCGTGCACCCCGTCCACCGACACGTGTCCCCAAGTCCTCGACTTAGGCAACACATGACCGCAAGTCTTCGCTCGTTGCTGTCCCAGGCTGTCAGCCACCATAGCTGATCCTCAGGCCACCGGTCCCTCAGTCCAAGCCTCACGTCCACCCTTCGCTACTCTCGGTCCCTCGGCACGGCACGTCTCTACTCGACCTTCACCTTGCCCTCGATCACTGTATCCGTGCTCGACACCTGCACAACACAAGCCAAAGAACATGCGCATCATCCCAGTTGACAATCACTCATCACTCAGAGACTCGGCATACACCCATGTATCCGCAACCTCGAAACTGATGTACTCGGTCTGATAGTTGATCTGAGTTCCAAAAGTTACGGGTAATATGATTCTTCCGAGTGGTACGGCCGCCTTTCCGGGTACTATGCCGTAGAAGGGGGCACTTGATGGTGTGGGTTGTGTTGCGAGATCTAGATTCATCTTGCGTAGGGTAGTTGCGAAGATAACGTTAAGTCCTGCCCCTCCGTCGATGAATACTCTGCTCAATGTAAACCCAGCGACCGTGGGATCCAGGACCAGCGGGTAGTGCCCTGCGTTGGAGACGCTGGTCCATTGGTCTGCTCGGGAGAAGCTAATCGAGTGATCAGACCAGTCAAGGTACTTGGGAGTCACTGGTTCTGTAGACATGATCTCTCGTAGCGAAAGCTTCTGGAGCCTCTTGCTGTCACTGGTGGTTACTCCCCCGAAAATGACATTGATTGTCCCTTTGGGGTGTTGGAAACCACCGTTGTCTTGCGGAGGGTCCTCAGCTGTCTTCTTGCCTTTGTCCTTCTTGTTTTTGTTGAAATCCGAGTTCAGGCCTCGCTCCTTGAGTTGTCGACAGTGCCTTGCCTGATGTCCGGCTTTCGGATGAAAGGGGCAGGGTCCATCGAGTAAGTCATCGAAAGTAAACGGCTTGTTCCCCTTCTTCTGAGGCTCCATGGCAGCAACAGTATTATCTCCTGCCCTTTTCTGGGTGCTTTGCTGTGGTGCCTGGTTGCCTCTCTGGTTGTTCCCTCGATCACCCTGCGTGTTTCTATCGGGGAAACGCTCCTGTGTACGTTCTTCTGTCGCCATCATGGAGTTTACGACCCGATGGAACTCATCAGCGGTGGTCGGGTCCTGCTTGATGAAATCTTTGTAATTGTACCTTTCGCAGATACCGTTGCCAAAGAGGTCAATTACTTCTCTGTCTGTGATGTCGGATACTGTGGAGCAGATCTCTGAGAAACGCCTATAGTATTCCCGCATTGATTCGTTTTTCTGTTGCTTGCAGGTTCTGAGCTTAGTCCGGGGGTCTAATCTCTCTGGGACACCTGCAAAGTTTTCGATGAAGATACGATGGAGTTGCTCCTAGGAGTCGATGGACTCGGGTTTAAGCCTGTCAAACCAAGCAAGCGGCATTGTTTCTAAAGCCATTGGGAGATATAGTGCCTTGACGTCGTTGCTTCCACCGGCCAGCTCAACTGCTTGAGCGTACAGCCCGAGCCATCGTTTAGGTTCTGTCTTCCCGTCATACTTTGAATAGATTCCGGGTTTGAATTTTGGCGGGAACGAGACTGCTCGTAGCCTTTGGGAGAAGCAGGGGAAGCGATCAATTGCGTCGGATGCAGCGACTGCAATCCCTCTGTATGAAGATTCAGCTCCTCCTTCAGCTTGATTGGGTACTCGGTGGCCTAGACGACTCCTTGCTGGGATTCGACCGAGTCGCTCTTGAACAGGCCGCCTCTGGCTCGGGTGAGAGGAAGCTTGCTCGTCAGCCAGAGACTCAAGATTCCGTCCCCGGAGTTGTAGCGCAGTAGTCTGTAGTATGACCAATCATCGCTCTTCTTCAGGGGTGCGATTGTCCTTGGCTCCCATCTCTGTGGCTAGGGCCATGATGTTCTGGTAAGGTGTCTGGAAAACCTTGTGACCAGCGACTCTCATAAACTCGGGTTCGAGGTTGCGGGAGCAATCGGCTCGTCGGCGACTGTGATCGTTTTGTGATTGATACTCCTGATCACGTTGGGCGCGAGCATGATTTTCCGCGTCCTCCTCTAAGCGTCTCTGAGTATTATATTCTTCGAGTCGTACATTGTAGCGGTTGACTTCTTCCTTGCGGTGATTTGCGCGCCTTCTACGAGCTTCTTTTGCTTGATTCCTTCTAATTCTCTCAGCTTTTAAGGACTCGGTTTCTGCGGGTCCTTCAGGATCATTGTCAGATATCATACTTGGAGTTTCGTCATCCTGGAAGACATCTGGAGGGGTTGGTGGTCGTAGAGATGACTGATGCCCCGCCATGAAGACTTCACGGGTGTAGCCTTGGATTGTTGATCCTGGCGTGACCGACTCCAAGGTAGAAGTGCTGGAGATTAGTTCTGTTGAGGTGTCGAGTTCCTCAAGGGGGAGCTGATGTCCGTGTTGATATGGGAGCTGCTGATCGATTGTGCCAACCAACCTGGCCGGAGCTGGCTGTATTGGCCAATGAACAATATTACCCTCCTTGGTAGAGCTGAAGACGAGTCCTTGCTGAGCTCCTGTCAAAGGTATCTCTTGATACTCTTTGAATCTTGAGCTAGTTTGGTCTTGGAGGTCTCGAGCTGAATTCCGTAGCCCAAAGATGATGCTACGACTGATCTCTGAGTCCTGTTCGTTCTCAAAATTTGAGTTCGAGTAGGAGTCGGGTGCTTCAAGTTGGTTCTCGGAATCTCATGGCTCTTGGACCGCAAGATTTGCTAGGTTCTGAGTGAGATAATCCATCTTTGGTGTGGCTTGCACTTCTGGATCAGTGTGAAGTTGTCGATGCAGCTTTCCTTGATCATCCGCGGTGCAAGTCCATGAACCAAAAACAAAAATTGATCCCGCCGAGAACATGTTGTTGTGGTTCGCCGGGCTCTTGATCGTTGAATCGCCGAAAGCCCCTACCTGGCGCGCCAGCTGTCGGTGTTTGTTAACCGGCAACTCGTCTTGATTAATCTCAAACGATTTGTTCGGTGGGGATCGGCGTTCGTAGGACTCGGCGAGTACACAGGGACAACGATTTATACTGGTTCAGGCCGCTAAATAGCGTAATACCTTACGTCCAGTGCGGCGTGTGCCTTGTGTATGATTATGATTCAATGTTCAATCATCTAGGACCTGCGCCCAGTTCCCCTTATATATCCGGGAGAACCTCAGCGCCAACCGAGTCCTAGCCGGTTACAACAGTAGAGTCCTATTCTAATTACAAGACTTTCTTTTACAACTCGGCTAAGTTAGAAACGAGAGTCCTAATCCATGTACACTTCGTAACGAGTCCTCGGATCTCTCGCGCCGTCCAAGATTAGTGGGAATAATCATCGACTGATGATATCTCTGACATCCTGGTCCGTTAGGCGGCACGTGGCAGCAATCGGGAGGTTGCGTCGAGGCAACGCTACGAGTTGTGCGAGCGTGGCCGTCGGATCACCACCTACCTTGAGTTGGTCCAGAATAACCCTAGGGTTTAGCTGGTTCGCTCTGTAATTAGAGAGGGGTAGAGTAGGAATTAGAATTAGGATAAGTAGAGGGAGACACCCTCCTCCCATTTTATCTCAGTCATTTGCTCTTTGCTTCTAGGGTTTCCTGCTCTCCCAATCCCCTGCTGTAGCTAGCTGAGATCCGCATAGAACCATACCTCTGTGTACTGGAGATTTTGAGGAAGTGAGGCCGTAACCTCACTGTTGTAGCGTGTGGTAGCCACACGGTTGCAGATCGATGTGTTGATTCGCGTTTTGGTTCGTGTTCTTCGCGTTCTTCGTTTCTCCATGATTTTCCCGTCACTCGATCTCCCTCTCTACTACGTCTTTGCGAAATTCGTTTGAATCAACTTGTTCTTTATAGTGAGGAGATCATTTCCACCGAAGGAATTCATCTAACTCCTCACGAACAAGTAGATCGGGTTGATTTCGTTTTCGTGGCACTTTTTCGTTCATACTTCTTCTCTTTCGATTTCTCGGTGATTGAATCGATTTGAGCGGATGATTTCTTGGGGATAGTCTCCTAACTACCTCGTGATCATCCTCTCCAAGTTTGGGATCAAGGGATTTTGGTTTGAAATGATTTGGAGAAGATTTGAGTTGAGGGCGACCAAAATCGCCCTTTCTGGGCACTCGCGGACAGTCTGCGCGTCGGTGATCAGCCGAGTCAGTGGCTGTGTTCTTCGACCGATTTGCTTTTTCATGACCGGCGGACAGTCTGCAGTTTTGGGTCGCGGACAGTCCGGGATCAGTCCAGGGGACTTTAGCAGCTTTGCTGTTTGGCGAGTTTTGCCGGCGGACAGTCCGCCACTCGCTCGCGGACAGTCCGGCAGTACCGCGAACAGTCCGGGACCCCAGGGTCGGACAGTCTGGGATTTGCCTGAAGGTTGCGTTTTAGTGCGTTTGCTCTCCCAGCTTGTTCGTTTGGTTTCCGGACTTCTCGTTTGGCCTTAGAGTTGACCAAGGAACCTCTCTAGGTATCTTTGCTACTTGTTGGCATTGGTGTTTGGAGATTTCTCAACGTAGCCGTCTGTCTACGTTCGGGACTTGGCTTCTAGGAGTCGAACTCGTGCCGGTGCTTTGGGCATTTGATTTGCTATCGCTTTGTGGTGCCTCGCTGTGATCCTAGGGATCATCCACCCTCTTCCAAGGGTCGTGGGCATCACGGTTTTGGTCTTAGCTTCTGGGGATTGATTTTGGGACATTTGGCCAAAGTTTCGAAAGAAATTTTTGTGGCTCCCATTCACCCCCCCTCTGGTCTCCTTGCTAGTGCTTTCTCGATCCTTCAATTGGTATCAGAGTAGGTTAAGGATCTTCCACATTAGCCGGTTCCAGATCCACAGAAGGCGACATGGATCGCGGCGTAGGCAAACCGCCATTTTTCGATGGGACGAACTATGCGTATTGGAAGATACGCATGTCGGCCTATCTGCAGAGTATGGGTGCTTCCATTTGGGATATTTGCAACTCTGCTGATTACCTGGTCTTGGCTGCTCGTGTGACTCAGCGTCAGATCGATGATCACGATGCCAATAGCCGAGCCCGTAATGCTCTTTTCTCATGCTTCAGCATGACGAAGTTTGATCGCGTTTCTCACCTCGCTACGGCTCGGGAGATTTGGGCATCCCTCAAGTGTTTCCATGAGGGAACCTCTCAAGTCAAAACCCGTCTCTACGAGTCGCACAAGCGAGAGTACGAGAACTTTCGACATATGCCTGGCGAGAGCATAGAAAGTTTATTCGCTCGCTTTCAGGTGATTGTCAATAGGATGAGGGCTAACAAGGAGCTGTTGCCTTTCGACGATCATGAGAGAGCTTTAAAGCTTTTGCATACTCTTGATCAGTCGGTGTGGGACTCCAAAGTTCAGGCGATCATCGAATCACCAAACTATGAGACCCTCACTTGCAACGAGCTCTTTAGTAAGCTCAAGTCTAGTGAGATTGACGCCATGGCGAGGGCTTCTTATGAAAATCCTTCTGGCCCGTCGATGACTTTGGTTTCTGGAACTTCTGCTAACCCCTCTGGAGGCTTTGCACTCTCTTCTCTTCTTTATGTCACAGAGGAGCAGCTGGAGTTCATGGGGGATGACGAGCTGGCTTTGCTCGCCAATCGGTTCTCGCGGTTCCACAACAATCACATGAACCGTCACCGCGGAGGAGGACACTCGGGATGTTTCGAGTGCGGCGACCCCAACCATTTCATCGCCAATTGCCCGAAGAAGAACAAGCAGACCTTCGGCAAGGCGGATCATGGGCACAAGTACGACTCCGGCAAGCGCAAGGAGAAGTACGTCCCCGCGAAGCACAAGCGGAAGGGCGGCTTCGACAAGGAGTACATCAAGACGAAGTACTTGGAGAAGGCCCAGGCTAAGCAGCGTGCTTTCTTCACCACGCTCAGCGACGTCGACGA
This sequence comes from Coix lacryma-jobi var. lacryma-jobi, assembly GCA_009763385.1. NCBI lineage: Eukaryota > Viridiplantae > Streptophyta > Magnoliopsida > Poales > Poaceae > Coix > Coix lacryma-jobi. The sequence goes on along the minus strand of CM019825.1, from coordinate 115,656,707 downwards.
CTCGGATGACGACTCCGCTGCATCAAGCGACGATGAGTCTGAGAAGAAGAAGAGGATCGAGGACAAGCTGAACGGCCTCTGCTTCTTCACCGACGAAGACGGCTTCTGCACCATGGCCCTTGGCAAGGAGGTCAACGGCGAGCTGGAGGACACTCCTCGGAACGACTACGACGACGATGACACCTCCCAGGTATCTCAGACCCCCGACGAACTTTCTGCTGAGGTCAAGAAACTTACTGCCGCGCTTCTTAGTCAAGATAAGCTGCTTAGGCGTGCTGCTAGAGAGCGCAAGGAGTTTAGGCAGAAGTGGGAGGATACAGTGAAGGAACTTGAATCGGTCAAGTCCACCGTAGTTGTTACCGAGGAGGAGTGTGAGATGTGCACCACACACATGACTGACCTTCTCACTTTGAGAAGCAAGTATGCTGTGTTGGTAGGAGAGGTGGATGAGCTGAAGGCTAGATCCTCGCTGTTGGATGCGTGCAAGTCCTGTGCGGGCTTGCAATCTGAGTTGGCAGAGAAGAATGCCAAGATTGTGTCTCTTGAAGAGGCCAACTCAGGTAGCACATGTGTGGCTAGGTGTGTTCTTTGTGAGGGTTTGGAGATGGAGATCGCTAATGTGAAGCATGACAAGATGCAAACCGAGGAGGAAAACACATACCTTCGGACCATCTTGTCATGGGTGTCTAGCGGTGAGCCATAGCTCGGGATGATGATCTCCCAATTCAAGCGAGCTGCTGCAGGTCCTGGTGTAGGCTTTGCTCCGGGTGTTGATGTTTCATCTTTTGGCAAGATTGGAGAGTCGAGTGGTCTTAACCCATGTGAGAAGCCCAACTCTACCACTACTCCCAAACTTACCAAGCTTCCACCCAAAGAGCCTCTCAAGCCTAACACCAAGGATTGGGTCTTTGTTGAGCCTCCGAGAGCTCCACCCAAGAAACAATCATGGGCTCCCAAACCAAACCACCTCAAGAACAAGCTGGACACCATGCCACCCATCTAGGAGGAGCTTATGACACAGAAGGGTAAAGTGATCCACACCCACTACCGTGAGTACCAACAACCCCCTTTGAGAGTGGTGAGGTACCACTGTGAGCACTGTGGGAGAGATGGACACTTGAGTGAGTTCTGCTTTTGGCACAAGAGAGAGGCGCGCCGTGCAAAGGAGTTGAACAACACGGACATGTATCATCCTTTCCATGATGTACATGTGTCGAATGTTCAGAGGCGTGCTGCTACGCCTAGAGGTCCAAAACCTCATGTTCCTAGGCCTAGGCCGCGTAGAGAGCGTGCCCGATGGGAGCCTGCGTTTGTGGGCTATGGACCCCATGGCGGTGGCTTTGTAGTTGACGTTTTCCTCCACCGTGTTTTGAGTATCACGATGGACGCTCTTCCCTTAGCGGACCACGTTTCCCTCAGCGTGGTGATCGATCTTCCCGTAGGCGTGCTAGGAATGGTTTTTCTGCTAACCGTTCTTTTGAGCAGCCGGCCCAACACTGGTATTCCCCTTACTTCACTAACCCCAGTGTTGGACCGTATGCTCACCCCATGTCTTTTTATTGATGTAGGTAAAACGATTGGAGAACGTTTGGTTGGTGGATTCCGGTTGCTCGAGGCACATGACTGGAAATGCCAAGTGGTTCTCCAGTCTTAGTCCGGTCACCGGAAAGGAGTTTATCACCTTCGGCTAGCAAAGGTAGAGTGTTGTCTCGTGGGTCGGTGCGAGTTAATGAGCACTTCATGTTGCGCGATGTTGCTCTTGTTTCTAACTTGCATTTTAATCTTCTTTCTGTTTCGCAACTCTTTGATGACGACTATGAGATTCGTTTTAAGCCGAATCTCAGTCGTATTTTGTATCCTCACTGCAATCTTGTTTGTGGGATTTCGCCCTTTGGGAAAGTCTTTCGTGCGGATTTCTCGGAGTCATTTGGAGTTTCTCGTTGTCTTTTGGCTGGACCTTCCTCCTCTGATCTTTGGAAGTGGCATAGGAGACTAGGACATCTGAGCTTCGACTTGCTTGCAAGGCTTAGTTCACTTGGCCTAATCCGAGGATTGCCCAAGTTATCCATGGAGAAGGATCTTGTTTGCCATTCTTGTAGACATGGGAAGATGGTTGTCGCTCCCCACCATCCAGTGACTCAGGTCATGACTAAGCGCCCTGGAGAGCTTTTACATATGGACCTTGTCGGTCCAGCTCGGGTGAGCTCGGTTGGGGGGAAGTGGTATGTGCTTGTTGTTGTTGACGACTTTTCGAGATATTCGTGGGTTTTCTTTTTAGCTGAGAAAACTGAGACTTTCTCCCTTGCTCGCAATCTAATTTTGCGTCTTCAGAATGAGTTCCCTTTGAACTCAATGCGAGCAATTCGGAGTGATAATGGTTCCAAATTCAAGAATTCGGATTTTGAGAAATTTTGTAACTCTTTGGGTTTAGAGCATCAGTTTTCTTCCCCCTACACACCGCCTCAGAATGGTGTTGTAGAAACAAAGAATCGGACCCTTGTAGAGATGGCCAGGACGATGCTCGATGAGCATAGGACTCCTAGGCGATATTGGGCCGAAGCTATAAGCACTGCATGCTACATTTCCAATAGCATTTTTCTCTGAGCTTTCTTGAAAAAGACCTCTTATGAGTTGCGTTTTGGAAAACTGCCCAAGGTGAGTTATTTTAGAGTTTTCGGTTGCCATTGTTTTATACTCAAAAAGGGCAACTTGGACAAGTTTGAGTCTCATTCTTCTGACGGTGTGTTTTTAGGTTATGGCACTCATACTCGTGCTTATCGTGTACTTAACCTTGACACTAACGGAGTCATGGAGACATCTGATGTCACCTTCGACGAGACCATGGATTGTCCTTCTTCTCGTTTTGAGCGTGCAGGTGATCATGAGGTTGGCGAGCCTCTTTTCGATGATGAAGAAGAAGGTGCTGAAGGGATGGATGACCCAGCACCTCCTCCACCTGTTGTGCCGCAAAGAGCGGCTTCTACGATGACTCACGGCCCTGACACGTCTTCTTCCTGGGGGCCATGGGATCCGCCACCTCGAGCGGTACCCTTTGTACCCGAGGAGGCACCAGCTGCTGTTGAGGGGGAGGCCACTTCGGCAAGGGAGGCGCCACGACACATTCAGTGCCAGCACCCGCCTCAACAGATGATCGACAGCATCGACGAACGCATCACCTGGTCAAGGCAAATCTCTCACTTTGCTCATTCTGCTTTTGTTGCTGATTTTGAACCCCGGGATGTTGGACATGCTTTGACGGATCCGGATTGGGTCAATGCCATGCATGAGGAGTTAGAAAACTTTGAGAGAAATCAGGTTTGGGTTCTAGTGTATCCACCTTCTGAGTGTCACCCAATTGGGACAAAATGGGTTTTCAAAAACAAACAGGGAGAAGATGGCCATGTTGTGAGAAACAAGGCCAGACTCGTAGCCTAGGGATATAGTCAGAAGGAGGGGATAGACTATGAGGAGACGTTTGCTCCTGTAGCTCGTTAGGAGGCTATTAGGATACTCTTGGCTTTTGCTGCATCCAAGGGTTTCAAACTTTTTCAAATGGATGTCAAGAGTGCCTTCTTAAACGGCTACATAGAAGAGGAAGTTTATGTGAGACAACCCCCCGGTTTCGAAAATCCCAAGTTTCCAAACCATGTGTTTAAACTCCACAAAGCTTTGTATGGTTTGAAACAAGCCCCTAGAGCCTGGTATGATAGGTTGAAAACCTTTTTTCTTGCTAAGGGTTTTAAAATGGGATGTGTAGATAAAACGCTCTTTCTCCTCAAGCAAGGAACTGATACTCTCTTGGTCCAAATTTATGTGGATGATATCATTTTCGGTGGTTCTTCTCACGCTTTGGTTGCCAAGTTTGCAGATACTATGAGCAGGGAATTTGAGATGAGCATGATGGGCGAGTTGACATTTTTCCTCAGATTGCAAATCAAGCAATCTCGAGAGGGAACGTTTGTGCACCAGGGTAAGTATACCAAGGATATCTTGAAGAAATTTGATATGGGTGAGGCCAAGCCTCTTCCAATACCCATGTCGACCACGACAGCCCTGGATGTGGATGTGGATGGGGAAGCTGTGGACCAGAAGGAGTACCGGAGTATGATCGCGTTGCTGCTGTACCTGACGGCGACACGCCCAGACATTCAGTTCGCGGTGTGTCTCTGTGCGTGCTTTCAGTCATCGCCGCACACTTCGCACCGTCAGGCGGTCAAGCGCATTATGAGGTACTTATCCTTCACTCCAGAATTTGGGATTTGGTATTATGCTTCCTCCACCCTTTCCCTTTGCGATTTTTCCGATGCCGATTTTGCTAGATGTCGTATTGATCGCAAGTCCACTTCTGGGACTTGTCAGTTTATTGGTTCTTCTCTTGTATCATGGTCTTCTCGCAAGCAGTATAGTGTCGCCCAGTCTACCACGGAGGCTGAGTATGTTGCTGCGGCTAGCTGCTGTTCCCAGTTACTCTGGATGATGGCCACTTTGCGTGATTTTGGTCTGAGCTTTTCTCGCGTTCCTTTGCTTTGTGACAGCACGAGTGCTATTAGTGTCGCTAAGAACCCCGTGCTGCACTCTAAGACCAAACACATTGATGTGCGCTTTCATTTTCTGCGAGACCACTATGAGAAGGGTGATATCGACCTTCGCCATGTCTATACTCATCATCAGTTGGCTGATATTTTCACCAAGCCGTTGGACCAATCAACTTTTGCTAGGTTGAGAGGTGAGCTTGGTGTGTGTTTCCCCTTTTAGATGGGGGAAACATTTTGGTTCTTGTATTATATACTGACTTTGTGTTTTTCAGTTAGTTTTTGCTTCTTTCAATTGGTTTCTTCTTGCATCTTTGCATTTCATCTTGCATATTTACATTCAGAGCTTCATGTATATAATCTAAAGAATGTAACTATGCTCTGTATAGTCTTTGAGAATGCTTTATGATGATGCTGTAGCTTATGCTCTTTCTGATCACTGTTATATGTTGTGAGCGGAGCTATTTTTGAATGGTGAATTTGATTAATGAACATAAAACTTGAAAAATGTTCACCATTGAGATCTGCAACTAGCATGTGTAGATTGTGTAGAAATCACTTGTGCTCTTCATATATGCTAGGTTGCTATGTCTCTAGTGTTGAGTCATTCACTTGCTTGGAATGTTCATATTCGGTTTAAAATCTGAACCAAGTTAAGTGAATTGGAAAGATCGAGATGGGATTGCTTGTCAGCACATCACAGTTTCGAGACTGTCTCTCATTGCACTTTGAGTTAAACTTGAGCTGTGAAGTGTATGACCGAAACTGTTGCTTTAAGCTTCTGATTGCTTCTGCATAGGCTTCGCACAGTTGAAAAGTTAGGCAATGACAAGCTTTCAACCTCTCGCAATCGCATGCTGAAATTTAAACTTGTGTAATTTAACCGCTGCAACTCCGATAAAATTTTGATACACAAGTCTATGTTTCATTCTATAGCATGATGATTGAACTGTGCTAGGGGTAGTTCACCTTGTATACATGTTTAGCACTTGTTGACTTCCTGTCTATACATGTCTTGTGCTATTTTGATGGTGAATACCTTTTTGGCTGAAAACTGCTCATTTTGCTCTCATGCCCATATTTCGTATCTAGTGATCAGTTTGAGCCTTTGCTAGCTTCTTATGGATATTGTTGAGTCACCGGATCCGCACTCTGTAGAGCATCTTTGCACTCTTTTGATTATATTCCTGAAGCTGCTAACTTGCATGTTAACTCATATGCATCTCTGGAGGGAGATTTTCTGTCAAGGGGGCGAACCTTGAGTGCTTGTGCACATTTCCTTGATGGTGCATTTTCAACTAAGGGGAAGAAATTGCAAATCATATGCCTCCGAAGTTCAACTAAGGGGGAGTTTCCCTGGGTTGTCTGCACTATTTGAGGGGGAGTTTGCTAGCTGTGAGTTTTCCTAGGTTGTGTGCACTATTTGAGGGGGAGTTTGCTAGCTGTGTTGAGCCGTTGCCTCTTTCTTGAGGGACTAGCAAACATTTTCAGCTTTTCAATTGGTTTTTCAGCCCCTCAATTAGTATCGAATCTTCAATTGGCATCGAACTCTTTTGGCTCTTGAGTTGGTAACAGTTGGTATTCGAGCTTCCTCGCTAACGGTATTGAGCCCGTTCTGCCTCTTCTTGAGGGCTAGCTCTGTTTTGCTTGATTTTTAGTTGATTTTTCAATTGGTATCAAGTTTTCGTGCTAGCGGTGTTGAGCCTGTTCTACCTCTTCTTGAGGGCTAGCTTTGCTTTGCTTGGTCACGTCGAGCCGTTGCCCATGTCTTTGGGGACCAAGTTGTCTTGCTCTTTCCACTTGACCCTCTTTGGCTTTGCTATGCTTTTGGGTCATTTGGTCGAGTTCTCTCTCCTTCTTCCTTCCTTCCTTCTTTTCATTATGATTTGTGTTGGTAGTTGACAATGCACTCATCAAGGGGGAGATTGTGGATACATGGGTGTATGCCGAGTCTCTGAGTGATGAGTGATTGTCAACTGGGATGATGCGCATGTTCTTTGGCTTGTGTTATGCAGGTGTCGAGCACGGATACAGTGATCAAAGGCAAGGTGAAGGTCAAGTAGAGACGTGCCGTACCGAGGGACCGAGAGTGGCGAAGGGCGGACGTGAGGCTTGGACTGAGGGACCGGTGGCCCGAGGATCAGCTGTGGTGGCTGACAGCCTGGGACAGCGACGAGCGAAGACTTGCGGTCATGTGTTGCCTGAGTCAAGGACTTGGGGACACGTGTCGGTGGACGGGGTGCACGGGCGTTGCATCCCTTCTACAGATTCGGTTTGGTGGTAGAGCCAGAGAAAAACCATCGGGTGGACGGTTTCCAGGTTTGGGCCTCAAAACCTGGGTGCTGATGGTTTCCAGGTTTGGGCCTCAAAACCTGGGTGCTGATGGTTTCCGAGTTTGGCCACAAAACTCGGGCTGAGGACGATTTCCAGGTTTGGGCCTCAAAACCTTGGTGCTGCGGGTTTGCTGAGTTTGGGCCTCAAAACTCAGATGCTGGTCGGCTGGTTTCCCAGTTTGGGCCTCAAAACCGGGGGTTGGCTGTGAAGGCTGGTTTCCCGGTTTGGGCCACAAAACCGGGGGTGCAGAGTGAGGGCGGCACGTGGCGGCAATCGGGAGGTTGCGTCGAGGCAACGCTACGAGTTGTGCGGGCGTGGCCGTCGGATCACCACCTACCTTGAGTTGGTCCAGAATAACCCTAGGGTTTAGCTGGTTCGCTCTGTAAGTAGTGAGGGGTAGAGTAGAAATTAGAATTAGGATAAGTAGAGGGAGACACCCTCCTCCCAATCTATCTCAGTCATTTGCTCTTTGCTTCTAGGGTTTCCTGCTCTCCCAATCCCCTGCTGTAGCTAGCTGAGATCCGCAGAGAACCATACCTCTGTGTACTGGAGATTTTGAGGAAGTGCTGCTCATTGTATCTGCAAACTTGGCAACAAGTGCATGAGAAGAGCCACCAAAGATGATATCATCCACATAGATCTGAATTAAAAGGGTGTCATTGCCTTGCTTGAGGAGAAAAAGAGTCTTATCTACCCGTCCCATTTTGAAACCCTTGGAAAGCAGAAAAGTTTTCAAATGATCATACTATGCTCTCGGGGCTTGTTTCAAACCATATAAAGCTTTTGTAAGTTTGAAAACATGGTTTGGAAACTTGGGACTCTCGAAACTAGGAGGTTGTCTCACATAAACCTCTTCCTCTATATACCCGTTCAAGAAGGCACTCTTGACATCCATTTGGTATAGCTTAAAACCCTTCGAAGCTGCAAATGCTAGAAGGATCCTAATGGCTTCTAAACGTGCTACAGGGGCAAAGGATTCCTCATAGTCGATTCCCTCCTTTTGGCAGAAACCCTGGGCTACTAGCCTAGCCTTGTTCCTAACTACCATCCCATCCTCACCCTGTTTATTTTTGAAAACCCATTTGGTACCTATAGGGTGGCATTCTGGTGGAGGTGGAACTAGGGTCCAGACTTGATTTCGCTCAAAGTTTTCCAACTCCTCGTGCATGGCATTGACCCAATTAGAATTAGAGAGTGTGTGTCGAACATCTTTGGGCTCAAAGGAAGCAACGAATGCAGAATGAGCATTGTGTGAGATTTCATATGCTCGCGACCGCGTGACTCGCTGGTCAATGCCGCTGATCATCTGCTGCGGAGGCTGGATTTGCTGGACGCTTCAGGGTGCTTGCCTCGCCGAAGTCACCTCCCCCTCGCCAGATGCAGTCGCTCCTTCAGGTGCTGCCGGTGCTCACTGGAGAGGTGGCTCAAGAGGACCCCAAGTAGTGGGATCGGGTCCTCGATCAGACGTTGTCATCGCAAGGTCGAATGGGGCAGCCAGTGGAGTTGGCTCGGGATTGTTGACACTCACTAAGTGTCATATTCTTAGCATCAACAAGGTCATATAATGCAACATAAGGGCCTAAAATCAAGCAAAAACCTTTTATAAACTAACGATTTCCACTTGTCCTTGAGTTTTATTTCAATGTAGGAAATTGCAGGGTTTTTGAGCAAAATGACCAAATGGACCCACCAGGAAGCAAGCCCACTTGCCTGGGATCACTTTGGGCCAAGGAGGGGTGGCGCCCGCCACCCCTAGCTGGCGGCCGCCAGGGGGGAGAAGCCCAAACTCCCCCCTGCCACGTCACTGATCCAGGGGAAGCACTCCACGCCCATTTGCAGCCGTTGCTCACCTAAGTCGGTTCATCCAAGGGCTAAGAAGCAGTGTCACATGGATCAAGGCCTAATTGCCCAAGTGACGGTTATTGGACAACCCTAACCGAACCCTAACCGACTTGGAGGACCTCCTGGATGCCGTTGGTGAAGAGGCAGTGGATCCAAGGGCCTGGGGGGTGGCGCCCGCCACCTAGGGCTGGCGCCCGCCACCACACTCACCCCCCTGACCTAACCCTAGGTCCCTAGGCTATAAATAGGACTCCCCTAGCTTATTTGTACTCAGACCTCACCTCATTAGTCCCACTCTCTTGTAAGAGAAGCTCTGGTGAAGGAACACTCTAGTTGAGAGACTTAGAGTGAGAGCGAGAGTGTAGAAGAGAAGAGCTGGAGTTGTAATAGAGGATCTTCCAAGTCTCTGGTATAATTCCAAGTCTTCCTTCATTTATCTTAGTGTTCTTCTACTTTCAGCATTTACTTTAAGTTCTTTACTTATTGTTCTTGTTGAGTGCTTTCGATCATAGATAACTTAGTATTTAGTCTATATCTAGTTTGGGTTCTTCGCTGAGTAATCAGTGCTCTAGTTTTGGACGCAAGATTAGAGTAGTATATATTAGTGTAAGCGCGGTGCTTAGACTAGTTATACCTTAGTTTGTGGCTAGCCCCCCGGATAGCTGTGGTAGCAAACAGGTGGTGACAGCCCTGGGAGCCTTGAATTCCACCACGTAGTTGGGTTAGTTCTTAAATCATAAACCTCGTTGTGCACGTCTGAGATAAATAGTCCAGAGGGTGTGTACGGTTCGAAGAACTAGATAGAACCTTTATTGCTAAGTTAGTTGTGATCATAAGTGTAACAGAACCGACCAATTTATAAGAGCACAAGTACGAAATTCTCCGCCGAGGCAGTAAATTTGTGGCACTTGAGCCCCTATAAACCCGGTAGTCCATGAAATCACGAGGGATTTCAAACTTTCCAACATCAACAACATAGGATCGTAATATTCAGCATCGACCGTCATACGACAGAGATTACACAAATAGTTTCGGAGTAGCAACTTAGTTATTACAACTCATGTTCATACTTAAGTAGCGGAAGCTTAGCTTAAACCATAGTCTTGAAATCACACCCACACTCACACATAGTTCATTACAGTGCCATAGTAGTCATCCTTAACATAGGAAAAGATACGAACAGACGAGGTCATTGCCCGTGACCTAGATATCACCCGAGGCTGGAAAGAGACAATTGATGCAATAACCATGGAAGACCTGGCCATCTGCAACAACAAAGGGTAGAAAGCCCTGAGTACGAGAAGGTACTCAGCTAGACTTACCCGCCTTAAACCAGAAATAAGTGACCTCAAGGAGTATGCAAGGCTAGTATATAGTGGAGGCTGGTAATAGACCACATTTTTGCATAAAAGCCATTTGTTAATTAAGTAGTTCTCCTGCCCTTTAGCTGTCAATTTAAATAGGTAATTATCCTATTTGCTAGATTAGCAAACTGCACTATAACAAACATGGTAGTGATCCAACGATCACCAAAAATGTAACAAACAGACCGAGTGACCATTTCCAAAAGTATAATGATAGCTGTCTCGTGTTCCACATTTTTCAGTATCAAGGTCGATCAGCGTTCGAGTCAAGTGCTCACTATCCAGGAGCGATGGCGATTATAATCGATTCCTAACCAGCTGGTGATTTATTTCCCACACAAACCACACCCACCCGTCGGTGAGCTACAGATGACCACAACATTGTTCCAGGAGTCGCGGTTTCAACCGCCATCATCACACCCGGAGGCAAGCCCGACTGCCAAGGAGTTGGACTTAACCACCATCACCCGGGTCTTACTATTCGCGCCCCCGCGTCCCACTAACTCTCCACCGTGGCTTCGGCTGATGCGTAGGACCTGAGAGCCGGCCTGGAACAATGAGCGGCTTCGCGGTCGGAACGAGTTATCCTTCCAGCTAAATGTGGGACATGCGTTCAACATGACAAGAAGTCTATCTCACAAGATACTGATTCCCATAAAACACGGCTAGAAATACTGTAGCATACACTACAGGAATCTGCCGATCTCCATTTTCCGCAACACTCAGTTATCCCACTTAATGGAAATATCCGGTTAATCGGTCAAGTAACCACCTATTGCTCGCGGGTAACATGAAGGTTGCCCGACTTCTACCGGTCTAAGCAATTCCTAAGCATAACTCGGACCTGATTCTATATAGGTATCAAGGATAATATTTCAAGATAACAAGGTATGAATAGTGATGCATCAACGGTATCAAACAACTCCTATACTTAATGCAACAAACATAAACAGATTAAGTTAATTATAAACTGTAGGTAGTTAGAAATGCTCCGGGGCTTGCCTTTCTCGAAGGTGCTCGGTTGGTGATTCGGGCACTCCGGGAGTTCTTCTTCAAACTCTTCCCCGACAGCTCCTGGTTCCTGCTCCTGGGGCTGCTCCTCGATTTCCTCTGCTATCACTGTCTCTTCTACCGAACCTGTTATGATGCATATGCGAGAATGAATGGATGATACATGGGCATAGAAAATGCATTGCAATTGAATTGACCGAATAGGTGCATATTTCCTCTCCGGTAGAGTACAACATTCTATTTAGAGAGAAGCTACACCACTCATGCAAAGTACAGTCAACATGCATACACTGAAAAGACTATTTTTACCTCTGCTGGTTTCCACATAAAAGAGACACAAAAGCTTAATTTAAATAACTCAATTAACCTATTGAAACGAACCTATAACAGCAACATGTAGCTAACAGTCTCAGAAAAATCTATAAAAATTACTGTAGGTTCCTAACAGAAAATAAAGCATACTGTACAAATTTCAGGACAATTGCATATCTACATAATTCTGTACGAAAAAAGACAAATATCAGGGTGAAAAGATACTTTGAACCACACCATATCTTAAAAAGTGTCAAACAACAAATCTCATATTTTTGTTTAGAACTTTTTAGCATAAGAGCAGTCTATAAAAATTATGAGACTCAAATTCCATATATTTTAATTACTACAAATTATACAAGAAAACAACATTTAATAAATTTAAAGGTAACTCAAATTATTTCACAACCAAACAAGTAGTTATAATTTCTGTGGACTTCTACATCCAAACCTACACAGTCACTAAACAAATCTCATATTTTTCTGAGCAAAACAGATTTATTATACATAAACCAAGATTCAGCCTAAACATAAAATTAATTACTACTGCACATAAAAATTATATAAACAGGCATATTATATTTTTCATGTACAGATCTCATCAAAACAAACTTAACCAAAATTGGTTTCACATTTATTGAATTAACAGAACTTAAGTTATGATTTAAACAAGCATTATCAGCATTCTGAAAACATATATTCAAAAAACACTAAACCCTAACTGCTACAAGCACCCGACACAACTACACCCAAGCGGCTGACAACTGGGGCCCGTGGTCAAAGAGACCCCACCTGTCACACACACGAAACAGAGGAGGCGTTGACCTCGCCGGAGCTCGCCGACGGCGGCTCCTCCGGCGAAACCATCACCACCTACCGACTCTACTCAACCACCCGCGTCGAACGGTACCACTCTCGACCCTAGCGACACGACGGATCGAGCACGACGCCGGCAATGGCGGCCACGGCGGCGGGGGCTTACCACGCCGGGCATCTCCGGTCATGCCGAGGCTAACCAACTACGATTCCTACTCCTCCGAACTCCCACGGATCTAGCACAAGGCTCGGACGCCACGGATTCACTCGAACCCTCGAGACCATGCCATGCCATCCTCCGGACAACCATGGCGGACGGCGGCGACGGCGTACCGAGGCAACCCAACCCTAATCGGTTAAACCGACTTCACTACCTTCTTCCTGGACGCTTACTGACTCACGAACGCTAGCTAAAACATCTTGGAACCCACGGGAAGGGAGTCGACCACGGCGGACCGAGCTCGGCGGTCATGGCGGAAGCTCGTCCCGAGGCTTACCTAGGCACTGTTAGCGAGAGCTGGCTACGGCAGGCGAAGCAGGAGTGAAGGCGAGGTTGGCGGGCGGTTTGCGGGACGAATGGCGGGCGAGACGACGGCGGACGGCGGCTTTCCCTTTTCGCCCGCCGGTCGCCGGCGAGAGCGCAAGGCGAGGCAGAGAGGGAGAATGGGCGCGTCTAGTGGGAGGAAGGCGTGCGCAGGCGGTCAAAGCTCGCCACGCGCGCGCGCTGGCTGGCTTCGGCCGGGAATCGAACGCCACGCGGCGTTCTTCCCCTGCGCGCGGTCGGCCACGACGCGCTGGCTGGGTTTGAACTGAATCGGGCGATTCAGTTAAGCCCTGGCCGACTGACGGCCTATTTTCAAACGCGATTAACTCACTAACCATTCCATCAAACGCTAAACCAACGCACCATTGGTTAGAGCTATACACCGACTGCAACTTTGGTTATAAGATTGACCACTGGTTCGGCTTGGGTTGGGCTCAGATCGATGCCAAACATGGCCTGACCGAACTGGTTTTCAGAGTTAGGACTTAGGAAAATTTCAAGTCTAAAACCTTTCCAATTCTGTCTTGTGGACCCTAAACACCATGCTAAACCCATTTTCATGAGTTGGTCCTTAAACAACTTTTGTTCTATACTAAATTCTACACACTTTGCTTAAGGGCCACAGCCATGCAAAGCTTCTATCAAGGAGGTCTTTGTTAGTCAAACAAAAGGACTTTAGAGGCTCTATAGGGTTGACTAGGGTTTAACTACTTGATTAGGCAAAATGACCAGCATAAACATGCCTTCATTTTGACTTCTCAACAAGGTTAGAGGGTTAGAAAGACTTAACCACTCCAAAGCAAGACAAGCAACACTTCATCAAAGCAACATATAAGCAAGCAAGCACATGAAATGACATTTTATGTGAGAAAAAGAATAACATATGAATGCTTCATGATCATGAAATGATTATGCATGATGAGAAATGATGCCATGCTAGCTTAACACCAGAGGTGTTACAGCCCTTCCCCCCTTAAAGAAATCTCGTCCAAGATTTACTGACCATTGCTTATGGAACGATGGATAAACCCTCTGGAGATAGTCTTCTGTTTCCCAAGTCGCATCTCCATCATCATGATGACTCCATAGAACCTTATATACTTTTACTAGGCGATTGCGAGTTACTCTTTCCTTGCTGTCCAAACTCGCACGGGTTGCTCCTGATATGTGAGGTCTGATGCTAGCTTCAACTCTTGAGGTTCTATTCTTTCTTCCGGTACACGTAGACACTTCTTTAACTGTGAAACATGAAAGACCGGAAAGATCGAACTCATAGCTTCGGGTAACTGGAGTTGATAAGATACTTCTCCCTTTCTTTTCAAGATACGATATGGTCCAACATATCTCGGGGCTAGCTTCCTTTTAATGCCGAACCTTTGTACCCCCCTCATCGGAGTTACTTTTAGGTAAACATGATCTCCCTTCTTAAACTCCAACGGTCTTCTTCTTTTATCAGCATAACTTTTCTGTCGAGACTGAGCAGTTTGTAAGTGTTGATGTATAATCTGCACCTTTTTCTCAGCTTCGGCTACGAAGTCAATTCCAAAATACCTCCTTCCCCTGGTTCAATCCAGTTTAACGGAGTCACACACTTACGTCCATATAAAGCTTCAAACGGTGTCATCTTGATGCTCTCTTGATAGCTATTATTGTACGAGAACTCTGCTAACGGTAGCCATGATTCTCATGATCCTTTAGAGGATAACACACAAGCTCTGAGCATATCTTCAAGCACCTGATTCACTCTTTCGGTTTGACCTGCGGTCTGAGGATGATAAGCTGTACTGTGGATTAACTTTGTCCCCAAACCTTTATGTAACTGTTGCCAAAATGCGCGGTGAACTGAGATCCACGATCTGAAACGATGTTTTGGGTATTCCATGTAAACGCACTATCTCTTTGATGTAGATATCTGCATACCGAGGCGGTCGATATCCGGTTTTGACTGGAATAAAGTGACCAGATTTGGTCAAACGATCCACTATTACCCAAATAGAATCGTTCCCTTTTCCGTAGTGGGTAACCGGTTATGAAATCCATACTGATGTCTTCCCATTTCCAAACAGGCACAGATAACGGTTGTAACAACCCTGCGGGTTTCATATGCACTGCCTTAACTCTGCAACAGGTATCACACCTTGCAACATAGGCTGCTATCTCTTTCTTCATCTTGGTCCACCAAAAACGAGATTGTAGGTCATGATACATCTTACTGCTTCCTGGGTGAAGAGATAACTTAGATAAGTGGGCCTCATCTAAGATTTTATCCTTGAGATCTTTGTTCTTTGGCACGACAAGACGATTTCCAAACCATAACACTCCTTGTTCATCCAACTTAAAAGAAGTTAAAGGATCTTTAACATCTTTCGCTTGATATGAGCAACTCCTTTATCTGACTTTGAGCTTCCATGATCTGACTCTCTAGCGAGCAACTTAACTGAATGTTGAAGAAACTTCTGGATGTATCAGGTTAAACTTTTCTTCAAACAACGGTTGCACCACAACACAGTGCGATTTCCGACTTAAAGCATCTGCAACCACATTTGCCTTTCCTGGGTGATAGTGAACTTGCAAGTTATAATCCTTTATCAGCTCTAGCCATCTTCGCTGCCTCATGTTCAGCTCGGGTTGAGTGAAGATATACTTTAGACTTTTATGATCGGTATAGATGTTGCACACATTTCCCAACAAGTAGTGTCTCCATATCTTCAGAGCATGCACTACTGCTGCTAGTTCCAAATCATGTGTAGGATAGTTAACCTCATGCTTCCTCAACTGTCTCAAAGCATACGCTATCACTCGTCTTTCTTGCATCAACACACATCCCAAACCTGTCTTGGATGCGTCACAAAACACATCAAAAGGTTTCTCTATATCCGGTTGAGCCAAAACAGGGGCAGTGGTCAACAGTTCCCGTAAGATTCGGAAAGCTGCTTCGCACTCCTCTGTCCAAACAAACTTCACATCCTTCTGTAGCAACGAGGTCATAGGTTTTGCGATCTTGGAGAAGTCCGGAATGAAACGACGGTAGTACACATCCAAACCTAGGAAACTTCTGACTTCGGTGACGGTGGTTGGTGCCTTCCAATCCATTACCTCTTGTACCTTTCCTGGGTCCACTGAAATTCCATCTTCAGATAGCACATGCCCAAGAAAGTGAACTTTCTTCAACCAGAACTCACACTTACTGAACTTAGCATATAACTTATGCTCTCGAAACCTTGTTAGAACTATCCTCAAGTGTTCCGCATGATCTTCTTCGTTCTCCGAATATATCAAGATATCATCCAAAAAGACTATCACAAACCGATCCAACTCAGGCATAAACACGGAATTCATTAGATACATGAAGTATGCAGGAGCATTTGTCAAGCCAAACGACATGACAAGATACTCATACAACCCGTACCTAGTGGAAAAAGCCGTTTTAGGTATATCCTTGGGCCTGATCTTGATCTGATGGTATCCTGATCTTAAGTCTATCTTGGAAAACACTCTAGCTCTCGTCAACTGATCAAAGAGGATATCAATCCGAGGTAAAGGATACTTATTCTTGACTGTTACTGCATTCAAAGGCCTATAATCCACACACATACGCAGACTTTTATCCTTCTTCTTCACAAAGAGTGCAGGACATCCCCACTTGATGAACTTGGTTGAATCAAACCTTTATCCAACAATTCCTTCAACTGTACCTTCAACTCAGCTAACTCGTTAGGAGGCATACGGTATGGTCTTCTGGATATAGGTGCCGTCCAGGTATCAACTCTATTGCAAACTCCACATCCCTATCCGGAGGTAAACCAGGTAACTCATCTGGAAACACATCTGGAAACTCACATACTACAGGGATTTCCTGAAGATCTGCCACTTGCACTGCACAACTCATAGCACTGAGATCAAGACGATCAGGAAGAAACACTTGAAATCTTTTGTTTTCCTCGGGGTCCTTCAAAGAGATTATCCTTCTTCCGGTATCTAAGACCACTTCCCACTTTTTCATCCAGTCCATTCCGAGGATAACATCCAACGATAACCCTGGCATAACTACTAGACTTACTCGGTATCGCTTACCTTCCAAACTAAGAGTGGCCCCATTTACCACTTGATTAGACAACACACTTGCACTAGCTGAGTTTATTCGAAACCCACAATCCATTGTTACCATTTCCTGATTATGCTTAAGTGCAAATGCTTGACTCATAAAAGAATGGGATGAACCAGAATCAAACAAAACAACTGCAGAGATATTGTTGATAGAGAACATACCAGCAGTCACAGGTTCTCCCTCAGAAATGCCTTCAAAGAGGTATGATGCACACGAGCTTGTACTGGATTAGTCTTCTTCCTTGGACTAGGACACGTCCTGGACAGATGTCCTTCCTTGCCACAGTTGTAACATGGCCCCTGACGTAGCTGCCTGTGAAGTTCTGATTTCCAGACCCTGCTCTATACTGTGATGATTGACCCTTTGCCATCTTCTGGACCTTGGCTTGCTGCTGATTTCCCTGAAAACGACGCTGAGGAGGCTTGAACCGCGCCCCCGGCGCTGCGGTGCGAAACTGAGGGCGATTGGTAACTTGATTTCTGCCCTGCTGTGCTCCTGCCTCAAAGGTTCGCTTGCGTGCCTTGGATGCACTGTAGAGATTGTTGTGGTTTTCTTGAGTCAAACAGTCGCTGACGAAGTCATTGAACTGGGTCCTGGAAGAATTTCCCATTGACTTCAGGAGCTTGGACTCAAACCCCTCTTCATACTAGCAATCTTCTTGGCATCGGTGTTGACATACCCTGGCGCATAACGGGCAAGATGGTTGAAAGCATGCAGATACTCTGACATGGTCTTGGTACCCTGGGTCAAACTCAAAAACTCTGTTACTTTCATAGCCATTAAACCGGGAGGGATATAATGGCCCCGAAAAGCTGTTGTAAACTGTTCCCAAACTATAGGTTGATTTGCCGGAAAAGCGGTACGGTGATGTGCCCACCATATACCAGCCGGTCCTTGCAACTGATGAGCTGCGTATTCCACCTTCAGAGATTCTGTCAGACGGAGCAACCTAAACTTTTGCTCGACGGTGTTGATCCATTCATCTGTTCCAAGGTTCCACTGCTTCCTTAAAGATCGGAGGTCTAGTGTCCAGAAGTCCTTATTTGTTATGATTGCAGTGCAGAGTAGATCTTAACGTGCTGTACTGATTAACATCTTGACCACCCTGACCTGCCGCTCTACGGGTATTCTCAGCGATATCTCGGAGATTTGCTTCCATGTTGTTGCATAGCTTCCATACTGCGCTGACTTCCCAAAAACTGAGCAAAGAACTGCTCTGCCGTGTAAGGGGGAGGAGGAGGAGGATTGGCTTCCTCGCCCTGTCCACTCCCATCTGCACCACTGGCACTGCCGGCTCCACGACGAGTGTTCACCATCTGCATAGCCAATCAATAATCGATGAGTGATGCCATATATATAGATCAAAATGCGTAATGACTGCAGTACTGTATCTGAACGTAGTTCGTACAATAAGGCACATTCACAAGTTGTTCCACACAAATAACATCACAAACAGATTATACGAAAAGCGCTTAATACTCGCATGGATACGCACGGATAAAACACAACGAAGGTTTGATACTTTAACGGTTCAACGATAACAATGAGGTTCTTAAGCTTACAACACATCAAAGGTTCCACAGACCCAACATAACCGATACACAAGACCACAACGATAAACATCGAGACCTAAACTCTAATCGCTCTCAGCATCGGACACGTGGCCCTCGACATCATCGGCTCCATCATCTTCCTCTTCTTCTTCGGCCGGATCGATGAAAAGCATTCCTCCATCTTCATCACCACCATCAGCAAGGACGATGCCCATCTCCACATCCATCTCGGCTGCACCAGGAGGATGGTATGGGTGAAGCTGGTTGTGAAGGCGATGCACTTCCTCGTGGAGGTTGTTGTTGTAGGCTTCAGTTGCCGCCAGTTGTTGCTCTAAGGTCACGATGCGAGCCCTAAGTCAAACTCCTCTTCCCACGCCTGGTTTCGTTGCTGAAGAAGCTTTACCATCATGTTTTCAGCACTCTGATTGGCATGCTTCTCACGCCCTAGCTGCTCCTGCAGCCTGACGATCTCCTGAGCTGCTACCACATTCCTGCGAACCACCTGATCCTTCTCCATGGTCATCTGCTTCAGCTCTTCCTGCATCTTCTCCATCTCTTCATCAAACTCACGCTGAACTTGCCTTTTCTCATCCCTAACCTGGTGATAAGACTCAGTCATACTGCTCAAGCTGTGTTGCACGACCGCGTACCCCTTCATTACCGCACACATGGCACTTGCTGCCGGTCCATCACATGCCTGAAGCTCACTAGGACTACCCTCGTCAGCTTCCTGCCTGGTCTGTACCCAAACATCCTTGAACGGGTCAGCTCTTGGAAACACTCCTGCTAAAGCTCGACTGAGGTCTTCCGGGAAACGCTCCATAATGTCCTGGAGAATGAGGAACGCTGCTGACTGCGCACCTTCCCAAGGATCCCTTCCTTTGCTCTCATACATCCAACCAGACCATTCAGATCCCTCTTCCCTGGGCTTCACCACTGCAGTAACATACACAGGGTGGTGTCTCCCAGAGGCTCCTTTGACCAGAAGTAGCGAGGCTCCCGACCATCCGGGTACCCCACCGAACGCAGAACCCTCCAAAGCAACGTAGGTGTCCCAAACACATCCAAAAACTTTGCCTTGCACCTCTCCGACCTAGGTGCCAACTGGTGCCTGGGAACCCTGCCGCCCGTTGACTTACGCGCGGTTTCCTTGGTCCGTCCCATCTGTAGCAAGTTTATCATGATAACATAAGCATAGGTTTTTTCCAACTCGAGAATGAATCCATGAAAGGGTGGAAGTAATGCAAAAAGGAAAGAAAGCATTATGCCATGATATGTATATGTATGAAAAGCGTTCCGTACGTCCTTTCCACTACATAAGAACTATGCGGTGGCAAACCACGATACTCTCATACGTTAACTAATTCGTTCTACCGATACGCAGTTAGTGTACCTGCAAAAGATCCATTTCAGCCCTGCCCCACAGTATGATAATCATGCATTGCTGAAATTTAAACCTAGATACTCACCTAGGTGTACACCCCGTATACACGTAAGCAGTATATGCACCCATTTAACAGTATCACCCCCGTTACTGCGTACCTTCCCCTGCACCCGTGTATCAACGTGTGCAGGTTCCAATACCAACTAACACTCCCCTAGGTCGACGGTTGTTCGACCATGCTCTCACAACTCTCCTTACCTTGGCGTAGAGGCAACTGATCCATACATTACTATTCCGAAGAATAGCACCCATACAATTTCACCCTTGCCGTATGGACGACAGAATAAACAAAAATCAAGCATGATGCAAGACTCTCCCAAGTTAGTACTTAAATAAGCCACCTGAGATCCTATGGGCATAAAGGATATGACCACTGGAACACTTATTTCCTTCCAAAAATTGCCTTCTACACAAACTCTGTGAATTTTTGGGAAAATAATTTTTAACACCCAGATTCATTTTTATTTCCAAAACTTAGTCATGTGAACAGTTTTCGCTGAATTATGCTCCGATGCCAGCTGTGACAGAACCGACCAATTTATAAGAGCACAAGTACGAAATTCTCCGCCGAGGCAGTAAATTTGTGGCACTTGAGCCCCTATAAACCCGGTAGTCCGTGAAATCACGAAGGATTTCAAACTTCCAACATCAACAACATAGGATCGTAATATTTCAGCATCGACCGTCACACGACAGAGATTACATAAATAGTTCGGAGTAGCAACTTAGTTATTACAAACCATGTTCATACTTAAGTAGCGGAAGCTTAACTTAAACCATAGTCTTGAAATCACACACACACTCACACATAGTTCATTACAGTGCCATAGTAGTCATCCTAAACATAGCAAAAGGGACGAATGGAAGAGGTCATTGCCCGTGACCTAGATATCACCCGAGGCTGGAAAGAGACAGTTGATGCAATAACCATGGAAGACTTGGCCATCTGCAACAACAAAGGGAACAAAGCCCTGAGTACGAGAAGGTACTCAGCTAGACTTACCCGCCTTAAACCAGAAATAAAGTGACACCAAGGAGTATGCAAGGCTAGTAAATAGTGGAGGCTGGTAATAGACCACATTTTTGTATAAAAGCCATTTGTTAATTAAGTAGTTCTCCTGCCCTTTAGCTGTCAATTTAAATAGTAATTATCCTATTTACTAGATTAGCAAACTGCACTATAACAAACATGGTAGTGATCCAACGATCACCAAAAATGTACCAAACAGACTGAGTGACCATTTCCAAAAGTATTGTGATAGCTGTCTCGTGTTCCACATTTTTCAGTATCAAGGTCGATCAGCGTTCGAGTCAAGTGCTCACTATCCAGGAGCGATGGCGATTATAATCGATTCCTAACCAGCTGGTGATTTATTTCCCACACAAACCACACCCACCCGTCGGTGAGCTACAGATGACCACAACATTGTTCCAGGAGTCGCGGTTTCAACCGCCACCATCACACCCGGAGGCAAGCCCGACTGCCAAGGAGTTGGACTTAACCACCATCACCCGGGTCTTACTATTCGCGCCCCCGCGTCCCACTAACTCTCCACCGTGGCTTCGGCTGATGCGTGGGACCTGAGAGCCGGCCTGGAACAATGAGCGGCTTCGCGGTCGGAACGAGTTATCCTTCCAGCTAAATGTGGGACATGCGTTCAACATGACAAGAAGTCTATCTTACAAGATACTGATTCCCATAAAACACGGCTAGAAATACTGTAGCATACACTACAGGAATCTGCCGATCTCCATTTTCCACAACACTCAGTTATCCCACTTAATGGAAATATCCGGTTAATCGGCCAAGTAACCCTATTACGCGCGGTAACATGAAGGTTGCCCGACTTCTACCGGTCTAAGCAATCCTAAGCATAACTCGGACCTGATTCTATATAGGTATCAAGGATAATATTTCAAGATAACAAGGTATGAATAGTGATGCATCAACGGTATCAAACAACTCCTATACTTAATGCAACAAACATAAATAGATTAAGTTAATTATAAACTGTAGGTAGTTAGAAATGCTCCGGGGCTTGCCTTTCTCGAAAGTGCTCGGTTGGTGATTTGGGCACTCCGGAAGTTCTTCTTCAAACTCTTCTCCGACAGCTCCTGGTTCCTGCTCCTGGGGCTGCTCCTCGATTTCCTCTGCTATCACTGTCTCTTCTACCGAACCTGTTATGATGCATATGCGAGAATGAATGGATGATACATGGGCATAGAAAATGCATTGCAATTGAATTTGACCGAATAGGTGCATATTTCCTCTCCGGTAGAGTACAACATTCTATTTAGAGAGAAGCTACACCACTCATGCAAAGTACAGTCAACATGCATACACTGAAAAGACTATTTTACCTCTGCTGGTTTCCACATAAAAGAGACACAAAAGCTAATTTAAATAACTCAATTAACCTATTGAAACAAACCTATAACAGCAACATGTAGCTAACAGTCTCAGAAAAATCTATAAAAATTACTGTAGGTTCCTAACAGAAAATAAAGCATACTGTACAAATTTCAGGACAATTGCATATCTACATAATTCTGTACGAAAAAGACAATTATCAGGGTGAAAAGATACTTTGAACCACACCCTATCTTAAAAAGTGTCAAACAACAAATCTCATATTTTTGTTTAGAACTTTTTAGCATAAGAGCAGTCTATAAAAATTATGAGACTCAAATTCCATATATTTTAATTACAACAAATTATACAAGAAAACAACATTTAATTAATTTAAAGGTTAACTTCAAATTATTTCACAACCAAACAGTAGTTATAATTTTCTGTGACTCTACATCACCTACACAGTTCATTAAAACAAATCTCATATTTTTCTGAGCAAAACATGATTTATTATACATTAAACAAGATATCAGCCTAAACATAAATTAATTACTACTGCACATAAAAATTATTATAACAGGGCATATTATATTTTTCATGTACAGATCTCATCAAAACAAACTTAACAAAATTGGTTTCACATTTATTGGATTAACAGAACTTAAGTTATGATTTAAACAAGCATTATCAGCATTTCTGAAAAACATATATTCAAAAACACTAAACTCTAACTGCTACAAGCACCCGACACAACTACACCCAAGCGGCTGACAACTGGGGCCCGTGGTCAAAGAGACCCCACCTGTCACACACACGAAAACAGAGGAGGCGTTGACCTCGCCGGAGCTCGCCGACGGCGGCTCCTCCGGCGAAACCATCACCACCTACCGACTCTACTCAACCACCCGCGTCGAACGGTACCACTCTCGACCCTAGCGACACGACGGATCGAGCACGACGCCGGCAATGGCGGCCACGGCGGCGGGGCTTACCACGCCGGGCATCTCCGGTCATGCCGAGGCTAACCAACCTACGATTCCTACTCCTCGAACTCCCACGGATCTAGCACAAGGCTCGGACGCCACGGATTTCACTCCGAACCCTCGAGACCATGCCATGCCATCCTCCGACAACCATGGCGGACGGCGGCGACGGCGTACCGAGGCAACCAAACCCTAATCGGTTAAACCGACTTCACTACCTTCTTCCTGGACGCTTACTGACTCACGAACGCTAGCTAAAACATCTTGGAACCCACGGAAGGGAGTCGACCACGGCGGACCGAGCTCGGCGGTCATGGCGGAAGCTCGTCCCGAGGCTTACCTAGGCACTGTTAGCGAGAGCTGGCTACGGCAGGCGAAGCAGGAGGTGAAGGCGAGGTTGGCGGTGCGGTTTGCGGGACGAATGCGCGGCGAGACGACGGCGGACGGCGGCTTTCCCCTTTTCGCCCGCGCGGTCGCCGGCGAGAGCGCAAGGCGAGGCAGAGAGGGAGAATGGGCGCGTCTAGGTGGAGGAAGGCGTGCGCGGGCGGTCAAGGCTCGCCACGCCGCGTGCGCTGGCTGGCTTCGGCCGGGAATCGAATGCCACGCGGCGTTCTTCCCTGCGCGCGGTCGGCCACGACGCGCTGGCTGGGTTTGAACTGAATCGGG
This sequence comes from Coix lacryma-jobi var. lacryma-jobi, assembly GCA_009763385.1. Taxonomy (NCBI): domain Eukaryota; kingdom Viridiplantae; phylum Streptophyta; class Magnoliopsida; order Poales; family Poaceae; genus Coix; species Coix lacryma-jobi. The sequence continues at coordinate 115,632,845 of CM019825.1, read as the reverse complement.
CGATTCAGTTAAGCCCTGGGCCGACTGACGGCCTATTTTCAAACGCGATTAACTCACTAACCATTCCATCAAACGCTAAACCAACTGCACCATTGGTTAGAGCTATACACCGACTGCAACTTTGGTTATAAGATTGACCACTGGTTCGGCTTGGGTTGGGCTCAGATCGATGCCAAACATGGCCTGACCGAACTGGTTTTCAGAGTTAGGACTTAGGAAAATTTCCAAGTCTAAAACCTTTCCAATTCTGTCTTGTGGACCCTAAAACACCATGCTAAACCCATTTTCATGAGTTGGTCCTTAAACAACTTTTGTTCTATACTAAATTCTACACACTTTTGCTTAAGGGCCCACAGCCATGCAAAGCTTCTATCAAGGAGGTCTTTGTTAGTCAAACAAAAGGACTTTAGAGGCTCTATAGGGTTGACTAGGGTTTAACTACTTGATTAGGCAAAATGACCAGCATAAACATGCCTTCATTTTGACTTCTCAACAAGGTTAGAGGGTTAGAAAGACTTAACCACTCCAAAGCAAGACAAGCAACACTTCATCAAAGCAACATATAAGCAAGCAAGCACATGAAATGACATTTTATGTGAGAAAAAGAATAACATATGAATGCTTCATGATCATGAAATGATTATGCATGATGAGAAATGATGCCATGCTAGCTTAACACCAGAGGTGTTACAATCGGACCCGCCGGTCCCTAAGCATCGGACTCTGACCAAACACTGTAGCAGCGTCCACTACAAGAATTTCTGGTCTGTGTGACGAACGCAAACTGTCATATAAAGAACAAAAATATTATAAAAAGTACTTTATAACGAAAGTAGAGTCGTCATGCAGGTCGTCACAAAAGGACCGTCATAAAAAGTATTATGACGAAATTACAAACCACCGTCATAAAATATTTATGACGGTCACTTAACAATCGTCATAGAATGTTACTTTTAGTGACGAAACTAATTGTCACATAAATGCGGTCAACGCGTCACGTAATGTGTAAGTCGTCATAAATGGTACGTGGGAGGACATGTTATTATGACGATAGGCAACGTCAAATATTATGGGACCCAAGTCCAGGCCCATAATATGGGCCCGTCCAAGTCCAGGCTCATATTATGGGCCAACCCAATTGAAACAATAATAACAAAAGATGTAATCAATCCATAATATTATAATGATCGTACAAAGGCCCATGTTCCAGAATACATGTTTCCATATAAAAGTACAACAAAAACATGAATACAAAATAATCCAGCCAACTAAAGAAACTCTAGCACCTAACGCCAACTTCCAGCCAGTGCCCAGCGCCAAGTTACTAAACCAAATAAGTTCTGCCCAATAGCCAACAGGTGGCACCAAGTTCCTGCTACACCAAATATATTCCTAACAATCAATGATCATATTTAAATATTTAAAGAGAAACCAAAACAATGAAGAGTACTGATCCAAAAAAATGTTCTATGCAAATCCTAACTAAAAATCACAATTTTCACTTGTTGGCATTAGCTCAGGTAACACCGAAGTAGTTTATTAAAGCTAATGAAAAATCTGCACTAACATATTTTAACTTGCTAGTAAGATATTCAGATAGGTACTGGTCACGGCTTGCACTATTAAATAATTAGATATAAGGCTTGGACTGTAAAAATATGTTGAACTGTAACATACACATGACTAGTAAACATGGTGTGGACTGTAGGCATAGCAAGGTTCCTTTCTCGACACCTGAAAATTAATAAAAATATCTTTCAAATAGTGCAGAAAAATATCCTTCAAACTTTGATATGTGTCAGTTGCAAAGCCATGTAGATTTGTGCACAGATAAGCTTCAAGTTCAGATGGAACAATGGATTATCTAAAAGGTAGCTTTCAATTTTTTTCAGATCAGAAACTTAGAAAATAATTAGCTATAAACATAACACTAAGGCTAAAAGACTACAAATTAAAGATGGCAATGGGGACCCGCGACCCGATGGGTATTTACTCCATTAGGGTCTCTAATCGGGAAAAAACTTCACCCATGAGTCTCTAAATGGGGGAAAATCTTTACCCAACGGGTACGTGGGTATGGGTACGTTCCTATAGTCCTCATACCCGTTAGCCCATGGGTAAAAAATACCCGAGATTCAAATGCATGTCTAGGTCCAATAGTACTACTCTTTACTATCTATTGATGTAAACTTATGAATTTATGTAATGTCTTATTGTCTACTGCTACTAACGTACTACTTGATATAAGGATTATGGATTTATGTTATTTGTGCAACTGATGTTTGGTCGTTGCTACAATTATTTTCTTTGTTGATGGGTATATGGGTGACCCGATGGGTGGGGTTTCCCATCCGGGTACGGGTCTGGGGAAATTTTCTTACCCGTCATGGGTATGGGGATTTTGATGGTATCATTTTTCATTGATGGGGATGAGGATGGGTCTGGGAAACCAATACCCGATGCAGATTTACCCATTGCCATCTTTATTACAAATCTGTCACACATCTAAATTTCTGATCCAAAACTCATATTTAATAATATTTAGAACAAATTAAGTGATGCAACATTTCTAAAGTACAAAGAAAATAAGATATATAGAAAAAAAATTAACAGGTTGCAACAATCACATGTAGGTCTCCAATCGTATAGAAATTATGGCCGAGTGTTGTGACCTGACTAAAAACACTATGAATAGCATATAGAATCACATGTAGACTCAAGTTGTAGCTCTGCAAGTCTTTTGATATGTCAACACGTGGAACTGGCGGGTAGATTAAAAATAACAATAGTACCTAGAAATTTCTGTCAAATGGAAATGCATATACTGATCATTGTGATAGCTGTGTTATATGTATTAAAGCATCAGTGAACATGCATTCGGTAGATTGATTAACCAAAAAATAAGACAAGTATGATTTGTGAGAAGAATATAAAGAATTACATTCACTAAATGATGGAGCAAAAATTATTTAGTGTACCTGAATTGCCTTTTAGAAGGTAACTGGTATTGTAATTATTTTTCTTTTCTATACACATATGTGCTAATCATAGCATCAATTCCTCTCTTTTTTAGTGCAATTGAGACTTGAAGACAATAAAGTTACAATGTTTCAGAGAGGATGACATGAGAAGTATAGTCAAAACAATTATGTTTTAGACAGCACCCCCATAACAGAGGACGGTCTTTGCTTTTCACACAAAATTCTTTGTTCTATCCTTAATTTAACCTATTAGGAAAACAAGAAATCACATCTGAATTTGATAACCAGTCACTGCATACCTGCAGAATCAAATCAAGCCAAACTATACATTGATAAGATAACAATATTATTTCAAGGTTATAAAATTCGTTGAGCATGCTATAAATTACGAGTTAAAATAGGCAAAAATTTTATCTAACTGAAAAATGTATAGTTTGGTTGAGCGAGGAACCTGAGCGAGGAGTCGAGGACATGGACCTGATGCTTTCGATGGCCGGCCACTTCTCCATCAACAACGCGTAGCTAAGGAGCACTTGTTCCAACGATACTACTTTTGTGGTGACAAGAAGTGAAGAACTAACTATTCAACTAACAGTAGTGATTAGTGAAGGCTGGCACAGGGCAGACCAGGAGAACGTCGGACATTGCAACAATGCTGCATTGGTTGAACGAACAACTCTGCATTGGTTGACGACATTGTTTTGGTGCGCCACGGCAGCGCAGGCCGGGCAGAGGAGGCAGCAGCCTTCGAGCACCCTGAGCACGAGCACGACCTCGGAGTCGGTGGCTGGGTTCCTGAGCCTGCGCGACCATCAGCACCATGTCCCCGGTCGCCGCCGCCTTGCGCAGAATGTGCTCGAACAGCACCAGGATCACTGCAAAACCCAACAGCACGAGCGAGCGAGTGACTAATGGAGACGGAGGGAAAGAGCCGCCGGGAGGACGAGACGTGGGGACCTTGGAGATCTCGGATGCACTGGGAGTCGCGGTCGCGGAAGAGGCCCGCGTCGGCGTCGGCAGCGGAGCGCAGGGCGTGGAGGAGCGCACGGAGGCCACGCAGGCGCAGGAACGAGAAACCCCCGCGGCGCGGGTACATGCGCCGGCGCTCGGCCGCCGTCAGCCGCCGATGATTCGCAGCAGGGAGAAAAGATTATGGTTCGAGAGGGATGAAGGGGTCTTTATTCAGCAAGAGTCAGAAAAATATAGCTTTTTCTCTAATAAAATCGTGGAAACATAAGAAAGGGGAAACGGTAGCCTCATATTACCAACTCTGCATCTCCACCACGTGTGCTTTTATTGCCCCAAGACCGTCACTATTATAGCCGAGATCTAGCTACCTGCACAAGAAGTCACGACTCGAAAACCAACCTGTGCAAGATATATAATTCATAAATGAGGGGAAATCGCATATTGTTGGGACAAATTTTGTGCTAAAGAGGCACAAGTCCGAGGTCACGAATGCCCACCGCCTGTACGCATCCATGATGAGTTAACTATTTTATAATTGTTGAGAACGTAAGGGATGAAATTTGGTTGAAATAGATGATAGATGCATTTCATAATACTTAAATGAAAATATGTATGAACCAATGCAGTAGTTATTTAGTAATGCAAATAGATATGTTGGACAAAAAAAAAATGAACCTCCTTGTTTAGAGTTGAAATATTAGTTTAACACATGCATGCCTGTCTTGCTTGTCGCTAGTAGATAGATTGCAAATCGAGAAGTATCAACATTGTCGATCTCTCTTTATACAACAAATCATACAGTCAGTGATGGCAAAGGCCAAGTGCTGTATTAACCAACAAACCATTACATGGTTACAAACAAAGGGGCTTCCTGCAACCGTAATATGCTTAGGCCTATTTTACATATGATTTTTTAATCCTTTCTCAGAAGAAACATGAGAAAACATGAGAATCCATATTAAACAAAAGTTCATGGAGAGCAAGCGGAGGATCTGCACTAAATAAATCAGGTGTGTGTGTGGTTGCTTGAAGCTTACTAAAGACTTGATAAATTTTGTTGTATCACTATTAACGAATACAAAATTGACACAGGCAAGCAAGCTCGTGTAGTTTAATATTCTATTGGCATAAATCTGCAATCACAAAGAGAGAATTTCATACATGAGGAGTGAGCCACAGGGAAGCACGTACCGATGGTTGGAGGAGCGGGAATGCAAGATCCGCGGCTTCAAGACCGGTCCAGGACACCCTGCACCAACAAGCGAAGACTCAAGAGGTCTCAGGAAGCCGAGGCCCCTCCTGGCTCGGATACTCAGATCGACAGAAGGGATAGGGCGGAGGAGTATCCAAGAGCGTCGAGCGGAGGTGCACTATGTTGGCGGCGGGTCCTCTCAGACGCGTCAAGCGGGAGGGAGGGGAGCAAGGGAAGTGACTCGTGGGGGCTGAGCAAGTCAGCGCCGCTGGAGAGTCGTGGAGGCCGTCCAAACTCCTGGCGCCTGCAGCCGGGGCAGCGCGCCGCCGCCGCCGCTGCGAGCAGGGGTAGGAGTCACCAGATTCGCCTCTTCTGCCATCTCCTTCGGGAACAGCCTCTGGATCTCGCCGTGGGAGCCGCCTACGGCATGGCAGCCTATTTAGTGCGAGGGCGTGCAACCCAGGGAGGAAGAGGAGGGGGTGTCGGTGCTGAACAAGAGCTGGGAGTTAACTCAAAAAAAAACTTTCCAGCAGCTCCACTTTCCCATCCCCATTTTTTTTGGTGATCACTAAAAATCACCCCAACTCCCCCAAATAGAGGTGAAGATGCAGCTCCCCAAAACCTCTCCCGCTTCCCAACTGCTGGATTTTCTTTCCCGCGCGCACGCGGACAGAGCCTTCCCGGCGAGCGACGGACGGGAATGGGCACCATGAGAAGATGGGAACGGAGACCAGGGAGGGGAAGGATGACGCAATAACGGATGGGGATGGATCCGGCGAGGAGGCCAGAGCTGGAGGGGCGTCGAGTGCTTGAGACATGGCGGTGGAGAAGCTCGAGCTCGCGCCGCCTGTCGCATCTCCTTCATCCCGCGCGCTGCTCGGAGAGGTGGTGGAGGAGGAGCGAAGATGGGCACCGTGGAAGCCGCGTCCACGCCGAGAGGAGGAGGAGCGGTGCGGTTTGGTTGCGGCGGTAGCGGCGCTGCGGGGTGCGGCGACGGGCGAGGGGCGGCTGCTGGGGTGCGGCGGTGAGGAATCTCATGCGGCAGCAAGCTCGCTGTGAACGATGGAGAGAGGAGGCATGCGTCGTCACTATCCGGTGGAAAAGGAAGGAACGCGCGTCGTGGAGGGAGGAAATGTGGTGGTGGTAGGTTTTGTTGGTGGGTGAGCTGTGAGCCGTTGATCGTGATCCGACGGTGGATGATGGTTGTTTGGTCTAGCAGGCCAATTGGGCCATAAACTAAAATAGGCCACGCAACAGGTCGGGCTGATATTGGGGTGCACTATTGGGGATTTGCTGGAGCTATCTCCCCCCAATATAAAAAAACAGTATTGGTGATCACCAATACTACACTATTGGATGAATTATTGGGGAGCTGCTGGAGATGCTCTAAGGACGTGAGAAGATGCGAGCCGATCTAGGGTTTCGGCCAAGTCTCATCTTCACCGTCAAGCTGGTCCATCCAACGGTGGGGATAGAGAAGAGGTTCCTAGGCCTTGGGCCTTGGGCTGAGCAGAGGTAGTTTAACTCGTTATAAACTGGTGTGAACTGGGCCTTGGGCCTTGGATTAAAAAAGAAATCGCATCAGTTCATCATAAACTAGTGTGAACTGGTGTCATTTCCTTTTTTAATCCGTTGCTAAATAACTAGTCTTTCTCCCACATAGGAACTCCAAATGCGATAATTCTTTTTCGTATTTTTTTCTAAAATTATGCTCTATAGTTGTAGCATGGCCACATCCATATGACTTCCTTTGATAATTTTAAATCTTAGATTTAAGAAAAACTATACTTAAAACAAGACTTTGAAATAATATATGATGTCAAATTGACAAGTCATGAATACCAAGATTGGTACACTCATCAAGATCTATATTTTTATATATAGGCCTTTTTTGCATTTTACAAACTATTAGCAAAGTGTAGTTCTAAATCCACAAGTCTCACTTGAAGTTTCATAAAGTCTATGTGAGATTAGAGAATTTGTTACTAGTGTTTACTAAAACTTTCTTAAATGTAAAATGACCTATGTATCAAATGTAGATCTTGATGAGTTATACAAAAGTGGTATTCGAAAGTTTTTCATTTGAGGCCATTTAATGCCTCGTTTGAGCAAGTTTGACCAAGTCACATCTCGAAATTTTAAAACATGTCGCTAGTGTTTACTAAAACTTTCTCAAATTCAAAAATGACCTATGTATCAAATGTAGATCTTGATATGTGGAATAATCTTGGTATTCAAAATTTTTCCATTTGAGGTAATTTATTAGCTCATTTGACCAAGTTTGACCAAGTCAAATCTTGTTTTTTAAAGACACTTAGACTGCAGTTTTGAAGCCTCAAATGTTTCATCTAGAAAAGTTATGAATAGAAAGTTTGTTAAACTCATCAAGATATACATAAGTTGTTTTTGTCAAGTTTTCATTTGACAAAGTTTACACATTTCAAATTTGAATTTTTAAAATTTTCACAGCTCAAAACAAGTTTTTGAAACCCTGGATAATCTCAACTCGAAAAGTCACGAATACCAAGATTGGTCCACTCATCAAGACCTACATTTGATACATAGGCTATTTTTGCATTTGACAAAGTGTTAGCAAAGTGTAGTTCTAAATCCACAAGTCTCACTTTAAGTTTCATAAAGTCTATGTGAGATTAGAGATTTTGTTACTAGTGTTTACTAAAACTTTCTCAAATGTAAAAATGATCTATGTATCAAATGTAGATCTTGATGAGTTATACAAAAGTGGTATTCAAAAGTTTTCATTTAAGGCCATTTAATGCCTCATTTGACCAAGTTTGACCAAGTCACATCTCGAAATTTGAAAACATGTCGCTAGTGTTTACTAAATTTTCTCAAATTAAAAAATGTCCTATGTATCAAATGTAGATCTTGATGTGTGAAATAATCTCGGTATTCAAAATTTTTCCATTTGAGATAATTTAGTGGCTCATTTGACCAAGTCAATTCTTTTTTTTTAAAAAAAAGACACTTAGACTGCAGTTTTGAAGCATCAAAATGTTTCATCTAGAAAAGTTGTGAATAACAAGTTTGCTAAACTCATTAATATGTACATAAATTGTATTGGTCAACTTTTCATTTGACAAAGTTTGCATTCACAATTTGAATTTGTAAATTTCTACAGATCAAAAATAGTATATGAAACCAAGATGTTCTCAACTCAAAAAGTGATGAATACCAAGATTGGTCCACTCATCAAAATCTATATTTGATATATAGGTCATTTTTGCATTTGGTAAAGTGTTAGCAAACTGTAGTTCTAAATCATTCAAAGGAGTAGTTTATTTGAATTCAAAATTTAATTTTTTTAAAATTAGTCACATGAATATACGACCATTATAGATCATGATTTTAGAAAATTTTAGCAAAAGAACCATCGCATTTGGAGTTAGTATGAGGGAGAAAGACTACTTACAAATGTTATCTACGGATTAAAAAAAGAAATCACACAAGTTCATACCAGTTCATGATGAACTGGTGTGATTTATTTTTTAAATTCGTAGTAAAATTTGTAACTAGTCTTTCTCCCTCATACTAACTCCAAATACGATGATTTTTTTCTAAATTTTTCTAAAATCATGTTCTATCAGTCTAGAATGGTCATATATCAATATGACAATATTTGGAAAATTTAAAATTTGAACTCAAATAAACTACAACTTTGAATAAGATTTTGAAACAATAAATGACCTCATGTGACAAACTATTGAATACCGAAGCTGTATAACTTAACAAGATTTAAAACTTCTATTTAAACTTTTTTATTTGACAAATGTTAGCAAATATTAGTTCTAAAATGATGAATAAGTGATTTACAAATTAAAAAGAAATGAAAAAGAAAAAAAACTCTTGGCCCTTCTATTTCGGCCCAGCCTGTCTCTCCCCACCCGGGTCTCCTCTACATTTTTACATGGGCCAAGGCCTAGGTCCCAAGCCCAACAGACATGGTCAATACTCCAGCTCCGACTGAGATATTTTATGACGCTAGAGGTCGTGATATTTGATAAAACAGTCAGTGACGGTCTACCCTCGTCACATAAAAACTTTAGGAATCATCATAAAAAGAAAACCGTCAATTGGCTCCTGGCGCCTGACAATTTGTGACGAAAGTTGGTACCTTTATGTGACACAAGAAACGATGTCGTCGTAAATAGTTTTTGGTCTCAAAATTTTATGACAACACATAATTTTTTGTCATATTATGTTACATTATATGACAAAAACAGGTCCCGTCATGAGGAATTTTGTCATAAAAAGAAGGATTTCTTGTAGTGGTCCGATGCCTGTCCAGTAAGGTTTCAAAGTGGACCTATTTGCATCGGACGCGTCCGGTGGGTTGCCGATGCAGTGAAATCTTCTGTTTTTCCGCGGCTTTGTTCGTTCGTTGTCGGTTCTGATTTCTGGTTTTGCATTGGGTTTCTAGGGTTGTATTGTGTCCGCTGTGCTTCTTGGAAGCATCCACCCTACATCTAGGGTCATGGACACTTGCAAGCTCTAGGATTGCTCGTGGAGTGATTCTTGGGACAGTGGCAACAAGTTTCTGAAAAAAATCTTGAAAGCTCCATTCCCTCCCCCCCTCTGGTCGCTTTCTGGTAGCACTTTCGGTCTTCAGTCAGTACTAGAACTATGAAAATACGAATGTAGTGATCTGTGAAAGTTGCGTTCATCGCTTACAGTGTGAATAGGGTGATTTGAACGATGTCTAGGTCTTCTTCCCGCATCAGGTTGTACATGTCGCCAAAGTCGACGGGTAGGTGCATTTCGTTACCAGCGGGCAAGTGGAAGTACTTCGTGGGAATCTTGACATTAAAACTTGACATCCCGACTTTTGCAGCTTCCATGTACCATAGATGGAACTCCTTGTCACTTTTTCCTCGTCGATGAGCTGGGCCTTGGGAATCATGAACTTCCCGCACTCATAGTGGTCAGGGCAGTCTTCGGCCTCATCAAATAGTTGACGGGTAGTTTCAGGCCTAGCAAACGATGGATAGGAATGTTAGTAGCATATATACTATGGACGTGGTATTATGCTCAATGTTACCATACCTTTTGAATGTGAGCGTGTACAGGAGCTTGTCGGTGGACGTTCTTGGATTCTTGGTGGGCGGGGGAGGACATTGGCTTGTGGTTGACGGGGGAGGTGTCTTCCTCCCTGTGGCCTCCCCCGTCGTGCCTCCCTGTTGCTCGTTCGTGCTTGGCTGGCTTGTCGTTGTCGTGTTGTCGCCCTTACCGGCCTATGAGCTTCTTGCCTCATTGACTGGGCCGATCGGCGGACTGTTTGGAGGGGGGGGAGACACGGTGCCCATGTCCGTACCCTTTTCCTTTTCCCCGCCATCACCTTCTACCTTTTCCTTGTCCCCGTCTTCACTAGCGCCTTCTCCTTTGTCTTTTCCCTTTCCCTTGTCCCCGCCCTTTGCGGATACATGGGTGTATGCCGGGTCTCTGAGTGATGAGTGATTGTCAACTGGGATGATGCGCATGTTCTTTGGCTTGCGTTGTGCAGGTGTCGAGCACGGATGTAGTGTGATCAGAGGCAAGGTGAAGGTCAGTAGAGAGACGTGCCGTCGTGCGATGGCCGAGAGTGGCGAAGGGCGGACGTGAGGCTTGGACTGAGGGACCAGAGGCCCGAGGATCAGCTGTGGTGGCTGGCAGCCTGTGGCAGCTACAAGTGAAGAAGTGCGGTCATGTGTTGCCTGAGTCGTGGACTTAGGGACACGTGTCGGTGGACGGGGTGCACGGGAGGTGCATCCCATCTACGATGTCGGTTTTGGTGGTAGAGCCAGGGAAAAACCATCGGGTGGACGATTTCCAGGTTTGGGCCTCAAAACCTGGGTGCGGATGGTTTCCGAGTTTGGCCACAAAACTCGGGCTGAGGACGGTTTCCAGGTTTGGGCCTCAAAACCTGGGCGCTGAGGGTTTGCTGAGTTTGGCCTCAAAACTCAGATGCTGGTGGGCTGGTTTCCGGTTTGGGCCTCAAAACCGGGGGTTGGCTGGAAAAGGCTGGTTTCCCGTTTGGGCCACAAAACCGGGGGTGCAGAGCGAGGGCGGCACGTGGCGGCAATCGGGAGGTTGCGTCGAGGCAACGCTACGAGTTGTGCGAGCGTGGCCGTCGGATACACCTACCACCGAGTTGGTCCAGAATAACCTTAGGGTTTAGCTGGTTCGCTCTGTAAGTAGTTAGGGGTAGAGTGGGAATTAGGAATAGGTTAGAATTAGGATAAATAGGGGGAGACACCCACCTCCCCATCCATCTCAGTTATTTTGCTCTTTGCTTCTAGGGTTTCCTGCTCTCTCAATCCCCTGCTGTAGCTAGCTGAGATCCGCAGAGAAACATACCTCTGTGTACTGGAGATTTTGAGGAAGTGAGGCCGTATCCTCACTGTTGTAGCGTGAGGTAGCCACACGATTGCAGATCGATGTGTTGATTCGCGTTTTGATTCGTGTTCTTCGCGTTCTTCGTTTCTCCGCGATTTTCCCATCACTCGATCTCTCTCTCCCGTGCGTCTTTGCGAAATCCGTTTGAATCAACTTGTTCGTTTTTGAAAGGAGATCATTTCCACCGAAGGAATTCATCTATCTCCCTACGAGCAAGTAGATCGGGTTGATTTCGTTTTCGTGGCGCTTTTCGGTTCATCCTCCTCCCTTTTGATTTCCGGTGATTGATTCGATTTGAGCGGATGATTTCTTGGGATAGTCTCCTAACTACTCCGTGATCATCCTCTCCAAGTTTGGGAACGTGGGATTTTGATTTGAATCGATTTGGAGAAGAGTTGGGAGAAGGGCGATCAAAATCGCCCTCCCTGAGTGACCGCGGACAGTCCGCCACTCAGGGCGCGGACAGTCCGCGAGTCGGGGCTGGTCCAGTCCAGCCGCGGCCAGTCTCTGCTGATTTTGGCTCGGGTCACCGGCGGACAGTCCGCCGTGCTAAAGTGCGGACAGTCCGGGACCGAGCAGGGGGTCTCAGCAGCAGTGCGTTTTAGCACACTTGACCGGCGGACAGTCCGCCACCAGAGCGCGGACAGTCCGCAGTAGGGGCGGACAGTCCGGGACCCCAGGGCCGGACAGTTCGGGAACCTGTTGTGTCTTCCGGTTTAGTGCGTTTGCTCTCCCGGCTTATTCGCTTGGTTTCCGGACTTCTCGTTTGGCCCTATAGTTGACCAAGGAACCTCTCTAGGTATCTTTGCTACTTGTTAGCATAGGTATTTAGGAGTTTCTCAACGTAGCCGTCCATCTACGTTCGGGACTTGGTTTTTGGGGTTGTGTTCGAGCCGGAGCTTTTGGCACTTGGTTTGCTATCTTCTTGTGGTGCCTCGCTGTGATCCTAAGGATCATCCACCCTCTTCAAAGGGTCATGGGCATCACGGTTTTGGTCGCAGTTTTTTGGGGTGATTTTCTGGGACAAGGGCCATCATTTCTCGAGAAGAAATTTTGAGGCTCCCATTCACCCCCTCTGGTCGCCAATTCGGTCCTTCAATTGGTATCAGAGCAGGTTAAGGATCTTCCACCTTAGCCGGTTCCAGATCCACAGAAGGCGACATGGATCGCGGCGTGGGCAAACCGCCGTTTTTCGATGGGACGAACTATGCGTATTGGAAGATACGCATGTCGGCCTATCTGCAGAGTTTTGGCGCTTCCATCTGGGATATTTGCAACTCTGCCGATTACGTTGTCTTGGCTGCTCGTGTGACTCAGCATCAGATCGAGCACGATGCCAATAGCCGAGCACGTAATGCTCTTTTCTCATGCTTGAGCATGAGTGAGTTTGATCGCGTTTCTCACCTCGCTATGGCTCGGGAGATTTGGGCTACCCTCATGCATTTCCATGAGGGAACCTCTCAAGTCAAAACCCGACTCTACGAGTCGTTCAAGCGAGAGTATGAGAACTTTCGACATATGCCTAGCGAGAGCATAGAAAGTTTATTCGCTCGCTTTCAGGTGATTGTCAACAGGATGAGGGCTAACAAGGAGCTGTTACCTTTCGACGATCATGAGAGGGCTTTGAAGCTTTTGCATACTCTTGATCGGTCGGTGTGGGATTCCAAAGTTCAGGCGATCATCGAATCACCTAACTATGAGACCCTCACGTGCGACGAGCTCTTCAGTAAGCTCAAGTCTAGTGAGATTGACGCCATGGCGAGGGCTTCTTATGAGAATCCTTCTGGCCCAACTATGGCTTTGGTTTCTCTCTTCTGCTAACCCCTCTGGAGGCTTTGCTCTTTCGTCTCTCTTTTCTATCACAGAGGACCAACTCGAGTCTTTGGGGGATGACGAGTTGGCAATGCTCGCCAACCGGTTCTCGCGGTTTCACAACAATCGCATGAACCATCGCCGCGGAGGAAGGCGCTTAGGATGCTATGAGTGCGGCGACCCCGATCACTTCATCGCCAACTGTCCCAAGAAGAAGCATTCATCTGGGAAGGGCGATCATGGGCACAAGTACGACTCTGGCAAGCGCAAGGAGAAGTACGTCCCCGCGAGGCACAAGCGGAGGGGCGGCTTCGACAAGGAGTACATCAAGAAGAAGTACTTGGAGAAGGCCCAGGCTGAGCAGCGTGCATTCTTCGCCACGCTCAGCGACGTCGACGGCTCGGATGATGACTCCGCTTGCTCAAGCGACGACGAGTATGAGAAGAAGAAGAGGATCGAGGACAAGCTGAACGGCCTCTGCTTCTTCGCCGACGACGATGGCCTCTACACCATGGCCCTCGACGGCGAGCTGGTGAACTCCCCTCGGAACGACGACGACGACGACGACACCTCCCAGGTATCTCTCACCCACGATGAGCTTTCAGCTGAGGTAGAGAAGCTAGAGAACTTACGCGCCTTGCTTAGTCAGGACAAGTTGCTTAGGCGTGCCGCTTAGAGAGCGCAAGGAGTAGGCAGAAGTGGGAGGATACGGTGAAGGAACTTGATTCTGTCAAGTCCACCGTAGTTGTCACAGATGAGGAGGAGTGCGAGGCGTGCACCACGCACATGACTGATCTTCTCACTTTGAGAAGCAAGTATGTTGCGTTGGTAGGAGAGGTGGATGAGCTCCGGGCTAGGCCCATGCTGTTGGGTGCGTGCAAGACTTGTCCTGTCTTGCAATCCGAGTTGGCAGAGAAGAATTCCAAGATTGTGTCTCTTGAGGAAGCCAGCTCGGGTAGCACTTGTGTGACTAGGTGCGCTTTGTGCGAGGGTTTGGAGATGGAGATTGCTAACGTGAAGCATGACAAGATGCAAACCGAGGAGGAAAACACATACCTTCAGACCATTTTGTCATGGGTGTCTTGTGGTGAGCTACAGCTCGGGATGATGATTTCCCAATTCAAGCGAGCTGCTGGAGGTCCCGGTGTAGGTTTTGCTCAGGGTGTTGATCTTTCTGCTTTGGGAAGATTGGAGAGTCGAGTGGTTTGAACCCGAGTGAGAAACCCAACTCCACCACTACTCCCAAACTAACCAAGCTTCCACCCAAAGAGCCTCTCAAGCCTAACACCAAGGATGGGGTGTTTGAGGAACCTCCGAGAGCTCCACCCAAGAACCAAGTGTGGCATCCCAAACCTAACCACCTGAAAAACAAGCTTGATGCTATGCCACCTATCCAGGAGGAGTTGCCACAGAAGGGCAAGGTGATCCATACCCACAGCCATAAGTACCAACAACCCCCTTTGAGAGCGGTGAGGTACCATTGTGAGCATTGTGGGAGAGATGGACACTTGAGCGAGTTCTGCTTTCGGCGCAAGAGAGAGGCGCGCCGTGCTAGGGTGATGAACAACCCGGACATGTACCATCCTTTCCATGATGTACATGCACCGAATGTTCAGAGAGAGCTCCGAGGAGAGATGCTAGGCCCAGAGGTCCAGAACCTCAAGTTCCCAGGCCTAGGCAGCAGAGAGCTCCGAGGAGAGACGCTAGGTCTAGAGGTGTTGAGCCTCAAGTCCCTAGGCGTAGGCCTCGTAGAGAGCGTGCCCGGCGGGAGCCTGCATTTGTGGGTTATGGACCCCGTGGCGGTGGCGTTGTAGTTGAGCGTTTTCCCCCACCGCGTTTTGAGTATCGCGGTGAGCGCTCCTTCCTTAGCGGACCACGTTTTCCTCAACGTGATGATCGCTCCTCCCGTAGGCGTGCTAGGAATGGTTTTTCTGCTAACCGTTCTTTTGAGCAGTCGGCCCAACACTGGTATTCCCCTTACTTCACTAACCCCAGTGTTGGACCGTATGCTCACCCTATGTCTTTTTATTGATGTAGGTAAAACGATTGGAGAACGTTTGGTTGGTGGATTCCGGGTGTTCGAGGCACATGACCGGAAACGCCAAGTGGTTCTCCAGTCTTAGTCCGGTCGCCGGAAAGGAGTATATAACCTTCGGCGACAATAGCAAAGGTAAGGTGCTGTCTCGTGGGGTCTGTGCGAGTTAATGAGCACTTTGTGTTGCGCAATGTTGCTCTTGTTTCTAACTTGCATTTTAACCTTCTTTCTGTTTCGCAACTCTTTGACGACGACTATGAGATTCGTTTTAAACCGAATCTCAGTCGTATTTTGGACCCTCAGGGCAATCTTGTTTGTGTGATTTCGCCCTTTGGGAAAGTCTTTCGTGCGGATTTCTCGGAGTCGTTTGGTATTTCCCGCTGTCTTTTGGCTAGTCCTTCCTCCTCTGATCTTTGGAAGTGGCATAGGAGGCTCGGTCATTTAAGCTTCGACTTCTTGCAAGACTTAGCTCACTTGGCTTAATCCGAGGATTGCCCAAGTTGTCGATGGAGAAGGATCTTGTGTGCCATTCTTGTAGACATGGAAAGATGGTTGCCGCTCCCCACCATCCAGTGACTCAGGTCATGACTAAGCGCCCTGGAGAGCTTTTGCATATGGACCTTGTTGGTCCGGCTCGGGTGAGCTCGGTTGGGGGGAAGTGGTATGTGCTTGTTGTTGTCGACGATTTTTCGAGATATTCGTGGGTTTCTTTTTAGCTGAGAAAATCGAGACTTTCTCCTTTGCTCGCAATCTGATTTTGCATCTTCAGAATGAGTTCCCTTTGAACTCTATGCGAGCAATTCGGAGTGATAATGGTTCCGAATTCAAGAATTCGGATTTTGAGAAGTTTTGTGACTCTTTTGGTTTAGAGCATCAGTTTTCTTCCCCCTACACACCGCCTCAGAATGGTGTTGTAGAGAGAGGAAGAATCGGACCCTTGTAGAGATGGCCAGGACGATGCTCGATGAGCATAGGACTCCTAGGCGATATTGGGCCGAAGCTATGAACACTGCATGCTATATTTCCAATCGCATTTTTCTTCGAGCTTTCTTGAAAAAGACCTCTTATGAGTTGCGTTTTGGAAAACTACCCAAGGTGAGTTATTTTCGAGTTTTGGTTGCCATTGTTTTATACTCAAAAAGGGCAACTTGGACAAGTTTGAGTCTCGTTCTTCTGACGGTGCATTTTGGGTTATGGCACTCACACTCGAGCTTATCGTGTACTTAACCTTGACACTAACCGAGTCATGGAGACATCCGATGTCACCTTCGACGAGACCATGGTTTGTCCTTCTTCTCGTTTTGAGCGTGCAGGTGATCATGAGGTTGGCGAACCTCTTTTTGATGACGAGGACGAGGTGCTGAAGGTATGGATGATCCAGCACCCCCTCCACCTATTGTGCCGCAAAGAGCGGCTTCTACGACGACTCACGACCCCGACACCTCTTCTTCCTGGGGGCCGTGGGATCCGCCACCCCGAGCGGTACCCTTTGTACCCGGGGAGGCACCACCTGCTGTTGAGGGGAGGCCACTTCGGCAAGGGAGGCGCCACGACACATTCAGCGCCAGCACCCGCCTCAGCAGATGATCGGCAGCATCGACGAACGCGTCACCCGGTGAAGGCAAATCTCTCACTTTGCTCATTATGCATTTGTTGCTGATTTTGAACCCCGGGATGTTGGACACGCATTGACGGATCCGGATTGGGTAAATGCCATGCATGAGGAGCTTGAGAACTTTGAGAGAAATCGGGTTTGGGTTCTAGTGTCTCCACCTTCTGAGTGTCATCCAATTGGGACAAAATGGGTTTTCAAAAACAAACAGGGAGAAGATGGCCATGTTGTGAGAAACAAGGCCAGACTCGTAGCCAGGGATATAGTCAGAAGGAGGGGATAGACTATGAGACTTTTGCTCCTGTAGCACGTTTGGTGGCAATTAGGAGACTCTTGGTTTTTGCTGCATCCAAAGGTTTCAAACTTTTTCAAATGGATGTCAAGAGTGCCTTCTTAAATGGCTACATAGAAGAGGAGGTGTATGTAGACAACCCCCCGGTTTCGAAAATCCCAAGTTTCCAAACCATGTCTTTAAACTCCACAAAGCTTTGTATGGTTTGAAACAAGCCCCTAGAGCCTGGTATGATAGGTTGAAAACCTTTTTGCTTGCTAAGGCTTTAAAATGGGATGTGTAGATAAAACGCTCTTTCTCCTCAAGCAAGGCACTGATACTCTCTTGGTCCAAATTTACGTGGATGATATCATTTTTGGTGGTTCCTCTCACGCTTTGGTTGCCAAGTTCGCAGATACTATGAGCAGGGAGTTCGAGATGAGCATGATGGGGGGAGTGACGTTTTCCTCGGGTTGCAAATCAAGCAATCCCGGGAAGGAACGTTTGTGCACCAGGGCAAGTACACCCGCGACATTCTGAAGAAGTTCGACATGGGTGAGGCCAAGCCTCTTCCAACACCCATGGCGACCACGACGGCCCTGGATGCGGACAAGGAAGGAGAAGCAGTGGACCAGAAGGAGTACCGGAGTATGATCGGATCGCTGCTGTACCTGACGGCGACACGCCCGGACATCCAGTTTGCGGTGTGCCTTTGCGCGCGTTTTCAGGCGTCGCCGCACACTTCTCACCGTTAGGCGGTCAAGCGCATTATGAGGTACTTATCTTTTCTCCAGAATTTGGGATTTGGTATTTCTTCCTCCAACCTTTCCCTTTGTGGTTATTCCGATGCCGATTTTGCTGGTTGCCGTATTGATCGCAAGTCCACTTCTGGGACTTGCCAGTTTATTGGTTCTTCTCTTGTTTCGTGGTCTTCTCGCAAGCAGTGTAGCGTCGCCCAGTCTACCACGGAGGCTGAGTATGTTGCTGCAGCTAGCTGCTGTTCCCAGTTACTCTGGATGATGGCCACTTTGCGTGATTTGGTCTGAGCTTTTCTCGTGTTCCATTGCTTTGTGACAGCACGAGTGCGATTAGCGTTGCTAAGAACCCCGTGCTTCACTCGAAGACCAAACACATTGATGTGCGCTTTCATTTTCTGTGAGACCACTATGAGAAGGGTGATATCGACCTTCGCCATGTCGATACTCATCATCAGCTTGCTGATATTTTTACGAAGCCTTTGGACCAATCAACCTTTAATCGGTTGAGGGGTGAGCTTGGTGTGTGTTTCCCCTTTTAGATGGGGGAAACATTTTGCTCGTGTATGATACACTGACTTTTTGTTTTCAGTTGTTTTTGGCTTCTTTTTGGTTCTTCGTGCATCTTTTGTATTTTAGCATACGCTTTTACATTCTGAGCTTCATATGTATAATCTGAAGAATGTAACTATGCTCTGTGTAGTTTTTGCTCCGATGCTTTATGTTGATGCTGTAGCTCATGCTCCTTCTGATCACTAGTGCATACTATGAGCTGAGCTATTTTTGAATGGTGAATTTGATATGAACTTAAAACTTGAAAATGTTCACCATTGAGATATGCCACTAGCATGTGTAGGATGTGTCGAAGTCACATGTGCTTTATGTTGATGCTGTAGCTTATGCTCCTTCTGATACACTGACTTTGCGTTTTCAGTTGTTTCTGCTTCTTTTTGATTTCTTCATGCATCTTTGCATTTTAGCATACGCTTTTATATTCTGAGCTTCATGAATATAGTCTGAAGAATGTAACTATGCTCTATGTAGTTTTTGCTCCGATGCTTTATGTAGATGCTGTAGCTTATGCTCTTTCTGATCACTAATACATGTTGTTGAGCTGAGCTATTTTTGAATGGTGAACTTGCTTAATGAACATAAAAATGAAAATGTTCACCATTGAGATATGCAACTAGCATGTGTAGGATATGTTGAGGTCATTCCTGCTTTCCATGTAGCTAGGTTGCTATGTCTCTAGTGTTGAGTCTTTCACTTGCTTGGTATGTCCTAATCTGTCTAAAATCTGAACCAAGTTAAGTAAAATGAAAAGATCGAGATGGGTTTGCTTGTTAGCACCTCACAGTTTCGAGACTGTCTCCCATTGCACTTTTGGGTTAAACTTGAGCTGTGTAGTGTATGCGAAACTGTTGCTTTAAGCTCCTGATTGCTTATGCATAGGCTTTGCACAGTTGGAAAAGTTAGGCAATAACAAGCATTCAACTCGCAGTCACATGCTGGTTTCTGAACTTGTGTAATTTCACGCTGCAACTCGATTAAAATTGAATGAAATCAAGTAAATGCCTAAATTGGTCTCAGCATGATGATTGAACTATGCTAGGGGTAGTTCACTTGGTATACATGCTTAGCACATTTGACTTCCTGTCCATACATGTCTTGTGCTATTTTGATGGTGAATACCTTTTTCGGCTTAAAACTGCTCACATGTTCATATTTCATTCTTGGTGATCAGCTTGAGCCTTTGCTAGCATTCTGTGCATTTTTCTGAGTCATCGGATTTGAACTCTATAGAGCATTTTTGCACTCTTTTGAGTATACTCCTGAAGCTCCTAACTTGCATTTTGCCTCATTTGCATTTTGGAAGGGGAGAATTCTGCGTGTTGGCACTTTTTGATGGTGCATTTTCCCAGGGGGAGAAATGGTTCTTGATTAGTGCATTTTCAACTAAGGGGAGAGAAATTGCAAATCATACCCTCTTTTTTGCTTAGGGGGAGCCTTTTGGTTGTTTGCACTATTCAAGGGGGAGTTTGCTCCGGATGAGTTTTTGACATTTTCAGTTGGGTTGGAATGGTTTGCTAGTTGTGTTGAGCCTTGCCTCTTCTTGAGGAACTAGCATTTGCTTTTCAGTTTCCAATTGGTGTCGAGCTCTTTCTCTTAAGCCGGTAGCAGTCGGTATCGAGCTCTTTGCTAGTTGTGTTGAGCCTCTGTGCCTCTATCTTGAGGGACTAGCATTTTGCTTCGATATTTTCGATTGGTTTTTGCTAGCGGTGTTGAGCCTGTTCTACCTCTTCTTGAGGGCTAGCTTTGCTTTGCTTGGTTGCGTCGAGCCGTTGCCCATGTCTTTGGGGACCAAGTTCTTTCGCTCTTTCCACTTGACCTTCTTTGGCTTTGCTACGCTTTTGGGTCATTTGGTCGATTTTCTTCTTCTCCTTCTTCTTTCTTCTCTTTCTTATGATTTGTGTGAGTGTGTGTAGTTGACAATGCACTCATCAAGGGGGAGATTGCGGATACATGGGTGTATGTCGGGTCTCTGAGTGATGAGTGATTGTCAACTGGGATGATGCGCATGTTCTTTGGCTTGTGTTGTGTAGGTGTCGAGCACGGATGTAGTGATCAAGGCGAGGTGAAGGTCAAGTAGAGACGTGCCGTGCCGATGGACCGAGAGTGGCGAAGGGCGGACGTGAGGCTTGGACTGAGGGACCAGAGGCCGAGGATCAGCTGTGGTGGCTGGCAGCCTGTGGCAGCTACAAGTGAAGAAGTGCGGTCATGTGTTGCCTGAGTCGTGGACTTAGG
Organism: Coix lacryma-jobi var. lacryma-jobi; assembly: GCA_009763385.1. Lineage (NCBI taxonomy): Eukaryota > Viridiplantae > Streptophyta > Magnoliopsida > Poales > Poaceae > Coix > Coix lacryma-jobi. Next base: position 115,612,020 of record CM019825.1, on the reverse strand, counting down.
GACACGTGTCGGTGGACGTGGTGCAGGGAGGTGCATCCCATCTACGACGTCGGTTTGGTGGTAGAGCCAGGGAAAAACCATCGAGTGGACGGTTTCCAGGTTTGGGCCTCAAAACCTGGGTGCGGATGGTTTCCGAGTTTGGCCACAAAACTCGGGCTGAGGACGGTTTCCAGGTTGGGCCTCAAAACCTAGGCGCTGAGGGTTTGCTGAGTTTGGCCTCAAAACTCAGATGCTGGTGGGCTGGTTTCCGGTTTGGGCCTCAAAACCGGGGGTTGGCTGGAAAAGGCTGGTTTCCCGGTTTGGGCCACAAAACCGGGGGTGCAGAGCGAGGGCGGCACGTGGCAGCAATCGGGAGGTTGCGTCGAGGCAATGCTACGAGTTGTGCGAGCGTGGCCGTCGGATACACCTACCACCGAGTTGGTCCAGAATAACCTTAGGGTTTAGCTGGTTCGCTCTGTAAGTAGTTAAGGGTAGAGTGGGAATTAGGAATAGGTTAGAATTAGGATAAATAGGGGGAGACACCCACCTCCCCATCCATCTCAGTTATTTTGCTCTTTGCTTCTAGGGTTTCCTGCTCTCCCAATCCCCTGCTGTAGCTAGCTGAGATCCGCAGAGAGAACCTACCTCTGTGTACTGGAGATTTTGAGGAAGTGAGGCCGTATCCTCACTGTTGTAGCGTGTGGTAGCCACACGGTTGCAGATCGATGTGTTGATTCGTGTTCTTCGCGTTCTTCATTTCTCCGCGATTTTCCCGTCACTCGATCTCTCTATCCCGTGCGTCTTTGCGAAATCCGTTTGAATCAACTTGTTCGTTTTGAAAGGAGATCATTTCCACCGAAGGAATTCATCTATCTCCCTACGTGCAAGTAGATCGGGTTGATTTCGTTTTCGTGGCGCTTTTCGGTTCATCCTCCTCCCTTTTGATTTCCCGGTGATTGATTTGATTTGAGCGGATGATTTCTTGGGGATGGTCTCCTAACTACTCCGTGATCATCCTCTCCAAGTTTGGGAACGTGGGATTTTGATTTGAATCGATTTGGAGAAGAGTTTGGGAGAAGGGCGATCAAAATCGCCCTCCCTGAGTGACCGGGACAGTCCGCCACTCAGGGCGCGGACAGTCCGCGAGTCGAGGCTGGTCCAGTCCAGCCGCGCCAGTCTCTGCTGATTTTGGCTCGGGTCACCGGCGGACAGTCCGTCGTGCTAAAGTGCGGACAGTCCGGGACCGAGCAGGGGGTTCTCAGCAGCAGTGCGTTTTTGCACACTGACTGGCGGACAGTCCGCCACCAGAGCGGACAGTCCGCAGTAGGGGCGGACAGTCGGGACCCCAGGGCCGGACAGTCCGGGAACCTGCTGTGTCTTCCGTTTAGTGCGTTTGCTCTCCCGGCTTGTTCGCTTGGTTTCCGGACTTCTCGTTTGGCCCTATAGTTGACCAAGGAACCTCTCTAGGTATCTTTGCTACTTGTTAGCATAGGTATTTAGGAGTTTCTCAACGTAGCCGTCCATTCGGGACTGGTTTTTGGGGGTTTGTTCGAGCCGGAGCTTTTGGCACTTGGTTTGCTATCTTCTTGTGGTGCCTCGCTGTGATCCTAAGGATCATCCACCCTCTTCCAAGGGTCGTGGGCATCACGGTTTTGGTCGCAGTTTCTTGGGGTTGGGTTTTCTGGGATTTTCTGGGACAAGGGCCATCATTTCTCGAGAAGAAATTTGAGCTCCAATTCACCCCCCCTCTGGTCGCCAATTCGGTCCTTCACCCTTTCTTCGTCATCATCGCTGTCGTGATCTGGATCTTCCGGAGGACAAGATTTGTGCGGCTGATGGTTGTGATGTTGGTGTTGGTTGGTGGCGTGGAGTTGGCGTCGAGCAGCAATGATCTCGATGCTCGTGGTTCATAGGATTTCCAATCCAAGTGCCTGCCCTAGGTGCCTGGCCGGTTGTAGGTGGGGTGGTCCAATTCAAAAGTTCCTGGTCGAAAACGTTCCAAAATGGCTCACGACCACATAGTCTTAGGGATGTTTCTTTGTTGAAGTCATGAATATCGTGGGTGCAAGTATGCATCCCTCGGCCGCCACCATCTTCTTGGACCTTCTGAACGAGATGAGGAGTTGGACGTGCTGGTTTCCAGGAAGTCCTCGTTCGAGACCCTTGGGCGATCCTCGTTGATCGGCAGTAAGGCTTTCTTTTCCTTGCTTGAGAATTGGGTAGGCCATGGTGATAACATCTTCGACCTCATCGCGACCATCTCTGGGTCGTTTCTCGTGAAGCCTTCCTTTGCTGAGCTTTGATCATTTCGGCCACGCCATCATTGAAGCCCTTCTTATATAGCTGATCTTTATACATTGCCTGGACTTGTATGTGGCCGCGTCGGATTGCCATGACTCACCGACTTCCAGCTCATCTTCGACCCGACACCACGAACGCGGCCGTGGTGCTCGGGGGTTCCCAGGACACGGTGAGCAAGTCGTGGCCCGGTGGACCACGATATTGTCCTTAAGCTTTGCTTTCTCCATCAAAGTCTTCTTGACGTCCTCAAGGTGGGGCTCGTTAAACTTGGTCACCCGGGCTTCAGGCTCTTCGGAATGTGGGCCCTCATGTAGTTCTTTGCCCTTGGGTCGATGCCCTCGTACGGATCTGGAACCCGGCAGCCTGTCTTGCTTATTCATCTTGCTCCCACTTGGTCCTATGACCGGCAAAGCCAGTCATGCCCAAGTGGTGAGGATTCTTGTTCCTCTTCGCGAGCTCACTGAACTTAGCACTCTCATTTCACAGAAAGCGTCCCATATGGTGCCTTGAGCATATTGTACTTCAGTGTGGTGACTTCCCCTTCTTCAGGTAATTTCTGGTTAGCATGGACCTGAAGTTGCGAAGCGCGTTCGACGCCACGTGCAAAGCCCACTCCTGGCTCTCTTCTCCACGCTGAGGGCGGATATCTGAATCTCCTTGTCACCACACCCCATACATTGTTTTTTATGTCAATCGGTACGTAGTGCTAGTTGGGCCAAGTGATCTCCACCTTCTCCTTGGCTATACATGCCACTTGATTGCTGAACTTGCCAATGACTGTATCTGGAGCTATTGGGTTTCCCTCTGGCCCCACCTCATCGATGACATGCACCTCATTTGCTTTGTCCAACTTGTGCCTCCCGTGTTGTCCCCTCACCCTCTTCTGGCCCTTAGATTTCGACGAAGAGGGTTGTCGTAGAGGGAGCGCGGGGGCTTCTTCCTCCTTGACCGCATATCATCCCTAAACTCGAGCTGACGACGGCACAATCGGCAGCTATTGACAAGAGTTCTTGCCTTAGTTTTTTGCACGCGTCATGTACATGTTAGAAAGCCAGCGTGTGGAGAAAACCTCGAGGTCGTAACTATCTGCTTCGTCCGCCCCCGGTTCGTACGTCGGATGTTGTCCAATCGGTACGCTGATTCTTCGGCGGTGGAGTCACGGACGCACCGCTCATCAGCTGGTGGACGGGAGCTAGCGGTAGGGTCCCTCCTCATTTTGTTTTTGTCTTCCACCATTTCAGTTCTACATATACACATAGGTATATAATGTGATCAGTTCAAAGCTTTTGAATAAAAAATGACACGTATAAGTTTTTGGCTCAGATTTTCCCCTAGGTCAACATGTCACTGCTAAACTGGTTACTTTGTAAAATACAAGTCATCCTAGTCTAGCAGCTGACTCAACATAGAAAGTAGGGGCAGTTGATCATCATCGCCGCTGCCTCATCATAGATCGAAGGGGTCACATCATCGCATTTGCCACTACCACCTCAGCTTACAAGTTCGAAAAAAAATCATCAATGCAAATGCCATAGTACAGAGGAGTAGTACAATATAGAAGAAGTATAGTAGTACAGGGAGAGAGGAGTAGTACCAGGGAGAGGCTAGGGAGAGTAGTAGTATAGGGAGTGGAGAGTAGTAGAGAGAGTAGTATAGGGAGTGGAGAGTAGTATAGAGAGTAGTATAGGGCGTGGAGCGTAGTATAGAGAGGAGTAGGGACATTCAGTTATGCCTTAGTTCATTTAGTTTGGTAGATGACATGGTCTATGTATATGTTCATTCAGTTATCCAGTTATAGAGAGGAGTAGTGTAGAGAGGAGTAGTACAAAGGAGTAGTATAGTAGTAGAAGAGAGGACTAGTATAGGGAGAGAGGAGTAGTACAGGGAGAGAGTACTACTACAAAGAGTAGTAGAACAGAGGACTAGTAGTAGTTTAGAAGAGTAGGAGTAAAGACTAGGCATTTGCATAGACTACAGTAGCATCACAAGGCATCATAGGCAGCATATACAGTAGCATCACGGGGCATCATAGGTAGTGGCAAATGCATATAGTGTAAAAATGCATCAAATTGCATCATCAGCAGGAAAAAAAGCATAACCCAAAAGCATTACTGAATGAACATATACCAAACTGAATGAACATAATACCAAAATGAATGAACTAAGGCATAACTGAATGATCATATACCAAACTGAATGAACATATACCAAACTGAATGAACTAAGGCATAACTAAATGAACATATACCAAACTGAATGAACATATACTAAACTAAATGAACATATACCAAACTGAATGAACTAAGGCATAACTGAATGAACATATACAGAGACCATGTCATATACCAAACTGAATGAACATATACAACAACATAACTGGATATCTGAATGAACTACCAAACTGAATGTCATATACAAAGACCATGTCATCTAGCATATACAAAGACCATGACTGAATAATCCATGAAAATGTCAACATAACTGGATAACTGACTGAATGAACAGAGACCATGACTGAATGAACTGCATAACTGAATGAATGAATAGAGACCAAAACTGAATAATCCAATAGAGACCAAGATAGAACTATCAGACAAGCCCATACTCTCAAACTATCAGACCATGATAGAACTATCAGACCATGAATGAACTATCAAATGAGGTCCTTGGCCATGAGATGAGGTAGGGGGATGAGTTAGGGTTACCAGGAGATGAGGTCTTTGGTCACGAGATGAGGTCCTTGCCCACGAGATGACGTTTGGGGAGGATTTAGGGTTACCAGGAGACGAGCACTCGCGGTGGTGGTCCTTGGCGCTCGTGATGGTCCTTGGTGCCGTGGTGGTCGTCCTTGGTGCCGCGGTGGTTGTCCTGGGCGCGCGGCGGTCAGCCTCGTCGAGCGGGGGAGGAGGATAGGGGGATGAGGAGGACAGGGCGAGGAGGAAAGGGGCGATGGAGGAGGACGGCGGCGGCGGTAATGGTGATGGCGGCGGCGGTGTGGAGGAATTCGACAGCCCTTTGGGGTTGCCTGGATGACGCGCGAAGGACTAAAGTGTCCTTTGGGGTTGCGGGGTTTATATAGGCAGCCATTAACCGCAGCGGGCATCTTAAGTAGCCCGCTGTGGTTAATATTAACCGCAGCGGGTTACTTAAGATGCCCGCTGCGGTTATTCATTTGGCAAAACAGTGGATATGTAGTTAATAAGTGGATTTGTAGTTAATAAAAAATCAGAAACAAATTGTTGTTAATAATATTAACAAAAATCTGTTACAAAATTTCTTATTAATAATATTAACTTATTAATAAGTTAGTAACAAAACTTATTAACAACAATCATAACTTAGTAACAAAACTTATTAATAAGTTAATAATCTTAACTTATTAACAATAATGTATTACAACGATGTGTGGCATATATATATATGTATATACATCTCATTTTGGTGATGGCGCTTTCACGGACCACTTCTCACCATCGGGACGGGCCCAGGGCTTCATACCCCTCTTGTTGCAACGGTCCTCGACGGCCTTGATCTTCTTTGCAAAATCAGGAAAAAGTTGGAGCTCTGCATAGTTGTTGCATTGTTCTAGGCTTTGAACCCCATCAGCTCCAACAATCCGCTGCTTTCCTGACACGACCACATGCCTCTTTGGATCCTCCGATAGATATAGTAGGCCACTTGCGCGACATTGGTTGCAAGTACCCATTGGTCATCTTTGTACCCGATACTTTTGAGGTTCACGGTGGTTAGCCCGAAACTGTCAACCGCAACCGCTTTGGGGTTTACCCAATGGCACCGGAAGACGGTTACACATACATCCTTGCCATAGTCAAGTTCCCATATTTCTTCGATCTGGCCATAGTATTGCATCCTCGTGTTTGTGGCGTCGTCGACGCCCTCATATCGAACACCGCAGTTCTGTGTCGTGCTCTTCTTGTCCTTCTCTTTTGTGTGGAACCTGTACCCCTCCACATCGTACCCTTGCCACGTCGTGACTTGGCTTGATGGGCCTAGCAGAAGCTTATGCATGGTCTCCGTATCTTCATCATCAGGGCATCTTTCTAGGGGTACGTGTTGCTCTTTGAGCCAATCTATGAAACTGTTTCTGTGGTCATTCTGGACCCATGCCTCTGTGCGTTGTTCGTCATTAGCGGCGCGGATCTCTTCTATGTGCCTCTCGACATATTTCTCCATGCTCATCAACTGATGAAGCATGTTGTAATGAGCTTGTTCAATCTCCTTGTATGGTATATCTGTGCGAACTTTTCGGCCTGTGCACCCCATGCCCGCGGTTCTGCCCTCGTGCTGATGGATAGGCAACCCAATCGCCCTCCCATCTTTTATGTACCTCATACACCAGTTCACTGCCTCTTCGGTTGTGTACGCCTCGATCATAGAGCCCTCCGGGTGAGCACGGTTATGAACATATCTGTTGAGGGTGGACATGAACCGCTCGTACGTCCACATCTCGTGCAGGTACATGGGGCCTAGTTGCTCGATCTGATCCACCATGTGCATCATTAGGTGTACCATAATATCAAAATATGATGGGGGAAGCACATCTCAAGCTAGCAAAGGGTCTCCGTGATGAAGTCCTTCAGGGCAGGGAGGTCAGCCTTACCGATGACCTTCTGCGTGATGCGGTTAAAGAAGTATGATATCCGAGTGACCACCATCTTCACGTACTCTAGACCAATAACCCTTATCACAATTGGAAGGAACATCATCAGCATGATGTGGCAGTCATGTGCGTTGTAGCCGATCAATGTGAGGTCTTTCAAGGAGACGAGGCTTTTGATGTTGGAAGAGAAACCGGTCGGCACCTTGATACCCCTGAGAAGCTTGAGCATAGCAGTCTTCTTGCCATGCCTTAAGTTGTAGGCTGCACCTAGAAGATCGACTTTACCATTATGAGGTGACCTAGGGTGAAGGTCCTGCCTGTGGTTGAGAAGATCTGTGCGTGACTGTTGCTGCTCACTAAGTGTCATATTTTTAGCATCAACAAGGTCATATAACACAACACAGGGGCCTAAAATCAACCAAAAACCTTTTATAAACTAACGATTTCCACTTGTCCTTGAAGTTTTTTTGAATGTAGGAAATTGCAGGGTTTTTGAGCAAAATGACCAAAAGGACCCACCAGGAGGCGAGCACACTCACCTGAGCTCACTTTGGGCCAAGGTAGGGTGGCGGCCGCCAGGGGAGTGAGGCCCAAACTCCTCCCCTGCCACATCACTGATCCAGGGGAGGCGTGCCACACTCATTTGCAGCCATTGATCACTTAGGTCATTACATCCAAGGGCCAAAAAGGGATGTCACATGGATCATGACCCAATTGCCCATGTGACGGTTATTTGGACATGCAACCGATCTTGGAACCGCCTCCCTGGAGCTCCTACATGCCGTTGAAGCAAGGTCGGTGGATCCAACGGCTAGGGGGGTGGCGGCCGCCACCTAGGGCTGGCGCCGCCACCACCACACTCCCCCCCCTAACCTAACCCTAGGTCCATAAGTAACCCCCTAGGTCCCTTAGGCTATAAATAGGACCCCCCGAGCTCATTTGCACTGAGACCTCACCTCATTAGTCCCACTCTCTTGTAAGCGAAGCTCTGGTGAAGTAACACTCTAGTTGAGAGACTTAGAGTGAGAGCGAGAGTGAAGAAGAGAAGAGCTAGAGTTGTAATAGAGGATCTTCCAAGTCTCTGGTATAATTCCAAGTCTTTCTCCATTTATCTTAATGTTCTTCTACTTTCAACATTTACTTTAAGTTCTTTACTTATTGTTCTTGTTGAGTGCTTTCGATCATAGATAACTTGGTATTTAGTTTGTATCTAGTTTGGGTTCTTCGCTGAGTAATCAGTGCTCTAATTTTAGACGCAAGATTAGAGTAGTATATATTAGTGTAAGTGTGGTGCTTAGACTAGTTATACCTTAGTTTGTGGCTAGCCCCCCGGATAGCTGTGGTAGCAAACAGGTGGTGACAGCCCTGGGAGCCTTGAATTCCACCACGTAGTTGGGTAGTTCTTAAATCATAAACCTCGTTGTGCACGTCTGAGGTAAATAGTCCAGAGGGTGTGTATGGTTCGAAGAACTAGATAGAACCTTTATTGCTAAGATAGTTGTGATCGTAAGTGTGTAGGAAAACATTAATCTGTTCATCGGCCAGACCCCGCCGATTTAGTAGTAGTTAGTCTTTCTTTCTTCTTTCTTTTTAGTAGTAGTAGAAATCAAACCCCCATTCATACTTTTCGATCAACCTTGCTAGAATCACTAGTTGTTCATAGCGGTCCTAGTGTTAGTTCTGCCATAGTAGCTTCCCTGTGGAAATAAATACGATACTCGGTTACTCCCGGGTGAAGTGCTACAATTGACTTATTCTGTGCGCTTGCGGAAGTTACCAATAGTCATAAGAATAGTTAGTTATCCTTCTTACATTAAGAAGTACCAACAAGCCTTTCTGGCGCCGTTGCCGAGGATAGATTCCATAGTTTACTCCTAGTGACGACGTTAGCAAGAGTCAACAAGCATTTCTGACACCGTTGCCGGGGAAGCAATTGGCTAGAATTAATTCTTTGTGATTTCTATTGAATTAACCCCCGTAGTTCTAGCGGGTATATATATATTGTTCGTTGTTTGTGATCGTTCAAGTAGTCATGGCCGGATTCAATCTTCCGAGCGACTATCAAGAAGATCCTGAGGCCATTCTTAGGAGAGCGAGAGCTAATCTCACTCCTCCGAGGAAGAACCCAGAGCTTCGCGAGAGGAGTTCGTCAAGACAAGGATCCCAGTCAAAAGTGACTGACGAACAAGGCTGCTCCAACGATCGATCAACACCAACGCCGACATCGTCATCAACATCGACGTCGACCAAAATACTCTGTGAGTATTCCATGCCTACTCTTGCTCACATTCCAGTGTTACCTTCTACTAGTAATGTAGATTTTGAGCTTAAACCTCATCTAATACGAATGGCTCAAGCTATTGCATTTAATGGCAAACCTTCCGAGGATGCCAATGCTCACCTCCGGAATTTTTTGGAGATATGTAGTACAATTTCTGTGCAGGGAGTTTCGCAGGATGCCATTAGACTTCGTCTTTTTCCATTTTCATTAGTGGAAAAAGCGAAGCAGTGGTTCCTCTTCACTCTGGACACCTGCTGACATGGGTGAGATGCGCGGATCAATTCCTCAACAAGTTCTGCCCGATAAGTCGAACTATTCTTTTCCGTAGCAAGATTTTCAACTTTGGACAGGGAGACAAAGAAACAATCACTAAAGCTTGGGAGAGACTACAAGAGTATGTTGAAAACTGTCCCCACCATGTTATGCAAGACTGGTACTTGATCCAGAGCTTCTACCATGGGCTCCAGCAAGAATCTCGACAACACATTGATGCTGCCCCCGGAGGTGCATACCTCTCTCTCACTATAGAGAAGGCAACCAAACTGATCGAGACAATGGTGGTGAATCAAGGATGGACAGAAAAACGTGCTAAGGTATGTCTGAAATTAAGCAAGTTGATTCTGTTACCCTACAAACTTTGGTAAAATTGCTAGAGCAAAGAATAAATGAGAAGAGAGATTGTGCTGCAAAGGAGTACTACGCCAAGCAAAGAGCCGCTTCGTCAAGTGAAGGTCAAGAAGAAATTAAGAAATAGGATGCAAAATCCCTTCTTAATAATGGTGGCTACGGAGAACCTCCAATTCCAATGATCCAACAATGGAATAATAAAGGTATGCCTCAAACCTCCGTATTTAATTCTCCTATTGGAAAATTAGTTTCTAATCAAGGTAGAGTTAATGATAGCATAAATAATAAATTAATTGAACATGATGAAATGTTAGAAGAAATTTATGCTAAACTGAAAGATTTTTCTGAAGCATTTAAGGAACAAATTAATTTTAATAAGAGATTAGAGCAAACAATAGATAACATTAAATCTCAAATTAAATACTATGAGGAGGTAAAAGCTGTAACCACGAGAGGTGGCAAACCCACTCGTGATTCCCCTCATCCTAATTTAGTTCCTAGTAGTAATTCTGTTGCAAAGAAAATATTGTTAATGTTGAAAAAGACGAAGAAGAGAACGCCAGTTGAACCTTCATCCAAGGTACGAACTGCTCCTCATGAATTCTATGATACACATGTATTACCTTTTCCAGATCGAAACAAAAATCTGACGGAAGACGACCAATTCAAGAAATTCCTTGAGGTAATTCAAAAATTATATATACATGTGCCATTTATTGACGCTATGCAGGTTCCAACTTATGCAAAATATTTGAGAGACATGCTCAATAAGAAGAAACCAATTCCAAGTAGGGATGTGGTTAAATTGACCGAAGATTGCAGTGCGGTCATTTTAAACCAACTCCCAGAAAAGAAGAAGGACCTAGGAAACCAAATGATCGCATGTTCAATTGGAGAGCAGCACTTCGAGCATGCACTCTGTGATCTGGGAGCAAGCGTCAGTGTCATGCCCAAGGTAATATATGATAAATTAAATCATCATACCTTGTCCCCTACTTCTATGTGTTTGCAGCTAGCCGATCAATCGCTCCGATATCCCACGGGAATAGCAGAGAATATTCCGGTGAAAATCCGGAATCTCTTTGTCCCGGTGGATTTCGTGGTTCTGGATATTAATCCCGACCACCGGACGCCATTGATCTTGGGACGGCCATTTCTGAGCACTGCAAAAGCCACATTGATGTAGGAGCTGGAGAAATTCAGCTCCACATCAGTGGAAAGGAGGAGAAATTCCAGTTCACACCGCGACCGGAAAAACACCCGTCATCAAGGTTCGTCGGTGCCTACATCCATCCACAACCACCGTGAAGGCGACACTAATCGGGAATCCAAAGCGGCTAACCAAGGTAAGTTAGGCTAAGGTAAGTCTTTATCCCCCATTTAATTTTCGTTTTTACTTAAGCAAATTAATTTTCTGTAAAATAGATGTTTAGTAGGGAGATTAGGTGAAGCCTAGGGGGCTTAGGGCAGCCTTAGGGGTGGCGCCCGCCACCCCATGCTGGCGCCCGCCACCCTTTTGGCTCTTTCTCACTTAGCCAATCAACTAGACTATCATCCCTAGCTCATAGACTCAAATAACACCAGGAGAGACCCATGTCTTTGCTCTTTTCAATGCACTCATTCATTCCCATGTCTCCTCCTCTCTCTTCATCTTCACTCCAACTTTTGGACACTTCCCCACTTAAAAATTCTGGTGAGGAGTGATGAGGAGAGCACAAGGTGGGAAAAGGAGTGGCTCTAAGTGGAAATTTCCCACAAAGGGGTGTCGCCCGCCACTTTTTCCTGGCGCCCGCCACCACAGTTTCCACATTTCAGCACGAAACTACTCTCCCGAGTAAGTTTCCCACCATCCTTGGTATAAAGTATGACCAAGATGAAGAAGTGGTCTTTGAAATTTCAGCCCACTTGCCCCATTTAGGAGGTTACACTCTTTTCACTTTGCACCGACCCTACCGCTTTATTCCCCACTAGGATTTCAGTGGACATTACGAGGGAAACCTCATGTCGGTTGCAGACAAAAATGGGCAAGGTGGGGTGGTGCCCGCCACTTATTTTTTGCGCCCACCAGGAGGAGGAGCTCTCAGCCTTCCCCTTCCATCCTCAGCCTATAAATACTACCCACACCCCCCCATGCAAGTTCGTACACCTCACTAAAAAACACAAAAACACCGGCCACTTGAGCACTAGCAAGGAAGTCATGGGCCCTCTCAAGAACTTCTTCACCGGCAAGAAGAAGAGTAAGGGTGAGGGAAGTTCGTCGAGGGCAAACACTCACATTCGCTTTGCTGGGAGTGATGAGGAGAGTGCCGGATGGGGTACTCCATCCACCAACGAAATGTCGGTGGATCGGAACTCTCCGTTCACACACCAGGCCGGACCGACCATCCGCGTCCTGAACTCCGTCAATGATATCATTTGGCAGAGTGATCGGGAACGGCAGGCCCGGAACATCCTCAGTGAGAGGGAGTTCGTTCACACCCGCCACATCGACGACGACTTGCTAAGTCGCACTGGTATGGACAATGAGTTTCTCTATATTTTTCGAATCTTGGGATGGGAAGATGCATGGAAGGTTAATGAGGAGGGGATCATGCCCCTCACAATGGAATTTCTGGCCACAATGCAAATATCTGTTAATCACATAAAGTTTCGGCTTTTTAATGAAGAACATTCTTTAACATGGAGGCAGTTCAGCAAGAATCTAAACTTTGATGCTTAATGCTTGCTGAGCTTGGAATCTGCCTGTACGGGATTTAATAGAAATGAATTTTGGAAAAGTATTGCTGGGAACAGAGACCCAGGCTTGCCCCGTACAAGTAATATTCACAACCCCACGATCAGGTTCTTTCACAAATATATTAGTATCACACTCTTTCCAAGACCTGACTTGAGACCAATTAAAAAGCCCGAAATGTTGTTGCTTTATGCTCTAGTAAACCACATAAAAGTATCACCCGCCAAGTCCATGGCGGACTACTGGTCTAAATTTAATCAACGCACTGGAAATATTGAAATGACATCATGGATAACTAGACTGGCTTTTAACATGAGTCTGCTGAACACCGCTATATACTCCTACATTCCTAGTGATCGAGACCTTTTGACCATGGAACACTTCTCGCAAGGACACCTCTTGCATGAGAACAAGGAGACCAGTGAGATTCACATGATCTACCAAGATTATGTGAATAAAATCGCTCTTCCTGACATGTCACTTTGGTTGGTGAATGCACCAACGTTACTTTTGGCCCTGGAAACCGAGGCAGAACAAAACCGTAGGTTGGCTCGAGAGAACACCAGGCAGGTTCCCAGGAGGAGGACGCGAGCACAGACCCGTGCAGCAGAGAGAGGCAGCAAGAGCCGCAGCCCGCGCAGCGGCACAGGAGTTTAATCCTTTTCATGCAGCGGCAGTATGCAGGAACAACACACTATGCGCCATTTGACACCTCATGGCATCGGCACAAGCAGGGGGGGTCCGGACTTTGGCTTAGCAAACCGCAACATCCTGAGGTGGGGGTATGGCCCATGAGGCGTCCTTCACTCATCCCAGTGGGGAGTTCTCCCACTCTTTGGGAGGATCCACCCGGTACACTGGCCGTGGTGATGAGTTCTTCAATAGGGAATCTCGCCATAGCCGCTCGCCATTCGTCCTTTCACCAGGACGAGTGGATGCGCGATATGGGATATCTTCAGCACCAAATGCATAGACTCACCATGGATACTGCTGAAATCCGTCAGGACTTGAACGACTTGAACATAACTTCCAGGAATTCCCACCAGGAAACGGTGGAGAGAACTAGGTAATATTTCTTCTCTCCTGAAGCAGAACCAGCAGAACTGAGACGACATGTACCGTCGTCAGGGATGGATGTAACCCGACCACGCAAACAGCCAGCTTGGGGGAGGACCCCCGTCAAGGAGGTAAGTATCACTACCATCTTTATTTCCGTCAGTTTTATTTTTTATTTCAGTAATTTAAATTTGAGTTTTATCTTAGTTAACTTCCAGCTCAATTAAGTAAAAAATAATAATATTAATAATAAATAGTAATAAATGAAACGCTCTCATCGTAAGTCTTTCTAATAAATAAAAATGTATGCCATGCATTAGAGTCATCATGGGAGAACGTATGCTATAACTAAACTTGAGACATGAGCATTAGACTAAGCAAAGGGGAAGTAAGTTCTACTTTGACTTGAGCAAGTCAAGTTGTGTGGAGTAGTTATTTTGAAAAAAAAATTAAAAACTTGCTCTAAGTACTTCTGTGGCAAAGAAAGTCCTACCAAGCCAAATAATTTTTACTCTTAGAGTAGGAGCTTCCACCTGCTGCATGTTAGTGTTGAGCTAGTTAGACCTTTGTTGATAGACATGGTAGAAAAACTTGTCATATCTTTAGACCAAGGAATCACTTTCACCCACCTATATAGTGCTTTTCTTACACTGAGAATATGCACACAACATGCCTTTATTTTATTCATTGTTAGGAATACTCCATGGCAAAAATATCATGCTCCATAATGGATCTCAGGGACATGGCTATAGTAGTTAAAAAAAGAGCAAGTGCTCTAGAAAGAAAAAGAATATTCAAAAGAGCAAGTGCTCTAGAAAGAAAATTCAAAGAGCAAGTGCTCTAGAAAGAAGAGAATATCCAAAAGAGCAAGTGCTCTCGAAAGAAAATTCAAAGAGCAAGTGCTCGAGAAAGAAGAGAATATCCAAAGAGCAAATGCTCTCATTCATAGCCATGATCCCACAAATGAGATAAAAAGGAGAAGTGCCATGGAAGTTTTAGCCACAAATACACACACTTGCACATTCCTGGTCTGAACCTATGACTTGTTGCTCCTTTACTCCATTTGTCTAACTTAGCAAAATTATGCTAGCATCGCATGCTCACTTTTATCCTACCCATTAAACCCCACAAAAAGTCTTAGTGAGAGGATAATTCTTCCATTTCCACATACAAATATGAGTGATTGAGTGAGCCACAGAAGTTGCTAAGCATGCTTTCTTTTTTAACAAAACTTGCAAAAACTCCACATATCTTGATTAGCAAATAGGCAAGGGAAAGACAAACCTTCTTTCTTGCTGGTCTTTTGTTCTAATCTTGAGTGCAGGGAAGGCTACCAATTCCATGGTGATGAAAATAATATGGGCATACACAACTAAAACGCAGAGTTTCCAAAATTTAAGTTCATGCTTGCTCGAGGACGAGCAAGAGGTAAGCTTGGGGGAGCTTGTTGATTCTCACTAAGTGTCATATTTTTAGCATCAACAAGGTCATATAACACAACACAGGGGCCTAAAATCAAAAAAAACCTTTTATAAACTAACGATTTCCACTTGTCCTTGAAGTTTATTTGAATGTAGGAAAATGCAGGGTTTTTGAGCAAAATGACCAAAAGGACCCACCAGGAGGCGAGCACACTCACCTGAGCTCACTTTGGGCCAAGGTAGGGTGGCGCCCGCCACCCCTCACTGGCGGCCGCCAGGGGAGTGAGGCCCAAACTCCTCCCCTGCCACGTCACTGATCCAGGGGAGGCGTGCCACACTCATTTGCAGCCATTGATCACTTAGATCATTGCATCCAAGGGCCAAAAAGGGATGTCACATGGATCATGACCCAATTGCCCAAGTGACGGTTATTTGGACATGCAACCGACCTTGGAACCGCCTCCCTGGAGCTCCTGGATGCCGTTGAAGCAAGGTCGGTGGATCCAACGGCCAGGGGGGTGGCGGCCGCCACCTAGGGCTGGCGCCCCCACCACACTCACCCCCCTGACCTAACCCTAGGTCCATAAGTACCCCCTAGGTCCTTAGGCTATAAATAGGACCCCCGAGCTCATTTGTACTGAGACCTCACCTCATTAGTCTCACTCTCTTGTAAGCGAAGCTCTGGTGAAGTAACACTCTAGTTGAGAGACTTAGAGTGAGAGCGAGAGTGAAGAAGAAGAAGAGCTGGAGTTGTAATAGAGGATCTTCCAAGTCTCTGGTATAATTCCAAGTCTTTCTCCATTTATCTTAATGTTCTTCTACTTTCAGCATTTACTTTAAGTTCTTTACTTATTGTTCTTGTTGAGTGCTTTCGATCATAGATAACTTGGTATTTAGTTTGTATCTAGTTTGGGTTCTTCGCTAGTAATCAGTGCTCTAGTTTTGGACGCAAGATTAGAGTAGTATATATTAGTGTAAGCGCGATGCTTAGACTAGTTATACCTTAGTTGTGGCTAGCCCCCCGGATAGCTGTGGTAGCAAACAGGTGGTGACAGCCCTGGGAGCCTTGAATTCCACCACATAGTTGGGTTAGTTCTTAAATCATAACCTCGTTGTGCACGTCTGAGGAAATAGTCCAGAGGGTGTGTACGGTTCGAAGAACTAGATAGAACCTTTATTGCTAAGATAGTTGTGATCGTAGTGTGTAGGAAAACATTAATCTGTCATCGGCCAGACCCCGCCGATTTAGTAGTAGTTAGTCTTTCTTTCTTTCTTTTTAGTAGTAGTAGAAATCAAACCCCCATTCATACTTTTCGATCAACCTTCTAGAATCACTAGTTGTTCATAGCGGTCCTAGTGTTAGTTCTGCCATAGTAGCTTCCCTGTGGAAATAAATACGATACTCGGTTACTCCCGGGTGAAGTGCTACAATTGACTTATTCTGTGCGCTTGCGGAAGTTACCAATAGTCATAAGAATAGTTAGTTATCCTTCTTACATTAAAAAGTACCAACAAGCCTTTCTGGCACCGTTGCCGGGGATAGATTCCATAGTTTACTCCTAGTGACGACGTTAGCAAGAGTCAACAGTGACTTTAGACCATCCTTCGTCTTGCCCGGGATGTCCAGCAGGACACCGATCATGCTATCAAAGACGTTCTTCTCGAGATGCATGCAGTCGATGGCATGAGGTGTTTTCAGTGTCTTCCAATATGACAGGTACTCGAAGAAATCGACCTCTTCTTGAAAGGAACAGAGGGGACCTACGCCGCTTCCTCTGTCGTGTCTCGCTTTCGCTTCCTCGTTTGTTTTGTCCCTCCTCTGGTGGCTTCTTCTTTCCAAACTCGATCTGATCAATATCCTTCACCATCTCATACACCTTTGGCCCCCCAACTAGTCTGGCGGCCGGTGTTCACCCTGTGGCTCGCCCTGATCATCGAACAATTGATTCATGACACTTCTTCTATATCTGTGCCTTTTCGGAAGGAACCACATGTGCCTCATGTAGACCATCTTGTTCGATCCCTTGAGGTAAGTGTAGCATGTCTTGTCGATGCACATTACGTAGCTGGTCTTCCCTTTGATTTGCCCGACAGTGAGAAGAGGCCGGGTAGTCGGTGATGGTGACAAAGATGATGGTTTTTAGGGTGAACTTCTCCTTGAGGGACACATCCACCATCTCAACCCCAACATCAAATAGCTCCTTCATTTCCTCTATTACCGGCTCTAGGAAAACATCGATATCATTGTCGGGCTGCTTCGGTCCCGAGATAAGCATGGTCAGCAGAAGATACCTGTGTCTTTGACACAGATGGGGAGGTAGGTTGTGGATGGTCAATACGACCGGCCAATTGTTGTGGGAGCTGCTCAGCTCACCGAACAGATTCATCCCATCGGTGCTCAGTGCGAACCAAATGTTCTTGGGATCTTTGCCAAATTGCGGGTAGGCCTTGTCAAAATCTTTCCACTGCTGGCCATCGGAGAGGTGCCGCAGCATGCCATCGTCCTTCAAGCGGTCAGCTGATGCATGCCAGGACATGAGCTTCGCGTCCTCTGGGTCCCAATAGCGCATGCGAGCGGTCGATCACTGGCATGTACCACACCGACAGTGCCGGACTTCTCCTCAACGTGTAACCCTCTTCTTCCTCGTCCTGCTGATGAGCCGAGATGCGATTGGCTGCAACACTGCTCTTCTTGACACCCTTCTTCTTCTTCCTCCGACCACCCCGCAAGGCCTCATCGTCGTCTGCATCCACGCGACAGCCAGCATTTCTCTTGTAGCGACTGGCGCCACAGTGCGGACAGCTCGTCAAATTCTCATACTTTGTGCCCCGACAGAGGATGCAGTGGTTAGGGCAGGCATCGAACTTTCTAAGCTAATCGCCACTGGCCGGATAAGCTTCTTCGACCGATACGTATTTGCTGGAATCTTGTTACTCGTCGGGGTTTTAGCAAGGTAACCTTACAGCTCATCAAAGCTACTGTCTGGCCACCCATGCCGAGCCTTCATCATCAACATGTGGAGGTTGAAACGGAGCACCATGCAATCCTTCGGACATTCCCCGCCGTCCTTATATAAAGGATCAAGTGACGCCTACTTCATCTCTCTGAAATTTTCCAGCCACTTTGGGGAGCCATACACGACGTCGTCTTCGTCGATGTGGTTGAGTAAATCCTGAAATAGCTGCACATCCATAGGGTCCTGCACCGTAGCGTTCTCAACATCTCCACCACCATCATCTGTCATATCCTGGAGTACATCCTCCACAGCGATGTGGTCACGAGCACTACTGTCACTGAAGGCAGGCGCTACTGTTGCTGATGAGACGTGCGCTCCAGGATCTTGGTTCGCTGTCGTCGTTGACACTGAGCTTAGTCCAGATGTCGCCCCGACACTCGGATCGAATCTCTCGCCGTGATGAGTCCACACTATGTAATCCTCTATGAAACCAAAATGAATCAAATGAGATTGCACTGTGCCTTCGTCTTTGAAGGCGGTCAGATTCTTGCAGCGATGACATGGACATATGATTGCCGTCTGGTTCGATCTCTCACAGTCAGCTTTCGCAGCGGCAATAAAATTTCTCACTTCAACGAGATACCGTACATCAAGTACTCTATTGATCTTATACATCCATTTCCGACCGGTCCATTGTACCTGCGATCCTTAATTAATTACACACATCATGAATCACAAAACAAAGATGAATAGAAAAAAATAATAATTTATTATATTTATGTTAAATCTAGGGACAGAAATAATGACGGCAAATAAAATTAATGCATCAATGATGACTTAGAGAAACAAATACCAGTTTTCTCTCTCCTCCATGAAACTAGATCTAAAAAGGAGGCTAAAAAGAGAGGAAAAGAGAGGGAAAGAGGGTGGAGATCATCTAGGTACCTCTTGTGGAGTACTTCTCCTCCAAATCAAACAAATAAACCTCAAAAACAAGTTATTTAGGGTAAAAATTTGGCAAAACTTCTCCCCATGTTTTTGTGTAGAGGAAGAAGATGACCGGGTTTCTTTCTGCTGGCGGCGGCGACTTAAATAGTCAGGAATAACTGAAGCGGGCAACGTAAGGAGCCCGCTGCAGTTAATCTTATTTAACCGCAGCGGGCACATTATGTCGCCCGCTGCGGTTAATAATTAACCGCAGCGGGCAACTAAGGAAGCTTGTTGTGGTTAAAGAAGATTAACCGCAGCGGGCGCTTCGGCGGCCGGCCGCTGCAGGCCGGCCACCGAATAACCGTGGCGGGCAAAAACTGTGCCCGCCACGGAGCCCATTTAGGCAACGCTGCGCATATTCAATTATGTAGTAGTGTGTGAGCAGTTGTATGTTGATGGCTTATTCGCAGTTTGCTTGTGGCTCGACGACTCGGTACCCAAACATTGTGGATATAGGAGTAGTTGGTCGTTGATGAAGTCGATTAGTCGGAATAGCCCCAGCAGATTCTTGATTGAGCCGGGTTGTTGCCGAATAATTCTTGATCATCTGGATCTTGTTCTCCACTAACACATTGGATCTGAGTGGAGTAGTCGGTCGAGTCCGGTAGTCGGAAGTACGCACAGAGTCTTATTTGTTGCTCGGCTTGCTTGCAGCTTGGATGATCCGCTTGCAGCTTCCTTTTGCCCAAACAGCTTTTTGCGGCTTCTCGTTAGCTCACCGGCCCATGGTGTGTTGGAGTCGGATTCCACACCATTGTAGAGTCGAACTTGGTGAGGAATCAGATGGTAACCGAATTGCATACATAGCACTCGGTACGCATACATACAGGCACAATGGCTTAGACTTGCTAGCTTGCTTCGTTGTACTTCAATACGTATGGATTTGCTCACTTGCATGGCTGTGAAGACCGAACGTGACTCATGGGCGGATATCACGTGGTGGTTATACGGAGGCCCTGAGCGTATTGACGATGTCATGACCCATGTCGTACTCCTGAATGAGGTGAACTCCAAACCAATTAAGATCGCGTGTGATGGCCAGATTTCGTTGAGCCTCTCTGCTTCCCTGTTGTTGGTTGTCTGTACTCGTGTAGGAGTAGGATTGCCATGTCGCTTGTACTGAGTAGTCACGTTGTGTCCGGGTTGAACTCCTAGCGATCCTCATATTGCTTGGTTCATGGCAATAAACGAGAATTTTCCTTGCATGTGTACGGTCTCCTTATCTATACATGCATGACTATGTTGAACTTGGTAGCAACTGAGTCAGACTTTGGTGGGACTAGGAGTCCGAGTCAAATTTTGGCAGAGACAGTCAGCCTGGACGGGAGTCAGAGTCCAACTCGGTTGGGCAAAAAATCGGCTGAGAACGATGTCGCCGCAACGTACGTCCTTCTTCTACACGGAAGGATCTAGTCGAGTCTTGTAGCCATCGTTGTTGATCTCATCCTGATACGGTGCTAGTTCTTGACTCTGCACTCCAAGATGTACTTCTGCGAGCCGTGTCGAGATGCTCATTTGTTAGCTTGATCAGATGTCATGATCTGCATGGCTTCTTTGACCTTGACGAGGTGAAAATAGATCCCCCGCCAGAAATTTGATCTTGAGGTCCGTCGAGCTCTTTATTGCAATTGCGCCGAAATCCCCTACCTGGCGCGCCAGCTGTCGGTGTTTATTAACCGGCAACTCGTCTCGGGGGTACCAGACGATTGTTCGGTGGGGATCGACGTATGCAGAACTCGATGGTAAACGCAGAGACAATGATTTATACTAGTTCGGTCTATTGAATAGCATCCCTACGTCTAGTTTGGGGGAATAATATATGGCACCCTGCGCTTATGGGTGTCTGGTTGTGTACCATGACCCCTATCTGTCTTTGTCTGTCGATCTAGGGAGCTCTGCCTCTCTTTATATACTACAGGAGGCAGAGTCCTAGTCGGTTACAATATTAAGAGTCCTAGTAGGATTACAAGGTAGCAATACTACTAGGATTACATACGGAGAGTCCTAGTTGGACTAGGTCTTCGCCCTTCCTTGTGGAGTACCCGAAGACTCTGTCCCACAGTTGCATTGAGAGATTGCATCGAGTGGCACTTGGTGTTTAAGTTGCAAGCCGGTGGTGTTTGTTACTCTTGGAGTTTGCCACCTCCTAGACGGCTTGGTGATCGAGTCTCCGTCGTGAAGCCCGCGTGAAGATTATGCGTGGCTCCGAAGAAGGATTGTGAGGGGTGTTGTGCTCACCCCGTGGGAGATCGCGAAGAACAACTCTAGTGAAAGGGAGATGTGAAGAGCGTCAAGTGGTTGACTGGGTCAAGTGCTAGAGCTTGTGGTAAGCACTCCATGTGGGAGAGTGTGACTAGTGTAGTCACCACTGGCAAGAGGACTGACGACAACCTTGAGCTTGTCTCAACGAGGACTAGCTTGGTGGCAACCAAGTGAACCTCAGGATAAAATCACCGTGTCAGCATTGTCTACATTTTCTCGGTGGTTTGATACCTCCATTCACTAGCTTGTATTTCCTTACTCATACTTATGCTAGTGTATTCACTAGCTTGCTAGTTACCTTATTTGCTTGTGTAGCTTAGAAGTAGATCTCTTGCGTGACTAATTAGCTTGAGTAGCCTTGTTAGTCACATTGCTTAGTTTGTGTAGCTAAGTAATTTGAGCTCTCTAATTTGGCTTGTGTAGCCTTGTTATTGAGCATTGCTAGTGAGCTTAGGAGCTTTGTGCTTTTGCTTATTAGATTGTGTAGGAGCTCCCCGGTGCTTGAAGTACTAGTTGCATAGGTTTGTGTGACCTTGCTTCTAGAATTGGTTAGGTGAGCTCTAGCTAGCCCGACACCTTGTTTTTGTTTAGGCTCTTTTGTAAGGTGTCATAGAGTATAAGTAGAGGGGTGTAGCCTTGGATAGTCCGATAGTTTTAATTTCGCATTTATTTTGGTTAGCCGGTGCGATTAATTTTAGAAAGGACTATTCACCCCCCCTCTAGTCCGTCATCTCGACCCTCACACTAGATGACCGATATGCAAATAAGTTTGCTCCATATCACAAAGGATTAGTACATAATTCCAATCCAAGAGCCATCCTAGAGTCCGGAACACATCGAAAAGCCTCTTTTTCTTCTCCGAGTTGATCCAATTCAACTCCAACAACTTCTCCTTTGCAAATGTGCCAACACCACCAAGTGTACACCACCTTGTGCATGTGTGTTAGCATTTTCACAATCATTTTTCAAAGGATTAGCACTTGCACTCACCACGCCACTCGATCCTAGCAATATCGCAATGTTAGATCGCTCAAGTGCCACTAGATGACCGATATGCAAACAAGTTTGCTCCTCTTAATAGTACGGCCATCTATCCTAAACCCGGTCATCATCTTCTCTACACACCTATGACCGGTGAAATGAAATGCCCTACAAATATACCTTTGCGTTGCGCATTCCATTCCATCTCCTCCGGTGTTGATGCAACACATGCACCAACCTATCATCAAATGATATGATCCACTTCATATCATCACATGGCCTCCATGGTTCATCGATCTTGACCTTACTTGCTCTTCACCATTGATTCGGTCCTTCGGCGCCAAGTCTTTGCTCAAGCCTCCTGACACTTGGTACTGTTGACGGTCCTTATTACCTATTTATAACTGTCAACTCCCACATGAAATGATCACCAAACTAGAATTAGAGATTTATATCTAACAAGCTCCACAAGTTTTGGTGAGTCACTTGTCTTGCAGAGTAATCAAAGAATACCGTGGAAAAGGCAAGAAGAATACGCCTTCCGGCAAGGCGTAAAATCAAGAAATAAAGAAGAAGCCCACCTAAACATCAAATATGGGCTAACAACCCACATGGGAGGCATCCAGGCCCAGCCAAGGACCCACAGGAGAAGGTCAGTGGCCCGAGGCGGTGCCACCCCTGTTGCGGCCGCACCGCCACGAGCACCCCTCAGGCCCACCTTTTGCAGTCAGTTGCATGCCTCCATGCATAGGTCGGTTATTTAGGTGTCCGGGTTCAATGAACCTCATAGGGTCGGTTTGGAGGTTGGTTTGCACCTTCCATGTGGGAAAGGAGGCTATCCACTCTCCCAAGGCACCTCCTGCTAACAGAACCGACCAATTTGCACCAGATTAAGCACTGAAAACCTCCGCTCTCGCAGAAATCATCGAGTACTTAAGCTCGTACAAACCCGGTAGTCCGGAAATCTCGAAGGATTTCAAATCATTCAACGACATCCAGCCAAGATCGTACTTGTTCCACGAACATGCTCACGGGTTACACACAGTTGCATAAGTTCAAATTACATCGGAGTACGAAATAATATTACAAAACATAGTTTGATAGTAGTAGCGGAAGCAACATAGTCTTTAAAACATAAGTTTGGATTGTTCATAAATACGGTGCCATCAGTTGACTGGGTCCACAAAAGAAACAGATGAGATAAGTGTTGACCATGCCCTTGGTCTAGTCATCACCGTTACCGGGTACAGCAGTTCTCGCAGTAACCATAAAAGCACTGGCCATCTGCAACAACAAGGAAATAAACCCTGAGTACGAGAAGGTACTCAGCTAGACTTACCCGTCATAAACCAAAAAAATAATGAGACTCCAAGGATTATGTAGGCTATATGGGTGGGGTTGGCTGTACATACTCTTTTGCATGAAGCTTTAGTAATAAAACTCAGTTTCAGATGTTGGCAATTGCTTTTAGTCATTAACTCTACCTTACTAGATTTGCACCTGTACTAACAAGCACTTGCTAATTAATCAATCAAGAGTGACTATTTCATCAATAGCCTTTCAGATTCCATAACCATTTTAGTTCCATAAGTTCTACGGGAGATGATCTAAAGTCAACTGCTCACTGTCCAGGAGCGATGGCGATTATAATCGATCCTCCTACCCAGCTGGGATATAAATGTCTCACACTCGCCCGGCACATTCCGGCTACGGCAGTCGTAAGCTGCCAGTCAGGAGATTCGAGAACACAAAGCGCGGGACGGCCATGGGCCCTTCTACACCGGGGGTTATCTCAGTGCCAGGTCGCTCAATCTATAAACTGCCCACGGTCATGCCAGGTCGATCAGGCCCTGCCTGCCCTCGGACCATGCCAGGTCGATCAGAATAGTTGCCCACGGTACAGCTGAGAGGCCCTGGTTTAGGCGTCAACATCTCCATCTCGGCTCGAATAACCTTACTCGGCTTCACGGGAGGTACTCAGACCAACTCCGTTAAGATTGATCGACGCGTTCAATTTGACTGAAGGGACATTCCGAACGGGTCCTATGCGACACAGACGGGAGCTACTAGCACACAGAACCCATGTCCTGCTGCTCTTACATCCCGCCTCCGTCTGATTAATTATCACATGGTTATCTCATGATAGCACAGGCTAAACATGATCAGTATCCACTATTGCGGGAGACAGGGAATCACCCGACTTTTACCGATCTAAGCAGGGCTAAGCATATAACGAGCCTAGACCTAAACAGGGATATCAAGATATATATTGCAGGTGGACAAGGATAAGTAATAGTGCATCAACGGTAGCAATCAATTCCTATAACCTAATGCACAACATCATCATCAGGTAAATAGAAAACATTTGCAACCGTAGGAGTTAGAATGCTCCGGGGCTTGCCTTTCTCAAAGTCGACGGACGGATGATCGCGTCGCGGCTCGGGCAACTCGTCGGCGTCGGTCCCTCCGGCTTCTTCTGTCAGGTTCTCCTCCGGACTGGGCTCTTCCAGTATCGACTGGGTCTGGATCTCCTCCGCTGATCCTGTATGATGCATAAAGTGCATGAATAGGATGAATGCACATAGAATGCATATGTGATGCACATGATCGACAGCAATCAGGAGATAGGCACATGTCATCTACTGCATTCTCTTCAACAAGGTAGTCAACATCATCCCACTATTTAACCTAACATAGTCAATTGATTAAGCTATGTTGTCACCACCTCAAAGTTTACTTAATGAGTTTATTACCCTCTAATTACTTGCTGAAATAAATCTATTTACACATGCTTTAAACAGCAACCTAACCTAGGCAGCTTCAGAAAAATCTACAGAAATTACTGGGAGTTAAACACTAATCTAGCTCCCTGTCCAAATTTCATCTCATTTGGACTTAAACTCCATTCTCTATGAAAAAGACAAATTCTATCATGGAAAGGTGCTTTGAACTACACACCCTAGCAAAGTGTCAAACAACAGATTTCTTATTTTTCTACTGAGCTTCCTAGTACAAGAGCAATGTGCTTAAATTCTCAGGTTCATATTCCTCATATTTTAATTACTACAAAATAAACAAGAAACGACATTTAACCATTTTAAAAGCTACTGTCAAATTAATTCACAGAACAACCTCATATTATATTTTCTCTGAAACTACACCTTCATACAAACCTAACAAAACTGGAATCACATTTTCTGACTGATATATAATTAGTTATGCATTTTCCAAGTTATCAGCACTTTCTAATGTAAATAAATCTACCCATAAAAATATCACCAAGAATGCATTCAACAGTTTCACTGATAGATCTAAACATGCTTGACCTAACAAAATTTGTTTCACAGATTTGGACTTAAAATGAGCCTTGTATGAATTTTTGAAGCCTACATGAATTCTGCAAAACACATTTTAAAAGAAAACTCAATCCTAACGTACGGACTCCCTTCTTGATTCGGCCGAGGCACAAGACAGACGCTCGGCACACCGGCGGAATCGGACCGAGGCTCGAGGCGAAGGCTTCGCACACCCGGCTCAACTCAGCCGAGGTTAGACGCACTCGACCGATTCGGCCGAGGCTCAGACACATTTACCGATTCGGCCGAGGCACCTGACAGCGAGGCTAACTATTCAGCGAGGCTACTGACTCAACCGAGACTACTGACTCAACCGACTAACTGACTCAACCGAGACTAACTCAACCGACTCGGTCGAGGCTCGAGGCGAAGGCTCGGCGCATCCGGCTTTCCGAGGCCTACGGCACCCAAGCTCTTCCCTTTCTCTCTTTCTTACTGCCAGTCGGGGCCCGCTGGT
The DNA here is from genome assembly GCA_009763385.1 of Coix lacryma-jobi var. lacryma-jobi. Lineage (NCBI taxonomy): Eukaryota > Viridiplantae > Streptophyta > Magnoliopsida > Poales > Poaceae > Coix > Coix lacryma-jobi. The sequence goes on along the minus strand of CM019825.1, from coordinate 115,585,997 downwards.
CAGGGCGACCAAGCTTCCGAGGCCAAGCTCGGCACGTTACCGCGCGAGGCCAGGCTCGGCGGTCAACGGCGGAGTTTTGCGCCGTGGTCGTTGACCGGCCCTAGCTCGTCGACGGCGACGCTTCCGGTGACACTGAGACCATCCCTGGGTGCGGGTTTGCGAGGCGAACACGACTAACCGACTTGCTAAGCCAGAGGGATACCGGAGCAAGCTCGACGGCGGCCATGGCGGAGCGGCGGCTCTGTGACTCGGCGGCGGAACTCTTCCCGGCGGCTTGCGACTCGGCGAGGTTAGCACTAGCCCAAGCAAGACCTAAGCGACCTATTGGAGCAACTCTCGGGCTTCGGCATCCCCGGCATTGCTCGGAGCTATGCACGGCGGCGGTCCATGGCGGACACGGCGACGACACGGCTCGGTTCCGGCTGAAACACGGCGAAAGAGAGGTCTCCAACTAACTCTAAGCTACTACGGAGGTAGAGCAGACTAGAACATGGCTCGGCTTGGGATAGCTTGGCCGGAGATGACCGGTCCACATGAAGGTCACGGTGGCGGCCATGGCGGGAGCTTGCGGATGGCATCCGCTGTGTTCGGCGGCTAGAGAGGGGAGAGAGGGGAAACCAACCCTTACCGGAGAAAGAGGAGGTCAAGGCGGAGGAACTGGCGGGAGGAATCGAACGGCGGTGAGCGGTGGAGCGAGTAATCGCTCGCCGAGGTTCGGCGGGCGGCGGCGGCGCGGAGCTCTGGTGAAGATGGAGTGGAGTGGAGCGAGGGAGAGAGTGAGCAATGGAATGCTCCTCTGGTTGCAAGCACGGGGCGGAGCGAAGGCAAAAGGAACGAAGTGCTAGGTGCATTGCACCTGGCCGGTTCCCGTCGGGGGAACTCCCGACCGGACGCGGCGGCGTCAGGCGTCGCGCGACACGCGGCGGGCGAGGACGCGGTGCATGGAGCGACGTGGCGAGTTCGGGCGCAAACCACGGGCGGCGAAGTCGGTGGTTTGGCCGGCCGGCGAAGCGGTCTCGCGGCTGCGGGCGGATTCTGCCGGCGCGGAGGGAGCGGCGTCCGCGAAGGAGAAGAAGGAGAGACTGACAGGCGGGGTCCACTGGGGTTAAACTAATGAAGTTTGGTTAAAAACTTTGATGCTCTATAACTCCTAAACTAAGCCGAATTAGGAGAAGGTCCTAAAAGCAAAGTTGCTTAGAATTTTGTAAGGAACAAATCATCTTTAAGGCTCAAGTCCAAATTCTGTTGTTTAAAAGAATTTAGTGCTAAACATTTTTTCTAATGCAAGAAATCATAATTTAAAGCTTTTTCTGAGAAAGTGCTGTAAAGCAAAGTTGTTCCCTTCATCAAGATCTACAACTTTGTTATAAGGCACTTGGTCAGAACAGAAAGCAAACAAGGTTACACTAGAGACCAAACAAGGACTTAAGCACTTCAAAACATATGCACATGAAATGATGAGATGCTATGCTCATGCCATGCCAAATTATGCATTTAGGGATTGCTTAACACCGGGGGTGTTACAGCCCTCCCCTCCTTAAAAGAAATCTCGTCCCGAGATTTGGGTTACGAACCATTTCTTATAAAAGTGTGGGTATACTTCCTTTAGATAGTCATCCGTCTCCCAGGTAGCATCCCGGTCATCTTGCTCACTCCAAGATACCTTATATTGCTTCACGATTCTTCCGCGGGTCGCTCTTTCTTTTTCATCGAGCACTCGACATGGTGTAATTGAGTAAGTGAGATCAGATTGCAATTTGATACGAGCTGGTTGTACCTCTTCTTCTGGTACTCGAAGACATTTCTTCAGTTGAGAGACATGGAACACTGGAAAAATAGCCTTCAAATGCTCTGGTAATTGCAGTTGATAAGCCACTTCTCCCTTCTTTTGCACAATTCTATAGGTCCCACGAACCTTGGTGCTAACTTCCTTTTGACTCCAAAACGTTTTACACCCTTCATTGGTGAAACCTTCAAATAGACATAGTCACCAACATTGAACTCAAGCGGTTTCCTTCGTTTATCAGCATAGCTTTTCTGGCGAGATTGTGCAGACGCGATATGTTGCTGAATCGTTCTAACTTGTTCTTCTGCTTCTTTCACAAAGTCAATACCATAGTACCGACGTTCCCCTGGTTCTACCCAGTTTATCGGTGTCCTGCATCTTCTACCATACAGAGCTTCAAAAGGAGCCATCTGTATACTTTCTTGATAACTGTTGTTATAAGCAAACTCTGCCAATGGTAACCATTCTCCCAAGAACCTTTTGCTGATAAAACACAGGCTCTTAACATATCCTCTAAAACTTGATTCACTCTCTCTGTCTGCCCTGATGTTTGCGGATGATAGGCTGAGCTTCGGACTAAATCCGTGCCTAACTCCTTCTGCAACTTTTCCCAAAATGGTGCAGTAAACTGCGGTCCGCGATCAGAGACTATAACCCTTGGTACACCGTGCAGTCGCACAATCTGACTTATGTAGATCTCTGCATAATCTGGGGCCTTATAGTTGGTCTTGACTGGAATGAAATGTGCGGTCTTTGTGAGACGATCCACAATTACCCAAATTGAATCATTACCCTTCTGAGTCGTGGGTAAACCAACGATAAAGTCCATACTCACTTCTTCCCACTTCCATTCAGGTATAGCTAATGGCTGAAGCATTCCAGCTGGTTTCAAATGAATAGCTTTTACTCGACAACACGTATCGCATCTGGCCACATAAGCAGCAATTTTTTTCTTCTTCATTTGGTCCACCAAAATCTCGGACGCAAATCTTGGTACATTTTTGTACTTCCAGGATGAATAGATAATTTGGACAAATGTGCTTCATCCATGATCCGATTCCTGAGTTCTCTATCCTTAGGCACCACTAATCGCTGGTTAAACCATAGAACTCCATTTTCGTCAACTCGAAAATGCTTATCGGCCTCTTTTTCATCCTTGAGCCTTTCCTTAATATGATAGATCCCTTATCGGTTTTCTGGTCCTCTATAATTTGGTCTACTAACACATTGCGCAACTTAAATCATGTAGCACTGCAGCATGTGTTAAGCTGAACTCATCCTCTGGTAGAAGCTTCATAGCATTACAGTGTGATTTCCGGCTCAGAGCATCGGCCACAACATTCGCCTTGCCTGGATGATAGTGAATTTGAAGATTATAATCCTTAATCAATTCCAGCCATCTTCTTTGCCTCATATTCAATTCTGCTTGCGTGAAAATATATTTAAGACTCTTGTGGTCGGTGTACATATTGCAGACATTCCCAAGCAGATAGTGTCTCCAAATCTTCAAAGCATGTACACGGCAGCTAATTCCAGATCGTGGGTCGGGTAATTCACTTCATGCTTTCGCAATTGCCGCGAAGCATAAGCAATCACTCTGCCTTCTTGCATGAGAACACAACCTAGGCCTACCTTTGACGCATCACAAAAGACATCAAAGGGTTTCTCAACATCCGGTTGAGCTAAAACAGGAGCAGTGGTCAACAGCTTCCGCAAGGTACGGAAAGCAGTTTCGCACTTCTCGTCCATTCAAATTTCTGATTCTTTTGCAACAAACTTGTCATTGGCTTTGCAATTTTGGAGAAATCGGAAATAAATCGACGATAATATCCCGCTAAACGAGAAAACTCGGATTCACCAACTGAAGTAGGAGCTTTCCAGTCCATGACTTCTTGTACTTTACTAGGGTCTACTGAGATTCCTTCTTCTGACAGAATATGACCAAGAAATTGTACTTTCTTCATCCAAAACTCGCACTTGCTGAATTTAGCATAGAGCTTGTGTTCCCTGAGTCTAGATAAGACAACCCTCAAATGTTCTGCATGATCTTCTGCATTTTCCGAGTAAACCAGAATATCGTCAATGAACACTACCACAAACTTGTCTAATTCTGGCATGAACACGGAGTTCATCAAACTCATAAAATATGCTGGAGCATTGGTTAATCCAAAGGACATAACAAGATACTCGTATAACCCGTATCTGGTTGAGAAAGCGGTCTTTGGAATATCCTGTGGTCTGATTCGAATCTGATGATACCCTGACCTTAGATCAATCTTAGAAAACACCTTGGCCCTTGATAACTGATCAAAAAGGATGTCTATCCTAGGTAACGGATACTTATTCTTAACAGTCACGGCATTGAGTGGACGATAATCCACACACATGCGCAAGGACTTATCCTTCTTTTTGACAAACAAAGCTGGGCAACCCCATTCTGATACACTGGGTTGAATGAATCCCTTGTCCAAGAGTTCCTTGATCTGGGTCTTGAGTTCTGCCAGCTCATTGGGCGGCATTCGATACGGTCTCCTAGAGATTGGTGCAGTTCCTGGTAACAACTCTATCACAAACTCCACTGCTCTCTTCGGTGGTAACCCTGGTAACTCATCTGGAAAAACGTCCGGAAAATCCCTAACAACTGGAATTTTGGAGAGGTCTTCTATAGCAAAAGTACAAGATAAGTCAACAAGATCGGCACTCGAGGAAGAGATACGCGAAGCTTGTTACCTGTCCGACTATCAGATAAGGTAAGAGTCCTGTTTGCAGTGTCTAACACCGCACTCCACATGGTCATCCAACTCATGCCTAAGACTACATCCATACTTAGTCCGGCAAAACCACTAAGTTGGCTCCAAATTTATGCCCTCCAAATCGATGGTCACATTACACACCATCTGTCTAGATAACACGCTACTCCCTACGGAGCTCACGCGAAACCCATAATCCATTTCAGAGATTTCTTGATTATGCTTTTGTGCAAATGCCTTGCTCATGAAAGAATGCGATGATCCAGTATCAAATAAAACAACTGCAGGATGATGGTTCACGAGACACATACCGGCAGTCACGGGTTCTCCTGCACGAGCTTCTTCAGCAGTCATGTTATGCAGACGCGCGGGGTAATTAGCCTGCTGCTTCTTGGGGTGTGGGCAATACCTTGCAAAGTGCCCTCTTGGTTACAATTGAAGCACGGTCCCCGAACTATTGGCTTGGTCCCAGTTGAGCTGCCTTGTCCTGCTCGAGCCTGACTTGCTGCCACCTTGTATGGTCGTTGACCACGCTGAGCTTGCTGCTGTCCTTTCTTCTGAGGCGGCCTGAAACGAGCCCCAGGTGCTGGTGGTCGGTATTGAGAACGCTGGGCTGGTGGTCCTCTAAACTGAGATGATCCAGATTCCAGGGTCCTCTTCCTAGCCTTGCTTGCAGCATGCTTTTGTTGTGATTCTCCTGGATCAGGCAGTCACTGATGAAGTCATTGAAAACTGTGCGGGATGAAGTACCCACTGATTTTCCCATCTTAGTATTCAGTCCTCTCTTAAAGCTAGCTATCTTCTTAGCATCGGTATCAACAAATCTGGTGCATAGCGAGATAAAGAGTTGAACAAGTGATGATACTCGGTCACTGATCGAGTTCCTTGGGTTAAGCTCATGAATTCAGCCATCTTCATCTGAGTCAAGCCTGGCGGAATATAGTGCCCGCGAACAGCTTCCGCGAACATTCTCCAAGTGACAGGTGTACGAGCTGGATAAGTGGTACGGTGATGTCCCCACCAAATTCCGGCTGGCCCTGTAGCTGATGTGCAGCATACTCTGCCTTTAATTCTTCTGTAAGCCTGAGCAGTCGAAACTTCTGCTCTATTGTATGCAGCCATTCTTCTGCTTCTAGAGGTTCTGTGGCTTCCTTGAAAATTGGCGGCCTTGTGTCCAGAAAATCCTTGAACGAGCTGTACTGATTCGGCTCAGGGCGTTGATTGTTATGCGCTAAATTCTCTCGCAGAAGCGCCTCGATGTTGCGTTGGCTTCCCAAGAACTGAGCGAAGAGTTGCTCGGCCGTGGGTGGTGGAGGAGGTGGTGGATTGCGGTTCTCCCTGCTACCATCATTACCACCACTACCACCCGCTCCACTGCGAGTCGTCGTCATCTGCATGTAGCGATAGCAATAATCATTAAACGACGTTGCCAAAATTGCGGAGAACAATAAACCATGCCAACAGAAATTATTCGGAAAACGAATTCACCAAACAATTACAGAGGCATAATAAATTTCGATCCACAACGCATCATCACATGATAAAAGTGCTCATCACATAACATACAAAAGTCAACATAACATCCGTAGGTGCCCATACATATGGGACTTTTAAAGGTTTTGCGCCATACGCACATAGGTCCAACACACATTCTTACATCCACATGTTACCCAAAAGATCAAGCGCTACGATATGAGATAAGACCACTACGCGCTAACACTAACTAGTCTACTCCCTAATGGCACCATCGTCATCATCGTCGTTGTCATCATCATCACTCGAGATGTTCGAAGAACCACTGGACGAAGCATGAGAATCCGGGTCCTCCTGAGGAAAGATAGGGTTCCTCTCATTCTCACGGCGATGAATCTCCTCATGTAGGCGATCATTGTAGTCCTGGAGATGATGAAGTTGCAGCTCCAAATCTCCCACCTGTAGCCTGAGAAGCCTGTTCTGCTCAGTCGCGCGCATACCCTCGAGACAAACATTACGTAGCGACTCCTCAGTCTCGGCCATGATGGTGGATAAGAAGGTCGTCATACCCTGCTGGTCACTAAGCTGCTGTGCCGTCTCCTGCTCCCTCTGACGAGCCTGGTCTCTCTCAACGGTCAAGTGAGCTAGCTGAGTGGTAAGAAGGTCGACCTCTGTAGCATGCGCCTCCTGACCCTGGTGATGTGCAGCTATCTCCTCACTGAGGATGTGGTCCAGGTGGTCGTAGCTACGTGACAGACACCCGTAGGTAGCCATGAGTGCAGCCATCGCACTCCCAGCTGGCCCTGCGCAGTGCTCACGCTCTGAAGAACTAGCCTCCAACACCGTAGCACCCGGCTGACGCCACACGGACTGGTACGGATCTGCTGTAGGGAAGACACCGGCTGTGGCCTGGGCAACTACCTCTGGATGATCCTCCATGATATCCCGAAGAACAGTGTACGCAACTTGGTTGGCTCCATCCCAAGGAGTCCTGCCCTGAAGAGCAAACACTCTGCGGCACCACACATGATCCTGCGGATCACGGCTGGGCACGTCCACCTCAACTGTGTACATGTAGCGATCCTCTGAAAACTGAACTCGATGCCACTCATACTGCGGCTCCTGGCCCTCCTGGTATCCGACTAAGTGCAGCACCCTCCACAAAAGAGTAGGCATGCCGAACTCCTCCAGAAAATCCTCGGATCCCTCCTCGGTCCAAGGACCCAGCATGTAATTGGGCCTCCTGCCTCCAGTCGACTTGCGGGCGGTACGCTTAGTGCGGGCCATCTGAAAGAAGTGTATCCACATAGTTTTTAATTAGTTGAGAACAACTTTTATTTAAGATCGGGACGGATAACATAAGGAAGGAAGTAAATTAATGCAAGATTATATGATCATGATGCATGAGCGTAACATACGTCCTCACTGCCTAACAATCTAACGGCTAGACGGTGGCATACAACGTTCACTCATAGCGTTAACTAGCGTACTACACGTTCGCAAGTTAGCGTACCTGCAGAAAGTTCATTTCAGCCCTGCCCACAATATGAATATCATGCATTGCTGAAAATTAAATCTAATACTGGCTTAGGTGCACACCCAGTATACACGTAAGCAGTATATGCACCCATCAGAGAAGTATTACTCCCACAATTAATACTTTCACATATACTTGTGTGCAACAGGTATACATGTCAGCATCATTCAAGCACTCCCCTAGATTGGCGGTTGTCCAATCATGCTCTCACAACTCACTTATTACCTTGGCGTAGAGGCAATTGATCCATACATTACTATTCCGAGGAATAGCACCCATACAATTTCACCCTTGCCGTATGGACGACAGAAATAACAGAATTTAAATATGATGCACAACCCCAAGTTAGTACTTAAATAGCCACCTAAATTCCTATTGGGCATAAGGACTTGGTCACTGGCACACCTTAGCTTTAATCCTTAAGATTTTCCAAATCCTAATATAACTATAAGTTGGCAAATATAGCTTTATCCTTTATAAAATATTGTTTTTAAATACACCCATGAACAGTAACGCAGAACTTGCTCCGATGCCAGCTGTAACAGAACCGACCAATTTGCACCAGATTAAGCACTGAAAACCTCCGCTCTCGCAGAAATCATCGAGTACTTAAGCTCGTACAAACCCGGTAGTCCGGAAATCTCGAAGGATTTCAAATCATTCAACGACATCCAGCCAAGATCGTACTTGTTCCACGAACATGCTCACGGGTTACAACACAGTTGCATACAGTTCAAATTACATCGGAGTACGAAATAATATTACAAACCATAGTTTGATAGTAGTAGCGGAAGCAACATAGTCTTTAAAACATAAGTTTGGATTGTTCATAAATACGGTGCCATCAGTTGACGGGTCCACAAAAGCAACAGATGAGATAAGTGTTGACCATGCCCTTGGTCTAGTCATCACCCGTTACCGGGTACAAGCAGTTCTCGCAGTAACCATAAAAGCACTGGCCATCTGCAACAACAAGGGAATAAAACCCTGAGTACGAGAAGGTACTCAGCTAGACTTACCCGTCATAAACCAAAAATAATGAGACTCCAAGGATCATGTAGGCTATATGGAGTGGGGTTGGCTGTACATACTCCTTTGCATGAAAGCTTTAGTAATAAAACTCAGTTTCAGATGTTGGCAATTGCTTTTAGTCATTAACTCTACCTTACTAGATTTGCACCTGTACTAAACAAGCACTTGCTAATTAATCAATCAAGAGTGACTATTTCATCAATAGCCTTTCAGATTCCATAACCATTTTAGTTCCATAAGTTCTACGGGAGATGATCTAAAGTCAACTGCTCACTGTCCAGGAGCGATGGCGATTATAATCGATTCCTACCCAGCTGGGGATAAAATGTCTCACACTCGCCCGGCACATTCCGGCTACGGCAGTCGTAAGCTGCCAGTCAGGAGATTCGAGAACACAAGCGCGGGACGGCCATGGGCCCTTCTACACCGGGGGTTATCTCAGTGCCAGGTCGCTCAATCTATAACTGCCCACGGTCATGCCAGGTCGATCAGGCCCTGCCTGCCCTCGGACCATGCCAGGTCGATCAGAATAGTTGCCCACGGTACAGCTGAGGCCCTGGGTGTTAGGCGTCAACATCTCCATCTCCGGCTCGAATAACCTTACTCGGCTTCACGGGAGGTACTCAGACCAACTCCGTTAAGTGATCGACGCGTTCAATTTGACTGAAGGGACATTCCCGAACGGGTCCTATGCGACACAGACGGGAGCCTACTAGCACACAGAACCCATGTCCTGCTGCTCTTACATCCCGCCTCCGTCTCAGATTAATTATCACATGGTTATCTCATGATAGCACAGGCTAAACATGATCAGTATCCACCTATTGCGGGAGACAGGGAATCACCCGACTTTTACCGGTCTAAGCAGGGCTAAGCATATAACGAGCCTAGACCTAAACAGGGATATCAAGATATATTGCAGGTGGACAAGGATAAGTAATAATGCATCAACGGTAGCAATCAATTCCTATAACCTAATGCAACATTCATCATCAGGTTAATTAGAAAACATTTGCAAACCGTAGGAGTTAGAATGCTCCGGGGCTTGCCTTTCTCAAAGTCCGACGGACGGTGATCGCGGCACTCGGGCAACTCGTCGGCGTCGGTCCCTCCGGCTTCTTCTGTCAGGTTCTCCTCCGGACTGGGCTCTTCCAGTACGACTGGGTCTGGATCTCCTCCGCTGATCCTGTATGATGCATAAAGTGCATGAATAGGATGAATGCACATAGAATGCATATGTGATGCACATGATCGACAGCAATCAGGAGATAAGCACATGTCATCTACTGCATTCTCTTCAACAAGGTAGTCAACATCATCCCACTATTTAACCTAACATAGTCAATTGTTAAGCTATGTTGTCACCACATCAAAGTTACTTAATGAGTTTATTACCCTCTAAATACTTGCTGAAATAAATCTATTTACACATGCTTTAAACAGCAACCTAACCTAGACGCTTCAGAAAAATCTACAGAAATTACTGGGAGTTAACAACACCTAATCTAGCTCCCTGTCCAATTTCATCTCATTTGGACTTAAACTCCATTCTCTATGAAAAAGACAAATTCTATCATGGAAAGGTGCTTTGAACTACACACCCTAGCAAAAAGTGTCAAACAACAGATTTCTTATTTTCTACTGAGCTTCCTAGTACAAGAGCAATGTGCTTAAATTCTCAGGTTCATATTCCTCATATTTTAATTACTACAAAATAAACAAGGAAACGACATTTAACCATTTTAAAAGCTACTGTCAAATTAATTCAAGAACAACCTCATATTATATTTTTCTCTGAAACTACACCTTCATACAAACCTAACAAAACTGGAATCACATTTTTCTGACTGATATATAATTAGTTATGCATTTTCCAAGTTATCAGCACTTTTCTAATGTAAATAAATCTACCCATAAAAATATCACCAAGAAATGCATTCAACAGTTTTCACTGATAGATCTAAACATGCTTGACCTAACAAAATTTGTTTCACAGGATTTGGACTTAAAATGAGCCTTGTATGAATTTTTGAAGCCTTACATGAATTCTGCAAAACACATTTAAAAGAAACTCAATCCTAACGTACGGACTCCTTCTTGATTCGGCCGAGGCACAGACAGACGCTCGGCAAACCGGCGCGACTCGGCCGAGGCTCGAGGCGAAGGCTTCGGCACACCGGCTCAACTCAGCCGAGGTTCGACGCACTCGACCGATTCGGCCGAGGCTCAGACACATTTTTACCGATTCGGCCGAGGCACACTGACAGCGAGGCTAACCTATTCAGCCGAGGCTACTGACTCAACCGAGGCTACTGACTCAACCGAGACTCTGACTCAACCGAGACTAACTCAACCGACTCGGTCGAGGCTCGAGGCGAAGGCTCGGCGCATCCGGCTTTCCGAGGCCTACGGCACCCAAGCTCTTCCCTTTCTCTCTTTCTTACTGCCAGTCGGGGGCCGCTGGTCAGGGCGACCAAGCTTCCGAGGCCAAGCTCGGCACGTTACCCGCGCGAGGCCAGGCTCGGCGGTCAACGGCGGAGTTTTGCGCCGTGGTCGTTGACCGGCCCTAGCTCGTCGACGGCGACGCTTCCGGTGACACTGAGACCATCCCGGTGGTGCGGGTTTGCGAGGCGAACACGACTAACCGACTTGCTAAGCCAGAGGGATACCGGAGCAAGCTCGACGGCGGCCATGGCGGAGCGGCGGCTCTGCGACTCGGCGGCGGAACTCTTCCCGGCGGCTTGCGACTCGGCGAGGTTAGCACTAGCCCAAGCAAGACCTAAGCGACCTATTGGAGCAACTCTCGGGCTTCGGCATCCCCGGCATTGCTCGGAGCTATGCACGGCGGCGGTCCATGGCGGACACGGCGACGACACGGCTCGGTTCCGGCTGAAACACGGCGAAAGAGAGGGCTCCAACTAACTCTAAGCTACTACGGAGGTAGAGCAGACTAGAACATGGCTCGGCTTGGGATAGCTTGGCCGGAGATGACCGGTCCACATGAAGGTCACGGTGGCGGCCATGGCGGGAGCTTGCGGATGGCATCCGCTGTTCCGGCGGCTAGAGAGGGAGAGAGGGGAAACCAACCCTTACCGGAGAAAGAGGAGGTCAAGGCGGAGAGAACTGGCGGAGGAATCGAACGGCGGTGAGCGGTGGAGCGAGTAATCGCTCGCCGAGGTCGGCGGGCGGCGGCGGCGCGGAGCTCTGGTGAAGATGGAGTGGAGTGGAGCGAGGGAGAGAGCGAGCAATGGAATGCTCCTCTGGTTGCAAGCACGGGGCGGAGCGAAGGCAAAAGGAACGAAGTGCTAGGTGCATTGCACCTGGCCGGTTCCCGTCGGGGGAACTCCCGACCGGACGCGGCGGCGTCAGGCGTCGCGCGACACGCGGCGGGCGAGGACGCGGTGCATGGAGCGACGTGGCGAGTTCGGGCGCAAACCACGGGCGGCGAAGTCGGTGGTTTGGCCGGCCGGCGAAGCGGTCCGGCTGCGGGGGGCGGATTCTGCCGGCGCGGAGGAGCGGCGTCCGCGAAGGAGAAGAAGGAGAGACTGACAGGCGGGGTCCACTGGGGTTAAACTAATGAAGTTTGGTTAAAAACTTTGATGCTCTATAACTCCTAAACTAAGCCGAATTAGGAAAAGGTCCTAAAAGCAAAGTTGCTTAGAATTTTGTAAGGACAAATCCTTTAAGGCTCAAGTCCAAATTCTGTTGTTTAAAAGAATTTAGTGCTAAACCATTTTTCTAATGCAAGAAATCATTTTAAAAGCTTTTTCTGAGAAAGTGCTTGTAAAGCAAAGTTGTTCCTTCATCAAGATCTACAACTTTGTTATAAGGCACTTGGTCAGAAACAGAAAGCAAACAAGGTACACTAGAGACCAAACAAGGACTTAAGCACTCAACAAACATGCAATGCAATGAAATGATGAGATGCTATGCTCATGCCATGCCAAATATGCATTTAGGGATTGCTTAACTACACCGGGGGTGTTACAGGACCTCGAGCTCGACACCATCAAGGAGGTAAGCGCAAGCAGTAAGACAGTCTCGAAAAGTATAATGCGGAAATTAAATAAAGCACCACAGAGAAAAAAAAAACCCATAGTCCGGAGGACATCAAGCTGGTGACATGGTCACCATTCGGAAGCAGGGACAAGCAAGGTAAGCTGCAGTCGCAATGGCAGGGTCCTTTCATCGTGGAAAGCATGGAGGCTCCGGGTGTATTCCGGTTGCTGAACGACATGGGCGAAGATCAGCCCACACATGGAACGCAAGCAACTTGCGCCGCTTTTACCCATAGTTTGTCTTCTCAAACTTTGATGTAAGTTTTTCCTGGTTTTTTGCTTTCACCTTTTTGTAATCAAAATCGACTGCACTCTTCCTCGCCGAGGAAGCCCTTCATCGGGGTTGCGAGGTTTTTAATGAGGTAGTCGAATGTAACCGCTACATTACGAAAGTATCCGTAATTCCCCAAAAATATTATGCGGCACGCCAGAGGACGAAATCAACCGAACATAAGGTTGAGACATTCGTCATTCTGATGCGATGAACGAGAATGTCGATCGGATGGACGAAAGAGATCCTCTACATCCACCGACAATCTCGAAAGCCTACGGGCAATACAAAAACCGACCCTCCGACAAAACGAGAGGGCGGAACGAAACCCGCGGGCAATACAAAAACCGACCCTCCAACAAAACGAGAGCGCGGAACGAAAGCCTGCGGGCAGTACAAAAACTGACCCTCCAACAAAACGAGAGGGCGGAATGAAAGTCTGCAGGCAATACAAAAACCGACCCTCCGACAAAACGAGAGGGCGGAACAAAAGCCTGCGGGCAATAAAAAAACCGACCCTCCGACAAAACGAGATTGCGGAACGAAAGCCTGCGGGCAATACAAAACCGACCCTCCGACAAAACGAGAGGGCGGAACGAGAGCCTGCGGGCAGTACAAAAACCGACCCTCCAACAAAACGAGAGGGCGGAACGAAAGCCTGCGGGCAGTACAAAAACGGACCCTCCGACAAAACGAGAGGGCGGAACGAAAGCCTACGTGCAATATCAAAACCGACCCTCCGACAAAATGAGAGGGCGGAACGAAAGCCTGCGGGCAATACAAACTGACTCTCCAACAAAATGGGTGGGCGGTAGCAAAAGTCAAATTGAGCAACCCCCACAGGGTCCCCAATGTCAGGAAGGACAGATAGCAGCCTTCAATAGGTGCAAAACTTGAACACCATCTTAACTTCCCACCTACCAAAAACTGCAAGTACAGCCAAAACAATAAATACAGTCCCCTCGCCGCATAGACAGGTCAATATAAATAGACACCAAAGCGCAAGCCTTTCCCAACCATCCAAAGCCACAACTCCTTTCCAAGCGTAAACCCCGAAAAGCCCACTCAAGAGGCATAATGCGAATAGGAAGCATCAGGAACCAAGGTTTCGCTTTGATGGTTGTGTCATCGATACCGCATTCAGATAGCGCCACCAATCCAGTAACTTTAGGCGAAAGCACCATAAAGTAGCATGCCCATCTCAAACAGCATCTAGAAGATGAGCAAAAGCAAGCACGCTGCTAGATGACAACGAGAGCAATATCGCGGACATGACCAGTTGCAACCCTTCCCATCAGAAATGTAAAGTTACCTTCATTAACCAGTTTTCAAGTGTAGCAAACCACTAACAAAGGTTCCTGCAATGTATCGGCGAGGGGCTCGCAACAAAGCGCCCTCACGCGGAAGTTACCACCCCTCGTCCAAGTGCGTGGGGGCGGGCGCGTCTTTACTATGGGCCGAGGGGCTCGCAACGAAAGCGCCCTCGCGCGAATGCTACTGCCACTCGTCTAAGTGTGTGGGGGCGGGCGCGTCTTTACCATCGGCCGAGGGGCTCACAATGAAAGCACCCTCGCGCGAATGCTACCGCCCCTCGTCTAAGTGTGGGGGGCGGACGCGTCTTCACTATCGGCCGAGGGGCTCGCAACGAAAGCGCCCTCGCACGAATGCTACCGCCCCTCGTCTAAGTGCGTGGGGGCGGGAGCGTCTTTACTATCGGCCGAGGGGCTTGCAACGAAAGCGCCCTCGCGCGAATGCTACCGCCCCTTGTCTAAGCGTGTGGGGGCGGGCCCGTCTTTACTGTCGGCCGAGGGCTCATAACGAAAGCACCATCGCGCGAATGCCACCGCTCCTCATCTAAGTGTGGGGGGCGGGGCGCGTCTTCACTATCGGCCGAGGGGCTCGCAACAAAAGCACCCTCGCGCGAATGCTACCGCCCTCGTCTAAGTGTGTGGGGGCGGGCGCGTCTTTACTATCGGCCGAGGGCTCGTAACGAAAGCACCATCGCGTGAATGCCACCGCTCCTCATCTAAGTGTGTGGGGGCGGGCGCGTCTTCACTATCGGCCGAGGGGCTCCCAACGAAAACGCCCTCGCGCGAATGCTACCGCCCCTCGTCTAAGTGTGTGGGGGCGGGCGCATCTTTACTATCAGCCGAGGGGCTCGCAACAAAAGCGCCCTCGCGTGATTGCTACCGCCCCTCGTCTAAGTGTGTGGGGGCGGGCACGTCTTTACTATCAGCCGAGGGGCTCACAACGAAAGCGCTCTCACGCGAATGCTACCGCCCCTCGTCTAAGTGTGTGGGGGCGGGCGCGTCTTCACTATCGGCCGAGGGGCTCGCAACGAAAGCGTCATCGCGCGAATGCTACCGCCCCTCGTCTAAGTGGTTGGGGCGGGGCGCGTCTTTACTATCGGCCGAGGGGCTCGCAATGAAACCGCCCTCGCACGAAAGCAACCGCCCCTCGTCTAATTGTGTGGGGGCGAGCGCATGTTTACAATCGGCCGAGGGGCTCGTAATGGAGGCGCCCTCGCGCGTAAGCTATCGCCCCTCATCTAAGTGTGTGCCGGCGGGCGCGTTTTCGCTATCGGTCGAGGGGCTCGATCTCGAAGGTGATCGCACGGAAGACACTCCCAAACGACTACGCGTGGGAGGCAAGAAGTTTCGGCCACCCAACGGGCGGCCACCACCCTCAAACCTGACAAACGAAAGAACGAGGCTCGCATTTTCAAAAATATACGTATATAAACGCAACAATGACAACACCAAAAAACAAGATCATTATAACCTGCTTCCTTACTTCAATGTTTAAGCAAGTGCATACAGTGTTTTCAAGCT
This sequence comes from Coix lacryma-jobi var. lacryma-jobi, assembly GCA_009763385.1. Lineage (NCBI taxonomy): Eukaryota > Viridiplantae > Streptophyta > Magnoliopsida > Poales > Poaceae > Coix > Coix lacryma-jobi. Next base: position 115,570,259 of record CM019825.1, on the reverse strand, counting down.
CACGAATTACTCCGGCGAGCGAAGCAAAATGTTGTATCGCCGTGCATCCGGTGAAAGCACGGCATCCTCGGGCTCCACCTTAACAAAGCGGCACTCTCAAAGCCTGGCGGCGCGCGCAAAGCCTGGCGTCTCCTCCGCCTCGCCTCAAGATCGTGTCGGTCAAAGTGTTCGTAAAAAGCACACAAACGCTCCTCCGTGTGTTTAAGTTTTCTAGCGCGCTTATTTAGATAAGATGAAAGTGACGCCGTCGGAAACCTAGACCTAAAGCTTCTCCACAAGTCACCTCTGATACAGATATCGCCTGACCTAATCATTAGTGGGCAGATCTCGAGAACATCCGGCGTTCCCGCATCCGCATCCTGTTCAATACAACATTCGAGTTTAAGTTTAAAAGACACACACGGCAACAAGTCTGGCGGGTACAACCAACAAATATAAAAAAAAGCAGGCCCTAGTCATCCATCTACCACATCTTGGGGAGCATTCGTGTCGCGGGAAGCAAGCGGCAGCCGAGCTTTCGAGGGCGTCCTCATTGGGCTGGGGCGAGCTCGTTTCGTCTTCGGCTCAGCCTCACGTGCTCGCCTCTCGGAGATGTAGTCCGAAAACCTTTCGGATGTGAGCTTTCTCCTCCAGAGTCTGCGTCAAAAGCGATAGCTTAGAAGGGACGTCAATCATGCCACAAATAAAAGAGAGAAGGATCAAAACGAAAGCACAAACAACTGTCCCAATGTACCTTTCCGCGGCCCATGGCGGACTGCATGAGCGACATATCGTTCCCACCGCTAGCCAGAATTCATCAAAGAATCTCTTGCCCAGGACCTTCGCCGCCTCAGGGGTGCGCCAGTAGTAGTCCACCTCTTTGCCGAAAGGTCCGCAATATGTGAGCAGCCGACGTCAACAAGGCTATGACCGATCGCCTTGATGCCAGTGACGGGGGCGTAATCTCGGCCGAGGGCCATGTGTCCCTCCAGCGACTCCATCTCGGACCGAATCCAGCCAATAAGGCTATCGACGTTACGCTCTGAGGGATCTTCCACCTCGACGCCGATGCTGCGAAGGCACTCGCGGAAGCGAGACACGGCCTCCCCAGCGGAAGTCAGAAGCACTTTTTCCCTTTCGTCCTGGGCGGCCCGTAGCTGCGAAAGCTCCCTTCTGTGATTTTCAACCTCTTTCTGGCTCGCCTTCCTGGAGGTGTGCTCATCCTCGGCTTTCTTGGTCTGCAATTCAAGATCGGTGGCGAGTTTCTTCACCTGGGTGTCAAACTTCTTCACCTGAGTGTCAAGCCTTTGCTTCTCGCGCTCGATCTTGCGAGTGTAGAGATCTCTTTGGTTGCTCTGCTGCGAGCGACAACGGCAGCCTGCGGATAGCAACGAAACAAAGGCAAAAAATTAAAAAAGGAAGCTAGACCGAAAGAGCCACGAAGCCCACAGCAAAACCAAACACTTACGCTCGCCAGGTGAAAAGATAGTGCGTCGTCAAGTTTCAGGCTGCTAACTTTGACGAGATCTCTTTCGATCTCTGGCGCGACGAAAGCTTTTTGTGAGAACTCCACAAACTTATTGGCCTCCTCACTGCCGCCAGGAAGGATTCTAGCCCGTCGATAATCAAGTCGGTAGGCGAGTTGGGTGTCCGAGGCTGCACCCAAAGAACGAGCAATGCTATAAGACTCTTCTTTCGCTTCATCAGTTTCGCTCGACGAACTCAGGCCAGTGTAAAAGCACGGGTTCTCGTAGTCCAAAGGCACCCCGTCGATAACCAATCGCCCGTAGCTGAGAAGTTGCCCTTCCACCATCTCCTGGGTCAGGCGAATGCACCATGACGAAGACTGTGGCTTACCTTATCAACAGCAGCGGGAGCTGGCATGCTCCAGGCCGGGCCCTTTCTCGCCAGGAGCCGCCTTCTTGCCGATGACCCGAGAAGAGGGCTCGGGGCGCGGAGCTTTCGGTTTCTTGGCCTGGCGCTCGTGGCATCCGGCGGACCCGAAGCCTTCCGTGAGCCAAGCTTCGCGAAGGTGGGAAGCTCAGCAACCGAGGCATCATCATCAAACGCCGAGTGCGAGAGGTGCACATTCGGCCTTTTTGGAGCCATCTCAGTAGCGTAATGTGCACTCTGAAAAACACGCCAAAAACATACCATTTTAAACGCACAACGTGAGCTTGAGAACGAAGAAACTCAAGCACGAGAGCAAAGACAAAAGGCATAATCAAGCCAAAATGAAAGCGGAGAAACTAACCACCCTCGGGTGACCGAAAGGATCAACGTCAGGAATTGACTCCAAAGTCCCTTTTGGCTCTTAAGCATAGGTTGGCAACTAAACGCCCGATGCGGATATCCCCGACTTCAGTAGCTTTTCGCCGAGGCACCACACCGCTTCGACCCCCACGCGGGCTACACCTTGCCCTTCGCCTTCGGATCCTCAGTTTCTTCTTTGCTTTTGTCAATCAAAGGCCTTTCGGCGTACTTCACACCCATAGCGTCGAAAGCTCGGTTCAAGCGACGACTTCGGCCAAGGTTGCCGAGTTGGAAATCACTCTCCTTTCGCAAATACGGCCCGCAGATCTTCCTCACTTCACTTGAATATGCTTCACGTAAAGTTCATCATCAGCAAAATTCGCAGGCTTCTCAAGCAGTAGAAGGGGGCCCGGTACCCATCCTTGTCAGAATTCAAAAGTGGTTGCACTGCAGAGCGGGTTCATCCCGATAGCCATCCACTCTTCAACAAGTCTCGGCTAATCTGAAACCGAGCAGTGAGTGCGAATGCATCTCCGCAGCGAATAGCTTCTTTGTCACTCAACGCGACAGGCGGAAGATGTCTCCCGAGGCATCTCTCTAAAACCGACACAAGCAGAGATGCCTTTTCTCCCCTTTACTCAACTCGGTGGCGACAGTCTCGTTCGAGCAAACTCGGTAGTAGAACCAGAAACGATTCCAATCCGGCCATTTGTTCCGATAGGTAAGCGAAATGGAAACGCTACCTCGGGTCTTTCGCGGAACAAAGTTGATGCACCCAATCTCGCTGGGCAGTTTGCCTCCCAAGAATGGGGCGTTCACTTTCGTCGGTCGACGATGAATGTCGTAAAACCGCACGAAAACATCCGCGCGTGGCGTGCAGTCAAGCATTTTCATCGCCATGGCGAAAACGCCGAGTCTGACGAATGCATTCGGCGTCAGCTGGTAGAGTTGTATGCCGAACCCCGAAAGAACATCCGAGACAAATTCTTCAAGTGGAAAATCCAAACCTAGCAGTAGCGAAATAGTCGCGAAAGACAATAGCTTCGTTAGACCACGGAATCGGCACTTCCTCATCCCCAGGGACACGGCAACTCGCGAGATGGTCTCTCCTCAAAGGTCCTTTTTTGGCCATTGACTCCAAAGCAGCGGACGCCATTTGCGATGCGCCTAGGTAAAAGAACAGTCGGTAGGCACAAAAACCAAGCCAGAGTCCCCGTCGTCAGACAAACTCCCGTTGTGACCCGGAACTCGCGGAGCACCCCCAGATCCAATGGACACTTCAGCGCTATGTTCGCGATGAGAGGACCCAGAAGCGCCAGTGCTTTCGCTAGATGAGCTCGAGGTCGACGTCGAGCTGGAAGACGCCATATAACATGGCGCGAAAGACAAATAAACACGAATGCATGCGAAAGGAAAAAAAGAAAAGGGGGGGACAAAGGCGGAAGCAAACAAACTTAAACAACTAGTTAAAACATGACAAAAGCCAAAAAAAGAAACAAGACAAGAGAAAAAGATCTACGCACCGCAGTTGCCGCCCAGCGAATGATCGGAGCGGAGACCAGCAGCTTTCGCCAAAAGCGAATGAGTGAGGCTTCACAAGCGCGAGGCAACGGGGCGGGAGCGCGTTAAGTGGCAAAGTAGCCTCCCCGCCTGAAGACCTCGCGCTTATATACGAGCCGCTAGCACACGGAATTCGAGGAAATGAAAAAGACACCGGGAACGGGATTCGAAGCGTCGCAAAGGCATGCAATACGGTACACGGTTTTCGAGGGGAAGACGAAAAGACGTCCGGGGGGCACGGATACGAAGCATCACAACGGCCTGACAGACGTTACACGGTGTCAGGGGTGACAAGACGTCCTGGCGCGTGAAAAAAAATTGGCTTCGAAGCGAAGCTAAGGTGTTTTGGGCGGGCGTAGGCGCCTAGCGAGAGGACACAGTCGAACTTCGCAAGCTTAGATCCGGCCGTGATGGGCTATTGTTGGGATGGTACCCAGACCGCGGCGCCTCTGGCCCGCAAAGCCGAAGGAAGACGGAGCTTTCGTGCGAAAGGAAGCATCTCGCGCGGAAGCACGACGTCGTCGGAAGCATGCATTTGCCTTCGGCCAGCAAGACCGAAGGAAGACGGAGCTTTCGAGTGAAAGGGAAGCATTCGCGCGGAAGCACGTCGTCGCCCAAAAGCATGCATTTGCTTTCGGCCCGCGAGACTGAAGGAAGACGGAGCTTTTGTGCGAATGGAAGCATTCATGCGGAAGCACGTCATCGCCCGGAAGCACGCATTTGCCTCCGGCCCGCAAGACCGAAGTAGGACGGAGCTTTCGTGCGAAAAAAAGCATTCGCGCGAAAGCACGCACCAGCGCGAAGAGGGGCATAGAAGCAGCTTTCGAGCGGAAACAACGCGGTCGGGCGGCTTTCGTGCGAAAGAACAGCAGCGAGCGGACCGAGCTGTTTTCGCGCGAAAGGAGCCCGTCGCTTTCGGCGGGAACTTTCGTCATTCACGACTTCGGTTTTTCACAGGTTTTCATAGGTCGCCAGGGAAGCCTGGGTCAAAGGGAGTGGGCCCACCGGTCAGGAGAAGGAGACGGAGGGCGCTGGGCCCGCCAAGGGGCGAAGTTGTGATGTTGCCCCTCGGGCCGGAAGAGGCGGCACGCAGCCATGGAGTAGTTGAGTAAGGCATCTTTGTAATTGTAACAGTGGTTGGAAGGGCATTCTTGTACTTTCAAACTGATCTGGATTAATATAAAGGCTCCCAGCCTCCCTAGAGAGAGGGGAAGGAGGAACACTGTTCACTTCACCCGATTTTCCCACTCTCTTCTGTCTACTTACGCTTTCGCTCAGTGCCTTAGCTCATGTGACATCCTGCTGTTTCAGGGTCTAGGTCCCGAAACAACACCAAGGATGATAGAACAAGGTTCTATAGCAATTTTCAAAACCTTTAAACGACCAGTTTCTTTCTAGGCTTGCGTCCTACAATTAACATGGTTTTGATACCATTTTGTCACACCCCAATTTTAAGAATAAAATTGAGACAACAAACTCATGTGTGCCCAGGAATCAGTCGCACACATAAGCTAGACAAATTACAGGAGTGGCATCATCACAGTGTTTTTACATAACAAAATAACAACATCAAAGACTTACATCAGCGGAAAAGGTAAACTAGATATAGCTCTCACGGGCAACCACGACAGGGACTGTCGACTGGGGAAACACTAGCCTAGAAGTCTTCTGGAAAGTCTCCAACTCCAACATCTTCTGTTACCCATCCGAGATTTTTATCCAAAAAGAAAGAAAACAACAAGCGTAAGTACTCATCGTACTTAGTAAGCTAACATAGGGTTCATGAGGCTCAAAAGGCTGACACTGTCTGACTGCAGTTAGCTTTTATGTTGGCAAAGTTTTTAGCATTAGAGTAAACAAGTATTGTGCTTAACCCTTAATCCTTTGATCTAATTTGTCCATCAATGATAAATAATTTAACATAAGAGTACCAACAATATAAAGTAACATTTAATTAAGTATCATAGTTCCGTTAGTTTTTGGGCCGCTCGTGACCATCAGCACGGCTGTTATAAAAGTTTTACACTCTGCAGAGGTTGTGCATCTTTATCCACAAGCCGTGTTTGTCACACCCAATTTTAAGAACAAAATTGAATGCAATAACTCATGTGTGCCCAGAGATCAATCACACACATAAGCCACAAATTAAGAAGTACCATCACATATGTTTATTACATAACGAATATTATTCATGGTCTTTACATAGCAGCGATAAATAAGTATCTCTCGCGCGGTAGCGCTCCATCACAGGGAGATGACTGGTTGACAGCAAGACTAGAACTCTTCAGGGAAGTCATCATTACCATAGCAATCTATTACCCATCCAGGATTTTATCCAAGTAGAAAGAAATAAACAAGCATAAGTACATCTCGTACTTAACAAGTGTAACATGGGGTTCATGAGGCTCAAATAAGGCTGACACTGGTTAAACTGCAGTAGCTTTTAATTGGCAACATTTTAATATTAAGGTGAACATATATGAATGCTTAAACCCAATCCACATGATCACAATAACTGAAACATAGCAATAAGTAATCAACATAAGCAACATAAATAAACAACATATAACAACTAATCTGTGAGTTTTCCGGGCCGCTCGTAACCGTGAGCACGGTTGATATATCAGTTTTACACTCTGCAGAGGTTGTACACTTTACCCGATGAGTCGTGATATCCAGATGCCCGGGTTAATTACTACTCCCATAACACTTCCGAGGTGAGCGGGCAGGATACACGCAAAGCCTTTCAAAGGTTCGCCTAACAAGTTAGGGCCGCTAGGTCTTAAGGCAAGGGAAGAAGGGTCTCCCAACCTTACCGCAACGCAGGCAAGGTGAAAGTAGCCGCCCTAAATCCAGCTCGGCAAGACCCAGCGCGCCTATACAGGTGTCCACTAACAAGCTAGAAAAGGTCCTTATACTGAGCTAAGGTCAAAGCCATATAACCCTCATGGTTGCACTGTATGTCCCAGCTTTTGCTGACAGGAGATCCTAAACCATGTTGCTAAAAAGATCAAGTTTTATTCACCGTTATTAGATCATGTTTGGTTTAAGTAAAGCTGTAGCAAAATTCTACCCATATGCATAGCATCCCAAGGTTAACAAGGTAACGGGTCAAACACCTAGGGTAAACTAGATAGGAGATCAAAATTAGACACATGCATATGAATTTAGATGATTCATGGTGAATAGATCAACAAGGAGGATCTCATGCTATACTTGCCTGATTCAGAGAACTCTGGTTGCTCTTGGTTGTCGTAGAAGGGTTCCTGATCACCAGCGTAAGTCTCACCGTCTATACTCGATTACCACATCAACACACAATCATTGGGACAACAATCATGCAAAGTAAACAAACTATAATTAGAACATTACACCCAACAGCAAGAAAATAATATAAAAAGTTTGAAACCAAAAACTACGATCTATCACACGATCACATAAACGCAAAGATCACAAAAAAACGGAATTATAACGCGAAAGTTATGAGCTAAACAAGTTAGAAAACCTTAGTTAGTAGATAAACCTAACTCAAATTTAATTACAGAAACCATGGTTTTAAATAGCGAGCTAAAGCTAAAGTGTTTAGCATTTTATAAACTGTAATTAGCGGACTTTAGCGGCAAAATAGCAGCAGAATTGTGCATGAACGCAAATAGCGGCACAATTTTTTTCAAGCTACTTCGGGCTATAGCGGCACAAATAGCGGGCTATTTAATTCCATGCAGAAAACAGTATATATTTTCATACAGATAGATAGATCTTTTCAAAACGAATCTAACGCAACTTGAACGGACTAAAAACGTAGAAGTTATAAGCATTTGAAACTGGTGGCAAAACTGTAAATAAATCAAACTCGAATTTGAATTTAAAATCGATTTAAATCGAAATTCAGAATTGACTGGACTGTGCCTCAATTTGGAAGAAACGCAGGGGTGTAGACGGAAGATTTCGCAGACACAGAGCACAGTACATCATGGACCGCCGGGTTTAGACCCGAAAAGGTCTAAGGGCTCTTATGCAAGTTGACGCCGAAGGGGTATCGGCTGATGGAGATCGTTGAATCTCAGATGGACGGCTTAGATTAAAACGGAGGGAGGATGGCGGCGCTTTTAAACCGGCGCGGAGGAAGGGGACACTCCACGGTGGCGCCATGGCCGGCAGGCGGCGGCGCTTGCTCGGGTTAGGGCTACGGTACGGTAGAGACCTCGGGAGTGGGTCCAATCGAAAGAGGAGATCAAGGCGAACTCACCCGAGGTGATGATGGCGTCGGTGAGGTCTCTGTGACGGCGGATTGCACGGCGAGGCGGACGGCGGGGCTCTGCAACGACGGCGAGGGATTAAGGCACCAAAACGAGGGGGAAAAGAGGGCAAAAAGCTCGGCTAGCTTCGAGAGATCAAGACGGAGCTCTAGGGACCTCTTGCGAGCGTTGGAACTCGTTGAAGCGTCGGGTTGACGGCGGCGGAAACTTGGAGGCGGCGGAGCTTGTCGCGGGAGCAATTTAGGGCACGAGAACGCAGGCTTCTTGCGTAGGAATAGGCGGCAGGTGCTCGGGGTTTTGTGAGGGTTCCAAACCGGATGAAAAATCGAAGAGGAGGCGTGGATTCGATGGAGACCGGAGCTCTGGTTCGTGTTTGGGTCGGACTCCGGTGGGGGAACGAGCTGACAAGGTGGGGGCGCGACGGCACTGAGAGAGAGAGCCGAACGAGCGCGCGGGCTGGCGGCGCATCGCTGGGCCGGCGGTTGGGCCGCGCGGGCGAAGAAAAAGGGAGGGAGGCAGGCCAGCGAGAGGAAGGGAGCGGGCCGGCCAGGCTGGTTCGGGCCAAAAGGATAGAAAGGGAGAGGGAGAAGGAGAAATGGTTTCCATTTTTCAGAAACTGTTTTCAAAAGCAATTTGAAATCCCTTTGAATTCAAACAAGTTTTGAACCAAAACCAATCATCACAAAAATAATATGCACCAGCATGTATGCATCATCATGGTCTTTGGCCTCAGATTTATTTTAGCTTTTGCAAATAATTTATTAAATAGGTTTTATGCAAAACACATAAAATGCAACAATTAAATCATATTGCCTATTTTCAAAATGATGCAATTTTTGGGATGTTACAATTCTACCCCCCTTAAAGAATCTCGTCCTCGAGATTCCAGCGATGCTTACTCAAACAACTGCGGGTAAGACTTTCTCAGATCCTCTTCTCGTTCCCAAATTGCCTTTGCTTTTGAGTACCGATTCCATTGAACCTTGCACATCTTTATTACTCTGCTCCTGGTAACTCTTTCAGTTGTTCTAAAATCTTTGTCGGATACTCATCATAAGTCAGATCTTCCTTGACTGTGAGCTCTTCCAACGGTATCTGCTCTTCGGGCACTCGTAGGCACTTCTTCAACTGAGAAACATGAAACACATCATGCACTCCTGACAAGCTTTCAGGCAACTCTAACCGATATGCCACTTCACCACGTCTTTCAAGAATCTTGAACAGTCCAATATACCTTGGTGCTAGCTTTCCTTTCTTATTGAACCTTTTCACACCTCTCATCGGTGACACCTTCAGGTAGACATAATCACCTACTGCAAAAGATAGATCTCGACGACGGTGTTTTGCATAACTCTTCTGTCGAGACTGAGTTGCCCTCAGGTTGTCTCTGACTATTCTGACATGTTCCTCTGCATTCCTTAGCACATCAGGTCCAAACACTTGACTTTCACCTGTCTGATCCCAGAACAACGGTGTTCTACACACGGTCTCCCATATAAGCTTCAAACGGTGCCATCTTAAGACTCTCCTGATAGCTGTTATTGTACGAGAACTCTGCATAACACAAATTCTTGTCCCAACTGGTGCCATACTGTAATGCACAAGCTCTCAACATGTCTTCTAGAATCTGATTTGTTCTTTCCATCTGTCCATCAGTCTGAGGATGATAAGCAGTGTTGAAGTTCAACCTTGTACCCAATGATCGATGTATCATCTGCCAAAAGTGAGAGGTGAATTGAGTACCACGATCTGACACAATCTTTCGAGGCACTCCATGCAAACATACTATCCGTTCCATATACAATTCTGCCAATCTAGCTCCCGTATAGGTAGTTTTGACCGGTATAAAGTGAGCAACTTTGGTCAATCGATCAACTATTACCCATATGGAGTCGTATCCTCTCTGAGTACGAGGCAACCCAACTATAAAGTCCATACCGACTTCTTCCCACTTCCATTCAGGTATCTTCATCGGTTGCAACAGACCAGCGGGTCTCTGATGTTCTGCTTTTACTCTTTGACAGGTATCACACATAGCGACGTACTCGGCTACATCTCTTTTCAGTCCATCCCACCAATACTTTTTCTTCAGATCAAGGTACATCTTAGTGCTTCCAGGATGAATGGAATAAGCTGACTCATGCACTTCTCGCAGTATAGTCTCATGTATCTCCTTGATTTCTGGCACGCATAACCTATTCCCATGCCATAACGTACCATCATCATCTAACCGAAAACCTGATGCTTTGCCAAGAACAATATTATCCGCTATCTGCTTCAACTTCTCATCTGCCATCTGACCCTTACGTATCTCTTGCATCAATACCAGTTCAAGTACCAATTCCATTCTGTTGGTCACAATTCCCAGATTCAGATGTGCAAATTCAGCACACAACTCATATGGCATAGAAGCAATTCGGATCTCATTGGCATAGCTTTTTCTGCTCAAGGCATCTGCTACGACATTAGCCTTCCGGGATGGTAGTGTATTCCAAATCATAGTCCTTAATCAATTCTAACCATCTGCGTCGTCTCAAATTCAAATCAGACTGAGTGAAGATGTACTTCAAGCTCTTATGATTAGTATAGATGTCTGTCTTGTGACCCACTAGATAGTGTCTCCAAATTTTCAATGCATGGACAACAACTGCCAACTCTAGATCATGTGTGGGATAATTCAGCTCATGCTTTCTCAACTGTCTCGATGCATATGCTACAACTCTCCCTTCTTGCATAAGAACACAACCCAAACCTTGACGAGATGCATCACAATAAATAGAGAAATCCTTACTTAGATCTAGCAGTATCAACACCGGCGCTGTGGTCAGACGTTTCTTGAACTCCTCAAAGTTAGCTTGACACTTATTAGAAGACCAGACAAATTAGCATTCTTCTCTAGCAGAGCTATCATTGGATCTTAGCAAGCTTGGAGAATCCTCAATGAACCCTTCTGTAGTAACCAGCCAATCCAAGGAAACTACGAATCTCGGTCACATCGTTGGTGGCTTCCAGTTTAACACATCTTCAACCTTGCTTGGATCTACTGAGATGCCTCCATTAGAAATAAACATGTCCAAGGAAAGAAACTTCCTTCAGCCAAAACTCACACTTGCTGCGCTTGGCATACAACTGTGCTCTTGAGTTCTGTAGTACTAACCTCAGAGTTAGCATGATCTTCCTGTTCTTAGAGTATACCAGAATATCATCAATAAACACAAACTACGAAACTTGTCGAGTATTCCATGAACACCTTGTTCATCAAATAATAAAGTAGGCAGGTGCATTGGTCAATCCAAATGACATGACTGTATACTCATACAACCCATACCTGGTAGTGAAAGCTGTCTTTGGAATATAGATGCCCGAATCTTCAACTGATGATAACCAGAACGCAGATCAATCTAGAGAACACAACATGCACTTTAAGTTGATCGAACAGATCATCAATCCTCGACAAGGGTACTTGTCTTGATAGTAACTTCATTAAGCGATCTATAGTCAACCACATCCGTTGACCACCATCCTTCTTGTCAACAAAAATAACAGGAGCTCCCCAAGGTGATGAACTAGGACGAATAAACCCTTTTTCTTCTTGTAACTCTTTAATTTGTTTCTTAAGTTCTTCTAATTAGGTACTCCCATTCTATATGGTCTTTTAGCTACGGGTGCAGTTCCAGGTAAAAGCTCTATAATAAATTCAATGTCGCGATCAGGTGGCATCCTGGCAAGTCCGGGGAAAACATCCGGAAACTTCTCCACACTAGATCTTCGCGGGAAAACCTTCATTCATCTGGTTCACAGTTGCGGTTGGCGTTGTTGTAGCACTACCTTCACACATTCTGTCTCCCTTAGTTGTGGTAACTGTCACAACTTATCTTGACACTGTATCTGTCTTGCACCTCTTCATCCAGTTCCATACCAGTATCAAATCAATACCAGCTGTCTCAGCACAATTGGGATACTGAGAAATTTACCCCCCCCCCTAAGGACACGTCTAGCGGCAAACATGAAGCGTAGCTTGCAAACCTCCACCCGGTGAGGTAACCATTATAGGGGTTTTCATGAGACTAATAGGTAGATTATGCATTCTAACAAATGTATGTGATATAAAAGTATGCGATGTTTGCACCAGAATCAAAAAGAACTGGTAGCGGGGATGGAACTGATGTTAAACGTACCAAGCATAATTTCTGGCGCTTCCTGCACGGTCTCTGCGGACACATGATTCACCTTGCCCGCATTAGGGGGTGCTTGCTGCCTTCCCTTCTCGCATTATTCTGAGGTGGGAGCTGATTGCCTCTTCGGACAGCGGTTGGCATAGTGACCGGGATCACCACAACGGTAACAGGCATTGGGTGTTCCATTCTTGACGGGGGGGGGTTGGGTGCACTACTCTTCATGGGAGCATTGTTCGGGGTGCCTTGGCGCTGGGCCTGAGTATTGTTCTGCTGTTGTTGCGGGTATGGCGGACGTTGGTCCCTGGTTGCGGTTCCACTGAGTGGTAGGTCCCTGTACCTTTGCTGGTTGCCTGGTGCAAAGTTGGGGACGAGGGCGGTTGTTATACCAGACGACTGACCTTGGAGCTTCCTCTTCTAGCCTCAATCTTTGCGCTGTTGTCAACCACTATAGCTGGTGACTAGAGTCTGGGAACTGGCATACTCATTGGACATTAGCTGCAGTTCCAGTCCGTCATTCAACCTTAAGGAAGCGACACTGCTTGTCCGCATCTGGAGCAATATCGGTAGGGGCATAGCGTGAAATTGAGCAAACTTGTCACGGTACTCGGCAACAGTCATGGCTCCTTGGCGTAGAGATCTGAATTCTTCCTGCTTCCACTCAATCAAGCCAGCAGGGATGTGGACGATTTGAAGTTGCTCTTGAACTCCTCAAATGTGACAGCTGGGGCATTGTTGGCGCGACCGAACTGAAACGATTCCCACCAATCCGAGCAGCTCCTTGCAACTGACCAGAAGCATAGAGCACCTTCTCCTGGTCATTGCATTGCGCGATGGTAAGCTGGCGTTCAATAGCATGAAGCCAGTCATCAGCCTCTAGGGATCAGCAGCATGAGAGAAACACTGGCGGGTGACCCTTCAAAAAACTCACCCCTTGTCTCACTTGCATCGGTGGTGCCCTCCAACTGGCTGATTCTGCATATGTTGCATCATGGTTTGCATAAATTAGGCTTGGATGCCCATGCAACTGCTGAATGTCAACTGGGGGGGGGGTGGTGGGGTTAACAGGTGCTCCACGACCACGGCCACGTCCACGTCCACCTCCAATATCACCTTCTCTGGCAGCCATCTGTGTTTCCAAACAGGGATCAAGGTATCGAACTTTCAAGAAAAGATCACTTATACGAGAAGAAACGTGAGATCTGAAATTTTGTGGGCGAGATCCAGAAACGGCAGTACAGAAAAACAGTGATAACTTGAGTTCCAGAACTCCAAACAGGGCGTGCCATATATACGGTTGGAAAGATGACGAAATTATCTACAACTTTTATTTAAGTGACTTTCCAGATTCTGTCGTTAATTTAGTCGAACAGAGAACAAAAAATCTATCCAGAGTTCAGAACTGCGCAGAAACTCTAACTTGAAACAGCCATATCTCACAAACCATAACAGTATTGAGGTGATTTCAGAGGCATGGTTAGAGACAGGAGTCTATTTCCACCATAAAATTTTTAGCCAGTTGCACGAACAGAACTTGAGATATAACCAAAAGATCACAAGTTGCTCAAGAAAACAGCATAGGATAAGATATAACTAACCCTCTTATTATTCAAAAACGTTATGTATAACTATGAGATTTGTAGACAAGCCTACAATATCTCAACACTCATTACAAAGAACCAATCACACATAAGCATAATAATAGTTCAACTCACACATAAAGAAGCACACTAGCACAAAATTTAATAGTCTCGACAAAACGCTACTACTATCATTTTATTACATTAAAAGGGTGACCTATGCCTATTGTAGAGTGGTTCGCGGAGCCTCTTGTACATAGGGGGTTGGTCGAGCAGTTCCAAGAGCATCTATGGTGCTATAGCATCTTTGAGATCCTTCTCCAGGGTATATACCTCCTTCTCCAAGTCCGCGTGGACCTTTCCCTGTCGAGGAGAAAGTCTCGTTGGCCTTCACGGTTGGGTTGACATGAGGGTTTCTACCATAGCCTCCTATTCTCATTGTCCCAATAAGGCAGGTAGCGGTATGCATCATCCCTAATGTCTTCAATACGACGACCCCGGAATGCTTTGTAGGCTTCACTGCCACGGCTTCCAAGGCTGACGCTAGAGGAGACCGACGACCCTGTGGCCAATCACCATCTCATGCAGGTATAGGCCACTCTCTGGTTCTCAGACGGCGACAGTCATCCTTGCCTTCCAGTAGGTCATTTCAGGGGATGGCTGTACCTCCAGTGGTTGTACTGTACAATGATGTTCTTGTCGGGGTAGTAGGCATCAAAAAGTCCCATCAGCCGTGATGTGTGGGACTCTGGGCAGCTGTGGGCGCTCCGACGAGATACCCGGAGTCCACGTCCATCCCATCGGGAGCTCTTCATCGTCTTCAACTCCAGCACTTCTGGGGCACTGGCGCGGGAGGTACTGGAGCTGTGGAGATGGAGCTTGTGGTACAGGTGCTGGTGGTGCTGGTGGTGCTTGCTCCTGGGGCGCTGGTGGTACCACTGGGGTGCTTGTACTGGTGGTGCCGGCTCTTGAGGTGCTGGCACTGGCGTTGCGGCTATTGTGTTCCACCTCTTACGGTTTGGCTCCGGGTTGCTTGCGGAACGGGGTTGCTGCCCTCAGGCCTGACCTCATGCGACCACCGACCGTCTTGCTGGCGGTGCGACGAGCATCTATGGAGTAGACCATGAGACAGATACAATAGAATCAATATATTATAATAGAGCAAGTAGAGAGAAGCATATAATTTTGATAAATTAACAAGGCTAAGACAAATAGCAAGAATGAGAAGCAAAGACCACTAAAACGACCCTAACTAACTAGGCTTGCGTCCTACAGTCAACATAGCTTTGATACCAATTTGTCACACCCAATTTTAGAACAAAATTGAATGCAATAACTCATGTGTGCCCAGAGATCAATCACACACATAAGCCACAAATTAAGAAGTACCATCACATATGTTTATACATAACGAATATTATTCATGGTCTTTACATAGCAGCGGATAAATAAAGTATCTCTCGGCGGTAGCTCCATCACAGGGAAGATGAATGGTTGACAGCAAGACTAGAGAACTCTTCAGGGAAGTCATCATTACCATAGCAATCTATTACCCATCCAGGATTTTTATCCAAGTAGAAAGAAATAAACAAGCATAAGTACATCTCGTACTTAACAAGTGTAACATGGGGTTCATGAGGCTCAAATAAGGCGACACTGGTTAAACGCAGTAGCTTTTAATTGGCAACATTTTAATATTAAGGTGAACATATATGAATGCTTAAACCCAATCCACATGATCACAATAACTGAAACATAGCAATAAAGTAATCAACATAAGCAACATAAATAAACAACATATAACAACTAATCTGTGAGTTTGCCGCTAGTCGTGCGCCCGCTCGTAACCGTGAGCACGGTTGATATATCAGTTTTACACTCTGCAGAGGTTGTACACTTTACCCGATGAGTGTGATATCCAGATGCCCGGGTTAATTACCCCATAACACTTCCGAGGTGAGCGGGCAGGATACACGCAAAGCCTTTCAAGGTCGCTAACAAGTTAGGGCCGCTAGGTCTTAAGGCAAGGGTAAGAAGGGTCTCCCAACCTTACCGCACGCAGGCAAGGTGAAAGTAGCCGCCCTAAATCCAGTCGGCAAGACCCAGCGCGCCTATACAGGTGTCCACTAACAGCTAGAAAAGGTCCTTATACTGAGCTAAGGTCAAAGCCATATAACCCTCATGGTTGCACTGTATGTCCCAGCTTTTGCTGACAGGAGGTCCTAAACCATGTTGCTAAAAGATCAAGTTTTATTCACCGTTATTAGATCATGTTGGTTTAAGTAAAGCTCTAGCAAAATCTACCCATATGCATAGCATCCCAAGGTTAACAAGGTAACGGGTCAAACACTAGGGTAAACTAGATAGGAGATCAAAATTAGACACATGCATATGAATTTAGATGATTCATGGTGAATAGGTCCAACACAAGGAGGATCATGCTATATGCCTGATTAGAGAACTCTGGTTGCTCTTGGTTGTCGTAGAAGGGTTCCTGATCACCAGCGTAAGTCTCACGTTCTATACTCGATTACCACATCAACACACAATCATCGGGACAACAATACATCAAAGTAAACAAACTATAATTTGAACATTACACCAACAGCAAGAAAATAATATAAAAAGTTGAAAACAGAAACTACGATCTATCACGATCACATAAACGCGAAGATCACAAAAAAACGGAATTATATAAGCGAAAGTTATGAGCTAAACAGTTACAAACCTTAGTTAGTAGATTAAACTAACTCAAATTTTATTACCGAAAAAAGTATCATTTTCGTACAGAGAGATAGATCTTTTCAAAACGAATCTAACGCAACTTGAACGGACTAAACGGACTAAATAACGTAGAAGTTATAAGCATTTGAAACTGGTGGCAAAACTGTAAATAAATCAAACTCGAATTTGAATTTAAATCGATTTAAATCGAAATTCAGAATTGACTGGACTGCGCCTCAATTTGGAAGAAACGCAGGGGTGTAGACCGAAGATTTCGCAGACACAGAGCACAGTACATCATGGACCGCGGGTTTAGACCGAAAAGGTGTAAGGGCTCTTATGCAAAGTTGACACCGAAGGGGTATCGGCTGATGGAGATCGTTGAATCTCAGATGGACGGCTCTCAGATTAAAACGGAGGGAGGATGGCGGCGCTTTTAAACCGGCGCGGAGGAAGGAGGAAGGGGACACTCCACGGCGGCGCCATGGCCGGCAGGCGGCGGCGCTTGCTCGGGTTAGGGCTACGGTACGGTAGAGACCTCGGGAGTGGGTCCAATCGAAAGAGGAGATCAAGGTGAACTCACCCGAGGTGATGATGGCGTCGGTGAGGTCTCTGTGACGGCAGATTGCACGGCGAGGCGGACGGCGGGGCTCTGCAACGACGGTGAGGGATTAAGGCACCAAAACGAGGGGGAAAAAGAGGGCAAAAAGCTCGGCTAGCTTCGAGAGATCAAGACGGAGCTCTAGGGACCTCTTGCGAGCGTTGGAACTCGTTGAAGCGTCGGGTTGACGGCGGCGGAAACTCGGAGGCGGCGGAGCTTATCGCGGGAGCAATTGAGGCCACGAGAACGCAGGCTTCTTGCGTAGGAATAGGCGGCAGGTGCTCGGGGTTTTGTGAGGGTTCCAAACCGGATGAAAAATCGAAGAGGAGGCGTGGATTCGATGGAGACCGGAGCTCTGGTTCGTGTTCGGGTCGGACTCCGGTGGGGGGAACGAGCTGACAAGGTGGGGCGCGACGCACTGAGAGAGAGAGCGGAACGCGCGCGCGGGCTGGCGGCGCGTCGCTGGGCCGGCGGTTGGGCCGCGCGGGCGAAGAAAAGGGGAGGGAGGCAGGCCAGCGAGAGGAGGGAGCTGGCCGGCCAGGCTGGTTCGGGCCAAAAGGATAGAAAGGGAGAGGAGAAAGGAGAAATGGTTTTCCATTTTTCAGAAACTGTTTTCAAAAGCAATTTGAAATCCCTTTGAATTCAAACAAGTTTTGAACCAAAACCAATCATCCAAAAATAAATATGCACCAGCATGTATGCATCATCATGGTCTTTGGCCTAGGATTATTTTAGCTTTTGCAAATAATTTATTAACTAGGTTTTATGCAACACATAAAATGCAACAATTAAATCATATTGCCTATTTTCAAAATGATGCAATTTTTGGGATGTTACAGTGTTGCTCTTGTGCCCGAGGCAGTCAACCTCTTGATCCACTTCCAAGGTAGATCGGCAGGGTACACTATGAAGCCTTTCGCTGGTTCGTCTAACAAGTTAGGGCCGCTAGGTTTCCTTGGCAGACAGATGTAGAAACCCCCATTTCTATGGCACAAGACCATCACAGCTATACACATAGGAACAGGAGCAGCCCTACACCCAAAGTGGCAAGCCCCTACTGTGCCCTTTCGGGTAACCTCTAACAAGTTAGAAAAGGTCCAATTTACTGAGCTAAAACCAGAGCCATATAGCACTCATGGTAGCAAGTTTACTGAGCTAAACCAGAGCCATATAGCACTCATGGCAGCACTGTCAGTCCCAGCTTTTGCTACGACAAGTTTCATTCATCCATTAATAACATACCAGTATGATACATTCATCATTGGACAAGATCAAATATAAACAGTTAGCACTAGCATTCTACCCATATGCATGCCACTCCTGTAATTTGTCTAGCTTATATGTGCGACTAATTCCTGGGCATACATGAGTTTGCTGCCTCAATTTTATCCTTAAAATTGGGGTGTGACATATTTGTGGACCAAGCACGAAGAAAGCGGGGTTATAAGGATGAAGGTGAAGAAGAAGAAGAAGAAGAAGAAAGAAGAATTGAACCACGCCGATATTATTGCTCAGTATGGTGCCTTTGATGATGATGCAATGGGGGAGATGATGAAGAAGGGTACTTGATGCTGATGCTCTTGGTGATACCATTCGTGATGCACAAAGAGAAGTGAAAGTGACAAGGAGAAGGCTAAGTTCGAGCGCATGCTAGAGGATCACAGGAAATTGCTATATCCCACCGCTGAAGATGGCTAAAAAAGCTGGGTACTACACTTGAACTGCTGCAATGGAAGACAAAGAATGGTACATCCGACAAGGAATTTGGGCAGTTATTGAAGATAATAAAAAAGATGCTCCGGAAGCGAAGTGAATTGCCCACACTACGTACGAAGCAAAACAGGTCGCCTGCCCTTTAGAATTAGAAATCCAGAAGATACACGCATGTCCTAATGATTGCATCCTGTGCCGTGGGGAGGAATACAAGAATTTGATGCATGCCCGGTATGTGAAGCATCGTGGCATAAGATGAGGCGAGATGATCCTGACGACGTTGAGGGTGAAGAACGTCCCAACAGAAAGAAAATCCCTGCCAAGGTTATATGGTATGCTCCTATAATACCACCCTTGAAACGTTTGTTCAGAAATAAAGACAATGCAAAGTTGTTGCGGTGGCATAAAAAGACCGTAAGATAGACAATGAAGCAATTCAAAGCAATTCAAGAGTCGATGGTAGGATTCCTTCGCGACAAAGTTATAAATCCAAGCGACGAGTTCTACTATGACAGCAATGAAGAAATCGTCCCAAATAATGATGATCACTTGTATAGACTTTAGTATATAGATTTGGAGAACAACACTTCTCATTTGTTAGCAAACTTATAATTTTATGTACATATATATATACACATATATATATATATATAGAATTGCTATTTAGGATACAACGCTCTTAATATTATTTAGAGCGTCGGTGGAGCACCGCCTAGCTCCGACGAGGTATACTAGTTCAACATAAATCCGCAACCGTAAATGTTCCTACCAATCGTCTTTCAAGATACATCAGCCCGCAATCGTAATAGTTAATCCCACAACCGTAAATCTTACTATCATCTTGTTTTAGGGTATACCAACCCGCAAAATAATTATCAGTCCCGTAACTGTAAAATTTATTACTATTCTCGATTCTATTGATTTAGTTGCAGAATACAACCGTAACTCAATTTTACCTTCATAAATACCTTCTGATTCTAATTATTTCTCATTTCTTTTCTCCTTTTCTCTCTCCTCCCATTCTTAGAGCGGGCGGCGACAGCTCCAAAACGCGTCGGTGCTCTCCGTCGCTCCCGGCCGGCGTGCTCCCTCCCTTCTGGTCGCGGCTCTCACTGCCCGCCATCGACACCACGACGCCCTCTTCCTCTCCGACTCCGACTAGGTGGTGAATCCATGGATGAAGGGGTGCCCAAGATCCGGGATGGCCCTAGTGATGGCGGCGACCATCCACCTTCCTGCGCATGACCCCAACCCCGTTGTCGGCCATGGCGGCGACCCTCCCACCACCGACGGCAGCCACGGCAGCGGCGCTAGCTAGCCCCATGGCGTCGCTAGCTCATGATGAGCCCCTACACCTGCGGCATCTACGACCGAGGGGCCCTGGATCCGACGGCACCCACCTCCTCCCCCATGCCCCTCGATCTCTTTGGCCGCAGATCCCAGCGGTGGTGCCCACAACCACCTCGTCCGTGGCCACGACCCTCTATGGCCACCTCAGGGGCGTAACGGCCGTTCATGAACACCTCTGCACTAGCAATTCCCTCCATGGTCACCTAGGCATCTTCGGATGGCGGCGGCGGTCGAGCACAAGGTGGGGAGGTGCAACGCTCCTTCCCTAGCCGATCCTGGCAGCCTCAGGCATCTTCTTCTTCCCCGGCCAGCTAGAGGTCTTCAAGCTGTTGTCGGGTACTTGGCGTCTGCTCCCCCTCAGGTGTGGTGGCAGATCCATGGAGGAAGCTACCAGATGCATTCGTGGAGATGGCGCTTGATCTTGTATACTACAGTACATATTAGCTGCTGATTTTTTTCTGGGCGGAGGTGGCTCTACAGATGTTTCATCTGTTGCTTCTCCTTTTTTTTTTTTCTCGAGTTCACAAATTGGTAGAGGCATCGACCAGATGACACCTAGATCCCATTGTTATAGGATCTGGTCAATCCGTGCATGTCCTCAAACAAGTACAGGATGCAGCGGCAGCTATGGCAGGATTTGGTTGTGGCTCTAGATGTTTCCGGAAGATTACTATTTGCCTTTTGCTTGTGATTTGTGAATAAGAACTGGGAAAGCGGTGATTTTTGAGTTTTGTGCGGCAATGTGGCATGTAAATATTTTGATAGAATTTTATGCGCACAAAAGGCAATGAGTTTATTTGATGTTTTGAAAATATGTTTTTAATTATCACTATAAATTAAAAGTCGTAACTCAATTATTACGGTTACAATTATTGAATCAAAGAATTACTACTTAATTACATGTTCTGTTATGTTTTCAAAATATGTTGGCAATTTCTAGTTTATATTAGATAGTCATAATTCAATTATTATGGTTAAAAAAATAGAATGCCGTGCACGCGCCTTCGTTGATTTAAGAACTTATGTGCTCATTAGGAAGCTAAGAAAGTAAAAAATACTACCAAAACAAGAGCATGTATCACACATGAGAGAATGACGGTTCATGCTTCATAAGTTTTGCGTAGTAAAAAAATATTACTACCAAAATAGTGTAGGTCTACTTTGGCAACAGAAGACCACTGAAGCTTTTAACTGCCATATATATATATATATATATATATAAACAGTTCTTTACGGCAGCACATGTGGCTTTATGGTTTGGGCTTGCCATACATAAGCACCATTATGGTTGCAACTTTATGGTTTGGGCTTGCCATACATAAGCACTATTATGGTTGCAGATGCCGCAGCTACGTCAGTTTTCTCTGTTTTTTTGCAGGGTCAATTGCTCCCTGCTTTTACGGTTGTGGAAGCGGTAAACACGTCAATTCCTCGCTTTTATGGTTACGGGAATATTTTCGCTCGCTTTCTTCGGTCACAACGTTTGATTGCTCGATACGACCAAGACTAATTTATTTAAATTACTACTGCTTAAATCACGCTAAAATTGGTGAAAAAGAATCTTAGATTGTGATATGGTTTCCTAAATTTTTAGAAATAAATAATTCTAAAATATTACTCATAAACAATTATTCAAGGTAATCACTATTTTTCTTAATTAAAGGTATTGATATCTTACGCATGCCCTCCTGATGCAAACGTCAAACATCGTTCACGCGTACTGCGAAAAATCAGAAAAAGTGTCAACTATATACCAACTTCCTTTTACGGTTGCATGCATAGAGGGACCTTTCTTTAACGGTTGCATGTAGCTCCTTTCTATTTGGCTTTATGATTTAGTGGGGACAAAACTTTCTTTCTTTAATGGTTGCATGCAACCTTTCTATTATTGCGGAGGATTCCTAGACCTAAATTTTCTTTTCTTTTACGGTTGTGGGATGGGATCGATGGGTCATCGGAGCTGGTAGAGCGTCATGCTGCGCCCCGCCGGCTATTTAGAGCGCTGCGCTCCAAATAGCAGGGTCCCATATATATATATATATATCACCTTGAGTATGTTTACATACTTATCTACCTGAAAAAAATTTAACATAGCCTATATTTTTTAATATATTACTATAAATGCCATTACAATACTATATAAAATAAGTATAACTATATACTCTATGTATACATACATACTTAACATAAATATTGTTGTAGATATTTTAGTATGATTATATATATACTCCACGTACATATACTTCGTTAGGCTATATACATCATAAATCTAGAGATATACCACATGGGAGTAACTACTCCCAGGAAGTACGAAAATTTACCCTATATATATATATATATATATTTCATTTATGCATTGAGTAAAGCAAAACTTATTGTTTATATTAGCTGCTAATATATATATATTAGCATCATATAATATGTATTGGAATCACTATTATATATATAAACAAAAGAAAACAGAACTGAAATTAAAATACAAATGAAAAAAAAGAAAGGGCCCTTTAGTCCCGGTTGGTAATACCAGCCGAGACTAAAGGGTCCTGCTGCATGGCACCGCTAGCAATACCCTTTAGTCTCGGCTGGTATTACCAACCAAGACTAAAAGGTGGCCTTTAGCCCCGGTTGCCTAAACCGGACTAAAGGCCCTTTAGTCCCGAAATCGTAGTCCCGGCTCGGTAACCAGGGCTAAAGGCTCTTGCCGACCGGGGCCAATGTCCCAATCTGGCATAGTGTTTGGCTAACTACCCTAGGATATGAAAAGGGTAGAACAAGTGGCTGTTTATTATTTATAGTCTATTACAGATTCTAAAAATGCCCCATTCAATCCAATGAAAAATATCCGCTAAGATTCTATGTCATTCACAATTGTCAGTGGCAAGGATACCAATGTTGGAGTAATAATATTGGTCATGTGCAACCTTCATTTGGAAGCCTCTCAAAAAAATCTTTAGAAAATGTCATTTAAATGAAAAATATTTAAATTAATGATGATCTCCATCCCATTCATCTCACAATATATTGTCGTCACCATATAACCAAGCAAACAGCTAACAATTAGAATATTGGTGTGGTGTGTACGTAGCCTTCAATATTTGGGAGCCTCCAAGATAAATTGGGTGCATCACTACGGGAAATCAATCTTTGCCGAGTGCCTGTGGCTTTGCCGAGTGCCAAATTTCGGGCATTGGCAAAGAGCCTCTTTGCCGAGTGCCGGCCACGTGGCACTCGGCAAAGCGCAAACACAAGGCAAAGAATGCTTTGCCGAGTGCCATGTGGCGGGCACTCGGCAAAGAGCCCCTCTTTGCCGAGTGCTGGCACTCGGCAAAGCATGTGGCCCACGAACTGTGCCACGTGGGCGGTTCTTTGCCGAGTGCCACGTGGCTGGCACTCGGCAAAGAGGTGTCTTTGCCGAGTGCCAGCCACGTGGCACTCGGCAAAGCATGTGGCCACGAACTGTGCCACGTGGGCGGTTCTTTGCTGAGTGCCACGTGGCTGGCACTCGGCAAAGAGTGTCTTTGCCGAGTGCCAGCCACGTGGCACAGTTCGGGGCAATGCATGTGGCCCCGAACTGTGCCACGTGGTCGGGTCTTTGCCGAGTGCCACATGGCTGGCACTCGGCAAAGAGGTGCCTTTGCCGAGTGCCAGCCACGTGGCACTCGGCAAAGAGCTCTTTGCCTAGTGTTTTTTTTGACACTCGATAAAGCCAGTTTTTAAATTACATTCTGAAGCAGTAAATTAATCCAAATGAAAAAGTTTTTAACTACAAAGTTGGTTAACTTATCAAGATGAACAATTTTTGTTTTGGTGATTTCTTCATTTGACAAACTTAAAATTAATTCATTCACAAATCTTATATATCTCTCCGGTTTTATAAAATTACAAGAGTGATATATAATGTTTGTGAATAATATTAGAACCACAATGTCGGATGCACAAATAGTCAAACAAACCAAAATAAACTTTGTAGATCTTGACAAGTTATGAAAGTTTGTAGTTGATAACTTTTTAATTTGAAGTCATCTAGTTATGCAAAACTGCGTCGAATTTGAAAATTTTAAAATTAAAATTTTTCAAAATACCTCAGATGGAGAAATGACCAAAATAAAGTTGTAGATCTCAAAATTTATGAAACTTTGGTGTTGACAACTTTTTGATTTGAAATCATCTTGTCAACGAAAACTACGTTTCAAATTGTAAAATTTGAAATTCAAATTTTTATAAACGACCTCGGATGGAAAAACTACCAAAATAAAAGTTGTAGATCTTGAAAAGTTAGAAAACTTTGTAATTTACAACTTTTGATTTGAATTTTTTAGGGTCTCAAATAAGCAAGTTACACACGGTTTAGTAAATATATGAGTAATCGAAACGGAGATGGAACGTATATGAGTGTGTAGTGCAGTGGTAGAGGAGGCTCCGCGCGAACGAGAGGTCGTGAGTTCGAATCCTGTTGACTGTGTGAGAGAAAATTGCGTGAAAAATAGTTGAACTTGCGATTTCGAGGGCGGCGAGTGGGCGCTGCCTAGCGGGCCCCTCCTCCAATTAAATAAAAATTTTTCTCTATTTTTTCGGGTTTTTTTTTATTTTTTTTCTTTGCCGATATTGGCACTCGGCAAAGAACCCTTTGCCGATAATTTCTTCGCCAAGTGCGGCACTCGGCGAAGCCTTCGCCGAGTGCAAAAGCCAGCACTCGGCAAAGAATGATTCTGCTGTAGTGCATGAAGTCCTCTAAAAGCAAGAAAGATGTTTTACCTTCACACCATCTAAAGGTGCAATATTTAACCAAAAAGAAGATAGGAAATTAGAGGGTTGCCAACTTGAGAACAAGAAAACTGGTGTGGTTCTTTGAGAACTGGGAGCCTCCATGCATGACCAACTTTGTGAAAATGTCCGCAAGAATGGTGAAGAAATGGTTGGAGTCATGGTAAATAAAGACGAAGTAGAGGAAGTGAGATGGAAGATTAGGGAAAATGGTTTTGTTCCAGCCGGTTTTCACCATCGGATCATACGGTGATATATCATCCGACGGTGAAACATCTCCACTTTGGTTGATAGTAGGTGGTGCAGCGTAGTGGTTGTTTGATCCGGCGGTGAAAGCAATTTTCACTTCTGGCTAAATAGCAACCCAGGTGCACCACGTACTACCACACCGGTTTTTTTTTGCAACTATGATAACCGGTGGGAAAAATAGTGCTGTAAAAATAAAATATATAGAATTGATTTTATAGGAGCATGTGCATGTGTCTTCCATTTTTTTTTTTGTGTCTGCCATGTTGGATAAACCGTTATGGTACCACCATTATTGAAATAGTTGCCTACCTACGTACGGTTGCAGAATACTCCTTTGGCTTCTCCTATTTTTAAAATCCTCCGGGTACTCAAACATACAAGGCTGGTTAGCGCGCTTCGCTGCGTCTACTATTGGTATGATTGTCAAAGTCTCATAAGTGTCTCTGCTTCGCTGTATATGTATGTACAGAAAACTTGATCGGCCTAAACACTATAAATGTGTTTAGTTTTTATCCTACAAAATTTTCACTTATCACATCAAATGTTTGGACCTTACATAAAGTATTAAATATAGACTAAAAAATAACTAATTACATAAATTCAAAATAATTTGCGAGACGATTAATTTTTAAGCCTAATAATTCATGTTTTGATAATATGGTGTTATAGTAAACATTGATAATTATTAATAATTAGATTTATAAATTCATCTCACAAATTATTCTCCACTTATGCAATTAGTTTTGTTAATAGTATGTAATACTTTAATTTAGTGTTAAACACCTATTATGACATTCCAAAATTTTTTTAACTTGAAACTAAACAATCTCTAAATATATCATTTACTATATCGGCATGCGACATGCTAAAAAAATATTTACATTAGAGACATTGACCGTATGAGCGTAAAACGCACGCAAGTGTTGGGAGGACGTCGATCCAAGATGCCTAAAAAACTTAAAAAAAAAAAAAAAAATAGACAAAAAAAATTAAAGAAAAAGAGAAAAAGAAAAAGAAAAATGCTACAGTAACCCAACCCACGGGAGGCGTCAATCCTCCCGCGGGTAGAGATTAGTATATATCGACGACTGCGATAGATATGCATCAATAGTCATTTGTACCTTCTCACTCATCCAGCAGAAAGTCACTCATGGCCGGTATGCGCCCGAGCCTATTTAAAAAAACCAGCGCATGCGTACATCTGGACGCCGCTGACTTCATTTGTATTGCTGCTATTCGGCATTCATGTATGTATATGACTTCCATAATATGTGGCAATGCAACTACCACGTGTTTCTAACTAACTTTATATTCGATCGGTCGATCAGGCATTCAGGCCTCAAAGTCAAATCCATATTTGGCATGTACCACTGTCCAACTTTCAATTTCTCTCATGTACCACTCACTATCGTCGTACCAAAAAAAAAAAAAAAAAAAAAAATCTGCGAAGAGGCTTCACTGCCGAATTGCTGATATCCCGTTGGGGCTGGGTCGTGGAATGAACAGGACTAACGGAGGGATTGTAAGGCTCGTGATCTACCAGAAATGTACATCAAAGATGGCATGTTGAGTATTTCACTCAAATTCTAAAATTCTTGCAGCGCTTTCACCTTTCCGAATTCCGATCATTCAGCTTGCTTCGCGTAGCGGCCGGTTGGCGACGTGGAAGCGACCTGCACCTGGCCTACCATGCTGGTCAGTTGCTCATCTCATCTGCTATATAAAAACCAACGCAACGGAGCAGCAGTTTCTGCAGTTAAGTAAAATTGTGCATAGCCTCCATGATGCCGAGCGCCTTCTTTCTCTTCGTCTTCCTGCTCTTCACACAGTGCACGTCACGGAGTCGGCGGCGACGGCGACCGTTCACGAGCACTCGCAGTGCCTCGACAACACCACCAGACCTCTCGATGCGCGGCGTAGAAGCTGGCAAGGTCGTAGACAACCTCCCGGGGGGACTCAGGGCCTATGTCACCGGCCCGCCCAGCTCCAAACGCTCCGTCGTCCTCGCCTCTGACGTCTACGGTTGGTTCAGGCACCTCCACGCTCTAGTGCAATTTCAAGTTTAGTTAGCTTATTAATAATAAGATAATGTCTATTTTATTTTGTCGTCTGTCTGACTACATCTATTATCTGTTCTTTCGATAGGGTTCGACCTCTACTTAGGTAAGTAAATTCATTGTTACTATAACACAGGCAGCTCTGCTGCCAGTCCATTTTTTTTAAAAAAAAAAGGTTTTCATGCGGTTATTGAGTTCAAATTAAGTGCTTTGAATTTTTTTAAAGAATTAGATAAAAGTGCTGTCGATTATATTAAAAAATCCAACTATGTAACATAACATATAGCAAACCCGACGTGATTGTAATTTCTTTTTTCTTTTTATAATTACAAAATACAACACAGACATTCATAATACAAGCATAGTCACCATATGAACGCACATAATACAACATAGAACGAACATAAAACTAAACAATGTAATTTCCAAGGAATATCAGCGCTCCATCCATCCTTTTACTTATCTTTATTCCTTCACAGCCACTGCAAAAGAAAAATGATATCACGCTTCTTCTAACAGTATGTTTATTTGTTTCCACTTATAATAAGAATCGAAGCGAAATTAGTAAACATCTCACTTCAAACATCTTCAATTATTTTTGATTCTGTAACAATGGGATAGCGAAAACAATCATAAATGATATTACACACTAGCTAGGAGGGAAGGCCGTATTTCCCCACCACGACAACTTTCCATGAGAGAAGGCCCCAGAGAAGGTCGTATTTCCCGCCTCGACAACTTTCCATTGCTGGCCCTCCGCTCTGGGCGGGCGCAGTACCTAGCTTATAAGCTAGCTCTAATAATTATCATATTTAATAGAAGAGAGTAAGAGTTAGCTCTTGATCAAGAGCTAGGTTTAAACACATATCCCAGATCACTGGAAGCAGGGTTGGATATAGGCCTGACCCTAGGTGTGCCCCAGAAATATCCCTATAGTATATGTAAATTTTTGGCCCAACTTGAAGTGACGCTAGACGCTGGGCCAAAATCAACCGGCCCAAACCCACAAATAATGAGAGACCAATCCCGAGCCTCGACTCCGTGAACCGCCTGCGCCGCTGCAGTCAGCACTCTCCGCAATCTGTCTGCGCCTACCGCTCATCAACCAAGCAGGTAGCAGCCGTTGGCCAGCAACTTGGCCCCTACCACTACCAGCTGTCGCAGAGACTGTCAGTCGAGGCGCGCTGGGGGGGCTGCTGCCACATGGGCCCGAGCCTGTGAGCCCGGCCCCTCGAAGCCCAGGTATAGCTGCTGCCCGCCTAGGCGCTTGGCGCCATGGCCGCAAGGTGCAGAATGCAACCGCACTAGCCGGTGCCTCCCAGGGATGTAGGAGCGTGTGTTTGTGTGTGGCCAAGCCAGTGCCACCGAAGCGTACTCATCATCGTGTCTGACTTCCGGTTCTCATAAGGCATTCTTCGATTCCCTTCTCCCATCTAAAACTTGCATGAACAATTAATTAATTGATTTTCGATTTTTGTAGAGCTGCATAATAAAGAGGATATATATAGGATATTAAAATCTTTTTTTCTCTTGCTCCTACACCAACATCATTACTTGAGTATTTAACACTAATTTTATGTTGCCATGAGTATTTAACACTAATTTTATGTTTCAGCGATTCTATTACACGTATTAAAGCATGGAATAGAGATATTATATCTCAACTTATGTATTTATGAGCTAGTTTTGTTGTCTATCGATGTTAGATACGTGCAGTGTCAGATGCAAAACAGGATTAAAGGAGAGTTAGTCTCTTTTTATTCTTCTATTTCTATTGATGCATCAGCTGAAGCCCAGCTAGCCCCTTTCGATCCACTCTAGATCCGTGCAAGCAGTATTTTGACACAGATACGGTAGTACGTGCTTTTCTAGTGTCCCTAGGCGTGAAAACTGACTAGCTCCGCCACTGACCCAAAGTCATTACTACCCTCAACTACCTTTGTGCGTTGACACCACATCAGTGCTGAAATCTAATTTGAAAGGAATTTCAGGTGAGACATGAACCACCGGTTACCTTAAATACCAAAGCAGAAGAAAATGTCCATTACAACACTAATCTCCTTCGATTCGGTTGTTTTAAAAGATAATATGATGCTCATTTCTGTTTTCAAACATAAATGGCAGGGCAACTACACCTTCTTTAATTTGCTGGTTAAAACATAATTGGTACCGTTGCATGTTTGTAATGATGCAGAAAAATAGCCGATAAAGTTGGCGCGACAGGATACTATGTTCTGGTGCCTGATTTCTTTCACGGTGATCCTTACAACGACAGTAAAAACCTTTCAGAATGGATCAAATCTCACTCCCCGGTAAGTTGCATGTTGTTCGCCTGTCAATATATAACTAATTTTCATTTCTAGTTAAATCATAACATAACAAATCATTATCGAAACTTACATTGCATAACGAGTTGCAAACAAATTGATTGCATGTTCAATCAATATCAAATTAATTGCATGTTCAATCAATCTTAAAGGTCACAGCTGCTCAAGAGGCCAAGCCACTCTTCGACTATTTAAGACAGGAAGGAAAATCAATTGGGGTTGGAGGGTATTGCTGGGGTGGTGAGTGAAATCCACACCAGTCACTCAATTGACAACCATAGCCTGAATGAAATTTCGTTTTCAAATTCTTCCTAGACGCTAGGACAGTACACAAAACAAGCTCATGTCTATCTTTTTCCTGATTATTTGGCAGGAAAGTTCTCAGCAGAGATTGCAAAAACTGACGGTATAAAAGTCGTTGTCCTTTCTCATCCAGCATATGTAACTGTTGATGATATGAAAGGTGCGTTTCCTTTTACCGCAGTTGAAACCTCACTGTTTTATCACATTTGTGTGGTACATTGTGTTTTGTGTATCATGAGTTCATGACTAGCCTTGTGTGTTCTTGTGCTAACCATGTCAACCTAAACCACAGAGGTCAAATGGCCAATTGAGATTCTTGGTGCTCAGAATGACACAATCACACCACCTCAACAAGTCCGACAGTTGGAGCAGGCCTTGAGTGAAAGAAAGCACAAGGTGAGTTCTTGGCTTCTTGCTGGGTTCAGTGTCACCCATTGCTGGTGTGCACCTGCATAGTGGCAGATTCAGTACATCACATATCTGAATTTTCCCTCTTTCAGATTCAGTACTTTGTCAAGATCTTCCCAAGAGTTGCCCATGGATTTGCTTGCAGATATAATACCTCTGACCCATTTGCAGTCAAAAGTGCTGAACAAGCTCTTGCTTACATGATTGACTGGTTCCGTAAATACTTGAAGTGAAGACATGTTTGTGGGTCCATGAATGTTAGGACTGAATAAAAATAATGATGGTTTCTTAATCCAGATTGTAAGCTTCTTGCGCGCACCAGTGAATAAATGGGGATTTTATGCTTTGTCTGTCCTTGTCAATTTTATATACATCTAGCTCAGATCACACATGGGTATTTTTATGCACGCCTCTAACATTGTAGCCTGAGAGAATTACTCCGTTGGTTTCAAATTAATTGTCATACTAGTTTTTTTCCTATCTCATCTTTTTTCCTAATCATTTGTTTCATCTGCCCGTGTAAGAGCAACTCCAACAGTTTGCTAAAACTCACTTGACAAATCTATAGTTTTGTCAAATCCCAAAACTAAATGACAAGTGAAAAAGAGGCCTTGTCAGACAGTTTGCTATTTTTTGCTTGGCAAAAGAACTTGACATCCTGGAATTTTTGCCCAAATCATAAAATTGAGCCTCCAACAAGTTGGCAAAACTAGTTGGCAAATTGGGATACATGTGATGCCAAGCGATGGAGGACTTGACATATTTGGCAAGTGAAGGGGGAATTGTGCCAAGTTTGCCAAATTGCCAAGCACTTTTGCCAAGTTTGTTGGAGGAGGTTTTTTTATGGTTTTGATAAAAATCCTAGCATGCCAAGTGGTTTTGCCAAACTGTTGGAGTTGCTCTAAACAGTGGCGGATGCAGAACACAATCAAAGGGAGGCTAATCTATTCTTCTTCCTCTATTTCTTTATTTTTCCTTCTTTTCTCTATTTTTTTGAAATTCTCTTTATTTTTACACTGATGTACTAGCTTTACGGGGGTCTTTAGGGGGCTGGTAAACGGTACATGGAGGTCTGCGTATTGTGTATGGCCTAGTCACTAAAATAAACAGTAAACCTGTTTAGACGGTCAACAAAGTCAAAAAGGGTTTGAATGGTACTATTAAAAATAGGTAAACGTGTTTAAATGGCGGTCATGGTAAGGGCCTGTTTGATCCAAGTTGCTGCTAGCAAAACTTTGGCCAAAACTTTGTTACCAAATTTTTTGTCTTGTAGAGCTGTTTGGATCTCATGGCTAAAGTTTCATTAATCACTACACAATGACTATTTTGCCCATATTTAATGCTGATTTGGCCTTATTTATGAAGTTGCATGCAAGCTGCATGAAACTGCATGCAGCAGCCGCATGCAGCATGCATGAGCTGCATGAAACTGCATGCATACAACCGTTGTGACTAGGAGGTCGGATTTGAACACGTTTGTTGTTTAATCCCAATAGTAAACACCAAAATCAAATGACGAATTCAATAATTTTACAAAACGAATTGTTCAAAACACAATCAAAGTACACATGTTCCATATAAGAGAACATAACCTATCTATGATCTACTAAACAACCCGTTTGCTATTTGATCCCGGAACCGGTTCATGTTATGGTCTTCTTCCGTAACTACAGCTCTTGACGAACTCGGCTGGGAGGTACAGGATTGAAGGGGAACATAATTCTCATCGCGATCACAGCGAGCAAAATGTCTATAGCCGATATTACTGTCCCTAATAAAATTGTGTAGTGCCATACATGCAACTATAATTTTGCTTTGCTTGTGTATCGAATACTTAGATATTTTGAGCAAAATCCTCCACTTCATCTTCAAAACCCCGAATGACCTCTCTATGACATTTCTAAGAGATGAATGTGCATAGTTAACTGTTTCTTTTTTACCTTTGCCCATTCCCGCGTTGCGGAACTCAGGAAGATGGTATTTTGATCCCTTGTACGGTGTAAGATATCCTGGACGATTCGGATAACCCGAGTCCACTAGGTAGAATTTACCTTCATAAAAAGAAATAGTTGTGTTACCCATTGCAATGGTCCTATGGTAAACATGTACAATACAAAACTACTTAGATCATTATATACCTGGTGGAGGATGTGGGAACTTGTAGCCATATTTCTGGGTGGCATCGTTGAATACTCTCATGTCATGAACAGATCCAGGCCAGCCAACAAGAACAAATGTGAATCTCATGTCGAAATCACATACAGCCATGACATTCTGTGTAGTGTAACCTTTTCGACACATGTACTGCACCACTTTATTAGCTGCCACAACTACTTGAATGTGTGTCCCATCAATGGCCCCAATACAGTTGTTAAAGTAAGGATAGAACCTGTGGTTGTTCAACCTATGGTGCCTAGTCTTAAATTCAGGATCCACTGGCTTTATTATGTCCTAAGCTAATTTCAACACACTCTCTAGAACTTTGTCAAAGTTGCGGTGTGTCTGTGTACCTAGTGACCTGACCAATCTATTTTCAGCTTGCCTGACAGACTGAGACGACCCTAGCATCAAAGAAACATTGCTAATGCCTCAACCGAACTACTCTTGGCTGTTGATTTCAACCCATATGATTCAACCAGCAGGTTATGCAGCTGGTCGAACAAAGGTCTACTCATCCTAAACATGTTGAAACACTGCGTGCTATTAGCTAGGTTCTGTTCTACCCATTCCATTCCAGTTTCAGCTGGTTTCCTCCTCTTAGCCTTGTTGAAATAAGTTTCATAGTACATACCAAGCATGAGTACGATGTTCATTTGCTGTTTCTCCTCCTCCTCTTCTTCTTCTACAAGCTGTCAACTGAAGAGTCTGAGTCACTTCCACCAGTCTGTATAAAACAACAAAATAGTAAACATTCAAGTTATGGAACTAAACAGTAAATAGTAAACTCATGCTTGGTATGTACTATGCTTCAACACCATTAAATAAAAAAAGCATCATATAAAACAATAAACACCATTAAATAAGAAAGCATCACATAAAACAGTAAACACCATTAAATAAAAAATAGCTAAAGTGTTCACAACATCACATTACAGCTGTATTGTCACATGGTTCAGAAGCAATAGCTAAAGTGTTCACAACATCACAGGAATGACAAACATTACATACATTTCGTCCACATTTAAAAAGCCCTAAGAGGACACTGTCTACAGCCCCTGGTGCTTGCAGTTAGTTCTTAATATATGTCAACTTCCTTCAGGATGAAGAACTCCCTCAAGATATCATTCAAGCAAATCTGACTAACTGCATAAAATTCTGGGCTTTCCACAGGAACTCCACAATCTATAGCCAGCTGCTGGGCTTGTTTGATGGAGTCCTTCATCTCATCATTCTTAGTGGTTTCCTTTCTATGGGGCCTAGTGTTGTTCCTATTGTCCAATGCTTCCCTTAAGAAAAGAGTCCTTGAAGCATAGTTCTTAGTCTGCACTGACATGAAATCCTTTATCAATGAAACAACAGGGCTCTTATTTCTTTTACTAGGACTCTTGCTAGTGCTGGTGGTACTTCTAGCTCTCTTCTTAGAAGATGAAGTGCTCATAGGACTCAGTAAGTCCTCCTCCTCTCTTTCTTCTCTCTTCTTCTTCTTCTTCTTCTTCTTCTTCTTCTTCTTCTTCTTCTCTTCTTCTTCTTCTTCTCTTCTTCTTCTTCTTCCTTCTCCTTCTTCCCCAGTTTGTTCCAAAGGGCCATCTGCATCTTCATAGCTGTTTTGTCCAGGGATATAAGATGTTGACCCATCCACAGCAACATTATGGAACAACAGTTCCAATTTTTTGTGTATGGAGGATAACCCCACCTGAACTTCTTCCAATCTGCATGACCCTAAAAACAACCAGGAAATCATCATTTAGTGAAAATTATTAGAGACTGACAATGCTATAAGTGTTGTAATGTGAAAAAGGAAGTACCTTAGTGTTATCTTTCCACCATGTCTCACTGGCGTTCACAGTGCCGTCGGGATTTCGGCCTAAACCACTATCAGTTTGCAGCCTTTTTATGAAATTGTATTGCCCCTTCAAGTTTCTGATTATGTAATTCAATTGTTTTCTATCATGCTTTCTATTTGTGGCTTGGTAGAACTTGTCTGAGAGGTCTTTGTATCCAGTGGAGTTCATAATACCATTCACAAATTTCCCCAACTCCAATTGTTGAATTAGCAAATTACACAGTGTATCATTAAGGCCAAACGACCAACTCGCTCTGGTAGATTTACTCTAGTACATGCATCGCAAGATTGTGCATACAAATTAAGACACAAACATGGAATTTGAAAAAACGGCCGCTCGGTGAAGGCAGGTACCTGACTTGAGGGCCGCCAAGTTCCTCGGTGTTGTCCTCGTCTTCATCGTCATCGACGTTGACCTGCTCTGGTTCCTCTAGAATCAAAGCAGGTTGTGGGGCTCGCTGTCTGCGCTGGCCACCGCCCCCGATACCTGGGACTGGTGGAACTACCGCGGAACGACGAACGGGTCGACGGTCGGCAAGGCCCCCGCCACGGCCGGCAACGGGAACTACTCGGGGGACCGGCAGGGCTCCTCCAGATGAGATCCACTGCGAATAGACCGAACGCCGAGCGTCCGACTCCCGCTGTTCGGCCTGAAGACGTCGCGGAGGGGGGAAGGAAGAGCTGCCGTCGTCGACGTCCATCGGCCCATCGTACTGCAGGTAGTTCTGGTACGAGGGCAGGTGGCAGCAGTCCTCGGACTGGGAGTTCATCGGTGCGAGCGAATCCAGGTTGATCCGCGGAGCCGAGCGACTTCCGGAGGGCATGGTGGCGGACGGCGGCGAAGAAAACCCGCCGGAGGTGGGGGAAAGGACGAGAAGGTTGGGAGAAGAAATCACGGGTGCCGTCGTCCCCTGGCCGGCCATAAGCGCTGGATCTGCACGGGGAACGCCGGATCTGGCGGGGATGCGTGGTGGAGAGAGACGAGGGCTGCGGTGGAGGAGAGGATGGCGCGCGGTTGGTGGAGGCGGAGGAGACTGGATGGAGGCGGTGCAGAGGGGAGAAGATGAGGGTGCGGCGCGGTGGAGGAGACGATAGTTTGGTGGGAGGGGGGCGGGGGGGCGGGTGGGGACGGGTGGTTGGATGGGGGGCCGGGCGGTTGATGGGGCGGGGGTAGTGCGAGTCGGGCGCACACCCCGATGGTTTTTGGCTGGTTTTGCCAGGTTTTGGTGGCAAGAGGAACTAGCAAAAATTTTGCTCTTTTGCCACTTTTTTGCCAAGATGTTTGGATCCTATGGCAAAAAAAGAGCAAAAAGTGCAAAACTACAACTTTTGCCATGGATCCAAACAGGGCCTAAAAAAGGCATATAGATATGTGTTAAGAGACTGTTATGAGGCATACTGGCATGTGTTATTTCAACAGAGAATTGAATGTCTAACCACCGATTGTAATGTGTAACAGCGCTTTTCCCATGTGAGAGCTATGATATTTATATTTTTGTTTACATACTTACTGCTACAATGTAAACTTTTGAACCAACCATCTATACAATAAGAATATCCACCCTGTGGAAACTGGGCAGCCAAATCGCAGTCTAGGGTTTGTTTTTGACATGTAAGGGCCTTCAACCCCTCATTGTATAAGTCCACCCAATCCTGTATATATAAAGGTGACACCCAGTTAAGAGAGGACAATCGTTGCACAAATCAGTATAAAACTTTACTTTTGTCACTACAGAACAGGGTCTTTGGCCGATTCTCAAAATCACCATTTGTCTCGGCGTTTTGCCGCCCGAGACTAATAGAACCTTCAGTCCGGGTCGGGTAAACACGGACCGGGAACTAAAGGGCCTGCACCATATGGCTACTGCGCAGAGCTGTCGGGACGGGACACTGTCGGGACAGGACCCTTTAGTCCGGTTCGTGTTACCAAACCGGACTAAAGGGCACTCTTTAGTCCCGGTTGGTGTCACAGACCGAGACTAATGCTTTAGCCACAGTTTGTGCCTTGCCCCAGGATAAATGATCACCTTTTAGCCCCAGTTTTTAATACAAACCGGGGGACTAAAGCTCCTCGGTTTATAACCTGCCAACTCCTTCCTCCCTGAGACAGAGACATTCAAATTTCAGTGAGCTTCCTTGCTTGTTCTTGCTGTTGCTATTGCTTGTTCTTCATTTGTTCTTCATCTCCGGCGTCAATTGCTGATCTTCTTCGACTCCGTTATCGTCTCTTTGCGTTGAGAGGTAACTATTTTGTCTCCTACCATGTCTTTTAAATATGAGAGGAATTTAATTAAAATATATAGTTTGCAAGAACAAGAACAGCATAGAGAGTTGAGTAGTTTAAATTGGTTTCATCACAATCACTTGATAGTTTTCTACTGCTAGCTAGGCAGTACCCATGTTGTATATTTCATACTAATGCAAAACAAGTAATAATGAATTTTAGTGTCTTTTTAGTTAATTTTCTTTAGAAAAATATGGAATTTATAATAGTTTGCAACAATGAATATAGAGAGTAGACAATGTGGAAATTGGTATTGTTATATCATATTTTTTTGATTATCTAAACAAATAGATAAATTTAAAGTCTTTTTTATTTATAATTGTTTAGAAAATTAGGAATTTGCATGTAATAGTTAAAAATGAGTATGGATATAGTAGATGGCAACCGTGACGGGGTCCTCAGCCTCTCATCATCGGGATTCAAAGCTGCATTTGCGGCCGGATATTCCTCTCATTGCTTGCGGCGAGTGTAAGCAGAAAATTGTGAAGGAGTACCGAGTGAAAAAAAAGGGAATCAACAAGGGTCGTATATTCTACAAGTGTCCGGACCATGAGGTGGGTTATTATTTATCCGCATTTGATTAATATGGTTCATTTGTATCGGTTTTGCTTGATGATGTTGTTTAAATTCCTTATTCTTTGTTCTAATTGCAGTGGGAGGGGCACCGGCGGATGTAAAGGTTGGTGGTACTGGGAGGAAGAGTACGTTCAGCACGTATGAAATTCTATTGCACAGGAGGTTGCCGCTGAAGGTGATGAGGCAGTGAGTCAGCGGCAGCAGCCCATCCATGCCGATGAAGCGAATGATCTGTCTATTTTAGTTGGGATCGGACGCGAACTAATTATGTTGCTTAAGTGCATTTTAGTTTTAGTTTTTTAGTGCTAGCTGCGATTGTCTTCGTTGTAGTCAAGCTTGCTTGAATTAATCAATCATGTGATATCATGAGTGTTGTGAAATAACATGAGAAACTACTAAGTGCATGGTTGTAATATTTAATGCAGATGTTGTCACGCAATTGGATGTATAATGTCGATCGCCGCTCCAAAGAGTTTATTGCTGACGTGCACTATTTCTTAGGTGTGGCTGAGACAAACAAGCAGGATGGTTCCATGTGCTGCCATGCGCCGTCTGTAAGAATTTGAAGGAATATTCATGCTCAAGGACTCTTCATACGCATGTTGAAGTCGGGTTTCGTAACAAACTATATTTGTTGGACGAAGCATGGAGAAAGGGGGTTGTAATGGATGATGGTGAAGAAGGTGAAGAAGAATTGGCCCACGCCGATATTATTGCTCAGTACGGTGCCTTCTATGATGATGTAGTGGGGGGAGATGGTGAAGAAGATGCGGCAGCGACAGAAGATGTGGCAACTGATGTTGATGCTCTTGGTGATGCCATTCGTGATGCACAAAGAGAATGTGAAAGTGACAAGGAGAAGGTCAAGTTCGAGCGCATGCTAGAGGATCATAGGAAATTGTTATATCCCACTGCTGAAGATGACCAAAAAAGCTGGGTACTACACTGGAACTGCTGCAATGAAAGGCAAAGAATGGTACATCCGACACGACATTTGGGCAGTTATTGAAGATAATGAAAAAGATGCTTCCAAAAGCTAATGAATTGCCCACCACTACGTACGAAGCAAAACAGGTCGTCTGCCCTTTGAGATTAGAAATCCAGCAGATACACGTATGTCCTAATGACTGCATCCTGTACCGTGGGAGGAATACGATAATTTGGATGCATGCCCGGTATGTGAAGCATCACGATATAAGATAAGGCGAGATGATCCTGGCGACGTAGAGGGTGAAGAACGTCCAAGCAGGAAGAAAATCCCTATAATACCACGCTTGAAACGTTTGTTCAGAAATTAGGACAATGCAAAGTTATTGCGGTGGCATAAAGAAGACTGTAAGGTAGACAATATGCTGAGGCACCCAGCTGATGGATCCCAGTGGAGAGCGATAGACAGAGAATTCTCAGAGTTTGCAGACGAGGCTAGAAACTTGAGGTTCGCTTTAAGTACGGATGGTTTTAATCCTTTTGGGGGAGCAAAGCAGTAGTCATAGCACTTGGCCAGTTACTCTATGTATCTACAACCTTCCTCTGTGGTTATGCATGAAGCGGAAGTTCATTATGATGCCGTTGCTGATCCAAGGGCCGAAGCAACCTGGCAACGACATCGATGTCTACCTGATGCCATTAGTTGAGGAACTTCTACTTCTATGGAGCAAACCAGGCATACGCATGTGGGATGAGTACAAATAGGAACACTTTGACCTGCGAGCATTATTGTTCGTAACAATCAATGATTGGCCGGCTCTAAGTAATCTTTCAGGCCAAACAAACAAGGGATATAATGCATGCACACATTGTTTCGATGACCTTGATAGTTTATTTTTGAAACACTGTCGGAAGGTCGTGTATGTTGGGCACCGTCGGTTTCTTCCCATGGGGCACCCAGTAAGAAAGAAAGGCAAACATTTTAAAGGTAAGGCAGACACCAAACCAAGCCTCGTAACGAACCGAAGAGAGATGATATACTCAAAATGGTGAAGGATACGAAAGTAGTATTTGAAAGGGAGGGATGGGCAGCGAACCTGTTCCCAAAGACGCTTTCGGACACGCACCCATGTGTGGAAGAAGTCCATATTCTGGGAGCTACCCTACTGACATGTCCTAGAGGTCCGCCATGCCATCGACGTGATGCACCTGACAAAGAACCTTTGTGTCAACCTGCTTGGATTCATGGGTGTCTACGGAAAGCCTAAGGATTCACTTGAAGCACGACAGGACTTGCAGCGCATGAAAGAACGAGACAACTTGCATCCGGAGAAGACAGATGACGGGCGCCAGTACTTAAGCCCTGCTAGCTATACTCTTAGCAGAGAAGAAAAGGAAAGCATGTTTGAATGCCTTAACAACATCAAGGTCCCATCTGGATTCTCCTCCAATATAAAGAGAATAATTAATGTGCCAGAGAAGAAGTTCCAAAACTTGAAGTCCCATGACTGCCATGTGCTTATGGCCCAATTGCTTCCTATGCTCTAAGAGGAATTCTATCTCCACATGTACATCTAGCCACCGTGAAGCTATGTGCATTCCTCAATTCAATTTCACAAAAGGCAATCAATCCAGAGGAACTTTCTACTTTGCAGAATGATGTCGTTCAATGTCTCGTCAGCTTTGAGTTAGTGTTCCCTCCAACTTCTTTGATATTATGACACACCTCCTAGTTCACCTGGTCAAGGAGATCATTATTCTCGGTCCTGTGTTCCTACACACCATGTTCCCATTCGAGAGGTTCATGAGTGTCCTGAAAATATGTTCATAACCGTTCTCGGCTGAATGAAGCATCACCCAGGCCTACGACACAGAGGAGGTCATAGAGTTTTGTGTGGACTTTATTCCAGACCTTGACCCGATTGGCGTTCCTGAATCGCGACACGAGGGCAGACTCAGTGGCAAGGGAACACTAGGGAAGAAAACATATATCGGTATAGGAGATGATTACTTCGATAAAGCACACTACACAGTTCTATAGAACTCCTCATTGGTCGATCCATATATCGAGGTACATAAGGATTTCCTTCGATCCAAGTGGCCCGAGAAGAGTGAATCTTGGATTACACGTCAGCACATGCAAACCTTCGGCGATTGGTTGCGAAAACAATGTCAGGTGATGATGACAACATAGATGAGCAGCTTTATTTGTTGGCCAGACAACCATCGTGGCATATCAGCACGTACAAGGGTACGAGATCAATGGGAATACATTTTACACAGTAGCCCAAGACGGAAGGAGCACCAACCAAAACAGTGGTGTACGCCTGGATGCCACGGATCCAAATGGGAACAAACAAACATATTATGGCCGCATAGATGACATATGAGGACTAGACTACGCACCTAATTTTAAAGTCCCTTTGTTCCGGTGTAAATGGGTCAAGATGACCGGTACCGGAGGTGGGGTGGTAACAGTCGACAAGGAGTATGAGATGACATCAGTGGACCTCAACAATATTGGGTACAAAGATGAACCATTTGTCCTTTCCGCTGATGTGAGTCAGGGGTTCTATGTGAAAGACATGTCTACAGAACCAAAAAGAGGGAAAAAATGATAACAACTCGATCGTCAACGAGCCAAAGCGCACATAGTTCTTTCAGGGAAAAGAAAACATTGTCGGAATTGAGGACAAGTCAGACATTTCAGGTGATCATGAAAGAGATGACCGAATTCCGCCATTCAAAGTGAACAAAGACCAACCATTTTGTTAAACAATGAGGAAACTCCATGGTTAATGAATGATCATAACCAAGGGACATATGTCAAGAGGAGGTTCGCAGTGTGCCCGCTAAATAGTGGGTTGTAAAGATATTATGTAATAATTAATTAATTAAGACTTCATTTATTTAATAATAGATTTATATATATTATTTGTAGTGATCATTGATTATGTGCTCCTCTAGATGTGAATCATCAAATACATATAAGAAGATACCAACATTTAATATTTTCTTCTGTAAACTAAAGCAAAAAGAATCTCATACTAATTTTTAAAAGAAAGTATATCAATATTTAATTTCTGTTCAATTAGAAAGATTTAAGATTTATTTAAAAAGAAAACTAAATTTAAAAATCTAAAACTACTCCATCTGTCGCGTAGAACGAAATTGGGCAATGATTTTTTAGGTTATAAACAAAAGATTAACGTCCAAATGATGTGAAAAATAAATTTTTATTGAAAGCCAACAATTTTTTAAATTTAAATTGAACATTATATTTTGCATTGCATTAACAAAAATGAATGGTTATTTACGTTTATATTCGTTATTATAAAAAAAGAAAAGAATTATGCTACAAAAGTTTGTACTATACAATAAGGTCAAAGGAAATATAACTGTTATTTTAAAGTAATTTTATGCTACTGTTGCAATTTACTATTGCAAGTAACCCAAGAATTACAAATATTTAATAGTGAAAGACTCAATACAACCCAAATACTGAAAACCCCAAAACTATGGTGGGAAGGACCCTAAGTCCCGGCCGTCTTACGCACGCGGGACTAAAGACCCCTTTAGTCCCGAAGCCCACCCGACTAAAGGTCCACCCTGGCAGTCAGCGCACGGACACCGACTAAGGGTCTTTAGTCCCAGTGCTCCCTGTGCCTCCGGGTATAGACGTCAACCCGAGACAGGAAGCCCGACTAAGTCACCGCCGCAGCCGACTCACAGGCCCTCAGGCCGTCCGCCAGGGCCCCACACCTCGCCCAACCGCCCAGCCTCGCGCGGCGTCGCTCCGCCTCATCGCCCTGCCTCTCCTCGCCGTCGAGCCTCTGTCCGGCTCGTCCTAGCCGTCCCCCCGCAGCGGCGAGCCCGACGCTCGGCTCGTCCTTCGTCCCTCGTCCTCCCGTCCGGCGCGTCGAGCTCCCGTTCGTACCGTGCTGTGGCAGAACCCGGTTGTGGCCACATGCACATCCATCATCCATGGACAGGAGTATACATGCATTCATAATCAACCATGAGAGTATACACATGATGTGAGTGTCCTCGGAAACCCGAATCATACACGTTTACTTTCGTTCCAGATATTCCTTTGTCCAGCATCACAGTATTACAACAGTTTATAGATACGAGAAATATCAGAGTAAAGCGGAAGATTATACAATTAGATTAAAACTTAAGTGTTAGTTTAAAACCATAGGTACTTAATATTACATAAAAGTTCGGAACTTTATATTATACATAAACCATCACTGAAGCACTTGCCCAAGGTCACTCATCAACATCATCATCACTCTCCTCCACGAGAGTGAAGAAACACTGGCCATCAAAGGGATGGTCGACAGGCTCACCTGCAACAAGGGTTAACAAACCCTGAGTACAAAAGTACTCAACAAGACTTAACCGACTAGAAAAGAGGAGAAGACTCAGGTATGCTGGCTAAAGGGATTCAAGGTAAGGCTTTAGCAAGAACAAAGCTTTTTCTTTTGCATAAAAGCTTACTAGAGTAACTCCTATATCCAAAATTTTATTCAAGATTCATATTCAAGATTTCCTAAGGATTTTTCAAACATTTAAAACATATCTCTGATCAAAATCCTTTTCTCAAGATTCATTCTTTACTACGGTGCAGGTCAGTGGATTGAGGCTCCATATCCGAGGAAACACGGCGATTCGAATCGATTATACCCAGCTGGGGATTCAGTACCACACGATATATGTAGAACTTAATCTTGCATATATCAACCCTTACTATAGATCCTCCTATACAAGAACGGGTCCAGCGTCACCCGAGAGTACAGTACACCTCGAACCCGACTATCTCATAGCCTCGAGGGTACACGCTACTCCCGCCATCTCTCCACTCCCAGTACGCGGTTATCCGTTCTCAGTATTGGAATAGCTATAGACCAGGCTTACCATTGTATGTGGGCTGTACTCAAAAGTCTCAATCTAGCAGGCCAACAACGTAAGGTCCTATATAGAATAGCGTTACATCAAGACTCCTCTCTGATGTAAGCTACCATAGAGATTATACCAACATCAAAAATATAACCACATTGTCGGGAACTGTGAGAAAGCAAGTCTAAGCATTTCTACTGTTTGTGTAAAACAGGTATCAGGGTTGGTATAAAACAAGGTAAATCATGCATCAACAGGTTTAAAACATTTATTTGATAAACAGCTAATGCATCAGGTTATAAAGAAAAGTGTAATTGCGAAATCCAAGGGATTGGTTTAAATGCACCGGGGCGTGCTTGCCTTGAGAACAGCGAAGTCCGGCAACTCAGACGAGACGGGAAGATCTACACCCTCAGAAGAAATCCACTGAGAAGCAGGCTCTTCCGGAACGGAGTCTACACGAATAAATGCATATGCATGATCAATGAGATGCTTTGACATGAACATGGTAAAGATGGAAATTTTCCAAGCTATAAACAATTACTTGAGTACAAAACTTTCCATCATGAAAAGGAAAGAAACTAACTTGATTAATAACTCTTTAAAACTACTAAGCATCTCTTATCATTATCATAAAGCAAGACTACATAATTAATAAATGACAAAGGACTATGAGCATATAGAAAACCTTAACCAGGGAGCATTTTATGCTAGGTTCCCATTGGTTGTCAAACAAATCCAAAATCACAAAACCTAAATGATTATTCTTTTCTATTTATTTTTATAAGCCTATAAATAGCTTTTACTTATAAAACAATTATATTAATTCAAACAGAGATGAAATTAAACATAAAGGTAGATATGACCAAATAAACTTGCATTTCAAATTTCATGATGATTTTGGATAAACACAGAAAATTACATAAATCATCAAAGTTGCATTTATTAATTAAATCATGGATTTAATGACCATAGCAAAAGTACTCTAAACACAAGTTTCATAATTTTTATATTAGCACAGACACATTAAGATCATCCATGTCAAAGTTCATAATTTATAGAGCTATAGAAAAATTGTAGCAAAAAAAACAAAACAGGCTACTGCTCAAACATAAAGAAAAAGAAAAACGCAACTCTGACCCAAACTAGGCTTGCGGCCCAACACTATGCGGCCCAACGCGGCCCGACACGCGCGAAAACCGGCCCAGCCTGTTCCCGCCCGCGCGCGCTGCCAGCTTTGCAAAAAGCCCTTCGGCTTTGAGGAAACTAACCCGCAGTCCAGCGCACTATTCACATGAGTCTAAAACTTTACAACTAACACCCTGGGAAGACCTGCCTTTACAACTGCGAGGTCCCCGACCATGGCCGGCGCGCACGGCGGCGCACAGAGCGGCGGCGCTCCTTACGCCGGCCAACTCCGGCCGGTAGAGACCTAACGGACGCGAGCATCACACCGCGCCAGGGCACCCGCGACCGATAGAGCCTCTAACCCTAAACGCTACTGCCCCGGCGAGGTCTGGCCACGCACGGCGGCGAACCGAACCGTGGCGGAGCTGTTCCGGCGAACTCAGGCCGGTAGCAGTAGAACGGAGGGGCTAGGAAGATCCAGTAGCTCACCCTGAAGACGATGGTGCGGATGGTTTGGATGGAGCAAGCTCGGAAGATAGACGACCACGGTGCAGCGGCGATCGGCGGAGAACTCCGGTGAAGATGGCGCTGTTCCGGCGAGACCTGGGCATTAGACATGGAACCATCGAGCCGATGAGTTCACAGGGATCACGATGAAGCGATAACACAAAAGAAAGTGGTCGGTAGGTGCTCGGTTGAGCGGACCACTGCAGAACCGAGCTCGGCGGCGATTTCAGAATCGGCGGACGGAAAACCGGCGAGTGCGAGCTCTCTGAGGTGTTAGAGACGAATAAGTAAAGTCCGGGAGGTGCGCAAGTAA
This sequence comes from Coix lacryma-jobi var. lacryma-jobi, assembly GCA_009763385.1. NCBI lineage: Eukaryota > Viridiplantae > Streptophyta > Magnoliopsida > Poales > Poaceae > Coix > Coix lacryma-jobi. The sequence continues at coordinate 115,525,317 of CM019825.1, read as the reverse complement.
CAAGGTACTTATAGGTTCGGTGGATTGGGATGAGATGAAACAGAGACGGTCAATTTTGGATTGGATCAAGATGGTGCCCGTCGGTGCACCGGTGGCAAACGGCGACGGCGAGCGCAGGAGAAGGTGCCACGACGCGAGAGAGCTGGCCAGCAGGTGCGCAACCTCGCCACGGTCACGGTCGTGTGCGGATTTCGGGAGAGATCGGCGTCCACGCGCGCGCGGGTGATCAACAGATCACCCCCTCCCTGCCGCCATGAACAGGGACAAGAACATATCCTCTCCCTTTCCCTTTCTACCCCTCTTTATTTAAAATTACTTTGAAATTTTGAATAGAGTTGAAAATATTCCAAATATCAAATGCTCAGAATTTCAAACTGAACATCTTTTATTTTTGCAACACCCCCAATTTGATTTGCATTTTGAATTTGAGGTAGATTTGCAAAAGGGGACAAAAAGGGCAAAATAGAACTTTCACAATTACTTTTGATTTTGCATGAACACATGAAAAACTTTACACATCAAAGTTGTTCCTTGACAGAAATAGAACAACTTTGCTTTTTTAAACATACCCAAATTCTTTTTAGATTTTAATTTATAGAAAAGGGGACGAAAAAGGATTTTATGATTATATAAACTTTTAAATGATTTTTAAACCAAAACTGAATTATATCTCATTAATGACTTGAATCAAGGTCCAATACATCTTTTGAGACATAAAATCAAAGTTTGATCCAAATTCAATACTATAAAAGAAATTACCTTAATACCCTTATACCCAACAAACACTAACTATATCATGAAAGCATAATCTAGAGATCAACTTAAGCACTCTTTATCAACTAAGCATAAGCATCAAATGATAAACTTGTTTTAGTGAATGCAATACCAGGTTATCACTCAATGAAATGCTAATGCATATGATGACATGTCAGGTTTTAGTTTGCTTAACCCCGGAGTGTTACACGTGCCTCCCCACGTCCTCGTCCTCGCGCCGCTGTCGAGTCTCGGCCTCCCCGCTGCCGTCGAGCCTCGTGCTCGGCTTGTCCTTGTCCCTCGTCCTCCGCGCCGTTGTTGAGCTCCTCCGTCCTGGCCGGCCTGCTCGTCCGTCCTCGGCCGTCGTGCGTGTGCAGTTTGTGGTGTTCGTGTGTGTGTGCAGTGGTGGTGTTTCATGGTGTGCAGTGTGGTGTGCGTGTGTGTGGTATGCGTGTGTGTGAGTAAAAAAAAGAAATAAAAAAGTTGAATAGAAAATAATATATAGAAAAGAAAAAATTGATGATATATATATATATAGAAAATTGATATATATTTTAGAAAAGAAAGTGATATATATAGAAATTAAATCTATTTAATTCAGTTTATATTATATATTTATTATGTATATATATAATATCAATTTTCTTTTCTATAATATAATTTTCTATTTAACTTTTTCATTTTTTATAGAAATAGATATATACAGAGATAATGTATATGAATAGATATATTATAGAAAAAAGGAAAATCATAATATGTTTTTTAACCTAACAAATATATGTTTACACATGTAGATAAAAAGTGACAGGCCGCGTCGACCTGTAATCCTGGTGACCGCTCCACTGACCTCGCTTGTCGTCCACTGTCATCCGCACCGTCGTCATCCTCGCTGTTGTCCGCGTCGTTCTCGTCCACGGTGTGTAAATCACGTGACAAGGATGTGTTTAAACATGTATTTATTACTCTTAGAAATATGGTTCATAGAAAATCATGTGTCATGTTGAATACCATAGAAAATCACTTGGATATGTTTAAACATGTATTTACACTTAGAAATATTTTAAAGTTGAATTGCCTCTTTACGAATATATGTTATTTTTAATGTTCACGATTACATGTAAAACCCCAAACCCCCAAACCCTAACCCCAAACCCTAAACCCCGAACCCCAAACTCCTAAACCCCTAAACCCGAAACCCTAAACCATATTTTTAAAGTTGAATTGCCTCTTTACGAATATATGTTATTTTAATGTTGGCGATTACATGTAAAACCCCAAACCCCCAAACCCTAACCCCCAACCCTAAACCCGAACCCAAACCTCTAAACCCAAAACCCTAAACCTATTTTAAAGTTGAATTGCCTATTTACGAATATATGTTATTTTTAATGTTCGCGATTACATGTAAAACCCAAACCCCCAAACCCTAACCCAAACCCTAAACCCCAAACCCCTAAACCCCTAAACCCAAAACCCTAAACCATATTTTTAAATTTGAATTGCCTCTTTACGAATATATGTTATTTTTAATGTTCGCGATTACATGTAAAACCCCGAACCCCAAACCCTAACCCCAAACCCTAAACCCCGAACCCCAAAACCCTAAACCGTAAACCCAAAACCCTAAACCATATTTTTAAAGTTGAATTGCCTCTTTACGAATATATGTTATTTTAATGTTCACGATTACATGTAAAACCCAAACCCTAAACCCCGAACCCCAAACCCCTAAACCCCTAAACCCGAAACCCTAAACCATATTTTAAAGTTGAATTGCCTCTTTACGAATAATGTTATTTTTAATATTGAATTACCTAAACCCAACCCCAACCCCAACCCCTCTAAGTGTATAAAGCTCCTCTAAGTGTTCGATCATATTGTATATATATTTTAATATTCGCAGAAATGGCTGACCCAAATGAGAACATGGAGGACGAATGATGAATATCATCGCCGGCGGCGATGACGGACCATGCATTACGAAGACATGACCATGCATGATGAAAATCCCCCGAACAACAAGTTGAGATGGAAGAAGGCAATACAGGCGAGGTATATATACAATATGTCGTGTTAGGGTTTACATTTACTTTATTACTTGATTAGGTTTTATTTCAACTTGTATTAGGGTTTCATCTTCGTGTCTTTACCTATATGTAGCCCTCTAGATCGACGTCTGCGACGGGGCAGAGCAGACCAAAACTAGGGCCGAAGAGGCTGTTGAAGGGCCGTCATGTAATCTCCGAATTCGATATGGCTACAGGCCAACCACTAGGACCCAATGCACAGAAATATGTCTTTCACTGTGGGTTCCTTGTGAGAGATCGGATTCCGATAAGTGCCCGTGAATGGAAAGAGAGGCGAAGTGCTCCCGAGATCAGTTATGTCTCCAATCTTGACAAGCAGCTAGTCTGGGATGACATCCAAGCTCATTTCTCGTTCGACACGGATGATGAGGAGCTGCATAGGCGAATTCGGGAGTGGACAATGAAGAAGATGGCCACACTTTTTAAGACTGGAAGAAGACATTGTACAACAAGTTGTGCTGAAGAACGAGATGCCATATTTCAACTCTAAGGCGTATGTCAAGATAAGGGCCGATTGGGATGAATTTGTACAGTACAAAAGATCACAAGAGAGTGAGGCTCGTATCAGAGTAAACAAACAGAATGCAACTCAGAAGAAATACCACCATCATTTAGGATCAGGTGGCTATAAGACTGCCCTTCCAAAGTGGAGAGACAGAATAGGAGATGCTTGCCAGGGGTAGTCCCGGAGACAATAAGAAGAAATTGGAGTGAATGGTCCAGGAATTGGTTCTACGCTCATGGGGGAACCATAAACCCTAATGACGGGGAGCTTGATTGGGGCCCGGAAATTTCAAGAGCAGCACGGAGGCTAGTTCAAGCATGAAGTGCGGTGTTGGCTGGCGAGTTCAAGCCCAACAGAGAGAAGGATGAACTCACGTACGCGCTAGAGAATCCTGAGCACGGTGGGCGTACGAGAGGCTTTGGGGCCATTTCGTGGCTGCATTCCTTCAAGCGGATCGAAAAGTTACAGAAGCCGCCAGAGAAAGAAGGACGAGGAGGCAGAGCGGATCTACAAGTTGGAGGAGTATGTTCTGACACAAGAGCGTGACAAATCTCGTGAAGAATGGATGCAGGTGGAAATCAAAAGGCAAGTGCAAGCGGCACTTAGTCAAATGACGAGTGGGCAAGGTACATCATCACAACAGCCTCAAGCGAACATTAGCCCCCAGGTCAGATGAAAAGCAACTGCGCCTCCACGGAAGTACCAACCATTCAAGATGACTCTAAGCTACGCTTCCCCGTGGATGACGTTAAAGAACCTTTTACTACTTGTGAGCTGCACATTCCAGATGGAAATGCCACGAAAAAGGTGGTGTCGGTGTTGTAAACCCTATCGACCGCACAAGAACACCAAGAATCCATGGTCAACCAGTGCCAGTCGGATACGCTAGCGTCTCGGTGGATAGGGTTGAGACAGGTTGTGGCAGTGTGCACTGAAATCGAAGGGGGAGATGGGGAGAAGACTTTAGGTGAAGCGGAGCAGACATTTATTTGCTGGCGCAAGCGCTTCATTATTATTCCTGGAGTGTCACCGCCGCAACCTCCTCCTACTGATCAAGATCCTCACCATAGGTAGTGCGCGTGAACGAGAAACAATTTTATTACACTAACTTCCTATATGTATATATAATTGGATGCTCACATCATTCTTGTTTTGCGTAGCAGCAACTATAGTCCAGTTCGTCATTCCCCAGCACATCATAGTGCTGCGGGTGGTGACGATGTGTTGGAGGACACGGCTTCAACCCCATCTCCTGCACAAAGATCTCACAACGCGGGCTCCAAAGCCACAACCTCCACGCGGGCTCCAACACCGCCACCGGCCCCACCATCTCCTCCACCGCGGGCTCCAACGCCACAACCTCCACCGCGGGCTCCAACACCGCCACCGCCCCACCATCTCCTCCACAGCGGGCTCCAACACCCCCGCCTCCACCGCGCGGCCCTATGAAGCGGTCCGCCACCACAGAACCGAAGGCCCCACCCCAAAAAAGAAGGCTCCTGCATCAGGAAAAAATCCCAGGAGTAATTAGCTTATGAAAAGACTGATGAAGAGTTAGAAATTTCGGTGAAAAAAGATGTGCGGAATTTTTTAGAGGAATCAAAGGCCGCTGCTAAAGCGAAGAGAAACCCAGAGAAGCCTTACCTCTTGTTAAACCACAGGAGTTAAGGAAAAGGGTGGACCGACATGGTATCAAGATGCGTGAAGCCCGAAAGGCTCCGCGAAAATCAGACTACAAACGCTCTCTAATCAAGTTGCAAAAGAACAACAATCAGCAAGAAGAAAGTGGGAAAGGGTGTTCCACAGCTCGGGGAAACATCAAGACCTTTGTCCCCGTTATTTGTGGAAAATCAGTATGGTTCAAACATGGGCAGAGTACAGAGGAAATCTGGAGAGACCAGTAGTTTGTCTGAGATGGACTCAATGGAAAAAAATTCATTCACCGGGATCTCCCGTACGACACGATTGCCAATATTGCTACTCGGCTGGAGTTTCCACGAGCAGAAGTAGTTGATGAATGGAGGAGAAATTTTGCACCGGGCAGGAGTCTAATAAACCCCAATCACTTACATGTACTTGGTACGCAGATGTTTGCAATCAACAAATGGTGCATGGAGGCTTCTAAAGACGGTGATGTCAATTGGATTTCTGTCCAAATGCGGAACCATCACTACTTCCGTGGCGATGACATAATCTTAGTCCAGATGGAGGAATTACACCAGCTATGTCATATGGACGCACTGGACAAATCGCTCCTTAGTTGCTATTGTTTGTAAGTGTTTCTTTTATAGTTTCATTGAACTCTCTAGTATGTGTATATAGTATGTAGTATTCTTACATACATACTTGTGGATCGATTCAATATTGCAGGTATCAGATGACTCAGCTCAGAGATAAACATGACAATTTGTTGGGTTTGTTGATCCATATGTTATTTTCAAGGCTCCAAACCCTTCAGCGACTTGGAGCGATGAGTCATGTATGAATCTCATGAGGTTCTTTGTGAACCAAAAAGATAGAGAAATAATTCTCTTCCCATAAACTTTAAGTGCGTGAGACATATATAGTTAATAATAAGTATGTGCACATTTTATTTTACTTAACCATAATAATCTATATATATGAATCATGTGTATGAACAACTATCACTAGATACTGATGGTCATTGATCTCAAACACACCAATGTTTAATCTATGACTCGTTGAGCAAACCGCAAGAAGATTACCAAGATATGATAGACATCCTCCAAAGGTAATTTTTCGATCCCTAGCTTGCATGCTTAAAGTATAGACTAAGCTTGTACAAAGGGTATCTTAACACCAGATTTTCGCACACACAAGGAATGACTGATGGGTCAGTATGCGAGAGATGGTCGTGTGATGCATTCGGCAGATGACCAAGATCGGTTAATTCTCGGAGTTTCGGCAAGTGCATAAGCGGTCGGCTATCTTGCAAGACGGTGATTTTATTCAGAAAATAAATATGGCAGTGGAGCCGACTTGCACGAGAAGACACGTAGCGATGGAGGACGCCAAGAGGAAAATAAGGATAGGACTCGTACTTTCCTAATTTCCTTGTAGAAGTCGTAGTCTTCTAGAACTCGTTTTTCGCCCAGGGTATAAATATAAACCCTCGGCCATTGTAAAATTGTTCACAACCATATCAATACAAACCGGCCCTGTGCCACCTTCGAGTCCTTAGTCATGTCGTCGAGTTCTCGAGAGGAATCATCGATCCGTCGACCTCCGTAAGTCCCGGCAACTTGTTATCATGTCTAGTATCATGCGGTGGATTTAGATATGATGCAAGTAGTGTTGTTTGTTTTCAATGGTCGTGCGGCGGATCCTTGTTAGCGATCAAGAAGTCTTTGCTTTTACTTTGTTTATGGATAGATACCGTGCGGCAGGCGTTTATTCATATGTTTAGCAAAAGCGAGATAGTTATTAGCTCTATTAGATTTGGCAAGATCTAGTAGATTCATTAAGTTATCATGTGTTGCATGTTTTTAATTAATTTTGCAACACTCTTTGCCAATCTAGATTGATCTTTGTTCGGCCTTGCTTCACAAGTTTAATTGTGTTCCAATAATTGCATGATCGTGATGGCCGAATCAATTTCCAATCTAGGTTGTTACATGTTGTGGGTTCATGCATGTCAATCATGTTTGAGCTTTGATAAAAAACTAGGTATCGTGCGACAGATGCAGGTTTTAGATTAGTTTAATCATGCTTGTTTGTATGTTCCTTCTCCAGGACCCCAACTCGGCTAGTTTGCCGAGCTTGGTTAAGCTTGCACGAGTAATGAGTGTTTATAGATCTGTTCAGATATACATGCTTCTAGCTTCTTTTTGTCAGATTGTATCATGCGGTGGATTGATCTAATCGTAGGAAGTGGCGTAGACTTATAGCGAGTTTTAGCCTGTCTGAGTTTATGCTTGACGACTTTATGAAGATTAGACGTGCGGCAGACTAGTTGGATTAACCTATGCATGTGATGTTCGAATAGATTATACTTACAAGTTACCTGTTTATAATCTTCACATCTTGATGATGTATTCAAGCATGTCTTTTTCCTACATGTGTTTTCGGCAATCAACGCGTTATATGCTTTCTTTTTTGTATTTGCCGAATGACCTTATCAACATGTTCAGCAAACAGCTTCTATAGCTATATGCTGTTGTGAGTGGCTTTAGGGCCGTAAATATGGAACTGTCTGGTCTCATCCGCATGTTCCAGTTTTATTCTCACAGTTTTATCCCTTGTGGCTTTCAGGTCAAACCGACTGGCACGTCTCCGGATTCCAAATCGTCCGGGCATCCGATTGAAGCCACGCTTTTTCGGCTTGCTGTGTGTGAGACGTGGACCATATTTTGCGTCAACACACTTTTGGCACGCCCGGTGGGACCCTCTATTTCAAGATGCCTGAGATCGACGACACTCAAATTCTGGAAGTGACCATGGACGAGTTGCCACCAGACTTGAAGCTTTTCGTACAGCAAGCTTGTGATGAGTTTCAACGCCTTCTCGAAGAACAAGAGCAATAAGGTTTTCCAGAAGCAAACGCTCCCAAGAGGTCTTTTTCCTCATGAATCTGATAGCACTGATGAGGAAGATGTTCAGAAAATGACTGAACTAGTGTATAAGGCGATGTCGCAGGCCATGACCAATCATCAATCAGCTTCCTGAATACCTTCCGCTCCATCATGGTTGGTATGTTCGGCACTGCGGTTGATAAACGTTTTGGGGTAGCCGCCGGTCCGATGCAAGGGCCACTGTTATTCCCTGTGCTCAGCAGAGAAAAAATGCTGAAGACGGCGGAGCTGGTACAAGTGCAGGTGGGATGGTCCCGCATGAGACACAACAACTCCCACATCTTATGGCCAGCTCGCGTTCGGCACAACAGGAAATGTCCACAGTCTGCTTTCAGAGTGTCTCCCGCAATGAACAGGATACAAAAAACATGTTTGGAGATGGATATCAAGAGTTCATTGATTATAATGCAATTAATGCTTTTCCAAACCCAGGCTATAAAAGTTCAGCAGGAGCACGTATTGGGGGACAAGCACAGGCGGGCTCCAGATTCAAGTGTTGATCTCATCATGCATAGGATGGCCCGATATGATGCAAAATTAATTCGGCCTGAAACCAAAGAATCAGTCTACGCTTACAAGTCTGCCTACCCAGAGTGGTACAACCGAGTAGCGCTTCCTCCAAGGGTGAAGCCTCCTACTGATTTTACCAAGTTTTCAGGTCAAGATGACACCAGTACTATAGAACACATCAGCCGTTACCTAATGCAACTTGGAGAGGATCTGCAGATGAAGCTTGGAGAATTCGTTACTTCCCGTTGTCATTAATAGGACCAGCCTTTCTCGTGGTTCACCTCTCTGCCAGCAAACTCTATTAATACATGGGCAGAGCTAGAACAGAAGTTCCACATTATTTCTTCACAGGCACCAATGAGAAAGAAGTTGGTCGATCTCATGAGTCTGAGGATGAAACCTAACAAGACGCCACAGGAATATTTGCGCAGATTCAGGGAAACTAAAAACCTTTGGTATTCCCTGAACTTACCGGATGATCAACTGCCAGGATAGCTATAGCTGGCATGTTGCCGAGTATCAAGGAGAAGTTATTCGACATGAAGTTTGATGATCTCGGACAATTGTCACAACGGTTGGCAATGATGAGTAGTCAGGTTCAAGGGTTCAGGAGGAATAATCAATTCCAGAAAGGCGATGTGGCTGCTGAGATGTATCAGGCTTTCTTAGAAGAAGCAGTGGAGTACAATGATGAGATGTGGTAGCTGCAGCCGAGTTAGTCTACGCGAAAGAGCCAACTCAAGTCAATCAACGATGGCTGAGGCAGCAAAAAGGTACTTACGACTTTGATGTTTCCAAATCAGATAAACTATTGAGTACTTGTTGAAGGAGGGACGCATCAAGTTGCCGGAAGGTCATCCCATGCTGCACCCTGAGGGGGTTAAAGACAAGAAGTATTGTGGTTTCCATAATACCAGGTCTCACTCTATAAATGATTGCCGAGTTTCAGAGTGCGGATCCAGAAAGCTATCCAGGAAGGGCATTTGAGGTTCGATGGAAAGATGAAAGTTGATGATAGCCCTTTTGGACAGAGTACCGTATCCTTCTCTGTTAATATGGTTGATGCAGCTGATCTCAGAGGCAAAAGCAAGATGAAGGTGTTAACCTCTGATAGAGCGAGAGAAGCTGGTGCTGTTGACCCTGATCGGCAAATCACAAACGGGGAATTTCGGCAACGAGTTCGTTTCCAAAATAGCCGAACTGAAGGGGGTAAAATCTCCAGGCCCAGAGTCACGACGCGTATTTTATTGAACAAATGGCGTCGGGAGCAGGAACGGTACCAGAAGCAAAGGTTTTATGAGGAACAAAGGTTCATAAGAAGCACAAAGGTACGAAGAAGAGATATACCAAGAGGAACGAGAATGTATGAGGGATCAAGAGCAGTCTCATTGGGAGTGCTCATTCTTCAAGTATTGTTGGAATGAAGGCTTGAAGCTGCCTGCCAAAAACAATTTCCTGAATGCAGTGATCAATATTCTGAATACAGGCAGTCTCGAGTCAACCGCCGTTCGGTCCATGAAAGACTTGGGGTTCGAATCCCTGAAGACGAATCGACGCTTAAAAATAAATGATTCCGAGAATCGGCAAGGAAAGGTTTGCCGATCAAGGTTGGGCACGCGCTGGAGAAGAAGAATACCGCAAGTATGTTTGGCAGAAAGGACAGTGGTGTCCAGCAGGGTTGAGGAAGAGCCAGAAGAGAAGAGTGCAACGCTTAAGGAATAGGGAATTGACACAAGCATGCGTCAAAAACAGGCAGATTTGGCGTCTTAAAGAAAAGCCTAGTGAAGGTGATCTTTCGGCTGATGCGTGCATGGCATCTTTTCTCCTATCAGAATTCATAGCTCCCAAAATCAAGATGTCCAAGAAGAAGTGTATTCAGATTTTGACGAAGACGAATTCCAAGATCTGTTAGCTCAACTTGTTTTGGCTCAACGGGCAGTTTTTGATAAACCGGCTAAGCACCGACACTTGAGGCCACTTTATATGAGGGGATATGTCAATGGCAAGTCACTAACCAAAATGTTTATTGATGGAGGAGCTGCCATAAATATCATGCCATATACTACCTTCAGGAAACTTGGATGACAAGTGAAGAATTATTGAAGACTGACATGGTGTTGAGGGACTTTGCTGGTAATTCTTCTGATACTCGAGGGGCAGTTCATGTTGAGTTAACGATCGGGTCAAAAACTTTGATTACTACCTTTTTGTCATTGATGGCAAGGGGCATACAGTTTGCTCTTAGGAAGGGATTGGATACATGCAAACTGTTGTGTTCCGTCAACTATGCATCAATTCCTCATCCAGTGGATTGGGGATGATATCGAAATTGTCCATGCTGATGATCGGTGAGTGTTGCTAGTATAGAGCCCATTTACTGGGAATATGATGGTGTTGAGTGCTTCTCTGGAAGAGTTTGGGAAGTAGGTTCTGTGAATGTTTTTGACAAGGACCAACAACCGAATCGAACGATCGGCTCTCAGAGCAAATTTTTGAAGGAATAATCCAATTGATGGTGACAGAGAAGAGTTGGGACCAAGTTTCATGTCGGCTGAATAAGGAATAAAGTATTGGTGATGAAGCCGAGAAGAAATAATATTTGCAGGTTTGGGTCTAGATTGTAGATTGGAATTGATAAACCTTTTGAGAGAGTTCTGCCTTTTCTCAGTCGCTGGAGTTCGAGAAAGATTAGAAATGTGTATAAAGTGACGTACAATGGAAGGTTTTTGATTGAAAAGTATGAAGGGCACTTCAACAGCTTGGTAATTTTGTTCAAGTTGTATGTGGCGGCCGATAGCCTAACGATAGGATCAGCCCTTATACATAATTTAGAGAAGGAGTAATAGCTTGCTTTAGCCAAAAATGTTAGACCCAGAGACGGGTACTCGGCTATGAAGAAATTCTGTTCATGTATGTGTTGCTTATGAACCAAGCTTTGGCGCTACTTATTAAAAGCCGAACATTAATAATTGTACGTGAAGCAGGTTCAAGAATATTTGTATACAGAGATAGCGATGTAAAACATCGTCTTTAGCAGAAAAAATGCTCTAATGATTTGGAATATAGCCGATATTATTTATATAGCCTTTAGCACAAAATATATTCATAATCCTGGTGACCCTAGCATTTTTCAATAGCAGGTTTATCGGGAGAAGAGAAAGGTGAAGTGGAGTAAATAGGATGCCGAGTGACATGACATGTCAGAGCAAGATCTATTCGGTGAGAACATATTATGATGAATGATTGACTTTGATGAGGAAGGTTTGAGGCTTTTAACCGGTTAAGTCCATATGTCGCTATGCACTTAATGTTTATGACTAACCGTGGCGTTGAGTTGTGTGGTGTTTCTGTGTTGGTGTGTGCGTGTGCGACATGTGTCTCTTGGCTGTGTTGATGTGCAGGTGTGGAGCTCGGATACAGTGGTCTATGGCGAGGTGAAGGTCAAGTAGAGACGTGCCGTGCCGACGGACGGGAGCGGTGAAGGATGGGCGTTGCCGTGCGGGGACGTGCCATGCCGATGTACCCAGAGAGAGCGGTGAAGGGCGGACGTGAGGCTTGGACTGACGGACCAGAGGGCCAGAGGTCCAGCTGTGGTAGCTGGCACGTGGCATCGGCGAGCGAGAGCACATGGGGATGTGCGATGCATCGGCCGAGTCGGGAGGAAGACGGGCGTCGTGGCACTGGCGGAGTGGGGACACACGGGCTTGCGTGCGGCGCAAGTGCCGTCGGCCGAGTCAAGAAGGATGTCGGCGTTGTGCCCGGCGTGGAGGCTGGACATGCATCGACATCGGTGCCGGTGGTTCGGGGTGTGAGAACCACATCCCGTCTTCGGTGCGGGCTCGGTAGCTGAGCCTCAAAAGCTACCATCGACGGTTTCCGAGTTGGGCCTCAAAACTCGGGGTGGTCGGTTTCCGAGTTTGGGCTCAAAACTCGGGTTGGACGGTTTCCAGGTTTGGGCCTCAAAACCCTGGGCTTGCGGGTTTCCAAGTTGGGCCTCAAACTCGGGGTGGACGGTTTTGCCAGGTTTGGGGCCTCAAAACCTGGGCTAGCAGGTTTACCTTGTTTGGGCCTCAAAACCGGGGGTGGTCCGAAAGGACGGTCGACGTGTGGCGCGTGGAGAGGCTGGCGCGGCGGCGAAGCTATCCACGAGGAAGGCGCGGTGGTCGATGGTGATGGATGCACATGCGGGCATCAGGGAGGTCGCGTCGAGGCGGAGCTACCGGATTGCGGGCGTGGGCCGTCGGATGAAGATTGACCGGACTGGACGGTTTTACCCCTGGGGGGTATTTGGGTCGAGTGCTTAATGTAAGAGCATTTTGGTCTTCGGACGTGCGCCTATATATATGAAGGGGGCTGCTAGGGCAGCGGTATCCTTGGGAGTTCTTGTGGTGTCTCTCTCATTTTGTTCCTGTGAGAGAAGGCTAGGGTTAGGAGAGTTGGCTCTTGTTCTTGAGCTTTTTGCCATCCAAGCTTTGTGTTGCTAGGATTGGCTTGTAGCCCGACACCAAGTGATTAATCAACATCCTCATTCCTCTGAATCCAAGGATCAAATTCGTGGTTGAATTCGCGTTTTGAATTTGTTCTTTGCGTTCTTTCTTTTCTCCACGTTTTTTTCCCCTCACCCGATCTCCCTCTACGCTGCGTCTTTTGCGATTCCGTTTGAAATCAACTTGTTCTTTGAGTGAGGAGAACATTTCCACCAGAGAATTCATCTCTACCCTCACGAACAAGTAGATCGGGGCAAAATTGTTTTTGTTCTCCGTTCTTCCCCTTTTCTAGTGTTCTCTTCGGATTTCTCTTGGATTAGTTGGGTTGAAGCGATGATATCCTAGGATTAGCTTCCCAACACATAGAAGAACACTTGGGTGAAGTTAGCAGCCTTGCATCGTTCGATTGGTGAAGATCCAATCGATTTTGGGTTTGTCCGTGCTGTTTTTGACCTTTCTGGAGGTCGGCGGACAGTCCGCCATATTGGCTTCAACCGAGCAGTGGCTGTTGGCCTCGGGCGTTTTCCCCTCGGGTGACCGGCGGACAGTCCGCGCAGTGTGGGCGCGGAACAGTCCGGGCCCGAGCAGGGACTTTGCAGCAGCGTTGCTGTTTTTCTTCGTAGCCGGCGGAACAGTCCGCCAGGACCCGCGGACAGTCCGGGGTCTTCATCGGACGCTGCTACAGGGCAGGCATTGGAACGCTCTGTGTTCACTGTTCACGTGAACCGCGGACAGTCCGGCGTGGCAAACCACGGACTGTTCGGGACCTGTCCAGGGCTGTTTCAGAACAGTTTGTTTTTGGGTCTTTTGCCTGCGGACAGTCCGCCCTTGACCGGACAGTCCGGGATCAGCAGTCCAGAGAAAGTCCGGGAGTCGGCTGTTAGGGTGAGTTTTATTCGTGTTTTTGCTCTCCCGCTTTTTGGCTTTGCTTTCGGACTTCTTGTTTGCTCCTAGAGTTCACCTAGGAACCTCTCTACATATCTTTGCTACGAGTTAGCATCGGTATTTGGAGGAATCCGCGTCGTAGCCCTCTATCTACGTTTGGGGAGTGGTCTTTTAGGCACGGAACTTGACTCGGAGTTTTGAGAGTTTTGTTTTGCTTCTCTGTGTGGTGCCTCGCGTGATCCTAGAGATCATCCACCCCTTTCTCTTTCCGAGGGTCATGGGCACCACGTTTGAGTCCGAAGCTTTTGGGGTTGATTTTATTGGGACAAAGGCCATAATTTCTGAGAAGAAATTTTAGGCTCCCATTCACCCCCCCTCTGGTCGCCTTGCTATAGCATTTTCGGTCCTTCAATTGGTATTGGAGCCAGTTAAGGATCTCTCTACCTTAACGCGGTCCGGATCCGCGAAGGCGACCTTTTGAGAGCGGTTTGGTTTCTGACTTTGTTTGTCGAGTTGTTGAGCTTTTGTTTGGCTAACACTAACGATGCTTTTTAGAAATGGCACCAGCTTCTTCTTCTAGTGTGTCTTGTCCAATGTTTGTTGATGGACATGCAATTGATAAGGTGGAACGCGAGGTGGATGCTTTGTTGGACTTCCTCAGGGATGATGATCACTCAAACGAGGATATTATACGCGAACTTGGCAAGGCCAAGAAGGTACACTTGTCGCTAGCCTTGGGATTTTGTCCCAAACGTTTTAATATTTGTGATGAGTATAATGATAGAATTGATGAACAATGTGATACCTTGCGTAATAAAATTGAGAAGTTGAATTGCTCCATCACTAGGCTAAAAGAATGGTCTTTTTCATTGGAAGTCTAGTGCATCTTCACCACCTTGCACCTCTTGTAGCGACATGGTTAGGAAGAATGATGAGCTATGCTTTTCTCTTGCTAGCTTAGAATCTGAAATGAAACATTAAATCAAATGCTTCCATACCATGTCTTGTTTGCTTGACTTGCGGCAAGGACCTTGTTTATGCTAAATCTGAAATAGCCTGCTAAAGTCAAGCTTCTTTACCATGTGATAACTGTGAATCTTTTGTTGCTAGACATAGAGAATTCAGTGTGATTCACAGGACATGTGTAGATGAACTTGAGCATGCTAGGGCTGGAATTATTGAGATAAATGCTAGCCGTTGTAGCTCATGCTCTTTGAATAAATAATGCTTGCCATGCTTCTAGTGATACTCATGATTCTTTGCTTGATGTGAATGGTGATGTTTCTTCCACCAATTTCATGTGCACATCATGCATTGATTTGGAAAAAGAAGTTTTGCTTGGAAAGTTTTGCGCGATGATATGAGCGTCAAGTTGGTTGAGCACAATGATATGAGTGCCAACCTTGGAAAGAAAATGAGCTCTTGCGTACCACATATGCCGAGTGCATTAGGGAGGAGATGGAAAACTTGAAAAATACTCCTTGTGGTACTTGTGACCGCCTCATGTTTGAAAATGAGGTTTTGGCCAAAAGATGCAAGAGCCTTTGTGCTAAGTCGTTTGAGTCACGCGTTTCTTCCAACTCCGATGTTGATGTTTCCAAGTCTGCATTTTTGCAACCGGAGTTGAGTTCTTGTGTTGCGCGTGGAGTCTTTGATGTTGGCACTAGTGTCAAGGTTTCAGATAGCTCTTTCATAGCTACTCCTAACCTTGCTGTTTTTTTCGAGTGATGTCCAAAGGACTTCTCTTGACAGGGTGCTTCTCACATTTTTGGGACTCGTGCTCCCAATCCGATTTTTCCATTGCACCTTTTGCAAGAAGGATGGACACTCATTCGATTTTTGTTTCCGCCGTGTCAAACACGAGCGATGTATTCGAGCTAAGGCTTTTAGGAAGCCACGTAGCCTTTCCCATGGCACGTGTGCTCCTAGTGATGTCACCAAGTTGAACGTTGATGCTTCTTGTTCTAAGTCCCAAGGGACTTCTCACTTATCGGAGAATGGTGTGCCTTCCAATAGGCCTTTGTACCATTGCTCTTTTTGTGAGAAAGATGGGCATCAAGAAAGCTTTTGCTATCGGCGTGCCAAACGTTTGCGCTAAGCTCGCTCTTCTAGGAAGATGGTGGTTCAGATAGCCCTTCTCGTGGCATGACGCTTGTGTTCTCCTAGTAAGAGCCCCTCTTTGTTGATGTTTTTATGACTCCTTTTCTAGTGGGATAGGTCATGATCGTGGACATGCTTCTAGTGCTTCTTCTCTTGGTTCACGTCATGCTTTTCATGGTGCTTCTATTGGTTCTTCTACAAAACCCTTGAAGATGTTTGCCTATTTTCCCATGGTACGACTCGTTCTTCTCCTCGAGTTGTCCTTTTGAGGAATGCTTCCAAGGGTGTTTCACAATTGCATTTGAACCAACACTTGCATCATGCTAACCCACATGATAAGTTGAGATTTGTGACCAAGTCCTGGATTCCCAAGTACATGCTTGCTAACCCTTCGGGATCCAAGGCTTGGGTTATTTTGTCCTCTTGTGTGTAGATCTGAGGACGCGGGGTGGAGAACATGCGCCTGATGGAGCTTGATCTTTTAGATGTGATCAAGAGTTGATGGTTCTCTACACCCCGCTTAGATTTGCCTCCAAAGAGGCCTTTGCTATTTGTGAGCTATCTTATACACTCATACCTTGTATATCCATGATCTATTTCTTATGGTATGAGATGGTCGTTCATGTGCTCACTTGTATAGTTCTTACATGTACATTTTTCCTATGTATCATGTTTTCTCTTTATGTCTAGCATGTGCTACCTTGTATATCATATGTCATGCTAGTTTTATGTATAGCCTGGTGGATTAGTCACTTTTCATGCTAGTTGGTGATCCTCATGAACATTGTGCCATGTTTTTATCATTTTCTCCATGAATTTACTTGTAGAGGTATGATGTTCATTAGGTATCACTTTTCAGGTGCTAGTTTTGTGTAGCTACATGTACCCTGTTGATATGATTAGTTTGAGCACTAGCCTTTCCATAATTTTATCATGTTACGTGCTTTTGGATATATCGCTATCATTATCTTGCATTGTAGCATGTGTTGAGGTTTAGGCTGTGTTTGGGTTGATCATGTCTCTAGGATGCATTTTGCTATATAGTGCTTTATCCTGTTGCATGGTAGTCATGACTAGTTTGAGTTCAGTTCTCCTTGCGGTATCATTCATAGGTAGGCCTCTTTTGTTGATTGTTCACCTTATGCTTATTATGTGACTAACCGCCTTGTGGAGACCTTGAGGTCACACTGGACGAAACAATGCCTTGTGTTCACACTGGACGAGACAATGCCTTGAGGTCGCGGACAATGCCTTGTGGAGACAATGCTTATCATCACATTGTTTATTACATAACGATAATGTCATTACAAGACTTACACCAAGCGGAACCAAAGGAACTAAACTGCTAACAAAGACCACTCCACAGGGATAGCTGACTGGGGAAACAACTAGCCTAGAAGTCCTCTGGGAAGTCACCAACTCCACCTTCATCTGTTACCCATCTGGGATTTTGCCCAAAAGAAGATAAACAACAAGCGTAAGTACTCCACTACTTAGCAAGCTAACATAGGGTTCATGAGGCTCAAAAGGCTGACACTGTCTGACTGCAGTTAGCTTTTATGTTGGCAAAGTTTTAGCATTTAGGTAAACGAATATTGTGCTTAACCCTTAACCCATGATCCATTTGTCCATCAATGATCAGATATAACATCATAGAGTATCATCAACATAAAGTAACAATTATTCAAGTAACATAGTTCTGCTAGTTTTCCGGGCCGCTCGTGACCGTGAGCACGGCTGTTATAACAGTTTTACACTCTGCAGAGTTGTGCATCTTTACCCACAACCCGTGTTGCCCTTGTGCCCGAGGCGGCCAACCTCTTGATCCACTTCCAAGGTAGATCGGCAGGGTACACTATGAAACCTTTCGCTAGTTCGTCTAACAGGTTAGGGCCGCGAGGTTTCCTTGGCAATCAGACGTAGCAAACCCCCCTTTCCTATGGCACAAGGCCATCGCAGCTATACTCATAGGAACAGGAGCAACCCTACATCCATAGAGGCAAGCCCCTCTTGCGCCCTTCCGGGTTACCGCTAACAAGTTAGAAAAGGTCCAGTTTACTGAGCTAAAACCAGAGCCATATAGCACTCATGGTAGCACTGTCAGTCCCAGCTTTTGCTAACAGCAAGTTTTATTAACCGTTTATCATCATATCAACATGAGAAATATTCATCATTGGACTGGATCAGTTATTAGTCAGTAAGCACTAGCATTCTACCCATATGCAAATATCCCACGGTGTCAAGAACATCACAGATAACAAAGCTAAGTGCGTCTCTAATGTTGCTCAGTTGGACACATGCATCAATGAGTAAATTAATGGTAAAGTGAATAGGTAACAAGGAGATCCCATGCTAACTTGCCTTGATTGCTGAAAAACTGGTCTTCCTGCTGATCGTCGAAGGATGGGTCGTGCTCGTACCACACTTGCTCACCGTCTACTCGACTCGACACAACATCAACACGCATTCCAGGTGCATACATACAAATGCAAACAGGCTATCCATTAGAACAGTACACCAAACAGTAATAAACAGAAATAAAACTTTGATAAAACAGAAGTGCGTGTTTCTACGGTCACAACAAATTTTGGTTCACCAAAAACGGAGTTACGACACTAAAGTTACGGCCGAAACGGTGATTCTAAAGCCTAAACAAGACTAACATAAACCCTGAAACTAATTGACCTAAGCCGTCTAACAGAGGCATAAACAGGTAGAAAACTAAATTACGAATCTAACGCAACTTGAACGTTCAAAACGGAGCTAAAACGTGGATTTTATAAGCGTTTTAGTGCAGCGGCAAAACTGTAAATAAACTGAAATGCTTTTGAATTTAAATCGGAATTTAAATTGAATTTTAAATCGAATTCACAGCCGGCTGGACTGCGCCTCAAATCAACCAAAACACAGGGCCTGGTTGCAAACTTTTCAAGGCACAGGGAAGTGCCGGCCAGAGCGCGGGTTGATTCTCTGATTCTTCTTGGGGGCTCTTAAGAAAAACGGCACCCCGAAGGGGTATCGGCTGATCTGGCCGCCGGATCAGAGTGGGCGCAGATTAGACATGGCAGGCGCGTGCGCAAGGGACGGCCGACGGCGCGTCATGGCCGCGACGTCGCGGCTCACCGCACGACGTCGTGCGCGCCGACGCCATGGATGGCACGGTGGAACTCGCGGACTCGGGCGCAGGGGGCACACCAATCCAAACCAAGCGGACGGAGGGCAAGCGGATCGCAAAGGGGTGCTCACCGCGTTGAAGGAAGGGACAGGGAGTCTCTGGAGGCGGCGCACGGCGAGGGATCGGAGCGACGGCGTCGGAGCTGCGAGCACACAACGCGGTTAGGGCCAAACCAGAGAAAGAGAGAGGGAGAGACGGTTCAGCAGCTTCACCGTGGCGCGGCGGAGCTCGGAGGAGGTCGCACAACCGCGGAGTGAGATGACAACGAATCAACGCGGCGGCGGGCGGCTGGCTATGATGCTGACACGGATGCTGGCGGCCGGCTAGGCGGAGTGCTCGACCGGTTGCTCGGTGCTCCGCTGTGTGGCGCTGCGGGGAAATGAGGGAAAAGGAGCGGGGGTGCGGGTGCGTCCGCTATATGCACGAGGAGGAGGCTGAGGTCGTGGGAGTGGGCTCGTCCACGACGCGCGTGAGACCCGGAGCGGGCGGTTTGCGCTCGGGGCGGCGTCACGCGGAGGGGGAGAAGGGAGGCGCCGACAGGTGGGGTCGCACTATCAGCTGCAGAGGGAAGAGGAGACGCTCGGCTAACTGGTGAGCGCGAGCAGGCCGGTCTGCTGGGCTGCAGCGGGGAAGAAAGAAGGGGAGGGAGGCCCAGCCGGGGAAGAAGAGAAGAGAGGAGGGGGGCTGCTGGGCGGGCTGGGGCCGCGGCGCGGCCTTGGGCGCGGCAAAGCAAGAAAGAGAGAGGAGAGAAGAAGGAAGAGAAGGAAACCCCCCTTTTCTTTTTATTTCCAAAACATTTCAAATCCATTTCAAATAGAATTTGAATTCTTTTCGATTTTGGTAAAAACCAGTCACACAAATAAATCCAATGCATCAGCATGAGTGCAAAAACATGTTGCCAACTTTATTTTAATTCAATAAAAATTATTTAACCCCTAGGTTAATGCTCACAAAATCATAAATAAAACATTTTCCACCTATTTTATTTGGAGAAAATTTTAGGGTGTTACAGTTGGGCATCCTCTCTACTTTCCTGGCTAGAAGCACTCACCATGTCGCTGGACCTTTGCGAGCTCGATGCCACGGCAGACAATGTTGGGTTTTTGTTAGGAGGAAGATGGCGGCGGTGGAGATGAAAATGCAAAGGCACAAAAGTGAAATAGTAGTGAGACAATACGAGGGATTTATTCGCTGCCCTATGTTGGGTATTTTAAATGCACATATAAAAAATCTGCAAATGCACGGATACCGATGTATCCTTCACCCGAGAGTATTCCAGGGTATCGATTTCCACGGGGAACGTGAAGTGTACTAGAAAAAACAAGAACGTCCAAGAAAAGAATGATAAAATGGGTAGAGAGAGATCTTAGGGTTTTCTAAGCAGGTCTATCTAATTAAAGGCTCACTATACTTTACTTACTTCGGGACATCAGAACACTAGCCACAGAAAGAGATGAGAAAGTGGCTAGGAAGCTCCGACTATGGCCCTACAAACACCAACCCGAACGTGGTGGACTACGTCGGCCGTCAGGGCTGTCACCACCTGGGGCTACCACAACTATCCGTAGGACTGGGTGCAAACTCAGGTAAACCCTAGCCTAGACACCACGTCTATACTAATGCTTACTACTCTAATTACTCGAATAATTTAGAGCACTCGATACGAGCGGAGATCCAGTAAATAAAATAAAGCGAGAACTAAAATTAAATATAATACTTGGAAATAGTAAATGAAGAACTTGGAGATTACTTGAAGACGAACTCGATGCTGCACCAATACAATGTTGAGGAAGATCTGACAGCTCCGGTTCCTCCTCAGCTCTCTCTCCTTCTCCTCTCTCTAATCCGATCTCTAATTACAACTTGATGAACAAGACAACTAGAACTAGAACTTGAAGAACTAGAACTAGATCTAATTCTAGATGAACTAGAAGAGATTCATCTAGAGGGACCTCTACTTTTAATTGAAACCCTAGTTTCTGATGTGGAGATGAATAATGAAGATGGATATGCCTCCCCAGGGGGGTCTAGGTCTGGTTATATAGCCCAGAGCGTGGAACGTGAGCCCTTGGATCAAACCGACTTAAGCAATGGTTGAGATGCAAACCCTAAGGCGGTTGGAAGCCGTCCGTCGAAGCGGGCCCTGATTGGGCTTTGTAGTGTGATGAGGGACGGCCTGATCTTCTGTGAGGTAGCTGGTAAGTTCGATTGGTGGAGCTCTCGACGTTGGCGATCCGACTTCAAATCAGACACGATTCGAACCCTGCAACCGTTACACCCACTGCTCCGTTGGTTATCAACCAAGCACAACTTGATTGACCTCGCCAAGAAGGCTATTCCTGCAAGCGAATCAAATAACACAAGCAAGAAGGCAAAAACACGCAATCCGAAATTGCAAATATGAATTGATGCAAATATCAATGGAGGGTTCAAGAACTCGGTTCCAAAGGACTAATCGACACAGTGGAGGAGATCAAGAACGGGGACCCTGGATCACTGTAAAAGGATTCGACACCACAGTTACAATGAACGATTTAGTTCCTCGATGGAAAACTAAACACTAAACAAAACCCAAGCCCTAACGATGATGACGGTGGCTAATTATAGGATTTAGGACATCATCTATGCTGGACGCGCCCCCTAATGGGCTCTAAAATGATACATGGCCCAACGGACCAAAAGACGGTGTCGCAGCACCCTGACAGATTCTAGATGCTGACTTGTTTCGACGATTCCCGTTGACTCCGAATGTATTTTGACATGATTCCAAAGCCATTTGTTAGCTTATCAAATTATCTTTCCATGCATATCTAGTTCATCGAAAACGGAGTCTGTATGCGTCTGAGGCGTTGATTTACCCGGGACTGCTCCTGGATTCCGAGGGTGACGCGACAGCTGAGTTGGAGATGGATTGCAACTTGGTGAAGACCATGGCGTCGATGTGTCTAGCGTGGCGATGTCCTCATCATCCCCCCTTCTTGAATTGGAGTCATCCTCGACTCCAGCTTGGCGATGTCCTCATCATCCCCTCCTTCTAGAATTGGAGTCGTCCGCGACTCCATGTCATCTCCAAGCTCCTACAAAAGGATAGTGACCACACAATGTGAAGCACAACATATAGGATCATGTGCAGCAACACTAACATATCGACAAAGCATAGTATAACAAGGAGCATCATTATTATCACATAACTCAGCATTAGTAGAAGTTGTAGCAAGAAAAGCACCTCCTTTTAACTTAATCTCATTATTTTAAGCAATGGCTATTGGGGGTTTATTTTTATTTTTAATCTCTTTAGCATGTTTAATAATATCCATAGGAGACAAAGGCAGCAAAGTAATTTTCTTGTCCTTATGTATGATAGTGTATGTATTAGTTCTACCATGGTGTAAAGCATCATTATCAAATTCTCATGGACGACCTAACAAAATGGAACAAGCTTGCATAGGAACAACATCAAAATCAGCAGTATCATGATAAGAGCCTGTGAAAAAGCTAATGCGTGCTGATTTAGTTACCTTAGTCATACCATTATTATTAAACCATTGAAGTTTGTATGGATACGAATGTTGTCGTGTGGTCAAGCCAAGCTTTTGAACCAAATCTGAACTCACCAAGTTGTTGCAACTCCCGCTATCAATGATGGTGAGAACACAACAACCATGCACAATGAGATACATGCGAAACAAATTGTGGCATTGGATCTTCTTATCTTCTTCATGTCCCACACGTGTACTCAACACACGCTGCACCAGAAGGCTAGGGTAGTCCGCAGCAGTAGCCACAGAGTCAATGGTGATGGTCTCCTTGTCTTGATCGTCCTCGGTGGAATCTGCAACAATGTTAGCAGCAAGAGCTAAATCATCTTCAACATCATTAGTACTTACATATCCATCCTCGGTAGCAATGAAAGCGTGACGACTGGGGCAATCCTTCAAGACATGTCCCATGCCTTTGCATCGGTGGTAAATGATTTTAGAGCTGGACGAGGAAGAGCTAGTAGATGCACTCGGAGTGGCACCTTTCTTCAGCTGTGGAAACTGCACATTAGACAATTTACTTACCCCGGAAGAAGCGGAAGGTGTAGATGGCTGGGGCGTGACAAGAAGCATGGGTGTTTTCCGGCTCAGAACGTTGCTGAAAAATCCTCCCATTGTTATACCTGAAAGGCAAGTGTTGTTGTCTGCGTCCTTGTACTTCTCTTTGAGCTTTAAGAGCAAGATGATATATAATTCACTGAACCTATTCCAATATTTGTAATCAAGAATATCCTAGATATCATGATTCAAACCACCAAAGAATCTAGCACTAGCATATCATCTTCATGTATACCACAACGTGCTAAACCAATAAGCAGTTCTTGATAGTATGCCTCTACTCCTTTATCACCTTGTTTTAAAGTTTGTAGTTTCAAACGTAAATCACGTTGGTAACAAGGAAGAACAAAATAAGATTTCATATGTTGCTTTAAACCGTTCCATGTTTGAGGCACAACAACAGCATTATTAGCATTGCAAAGATCACTCCACCAAAACAAGGCAAAATTAGTAAACTCACTAGTAGCAAGTCTAACTCTATGCTCAGCAGGAACATTATGAGAATCAAATTTTTGTTGAATAGCAAGTTTCCAATCTAAATATGTCTCTGGATCCATATTACCAGCAAAAGGAGGTAGGCTAAATTTAATTTTAGCAAAAGGATCATTATTATGATTATTACCTCCCATACCGCGACGATTGAAGTTGAGGCGGCGACGGGGACTAGCGTCAGCATCCGCATCTTCATCACCAAAATCATTCGTATCTTCATCATCACACGATGAGGTTGAGGGCGTTGCTCAAGCTGTTCAATGTGGTTGACCATATTGTTCGCATTGCGTGTCAGCTTGGTCATAAGGTTGCGTTATTCATTCATGAATGTTGTAAGCTCACCCTTGGACACAAACTCATTGAAGTCCGTCGGAATTCCTGCCATTGTTAGAAGATAGAAAAAGACAACAACAAAGTATTATCCCTATCAACTAAAAGGAACCAATTGGTGGTGGTGGTGCTGGTGGTGAAAGTGGAAAGCAAATCACAAGCGGCTTACCACCGTCTTGCCTGTATTCTTACCAACGCCAAACAAGAGCAAACCAAAGTGACAAAGCAATCTGTTGTTGAGCATGGGTAACAATTGCAAGATGAACATGTGCTGACAGAAGTATATGTGGAGCTATGGGTAGGCACAATATGACAACAAGGATTAGCAATTAACGAATGCAGATTAGCAAAATTCAATAAGTATCCAAAGCACAAGTCACAATTGTTGGCTAAGACGTGTGTAGACTGAAGGAACGAGAATACAATAGCAAGGCGACCAGACGGGGGGGGGGGGGGGGTTGAATGGGAGCTCAAAAATTTCTCTCAAAACTTCGGCCTTTGTCCCACAAATCAACCCCCAAAAGCTTCGACTGAAACCATGATGCCCACGACCCTTGGAAGAGGGTGGATGATCCCTAGGATCACAGTCAGGCACCACAAAGAGATAGCAAGTCAAACGCCAAAAGACACCGGCACAAGTTCGACCCCTAAAAACTGAGTCCCGAACGTAGATGGAAGGCTACGTTGAGAAATACCCAAATACCAATGCTAACAGGTAGCAAAGATACCTAGAGAGGTTCCTTGGTCAACTCTAGGGCCAAACGAGAAGTTCGGAAACCAAGCAAAGAAGCCGGGAGAGCAAACGCACTAAAACTCAACAAGCAGCCAACTCGCGGACTGTCCGGGCTACAGACTGCGGACTGTCTGCCCAACGGCGGACTGTCCGGGTTCAGGTGGCGGACTGTCCGCCGCCCAATCGAACAAAACAACAAGGTTGCTAAACAGTCCCTGGACAGTCACGGACTGTCCGCGGATGACAACGGCGGACTGTCCGCCGGTCAACCTGGACGTGAACAGTCGAACTGCGAAGCCACTGATTCGGCTCGAGCCCGACGCACGGACTGTCTGCGCCCTGAGTGGTGGACTATCCGCGGTCACTCAGGGAGGGCGATTTCAAATGCCCTTCTCCCAAATCTTCCAAAATCCAATCCAAATCAAAATCCCTGTTCTCAAACTTGGAGAAGATGATCACGAGGTAGTTAGGAGACTATCCCCAAGAAATCATCTGTTCCAATTGACTCAATCAACGGGAATCAAAAAGGGACGGAAAATGAACCGAAAAGCGCCATGAAAACGAAAACAACCCGATCTACTTGTTCGTGAGGAGTTAGATGAATTTCTTCGGGGAAATGAACTCCTCACTATAAAGAACAAGTTGATTCAAACGGATTTCGAAAAGACGAAGTAGAGAGGGAGATCGAGTGACGGGAAAATCGCGGAGAAACAAAGAACGCGAAGAACACGAACAAAACGTGAATCAACACATCAATCTGCAACCGGTTGGCTACCACACGCTACAATAGTGAGATTACGGTCTCACTTCCTCAAAATCTCCAGTACACAGAGGTATGGTTCTCTGTGGATCTCAGTTGCTACACAGCAGGGGATTGGGAGAGCAGGAAAACCTAGAAGGCAAAGAGCAAATGACTGAGATAAGATCGGAGGTAGGTGTCTCCCTACTTATCCAAATTCTAATTCCCTCTACTCTACCCCTAGTTATTTACAGAGCGAACCAGCCAAACCCTAAGGCTATCCTAGACCAACTTGAAGAGATAGTGATCCGACGGCGACGCCCGCATAACTGGTAGCGTTGCCTCGACGCAACCTCACCCATTGTCGCCACGGGCCGCCACGGCTCTACTTGTCCTTTTCCCGGACTTCCCCCCCGTTTTTGTGGCCCAAACCGGGAAACCAGCCTTCACACCAACCCCCGGTTTTGAGGCCCAAACCGGGAAACCAGCCGTCCATCGCCTGAGTTTTGTGGCCCAAACTCAGAAACCCGCAGCGCCCAGGTTTTGAGGCCCAAACCTGGAAACCATCCTCAGCCTGAGTTTTGTGGCCCAAACTCGTAAACCATCAGCGCCCAGGTTTTGAGGCCCAAACCTGGAAACCGTCCACTCGGTGGTTTTTCTGTGCTCAACCACCAAACCGAGCCGTAGAGGGGATGCACCGCCCGTGCACCCCGTCCACCGACACATGTCCCCAGGTCCTCGAACCGAGCAACACTGCGCCCGCAAGTCTTTGCTCGTCGCTGTCCCAGGCTGCCAGCCACCACAGCTGATCCTCGGCCCACCGGTCCCTCAGTCCAAGCCTCACGTCCGCCCTTCGCCACTCTCGGTCCATCGGCACGGCACGTCTCTACTTGACCTTCACCTTGTCTTCGATCACTATATCCGTGCTCGACACCTGCACAACACAAGCCAAAGAACATGCACATTATTCCAGTTGACAATCACTCATCACTCGAGACTCAGCATACACCCATGTATCCGCAATCTCCCGCCTTGATGAGTGCATTGTCAACTACCAACACAAATCATAATGGAATAGAGGAAGGAAGAAAGGAGAAGAGAGAACTCGACCAAATGACCCAAAAGCATAGCAAAGCCGAAGAAGGTCAAGTGGAAAGAGCAACAACTTGGTCCCCAAAGACATGGGCAACGGCTCGACGCGACCAAGCAAAGCAAAGCTAGCCCTCAAGAAGAGGTAGAACAGGCTCACCCACTGGCGAGATAACTCGACACCAATGAAATACCAATTGAAGTTCAAGCAGAATAGAGCTAGCCCTCAAGAAGAGGCAGAACGAGCTCAACCTGCTAGCGAGACAGCTCGATACCACCCTGAAGAGCACAAAGGCAAAGGCGCTAGTCCCTCAAGAAAGAGGCAAAGGCTCAACACAACTAGCTACCAAAATGCTCCATACCAATTTGAGACTTTAGAAAAACTCTGAACCAATTGGTAATTCAAAAACCTCAAAAACCGAGCCAGCTCAAACTCCCCCTCCATAGTGCACACAACCAGAAAGCTCCCCTTAGTTGATCTTATGATTTGAGAGAATTTCTCCCCCTTATGATTTGGCAAATTTCTCCCCCCTAGTTGAAATGCACTATCAAGTATCTCCCCTCCAAATGCATATGAGTTAAAATGCAAGTTAGCAGCTTCAGGAATATAGTCGATAGAATGAGAGATGCTCAACAAAATGCTGATCCGATGACTCAACAATATACACAGAAGCTAGCAAAGGCTCAAACTGATCACCAATATGAAATCTGAACATTGGAGCAAAATGAGCAGTTTTCAGCCAAAAAGGTATTCACCATCAAAATACACTAAACATGTATAGACAGGAAGTCAAACAAGTGTTAAACATGTATACAAGGTGAACTACCCCTTAGGTTCAATCATCATGCTATAGAATGAAACATAGACTTGTGTATTCAAATTTTATCGGAGTTGCAGCTGTTAAATTACACAAGTTCAAATTTTAGCATGTGATTGCGAGAGGTTGAAAGCTTATCATTGTCTAACTTTTCAACTGTGCGAAGCCTATGCAGAAGCAATCAGAAGCTTAAAGCAACAGTTTCAGTCATACACTACACAACTCAAGGTGCAATGAGAAATAGTCTCGATACTGTGATGTGCTGACAAGCAATCCCATCTCGATCTTTCCAATTCACTTATCTTGGTTCAAAATTAAGCAGAAAATGAACATACCAAGCAAGTGAATGACTCAGAACTAGAGACATAGCAACCTAGCATATATGAAGAGCACAAGTGATTTCAACACATTCTACACATGCTAGTTGCATATCTCAATGGTGAACATTTTCAAGTTTCGTGTCATTAAGCAAATTCACCATTCATAAAATAGCTCAGCTCACAACATTATCAGTCATGATCAAAGAGCATAAGCTACAAGCACCATCATAAAGCATCGGAGCATACACTATATAGAGCATAGTCACATTCTAAGGATTATATACATGAAGCTCTGAATGTACAATATGCAAGATGAAATGCAAAGATGCATGATGACAATTGAAAGAAAAAAGAGTCAGTCTATAATACATGAATCAAAATGTTTCCCCCAACTAAAGGGGAAACACACACCAAGCTCACCTCTCAAACTAGCAAAAGTTGATTGGTCTAAAGCTTGGTGAAAATATCAGCCAACTGATGATGAGTATCGACATGCGAAGGTCGATATCACCCTTCTCATAATGGTCTCGCAGAAAATGAAAGCGCACATCAATGTGTTTGGTCTTAGAGTGCAGCACGGGTTCTTAGCAAGCTAATAGCACTCGTGCTGTCACAAAGCAAAGGAATGCGAGAAAAGCTCAGACCAAAATCACGCAAAGCGGCCATCATCCAAAGCAACTGCGAACAGCAGCTAGCCACAGCAACATATTCAGCCTCCGTGGTAGACTGGGCGACACTAGACTGCTTGCGAGAAGACCACGAAACAAGAGAAGAACCAATAAACTGACAAGTACCAGAAGTGGACTTGCGATCAAGTCAGCAACCAGCAAATCGGTCAGAATAACCGCAAAGGGAGAGGGTGGAGGAAGCAGAATACCAATCCCAAACTCTGGAGTGAAGCATAAGTACCTCATAATGCGCTTGACGCCTGACGGTGCGAGGTGCGCGCGACGACTGAAATCACGCGCAAAGACACACCCGCGAACTGGATGTCCAGGCGTGTCGCCGTCAGGTACAACAGCGACCCGATCATACCCGGTACTCCTCTCTGTCTGGTCCACAGCTTCTCCATCCACATCCCACCAGGGCCCTCCGTGGTCGGCATGGGTGTTGGAAGAGGCTTGGCCTCACCCATGTCGAACTTCTTCAGGATGTCCTTGGTGTACTTACCTGGTGTATGAACGTCCCCTCTCGGGATTGCTTGATTTGCAACCCAAGGAAAAACGTCAACTCGCCCATCATGCTCATCTCAAACTCCCTGCTCATAGTGTCTGCAAACTTGGCAACCAAAGCGTGAGAAGAACCACCAAAAATGATATCATCCACGTAAATCTGGACCAAGAGAGTGTCATTGCCTTGCTTGAGGAGAAAAAGCGTTTTATCCACACAACCCATTTTAAAACCCTTAGCAAGCAAAAAGGTTTTCAACCTATCATACCAGGCTCTAGGGGCTTGTTTTAAAACATACAAAGCTTTGTGAAGTTTAAAGAGATGGTTTGGAAACTTGGGATTTTTGAAACCGCGGGTTGTTTTACATAAACCTCTTCTTCTATGTAGCCATTTAAGAAGGCACTCTTGACATCCATTTGAAAAAGTTTAAACCCTTGGATGCAGCAAAAGCCAAGAGTATCCTAATTGCCTCCAAACGAGCTACAGGAGCAAAAGTCTCCTCATAGTCTATCCCCTCCTTCTGACTATACCCCTGGGCTACTAAGTCTGGCCTTGTTTCTCACAACATGGCCATCCTCTCCTTGTTTGTTTTTGAAAACCCATTTTGTCCCAATAGGGTGACACTCAGGAGGAGGTGGAACCAAAACCCAAACCCAATTTATTTCAAAATTTTTCAACTTCTCATGCATGGCATTGACCCAATCCGGATCAGATAAAGCGTGTCCACACTCGGGGTTGAAAATCAGCAACAAATGCAGAATGAGCAAAGTGAGAGATTTGTTGTGACCTTGACCGAGTGACACGTTCGCCGATGCTGCCGATCATCTGTTGAGGCGGGTGTTGGCGCTAGATGTGTCATGGCGCCTCCTGACTGAGATACCTCCTCCTCAACAGCAGCTACGCTCCTTAGGTACAAAAGTACCGCTCAAGGTGGCGGATCCCACGGCCCCAAGTAGTTGAAGAAGAAGGATCGGGGCCGTGAGTGGTAGTAGAGGTCGCTCTTTGCGGCACAGCAGGTGGAGGTGTGCTGGGTCATCCATCCCTTCAGCACCCTCGTCCTCATCATCAAAAAGAGGCTTGCCAACCTCATGATCACCTGCACGCTCAAAACGAGAAGAAGGACAAACCATGGTCTCGTCGAAGGTGACATCGGATGTCTCCATGACTCGGTTAGTATCAAGGTTAAGTACACGATATGCACGAGTGTGAGTGCCATAACCCAAAAATCACCATCAGAAGAACGAGACTCAAACTTGTCCAGGTTGCCTTTCTTGAGTATAAAATAGTGGCAACCGAAACTCTAAAATAACTCACCTTGGGCTGTTTTCCAAAACGCAACTCATAAGAAGTCTTTTCAAGAAAGCTCGGAGAAAATGCGATTGGAAATGTAGCATGCAGTGCTCATAGCTTCGCCAAATATCGCCTAGGAGTCTATGCTCATCGAGCATCGTCCTGGCCATCTCTACAAGGGTCCGATTCTTCCTCTCTACAACACCATTCTGAGGCGGTGTGTAGGGAAGAAAACTGATGCTCTAAACCCAAAGAGTTACAAAACTTCTCAAAATCCGAGTTCTTAACTCGGAACCATTATCACTACGAATAGCTCGCATTGAGTTCAAGGGAACTCATTCTGAAGACGCAAAATCAGATTGCGAGCAAAGAGAAAGTCTCAGTTTTCTCACTAAAAAGAAACCCCACGAATATCTCGAAAGTCATCAACAACACAAGCACGTACCACTTCCCCCCAACCGAGCTCACCCGAGCCGGACCAACAAGGTCCATGTGCAAAGCTCTCCAGCCGATTAGTCATGACCTGAGTCACTGGATGGTGGGGAGCGGCAACCATCTTCCCATGTCTACAAGAATGGCAAACAAGATCTTCTCCATAGACAACTTGGCAATCCTCGATTAAGCCAAGTGAACTAAGCCTGCAAGCAAGTCGAAGCTAAGTGACCAAGTCTCATATGCCACTTCCAAAGATCAAAGGAGGAAGGTCCAGCCAAAAGACAACGAGAAATCCCAAACGACTCCGAGATTTGCACGAAAGACTTTTCCAAAGGGCGAAATCAAACATACAAGATTGCCCCAGGATCCAAAATACGACTGTGATTAGGCTTAAAAACGAATCTCATAGTCATCATCAAAAGTTGCAAAATAGAAAGAAGGTTAAATGCAAGTTAGAAACAAGAGCAACATCGCGCAACACAAAGTGGCTCATTAACTCGCACCGACCCACGAGACAACACCTTACCTTTGCTATTGTCGCCGAAGGTGATAAACTCCTTCCGGCGACCGGACAAGACTGGAGAAACCACTTGGCGTTTCGGTCATGTGTCTCGAACACCCAAATCCACCAACCAAACATTCTCCATCGTTTACCTACATCAATAAAAAGACATAGGGTGAGCATACGGTCCACACTGGGGTTAGTGAAGTAGGAGAATACCAGTGTTGGGCCGGCTGCTCAAAAGAACGGTTAGCATAAAAACCATTCCTAGCACGCCTACGGGAAGAGCGATCACCACGTAGAGGAAAACATGGTCCGCTAAGGAAGAGCGTCCATCGCGATACTCAAAACGCGGTGGTGGGAAACGCTCACTACAAAGCCAACGCCACGGGTCCATAGCTCACAACTGCAGGCTCCCGCCGGGCACGACCTCCTCGCGGCCTAGGCCTAGGAACTTGAGCTTTGGGCCTCTAGGCCTAGCAGCACGCCTCTGAACATTGGCACAATGTACATCATGGAAAGGATGGTACATGTCGTGATGTTCATCTCCTTTGCAAGGCGCGCCTCTCTCTTCGCCGAAAGCAAAAATCGCTCAAGTGTCCATCTCTCCCACAGTGCTCACAATGGTACCTCACCGCTACTCATAGGGGGTTGTTGGTACTCATGGTAGGGGTGTGGATCACTTTGCCCTTCTGTGGCATAAGCTCCTCTGGATGGTGGCATGGTGTCAAGCTTGTTTTTGAGGTGGTTGGGTTTAGGAGACCAATGATTGTTTCTTGATGTCTGTTTCTTGGGTGGATCTCTTGGAGGTTCCACAAACACTCCATCCTTGGTGTTTGGCTTGACAGGCTCTTTGGGTGGAATCTTGGTAAGCTTGCGAGTAGTGGTGGAGTTGGGCTTCTCACATGGGTTAAGACCACTCGACTCTCCAATCTTGCAAAAGATGAACATGAACACCCTGAGCAAAACCTACAACGGACCTCCAGCAGCACGTTGAATTAAGATATCATCATCCCAAGCTGCGGCTCACCACAAGACACCCATGACAATATGGTCCGAAGGTATGTGTTTTCCTCCTCGGTTTGCATCTTGTCATGCTCCATCGCAAGCCCACCACACAAAACACACCTAGCCACACATGTGCTACCCGAGCTGGCCCTCTTCAAGAGACACAATCTTGGTATTCTTCTCTGCCAACTCGGTTTGCAAGCCCGCACAGGACTTGCACGCACCAATAGCGAGGATCTAGCCTTAAGCTCATCCACCTCTCCTACCAACACAACATATTTACCTCTCAAAGTGAGAGGTCAGTCATGTGTGTGGTGCACATCTCACACTCCTCCTCCTCGGTGACAACAACAGTGGACTTGACAGATTCAAGTTCATTCACCGTATCCTCCCACTTCTTCCTAAACTCTTCCGCTCTCTAGCAGCACGCCTAAGCAACTTATCTTGACTAGGGGCAGTAAGCTTCTCACCTCAGCGAAAGCTCATCGGGGGTCAGAGATACCTGGGAGTGTGCGTCGTCGTTCCAGGGATCTCCTCTAGCTCGCCGTCGACCTCCTTGCCGAGGGCCATGTGCAGAAGCCCTTGTTGTCGGCGAAGAGCAGAGGTCGTTCAGCTTGTCCTCGATCCTCTTCTTCTTCTCGGACTCGTCGTCGCATGGGAAGCGGAGTCATCATCCGAGTCGTCGACGTCGCTGAGCGTGGCGAAGAAGCACGCTGCTTAGCCTGGGCCTTCTCCAAGTACTTCGTCTTGATGTACTCCTTGTTGAAGCCGCCCTTCCACTTGTGCTTCGCGGGGACGTACTTCTCCTTGCGCTTGCCGGAGTCGTACTTGTGCCCATGATCCGCCTTGCCGAAGACTTGTTTGTTCTTCTTCGACAATTGGTGATGAAGTGGTTGGGGTCGCCGCACTCGAAACATCCGAGCGTCCTCCTCTGCGGCAACGGTTCATGCGGTTGTTGTGAAACCACGAGAACGGTTGGCGAGCAAGCCAACTCATCATCCCCCATGAACTCCAGCTGCTCCTCTGTGGAGAAAGAAGAGAAGGAGTGCAAAGCCTCTAGAGGGTTTAGCAGAAGAGCATAAAACAAAGCCATTGACGGGCCAGAAGGATTTTCATAAGAAGCCCTTCGCCATGGCATCGATCTCACTGGACTTGAGCTTACTAAGAGCTCGTCGCACGTGAGGGTCTCATAGTTAGGCGATTCGATGATCACCTGAACCTTGGAATCCCACACCGACCGATCGAGAGTATGTAAAAGCTTCAAAGCCCTCTCATGATCGTCGAAAGGCAACAACTCCTTGTTAGCCCTCATCCTGTTGACAATCACCTAAAGCGAGCGAATAAACTTTCTATGCTCTCGCCAGGCACATGTCGAAAGTTCTCATACTCTCGCTTGAATGACTCGTAGAGACGGGTTTTTGACTTGAGTGGTTCCCTCATGGAAACGCATGAGGGTAGCCCAAATCTCCCGAGCCGTAGCGAGGTGAGAAACGCGATCAAACTCACTCATGCTCAGGCATGAGAAAAGAGCATTATGGGCTCGGCTATTGGCATCGTGCTCATCGATCTGATGCTGAGTAGCACGAGCAGCCAAGACCACTTAATCGGCAGAGTTGCAAATATCCCAGATGGAATCACCCAAATCTACAGATAGGCCGACATGCGTATCTTCCAATACGCATAGTTCGTCCCATCGAAGAACGTGGTTTGCCCACGCCGCGATCCATGTCGCCTTGGTGGATCTGGAACCGACTAAGGTGGAAGATCCTTAACCCGCTCCGATACAATTGAAGGACCGAGAATGCAATAGCAAGGCGACCAGAGGGGGGGGGGAAAGGGAGCTCAAAAATTTCTCTCAAAACTTCGGCCTTTGTCCTACAAATCAACCTCCAAAAGCTTCGACCGAAACCGTGATGCCCACGACCCTTGAAGAGGGTGGATGATCCCTAGGATCACAGCGAGGCACCACAAAGCGATAGCACGTCAAATGCCAAAGACACCGGCACAAGTTCGACCCCTAAAAACTGAGTCCCGAACGTAGGATGGAAGGCTACATCGAGAAATCCCCAAATACCAATGCTAACAGGTAGCAAAGATACCTAGAGAGGTTCCTTGGTCAACTCTAGGGCCAAACGAGAAGTCCTGAAACCAAGCAAAGAAGCCGGGAGAGCAAACACACTAAAACTCAACAAGCAGCCAACTCGCGGACTGTCCGGGCTACAGACCGCGGATTGTCTGCCCAACGGCGAACTGTCCTGGTTTAGGTGGCGGACTGTCCGTCGGCCAATCGAACAAAACAACAAGGTTGCTGAACAGTCCCTGGACAGTCGCAGACTGTCCGCGGATGACAACGGCGGACTGTCCGCCGGTCAACCTAGACGGAACAGTCGAACTGCAAAGCCACTGATTCGGCTCGAACCCGACGGGCGGACTGTTTGCGCCCTGAGTGGCGGACTGTCCGCGATCACTCAGGGAGGGCAATTTCAAACGCCCTTCTCCCAAATCTTCCAAAATCCGATCCAAATCAAAATCCCTTGTTCCCAAACTTGGAGAAGATGATCACGAGGTAGTTAGGAGACTATCCCAAGAAATCATCCGTTCAAATTCACTCAATCAACGGGAAATCAAAAAGGCCGGAAAATGAACCGAAAAGTGCCACGAAAATGAAATCAACCCGATCTACTTGTTCGTGAGGAGTTAGATGAATTCCTTCGGTGGAAATGAACTCCTCACTATAAAGAACAAGTTGATTCAAACGGATTTCGAAAAGACGCAGTAGAGAGGGAGATCGAGTGACGGGAAAATCGTGGAGAAACGAAGAACGCGAAGAACACGAACAAAACGCGAATCAACACATCGATCTGCAACCGTGTGGCTACCACATGCTACAATAGTGAGATTACGGTCTCACTTCCTCAAAATCTCCAGTACAGAGGTATGGTTCTCTGCGGATCTCGGTTGCTACAGCAGGGGATTGGGAGAGCAGGAAAACCTAGAAGGCAAAGAGCAAATGACTGAGATAAGATGGGGGTGGGTGTCTCCCTCTACTTGTCCTAATTCTAATTCCCACTCTACCCCTAGTTATTTACAGAGCGAATCAGCCAAACCCTAAGGCTATCCTGGACCAACTCGAAGAGATAGTGATCCGACGGCCATGCCCGCACAACTGGTAGCGTTGCCTCGACGCAACCTCAACGATTGTCGCCACGGGCCGCCACCTCTCTGCTTGTCCTTTTCCCGGACTTCGCCCCCAGTTTTGTGGCCCAAACTGGGAAACCAGCCTTCACGACCAACCCTCGGGTTTGAGGCCAAAGAACATGCGCATTATCCTAGTTGACAATCACCAATCACTCATCGCCTGAGTTTTGTGGCCCAAACTCAGAAACCTGCAGCGCCCAGGTTTTGAGGCCCAAATCTGGATACCGTCCTCAGCCCGAGTTTTGTGGCCCAAACTCGTAAACCATCAGCGCCCAGGTTTTGAGGCCCAAACCTGGAAACTGTCCACTCGGTGGTTTTTCTGTGGCTGAACCACCAAACCGAGCCGTAGAGGGGATGCACCGCCCGTGCACCCCGTCCA
This sequence comes from Coix lacryma-jobi var. lacryma-jobi, assembly GCA_009763385.1. Taxonomy (NCBI): domain Eukaryota; kingdom Viridiplantae; phylum Streptophyta; class Magnoliopsida; order Poales; family Poaceae; genus Coix; species Coix lacryma-jobi. Next base: position 115,489,623 of record CM019825.1, on the reverse strand, counting down.
CCAACACATGTCCCCAGGTCCTCGACCCGAGCAACATTGCGCCCGCAAGTCTTCGCTCGTCGCTGTCCCAAGCTGCCAGCCACCACAACTGATTCTCAGGTCACCAGTCCCTTAGTCCAAGCCTCACGTTCGCCCTTCGCCACTCTCGGTCCATTGGCACGGCACGTCTCTACTTGACCTTCACCTTGCCTTCGATCACTATATCCGTGCTCGACACCTCCACAACATAAGCCAAAGAACATGCGCATTATCCCAGTTGACAATCACTCATCACTCGAGACTCGGCATAGACCCATGTATCCGCATAGACGTAGCGCAACAATGTGAAAACAAAGGACGATGGAAAGAACTCACACAACAAACCAATAGCCCAGATTTTCCTTTTTCCTGAATTTTTTCCCTGATTTCCAAAAAGGTACTAATAGGAATCAAACTTTTTCATTTTTTCAGTATTTTTTTTATATTTTTTTTTTTGAACAAGGATCACAAAAGATGCAACCACAAAAATTGGCACCTGCAACTGAGGTGGGATGTGGTCTACAGAAAATCAGCAAGTTCTCTAAAAAGCGTGCAAAGACCTTGACAATTTTTTTTTTCTTTATCCTGAATTTTTTGGCCAATTTGAGGGGACCAAATAGAGCGAAGCCAAGTTTGGGTCGGCTCCAAACGGTGTCAAGAAGCTCCACAAAATTTCAGATTTTTCTGACAAACGAGTGAAAAGTTATGCCTGTTTGACTCAAGGTACCTCAAGTTATGTTTTCTGAAAGGCGCAACACGACAACAGCAGTTAGGGCAACACGACAGCGGCAGTTAGGGTAAGCGACCCTAAACTCCACCACCGATCACAAGATCAAGGGTCCTTGTGACTAACAGCAGTAGGTAGATGCCAGATGGTGTAAGGAGGGCTGCGATGCAGGCAAAAAATTAGAGCGGTTGACAACCTATCTAGGGTTTGCACGGCAGCGAGAATTTACACAAGGCGGCTAGCGGGGCAAGTAGAATAAAGTGGTGGCTTCGACTTGTTGTTTGGAACGGTGGATGGGATAGCGGGGGAAACAACGAAACAGCGATGGGCACGTTGAACTGACGACGACCGACAACACCCCTAAACCAACAACAAGACTTGACCACAGACACAAACTCAACAAAGCGAATCTGAAATGAAATTGCAAAGGCACAAAGGGCGATAGGACAACAAAAATTAAAAAAAATAGGCTTTTTGTGGCTCTAGGTAATGAAAAAATATGAAACTAGGGCAAACGAGATTATACCTCATGGGAAACCTGATAGATCTGATACCAATTGATGAGGGACGGTGTTGACGATAATTATAGCATAAAAATACATATCAAAATATCGTCAACAGGCTCAAAAATAGAGAAGAATGACATGACATAGACATGTTTTATCAATAAAAGGTTCCACTTGTACTCTTAGTATTTGATTTGCAGGTATAACAGAATAAGAAGGAAATGGACACCTGGACCCACCCAAGGTGGGGTCGGCCGACCCCACCATGGGAGCTCCTCGGGCATGGTGATGTGGCACTATCCAAGTGAAGTTTCACCAAGCTACTTTCCACCATCAGATCAGACATGTGTTTGCATTCAACGGTGAAAGATGAGAAGCACATGGATCCATGGGCCCACACACAGAAAGCAAATGCAACCAACATATGACACCATGCTCCATGACATGTGGGGACATCAGGGGACACAAGTTGGTGGGCCAGCCCTGTCATAGGGGGGTCGGCCGACCCCCTTGGTGGGCCCTGGCTACACTGTTCAGTCTGATGACATCAGCACCTTCTAGAAGCAAAGTGGTGGGCCCACCTAGCATTGGCTGGGGTCGACCGACCCCAGGGTGAACCCCATCCAATGTTGGTTGTTTGCACATGTTTCACACGTGAAGAAATCAAGGCCATCCATCCATGGCGGTTGCAATGACGGTGGATCCAGGGATGAGAGAGTGGGGAGCACGCGGATCGCTGACGTGGCGCGGAGTAGCCCCTACTCCACCTTCTCCTATAAATAGAGGCTTCATCCACCCTCTCAAGACATGGTTCATAGAGGATTCTCTTCTCTGATATGAGATACAAGTTAGCCTTCTAGTTGTAGTGTAGTCCTAGTGTGGGAGTTAGAGTTGAGTCGGGCGAAGCTCGGTCTCCGGAGTCGTCTTTCTGGAGTCTGGTATTGCTCGTCTTGTATCTTTCTCTTTCCAGAATTATTATTATATATATTCTTCTTCTGCATTTCAAAGTGTTATCCTTTATGCAATATTATTCTTGCAATAGTATTGTAGTGCTCTAGTTAGTCTTGTAGTAGTTACGTACTAGATTGTGATCCTACACAAACATCTTGGTTGTTTATCATCGCCCGTAAAACAGTACTTTAGTTAATCGTATATTAGCTAGAGTAATAAGGATTAGCATAAGCTTGGTGCTTAGGCTAAGACTTATCTTTGGTTGCCGCTGGCTTGCACAGACAGTAGGGGCGCATGGGCAAAGGTGACAGATTTTGCCGGGCTACCTAGATCCCCTCACGTGAACTCAGGCTAGTGTTTAAAAGGTAAGGCGTCCATAAGCCCAATATCCGCTTGAGTAGTGGGTTAGGTGAAAAACCTTCTAGCACACTACTCTCTCGTTTATCCCTGACAACCAAGTGAAGTAAAAGGTAATTGTTGATGGTCCTTAAACACTTGTTTTACCATCAACAATTGACCCTAAAGTCCACCAAAAAGGCAATTAATGTAGTCAAATAGGTTTCAAACTAACCAAATTCCACATGTCCATAGATTTCTATTTGAATGCAGGATTTGGACCAAATTTGGAGAATGGACTCACCAGGAGACGAGCCCCACTCACCAGGACCATTTGGGCCTGAGTGGGGTGGCGCCCGCCAACCAGAGGTGGCACCCGCCACCCAAATGTGGCGCCCGCCACATGGAGAGGCCCAACTCTCCCCCTTTGCCACGTCACCGATCCGTTGTGACCATCCCAAGGCCAAATCTTGGCCCTTGGTCACTAGGTCAGTGCATCGGACGGCTCAGATGGAAGTGGCGTGGATCAAGACCAAACGGTGGTTACTTGACATGCAACCGACCTACCAACCGCGTCTCTGGAGCTCCTGGATGCCGTGATTGAAGCAAAGGGCATCCAACGGTTGTGAGGGGTGGCGGCCGCCACCTAGGGCTGGCGCCCGCCACTAGGGTGAGCTAGGTCGGCTGGCTGCCCCCTATAGTACCCTCACTCCTCAAGACTATAAATTACCCCCCTGAGGCATCACTTCATTGATATCATCCCAACAACACCACACCAAGAAGCAACACAAGCAAGAGAAGCAAGGCTAGAGCCAGAGAGCTAATAGCTTAGGGTTTAGCCAAGCTTAGGCAAGTAGGTAGCTAGTCGAGCAAGGCATCTTGCCTTGCGGGAGCGCTGCTCAAGGCTAGCTCAAGAGTAGATGCGTGGAGATCGTGATCGGCCTGGAGCTAGAAGAGTCTTCCTTCATCTCCAGTTCAGGTTTTACTCTTGTTACTCAAGCACTTTACTATATTCTATTTCATCATTTCAAGTATTACTTTATTCTACTTATCAGTATTGAGTGGTATACTTGATTGATTGCTTGAGTGCCTAGCTATCCTACAGATCAATTCACTTAGCCATAGTAGTTAATCTCTAGTGAGCTTAGTGTTGGATCTTTGCCAATAGGTTGCTTAGTTAGTTTAGTGTTTATCTTATTAAGTCAAGTATTTGCTCTGACGTCCGCAAGGGTGTCTCTATTCAAAGCTAGGGTAGAGATAGTTAGAATATAGTTAAGCGTGGTTGCTTGTTATAGACTACCTCAGATACGGTTGGATCCCCGGATAGCTGTGGTAGAAGCAGGTGGTGACAGCCTTGTGCGCTGTTGACGGTCCTTAATGTAATTATACCATCAACTAATGCATAGAATGACATGAAATGAACCATAAAGCATAGTTGTAGGGTTTGATTCTAACAAGTTCCACGAGTTTTGGTGCTCTCACTTGTTTTGCAGGATTATCAATATTTCACCATATAAAAGTATCTCAAGTGATGAAACAGAGCACACCATTGCGAAGAGCTCGTCGAGACGATCGAAACGAACATATGGTTTGCTACATTGGAGTCCCGATGAGAGAGTCCTCGATGGATACGACTGGAAGATTCTAGAACAATCCAGAACATTCCAGAAGACACGAGAAGGCGACCCACGGAAGGCGGGGCCCACCTGTCATAGGGAGAGACCGACCGGTCTCCTCCCTAGACCGGCGGTCGGGTGTTGGGCCCAATCTCGCTCCCCTTCGTGTGACGCACTCCAACCGACCTCTCCAACACGTTTTGGCCCATTAGGCCCAAGTGCATATGACGAAGGATTTAGTACCACATCGCTTGCCCAAGGTGGAGGGGAGGCCAGGAGCCCCTATATAATAAACCCAGGACCCCCCTGAGGGACACATCATCATCTGGAGTCTTTGTAGAGGCGTCCCTCGAAGGACAACCTCTCCTCCCTAGAGAATTAGGTTTAGATTTTCCAATGTAATAGCTTAGCTCTAGTCGGGAGTTAGGGAGAGCGGAGCTGCGCTCCGGTTCCGGAGGAGTCTTCAGAGTTTTGGTATGTCTTGTATCTTTTCTTTGTAAGACTTATGCTTTAATATATTTATCTTCTCTATTTACTTTATGCTTTCATATTATGATTAGTATAGTTGTTATTTCTAGCATAGGATCTCGCTCGTATCGAGTGCTCTAGTTATAGGCCATAATTAGAGTAGTAATCGATAGATTAGACTTGGTGTTTAGTCTATAGGTTACCTGAGGTTGCGCTCAACCCCACGGATAGTTGTGGTAGCCCCAGGTGGTGACAGCCTGATGGCCGACGTATTCCCCACGTTCGGGTTGATGTTCGTAGGACCGTAGTCAGAGCTTCCCAAACCCCCTTCTCATCCCTTTCTGTGGTTGGTGTTCTGATGTCCCGAAGTGTTATTATATGACTGCTATATCTTTTCATCCTTGTTACCTTAGAACCAAGTAATAGAGAAGTGCATAGGAACCTTGATCTCTCCCGTTGTCCTCCCGCTATAGTTATCTATACATTTATCATTAAATTCTCTTTATGTGCTTTCATTCATATCTTATCATATATCATTCACTCCTGCTTTAGTCTAATTAGTACTCTAAGTTAGTAGATGCATGATAGTGAGTTATCAGATTCTTGACCCTAGCTTCCCAGTGGTAAAATATAAATAACGATCCTGGAATACTCCCGGTAAAATGCTACAATGATGTTCTGTGCGCTTGCGGAATCTTTCATATTCTTATTTGCACTAACGAATGTCAACAAGCATTTTTGGCGCCGTTGCCGGGGAAGCAATTGTGTAAAGATTTTGATAATGATCTTGATGTCTGCTAATTTAGTGTACCACTAGCTTTAGTAGGATTACCCCTTGTTCTGTTGAGTGTGGAATAGACAGGACATCAGATGCCGTTTCGACCTTATGGCAAGCTTCCACAAGAATGAAGAACCCAGGGTGCCTGAACATTCAAGATCCATCATTAATCCTGGAACCCTGCCATCTCACAGGTTGTGTATACATATATATTATTCTAACCATGTGTAGATTGGAGAAAAGGTCGTCGTCACAAGAATTCAACTCTCATCCCATGTGACGGATATTTACGCTGCACCACTCACAAATCCCAGTTGTGAGTCATGGTAAGTATGATCAAGGTGAGACAGTCTTGCTCATGGACTTTAAACTTTATGAGTAGTTATCTTTTTAATTTCTTGCATACCACTGCATGTTTACTTTTAATCATTCATCCACCTCATTTAGTTTACGTTTCCTCATATCAAATCCTCATCATGTTAGTTCCTTGCATGCATGTCATCTGCATCTAAACAAAAAAAATATAAAAAAAAGAGAAAAAAAATATCCCTCACTGTGATCATACTTTCATCTCTTTTTGGATAAATCTCTTTTATGCTTTCATGCTACCTTTGTTTGCCATAGTATGTTTTGGTTTGGAGTACTAGCGCTATACTTCATAGGCTTTTAAATTAAGCGTGGTGCTTAGGTTAAATAGTCTACCTTAATCAAATTAGACACGGAGTTTGTTTGATTATTGATCTAAAATTAGCTTGTGTAGACATTGGATATTTTGTTGGACTAACCCCTGCAGAGAACTCTAAATACACTTTGGGAAAGTCCTGAGATGAATTCACATCAGAGATGAAGCAAGGCATACGATGAACTGCATAATGAAGACTCAGCTCATTCATCATGGATGAAAGAACTGTGAGTATTAAAGTTTATTTCAATTTATCTTCTACTGCAAGTATCTTTGCCTTGAACCATGTTAAAATGCAGCCAACATATAAAATGCTAGTCTATGCTAAAGTAATCTTAAAATCATTTTTTCATTAGCATGGATGAATAACACATAAGTTGTGGATAACAACCCATGTTTCAAATTCAGTGCAATCCTTCGGGTATATGTCCACTAACATTTTGTAGGAGATGAGATTTGCTTGTTCATGGTGTGAACTTAAAGATCCAAAACCCAACCGTGGATAGACAAAACTCATCATCAGACAAGTCACTAGTGATGTCGAAGGCAACCAAGCTTTGAGCCATCCCAAGGCCTAAGCCAGGACACTGATGACGAATAGGATGCAACTCACCCCGTATGGGTCAATCTATGCCTACGCTCATCATTGTCGAAGACATCAAACACCAACAACAAATATCAGGGTGACGATATGCCACTACATTATAACATACATCTGTGTGTCATCCAAAGGAAGTCTGTTGGTGGTTCACTATGAAGACAAGCAGTGGAAGTTCTCCTCACTTCTAATCAATGCAACACAAGAGCTAGTTGGGGGATGAGGTGGAACAACTTCAACAACAACAAGGTCTACAATTTCAACTCATGAACATGTTGTTGAAGAAATTTGGGCATCCACCTACTTCACAAGCCAGCTTGGGGGAGACACAATCTGTTGTCTAGATGTGCTTCACGATCAAGGTGAGGAAGGAGAAATCCAGCTTCAAGACACTTTGACCTCCTCTCACCACTTTGATTAGTACAAGCCACTAGACGCTGCCCCAGTCAAGAAGAAGAATATGATCCATCACTCATTCTTGAAAAATCGTTCTTGAACACCACCAATGTTGTCATCTATGTCGAACCTGGAGACGTCCACTTTTGGATCTTCGATCAAAAGGTCGCTGCTTCTTCAACAGCTACACCATTTATGAGCAGCCGAAGAAAACCAAGAGAAGACATTGACTCAACCGACAAATGAAGAACCAACTGCCAGGAATTGAGGGGGACATCATGAAGGATGAAGCCACTGCACTGCAAGAATTAGAAGATGAAGAGATAGTCGGAGTCTACAAATCAAAAGAATAGCTGACAAAGTCTCCATCGTCTGGATCTGTTGAGAACAAAACTCAGCTGGCCCACTAAGAGATAGGCAAGAGAAGACAAGCTAGTCATGAACAACAACCAGCTAGACAAGAGAAGCTTCCACAAGATGGTTTGACACAATCACTCTTTAATGATAAAGTAACATTTCAAGGTAAGTGACCATCACTTTAAAAGCTTCTCTTTATTCTGGTATGCGCATAAATAAAGAACCAAACATGTTTAAGTTGCACCTCACTTGATCCAACCTAATTAACTCAACATGTTCAGTTCTTTACTCTTTATTCATGGCTTTACTTTCTTGAATCTCACTATCTCACTATCTAAATGAGCTAAAATGTTGTGCATCTAACCTTTGGAAGATGATATATCACAATCATGAAAAGATCGACAAACTATACATAGATTATCCTTCCTTGGGTTAAGTAATCTGATATGTTAAATATTTTAAGATGCTACTTTCATGCTCATCTTTTAATCCTATCACTCATGTTAAGATTAAATAGAACACATAAACAACAAGTTCATCTTGTTCAATGTGCCTAAGGTTAGAGAGGAATGAACAAAACTTTTGGTTCTGTTGGTGTTTTTCCACCAACAGAGCCCATGCACTTGATCTCTACCTTGTCTTTATGAGCAGGACACACTCTTGAGCAAAACATAGAGGGGTTTGTCAACTCCCAAATTCTACAGAGTGAAGGTCCTGGATCTACAAGAACATGCACACTGAGCAAGATGCTACCAGCTTTCACAATTAATGTTTCACTTCAAATTGCTGGCGAACGAAGAACATGAGTGACACTATATCAAGAGGTGTAGTTATCAAGGTCTATATATCAGAATCAAATGATGCACCTCAGGAATGAACATGGTGAGAAGTCCTGTTCAGAGGACTTAAAACATTGAACCCTCGCCGAAAAGTAAATCGGTAGTTATCCATATTTATCTTTTCTGCATTAGTTTCCAGTTTGCATATTTACTTTCCATCATCATCTCTCCATAGCATATTTACTTCTCTGCATCAGCATTACATAAAAAAAGAGAAAATAAAAATATTTTACTTATTGCATTGCATCATAAAACCTAAAGTCCCATGTGAATAATTCTGTGATGTGTAAAAACCCACATGAAATATTCACCGTGGTGGCATAAAAACAAAATAAATATGCATTCATCTTATTGCACTTTTGCATCATAAAAAAGTATATAAAAATATAAAAAAATATTGAGAATGAGATCTTACTGAAACTCTAGACAACTAAGGCTTGAGTGGCCAACCACTAATGCTTAATTTATTCCACAAGTTTTGTTGTCTATTTGAGTTTCACAGGATTGAATGACCAAGAAAAGCTGACGAGGAAGTGGATGTTCCATCCACTGTTGGAGCACTATTTCAACAACCATCAACATCAATTATGCTCTGATAGAGGAAGAACATTTTCACTGCCAGTTCGCTACATGGCAAGAATGAACGACTACGTCAACATTCAGCCTGGGGGAAGGCACCCCCATGTATCCAGGTAAGTATCCTTATCCTCTTAAATTTCTTTCTATACATAAATAAAATAAAACAAAACAAAAAAAATATGTGGCACATGAAGGCTCACCATTAATTAAAAAAAAAGAGAACAAAAATATTCGGGCACATGAAGGCTCGATGCGATCGAATGGATTAGCTTGGGGGAGACGCACCTCGTTATCTTCGTGATTCAGGTATGTCTTACTACTATCTTAATATTTTAAATAATAGGTTATAGTGTGTTAGATTCAATAAATAAAGCATGTCAAATCTGAAGAACTCTCTCCCTAATTTTTTAAATGGAAATGATGAATGGTTGCTCTATTGTATTTCTCTCTAGTACCTAGCCTTCAAGCATGAGTTCTCTTAAGATTAACAATTAATGATGCCTTAAAATAAAATTAAATTTATGGGTAGCAAATGCTTGATCCAGAGTCTAGGTAATTGACAGATATGATATGTGATGATCTGAGCTACTATTATCTTGTTCTAAAACAACACTAGAGTTCCGGAGAGTTTCCAATATTAATATGACCAATAATTGCATTGAGTTAAATTAAGCTTTGTTGACCCTATGAGAAGTTATCATGCTATTGAATTGAGATCACTTACACATTTCATCCATCTTCCGCATAAATGCTCATGATTATTTGTTCCAATCCTCTCAAAAGTTTGTTGGAAGCATGTGGCTATTGAAAAAAAAGAGAAAAAAAAAACCGAGGAAATAAAAAGGGACAAGTGTCCGAAACCTCAAAAAGATAGATCCCGAGGAAATAAAAAGGGACAAGTGTCTGGAACCTCGAAGAAAAAAAAGAGAGAATAGAAAAGAAATATATATGAATATCAGAAAAAATGGGCACGTGCCTGATAGTAGAAGTAGCCTGATAGCCATGTGTTTCTAATAGACAAAAGAGAGTGATATATTCAAAAGAGCATTCGCCTCCATTTTCCATACACATGCACTTCTCGATTCAATGGTATGGTTGACTTTCTCTTTGGATCCATTGTTTAATTTGGCAACATATGAGCTTTTTGAAAATTCATAAAAACTCCGGGATAATGGTGAAGTGAAAGAACTAGAGACACGGTGCTTGATTTGATCGTTCTATCATTCCATTACTCAAGATTCAAGGTAAAGTACTAAGCCCCGTGATAAATAATATGATATCTTTTTCTAATCCAAATGAGAACTTTTGTTTGAGTGCATGTGTACTTGTTAGAAGTGCAGATATTGCAGCAACTCCTGATCCATTGTTGAGTTTGGCTTTGCTAAGGGACTAGCAAAGGGTAAGCTTGGGGGAACTTGTTGACGGTCCTTAATGTCAATATTATACCATCAACTAATGCATAGAATGACATGAAATGAACCATAAAGCATAGTTGTAGGGTTTGATTCTAACAAGTTCCACGAGTTTTGGTGCTCTCACTTGTTTTGCAGGATTATCAATATTTCACCATATAAAAGTATCTCAAGTGATGAAACAGAGCACACCATTGCGAAGAGCTCGTTGAGACGATCGAAACGGACATATGGTTTGCTACATTTGGAGTCCCGATGAGAGAGTCCTCGATGGATACGATATGGAAGATTCTAGAACATTCCAGAACATTCCAAAAGACACTAGAAGGCGACCCACGGAAGGAGGGGCCCACCTGTCGTAGGCGGAGACCGACCGGTCTCCTCCCTAGACCGGCCGGTCGGGTGTTGGGCCCATTCTCGCTCCCCTTCGACGCACTCCAACCGACCTCTCCAACACGTTTTGGCCCATTTAGGCCCAAGTGCATATGACGAAGGATTTAGTACCACATCGCTTGCTCAAGGTGGATGGGAGGTCAGGAGCCCCTATATAAAAACCAGGACCCCCCTGAGACACCATGATCATCTGGGAGTCTTTGTAGAGGCGTCCCTCGAAGGACAACCTCTCCTCCCTAGAGAATTAGGTTTAGATTTTCCAATGTAATAGCTTAGCTCTAGTCGGGAGTTAGGGAGAGCGGAGCTGCGCTCTGGTTCCGGAGGAGTCTTCAGAGTTTTGGTATGTCTTTGTATCTTTTCTTTGTAAGACTTATGCTTTAATATATTTATCTTCTCTATTTACTTTATGCATGTCATATTATGATTAGTATAGTTGTTATTTTCTAGCATAGGATCTCCGCTCGTATCGAGTGCTCTAGTTATAGGCCATAATTAGAGTAGTAATCGATAGATTAGACTTGGTGTTTAGTCTATAGGTTACCTAAGGTTGCGGTCAACCCACGGATAGTTGTGGTAGCCCCAGGTGGTGACAGCCCTGATGGCCGACGTATTCCACCACGTTCGGGTTGATGTTCGTAGGACCGTAGTCAGAGCTTCCCAAACCCCCTTCTCATCCCTTTCTGTGGTTGGTGTTCTGATGTCCCGAAGTGTTATTATATGACTGCTATATCTTTTCATCCTTGTTACCTTAGAACTCAAGTAATAGAGAAGTGCATAGGAACCTTGATCTCTCCCGTTGTCCTCCCGCTATATTTATCTATACATTTATCATTAATTCTCTTTTATGTGCTTTCATTCATATCTTATCATATATCATTCACTCCTGCTTTAGTCTAATTAGTACTCTAAGTTAGTAGATGCATGATAGTGAGTTATCAGATTCTTGACCCTAGCTTCCCAGTGGTAAAATATAAATAACAATCCTGGAATACTCCCGATAAAATGCTACAATGATATTCTATGCGCTTGCGGAATCTTTCATATTCTTATTTGCACTAACGAATGTCAACATGCACCTTGAATTCCACCACGTAGTTGCCCAGTTTAACAGTAAGGCTCGTTGTGCTAGCGTTCAACCTAAGTCAGTGGTAAAGGCTAGTACGCCTCGATACTTGATAAGATAGGAATAAAACTTTACTTAACTAGGTTGCTTTATTGACATTTGCCTGTCCTGCTTCGTAGTTATCTTGCTCTGTGGTTATCTAGGAGTAGTTAGTAGTTTATAGTTACTAGTTAGTTACCCTTAGTTACCCCCTATCTATCTAGTTATCACCATTACCTTAGCCATCCATTTCACCCTTACCTATCCACCACATATTCTTTCTAGCCTTCCATCCCCTCTTTTCCCTTCTCTCCTTTTTCCTTTTTCTCTTTTCTTCGACTCTCATCCCCTCCTTGACTCGACTACCCTACACCCCTAGCCTTCCCTTGGGATCAAATAAATCGACACCTGGTACTCCCAGGCGAAGTGCTACTACGATAGTTCTGTGCGCTTGCAGAATCTCCTCTTCGTAGATTGCAATCTCTCTAGCTAGCTCCTACTAGTGTCGGGATTGACAACCCCACTTGACATTAGTAGATAGCTGCTTTAGCTTCATTCCTTTAGGTATAGTGACCAGACTTGCTTCAAGCACTTCTGACACCGTTGCCTGGAATAGATTTCATAGTCTACTCCTAGTAACGACGTTGGCTAGTGTCAACAAGCATTTCTGGGACGTTACCGGGGATAGTTGCCTAGCTCTATCTTTAGTGAAGCTAAGAACTACCAACAGTAATCAATCCTAGTAGTATCTACTATTTGATTAATTAGAACACGGGAGTGGATTAAGAATTTCACAGGAACCTTTCTCAGTCGTTGTCCTCCCACCTAGCTATACTGCACTAGTTACCTTTAATTATCTCATTTGATTATCCTGGACCATCACCTTCCTTTTATCCTTCGTTTATCACCCTCTACATTAGTTGCAGCTAATCTAAGATAGGATCGCTTTTCTTGTTAGTCTTTCTAGTCATCGCTTCCTTTGGGATAAAATAAATACGATACCTTGGAATACTCCCGGGTGAAGTGCTACATCAGTAATTTTGTGCGCTTGCGGAATTATCCAATAGTCATTAGTTTTACCAATCAAGACACTTCTAGCGCCGTTGCTGGGGTTAGGCTCCATAGTCTACTTTTAGTGATTGTTTTAAGAAGTGTCAACAAGCATTTCTGGCGCCATTGCCGGGGATAGATTAAAACTCTATTCTTAGTAGCGACGCTAAGAAATACCAACAAGCATTTCTGGCGCCGTTACCGGGGAAGCATAGCCTAGAAATTTTTAATAAGAACGAATCCAGAAATCTATCTTTAGTTTAGTATCAATTAGTTGTAGGGGTTTACCCCTCTGCCTTTGCTTCTCTATATTGTGAAGCAAGGTAGTGTATGAGTGAGTACCAATTCAAGGCAACCACATTAGAAAACCCTGAGATATCCCGAAGGAGAATTAGACGTCGTCTAGTGTCCCAGCGGAGATTCAGCTCACACTTGGATTCACTCAAGGAAGGAGGCTCAACACCATCGTTCAAGCAGCCAATGGCTAACCCCTCAGTCTCTGACTTCTCATCTCCCTCAGTCGCCCGAATAACTTTAGGACCGAGAGTAGAAGTAGAAGAAGTAGACTTTGAGCTTAAGCCATCGCTAATCTCTATGGTGCAAGCCAGTACATTTAGTGGAAAGCCACATGAGGATGCAAATGCACATCTCCAACACTTTCTAGAGGTGTGTGGCACCATTGCCATCAAAGGGGTCACAGCTGATGCCATCCGTCTTCGCTTATTCCCATTCTCTTTGATTGGGAAAGCGAAACAATGGTTTTACGCTCAACCCGATGATGTTAACACCTGGAGAAGGTGTGCCAATGCATTTCTCACGAAATTCTTCCCAATGGGCAAGACATCTGCTCTACGGGCCATGATTTTGAGCTTCCAACAGCAGGCAGACGAGACTATTCCCGAAGCATGGGAACGTCTTCAGGAATACATCCGAGAATGTCCACATCATGGAATCAAGGAATGGCTCCTGATTCAAGGTTCTATCATGGGCTAACTCCAGTAGCCCGTAGTCACCATGATGCCGCTGCAAGAGGATCGTTCACCTCCCTGAATATCACTCAAGCCAAGAATCTCATTGAGAACATAGTGACAAATCAAGGGTGGAGTGGAGAACGTCCTCAACCTAAGAAGAGAGGCATAAACACCATTGAAGAAGTGAATGCCATCTCCAACAAGATGGAGCTCTTGATGAAGAAATTGGACGAACGAGCCAAGTTCAAGAAAGATCGAGAAGCCATCCAACAGTACGCCTCAGCACATGCATACAAATCAAATCAAGAGAGCGAGGTGCAAAATGTAAGCCATAAAGTTGTGTATGCCACCAACAATGGGCAACCTAAACAAGGAGGAACGACTTCGCGCTTCAAAGGCCAAGGTAACCCCGATTGGCCTTCACTTAAAGATCTTGTCATAAAGCAAGCTAAAATCAATGAAGAAATGAATAAAAGATTGCTAGCTAATGACAAGGTTCTTGAGTCTTTAACTTCTAAAACTGATTCTCTTGCTTCTTCTGTCAAAGATCAATTGAACTTTAATAAAATATTAGAGTCTCAATTAGCACAAATAGCTACTACTATTCCATCTTCTGTAAATTCTTGCAACACCTTAAATGCGGTGACCACGAGAGGGGGTAAGACCACTCGTGATCCACCAAATCCTAATATAACAACAAGGAGGAGTACGAGAAAAGACAAGGAAGATGAGGCAGAAGAAGAAGAAGAAGAGGAACAACCATCCAAGGAAGATGACACCAAGTTCCATGGAAAGACGGCTCCACACGAGTTCTACGACACCAGTAGATTGCTTCCCTTTCCAATGACGAGGAACAAACAACCGACGAACAATTCGGCAAATTCGTCGAGGTAATCGTCAGGGTCAATAATTCGTGTGATTCATGAATATTACTTGTGCAATGCAGGTCAACATGCCAAGTACCTAATCCGACACAACGAAACTCCGAAACGCAGGCCAACCTGAGGAATTAACCGAGAGAATGCAGCGCGGCTATATTAAACCAAGTGCCGGAAAAGAAGAAGGATCCTGGGTGTCCCACCATTGAATGCTCCATTGGAAACACAACACTTCGAGCATGCACTCTGCGACTTGGGAGCAAGCGTCAGTGTCATGCCAAAGGTAATCTTTGATAAACTAAGCCATGCCGTTTTGTCCCCTACATCAATATATTTGCAGTTAGCGGATCAATCAATTCGCCATCCGGCGGGGACAGCGGAGAATATTCCCGTCAAGATACGTGAATTCTTCATCCCCGTGGATTTCGTGGTACTAGACATGGAAGTAGACAAGAAGAATTCACTTATCCTCGGAAGACCATTTCTCAGCACCGCCAATGCACATATTGATGTTGGAGCCAGAGAAATTCAGTTCAATATTAATGGGACCCAAGAGAAATTCAACTTCAAACCCAAGCTTGCACAATGCTCTCTAATCATGGCCGTGGACGTGGAGGTAGTCAGTCTCATGTATAGTATAAAGAAGAAGGCCAATCCAAAACCACGGGCAAAAAGCAAGCGAATATGGAAGAAAAAGGTGATACAACCGGCAACACTTCCGAAGAAAATTCCTACCCCGGTCCAAGGACCTGCTACAGGACCGAGAAATCACTTCCATCAAGGAAGTACACAACACTTAATTTAACTTTCATTACAATTTCTCACACCTTTTCTGTTGAAGTAAAATATAAAACTAACTTAATCATTAGTTAACACCACTTAGACACCAAGTGGGACTAGGGGGGTCGACCCACTGGTCATCACCTGCCATATTAAATCTATGCCATCATGATATGCTCCTTTCATACAAGCCTACATAGCATGTCACTTCTTAGCCTTTTGATCATTTGAACTGCATGGCAACCTCTCAAGTCTTTTAGTTTTAAGCATACACAGTCTTAGTGCAACCATTACATCATGATTAAGCATAACTTACTCCCTAACTGCACATCTAGTAACTTAGACACAGTGCCATAGGGGGCTTCACCGACCCCATCTCTCCTCCACATCCATTCACCTGCCAACTTTTGATCTTCTTCAATCATGCCATAACATAGCATATGCTCCTTTCATATCCATAGCCTACTTCCACATAGCATGTCTTTAGCATTCTATTTTGATAAATTCACAGATGAACCTTGGCTCAGGTGGCAACTTTGTTCTTTTAGCACTTTTCAATGATCACATGGCAACATTAGGCACTTGATTATGGACAGCATCTCACAGGGTGTATGGTGGGGTCGGCCGACCCCACCCAGGTGCTAGTCACCTACCAACTTGCATTTCATGAGATGCTCCCAATGCAACATTTGTTACATCCACGACAACACTTAAGAAATTGCATGATAATCTACATTGCTCTAATTGAACATGTAAATAAAGCTAGTATGCTAATCTTCAAAATATTTTCAGTCACTCTGTGTGCACTTTCATATTCTAGTACTAGTATACTCTGCTCAGAACAATTTAAGTGGGGATGATGGGGTGCCGACCCCATGGTAGGGCCCACCTCATCTCACCTTCTGACATGAGCCATCTAGATAGAGATGCAAGAATCAACAAACATATACTTGTCGACTTGCATTCTAGGACCTAGAATAATGATCTCTCTCTCATCTCTTGCTTAAATAATGAGAGGAGTGCACATACTCAATCATTCATGAGTAACATGAGGAAGTAGGTAATCCCTCTTCCTAATTTCACTCATGCAACCCTTAATTCTATCACTCCTTGCCAACCTTGGTTAAGACATTTGCTTAACTCCTAAGCAAACCACCATTTGGACAATGCACCCCGTGAGCACATCATGCCAACTAGCCAAGGTCATGTCTTGCTCCCTCCTTTTGTTCTTTCTTCCACCCATCACTCACTTCAAGAAAGAAGAGCAAGCATCCAAGGAGACATGTTCTATTGCAAAGATGCTAGGCAAGGATTGACACCCACTAACTCAAGCTTGTCACATGCAAATGGGGGAGTACCCCGGGGTCACCCGACCCCTTGTCTTGCTCCTGCAACACTCTCTCCTCCCTCCTTTTTATTCACACACTCCTTCCTATGTTGCTTCACCAGAGCCACCAGCAAAAAATTTTGACACTCTTGTTCGTTGTTTAGTGATCAACACTCAACGAAATCAAGAGAGGTAATTGGCGGGTAAGAAGGGTTATCACTTACCACTAACCTCTCTTGCTCGATTAGTGTTCATCATTTTACCAGGCATGAAGAACCCACTCAAGTCCGCTGCAAAGAAAATGCGTGCAGCTCTCAGCAGGAGCCCATCATCAAGACCCTCTCAAACCACCAGCTCCAGTGGGCAGTCGGTGCATGACACAGAGGACTCGCAACAACAACCCGACGAAGAGGCGCAGCCCCTGAGGATTCAAGACCTAGGAACTGGCTTATGGCTAGCCGCTCAAGAACTAGCCACTCTCAACTCCATCTGCTACCGCAACTTCGAGCACACCAAGTGGGAGGTCGTCAGAGTTTTTCAGGACCATACACACGTGGGAAGGCTCAGGCAGCTCAACGCCAAGACTCTGATGATGACAACGACTACGAGAGAGACGCCATGCACACTTCACAGCCCGGGAGTAGACGCAGGTCTGGAGTACAGAGTGCCCGAGTTTCTATGTCTTCTTCGCAGGAAACCAGGTCCCGTAGCGAGCGTCATGACATGGAGCTGCTTAATAACCAGTTCGGCATGTGCGCACCAGCCATGAAGCCATACACAACACTGCAGTCCAAACCCAGCAGCAGCTCATGAGTCTCAGGAAGCTCGTGGCCGAAACTGGGCCAACCTTTATGCACACCACAATATTCCCGTACCACCATATATTCCCCAGTATCCACCACAACATCCACATCCATACCCGCCTCCGCAATATCCTCCATAATACCCGCCATACTATCCACCATATCCACCCTAGTGAAAAAACAAAGATGATAACAAAAAGACAAGCTTGGGGGAGATTCTCTCCCCCACTAAGGTAAGTATTCTATCTTAGCATTTTTATTATTTCTTTTATCGTATCTTAATAATATAAATAAATAAATAATAAGAAAATGCCAAAAATATTTCCCATGCTTATTTATGTTTTCTCATATTTCATGCATGTCTACTTTTCTTGGAAATGATTAACAATTGCTCTGTTAATATTTCCTTAGTACCCAGTATACAACTTGCTATTTCCAAGTATGGATCACTTAGCTCACATAAGACCGCCATGAACTTGAACACTTTTGTGGGTAGTAAGTGCTAGAACTAAGTCTAAGTTGTTGTGAGACATGATATAGTGAAACAAGAGCTGCTATAATATTATTCTAAGCATGCATGATTACCGGAGAATTTATTCTTAAAATAATCAAAACCTTAATTATTCCTCAATGGTGATAAGTTGCTACCATAGCCTTATATATAATGTAGTGAAAAACCTTCCACATAAGCTGCTCGCTTAGTGTTGAGTCTTGTTAAGTCTTGTTGATCTGTGTTAAGAGGTTTTTCATACTCCTAAGATCAAGATCACGTACACACACCATATATATATCCTTGCTGCTTCTACACTGGAAGTACGCACAAACATGCCATTTATTCATTACACAAAAATAGAGTGCTTCATGTTCTTAGTATATCTCTCTCCAAGTATGAATCAATAAATGAGACACAAAAGGCTAGGCAAAATAAATATTTATGCACATATGAGACTCCATGCAAAAAAAACTAGCCATGTCTCAATAAAAAAAATAGGGAGAGAGATTTTATCAAATAGAGAAGCACTCTAGTCCACTACATATCACACACTTGCACATCTTGATCTGGGGGTATGACACTTCTCTTCTTGGATCCAAGTTTTAACTTGACAATACATGCCCAGTAAGTATGCTATTCTTTGTCATTCCTACCTTAAGCTCCAATAAAAACCTTTTTAGAAGTAAGATGAATTAGAGAAGGCAACACTTACCATATACCTTAGTGAGGAATCACACACCCTTTGAGTGACATGAGAGAACCATATGAGGAACATTAAGATTTCTTTTGAAAATATTGCAAAAATCTCCGGTATGAAACTTGAAAAGAATGAGAAAGTAGTGCTCAAGTTTAACTGTTCTGTCTCTCAACTCCCCAAGACAAAGAAAGGCCATAAGCCCCACAAAAGACTAAGGTAATATGGGTGAGTTTTACCTAGCTAAATTTTCCATGCTTAAGAGAAATATCTTGTTGAATACATGGTACTCTTGAAATATAAACATTGTAGCAACTCCTGATCCACCGAGACTAAGTTTAATTATTTGCTCGGGACGAGCAAAAGTTAAGCTTGGGGGATCTTGTTGACGATAATTATAGCATAAAAATACATATCAAAATATCGTCAACAGGCTCAAAAATAGAGAAGAATGACATGACATAGACATGTTTTATCAATAAAAGGTTCCACTTGTACTCTTAGTATTTGATTTGCAGGTATAATAGAATAAGAAGGAAATGGACACCTGGACCCACCCAAGGTGGGGTCGGCCGACCCCACCATGGGAGCTCCTCGAGCATGGTGATATAGCACTATCCAAGTGAAGTTTCACCAAGCTACTTTCCACCATCAGATCAGACATGTGTTTGCATTCAATGGTGAAAGATGAGAAGCACATGGATCCATGGGCCCACACAAGAAAGCAAATGCAACCAACATATGACACCATGCTCCATGACATGTGGGGACATCAGCGGAAACAAGTTGGTGGGCCAGCCCTGTCATAGGGGGTTGGCCGACCCCACCTTGGTGGGCCCTGGCTACACTGTTCAGCCTAATGACATCAGCACCTTCTAGAAGCAAAGTGGTGGGCCCACCTGTCATTGGCTGGGGTCGGCCGACCCCAGGGTGAAACCCCATCCAATGTCGGTTGTTTGCACATGTTTCACACGTGAAGAAATCAAGGCCATCCATCCATGGCGGTTGCAATGACAGTGGATCCAAGGGATGAGAGATGGGGAGCACGCGAATCGATGACGTGGCGCGGAGTAGCCCTACTCCAGCTTCTCCTATAAAATAGAGGCTTCATCCACCCTCTCAAGACATGGTTCATTAGAGGATTCACTTCATATGAGATACAAGTGTTAGCCTTCTAGTTGTAGTGTAGTCTAGTGTGGGAGTTAGAGTGAGTCGGGCGAAGCTCGGGTCTCTGGAGTCATCTTCTGGGAGTCTGGTATTGCTTGTATCTTTCTCTTTCCAGAATTATTTATTATATATATTCTTCTTCTGCATTTCAAAGTGTTATCCTTTGTGCAATATTATTCTTGCAATAGTATTGTAGTGCTCTAGTTAGTCTTGTAGTAGTTACGTACTAGATTGTGATCCTTACACAAACATCTTGGTTGTTTATCATCGCCCGTAAAACGGTACTTTAGTTAATCGTATATTAGCTAGAGTAATAAGGATTAGCATAAGCGTGGTGCTTAGGCTAGGACTTATCTTTGGTTGCCGCTGGCTTGCACAGACAGTAGGGGCACATGGGCAAAAGGTGACAGATTTTGCCTGGCTACCTAGATCCCCTCACGTGAACTCAGGCTAGTTTTTAAAAGGTAAGGCGTCCATAAGCCAAATATACGCTTGAGTAGTGGGTTAGGTGAAAAACCTTCTATCGCACTACTCTCTCGTTTATCCCTGGCAACCAAGTTAAGGTAATCAATCCTAGTAGTATCTACTATTTGATTAATTAGAACACGGGAGTGGATTAAGAATTTCACAGGAACCTTTCTCAGTCGTTGTCCTCCCACCTAGCTATACTGCACTAGTTACCTTAATTATCTCATTTGATTATCCTGGACCATCACCTCCTTTTATCCTTCGTTTATCACCCTCTACATTAGTTGCAGCTAATCTAAGATAGGATCCCTTTTCTTGTTAGTCTTTCTAGTCATCGCTTCCTTTAGGATAAAATAAATACGATACCTTGGAATACTCCCGGGTGAAGTGCTACATCGGTAATTTCTGTGCGCTTGCAGAATTATCTAATAGTCATTAGTTTTACCAATCAAGACACTTCTAGCGCCGTTGCTGGGGTTAAGCTCCATAGTCTACTTCTAGTGATTGTGTTAAGAAGTGTCAACAAGCATTTCTGGCGCCGTTGCGGGGATAGATTAAAACTCTATTCTTAGTAGCACTGCTAAGAAATACCAACAGACGGCCCGATCTCCTTGAGGTAGCTGGTAAGTTCGATTGGTGGAGATCTCGACGTTGGCAATCCGGCTTCAAATCTGCAAACACAAGGTTGATATGTGCCCTTGTGCTTCCCTTCCTGAGTGATGAGCGATCGGTCAACAGGCTCACCGGAAGGGGTGAGAGGCAACATGTCTCTTGGCTGTGTTGATGTGCAGGTGTGGAGCTCGGAGACAGTGGTCGAAGGTGAGGTGAAGGTCAAGTAGAGACGTTCCGTGCCGACGGACCGGGAGCGGTGAAGGGCGGACGTGAGGAGTTGGACCAATGGATGACCGGGAGACCTGAGGACCAGCTGTGGTAGCTGGCACGTGGCATCGACAAGCAAGAGTACATGGGGATGTGCGATGCATCGGCCGAGTCGGGAGGAAGGTTATGGCATCATGACACTTGGTGGTAGGCCGAGAAGGAAGGCGAATGCACTATGCCCGACGTGGAGGCTGGACATGCATCGGCATCGGTGCTGGTGGTGGTTGTGCGAACCACATCCCGTCTACGACGCCGGTTTGGTAGTTGAGCCTCGAAAACACCACGACGTTGCCGAGTTTGAGGAACCTACCACGACGGTTTCCGAGTTTGGGCCACAAAACTCGGGGAGGCGGGTTTTCGAGTTTAGGCCTCAAAACTCAGCCAGGACGGTTTCCAGGTTTGGGCCTCAAAACCTGGGCTCGCGGGTTATGAGTTTGGGCCACAAAACTCAGCCGGAGGACACGTTTCCCGGTTTCAGCCTCAAAACCGGGGGGAGGTCCAAAAAAGGACGGTTGACGCATGGCGGCGTGGAGAGGCTGGCATGGCGGCGAAGCTATCCACGAGGAAGGCGCGACGGTTGACAGGACAGCACGTGGCGGCATCCTGAGGCTTACGTCGAGGCGAAGCTAAGGATGAGGACGACGCGTGACCGTCGGATCGCGACTCTTCAGAGTTGGACCGGGATACCCCTAGGGTTGGCCGCTTCGCGCTTGTATCTAGGGGTAGAAGGGGACTATTGTTATTAGGCTATAAATAAGAGAGGTGCCCCTCCTCTCTATCTATCCTTGCAGCCATTTGTTCCCGAGCTTTCTCTCTCTAGCCCCTCCGCTTAGGTTCTAATCATACCTCGCTGCCTGTGATCCGCAGAGACAGTTAATCATACCTCTGTGTACTGCAATTTTGAGGAAACGAGACCGTAATCTCGGTCTCCTCGTGTGGAGGAGTTTCGGCTGGAATCAAGATCGATTCGCGTTTTGTGTTCGTGTTCTTCGAGTTTTGGTTTTCGTCTCCCGAAGATTTGCTTCGTTCTCCCTCTCTGTGAGATGATTTTCGATTCCACTTGAATCAGTTTGTTCTAGGTCGTGAGCTCCTTCTTTCCATTGAAGGATTTCTCCTCTAACCTCACGAATCCATAGAATAGGCTGAAATCGCGTTCATTCTTCATTCTCTCCCCTTTTCGGTGTTCTTCAGATTTCTTGATTCACTTGGTAAGGTGCATTGATTTCTTAGGATTAGCACCCCAATACATAAAGGAACACTTGGGAGGAGTTTGATCGAAGCCCCTTTGGATTTGGTGGAGGTTGATTCGATTTCGTGTTTGAGCCGTGCAGTTTTTGTGCTTTCTGTGTAGTGGCGGACAGTCCGCGCCCTGACGGCGGATAGTCCGCGCATCGGGTTTGCTTCAGGCCAGTTAGGCGCAGCCCCCTGACTGTTCACTATCGAGTGAACGACGGACCATCTGCGGTACAAACCCGCGGACAGTCCGGGACCTGTCCAGCAGACTTGTAGAACTGTTTGGTTTTTGCAGTTTTGCCGGCGGACAGTCCGGCACCCAGGCGTGGACAGTCCGGGACCCTGACCCCAGACAGTCCGCGAACCTGCAGACTTGGCAGTTTTGGTTCTTGGCTTTGGCACTTGGTTTGGGGTTTCTCCGGCAGTTCCGCTGTACCACTAGGACATCTCCTAAGGTATCCACCTACTCGTAGGTCGTGAACTTGTCGGTTGTTTCGAGTCTTGGCTTTTGGGGTGACTTTCTGGGACAAGGGCCATCTATTTTACGAGTTGAAATTGAGGCTCCCATTCACCCCCCCCCCCTCTGGTCGCCAATTCGGTCCTTCAAAATCAGACACGATTCGAACCCTGCAACCGTTACACCACTGCTCTGTTGGTTATCAACCAAGCACAACTTGATTGACCTCGCCAAGAAGGCTATTCCTACAAGCGAATCGAAGAACACAAGCAAGAAGGTAAAAATACGTAATCTAAAATTGCAAATATGAATTGATGTGAATATCAATGGAGGGTTGAAGAACTTGGTTCCAAAGGACTAATCGACACAGTGGAGGAGATCAAGAACGGGGCCCTGGATCACTGTAAAAGGATTCAACACCAGAGTTACAATGAACGATTCAGTTTCTCGATGGAAAACTAAACACTAAATAAAACCAAGCCCTAACGACGACGACGACAGCTAAATATAGGGTTTAGGACGTCATATATGCTGGACACACCCCCTAATGAGCTCTAAGACGATACATGGCCCAACGGACCAAAAGACGGTGTCGCAGCACCCTGACAGATTCTGGACGCTGACTTGTTTCGACGATTCCTGTTGACTCGGATGTATTTTGACATGATTCCAAAGCCATTGGTTAGCTTATAAAATTATCTTTCCATCCATATCTGGTTCATCAAAAACGAAGTCAGTATGCGTCCGGGGCGTTGATTTTACCCGGGATTGCTCCTGGATTCCGAGGGTGACGTGGTAGCTGAGTTGGAGACAGATTGCAACTTGGGGAAGACCATGGCGTCGGTGTGTCCAGCGTGGCGATGTCCTCATCATCCACCCCTTCTTGAATTGGAGTCATCCTCGACTCCATCTTGGCGATGTTCTCATCATAGTGGGCCGGCCGGCCCAGGGAGGAGGCCAGCCGGCCTCCTCCTGTGGCGGCAGGTGGGCCCCGCCTTCGGTGATCGCCTTCTCGTGTCTTCTAGAGTCTTCTAGTGTTGGTTTTGTTGTGAAATTGATATCTTTGGACCCGGACTCCAAATAGGGCAAACCATATGTCCATTTCGATCGTCTCGACGAGCTCTTCACAATGGTGCACTCTAAATCGCCATTTGAGATACTTTTATTTTGGTAAAATTGGATATACCTGCAAGACGATTGAGAACAACACAACTTGTGGAACTTGTTAGAATCAAACCCTACAACTATGCTTTATGGTTCATTTCATGCAATAGTTGATGGTATAATATTAACTATAAGGACCGTCAACAAGTTCCCCCAAACTTACCCTTGCTAGTCCCTTAGAAAAGTCAAACTTAATAGTGGATCAGGAGTTGCTGCAATATCTGCACTTCTAACAAGTACTCCGTTGACGGTCCTTAATGTCAATATTATACCATCAACTATTGTATGAAATGACACTAAATGAATCACAAAGCATAGTTGTAGGGTTTGAAACTAACAAGTTCCATGAGTTTTGGTGCTCTCACTTGTTTTGTAGGACATCCATGTTTTTACCATATAAAAGTATCTCAAGTGATGAAACAGAGCACACAATTGCGAAGACCTCATCGAGACGATCAAAACGGACATATGATTTGCTATATTTGGAGTCCCGGAGCGAGAGTCCTCGATGGATACGACTTGGAAAATTCTAGAACATTCCAGAACATTCCAGAAGACACGAGAAGGTGACCCACGGAAGGCGGGGCCACCTATCATAGAGGCAGACCGACCGGTCTCCCCCTTGGGCCGATCGGTCTGCTATAGGGCCCAATCTCGCCCCCCTTCGTGTGGCGCACTCCAACCAACCTCTCAACGCATTTTTGCCCATTAAGCCCATGTGCATATGACGAAGGATTTAATACCACATAGACGACGACCATGTCTATCGACATTGGAGCGCATAGATGACCTATAAATACAAAAAAATGGTCGGCTTAGTATTTTGGAGGTACTTATATTCGTGGTAGGTGATCGTTCTGTCGGTAATATGCTACTTGTAATGACTCATGAATTTTAAAATCTAGTATTTTAGTATTTCAAAAGTGCTCATAGTAAAGTACGATATGCATTTATTTCTTAAAGTTAGTGTACGCGTATATATGTGAGCATCTACATCTATAGTGTGATTTACAGTAAAAAAAAGATCACCTTCTAGTCAAGTATACGCTGGTTAAAATATATAGTATAATAAAACACGAGTGATTTGGTAGAACAAAATACTTCAATAGATATATGTCCTAATATGATAAACAAACAAATTTAGATAAATCAAAATATTTTACTATACTTGTGATATAGTGATATTAGATATTAGAGGATGTATATAACAAAATTTTACTTATTATACACTTGTAATATAATTATAGATTATTACACTACATATATTATAAAAAAGTTTGCATTGTTAGGGGGGCCATGGCCCCTGCTGGCCCCCCTTGGCTCCACTTCCACAATTAATGTTTCACTTCAAATTGTTGGACGAACGAAGAACATGAGTGACACCATATCAAGAGGTGTAGTTATCAAGGTCTACATATCAGGATCAAATGATGCACCTCAGGAATAAACATGGTGAGAAGTCCTATTCAGAGGACTTAAAACATTGAACCCTCGCCGAAAGGTAAAATCGGTAGATATCAATATTTATCTTTTCTGCATTAGTTTCTCTTTTGCATGTTACTTCTCATCATTTTTCCTCCATAGCATATTTACTTTTCTGCATTAGCATTGCATAAAAAAGAGAGAAAATATTTTACTTTTTTCATTGCATCATAAAACCTAAAGCCCCATGTGAATAATTCTATGGTGTGTAAAAACCCACATGAAATATTCACCGTGGTGGCATAAAAACAAAAATAAATATGCATACATTCATCCTGTTGCATTTTCTCTTGGGTCATAAAATAATATTAAAATACAAAAATATTGAGAAAGAGATGGATCTTACTGAAACTCTCGACAACTAAGGCTTGAGTGGCCAACCACTAATGATTAATCTGTTCCACAAGTTGTGTTGTCTATTTGAATTTCACAGGATTAAAGACCAAGAAAAGCCGACGAGCAAGTGGATGTTTCATCCACTGTTGGAGCACTATTTCAACAACCATCAACATCAATCAATGCTCCAATGGAGGAAGAACATTTTCACGCTAGTCCGCTACATTACAAGATCGAACGACTACGTCAACATTTAGTTTGGGGGAAAGCACCCCCGTGTATCCAGGTAAGTATCTTTATCCTCTTAAGTTTTTCTTTCTATAAATAAATAAAAAATGAAACAAAAATGTGAGCACATGAAGGCTCACCCTTAAAAAGAAAAAGAACAAAAAATATTCGGGCATATGAAGGCTCGATGCGATCGAAGGGATTAGCTTGGGGGAGGTGCACTCCCGTTATCTTCGTAATTCAGGTATGTCTTACTACCATATTTTTAAGTAATAGGTTATAGTGTGTGTTAGATTAAATAAATAAAGCATGTCTAATCTGAAGAACTCTGTCCCTAATTTCTTAAAATGGAAATGATGAATAGTTGCTCTATTGTATTTCTTTCTGGTACCTAGCCTTTAAGCATGAGTTCTCCTAAGTTTTAAAAAAAATAATGATGCTTTAAAATGAAATTAAATATATGGGTAGCAAATGCTTGATCCAGAGTCTAAGTAATTGACAGATATGATATGTGATGATCTGAGCTACTGTTATCTTGTTCTGAACAACACTAGAGTTTCGGAGAATGTCTAATATTAATATGGCAAATAATTGCATTGAGTTAAATTAAGCTTTGTTGACCCTGTGAGAAGTTATGATACTATTAAATTGAGATCACTTATATATTTCATCCATCTTCCGCATAAATGCTCATGATTATCTGTTCCTATCCTCTCAAAAGTTGTTGGAAGCATATCGCTATTGAAAAAAAAGAAAAAAATCTGAGGAAATAAAAAGGGACAAGTGTCCGAAACCTCAAAAAGATAGATCCCGAGGAAATAAAAAGTGACAAGTGTCCGGAACCTCAAAAAAAATATATGAATACCAAAAAAATGGGCACGTGCCCGCTAGTAGAATTAGCCTGATAGCCATGTGTTTCTAATAGACAAAAGAGAGTGATATATTCAAAAGAGCGTCCGCCTCCATTTTCCATACCCATGTACTTCTCGATTCAATGGTGTGGTTGAATTTCTCTTTGGATCCATTGTTTAATTTGGCAACATATGTTTTTAAGCTTTTTGAAATTCATAAAAACTCCGGGATAATGGTGAAGTGAAAGAGGAAGAGACATAGTGCTTGATTTGATCGTTCTATCTTTCAATTACGCAAGATTCAAAGTAAAGTACTAAGCCCGTGATAAATAATATGATATCTTTTTCTAATCCAAATGAGAACTTTTGTTTGAATGCATGAGTACCTGTTAGAAGTGCAGATATTGCAGCAACTCCTGATCCATTGTTGAGTTTGACTTTGCTAAGGGACTAGCAAAGAATAAGCTTGGGGAACTTGTTCACGGTCCTTAATGTCAATATTATACCATCAACTATTGTATTAAATGACACTAAATGAATCACAAAGCATAGTTTTAGGGTTTGAAACTAACAAGTTCCACGAGTGTTGGTGCTCTCACTTGTTTTGTAGGACATCCATGTTTTTACCATATAAAAGTATCTCAAGTGATGAAACAGAGCACACCATTGCGAAGACCTCATCGAGACGATCGAAACGGACATATGATTTGCTATATTTGGAGTCCCGGAGCGAGAGTCCTCG
Source organism: Coix lacryma-jobi var. lacryma-jobi (assembly GCA_009763385.1). NCBI lineage: Eukaryota > Viridiplantae > Streptophyta > Magnoliopsida > Poales > Poaceae > Coix > Coix lacryma-jobi. The sequence goes on along the minus strand of CM019825.1, from coordinate 115,461,862 downwards.
ATGGATACGACTTGGAACATTCTAGAACATTCCAGAACATTTCAGAAGACACGAGAAGGCGACCCACGAAGGCGGGGCCACCTGTCATAGAGGCAGACCGACCGGTCTCTCCTTGGGCCGACCGGTCTGCTATAGGGCCCAATCTCACCCCCTTCTTGTGGCGCACTCCAACCGACCTATCCAACGCATTTTGGCCCATTAAGGCCCATGTGCATATGACGAAGGATTTAGTACCACATCGCTTTCCCAAGGTGGAGGGGAGGCCAGGAGCCCCTATATAATAAACCTAGGACCCCTCTGAGGCAACACATCATCATCTGGGAGTTGTAGAGGCGTCCCTCGAAGGACAACCTCTCTTCTCTAAGAGAATTAGGTTTAGATTTTCCAATGTAATATATTAACACTAGTCGGGAGTTAGGGAGAGCGGAGCTGCGCTCCGGTTCGGGAGGAGTCTTCAGAGTTTTGGTATGTCTTTGTATCTTTCTTTGTAAGACTTATGCTTTAATATATTTATCTTCTCTTTTACTTTATGCCTTTCATATATGATAGTATAGGTGTTATTTCTTGGCATGGGATCTTTGCTCGTATTGAGTGCTCTAGTTATAGGCCATAATTAGAGTAGTAATCGATAGATTAGACATGATGTTTAGTCTATAGGTTACCTGAGGTTGCGCTCAATCCCACAAATAGTTGCGGTAGCCCCAGGGGTGACAGCTGTTAGGCCTTCGTAGTCCACCACGTTCGCATTGATGTTTCGTAGAGCTTTTGCAGCCTTCCCCTGACAACCTTCTCTCAGTCTTTTTCGAGAGTCAGGAGGAAGACAATGGCGTCGGTGGCACTTGGCGGGAGGTCGAGCTGGCCGAGTCAAGAAGGAAGGTGAAGGCGTTGTGCCCAGCGTGGAGGCTGGACATGCATCGACATCGGGCCGGTGGTCGAGGTGTGCGAACCACATCCCGTCTATGACGCGGGGTTCGGTAGTTGAGCCTCAAAAAGCTACCCTCGATTGTTTCCGAGTTTGGGCCTCAAAACTCGGGTGGCGGGTTTCCAAGTTTGGGCCTCAAAACTCGGGGTGGATGGTTTCCAGGTTTGGGCCTCAAAACTGGGCTGGCGAGTTTACCGGTTTGGGCCTCAAAACCGGGCGGAGGTTCCTATACGGAACGGTCGACGCGTGGCGGCACCGAGAGGCTTTCGTTGCGGCAAAGTTATCGGTGAGGAAGGCGCGGTGGTCGACGGGACGACATGTGGCGGCATCCTGGAGCTTGCGTCGAGGCGAAGCGAAGGATGAGAAGGCGCGTGGCCGTCGGATGAAACCTGATGAGGTTGGACGGTTTACCCCCAGGGGGTATTGGATCAGTGCTTCATGTTAGGGCGTCTGTGTCTTTTGGACGTGTGCCTATATATATGTGAAGGGGCTGGTTACGGCAGCCATCCTTGGTGGTGTCACTCTCATTTTGTTCATGTGAGAGGAGGCTAGGGTTAGGAGAGAGGAGTGGCTCTTGTTCTTGAGCTTTTCGCCATCCGCGCTTTGTTGTTGCGAGGAGTGGCTTGTAACCCGACACCGTTGCTACACAATTCATTATCTTGTAGCAATCCAAGGATCAATTTCGTCCTCCTCTTTGTTGGTTGAAATTTGGATTGAATTCGCGTTTGTTCTTCGTGCTTCTCTCTTTTCCCCTTCGGTGAATTGGCTCGTTCTTCAATCCAAGGGATGGTTTTTCAATCCACTTGAATCAAGTTGTGCTAGGACGTCAGTGTCATCTTTCCACCAAAGGATTTCCTCCCAAACCTCACGAGCACATAGATCGGGCTATTTCGTGTTTGTTCTCCAAACTTTCCCTTTTCTAGTGTTCTTCAGATTTCTCACGGATGAGTTAGTTTGGAGCGATGATATCCTAGGATTAGCTTCCAACATATAGAGGACACTTGGGTGATGTTTGGTTGCAGCCCGTTCGATTGGTTGAGTCCAATCGAATTGAGTTTGATACGGGTTGTTTTTAGGCTTTCTGGGCATTCCGGACTGTCCGGAACCATCCCCTGATTGTCCGGGGGTCGGGCGGTTCATGGGCAGCAAGGTTGCTGTTTTCGTTTTTGAATGGCGGACTGTCCGGGCCTCATTCTCGACTGTCGGGGGTTCAATAGGGGATAGTCCGCGGTTCACTAGCGACAGTCCGCCACTGCACACTTTTTGGTTTTCGTCCGTATCTTTTGCGTATGAGCTCCGATTTGAGATTCGTTTATTGTCTTGGTTTCCTAACTTCTTAAGGATCATTCCAAAGTACTTTTCCAATATTGGTCAAAGTATTTTTGGTCGGACACTTCCTTCTTCTCCCATAGGAGTTAAGTGTTCCGCTTTCGGAGTTTCGTGGTTCTAGCGTTCGTATCTTTTGCGTTCGAGCTTCGATTTGAGACCGTCTGTTTGCGTTAGTTTCCTAATTCATATGGATTTTCCAAGGTGCTTTTTCCACCAGTTGTCCTTCTAACTAGTTTTGGTCGAACAATTTCCTCTTCTCCATAGGAGTGGGGTGTTCCGTTATCGGAGGTTCGATTGTTCTAGGAGCTTGCTGTGCAGTTTTGCCCCGTTGCTTTGGCGCTTGGTTTTGGTGGTTCTTTGGTAGTTCTGTTGTACCTCTAGGACATCTCCTAGGGTATCCACATATTTGTAGGTCATGAACTCACCGGTTGTTTGAGTCTTTGCTTTTGGGGTGATTTTCTGGGACAAGGGCCATCATTTCGCGAGAAGAAATTTGAGGCTCCCATTCACCCCCCCTCTGGTCGCCAAGTTGGTCCTTCAATTGTGGTATCAGAGCAGTTAAGGATCTATCTACCTTAACCGGTTCCGGATCCTCAAAGGCGACCTTTTAGAGTGCTTTGCTTCCGACGGTGTTTGTCGAGGTGTTGAGCTTTTATTTGCCTAACACTAACGGTGCTTTTGGAATGGCACCAAGTTCTGCCTTCAGTGTGTCTTTGTCCTTAGGTTTGAATGGTGGATATGCGATCGAAGATGAAATTTTTGGAAGAAGGAGTGTAGTTGATGAGAGGGATCACAGGTGAATGAGCTGTTGAATCTTCTACTGATGATGACTTTCACCAGAGGAACTTCTACGTCAACTTGGCAAGGCCAGAAAGGTACACTTGCTTATGGTCTTGTGACCTTGCACAACCTTTATGAGGCTCGCTCAAAGAATGTTGAGCTTTGTGATACCTTGCGTAGAAATGTTGAAAAGTTGAAATGCACATTGCTAGGTTGAAGTCTAGTACCTCTTTGCCTTGTACCTCCTGTGTTCACTTGGTTAGGAAAATGGTGAGCTATGCTTTTCTCTTGATAGCTTAAGATCTGAAAATGAATTGTTGAAATCCAATGCTTTCGAACCATGTTAGTTTGCATTGACTTGCGCAAAGACCTTGATTGTACTTAAATTGAAATAGCCTTGCTTAAGTAAAATGTTTTGTTACCATGTGTTTCATGTGAGTCTTTGCATGCTGAAATTAATGAACTGAAATGACTCACATCACATGTGTAGATGAACTCGAGCATGCTAGGGCTGAAATTGCTGAGTTAAATGCTAGGCCTTGTAGCGTGTGCTCTTTGAATAAAATGCTTGCCTTACTTCTTGTGCTAATCATGATTCATTGCTTGATGTGAATGGTGATGTTTCTTCCACCGATTCACGTGCACATCATGCATGACTTGAAATGGAAAAGAAGTTTTGGCTTTGAAAAGTTTTGCGCGATGATATGAGCACCAAGTTGGTTGAGCACAATGATATGAGTGCCAACCTTGAGAAGGAATTGCGTACCACATATGCCGAGTGCATTAAAGAGGATATGGAAAATCTGAAAAATGCTCCTTGTGGTACTTGTGATCGCCTCATGTTTGAGATGAGGTTTTAGCTAAAAGATGCAAGAGTCTTTGGGTAAGCGTTTGATTCGCGCACTTCTTGCAACTCTGATGTTGATATTTATAAGTTTGCATCCTTGCAACCAAAGTTGAGTTTTCTGTGCCAAGGTTTCGGATAGCTCTATAGCTAACTCCTAACCTTGTAGTTTCTTCGAGTGATGTCCAAGGGACTTCTCATGACAAGGGTGCTTCTCACATTTTTGGGACTCATGTTCCCAATCCAATTTCCATTGCACCTTTTGCAAGAAGGATGGACATTCAATTCGATTTTTGCTTTCCGCTGTGTCAAACCGAGCGACGTATTCGAGCTAAGGCTTTTAGGAAGCCGTGTAACCTTTCCCATTGCACGTGTGTGCTCCTAGTATTGGCACCAATGTGGTTATTGATGGCTTCTTGTTCTAAGTCCCAAGGGACTTCTCACTTGTCGGAGAGAATGGTGCCTTCCAATAGGCCTTTATACCATTGCTCATTTTGTAAGAAAGATGGGCATCAAGAAAGCTTTTGCTATCGGCGTGCCAAACGATTGCTCCAAGCTCGCTCTTCTAGGGACTCGGTGGTTCACAGCCCTTCTGATGGAATGACGCTTGTGCTCCTAGTAAGAAGCCCCTCTTGTTGATGGTTTTATGACTCCTTTTCTAGTGGGTTAGGTCATGGTCGGGACATGCTTCTAGTGCCTCTTGTGTTGGTCCACGTCATGCTTCTTCATGGGTGCTTCTATTGGTTCTTCTCAAAAAACCTTGCGAGGTTTTGCCTCTTTTCCCGTGGTACGACTCGTTCTTCTCCTCTAGTTGTCTTTTGAGGAATGCTTCCAGGATGTTTCAAAACTGAATTTGAACAACATTTGCATCATGCTAACACACATGATAAGTTGAGTGCTCCTTTGAGAGTTGTGACCAAGTCTGGGTTCCCAAGTACATGCTTGAAACCCTTTAGAATCCAAGACTCAGGTTTCTTTGTCCTTGTGACACACTGAAAATCGCTTTTGAGAAAATAGATTTTAATATGACCTTGTTTTTTTCATGAAACATATAGGTCAAATAATAAATTTGGTGAATTAATAAATTAAGTTGGCGCTTTAAAAAATTTTTGTTGCATTCATGCTGGTGCATAGTATTTTGTTTGAGTGTAGGGCTAGAGTTGTGTGGTTTGAATTCAAACTTGCTTTGAATTTGAACAAGTTTTCGCTTTGAAATATAAAAAGAAAACCTTTTTTTTGTCTCCTTTTTCCCCCACCCCTTTCGGCCCAGCAGGAGAAGCAGCCTGGCCCGCAACCGCAACCCCCTCCCCTCCTGTTCCGCCTCTCCCGCGCTGGATCGGCCCAAGCCACGGCCCGCCCTCGCCCCGTTTTCACCATCGCGCGCCGCCGACGCGCCGCACGGCCCGCTCGGCCCGCTCCTGCGCCCGCCTCCCTTTTTCGCTTGCATGCGCCGCGCCCAATCCCCGCGTGGCCCAGCTCGCCCCATGCAGCGCCGCGCCTGCGTTTCGCCCGCTCCCTTCCACTGCCCGCCTGGCCCCGCGCGTCAGCCACTGCCGCTCCACCTGCCATCCCCGGACCCGCATGTCAGCCTCCCTGCGACCCCTTCCCCTACCTCGCGACCAACCGTTGCGCCGCGCGCCCTTCCCTCTCCCGGTAACGGCCGGTGAGTGGCCATTATGGCCACTCAGCCTTCAATGGGGCTTCGGTGGAGCTCCCACCAGCCGCTCCGCACACCACCCCGAGCCCTATATAAGCCACGGCGAGGCCCTCGTCCCCTCCCTCTCCTCTCCGCCACCCTCGCTCCCCACCGCCACTGCCGAGCCACGCCGACCACCCTAGCCTCAACGAGGCCCCTCTGGTGACGCCGCGCTCGCCCGTGGTGCCTTCGTGCCCTCCCCTCGCTCTCTTATGCACAATCAAGCTCGCCCGAGCCGTTTGTCCCCGTGCAGATCCCGCCGCCTCCGTCGAATCTCGCCGAGGTGAGCCCCTTCGCCACAACCGAGCCCACCATGTGAACTCGGCTTCGTCCCTGCTTCCCTCCGGTAGTGTCCGTGGTGGCCAGCCATGGCCGGGAAACGCTCGACGGTGGTTCCCGAGCGCTTTAATGGCGTGCCGCCGCTCAGCCGGTGGATTCCGCCGCGCTTCGCCACGCGCATCGCGCCGCTGAGCCCCTGCCCATCCGATCTGCAGTAGACGACCCAAATTAAGCGCCCCCGAAGGGGTATGAGCTGGGTCCACAGGCCCGTGGACAGCAGCCCCGCGCGCGGTCCACCGCCAGCTGGTGGACCCTGCCCAGTCCTGTCGCGCCGCGTGGCGCCGTGTCGGCGCGTAGCGCGGCAAGCTCCACACGTTTTGCATAAAAGCCCCTCGCGTTTTTGAGAAATCAACCCGCAGTCCAAGCGCAGTTCAAGTAGTTTAGTTTTTAGTCCTGTTTTCTTGCGGTTTGGGCCTTGAACTTTCTGGTTTTAGAACCCGCCGTCCAGACCCTGCTGGTTTCGCATGCTAGCCCCTCCCGGCTATTTTTATAACGTTTTAGTCCTCACGGTTTTCGCAGGCCTAGCCCTAGGGAAATGTTTTTATTTACAAAAGTGCCCCTAAAACTTGTTTTCATTATAACTTTCTCATTTTTAGTCCGATTAGAGTGATCTTTACGTTCATGTGATCGTAACGACGAGTAGTAGTTTTATATATGTTTCTCTACTTGTTTTTTATGCTTGTTGTGCTGTTCTAAAGAAATATTTTTATCTGCATGGATGATTGGAATGGATGTTTGTGTGGTGCCTTTGACCCCGTTTAGAGTTCAAGTTGATCAAGGTTATGAGGGAAGATGATCTTTGAAGAAGTGAGGACCATCAACATAAGTTATTGGAAGGCAAGTATAACCTACGGTTTCCTTGTTACCTATAACTGCAACACTAAATATTCATTATGCATGTGTCAAACTTGATGAATCATAGGACAAACCTAGTTTGACTTTATCTTATTACCTTGTACCTTATGGATATAGGGTTTTTGCATAATATGTTTAGTAATGCTATGCGCTACTTAAAAGCTAGATGTTAATATTGATTAATGACTATGGAACAATGTTAAAGAGGCTTTTTAACACATTTGGGCATTGGAGCATGTTGTTCGCTCAGTGACCCACCCCAGGGACTATCTTTTAAAGCGGCCACCCGGGAGATCCAGTGCAGCCTTGGGAATCATATGGCTCTGATCTTAGTCAATAACTAGACTTTCTCTAGCTTGTAGTAGTTACCGAAAGGCGCTAGAGGGGGAACTGGGTTTAAGAATGGCTTCCTTGCCTGTCAAGATGTGTACTGGGGACGCCTAAACCTTGGCGGCTACTACTTGTTAGGGTAGCTAGTGAAAGGCTACGTAGTGAAACCCTGCCGTACTTCCATCAGGAGGTGTAATGTGGGCCTTGCGAACCCCGAATATGGGAATCACGGCCCTAAGGTGAAAGTGTACGACCTCTGCAGAGTGTAAACCTGATATATCTGCCGTGCTCACGGATACGAGCGGCTCGGTCCTTTTTAAGCAGTCCATGGTGGGGTATGTTGGTGGTTGGTGGTCTACCTCTTTTTAACATAATGATTATCAATTTTACCATGGGACAACAGGGTTCATACAGCTAGTAATATAAGGTGAATATAAAAATATGATCAACTTAAATGCTGACCGCAGTCAACCGAGTCAAACCTCTTGAGCTTTGCATCCCCGTAGTTGTACTTGCTGAGCATGGTGAGGCTGACGCTTGTCGTTGGTTCACAAAAATCTCGGATGGGTACCAGATGATGAATTCATGTGAAGAATTACAGAAGATGCTCCAAGAGTTCTTGGCGGGTGTTCCCCTAGTCAAAAGTCCCTATGGAGTTTGGAGTCCCGAAGAATAGTTTTCCGCTATGCTTTGTAATAGATGTATGTAAGTTTGTTGTACTATGTTCAATATGTAATAAAAGCATTGTCTTTGGAAAAATTCCATATTTGTTGCTATATATGTGTCTTGTGGGACTTCCTGGGCACACATATAGATTGGCACTTGGTATTCTTGGAAAATCGGGAGGGGTCGGGGTTACAAATGGTATAAAAGCAATGTTGACTGTAGGACGCAAGCCTAGTTAGAACGGGACTTTTAGCATGCTTCATCCTTGCTTTCTCTCCAACCTTGTTATTTGATAAAGAATGCCACTTCACTATCTCTATTCTATTACAAAACGCTGCTTCTATTCTAAGTCTTCTCTCTCTTAGATGGACCTAACAAGGATATCACCAACACCAAAGGTCAGGAAGACCAAGCTATGTTGCCCAAGAATGCGTTCGACAAGGAGAAGCTTGTAACCATGCAAAGAAGAGTATTGGAAGATATGGCTCAATATGGGAATTCTATCAAAGGGCCAGTGAAGAGACAAGTCGCAGAAGCCTGGAAGAATCTGAAATCCATGAAGATGCAGACAGTAAGGTGTTTGGAAGTCAGAATCAATGTCGATGTTGCAAGCATTATGGGTTTCCTTGTCAGTAAACAAGTCAACTAAAAAGCAATCAAGGAGGACCCAATTGGTAAGACCAATGTGGATAAGAAGAGAAAGACAGTCTCAATGGAGAGCAACCAATAGTCAGCTGGAACAACTTCACAAGAAGTGTACATAGAGGGTGGACCATCACTACAAGGAGTTTCAACCTCGAGAAGACCAAGAAGCTAAGAAGCAAGCTAAACGGATAAAAGTGAACCTTCTGAATCAGCAAGCCAGCAATACACCAGGTGCCAGTCAGAATACAAAAGATCCAGCTAAGAGAAAGTGTTATCATTGCCAAGAAGAAGGGCACTATGTTAAGTCTTGCCCACAGAAGAATCAACAGTTATGTCATGGAAGTAACCAGAGTCAAGTCACTGCAGAACAATCTCTAGCAAGTGTTGTCAGCACATCATACGAAGAAACCCCCTGATGAGTTTCAGAAAGGGTTTGGATGTGTCAGTCTCACACCCATGCAAGAGATGCCACCAAGATATCCCTGTAAACCATGTCATCTTTAGGATTAGGAGCTTTATGCCCTTTTATGTAATAACCGCTAGTCGCGAAGTTGAGTCTGTGTGTGATATGTGAAACTTTATTGTGCAAATTGGTTTATCTTTATGCATATGTTTGATTTGGATCATTGTAATGATTGCTAAAAGTTAGTGAGTAGATAGTTTGGGGTAGTGTTGTCGATCTCTCATCCTTGTGTTCTCTCGATCTATTCTAAATCCATCAATAAAGTCTCTTATCAAGCCGTGCTTTAAGGTCATCTCCCTCTTTCACATGCCACCTTTGTTAAACGTCAGATGTCAGGCAGAAGAAATTATGATGTGCAACTTTTCTCTCAAGAACCAAGCCTGTCATATTCTACCAATTCCCCAGTGAAGATTAACACTCCTAGTGAAGAATGTTACAATGGTAAACAGAATGGGCGTGATATGAGTAACTGCATTGAGAATCTTGATTCGAGTAATCAGAGTCAAAATCAACCACATCAGCAACAGATACGAAAGGTCCATAAGAAGCAGGCAAAAGGAAATAAAGTAAAAAAGGAACTTTATCCAAGGTAGATTGAACCATGTGATATGACAACACTTCAAGAGCTCAAGAGGTCATATATGGGTTGTTTCCAGTAAACTCAGTCAATGTCAAGGTTTTGTTTGACCCAGAGCATCGCATTCGTTCATCTCTAGCAAGTTTGTCAAAAATCATAATATACCAATGTTTCCAATGAGGAAGCCCATGATAGTTAATTCTTCAAGAGAAAAAATGAAGGCAAACTGCATGTGTCTGAAGGTTAGAATTGATATAAAGGAGTAAACTCTGTGGCAAATCTTATAGTTTTGAAGATAACAGAGATTGTTGTTATCCTTGGAATGGGATGGTTATCTGCTTGTGATGGAGTAATTAACTATCCCCAATGTTCAGTACTTCTAACAACCCCGTCAGGAGAAAGAATTGAATATTAAGGATTCAATCTCTACCCGAGGATATGAAGTTGACCTAGAGGAAGGTGTAAACCAGAAACTGATAATATGAAGAGTGAGATTTCGGATGTTCTTGAAGAGGAACAAGCACCCGTGGAAAAGCACAATACAAACAGATGACTTCACACATGCGATGAGTATTCAATCAAGTTATGAAGTTCGAACAATAACACCCAAGGTGTCATATGAAGTTCGGGTATGTTTTTGAGTTCAGTGTTTTGTTGGCAAGTCAGTTGTAACTTTTGTTTCAAGGGGGGGTAGCAGTTCAATCGAACCTCAGTGCTATCAAGTATTAAAGATCTGTTATGAGTCGCTTGTCAAGTTGGTTTACATGTGAAGATGTTGGAATGTCTAAACAAGTTCTCTTTTCCATCTTTCCAAGATCCTTGTTGTTCTCTTTGTCCCAAGTCTCTTCGAATCTCAAGGACGAGATTCTTTTAAGGGGGTAGGTTTGTGACACCCCGAAAATCGCTTTTGAGAAAATAGATTTAATATGACCTTGTTTATTTTTTTCATGAAACATATAGGTCAAATAATAAATTTTGGTGAATTAATAAATTAAGTTGGGGCTTAAAAATATTTTGTTGCATTCATGTTGGTGCATAGTATTTTATTTGAGTGTAGGGCTAGAGTTGTGTGGTTGAATTCACACTTGCTTTGAATTTGAACAAGTTTTTGCTTTGAAAAAAAAAAGAAAACCTTTTCTTTCTCTCCTTTTCCCCCACCCCTTTCGGCCCAGTAGGAGAAGCAGCCTGGCCCGCAACCGCCACCACCCTCCCCCCCTCCTTTCTGCCTCTCCCGCGCTGGATCGCCCAAGCCGCGGCCCGCCCTCGCCCCGTGTTTTCCCCTCGCGTGCCCGCGACCGCCACGGCCCGCTCGGCCCACTCCCGTGCCCGCCTCCCCTTTTCGCTCGCATGCGCCGCGGCCCAATCCCCGCGTGGCTGAGCTCGCCCAGCGCAGCGCCGCGCCCGCAGTTCGCCCGCTCCCTCCCACTACCCGCTTGGCCCCGCGCGTCAGCCACTGCCGCTCCGCCTGCCACCCTGGACCCGCATGTCAGCCTCCCCGCGACCCCTTCCCCTACCTCGCGACCAACCGGTGTGCCGCCGCCCTTCCCTCTCCCGGTAACGGCCGGTGAGTGGCCATTATGGCCACTCGGCCTTCAATGGGGCTTCGGTGGAGCTCCCACCAGCCGCTCCGCACCACCCGAGCCCTATATAAGCCAGGGCGAGGCCCCTCGTCCCCTCCTCACCTCTCCCGCACCCTCCGCTCCCCACCGCCACTGCAGAGCCACACCGACCACCCTAGCCCTCAACCGAGGCCCCTCTGGTGATGCCGCGCTCGCCTGTGGTGCCGTCGTGCCCTCCCTCGCTCTCTTATGCGCAATCAAGCTCGCCCGAGCCGTTTGTCCCCTTGCAGATCCCGCCGCCATCGAATCTCACCAAGGTGAGCCCCTCCGCCACAACCGAGCCCACCAGTGAACTCGGCTTCGTCCCTCCTTCCCTCCGGTAGTGTCCGTGTGGCCAGCCGTGGCCGAAACGCTCGGACGGCGAGTTCCCGAGTGCTTCAATGGCGCGCCGCCGCTCGCCGGTGATTCTGCCGCCGCTCCCGCCGCCGTGTCGCGCCCCTGAGCCCCCTGCGCCATCCGATCTGCAGTAGACGGCCCAGATTAGAAGCGCCCTCCGAAGGGGTATGAGCTGGGTCCAGGGCCGTGGACCAGCAGCTCGCGCGCGGTCCACCGCCAGCTAGTGGACCCGCCCAGACCTGTCGCGCCGCGTGGCGCCCTGTCGGCGCCAGCGCGGCAACCTCCACACGTTTGCATAAAAGCCCCCGCGTTTTTGAGAAATCAACCCGCAGTCCAAGCGTAGTTCAAAGTATTTAGTTTTTAGTCCTGTTTTCCTGCAGTTTGGCCCCTGAACTTTCTGGTTTTAGAACCCGCCGTCCGGACCCCGCTGTTTCGCATGCTAGCCCCTCCCGGCTATGTTTAATCATGTTTTTAGTCCTCAGTTTTCACAGGCTAGCCCCTAGAAAATGTTTTTATTTACAAAAGTGCCCCTGAAACTTGTTTTCTTTTATAACTTTCTCATTTTTAGTCCGATTAGAGTGATCTTTATGTTCATGTGATCGTATCGACAAGTAGAATAGTTTTATATATGTTTCTCTACTTGTTTTTTATGCTTGTTGTACTGTTCTAATAGAAGTATATTTTATCTGCATGTGATGATTGGAATGGATGTTTGTGTGGTGCCTTTGACCTTGTTTAGAGTTCAAGTTGATCAAGGTTATCAGGAAGAAGATCTCTGAAGAAGTGAGACCATCAACATGAGTTATTGGAAGGCAAGTATAACCTACTGTTTCCTTGTTACCTATTAACTGCAACACTAAATATTCATTATGCATGTGTCAAACTTGATGAACCATAGGACAAACTTAGTTTCACTTTATCTTATTACCTTGTACCTATGGAAGGGTTTTTGCATAATATGTTTAGTAATGCTATGCGCTACTTAAATGCTAGATGTTAATATTGATTAATGACTATGAACAATGTTAAAAGAGGCTTTTTAACCACATTTGGGCATTGGAGCATGTTGTTCGCTCAGTGACCCACTCCAGGGACTATCTTTTAAAGCGGCCACCCGGAGATCCCGTGCAGCCTTGGGAATCATATGGCTCTGATCTTAGTCATATAACTAGACTTTCTCTAGCTTAGTAGTTACCGAAAGGCGCTAGAGGGGGGAACTGGGTTTAAGAATGGCTTCCTTGCCTGTCAATATGTGTACTGGTCGGCTGTCAGGTGTGCGATCTTGAAGGGGGCCTCCATTCGCCTGGACGCCTAAACCTTGCGGCTACTACTTGTTAGGGTAGCTAGTGAAAGGCTACGTAGTGAAACCCTGCCGTACTTCCATAGAGGAGGTAATGTGGGCCTTGCAAATTCCGGCATATGGGAATCACGGCCTAAGGTGAAAGTGTACAACCTCTGCAGAGTGTAAACCTCATATATCAGTCGTGCTCCCGGATACGAGCGGCTCGGATCCTTTTTAAGCTGTCCATGGTGGGGTATGTTGGTGGTTGGTGGTCTACCTCTTTTTAACATAGTGATTATCACTTTTACCTTGGGACAACAGGGTTCATACATCTAGTAATATAAGGTGAATATAAAATATGATCAACTTAAAATGCTGACTGCAGTCAACCGAGTCAAACCTCTTGAGCCTTGCATCCCGTAGTTGTACTTGCTGAGCATGGTGAGCTGACGCTTGTCGTTGGTTCACAAAAATCTCGGATGGGTACCAGATGATGAATTCATGTGAAGAATTACAGAAGATGTTCCGAGAGTTCTAGGCGGGTGTTCCCCCAGTCAACTGTCCCTATGGAGTTTGGAGTCCCGAAGAATAGTTTCCGCTATGCTTTGTAATAGATGTAAGTTTTGTTGTACTATGTTCGATATGTAATAAAAGCATTGTCTTTGGAAAAATTTCATTTTGTTGATATATGTGTCTTGTGGACTTCCTGGGCACACATATAAATGACACTTGGTATTCTTCGGAAAACTGGGTGTTACAGTCCTCTTATGTGTAGATATGAGGACGCGGGTGGAGAACATGCGCCTAATGGAACTTGATCTTTTAGATATGATCAAGATTTGATGGTTCTCTACACCCCTCTTAGAGTTGCCTCCAAAGAGGCTTTTGCTATCTGGTGAGCTTTCATATACACTCATACCTTGTACATCCATGATCTATTTCTTGTGGTATGAGATGGTCTTTCATGTGCTCACTTGTATAGTTCTTGCATGTACATTTTCCTGTGTATCATGTTTTTGTTTAGTCTAGCATGTGCTATCTTCTGTATCATATATCATGCTAGCTTGTGTACAGTTTGGTGGTTTATCCCATTATCAGGTGCTAGTTTTTTTTGTATAGATACATGTACCCTGCTGACATGTTTAGGTTGAGCAATAGTCTTTCCTCAATTTTATCATGATACATGCTTCTGGATCTATTGCTATCATTATCTTGCATCGTAGCATGTGTTGAGGATTAAGTTGTGTTTGGATTGATCATGTCACTAGGCTGCATTTTGCTCCATAGTGCTTTATCTTGTTGCATGGTAGTCTTGTCTAGTTTGAATTCAGATCTCCTCGCGGTATCATTCTTGGGTAGGCCTCTTTTTGTTGAGAGTCCACCTTATGCTTATTATGTGACTAACCGTTTTGTGGAGACCTTGAGGTCACATTAGACGAGACAATACCTTGTGTTTCTCCTGTGTTTGAGCTTGTAGGAGAACAGGAGCCTAGAGAGAGCATTTTGGCTCACGGACCTGATCCCACTTCTTCCATGACATGGGGTTCCGTTCGAGCGATTCTCCAGCGAGCACTAGCTGCACTTGAGATAGCGACAGCAACTGGCGAGGGGGAGATGACTTTGGCGTGGTAGGCGTCCCCTCGGGTATCACACAAGCAGGCGGTCAAGCGCATCATGAGGTACCCCTGACACACTTCTGAGTTCGGGTTTGGTACTCTTCTTCTTCGACCCCTTTGCTTTGTGGTTTTTTCGATGTGGATTTTACTGGCTGTTCGCTTGAGCGTTTCTTGGCTCTTCGCTTGTGAGTTTGGTGTGTGTTTCCCTTTTAGTTGGGGAAGCATTTTGCTTGTTGTATCTTAGTTTGACTTCTCAGATACCCTTTTGTTTTGGGTCCTTCCTTTTGGGCTAGCTTTTGCTTCGTTCCTTATCGGCTACCTTTTGCATGCATTTCATCATGGATATCTTGCATTTTAGAGCTTCATGTATATAGTAATGAGAATGAGATTATGCTCTTTTTGGTATGCCCTGTTAATTCATGATGATGCTTGTTGCTGAGGCTCTTTTTGATCACTTGATACATGTTATGAGCTAAACTATTTTTGCAAATGGTGAACTTGATTAATCAACTATGAAACCTTTAATTTGTTCACCATTGAGATTGGCAACTAGCTTGGGTAGGATGTGTTGAGATCACTTGAGCTATCTTTTGTATGCTAGGTTGCTATGTCTCCTACATTGAGTCATTCACTTGCTTGGATTGTTCATATTTACCTTGTGCTTAAAATTTGATCCAAGTCTAAGTGAAATGAAAAGATCGAGATGAGATTGCATGTGTCAGCACCTCATGGTATCAAGACTGTTTCTCATTGCACTTTTGAGTTAAACTTGAGCCTAGTGTAAGACCGAAACCGGTGCTTTAAGCTTCCGATTGCTTTTCTTGCATAGGCTTAGCCCGGTTGAAAGTTAGGCAATGACCATGCTTTCAACCTCTCGCAATCATATGCCTTAATTTGAACTTGTGTTAATACCGCTGCAATCTCTGATAAAATTTGAAAAATAACACAAGTTTATGCTTCATTCTATGGCATGATGTTTGAACTTTGCTAGGGGTAGTTCACCATTCATACATGAGTTAGCACTTGGTTGATTTCCTGTCTATTCATGCTTAGTGCTATTTTATTGGTGAACTCCTTTTCAAATGGCTTAAAAACAACTCATATATGCTCAATTGTTCATATTTCGTATTCATTTGATTAGTTTGAGCCTTTGCTAGCATTTGTATTGGTTGCTAACTTTCTTTCAGGGCAGCACCCTTTTGAGCATCTTTCATTCTGATTGCTATACACTTGAAGATGTTGCATTGTGCATTCCATGCATTTTTAGTTTAGTGTACATACCCCCAGCTTTGATACACCTTGTGATCACTCCCATGTGCATTTGGTTGATGAATTGATTTGTGTTTGTGTCAACTTTGTGGAGAAATTTCAGAAACCCCTCAGCATGTTCCCTTTTGTCAAGGGGAGAAGCTGTATGCAAGGGAGTTTTTGTGTGTTGGCACAAATGGGAGAGTCGTGCATTTTGGGGAGAGCTTTGAGCTAGGGGGAGTTTAGCTCTTTTATGATCTTTTATTTGGTATCCATTTTATGCCTCCATTGGTTACGAGTGTTCAATTGGTATGGAGTGCACTTGGTGTAGTGAGATTTGTTGCATAGCCTTTCTGTGTAGACTTGCTTTTAGGGGGTCGCTTTTGCTTTGCTGCTTCTCTGCGTGCTCCGAGTGCTTGTGTTCCAATTTGTTTTGAGCTTCTCTTGTGTTTTTCTCACTTGGTATCGAGCCTGCTAGTCGTGTCGAGCCATTTTGCCTCTATCTTGAGGGACTAGCAGTTTTTGCTTGGTATTTTTGACGGGTATAGAGTCTTTTGAGCTAGTGGTGTTGAGCTTGTTTCTGCCTCTTCTTCTTGAGGGCTATCTCATTTTTTACTTGGTTGCGTCGAGCCATTGCCCATGTCTTTGGGAACCAAGTCTTTCGCTCTTTGTCTGAGTTTTCACTCTTTTGTGGAGATTGGCTCGAATTTTGCTTAGTTGTGTTGAGTCGTTGCCCATGTCTTTGGGACCAAGTTTTCGGTTTTGGTATCTCAAACCATCTCTTGTGCTTAGTTTTGTCAATTCAATCATCAAGGGGGAGAATTTCGAAACCCAAGTGGATAAGAACCTTGGTTCCTTTTGTGATGATTGTTTGACGATTTATTGAGATTGGTTTTTGAGTGCCTTTTTGGGATTCATGAAGCTCTTGTTTTCTCTTGACTCTTCGGTTGTGTAGAGGCTTTGCCCGCTTTTCCCGTTTCTTCTTTCGGACCGAGAGCTTTTATTTGGAGTTTTCATGATCCTTCCTCATATCAAGTGGCCTTGTGTTTTTGCTTTTACTTGGCTTTGGGCACTTGAATGAGGCTTGCTGTGGCGGAACCGTCCTGATTATAAGAGCTCAAGTACCGTCTTAGTCAAATCCGTCTGACTTCGACTCATACTTGAACCCATATAACCCTGGTAGTCCGGAAATCTCGAAGGATTTCTATCACCGTACAACATACAGGATCGCATTGTTCAAGAATTACATTCACAAAGATACATCACAGAGAAACGGAACTGAATTTAAAGTATCAGAGTGCGAATTTAAAACGGAGTTATTACAATACCAATTTAAAAGTGCGGAAGCTGAAATAAGTTTGAAACACGACCCACCACACATGTGGTCCAAATTAAACATTGTTTGATAAATCCAACTCACACAACTCACTCTTCCCTTTTTAGATAATGTGCCACTAGAAGTCTTAGACCAGCAAAAGAAAAGGGAAGCTTCTGGACGACCCTGCCCTGGGCCTACTCCTCATCACCTTCCACCGGGTAGAGGCAGTGCTTACAATAGCCAAAGTAGACCTGGCCATCTGCAACAAACGGCATAAACCCTGAGTACGGGAATGTACTCAGCTAGACTTACCCGTCCAACTGAAAATAAAGACACCAAGGGTATGCAAGGCTTTTTTTGGGTGGATCTGGGATCTTTAGTTGCGAAAAGCTCAAATTAAGATAAGTGAGGATTTAATGATATTGCTGAGCTATCATTTTTAGACCTATTTCTTTACTCTAGGTTTGCACCTGAACTATTACACACGCTTGAGTCTAACAAACAATAATATAACCATATCCAGTTGACTGACTTATCCCATTTTAGTTGAACCTTTAAAACATCACATGGAGTTGTATCGTGGTGAAGCTCGCCATAGTTTCCCACTAACCGGGGAGATGGCGACTCGAATCGAATTCCAAACCAGCTGGTGAAAGACCTTTAATACCAGCCCACACTTTCCCGTCGGGTCCATGCATTGGGCAACCGCTCGATGCTTGTTCATGGTGGTAATCGTCGCGGTTCAAGCACGGACCGCCCAATTGGAACCTGGCGATGGCCTCACGCGGCAGATCGCAATTTCCATACTAGAGGGCGCGACACGGGTCGAAACCGGCCCGAACAGCTTCTAACCGGCTTTGGGGTCCATGATTACGCCACCGACATATCCCTAAGTAAAAGGGCGCGTTCAAAAATGAACGAGGGCCAACATCGATACAAACCTACACGATCCAACGGACGGACTGCCCCAAGTTCCAACTTGGTGCCTTGCCTTCCAGTTGACCGTATTTCATTACTACTCAGGTTCTTTTCCACGATAGCAAATATAGCCAACCGTGATCCGGTAACTACGCATCAGGGTATTACGGGAACATTCTTAACTACTACTTTTATTAAGCAAGCTAAGCAATTCTACATGGTAACTAAATAACAGGATAACAAGGTAGATATTAATCAATAACCAAGGAATGGTAATGCAGCAAGTAGAATTCATCCCAACTCCTAAACCTAATGCATCACAATATAAAAGGACTCAAGTAATTTTAATTGCAGAAGGTAGGAGGCTTAATATGCTCCGGGGCTTGCCTTGAGAGAAGACTGAGGCCTCGTGGGAGGGGCACTCAGGCAGGTTAGTGTCGGCCGCGGGGTCGGCTTCCTCGGCTTGATGCAGTTCCGGGATCTCCTGCTCGGCGCTTGTCTCCTGCTCTAGGTCTTGCTCCTGAACTGTCGATCCTATTGCAATGCGGTTTAAAAATAATAAATAAATAATGCGTAGTGTGAGATGGGGTGGTATGAGTGTAAATAATTCTTGCAAACCAACAAAACCAACTTGTTGAACCATTTTTGACATTGAGGTAAACACTTAATTATCTCATAAAACAATTTCATTAATCCACCTATTTCTTATTTAATAATTCAAAAGAAATTTGAGTTTGAACTGCAAGTGCATTTTTCTGGACTCAGAAAAATCCACAAAAATTCCAGAAGGCAATGGCATCTGCTGGACTTCACTGAACAATTTTCAGCTAGAAATAAAATAGAGAACTGCAGATATAAAAATAACATTAAACTGCTCAAAAGGTGCTTTGAACTAACTTTTCACAAAAAATGTGTTCAACAGCAGATTTCATAATTTTCTAGCTTCATATACTCATACACATTCTACTGTAGAAAACTTGCTGTCAGAGCATAAACATACAAGCCTACACAAAATAAACAAATCTATTCCAAATTAAACCCATTCAACTACATCCCTACAGGAAAGGGTGCTAAACTCAATTTCATATTTTTCCCATATTCTACTCCATATTCCATACTTATCAAGAAAGTTCCACGAACAGAAACATTATATTATTTCTTACATGAATTTCCAAAGGAAAACACAGAAAAGTACAGTTGTAAAGCAACTTCAGATTCTTCCATACAACAGCTCATGCTTAACATTTTTCTTAGCCTAAACATGTCATACAAAGACCACACAATTTTTTCCACATTTTATTTTGACATATTAATACCTTAACACTTATTCTAAGAAATCAGTCAAAAAGGACATTAAATCATAACAGAAACTTTTTCCACATAAACAGTGCATCATATATTTTTCACAGGTGCAAATCATGATAAGAAACCTACACAAATTTTCCCATGAATTAACTCAACCAGAAAACACCTATTTCCATTTATCTAAACAAAAGCTCACAAATGAATTAAATAAAACAGTAAAAAAACTTTCACCAAAAATACTTTCATATTTTTCATGATAGATCTACTCATAAACAAGCTAACAAAACTGAAAGTACTTCATTTGGACTTTTAAAACGAGCTACACAAAAATAACAAGCATTTCTGGAAAATAAAACAAAAAGGAAAACATATTTGAATCTTCCCGGCTGGCCTGCGTGAACGTGGTCCATGGACCGGGTGAGGCTGACGCGCGGGGTCCGTTTGTCAACGGGACCCACCCGTCAGAGAGAGGAAACAGGGGAGAGAGGTTGACCGGCGATTGCTCGCCGGCGGTGAGGTCTCTGGCGGCGGTGTGGTGCTCGATGGACTCGTCTCGACGAGGCGAACCTATCGGTGGTGTTGGTTTGGCCAGTGGGTGGCCATAGCTCACCGGCGACGAGAGGTGGCGCACGGCGGCGGCGGCGGCAACACACGGCTACGCCGTTTCCGGCGGTCGCCGGTTAAATTGGGGAAGGCATAGGCTTACTCGAACCCTAGGGAGGCTATCGGAGGGCTCGGTTTGGCTCGGGAAGCTCCGAGGAAGCTTGGCCTCGGGCATGGCCTCGGCGGACAGCCATGGCGCTCGGCCGGGGAAGAAGAGGTGGGTGAGAGCGGTAGCATTGAGGCTAGTCGGTGTTCTCACCTTGCCTTGGCTTGGTGATGCTCGACGGAGAAGAGGGGAAGCGGAGAAGCTTCGGTCGATGTAGAACAGTCGCAAGCTCCGGACGGTGCCGATGGCGATCGCGGCGGCGCTTCACAGACTTCGGTGTCGGCGAGGCTCGAGGGTGGTGCTAACGCGAGCACCGGGTGTCTGGGGTGTAGGCGGAGAGGTTTGCGCGAGGAATCGGACGGTGAGGCTCTGACGTGGCCGGAACGGCGAAGGGGTTTGCGGGGGTGGTCGCGGCGAGAGCGAGCAGAGCGCTCGTTCTTGCTCGGTGGCGTGGGGGAGAGTGCGAGCGAGAGTGGGAGAGTGTGTGCGGGTGAGTGAGGGAGCGAAGGGTGCTCGGGTTTTGGCTCGGCCGGCGGCAATGCGCGGTCGTGGCGGGGCCACGGTGACGCGACGTCGCGCAGCACGGCGCGCGAGAGCGGCGAGGCGGCGCGACACGCGAGGCGGCGCGGGAGTGGGCGAGGAGATTGCTTGCTTGCGCAGGCACGCGAAGATCGAACGGGGAGTGGCGGAGGCAGATTTGGAGCAGAGGCGGGGCGCCACGCGGCAGGCCGGCCGGCGTACGGCGCGGCGCGGCGCGCGCGGGGGGCGAGTGCGGGAGCGGCCGGTGGGTGCGGAGCTGGGCCGAAAAGGCCAGATGGGCCGGAAGTGAAGGCGCGGGAAAAATTCGTTTCCTTTTTCTTTTTCCAAGGATTTTCCAAAGTTTGACCATTCAAAAACAGTTTCAAAAACTCCAAACCAGGCTTTGACCAAATATAAAAGTTGCTCAAAATAATTTTCTCTACAACTTTCATATAAGACACACTTTTTCTGAAAACCATTTTTACAACCTCCACATAAACAAAGCCAGTTTTGAAACATAAAATATTTTGCTTGCCTCATTTTTATTTGATAAACTATTTTGAACTAGGTCAAAATATCAACATGAAAAGCACTCTACTCAATATTCTCTATTTTATAAAACTATTTGCCAAAACGGAAATCCACTTTAACCATCAAGTCAAATAGAAATCCAAAATCCAGATAAATAAACAAAAGGCAAAAAGCACTCATATGCACATGAAATGATGCAATGCATTACTTATGCTCTTTAGTAGCTAATGTGGTTCCTAATGCAGTGCTTGACACTAGGGTGCCACCCTTCCCCCCTTAAAGAAATCTCGTCCCGAGATTTTGAGTTACATACCATCTTTATAAAAAGCGGGATAGTTCACTCGCAAGTACTCCTCGTTTTTCCATGTCGCATCGTTGGGTCCGTGGTTGCTCCAGAGAATCTTGTAAGTCTTCACTGTTCGGTTGCGTTTCTCGGGTCTTGGTGTCCATTATCTCCCGAGGTGTTCATAGTATTCTAGATCTGATCTGATTGCGACATCTGGGGCCTGAACTTCTTGTTGTTCTGGAACTCGAAGACACTTGTTCAACTAGGACACATGGAACACTGGGAAGACTGCGCCCATCTCTGGGGGTAACTGCACTTCATATGCCACTTCTCCCTTTTTAGCTACGATCTGATACAGTCCCACATATCGAGGTGCTAGCTTTTTCTTAATTCCAAAACGTTGGACTTTCCTCATGGGTGAGACTTTGAGGTAAACATAGTCTCCGACTTGAATTCCAAGGTTCTCCTCCGTGTGTCAGCGTAACTTTTCTGTCGGGATTGCGCTGCTTTGATATGTTGTTGTACCTTTTGCACAATCTCTTCAGCATCCTTTACATAATCTGACCCATAAAATCCTCGATCCTGATTCAACCCAATTTACCGACCGGGTTCTGCATCTTCGTCCGTATAGTACTTCAAAAGGTGTCATCTTTATACTTTCTTGGTAGCTGTTGTTATACGAAAACTCGGCAAGGGGTAACCATTTCTCCCATGATTCTCCTGATGATAAAACACAAGCTCTGAGGGTAATCTTCCAAAATCTGATTCACTCTCTCTGTTTGTCCTGTGGTTGGGGGTGATAAGCGGAACTTCTTACCAACTTGGTTCCTAGCTCCTTGTGCAACTATTCCCAAAAACGTGCTATGAACTGGGGTCCTCTATCAGAGACAATCCTTTTCGGAACTCCATGTAACCTCAAGATATTCTGAATGTACAGGTCTGCATACTGATGCGGTCGGTGGGTCGTCTTAACTGGTATGAAGTGAGCCACTTTAGATAACCGATCCACGATAACCCAGATAGAATCATTTCCCTTTTGTGTGGGGGAAGACCTGTGACGAATCCATACTAATCTCTTCCCACTTCCACTCTGGAATAGATAACGGCTGTAACATCCGGCAGGTCTCAGATGTATAGCTTTTATCCTGCAGCAAGTATCACACCTTGCAACATAAGCTGCAACTTCCTTCTTCATCCTAGACCACCAGTACCTTGTTCTCAGATCTTGGTACATCTTACTGCTTCCTGGATGGATAGATAACTTTGAATTGTGAGCTTCATTCAGAATTCTTTCTTTCAGCTCTGTGTCCTTAGGAAACAACCAACATCTGGTATACCACAAGATTCCCTGTTCATCAGTCCTGAAGTTCAAAGAACTACTGGTTTCCACCTCTTCTTGATCTGACAGATCTCTTCATCGGTCCTTTGTCCTTCGATGATGTCACTTTCCGGGTGCACTGTGTGGTGATATTGTTTAACATAACGGGTGCATAAGGTTGAATCCATCCGTCCAATAGTGGTTGTAGGGAGTTGCAATGAGTCTTGCGACTCAAGGCATCTGCTACCACGTTTGCTTTTCCGGGGTGGTAATGCACTTCAAGGTTGTAATCCTTAATCAACTCTAACCATCTTCTCTGCCTCATGTTCAACTCTGGCTGGGTGAAGATATATTTCAGACTTTTATGATCAGTGTACACATGACATAGGTTTCCCATAAGGTAATGCCTCCAGATCTTGAGTGCATGCACGACGGCTGCCAATTCCAAATCATGAGTGGGATAATTCTCTTCATGTGGTCGCAACTGGCGCGAAGCATATGCTATAACTCTCCCATTCTGCATGAGCACACATCCAAGTCCAATCTTGGATGCGTCACAAAACACATCAAAAGGTTCCTCTAAGTTTGGCTGAGCCAACAGGCGCGGAAGTCAACAACGTTCGCAGAGTGCGAAAAGCTGTTTCCACTCTGGAGTCCATTCGAACTTCTTGTTTTTCTGCGTTAAACGGGTCATAGGTTTGGCTATTCTCGAAAAATCCGGAATGAACCGACGGTAGTATCCAGCCAAACCCAAAAAGCTGCGAACCTCAAAAACACTTGTGGGTGCTTCCCAATCCATAACCTCTTGCACCTTAGAAGGGTCTACAGAGATCCCTTCCTCTGAAAGGACGTGACCAAGGAAAGGTACCTTCTTTAACCAAAACTCACACTTACTGAACTTAGCATATAACTTGTGCTCTCGAAGCCGGGTCAAAACAACTCGTAGATGCTCAGCATGATCCTTCTCATTTTCTCAGAGTATACCAAGATATCATCGATGAACACTACAACAACGAACTTATCTAACTCTGGCATGAAGACCGAATTCATCAGGTACATGAAATGTGCCGGTGCATTGGTCAATCCAAGGACATAACGAGATACTCATAGAGTCCATATCTGGTAGAGAAAGCTGTTTTTGGTATATCTTCTCTTCTGATCTTAATCTGATGGTATCCTGATCTCAGGTCGATCTTGGAGAACACTTTGCCTTTGATAACTGATCAAACAAGACATCGATTCGGGGTAAGGGATATTTGTTCTTTATAGTTACTGCATTCAACGGTCTGTAATCCACACACATCCTCAAAGTTTTATCCTTCTTCTTCACAAAGATAGCGGGACATCCCCAAGGTGACGAACTAGGGCGTATCAAACCCTTATCCAAAAGCTCTTGCAACTGAACTTTGAGCTCTGCTAACTCTTTAGCGTGCATCCTATACGGTCTCCGAGATATGGGTGCCGTTCCAGGGACTAACTCTATAGCAAACTCCACATCCCTATCCGGCGGTAGTCCAGGCAACTCATCAGGAAAAACATCCGAAACTCAAACACTACTACTGAGATCTCAGCTATCTGTTTTGCGGTGACGTTGAACAACACTCCGATCTCGTGGGGTTTCGGGGTAACTTAAACCGAAAGGTAGACCCATTCCGGGGACTAACCATAGAAACTATTCGCTCTGCGACGTCAAGATTGACCTTCCAGAGTTTCATCCAACCCATACCTAAGATCACATCCAAACCCAGACCAGGGATTACGATGGGATCCACTATGGCCTTCTTATCCCCAAAAGTCATTTCCACTCCTTTAGCCATTTTACGCGCGGAGAGAACAGCTCCGGCGGAACTTATCTGATATCCCCGATCTAACTCTACCAACTCAAGATTACTTCTCAAAACAAGTTCTCACTTATGAAAGAATGCGATGCTCCAGAATCAAACAGCACAACTGCGGGGCATTGATTAACAAGAAACGTACCAGCGGTGACAGGCTCTCCTTCCGGCACTTCCTCCACGGTGGTGTGATGCACATGACCTGCGCGAGGTGGAGGCTGGGTGTACTGCTTCTTTGGACGAGGGCTAACGTGACAGGTGTCCCGTCTGACCATAGTTGTAACATGGCCCAATCACATATGGAGTCTTGGGGCCTCCTACACTTCCTGCCTTATTCTTGTTCTGCATCAGAGGAGCAGTGTAGGGCTTCTGAAAACTGGGACGGGGTCGTTGGTAGTGATCTTCCTCTCTGCGGGGGACGAAACCTTGCTCCAGCCACTGGCGGGCGATACGGGGTGCGTGCTCCGAAAGGGCCCTCTGTTGAGACGAACCTCCTTCGTTCGCACAACGATGGGTCTCTGTCGCCAGCCTGCTGTCATTGGCCTCTTGATTTAGGCAGTCACTGACAAAGTCACTGAAGGTGGTGCGTGACTGTTACCCTCTTTGAAAGCATGGCGGCGCTCATGCCACGTTGAAGCTTGCGATCTTCTTGGCCTCAGTGTTGACAAAGTCTGGGGCGTAGCGAGCTAGGTTGTTGAAGCTGCAGATACTCGGACATAGATCTGGTTCCCTGAGACAACCTCATGAACTCTGCAATCTTCATCTCCATCAAACCGCTAGGGATGTAGTGGTTGCGCATAGCCGTCGAGAACTGATCCCAGGTGACACGTGTATTTGCAGGCAAGGATGCACGGTACTGGGCCCACCACAAACCTGCGGGTCCTTCCAACATGTGCGCGGCATACTCTGCCTTGAGCTCTTCCGTCAGCCAAAGCAGACGGAACTTCTAGGTGATGGAGTTGAGCCATTCATCAGCCTCAAGCGGTTCGGTGACTTCCTTGAACACCGGGGGACGGGTGTCCAAGAAGTCACGGTAGGAGCTGTACTGGTTGGGCTCTGGGCCTTGGCGTTGATGATGCTGCTGCGCAGTGTTGTTAGCGATATTGCGGAGGGTGGCCTCCATGTGCCTCTGCATCTCCTCCATGTTCCTTTGGCTGCCCAAGAACTGGCCGAAAAATGCTTCCGGCGTCATCGGCGGCGGTGGGGGAGGTGGCAAGTTCTCCTCCTGTCCTGCCCCCTGTCCGCGTTGGCTGCGAGTGTTGCCGGCATCTGCATATCCCATTAATAAGCAACCATTAGGTGATGTTACATTGACCATGAATAAAAACTGCGCTGTACATAATTCGAAAATTAGCACACGACCAAGTATAATTACTCATTTCCATACAACATCACAGAATAATTGCTTGAAATTAGACATGCAACGACGAATCTCCATAAAAGATGCCAGATCGAAGTCTGGACTTTGTCCCAAAAGCCATACATGCCATCCAACATCTCAAACATAAAACCAACACATGTTTCGAGTGTTACATCACTTAGCGAGCGTGCTCAAGCTATACAAAAGAAAACGACTCCTAGCAAACTAGCGCTCAGGCGTCTCCAGCGGCGGATGCGGCGTCCTCTGCGTCGACGTCGATCATTGGCTCGTCAGCGTGATCCTCCTCCGGTGGGGTGTCGGGACCAAGGACCTCTCCGTCCTGGGGATCCGGGGCCTCGGCTGCGGCTGGGGCGGCGGCCTCCTGTGCGGCATGATGCATCTGGTGTACTGCCTCCGTGGAGCTGGTCGATGTAGCCTGCTGTCCATGGATCTGCTGTATCAAGAGGTGGGCTCCCTCTCTGAGCTGGTCGAGCGTGGTGCGGGCCTCATCCCTCTGAAGGGCGGTAGTCAGGTACATCTGCTCTGCAACGGTCCTGGCAGTGGCCTGTGCTGCTGCTGTAGTCGGGCCGTCGTCACGCTCAAGGGTGATCTGCTGAATCCTCTCCTGGAGACGAGCTACCTCGGCATCAAACTCTTCCTGTAGCTTCCTCCTCTTGCTCTGGTAGGTGGCGGTGAGGGTGAAGGACACGCTCTCAGAGTGTGCTCCAACTCTCACATACACCCAACAAAGCTCCGGTGGCGCTCATCGCAGGCGTCTCGCAGTAGAACCTCTCCTCTGGGCTCCCTGTCAAGACTGACTCCAGAAGTCTGCTTCCAGCGCAATGGAAAAGTGATCCACGGGGGAACACTCCTGCCATAGCGCTAGCTAGGTCGGCGGGGAAACGGGCGATGATATCCTTCAGCACAAGTTATAGCTGCCCTGTTGGCTCCATCCTTGGCACATGTGCCTCTGGTGATCTCCGTCCATCCTGTCCAGTGGGGCTTGGCGGGCAAAGCTTTGACTTTGATCTCCACCATGACCAAGGAATCCTGCCCGTAATCTCCTTCTGCCATGAGTACCTACCTGGGCTCCTGTCCTTCCTCATAGCCCACGGCCTGCAGAATCCTCCAAAGGATAGTCGGCAATCCGAAGTAGGACAAGAACGTCTTCCGGGTCAGCTTGGTGGCCAAGCGGTGACGCGAACTCCCTCTACCTCCGGTGGCCTTGCGAGCGGTCAGCTTAGTCCGGGCCATCTGTAGAACAAAAGGGTTTCGAACTCTCGTGAGACGGATATTAAGTTGGCAAATTTTTTATATAAAAGAGACAACTTTTAATTAAGGGGAGGTAATGTAAATGCAAGAATATAAACATGATGCATGATCGTACTTACGTTCTCACTCACTAACATGACTCGTAAGTCCTAACGTTCTAGTCGGTGGCAAGAACGATCTCTCATGCGTTATCTACACGTTCTACTCGATCGCACAGTTTATCGTACCTGCAGAAGATTCATTTCACCCAAAGCAATCCCAATGATAAAACAATTTGAGCATTGCTAATATGCGCAAAATACATAGAAGCCAACACTAAACACCATGCACCAACATAAGAACACCCTCAAAAACATTGATACCCTCCTATGTGTCTGCGTGGAGCTCGCACATACTTGGTATAAGAACTCTCACCTAGACCGACGGTTGGACTGTTCATGCTCTCATATCTCACAAAATCATTTTATGCATGTTTTCGCGATCGACGCATTCTCTTTTCCCGAGAATGGACCAGCAAAAAAGATCCAGCATATGAAGCAAAACCCTGAACCCTGTTAGCAGTTAAACCACCTGAATCCTAGTATAGGCTTAAGGATGAACTGGGCACACTTAGTAATTGAAAATAGTTTTGAAAATATTTTGGAAATACCCATTTTAGTTCAAAAATAGCTCTTTACGGAGGTAATCACTTGAACCATGCTCCGATACCAGCTGTGGCGGAACCGTCCTGATTATAAGAGCTCAAGTACCGTCTTAGTCAAATCCGTCTGACTTCGACTCATACTTGAACCATATAACCCCCCGGTAGTCCGGAAATCTCGAAGGATTTCTATCATCACCGTACAACATACAGATTGCATGTTCAAGATTACATTCACAAAAGATACATCACAAAGAAAAGGAACCTGAATTTAAGTATCAGAGTGGCGAATTTAAAACGGAGTTTATCACAATACCAGACAGAGTATTACAATACCGAATTTAAAAGTGCGGAAGCTGAAATAGTTTGAAAAACTCGACCAACACACATGGTCCAAATAAACATTGTTTGACAAATCCAACTCAACACAACTCACTCTTCCCTTTTATGATAATGTGCCACTAGGAGTCTCAGACCAGCAAAAGAAAAGGGGAAGCTTCTGGACGACCCTGCCCTGGGCCTACTCCTCATCACCTTCCACCGGGTAGAGGCAGTGCTTACAATAGCCAAAGTAGACCTGGCCATCTGCAACAAACGGGATAAACCCTGAGTACGGAATGTACTCAGCTAGACTTACCCGTCCAACTGAAAAAAAAAGACACCAAGGTATGCAAGGCTTTTTGGGTGGATCTGGGATCTTTAGTTGCGAAAAGCTCAAATTAAGATAAGTGAGGATTTAATGATATTGCTGAGAGCTGTCATTTTTAGACCTATTTCTTTACTCTAGGTTTGCACCTGAACTATGCACACACTTGAGTCTAACAAACAATAATATAACCATATCCAGTTGACTTATCCACATTTTTAGTTGAACCTTTTAAAACATCACATGGAGTTGTATCGTGGTGAAGCTCGCCATAGTTTCCCACTAACCGGGGGAGACGGCGACTCGAATCGAATTCCAAACCAGCTGGGTGAAAGACCTTTAATACCAGCCCACACTTTTCCCGTCGGGTCCATGCATGGGCAAAACGCTCGATGCTTGTTCGTGGTGGTAATCGTCGCGGTTCAAAGCACGGACCGCCCAATTGGAACCTGGCGATGGCCTCACGCGGCAGATCGCAATTTCCATACTAGAGGCGCGACACGGGTCGAAACCGGCCCGAACAGCTTCTAACCGGCTTTGGGGTCGATGATTACGGCACCGACGTATCCCTAAGTAAAAGGGCGCGTTCAAAAATGAACGAGGGCCAACATCGATACAAACCTACACGATCCAACGGACGGACTGCCCCAAGTTCCAACTGGTGGCCCTGCTTCCAGTTGACCGTATTTCATACTACTCAGGTTCTTTTCCACGATAGCAAATATAGCCACCGTGATCCGGTAACTACCCATCAGGGTATTACGAAAACATTCTTAACTACTACTTTTATTAAGCAAGCTAAGCAATTCTACATGGTAACTAAATAACAGGATAACAAGGTAGATATTAATCAATAACAACAAGGAATGGTAATGCAGCAAGTAGGATTCATTCCAACTCCTAAACCTAATGCAACACAATATAAAAGGACTCAAGGAATTGTAATTGCAAAAGATAGGAGGCTTAATATGCTCCGGGGGTTGCCTTGAGGAAGACTGAGGCCTCGTGGGAGGGGCACTCAGGCAGGTTAGTGTCGTGCCGCGGGGTCGACTTCCTCGGTTTGATGAAGTTCCGGGATCTCCTGCTCGACGTTTGTCTCCTGCTCCTGGTCTTGATCCTGAACTGTCGATCCTATTGCAATGCGGTTGAAAATGATAAATAAATAATACGTGGTGCGAGATGCGGTGGTAAGAAAAGTAACATTTCTTGCAAACCAACAAAACCAACTTGTTGAACCACTTTTGACATTGAGGTAAATACTTATTTATTTCATAAAACAAAATCCATTAATTTACCTATTTCTTATTTAGAAATTCAAAGAAATTCAGGTTTGAACTGCAAGTGCATTTTTCTGAATTCAGAAAAATCCACAAAAATTCCAGAAGGCAAATAACACCTGTTGGACTTTACTGAACAATTTTCAGCCAGAAATAAAATATAGAACAGCAGATATAAAAAGAACAAATAAACTGCTCAAAAGGCACTTTGAACTAACTTTTCACACAAAAAGTGTCAAACAGCAGATTTCATAATTTTCCTAGCTGCATCTACTCATGAACAGTTTACTGCAGAAAATTTACTGACAGAGAATAAACATACAAGCCTACCCAAAATAAACAAATCTATTCCAAATTAAACCCATTGAACTACAACCTACTGGAAAGGGGTGCTAAACTCAATTTCATATTTTTCCAGGTTCTACTCCATATTCCATATTTATCAAGAAAGTCCATGAACAGAAACATTATATTATTTCCTATATGAATTTCCAAAGGAAAACACAGAAAAGTACAGTTGTAAAGCAACTTCAGATTCTTCATACAACAGCTCATGCTTAATATTTTTCTTAGCCTGAACATGTCATACAGAGACTACACAATTTTTCCCACATTTTATTTCGACATATAAAACACCTTAATATTTATTCTAAGAAATCGGCCAAAAAGGATTTTTAACTATAGCAGAAACTTTTCCACATAAACAGTGCCTCATATATTTTTTCACAAGTGCAAAACATGATAATAAACTTACACAAATTTTCCCATGAATTAAATCAACCAGAAAACACCTATTTCCATTTATCTAAACAAAAGCTCACAAACTGAATTAAATAAAAACAGTAATAAAAACTTTCACTAAAAATACTTTCATATTTTTCCATGATAGATCTACTCATAAACCAGCTAACAAAACTGAAAGTACTTCATTTGGACTTTAAAACGAGCTACACAAAAATAACAAGCATTTCTGGAAAATAAAACAAAAAGGAAACATATTTGAATCTTCCCGGCTGGCCTGCGTGAACGTGGTCCATGGACCAGGTGAGGCTGACGCGCGGGTTCGTTGGTCAACGGGACCCACCCGTCAGAGAGAGGAAACAGGGGAGAGAGGTTGACCGGCGATTGCTCGCCGGCGGTGAGGTCTCTGGCGGCGGTGTGGTGCTCGATGGACTCGTCTCGACGAGGCGAACCTATCGGTGGTGTTGGTTTGGCCAGTGGGTGGCCATAGCTCGCCGGTTAAATTGGGGAAGGCATAGGCTTACTCGAACCCTAGGGAGGCTATCGGAGGGCTCGGTTTGGCTCGGGAAGCTCCGAGGAAGCTTGGCCTCGGGCATGGCCTCGGCGGACAGCCATGGCACTCGGCCGGGGAAGAAGAGGTGGGTGAGAGCGGTAGCGTTGAGGCTAGTCGGTGTTCTCACCTTGCCTTGGCTTGGTGATGCTCGACGGAGAAGAGGGGAAGCGGAGAAGCTTCGGTCGATGTAGAACAGTCGCGAGCTCCGGACGGTGCCGATGGCGACCGCGGCGGCGCTCCACAGACTTCAGCGTCAGCGAGGCTTGGCGGGTGGTGCTAGCGCGAGCACCGGTGTTCGGGTGTAGACGGAATGGCTTGCGCGAGGAATCGAACAACGGCGAGCGGGGGTGGATGGAACGGCGGTGCGGGCTCTCGGTGCCGAACGCGGGGAGGGTGCTCGGCGCGTTCACGAGAGAGAGAGGAAAGGGAGTGAGGGCAGGAGCGAGTGAGGGGGCTGTGAGCGCGGGTGAGTGAGGGAGCGAAGGGTGCCCGGGTTTTGGCTCGGCCGGCGGCAATGCGCGGTCGTGGCGGGGGCCACGGCGACGCGACGTCGCGCAGCACGGCGCGAGCGGCGAGGCGGCGCGACAGGCGAGGCGGTGCGGGAGTGGGCGAGGGAGATGCTTGCTTGCGCGGGCACGCGAAGATCGAACGGGGAGTGGCGGGGGACGGACGCGGATTTGGAGCAGAGGCGGGCGCCACGCGCAGCCGGCGGCGTACGGCGCGGCGCCGTCGGCGACCGGCGCTGCGCGGCGCGCGCCGGGCGAGTGCAGGAGCGGGCCGGCGCGGTGCGGAGCTGGGCCGAAAAGGCCAGATGGGCTGGGAGTGAAGACGCGGGAAAAATTCGTTTCCTTTTTTTTTTTCAAGGATTTTCCAAAGTTTGACCATTCAAAAACAGTTTTAAAAACTCCAAACCAGGCTTTGACCCAAATATAAAAGTTACTCAAAATAATTTTCTCTACAACTTTCATATAAGACACTTTTTCTGAAAACCATTTTTACAACCTCCACATAAACAAAGCCAGTTTTGAAACATAAAATATTTTGCTTGCCTCATTTTTATTTGATAAACTATTTTGAACTAGGTCAAAATATCAACATGAAAAGCACTCTACTCAATATTCTCTATTTTATAAAGCTATTTGCCAAAACAGAAATCCACTTTAACCATCAAGACCAATAGAAATCCAAAATCTAGATAAATAAACAAAAGGCAAAAAGCACTCATATGCACATGAAATGATGCAATGCATTACTTATGCTCTTTAGTAGCTAATGTGGTTCCTAATGCAGTGCTTGACACTAGGGTGTCACACCCATGATCCGCCTTGCCGAAGGTCTGCTTGTTCTTCTTCGGGCAATTGGCGATGAAGTGGTTGGGGTCGCCGCACTCAAAGCATCCTGAGCGTCCTCCTCCGCGGCGACGGTTCATGCGGTTGTTGTGGAACCGCGAGAACCGGTTGGCGAGCATAGCCAACTCGTCATCCCCCAAAGACTCCAGCTGCTCCTCTATGACAGAAAAGAGAGAAGAGAGTGCAAAACCTCCAGAGGGGTTAGCAGAAGAGCCAGAAAGCAAAGCCATCGACGGGCCAGAAGGATTTTAATAAGAAACCCTTGCCATGGCATCGATCTCACTGGATTTGAGCTTGCTGAAGAGCTCGTCGCACGTGAGAGTCTCATAGTTAGGTGATTCGATGATCGCCTGAACCTTGGAATCCCACACCGACCGATCGAGAGTATGCAAAAGCTTCAAAGCTCTCTCATGATCGTCGAAAGGCAATAGCTCCTTGTTAGCCCTCATCCTGTTGACAATCACCTGAAAGCGAGCGAATAAACTCTCTATGCTCTCGCCAGACATATGTCGAAAGTTCTCGTACTCTCGCTTGTGCGACTCGTAGAGACGAGTTTTGACTTGAGAGGTTCCCTCATGGAAACGCATGAGGGATGCCCAAATCTCCCGAGCCGTAGCGAGGTGAGAAACACGATCAAACTCCGTCATGCTCAAGCATGAGAAAAGAGCATTACGGGCTCGGCTATTGGCATCGTGATCATCGATCTGACGCTGTGTCACACGAGCAGCCAAGACCACGTAATCGGCAGAGTTGCAAATATCCCAGATGGAAGCACCCATACTCTGCAGATAGGCCGACATGCGTATCTTCCAATACGCATAGTTCGTCCCATCGAAAACGGCGGTTTGCCCACGCCGCGATCCATGTCGCCTTCTGTGGATCTGGAACCGGCTAAGGTGGAAGATCCTTAACCCGCTCTGATACCAATTGAAGGACCGAGAAAGCACTAGCAAGGCGACCAGAGGGGGGGGGGTGAATGGGAGCTCAAAAATTTCTCTCGAAACTTTGGCCAATTGTCCCAAAATCAACCCCAAGAAGCTACGACCGAAACCGTGATGCCCACGACCCTTGGAAGAGGGTGGATGATCCCTAGGATCACAGCGAGGCACCACAAAGCGATAGCAAACCAAATGGCAAAAGCACCGGAGCAAGTTCGTCCCCTAAAAACAAAGTCCTGAACGTAGATAGACGGCTACGTCGAGAAATCCCTAAATACCTATGCTAACAAGTAGCAAAGATACCTAGAGTGGTTCCTTGGTCAACTCTAGGCCAAACGAGAAGTCCGGAAACCAAGCGAAGAAGCCGGGAGAGCAAACGCACTAAAACTCAACCTTCAGGCAAGTCCCGGACTGTCCGGCCCTGGGGTCCCGACTATCCGCGGTACTGCCGGACTGTCCGCGAGCGAGGGGCGGACTGTCCGCCGGCAAAACTCGCCAAACAGCAAAGCTGCTGAAGTCCCCTGGACTGATCCCGGACTGTCCGCGACTTACAACTGCGGACTGTCCGCCGGTCACGAAAAAGCAAATCGGCCGAAGAACACAGCCACTGGTCCGGCTGCTCCCCGACGCCGGACTGTCCGCCGGTCAAGTGGCGGACTGTCCGCGACTGTCCAGTGAAGGCGATTTTGATCGCCCTTCACCCAAATCACTCCCAAATCGATTCAAACCAAAATCCTTGATCCCAAACTTGGAGAGGATGATCACGAGGTAGTTAGGAGACTCTCCTCAAGAAATCATCCGCTCAAATTGATTCAATCACTAGGAAATCGAAAGGGGAAGATCAAGAACGAAAAAACTCCACGAAAACGAAATCAACCCGATCTACTTGTTCGTGTGGAGTTAGATGAATTCCTTCGGTGGAAATGATCTCCTTTCAAAAATGAACAAGTTGATTCAAATGGATTTCGCAAAGACGCAGTAGGGAGAGAGATCGAGTGACGGGAAAATCGCGGAGAAACGAAGAACGTGAAGAACACAAACAAAACGCGAATTAACACATCGATCTGCAACCGTGTGGCTACCACACGCTACAACAGTGAGGTTACGGCCTCACTTCCTCAAAATCTCTAGTACACAGAGGTATGGTTCTCTGCGGATCTCAGCTAGCTACAGCAGGGGATTGGGAAGCAGGAAACCCTAGAAGCAAAGAGCAAATGACTGAGATAAATGGGGAGGTGGGTGTCTCCCTCTACTTATCCTAATTCTAACTATTCCTAATTCCCACTCTACCCCTAACTACTTACAGAGCGAACCAGCTAAACCCTAAGGTTATTCTGGACCAACTCGCGGTAGGTGGTGATCCGACGGCCACGCCCGCACAACTCGTAGCGTTGCCTCGACGCAACCTCCCGATTGCCGCCACATCTCTGCTTGTCCTTTTCCTGGACGTCGCACCCCCGGTTTTGTGGCCCAAACGGGAAACCAGCCTTCACAGCCAACCCCGGTTTTGAGACCCAAACCGGGAAACCAACCTTCCGTAGCCTGAGTTTTGTGGCCCAAACTCAGCAAACCCGCAGCACCCAGGTTTTGAGGCCCAAACCTGGAAACCGTCCTCAGCCCGAGTTTTGTGGCCAAACTCGGAAACCGTCCGCACCCAGGTTTTGAGGCCCAAACCTGGAAACCGTCCACCCGATGGTTTTTCTCTGGCTCTACCACCAAACCGAAGCTGTAGAGGGGATGCACCACCCGTGCACCCCGTCCACCGACACGTGTCCCCAAGTCCTCGACTCAGGCGACACATGACCGCAAGTCTTTGCTCGTTGCTGTCCCAGGCTGTCAGCCACCACAGCTGATCCTCGGGCCACCAGTCCCTTAGTCCAAGCCTCACGTCCGCCCTTCGCCACTCTCGGTCCCTCGGCACGACACGTCTCTATATGACCTTCACCTTGCCTCTGATCACTGTATCCGTGCTCGACACCTGCACAACACAAGCCAAAGAACATGCGCATCATCCCAGTTGACAATCACTCATCACTCAGAGACTCGGCATACACCCATGTATCCGCAGATGTGCGGTGGCATGAGGAAATCTGCAAAAGGAGCGTTGTTCGGTAAAACGGCCGTAACTTTTGCATACGACCTCGGATTGAGACGAACTTTAAACAAAAATTGATCTACAGAAAAATTTACATCCGATTTTCACTATCACTTGCTAGTTTTGTTGAATTTAGATTTGCGAAAAAAGGCCAGGAAAATTATGTTTTCTGCGATTCAAGATTAGACATCGGGAACGTTTAACTCTTTATGCAAGAATTCAGTGACTGGTATGGCCCTATTGTGTATGTGATGCATGTATGTAATTGATTCATGGCTTGCATGTCAAGATTGTGACAATATGGCTGGAGCCACATATATATTGTCCATTTATTGTAATGGCCTGCATGCCAAACTGTGATGATCCTACACGCGACTATGTAATATTACTTTCATGTCTTGAGTTAGTGATAACTAGTCTCGATGGACTCATCACAAGAAGGATGGCATACCTGAATCATGGAGATGGAGATCATCATGATGAACAGTTGAATGGAGATAGAGATCCTTATAGACATAATGGGCCATACCAAGTCACATATATGTTGAATGTCGTTCTTATTATGTTCTACTTTCACGTGTGATTCATGTTTATTGTCTACATGCAGTAGTAAAAGTGTAGAATGATCCCTCAGTAATGTTTAAGTCATATGCTTCCCCAAACCTTGCACTGTCATATGTCTTGTACAATCGATGGTGCGCCTATATTGAATTAGGGTGTCACTGATTTTCCTTAACTAGGCAGGTTCTTATCAGATACTTACTGCAGAAGGGTTGGTTGCTTGAACAAGGTCATCCTAACGGTTAGGGGCCTTGAAGCATAAGAAGTTGAGCACACATAGAGATGCTGGCCAACAACAAGAGTCATATGTGATATGATTAGCAAAGAGTTGCTTACCGATCTACCATGTCCACTAGCGGTGATGCTAAAGCTCACTAGTAGACTTGTTAGTTTGGGTCTTGAATCACTAAGATTCAATAGAGGGATATTGATCTTAGTGGGAATAGATTTTATTAAAGTTTTAATATCATTACTCTGTCTTGGATACACTGTCTTAGTATTTTGCATTTACTTTTGTTGTAGATAAATGGCACTGCACCTCAACCATTTACTTTACATTCAATACTTGAGAAAGATAAGTTGTATGGAACAAACTATGCGGATTGGATCCGCAACCTGAGAATTGTTCTCAGGACTGAGAAAAAGGAAGATATTCTAGACACTCCATTAACAGCGGAACCTGCTGATAATGTGCCTGCTGCTGAGAAAACCGCTTACAAGAAAGCATGTGATGCTGATCTTGAAGTGGGATGCCTGATGCTTGCTAGCATGGAACCAGATCTGCAAATGCAGTTTGATAATAACCATACAGCCTACGATATGATCATGGCGCTGGATGAGATGTTCCAGACTCAGGCTAGGACAGAAATGTTCAATGTCTCTAAGTCTCTTGCTGAGACTAAGCTAGCAGAGGGCGCAACAGTTGGGCCACACGTGATCAAGATGGTTGGTTACACACAGAGGTTGGAGAAGCTAGGCTTCCCAATTGGTCCAGAGTTGGCTACTGACTTCATTCTCTCTTCTCTCCCACCTAGCTATGGGAACTTCATCTTGAACTACCATATGCATGGCGCGGAGAGGGGCTTGAATGAGCTGTGTGGCATGCTTAAGACAGCAGAGGCAGACATCAAGAAAGGTGCTGGCAATAGCCATGTGATGGCGATCCAAAACAAGCCTAACTTTAAGAAGAAGGGCAACTTTTGGAAGAACAGGAAGGGCAAGGGCAAGGGCAAAGATGTGATCTCTAAGCCAAACCTTCCTGCGCCTGACACTGCTAGACCAACTCCTAATTCTGAGTGCTTCCATTGTAAGGGGAAAGGTCACTAGAAGAGAAACTACAAGGTGTACTTAGCATCCTTGAAGAAGGATGGCGGTGGTAAAGGTACTCCCGCTGCTCATACACTTGTCGTTTATGTTACAGATATTTTCCTTGCTAACTCTTATATTAATTCTTGGGTATTTGATACCGACTCGGTTGCTCATATTTGCAATACGATGCAGGGAATGATAAGAAGTAGAAGCGTTGGAAAAGGGGAGGTTGATTTCCGTGTGGGCAATAATGCAAGAGTTGCTGCGTTGAACATCGGGACGATGCAACTACACCTCCCATCAGGATTTATTTTGGAGTTGAATAATTGTTATTTTGTTCCAAGTTAAGTCAAAACATTGTGTCACCTTCATGCTTGATG
This sequence comes from Coix lacryma-jobi var. lacryma-jobi, assembly GCA_009763385.1. Lineage (NCBI taxonomy): Eukaryota > Viridiplantae > Streptophyta > Magnoliopsida > Poales > Poaceae > Coix > Coix lacryma-jobi. Next base: position 115,424,456 of record CM019825.1, on the reverse strand, counting down.
AAGGATGGTTATTCATTTGCGAGTAAAGACAATGGTTGTGTGATCTCTACGAATGATATGTTTGTGGCTTTTGCATCCATTGTGAATGGGTTGTTTATTTTAAATCTTGATGATGCACCTATGTCTATCTATAATGTAACTGCTAAAAGGCCTCGGCTTAATGAGTTAAGTCCTACCTATATGTGGCATTGTCATTTGGGTCATTGTTGGCGGTGCTTATAGACAACTTTTATAAGCCAACCAAGGACAAAATAGAGCACACTTGCGTACATATGTTATCACCTTGACCTATTTCCACTTGTATTGGAGATTCATCGTTTTTTCACCTTGACATATGGCACACTTAATGACCTCTAGTGAGGAACTATTGAATACCAAAGTTGTAGGTAACAACATAGTGCACATCTTTGTATAGGACATCCCTTCATTTTTTACCTTTTTGATGTTCGGAGTTTTGAAATTCAAATTTTGAGAGAGTTTTGTGCGGCTTAGGGATTTAAAAATGGCTCTAATGAGAAAGTTTTGAATACCAAAGTTGAAGGGGACACCATGATCTACAACTTTTGTTTTGGTCAATACTTCATTGACACTGTTGTACCACACGTTGTCCACATCTACTCCAATCTTCCGTAAAACTCACTTAAACTCATGATTTGAATACATAAAAGTGGTTCTAATGTGGCATAAAGATTACATAAATGGATTACAAGGCAAATAACAAAAATAATCTAGGCAGCTACTATTCTTCCTTCTCCATCATGTCGCACCCAGGGCAATGATTTCTTTGGGATGGTTCGCTCAACATTCCTTATCCTTACTAGATCTAGTCTTGATAACTTATACATCCAGAATGACCTCTCCATCATTACCTGTAAAAAACAATAAATTGATTGAAATCAATGTAAAAAAGTAACCATATCTAGAGATTATATATTTGCTAGGTGAAACCCTAGATCTAAAAAGTGAATCATCAAATTGAGCAAGAATGAGCAAATTGAGGCAAGAGGGACACAAACTAACCTTTCCTGTTAATCTCCTTCCAAGAAATGAAGATCAAAACCTCTCCCCTTGTATTTTGTAAAATCTTGACCTTCAAAATCGCCTACAATGTAAGGTGGCGGCGAGAAACAGTGCTGCTCGGGAAGGAAGAGGGGGTATTTATACCAGAGATAGCACAGGCGGTTAGCTAGGAATTATTATTAGCTAGTGTTTAGTGTTATTGGGGTTTAAAGTAAAAAAAAATAAGTACCATAATTTAAAATACCTAAGTATCATTATTAAATAAAAAAACACAATATTCATAAAACATAAAAACATAGTGAAAAAACAATTGATAAATAAACAACATAATAAAAAACCTAAATATTATATAAAAACCTACATTTCCCTTTCTACATAAATACTCAAGAACACACTATTATATATGGAACAAGGAAAGATATCATGCATAAACAAAATTAAAAAGTAAACATGAAGCAGTATAGATGAGAGACATTATTTAACCATCCTAAGCAAGCTCACTCATTAACCTAGGTATTCTTCTCTCTCACTCATGAGTGAATCCCTAGATCTAAAAAGTGAATCATCAAATTGAGCAAGAATGAGCAAATTGAGGCAAAAGGGACACAAACTAACCTTTCTTGTCAATCTCCTTCCAAGAAATGAAGATCAAAACCTCTCCCCTTGTATTTTGTAAAATCTAGACCTCCAAAATCGCCTCCAATGGAAGGTGGCGGCGAGAAACAGTGCTGCTCGGGGAGGAAGAGGGGGTATTTATACCAGAGATATCACAGGCGGTTGTCTTAACCCAACCGCCAGTGAAAATGGTGGTATTTCCACTAGCGGTTGAGTTAAGACAACCGCCTGTGTAAAACCATTTCCACTGGCGGTTGGCTTAGCCAACCGCCTGTATAAATGGTCCATTTACACTGGCGGTTGGCTTAGTCCAACCGCCAGTGCAAATGTATTTCCACTGGCGGTTGTCAACTGTTCACTGTCCCCTTTTATATCACAGGCGTGTGATAACTACAACTGCCTGTGCTATGAATAGGGGGCGCCAGCTATGAACAGTATTCTACTAGTGTACAATGGAAAAGGCGAGAAGAATACGCTTTCCGACAAAGCGTAAAACCAAGTAATATGGGAGAAGCCCACCTAAAGATCAAATTTGGGCTTGAAACCCAGAAAGGAGGCATCCAGGCCCAGCCAAGGACCCACAGGAGAAGGTCGGTGGCCGGAGGCGGTGCCAGGGGTGCGCCTGCACCCCTGGTGCGGCCGCACCACCATGGACGCCCCCCGGCCCACCTTCTACAGTCGGTTGCATGCCTGCATGCAGACGTCGGTTGTGTAGGTTTCCATGTTTAGATCCTCTGAACCGACCATGTTGTAGTATAAATAGAGGTAGAGCTCCCTCTCAAATAGGTCATCACACATCAACACATTTGTTTAGTCATTCCACTTTGTATTTGGAGCTCTCTACCTTAGTTTAGATGCTCTAGTAGTTGGAGCAAGTACTACTTGCAAGAGAGGAGAAGTTGTAAGGATCAACTTGGTATGAATACTAAGTTTGTCTTTTCATACTTGTTCTTGTTCTCTTATGATCAACATTGTTACGTTCTTGAATTAGAGCTATGTTCTTGTTCATCATTCATCGTTCTAGAGCTAGTTCATAGTTTTAGATCTTTGTTCATCATGAACATGAATATTGTTCTTCATTCAACATGTTTAGATCTTAATAGCTTAGTGATCTGTGTTGGGTGGTGTTTTGCCGTGCCTTCGGGCGCGCTTACATGTTTATCGGGGAGGTGTAAGTGTTCTTCATGTGCGCGAGAGTGGTTCTCGAGTATATGGAGATGGGTGAATGCCTGTCTTAGTCCACGGTTGAGGGGTAGGCGACAGGTGGTGACAGCCCTGTCCATCCCTTGTAATCCCCCACGTTCGGCTTTGGGGTAGGAGTCTAAATTGCCCGGTGTATCCTGCTGGCAGACCAGTGTTCCCGGGTCTCCTAATCCATTCAATACTTAGCACTAACGTTAACATGATTATGACATGTATACTTAATTCATTAACATGACCTTATTCAGATCCATGCTCCGTAGGATATTCTTTATTCTTTTATTCTTTCTTCTATCTCTGTAGAAGCTCCATATTCTTAAACAATATTGTGTGTTGATCCCACTATCCAAATCACCATTTATTCTCCCTATGGTTGATTGTCAACTATGCATGTATTATGTTTTTGTCATGGGTATATCTTGGATCCTTTGCATCTAGCCTTCCCAGTGGTAAAATATAAATAACAATACCTAGAATACTCCCGGAGAAATGCTACAACGGTACCCCGTGCGCTTGCGGACCCTGTCTGTAAACGAATTGGTTTAACAGGCCAGCCTCTCAGGCCGTCACTAAAGTCACATGTCTTGGTATATGAAGTGTCATTGCACTTTGGTGCCGATACCAGATTTGTAGCTAGAAGTGGCTGCGTCTGAGCTGACACACTGACATCTTTTAAGTAACATCGCTAGGAACCAACTACTCGGTACTCGGTGTATGTCGTTAAGGAATGTCAACAGACATTCCTGGCGCCGTGCCCGGGAATGATGGCCTACCCTAGTGATGATGCTAAGAGATGCCAGTAAGTATTTCTGGCATGATCGCCGAGGATGGACCTAAACTTATCCTCCGGTGGTTGTGCTAAGAATGCCAACAGTCATATAAGTGAGAATCACATGAAGAGGCTCCATGATGATGGGTTTCTAACTTTGTTTGATTTTGAATCATACGAGACATGTGAGGCTTATTTGCTGGGCAAGATGACCAAGTCGCCTTTCACAGGTTTTCCTGAGAGGGCGTCTAACTTGTTGGAACTTGTACATACTGATGTCTGCGGACCAATTAGTACAACAACTAGAGGCGGGTTTCAATACTTCATAACCTTCACTGGTGATTTTAGCAGATATGGCTATGTCTATCTGATGAAGCATAAGTCTGAGACATTTGAAAAGTTCAAAGAAATTTTTAGAATGAGGTAGAGAATCAACGTGGCAAGAAAATAAGGCCTTGCGATCTGATCGTGGAGGCGAATTTTAAGCCATGAGTTTAGCATCATCTTAAGAGTTGCGGAATTGTTCCATAGCTTACGCCACCCAGAACGCCAGAGAAACGGCATGTCCGAGCGACGTTAGACTAGAAGCTAGACTTTGTTAGACATGGTTTGGTCTATGATGAGCCAGTCGGATCTTCCTTATGGTTCGGTCTATGATGAGCCAGTCGGATCTTCCTTTATCATTTTGGGGATACGCTCTAGAAACAGCCGCTTTCACATTAATAGGGTACCGTCCAAGTCCGTAGTTAAGACACCATATGAGATGTGGACTGGTAAGAATCCCAGTTTGTCTTTTACTAAAGATTTGGGGTTGTGAAGTTTATGTCAAACGACTTATATCTGATAAACTAACACCCAAGTCGGACAAGTGCTTTTTCATGGGATACCCAAGGAAACTTTAGGGTATTACTTCTACAACTGCTCAGAGGGCAAAGTGTTTGTTGCTCGAAACGGTGTTTTCTTAGAGAAAGAGTTTCTCAAAAGAGACAAGAGAGGGCAGAAGGTGTATCTTGAAGAAGTTCAGGATGAGCGAACAGGGATTGACTCCACGAGTGATGCTAATGTAACAGAACAAGTTGAGCTACCTATGGCAACAAACACCCCGCCCCAACCACGAAGGTCGGCAAGAATCCGTGAGTTGCGTGAGGATGTGTTATTGTTAGACGATGACGAACCTGCGACTTATGCTGAGGCAATGATGGACCCAGATTCTGAGAAATGGCATAGTGCCATGAGATCCGAGATAGATTCCATGGGAGCCAATCAAGTTTGGAACTTGGTTGACCCGCCTAATGGGGTAAGACCCATAAAGTGCAAATGGATCTATAAAAAGAAAAAGGATATGGATGGTAATGTCCAAGTTTATAAAGCTCAACTTGTCGCAAAAGGTTTTCGACAAGTTCAAGGTGTTGACTAGGACGAGACTTTCTCGCCGGTAGCGATGCTTAAATCTATCCGGATCATTCTAGCAATTGCTGCCTATTATGACTATGAGATATGGCAGATGGATGTTAAAACAGCCTTTCTAAATGGAAATTTGGAAGAGGGAATGTATATGATACAACCCGAAGGTTTTGTTGATCCTAGCAATGCTGGAAAATATGCAAGCTTAAGAAATCTATTTATAGGTTAAAGCAAGCATCTCGGAGTTGGAATATTCATTTTGATGAGGCGGTCAAAGGGTTTGGCTTCCATCAAAGTGAGGAAGAACCTTGTGTTTACACGAAGGAAAGTGGGAGTGTTGTTGTGTTTCTAATCTTGTATGTAGATGACATACTGTTGATTGGGAATGATATTCCGATGTTGCAAACCGTAAAGACTTCACTGAATAATAGTTTTTCTATGAAGGATTTAGGAGAAGCAACATATATTCTGGGCATTAAGATCTATAGAGATAGGTCAAAGAGGCTAATAGGATTAAGCCAAGATACGTGCATTGACAAGGTGTTGAAGCGGTTCAACATGGAACAGTCCAAGAAAGGGTTCTTGCCTATGTCACATGGCATGCGCTTTAGCGAAAAATAATGTCCTTTGACATCTAATGAGCGAGAGCGCATGAGTAAGGTTCCATATGCTTCGGCTATTGGTTCCATCATGTATGCCATGATATGTACACGCCCGGATGTCTCATATGCTCTAAGTGTTGCGAGTAGATATCAAGCTAATCCAGGTGAGAGTCACTGGACACTTGTTAAAACATCCTTATGTACTTGAGAAGGACTAAAGATGTGTTCCTAATCTACGGAGGTGAGGAGGAGCTCGTTGTAAATGGTTACACCGATGCTAGCTTCCAAACTGACACAGATGATTCACAATCTCAATCAAGTTTTGTGTTCACAATAAATGGTTGTGCAGTCAGTTAGAAAAGTTCCAAGCAGGATACCGTGTCCGATTCTATAGCAGAAGCCAAGTACATTGCAGCTAGTGGAGCTGCAAAGGAAGGTGTTTGGATGAGGAGGTTCCTCATTAATCTTGGTGTGTTTCCAAATGCGTCTAGTGCGGATACATGGGTGTATGCCGAGTCTCGAGTGATGAGTGATTGTCAACGGGTTTGATCGCATGTTCTTTGGCTTGTGTTGTGCAGGTGTCGAGCACGGAGACAGTGATCGAGGGCGAGGTGAAGGTCAAGTAGAGACGTGTCATGCCGACGGACCGGGAGCGGTGAAGGGCGGACGTGAGGCTTGGACTGAGGGACAGGGCCTAAGGATCAGCTGTGGTGGCTGACAGCCTGGGACAGCGACGAGCGGAGACTTGTGGGGCACGGTGTTGCTCGGGTCGAGGACCTGGGGACACGTGTCGGTGGACGGGGTGCATGGGCGGTGCATCCCCTCTACAGCTTCGGTTTGGTGGTAGAGCCAGAGAAAAACCATCGGGTGGACGGTTTCCAGTTTGGGCATCAAAACCTGGGTGCTTCGGGTTTGCCGAGTTTGGGCCACAAAACTCGGGCTGAGGACGGTTTCCAGGTTTGGGCCTCAAAACCTGGGCGCTGCGGGTTTCTGAGTTTGGGCCACAAAACTCAGGCGATGGACTGGAGGCTGGTTTCCCGGTTTGGGCCTCAAAACCGGGGTTGGCTATGAAGGCTGGTTTCCCGGTTTGGGCCTCAAAACCGGGGCGAAGTCCGGGAAAAGACGAGCAGAGCGGTGGCGGCACGTGGCGGCAATCGGTGAGGTTGCGTCGAGGCAACGCTACCAGTTGTGCGGGCGTGGCCGTTGGATCACAACTATCTTCGAGTTGGTTCAGAATAACCCAAGGGTTTAGCTGGTTCGCTCTGTAATTAGTTAGGGGTAGAGTGCGAATTAGAATAGGATAAGTAGGGGGAGACACCCCACCTCCGAAATTATCTCAGTCATTTGCTCTTTCACTCCTAGGGTTTCCTGCTCTCTCATTCCCTGCTGTAGCGAACTGAGATCCACAGAGAAGACAATCATACCTCTGTGCCCGTGAGATTTTGAGGAAGTGAGACCGTAATCTCACTATTGTAGTGTGTGGTAGCCACACGGTTGCAATTTCGTGGTTGTGATTCGCGTTTTGTTCTTGTTCTTCGCGGGTTACTTTTTGTCCACGTTTTTCCCGTTGATCGATCTCTTTACTTGGTGCGTCTTTTGCAAATCCATTTGATCCAAGTTGTTCTAGATCATGAGGCACTTCTTTCCACCGAAGGAATTCACCTCTAACCTCATGAGCTAGTAGATCGATCGATTTTCGTTTCGGGTCAAGTTTTTCTCCCTTCCCCCGAATTTCTTCGATTCATCGATTTGGAGATAGGTTCGAGCCATGATCTCTTAGAGATAGCTCACTATTTTCCTTGTGACTTCTCTGACCAAGTTAGATCCCTAGAGGATTCGTTTTGGGTGAGATCGAGTGAAATCGGTGGATGAACTGCCCAGTTTCGGGGTGACCGGACGCTCAGCTCGGGGTGACCGGACGCAAGGGAGTGAGTCCGGTCGTTGAACATTTCACTGTTCTGTTTTGCACCTTGACCGGACGCTCCTCCTTCTCCTTGACCGGACTCGCCTCTTCTACTATTCACGGTGCTTGTCTGAACCGACCGGATGCTCAAGTCTCAACCGGACTCACAGTGTCACTGAGTCCGGTCAGAAACAGTAAGGTCCCAAATCCGTTGTTGCTCGACCGGACGCGTCCGGTGGGTGTTGACCGGACGCAGGGTGAGTCCGGCCAGTGCTGTTTCTGCGAAGTTTCGTCCGCGGTTCGTTCGCTTGTTGTCTGTTTTGGTTTCCGGTTTTTTGCGTTGGGCTTCTAGAGTTGTATAGTGTCTCGCTGTGCTTCTTGGAAGCATCCACCCTACCTCTAGGGTCGTGGACACTTGCAAGCTCTAGGGTTTGCTCTTGGGGTCGATTTTCGGGACAGTGGTGACAAGTTTCGACAAGTTTCCGGTAGGAAATTTGGAGCTCCCATTCACCCCCCTCTGGTCGCTTTCTGGTTGCACTCTCGGTCGTTCAATTGGTATCAATCCAGGTTAAGGATCTTCCACCTTAGCCGGTTCCAGATCCACAGAAGGCGACATGGATCACGGCGTGGGCAAACCGCCGTTCTTTGATGGGACGAACTATGCGTATTGGAAGATACGCATGTCGGCCTATCTCCAGAGCATGGGCTCTTCTCTTTGGGAGATTTGCAACAAGGCCGATTACGTTGTCCTGGCTGCTCGTGTCACTCAGCTTCAGATAGATGAGCACGATGCCAATAGCCGAGCGCGTAACGCTCTTTTCTCCTGTTTGAGCATGTCCGAGTTTGATCGCGTTTCTCACCTCCCCACGGCTCGTGAGATTTGGGCGACCCTCATGCGCTTCCATGAGGGAACCACTCAAGTCAAATCCCGTCTCTACGAGTCGCACAAACGGAGTATGAGAACTTTTGACACATGCCTGGCGAGAGCATAGAAAGTTTATTCGCCCGCTTTCAGGTTATTGTCAACAAGATGAGAGCGAACAAGGAGCTGTTGCCTTTTGACGATCATGAGAGGGCTTTGAAGCTTTTGCATACTCTCGATCAGTCGGTGGTGACTCAAAGGTCCAGGCGATCATCGAATCGTCTAACTATGAGACCCTCACATGCGACGAGCTCTTTAGTAAGCTCAAGTCTAGTGAGATTGACGCCATGTCGAGGGCTTCTTATGAAAATCCTTCTGGCCCGACTATGGCTTTGGTTTCTGGTTCCTCTGCTAACCCCTTTGGAGGCTTTGCACTCTCTTCACTTCTTTCTGTCACAGAGGAGCAGCTGCAGTTCATGGGGGATGACGAGTTGGCTTTGCTCGCCAACCGGTTCTCGCGGTTCCACAACAACCGCATGAACCGTCACCGCGGAGGAGGACGCTCAGGATGCTTTAAGTGCGGCGACCCCGACCACTTCATCGCCAACTGTCCCAAGAAGAACAAGCATTCTGGGAAGGGCGATCATGGGCACAAGTACGACTCCGGCAAGGGCAAGGAGAAGTACGTCCCCGTGAAGCCAAAGCGGAAGGGCGGCTTCAACAAGGAGTACATCAAGAAGAAGTACTTGGAGAAGGCCTAGGCTGACCAGCGTGCATTCTTTGCCACGCTCAGTGACGTCGATGGCTCGGATGACGACTCCGCTGTTTCAAGCGATGACGAGTCCGAGAAGAGGAAGAGGATCGAGGACAAGCTGAACGGCCTCTGCTTCTTCGCCGACAACGAGGGCTTCTGCACCATGGCCCTTGGTGACGAGGTCGACGACAAGCTGGAGGACATCCCTCAGAACGACGACGACGACAACTCCTCGTAGGTATCTCAACTCCCGAGGAACTCTCTGCAGAGTTGATAAGCTTACTGCCGCTTTGCATAGTTAGGATAAGTTGCTTAGGCGTGCAGCTAGAGAGAGGAAGGAATTTAGGCAGAAGTGGGAGGACACGGTGAAGGAGCTTGAGTTTGCTAGATCCACCGTGTTGTGTCTGAGGAGGCGGAGTGTGAGATGCACCAAGCACATGACTGACCTTCTCACTTTGAGAGGTAAGTATGCTGCTTTGGTTGGAGAGGTGGATGAGCTCCGGGCTAGACCCGTGTTGTTGGGTGCGTGCAAGTCTTGTGCTGGCTTGCAATCCGAGTTGGCAGAAAGAATGCCAAGATTGAGTCTCTTGAGAAGGCCAGCTCGGGTAGCACTTGTGTGGCTAGGTGCACTTTGTGCGAGGGTTTGGAGATGGATATTGCGAACGTGAAGCATGGCAAGATGCAAACCGAGGAGGAAAACACATACCTTCGGACCTTCTTGTCATGGGTGTCATGTAATGAGCCGCAGCTTGGGATGATGATCGCTCAGTTTAAGCGTGCTGCTGGAGGTCCAGGTGTAGGTTTTGCTCCGGGTGTTGATGTTTCGTCTTTTGGGAAGATTGGAGAGTCGAGTGGTCTTAACCCGAGTGAGAAGCCCAACTCCACCACTACTCCCAAGCTTACCAAGCTTCCACCCAAAGAGCCTCTCAAGCCTAACACCAAGGATGGAGTGTTTGATGAACCTCCAAGAGCTCCACCCAAGAAACAGCAATGGGCTCCCAAATCAAACCACCTCAAGAACAAGCTAGACACAATGCCACCTATCCAAGAGGAGCTTATGCCACAGAAGGGCAAAGTGATCCACACCCACTACCGTGAGTACCAACAACCCCCTATGAGAGCGGTGAGGTACCATTGTGAGCACTGTGGGAGAGATGGACACTTGAGTGAGTTTTGCTTCAGGCGCAAGAGAGAGGAGCGCCGTGCCAGGGAGATGAACAATGCGGACATGTACCATCCTTTCCATGATGTGCATGTGCCGAATGTTCAGAGGAGAGCTCCGAGGAGAGCTGCTAGGCCTAGAGGTGCAGTGCCTCAAGGTCCTAGGCGTCAGGGAGGTGTTGCCCGACGGGGTCCTGACTTTGCAGGATACGGACCCCGTGCGGAGGCTTTGTTGAGCGTTTTCCCCACCGCGTTTTGAGTATCGCGATGGACGCTCTTTCCTTAGCAGACCACGTTTACCTATGCGTGGTGATCGCTTTCCCCGTAGACGTGCTAGGAATGGTTTTTTACTGACCGTTCTTTTGAGCAGCCGCCCAACACTGGTATTCTTCCTACTTCACTAACCCCAGTGTTGGACCGTATGCTCACCCTATGTCTTTTTACTGATGTAGGTGAAATGATTGGAGGACATTTGGTTGGTGGATTCCGGTTGCTCGAGGCATATGACCGGAAACGCCAAGTGGTTCTCCAGTCTTAGTCCTGTTGTCAGAAAGGAATTTATCATCTTCGGCGACAATAGTAAAGGTAAAGTGTTGTCTCGTGGGTCGGTGCGAGTTAATGAGCACTTTGTGTTGCGTGATGTTGCTCTTGTTTCTAACTTGCATTTTAACCTTCTCTCTGTTTCGCAACTTTTGATGATGACTATGATTCGTTTTAAACGAATCTCAGTCGCATTTTAGATCCTTAGGGCAATCTTGTATGTTGATTTTCGCCCTTTGGGAAGTCTTTCGTGCAAATTTCTTGTCGGAGTTGTTTGGATTTTCTCGCTGTCTTGTGGCTGGTCCTTCCTCCTCTGATCTTTGGAAGTGGCATAGGAGGCTCGGTCATTTAAGCTTCGACTTGCTTGCAAGACTTAGCTCACTTGGCCTAATCCGAGGATTGCCCAGTTGTCCATGGAGAAGGACCTTGTTTGCCATTCTTGTAGACATGGGAAGATGGTAGCCGCTCCCCACCATCCAGTGACTCAAGTCATGACTCAGCACCCTGGTGAGCTTTTACACATGGACCTTGTTGGTCCGGCTCGGGTGAGCTCGGTTGGGGGTAAGTGGTATGTTTTGGTTGTTGTTGACGATTTTTCAAGATATTCGTGGGTCTTATTTTTGACTGAGAAGACTGAGACTTTCTCTTTCCCTCGCAATCTGATTTTACGTCTTCAGAACGAGTTCCCTATGAACTCGATGCGAGCTATTCGTAGTGATAATGGTTCCGAGTTTAAAAATTCGGATTTGAGAGTTTTGTTGTACTCTTTGGGTTTGGAGCATCAGTTTTCTTCCCCCTACCACCACCCCAATGGTGTTGTAGAGAGGAAGAATCAGACCCTGTAGAGATGGCCAGGACGATGCTCGATGAGCATAGGACTCCTAGGTGATATTGGGGACGGGCCGAAGCTATGAACATTGCATGCTATATTTCAATCGCATTTTTCTCCGAGCTTTCTTGAAAAGACTTCTATGAGTTGCGCGTTTTGGAAGACAGCCCAATGTGAGTTATTTTAGAGTTTTTGGTTGCCATTGTTTTATACTTAAGAAAGCAACCTGGACAAATTTGAGTCTCGTTCTTCTGACGATGTATTTTTGGGTTATGACACTCACACTCGAGCTTATCGTGTACTTAACCTTGATACTAACCGAGTCATGGAGACATCTGATGTCACCTTCGACGAGACCATGGTTTGTCCTCCTTCTCGTTTTGAGCGTTCAGGTGATCATGGTTGGTGAGCCTCTTTTTGATGACGGGATGAGGGTGCTGAAGGTATGGATGATACAGCACCCCCTCCACCTGCTGTGCCGCAAGGAGCGGCTTCTACTACGACTCACGGCCCCGACCCTTCTTCCTCTACTACTTAGGGGCCGTGGGATCCGCCACCCCGAGCGGTACCTTTGTACCCGGGGAGGCACCAGCTGCTGTTGAGGGGGAGATCACTTCTACTAGGGAGGCGCCACGATACATTCAGCGCCAACACCCGCCTCAACAGATGATCGGTAGCATTGACGAACGTGTCACTCGGTCCAGGTCACAACAAATCTCTCACCTTGCTCATTCTGCATTTGTTTGCTGATTTAAACCCGAGATGTTGGACACGCTTTGACAGATCCGGATTGGGTCAATGCCATGCATGAGGAGTTAGAGAATTTTGAGCGAAATCGGGTGGGTTTTAGTTCCACCTCCTCCAGACTGTAATCCTATTGGGACAAAATGGGTTTTCAAAAACAAACAAGGAGAGGATGGCCACATTGTGAGAACAAGGCCAGACTTGTAGCGAAGGGTTATAGTCAGAAGGAGGGGATAGACTATGAGAGACTTTTGCTCCTGTAGCTCGTTTGGGAGGCTATTAGGATACTCTTGGCTTTTGCTGCATCCAAAGGGTTTAAACTTTTTCAAATGGATGTCAAGAGTGCCTTCTTAACGGCTACATAGAAGAAGAGGTGTATGTTGAACAACCCCCCCCCTGTTTTGAAAATCACAAGTTTCCAAACCATGTTTTTAAACTCCACAAAGCTTTATGGTTGAAACAAGCCCCTAGCCCGGTATGATAGATTGAAAACCTTCTTGCTAGCTAAGGGTTTTAAATGGGATGTGTGGATAAACACTTTCTCCTCAAGCAAGGCAAAGACACTCTCTTGGTCCATATTTACGTGGATGATATCATTTTCAGTGGTTCTTCTCACGCTTTGGTTGCCAAGTTTGCAGATTTATTATGAGCAGGGATTTGAGATGAGTATGATGGGCTAGCTGACTTTCTTTCTCGGATTGCAAATTAAGCAATCCCGAGAGGGAACGTTTTGCACCAGGGCAAGTACACAACCAAGGACGTGCTGAAGGGTTCGATATGGGTGAGCCAAGCCTCTTCCAACAACCCATGTTCACCACGAGCCCTGGATGCGGACGTGATGGAGAAGCTGTGACCAGAAGGAGTACCGAGCATGATCGGGTCGCTACTCTACCTGACGGCGACACGCCCGGACATCCAGTTCGCGCGTGTTTCGTGTGCGCGCTTTCAGGCGTCGCCCGCACACTTCTCACCGACAGGCGGTCAAGCGCATTATGAGGTACCTTTGTTTTCATCACACCTGAGTTTGGATTTGGTATTCAGCTTCCTCCACCCTCTCTCTTTGCGGTTATTCTTATGCCGATTTTGCTGGTTGCCGAGTTGAGCGCAAGTCCACTTCTGGGACTTGCCATTTATTGGTTCTTCTCTTGTATCTTGGTCTTCTCGCAAGCATTCTAGTGTCGCTCAGTCTACCGCGAGGCTGAATATGTTCCTGCGGCTAGCTGCTGTTCTCAGTTGCTTTGGATGATGGCCCACTTTGCGTGATTTTGGTCTGAGCTTTTTCTTGCGTGCCTTTGCTTTGTGACAGCACGAGCGCTATTAGCGTTGCTAAGAACCCCTTGCTGCATTCTAAGACCAAACACATCAATGTGCGCTTTCATTTCTAGAGACCATTTTGAGAAGGGTGATATCGACCTTTGCCATGTCGATACTCATCATCAGTTGGCTGATATTTTCACCAAGCCTTTGGACCAATCAACCTTTAATCGGTTGAGAGGTGAGCTTGGTGTGTGTTTCCCCTTTTAGATGGGGGAAACATTTTGTTCTTGTATATAGACTGACTCTTTTTCTTTATCTTTGTTTTCGTTAGTCTTTGCTTTTTCATCATGCATCCTTACTTTCTGAGCTTCATGTATATAATCTTTAGAATTGATTATGCTCTGTTTAGTATGCTCCGATGCTTTATATTGATGCTTGTAGCTTATGCTTTTTTCTGATCACTATACAGGTTGTGAGATGAGCTATTTTTGAATGGTGAACTTGCTTAATGACATAAAACTTGAAATGTTCACCATCGAGATAGGCAACTAGCATGTGTAGGATTGTTGAATTCACTCGTGCTTTTCATATATGCTAGGTTGCTATGTCTCTAGTTCTGAGTCATTCACTTGCTTGGATGTTTCATATTCCTTTAAATCTGAAACCAGTTTTAAGTGAATTGAAAAGATCGAGATGGGATTGCTTGTCAACACATCACGGTATCGAGACTGTTTCTCATTGCACATTTGAGTTAAACTTGAGCCGTGTAGTGTATGACCGAAAACCGATGCTTCACTTCTGATTGCTTCTGCATAGGCTTAGCTCGGTTGAAAAGTTAGGCAATGACAAGCTTTCAACCTCTCGCAGTCACATGCTGAATTCTAATCCTTGTGTAATTTCACACCCGCTGCAACTCCGATTAAAATTTGAAATCACAAGTGTATGTTTCATTCTATAGCATGATGATTGAACTTTGCTAGGGTAGTTCACCTAGTATACTGCTTAGCACTTGCCTGAGTTCCTGTCTATACATGTGTAGTGCTATTTTGATGGTGAATACCTTTTTGGCTAAAAACTGCTCACTTTGCTCACTTGTTTTATATCGTATTTGGTGATCAGTTTGAGGCTTTGCTAGCTTGCTGTGGATGTTGTTGAGTCATTGGATCAGAACTTTTCAGAGCATCTTTTCATTCTATTGACTATATTCCTGAAGCTGCTAACTTGCATTTTGACTCATATGCATTTGGAAGGGAGAAGACTAGTTGGCCAAGGGGAGAAATTTGCATTTGCTTGATGGTGCACTCTTTCTTGATGGTGCATTTTCAACTAAGGGGGAGAAATTTGACAAATCATGTGTTCTCCAAAAGTTTAACTAAGGGGGAGAAAATATTGCAAATCATGTAATCATGTGCTTCCGAGTTGAACTAAGGGGAAGTCTTCCTGGTTGTGTTGCACTATTTGTGGGGGAGTTCACTTCTTTTAGTTTCTTGTTGACCGAAAGGTTTTGGTATCAAGCTTTCTTGCTAGTGGTGTTGAGCCCGTTCTGCCTGTTCTCTGAGGACTAGCACTATTTTGCTTGATTTTCAGATTGATTTTCAATTGATTCGATCTCTTTTGTTCTGGAGCTTCATTGGTATCTGCTAGCGGTGTTGAGCCTGTCCTACCTCTTCTTGAGGCTAGCTTTGTTTGCTTGGTTGCGTTGAGCCGTTGCCCATGTCTTTGGGGACCAACTGTCTTGCTCTTTCCACTTGACCTTCTTCGGCTTTGCTATGCTTTGGGTCACTTGGTCGAGTTCTCTCTCCTTCTTCCTTCCTTCTTCTATTTTATTATGATTTGTGTGAGTAGTTGACAATGCACTCATCAAGGGGGAGATTGCGGATACATGTGTATGCCGAGTCTCGAGTGATGAGTGATTGTCAACGGGTTGATGCATCGCATGTTTCTTTGGCTTGTGTTGTGCAGGTGTCGAGCACGGAGACAGTGATCGAGGGCAAGGTGAATGTCAAGTAGAGACGTGCCGTGACCACGGACCGGAGCGGTGAAGTGCGGACATGAGGCTTGGACTGAGGGAGGGGGGGGGGGGGATCAGAGGCTGTGGGGGACGCAGTACTGAGACAGTGACAGCGCTCGGACGGCGAAGAGCGCCGTGAGTGGCCGGGCACGTGACGTCAGGTGCCGGTGTTGAGGGATGACGACGAGAGGACACGTCGTCGGGACGGGGTGCACGGGCGCATCCCCTCTACAGCTTCGGTTTGGTGGTAGAGCCAGAGAAAACCATCGGGTGGACGGTTTCCAGGTTTGGGCCTCAAAACCTGGGCGCTTCGGGTTTGCCGAGTTTGGGCCACAAAACTCAGGCTGAGGACGGTTTCCAGGTTTGAGCCTCAAAACCTGGGCGCTGCGGGTTTCTGAGTTTGGGCCACAAAACTCAGGCGATGGACTTGGAGGCTGGTTTCCCGGTTTGGGCCTCAAAACCGGGGTTTGCTGTCAAGGCTGGTTTCCCGGTTTGGGCCTCAAAACCGGGGCGAAGTCCGGGAAAAGGACGAGCAGAGCGGTGGCGGCACGTGGCGGCAATTGGTGAGGTTGCGTCGAGGGAACGCTACCAGTTGTGCGGGCGTGGCCGTCGGATCACAACTATCTTCGAGTTGGTCCAGAATAACCCTAGGGTTTAGCTAGTTCACTCTGTAATTAGTTAGGGGTAGAGTGGGAATTAGAATTAGGATAAGTAGGGGGAGACACCCACCTCCCAAATTATCTCAGTCATTTGCTCTTTCACTCCTAGGGTTTCCTGCTCTCCCATTCCCTGCTGTAGTGAACTGAGATCCACAGAGAGACAATCATACCTCTGTGCCCGTGAGATTTTGAGGAAGTGAGACCGTAATCTCACTATTGTAGCGTGTGGTAGCCACACGGTTGCAATTTCATGGTTGTGATTCGCGTTTTGTTCTTGTTCTTCGCGGGTTACTTTTTGTCCACATTTTTCCCGTTGATCGATCTCTTTACTTGGTGCGTCTTTTGCAAATCCATTTGAACCAAGTTGTTCTAGATCATGAGGCACTTCTTCCACCGAAGGAATTCACCTCTAACCTCACGAGCTAGTAGATCGATCGATTTTCGTTTCGGGTCAAGTTTTTCTCCCTTCCCCCGAATTTCTTCGATTCATCGATTTGAAGATAGGTTCGAGCCATGATCTCTTAGAAGCTCACTATCTTCCTTGTGACTCCTCTCACCAAGTTAGATCCCTAGATGATTCATTTTGGGTGATCGAGTGAAATCGGTGGACAAACTGCCCAGTTTCGCGGTGACCGGACGCTCAGCTCGGCTGACCGGACGCCAGGGAGTGAGTCCGGTCGTTGAACATTTCACTGTTCTGTTTCGCACCTTGACGGGACACTCCTCCTTCTCCTTGACCGGACTCGCCTCTTCTACTGTTCACGGTGCTTGTCTGAACCGACCGGACGCTCAAGTCTCGACCGGACTCACAGTGTCACTGAGTCCGGTCAGAAACAGTAAGGTCCAAATCCGTTGTTGCTCGACCGGACGCGTCCGGTGGGTGTTGACCAGACGCAGGTGAGTCCGGTCAGTGCTATTTCTGCGAAGTTTCATCCGCGGTTCGTTCGCTTGTTGTTGGTTTTGGTTTCCGGTTTTTGCGTTGGGCTTCTAGAGTTGTATAGTGTCTCGCTGTGCTTCTTGGAAGCATCCACCCTACCTCTAGGGTCGTGGACACTTGCAAGCTCTAGGGTTTGCTCTTGGGGTCGATTCTCGGGACAGTGGCGACAAGTTTCGACAAGTTTTCGGTAGGAAAATTTGGAGCTCCCATTAACCCCCCTCTGGTCGCTTTCTGGTTGCACTCTCGGTCCTTCATCTAGCCCATTGTCTCTACATTGTGATAGCAATGGGGGCGATGCGCAAGCTAAGGAGCCAAGGAATCACCAGAAGAACAAACATGTACTGCAGAAATTTCACCTCATTCGAGAGTTCATTAGAAGACATGAGATTAAGATGTGCAAGATACATACGGATTTGAATGTAGCGGATCCTTTGACAAAGGCTCGTCCACAGCCTAAGAATGAGGCGCATGTGAGGTCTATGGGTATTAGATATCTAAAAGATTAACTCTAGTGCAAGTGGGAGACTGTTGGGAATATGCCCTAGAGATAATCAAAGAGATGATGATATTTCTATTGTATCCATGATTTATTATATGTTCATTGAATATCCATTAAAGATAACTTGTATTGATTGGTGATTATGTGAATTGTCTGTGAAACTCTTTTACTTGTATGGTTATTCGATAGTTGTCCCTGATCGGAGTTCATGTGAGGACACACATGAATATTAGATCAGCACATGTATTGGTTGATGACTATGTTTCACAAGTCATTGACATAGAGATGTCGATCTAATAACGTGGGCACATGTATGACATGGGGCTGGACTGACCCAACATGAGATGTTCTTATTATCTCTTTACACATCATGTACGTTATGTCCTTCAACCTGAGATTGTGGTATGTACTCAAGATGTGAATCGACTTACTTAGGGACTCACGCTACTTCGTAACAGAGTAGTTATAAAGATAGTCTTCGGGTTTGTCAGGAAATATGTTGTGAGACATAGACAATCAAAATGGGATTTGCCCCTCTCCATGCGCGAGAGATATCACTGGACCACTCAAAAGATTGGATCATAAAATGCATGGCCATGCTTAGGTTAAGTGTGAACCTATGAGTTGGACCAAATATTGTATGGCAAGGGAATTACGTGTATGTAATCGTGGTGGTTCGTCTGATATGATCTTTGCATGTACATAGGAGTTGACACGTCTTGCTAGAGGCCGTTGTCAACTATCGGGCAAGTAGGAGTACTCTGACCGTGTCTATGTGTGCGTGAACCCATAGGGTCGCACGCTTAAGGGGCTAGAAGCCTAATTCAGGTTGGACTCGAATTAGACTAGGATTAGGTTTGCTAATGGGCCTCCAAGTCGGCAGGCTTGTTGGTAGTTCTTAGCTTCACTAAAGATAGAGCTAGGCAACTATCCCTGGTAACGCCCAGAAATGCTCATTGGCACTTCCTAATGTCGTTACTAGGAGTAGACTGTGAAATCTATTCCCGGCAACGGCGTCAGAAGTGCTTGTAGCAAGTCCGGTCACTATACCTAAAGGAGTGAAGCTAAAGTAGCTTTCTACTAATGTCAAATGGGGTTGTCAATCCCGACCTTAGTAGGAGCTAGCTAGAGAGATTGCAATCTACCAGGAGGAGATTCTGCAAGCGCACACAACTATCGTAGTAGCACTTCGCCTGGGAGTACCAGGTGTTGATTTATTTGATCCCAAGGGAAGGCTAGGGTGGTGTATGAGTCGAGTCAAGGAGGGGATGAGAGTCGAAGAAAAGAGAAAAGGGAAAAGGAGAGAAGGGAAGAGAGGGGATGAAAGGCTAGAAAGAATATATGGGTGGATAGGTAAGGATGAAATGGATGGTTAAGGTAAGGTAGATGGATAGATAGGTAGGGGATAACTAAGGGTAACTAACTAGTAACTATTAACTACTCCTAGATAACTACGAAGCAAGATAACTACGAAGCAAGATAACTACGAGGCAAGATAACTACGAAGCAAGACAGGCAAATGTCAATAAAGCAACTAAGTTAAGTAAAGTTTTATTCCTATCTTGTCAAGTACCGAGGCGTACTAGCCTTTACCACTGACTTAGGTTGAACGCTAGCACAACGAGCCTTACTGTTAAACTGGGCCAACTACGTGGTGGAATTCAAGACGCACAGGGCTGTCACCACCTGCTTGCTACCATAGCTATCCGGGGGTCCAGCCGTATCTGAAGGTAAGTCTATAACTAAGCACCACGCTTAACTATATTCTAACTATCTCTACCCTAGCTTTGAATAGAGACACCCTTGCGGACGTCAGAGCAAATACTTGACTTAATAAGATAACACTAAACTAACTAAGCAACCTATTGGCAAAGATCAATCACTAAGCACACTAGAGATAACTATATTAACTACTATGCTAGTGAATTGAACTGTAGGGATAACTAGGACACACTCAAGACTTGATAAAGTAATACTGAAAGTAATACTGAAAGTAATACTAAAGTATACTGGATAAAGATAATGTACCTGAGATACAAGAGAGCAAACCATACCAGAGACGCCGGGAATCAACCGACCTCCGATGTCAGTCGCTCGCACCCGCTTCTCTCCTAGCAAGCTCTACGCTACTTTGCCACTGGTCAGGGCTGAGCTGTGCTAAACTAGGAGCCGCGCTGTAGCAGGGCACTAAGCTATACTCTCTCTACTAGCTATCCTACTTGCCTAAGCTCTCACTTGCTTGCTTCTTGCCTCTTGCTTGCTTGCTTTTTGGTGGTTTGGGATGGTACAAATGAAGTGCTGCCACCAGGGGGTATTTATAGTCTTGAGGAGTGAGGGGGGTACTTATAGGGGGCCAACCGACCTAGGGCTAACCCTAGTGGCGGGCGCCAGCCCTAGGTGGCGGCCGCCACCCCCATCACCGTTGGATGCACCGCCTTTGCTTCAACGGCATCCAGGAGCTCCAGAGAGGCGGTGGTTATGTCGGTTGCACGTCCGAGTAACCGCCATTCGGTCTTAATCCACGCCACTCCCTCCTGAGCCGTCTCCGATGCCACTGACCTAGTGACCAAGGGCCAAGATTTGGCTTTGGGGAAGTCACACGGATCAGTGACGTGGCAGGGGGGAGGTTTGGGCCAACCTAAGTGGCGGGCGCCACCTTTGTGTGGCGGACACCACCTAGGGGTGGCGGGCGCCACCCCCCCTAGGCCAATTGGCCCTGCTGAGTGGGCTTGACCTTTGGTGGTTCAATATCAAATTTGTTCAAATCCTACATTCAAATAAAAATCTATGGACATGTAGAATTCGGTTAGTTTGAAACCTATTTGACTACATTTCATGCCTTTTTGGTGAATGTTAGGGTAAAATGTTGATGGTAAAACAAGTGTTTAAGGACCATCAACAAGCTCCCCAAGCTAACCTGTTGCTCGTCCTCGAGCAACAATGCGGTTTAAGCATTGAGCATGAAATAGATAGCAACTTAAGATGTATACAAGTGCATATTGTATAGTGAGAAATAACTTAGCATATATCATTAATCATAGCAATGTGGGGCTTATAGCTTTTCACTTCAAACATGCAAGAGTGAAATAAAGTAGCAGATAGGAAACTTTTATCTTGCCTAGGTTTGACTAGGATTCTGTCTGGAGGTTTTCCAAGGTTTTCAAAAGATAACAACTTGCTTAAGTCCTCCAAGATTTACTCAGTCACTCAATGGTGTTTAAATCCTCACTTAGGCCAAAATACAGCCTCTCCTATTTCTAAAGAATGATATTGGAGTTATAGGTAGGCTAAGAATCATGAGCAAATTGCCTAATGTTTATTGCTAAGCTAGACACTCAGATCATAAGGAGCAGCAAATCATAAAATTGATCAAGATGTGCATGTGTGGTTATGTGGAAGTGTATAGAGGGATATTTCATAATCCTTCCTAGTTAATTTCTGGGGTCTAGAGCTAATGATTACTCTCTCTCTCTCTCTCTCTCTCTCTCTCTCTTTTTGGATACATAGTGAGTAGACAAAATGTGTCCTCACATTTTCTTAGGACATAGTCCTCTCTTGAGCTACTTTGCTCACTTTTTTTTCATATCTCTCTCTTTCTTTTTTAGCTCTAGATTTCCCCAGATATCTATAGGAAAGGATTTTGAAATGAAAAGGGAAAAGAGAGAAATGCTTATTCCCAGTAGGAATAGCATAAGGCTAGCAATGGGACGTTTGGCAAGGTATTGCATATCTCCAGTGTAGAGAATGAGCAATTTATTTGGTGGTTGCAAACTTCCAAAGTGGAGAGTAGGCAATTTATGGTGGGTGTGTGAATCTTGATTCAAAAGATATGATAAGCTTCTCTACTAAGATCTATGAGGTCTAACAAAGCTCAACACAAACAAAGCTCTTTGTGGTTTTGACTAACAAATATTTGGCTGGTGGTGGGATGGGATAAAATCTAGGAGGAACTTTTAGCAAGGTTTTCATAGTTTTAAAAGAAATCCTCCAGATTAGCTCCTAATTTCTCCTTAGCAAGTTTAAAGAATTACTCCATTTCTTACTAACTTTATTCACTAAGCATGATTTCAGTTAAAGCATGTGCAACCCACAAAAGCTACAACTTAGATAAGACCTTCATTCAAACCATAACAATAGCATTTGCATGACATATTTCAATCTTATTCAGGTTTCAACTCGTTTAAGCATATTTTATCATTTTATTCATGGAATGGTTATTTAGGCAAGCATGTGATATTGAAAAGATATAGAATTTAAGAACTGAATGCAAAGTGTAGGCTTGAGACATACCTTATTGGAGCGGGAGTCTCCCCCAAGCTGGCTTCTTGCTTGGTGAAGGGTCTCCTTCTTTTCGGTCGGAGCTCTTGTTCTCATTTTATTAAAAGGGAAACTATCTAATGTTGTGAAAAGGGAAACTATCCTATTATGATATTTTATTATTCTAGCTAAGTTAACATATACCTATGCATATAACTAATGATAACTGATTTTTTTTAGTTTATGCATGACATATGTTATTTATTTGAAAAAGGGAAATTTGAAGAATTTTTAAAAAAAAAGTAAATCCATACCTTAGATCCATGGAATTTCATCCTTACTGGGTGGATCTTCTTCCTTGGGTGCTTCTTCTTTAAGTACTCCATCGGGTTCTTCTTCTTTTGGCACCTCTCCTTTGTTATGTGAATTACACAACTCAGGAGGAGGTGGTTCTTTCTTTCTGCTCCACCTTGTTCTTGGGCGCCTCTTCTTGGTACGACGGGTTTTGCTTCCTGCATGTTAGCGGCATATGCGGGACCATGGGAAAAGGAGAATATTTCCTTCCTCCCTCCTAATGTCATTTGTATTTTACCACTCCCCACATATATGCAAGCATCAACAGTATTCAAGAAAGGTCTACCTAAGATTAGAGGCACATCTTTCTATTTCCCATATCTAGTATTATGAAATCAGCAGGAACATAGGAACCTCTAATATGAACAGGTAAATCATTAACT
This sequence comes from Coix lacryma-jobi var. lacryma-jobi, assembly GCA_009763385.1. Classification (NCBI taxonomy): domain Eukaryota; kingdom Viridiplantae; phylum Streptophyta; class Magnoliopsida; order Poales; family Poaceae; genus Coix; species Coix lacryma-jobi. The sequence goes on along the minus strand of CM019825.1, from coordinate 115,401,696 downwards.
ATTCCTTCTACATAGCAAGTGGATTGATCAGCTAGCACAACATAGGCAGATGTGGATGACATGGGTGGAAAGAACGAGTTTTCATAAAATCTTTAGATAAATGTTCACACTCGATCCTAAATCACACATGGCATTTTTAAAGACTTCACCAAAGATTGAGCATCTAATTATGGGACTACAGGATCACCCTTTTTAACAGTCATGGTTTGATCTTCATAATAGTTAAAATATTTTATTTCAACCATATTTGCAGTTTCCATGTTAGGTTTAGCAAGAATTTTGCCAGGTTCAAAAGATGGTATGATAGCAGCAAGTTGAGCTAATTGGGTTTCTAACATCTTATTAAAACTTAATTGATTTTTCAGAGCAGATGAGAAATCTTCCAATTTAGCATTTATATTCTCAAGGGTTTTATCATTTGACATTAATCTCTTATTCAAGAAATTTGTAGTTCTACCTTTTGAGTAAACTAAATTTTTCAAGAATGAGAAATTATCAGAATTCTGAAAATTAGAGCGGGGGAATGAATTATTACCTTGAGATTGGAGTGATGATTCCATCCTTGATTTTGTTGGTGGAAACCGTTGTTTTGATGAAGTTCAAATCTTCATGTAGCTCGGGGCAGTGGTTCCCAGAATGTCCGGTTTCTCCACAGACTTCACAAGTCATATAGGATTCCAGAGATTGGACACTCTCTTGTGGTTTTCATCTTCTCACAGCTGTCCAGCTTCTTTGCCAGCAGGTCCATCTTGGCCACGATCATGTCGGCCTCCTTAAGGGAATGCATACCTCGCTTACGGGGTTGCAGTGTCTCGTCATTCCATCCTTGGTTCGACACCATCTTCTCTATGAGAGCCTTAGCATCTACAACATTCAGAGAAAAGAATGCACCGCCGGCGGTGGCATCCAATGGCTTCTAGAGAGTGGGGTTAGGCCATGGTAGAAGTTCTGGATCAACAGCCAGTCCTCCATACCATGGTGTGGACAAGCAGCGACGTACTCTTGCAAACTCTCCCAAGCCTCGGGAATAGATTCCTCGGCTTGTTGCGTAAAGCTGGAGATTTTGTTGCGTCGAAGAGCATTCGTCTTGCCCATCATAAATAATTTGGTGAGAAAAGCATTGGAACATTTGTCCCATGTGTCTACAGCGTTGCGATCGGTATAGAACCATTGCTTCGCTTTTCCTAGAAGAGAAAAGGGAAAGAGACGAAGACGGATGGCTTCTTGGGTTATCCCCTAATGGTGAAGATGCCGCAATCTCCAGAAATTGTTGGAGGTGAGCATTGGCATCCTCATGAGCTTTGCCACAGAACGGGCTAGCTTGGACCATTGTGATCAGAGCCGGTTTCAACTCAAATTGAGGTTGGCTTCGATCACGTCTGGTCCTGTCGCTACATTGGCGGCAGAAGGAGCAGAAAACTCACGAATGGTCTTGTTGGCCATCGTGAAGATAGAACGAGATAAGAAAGAAAGAAGTTGAAGAAGATGAAGGAAAAAGATAAGAAGAGTTAAGGAAAGAAAGAATGGGGTAAGATGGGATTCGCTAAGCGGGAGCTTAAGCGAAGATAAATTCGACACGGACTCAACCGATACACCGAATGCCTTCCCCGGCAACGGCGCCAGAAATGCTTGTTGGTAGTTCTTAGCTTCACTAAAGATAGCTAGGCAACTATCTCTGGTAACGGCCCAGAAATGCTTGTTGGCACTTGCTAATGTCGTTACTAGGAGTAGACTGTGAAATCTATTCCCAGCAACGGCGTCAGAAGTGCTTGTAGCAAGTCCGGTCACTATACCTAAAGGAGTGAAGCTAACGCAGCTTTCTACTAATGTCAAATGGGGTTGTCAATCCCGACCTTAGTAGGAGCTAGCTAGAGAGATTGCAATCTACCAGGAGGAGATTCTGCAAGCGCACAGAACTATCGTAGTAGCACTTCGCCTGGGAGTACCAGGTGTCGATTTATTTGATCCCAAGGGAAGGCTAGGGTGGTGTATGAGTCGAGTCAAGGAGGGGATGAGAGTCGAAGAAAAGAGAAAAGGGAAAAGGAGAGAAGGGAAGAGAGGGATGAAAGGCTAGAAAGAATATATGGGTGGATAGGTAAGGATGAAATGGATGGTTAAGGTAAGTGATGGATAGATAGGTAGGGGATAACTAAGGGTAACTAACTAGTAACTATTAACTACTCCTAGATAACTACGAAGCAAGATAACTACGAGGCAAGATAACTACGAAGCAAGACAGGCAAATGTCAATAAAGCAACTAAGTTAAGTAAAGTTTTATTCCTATCTTGTCAAGTACCGAGGCGTACTAGCCTTTACCACTGACTTAGGTTGAACGCTAGCACAACGAGCCTTAATGTTAAACGGGCCAACTACGTGGTGGAATTCAAGGCGCACAGGGCTGTCACCACCTGCTTGCTACCACAGCTATCCGGGGTCCAGCCGTATCTGAAGGTAAGTCTATAACTAAGCACCACGCTTAATATATTCTAACTATCTCTACCCTAGCTTTGAATAGAGACACCCTTGCGGACGTCAGAGCAAATACTTGACTTAATAAGATAAACACTAAACTAACTAAGCAACCTATTGGCAAAGATCAATCACTAAGCACACTAGAGATTAACTACTATGGCTAAGTGAATTGAACTGTAGGGATAACTAGGTCACACTCAAGGTACTTGATAAAGTAATACTGAAGTAATACTCTCTCTACTAGCTATCCTACTTGCCTAAGCTCTCACTTGCTTGCTTCTTGCCTCTTGCTTGCTTGCTTTTTGGTGGTTTGGGATGGTACAAATGAAGTGGTGCCACCAGGGGGGGTATTTATAGTCTTGAGGAGTGAGGGGGTACTTATAGGGGGCAGCCAACCGACCTAGGGCTAACCCTAGTGGCAGGCGCCAGCCCTAGGTGGCGGCCGCCACCCCCATCACCGTTGGATGCACCGCCTTTGCTTCAACGGCATCCAGGAGCTCCAGAGAGGCGGTGGTTATGTCGGTTGCATGTCCGAGTAACCGCCATTCGGTCTTGATCCACCCCACTCCCTCCTGAGCCGTCCGATGCCACTGACCTAGTGACCAAGGGCCAAGATTTGGCCTTGGGGAAGTCACACGGATCAGTGACGTGGTAGGGGGAGGTTTGGGCCAACCCAAGTGGCGGGCGCCACCTTTGTGTGGCGGGCGCCACCTAGGGGTGGCGGGCGCCACCCTCCCGAGGCCCAATTGGGCCCTGCTGAGTGGGCTTGACCTTTGGTGGTTCAAATATCCAAATTTGGTTCAAATCCTGCATTCAAAAAAATCTATGGACATGTGGAATTCAGTTAGTTTGAAACCTATTTGACTACATTTCATGCCTTTTTGGTGAATGATTAGGGTAAAATGTTTGATGGTCAAATAGGTGTTTAAGGACCCGCATCAACAAGGCTCATTAGGGAACGCCTATAAATAGAGGGGTGGGGAGGCTAGGGTTTCCCTACGTCATTAGACAACTGCCACCGCCGTTCTTCGTCCACTCCTGCTGCTCCTCGCGGACCTAGCAGTCCGGAGGCGCACCGCTTCCTCGTGTACATGTGGGATACCTCGGAGGTGCTGCATCTGGAGCACAAGGACGAACCGCACATGGAGACGTGAAGGACGGACGTGAGCAACTGCACGGCATCGCTGCGACGCGCACGTCTACACCGAGACGTCTTCCGCTGCATCTGCGCATCTAGTGGTAATCCTGTGATCTATAACTAGAAGTAGTTCCTGGTTTATGGGGTCGAAATTTTGTTTTTCGGCTAGCGTAGCATCCTTGTAACCCTTCATCGAGATCCGCACAGACAACATTCAGGGCTCCCTGAATGAGCAAGCCCAATAGAACCAACACTGGGACGCCAGACAAGACCAGTTCGACGTCAGGCAAACAGAATCACTTGAAGAAATACGCCAGGTTCATGCGCTGCTACGACAACAACATGAGCAGCAGCTGACATATTTGGCGTCATTGGGGTACTATTCCTGAGGTCCGTAGCTGCTGCAGCTAGCTTTGTATCTTGTATCTGCATTGCATATTTCCTTTTTCTAAATATTGCATTGCATATTTAATTATGAATTTTTAATTCCATATAAAATTAATTCCCCTCACATCTGTATGTTAAGCACACTTTTGCTATGTCCTTGTTGAAATTATGAATAATTGCTATGTTTCATATTTCAATCTGCTTAGTTTATAAGTTTGAATTCCCTGAAATTTAAATTTATTGGCTAAAACTGTTCATCCTGTAAACTTGAAACTTGTGGGTAGCATGAGCATGATTTTTGTCTAAGTTGTTGCTTGACTTGATTCGATGAAATAGACTTGCTATGACTTTGTTCTAAGTGACACTTGACATCTAAAGTTTTCATTTCAAAAATATTAAAATTACAAGTTCCTCAATGATCATATATCCTACTAGAGCCATATGAGTTATTCATTTGAAAAACTTTCCACTCATATGCTACTTGTTATTACATTGAGCTTGGTCAAATTGTTGTGACCTATGTTGAGATCCTTGTCATGCACCCATGATTGAGATTCACGTACACTCCAGAAACATCGCTAACTCTTACACCGAGAGTTACGCACAACATGTCATCCATCCATCCACCAAATAAAGCTCCATCCACTTTTCATTTCTCTCACACAAAAAGTTCCAAAAAGAGTTAGGCTATGAAAAGAAACATCCATACCAAAAGGGTATGAGACAAAAAAGTAATCCATTCCAAAAAAGGCATGTTGGAAAAAATGGGCAAGTGCCACTGTAGAATTAGGAGTATGCTCAATACCCACCTGAAAAAAGAGAGAGAGAGAGAAAGATAGCCCATACTCTCAAGATTCCAAAAGAGAGAGAGAATTGACCAAAGGAGCTCAAAACAAAAAAAATTCCACACACCTGCACATCTCGATCAAGGTATCACTTGGATCTCCATGTGGTTCGGTTTTTGACATAGCAATATATGTGATACAAGTATGCCTCGCTTTATTCTTTACCCAAAGCTCCACATAAGCCTTCATAGTTGATAGGGGAAAAGAAAGGCAACATTTAAAAGCCTTTGGAGAGAATCAAAAACACAAATGAGCGATCAAGTGTATCAATTGAGGAACTACCTTTTCGAATTTCAAAATATTCAAAAACCTCTAGATTGATAGTAGATCAAAGAATGAATGGCAAGCAGGTCTATGCAAAATCGGTCGGTCTTGCAACGCTAAAGACTCGGAGACTGCTACAACGCCCCCACAGGTAACAAGGTAAAAGGGTAAGCAGAATTCCAATTCATTTAAATCAAAGAAGAATTCTAAATTATAAGCATAGCAACTTTGAAAGATGATCGACATTGTAAAAAACTCATGATCAAAAACCTAGAGTTGTACTACTTGCTCTGGACGAGCAAGGGGTAAGCTTGGGGGGTTTTGTTGGCGGTGCTTACCGATAACTTTTATGAGCCAACCAAGGACAAAACAAAGCACACTTACATACATATGTTATCACCTTGACCTATTTCCACTTGTATTGGAGAATTATTATTTACAGGCATAACAAAGAATACAGTGGGAAAGGTGAGAAGAGTACGCTTTTTAACAAGTGTATAATCAAGAAATAAGGAAGAAGCCCACCTAAAGACCAAACCTGGGCTAGCAACCACCATAGCAACCATGAGCACCAAGCCCACGGCCCACCATGCAAAGGCAGTGGCCAACGCGCCCACCAGGGGTGCGGTCGCACCGCCCCTGGCCCCACTGGCCACCAACCTTCTGTGGCGGTGGTTGCATGGTGGCATGCAAAGGCGGGTCTTGGGGTTTCCATATCACATCGCCCGGAACCGACCTATTGTAGTATAAAAGTAGGGGTAGAGCTCCCTCTCAAATAGATCATCAACACATATCTCATTCATTCCATTTTGTATTTGGAGCTCTCTACCTTGGATTAGTCTTCTAGTAGTTGGAGCAAGTACTACTGCAAGAGAGGAGGAGAAGTTGTAAGGATCAACTTGGTATGAATACTAAGTTCCTCTTTTCATACTTGTTCTTGTTCTCTATGATCAACATTGTTATGTTCTTGAATTAGCGCTATGTTCTTGTTCATTGTTCATCGTTCTAGAACTAGTTCATAGTTCTAGACCTATGTTCATCATGAACATAAACACTGTTCTTCATTCAGCATGTTTAGATCTTGCTAGCTTAATGTTAAGTGTTGGGTGGTGTTTTGTCGTGCCTTCAGGTGCGCTTGTGCCCTTTTCCTATCAATCCGTAGGTTGGGGACCCAATGGGGTGCAAGTGTTCTCTTATTTATACGAGAGTGGTTCTCGGGTATATGAAGAGGGGTGAATGCCTGGCTTAGTCCATGGTTGAGGTGGTAGGCGGCAGGTGGTGACAGCCCTGTCCGTCCCTTGTAATCCCCGACGTGCGGCTTTGGGGTAAGAGTCTAATTGCCTAGTGTATCCTGCTGGCAGACCAGTGTTCCCGGGTCTCCTAATCCATCCGATACCTAATATTAATGTTAACATGATCACACCATGTATGCTTAATCATTGACATAACTTTGTTTAGGATCTATGCTTTGTAGGTTATTCTTTATTCTTTTATTCTTATTCTTTCTTTATACATGTAGAAGCTCCATTTATCTTGGATGTGTTGTGTGATGTGATCCCACTATCCAAACTACCGTTTGTCCTCCTGTTGTGATTAATTGGTCAACTATGCAAGTATTATGTTCTTGTCATGAGTATATCTTGAATCTTCGCATCTAGCTTCCCTGTGGTAAAAATATAAATAACGTTACCTGGAATACTCCCAGTGAAATTCTACAATGGTAACCCCGTGGTTGTAGACCCTGTTGTAAATGAATTAGTTTACCAGGCCAGCTCTCAGGCCATTGCTAAAGTCACACGTCTGGTATATGAAGTGCCAATTGCACTCGACACGATACCGGATGTGTAGTGTAGAGAGCGACTGCATCTGAGGTTGACACTGGCATCTTTTGGTAGCATCGCTAGGAACCAACATACTCGGTGTATATAGCTACGAAATGTCAACAGACATTTCTGGCGCCGATACCGGGGATGATGGCCTATTCTAGTGATGACGCTAAGAGATGTCAACAGTTTTCTGGCGTGATTGCGGGGATAGATCTTAACCTATCCTTTGGTGGTTGCGCTAAGAAATGCCAACAATATCTAGACCAAACTTCTCGAGCATGTCCTTGATGTACTTGCCTTAACTCACAAATGTACCATTCTTCAATGTTTGATTTGAAGACTAAGGAAGTAACTAAGCTCTCCAATCATTGACATCTCCAAATTCACTTGCCATCATTTCACCAAACTCTTCACAAAACTCTTGATTGGTTGAACCAAAGATAATGTCATCGACATATATTTGCAAACAAAACAAGTCCTTGCTTATCTTCTTGGTGTAGAGAGTAGTATCGACCTTGCCCATCTTGAACCATTTAGAGAGTAGAAATCCCTCAACCTCTCATACCATGCTCTAGGTGCTTGCTTCAAACCCTTAGAGTGCCTTCTTTAGCTTGTACACATGGTTGGGCTTCTTATTATTTTTAAATCCGGGTGGTTGTTCTACAAATACCACACTCATTAATGTATCCATTGGAGAAATGCACTTTGGACATCCATTTGATATAACTTGATGTTGCGAGCACATGTATAAGCCAATAGAATCCTTATTGGCTTCCAATCTTGCAACCGGTGCATATGTTCCCCAAAGTCAAGACCTTCAACTTGAGTGTATCCTTGTGCTACCAATCTTGCTTTGTTTCTCACATTATTCCATCTTGATCTTGCTTGTTCCTAAAGACCCATTTGGTTCCAATCACATTGTATTCTTTGGTCTCTCAACTAATTCCCATACTGATTGCGGGTGAAGTTGTTTAGCTCATCATACATAGCACTTAACCCAATCAACATCCATCAAAGCTTCTTCAATCTTGGTTGGCTCGAATGATGATACAAATGAATAGTGTTCACAAAATGAAGCCAATCTAGATCTTGCTTGCACACCACTTCTAATGTCACCAACAATTTGATCAATTGGGTGATCTCTTGCAACATTGGTTGGTTGGAGTATTTGCACTTGATTGCCTTGTTGAGATGAACTAACCACTTGTTGATCTTCACTAGCACTTGATTGATCATGAGAACCACTAGCTTGATTTGCGTGAACTTGTGCAATGGAGGAGAACATTTGATCATGTTCATCATCAACCACTTGTCTTGGCCTAATATCACCAATATCCATATTCTTCATTGCATTTTCCAATTGAGTGCCTCTCACATCATCAAGATTTTCATGATCATCTTGAGAGCCTTGAGTTTCATTAAATTCAACATCATGCACTTCCTCAAGAGTTCCACTAGCCAAGTTCCAAACTCTATATGCTTTGCTTGTGGTTGAATATCCAAGTAGAAAACCTTCATCATAGTTCATCACAGTTAAGAGAGAACCTTTGGCTACCCAAGCACTTAAGCAAGCGGGCTATAAGGAAAATGAACCTTGACCATTTGACTTTTGGATTTTGGTTTTGATGAACAACATAACCAAATTAGACTAATATGTTTGCAAGTGTTTGTTTTGTAGGCCAATAGGGTGTAAATGTGACTTGGACGAAGGCGACATGGTGATCCGATGATCAACACCTCAAGCAAGACATTTGAAGCTTAGTAGAAATCTCTAAAGATCAAGCAAAGTCCAAGGCACAAGACTGGAACCAAGACGGTGCAAGAAATCATGAAGAAACGAAGAAGAAGGTACATTGGACGTTGCATCGGACGCACCGATGGTAAACCCTAGCTCAAGACAGCGCCAACAGAAGCATCGAATGCTGAGACCGAGCACATCGGACACTACGGTAGCACTGTGCAAACGTGCACAGCGTACATCGGACGCACCGATGCACATCAGACGCTACAGGACCCTTGCATCCGATGCCTATGCAGAGAGGTTCCGGTGAGGCTCTGGAGGCATCAGACGCTGTCAGAGTCCGATGTGACTGTGAGCCAGGTCGACAAACTAGCCGTTATGTGACATCGGACGCGCGTCCAATGCTCCCGATAGGAGCATCCGATGCTACGCAGAAAAGTCCATCTTTGGTGTCCGGCGGCTCTATCTGGTTGGGACTCTATATATACCCCCATGGCTGGCCAAAACAATAGGGTTGGAGCTCAAGGAAGTGTACCAAGTGCTTAGACACATATTTAGTTGCTCTAGCCACCAAAGTGCTTAGTGATATACTAGGTGATTAGTGTAGGTGCTTTGCGAATTGCTTAGGCTAGTTAGACCACTGCTTTGTGCTTGCTCTAGGTGTTATACCTAGTGTTTAGTGAGGTTTGCATACCTCTTACCTACCGGTGCTTGCGTGCACCATTGTTGTACATCGGAGGGGCTTGTAGTCTTGCGAAATCACACCAACCGCATTTGTGGTGTGCCGCCACCGTGTACCGAAGGAACAAGGCCCACGGCGATTTGACTGAAAGCTTGATAGTGAAGACAGCGGGGAGCATCCGAGAGAGGCTTTGCCACGAGTGGCTTAATCGGAGACCCACTTGCGCGTGGGGGAACGCCCGGAGCTATCCACGGAGTTACCCGACCGGGAGCTTGGCCCTTGCGAGGGGCTCCAACGAGGACTAGGGAGAAGCTTGCGCGCTTCTCGATACCTCGGTAAAAATACCGGAGTCGTCGACGGGAGTTTGCATCTCTACCTCTCTCTTTAGCTTCTGCATTTACTTTGCTACCTTGGTTGCGTGTTTTACCTTTCCTAGCTTAGTTGATAGGCGAGTTGATAGGTTTGGAACCTAGGTTGCATAACTCTTTTGCGGTAGAGATAGCAACACACCTAGCAAAACCATAGTTGCACTTTTATATAGTTTACTTTCTTGTATAGGTTTTGACTAGGTGGTAATTAGAGGCCATAGTTAGAGTAAGTTTTTAGTTGCCTAATTCACCCCCTCCTCTTAGGCGTCATTGTCCATTTTCAATTGGTATCAGAGCCAGTTGGCTCCTTTGTGGACTCTTGGCTTCACCGCCTTCAAGCTGATATCTCTAGGCCTCCACACTTTGATGACACAAACTTCCCCTACTATAGTGCTAGAATGGCTTGCTACCTAGAAGCGGTTGATCTAGGTGTTTGGAGAGTCACCCGTGATGGGATAAGACCCCCTAAGAATCCTAACAAGCTAACTGCGGGTGATGAAAAGGAAATTCATCTTAATGCTAGAGCTAAAAATTGCTTGTTTGAATCTTTTAGCATGGATGTGTTTAACCAAGTTTTTACTTTACAAACATCTCATGAAATTTGGTTAAAACTTCATGAGCTCCATGATGGTACAAGTAATGTTCGTGCGCAAAAACATCACCTAGCTAGAATTTGTTATGATTCCTTTAAAATGAATGATAATGAGCTTGTTCATGATATGTATTCTCGTTTGAATCTAATCATTAATGAGCTCAATTCTATTGGGATTACAAAGCTAGGTGATGCAGATATTGTGAGGAAGATCATCTCCGTGCTTCCAAAGAACAAGTATGCAACCATCGTCACCATCCTTCATAACATGGAAGACTTGAGCACCATGACCCCGGCCATTGTCATTGGCAAATTGGTGGCAATTGAGATGTCACGCAAGATGGGTCAATAAGAAGCTACTTCATCAAGAAAAAGCATAGCTCTCGCATGTGATGAGCACAAGAAGATGAAGGGCAAAAAGCAAGTTGAGACAAGCTCAAGCTCAAGTTCCTCAAGTGAAGATGACGAAGAAGAGGAGGAGGATGATGATGAAGAATCAAGTGATGATGATCAAGCCTCCACCTCCTCTAACTCCTCCATAGATGAAGAAGAAACAATCAAGCTAGTTCGAGGAGTAGAGAGGATGATCCGCAAGCTCAATGTCAAGGGTGTGCCCATCATAATTAAAGATTGCCTCTTCACCAATCAAAGAAGAGAGCAAAGAAAAATGATGTTATGGATGTGGCAAGAGAGGGCACTTTGTGGAAGATTGTCCAAAACAAAAGCCTACACCCAAGGACAAGAAAAAAAGGGATGCAAGGCCAAAGCCTTCACCACCATCAAGACATGGGATGACTCAAGTGAGGATGAAGCCCAACACAAGAGGCGTGGCTGCAAGCACTCATCATCAAGCTCCTCACATATGTGCCTTATGGCACGAGGTACACAAACTCTCTCTCTAGTGATAGTGATAGTGACAGTGATGATGAGCTACCTTCTTATGATCAACTTGTGCTAGATAATCTCAACTATGCTAAGGCTTGCACTAGTTAACAAAAGAGAACAAATGCTTTGAAAGAAAAACTAGATAGTTCTCAACAAGCATATAACACTTTGGTTGATCAATATGAAACTTTTGCTAATCTCAATGTTGAGCTATCTAGTAAAATTAAAAAACTAGAAGCTAGTGCAAGCACATGTGATAGCACAAATAATGATGAGCAACTTGTTAAGAAAAATGAGAAACTAAAAGCAAAGTTAGCTAGCACACAAGATGCTTACAAAAGTTTGCTTGCTAAAATGGAAATCACGTGCAAACACTGTGATGAGCTAACTAACAAAGTTGCTAATCTTGGAACCATCAGAGAAAACCCCATAGAGGCACCTAAAATTAAAAACTCAATCCTTGATATGCCTAAAAAGGATGCCTTGCATAGATTTACTTGATTTAGACTCACCCATGTGCAAACAAGCTTGTGTTAAAGATGTGATTGTAAAAACATGTACACAAGAAGTTGCAATGGAGAATGTGTTACTAAGGCAAGAAGTGGTTCGCCTCACCATGGACTTAACTCAAGCAAAAGGCAAGACAAAGCAAACTCGAACTCAACAAGATAACACCATCAAGGGAGTGAAGAAGCTTGATGAGGAGCAAACTGTTGTTTGTTATGTTTGCCACAAGGAAGGCCACAAGTCCTATAAGTGCAAGGTGAAGCATGGGGAAGAGAAAAAGAAGAAAGAGTAGAAAAAGCAAACAAGCAAGCTCTCCAACACCTAACCAACAAGGTGAACAAGAAGACCTCCATACCTTATCTCTTGAAGAAGAAGAAGAATGACAAGGTGGTGGCCATCAAGGTGAACGAGCAAGCCAACAATGGGGCCAAACGCATTTGGGTGCCTAAGGACATTATCTCAACCATGAAGAGCACCAAAAAGGTTTGGATCCCGAAAGGGAAGTGAGTAGTCAAGTCGACGTCGGGCAATTTGGAGACTTGGCAAAGTTTGGGTGCATATCATGGGGTGCATCATATTGGATCATGTCATTGCCAAGTGGGTTAGTGGTTATTTTGGACCCAAATTCCTCTTCCCATGTAAGGTAACTAGATTTAAATTCTTGCAATTCCTTTAAGAATCTAGTTCTTTTTTGCCTAAGTTTGCATTTGCATATTCATATCTTTTGTCATGCATACATTAGGCTTATCATATGGTAGGATTGCTCCGTTTCTCTCTCACCCTTGGAGAAAACCTACATGGTTTAAATGGCTTTGGAGCACGGCACATAGCTTCTCTTACTTGTATATATCTTATATGTGCCAAAGTCTAAATTGTAGATAAATTACCCCTGTTACCATTTCTTGTGATGACAACTTGCAAAATGGTAGTTTGACCTCACAAGTCAATATGCATGTCTCCCACAAGTATTTCAATCTTGTATGCACACTTTTAGGAGGAATTTACTCCACAATGCGGATACATGGGTGTATGCCGAGTCTCGAGTGATGAGTGATTGTCAACGGTTTGATGCGCATGTTCTTTGGCTTGTGTTGTGCGGGTGTCGAGCACGGAGACAGTGATCGAGGGCAAGGTGAAGGTCAAGTAGAGACGTGCCGTGCCGACGGACCGGGAGCGGTGAAGGGCAGACGTGAGGCTTGGACTGAGGGACCGGTGGCCTGAGGATCAGCTGTGGTGGCTGACAGCCTGGGACAGCGACGAGCGGAGACTTGCGGGGCATGGTGTTGCTCGAGTCGAGGACCTGGGGACACGTGTCGGTGGACGGGGTGCACGGGCGGTGCATCCCCTCTACAGCCTCGGTTTGGTGGTAGAGCCAGAGAAAAACCATCGGTGGACGGTTTCCAGGTTTGGGCCACAAAACCTGGGGCTGCGGGTTTGCCGAGTTTGGGCCACAAAACTCGAGCTGAGGACGGTTTCTAGGTTTGGGCCTCAAAACCTAGGTGCTGGCGGGTTTCTGAGTTTGGGCCACAAAACTCAGGCGACGGACATCGGGTTTCCCGGTTTTGGCCTCAAAACCGGGGATGGACTTGGAGGCTGGTTTCCCAGTTTGGGCCTCAAAACGGGGGTTGGTCATGAAGGCCTGGTTTCCCGGTTTCGGCCACAAAACCGGGGGGCGGAGTCCAGGAAAAGGACAGCAGAGCGGTGGCGGCACGTGGCGGCAATCAGTGAGGTTGCGTCGAGGCAACGCTACTAGTTGTGCGGGCGTGGCCGTCGGATCAGCATCATCTTCGGGTTGGTCTAGGATAGCCTTAGGGTTTGGCTGGGTCGCTCTGTAAATACTTAGGGGTAGAGCGGGAATTAGAATTAGGATAAGTAGGGGGAGACACCCACCTCCCAAACTATCTCAGTCATTTGCTCTTTCACTCCTAGGTTTTCCTGCTCTCCCTATTCCCTGCTGTAGCGAACTGAGATCCACAGAGAAGAGAACAATACCTCTGTGTCCGTGAGATTTTGAGGAAGTGAGACCGTAATCTCACTATTGTAGTGTGTGGTAGCCACACGGTTGCAATTTCGTGTTTGTGATTCGCGTTTTGTTCGTGTTCTTCACGGTTGCTTTTTCCCACGTTTTCCCATTGATCGATCTCCCTTCTCGGTGCGTCTTTTGCAAATCCATTTGAACTGAGTTGTTCTAGATCGTGAGGCACTTCTTTCCACCGAAGGAAATCATCTCTAACCTCACGAGCTAGTAGATCGGTCGATTTTCGTTTTGGATCAAGTTCTATCTGTTTGTCCGAATTCTTCCAATTCACCGATTTGAGTTAGGTTCGAGCCATGATTCCTTTAGGATAGCTCTACCAACCTCCTTGGAACTCCTCATACCAAGTCTAAGCCTTAGTGCTTTTGATTCGGAGGAGATCGGGTGATTTTCGCGGAAGAACAGTTCTGGATCGGACCATCGGACGCTCTGGTTTTGAGCATCAGACGCTGAGGTCTTTTCCATCGGAGCGTCTGTTGCCACGTGTCATCTGACAGTGAGTTTTAAAGGAGCATCGGACGCTGACCATCGGAGCATCCGTTGCCATCGGACGCGCTGGGGTCAAGCATCAGACGCTAGGGTTTCACTGTAGCAGGGTCCGATGCCAGTCCAGTAAGGTTCCAGAAAGGTCCTGTTGCATCGGACGCTTCCGGTGCTTTGCCGATGCACACAGTTGTGCACTGTTTGGTCCGCGGTTCGTTCGTCCATTGTCGGTTTTGATTTCGGTTTTTGCGTTGGGTTTCTAGAGTCGTGTAGTGTATCGCTGTGCTTCTTGGAAGCATCCACCCTACCTCTAGGGTCGTGGACACTTGCGAACTCTAGGGTTTCTTTTGGGTTGATTCTCGGGACAGTGGCGACAAGTTTCCGGTAGGAAATTTTGAAGCTCCCATTCACCCCCCTCTGGTCGCTTTCTGGTAGCACTTCGGTCCTTCAATTGGTATCAGAGCGGGTTAAGGATCTTCCACCTTAGCCGGTTCCAGATCCACAGAAGGCGACATGGATCGCGGCGTGGGCAAACCGCCATTTTTCGATGGGACGAACTATGCGTATTGGAAGATACGCATGTCGGCCTATCTCCAGAGCATGGGCTCTTCTGTTTGGGAGATTTGCAACAAGGCCGATTACGTTGTCTTGGCTGCTCGTGTTACTCAGCTTCAGATCGATGAGCACGATGCCAATAGCCGAGCGCGTAATGCTCTTTTCTCCTGTTTGAGCATGTCCGAGTTTGATCGCGTTTCTCACCTCCCCACGGCTCGTGAGATTTGGGCGACCCTCATGCGCTTCCATGAGGGAACCACTCAAGTCAAATCCCGTCTCTACGAGTCGCACAAGCGGGAGTATGAGAACTTTCGACACATGCCTGGCGAGAGCATAGAAAGTTTATTCGCTCGCTTTCAGGTCATTGTCAACAAGATGAGAGCAAACAAGGAACTGTTGCCTTTCGACGATCATGAGAGAGCTTTGAAGCTTTTGCATACTCTCGATCGGTCGGTGTGGGACTCAAAGGTCCAGGCGATCATCGAATCGTCTAACTATGAGACCCTCACATGCGACGAGCTCTTTAGTAAGCTCAAGTCTAGTGAGATTGACGCCATGTCGAGGGCTTCTTATGAAAATCCTTCTGGTCCAACTATGGCTTTGGTTTCTGGCTCTTCTGCTAACCCCTCTGGAGGATTTGCACTCTCTTCACTTCTTTCTGTCACAGAGGAGCAGTTGGAGTCTTTGGGAGATGACGAGTTGGCTTTGCTTGCCAACCGGTTCTCGCGGTTCCACAACAACCGCATGAACCGTCGCCGCGGAGGAGGACGCTCAGTATGCTTTGAGTGCGGCGACCCCGACCACTTCATCGCCAACTGTCCCAAGAAGAACAAGCAATCTAGGAAGGGCGATCATGGGCACAAGTACGACTCCGGCAAGCGCAAGGAGAAGTACGTCCCCGCGAAGCACAAGCGGAGGGGCGGCTTCGACAAGGAGTACATCAAGAAGAAGTACTTGGAGAAGGCCCAGGCTGAGCAGCGTGCATTCTTCGCCACGCTCAGCGACGTCGACGGCTCGGATGATGATTACTCAAGCGAGCGCGACGAGTCCGAGAAGAAGAAGAGGATCGAGGACAAGCTGAACGGCCTCTGCTTCTTCACCGATGAGAGGGTTTCTGCACCATGGCCCTGGTGATGAGGTCGAAGGCAAGCTGGAGGACATCCCTCGCGACGACGACGACGACTCCTCCCAGGTATCTCAGACCCCCGATGAGCTTTCTGCTGAGGTCGAGAAACTTACTGCCGCGCTTCTTAGTCAGGATAAGCTGCTTAGGCGTGCTGCTAGAGAGCGCAAGGAGTTTAGGCAGAAGTGGGAGGACACGGTGAAGGAGCTTGAGTTTGCTAGATCCACCGTGGTCGTTTCTGAGGAGGTGAGTGTGAGATGTGCACCAAGCACATGACTGACCTTCTCACTTTGAGAGGTAAGTATGCTGCTTTGGTTGGAGAGGTGGATGAGCTCCGGGCTAGACCTGTGTTGTTGGGTGCGTGCAAGTCTTGTGCAGGCTTGCAATCCGAGTTGGCAGAGAAGAATGCCAAGATTGAGTCTCTTGAGAAGGCCAGCTCGGGTAGCACTTGTGTGGCTAGGTGTGCTTTGTGCGAGGGTTTGGAGATGGAGATTGCTAATGTGAAGCATGGCAAGATGCAAACCGAGGAAGAAAACACATACCTTCGGACCATCTTGTCATGGGTGTCATGTAATGAGCCGCAGCTTGGGATGATGATCGCTCAGTTTAAGCGTGCTGCTGGAGGTCCTAGTGTAGGTTTGCTCCGGGTGTTGATGTTTCGTCTTTTGAAAAGATTGGAGAGTCGAGTGGTCTTAACCCGAGTGAGAAGCCCAACTCCACCACTACTCCCAAGCTTACCAAGCTTCCACCCAAAGAGCCTCTTAAGCCTAACACCAAGGATGGTGTGTTTGTTGAACCTCCGAGAGCTCCACCCAAGGAATAGACATGGGCTCCCAAACCAACCACCTCAAAAACAAGCTAGACACAATGCCACCTATCCAAGAGGAGCTTATGCCACAGAAGGGCAAAGTGATCCACACCCACTACCGTGAGTACCAACAACCCCTTATGAGAGCGGTGAGGTACCATTGTGAGCACTGTGGGAGAGATGGACACTTGAGTGAGTTTTGCTTTAGGCGCAAGAGAGAGGAGCGTCGTGCCAGGGAGATGAACAATGCGGACATGTACCATCCTTTCCATGATGTACATGTGCCGAATGTTCAGAGGAGAGCTGCTAGGCCTAGAGGTACAGTGCCTCAAGGTCCTAGGCGTCACGGAGGTGTTGCCCGGCGGGGTCCTGACTTTGCTGGATACGGACCCCGTGGCGGAGGCTTTGTTGAGCGTTTCCCTCCACCGTGTTTTGACTATCGCGATGGACGCTCTTTCTTAGCGGACCACATTTTCCTGTGCGTGGTGATCGCTTTCCCCGTAGGCGTGCTAGGAATGGTTTTTATACTGACCGTTCTTTTGAGCAGCCGGCCCAACACTGGTACTCTTCCTACTTCACTAACCCCAGTGTTGGACCGTATGCTCACCCTATGTCTTTTTATTGATGTAGGTAAAACGATTGGAGGACATTTGGTTGGTGGATTCCGGTTGCTCGAGGCACATGACCGGAAATGCCAAGTGGTTCTCCAGTCTTAGTCCTGTTGCCGGAAAGGAGTTTATCACCTTCGGCGACAATAGTAAAGGTAAAGTGTTGTCTCATGGGTCCGTGCGAGTTAATGAGCACTTTGTGTTGCGTGATGTTGCTCTTGTTTCTAACTTGCATTTTAACCTTCTCTCTGTTTCGCAACTTTTTGATGATGACTATGAGATTCGTTTTAAACCGAATCTCAGTCGTATTTTAGATCCTCAGGGCAATCTTGTGTGTTTGATTTCGCCCTTTGGGAAAGTCTTTTGCGAATTTCTCGGAGTCGTTTGGATTTTCTCCCTGTCTTGTGGCTGGTCCTTCCTCCTCTGATCTTTGGAAGTGGCATAGGAGGCTCGGTCACTTAGCTTCGACTTGCTTGCAAGACTTAGCTCACTTGGCCTAATCCGAGGATTGCCCAAGTTGTCCATGGAGAAGGATCTTGTTTGCCATTCTTGTAGACATGGGAAGATGGTTGCCGCTCCCCACCATCCAGTGACTCAGGTCATGACACAGCACCCTGGAGAGCTTTTACACATGGACCTTGTTGGTCCGGCTCGGGTGAGCTCGGTTGGGGGGAAGTGGTAGTGCTCGTTGTTGTTGACGATTTTCGAGATATTCGTGGGTCTTCTTTTGACTGAGAAGACTGAGACTTTCTCTTTTGCTCGCAATCTGATTTTGCGTCTTCAGAACGAGTTCCCTATGAACTCGATGCGAGCTATTCGTAGTGATAATGGTTCCGAATTCAAGAATTCAGATTTTGAAAAGTTTTGTAACTCTTTGGGTTTGGAGCATCAGTTTTCTTCCCCTACACACCGCCACAAAATGGTGTTGTAGAGAGGAAGAATCGGACCCTTGTAGAGATGGCCAGGACGATGCTCGATGAGCATAGGACTCCTAGGCGATATTGGGCCGAAGCTATGAACACTGCATGCTATATTTCCAATCGCATTTTTCTCCGAGCTTTCTTGAAAAAGACTTCTTATGAGTTGCGTTTTGGAAGACAGCCCAAAGTGAGTTACTTTAGAGTTTTTGGTTGCCACTGTTTTATACTTAAGAAAGGCAACCTGGACAAATTTGAGTCTCGTTCTTCTGACGGTGTATTTTTGGGTTATGGCACTCACACTCGAGCTTATCGTGTACTTAACCTTGATACTAACCGAGTCATGGAGACATCTGATGTCACCTTCGACGAGACCATGGTTTGTCCTTCTTCTCGTTTTGAGCGTGCAGGTGATCATGAGGTTGGTGAGCCTCTTTTTGATGACGAGGACGAGGTGCTGAAGGGATGGATGATCCAGCACCTCCTCCACCTGCTGTGCCGCAAGGAGCGGCTTCTACTACGACTCACGGCCCCGATCCCTCTTCTTCAACTTGGGGGCCGTGGGATCCGCCACCTCATGTGGTACCTTTTGTACCCGGGGAGGCACCAGCTGCTGTTGAGGGGGAGGTATCTTCAGCTCGGGAGGCGCCACGACACATTCAGCGCCAACACCCGCCTCAACAGATGATCGGCAGCATCGACGAACGTGTCACTCGGTCCAGGTCACAACAAATCTCTCACTTTGCTCATTCTGCATTTGTTGCTGATTTTGAACCCGAGATGTTGGACACGCTTTGACGGATCCGGATTGGGTCAATGCCATGCATGAGGAGTTAGAAAATTTTGAAAGAAATCGGGTTTGGGTTTTGTTTCACCTCCTCCAGACTGTAATCCTATTGGGACAAAATGGGTTTTCAAAAACAAACAAGGAGAGGATGGCCACATTGTGAGGAACAAGGCCAGACTTGTAGCCAAGGGTTATAGTCAGAAGGAGGGGATAGACTATGAGGAGACTTTTGCTCCTGTAGCTCGTTTGGAGGCTATTAGGATACTCTTGGCTTTTGCTGCATCCAAAGGGTTTAAACTTTTTCAAATGGATGTCAAGAGTGCCTTCTTAAACGGCTACATAGAAGAAGAGGTGTATGTTAAACAACCCCCCGGTTTTGAAAATCCCAAGTTTCCAAACCATGTTTTTAAACTCACAAAGCTTTATATGGTTTGAAACAAGCCCCTAGAGCCTGGTATGATAGGTTGAAAACCTTTTTGCTAGCTAAGGGTTTTAAAATGGGATGTGTGGATAAAACGCTTTTTCTCCTCAAGCAAGGCAAAGACACTCTCTTGGTCCAGATTTACGTGGATGATATCATTTTCGGTGGTTCTTCTCACGCTTTGGTTGCCAAGTTTGCAGATTTAATGAGCAGGGAGTTCGAGATGAGTATGATGGGCGAGCTGACTTTCTTTCTCGGATTGCAAATTAAGCAATCCCGAGAGGGACGTTTGTGCACCAGGGCAAGTACACCAAAGACTTGTTGAAGAGGTTCGATATGGGTGAGGCCAAGCCTCTTCCAACACCCATGTCGACCACGACGGCCCTGGATGTGGATGTGGATGGAGAAGCTGTGGACCAGAAGGAGTACCGGAGTATGATCGGGTCGCTGCTCTACCTGACGGCGACACGCCCGGACATCCAGTTCGTGGTGTGTCTGTGCGCGCGCTTTAGGCGTCGCCGCGCACTTCTCACCGTCAGGCGGTCAAGCGCATTATGAGGTACCTTGTTTCACACCTGAGTTCGGGATTTGGTATTCAGCTTCCTCCACCCTCTCCCTTTGTGGTTTTTCCGATGCCGATTTTGCTGGTTGCCGAGTTGAGCGCAAGTCCACTTCTGGGACTTGCCAGTTTATAGGTTCTTCTCTTGTATCTTGGTCTTCTCGCAAGCAATCTAGTGTCGCTCAGTCTACCACAGAGGCTGAATATGTTGCTGCGGCTAGCTGCTGTTCTCAGTGCTTTGGATGATGTCCACTTTGCGTGATTTTGGTCTGAGCTTTTCTCGTGTGCCTTGCCTTGTGACAGCACGAGTGCTATTAGCGTTGCTAAGAACCCCGTGCTGCATTCTAAGACCAAACACATCGATGTGCGCTTTCATTTTCAGGGAGACCACTTTGAGAAGGGTGATATCGACCTTCGCCATGTCGATACTCATCATCAGTTGGCAGATATCTTTACCAAGCCTTGGACCAATCAACCTTTAATCGGTTGGAGGTGAGCTTGGTGTGTGTTTCCCTTTTTAGATGGGGGGAACATTTTGGTTGCTTGTATCATATTGACTAACTTCTTTTTCTCGTTTCTGTTTTTCAGCCTTGGTAAGTTAGTCTTTTGCATTTCAGCATGCATCTTTACTTCTGAGCTTCATGTATATAATCTTTAGAATGTGATTATGCTCTAGTTAGTATGCTCCGATGCTTTATGATGATACTTGTAGCTTATGCTCTTTTTGATCACTAATACATGTTGTGAGCTGAGCTATTTTTGAATGGTGAACCTGCTTAAAGAACTTAAAATCTGAAAATGTTCACCATTGAGATATGCAACTAGCATGTGTAGGATGTGTTGAATTCACTCGTGCTTTTCATATATGCTAGGTTGCTATGTCTCTAGTTCTGAGTCTTTCACTTGCTTGGTATGTTCATATTCTGTCATAAAATGAACCAAGTTTTAAGTGAATTGAAAAGATCGAGATGGGATTGCTTGTCAACACATCATGGTATCGAGACTGTTTCTCATTGCACATTGAGTTAAACTTGAGCCATGTAGTGTATGACCGAAACCGATGCTTTAAGCTTCTGATTGTATATGCATAGGCTTTGCTCGGTTGAAAAGTTAGGCAATGACAAGCTTTCAACCTCTCGCAATCACATGCTGAATTTTGAAACTTGTGTAATTTCACCGCTGCAACTCCGATTAAAACTTGAAATCACAAGTGTATGTTTCATTCTGCAGCATGATGATTGAACTTTGCTAGGGGTAGTTCACCTTGTATACATGTTTAGCACTTGCTTGTTTTCCTGTCTATACATGTGTAGTGCTATTTTGTGGTGAACAACCTTTTCTAAATGGCTAAAACTGCTCACATTGCTCATATGTTTATATTTCGTATTTAGTGATCAGTTTGAGCCTTTGCTAGCATTTATGGATGTTGTTGAGTCATTGGATCAGAATTATGTAGAGCATCTTTGCATTCTCTTGACTATATTCCTGAAGCTGCTAACTTGCATTTCTGACTCATATGCATTTTGGAAAGGGGAGAAACTTGCTAGTGGTGCATTTTTGCTTGATGGTGCATTTTCAACTAAGAGGGAGAAAATTGCAAATCATGTGCCTTCCAAGTTGATCTAAAAGGGAGATTTCTGGTTGTGTGCACCATTTGAGGGGGAGTTTGTCGTTCCTGAGTTTTTGAGCTTGATTTTTAGTTGGTACGGAGCGTCTTTGCTAGTCGTGTTGAGCCTTTGCCTCTTTCTTGAGGGACTAGCATAGGCCTTTTAGTGTTCAATTGGTGTTTGAGCTTTTCTGATCTTGAATTGGCAATAGTTGGTATCGAGCTTTCTTGCTAGAGGTGTTGAGCTTGTTCTACCTCTTCTTGAGGGCTAGCTTGATTTGCTTGATTTCAGTTGAATTTTTTCAGTTGGTATCGAGCTTTCCTGCAGCGGTGTTGAGCCTGTTCTACCTCTTCTTGAGGGCTAGCTTTGTCCTACTTGGTTGCGTCGAGCCGTTGCCCATGTCTTTGGGGACCAAGTTGTCTTGCTCTTTCCACTTGACCTTCTTCAGCTTTGCTATGCTTTTGGGTCATTTGGTTGAGTTCTCTCCTCTCCTTTCTTCCTTCTTCTACTTGATTATGATTTGTGTGTGTAGTTGACAATGCACTCATCAAGGGGGAGATTGCGGATACATGGGTGTATGCCGAGTCTCGAGTGATGAGTGATTGTCAACGGGTTTGATGCGCATGTTCTTTGGCTTGTGTTGTGCAGGTGTCGAGCACGGAGACAGTGATCAAGGGCAAGGTGAAGGTCAAGTAGAGACATGCCGTGCCGACGGACAAGGAGCGGTGAAGGGCGGACGTAAGGTTTGGACTGAGGGACCGGTGGCCTGAGGATCAACTGTGGTGGCTGACAGCCTGGGACAGCGACGAGCGGAGACTTGCGGGACAAGGTGTTGCTCGGGTCCAGAACCTGGGGACATGTGTCGGTGGACGGGGTGCACGGGCGGTGCATCCCCTCTACAGCTTCGGTTTGGTGGTTGAGCCACAGAAAAACCACCGAGTGGATGGTTTCCAGGTTTGGGCCTCAAAACCTGGGCGCTGATGGTTTCCGAGTTTGGGCCACAAAACTCGAGCTGAGGACGGTTTCCAGGTTTGGGCCTCAAAACCTGGGTGCTACGGGTTTCTGAGTTTGGGCCAGAAAACTCAGGCGATGGTCGGCTGGTTTCCGGTTTGGGCCTCAAAACTAGGGGTTGGTCATGAAGGCCTGGTTTCCGGTTTCAGCCACAAAACCGGGGGGCGGAGTCCGAGAAAAGGAAGAAGAGCGGAGGCGGCACGTGGCGGCAATCGGTGAGGTTGCGTCGAGGCAACGCTACCAGTTGTGCGGGCGTGGCCGTCGGATCAGCATCATCTTCGGGTTGGTCCAGGATAGCCTTAGGGTTTGGCTGGGTCGCTCTGTAAATACCTAGGGGTAGAGTGGGAATTAGAATTAGGATAACTAGGGGGAGACACCCACCTCCCAAACTATTTCAGTCATTTGCTATTTTCCACCTAGGGTTTCCTGCTCTCCCCATTCCCTGCAGTAGCGAACTGAGATCCACAGAGAAGACAATCATACCTCTGTGTCCGTGAGATTTTGAGGTAGTGAGACTGTAATCTCACTATTGTAGCGTGTGGTAGCCACACGGTTGCAAATTCGTGGTTGTGATTCGCGTTTTGTTCTTGTTCTTTGCGGGTTGCTTTTCTCCACGTTTTTCCCGTTAATCGATCTCTCTACTTGGTGCATCTTTTGCAAATCCATTTGAACCAAGTTGCTCTAGATCGTGAGGCGCTTCTTTCCACCAAAGGAATTCTCCTCAACCTCACGAGCTAGTAGATCGGTTGATTTTCGTTTTGGGGGCAAGTTTTTCTTCTTTCCATGAATTTCTTCGATTCATCGATTTGGAGATAGGTTCGAGCCATGATCTCTTAGAGATAGCTCACTATCCTCCTTGTGACTCATCTCTCCAAGTTTGAACCCTAGAGGTTACGTTTGGGAGAGTTTGAATCGAATCGGTGGACGAACAACCGTTTTTCGGGATTACCGGAGGCATGCCTCGTGGCGATCGGACGCTAGTCCCTGAGTCCGGTCGATGAATGTCGCGTGAAGTTTTTTTCTCTGGAACTGACTGGACGCTCCTTCTTCTTCTAGATCGGACTCGCCTCTTCTCAGTTCACGATGTTTGTCTGAACTGACCGGACGCTCAAGTCATGACCGGACTCACGGTGTCACTGAGTCCGGTCAGAAACAGTAAGGTCCCAAATCGGTTTTTGCTCGACCGGACGCGTCCGTATGTGTTGACCGGACGCAGGGTGAGTCCGGTCAGTGCTGTCCTGCGTGTTTCGTCGCGGTTCGCTGGTTCGTTGTCGGTTTTGAATTCCGGCCTTTTGAGTTGAGTTTCTAGAGTCGTGGAGTGTCTCGCTGTGCTTTTGGAAGCATCCACCCTATCTCTAGGGTCGTGGACATTAATGAGCTCTAGGGTTTGCTCTTGGGTTGACTATTGGACAGTGGCGACAAGTTTCCGAAAGCAAAATTTGAAGCTCCCATTCACCCCCCTCTGGTCGCTTTCTGGTAGCTCTCTCTGTCCTTCAAGCATTTGCCTCTTTCTTGAGGGACTAGCGGACGCTTTCAGTTTCTCTGTTTTAATTGGTATCAAGCTCTTCGGTTCTTGAGCTGGTAACAGTGGTTTCGAAACTTCTTGCTAGCGGTGTTGAGCCTGTTCTACTCTTCTTGAGGCAAGCTTTGCTTTGCTTGGTTGCGTCGAGACGTTGCCCATGTCTTTTGGGACCATGTGTCTTGCTCTTTCCACTTGACCTTCCTCGGCTTTGCTGTGTGCTTTTGGGTCACCGCTTGGTCGAGTTCTCTACTCCTTCTTCTTCCTTCTTCTATTCTATTATGATTTGTGTGAGTAGTTGACAATGCACTCATCAAGGGGGAGATTGCGGATACATGGGTGTATGCCGAGTCTCGAGTGATGAGTGATTGTCACACATGCGCATGTTCTTGGCTTGTGTTGTGCAGGTGTAGAGCACAGAGACAGTGATCGAGGGCAAAGGTGAAGGTCAAGTAGACACGTGCCGTGCCGACGGACAGGAGTGGTGAAGGCGGACGTGAGGCTTGGACTGAGGGACGGTGGCCTAAGGATCAGCTGTGGTAGCTGACAGCCTATGACAGCGACGAGCGGAGACTTGCGTGCACGGAGTGCTCGGGTGGGACCTGGGGGCTCATGTCGGTGGACGGGGTGCACGGGCGGTGCGTTCCCCTCTACCGCTCCGGTTTGGTGGTTGAGCCACAGAAAAACCACCGGTGGACGGTTTCCAGGTTTGGGCCAAAAACCTGGGTGCTGCAGGTTTGCCGAGTTTGGGCCACAAAACTCGGGCTGAGGACGGTGTCCAGGTTTGGGCCTCAAAACCTGGGCGCTGGCGGGTTTCTGAGTTTGGGCCACAAACTTAGGTGCTGGATGGCTGGTTCCCGGTTTGGGTCTCAAAACCGGGGGGGGGGGCGGAGTCCGGAAAAGGACAAGCAGAGCGGTGGTGGCACATGGCGGCGCAATCCAGTGAGGTTGCGTCGAGGCAACGCTACCTATCGTGCGGGCGTGTGCCGTTAGATTCACATCATCTACGAGTTGGTCCAGGATAGCCTTTAGGTTTGGCTGGTTCGCTCTGTAAATAACTAGGGGTAGAGTGGGAATTAGAATTAGATAAGTAGGGGGAGACACCCACCTCCCAAAGAATCTCAGTACTCTTTCAGTCATTTGCTTCTTTGCTTCTAGGGTTTCCTGCTCTCCCTATTCCCTGCTGTAGCTACTGAGATCCACAGAGAAGACAATCATACCTCTGTGCCATGAGATTTTGAGGAAGTGAGACCGTAATCTCACTATTGTAGCGTGTGGTAGCCACACGGTTGCAAATCGTGGTTGTGATTCGTGTTTGTTCTTGTTCTTTGCGGGTTGCTCTTCTCCACGTTTTTCCCGTTGATCGATCTCTCTACTTGATGCGTCTTTTTCAAATTCGTTTGAACTGAGTTGTTCTAGATCGTGAGGCACTTCTTTCCACCGAAGAAAATCACCTCTAACCTCATGACTTAGCCGATCGGTTGATTTTTCGTTTCGGATCGAGTTTTGCCCCCTTTGCCTCGAATTCTTCCAATTCACCAGTTTGGAGTTAGGATTGAGCCATGATCCCTTTGGGATAGCTCACTAACCTCCTTGGAACTCCTCATACCAAGTCTAAGCCTGAGTGCTTTTGTTTTCGGAGGAGATCGGGTGATTTTCGTGGAAGAACAACAGGTTTCGGGGTGACCAGACGCTTGACACGGGAGACCAGACTCTCAGGTTAGAGTCCGGTCGTTGTAATTTCGTACTGTGATCTTTATAGTTTTCAACCGGACGCTCAACTTTAACACTGACCGGACGCCACACTGTCACTGTTCATGCGTTTTTGTCTTCTTAACCGGACGCTCAGCTCTTGACCGGACGCTCCTCTTCAGTGAGTCGGTCAGGTAGGAACAGAGAGCTCCCAAATCTGTTTTGGCTTGACCGGACACGTCCGGTGGTCACTGACCAGACGCAGGCATAGCCGGTCAGGTGTGTTCTGCGCTGTTTTGTTCACGGTTCGTTCGTTCGTTGTCGGTTTTGATTTCTGGCTTTTGCGTTGGGTTTCTAGAGTTGGTAGTGTCTCGCTGTGCTTCGGAAGCATCCACCCTACATCTAGGGTCGTAGGACACTCACAAGCTCTAGGTTTGCTCTTAGGGGTTGATTCTTGGGACAGTGGTGACAAGTTTCTGAAAGAAATTTGAAGCTCCATTCACCCCCCTCTGGTCGCTTTCTGGTAGCACTTTCGGTCCTTCACATGGCCGCCCTTCACCGCTCCCGATCCATCGGCACGACACGTCTCTACTTGACCTTCACCTTGCAATCATGATCACTGTATCCGTGCTTGACACCTGCACAACACACAGCCAAAGAACATGCGCATATCCCAGTGGACAATCACTCATCACTCGAGACTCGGCATACACCCATGTATCCGCATCTCCCCTTGATGAGTTCATTGTCAACTACCAACAAAATCATAATAAAGTAGAAGAAGGAGGAAGAAGGAGAAGTAGAGAACTCATCCAAATGACCCAAAAGCATATCAAAGCCAGAAAAAGGTCAAGTGAAAGGGCAAGACAACTTGGTTCCCAAAGACATGGGCAACGGCTCGACGCAACCTAGTAAAGCAAAGCTAGCCCTCAAGAAGAGGTAGAACAGGCTCAACACCGCTAGCGAGAAAGCTCGATACCAACTGAAAAACAACTGAACTGGTGCCCAGCTGAGATGCAAGAGAGCTCAAAATCAAATGAGGCTAAATCAACTGAATAGCACAATCAGCTGAACGCTCATCGAAAAGCAACAACTGCTAGTCCTCAAGACAGAGGCACAGAGGCTCACACACCTAGTAGAAAAGCTCTGACACAATTAGAAAATTCAAAATCCTCAAAATCCGAGCCAACTCAAAGCTCCCCCTTCAATAGTGCACCACAACTGAAACAGATTTGTCAAATTTTCTCCCCCTTAGTTGATAATTGTTGACGGAAGTTATAGCATGTTTTACCTTATCAAAATACCGTCAACAGGCCTTGGTTTCAAGGAAGAATAGCATATCATGAGCATATTTATCACTAAAGTTCACACTTGTACTCTTAGCTTGTGAACATATAGGAGATGGCCAAATGAACAAAATGAGGCTAGGTGGGCCCACTAAGGGGTTGGGCGACCCAACTTTGGGCCACCTCGGCCATGGGACATGGCATGATCCAAGAGAAGCATGTCAAGCCAATATCAACCATTGGATCAAGCATGTGCTTTTGCTCAATGGGCAAGATGAGAAGCACATGGATTCATGGGTCCACACCGAAAACCAAATGCAACTACTTCACAAGACTTGCTCCATGACATGGGGGTCACAAGGGAGAGAGAAGTGGGCCAGCCCTGTCATAGGGGGGTCGACCGATCCCCCCTTGGTGGGACCCAACAACACTATTCATCAGGGTGGACATCATCACCTTCTAGAAGATGTACCCCGGGCCCACATGTCAGAGGCAGGGGTCGGCCGACCCCATGGTGAAACCCATCCAATGTCGGTTGCTTGCACATGTTCACACGTGAAGAAATCAAGGCCATCCATCCATGGTGGTACAATGACGGTGCATCCAAGGGTTGAGAGATGGGGAGCACACGGATCGCTGACGTGGCGCGGAGTTAGCCCCTACTCCACCTCCACTATAAATAGAGGCCTTCACCCTCTCATTCAACACATCCCATCTCACACATCTCCACTTTTCAAGAGAGATCAAGCAAAAGTAGTAGTAGTAGTCTAGAGTGGGTGTTTAGAGTCGAGTTGGGCGAAGCTCGGGGTTCTGGAGGCATTTCTGAGAGTCTG
Source organism: Coix lacryma-jobi var. lacryma-jobi (assembly GCA_009763385.1). NCBI lineage: Eukaryota > Viridiplantae > Streptophyta > Magnoliopsida > Poales > Poaceae > Coix > Coix lacryma-jobi. Next base: position 115,373,744 of record CM019825.1, on the reverse strand, counting down.
ATAGCCCTTGTATCTTTCTTCTTTGTAAGACTATGTATTAATATATATTCTTCTTTACTTTACTTTGCCTACTTAAGTATTTATTTCCAAGTATCTATTAAGTATTTTTTAGTGCAAGTCTATATTTATATAGTCTTGTTGTGTGCTTATCTTAGTTCTATAGTTGTCTTAGTTAGATTGATTTCCTTTAAATAGCTTCTTGTGTGTGCGTCATCGTCCTATCTTAGGATAGGGGCTTTAGCTATTTTGATCGTTAGCTAAAGGTGTAGATAAGTGTGAGCGTGGTGCTCATACTTCATCTTATCTTTGACTACCGCTGGCATGCACGGACAGTAGGGGCGCATGGGCAAAAGGTGACAGATTGTGCCTGGACTACCTAGATCCCCTCACGTGAACTCAGGCTAGTTCTTAAAAGGTAAGGCGTCCATAAGCCAAATATCCGCTTGAGTTCTGGGTTAGGTGAACAACCTTCTATCGCTTTACTCTCTCGTTTATCCTCTCACACAAGTAGCAAGGCGTCAATCTAGTTAAGTCATCTATTTAATTAGGATTAGTTCATAGGAGTAAAGGTAGAAACATAGGAGTACTTTATACTCACTCGTTGTCCTCCCACCTAGCTAACTCTACTAAAGTTATCTTTCATATCATATACTCTTTGCTTAACTTATTTATCTTATCTATCTATCCTCCATTATATCCACCTATACCCCTTTGCTTCTCTAATTGATAATAGATTATAGTAAGACTAAAGGATCTATCTTTCCTCTCTCTACACATCTTCCTAGCTTGCTTTTTGGGATAAAATAAATAACGATACCTTGGAATACTCCCGGGTGAAGTGCTACATCGGTATTTTCTGTGTGCTTGCGGAACTATCCAATAGTCAATAGTTTTACCACCAAGACACTTCTAGCGCCGTTGCTGGGTTAGGCTCCATAGTCTAGTTCTAGTGGTTGCGCTAAGAAGTGTCAATCAAGCGTTTCTGGCGCCGTTGCCGGGGATAGATTAAAATTCTATTCTTAGTAGCGACGTTAAGAAATACCAACAAGCATTTCTGGCGCCGTTGCCGGAAAGCAACAGCCTAGGAGTTTAGAGAGAGTGAATCCGGAGTCTGCTATATATTAGTTATCAATTAGTATAGGGGCTAACCCCTCACCTGTCTAGTTTCTTTTCATTATCCTGAAACTAGTAGGTGTATAGCGGTTTCCAACTGCCGTCAAACTTCGTTGAAAATCCGAGCAGTGTTGTAGGATTAGACTTCGTCAAGTTCCACCTCAGAGGTTCATCTCGAACGAGAATCCGTTCGAGGAGGAGGAAGTTTCTGCACCAGCTAGAAGAGAAGCCATGGCCCAAAAGACCATCTTCGAATACTATGCGCCGTCGGCCGACAATGTCGCCACGGGTCCGCAGCTTAACTTGGGGGATGCGACTTTCGAGCTCAAGCCAGCTCTCATCAACATGGTGCAAGCCAATCCATTCTGTGGGAAGCTGCATGAGGATGCCAACGCCCATCTCCAACACTTCTTGGAGGTATGTGGTACCTTCACTATGAAGAATGTGTCTGCAGACGCCATCCGTCTTCGTCTTTTCCCGTTCTCGTTATTGGGAAAGGCGAAGCAATGGTTCTACGCCAACAAGAGTGAAGCCAACACTTGGGAGAAGTGCGCCAATGCGTTTCTCAAGAAGTTTCCCGATGGGCAAGACCAGCGCCCTTCGTGGAAAGTTTGCAGCTTCCAGCAACAAGCTGATGAGACGATTCCTGAAGCATGGGAACGTCTACAAGAGTACATTCGCGCATGTCCTCATCATGGGATAGAGGAGTGGCTCATTATCCAAGGTTTCTACCATGGCCTGACTGGTATGGCCCGTAGTCACCTAGATGTAGCCAGAGGGGCATTCTTACAACACAATGTGAGAGATGCCAAGGACCCATAGAAAAGATGGTTACCAACCAAGGTTGGAATGAGGAACGTCTTCAGCCAAGAAGAGAGGTGTTCATGCTCTCAATGAGGTGGACATGCTCTGCGCGAAGATGGACCTCCTGATGAAGAAAGTAGAAGAAAGTTCCAAGAGGGAACAAGAGGTCGTTCAACCTTATGCAACCGCACGAGCCGTCGAAGCCGACCAATGGTGCGAGGTATGCGGAGGCAATGACCATTCGGGAAATAATTGTCCCGAGACGAAGGAGGAAGTGAGCTTCATCAACAACGCCACAACAAACGGGTAACGGCCCCAACAACAACAACATGGATGGAATTCGCGCCCCTTCTACCAAAATCAAGGTAACAGTTATAGCAATAATTTCAATAATTCTTATAATAACCAACCTTCCTTAAGAGATCTTGTCTTAGGCCAATCTTAAAATAAATGATAGTATTAATAAAAAGATGATGGCTAATGATAAGATTCTTGAAAATATAAATGAGAAAATGGATAGCTTAATTCTGCTATGAAAAATCAATTGAGCTTTAATAAAATGTTAGAAACACAATTAGCTCAACTAGCAGCAGCTGTCCCATCCTACGAGCAAGGTAAGATCCCGGGGAACCCGAAGATCCAATAGACGGTTTGTGTAAAATGGTTACTACGAGGTACGGGAAGCCTCCGCTCCGGTCAAACTGGGGTTATCTACTTGAGCCATCTTCATCACAAAAAGGAAGATCCAGGCCTGCCGACCTCACCTGCCAGATTGGACCCAATCTCTCCACGATGCCTTCGCGACTTGATAAGCTGGCCGATCAGATGACGCTATGGTTCCCCGAGGGACTAGCAACGGACATCCTCATCAAAGTCCAACAGCTACGTCCCTGTCGATTTCCTTATATTGGACATGGGATCCAATGTAGATGTCGCGATCATCCTGGGAAGGCCGTTCCTTAATACGGTTAACGCTGTCATCTACGTGGGATCCGGCCAACTTCACCTCCAATTCCCGGAAATAAGGTAAAGTGTCCATTCAACGGTTATAAAGCTAACATGGGTGAAGGGCAAAGAACCTCGAGACAACAACCATCGTCGTCTTCGCCCACGCCGTAGGAATAAGAAAAAAGAGCGAGTCGACCAACAAAGCCGAAGTGAAAGAAGAACTCGTCGACGAGGTGCAACCACGGTCTCCATCTCCGGGACTGACCGAAGCACCAATGAATGACAAGACGGAGAGGTCCTGCCCTACGGACCTGAAACATGGAGCCCTTGCTGATAAGGTAAATCAGTAGTTATCTCATATTTAACTTTTCATGCATTTCAATTTTTGCATTTTCCTTCAATTGCATACTTAGTTAATTCTGCATATTTCATTTCGACAAAATAAATTTGCATGCTAGTAACACCTTGACAATAACTTGCAACATTTGAGCCGTGGGACCACCCCAAGGTGGGGTCAGTCAACCCCACCAGTGGGCCCACTGGCACATGATCTACCTTGGCTTAGTACCCTGAGTATAACACAACACTTTAGTGCTCAAGGAGCATCCAAGGTGGATCGGCCGATCCCACCATGATGCCCTCCTGCACCCTGCTGCATTCCACTCAGCATGCTCATGAACATCATGCATATCACCAAAGCCAACATCTGAAAAGAAATGGTCTTTGCTTTACTCTTTAAGCATGAGATGTTCCCCTTTATTTGGATGCTCATGGGGACCCCAACAACCAGCCAAAGTGCTCTCATGGTCCATGGGAATCACTTTAGAATGTCTCCACTTTGGCAATTCATCTTTCCTTTCACCAAACACTAAGCAACTGAATCTCTGAAATTTGTGTCAACTTTGGACCAAACATAGTTGCATCTTTACTAGACACATGATGGCAAAAGTTTAAAGTTTGAGGGGACATTTATGGGGGTCGGCCGACCCATGTGTTGGCCAATCCTGAAAAGATGTTTCTCACTTAGACATGTCCTCTGGCTAAAGCAAAAGCAAATTTGAAAGTGCCAAGAAGGGGGTCGGCCGACCCATGCTATGAGTGGTCACCACTTGCCCTTCTCCTCCTATATATACCCTTGCATTGTGAGCTCAACTCAACACCAAAACCACCAGAACCATCTTGAGCTCAAGTTCCTCCTTTCCTTCCTTAGTTCCAAGTTCATTCTCAAGCTTAGCTTAGTAGTAGCCATCCAAAAACCAAAAACCCAAAAATAGTCCCATTTCATAGTAGTAGTAGAAGCTTGGTAACCTATCTTGTAGTAAGATGAAGAAGTGCTTGCCTCCCGTTTCAAAAAGTCCAACAAGGGTGAGAGTTCTTCCCAAGAGCTCACCATGCTAGTGCTCATGAGAGAGAGAGGTGGAAAGAAGTGAGCTAGTACCCTTCATTCCCCCGGCTAGAGTAATGGAGACTGAGAGTGGCCTTAGGCTAAATGCCGAAGAGATGGGAAAATTCTTCACTCTTAGTGAGTGTAGTTTCTCACACACAAGGTCATTGATCCGGCCCTCTTGCAAGAAACAGGTATGGATTCAGAATTCTATGCTATTTTCAATACCATTGGTTGGGGTGGATTCTTTGAAATTCTTGAATTTGGCATAAAGAACTTAACCATTTAGTTTTTATGCACATTAAAAGTGAATAATGGTGGGATAGCATTTCGAATGTTGGGATGGAATATGACTTGACTTGGAGCACATTAAACACTGCTTTAGGATTGATCACTCTTGCCATCTTGATGTAGACCATGCTTTTCATTATGACAAGAATGCTTTCTGGTATGCCATTACTCTCTAGTGATTATTCCAACCCCCTCACCACACAAAATTCATAACCCAACCTTACGTTTCATGCACTACTTGCTGTTCACCACTCTTTTCCTTGGCATGAGAGCAGCTTTGGTAAGTGATGATGAGCTAAAACTACTCTATGCCATGGTTAGCAAAGTTAAAGTTTCACCTGTTAAAATGCTAGTGAACTATTGGCTTAGCTACATAGAGCCTAGGAAACCCATATACTTCACATCATCATCACTCGCATAGCCAAAGCTTTGGTGCACTAGAATCCCAAACTTTGAGTACATTAAAACGTGAGAGATGTTTTGGAAGAGAAATGTATTATTCATTGCGATGTACTAAAAAGGGTCCCAAGGGTGAATTAATAATGATTTATCCAGGCCATACAGTCGAAATCACTCTCCCTTGTGAGGGACTTCGATTGTATGTGCTTCGTACACTAACCTTTGATTTGGACCCCGAGGAAAGAGCCCAAAAGTTCCAGGTACTAGCAGGAGGACAAGGAGAGCGTCCCTTGCTACTCGAATGAACAAGGCGGACCTTCACATCAGGCTGATGGAGTAGAAGAGGGAGATGAGGCAGCCTCTATGGACATTTTAGGGTCCTGGGAAGGCCCCTCGCTCACAGGACACTCCTCGCTCTCAAGACACTCCTCGCCCACGGGGTAGAGGAAGGCAACATCAAAGGACGCCGATGGACGAGCTCATCGACAACATGGGTGCAATGAACATCGAACAAGAGGCAACATTGCTTCTTGCACAGCAAAATGACCAACTCCCGCGGGCCATTCAAGAAGAAGAAGCACGACGTTGGGCTGGTGGTACCAGCATTATCCACCAACACAGTAGACAAGAACCAAGCTTGGGGGAGATCCTCTCCCCACCAAGGTAAGTCCTGCATCTTAAGTTATTTACGTTTCAATTAGTCTTCTCATTGCATTTAAAAAAAAATGAAAAATACCAAAATATTGCTTAGTATTCCCCTTAACACATATGTCTCATATATGTCTATCTTCCCATGGAAATGATGACTAGTTGCCTTGCTAATGTTTCTCTAGTGCCTAGTTTACAACTTAGTATTTCTCTAAGTATGGATCACTTAGCTCATTTAAACCATCATGAACCTGAAAACTTTGTGGGTTGCAAGTGCTAGAACTAAGTCTAAGTTGTTGTGAGACATGATATAGTGAGACAAGAGCTACTATAATATTGTTCTAAGCATGATAGATTACCGGAGTATTTATTCTTAAAATAATCAAAATCTTAATTGTTCCTCAATGGTGATAAATTCCTACCACAGCCATATATGCTTTACATGTTTACAAACCTTCTACATAGGCTATTTGCTTTGTATTGTGTGTTGTCAAGTCTTGTTGACCCTTGTTAAGAGACATTTCATGCTCCTAAGATCAAGATCACGTACACACCTCATATACATGCTGCTTCTACACTGGACGTACGCAAAAACATGCCTTTCACTTCCACCAAATAGTTGCTTCATACTCCAAGTGTTAGGAAATCTCTCTCAATTATTTAGTAGATGAGACTCAAAAGGCTAGGCAAAATAAGATAAAGAAAAAAAAGAGAGAGATGGACAAGTGAAAGTCCATAAAAAAAGATGGACAAGTGAAAGTCCATGAAAAAAATGGTAGCCATGTCTCATGAGAAAGAGAAATAAAGAGATAGATCTTATCAAATAAGGAAGCAATCTAGTCCACCATACACCACACACTTGCACATCTTGATCTGGGAGTATAACACTTCTCTTCAAGGATCCGAGCTTTGACTTCACAACAAAATGCAAGTGAGTATGCCATCTCCTTTCATCTCTACCTTGAGCTACACATAAGCCTGTTTAGAAGTAGGATGAAATAAAGAAGGCAACACTTATCATATGCCTGGTGAGGAATCATACACCATTTGAGCGACATGAGAGAACCATATGAGGAACATTAAGTCTTTCTTTTGAAAAAAAATATATAGCAAAACCTCCGGTATGATACTTGCTAAAAACAAGAAAGTTATTGCTCAAGTTAAACTGTTCTATCTTTCAACCACCTAAGACAAAGGAAAAGCCATAAGCCCCATAGAGTACTAAGGTAATATGGGTGATTTACATAGCTAATTTTTCCATTCAAAGAGAAGAACTTTGTTGTGAACATGGTACTCTTGAAATGTGATGCATAGTAACAATACTGATCCACCGAGGCCAAGTTTGATTGTTTGCTCGGGACGAGCAAAGGTTAAGCTTGGGGGATCTTGTTGACGGAAGTTATAGCATGTTTACCTTATCAAAATACCGTCCACAGGCCTCGGTTTCAAGGAAGAATAGCATATCATGAGCATATTTATCACTAATAAGTTCCACTTGCACTCTTAGCTTGTGAACATATAGGAGATGGCAAAATGAACAAAATGAGGCTAGGTGGGCCCACCAAGGGGGTCGGTCGACCCACCTTTGGCCACCTCGGACATGGTGACATGGCATGATCCAGAGAAGCATGTTCAAGCCAATATAACCATTGGATCAAGCATGTGCTTTTGCTCAATGGTGCAAGATGAGAAGCACATGGATTCATGGGTCCACACCAAAAACAAATGCAACCAACTTCACAAGACTTGCTCCATGACATGTGGGGTCACCAAGGAAGAGAAGAAGGTGGGCCAGCCCTGTCATAGGGGGGTCGGCTGATCCCCCTTGGTGGGACCAGCAGCACTATTCATCAGGGTGACATCATCACCTTCTAGAAGATGTACCCCGGGCCCACATGTCAGAGGCAGGGGTCGGCCGACCCCATGGTAAAACCCATCAATGTCGGGTGCTTGCACATGTTTCACACGTGAAGAAATCAAGGCCATCCATCCATGCGGTTACAATGACGGTGGATCCAAGGGTTGAAGATGGGGAGCACACGGATCGCTAACGTGGCGCCGGAGTAGCCCCAACTCCACCTCCTCTATAAATAGAGGCCTTCACCCTCTCATTCAACACATCCCATCTCACACATCTCCACTTTCTAGTGAGATCAAGCAAGAGTAGTAGTAGTTAGTCTAGAGTGGGAGTTAGAGTCGAGTCGGGCGAAGCTCGGGTCTTGGTCGTCTTCTGGGAGTCTGGTATAGCCCTTGTATCTTTCTTCTTTTGTAAGACTTTATTTATTTAATATATTATTCTTTCTTTACTTTACTTTGCATTTACTTAAGTATTACTTTCCAAGTATTTATTTAAGTATTTACTTAGTGCAAGTCTATATTTATATAGTCTTGTTGTGTGCTTATCTTAGTTCTATAGTTGTCTTAGTTAGATTGATTTCCTTAAATAGCTTCCTGTGTGTGCGTCATCATCCTATCTTAGGATAGGGGCTTTAGCTATTTTGATCGTTAGCTAAAGGTGTAGATAAGTGTGAGTGGTGCTCATACTTCATCTTATCTTTGACTACCGCTGGCTTGCACGGACAGTAGGGCATGTGCTAAAGTGACAGATTTTGCCTGGCTACTAGATCCCCTCACGTGAACTCAGGCTAGTTCTTAAAAGGTAAGGCGTCCATAAGCCAAATATCCGCTTGAGTACTGGGTTAGGTGAACAACCTTCTATCGCTTTACTCTCTCGTTTATCCCTCTCACACAAGTAGCAAGGCGTCAATCTAGTTAAGTCATCTATTTAATTAGGATTAGTTCATAGGAGTAAAGGTAGAAACATAGGAGTACTTATACTCACTCGTTGTCCTCCCACCTAGCTAACTCTACTAAAGTTATCTTTCATATCATATACTCTTTGCTTAACTTATTTATCTTATCTATCTATCCTCCATTATATCCACCTATACCCCTTTGCTTCTCTAATTGATAATAGATTATAGTAAGACTAAAGGATCTATCTTTCCTCTCTCTACATCTTTCCTAGCTTGCTTTCCTTTGGGATAAAATAAATAACGATACCTTGGAATACTCCCGGGTGAAGTGCTACATCGGTATTTTCTGTGCGCTTGCGGAACTATCCAATAGTCAATAGTTTTACCACCAAGACACTTCTAGCGCCGTTGCTGGGGGTTAGGCTCCATAGTCTAGTTCTAGTGGTTGCGCTAAGAAGTGTCAATCAAGCGTTTCTGGCGCCGTTGCCGGGATAGATTAAAACTCTATTCTTAGTAGCGACGCTAAGAAATACCAACAATAAAGCACTATCAAGAATCCCCTCCAAATGCATATGAGTCAAAAATGCAAGTTAGGAGCTTCAAGAATATATCGATAGAATGAAAAGATGCTCTACAAAGTGTTGATCCGATGACAACGACATACACATCATGCTAGCAAAGGCTCAAATAATCACCAAATACGAAATATGAACATATGAGCAAAGTGAGCAGTTTTTAGCCAGAAAGCAATCGCCATCAAAATAGCACTTAACATGTATAGACAGGAAGTCAAACAAGTGCTCAACATGTATACAAGGTGAACTACCCCTAGCAAAATTCAACATCATGCTACAAAATGAAACATATACTTGTGTTTTCAGATTTAATCGGAGTTGCAGCGGTGAAAATACACAAGTTCAGAATTCAGCATATGATTGCGAGAGGTTGAAAGCTTGTCAATGCCTAACTTTTCAAACGTGCGAAGCCTATGCAGAAGCAATCAGGAGCTTAAGGCAACGGTTTCGGTCATACCTACACGGCTCGAGTTTAACTCAAAGTGCAATGAGAAACAGTTCCGAAACCGTGATGTGTTGACAAGCAATCCATCTCGGTCTTTCCAATTCACTTAGACTTGGTTTGAATTTAAAACAGTTTATGAAATACCAAGCAAGTGAATGACTCAGAACTAGAGACATAGCAACTAGCATATATGAAAAGCACGAGTGAATTCAACACATCCTACACATGCTAGTTGCATATCTCAATGGTGAACAATTTCAATTTTTATGTTCATTAAGCAAGTTCACCATTTACAAAATAGCTCAGCTCACAACATATATCAGTGATCAGAAAGAGCATAAGCTACAAGCATCATCATATAGCATCAGAGCAAAACTAGATAAAGCATAATCACATTCTAAGGATTATATACATGAAGCTCAGAAAGTAAAGATGCATGATGAAATGCACAAACCAAAAGAGAAGAGTTAGTCTATGATACACAAGAACCAAAATGTTCCACCAACTAAAAGGGGAAACACACACCAAGCTCACCTCTCAACCTAGCAAAGGTTGATTGGTCCAAAAGCTTAGTGAAAATATGCCAAATGAAGATGAGTATCGACATGGTGTAGGTCGATATCACCCTTCTCATAATGGTCTCGCAGAAAGTGAAAGCGCACATCAATGTGTTTGGTCTTAGAGTGCAGCACGAGGTTCTTAGCAACGCTAATAGCACTCGTGTTGTCACAAAGCAAAAGGAAAACGAGAAAGCTCAGACCAAAATCACGCAAAGTGGCCATCATCCAAAGCAATTGAGAACAGCAGCTAGCCGCAGCAACATCCTCAGCCTCTGTAGTACACTGAGCGACACTAGACTGCTTGCGAGAAGACCAAGATACAAGAGAAGAACCAATAAACTGACAAGTCCCAGAAGTGGACTTGCGATCAAGTCGGCAACCAGCAAAATCGGCATCAGAATAACCGCAAGGGAGAGGGTGGAGGAAGCAGAATACCAAATCCCAAACTCTAGAGTGAAGCATAAGTACCTCATATTGCGCTTGACCGCCTGACGATGAGAGGTGCGCGGCGACGACTGAAATCGCGCGCAAAGACAACCGCGAACTGGATGTCCGAGCATGTCGCCGTCAGGTACAGCAGCGACCCGATCATACTCCGGTACTCCTTTGGTCCACAACTTCTCCATCCTTGTCCGCATCAGGGCCGTCGTGGTCGACATGGGTGTTGGAAGAGGCTTGGCTCACCATATCGAACTTCTTCAAAACGTCCTTGGTGTACTTGCCCTGGTGCACAAATGACCCTCTCGGGATTGCTTGATTTGCATCCCGAGAAAGATGTCAACTCGCCCATCATGCTCATCTCAAACTCTCTGCTCATAAGATCTGCAAACTTGGCAACCAAAGCGTGAGAAGAACCACCGAAAATGATATCATCCCGTAAATCTAGACCAAGAGAGTGTCATTGCCTTGCTTGAGAGAAAAGAGCGTTTTACCCACACATCCCAATTTAAAACCCTTAGCAAGCAAAAAGGTTTTCAACCTATCATACCAGGCTCTAGAAACCATACAAAGCTTTGTGAAGTTTAAAAACATGGTTGGAAACTTGGGATTTTCAAAACGGGGGGTTTTTCAATACACCTCTTCTTCTATGTAGCCGTTTAAGAAGGCACTCTTGACATCCATTTGAAAAAGTTAAACCCTTGGATGCAACAAAAGCCAAGAGTATCCTAATGCCACCAAACGAGCTACAAGAGCAAAAGTCTCCTCATAATCTATCCCTCCTTCTGACTATACCCCTGGCTACAAGTCTGGCTTGTTTCTTACAATGTGGCCATCCTCTCCTTGTTGTTTTTGAAAACCATTTTGTACAATAGGGTGACACTCAGGAGGAGGTGGAACCAAAACCCAAACTGATTTTCTTCAAAATTTTCTAAATCCTCATGCTGCATGGCATTGACCCAATCAGGATCAGATAAAGCGTGTCCAACATCTCGGGGTTCGAAATCAGCAACAAATGCAGAATGAGCAAAGTGAGAGATTTGTTGTGACCTTGACCGAGTGACGCGTTCGCCGATGCTGACGATCATCTGTTGAGGCGAGTGTTGGCGCTTAATGTGTCGTGGCACCTCCCAAGCTGATGAGATCTCCCCCTCAACAGCAGCTGGTGCCTCCTTGGGTACAAAAGGTACTGCTCGAGGTGGCGGAGCCCACGACCCCCAAGTAGTCGACGAAGAGGGGTTGGGCACGCTCAAAACGAGAAGAAGGACAAACCATGGTCTCATCAAAGGTGACATCGGATGTCTCCATGACTTGGATAGTTTCAAGGTTAAGTACTCAATATGCACGAGTATGAGTGCCATAACCCAAAAATACACCGTCAGAAGAACGAGACTCAAACTTGTCCAAGTTGTCTTCTTGAGTATAAAACAGTGGCAACCAAAAACTCTAAAATAACTCACGTTGGGTTGTTTTCCAAAACGCAACTCATAAGAAGTCTTTTTCAAGAAAGCTCGGAGAAAAATGCGATTGGAAATATAGCATGCAGTGTTCATAGCTTCGGCCCAATATCGCCTAGAAGTCCTATGGTCATTGAGCATCGTCCTGGCCATCTCTAGAAGGGTCCAATTCTTCCTCTCTACAACACCATTCTGAGGCGGTGTGTAGGGGGAAGAAAACTAATGCTCTAAACCCAAAGAGTTACAAAACTTCTCAAAATTCGAGTTCTTAAACTCGGAACCATTATCACTACGGATAGCTCGCATCGATTTCATAGGGAACTCGTTCTGAAGACGCAAAATCAGATTGCGAGCAAAAGAGAAAGTCTTAGTCTTCTCAATCAAAAAGAAGACCCACGAATATCTCGAAAAATCGTCAACAACAACCAACACATACCACTTCCCCCCAACCGAGCTCACCCGAGCCGGACCAACAACGTCCACGTGTAAAAGCTCTCCAAGGCGCTTAGTCATGACCTGAGTCACTGGATGGTTGGGAGCGGCAACCATCTTCCCATGTCTACAAGAATGGCAAACAAGATCCTTCTCCATGCACAACTTGGGCAATCCTCGGATTATGCCAAGTGAGCTAAGCCTTGCAAGCAAGCCGAAGCTCAGGTGACCAAGTCTCCTATGCCACTTCCAAAGATCAGAGGAGGAAGGTCCAGCCAAAAGACAACGAGAAATCCCAAACGACTATGAGAAATTCGCACGAAAGACTTTCCCAAAGGGCGAAATCATACATACTAGATTGCCCTGAGGATCTAAAATACGACTGAGATTCGACTTAAAACGAATCTCATAGTCATCATCGAAAAGTTGCGAAATAGAAAGAAGGTTAAAATGCAAGTTAGAAACAAGAGCAACATCACGCAACACAAAGTGCTCATTAACTCGCACCGACCCATGAGACAACACTTTAGCTTTGCTATTTTCGCCGAAGGTGATAAATGCGGATACATGGGTGTATGCCGAGTCTCGAGTGATGAGTGATTGTCAACTGGGATAATGCGCATGTTCTTTGGCTTGTGTTGTGCAGGTGTCGAGCACGGATACAATGATCGAAGGCAAGGTGAAGGTCAAGTAGAGACGTGCCGTGCCGATGGACCGAGAGTGGCGAAGGGTGGAGGTGAGGCTTGGACTGAGGGACCGGTGGCCTGAGGATCAGCTGTGGTGGCTGACAGCCTAGGACATTAACGAGCGAAGACTTGCGGGGCACGATGTTTCTCGGGTCAAGGACCTGAGACATGTGTCGGTGGATGGGGGGTGCACGGGCGGTGCATCTCCTCTACGGTTCGGTTTGGTGGTTGAGCCACAGAAAAACCACCGAGTGGACGGTTTCCAGGTTTGGGCCTCAAAACCTGGGCGCTGATGGTTTCCGAGTTTGGGCCACAAAACTCGGGCTAAGGACGGTTTCCAGGTTTGGGCCTCAAAACCTGGGTGCTGCAGGTTTCTATGTTTGGGCCACAAAACTCAGGCGATGGACGGCTGTTTTCCCGGTTTGGGCCTCAAAACCGGGGGTTGGTCGTGAAGGCTGGTTTCCCGGTTTGGGCCTCAAAACCGGGGGCGAAGTCCGGGAAAAGGACAAGCAGAGCGGTGGCGGCACGTGGCGGCAATCGGTGAGGTTGCGTCGAGGCAACGCTACAGTTGTGCGGGCGTGGCCGTCGGATCACCAGCACCTTCGAGTTGGTTTAGGATAGCCTTAGGGTTTGGCTGGTTCGCTCTGTAAATAACTAGGGGTAGAGTGGGAATTAGAATTGGGTTAAGTAGAGCGAGACACCCACCTCCCATTCTATCTTAGTTATTTGCTATTTTGCCTTCTAGGTTTTCCTGCTCTCCCATTCCCTGCTATAGCCACTGAGATTCGCAGAGACGGTGAACAATACCTCTGTGTATTTGCTTTTTGAGGAAACGAGACCGTAATCTCGTTGTCTCCTCGTGGGGATGAATTTCGGCTGGCAATTCGTGGTTCGATTCGCGTTTTGAACTTGTTCTTCGCGTTCTTCATTTTCTCCACGTTTATCTCGTCGATCGTTCTTTCTCTACGTTGCTCCGTTTGCAAAACCATTTGAATCAACTTGCTCTTTACAGTGAGGGGATTATTTCCATTGAAGGAATTTAACTCAAACCTCACGAGCAAGTAGATCGACTAGTTTTCGTTTTGGATCAACTTTTCTTCCCTTCCCCTGAAATTCTTCGATTCATCGATTTGGAGATAGGTTCGAGCCATGATCTCTTAGAGGTAGTTCACTATCCTACTTGTGACTCCTCTCACCAAGTTTGATCCTTAGAGGATTCGTTTCTGGTGAGATCGAGTCGAATCGGTGGATGAACAAAGCTTTTTGGATGACTGGACTCTGGCATCGGGCCGACCGGACGCTAGGCTGTGAGTTCGGTCGTTGAACACGTCACTGTGTTCTTCTGCGCGATCTGACCGGACGCTTGACTCACAAGTGACCGGACGCACTCGTCACACTGTTCACGGTTTTTGTCTGAACTGACGCGGACGCTCAGTCAGTGACCGAACGCTCAGAGCCAGTGAGTCCGATCACAAACAGAGAGCTCCTAAATCTGTTTTCGATCGACCGGACACGTCCGTTGCCGGCTGACCGAGACCGGACGCTCCAGTGACTCTGGTCAGTGCAGCTTTGCACATTTTCGTCTGTGTTCGCTTGTTCGCGTTGTTCGTTGTGTTTTGATTCTGGCTGTTGCGTTGGGTTTCTAGAGTTGAGTAGTGTCTCGCTGTGCTTCTCAGAAGCATCCACCCTACATCTAGGGTCGTAGACACTATTCAAGCTCTAGGATTGCTCTTGGGGTGATTCTCGGGACAGTGGCAACAAGTTTCTGAAAAGAAATTTTGAAGCTCCCATTCAGCCCCCCTCTGGTCGCTTTCTGGTAGCACTTATGGTCCTTCAATTGGTATCGGAGCAGGTTATGGATCTTCCACCTTAGCCGATTCCAGATCCACAGAATGCGACATGGATCGCGGCATGGGCAAACCGTCGTTTTTTGATGGGACGAACTATGAGTATTGGAAGATACATATGTCGGCCTGTCTTCAGAGTATTGGTGCTTCCATTTGGGATATTTGCAACTCTGCTGATTACGTGGTCTTGGCTGCTCGTGTGACTCAGCATCAGATCGATGAGCACGATGCCAATAGCCGAGCCCGTAATGCTCTTTCTCATGCTTGAGCGTGACGGTGTTTGATCGCGTTTCTCACATCGCTACGGCTCGAGAGATTTGGGCTACCCTCATGCGTTTCCATGAGGGAACCACTAAAGTCAAAACCCGTCTCTACGAGTCTCACATCGCTACTCGCTTTCAGGTGATTGTCAACAGGATGAGGGCTAACAAGGAGCTGTTGCCTTTCGACGATCATGAGAGAGCTTTGAAGCTTTTGCCCACTCTCGATCCGTCGTTGTGGGACTCGAAGGTTCAGGCGATTATCGAATCACCTAACTATGAGACCCTCACATGCGACGAGCTCTTCAGTAAGCTTAAGTCCAGTGAGATTGACGCCATGGCGAGGGCTTCTTATGAAAATCCTTCTAGCCCATCGATGGCTTTGCTTTCTGGCTCTTCTGCTAACCCCTCTGGAGCCTTTGGACTCTCTTCTCTTCTTTCTGTCACATAAGAGCAGCTGGAGTTTATGGGGGATGACAAGTTGGCTTTGCTCGCCAACCGGTTCTCGTGGTTCCACAACAACCACATGAACCATCGCCGCGGAGGAGGACGCTCGGGATGTTTCGAGTGCGGCGACCGCAACCACTTCATCGCCAATTGCCCGAAGAAGAACAAGCAGACCTTCGGCAAGGCGGATCATGGGCACAAGTACGACTCTGGCAAGCAAGGAGAAGTACGTCCCCGCGAAGCACAAGTGGAAAGGCGGCTTGAACAAGGAGTACATCAAGACGAAGTACTTGGAGAAGGCCCAGGCTGAGGAGCGTGTTTTCTTCGCCATGCTCAGCGACGTCGACGACTCGGATAACGACTCCGCTTCCTCAAGCGACGACGAGTCCGAGAAGAAAAAGAAGATCGAGGACAAGCTGAACGGCCTCTGCTTCTTCGCCGACAACGAGGGCTTCTGCACCATGGCCCTCGAGAAGGAAGTTGATGGCGAGCTGGAGGATATCCCTCGGAATGACGACGACGACGACACCTCCCAGGTATCTCAGACCCCCGATGAGCTTTCTACTAAGGTCGAGAAACTTACTGCCGCTCTCCTTAGTCAAGACAAGCTGCTTAGGCGCGCTGTCAAGTCCACCGTTGTTGTCACAGATGAGGAGGAGTGTGAGATGTGCTCCACACACATGACTAACCTTCTCACTTTGAGAAGTAAGGATGTTGTGTTGGTAGGAGAGGTGGATGAGCTTAGAGCTAGATCTTAGGTGCTTGGTGCGTGCAAGTCTTGTGCAGGCTGGCAATCCGAGTTGGCAGTGAAGAATGTCAAGATTGTGTCTCTTGAGAAGGCCAGCTCGGGTAGCACTTGTGTGTCTAGATGCGCTTTGTGTGAAGGTTTGGAGATGGAGATAGCCAATGTGAAGCATGACAAGATGCAAACCGAGGAAGAAAACACATACCTTCGGACCATCTTGTCATGGGTGTCTAGTGGTGAGCTGCAGCTTGGGATGATGATCTCCCAGTTCAAGCGTACTGCTGGAGGTCCAGGTGTAGGCTTTGCTCAGGGTGTTGAGTGTGCTTCATCTTTTGGCAAGATTGGAGAGTCGAGTGGTCTTAACCCATGTGAGAAGCCCAACTCCACCACTACTCCCAAGCTTACCAAGATTCCACCCAAAGAGCCTCTAAAGCCTAACACCAAGGATGGGGTATTTGTTGAACCTCCGAGAGCTCCACCCAAGAAACAATCATTGATGAGGTATACGACCGTTGATTATAAGGTGAGGTTGTTCCTATATTTACATAGTGATTTTTGGTACAATTCACTTGGTTCCACATGTACATGTCATTATTTGCTTGTAGGTACAAACATATCTCGAAGTCTAAGTCTATCAAAGTTCGTCGGCAGCCCGACAGGGGTTCATTGGGGAGACCATATCTCATCCTTCCGAAGAGCGATTGAGGTCAATGAGCACTTGATGGAAAGCTTATTTGATAAGCTTTCAAATAGATCTGTCCTCACCTCAATATCATATCGACAAGGTCTTCAAGTTGTCACGATAATTTGCTACTATTTCTGCCGGGTGCTATGACGTCGACATGGGCTTGTCATGCAACCTTGGGACCCTGGCCCAAGTTGGAGCACACCCAAAATAAGTGAAGAAGATCCCAAGGATGTTCAAAGACGTCCTCCTCCTTGGCCACCACCTTAGAAAGGCAGCCAAGTCGTCCAACCCAAGTTGGAGGCTCAATCCGTGTCAAGTTCGAGTCCATCTCGGAATCCAGGAGCAGCCCAGCGGTAAAACGAACTCCCAGGTCACATACGGACTCCGTTTTCGATGATCCACATATGGATGGAAATATAATTTGATAAGCTAACCAATGGATTTGGTTTGAGGTTAAAACTCCGTCGGAATCAATGGGAATCGTCGAAACAAGTTGACGTCCAGAATCTGTCAGGGTGCTGCGTCGCCGTCTTTTGGGCCGTTTGGGCCTTGTAACTGGTTAGGGCACCTTAGTGACGTGAGTAGGGGTCATGGATGCCCCTTGGGCTATATAATAGTAGCCGCCGACTACGTTAGGTTTGGGGTTTTGCTTAGATTATTCTGTTCACAACAGTTTCGCCGTTTGTCGGTTTGTGAGACCCCAATTCATGAGATTAATCATTCATCAGCAATTTGGTTGCATGCATTCTTCCTTGTTCTTGCTTGTGTTCTTCGATTCGCAGGCAAGGAATTTAGCCTTCTTGGCGAGGTCAACCGCGCAATGCCGGTTGATAACCAATGGAGACGTGGTGCTGCGATTCCGGGGTTTCGGATCGTGTTGTTCGGAAGCCGGATCGACGAGTGTCTCGCGTTTCCACCAAATCGAGAGTTACCAGAACCTTTCGGAAGATCGGGAACCCTTGTTCACATTAAGTGGTAATCAAAGCTTCAGGTATACCGTCAGGTTCATATCTACCATTAGTTTCGAGTGCTTTCCATCGTCCCATAGTCCAGTGCCATATTTATTTCCTGTCCTAGAACCTTCCGCGCCATAGCCTTTGCATATTTCGGTTTCAGAGTTCGTAGTGTTGAGTTTGTGTCCTTGGTCAAGGTTTTGTTGCTGGTTTAGATTTTGTTCTTTCCCTGTTTGTGTTGATCTCTCCATCCACCACCATCTCGTATCACCATCCGGTTTGCATCTTGTGTCCACATAAAACCCTGATTCAGACTCTTCCATAAAACAGTCATAACTTTTATGTCCGAACTCGAAACGGGGCGGGCGATATTTATATCTACGGAGAACGCTAGAAAATTTTAGATCCGTTTCATCCAGAAAGCTTAGGTTTGTAAAAATTAGAATTGTCAAATTCGATCAGGAAAATCGAGTTTTCAGGTCCACATGTTTTGACATACCTTTCATAGAACAATCCTAATTTTCGATAGGCCACATCTTTTATCCAATTGAGCTCAAATTTTTTTTGGTTTGTTCTTGTGTGATTCTTACTGAGAAAAAATATCAAAAGGTTAAAAGAAAGAAAAAAAAGTTTGAACAAGAAAAAAAAAGAAAAAAAAATAGTAAAAGAGAAGAGAAGAGAAAAGGAGCACACAAGGAACACATAATAGCTCTGTTATTTGTGGCATCTTTTCTCTTTCCTAGTTGTTGCAATCTTCCATACCTGTTTCCTTTCATCCTTGTTTCACTTCCTTGTTTATCACAACAGGTGATAGGAACATATATAGGCCAGCAACTAGCACAAGTGCTTTGGACATTTATTCAATATTGCTATCTGTTATTGACTTGTGTGCCACATATATATAGTATTCTCTTTGTTGCCTTCCTAGATCCACATTCTTCAGAACAACATAGGTTTGTGATCCCGGCAATCGCGGTCTACGTCTTCCAGGTATCCTTTGCTTTGTGGGTAAGAACATTGGTAAGAGCTTGGTAAGGTGTTTACTTTTTGCTGATCTTGATTGAGAGGCACCACTCCGCCCTTTAGTACGATTATTTGGGATAACCTTCACTGTTTGTTGCTGTTTTTTTTGTCCACAATGTCAGTTGATGGAGATAAAACGCCGAAGAACTTCAAGGAGTGTGTCAGCAAAAAGCAACTACAAGCTATTATAGACAATGGTCAAAAGGAGATGAGGGGAGAGACATCATCAAGGCTGTCACTGAAGCCATAATTGAGATGAAACTTGCAAATGCGATTGAGCGGGTGGACAAAGGGTCATCTGAGTTAACTGACATGGTAAATGCTTTGGAAAACCGCCCTGCACACGACGAAGATGCGACTGGAAGCAACGATGGTGATGAGGTGTATGATGCTGATGGTAAATGTTGATCCATGTTGACGATACAAAACAGATTACGACGTCATCTTCGCACTAAACACCACAGGTATGGGTGGCATTCCACATCACCCCACCATCGAGGTATGTATAATCGAGCTCCTGAAGATCCTTATGCTAAGGTTAAATTTACTATACCTTCTTTTTCGGGACATTATGATGTTGGGGATATCTTGATTGGGAGATGACAGTAGAGCAGAAATTTAGTGCCCACAAAGTACCTAAACAACATAGAGTTAGACAAGCCACCAGTGAGTTTAAAGATTTTGCTTATATTTGGTGGACTGGTTTAGCTGTAGATGGTGCCACACCTCGTACATGGGAAGAGCTTAAGGTTTCTATGCGTGATAGATTTGTTCCCCCATCTTATTATAGAAACCTTTGTAAGAATTTGATGCGATTAGATCAGGGAGATAAATCTGTGCAGGATTACTATGATGAGCTTCAAAAGAGTTTGTTGCGTTATGCTATAGTGGAGGGACCCAATGATTCTATTGTTCGATTTTATTCGGGTTGAGACTTGAAATTCAGGATATTGTTGATTATAAGGAATTTGATAATGTCAACAAGTTGTTTCAGTTTGCTATGCTTGCAGAGAAGAAGTTGCAGGGTTGTGAGACTACGATAAGCAAGCGAGTGACCGCTTCTGCCTGCGCTGTGCACAACATCTTCACTACCCCCACCCACATCCACTCAAGACTCTGGTAAAATTTTAATACATGCTGAAATTATACAACCTGAAAGAGAGAGTGCTACTACTAAGAATAAAGAGACTAATATTGAATATGAAAATCACCAAGTACCTAAATTGAATGATTCTTTTGTGCTTTCTACAAAATCTGATATTAATGAAATTGATGATGATGTGTTGAATTTATCCACCATCATGCTATAATATAGCAACATTCAGGGGACACTAAATCTGATTTACCTTTGTCACAAAATAATTGTCCAACTAATCATTGTGATAAAGAAGAGTGAAGGACGAAGAAGACCGAGAAGCAACCAGAAAGCGACCAGAGGGGGGGTCAATGGGAGCTTCAAAATTTCCTTTTGGAAACTAGTAGCCACTGTCCCGAGAATCACCCCAAAAGACAAACCCTAGAGCTTGCTAATGTCCACGACCCTAGATGAAGGGTGGATGCTTCCAAGAAGCACAGCGGGACACTACACAACTCTAGAAAGCCAACGCAAAGACGGAAATCGAATCCGTCAACGAACGAGCGAACCATGAATGAAACAATGCAAGACTGCACTGACCGGACTCAGCGAGCGTCCGGTCACCAGGGCCCGGACGCGTCCGGTCACAGAAAACAGTTCTGGAACCTCTCTGTTCCTGATTGGACTCACTGAAGGGAGCGTCCGGTCGTTTGTACAGAGCGTCCGGTCAAAACAGCAAAAACGCACGTGAACAGTAGCTCCGTCGAGTCCGGTCACACAGGGAATGGAGCGTCCGGTCAAGACCAAAGGGACACAGCGAGTGTTCAAACCACCGGACGCACAGCCTGAGCGTCCGGTCGACACGATCAAGCGTCCGGTCACCCCGTGAATCCACGGTTCGTCCACTGATTCGACTCAATCCCACCCAAAACGAAACCTCTAGGGTTCAAACTTGGTGAGTAGAGTCACAAGGAGGATAGTGAGCTATCACTAAGAGATCATGGCTCGTCCCTCTTGATTACAATCCAATCTTGAGGCACATCATAGCATCCTACATCAGCTCTCAATAATGGAGCCTTGGATCGAGAAAACACATTAATGAGCTTCATGAACATAATCATGGGTGCACTGATGATTGGTTAACGAAGGGAACACAAAAAAAGTTCACCTCATGGCTTCGGGAGCATTGACATACCAGATGGGGGAAACAACTGAGGAACGCACCATCAAGGTGTTGGCATCTGGACCATCACGCCAAGTCACGACATGGCAAACTTATGACATTAGTGGTTTCACGTTCTGTACGAAGTCCAAGGACAACAAGAGCATGACACAGAATAGTGGTGTTCGATGTGAGGCCTTAGACTCTGAACTGGTAATGAGACTACATACTTTGGCTTCGTTGAGGACATATGGGAACTTGACTATGGTTCATTTCAGATCCCTGTGTTTCGATGTCAATGGGTTGAAGACAAACATGTTACAGTGGACAACTATGGGGTCAGAGTTCTTGATCTAAGTAAGGTTGGCTACAAAGATGATCCGTGGATAATGGCTAACCGGCTGCCACAGGTCTTCTATGCCGAACAAATCCTTTCTCGTAATGAGAAGAAAAGTACTGACAAGCCGAGGCATGTAGTTTTTCCTGGAAAGCAACAAGCTATAGGAGTTGATGGTGTATCTAACCTGGATGAATTTAACGAGTTCAGCGATATGTCTCTCTTTGTAGATGACCATCCAGTAAGGATAAGGAATGTTGAGTGAACCATCCCATAGAAATCATTGCCCGGGTATGACATGATGGAGAAGGAAGAATAGTAGCTGCCTAGATATTATTTTGTTATTTGCCTTGTAATCCATTTATGTAATCTTTATGCCACATTAGAGCCACTTTTTTATGTATTCAAATCATGAGTTTAAGGGAGTTTTATGTAATCTTTATGCCACATTAGAACCATTTCTAAAACTAAGTCGCCCAAACTCTCTCAAAATTTGAATTTCAAAACTCCGAACATCAAAAATGTAAAAAATGAAGGGATGTCCCATACAAAAGATGTGCACTATGTGTTGTACCTACAACTTGGTATTCAACAGTTCCTCACTAGAGGTCATTAAGTGTGCCATATGTCATCTGCGAGTTTGTCGGGCTATTAATTCGTATAACTTAAAAAAAAATTCAGTAATCACTAGATTTCAAAAAATCGTCAAATTTGGTATGGTGGCATGTATTGGCAAACTAAACTCCAGGAAAAAGAATGAAATGATTTGAACAAAGTGACAACATAGATGCTTCACAAATGGGCATATCTCTTAGAGAGTTTAAGTGAGTTTTACGGAAGATTGTAGTAGATGTGGAAAACATGTGCTACAACAGTGTCAAATAAAGTATTGACCAAAACAAAAGTTGTAGATCATGGTGTCCCCTTCAACTTTGGTATTCAAAACTTTCTAATTAGAGCCATATCTTTTAAGATATGGATTTTTTAAGAATGAAACAATATCTGCATTTAAAAAATGGAAATTGTTAATACAGGCGGTGGTCACTGTAGAAACCATTTCTATAGGCGGTTGGTATTGACCACCGCCTGTAGAATTCTATTTCTACAGGCGGTGGTCAATACCAACCGTGTGTAGAAACAATTTCTAAAGGCGGTTGGCATTGACCATCGCCTGTAGAAATGGGCTCCTATATAGGTCAAGAGTTCACCCCGAAAATTTTCTAAGTGTTGGCGCCAGTTCATTCCAAACCAACGCCGTCAGGCTGACGCCGAAATTTTCCGCCGCCGTGTGATCGTCGCGCCACCGTCCCCTCTCGTCCCCTCGCGCTCGCCATTTCCGTCGCCGTTGTGAGTCCTCTCCCTCCTCCTCCTCCTCCTCCTCCTCCTCTCTCTCTCTCTGCACATTCAGCGGCGGCGGCGGCATGGCCACAGCGGGCGGCGGCGGCAGCGCGCGTGGAGGAAGAGTCGAGGACGGCGTGGGCCGGAGAGGGAGGGAGAGGGGACTTCGCAGCGGCACGGTGGACGCCGCCACAGGGCGCACGCGCGGTGGCGGGCGCACTGCGACGGCGGGCGCGCAAGGCGGCGGCAGGCGGCGGGCGGCGGGCGCGCAAGGAGGCAGAGAGGGAGAGGGGAGTTGGGCCAGGAATTGGGCCGGAGAGGGAGAGGAGGAGGAGGGGAGTTTTTTTTTTTCCTTTTTTTCTTTTATATAATCATTCAAAATTATATCTTGAGAGGGAGAGGTGAGTCACTCACTACTGGTCAGTCGGTGCCCACGTGTGAATTTCAATATTCAATAGATTATATAAATATCTCAATAGATTTTCAATATTTTTACATATATATATATATTTAATATTCTTAACCAAAAAATATAACATTATTATAAAAATAGTGAATTTGTATTGTTTTATCTATATAGTTGATTTTTTTATACATGATAAAAGTTTTACTGTTTATGGGGCCACGACCCCAGCTAGCTCCGCTGGTTCCGTCTCTATTTCAGGACGTCCGTGAAGGATGTCACGTTGTAACGAAGTAGTTGACGAGTCGAAGCGCTGCATTTTCTTTCTTTTTCTTTTCTTTTGTGAGTGTGTGTGACGATGACAAGTATGCTAGAGGGACTTCACCACCCTTCTCGTGGCAATTTTTTTCAAATGAACCCTAGTTTACTTGGCTTTTTCGCAGATAGACGTACGTACAAACCCCGTGCTTGTCCGAACTCTAACCGACTAGATATCCGGCGGACGGTGCGGATCGAAACGTACGTCAACATGCGTTTCTTGACCGGGTTTCTAGTGGCTGGTTTTTTTTACCCGAGCGCACAATGTCCAACTATTTTCTCGTGGGCGCGCGTGTGTGAACTTTGTGGGCGTCGCGCTTATACTGTTGGTTTTCTCTTAGAGCACATAGAAACCATATTATAGCAGTCTCCATCGGATCAGGTTCATCGATATTAGCATACTAAGAGCTTTGTGCATTTCCACGACGCATCGGCTGGCTTCCCATTCATGTTTTTCACAAACATATTCAAGCATATTCAAGCATAAAAACCGATTGAACCCCATGCATGCTTTCACAAACATATTCAAGCACACAAATATGAAATGCCATGTTTTTTTTCATTTTTCTTTTATATAATCATTCAAAAATTCATATCTTGAAAAATGTTAGCGATAAATAGTGAAATAATTTTTTTCTTTTATAAATTATTCAGTTTGTCGTAACTTCTTCATACCATAGCTAGATCTTTTGATATTATTATATATTTATGTCAGTTTGTCGCGATGAGTTCTTCGCACTAGGATCAAGCCCCAGGATCTGAACATACGGAACAAGCCCCAGAGTCCGACCCCATGATGAAAGAAGTGACCCACCAAACACGTAAAGTCCTGGGATCGTCCGACCCCACGGAGGAAGTAGAAGGGACCCACGAAATGGGTGAAGCCACAGGGGATGAAACTCCAGAATATGAAAGTGTTAGCGATGACATGGAGCCTCCCAAAGTGAGGAAGGCTCGTCGTGAATTGGAACGTGACCCTGATTATAATCCACAAGCCGATGAGGTAATCCTTGTCTATTATTACATGATTTGGATATACAATGTTGTATGTAATTACATGATTTCGATCCATAATGTCTATATATAAACCCATCTATACGATTCACAATGTCTATACTCAGGACGCAATGTCTCAAATGCAAGAACTGATTTGGCAACACGAAGTGGCACAAGCCGAAGATGCACTGGAACCGACCACGACCCCGACCACTGAGAGTTCAAGGAAAAGAAAACGGAGCAATTTGAAACAAGGCGAGAGAGGATTAAACAAGTTTCCAGACGATGTATATGCCATCTCAGATGTTAGCCCGATCGGACAACCCCTAGCTCCTGAGGAGGCCCTACCTAAGTACCGGAACACCATTGGTTTCTGTGTTAGGGACATTCTTGACATCACTATTCGACAGTGGTCGAGTGTGTCAGATGATGACAAGAAAAGAATTTGGGATAAAATCAAGACGAGGTTCCTGTTTCCTCGAAACACCAGAGGCACTGATAAAGGAATACACAATGAAGCAGTGTGCAATCAGTTTCTGAAACTGGAGGTCAGAGATGAATACCAAGTTTGCAAAGAGAGGGTTGGACCCTACAAGCAGATACAAGATTACTAAAGGACAGTGGGCGGTCTTTTTAGAGCAGAGGAGAGAGCCAGACTTCTTAACTATCAGCGAAGCCAACTCTGCTCTCGCTAAGAAGAACAAGTACCACCACCGTCTAGGCACAGGTGGTTACCAGCGTCAGGTTCCCAAATGGAGGCAAGAAGAGGCTGCGAAGAAGGCGGCAGGGTTGCCAGCGCTGTCCGAGCAAGTTGGTGAAAGGTCAGCAAATTGGATTCTTGCTCGAAAACCAAAGGAAACTGAGAGCGGTGTGTCCTTTGACGACCCAATGTTTGAAGAAGCAACAAAGAGCATCTTTGCGGTGGCGGCCAAGACGCGGGAAGGGAAATTCAAGCCACGAAGGAGAGGGACATCCTTACTGCGGGCCTCGGTAACCCTGAGCATCATGGCCGTGTTCGGGGCATCTCATCCAAAGAGGGATGGAAGGATGGATTCGGCCCTCAGTGGCAAGGTGAGTATAAGAAAAGTGATCGATACAAGGAAGAAATGGCAAGTTATTTAAAGCAAGAGGCTAAGAAAGAGTTCACGGAGATGATGGCAAAATTGCTAGAAAATCCTCCTCCTGAGTTGATGCAAAAACTAGCGAGTGCGGTTTCAAATCAACAGATTAGCGTTCAGGCACCCCAGATGCAGCTAGTACCAGTGGTGTCACAATGTGCAACCAACATTCCAAGCAGTGTTGCGTCTACGGCGAACAAGGTTCACTATCCGGTTGACGACATTGTTGGTCCCATGTCGTGCTCCCTGGTCATAAGATATGGCATTAACAATCATCGTACAAGGGAAGTAGCCAAGGGCAAAGCAATACCAGGACGCAAATACCATGGAGCTGACATTCCTGAAGACTACTGCAGAGTAGAAGTATCGACCATGGTTCAAGGATATGAGGATGAGATTCTAGACATCCCCGGTCCAGAGGACATTGAGAAACTCGGACAGGCTATAAACAATTTCATTCTTTGGCCTAGGCGGGACGTCCAGCTGATGGAGCAACCCACTCAGGAGTCATCAAGACCTACCGATCCTCTTCATGACCACCCACCATCACCTCCCCAGTCTATTCCCGACCCTCAATCATCACCTCCGCCAAAGTTAGCACCATCTCCGCCACAATCATCACCCTCCGCCACAGTCAGCACCATCTCCGCCACAGGCATCTCCTCCACCACAGTCAGCACCATCTCCACCACAGTCGTCTCCTCCACCACAGTCAGCACCATCTCCACCACAGTCGTCTCCTCCGCCACAGTCAGCACCATCCCCCCCGCCACAGTCATCGCCTTTGCCACAGACACCACCATTGAATTCCCCACCTTCCCCACAACCCGAAGATCCTCTGCCACAAAGCAAGAGCCACCACCACCGCCAAAAAAGAAATTTCCGGTACCCAAGTTGGTTTCCGCCTACGAGCCAAAGAAGAAAATAGCTGGGACTGCGAAATTTTAAAAGGAATTGGACAGAAACGCACTTCAGAAGTCGTTGAGTTGTCTGAGCTTCAGAAGTCAGCGAAGCCAGTGCCTAAGGTGATTCCTTGCACTATCAAGGTCCCAACTGCAGAAGATTACAAGTCTATCCCTAAAACTTTTGTGTTGGGAAGGCCTCTACTCAAGCGACAGACACTCTTAAAGATTCCAAGCAATATAAAAAGGTTGCATGACTGGTATATGAGAGCCGCTTCTGCTGGCATCGACACCATCAACGTGTGTATCCCACAAAAGGCATTTCTAAGTGAAAATAATATGTGCATCATTAACTTTGAAGACATTTGGTTGATGATGAACCTCGAGAGACTGGACGTACAGATCGTAACGACGTTTGCACTGTAAGTGTTACATAGTTTAAAATGCATTATAGTTGCGTCAATGTTGAAGATCTGACTTGCACATGTGCCTTGCAGAATGCTATATGATCAGCAGGAGATGTATTATGGGCAAGATTTCAATTATTGTGTCAATGAAAGGATTGGCTATCTAAACCCAATTGATATATGCGAAGAACAGCACACTTTCAGAATCGGTGACGACAACATAGAGTTACTGGGCTTAGAAGGTGAGGAACGGGAGAAGAAAATCGCAAAGTTGAAGTTGGCGTATGAATCCCAGTACGCCTTCTACATTGGAATGTCATTGCTGAAGTATCAAAATAGGGAATCGGTAGTGGCCCCGTACCACTTTGGGTAAGTGTGAGTTTCCATATATAGATGCATCATGAATTTGATTCCAATACACAAATGCATCATGAATTTGATTCGTGCAGGGACCACTGGATCTGCTTTTTCATTTATCCTAGGGACGGAAGGGTGCTTGTACTAGACTCCGCAAATTACCCGCCATCAAGCTATGCAAAATTCATTGAAATGTTAGAGCTGTAAGTCGAGATATGCATTCTTACTTTTGTATTTTGAGAGTTTGTGTATAATTAACATAGTGATTCTTCTATTTGAGATCATAGGGCATATAGGTTTTATAAGATAAAGGTGGAAAATGCGAGTCCAACATTCAAGGGCAGCCATTGCAAGTTTTTTATGACTGGCCGTAAGTTGGTGAAAATTTACTCTTATGAATACAAAGCATATATGTACTATACATAGGACCATGGTTGCATGTATAAATATCCACTTTCCCATTATATAGTGCCACAAGCAACCACCTGGGTCCGTCCTCTGTGGATACTACGTGTGTGAGCACATGAGAGAGACTGGTCGATACGTCAGCAACCCTTCCAAGGTACTACAAGTAATAGTCGTGTATGTAGTATTGACCACCATAGTATTGACAAACTATGTACATGCAGGAATATATAAGGTATTGACAAACTTTCTTTGCAGGAATATAAGGAAGACAAGGCAAAGCGCATCACCGAATCTACTTTGTACAACATAGTTGAGGACTTGAGCCTTTTCCTACTGAAGCATGTCATTTCAACGGAAGGGAGGTATCATGATCATGAGAGCGAATTATCGAAGCCAGAGTACCGAGTGCTAACAGAGATTCTAGGCTAAAACTAACTCGGAATGGTTATTAGACCACCTGTGCAAACTTGGATGTATGTAATGTGCAAACTAGCAACTCTATGGTTGTGAGCACGAAACTTTGATGTACATTTGTGTATGTATGAAATATGTAAATTGCATGTTGTTATATTAATGTATATGCATATATTTAATTTAACAATATAATTGCATGTTCCTATATATTTAATTTTATAATATAATAATTACAATTAACAATATATAAAAAACTGGTCTATAATAGCACAGGCGGTTAGTTGTGAACCGCCTGTGGAAATCGATTTCCACAGGCGGTTCACTTAACCAACCGCCAGTGTAAATATACCATTTACACTGGCGGTTTGTTAGTGAACCGCCTGTGGAAATCGATTTTCACAGGCGGTTCACAAACAACCGCCTGTGCTGTTGTTCCATTTTCACTGGCCCCCAGCGCAGGCGGTGCTGGAAACCGCCTGTGAAAATGGGTTTTCAACCGACTGTATAGTATGTCTCTGTACTAGTGTCGTTTCCACCAAATCGAGAGTTACCAGAACCTTTCGGAAGATCGGGAACCCTTGTTCACATTAAGTGGTAATCAAAGCTTCAGGTATACCGTCAGGTTCATATCTACCATTAGTTTCGAGTGCTTTTCCATCGTCCCATAGTCCAGTGCCATATTTATTTTCCTGTCCTAGAACCTTCCGCGCCATAGCCTTTGCATATTTCGGTTTCAGAGTTCGTAGTGTTGAGTTTGTGTCCTTGGTCAAGGTTTTGTTGCTGGTTTAGATTTTGTTCTTTTCTTGTTTGTGTTGATCTCTCCATCCACCACCATCTCGTATCACCATCCGGTTTGCATCTTGTGTCCACATAAAACCCTGATTCAGACTCTTCCATAAAACAGTCATAACTTTTATGTCCGAACTCGAAATGGGGCGAAATTTATATCTACGGAGAACGCCAGAAAATTTTAGATCCGTTTCATCCCAGCAAGCGGGTTTGTAAAAATTAGAATTGTCAAATTCGATCAGGAAAATCAAGTTTTTAGGTCCACATGTTTTGACATACCTTTCATAGAACAATCCTAATTTTCGATAGGCCACATCTTTTCCCATTGAGCTCAAATTTTTTTTGGTTTGTTCTTGTGTGATTCTTACTGAGAAAAAATATCAAAAGGTTAAAAGAAAGAAAAAAAAGTTTGAACAAGAAAAAAAAAGAAAAAAAATAGTAAAAGAGAAGAGAAGAAAAAGGAGCACACAAGGAACACATAATAGCTCTGTTATTTGTGGTATCTTTTGTCTTTCCTAGTTGTTGCAATCTTCCATACCTGTTTCCTTTCATCCTTGTTTCACTTCCTTGTTTATCACAACAGGTGATAGGAACATATATAGGCCAGCAACTAGCACAAGTGCTTTGGACATTTATTCAATATTGCTATCTGTTTTGACTTGTGTGCCACATATATATAGTATTCTCTTTGTTGCCTTCCTAGATCCACATTCTCAGAACAACATAGGTTTGTGATCCCGGCAATCGCGGTCTACGTCTTCCAGGTATCCTTTGCTTTGTGCGTAAGAACATTGGTAAGAGCTTGGT
Organism: Coix lacryma-jobi var. lacryma-jobi; assembly: GCA_009763385.1. Lineage (NCBI taxonomy): Eukaryota > Viridiplantae > Streptophyta > Magnoliopsida > Poales > Poaceae > Coix > Coix lacryma-jobi. Next base: position 115,344,014 of record CM019825.1, on the reverse strand, counting down.
AAGGTGTTTACTTTTTGCTGATCTTGATTGAGAGGCACCACTCCGCCCTTTAGTACGATTATTTGGGATAACCTTCACTGTTTGTTGCTGTTTTTTTGTCCACAATGTCAGTTGATGGAGATAAACGCCGAAGAACTTCAAGGAGTGTGTCAGCAAAAAGCAACTACAAGCTATTATAGACAATGGTCAAAAGAGATGAGGGAGACAGTCATCAAGGCTGTCACTGAAGCCATAATTGAGATGAAACTTGCAAATGCGATTGAGCGGGTGGACAAAGGGTCATCTGAGTTAACTGACATGGTAAATGCTTTGGAAAACCGCCCTGCACACGACGAAGATGCGACTGGAAGCAACGATGGTGATGAGGTGTATGATGCTGATGGTAATGTTGATCCAATGTTGACGATACAAACAGATTACGACGTCATCTTCGCACTAACACCACAGGTATGGGTGGCATTCCACATCACCACCACCATCGAGGTATGTATAATCGAGCTCCTGAAGATCCTTATGCTAAGGTTAAATTTACTATACCTTCTTTTTCGGACATTATGATGTTGTGGGATATCTTGATTGGGAGATGACAGTAGAGCAGAATTTAGTGCCCACAAAGTACCTAAACAACATAGAGTTAGACAAGCCACCAGTGAGTTTAAAGATTTTGCTTATATTTGGTGGACTGGTTTAGCTGTAGATGGTGCCACACCTCGTACATGGGAAGAGCTTAAGGTTTCTATGCGTGATAGATTTGTTCCCCCATCTTATTTGAAGGACCGAGAAGCAACCAGAAAGCGACCAGAGGGGGGTGAATGGGAGCTTCAAAATTTCCTTTCGGAAACTAGTAGCCACTGTCCCAAGAATCAACCCCAGAAGCAACCCTAGAGCTTGCTAATGTCCACGACCCTAGATGTAGGGTGGATGCTTCCAAGAAGCACAGCGGGACACTACACAACTCTAGAAAGCCAACGCAAAAGACGGAAATCAATCCGTCAACGAACGAGCGAACCGCGGACAAAACCGTGCGAAACCAGTCGCATCGGACGCTGCCTGCGTCCGATGCCTGACCACTGGACGCGTCCGATGCGAAAACTGCCTCTCGGGAACCTTACTGTTCCACCATCGGACGCTGTGAACAGTGAACAGCAACGTCCAGTGCTTTGGCTCAGGCGCGTCCGATGGCCAACGGACGCGTCCGATGCCAGGCGTCCGATGCCACTACAAACGCTGTGAAAGTGACACGCGTCACCGGAGCGTCCGACGCTTAGAACCCTAGCGTCCGATGCTCCCGTGTCAGCGTCCGATGCCCCCGAAAACTGTGCAGTTCTTTGATGATTCAACCCGATTTCCTCCGAATCAAAAGCTCTAGGCCTGGGATTCGATCTGAGGGGTCACAAGGATGTTAGTGAGCTATCTCTAAGAGATCATGGCTCGAACCTAACTCCAAATTGGTGAATCAAGAAATTTCGGGGCAAGGAAGCAAGAACACGATCCAAAACGAAAATCGATCGATCTCCTAGACCGTGAGGTTAGAGGTTAATTCCTTCGATGGAAAGAAGTGCCTCACGATCTAGAACAACTTGGTTCAAACGGTTTCGCAAAAGATGAACCAAACAAAGAGATCAAGTGACGGGAAAATCGTGGAGAAAAAGGATTCCGCGAAGAACCAAACAAAAAAACGTGAATTGACACCACGATCTTGCAGCCAAAGCGCAAACACACGCTACGACAAGGAGGTTACGGCCTCCTTTCCTCAAAATCAACAGTACACAGAGGTGAGTCTCTCTGTGGATCTCAGCTAGCTACAACAGGGAATGGGAGAGCAAGAAACCCTACGTGTGAAACAGCAAATGACTGAGATAGGGGAGGAGGGTGTCTCCCCTGACTACTTATCCTATTCTAGACTAAGTCTATTTCCTACTCTACCCCTCTCTATTCTAATTACAGAGCGAACCAGCTAAACCCTAAGGTTATTCTGGACCAACTCAAGTGGTAGGTAGATCCGACGGCCACGCCCGCACAAGTCGTCCGCGTTGCCTCCACGCAACCTTCCGATTGCCGCCACGTGCCGCCCTCACTCTGCACCCCCGGTTTTGTGGCCCAAACGGGAAACCAGCCTTTTCCAGCTATCCCCCGGTTTTGAGGCCCAAACCGGGAACCAGCCCACCAGCATCTGAGTTTTGAGGCCAAACTCAGCAAAACCTCAGCGCCCAGGTTTTGAGGCCCAAACCTGGAAACCGTCCTCAGCCCGAGTTTTGTGGCCAAACTCGGAAACCGTCCACGCCAGGTTTTGAGGCCCAAACCTGGAAACCGTTCGTCTGATGGTTTTTCCCTGGCTCTACCACCAAACCGAAGTTGTGGAGGGGATGCACCGCCCGTGCACCCGTCCACCGACACGTGTCCCCAGGTCCTCGACCCGAGCAACACCGTGCCCTGCAAGTCTTCGCTCGTCGCTGTCCCAGGCTGCCAGCCACCACAGCTGATCCTCAGGCACTCCGGTCCCTCAGTCCAAGCCTCACGTCCGCCCTTCACTGCTCGATCCATCGGCATGGCACGTCCGCCGCACGGCACGCCCATCCTTCATCGCACTCAGTCCATCGGCACGACACGTCTCAACTTGACCTTCACCTTGCCCTCGATCACTGTCTCCATGCTCGACACCTGCACAACACAAGCCAGAGAACATGCGATCAAACCCGTTGACAATCACTCATCACTCAGAGACTCGGCATACGCCCATGTATCCGCAATCTCCCCCTTGATGAGTGCATTGTCAACTACTCACACAAATCATAATGAGAGAAAGAGAAAAGAAAGAAGAAGGAGAAGAAGAGAACTCGACCAAATGACCCAAAAGCATAGCAAAGCCGAAGAAGGTCAAGTGGAAGAGGCGAAAACTTGGTCCCCAAAGACATGGGCAACAGCTCGACACAACCAAGCAAAGCAAAGCTAGCCCTCAAGAAGAGGTAGAACAGGCTCAACACCGCTAGCAAAATACCAATTGAAAATCAGAGCTAAAAATGGCAAAATGCTAGTCCCTCAAGATAGAGGCACAGAGGCTCAACACAACTAGCACGAAAACCACTCCAAACCAATTGAAAAACAACCGAAAGGTCTCCGAACCAATCAAAATCAACCTCGACGCCAAATGAGGAAAATGTTCTAGTCCCTCAAGACAGAGGCAACGGCTCAACACAACTAGCAAAACTCCCCTCGACACGTGCAAGCAACCCAGGACTCCCCCTTAGCAAAAAAGCTCCCCCTTAGTTGAACTCCAGGAGACATATGATTTGCAAAAACTCTCCCCCTTAGTTGAAAATGCACTTATCAAGCACAAACTCTTCCCTTGAGCCCACAACTCCCCCTTCCAAAATGCATATGAAGTCAGAAATGCAAGTGAGCATCTTCAGGCATATAATCAAAAGAGTGCAAAAATGCTCTAATCGGTATAGCTCCAATGGCACAACTAAGCACTCAAATAGCGAAGGCTCAAACTGATCACACATACGAAATATGAAGCATATGAGCAAGTGAGCAGTTTTTAGCCAAAAGATAGTCACCATCAAAATAGCACTACACATGTATAGATAGGAATCCAGACAAGTGCTAAACATGTATACAAGGTGAACTACCCCTAGCAAAGTTCAATCATCATGCATAGGAATGAAGCATATACTTGTGATTTCATTTTTATATCGGAGTTGCAGCGGTAAAGAATTCACAAGTTCAACTATTTAGCATGTGATTGCGAGAGGTTGAAAGCTTGTCATTGCCTAACTTTTCAACCGAGCGAAGCCTATGCCGAAGCAATCAGAAGCTTAAAGCTACGGTTTCGGTCATACCTACACGGCTCAAGTTTAACTCTCAAAGTGCAATGAGAAACAGTCTCGATACCGTGAGGTGTTGGCAAGCAATCCCATCTCGATCTTTTCAATTCACTAAAACTTGGTTCAAATTTTTAAACATGATATGAACATACCAAGCAAGTGAATGACTCAGAACTAGAGACATAGCAACCTAGCATATATGAAAAGCAAGAATGGACTCAACGCACTCTACACATGCTAGTTGCATATCTCAATGGTGAACATTTTCAGATTTTATATACATTAAGCAAATTCACCATTCAAAAATAGCTCAGCTCATAACATGTACTAATGATCAGAAAGAGCATAAGCTACAAGTATCAACATAAGCATCGGAGCATACTAAACAGAGCATAGTTTCATTCTAGTGATTATAACATGAAGCCCAGAATGTAAATGTGTATGCTAGAATGCAACAGAAAAGAAGATCAAAGTAAAAGAGTCAGATTAGGAAACAACTCAAAATGCTCCCCCCATCTAAAAGGGGAAACACAAACCAAGCTCACCCCTCAACCTATTAAAGGTTGATTCGTCTAAAGGCTTGGTGAATATATCAGCCAGTTGGTGATGAGTATCAACATGGCGAAGGTCGATATCACCCTTCTCCTGGTGGTCTCGCAAGAAATGAAAGCGCACATCAATGTGTTTGGTTTTCGAGTGAAGCACGGGGTTCTTAGCAACGCTAATAGCACTCGTGCTGTCACAAAGCAAAGGCACTCGAGAAAAACTCAAACCAAAATCACGCAAAGTGGCCATCATCCAGAGTAACTGGGAACAGCAGCTAGCCGCAGCAACATACTCAGCCTCCGTGGTAGACTGGGCGACACTAGACTGCTTGCGAGAAGACCACAAACAAGAGAAGATCCAATAAATTGGCAAGTCCCAGAAGTGGACTGCGCTCAATGCGACAACCAGCAAAATCGGTATCGGAATAACCGCAAGCGAGAGGGTGGAGGAAGCAGAATACCAAATCCCGAACTCAGGTGTGAAACGAAGGTACCTGAAGATGCGCCTCACCGCCTGACGGTGAGAAGTGCGCGGCGACGCCTGAAAGCGCGCGCGCACAGACACACGCGAACTGAGTGTCCGGGCGTGTCGCCGTCAGGTAGAGTAGCGACCCGATCATGCTGCGGTACTCCTTCTGGTCCACTGCTTCTCCATCTACATCCGCATCCAGGGCAGTCGTCGTCGACATGGGTGTTGGAAGAGGCTTGGCCTCACCCATATCGAACCGCTTCAGCAAGTCCTTCGTGTACTTGCCCTGGTGCACAAACGTCCCCTCCCGGGATTGCTTAATTTGCAACCCGAGAAAGAATGTCAGCTCGCCCATCATGCTCATCTCGAACTCCCTGCTCATAGTATCTGCAAACTTGGCAACCAAAGCGTGAGAAGAACCCACCGAAAATGATATCATCCACGTAAATCTGGACCACGAGCGTGTCTTTGCCTTGCCGGAGGAGAAAGAGCGTCTTATCTACACATCCCATTTTAAAAACCCTTAGCAAGCAAAAAGGTTTTTAACCTATCATACTAGGCTCTAGGGGCTTGTTTCAAACCATATAAAGCTTGTGAAGTTTAAAGACATGGTTTGGAAACTTGGGATTTTCAAAACCGGGGGGGTTGCTCAACATAAACCTCCTCCTCTATGTAGCCGTTTAAGAAGGCACTCTTGACATCCATTTGAAAAAGTTTGAAACCTTTGGATGCAGCAAAAGCCAAGAGTATCCTAATAGCCTCCAAAAGCTACAGGAGCAAACGTCTCCTCATAATCTATCCCCTCCTTCTGACTATAGCCTTTCGCTACAAGCCGGCCTTGTTTCTAACAACGTGGCCATCCTCTCCTTGCTTGTTTTTGAAAACCCATTTTGTCCCAATAGGCTTACAATCAGGTGGAGGTGGAACTAGAACCCAAACCCGATTTCTCTCAAAGTTTTCTAACTCCTCATGCATGGCATTGACCCAATCCGGATCCGTCAAAGCGTGTCCAACATCTCGGGGCTCAAAATTAGCAACAAAAGCAGAGTGAGCGAAGTGAGAGATGTGCTGTGACCTGGAGCGAGTGACTCGCTCGCCGATATCGCCGATCATCTGCTGAGGGGGGTGCTGGCGCTGGATGTGTCGTGGCGCCTCCCGGGATGAAGTGACCTCCCCCTCATCAGCAGCTGGTTCCACCCCGGGTACAAAAGCTACCGCACGAGGTGGAGGATCCCACGGCCCCCAGGAAGAAGAGGTGTCGGGGCCGTGAGTCGTCGTCGAGGCCGCTCTTTGCGGCGCGGCAGGTGGAGGGGGTGCTGGATCATCCATACCTTCAGCACCCTCGTCCTCGTCATCAAAAAGAGGCTCTCCAACCTCATGATCACCTGCACGCTCAAAACGAGAAGAAGGAGAACAAGAGTCTCGTCGAAGGTGACATCTGATGTCTCCATGACTCGGTTAGTATCAAGGTTAAGTACACGATATGCTCTCGTGTGAGTGCCATAACCAAAAAATACCCCGTCAGAAGATTGAGACTCAAACTTGTCCAGGTTCCCCTTTTCAAAATAAAACTGTGGCAACCGAAGACTCTAAAATAACTCACCTTGGGCTGGCGACCAAAACGCAACTCATAAGAAGTCTTCTTCAAAAAGGCTCTCAGAAAAATGCGATTTGAAATGTAGCATGCAGTGTTCATAGCTTCGGCCCAATAGCGCCTGGGAGTCCTATGCTCATCGAGCATCGTCCTGGCCATCTCAACAAGGGTCCGATTCTTCCTCTCTACAACACCATTTTGGGGCGGTGTGTAGGGGGAAGAAAACTGATGCTCCAAACCAAAGCGGTTACAAAACTTCTCAAAATCCGAATTTTTGAATTCGGAACCATTATCACTTCTAATAGCTCGCATCGAGTTCAAAGGGAACTCGTTCTGAAGACGCAAAATCAGATTGCGAGCGAAGGAGAAAGTCTCAGTCTTCTCAGTCAAAAAGAAGACCCACGAATACCTCGAAAAGTCATCAACAACAACCAAAACATACCACTTGCCACCAACCGAGCTCACCCGAGCGGACCAACAAGGTCCATATGTAAAAGCTCTCCAGGGTGCGAGGTCATGACCTTAGTCACTGGATGGTGGGGAGCGGCAACCATCTTCCCATGTCTACAAGAATGGCAAACTAGATCCTTCTCCATCGAAAGCTTGGACAATCTCGGATTAGGCCAAGTGAGCTAAGTCTTGCAAGCAAGTCGAAGCTTAAATGACCGAGCCTCCTATGCCACTTCCAAAGATCGGAGGAAGAAGGACTAGCCAAAAGACAGCGAGAAGAACCAAACGACTCCGAGAAATTCGCACGAAAGACTTTCCCAAAGGGCGAAATCAGACATACAAGATCGCCTTGAGGATCTAAGATGCGACTAAGGTTCGGTTTAAAACGAATCTCGTAGTCATCATCAAAAAGTTGCGAAACAGAAAGCAAGTTAAAATGCAGGTTAGAAACAAGAGCAACATCGCGCAACACAAAGTGCTCATTAACCCGCACCGATCCGCGAGACAACACCTTACCTTTACTATTGTCGCCGAAGGTTATGTACTCCTTTCCGGCAACAGGGCTAAGGCTGGAGAACCACTTGGCGTTTCCGGTCATGTGCCTCGAGCAACCGGAATCCACCAACCAAATGTCCTCCAAACCGTTTTACCTACATCAATAAAAAGACATAGGGTGAGCATACGGTCCAACACTGGGGTTAGTGAAGTAAGGAGAATACCAGTGTTGGGCCGGCTGCTCAAAAGAACGGTTAGCAGAATAACCACTCCTAGACTGTCTACGGGGGTAGCGATCACCACGCACAGGAAAATGTGGTCCGCTAGGGAAGAAGCGCTCACCGCGACACTCAAACTGCGGTGGGGGATAGCGCTCAACTACAAAGCCTCTATCACGGGGTCCAAACCTGCAACTGCAGGCTCCCGCCGGGCACGCTCTCTACGAGGCCTAGGCCTAGGAACTTGAGGCACTGCGCCTCTAGGCCAAGCAGTACGTCTCGGTGCTCTCCTCTGAACATTCGGCGCATGTACATCATGAAAAAGATGGAACATGTCCGGGTTGTTCATCTCCCTAGCACGGCGCACCTCTCTCTTGCGCCTAAAGCAGAACTCGCTCAAGTGTCCATCTCTCTCACAGAAGTCACACTGGTACCTCACCGCACTCAAAGGGGGTTGTTGGTACTCATGGCTGTGGGTGTGGATCACTTTGCCCTTCTGTGGCAACTCCTCCTGGATAGGTGGCATTGTGTCTAGCTTGTTCTTTAGGTGGTTGGGTTTGGGTGCCCACTGCTGGTTCTTGGGTGGAGCTCGTGGAGGTTCCTCAAATACCCCATCCTTGGTGTTAGGTTTGACCGGCTCTTTGGATGGAAGCTTGGTCAGTTTGGGAGTAGTGGTGGAGTTGGGCTTCTCACTAAGATTCAGACCACTCGACTCTCCAATCTTCGCAAAAGCAGAAAGATCAACACCCTGAGCAAGAACTACACCAGAACCTCCAGCAGCTCGCTTAAATTGGGAGATCATCTTCCCGAGCTGCGGCTCACTACAAGAGACCCATGACAAGATGGTCCGAAGTTATGTGTTTTCCTCCTCGGTTTGCATCTTGCCATGCTTGACATTCGCAATCTCCATCTCCAAACCCTCACACAAAGCGCACCTAGCCACACTAGTGCTACCTGAGTTGGCCTCCTCAAGAGACACAATCTTGGCATTCTTCTCTGCCAACTCAGATTGCAAGACAGGACAAGTCTTGCACGCACCTAACAGAGAAGGTCTAGCCTTCAGCTCATCCACCTCTCCTACCAACGCAGCATACTTACCTCTCAAAGTGAGAAGGTCAGTCATGTGCGTGGTGCACATCTCACACTCATCCTCTTCCGACACGACCACGGTGGACTTGGCAAACTCAAGCTCTCTCACCGTGTCCTCCCACTTCTGCCTAAACTCCTTGCGCTCTCTAGCGGCACGCCTCAGCAACTTGTCCTGACTAAGGCGCGGGCAGTAAGCTTCTCAACCTCAGCAGAAAGCTTGTCGTGGGTGAGGGATACCTGGGAGGTGTCGTCGTCGTCCCGAGGGGTGTGCTCCAGCTTGCCGTCGACCTCATCACCAAGCGCCATGGTGCAAAAGCCGTCGTCGTCGGCGAAGAAGCAGAGGCCGTTCAGCTTGTCCTCGATCCTCTTCTTCTTCTCGGACTCGTCATCGCTTGAGCAAGCGGAGTCGTCATCCGAGCCGTCGACGTCGCTGAGCGTGGCGAAGAACGCACGCTGCTCAGCTTGGGCCTTCTCCAAGTACTTCTTCTTGATGTACTCCTTGTCGAAGCCGCCCCTCCGCTTGTGCCTCGCGGGGACATACTTCTCCTTGCGCTTGCCGGAGTCGTACTTGTGCCCATGATCGCCCTTCCCAGATGAATGCTTCTTCTTGGGGCTGTTGGCGATGAAGTGTTCGGGGTCGCCACACTCATAGCATCCTGAGCGTCCTCCTCCGCGGCGACGGTTCATGCGGTTGTTGTGGAACCGCGAGAACCGGTTGGCGAGCATTGCCAACTCATCATCCCCCAACGACTCAAGTTGGTCCTCTGTGACAGAAAAGAGTGAAGAAAGAGCAAAGCCAGCAGAGGGGTTAGCGGAAGAGCCAGAAACCAAAGCCATAGTCGGGCCAGAAGGATTCGCATAAGAAGCCCTCGACATGGCGTCAATCTCACTGGACTTGAGCTTACTAAAGAGCTCATCGCATGTGAGGGTCTCATAGTTAGGCGATTCGATGACCGCCTGAACCTTGGAATCCCACACAGATCGATCAAGAGTGTGCAAAAGCTTCAAAGCACGCTCATGATCGTCAAAAGGCAACTGCTCCTTGTTAGCCCTCATCCTGTTGACAATCACCTGAAAGCGAGCGAATAAACTTTCTATGCTCTCGCCAGGCTGATGTCGAAAGTTCTCATACTCACGCTTGAACGACTCGTAGAGTCGGGTTTTGACTTGAGAGGTGCCCTCATGGAAACGCATGAGGGTGTCCAGATCTCCCGAGCCGTAGCGAGGTGAGAAACACGATCAAACTCACCCATGCTCAAACAAGAAAAGAGAGCATACGTTACGGGCTCGGCTTTGGCATCATGCTCATCGATCTGTTGCTGAGTACACGAGCAGCCAAGACCACGTAATCAGCAGAGTTGCAAATATCCCAAATAGAAGCACCCAAACTCTGCAGATAGGCCGACATGCGTATCTTCCAATACGCATAGTTCGTCCCATCAAAGAACGGCGGTTTGCCCACGCCGCAATCCATGTCGCCTTCTTGGATCTGGAACCGGCTAAGGTGGAAGATCCTTAACCCACTCCGATACCAATTGAAGGACCGAGAAGCACCAGAAAGTGACCAGAGGGGGGTGAATGGGAGCTTCAAAATTCCTTTCGGAAACTAGTAGCCACTGTCCCAAGAATCAACCCCAGAAGCAAACCCTAGAGCTTGCTAATGTCCACGACCCTAGATGTAGGGTGGATGCTTCCAAGAAGCACAGCGGGACACTACACAACTCTAGAAAGCCAACGCAAAAGACGGAAATCAAATCCGTCAACGAACGAGCGAACCGCGGACGAAACCGTGCGAAACCAGTCGCATCGGACGCTGCCTGCGTCCGATGCCTGACCACCGGAGGCGTCCGATGCGAAAACTGCCTCTCGGGAACCTTACTGTTCCACCATCGGACGCTGTGAACAGTGAACACCAGCGTCCGGTGCTTTGGCTCAGGCGCGTCCGATGGCCAACGGACGCGTCCGATGCCAGGCGTCCGATGCCACTACAAACGCTGTAAGTGACACCGCACGTCACCGGAGCGTCCGACGCTTAGAACCCTAGCGTCCGATGCTCCCGTGTCAGCGTCCGATGCCCCCGAAAACTGTGCAGTTCTTTGATGATTCAACCCGATTTCCTCCGAATCAAAAGCTCTAGGCCTGGGATTCGATCTGAGGGGTCACAAGGATGTTAGTGAGCTATCTCTAAGAGATCATGGCTCGAACCTAACTCCAAATCGGTGAATCAAGAAATTTCGGGGCAAGGAAGCAAGAACACGATCCAAACGAAAATCGATCGATCTCCTAGACCGTGAGGTTAGAGGTAATAATTCCTTCGGTGGAAAGAAGTGCCTCACGATCTAGAACAACTTGGTTCAAACGGTTTCGCAAAAGATGAACCAAACAAAGAGATCAAGCGACAGGAAAATCGTGGAGAAAAAGGATTCCGCGAAGAACACAAACAAAACGCGAATTGACACCACGATCTTGTAGCCGAAGCGCAAACACACGCTACGACAAGGAGGTTACGGCCTCCTTTCCTCAAAATCAACAGTACACAGAGGTGAGTCTCTCTGCGGATCTCAGCTAGCTACAGCAGGGAATGGGAGAGCAAGAAACCCTACGTGTGAAAGAGCAAATGACTGAGATAGGGGAGGAGGGTGTCTCCCCTGACTACTTATCCTATTCTAGACTAAGTCTATTTCCTACTCTACCCCTCTCTATTCTAATTACAGAGCGAACCAGCTAAACCTAAGGTTATTCTGGACCAACTCAAGTGGTAGGTAGATCCGACGGCCACGCCCGCACAAGTCGTCCGCGTTGCCTCCACGCAACCTTCCGATTGCCGCCACGTGCCGCCCTCGCTCTGCACCCCCGTTTTGTGGCCCAAACCGGGAAACCAGCCTTTTCCAGCTATCCCCCGGTTTTGAGGCCCAAACCGGGAAACCAGCCCACCAGCATCTGAGTTTTGAGGCCAAACTCAGCAAAACCCAGCGCCCAGTTTTGAGGCCCAAACCTGGAAACCGTCCTCAGCCCGAGTTTTGTGGCCAAACTCGGAAACCGTCCACGCCCAGGTTTTGAGGCCAAACCTGGAAACCGTTCATCTGATGGTTTTTCCCTGGCTCTACCACCAAACCGAAGTTGTAGAGGGGATGCACCGCCCGTGCACCCCGTCCACCGACACGTGTCCCCAGGTCCTCGACCCGAGCAACACCGTGCCCCGCAAGTCTCTGCTCGTCGCTGTCCCAGGCTGCCAGCCACCACAGCTGATCCTCAGGCACTCCGTCCCTCAGTCGAAGCCTCACGTCCGCCCTTCACTGCTCGATCCATCGGCATGGCACGTCCGCCGCACGGCACGCCCATCCTTCATCGCACCCAGTCCATCGCCACGACACGTCTCAACTTGACCTTCACCTTGCCCTCGATCACTGTCTCCGTGCTCGACACCTGCACAACACAAGCCAGAGAACATGCGATCAAACCCGTTGCCAATCACTCATCACTCAGAGACTCGGCATACACCCATGTATCCGCAGAACCACCGAAAATGATATCATCCACGTAAATTTGGACCAAGAGTGTGTCAGTGCCTTGCTTGAGGAGAAAGAGCGTTTTATCTACACATCCCATTTTAAAACCCTTAGCAAGCAAAAAGGTTTTAACCTATCATACCAGGCTCTAGGGGCTTGTTTCAAACCATACAAAGCTTTGTGAAGTTTAAAGACATGGTTTGGAAACTTGGGATTTTTGAAACCGGGGGTTTGTCTAACATACACCTCCTCTTCTACGTAGCCATTTAAGAAGGCACTCTTGACATCCATTTGAAAAAGTTTGAAACCTTTGGATGCAGCAAAAGCCAAGAGTATCCTAATAGCCTCCAAACGAGCTACTGGAGCAAAACGTCTCCTCATATCTATCTATCCCCTCCTTCTGACTATATCCCTGGGCTACGAGTCTGGCCTTGTTTCTCAAAACATGGCCATCTTCTCGCTGTTTGTTTTGAAAACCCATTTTGTCCCAATGGGTGACACTCAGAAGGTGGAGACACTAGAACCCAAACCCGATTTCTCTCAAATTTTCTAACTCCTCATGCATGGCATTGACCCAATCTGGATCCGTCAAGCGTGTCCAACATCCTGGGTTCAAAATCAGCAACAAATGCAGAATGAGCAAAGTGAGAGATTTGCCTTGACCGGGTGACGCGTTCGTCGATGCTGCCGATCATCTGCTGAGGCGGGTGCTGGCGCTGAATGTGTCGTGGCGCCTCCCTTGCCAAAGTGGCCTCCCCTCAACAGCAGCTGGTGCCTCCTCGGGTACAAAGGGTACCGCTCGAGGTGGTGGATCCCACGGCCCCCAGGAAGAAGACGTGTCGGGTCCGTGAGTCATCGTAGAAGCCGCTCTTTGCGGCACAGCAGGTGGAGGAGGTGTTGGGTCACCTATCCCCTCAGCACCTTCTTCATCATCGAAAAGAGGTTCGCCAAACTCATGATCACCTGCATGCTCAAAACGAGAAGAAGGACAAACCATGGTCTCGTCGAAGGTGACATCGGATGTCTCCATGACTCGGTTAGTGTCGAGGTTAAGTACACGATAAGCATGACTATGAGTGCCATAACCCAAAAACACACCGTCAGAAGAACGAGACTCAAACTTGTCCAAGTTGCCCCTTTTGAGTATAAAACAATGGCAACATAAAACTCGAAAATAACTCACCTTGGGTAGTTTTCCAAAACGCAACTCATAAGAGGTCTTTTTCAAGAAAGCTCGAAGAAAAATGCGATTGGAAATGTAGCTTGCAGTGCTCATGGCTTCGGCCCAATATCGCCTAGGAGTCCTATGCTCATCGAGCATCGTCCTGGCCATCTCTATAAGGGTCCGATTCTTCCTTTCTACAACACCATTCTGAGGCAGTGTGTAGGGAGAAGAAAACTGATGCTCTAAAACCAAAGAGTTACAAAACTTCTCAAAATCCGAATTTTTGAATTTGGAACCATTATCACTCCGAATTGCTCGCATTGAGTTCAAAGGGAACTCATTCTGAAGATGCAAAATCAGAATGCGAGCAAGGGAGAAAGTCTCGGTCTTCTCAGCTAAAAAGAAGACCCACGAATATCTCGAAAAATCGTCGACAACAACAAGCACATACCACTTCCCCCAACCGAGCTTACCCGAGCCGGACCATAAGGTCCATGTGTAAAAGCTCTCCAGGGCGCTTAGTCATGACCTGAGTCACTGGATGGTGGGGAGTGCAACCATCTTCCCATGTCTACAAGAATGGCAAACAAGATCCTTCTCCATGGACAACTTGGGCAATCCTCGGATTAAGCCAAGTGAGCTAAGTCTTGCAAGCAAGTCGAAGCTCAGGTGACCTAGTCTCCTATGCCACTTCCAAAGATCAGAGGAAGAAGGTCCAGCCAAAACAACGAGAAATTCCAAATGACTCCGAGAAATCCGCACGAAAGACTTTTCCAAAGGGCGAAATCACACATACAAGATTGCCCTGAGGATCCCAAATACGACTGAGATTCGGTTTAAAACGAATCTCATAGTCGTCATCAAAGAGTTGCGAAACAGAAAGAAGGTTAAAATGCAAGTTAGAAACAAGAGCAACATCGCGCAACACAAAGTGCTCATTAACTCGCACAGACCCACGAGACAATACCTTACCTTTGCTATTGTCGCCGAAGGTGATATACTCCTTTCCGGCGACCGGACTAAAACTAGAGAACCACTTGGCGTTTCCGGTCATGTGCCTCGAGCAACCGGAATCCACCAACCAAACGTTCTCCAATCGTTTTACCTACATCAATAAAAAGACATAGGGTGAGCATACGGGCCAACACTGGGGTTAGTGAAGTAAGGAGAATACCAGTGTTGGGCCGGCTGCTCAAAAGAACGGTTAGCAGAAAAACCATTCCTAGCACGTCTACGAGAGGAGCGATCACCACGTTGAGGAAAACGTGGTCCACTAAGGAAGGAGCGTCCATTGCGATACTCAAAACGCGGTGGGGGAAAACGCTCAACTACAAAGCCACCGCCACGGGGTCCATATCCTACAACTGCAGGCTCCCGCCGGGCACGTCCTCTCCTCTACCTAGGCCTAGGAACTTGAGGTTCTGGACCTCTGGGCCTAGCAGCTCTCCTCGGAGCTCTCCTCTGAACATTCGGCACATGTACATCATGGAAAGGATGGTACATGTCCGTGTTGTTCATCTCCTTTGCGCGGTGCGCTTCTCTCTTGCGCCGAAAGCAGAACTCACTCAAGTGTCCATCTCTCCCACAATGCTCACATTGGTACCTCACCGCTCTCAAAGGGGGTTGTTGGTACTCACGGCAGTGGGTGTGGATCACTTTGCCCTTCTGTGGCATAAGCTCCTCCTGGATGGGTGGCATGGTGTCCAGTTTGTTCTTGAGGTGGTTTGGTTTGGGAGCCTATGATTGTTTCTTGGGTGGGGCTCTCGGAGGTTCAACAAAGACCCCATCCTTGGTGTTAGGCTTGAGAGGCTCTTTGGGTGGAATCTTGGTAAGCTTGGGAGTAGTGGTGGAGTTGGGCTTCTCACATGGGTTTAGACCACTCGACTCTCCAATCTTCCCAAAAGTAGAAAGATCTATACCCAGAGCAAAACCTACACCAGGACCTCCAGCAGCTCGCTTGAATTGGGAGATCATCATCCCGAGCTGTGGCTCACCGCTAGACCCCATGACAATGGTCTGAAGGTATGTGTTTTCCTCCTCGGTTTGCATCTTGTCATGCTTCACATTAGCGATCTCCATCTCCAAACCCTCACAAAGCACAAACCTAGCCACACATGTGCTACCTGAGTTGGCCTCTTCAAGAGACACAATCTTGGAATTCTTCTCTGCCAACTCAGATTGCAAGCCTGGACAGGTCTTGCACGCACCCAACAGCGAGGATCTAGCCTTCAGCTCATCCATCTCTCCTACCAACGCAACATACTTACCTCTCAAAGTGAGAAGGTCAGTCATGTGCGTGGTGCACATCCCACACTCCTCCTCATCGGTGACAACCACGGTGGACTTGACATAATCAAGTTCCTTCACCGTATCCTCCCACTTCTGCCTAAACTCCTTGCGCTCTCTAGCGACACGCCTAAGCAACTTATCCTGACTAAGGAGCGCGGCAGTAAGTTTCTCGACCTCAGCAGAAAGCTCATCGTGGGTTCGAGATACCTGGGAGGTGTCGTCGTCGTCGTTGCTCCGAGGAGTGTCCACCAGCTCGCCATCGACCTCCTTGCCGAGGGCCATGGTGCAGAAGCCATCGTCGTCGGCGAAGAAGCAGAGGCCGTTCAGCTTGTCCTCGATCCTCTTCTTCTTCTTAGACTCATCATCGCTTGAGCAAGCGGAGTCGTCATCCGAGACGTCGACGTCGCTGAGCGTGGCAAAGAATGCACGCTGCTGAGCGTGGGCCTCCTCCAAGTACTTCTTCTTGATGTACTCCTTGTCGAAGCCGCCCCTCCGCTTGTGCCTTGCGGGGACGTACTTCTCCTTGCGCTTGCCGAAGTCGTACTTGTGCCCATGATCGCCCTTCCCAGATTGCTTGTTCTTCTTGGGAGAGTTGGCGATGAAGTAGTCGGGGTCGCCGCACTCGAAGCATCCCGAGCGTCCTCCTTCGCGGCGACGGTTCCTGCGGTTGTTGTGAAACCGCGAGAACCGGTTGGCGAGTAAAGCCAACTCGTCATCCCCCATGAACTCCAGCTGCTCCTCTGTGACAGAAAGAAGTGAAGAGAGTGCAAAGCCTCCAGAGGGGTTAGCAGAAGAGCCAGAAACCAAAGCCATCGACGGGCCAGAAGGATTTTCATAAGAAGCCCTCGCCATGGCGTCAATCTCACTGGACTTGAGCTTACTGAAGAGCTCATCGCATGTGAGGGTCTCATAGTTAGGCGATTCGATGATCGCCTGAACCTTGGAATCCCACACCGACCGATCGAGAGTATGCAAAAGCTTCAAAGCTCTCTCATGATCGTCAAAAGGCAACAGCTCCTTGTTAGCCCTCATCCTGTTGACAATCACCTGAAAGCGAGCGAATAAACTTTCTATGCTCTCGCCAGGCATATGTCGAAAGTTCTCATACTCTCGCTTGAACGACTCGTAGAGACGGGTTTTGACTTGAGAGGTTCCCTCATGGAAACACATGAGGGTAGCCCAAATCTCCCGAGCCGTAGCGAGGTGAGAAACGCGATCAAACTCACTCATGCTTAAACATGAGAAAAGAGCATTACGGGCTCTGCTATTGGCATCGTGATCGTCGATCTGACGGTGAGTCACACGTGCAGCCAAGACCACGTAATTAGCAGAGTTGCAAATATCCCAAATGGAAGCACCAATACTCTGCAGATAGACCGACATGCGTATCTTCCAATACGCATAGTTCGTCCCATCGAAAAACGGCAGTTTGCCCACGCCGCGATCCATGTCGCCTTCTGTGGATCTGGAACCGGCTAAGGTGGAAGATCCTTAACCCGCTCTGATACCAATGGAAGGACCGAGAAAGCACTAGCAAGGCGACCAGAGGGGGGGGTGAATGGGAGCTCAAAAATTTCTTTCGAAACTTTGGCCAAATGTCCCAAAATCAACCCCAGAAAGCTACGACCGAAACCGTGATGCCCACGACCCTTGGAAGAGGGTGGATGATCCCTAGGATCACAACGAGGCAACCACAAAGCGATAGCAAACCAACGCCAAAATGCACCAGCATGAGTTAGACCCTCAAAAACCAAGTCCCGAACGTAGATAGACGGCTACGTCGAGAAATCCCTAAATACCTATGCTAACAAGTAGCACAGATACCTAGAGAGGTTTCTTGGTCAACTCTAGGGCCAAACGGGAAGTCCGAAAACCAAGCGAACAAGTCGGGAGAGCAAACGCACTAAATCGGAGGCTTCAGCCAATCCGCGGACTGTCCGGGCCTGGGGTCCCGGACTGTCCGCCCCTACTGCGGACTGTTTGCGAGGGGATGGCGGACTGTCCACCGGCCAAATACCAGAAACAACAACTCTGCTGGAACCTCCGTGGACGTTCCCGGACTGTTCGCCAAGCTCAACGGCGGACTGTCCGCGGTTCAAAAAACGCTTGCTCAACAGCGCGGAGTCAGTCCACTGGTCTGGCCGACCCCGACGCGCGGACTGTCCGCGTCCCAAATGGCGGACTGCCCGCGGATGAACAGAGAGGGCGAATTTGGTCGCCCCTCTCACGAATCTTCCCAAATCCGAATCAAAACTCAATCCCACGTTCCCAAACTTGGAGAAGATGATCACGAGGTAGTTAGAGGACTATCCCCAAGAAATCATCCGCTCAAATTGATTCAATCACCGGGAAATCGAAAGGGGAGGAGTATGAACGAAAAAACGCCACGAAAATGAAATCAACCCGATCTACTTGTTCGTAAGGAGTTAGATGAATTCCTTCGGTGGAAGTGATCTCCTTTCAAAGACGAACAAGTTGATGCAAACGGATTTCGCAAAGACGCAATAGAGAGGGGAGATCGAGTAAGTGACGGGAAAATCGCGAAGAAACGAAGAACGCGAAGAACACGAATCAAAACGCGAATGAAGTCATCGATCTGCAACCGTGCGGCTACCACACGCTACAACAGTGAGGTTACAGCCTCACTCCTCAAAATCTCCAGTACACAGAGGTATGGTTCTCTGCGATCTCAGCTAGCTAAGCAGGGGATTGGGAGAGCAGGAAACCCTAGAAGCAAAGAGCAAATGACTGAGATAGAATGGGAGGAGGGTGTCTCCCTCTACTTATCCTAATTCTTCTTCTCCTCTACCCCTCAACTAGTTAGAGAGCAAACCAGCTGAACCCTAGGGTTATTCTGGACCAACTCGTGGTAGGTGGTGATCCGACTGCCACGCCCGCATAACTCGTAGCGTTGCCTCGACGCAACCTCCTGATTGCCGCCACGTGCCGCCCTTGCTCTGCACCCCCGGTTTTGTGGCCCAAACCGGGAAAGCAGCCCTTCCAGCTAGCCCCCGGTTTTGAGGCCCAAACCGGGAAACCAGCCGTCCAAGGCCTGAGTTTTGAGGCCCAAACTCAGCAAACCCGCAACACCCAGGTTTTGAGGCCCAAACCTGGAAACTGTCCTCAGCACGAGTTTTGTGGCCAAACTCGGAAACCCTCAGCACCCAGGTTTTGAGCCCAAACTGGAAACCATCCACCCGATGGTTTTTCTCTAGCTCTACCACCCAAACCGAAGCTGTAGAAGGGATGCACCGCCGTGCACCCCGTCCACCGACACGTGTCCCCAAGTCCTCGACTCAGGAACACATGACCGCAAGTCTTCGCTCGTCGCTGTCCCAGGCTGTCAAGCACCACAGCTGATCCTCAGGCCACCGGTCCCTCAGTCCAAGCCTCACGTCCCGCCCTTCGCCACTCTCGTTCCCTTGGCACGACACGTCTCTACTTGACCTTCACCTTGCCTTCGATCACTGTATCTGTGCTCGACACCTGCACAACACAAGCCAAAGAACATGCGCATCATCCCATTTTGGAACAAATCACTCCACAATCAGAGACTCGGAAGACCCATGTATCCGCAACATCCTGAGTGAGCTTGTACCGATAGCTGTTGTATCTCAAGATGTATTCGTGTATCTCTGTTGTAACTCTGGGTAATAATTAATAAAATCCGAGTACTTGGAATATTTTCTGAGTCCTTTGTCTTTTTCTCCGAGTACTAAATATGTCTTGTGAAAGAAGTAATGTCATCTGCCTGCAGTTTGCCTGTTCACTGATACTGACGGCGTCTGTGACGTTCCCCAGCCGTTAGGGTTTTGAACGGTTCAATAACGTCGTTTGTAGAAAGGTGAACGGTTGCCGAAACAGATCTATAATAAGCCACCATTGTGCTCATGATTTCTTCACACTTTCATCAAGCCATTGCCTTCGGAGCTAGAAATCCCATAGCCAATCCATAGTTAATGCGCAGAAAGTCCCTCGTCATCAACATGGGTCCCAAGAAGCAATCTGCGGCTGAGAAGAAGGCGCTGCTCACCAGCGGGAGGCCGCACCATCCATGTCCGCCCACTGATGTGCTGGCCTGGAAGAAACCAGATACCAAAGAGGCAGAGTTGGCCTTCCTGGCACAGCTAGGTTTGCTCCGATCGCAGCCAATTAATGGTTGGAGAGTGCCTACGGACCACTGTGCACCAGCCCCAAATACGACAGAGATTGTGATGTTTAAATCTTTCGTCGAGCGAGGGTTAGGGCTTCCGGCATTAGACTTCTTGAGGGGATTACTGCATTACTATGGTTTAACCCACAATCATTTAATTCCCAACGCTGTTTTCCACATTGCGATCTTTGCACACCTATGTGAGGCTTTTCTAAGGATATGTCCCTCTTTCACTCTCTTCCGCTACTTTTTCTGGGTAAAATGTCAACCTAGTGATTCTGCTTTAGAGGTAGTCGGAGGAGCTAGTATTCAGCTTAGGCTAGAGGTAGCCACTCAGTATATCTCTGTAGAGCTATCGAAATCTGTCCGAGAGTGGGCTGCCAGGTGGTTTTACATGGCCAACCCACCACCAGCCCTTCGTCGCCATGATGGTTGGCCGCTTCAGAAGTGCCAAGAGTGGAAGGACAGGATCTCTGCTGAAGAAGTAGAAGCTGTCCAACCACTGATTGACATGATAGATGCGTTGAAGCTCAGCGGACTGAATGGGTACACTGTCGTCCAAGACTTCATCGCGCGCTGAGTCCACCCACTCCAACAACGAGCCAATTTTGGCTTTGAATACCTTGGCGTGAAGGACCTGAGCCATCACGAGGCTAAGCCATTGCCAAACCATGAAATCCTTAGGAGGATGAATTGGCTATTGAAAGGCCGTGAACATCTTGTTCCCGTGATGACAACATTCTCTGCGATCAACCCACCTCCGGAGGTAAGTGATTGATTTGTCTTGTCTTTGATATTCTTAATAGAGATCCTTCTGACTTGACTTGATTTTCTTCTTCTTCAAAGGGCCAAGGGAGGAACAACAACTATTGTCCACCCCTGCCTCTGGTGACTCAAGAAGGCTGAGGGATTGCTCTTGAGGGTCCTATTCGAAGTGAGGACTTTCACAACGAGCCAAGCGCTCCCTATGATTTGGATTGGCTGGACTCAAAATCAACTGACTCTGATGTCATGCTCTAGATCCAGAAGCCGAGAGTAGCCAGAAGAGGTATCCGACTCCGCTTCAAGAAGCCGGAGAACCTGTCCCAAAGAAGGCTCGCACTGGTAATCGCCGTGCTTGTCGAAAAATACTTTTATCAACAGAATTGGCTGAAAAGCACTGTAATATGGGTGCTCCTGGTAAGGGAAAACCCGAGTATTTTGTAGTCTTTCTGAGTTGGATTTAATGAACCCTGTCTTATATCTTTGTTTGATCTAGATGTTGAATCAGCCCAGGGTACTTCAAGTGGTGCGGTTCCTGAAGACGCTCCTGCTCCAGACCCGCAGCCGAAGAAGCCGCTCTTGAAGCTGCCGCAGTCATTGAAGCTTGTGAAGTAAGTCAGAAAATTTTCCTTAGAGTACCCATCTGTTGCTGGTACTATCATGGACACTTATCTGCTTGTAGGAAAACGGAGCCGACCGCAACATCCTCAAGTGTTGTTCCCGAGACCCGGGCGGTGGAGGAGTCGGAGACGCAGGATAAGGGTGAATCCAACGTTCCTCCAATCTTTAGTCAGGTAAATCTTCTGCCCGGCTCCTTTCCATCAAGTATCCAAGTGGATACAACACCTGAAGTGGACGTTCTTCCCTTACCTCAGGTCGGTGTCCTGTACTCAATCTTTCGCTCTCCTACTCAATTAGAATTTGACCGAGTGATGAACGAGTGGTTTTTTCGCACTCGACAGTCAGACGAGTCGACCCTGGAGATGGTCCTAGCCGAGATCAATGCTGAAGCTTCAGCTCGTCCGCAGGAAGAGTCCGAGACTGCTCCCGAGTCCTCGCGGCAAGGAGCAACACTTGACGTCGTGGGCTACACCCAGGATCTTACCCGGTTGAAGGAGTTGAGCAAGGACGTGATGGCACCTGCCATGGCGCTTTGTCAATTTATTGAGGTAATTTCTTAAGAGTCCTCTTCATATGTTGTAGTCACATCCGAGTACTTATATTAATGTCTCTGTGCAGGGCTTTGATGTAAAAGTCACGAAGCAGATCACTCGGATTCGACAAGAGTTATCTCTTGAGAATCGGAGACTCAAAGACTACATCGCCCAAGACCAAATTAGTCAGAAGGTGGCCACGCAACTCCTGAATAACCACATCAACGAGCTGTAGAACAATCTCAAGGCTGTTGTCGATGAGCGTGATGTGGCCAACAACCGGGAAATTGAGCTACTTGCCAAGGATGCTGCCTTGGAGCAGAAGTTGAAGGAGCTCAAGAAGTCTTCCAAAAAGCAGTTAGCTGATAAGTTGAAAGTACTGTCCCGGGTCCTTATTGCCTTTGTAGACTAGTGACACTCATTTGATTGATATGTTTGCAGATGCAAAGACGCTGGCTTCCGGGTGGCAGAGTGCGTTCAACCGGAAGGAGGCGGAGCTTGAGGAGGTATACACTAATGCGCACAATATTCTTCGAGAGGCCAAACTGATGCGTGAGGGTGCTGACCAGGACCTGTTGCAGGCTTTGAGGTTGACGAAGGAGTCGTGGGAGGCTCTGGAAGCGGTCCAGGTGCAGCTGAAGGAGTCTCAAGAGTCCCTGAAGACTTCGCAGGCTTCTTTGAAGGCACTGGAGCTTGCTGTCCAGCCCGTTCTAGATATGATCCCGCGCCCTGAAGGAGCCGACGAGTCTCTGGTTGATCGAGCCAAGGCTGCACTCGGGCGGCTGACTCAATATATCAAGGACATGACGACTTCAGTGGTGCAAGGTTTGCTGGCGACACTGCGACTGCATATGCCATCCTTCGACCTGTCGTCCGTCATGACGCTTCCTTAAGGCAAGAGCGATGAGGACCTTGCGGTGATGTAGGAGGAGGTCAAGGCCATGTGAAGGGTCGAGATGGCGGACTAGAGGGGGGGTGAATAGTCCTTTCTAAAATTAAACGTACCGACTAACCGAAACAAATGCGGAATTAAAACTATCGATCTAGCCAAGACTACATCCCTCTATCTGTACTCTCAAGCACCTTATAAAAGATCCTAAACAAAGCAATTAAGGTGTCGGGCTAGCTAGAGCTCACCTAAACAATTCTATCTTGCAAGGTTACACAAACCTAAGCAACTAGTACTTGATCAATCGGGGAGCTCCTACACATTCCACTAAGCAAAAGCACAAAGCCTAAGCTCACTAGCAATGCTCAATAACAAGGCTACACAAGCCAAATTAGAGAGCTCAACTTAGCTACACAACCTAAGCAATGTGACTAGCAAGACTACAAGTCAACTAGTCACTCATTGGATCAACTTCTATGCTACACAAGCAAGTAAGGTAACTAGCAAGCTACACAAGCTAACTAATTACAAGAGCAACTACACTAGTACATGTATATGAACAAGTAAATACAAGCTAGTGAATGGAGTTTGCAAACCACCGAGAAGATGAACATGAAGTTGACACGGTGATTTTTCTCCCGAGGTTCACTTGGTTGCCACCAAGCTAGTCCCCATTGTGTCGACCACACACTTTGGTAGTTCGGTGGCTAATAGGCACCACACCTAGCTCGACACTCGAGCGCCGCAAGAACTTACCGACAAGTGAGGGTAACTCAATGACACGCTCTACTAGAGTTGCTCTTCGCGATCCCCGCGGGGCGAGCACAATGCCCCTCACAATCATTCTCCGGAGCCACGCACAATCTTCACGCGGGCTTCACGACGGAGACTTGATCACCATGCCGTCTAGAAGGTGGCAACCTCCAAGAGTAACAAGCACCACCGGCTTGCAACACGAACACCTAGTGCCACTCGATGCAATCTCTCAATGCAATGCACTAGCGATCACTCACTCACAATTGATTCGCACACTAGCAAGCACAAGTGAGTTAGAGGGCTTCCTAGCACTCCCTAAGCATGGACACCAAGTCCCAAGGGTGCTAAGCACCAGCCAAGGCCGTCCACCATCTCCTTTTATAGCCCCAAGGGCTCAACTAGCCATTACCCCCTTCACTGGGCACTTTTCGTACTGACCGGACTCACTACAGGGTGACCGGACGCGTCCTGTCATTAGAGTTCGGTCGTTTGCCCCCAATGGCTAGTTTTTGCGCGCGTTCAGCCTTCTACTGACCGGACGCGTCAGGCCATAATGACCGGACGCGCCTATGCCTGAGTCCGGTCGCAAACAGAGAGGTTTTGGGGCTGTTTTTCAGTGACCGGACACGTCCGGTCACTACTGACCAGACTCTACCGAGCGTCCGGTCAATATAGATCAATTCAGCCCTCAAAATACACTGACCGGACTCATGTGACCGGACTCACCCTACTGACCGGACGTGTCCGGTCAGTGAGTCCGGTCACTAACCTTTCAGCGCTCAAACGGCTATAACTCTTAGCTCCGAACTCTGATTTCGATGATCTTCGACATTTTGGAAAGCTAACTCAGAGGGCTACACAACCCACATACAGAGATAATCCATATCATAAAGGATTAGTACAGAATTCCAATCCAAGAGCCATCCTAGAGTCTGGAACACACCGAAAAGCCCCCTTCTCTTCTCCGAGTTGATCCACTTCAACTCCAACACATTCTCCTTTGCAAATGTGCCAACACCACCAAGTGTATACCACCTTGTGCATGTGTGTTAGCATTTTCACAATCATTTTTCAAAGGATTAGCACTTGCACTCACCACGCCACTCGATCCTAGCAACATCGCAATGTTAGATCACTCAAGTGGCACTAGATGACCGATATGCAAACAAGTTTGCTCCTCTTGATAGTACGACCATCTATCCTAAACCCGGTCATAAACTTCTCTACACACCTATGACTGGTGAAATGAAATGCCCTACAATTATACCTTTGCCTTGCGCATTCCATTCCATCTCCTTCGGTGTTGATGCAACACATGCACCAACCTATCATCAAATGATATGATCCACTTCATATCATCACATGGCTTCCATAGTCCATCGATCTTGACCTCACTTGCTCTTCACCATTGCTTCGGTCCTTCGGCGCCAAGTCTTTGCTCAAGCCTCCCGACACTCGGTACCAACGGCTTCAAAGCCTCCAACTTGCCCTTCACCTTCACAACTGGTCCATCAAGCCAAGTCTTGCCTTTATCTTCACCATCTTAGCCACATGACTCCATGTTATATCACATATGAAATAAGCTCCTTCATTGCTCATTCACATGTGAACTAATTTCCTATGTATCTCACATAAGCATATATTAGTTCACCTAGGTTGTCACTCAATTACCAAAACCAAACAAGGACCTTTCACCGTGGCGGAGGAGTACTCGCAGATTCTAGATCTTGTAGAGTAGTCTGCCCTCCTTGGTCCTTTGGCCATGATTTGTATCGCCTGTAAACAATTATTGTTAAGCATAAAGAATCAAAGTATAAATTACTTTTGAGACTTGTGAATTTCGTGTATTATCGACTCAGCATTGCAAGGAATGTCTTGTCAATGGGTCGCTTTGTCTGAGGTGGATGTGTGACCAGACGTCTTACTAGACGGGTCTATCCGGGTGCTCTCTAGCACTTAGGTCTGGGTCATGTGACTTCGTTTCTCTTCTAGTCTTTTAACGATTATATAGATAACTTGGTCTGCCCGAGTACTACTCTTAGTACCCTTGTTCAAGGGATAATTCTGATCAAGCACCTCTAAAGGACCGTAATGATGGTTCCTGTTGGGTGAATCATATCCTCTTGGTAGTCACAGCTTGAGTGCGAAAATGTGTCGAACCTCTGTCCGGTTAATGTGTAACAAGGTGAGTACTATTCCCCTTGTTATACCTTATAGGAACTAGTATCTATTTTGTAGATACCATATTCTCTATAGGTTGATAGCCGGGTTTGAAACCGTACTATCATTTGAGTTGTATTGACCTCGGAGCTCGTAACTCTAGTATGGTTACTACTGAACCATCCATCCGAGTAATATTATTTATTAGTCGGTGGGATACAATAGCTAAAGCTTATTGTATGATTGTAGGAGCTTGTCTGACTAAATAGTCATGATAAAAAAGTACTTCATAAAGCTCTTGTTTCTGATGAAATCCAAACTTTATTAATATCCAATAAATAAGTACATTTTGCCCTGGGTTGAATTTGTAGCGTAATCCTTAGGTATGGAATTTCTTCAGATGCTCAATATTCTATGAATTTGGCAGCGGAGAACCATCCTCAGTGACTAGCTCAAATGACCCGGGTCTTGTTACTTTAGATACTATGTAGGGTCCTTCCCATGGACTCATAAGCTTGTGGCGTCCTGTGGTATTCTAAATCTTCTTCAGGGCCATGTCCCCTACTTGGAAAGTACGGTGATGGACGTTCTTGTCGTAGTAGCGCCTCATCCCGTGAAGGTATCTTGCTGATTGAAAGAGAGCGGCTAATCTTGCCTCCTCAAGACTGTCGACTTCTAGTCGCCTTGTATCATCAGCCTCTCCTTCGTTGTACTGCTCTGTTCGTGGAGAATTCCATATTAAGTCTGCCGGGAGGATTGCTTCGGTGTCGTAGACCAGGAAGAAAGGAGTTTGGTCTGTTGCCCGACTTCGCTGTGTCTGTAGCCCCCAGACTACCTTAGGCAGCTCTTCAACCCACTTCCCGTCGTGGTCTTTTAGAAGGTCGAATAGTCTCGGCTTTAGACCGGCAAGGATGAGGGCGTTTGCTCTTTCAACTTGGCCGTTTGATTGTGGATGAGCCACTGATGCATAGTGTATCTTAATTCCACAGTCGCTGGCCCATGACTTGAACTCGATAGCCGTGAAGGGGGACCCGAGATCAGTGATAATTTTGTGTGGCATCCCAAAGCGATGGAAGATGCTCTGCATGAATTGTACTGACTTTGAGGCGTTGAACTTGACCAGCGGCATGTACTCGATCCATTTGGTGAACTTGTCGATTGCAACGTAAACGTACTCAAATCCTCTTGAAGCACACTTAAGAGGACCCACCATGTCGAGTCCCCAACATGAGAATGGCCATGACGGGGGAATACAGATTAATTCGTGAGCCGGTACGTGCTGTTGTTTGGCGAAAAACTTGCATGATTGACAGCGACGGACTAAGTCTTCTGCATCTTTCAAGGCTGAGAGCCAATAGTACCCTGATCTGAAGATTTTTCCGACTAATGTCCTTGAGGCTGCATGATTGCCACAACACCCGGAATGAACCTCGTTAAAGATTTCTTTGCCTTCTTCTGGTGAAATTGCGGATACATGGGTGTATGCCGAGTCTCTGAGTGATGAGTGATTGTCAACGGGTTTGATCGCATGTTCTTTGGCTTGTGTTGTGCAGGTGTCGAGCATGGAGACAGTGATCGAGGGCAAGGTGAAGGTCAAGTTGAGACGTGCCGTGCCGATGGACTGTGTGCGATGAAGGATGGGCGTGCCGTGCGACGGACGTGCCATGCCGATGGATCGAGCAGTGAAGGGCGGACGTGAGGCTTGGACTGAGGGACCGGAGTGCCTGAGGATCAGCTGTGTGGCTGGCAGCCTGGGACAGCGACGAGCAGAGACTTGCGGGGCATGGTGTTGCTCGGGTCGAGGACCTGGGGACACGTGTCGGTGGACGGGGTGCACGGGCGGTGCATCCCCACTACAGCTTCGGTTTGGTGGCTGAGCCAGCGAAAAACCACCGGTGGACGGTTTCCGGGTTTGGGCCTCAAAACCTGGGTGCTGAGGGTTTCCGAGTTTGGCCACAAAATTCGGGCTGAGGACGGTTTCCAGGTTTGGGCCTCAAAACCTGGGCGCGGATGGTTTGCTGAGTTTGGCCTCAAAACTCAGACGCTGGTGGGCTGGTTTCCGGTTTGGGCCTCAAAACCGGGGGTTGCTGGAAAGGCCCGGGGGGTTTGGAGGCTGTTCCGTTTGGGCCACAAAACTGGGGGTGCAGAGCGAGGGCGGCACGTGGCGGCAATCGGAAGGTTGCGTGGAGGCAACGCGGACGACTTGTGCGGGCGTGGCCGTCGGATCTACCTACCACTTGAGTTGGTCCAGAATAACCTAGGGTTTAGCTGGTTCGCTCTGTAATTAGAATAGAGAGGGGTAGAGTAGGAAATAGACTTAGTCTCGAATAGGATAAGTAGTCAGGGGAGACACCCTCCTCCCCTATCTCAGTCATTTGCTCTTTCATCCTTAGGCTTCCTGCTCTCCCATCCCCTACTGTAGCTAGCTGAGATCCGCAGAGAGACTTGACTCTGTGTACTGGTGATTCTGAGGAAAGGAGGCCGTAAACTCCTTGTCGTAGCGTGTGTTTGCGCTTCGGCTTGCAGATCGTGTGTCGATTGTGTTTTGATTCGAGTTCATCGTTGTTCTTCGCGTTCTTCGTTTTTCTCCACGATTTTCCCGTCACTCGATCTCCCTCTCCGGTGCGTCTTTGCGAAATCCGTTTGAACCAATTTGTTCGTATCATTGAGGAGGTCATTTCGACCAAAGGAATTCTTCTAACTCCTCGTGATTGAATAGATCGGGTCGATTTCATTTTCGTGGTGCTTTTTCGGTTCATACGCCTTCCCCTTCGATTCTCCGTTGATTGAGTTGATTTGAGCGGATGATTTCCTGGGGATAGTCTCCTAACTACCCCGTGATCATCTCCTCCAAGTTTGGGATCAAGGGATTTTGGTTTGAATCGATTTTTGGGAAGATTGGGTGAAGGGCGACCAATTTTGCCCTCACTGTGTGGTGGCGGACTGTCCGCCCCCCAGGCCGCGGACTGTCCGCGAGTCGGGGGTCAGCCGGAGCAGTGGCTTGCCTCCCCTCGGTGTTTTTCCCTCGGGTAACCGGCGGACTGTCCGCCGTTGGTAGGCGCGGACTGTCCGCGAGTCGAGCAGGGACATTCCAGCAGAGTTGCTGGTTGGCGGTGTTGGCCGGCGGACTGTCGAGAAGGAACCGCGGACAGTCCGGCTCATACCGGACAGTCCGGGAGCCTGACGGCGGACTGTCCGGGATCCAGCTGTAGGTTGCGCTATAGTGCGTTTGCTCTCCCGGCTTGCTCGCTTGTTTTCCAGACTTCTCGTTTGGCCCTAGAGTTCACCAATAAACTTCTCTAGGTATCTTTGCTACTCGTTAGTATCGGTATTTGGGATTTCTCGACGTAGCCGTCTATCTACGTCGGGACTTGGTTTTTGGGGGGGCAAACTTGTGCCGGAGCTTTTGGGTCTCTGCTTCGCTTGTGTTCGGTGGTGCTCCGCTGTGATCCTAGAGATCATCCACCCTCTTCCAAGGGTCGTGAGCATCACGCTTTGGGTTCGTGCTTGTGGGGTTGAATTTGGGACACTTGGCCAAAGTTTCGAAAGAAATTTTTTGGCTCCCATTCACCCCCCCCCCTCTGGTCGCCTTGTGCGTGCTTTCTCGGTCCTTCAATTGGTATCAGAGCGGGTTAAGGATCTTCCACCTTAGCCGGTTCCAGATCCACCGAAGGCGACATGGATCGCGGCGTGGGCAAACCGCCGTTTTTCGATGGGACGAACTATGCGTATTGGAAGATACGCATGTCGGCCTATCTGCAGAGTTTGGGTTCTTCCATCTGGGATATTTGCAACTCTGCTGATTACGTGGTCTTGGCTGCTCGTGTGACTCAGCATCAGATCGATGAGCATGATGCCAATAGCCGAGCACGTAATGCTCTCTTTTCGTGTTTGAGCGCTGGAGAGTTTGATCGCGTTTCTCACCTCTCTACGGCTCGGGAGATTTGGGCCACCCTCATGCGCTTTCATGAGGGCACCTCTCAAGTCAAAACCCGACTCTACGAGTCGTACAAGAGAGAGTATGAGAACTTTCGACATCAGCCTGGCGAGAGCATAGAGAGTTTATTCGCTCGCTTTCAGGTGATTGTCAACAGGATGAGGGTTAACAAGGAGCAGTTGCCTTTCGACGATCATGAGAGAGCTTTGAAGCTTTTGCACACTTTTGATCGGTCGGTGTGGGATTCCAAGGTTCAGGCGATCATCGAATCGCCGAACTATGAGACCCTCACGTGCGACAAACTCTTTAGTAAGCTCAAGTCCAGTGAGATTGACGCCATGGCGAGGGCTTCTTATGAAAATCCTTCTCGCCTGTCCATGGCTTTGGTTTCTGGCTCTTCCGCTAACCCCTCTGCCGGTTTTGCGCTTTCGTCTCTCTTTCAGTCACAGAGGACCAGCTGAGTCTTTGGGAGACGACGAGTTGGCTTTGCTTGCCAACCGGTTCTCGCGGTTCCACAACAATTGCATGAACCATCACCGCGGAGGAGGACGCTCGGCTGCTACGAGTGCGGCGACCCCGACCACTTCATCGCCAAACTGCCCCCAAAAGAACAGCATTCGGGGAAGGGGATCATAGGCGCAAGTTCGACTCCAAGCACAGAGAAGCACGTTCCCCCAAGGCACAAGAAGGGGGCGGCTTCGCAAAGAGTACATCAAGAAGAAGTACTTGGAGAAGGCCCAAGCTGAGCAGCGAGCGTTCTTCGCCACGCTCAGCGCGTCGACGGCTCGGATGACGACTCCGCTGCTCAAGCGATGACGAGTCCGAGAAGATGAAGAAGATCGAGGACAGGTTCAACGTCTTGGCTTCTTCGCCGGCGACGGGAGGCCTCTGCACCATAGGCGCTCGGAGATGAGGTCGAGGCGAGCTGGAGCCACACCCCTCGGAACGACGACGACGACGACACCTCCCAGGTATCTCTCACCTAGACAAGCTTTCTTCCGAGGTTGAACGAAAGCTTACTGCCTGCCCTCCTTAGCCAAGAGAAAGTTGCTTAGGCGTGCTGCTTAGAGAGCGCAAGGAGTTTAGGCAGAAGGGGAGGACACGGTGAAGAGTTTGAGTGTGCTGTAACACCTCTGGTGTTTAGCATGTAATTAACTTGACATACCATCATTATCATCATTAAGCATCTTAATCATGATTTCATGTGTATGCATTTTGCTAAGTGTATCATTTTATGTGAATTACCTCTATTTCAAAAACCCTAATTAGCCCACTTCTCTCTACTAGGGCAAAATGGTAATTTCACCTCTGTTTAGCTTTGTGTAATTCTTGTTCCTTTGGTGTCTTGAGTGTTGTTTGTGTTGGCCAAAGTTCAAAAATCAGAATTTGATTTCAAATCCCTTTTGCAAAACCCTGATTTCCAAATCCTGGATTTTATCCCTCTTTTTGTAATTCAAAAATTATTCAAAATTTGGGATTGGCCCAAAAAGCAAAGTTGTAGATCTGTCAAAGAGAAACAACTTTGGTATTTACAAATTTTCAAGTTGCAGTACAAAGTTTTGAGTTATTTCAAATTCAATCAAACTCCAGTTTTTGTCCCCTTTTCAGTTTTCAAAATGAGTTCAAAAACTAATGAGTTTCTGGAAAAGTGTATAATAGCAAAGTTGTAGGTTTTGATAAAAGGAACAACTTTCATGTTTACAGATTTTCAAGTTTCAGTTTGAAATCCAGAGTAATTTTGATTTGAATCAAGTTTGAAAAAGTGTCCCCTTTACTGTTTTCAAATTTGTTCAAAAACTATTTGGAATTTGAAAATGTTCATATTGACAAAGTTGTAGATCTCATTTTTCTGAACAACTTTGGTGTTTTGAGTTTTTGTCGCACAGTTCAAATTTTGGAGTAATTTGCAAATTTCAGAAACTAGCCAAAAGTCAAACCCTACACCCTACCCTGTTCATCTTCTCCGGTAGGGGGGGGGGGACCCGGCCATGGCGCCCCGCCGGTGCCGCGTGCACCACGCGCCTGGCAGCCGCACGCCCGCCCCGACCTGTCGCCCGCAACCGCGACATCATACCGCTCCCGCACGCGCCAAAGTTGACCCGTGCGCCGTCCCCTACAGCTCCCAGATCGTCGCCGCCGCGTGGCCATCGCGGCGAGCTCACGCCCAGGCCCCGAGCGCGCGTCAACCCTGCTGCCAGAGCACAATCGAGTGCGCACGCCTCCGTGAAGCTTACCCGCCTGCCCGTGACACCTCTCCGCCCCCGAGCGCGCCTATAAAACCTCCCCGCCGGTGAGCCGAAGCTCTCACCGCCTCCGCCACCGTGGCCAGCCCAGTCCGAACCCTCCGCCGCTCAACCAACTAGCTCAACAGCTCCGCCTTGAGCCCGTGCAGCTTCCCCACTCCTCAATTTGGTCTCTACCGTCCCTGGTTGCCCGGCGTAACTCGCCGTTCCCATCTCCGGCGAGAAGCCCGTCGAGGTCGGGATCGTGAAATACTCCCTCTCCGGCCTTGATCATCTCCCTCCGACCTCCGCATCACCTTCCTTACTCCCGTGCGACTCTAACCCCGCCCCTGTGGACTTGTTTGGTGCTCAGGATCCGGGACGACGATCGCCGCCGTGAGCTTTCCGCCGGCCACCGTCGACCACCTCCCTCCGTTCATCCCCTTCCCTCGCCGAGCCGCTTAATCGACTCACGGTGAGCTCCTGAACCTCTCCATGCCCTCGGTTTCGCCGCGGAGTGCCCGCAGTGGCCGGCGCAGCAGCGCCGCCGCCGTCGGCCGGCCGCCGGCGAACGGAGGAGAAGAACAGTGTCGTTTTTCAATTTTCTCATACATGTGAATAGTGTTCAGATTTCATCTTTTGTGTGATTTTCTGTGTTGATCCATAAATTCTGAAATTTTTGTGGTAGACTCTTTATGCTCTGAAGTATTTTATAAAAATATAAAACTTGACTTTTCTGCAAAATTTGAAAATGAAAAATCTCCCTTTTAATTAATAAATGATGGTTTTGGATTTTTAGAAAATGATTTATAACTCCAAAATTTATGAGATCACTTTTTGTGAGCTAGTTATGCCATGACAAGTCTCTGGTGAAATTTTGAAGTCTTTTGAAACAAGTTGATTTTTGAGCTTTATTTTAATTAAGGAATAGTGCCTTTTGTTAATTAAATGTCTAGATTTAATTGAGCACCTTAATGACCTCCAAAAATTATGAAATTTGTTTTGCCATATAGTTGTACTCTAATGAACTTGTGTGATTAATTTGGTAATTTTTGGAGCACCTTCATAAAATGACCTTTTAAATAATTAAGAAAATAGAAAAGGTGATTAGAGTTAGCGTTGAATGCCCTGTGAAGTGACTTTTGGGATTGCTTGATGTTCATAGACCCCTACCCTTTGGTCTATGATGTTTGTGATGCTATGGGTTGATGCTTAGGATAGTTATGATAAAGTCTAGTTTAATCAATTTTGCTTAAGGAAGAAATGGTTACTTTTATGCTCAACCTAGATTTCGATTATGCCTTGCCTTAGAGTAATCTTGAATCAGTGGTTGTCTTGCACCTTAAGTCCATATCACCATTCTCATGAGCATTCATCATTGCATCCGTATAGTTGACGAAGAAGGCCCTGAAGTCGAGGTAGCCACCGAAGGATCTGTCCCCGAGGCAACCCCGAGCTCCGACGCTTATACCTACCCCGAGTCTACTCTTTTTGCCGTCCAAGGCAAGCCCCGGTGCATTTAACCCTACCTTGCTTTTATAAATGTTTTCTTTAAATTTTTGAGTTAAATTATTGCATTAGGTTGATAGGAGTTGAGTGAAATCCTATCTGATGCATTATCTACCTTGACCAATGATACACCCGATACCTGCTTTCAAAAACTAGTTGCAAAATGCTTAGCAATGCTATATGATAGATTTGCAATAAAAATGCCAATTTCAAAGGTGTGATCACTTTAAGAATATTTATGGGAATTTCTGGTTTACTCCCACCATTGGCTAAGTATCTGATCCGTACCTAGTCAATGGGAAGGAGAGGTTGTCCTTGCGTACGGTGCCGTCATGTTGTAGTCCGGGACTCAACAGTTGACACCGACCGGGACAGGGTTGAAAAACTGACAGGACCTGTACTCTTGGGTTAGAGTCCCGAGGTGCTTGTCGCTGGCTGGAAAATTTAGGGACCACCTGTATGGGGGCCTGATTGACTAAGACTTGCAACTATTCACATACTACGGAAAGCTTCGGCTCCGAGGAGGAATTTGATTGGACCGACAACCGCGCACTGGGAGTGGAGAGATGGCGGAAGTAGCATGTACCCACGTGGGTTAGAGGCCCGGATTGGAGTGGTGTACTGTACTTCCGGGTGGCGTAGGACCGGGCCCAATCTTGGAGGAATCGTGGTAGACGAGTTGGCATATGCAAGCTTGGGTGCTACATATGCAGTGTGGATAGGGACCCTCAGCTGAGTATTATTTATCCGGATTAACGCTGCTCCTCGGTTATGGAGACTTAGTCACTGACTGTCAACAGGGAGTGGTTCTCAACTAGGTCTGTTTTGAAAGTAAAATGAATCAAGGATTATGATGGAACAAGGAATACCGAATCTTTCAAAATAAAAATAAGGTTTACCAAAAATGCTTTTCTGCAAAATACTTGAACTTGCTTAAGCCTTACCTTGACTACCCTAAGCCTGCATTCCTGAGTCTTCTCCCTTTTCTTTAGTCGGGTAAGTCTTGTTGAGTACCTTTGTACTCAGGGTTCTTTTACCCATGTTGCAGGTATGGCAGACTCCTCAGTATGCCTCGGACCCTGCTGTGTGACTGTTGTTCAGGAAGAGGCCGATGAGGCCGATGAGTGATTATTCACCCTCGGGCTGGGTGATGTATCTTTATCTTTTAGTTGTTGTCATCTGCTACCCTGCCAACTCTATTTGAACTATGGTCTGTAATAATTTCACTTTAAGTTTATGTTGAACACTGGTTTGTAAAACTATTGTTATTTAAGTCTTCCGCTATTTACTCCGATGTTATTTGTCAAAATGTTCAAGAGATTGTAACTGAATTGTGAGCTGATCCTGCGGACATCGGGCACTGATGTAGCCCAGTGGCGAACCCGGTCTTAATCTCTTGGCTGTACGGATCGACTGTCAGTGGTTGATAGTGATCAGTGGGCCATGGGATTAGGGTCGTTACGTCACAGAGTGGTATCGGAGCATCTCACTACGACGTTGCAATCTTTTTGCGAAAATTTCAAAAGGTTTTTAAGTTCAAAAACTAAACTTGACTATTTTGAGTCCAAATTGCTTCTCTCATCTCATCTTGTCTTTGGCAACTAGTAGCAAGACAACTTGTATAAGCCCTATGTACCTTATCTTAGTAGTGCATTGCCTTGTTCCGTAGGAACGAATCATGCATCATGTCATTATCACTTAAGTTAACTTCCTCTCTAAGTCGGTTGGGTTAGTATGCCTTTACCTTTTTCTTGCTAGCCTTTCTCACCTATAATCTCTTGTCCAGATATGGTCATCCTCAAGCGGACTGCTCGCAAGTCGACTGGACCGCATGGTGTGCCGCGTCACCAGCTGGCGCCACGCACCGGAGAAGAGACTGGAGAATCCTCCAACGGACGTCGCTCGTCCCGCCGCAACCGCAAGCAGCTGAAGGAGGAGATCAAGAATCTAAAGGCTGAAATGGAGAACATGGAGCATGACTTCTATCTTTCTCGCATGGAGTTTTATGAGGCACGAGCTTCCCTGGAGCAGGCCAATCGGAACACAGTTCGCGCTATCGAGCAGCGCAACGATGCTTGGACCCGCGAAGATGTCACCAGAGCCCAACTCCATGGACTGCAGCAATACACTGCCCAGATTGAGCAGTACAATGATATACTTCATGAGGAGGTACATCAATTGTACAACCAACTTCACCCGTGGCTCCACCTGTTGCTGAGGATCCAGAAGATGGAGTCGTGGAGGAACCTGAAGAAGAACATGAGCCAGTCCAGAATGTAGAATGGAACCTGCTGGAGATGTTCACGTTGAAGATGAAGGAGGAGAGAGCCTGAGCTCATCATCGAAGATGAAGATGACGATGAAGAGATGATCATCATCGATGACGACTAGATTCCTTGTGTCTGTACCATCTGCTCACCTAAAGCCTTAGTCTAGGTTTGGGACGTTAGTTGGTCTTCTGTCTTCTGTCTAGTCGAGTCTGTATCGTGTCTTGTACCTTTCCTTTGTCAGTTAGTAGCTATCTATCGAACTTCTGTATCAGTTATCTACCCTTGCATCAATGAATCTTATCAGTCAGTTTCGTTCAAAAGCAATCTTTGGATGCTAAGTTCCCAAATTCTTAACAGATGCCTGTGAACACCCGCACTGGAGCCGGAAGTTCCGGAGGTGCCAACCTTCCAAACCCTCCACCAGTTCCTGCTACCCTGGCAGATGCCATTGCAGCCTTGGCCGCCGCTGCCAACCTAATGGCTCAGAACCAAGGACAGCAGAATGTTGGTCACCGTGGTCGTCACAACCAAGAGACCACCTACGTGGAGTTCACTGAAACCCGTCCACCGGTTTTCACCAGAGCCGATGAACCCCTCGAAGCTGATGATTGGCTCCGCACCATGGAGCAGAAGTTTGGTCTCATCCGATGCACTGAAATCCAGAAGCCCCGGTTTGCTTCTCAGCAGCTCCGTGGTCCAGCAAGTGCTTGGTATGCCAACCTCTTGGCTGCCCAGCCTGAAGGACACCAGCTGACCTGGGAGAGTTCCGCACCGCTTTCGTGCACACCACATCCCATCAGGTCTGATGAAGAAGAAGCTTGATCAGTTCCTAGCCCTGCAGCAGAAGGAATCCACAGTGATGCAGTATGTGGGTCAGTTCAACCACCTGAGCCAGTATGCCTCCGACTATGTCAACACGGATGAGAAGAAGAGAGATTGTTTCCTTAGGGGTCTGCACCCTAAGATTCGCAGAGGTCTATCCAACAACCTCAACGGATCTTATCATGATGTCGTTGACCGTGCTGTCGCTTTCGAGGAAAGTAACCGCCAGTATCAGGAGGAGAAGAAGAAGAAGAAGGCTGGGTCTAGCAGCTTCTCCAGCAACCATAAGCGCCCAAGAATCATCTACCACCCCACAGCCACCACCAAAACCGTGCCCCATATCCCCATCAGCAAGTGGTCGTTCGTACCGCGGCCACCACCCATAATGCCAACCAGCAAAGTGCCACTCAGCCGAACGCCCCAGGTGTTCGTATCACCACCCCACAAACAGCTTACAACCATCCATGCTACAACTGTGGCCAAGTTGGTCACTGGTCTCGCGATTGCCCAAAACCCAAGAAGAATGCCCAGCATGCACAGAAAGGCCCTGGAGGATCACAGCAGCAGCACCGTGCACCGCAGCAGCACGTCCAGAAGGGCAAGTTTGTCAAGAAGCACGGGCAAGTCTACTTCACCACCGTCAGTAACATCCCAGAAGGAGAGCCCGTCATGCTCGGTAGGTTCCCTGTTGCCAATCATCCTGCAGTCGTCTTGTTCGATTCTGGTGCATCGCATTCCTTCATCAGTCGCACTTTTGTCATCAAGCATGAGTTACCCATGGGGGAGTTAAAAGAAAGTTTCTGTATACTTTCGCCTGGAGGGCGGATAAATACTAAGGAAGTGGTCCGCAGTATACCAGTAATGTTGGGGGAACATGTCTTTCCTACCACCATGATAGTACTGCGCAATCAAGAGATAGATGTCATCTTAGGCATGAATTGGATGTGTCAGTATAAAGCCATGATAGACATCTTGAATAGAGTTGTGAGAGTGGATATTCCTAACAGCACTTCCAAACTCCTTCTCCAACTTCCTATGCCTCAAAAACCAGCAACCACCCAGTTGAATACCGCCTGTGTTCCGGAAGTCAGGGATATTCCCGTGGTCTGTGAGTTCCCTGATGTCTTTCCAGAAGATCTACCCGGTCTGCCTCCCGACCGTGATGTTGAGTTTGCCATAGAGCTAAAGCCCGGGACTGCTCCTATATCCCGTAGAGCTTATCGAATGCCTCCCAGAGAGTTGGCAGAGCTGAAGATCCAATTGCAAGAGCTATTGGACAAGGGTCTCATTCGCCCAAGTTCATCTCCTTGGGGCTGTCCTGCTATTTTTGTGAAGAAGAAGGACAAAAGTCTTCGTCTGTGCGTTGACTATCGCCCGCTCAACGAGGTCACCATCAAAAATAAATATCCCTTGCCCCGCATTGACCTTCTTTTTGACCAGTTATCTGGAGCCAGAGTGTTCTCCAAAATTGATCTCAGATCTGGCTACCACCAATAAAAATCCGTCCAGAAGACATTCCTAAAACAGCTTTCACCACCAGATACGGCCTCTATGAGTATTTGGTCATGTCCTTTGGCTTGACCAATGCCCCCGCTCATTTCATGTATCTCATGAACTCTGTGTTCATGCCAGAGCTCGATAAATTTGTAGTCGTGTTCATTGACGACATCCTTGTCTATTCAAGAACTCCTGAAGATCACGCCAAGCATCTTCGAATCGTTCTCTCTCGTCTCAGAGATCACCAGCTGTATGCCAAGTTCAGTAAATGTGAATTCTGGCTAGATCGAATTCAATTCCTTGGTCATGTCCTGTCCGCTGAAGGTGTGTCAGTTGACCCTGAAAAAGTGGCAGATATCTTGGATTGGAAGCCACCTACCACTGTCCGCGAAGTTCGCAGCTTCATGGGAATGGCTGGATACTATCGTCGTTTCATCCCAGATTTCTCCAGAGTCGCCAAGCCTATCACAGAGTTGTTGAAGAATTCCGTGGATTTCGTTTGGTCACCAGCCTGTGAGCAAGCCTTTCAAGCCTTGAAGAAACTGCTAACTACCTCACCAGTCCTAGCTCAACCAGATATCGAGAAACCCTTTGATGTATACTGTGATGCATCTGGTACTGGTTTGGGCTGTGTTTTGATGCAAGAAGGACGAGTAATCGCTTATGCCTCACGACAGCTTAAGCGACATGAGGAAAACTACCCCACCCATGATCTTGAGCTAGCAGCAGTCGTGCATGCCTTGAAGATTTGGCGTCACTATCTGTTAGGCAGTACCTGCAATATGTATACGGATCACAAGAGCCTAAAGTATATCTTCACTCAAGAAGAATTGAATATGAGGCAGAGAAGATGGCTTGAGCTGATTAAAGATTATGATCTCAAAGTACATTACCATCCTGGTAAGGCAAATGTAGTTGCCGATGCCCTCAGTCGCAAGTCACACTGCAACTGTCTGATGACGAAGCCCTATGATCTTTCCTTGTGCCATGATCTCGAAAGGATGGGTATCGAAATAATTCGCAAGGAAGCCTGAACAATGTCAGCATCGAAACAACCATCAAGGATCAAGTCATTGCTGCTCAGAAGGATAACCCTGGAATCAAGCACATCATCGAAAAGGTCCAGACTGGAAAGACTGATTGTTTCAGGATCGATGATGTAGGAGTTGTTTGGTTCAAGAACCGCCTAGTAGTTCCCAAGGTGCCTGAATTGAGACAGTTAATCCTTGATGAAGCACACTTGACCAGATTCTCTATTCACCCCGGCAGCAACAAGATGTACCAAGACTTAAAGCAGAGATTCTGGTGGACTAAAATGAAGATTGAGATTGCCCGGTATGTCGCTCAGTGTGATACCTGCCAAAGAGTCAAGGCAGTACACATGAAGCCTGGAGGAGAATTGCAACCTTTGTCAGTACCCGCTTGGAAATGGGACGACATTAGTATGGATTTTGTCAATGGACTACCCAAGACCCAGAAAGGTTTTGATTCCATTTGGGTAATTGTGGACCGACTCACTAAGCAAGCTCACTTTCTGCCAGTGAAGACCAGTTACACCGTCCCCATGTATGCCACTTGTACAAGAAACACATAGTGAAGCTTCATGGCATACCCAAGACCATTGTCTCTGACCGTGGTACCCAGTTTGTCGCTAAGTTTTGGAAAGCGTTCCATACCTCACTTGGAACCAAGCTCTTACATAGTACGGCATATCATCCGCAAACAGATGGACAAACTGAGCGAGTCAACCAAGTGCTGGAGGACATGTTGAGAGCCTGTGTTCTTACCTTCGCAGATACTTGGGATGACTGTTTGCCTTTGGCAGAGTTCTTATAATAACAGTTACCAAGAGAGCATCAAAATGGCACCCTTTGAAGCACTGTACGGTCGTCGTTGTCGTACACCCCTCAGTTGGTCTGAGCCCGGAGAAAGAGAATTCTTTGGAGTTGACCTGGTTAAAGATATGGAAGAGAAAGTCAAGCAGATACAAGAGAATATGAAGATTGCCCAATCTCGACAGAAGAGTTACGCTGACAAGAGACGTCGACCTCTGAAGTTTCAAGTTGGAGATTATGTATATCTCAAGGTCTCACCAACCAAAGGAGTCACTCGTTTTGGAGTCAAAGGAAAGTTAGCACCCCGTTACATTGGTCCGTTTGAGATTTTGGAATGTTGTGGCAAGGTAGCTTACAAGCTGAAGTTGCCCGATCATCTCTCCGCTGTCCACAATGTTTTCCATGTCTCCCAACTCAAGAAGTGTCTCAGAGTACCAGAACATGTCGTGGAAGTTGAAGGTGTTGAGCTAGAGCCTGATCTGTCCTACTCAGAATATCCAGTTCGCGTGTTGGACCACAAGGATCGCGTTACTCGAAGAACTACCACGAGATGGTACAAAATCCAGTGGAACCAGCACTCTGAAGAAGAAGCCACCTGGGAATCCGAAGACTTCTTAGCAAAGAACTACCCCGACTTTCTCGAATCCCTGTCTATGTAAGGTTTTGTCTTTATCCCCTCTTTGTCCTTCCTTAAGACGCAGAATCTCGGGGCGAGATTTCTTTTAGGGGGAGGCTGTAACACCTCTGGTGTTTAGCATGTAATTAACTTGACATACCATCATTATCATCATTAAGCATCTTAATCATGATTTCATGTGTATGCATTTTGCTAAGTGTATCATTTTATGTGAATTACCTCTATTTCAAAAACCCTAATTAGCCCACTTCTCTCTACTAGGGCAAAATGGTAATTTCACCTCTGTGATTAGCTTTGTGTAATTCTTGTTCCTTTGGTGTCTTGAAGTGTTGTTGTGTTGGCCAAAGTTCAAAAATCAGAATTTGATTTCAAATCCCTTTGCAAAACCCTGATTTCCAAATCCTGGATTTTATCCCTCTTTTTGTAATTCAAAAATTATTCAAAATTTGGGATTGGCCCAAAAAGCAAAGTTGTAGATCTGTCAAAGAGAAACAACTTTGGTATTTACAAATTTTCAAGTTGCAGTACAAAGTTTTGAGTTATTTCAAATTCAATCAAACTCCAGTTTTTGTCCCCTTTTCAGTTTTCAAAATGAGTTCAAAAACTAATGAGTTTCTGGAAAAGTGTATAATAGCAAAGTTGTAGGTTTTGATAAAAGGAACAACTTTCATGTTTACAGATTTTCAAGTTTCAGTTTGAAATCCAGAGTAATTTTGATTTGAATCAAGTTTGAAAAGTGTCCCCTTTACTGTTTTCAAATTTGTTCAAAAACTATTTGGAATTTGAAAATGTTCATATTGACAAAGTTGTAGATCTCATTTTTCTGAACAACTTTGGTGTTGTTTTGAGTTTTGTCGCACAGTTCAAATTTTGGAAGTAATTTGCAAATTTCAGAAACTAGCCAAAAGTCAAACCCTACACCCTACCCTGTTCATCTTCTCCGGTAGGGGGGGGACCCGGCCATGGCGCCCCGCGTGCCGCGTGCGTGCACCACGCGCCTGGCAGCCGCACGCCCGCCCCCGACCTGTCGCCGCCCAACCGCGACATCATCCGCTCCCGCACGCGCCAAAGTTGACCCGTGCGCCGTCCCCTACAGCTCCCAGATCGTCGCCGCCGCGTGGCCATCGCCGGCGAGCTCACGCCCAGGCCCGAGCGCGCGTCAACCCTGCTGCCAGAGCACAATCGAGTGCGCACGCCTCCGTGAAGCTTACCCGCTGCCCTGACGTGACACCTCTCCGCCCCGAGCCGCCTATAAACCTCCCCGCCGGTGAGCCGAAGCTCTCACCGCCTCCGCCACCGTGGCCAGCCCAGTCCGAACCCTCCGCCGCTCAACCAACTAGCTCAACAGCTCCGCCTTGAGCCCGTGCAGCTTCCCCCTCCTCAATTTGGTCTCTACCGTCCCTGGTTGCCCGGCGTAACTCGCCGTTCCCATCTCCGGCGAGAAGCCCGTCGAGGTCGGGATCGTGAAATACTCCTCTCCGGCCTTGATCATCTCCCTCCGACCTCCGCATCACCTTCCTTACTCCGTGCGACTCTAACCCGCCCCTGTGGACTTGTTGGTGCTCAGGATCATCGGGACGACGATCGCCGCCGTGAGCTTTCCGCCGGCCACCGTCGACCACCTCCCTCCGTTCATCCCCTTCCCTCGCCGAGCCGCTTAATCGACTCACGGTGAGCTCCTGAACCTCTCCATGCCCTCGGTTTCGCCGCGGAGTGCCCGCAGTGGCCGGCGCAGCAGCGCCGCCGCCGTCGGCCGGCCGCCGGCGAACGGAGGAGAAGAACAGTGTCGTTTTTCAATTTCTCATACATGTGAATAGTGTTCAGATTTCATCTTTTTGTGTGATTTTCTGTGTTGATCCATAAATTCTGAAATTTTGTGGTAGACTCTTTATGCTCTGAAGTATTTTATAAAAATATAAAACTTGACTTTTCTGCAAAAATTTGAAAATGAAAAATCTCCCTTTTAATTAATAAATGATGGTTTTGGATTTTTAGAAAATGATTTATAACTCCAAAATTTATGAGATCACTTTTGTGAGCTAGTTATGCCATGACAAGTCTCTGGTGAAATTTTGAAGTCTTTTGAAACAAGTTGATTTTTGAGCTTTATTTTAATTAAGGAATAGTGCCTTTTGTTAATTAAATGTCTAGATTTAATTGAGCACCTTAATGACCTCCAAAAATTATGAAATTTGTTTTGCCATATAGTTGTACTCTAATGAACTTGTGTGATTAATTTGGTAATTTTTGGAGCACCTTCATAAAATGACCTTTTTAAATAATTAAGAAAATAGAAAAGGTGATTAGAGTTAGCGTTGAATGCCCTGTGAAGTGACTTTTGGGATTGCTTGATGTTCATAGACCCCTACCCTTTGGTCTATGATGTTTGTGATGCTATGTTGGTTGATGCTTAGGATAGTTATGATAAAGTCTAGTTTAATCAATTTTGCTTAAGGAAGAAATGGTTACTTTTATGCTCAACCTAGATTTCGATTATGCCTTGCCTTAGAGTAATCTAGAATCAGTGGTTGTCTTGCACCTTAAGTCCATATCACCATTCTCATGAGCATTCATCATTGCATCCGTATAGTTGACGAAGAAGGCCCTGAAGTCGAGGTAGCCACCGAAGGATCTGTCCCCGAGGCAACCCCGAGCTCCGACGCTTATACCTACCCCGAGTCTACTCTTTTTGCCGTCCAAGGCAAGCCCCGGTGCATTTAACCCTACCTTGCTTTTATAAATGTTTTCTTTAAATGTTTGAGTTAAATTATTGCATTAGGTTGATAGGAGTTGAGTGAAATCCTATCTGATGCATTATCTACCTTGACCAATGATACACCCGATACCTGCTTTTCAAAAACTATTTGCAAAAATGCTTAGCAATGCTATATGATAGATTTGCAATAAAAATGC
Organism: Coix lacryma-jobi var. lacryma-jobi; assembly: GCA_009763385.1. NCBI lineage: Eukaryota > Viridiplantae > Streptophyta > Magnoliopsida > Poales > Poaceae > Coix > Coix lacryma-jobi. Next base: position 115,300,848 of record CM019825.1, on the reverse strand, counting down.
CAATTTCAAAGTGTGATCACTTTAAGAATATTTATGGGAATTTCTGGTTTACTCCCACCATTGGCTAAGTATCTGATCCGTACCTAGTCAATGGGAAGGAGAGGTTGTCCTTGCGTACGGTGCCGTCATGTTGTAGTCCGGGACTCAACAGTTGACACCGACCGGGACAGGGTTGAAAAACTGACAGGACCTGTACTCTTGGGTTAGAGTCCCGAGGTGCTTGTCGCTGGCTGGAAAATTTAGGGACCACCTGTATGGGGGCCTGATTGACTAAGACTTGCAACTATTCACATACTACGGAAAGCTTCGGCTCCGAGGAATCCTTGATTGGACCGACAACCGCGCACTGGGAGTGGAGAGATGGCGGAAGTAGCATGTACCCACGTGGGTTAGAGGCCCGGATTGGAGTGGTGTACTGTACTTCCGGGTGGCGTAGGACCGGGCCCAATCTTGGAGGAATCGTGGTAGACGAGTTGGCATATGCAAGCTTGGGTGCTACATATGCAGTGTGGATAGGGACCCTCAGCTGAGTATTATTTATCCGGATTAACGCTGCTCCTCGGTTATGGAGACTTAGTCACTGACTGTCAACAGGGAGTGGTTCTCAACTAGGTCTGTTTTGGAAAGTAAAATGAATCAAGGATTATGATGGAACAAGGAATACCGAATCTTTCAAAATTAAAAAAGGTTTACCAAAAATGCTTTTCTGCAAAATACTTGAACTTGCTTAAGCCTTACCTTGACTACCCTAAGCCTGCATTCCTGAGTCTTCTCCCTTTTCTTTAGTCGGGTAAGTCTTGTTGAGTACCTTTGTACTCAGGGTTCTTTTACCCATGTTGCAGGTATGGCAGACTCCTCAGTATGCCTCGGACCCTGCTGTGTGACTGTTGTTCAGGAAGAGGCCGATGAGGCCGATGAGTGATTATTCACCCTCGGGCTGGGTGATGTATCTTTATCTTTTAGTTGTTGTCATCTGCTACCCTGCCAACTCTATTTGAACTATGGTCTGTAATAATTTCACTTTAAGTTTATGTTGAACACTGGTTGTAAAACTATTGTTATTTAAGTCTTCCGCTATTTACTCCGATGTTATTTGTCAAAATGTTCAAGAGATTGTAACTGAATTGTGAGCTGATCCTGCGGACATCGGGCACTGATGTAGCCCAGTGGCGAACCCGGTCTTAATCTCTTGGCTGTACGGATCGACTGTCAGTGGTTGATAGTGATCAGTGGGCCATGGGATTAGGGTCGTTACGTCACATTTGCCAAGTCCACCGTGGTCGTGTCGGAGGAGGTTGAGTGGGAGTCATTGCAACCACGACATGAACTGACCTTCTCACCTTGAGAGGAGTATGCGCGTCTGGTTAGGAGAGGTGGTGAGCTCCGTTGCTAGGACGACAGCTGTGGGTGCGTGCAAGAATTGTCCTGTCTTGCAATCTGAGTTGGCCAGAGAAGAATGCCAAGTCGAGTCTCTTGCGAAGGCCAGTCAGATAGCACTGGCACGAGGGTGCTTTGTGTGAGGGCTTGGAGATGGAGATTGACAAATGTGAAGCATGGCAAGATGCAAACCGAGGAAGGAAAAACATACCTTCGGACCATCTTGTAATGGTACTTGTGGGGAGCCGCAGCTCGGGATGATGATCTCCCAATTCAAGCGAGCTGTGGGGTCAAGGTGTAGGTGTTTCTCCAGTGGTTGATCTTTCCGCTTTTGGGAAGATTGGTGAGTCTAGTGGTCTGAACCCGAGTGAGAAGCCCAACTCCACCACTACTCCCAAACTGACCAAGCTCCCCCCAAAGAGCCGCCAAGCCTACCACCAGGATGGGGTGTTTGAGGAACCCCCCAAGAGCTCTACCCAAGAACCAAGTATGGGCACCCAAGCCAAACCACCTCAAGAACAAGCGGACACAATGCCACCCATCAGCAGGATATAGTGTTGCTTGCCACAGAAGGGCAAAGTGACCCATACCACAGTCCTGCATACAAACAACCCCATGTGCGTGAGGTGAAGGTACCAGTGTGAATTCTAGGGGCAGGGCCGAATGTCCAGGGAGAGCTGCTAGGTCTGGAGGTCAAGTTCCCAGGCCTAGGGAGAGGAGAGCTCCGAGGAGAGAGGCCAGGCTAGAGGTCCAGCCTCAAGTGCCAAGGCGTAGGCCTCGTAGAGAGCGTGCCGGCGGGAGCCTGCAGGGCAGGTTTTGGACCCGTGACGGAGGCTTGTAGTTGAGCGCTATCCCCCACCGCAGTTGAGTATCGCGGTGAGCGCTTCTTCCCCAGCGGACCACGTTTTCCTGTGCGTGGTGATCGCTACCCCCGTAGACGCTAGGAATGGTTTTTACACTGACGTTCTTTTGAGCAGCCGGCCCAACACTGGTATCTTCCTATTCACTAACCCCAGTGTTGGACCGTATGCTCACCCTATGTCTTTTTATTGATGTAGGTAAGACGGTTCGAGGACATTGGTTGGTGGATTCCGGTTGTTCGAGGCACATGACCGGAAACGCCAAGTGGTTCTCCAGCCTTAGCCCGGTCGCCGGAAAGGAGTACATAACCTTCGCGACAATAGCAAGGTAAGGTTTGTCTCACGGATCGGTGCGGGTTAATGAGCACTTTGTGTTGCGCGATGTTGCTCTTGTTTTCTAACCTGCATTTTTTAACTTGCTTTCTGTTTCGCAACTTTTTGATGATGACTATGAGATTCGTTTTAAACCGAACCTTAGTCTCATCTTAGATCCTCAGGGCGATCTTGTATGTCTGATTTTGCCCTATGGGAAAGTCTTTCGAGCGAATTTCTCGGAGTCGTTTGGATCTTTCTCGCTGCCTTTTGGCTAGTCCTTCTCCTCCGATCTTTGGAAGTGGCATAGGAGGCTCGGTCATTTAAGCTTGGACTTGCTTGCAAGACTTAGCTCACTTGGCCTAATCCGAGGATTGCCAAGCTTTCGATGGAGAAGGATCTAGGTTGCCATCTTGTAGACATGGGAAGATGGTTGCCGCTCCCCACCATCCAGTGACTAAGGTCATGACTCGCACCCTGGAGAGCTTTTACATATGGACCTTGTTGGTCCGGCTCGGGTGAGCTCGGTTGGTGGCAAGTGGTATGTTTGGTTGTTGTTGATGACTTTTCGAGGTATTTGTGGGTCTTCTTTTTGACTGAGAAGACTGAGACTTTCTCCTTCGCTCGCAATCTGATTTTGCGTCTTCAGAACGAGTTCCCTTTGAACTCGATGCGAGCTATTAGAAGTGATAATGGTTCCGAATTCAAAATTTGGATTTTGAGAAGTTTTGTAACGCCTTTGGTTTGGAGCATCAGTTTTCTTCCCCCTACACACCGCCCAAAATGGTGTTGTAGAGAGGAAGAATCGGACCCCTTGTTGAGATGGCCAGGACGATGCTCGATGAGCATAGGACTCCAGGCGCTATTGGGCCGAAGCTATGAACACTGCATGCTACATTTCAAATCGCATTTTTGAGAGCTTTTTGAAGAAGACTTCTTATGAGTTGCGTTTTGGTCGCCAGCCCAAGGTGACTATTTTAGAGTCTTCGGTTGCCACTGTTTTATATTTGAAAAAGGGCAACCTGGACAAGTTTGAGTCTCGATCTTCTAACGGGTATTTTTGGGTTATGGCACTCACACTAGAGCCTAGATGTGTACTTAACCTTGATACAACCGAGTCATGGAGACATCAGATGTCACATTCGACGAGACTCTTGTTTCTCCTTTTCTCGTTTTGAGCGTGCAGGTGATCATGAGGGTTGAGAGAGCCTCTTTTTGATGACGAGGACGAGGGTGCTGAAGGTATGGATGATCCAGCACCCCCTCCACCTGCCACGCCGCAAAGAGCGGCCTCGACGACGACTCACGGCCCCGACACCTCTTCCTGGGGCCGTGGGATCCTCCACCTCGTGCGGTACCTTTTGTACCGGGGTGTAACCAGCTGCTGTGAGGGGGAGGTCACTTCATCCCGGGAGGCGCCACGACACATCCAGCGCCAGCACCCCCCTCAGCAGATGATCGGCGACATCGGCGAGTGAGTCACTCGCTCTAGGTCACAGCACATTCTCACTTCGCTCACTCTGCTTTTGTTGCTAATTTTGAGCCCGAGATGTTGGACACGCTTTGACGGATCCGGATTGGGTCAATGCCATGCATGAGGAGTTAGAAAAATTTGAGCGAAATCGGGTTTGGTTCTAGTTCCACCTCCACCTGACTGTAAGCCTATTGGGACAAAATGGGTTTTCAAAAACAAGCAAGGAGAGGATGGCCACATTGTTAGAAACAAGGCCCGGCTTGTAGCGAAAGGCTATAGTCAGAAGGAGGGGATAGATTACGAGGATACGTTTGCTCCTGTAGCTCGTTTGGAGGCTATTAGGATACTCTGGCTTTTGCTGCATCCAAAGGATTCAAACTTTCAAATGGATGTCAAGAGTGCCTTCTTAAATGGCTACATAGAGGAGGTTTATGTTGAGCAACCCCCCCGGTTTTGAAATCCCAAGTTTCCAAACCATGTTTTTAAACTTCACAAAGCTTTATATGGTTTGAAACAAGCCCCTAGAGCCTGGTATGATAGGTTAACAACCTTTTGCTTGCTAAGGGTTTTAAAATGGGATGTGTAGATAAGACGCTCTTTCTCCTCCGGCAAGGCCAAAGACACGCTCTTGGTCCAGATTTACGTGGATGATATCATTTTCGGTGGTCCTTCTCACGCTTTGGTTCCCTAGTTTGCAGATACTATGAGCAGGGAGTTCGAGATGAGCATGATGGGTGAGCTGACATTCTTCTCGGGTTGCCAATTAAGCAATCCCGGGAGGGGACGTTTGTGCACCAGGGCAAGTACACGAAGGACTTGCTGAAGCGGTTCGATATGGGTGAGGCCAAGCCTCTTCCAACACCCATGTCCACGAACGAACTGCCCTGGATGCGGATGGTGGATGGAAGAAGCAGTGGACCAGAAGGAGTACCGCAGCATGATCGGGTCGCTACTCTACTGACGGCGACACGCCCGGACATTCAGTTCGTGGTGTGTCTGTGCGCGGCGCTTTCAGGCGTCGCCACGCACTTCTCACCGTCAGGCGGTGATGAAGCGCATCTTCAGGTACCTTCGTCACACCTGAGTTCGGGATTTGGTATTCTGCTTCCTCACCCTCTCGCTTTGCGGTTATTCCGATGCCGATTTTGCTGGTTGTCGCATTGAGCGCAAGTCCACTTCTAGACTTGCCAATTTATTGGATCTTCTCTTGTTTCGTGGTCTTCTCGCAAGCAGTCTAGTGTCGCCCAGTCTACCACGGAGGCTGAGGTTGCTGCGGCTAGCTGCTGTTCCCAGTTACTCTGGATGATGGCCACTTTGCGTGATTTTGGTTTGAGTTTTTCTCGAGTGCCTTTGCTTTGTGATAGCACGAGTGCTATTAGCGTTGCTAAGAACCCCGTGCTTCACTCGAAAACCAAACACATTGATGTGCGCTTTCATTTCTTGCGAGACCACCAGGAGAAGGGTGATATCGACCTTCGCCATGTCGATACTCATCACCAACTGGCTGATATTTTCACCAAGCCTTTAGACGAATCAACCTTTAATAGGTTGAGGGTGAGCTGGTGTGTGTTTCCCTTTTAGATGGGGGAAGCATTTTGAGTTGTATCCTAGTCTGACTCTTTTACTTTGATCTTCTTTTCTTGTTGCATTTTAGCATACGCATTTACATTCTGAGGTCATGTTATAATCACTAGAATGTAACTATGCTCTGTTTAGTGCTCTGATGCTTATGTTGATACTGTAGCTTATGCTCTTTCTGATCATTGTACATGTTATGAGTTGAGCTATTTTTGAATGGTGAATTTGCTTAATGTATAGAAAATCTGAAATGTTCACCATTGAGATATGCAACTAGCCATGTGTTAGGGGTGTTGAGTCCATTCCTGCTTTTCATATATGCTGGGTTGCTATGTCTCTAGTTCTGAGTCATTCACTTGCTTGGTCTGTTCATATCATGTTTAAAATTTGAACCAAGTTTTAGTGAATTGAAAAGATCGAGATGGGATTGCTTGCCAACACCTCACGGTATCGAGACTGTTTCTCATTGCACTTTGAGTTAAACTTGAGCCGTGTAGTGTATGACCGAAACCGTAGCTTTAAGCTTCTGATTGCTTCGGCATAGGCTTCGCTCGGTTGAAAAGTTAGGCAAAGACAAGCTTTCAACCTCTCGCAATCACATGCTAAATAATTGAACTTGTGAATTCTTTACCGCTGCAACTCCGATATAAAACTGAAATCACAAGTATATGCTTCATTCCTATGCATGATGATTGAACTTTGCTAGGGGTAGTTCACCTTGTATACATGTTTAGCACTTGTCTGGATTCCTATCTATACATGTGTAGTGCTATTTCGATGCTGACTATCTTTTTGGCTAAAAACTGCTCACTTGCTCATATGCTTCATATTTTGTATGTGTGATCAGTTTGAGCCTTCGCTATTTGAGTGCTTAGTTGTGCTATTGGAGCTATACCGATTAGAGCATTTTTGCACTCTTTTGATTATATGCCTGAAGCTGCTAACTTGCATTTCTGACTTCATATGCATTTTGGAAGGGGGAGTTGTGTTGGCTCAAGGGAAGAGTTTGTGCTTGATAAGTGCATTTTCAACTAAGGGGGAGAGTTTTTGCAAATCATATGTCTCCTGGCGTTCAACTAAGGGGGAGCTTTTGCTAAGGGGGAGATTTTCAAATCTTTATGCTCTTCTCTTGTTGGACCTAAGGGGGAGTCCCTGGTTGCTTGCACTTGTCGAGGGGGAGTTTGCTAGTTGTGTTGAGCCGTTGCCTCTGTCTTGAGGGACTAGCAAACATTTTCCTCATTTGGCGTCGAGGTTGATTTTGATTGGTTCAGAGACCTTTCGTTTGTTTTTCAATTGGTTCGGAGTGGTTTTCGTGCTAGTTGTGTTGAGCCTCTGTGCCTCTATCTTGAGGGACTAGCATTTTGCCATTTTTAGCTCTGATTTTCAATTGGTATTTTGCTAGCGGTGTTGAGCCTGTTCTACCTCTTCTTGAGGGCTAGCTTTGCTTTGCTTGGTTGCGTCGAGCCGTTGCCCATGTCTTTGGGGACCAAGTTTTCGCTTCTTCCACTTGACCTTCTTCGGCTTTGCTATGCTTTTGGGTCATTTGGTCGAGTTCTCTTCTTCTCCTTCTTCCTTCTTCTTCCTTTCATTATGATTTGTGTGAGTAGTTGACAATGCACTCATCAAGGGGGAGATTGCGGATACATGGGTGTATGCCGAGTCTCTGAGTGATGAGTGATTGTCAACGGGTTTGATCGCATGTTCTTTGGCTTGTGTTGTGCAGGTGTCGAGCACGGAGACAGTGATCGAGGGCAAGGTGAAGGTCAAGTTGAGACGTGCCGTGCCGATGGACTGTGTGCGATGAAGGATGGGCGTGCCGTGCGGCGGACGTGCCATGCCGATGGATCGAGCAGTGAAGGGCGGACGTGAGGCTTGGACTGAGGGACTGGAGTGCCTGAGGATCAGCTGTGGTGGCTGGCAGCCTGGGACAGCGACGAGCGGAGACTTGCGGGGCACGGTGTTGCTCGGGTCGAGGACCTGGGGACACGTGTCGGTGGACGGGGTGCACGGGCGGTGCATCCCCTCTACAGCTTCGGTTTGGTGGCTGAGCCAGCGAAAAACCACCGGTGGACGGTTTCTAGGTTTGGGCCTCAAAACCTGGGTGCTGAGGGTTTCCGAGTTTGGCCACAAAACTCGGGCTGAGGACGGTTTCCAGGTTTGGGCCTCAAAACCTGGGCGCGGATGGTTTGCTGAGTTTGGCCTCAAAACTCAGACGCTGGTGGGCTGGTTTCCCGGTTTGGGCCTCAAAACCGGGGGTTGCTGGAAAAGGCTGGTTTCCCGGTTTGGGCCACAAAACCGGGGGTGCAGAGCGAGGGCGGCACGTGGCGGCAATCGGAAGGTTGCGTGGAGGCAACGCGGACGACTTGTGCGGGCGTGGCCGTCGGATCTACCTACCACTTGAGTTGGTCCAGAATAACCCTAGGGTTTAGCTAGTTCGCTCTGTAATTAGAATAGAGAGGGGTAGAGTAGGAAATAGACTTAGTCTGGAATAGGATAAGTAGTCAGGGGAGACACCCTCCTCCCCTATCTCAGTCATTTGCTCTTTCATCCTTAGGCTTCCTGCTCTCCCCATCCCCTACTGTAGCTAGCTGAGATCCGCAGAGAGACTTGACTCTGTGTACTGGTGATTCTGAGGAAAGGAGGCCGTAACCTCCTTGTCGTAGCGTGTGTTTGCGCTTCGGCTTGCAGATCGTGTGTCGATTCGTGTTTTGATTCGAGTTCGTCGTTGTTCTTCGCGTTCTTTGTTTCTCCACGATTTTCCCGTCACTCGATCTCCCTCTCCGGTGCATCTTTGCGAAATCCGTTTGAACCAATTTGTTCGTATCATTGAGGAGGTCATTTCGACCAAAGGAATTCATCTAACTCCTCATGATTGAATAGATCGGGTCGATTTCGTTTTCGTGGTGCTTTTTCGGTTCATACGCATTCCCCTTTGATTCTCCGTTGATTGAGTTGATTTGAGCGGATGATTTCTTGGGGATAGTCTCCTAACTACCCTGTGATCATCTCCTCCAAGTTTGGGATCAAGGGATTTTGGTTTGAATCGATTTTGGGAAGATTTGGGTGAAGGGCGACCAATTTCGCCCTCACTGTGTGGTGGCGGACTGTCCGCCCCCCAGGCCGCGGACTGTCCGCGAGTCGGGGGTCAGCCGGAGCAGTGGCTGCCTCCCCTCGGTGTTTTTCCCTCGGGTGACCGGCGGACTGTCCGCCGTTGGTAGGCGCGGACTGTCCGCGAGTCGAGCAGGGACATTCCAGCAGAGTTGCTAGTTGGCGGTGTTGGCCGGCGGACTGTCCGGGAAGGAACCGCGGACAATCTGGCTCATACCGGACAGTCCGGGAGCCTGACGGCGGACTGTCCGGGATCCTGCTGTAGGTTGCGCTATAGTGCGTTTGCTCTCCCGGCTTGCTCGCTTGTTTTCCGGACTTCTCGTTTGGCCCTAGAGTTCACCAATAAACTTCTCTAGGTATCTTTGCTACTCGTTAGCATCGGTATTTGGGGATTTCTCGACGTAGCCGTCTATCTACGTTCGGGACTTGGTTTTTGGGGGGCAAACTTGTGCCGGAGCTTTTGGGTCTCTGCTTCGCTTGTGTTCGGTGGTGCTCCGCTGTGATCCTAGAGATCATCCACCCTCTTCCAAGGGTCGTGAGCATCACGCTTTGGGTTCGTGCTTGTTGGGGTTGAATTTGGGACACTTGGCCAAAGTTTCGAAAGAAATTTGTTTGGCTCCCATTCACCCCCCCTCTGGTCGCCTTGTGTGTGCTTTCTCGGTCCTTCAGAAATACACTTGAGGAGGACTCCTGATGAGGCACCGCGTCGATATAGCTTGTCTCCGACTAGAACATAGTTTTTGCTACATCTGGTGACCTGCTCCGCGGTAGTTTTATCACTGGGCAGTTTATGCTCCTTGAAGTAGTTGATGAAAACTTGAGTCCAGTCGGGTGCTAGAGTTAAAATCTGAGCAGAGGGTGTGGGATCAACCTCTTCCTTCTCTTGGATTGAAGGTTTGGATAGCTCATGTACGAAGGTACCGCTGGGGACCAGGGCTCTGTCGGATCCCAATTTTGCTAGGATATCTGCTGCCACATTAAGATCTTGGGTCATATGAATGAGTTCTAACCCTGAGAAGTTTTTTCTAGCTTGCGGACTTCAACGCAATAGGCGTTCATTGTTTCCTTGGTGCAATCTCAATCCTTGTTGACTTGGTGAATCACCACGGAAGAATCGTCGTAGACTAGGAGTCGCTTGATGCCCAATGTGACTGCTAGCTTTAGCCCGTGTAGTAGCGCTTCATATTCTGCTTCACTGTTGGTAGCAGGCCACATTATCTGCAGAACGTACTTGAGCTGCTCTCCAGCGGGTGATACGAGTAGTACTCCGGCACCTGCTCCCCTGAGTTTTAAGGACCCATCAAAGTACATCTTCCAATGTTCAGGAATAGCATTGTCTTGGTTCTGCTGTAATTTTGTCCATTTAGTGACGAAATCAGCTAGAGCTTGTGACTTGATAGCTTTCCTTGGAGTGAATTTGATGTTAAGTGCCCCCAGTTCGACTGCCCATTTGGAAATTCTTCCTGTAGCGTTACGGTTGTGGAGGATTTCTCAAAATGGAAAATCCGTGATAACTGTGATATTGTGGGCTTCAAAATAGTGTCGTAGCTTCCTTCATGATATGAGTAAAGCATAAAGCAATTTTTGAACTTGCGGGTACCTGACCTTGGAGTCGGAGAGTACCTCATTGATATAGTATACTGGTCGTTGGGTGTTATAAATGTGCTTGTCATCCTTGCGCTCCACTACAATTGTTGTGCTCACAACATGCATGGTAGCTGCAATGTATAGCATCATCGGTTCCCCGGGTTCTGGTGGCGTGAGTATAGGAGAATTGGTGAGGTATCTTTTGATTTGTTTAAAGGCCTAGTCCGCTTCTGCTGTCCACTGAAATTTATCGCCGGCTTTGAGTAGTTTGAAGAAAGGTAGTCCCTTTTCTCCCAACCGTGAGATAAATCTGTTGAGCGCAGCCATACACCCGGTGAGTTTCTGAACATCTCTGACGGAAGTAGGTGACTTCATATTGATGATGGTTGTGATCTGTTTTTGACTAGCCTCGATGGCTAACAAGGAATCCAAGTAACTGGCCTGAGGGTACTCTGAATACACACTTCGTGGGGTTAAGCTTCCATTGGTATGAGCGTAACCGGGTAAAGGTTTCCTTTAAGTCTAAATGAGGGTAGTCGGATCCTTGGTTTTTATGACCACATCATCAACATAAGCTTCCGCGTTGCGGCCAATTTGGTCGCCCAAACAATCTTGGATAGCACGCTGATAAGTAGCCGCTGCGTTCTTCAACCCAAAGGACATGGTTTTATAACAGTAGGCGCCAAAGGGAGTTATAAACGATGTCTTAGGTTGGTCTTCTTCTTTGAGAGCAATCTGATGGTACCCGGAGTAACAGTCCAGAAAGGATAATAAAGCGGAACCTGCAGTGGCATCAACTATTTGATCTATCCTTGGTAATCCGAAAGGATCCTTTGGACAATGTTTGTTGAGGTCTGTGTAATCGACACACATGCGCCATTCTGCAGAGTTCTTTTTTACTAGCACTGGGTTAGCTAACCACTCGGCGTGGAGAATTTCTCTGATAAACCCGGCCGCGAGTAGTTTAGCTATCTCCTTCTTGATTGCCTCTTTCTTCTCTGGTGAGAATCGTCGTAGTCTTTGCTTGATGGGCCTAGAGCCCTCCTTTAGTTCCAATTTGTGCTCAGCCAAGTTCCTTGGAACTCCTGGCATGTCAGCCGGCTTCCAAGCAAATATATCTTTGTTTGCTCGGAGGAACCTGGTGAGCACGAGTTCCTATTCTTCAGATAGGTGAGCACTGATGACCGTCGTCTTTGATGGATCACCAGTTTCCAGGTCAATATTTTTTGTGGTGACTTCTGCTGATGGTTGAATAGCGCCCGCCTTCTTAGTTGGGATTTCTGAGTCTCCAGGCTTGGTGTTATGCACCATCTGTGCGAGTTCCTGTACCTCTAGGGCAAGTTGAGCTTTTTCGGCGATTTGGACAGCCTCTGTGTCACAGTCGAATGATCGCTTCAAGTCACCCCTGAAGGTTAGAATACCTTTGGGACCCGGCATCTTCAGCAGAAGGTATGGATAATGTTGTACTGCCATAAATTTGGCGATAGCTGGTCGTCCAAATATGGCATGGTATGATGATTCAAAGTCGGCTACCTTGAAACTGATGTACTCAGTCCGATAATTGATCTGAGTTCCAAAAGTGACAGGTAGTATGATCCTTCCGAGTGGTATAGCCGCCTTTCCGGGTACTATGCCGTAAAAGGGAGCGCTTGATGGTGTGAGCTGAGTTGCAAGGTCGAGGTTCATCTTGCGCAGGGTGTTTGCGAAGATGACATTGAGTCCTGCTCCTCCGTCTGTGAGTACTCTCCCCAATTTGAACCCGGCGACCGTAGGATCCAAGACCAGTGGGTAGCGTCCTGCGTTGGAGACGTTGGTCCATTGGTCTGCCTGGTGTTGACGGTCCTTAAACACCTGTTTTACCGTCAACATTTGACCCTAAAGTTCACCAAAAAGGCATGAAATGTAGTCAAATAGGTTTCAAACTAACCAAATTCCACATGTCCATAGAATTTTATTTGAATGCAGGATTTGAACCAAATTTGGACATATGGACCCACCAGAGGCCAAGCCCACTCAGCAGGGCCCAAATGGGACTATGGGGGGTGGCGCCCGCCGCCCCTAGGTGGCGCTCGCCACCTCTAAGTGGCGCCCGCCACTTGGGTTGGCCTAAGTCTCACCCCATGCCACGTCACCGATCCGTGTGACCTCCCCAAGGCCAAATCTTGGCCCTTGGTCACTAGGTCAGTGGCATCGGACGGCTCAGGATGAAGAGGCGTGGATCAACACTGAATGGCGGTTGCTAGGACATGCAACCGACCTCCAAACCGCCTTGGACAACCACCTGGATGCCGTTGAAGCCAAGGCTGCGGATACATGGGTGTATGCTGGGTCTTTGAGTGATGAGTGATTGTCAACTGGGATGATGCGCATGTTCTTTGGCTTGTGTTGTGCAGATGTCGAGCACGGATGTAGTGATCGAAGGCGAGGTGAAGGTCAAGTAGAGACGTGTCGTGCCGATGGACCGAGAGTGGCGAAGGGCGGATGTGAGGCTTGGGCTGAGGGACGAGAGGCCCGAGGATCAGCTGTGGTGGCTGGCAGCCTGTGACGACAACATGTGAAGAAGTGCGGTCATGTGTTGCCTGAGTCGTGGACTTGGGGACACGTGTTGGTGGACGGGGTGCATGAGAGGTGCATCCCATCTACGACGTCGGTTTGGTGGTAGAGCCAGGGAAAAACCATCGGGTGGACGGTTTCCAGGTTTGGGCCTCAAAACCTGGGCGTGGATGGTTTCCGAGTTTGGCCACAAAACTCGGGCTGAGGACGGTTTCCAGGTTTGGGCCTCAAAACCTGGGCGCTGCGGGTTTGCTAAGTTTGGGCCTCAAAACTCAGATGCTGGTGGTCTGGTTTCCCGGTTTGGGCCTCAAAACCGGGGGTTGGCTGGAAAAGGCTGGTTTCCCGGTTTGGGCCACAAAACCGGGGGTGCAGAGCGAGTGGCGGCACGTGGCGGCAATCGGGAGGTTGCGTCGAGGCAATGCTATGAGTTGTGCGAGCGCGGCCGTCGGATACACCTAGCACCGAGTTGGTCCAGAATAACCTTAGGGTTTAGCTGGTTCGCTCTGTAAGTAGTTAGGGGTAGAGTGGGAATTAGGAATAGGTTAGAATTAGGATAAATAGGGGGAGACACCCACCTCCCCATCTATCTCAGTTAGTCTTCCTGTCATTTGCTCTTTGCTTCTAGGGTTACCTGCTCTCTCACGTCCCTGCTATAGCTAGCTGAGATCCACAGAGAAGAGACCAATACCTCTGTGTTCATGAGATTTTGAGGCAGTGAGGCCGTAACCTCACTGTTGTAGCGTGTGGTAGCCACACGGTTGCAATTTCGTGGTTGTGATTCGCGTTTCGTTCGTGTTCTTCGCAGAATCCTTTTTCACCACGTTTTTCCCATCACTTGATCTCTTTGCTCGGTTCATCTTTTGCAAATCCATTTGAACCAAGTTGTTCTAGATCGTGAGGCACTTCTTTCCACCAAAGGAATTCACCTCTAACCTCACGGTCTAGGAGATCGGTTGATTTTCGTTTCGGGTCATGTTTTTCTCCCTTCCCCCGAAATTCTTCGATTCATCGATTTGGAGATAGGCTCGAGCCGTGATCTCTTAGAGATAGCTCACTATCCTCCTTGTGACTCCTCTCACTAAGTTTGATCCCTACAGGATTCATTTTGGGTGAGATCGAGTCGAATCGGTGGACGAACAGTGTTGCTGCGGGGTGACCGGACGCTTGCTGCGTACTGACCAGACGCATCTCCGGAGTCCGGTCGTTGAACGTCTTTACTGTGTTTCTCGCGACTTGACCGGACGCTCTTGATCGGACGCTTCTGCAGAGTCCGACCATTGACCGGACGCACTGTTTCTCAGTGACCGGACGCTCAGCTTGCACTGTTCACTATCGGCGTTCTTCTTGTGACCGGACGCTCGAGGTGTGACCGGACGCTCAGTGGCCATGAGTCCGGTCAAACTCAGAGAGGTCCGAAATTGGACTTTGCCTGACCGGACGTGTCCGGTGCCTGTTGACCGGACACAGGGTGAGTCCGGTCAGTGAAGTCCCAGCGCGTTTTCGTTCGCAGCTTGCTCGTTCGTTGTCGGATTCAATTTCCGTCTTTTGCGTTGAGTTTCTAGAGTTGTGTAGTGTCCCGCTGTGCTTCTTGGAAGCATCCACCCTACATCTAGGGTCATGGACACTAGCAAGGTCTAGGGTTTGCCTTTGGGGTTGATTTACGGGACAGTGGCAACAAGTTTCCGAAAGGAATTTTGAAGCTCCCATTCACCCCCCCTCTGGTCGCTTTCTGGTAGCATTCTCGGTCCTTCAATTGGTATCAGAGCAGGTTAAGGATCTTCCACCTTAGCCGGTTCCAGATCCACAGAAGGCGACATGGATCGCGGCGTGGGCAAACCGCCATTTTTCGATGGGACGAACTATGCGTATTGGAAGATACGCATCTCGGCCTATCTGCAGAGTTTGGGCGCTTCCATCTGGGATATTTGCAACTCTGCCAATTACGTTGTCTTGGCTGCTCGTGTGACTCAGCATCAGATCGATGAGCACGATGCCAATAGCCGAGCACGTAATGCTCTTTTCTCATGCTTGAGCATGAGTGAGTTTGATCGTGTTTCTCACCTCGCTACGGCTCGGGAGATTTGGGCCACCCTCATGCGTTTCCATGAGGGAACCTCTCAAGTCAAAACCTGACTCTACGAGTCGTTCAAGCGAGAGTATGAGAACTTTCGACATATGCCTGGCGAGAGCATAGAAAGTTTATTCGCTCGCTTTCAGGTGATTGTCAACAAGATGAGGGCTAACAAGGAGCTGTTGCCTTTCGACGATCATGAGAGAGCTTTGAAGCTTTTGCATACTCTTGATTGATCGGTGTGGAACTCCAAAGTTCAGGCGATCATCGAATCACCTAACTATGAGACCCTCACTTGCGACGAGCTCTTTAGTAAGCTCAAGTCCAGTGAGATTGACGCCATGGCGAGGGCTTCTTATGATAATCCTTCTGGCCCGACTATGGCTTTGGTTTCTGGCTCTTCTAACCCCTCTGGAGGCTTTGCTCTTTCGTCTCTCTTTTCTGTCACAGAGGACCAGCTGGAGTCTTTGGGGGATGACGAGTTGGCAATGCTCGCCAACCGGTTCTCGCGGTTTCACAACAACCGCATGAACCGTCGCCGCGGAGGAGGACGCTCAGGATGCTATGAGTGCGGCGACCCCGACCACTTCATCGCCAACTGTCCCAAGAAGAAGCATTCATCTGGGAAGGGCGATCATGGGCACAAGTACGACTCCGGCAAGCGCAAGGAGAAGTACATCCCCGCGAGGCACAAGCGGAGGGGCGGCTTCGACAAGGAGTACATCAAGAAGAAGTGCTTGGAGAAGGCCCAGGCTGAGCAGCGCGCGTTCTTCACCACACTCAGCGACGTTGACGGCTCGGATGACGACTCCGCTTGCTCAAACGATGACGAGTCCGAGAAAAAGAAGAGGATCGAGGACAAGCTGAGCGGTCTCTGCTTCTTCGCCGACGACGACGGCCTCTGCACCATGGCCCTCGGCAAGGAGGTCGACGGTGAGCTGGTGAACTCCCCTCGGAACGACGACGACAACGACACCTCCCAGGTATCTCTCACCCACGATGAGCTTTCTGCTGAGGTTGAGAAGCTTACTGCCGCCTTGCATAGTCAGGATAAGTTGCTTAGGCGTGCCGCTAGAGAGCGCAAGGAATTTAGGCAGAAGTGGGAGGATACGGTGAAGGAACTTGATTCTGTCAAGTCCACCGTAGTTGTCATAGATGAGGAGGAGTGTGAGGCGTGCACCACGCACATGACTGATCTTCTCACTTTGAGAAGTAAGTATGTTGCGTAGGAGAACTCCCCAAGGTGAGTTATTTTAGAGTTTTTGGTTGCCTTTGTTTTATACTCAAAAAGCCTAAATCCCCCTCGCGTTGCTCGGGGGAGGTTGAGGTTACCCAAATTCCATCCTGTCACTAGTTGACTTGCGTGGATTTGGAGGAGGGAGCTTTTGTGGTGTCCCGCTGTGTTCCTAGGGAACATCCACCCATACTCTTGGGTCGAGGACATCACGTGTGTCGGCTTTGCTCTTGGGGTTGATTTTGTTGGGACAGAGGCCGTAATTTCTGAGAAGAAATTTTAGGCTCCCATTCACCCCCCCTCTGGTCGCCTTGCTTTAGCATCTTCGGTCCTTCAATTGGTATCGGAGCCAGTTAAGGATCTCTCTACCTTAACCGGTTCCGGATCTGCGAAGGCGACCTTTTGAGAGCGGTTGTTGTTTCCGACTTTGCTTGTCGAGGTGTTGAGCTTTTGTTTGGCTAACACTAACGGTGCTTTTCGAAATGGCACCAAGTTCTTCTTCCAGTGTGTCTTTGTGCGGATACATGGGTGTATGCCGGGTCTCTGAGTGATGAGTGATTGTCAACTGGGATGATGCGCATGTTCTTTGGCTTGTGTTGTGCAGGTGTCGAGCATGGATGCAGTGATCGAAGGCAGGTGAAGGTCAAGTTGAGACGTGTTGTGCCGACGGACCGGGTGCGGTGAAGGATGGGCGTGCCGTGCGGCGGACGTGCCATGCCGAGGTACCGAGCGGTGAAGGGCGGACGTGAGGCTTGGACTGAGGGACCAGAGGCCCGAGGATCAGCTGTGGTGGCTGGCAGCCTGTGACGACGACAAGTGAAGAAGTGCGGTCATGTGTTGCCTGAGTCGTGGACTTGGGGACACGTGTCGGTGGACGGGGTGCACGGGAGGTGCATCCCATCTACGACGTCGGTTTGGTGGTAGAGCCGGAGAAAAACCATCGGATGGACGGTTTCCAAGTTTGGGCCTCAAAACCTGGGCGTGGACGGTTTCCGAGTTTGGCCACAAAACTCGGGCTGACGGTTTCCGAGTTTGGCCACAAAACTCGGGCTGAGGGTTTCCGAGTTTGGCCACAAAACTCGGGCTGAGGACGGTTTCCAGGTTTGGGCATCAAAACCTGGGCGTTGAGGGTTTGCTGAGTTTGGCCTCAAAACTCAGAGACTGATGGGCTAGTTTCCCGGTTTGGGCCTCAAAACCAGGGGTTAGCTCGAAAAGGCTGGTTTCCCGGTTTGGGCCACAAAACCGGGGGTGCAGAGCGAGGGCAGCACGTGGCGGCAATCGGAAGGTTGCGTGGAGGCAACGCGGACGACTTGTGCGGGCGTGGCCGTCGGATACACCTACCACCGAGTTGGTCCAGAATAACCTTAGGGTTTAGCTGGTTCGCTCTGTAAGTAGATTAGGGAGGGGTAGAGTAGGAATTGTACTTAGACTAGTTTAGGATAAATAGTCAGGGAGACACCCTCCTCCCCTTATCTCAGTCATTTGCTCTTTTGCACTTAGGGTTTCCTGCTCTCCCATCCCCTGCTGTAGCTAGCTGAGATCCGCAGAGAGAGTTGCCTCTGTGTACTGTTGATGTTGAGGAAGTGAGACCGTAATCTCACTGTTGTGCAGTTCGTGGTTGTGATTCGCGTTTCATTCGTGTTCTTCGCGGAATCCTTTTCTCCATGATTTTCCCGTCGCTTGATCTCTTTACTCGGTTCATCTTTTGCAAAACCGTTTGAACCAAGTTGTTCTAGATCGTGAGGCACTTCTTTCCACCGAAGGAATTACCCTCTAACCTCACGGTCTAGGAGATCGATCGATTTTTCGTTTCGGGTCAAGTTTTCTTCCCTCCCCCGAAATTCTTTGATTCACCGATTTGGAGATAGGTTCGAGCCATGATCTCCTAGAGATAGCTCACTATCCTCTTTGTGACTCATCTCACCAAGTTTGATCCCTAGAGGATTTGTGTTGGGTGAGATCGAGGCGAATCGGTGGACGAACTGCTCAGTATCGGGGTGACCGGACGCTGACTCGGGCCGACCGGACGCTAGGGCAGTGCGTCCGGTGGTTGAAGGTTTGCTGTGTTCGGTTTTTGTATCGACCGGACGCACTCGACCGGACGCTCGGACAGAGTCCGGTCGTTGAATGCGTTGAACGCATCTCTGTTTCAACTGACCGGACGCTGGTTCATTTGTGTGACCGGACGCTCTGTCAATACAGTGACCGAACGCACCGAGGTTCCTGTTCATCTATTTTGTCTCGTTTGACTGGACGCTTAGTGATCGATCGGACGCTGGCACACAGTGCGTCCGGTCCAACACAGAGAGGTCCAAAATCGGACTTAGCCTGACCGGACGCGTCCGGTGGTCAGTGACCGGACGCAGGCAGAGTCCGGTCAGTACTGTTTCAGCGCGTTTTCGTTCGCAGCTTGTTCGTTCGTTGTCGGATTTGGTTTCCGTCTTTTGCGTTGGCTTTCTAGAGTTGTGTAGTGTCCCGCTGTGCTTCTAGGAAGCATCCACCCTACGTCTAGGGTCGTGGACATTAGCAAGCTCTAGGGTTTGCTTTAGGGGTTGATTCTTGGGCAGTGGCTACTAGTTTCCGGAAGGAAAATTTGAAGCTCCCATTCACCCCCCCCCCTCTGGTCGCTTTCTGGTTGCTTCTCGGTCCTTCAATTGGTATCGGAGCGGGTTAAGGATCTTCCACATTAGCCGGTTCCAGATCCACGGAAGGCGACATGGATCGCGGCGTGGGCAAACCGCCGTTCTTTGATGGGACGAACTATGCGTATTGGAAGATACGCATGTCGGCCTATCTCCAGAGCATGGGCTCTTCTGTTTGGGAGATTTGCAACAGGGATGATTACGTTGTCTTGGCTGCTCGTGTCACTCAGCTCCAGATCGATGAGCACGAGGCCAATAGCCGGGCACGTAACGCCTTGTTCTCCTGTTTGAGCATGTCCGAGTTTGATCGCGTTTCTCATCTCCCCACGGCTCGTGAGATTGGGCGACCCTCATGCGCTTCCATGAGGGAACCACTCAGGTCAAATCCCGCCTCTATGAGTCGCACAAGCGGGAGTATGAGAACTTTCGACATATGCCTGGCGAGAGCATAGAGAGTTTATTCGCTCGCTTTCAGGTTATTGTCAACAAGATGAGAGCGAACAAGGAGCTGTTGCCTTTTGACGATCATGAGAGAGCTTTGAAGCTTTTGCACACTCTTGATCGGTCAGTGTGGGACTCAAAGGTCCAGGCGATCATCGAATCGTCTAACTATGAGACCCTCACCTGCGACGAGCTCTTTAGTAAGCTCAAGTCTAGTGAGATTGACGCCATGTCGAGGGCTTCTTATGAGAATCCTTCTGGCCCGACTATGGCTTTGGTTTCTGGCTCTTCTAACCCCTCTGGAGGTTTTGCTCTTTCATCTCTCTTTTCTGTCACAGAGGACTAGCTTGAGTCATTGGGGGATGACGAGCTAGCGATGCTCGCCAACCGGTTCTCGCGGTTTCACAACAACCGCATGAACCGTCGCCGCGGAGGAGGACGCTCAGGATGCTATGAGTGCGGCGACCCCGACCACTTCATCGCCTACTGCCCCAAGAAGAACAAGCATTCGGGGAAGGGCGATCATGGGCACAAGTATGACTCCGGCAAGCGCAAGGAGAAGTACGTTCCCCCGAGGCACAAGCGGAGGGGCGACTTCGACAAGGAGTACATCAAGAAGAAGTACTTGGAGAAGGCCCAGGCTGAGCAGCGTGCGTTCTTCGCCACGCTCAGCGACGTCGACGGTTCGGATGACGACTCCACTTGCTCAAGCGATGACGAGTCCGAGAAGAAGAAGAAGAGGATCGAGGACAAGCTGAACGGTCTCTGCTTCTTCGCCGACGACGACGGCTTCTGCACCATGGCGCTTGGTGATGAGGTCGACGGCAAGCTGGAGCACACCCCTCGGAACGACGACGACGACGACATCTCCCAGGTATCTCTCACCCACGACGAGCTTTCTGGCGAGGTCAAGAAGCTTACTGCCGCGCTCCTTAGTCAGGACAAGTTGCTTAGGCGTGCCGCTAGAGAGCGCAAGGAGTTTAGGCAGAAGTGGGAGGACACAGTGAGGGAGCTTGAGTTTGCCAAGTCCACCGTGGTCGTGTCGGAGGAGGTTGAGTGTGAGATGTGCACCACGCACATGACTGACCTTCTCACTTTGAGAGGTAAGTATGCTGCGTTGGTAGGAGAGGTGGATGAGCTGAAGGCTAGACCTTCTCTGTTGGGTGCGTGCAAGACTTGTCCTGTCTTGCAATCTGAGTTAGCAGAGAAGAATGCCAAGATTGTGTCTCTTGAGGAGACCAACTCAGGTAGCACTTGTGTGGCTAAGTGTGCTTTGTGTGAGGGTTTGGAGATGGAGATTGCGAATGTCAAGCATGGCAAGATGCAAACCGAGGAGGAAAACATATACCTTTGGACCATCTTATCATGGGTCTCTTGTAGTGAGCCGCAGCTCGGGATGATGATCTCCCAATTTAAGCGAGCTGCTGGAGGTTCTGGTGTAGGTCTTGCTCAGGGTGTTGATCTTTCTGCTTTTGGGAAGATTGGAGAGTCGAGTGGTCTGAATCCTAGTGAGAAGCCCAACTCCACCACTACTCCCAAACTGACCAAGCTTCCTTCCAAAGAGCCGGTCAAGCCTATCACCAAGGATGGGGTGATTGAGGAATCTCCGAGAGCTCCACCCAAGAACCAAGTGTGGAATCACAAACCCAACCACCTAAAGAACAAGCTGGATACAATGCCACCTATCCAGGAGGAGTTGCCACAGAAGGGCAAAGTGATCCACACCCACAGCCATGAGTACCAACAACCCCCTTTGCATGCGGTGAGGTACCATTGTGATTTCTATGGGAGAGATGGACACTTGAGCGAGTTCTGCTTTAGGCGCAAGAGAGAGGCGCGCCGTGCTAGGGAGATGAACAACCCGGACATGTACCATCCTTTCCATGATGTACATGTGCCGAATGTTTAGAGGAGTGCTCCGAGGAGAGCAGCTAGGCCCAGAGGTCCAGAACCTCAAGTTCCCAGGCCTAGGCAGCAGAGAACTCCGAGGAGAGTCGCTAGGCCTAGAGGTGTTGAGCCTCAAGTCCCTAGGCCTAGGCCTCGTAGAGAGCGTGCCCGACGGGAGCCTGCAATTGTAGGCTATGGACCCCGTGGCGGAGGCTTTGTAGTTGAGCATTTTCCCCCACCGCGTTTTGAGTATCGCGATGGACGCTCCTCCCTTAGCGGACCACGTTTTCCTCTACGTGGTGATCGCTCCTCTCGTAGACGTGCTAGGAATGGTTTTTCTGCTAACCGTTCTTTTGAGCAGCTGGCCCAACACTGGTATTCTTCCTACTTCACTAACCCCAGTGTTGGACCGTATGCTCACCCTATGTCTTTTTATTGATGTAGGTAAAACGGTTGGAGGACATTTGGTTGGTGGATTCCGGTTGCTCGAGGCACATGACCGGAAACGCCAAGTGGTTCTCCAGCCTTAGCCCTGTTGCCGGAAAGGAGTACATAACCTTCGGGGACAATAGCAAAGGTAAGGTATTGTCTCGCGGGTCGGTGCGAGTTAATGAGCACTTTGTGTTGCGCGATGTTGCTCTTGTTTCTAACTTGCATTTTAACCTTCCTTCTGTTTTGCAACTCTTTGACGACGACTATGAGATTCGTTTTAAACCGAATCTCAGTCGTATTTTGGATCCTCAGGGCAATCTTGTGTGTTTGATTTCGCCTTTTGGAAAAGTCTTTCGTGTGAATTTCTCGGAGTCTTTTGGCACTTCTCGTTGTCTTGTGGCTGGACCTTCCTCCTCTGATCTTTGGAAGTGGCATAGGAGACTTGGACATTTGAGCTTCGACTTGCTTGCAAGGCTTAGTTCACTTGGCCTAATCCGAGGATTGCCCAAGTTGCATATGGAGAAGGATCTTGTTTGCCACTCTTGTAGACACGGGAAGATGGTTGCCGCTCCCCACCATCCAGTGACTCAGGTCATGACCAAGCGCCCTGGAGAGCTTTTGCACATGGACCTTGTTGGTCCGGCTCGGGTGAGCTCGGTTGGGGGGAAGTGGTATGTGCTTGTGGTTGTTGATGACTTTTCGAGATATTCGTGGGTCTTCTTTTTAGCTGAGAAGACCGAGACTTTCTCCTTTTCTCGTAATCTGATTTTGCATCTTCAGAACGAGTTCCCTTTGAACTCGATGCGAGCAATTCGGAGTGATAATGGTTCCGAATTCAAGAATTCGGATTTTGAGAAGTTTTGTAACTCTTTGGGTTTAGAGCATCAGTTTTCTTCCCCCTACACACCGCCACAAAATGGTGTTGTAGAGAGGAAGAATCGGACCCTTGTTGAGATGGCCAGGACGATGCTCGATGAGCATAGGACTCCTAGACGTTATTGGGCCGAAGCTATGAACACTGCGTGCTATATTTCCAATCGCATTTTTCTGAGAGCGTTCTTGAAAAAGACTTCTTATGAGTTGCGTTTTGGTAGATAGCCCAAGGTGAGTTATTTTAGAGTCTTCGGTTGCCATTGTTTTATATTGAAGAAAGGCAACCTGGACAAATTCGAGTCTCGTTCTTCTGACGGTGTGTTTCTGGGTTATGGCACTCACACTCGAGCTTATCGTGTACTTAACCTTGACACTAACCGAGTCATGGAGACATCCGATGTCACCTTCAACGAGACCATGGTTTGTCCTTCTTCTCGCTTTGAGCGTGCAGGTGATCATGAGGTTGGCGAGCCTCTTTTTGATGATGATGAAGAAGGTGCTGAAGGGATAGATGACCTAGCACCTCCTCCACCTGCAGTGCCGCAAAGAGCGGCTTCTACGACGACTCACGTCCCCGACCCCTCTTCTTCCTGGGGGCCGTGGGATCCGCCACCCCGAGCAGTACCATTTGTACCCGGGGAGGCACCAGCTGCTGTTGAGGAGGAGGCCACTTCGGCAAGGGAGGCGCCACGACACATCCAGCGCCAGCACCCGCCTCAGCAGATGATCGGCAACATCGATGAACGGGTCACTCGGTCCAGGTCACAGCACATCTCTCACTTCGCTCATTCTGCTTTTGTTGCTAATTTTGAGCCCCGTGATGTTGGACACGCTTTGACGGATCTGGATTGGGTCAATGCCATGCATGAGGAGTTAGAAAATTTTGAGCAAAATCGGGTTTGGGTTCTAGTTCCACCTCCTCCTAACTGTAATCCTATTGGGACAAAATGGGTTTTCAAAAACAAGCAAGGAGAGGATGGCCACGTTGTTAGAAACAAGGCCAGGTTTGTAGCGAAGGGTTATAGTCAGAAGGAGGGGATAGACATTGAGGAGACTTTTGCTCCTGTAGCTCGTTTGGAGGCTATTAGGATACTCTTGGCTTTTGCTGCATCCAAAGGTTTTAAACTCTTTCAAATGGATGTCAAGAGTGCCTTCTTAAACGGCTACATAGAAGAGGAAGTGTATGTTGAGCAACCCCCCGGTTTTGAAAATCCCAAGTTTCCAAACCATGTTTTTAAACTTCACAAAGCTTTATATGGTTTGAAACAAGCCCCTAGAGCCTGGTATGATAGGTTGAAAACCTTTTTGCTTGCTAAGGGTTTTAAAATGGGATGTGTAGATAAAACGCTCTTTCTCCTCAAGCAAGGCAAAGACACTCTCTTGGTCCAGATTTACGTGGATGATATCATTTTCGGTGGTTCTTCTCACGCTTTGGTTGCCAAGTTTGCAGATACTATGAGCAGGGAGTTCGAGATGAGCATGATGGGCGAGCTGACATTCTTTCTCGGGTTGCAAATTAAGCAATCCCGAGAGGGGACGTTTGTGCACCAGGGCAAGTACACCAAGGACTTGCTGAAGCGGTTCGATATGGGTGAGGCCAAGCCACTTCCAACACCCATGTCAACGACGACTGCCCTGGATGCGGATGTGGATGGAGAAGCAGTGGACCAGAAGGAGTACCGAAGCATGATCGGGTCGCTCCTCTACCTGACGGCGACACGCCCGGACATCCAGTTCGCGGTGTGTCTGTGTGCGCGCTTTCAGGCGTCGCCGCGCACCTCTCACCGTCAGGCGGTGAAGCGGATTTTCAGGTACCTTCGTTTCACGCCTGAGTTCGGGATTTGGTATTCTGCTTCCTCCACCCTCTCCCTTTGCGGTTATTCGGATGCCGATTTTGCTGGTTGCCGTATTGAGCGCAAGTCCACTTCTGGGACTTGCCAAATTATTGGTTCTTCTCTTGTTTCGTGGTCTTCTCGCAAGCAGTCTAGTGTCGCTCAGTCCACTACAGAGGCTGAATACGTTGCTGCGGCTAGCTGCTGTTTCCAGTTGCTTTGGATGATGTCCACTTTGCGTGATTTTGGTCTCAGCTTTTCTCGCGTGCCTTTGCTTTGTGACAGCACGAGTGCCATTAGCGTTGCTAAGAACCCCGTGCTTCACTCGAAGACCAAACACATTGATGTGCGCTTTCATTTTTTGCGAGACCACCAGGAGAAGGGTGATATCGACCTTCGCCATGTCGATACTCATCATCAACTGGCTGATATTTTCACCAAGCCTTTAGACGAATCAACCTTTAACCGGTTGAGGGGTGAGCTTGGTGTGTGTTTCCCTATTTAGATGGGGGAAACATTTTGGATCTTGTATATTTGACTGACTCTTTTGTCATTCTTTTCTTTTGCATTTTAGCATACGCATTTACATTCTGAGCTTCATGTTTATAATCACTAGAATGTAACTATGCTCTCTATAGTATGCTCCGATGCTTATGTTGATGTAGCTTATGCTCCTTTTGATCACTAGTACATGTTATGAGCTGAGCTATTTTGAAATGGTGAATTTGCTTAATGAATATAAAATCTGAAAAGTTCACCATTGAGATATGCAACTAGCATGTGTAGGATGTGTTGAGTTCACTCGTGCTTTTCATATATGCTAGGTTGCTATGTCTCTAGTTATGAGTCATTCACTAGCTTGGTCTGTTCATATCATGTTTAAAATTTGAACCAAGTTTTAGTGAATTGAAAAGATCGAGATGGGATTGCTTCTCAACACCTCACGGTATTGAGACTGTTTCTCATTGCACTTTGAGTTAAACTTGAGCCGTGTAGTGTATGACCGAAACCGCAGCTTTAAGCTTCTGATTGCTTCGGCATAGGCTTCGCTCGGTTGAAAAGTTAGGCAAAGACAAGCTTTCAACCTCTCACAATCACATGTCAATGATTTAACTTGTGTAATTTCACCGCTGCAACTCTGATATAAAAATGAAATCACAAGTATATGTTTCATTCCTATGCATGATGATTGAACTTTGCTAGGGGTAGTTCACCTTGTATATATGCTTAGCACTTGTTTGGATTCCTACCTATACATGTGGAGTGCTATTTTGATGGTGACTATCTTTTTGGCTAAAAACTGCTCACTTGCTCATATGCTTCATATTTCGTATGTGTGATCAGTTTGAGCCTTCGCTATTTGAGTGCTTAGTTGAGTCATTGGAGCTCTACTGTTTAGAGCATCTTTGCACTCTTTTGATTATATGCACGAAGCTCCTAACTTGCATTTCTGACTTCATATGCATTTTCTAAGGGAGAGATTTCGTTGAGGGAAGGATTTTGAATGGTTCCTGTACTTGATAAGTGCATTTTCAACTAAGGGGGAGAATTTTTGCAAATCATATGTCTCCCGGTGTTCAACTAAGGGAGAGCTTTTGTTAAGGGGGAGATTTTCAAATCTTTGTGCTCTTCTAATGTTGGACCTAAGGGGGAGTCCCTGGTTGCTTGCACTTGTCGAGGGGGAGTTTGCTAGTTGTGTTGAGCCGTTGCCTCTGTCTTGAGGGACTAGCAAACATTTTTCCTCATTTGGTGTCAAGTTTGATTTCGATTGGTTCGGAGTGGTTTTTCTTGCTAGTTGTGTTGAGCCTCTGTGCCTCTATCTTGAGGGACTAGCACTTTGCCATTTTATGCCATTTTATGCTCCGATTTTTGATTGGTATCTTGCTAGCGGTGTTGAGCCTGTTCTACCTCTTCTTGAGGGCTAGCTTTGCTTTGCTTGGTCGCATCGAGCCGCTGCCCATGTCTTTGGGGACCAAGTTCTTTCGCTCTTTCCACTTGACCTTCTTCGGCTTTGCTATGCTTTTGGGTCATTTGGTCGAGTTTTCTATCCTTCCTCCTTCTTCCTTCTTCTTTTCATTATGATTTGTGTGAGTAGTTGACAATGCACTCATCAAGGGGGAGATTGCGGATACATGGGTGTATGCCGGGTCTCTGAGTGATGAGTGATTGTGAACTGGGATGATGCGCATGTTCTTTGGCTTGTGTTGTGCAGGTGTCGAGCATGGATGCAGTGATCGAAGGCAGGTGAAGGTCAAGTTGAGACGTGCTGTGCCGACGGACCGGGTGCGGTGAAGGATGGGCATGCCGTGCGGCGGACGTGCCATGCCGAGGTACCGAGCGGTGAAGGGCGGACGTGAGGCTTGGACTGAGGGACCAGAGGCCCGAGGATCAGCTGTGGTGGCTGGCAGCCTGTGACGACGACAAGTGAAGAAGTGCGGTCATGTGTTGCCTGAGTCGTGGACTCGGGGACACGTGTCGGTGGACGGGGTGCACGGGAGGTGCATCCCATCTACGACGTCGGTTTGGTGGTAGAGCCGGAGAAAAACCATCGGATGGACGGTTTCCAGGTTTGGGCCTCAAAACCTGGGCGTGGACGGTTTCCGAGTTTGGCCACAAAACTCGGGCTGACGGTTTACGAGTTTTGCCACAAAACTCGGGCTGAGGGTTTCCGAGTTTGGCCACAAAACTCGGGCTGAGGACGGTTTCCAGGTTTGGGCATCAAAACCTGGGCGCTGAGGGTTTGCTGAGTTTGGCCTCAAAACTCAGAGGCTGATGGGCTGGTTTCCCGGTTTGGGCCTCAAAACCAGGGGTTAGCTGGAAAAGGCTGGTTTCCCGGTTTGGGCCACAAAACTGGGGGTGCAGAGCGAGGGCAGCACGTGGCGGCAATCGGAAGGTTGCGTGGAGGCAATGCGGACGACTTGTGCGGGCGTGGCCGTCGGATACACCTACCACCGAGTTTGTCCAGAATAACCTTAGGGTTTAGCTGGTTCGCTCTGTAAGTAGATTAGAGAGGGGTAGAGTAGGAATTGTACTTAGACTAGTTTAGGATAAATAGTCAGGGAGACACCCTCCTCCCCTTATCTCAGTCATTTGCTCTTTTGCACTTATGGTTTCCTGCTCTCCCATCCCCTGCTGTAGCTAGCTGAGATCCGCAGAGAGACTTGCCTCTGTGTACTGTTGATGTTGAGGAAGTGAGACCGTAATCTCGCTGTTGTGCAGTTCGTGGTTGTGATTCGCGTTTCATTCGTGTTCTTCACGGAATCCTTTTCTCCACGATTTTCCTGTCGCTTGATCTCTTTGCTCGGTTCATCTTTTGCAAAACCGTTTGAACCAAGTTGTTCTAGATCGTGAGGCACTTCTTTCCACCGAAGGAATTACCCTCTAGCCTCACGGTCTAGGAGATCGATCGATTTTTCGTTTCGGGTCAAGTTTTCTTCCCTCCCTCGAAATTCTTCGATTCACCGATTTGGAGATAGGTTCGAGCCATGATCTCCTAGAGATAGCTCACTATCCTCTTTGTGACTCATCTCACCAAGTTTGATCCCTAGAGGATTTGTGTTGGGTGAGATCGAGGCGAATCGGTGGACGAACTGCTCAGTATCGGGGTGACCGGACGCTGACTCGGGCCGACCGGACGCTAGGGCAGTGCGTCCGGTGGTTGAAGGTTTGCTGTGTTCGGTTTTTGTATCGACCGGACGCACTCGACCGGACGCTCGGACAGAGTCCGGTCGTTGAATGCGTTGAACGCATCTCTGTTTCAACTGACCGGACGCTGGTTCATTTGTGTGACCGGACGCTCTGTCAATACAGTGATCGGACGCACCGAGGTTCCTGTTCATCTATTTTGTCTCGTTTGACCGGACGCTTAGTGATCGATCGGACGCTGGCACACAGTGCGTCCGGTCCAACACAGAGAGGTCCAAAATCGGACTTAGCCTGACCGGACGCGTCCGGTGCTCAGTGACCGGACGCAGGCAGAGTCCGGTCAGTACTGTTTCAGCGCGTTTTCGTTCGCAGCTTGTTCGTTCATTGTCGGATTTGGTTTCCGTCTTTTGCGTTGGCTTTCTAGAGTTGTGTAGTGTCCCGCTGTGCTTCTAGGAAGCATCCACCCTACGTCTAGGGTCGTGGACATTAGCAAGCTCTAGGGTTTGCTTTAGGGGTTGATTCTTGGGACAGTGGCTACTAGTTTCCGGAAGGAAAATTTGAAGCTCCCATTCACCCCCCCCCTCTAGTCGCTTTCTGGTTGCTTCTCGGTCCTTCACTTTGTCCTTAGGTTTGAGTCTTGGACATGCTAATGAGGACGACACCTTGGTGAGGAGGAGGAGTACGGCTCTCGAGGCGGAACGTGAGGTGGAAGCTTTGCTGGACTTCCTAGGATATGATGAGCATTCAACAGAGGATCGTATACGTGAACTTGGCAAGGCCAAGAAAGGTACACTTCTCGCTAGTCTTGGGATTTTATCCCAACGATTTGAAGCTTGTTGTGATGATAACCTGAGATATGATGAGCTTTGTGATACCTTGCATAGTAAGATCAAGAAATTGAAATGCTCCATCACTAGGTTAAAATGTGGTCTTTTTCATTGGAAGTCTAGTGCATCTTTACCTTGCACCTCTTGTAGTGACATGGTTAGGAAGATTGATGAGCTGTGCCTTTCTCATGCTAGCTTGAAATCTGAAAATGAAATATTGAAATCAAATGCTTCCATACCATGTCTTGTTTGCTTTGACTTGCGCAAGGACCTTGTTTATGCTAAATCTGAAATAGCCTTGCTTAGGTCAAAAGCTTATTTACCATGTGTTTCATGTGAGTCTTTGCATGCTGAAATTAATGAACTAAAATTGACTCACACCACATGTGTAGATGAACTTGAGCATGCTAGGGCTGAAATTATTGAGATAAATGCTAGGCCTTGTAGCTCATGCTCTTTGAATAAAGATGCTTGCCATACTTCTTGTGCTAACCATGATTCTTTGCTTGATGTGAATGGTGATGTTTCTTCCATCGATTTCATTTGCACATCATGCATTGATTTAGAAAAAGAAGTTTTGGCTTTGAAGGTTTTGCGCGATGATATGAGCGCTAAGTTGGTTGAGCACAATGATATGAGTGCCAACCTTGAGAGGGAAGTTGAGCTCTTGCGTACCACATATGCCGAGTGCATAAAGGAGGAGATGGAGAATCTGAAAAACACTCCTTGTGGTACTTGTGATCGCCTCATGTTTGAGAATGAGGTTTTGGCCAAAAGGTGCAAGAGCCTTTGTGCTAAGTCGTTTGAGTCACGCATTTCTTCCAACTCTGATGTTGATGTTTCCAAGTCTGCATCTTTGCAACCGGAGTTGAGTTCTTGTGTTGCGCATGAGTCTGTTGACAATAGCACTAGTGTCAAGGTTTCGGATAGCTCTTTCATAGCTACTCCTAACCTTGCTACTTCTTCGAGTGATGTCCAACGGACTTCTCTTGACAAGGGTGCTTCTCATATTTTTGGGACTCGTCCTCCCAATCCGGTTTTTCATTGTACCTTTTGCAAGAAGGAGGGACATTCGCTCGATTTTTGTTTTCACCGTGTCAAGCACGAACGGCGAATTCGAGCTAAGGCTTTTAGGAAGCCGCGTAGCCTTTCCCATGGCACGTGTGCTCCGAGTGTTGGCACCAAGTTGGTGGTTGATGCTTCTTGTTCCAAGCCCCAAGGGACTTCTCACTTGTCGGAGAATGGTGTGCCTCCCGGTAGGCCTTTGTACCATTGCTCTTTTTGTGAGAAAGATGGGCATCAAGAAAGCTTCTGCTATCGGCGTGCCAAACGCTTGCGCCAAGCTCGCTCTTCTAGGAAGATGGTGATTCATAGCCCGTCTCATGGCATGAACGCTTGTGCTCCTAGTAAGAAGCCCATTTTTGTTGATGGGTTTTATGACTCCTTTTCTAGTGGGATAGGTCATGGTCGTGGACATGCTTCTACTGTTTCTTCTCGTGGTCCACGTCATGCTTTTCATGGTGCTTCTATTGGTTCTTCTACAAAAACCTTGGAAGATGTTTGCCTCTTTTCCCGTGGTATGACTCGTTCTTCTCCTCGAGTTGTCCTTGTGAGGAATGCTTCCAAGGGTGTTTCACAATTGCATTTGAACCAACTTTTGCATCATGCTAACCCACAAGATAAGTTGAGATTTGTGACCAAGTCTTGGGTTCCCAAGTACATGCTTGCTAACCCTTCGGGATCCAAGACTCGGGTTACTTTGTCCTCTTGTGTGTAGATATGAGGACGCGGGGTGGAGAACATGCGCATGATGGAGCTTGATCTTTTAGATGTGATCGAGAGTTGATGGTTCTCTACACCCCGCTTAGATTTGCCTCCAAAGAGGCTTTTGCTACTCGGTGAGCTTTCATATGCACTCATACCTTGTACATCCATGATCTATGTCTTGTGGTATGAGATGGTTCTTCATGTGCTCACTTGTATAGTTGTTACATGTACATTTTGTTTTGTATCATGCTTTTGCTTTAGTCTAGCATGTGCTATCTTGTATATCATGTCATGCTAGCCTTGTGTATAGCTTTTGTGGAATATCCACTTTTCATGCTAGTCTGTGATCCATATGAACTTTATGCCATGCTTTACCTGATTTCTCCATGAGCTTTACTTGTAGAGGTATGATGTTCATTTGGTGTCACTTGTCAGGTGCTAGTTTTGGTTAGCTACATGCACCCTGTTGACATGTTTAGTTTGAGCACTAGTCTTTCCTCGATTTTATCATGTTACATGCTTTTGGATCTATTGCTATCATTATCTTGTTTTGTAGCATGTGTTGAGGTTTAGGCTGTGTTTGGGTTGATCATGTCTCTAGGTTGCATTTTGCTCCATAGTGTTGTATCCTGTTGCATGGTAGTCTTGTCTAGATTGAGTTCAGATCTCCTTGCGGTATCATTCATAGGTAGATCTCTTTTTGTTGAGAGTTCACCTTATGCTTATTATGTGACTAACCGTTTTCGTGGAGACCTTGAGGTCACACTGGACGAGACAATGCCTTGTGTTTTCTTCTGCTTTTGAGTGTGCAGGAGAACAGGAGCTTGGAGAGAGCTTTTCGGCTCAAGGACCCGATTCCACTTCTTCCACGTCTTGGGGTTCCGTTCGAGCAGCTCTCCAGCGAGCACTAGCAGCACCTGGGGGAGCGACAGCATCAGGCATGGGGGAGACGACTTCGGCGAGGCAGATGTCCCGAAGATTTCAGCAAGTTCAGGCGTCCCCTCGGGTATCACACCAGCAGGCGGTCATGCGCTTAATAAGGTACCTCTGACACACTTCTGAGTTCGGTTTTTGGTACTCTTCTTCCTTGACCTCTCTTTGCTGTGTGGTCATTTCGATGTGGATTTTGCTGGTTGTCGCTTGAGCATTTCTCGGCTCTTTATTTGTGTCTTTGGTGCGTGTTTCCCTTTTAGTTGGGGAAGCATTTTGCTTATTGTATCTTAGTTGGTCTTCTTTGATACCCTTTTGTTTTGGGTTTTCCTTATAGGCTAGCTTTGCATGCATTTCATCATGTATATCTTGCATTTTAGAGCTTCATGTATATAACAATGAGAATGAGTTTGTGCTCTTTTTGGTATGCCCTGCTTATTCATGATGATGCTTGTAGCTTAGGCTCTTTTTGATCACTTGATACATGGTATGAGCTAAGCTATTTTTGCAAATGGTGAATTTGACTAATCAACTATGAAATCTTTAATTTGTTCACCATTGAGATTGGCAACTAGCATGGGTAGGACGTGTTGAGATCACTTGTACTATCTTTTGTATGCTAGGTTGCTATGTCTCTTGCATTGAGTCTTTCACTTGCTTGGATTGCATATTTACCTTGTGCTTAAAATTTGATCCAAGTCTAAGTGAATTGAAAAGATCGAGATGGGATTGCATGTGTCAGCACCTCACGGTATCGAGACTGTTTCTCATTGCACATTTGAGTTAAACTTGAGCCGTGTAGTGTAAGACCGAAACCGGTGCTTTAAGCTTCCGATTGCTTTTCTTGCATAGGCTTAGCCCGGTTGAAAAGTTAGGCAATGACCATGCTTTTAACCTCTCGCAATCACATGCTTTAATATGAACTTGTGTTAATACCGCTGCAATCTCCGATAAAATATTGAAAATAACACAAGTCTATGCTTCACTCTATTGCATGATGATTGAACTTTGCTAGGGGTAGTTCACCTTGTATACTTGAGTTAGCACTTGGTTGATTTCTTGTTTATCCATGCTAAGTGCTATTTTAGTGGTCAACTCCTTTTCAAATGGCTTAAAACTGCTCATATGCTCTACTGTTCATATTTCACATTCATTTGATCAGTTTGAGCCTTTGCTAGCATTTGTATTGATTGGTACACTTTCAGGGCAGCACCCTTTTGAGCATCTTTTCATTCTGATTGCTATACACTTGAAGCTGTTGCATTGTGCATATCATGCATTTTTAGCTTAGTGTACATACCCCCAGCTCCGATACACTTCTTGGTCACTTTCGTTGCTTTTCTCAGCCCCCATATGCTTTTGGTTGATGACTTGTCTTGTGTTTGTGTCAATTTTGTGAAAAATGTCAAAACCCCTCAGCATGTTCCCTTTTGTCAAGGGGGAGAAGCTGTTTGCAAGGGGGAGTTTTAGTGTTGGCACAAAGGGGAGAGCCATGCATTTTGGGAAGAGCTTTGAGCAAGGGGGAGTTTTGTTTTTTTTGTGTTCTTCTTCACTCAGTTTAGCTCTTTTATGTGTCTCAATTGGTATCCATCTCTTGGTATGGAATGCAATTGGTGTCATGAGCTTTGTGCATAGCTTTTGTGTATAGGCTTGCTTTCAGGGGGAGTCACTTTTGTCTTGCTGCTTCTCCGCGTGCTCCGAGTGTTTGTGCTCCATTTAGTGTTGAGCTTCTCTTGTGGTTTTCTCAGTCGGTATCGAGCCTGCTAGTCGTGTTGAGCCGTTTTTGCCTCTGTCTAGAGGGACTAGCAGTTTTTGCTTGGTATTTTCGATTGGTATGGACCCTTCAGCTAGTTGCATCGAGCCTATGTGCCTCTGTCTTGAGGAACTAGCTATTTTCACCAATTCTTGGCTGTTTGTGATCAGTTTTGCATTCTTATGCGTTGATTCAGCCTCAATTGGTATTGAGCCTTGAGCTAGTGGTGTTGAGCCATTTTCTGCCTCTTCTTGAGGGCTAGCTCATTTTTGACTTGGTTGCGTCGAGCCATTGCCCATGTCTTTGGGAACCAAGTCTTTTGCTCTGTGTGATCGAGTTTTGCTCTTTGTTGAGTTGTTGCTCCGATCCCTTGCTTGGTTGTGTTGAGCCGTTGCCCATGTCTTTGGGGACCAAGTTATGTCCATTTCAAATTGCCCCTTCTTTAGATTTTTCGGTCCTTCAATGGTCCTTCAATTGGTATGGCATTTGAATGGATAATCTTCTCATGACAAGTGACTTTGTTTTTGCCCTCCGATGGCTTTTGATCACTTGAATGAGATTTTCGGTTGTGGTATCTCAAACCATCTCTTGTGCCTAGTTTTTTGTCAAATCAATCATCAAGGGGGAGAAAGAGAAAGAGAAAGAAAAAAAGGGGGAGAATTTGACCCAAAACCAAGTGGATAAGTACCTTGGTCTCTCTTTTGTGATGATTGATTGACAATTTTATTTGAGATTGGTTTTCGAGTGCCTTTTTGGGATTCATGAAACTCTTGTTTATCTTGACTTTTCGGTTGTGTGGAGGCTTTGCCTGCTTTTCCCGTTTCTTTCGGGACCGAGAGCTTTTATTTGGAGTTTTCATGATCCTTCCTCATCTCAAGTAGCCTTGTGTTCGCTTTTGTTTGGCTTTTGGGCACTTGGATGAGGCTTGCCTTCATACTCTTCCTTTGTGGTTTATTTTTAAGTCAATGCATTCATCAAGGGGGAGATTGAGAACATATATGATGAATGATTGACTTTGATGAGGAAGGTTTGAGGCTTTTACCCGGTTGAGTCTATATCTAGCTATGCGCTTATTGTTTATGACTAACTGGTGGCGTGAGTTGTGTGGTGTTTCTGTGTTGGTGTGCGTGTGCGACATGTGTCTCTTGGCTGTGTTGATGTGCAGGTGTGGAGCTCGGATACAGTGGTCTATGGCGAGGTGAAGGTCAAGTAGAGACGTGTCGTGCCGACGGACCGGGAGCGGTGAAGGATGGGCGTGCCGTGCGGCGGACGTGCCATGCCGAGGTACCCAGAGCGGTGAAGGGCGGACGTGAGGCTTGGACTGACGGACCAGAGGGCCAGAGGACCAGCTGTGGTAGCTGGCACGTGGCATCGGCGAGCGAGAGCACATGGGGATGTGCGGTGCATCGACCGAGTCGGGAGGAAGGCGCTGGAGTCGTGTCACTTGGCGGGAGGTCGGACACGGGCTTGCGTGCGGCGCAAGTGCCGTCGGCCAAGTCAAGAAGGAAGGCGAAGGCGTTGTGCCCGGCGTGGAGGCTGGACATGCATCGGCATCGGTGCCGGTGGTCGGGGTGTGCGAACCACATCCCGTCTACGGTGCGGGTTCGGTAGCTGAGCCTCAAAAAGCTACCATCGACGGTTTCCAGGTTTGGGCCTCAAAACCTGGGCGCGTGGGTTTCCGAGTTTGGGCCTCAAAACTCGGGGTGGACGGTTTCCCGGTTTGGGCCTCAAAACCAGGGGTTGGTCCGAAAGGACGGTCGACGCGTGGCGGCACCGAGAGGCTTGCGTTGAGACGAAGCTATCGGTGAGAAGGCGCGGCGGTCGACGGTGGCGGCACGTGGCGGCATCAGGGAGGTCGCGTCGAGGTGAAGCTACCGGATGTGCGGGCGTGGCCGTCGGATCGAAACTGTCAAGTCTGGACGGTTTTACCCCTGGGGGGTATTTGGGACGAGTGCTTAATGTAAGGGCATTTTGGTCTTCGAACGTGTGCCTATATATATGAAGGGGGCTGCTAGGGCAGCCGTAATCCTTGGACGGTGTCACTCTCATTTTGCTGTTTGTGAGAGGAGGCTAGGGTTAGGGAGAGACAGGCTCTTGTTCTTGAGCTTTTCGCCATCCAAGCTTTGATTTGCTGGAGTGGCTTGTAGCCCGACACCGAGTGCTTAATGAATCATCCATTCCTCTGAGTCCAAGGATCAAATTCGTGCTTTGATTTGTCTTGCGATTTTGTTCTTCGCGTTTGCACGTTTTCCCCTCTTTCGTTCTTCACGAGAATTCTTGTTTCGAGGAAAGATTCGCAAATCCGTTTGAACCATCTTGTGTAGCTTCGTGAGAGTCTTCTTTCTACCGAAGGAATTTCTCTAATACCTCACGAACTCACAGATCGGGCGGATTTAGTTTTGAGATCGAGTTCTTGCCCGTTCCTCACCGTTTTCTTCGATTCACCGATTTGGAGTTAGGTTCGAGCCATGATCTCTTAGGAGTAGCTCACTAACATCCTTGTGATCCCTCACACGAAGTTAGAGCCCTAGTGCTTTTGATTTGAGGGAGATCGGGTCGATTCGGTGGATGAACAGGGGACTGGTCGGGGTGACCGGACGCTGCCTCATAGCGACCGGACGCACCGAGCCAGAGTTCGGTCGTTGAACACCCACGCTGTCCAGTTCGCGCGTGGTGACCGGACGCTGACTGGGATTCGACAGGACGCGTCCGATCGTTCCTGACCGGACGCACCTCAGAGTCCGGTCAATGCTGTCAGAAAGCGTTTTGTGCGACCGGACGCTAGGGTTTCGCATGACCGGACGCACTGAAGGCACTGTTCATTGCCCCCTCGGTGCGACCGGACGCTCAGTTGTAACGACCGGACACTTCTTCACCGTGAGTCCGTTCGTGAACAGAGAGCTTCCAGAACGCAGTTCAGCTGACTGGACGCGTCCGGTGCCTATCGACGGGACGCACCAGTGAGTCCGGTCAGTGCTGACAGAACGCGTTTTCGTCCGTATCTTTTGCGTTCGAGCTCCGATTTGAGATCTGCTTTTTGCGTTGGATTCCCGACTCTGTGCTCTATAGAAATCGGGCTTCCCGCTTTGCGAGATTGCCTGAATCCCCCTCGTGTTGCTCGGGGGAGGTTGAGGTTACCCAAATTCCATCCTGTCACTAGTTGACTTGCGTGGATTTGGAGGAGGGAGCTTTTGTGGTGTCCCACTGTGTTCCTAGGGAACATCCACCCATACTCTTGGGTCGAGGACATCACGTGTGTCGGCTTTGCTCTTGGGGTTGATTTTGTTGGGACAGAGGCCGTAATTTCTGAGAAGAAATTTTAGGCTCCCATTCACCCCCCTCTCGTCACCTTGCTTTAGCATCTTCGGTCCTTCAGGACCCCGTGGCGGTGGCTTTGCAGTTGAGCATTTTCCCCCACCGCGTTTTGACTATCACGACGGACGCTCCTTCCTTAGCAGACCACGTTTTCCTCAACGTGGTGATCGCTCCTCCCGTAGGCGTGCTAGGATTGGTTTTTCTGCTAACCGTTCTTTTGAGCAGCCGGCCCAACACTGGTATTCTTCTTACTTCACTAACCCCAGTGTTGGCCCGTATGCTCACCCTATGTCTTTTTATTGATGTAGGTAAAACGATTGGAGAACGTTTGGTTGGTGGATTCCGGGTGTTCGAGGCACATGACCGGAAACGCCAAGTGGTTCTCCAGTCTTAGTCCGGTTGCCGGAAAGGAGTATATCACCTTCGGCGACAACAACAAAGGTAAGGTGCTGTCTCGTGGGTCTGTGCGAGTTAATGAGCACTTTGTGTTGCGCGATGTTGCTCTTGTTTCTAACTTGCATTTTAACCTTCTTTCTATTTCGCAACTTTTTGATGATGACTATGAGATTCATTTTAAACCGAATCTCAGTCGCATTTTGGATCCTCAGGGCAATCTTGTATGTGTGATTTCGCCCTTTGGAAAAGTCTTTCGTGCGAATTTCTCGGAGTCTTTTGGCATTTCTCGTTGTCTTTTGGCTGGACCTTCCTCCTCTGATCTTTGGAAGTGGCATAGGAGACTAGGACATTTGAGCTTCGACTTGCTTGCAAGGCTTAGTTCACTTGGCCTAATCCGAGGATTGCCCAAGTTATCCATGGAGAAGGATCTTGTTTGCCATTCTTGTAGACATGGGAAGATGGTAGCCGCTCTCCACCATCTAGTGACTCAGGTCATGACTAAGCGCCCTGGAGAGCTTTTACACATGGACCTTGTTGGTCCAGCTCGGGTGAGCTCGGTTGGGGGGAAGTGGTATGTGCTTGTTGTTGTTGACGATTTTTCGAGATATTCGTGGGTTTTCTTTTTAGCTGAGAAAACCGAGACTTTCTCCTTTGCTCGCAATCTGATTTTGCGTCTTCCGAATGAGTTCCCTTTGAACTCTATGCGAGCAATTCGGAGTGATAATGTTTCCAAATTCAAGAATTCGGATTTTGAGAAGTTTTGTGACTCTTTTGGGTTAGAGCATCAGTTTTCTTCCCCCTACACACCGCCTCAGAATGGTGTTGTAGAAAGGAAGAATCAGACCCTTGTAGAGGTGGCCAGGACGATGCTCGATGAGCATAGGACTCCTAGGCAATATTGGGCCGAAGCTATGAACAATGCATGCTATATTTCCAATCGCATTTTTCTTCGAGCATTCTTGAAAAAGACCTCTTATGAGTTGCGTTTTGGAAAACTCCCCAAGGTGAGTTATTTTAGAGTTTTTGGTTGCCATTGTTTTATACTCAAAAAGGGCAACCTGGACAAGTTTGAGTCTCATTCTTCTGACGGTGTGTTTTTGGGTTATGGCACTCATACTCGTGCTTATCGTGTACTTAACCTTGACACTCACCAAGTCATGGAGACATCCGATGTCACCTTCGACGAGACCATGGTTTGTCCTTCTTCTCGTTTTGAGCGTGCAGGTGATCATGAGGTTGGCGAACCTCTTTTCGATGATGAAGAAGAAGGTGCTGAAGGGATAGATGACCCAGCACCTCCTCCACCTGCTGTGCCGCAAAGAGCGGCCTCTACGACGACTCACGGCCCCGACACCTCTTCTTCCTGGGGGCCGTGGGATCCGCCACCCCGAGCGGTACCCTTTGTACCCGGGGAGGCACCAGCCGCTGTTGAGGGGGAGGCCACTTCGGCAAGGGAGGCGCCATGACACATTCAGCACCAGCACCCGCCTCAGCAGATGATCGGCAGCATCGACGAACGCGTCACCCGGTCAAGGCAAATCTCTCACTTTGTTCATTCTGCATTTGTTGCTGATTTTGAACCCCGGGATGTTAGACACGCATTGACGGATC
Source organism: Coix lacryma-jobi var. lacryma-jobi (assembly GCA_009763385.1). Classification (NCBI taxonomy): domain Eukaryota; kingdom Viridiplantae; phylum Streptophyta; class Magnoliopsida; order Poales; family Poaceae; genus Coix; species Coix lacryma-jobi. The sequence continues at coordinate 115,262,343 of CM019825.1, read as the reverse complement.
CAGATTGGGTCAATGCCATGCATGAGGAGCTTGAGAACTTTGAGAGAAATCGGGTTTGGGTTCAAGTGTCTCCACCTTCTGAGTGTCATCCTATTGGGACAAAATGGGTTTTCAAAAACAAACAGGGAGAAGATGGCCGTGTTGTGAGAAACAAGGCCAGACTCGTAGCCCAGGGATATAGTCAGAAGGAGGGGATAGACTATGAGGAGACATTTGCTCCTGTAGCACGTTTGGAGGCTATTAGGATACTCTTGGCTTTTGCTGCATCCAAAGGTTTCAAACTTTTTCAAATGGATGTCAAGAGTGCCTTCTTAAACGGCTACATAGAAGAGGAGGTGTATGTTAGACAACCCCCCGGTTTCGAAAATTACAAGTTTCCAAACCATGTCTTTAAACTTCACAAAGCTTTGTATGGTTTGAAACAAGCCCCTAGAGCCTAGTATGATAGATTGAAAACCTTTTTGCTTGCTAAGGGTTTTAAAATGGGATGTGTAGATAAAACACTCTTTCTCCTCAAGCAAGGCACTGATACTCTCTTGGTCCAAATTTACGTGGATGATATGATTTTCGGTGGTTCTTCTCACGCTTTGGTTGCCAAATTTGCAGACACTATGAGCAGGGAGTTCGAGATGAGCATGATGGGCGAGTTGACGTTTTTCCTCGCGTTGCAAATCAAGCAAACCCGGGAAGGAACATTTGTGCACCAGGGCAAGTACACCAGAGATATCCTGAAGAAATTCGACATGGGTGAGGCCAAGCCTCTTCCGACACCCATGGCAACCACGATGGCCCTGGATGTGGACAAGGAGGGAGAAGCAGTGGACCAGAAGGAGTACCGGAGTATGATCGGGTCGCTGCTGTACCTGACGGCGACATGCCCGGACATCCAGTTCGCGGTGTGCCTCTGCGCACGCTTTCAGGCGTCGCCGCGCACCTCTCACCGTCAGGCGGTCAAGCGCATTATGAGGTACTTATCCTTCTCTCCAGAATTCGGGATTTGGTATTCTGCTTCCTCCACCCTTTCCCTTTGCAGTTATTCCGATGCTGATTTTGCTGGGTGCCGTATTGATCGCAAGTCCACTTCTGGGACTTGCCAGTTTATCGGTTCTTCTCTTGTTTCATGGTCCTCTCGCAATGCGGATACATGGGTGTATGTCGGGTCTCTGAGTGATGAGTGATTGTCAACTGGGATGATGCGCATGTTCTTTGGCTTGTGTTGTGCAGGTGTCGAGCATGGATGCAGTGATCAAAGGCGAGGTGAAGGTCAAGTAGAGACGTGCCGTGCCGATGGACCGAGAGTGGCGAAGGGCGGACGTGAGGCTTGGACTGAGGGACCAGAGGCCCGAGGATCAGCTGTGGTGGCTGGCAGCCTGGGACAGCGACGAGCGAAGACTTGTGGTCATGTGTTGCCTAAGTCGTAGACTTGGGGACACGTGTCGGTGGACGGGGTGCACGGGGGGTGCATCCCCTCTACGACGTCGGTTTGGTGGTAGAGCCAGGGAAAAACCATCGGGTGAACGGTTTCCAGGTTTGGGCCTCAAAACCTGGGTGCGGATGGTTTCTGAGTTTGGCCACAAAACTCGGGCTGAGGATGGTTTCCAGGTTTGGGCCTCAAAACCTGGGCGCTGAGGGTTTGCTGAGTTTGGCCTCAAAACTCAGAAGCTGGTGGGCTGGTTTCCCGGTTTGGGCCTCAAAACCGGGGGATGGCTGGAAAAGACTGGTTTCCCGGTTTGGACCACAAAACCGGGGGTGCAGAGCGGTGGCGGCACGTGGCGGCAATCTGGAGGTTGCGTCGAGGCAACGCTTCGAATTGTGCGGGCGTGGCCGTCGGATACACCAACCACCGAGTTGGTCCAGAATAACCCTAGGGTTTAGCTGATTCGCTCTGTAATTAGAATAGAGAGGGGTAGAGTAGGAATTAGACTTAGGCTAGTAGTAGGATAAGTAGTCAGGAGACTCCCTCCTCCCTTTCTATCTCAGTCATTTGCTCTTTCGCACTTAGGGTTTCTTGCTCTCCCATCCCCTGTTGTAGCTAGCTGAGATCCGCAGAGAGACTTGCCTCTGTGTACTGTTGGTTTTGAGGAAGTGAGACCGTAATCTCATTGTTGTGCAGTTCGTGGTTGTGATTCGCGTTTTGTTCGTGTTCTTCGCGGAATCCCTTTCTCCACGATTTTCTTGTTGCTTGATTTCTTTGCTCGGTTCATCTTTTGCAAAACCATTTGAACCAAGTTGTTCTAGATCGTGAGGCACTTCTTTCCACCGAAGGAATTCACCTCTAACCTCATGGTCTAGGAGATCGATCGATTTTTGTTTCGGGTCAAGTTTTTCTCCCTTCCCCCGAAATTCTTCGATTCATCGATTTGGAGATAGGTTCGAGCCATGATCTCTTAGGGATAGCTCACTATACTCCTTTTGACTCTTCTCACCAAGTTTGATCCCTAGAGGATTCGTTTTGAGTGAGATCGAGTCGAATCGGTGGACGAACAGCGCTGTTTCGGGGTGACCGGACGCTCGGTCGAGATGACCGGACGCACAGGCAGAGAGTCCGGTCGTTGAACGCTCAGTGTGTTGATTTCGTAACTTGACCGGGCGCTCGTTTTGAACACTGATCGGACGCATAGGTCCTACTGTTCATTGAGCTTATCGTCTTTTGAGCGGACGCACTGTTGTTGACCGGACGCTCCCAGCTCGTGAGTCCGGTCAGGAACAGTAAGGTTCCAGAACCATTTTCTTGTGACCGGACGCGTCCGGTTGTGACTGACCGGACGCAGTCAGAGTCCGGTCCAAGCTGTTTCGCGTGTTTTCATTCGCAGCTCGTTCGTTCATTGTCGGATTTGGTTTCCGTCTTTTGCGTTGGCTTTCTAGAGTTGTGTAGTGTCCCGCTGTGCTTCTTGGAAGCATCCACCCTTCATCTAGGGTCATGGACATTAGCAAGCTCTAGGGTTTGTCTTTTGGGGTGATTCTCGAGACAGTGGCTACTAGTTTCCGAAAGGAAATTTTGAAGCTCCCATTCACCCCCCCTCTGGTCGCTTTCTGGTTGCTTCTCGGTCCTTCAATTGGTATCGGAGCAGGTTAAGGATCTTCCACCTTAGCCGGTTCCAGATCCACAGAAGGCGACATGGATCGCGGCGTGGGCAAACCGTCGTTCTTTGATGGGACGAACTATGCGTATTGGAAGATACGCATGTTGGCCTATCTCCAGAGCATGGGCTCTTCTGTTTGGGATATTTGCAACAAGGCCGATTACGTTGTCTTGGCTGCTCGTGTCACTCAGCTCCAGATCGATGAGCACGAGGCCAATAGCCGGGCACGTAACGCCTTGTTCTCCTGTTTGAGCATGTCTGAGTTTGATCGTGTTTCTCACCTCCCCACGGCTCGCGAGATTTGGGCGACCCTCATGCGCTTCCATGAGGGAACCACTCAGGTCAAATCCCGCCTCTATGAGTCGCACAAGCGGGAGTATGAGAACTTTCGACATATGCCTGGCGAGAGCATAAAGAGTTTATCCGCTCGCTTTCAGGTCATTGTCAACAAGATGAGAGCGAACAAGGAGTTGTTGCCTTTTGACGATCATGAGAGGGCTTTGAAGCTTTTGCACACTCTTGATCAGTCAGTGTGGGACTCAAAGGTCCAGGCGATCATCGAATCGTCTAACTATGAGACCCTCACTTGCGACGAGCTCTTTAGTAAGCTCAAGTCTAGTGAGATTGACGCCATGTCGAGGGCTTCTTATGAGAATCCTTCTGGCCCGACAATGGCTTTGGTTTCTGCCTCTTCTAACCCCTCTGGAGGTTTTTCTCTTTCGTCTCTCTTTTCTGTCATAGAGGACCAGCTTGAGTCGTTGGGGGATGACGAGTTGGCAATGCTCGCCAACCGGTTCACGCGGTTCCACAACAACCACATGAACCGTCGCCGCGGTGGAGGACGCTCAGGATGCTTTGAGTGCGGCGACCCCGACCACTTCATCGCCTACTGCCCCAAGAAGAAGCATTCGTCTGGGAAGGGCGATCATGGGCACAAGTACGACTCCGGCAAGCGTAAGGAGAAGTACGTCCCCGCAAGGCACAAGCGGAGGGGCGGCTTCGACAAGGAGTACATCAAGAAGAAGTACTTGGAGAAGGCCCAGGCTGAGCAGCGTGCGTTCTTCGCCACGCTCAGCGACGTCGACGGCTCGGATGACGACTCCGCTTGCTCAAGCGACGATGAGTCCGAGAAGAAGAATAGGATCGAGGACAAGCTGAACGGTCTCTGCTTCTTCGCCGACGACGACGGCCTTTGCACCATGGCCCTCGGCAAGGAGGTCGACGGCGAGCTAGTGAACTCCCCTCGTAACGACGACGACGACGACACCTCCCAGGTATCCATGACCCACGATGAGCTCTTTGCAGAGAATGAGAAGCTTACTGCCGCCTTGCTTAGTCAGGATAAGCTGCTTAGGCGTGCCGCTAGAGAGCGCAAGGAGTTTAGGCAGAAGTGGGAGGACACGGTGAGAGAGCTTGAGTTTGCCAAGTCCACCGTGGTCGTGTCGGAGGAGGTTGAGTGTGAGATGTGCACCACGCACATGACTGACCTTCTCACTTTGAGAGGTAAGTATGCTGTGTTGGTAGGAGAGGTGGATGAGCTGAAGGCTAGACCTTCTCTGTTGGGTGCGTGCAAGACTTGTCCTGTCTTGCAATCTGAGTTGGCAGAGAAGAATGCCAAGATTGTGTCTCTTGAGGAGGCCAACTCAGGTAGCACTTGTGTGGCCAAGTGTGCTTTGTGTGAGGGCTTGGAGATGGAGATAGCCAATGTGAAGCATGACAAGATGCAAACCAAGGAAGAAAACACATACCTTCGGACCATCTTGTCATGGGTCTCTTGTAGTGAGCCGCAGCTCGGGATGATGATCTCCCAATTTAAGCGAGCTGCTGGAAGTCCTGGTGTAGGTTTTGCCCCGGGTGTTGATCTTTCTGCGTTTGGGAAGGTTGGAGAGTCGAGTGGTCTGAACCCATGTGAGAAGCCCAACTCCACCACTACTCCCAAACTGACCAAGCTTCCACCCAAAGAGCCCGTCAAGCCTACCACCAAGGATGGGGTGTTTGAGGAACCCCCGAGAGCTCCACCCAAGAACCAAGTATGGCATCCCAAACCCAATCACCTTAAGAACAAGCTGAATACAATGCCACCTATCCAGGAGGAGTTGCCACAAAAGGGCAAAGTGATCCACACCCACAAACATGAGTACCAACAACCCCCTTTGCGTGCGGTGAGGTATCATTGTGACTTCTGTGGGAGAGATGGACACTTGAGGGAGTTCTGCTTTAGGCGCAAGAGAGAGGTGCGCCGTGCTAGGGAGATGAACAACACGGACATGTACCATCCTTTCCATGATGTACATGTGCCGAATGTTCAGAGGAGTGCTCCGAGGAGAGCAGCTGGGCCCAGAGGTCCAGAACCTCAAGTTCCCAGGCCTAGGCAGCAGAGAGCTCCGAGGAGAGATGCTAGGCCTAGAGGCGCAGTGCCTCAAGTTGCTAGGCCTAGGCCTCATAGAGAGCGTGCCCAGCGGGAGCCTGCAGTTGTAGGCTATGGACCCTGTGGCGGAGGCTTTGTAGTTGAGCGTTTTCCCCCACCGCATTTTGAGTATCGCGATGGACGCTCCTCTCTTAGCGGACCACGTTTTCCTCTACGTGGTGATCGCTCCTCTCGTAGACGTGCTAGGAATGGTTTTTCTGCTAACCGTTCTTTTGAGCAGCCGGCCCAACACTGGTATTCCCCTTACTTCACTAACCCCAGTGTTGGACCGTATGCTCACCCTATGTCTTTTTATTGATGTAGGTAAAACGGTTGGAGGACATTTGGTTGGTGGATTCTGGTTGCTCGAGGCACATGACCGGAAATGCCAAGTGGTTCTCCAGCCTTAGCCCTGTTGTCGGAAAGGAGTACATAACTTTCGGCGACAATAGCAAAGGTAAGGTATTGTCTCGCGGGTCTGTGCGGGTTAATGAGCACTTTGTGTTGCGCGATGTTGCTCTTGTTTCTAACCTGCATTTTAATCTTCTTTCTGTTTCACAACTTTTTGATGATGACTATGAGATTCGTTTTAAACCGAATCTCAGCCGTATTTTGGATCCTCAGGGCAATCTTGTGTGTTTGATTTTGCCCTTTGGAAAAGTCTTTAGTGCGAATTTCTCGGAGTCTTTTGGCACTTCTCGTTGTCTTGTGGCTGGACCTTCCTCCTCTGATCTTTGGAAGTGGCATAGGAGACTTGGACATTTGAGCTTCGACTTGCTTGCAAGGCTTAGTTCACTTGTTTGCCACTCTTGTAGACACGGGAAGATGGTTGCCGCTCCCTACCATCCGGTGACTCAGGTCATGACCCAGCGCCCTGGAGAGCTTTTGCACATGGACCTTGTTGGTCCGGCTCGGGTGAGCTCGGTTGGGGGGAAGTGGTATGTACTTGTTGTTGTTGATGACTTTTCGAGATATTAGTGGGTCTTCTTTTTAGCTGAGAAGACCGAGACTTTCTCCTTTGCTCGTAATCTGATTTTGCGTCTTCAGAATGAGTTCCCTTTGAACTCGATGCGAGCAATTCGGAGTGATAATGGTTCCGAATTCAAGAATTCGGATTTTGAGAAGTTTTGTGACCGCTTGGGTTTGGAGCATCAGTTTTCTTCCCCCTACACACCACCCCAAAATGGTGTTGTAGAAAGGAAGAATCAGACCCTTGTTGAGATGGCCAGGACGATGCTCGATGAGCATAGGACTCCTATGCGTTATTGGGCCGAAGCTATGAACACTGCATGCTATATTTCCAATCGCATTTTTCTGAGAGCGTTCTTGAAAAAGACTTCTTATGAGTTGCGTTTTGGTAGACAGCCCAAGGTGAGTTATTTTAGAGTCTTCGGTTGCCATTGTTTTATTTTGAAGAAAGGCAACCTGGACAAGTTTGAGTCTCGTTCTTCTGACGGTGTATTTTTGGGTTATGGCACTCACACTCGCGCATATCGTGTACTTAACCTTGATACTAACCGAATTATGGAGACATCAGATGTCACCTTCGACGAGACTCTCGTTTGTCCTTCTCGTTTTGAGCGAGCAGGTGATCATTGTGGCGGAACCGTCCTGATTATAAGAGCGCAAGTATTATCTTAGCCAAATCCGTCTGACTTCAACTGATACTTGAACCCATATAACCCCGGTAGTCCAGAAATCTCGAAGGATTTCTAACACCATACATCATACAGGATCTCATCGTTCAAGGATTACATTCGTAAAGATACATCACAGCGAAAACGAAAATGAATTTAACACCAGAGTGCGGAATTTAAAACGGAGTTATTACAATACTGAATTTTGAAAGTGCGGAAGCTGAAGTAGTTTGACACACGACCACTACACATGTGGTCCAAATAAAACATTGTTTGATAAACCAACTCTCACAACTCACTCTTCCCTTTTTAGATAATGTGCCACTAGAAGTCTCAGACCAGCAAAAGAAAAAGCGAAGCTTCTGGATGACCCTGCCCTGGGCCTACTCCTCATCACCTTCCACTGGGTAGAGGCAGTGCTTACAATAGCCGAAGTAGACCTGACCATCTGCAACAACGGGATAAACCCTGAGTATGGGAAGGTACTCAGCTAGACTTACCCGTCCAACTGAAAATAAAGACTCTAAGGGTATGCAAGGCTTTTGAGGTGGAGCTGGGATCTTTTAGTTGCGAAAAGCTCAATTTCAGATGAGAGGTAATTGATGATAATGATGAGCTGCCATTTTTAGACCTATTCCTTAGTTATAGGTTTTCACCTGTACTAGAGCACTCACTTGAATCTATCAATCAATAATATAACCATATCCAGTTGACTTATCCACATTTTAGTTGAACCTTAAATCATCACATGGAGTTGTATCGTGGTGAAGCTCGCCATAGTTTCCCACTAACCGGGGGAGACGACGACTCGAATCGAATTCCAAACCAGCTGGTGAAAGACCTTTAATACCAGCCCACACTTTCCCCGTCGGGTCCATGCATTGGGCAACCGCTCGATGCTTGTTCGTGGTGGTGATCGTCGCGACTCACAGCACGGACCGCCCAATTAGAACCTGGCGATGGCCTCACGCGGCAGATCGCAATTTCCATACTAGAGGGCACGACACGGGTTGAGACCGGCCCAAACAGCTTCTAACCGGCTTTGGGGTCGATGATTACGGCACCGACATATCCCTAAGTAAAAGGGCGCGTTCAAAAATGAACGAGGGCCAACATCGATACAAACCTACACGATCCAACGGACGGATTGCCCCAAGTTTCCAAACTTGTGCCTTGCCTTCCAGTTGACCGTATTTCACTACAACTCAGGTTCTTTTCCACGATAGCAAATATAGCCAACCGTGATCCGGTAACTACCCATCAGGGTATTACGGAAACATCCTCAACTATTACTTTTATTCAGCAGGCTAAGCAATCTACATTTATAAGTAAGTAACAGGATAACAAGGTAGGAGTAAACAATAATCAAGGGAGGATAATGCATCAAATAGGATTCAATCAACTCCTATACCTAATGCATCACAATATAAAAGGACTCAAGTAATTTAATTATAAAAACTGGGAGACTTAGAATGCTCCGGGGCTTGCCTTGGGTCAAGATCGAGGCCTCGTGGGAGGGACACTCGGGCAAGTTAGTGTCGCAGGCGGGGTCGGCTTCCTCGGCTTGCTGGAGCTCCGGGATCTGCTGCTCGGCGTTTGTCTCTGGCTCCTGGTCGGGCTCCGGAGGGGTCGATCCTATTGCATGCGACGATTAATAAATAATTACAATGCGGGTGCAAGATGTGTGGTATGAAAAGAGCATTTCTTGCAAACGAACAAACCCAACTTGTTGAACCACTTTTGACATTGAGGTAAATAATTAGTTAATTCATAAAACAAAATCCATTTATTCAACTTTTTCTTATTTAATAATTCAAAAGAAACTTAGGTTTGAACTGCAAGTGCACATTTCTGAACTCGGAAAAAATCCACAAAATTCCAGAAGACAATTAACACTCTCTAGACTCTACTGAATAAATTCCAGCCAAAAATAAAATATAGAACTGTAGATACAAAAATAACAAATAAACTGCTCAAAAGGTACATTGAACTAGCTCCTTATCCAAAAAGTGTCAAACAACAGAGTTCATAATTTTCCTGGCTTCTTTTACTCAAAAGCTTTCTACTGCAGAAAACTTGTGGCCAGAGCATAAACATACAAGCCTACACCAAATAAACAAATCTATCCCAAAATAAACCACTTGAACTACAACCCTACTGGAAAAGGGTGATAAACTCAACTTCATACTTTTCCTAGATTCTACTTCACATTTTATGTTTATCAAGGAAGTTCCATGAACAGAAACATTATATTATTTCTTACATGAATTTCCAAAGAAAAACACAGAAAAGCACATTTATAAAACAACTTCAGATTTCTTCACATAACAGATCATGCTTACATTTTTCTTAGCTTGGACATCATAAACAAAGACTATACAAATTTTCCCATATTTTATTTCAGCATATAAAACACCTTAACATTTATTCTTAAGAAATCAGCCAAAAAGGACTTTAAACCATAACAGAAACTTTTTCCACATAAACAGTGCATCATATATTTTTCACAGGTGTAAAACATGATAATAAACTTACACAAAATTTTTCAGGAATTAACTCAACCAGAAAACATATATAACCATTTATCTTAGCAAGAACATATAAACTGGAATAAATGAAAACAGTAAAATAAACTTCTGCCAAAAATACTTTCATATTTTTCCATGATAGATCTGCTCATAAGCAAACTAGCAAAACTGAAATTTCATAATTAACAGAGCTATAGATTAATTATAGCAAAATTAACAAACTTAGTTACTGAGCAGAAAACTAAAAAAAAGAAAAACTTTATTCTAGCCCAAACGGGGCTTTTGGCCCAGTCCAACTCGACCCAACCTGGCTCGAGCGCACGGCGGTAGGTGTGTGTTCGCTCGAGGCCCGGCTCGAACGAGACAGTGCCCGAGGGTTCGCTCGAGGCCTAGCTCGAGCGAGATGATAAAAACAAACGTCTGTCCGAGGCATGGCTCGGAGGCTCGGGCGAGACGTAAAACAATCGCCCGTCCGAGGCCTGGCTCGAGGCTCGGGCGAGACGGAAAATAATCGCCCGTCCGAGGCCTGGCTCGAGGCTCGGGCGAGACGGAAAACAGGGGAGAGGTTTGACCGACGGTGAGGTCGCCGGCGGGGAAGCTAGGCTTGTGAACTCGCCTCGATGAGGCGCACCGAGAGGTGTACGTGGTTTGGCTAGCGCACGGCCGGAGCATGCCGGCGGCGAGCGGCCGCGCACGGTGATGGCGGCAACGCGCGGCTACGCCGTTTCCGGCGGCGGCCGGAGAAATTGGGGGAGGCAAAAGCTCGAGTGAACCCTAAGGAGCACAACTACGAGGTTGGTTTGGCTTGATTGGCTCCAGAGGAGCGCGACCTTGAGCATGGCCGCGGCGGCGCCCATGGCGCTCGGCCGGGGAGATAGAGTGAGATAGGGAGCGGTAGCGTTGAGGTGGATAGGTGTTCTCACCTTGCCTTGACTCGGTGAAGCTCGACGGGAGATACGAGGCTCGGCGAAGGTTCGGGTGGTGTAGAACAATGGCGTGCACTCCCGGTCGTCGATGGCGGCCGAGAAATGGCACTTCTCGTTCTGGCAGTGGTGGGGCTCCGGCGGAGTGGAAGCGGGAGCACCGTGCGGTCTAGATGATGGCGGAGTGGTGGCCGGAGTTAATCGGCCGGCGGTGGCTCAGTGAGGGCTGGATCGTGGGGAGGCGCTCTCACGGTGGCGTGCAGTGGCCAAGGCGAGGTGAGCGCTCGGCCTTGCGTTCGCGGGCAGGAGAGGGAGTGAGAGCGAGAGTGAGGGGGGGGGGCGCGAGTGAGGAGTGAAAGAGAGAGGAGTGCGGGCGCGCGGGGTTTTGGTCGTCGGAGCGGCGGACGGCCGATCGTGGCGGGGGCCACGGCGTGGCGTGCGGCGCGCGCGGGCAGCAGGGCTCGGCAGGCGAGGCGAGCGGCGATCGTGGCGTGATCGAGCGAGCAACGATCTTGCGGCGATAGGGCGAGCGGGATACGGTGCAGGCAAAGGCGGCCACGCGGCGCTTGCGGCCGGCGTACGGCACGGGCGTCAGGCGGGCGACGGTGCGCGGCGCGCGCGGCGCGCGGGCGAGTGCGGGAGCGGGCCGGCGCACGCGAGCGGGCGAGCTGGGCCGGCGCGCGCGAGTTGGCGAGCTGGGCCGGCGCGCGCGAGTTGGGCCGAAAGGCCAGATGGGCCAAAAGGTGGGGCACGGGAGAAATCGTTTTCCTTTTTCTTTTTCCAAATTCTTTTCAAACTTTGACCATTCAAAACAGTTTCAAAAACTCCAAACTAGGTTTTGACCCAAATATGAAAGTTGCTCAAAATAATTTTCTCTACAACTTTCATATAAGACACTTTTTCTGAAAACCATTTTTACAACCTCCACATAAATAAAGCCAGTTTTGCAGGTCAAAAACTCCAACTCTATTTTATAAAACTCTTTGCCCAAGCAGAGATCCACTTAAATCATCGAGTCAAATAGAAATCCAAATCCAAATAAATAAACAAAATACAAAAGCACTCGCATGCACATGAAATGATGCAATGCATTGCTTATGCTTCTTAGTAGCTAATTGCAATTCCTAATGCAGTGCTTGACACTAGGGTGTCACAACCCTTCCCCCCTTAAAGAAATCTCGTCCCGATATTTGAGTTACGTACCAATCTTTATAAAAAGCGGGGTAGTTTACGCGTAAGTACTCCTCTGTTTCCCAAGTCGCATCGTTGGGTCCGTGATTGCTCCAGAGAATCTTGTAAGTCTTCACCGTTCGGTGACGCGTCTCTCGGGTCTTGGTATCCAAAACCTCCTTGGGCTGCTCGTAGTACTCCAGATCCGATCTGATGGTGACGTCTGGAATCCGAACTTCTTCTTGTTCTGGAACTCGAAGACACTTCTTTAACTGTGATACGTGGAACACTGGGAAAACTGTGCTCATTTCTGGGGGTAATTGTACTTCGTATGCCACTTGTCCCTTCTTTGCTATGATCCGGTAAGGTCCCACATATCGAGGTGCTAGTTTCTTCTTAATTCCAAAACGTTGGACCTTTCTCATAGGTGAGACCTTAAGATACACATAGTCTCCTACTTGAAATTCCAGAGGTCTTCTCCGTGTATCGACATAACTCTTTTGTCTGGATTGTGCTACCTTAATATGTTGTTGTACTGTTTGCACAATCTCTTCAGCATCCTTCACGTAATCTGACCCATAGAATCCTCGATCTCCTGACTCAACCCAATTTACTAGGGTTCTGCATCTTCGTCCATACAAAACTTCAAACGGTGTCACCTTTATACTTTCCTGATAGCTGTTGTTATATGAAAACTCGGCAAGGGGTAACCATTTCTCCCACGACTCTCCTGAAGATAGAACACAAGCTCTTAGGATATCTTCCAAAATCTGATTTACCCTCTCCGTCTGTCCTGCAGTCTGGGGGTGATAGGCGGAACTTCTTACCAATTTAGTTCCTAGCTCTTTGTGCAACTGTTCCCAAAAACGTGCTATGAACTGGGGTCCTCTATCAGAGACAATCCACTTCGGAATCCCATGTAGCCTCAAGATATTCTGGATATACAAGTCTGCATACTGATGAGGGCGGTGTGTAGTCTTAACGGGTATGAAGTGAGCCACTTTAGATAACCGATCCACGATAACCCAGATAGAATCATTTCCTTTTTGAGTGGTGGGGAGACCTGTGATGAAATCCATACTAATTTCTTCCCATTTCCACTCTGGGATGGATAACGGTTGTAACAATCCGGCAGGTCTCAGGTGTATAGCTTTTATCCTGTAGCAAGTATCACATCTTGCAACATAAGCTGCAACTTCTTTCTTCATCTTTGACCACCAATACCTGGTTCTCAAATCTTGGTACATCTTACTGCTTCCTGGATGGATAGATAACTTTGAATTGTGAGCTTCATTCAGAATTCTTTCTTTCAGCTCAGTGTCTTTAGGAACAACCAACCTCTGATTATACCATAGAATTCCCTGCTCATCTGTGCGGAAGTTCAAAGAACTACTGGTTTCCAACCTCTTCTTAATCTGACAGATCTCTTCATCGGTCCTTTGTCTCTCGATGATGTCACTTTCTAAGGTGCACTGAAGAGTGATATTGTTCAGCATAACAGAGTGCATAAGGTTAAATCCATCTTCCAACAGTGGTTGTAGGGAGTTGCAATGAGTCTTGCGACTCAAGGCATCGGCTACAACGTTTGCTTTTCCGGGGTGGTAATGCACTTCAAGGTTATAATCCTTAATTAGCTCCAACCATCTTCTCTGCCTCATGTTCAACTCTGGCTGGGTGAAGATATATTTCAGACTTTTATGATCCGTGTACACATGACATAGATTTCCCATAAGATAATGCCTCCAAATCTTGAGCGCATGCACGACGGCTGCTAGTTCCAAATCATGAGTGGGGTAATTCTCTTCGTGTGGTCTTAACTGACGAGAAGCATAGGCGATAACTCTTCCATTTTGCAAGAGTACACACCCAAGTCCAATCTTGGATGCGTCACAAAACACATCAAAAGGTTCCTCCAAGTTTGGCTGAGCCAGAACAGGTGCGGATGTCAACAGCGTTCGCAGAGTGCGAAAAGTTGTTTCACAGTCTGGAGTCCATTCGAACTTCTTGTTTTTCTGCGTTAAACGGGTCATAGGCTTGGTTATTCTTGAAAAATCCGGAATAAACCGACGGTAGTATCCGGCCAAACCCAAAAAGCTGCGAACCTCAAAAACACTCGTGGGTGCTTCCCAATCCATAACCTCTTGTACTTTAGAAGGGTCTACAAAGATCCCTTCCTCTGAAAGGACATGACCAAGGAAAGGTACCTTCTTCAACCAAAACTCACACTTGTTGAACTTAGCATACAACTTATGCTCTCTAAGCCGGGTTAGAACGACTCGTAGATGCTCAGCATGATCCTTCTCATTTTCAGAATATACCAAGATGTCATCGATGAACACTACAACAAACTTATCCAACTCTGGCATGAAGACCGAATTCATCAGGTACATGAAATGTGCCGGTGCATTGGTCAATCCAAAAGACATAACAAGATACTCATAGAGTCCGTATCTGGTGGAGAAAGCTGTTTTCGGTATATCTTCTCTTCTGATCTTAATCTGATGGTATCCTGACCTCAGGTCGATCTTAGAGAATACTTTCGCCTTTGACAACTGATCAAACAAGACATCGATTCGGGGTAAGGGATATTTGTTCTTTATAGTTACGGCATTCAACGGTCTGTAATCCACGCACATCCTTAAAGTTTTATCCTTCTTCTTCACAAAGATAGCGGGACATCCCCAAGGTGACGAACTAGGGCGTATCAAACCCTTATCCAAAAGCTCTTGCAACTGAACCTTAAGCTCTGCTAACTCTTTAGCGTGCATTCTATACGGTCTCCGGGATATGGGTGCTGTTCCAGGGATTAACTCTATAGCAAACTCCACATCCCTATCTGGCGGTACTCTAGGCAACTCATCGGGGAAAACATCCGGAAACTCACATATTATCGGAATCTCGGCTATCTGCTTTGCCGTGATATTGAACAACACTCCGATCTCATGGGGGTTTCGAGGTAACCTGAACCGAAAGGTAGACCCACTACGAGGGCTAACCATGGAAACTACACGCTCTGCGACATCAAGGTTGACTTTCCAGAGTTTCATCCAACCCATACCCAAGATTACATCCAAACCTAGACCAGGAATGACAATGGGATCCACTATGGCCTTCTTATCCCCGAAGGTCATTTCCACTCCTTTAGCCATTTTTCGCGCGGAGAGAACAGCTCCGGCGGAACTTATCTGATATCCCCGGTCTAACTCTATCAACTCAAGGTTACTTCTCAAAACAAAGTTCTCACTTATGAAAGAATGCGATGCTCCAGAATCAAACAACACAACTGCGGGGCATTGATTAACAAGAAACGTACCAGTGGTGACAGGCTCTCCTTCTGGAACTTCTTCCACGGTGGTGTGATGCACATGACCCGTACGAGGTGGGGGCTGAGTGTACTGCTTCTTTGGGCGAGGGCACTGACGTGACAGGTGTCCAGTCTGACCACAATTATAGCATGGACCAATCACGTACGGGGTCTTGGGACCTCCTGCACTTCCTGCTTTGTTCTTATTCTGCATCATGGGAGCAGTGTAGGGCTTCTGATAACTAGGATGGGAACGGTTGGTGGTGATCTTCCTCTGCGGGGGTCGGTATCTTGCTCCTGTGACAGGCGGGCGATATGGGGCGCGTGCTCCGAAAGGGGTCCTCTGCTGGGATGAACCTCCTTCATTTGCACGACGGCGCGTCTCTGTCGCTAGCCGGCTGTCATTGGCCTCTTGATTTAGGCAGTCGCTGACGAAGTCACTGAAGGTGGTGCGGTGACTGTTGCCCATCTTGGAAAGCATGGCGGCACTCATGCCACGTTTGAAGCTTGCGATCTTCTTGGCCTCAGTATCAACAAAGTCTGGGGCGTAGCGAGCTAGGTTGTTGAAACTGTGGAGGTACTCGGACATAGACCTAGTCCCCTGGGATAACCTCATGAACTCTGCAACCTTCATTTCCATCAGACCACTAGGGATGTAGTGGTTGCGCATAGCGGTGGAGAAATGATCCCAAGTGACACGTGCATTTGCAGGCAAGGATGCACGGTACTGGGCTCACCACAGACCTGCGGGTCCTTCCAACATGTGGGCGGCGTACTCCGCCTTGAGCTCTTCTGTCAGACGAAGCAAACAGAACTTCTGAGTGATGGAGTTGAGCCACTCATCAGCCTCAAGCGGTTCGGTGGCTTCCTTGAACACAAGAGGACGAGTGTCCAAGAAGTCACGGTAGGAGCTGTACTGGTTGGGCTCTGGGCCTTGACGTTGATGATGCTGCTGTGCAATGTTGTTAGCGATATTGCGGAGGGTGGCCTTCATGTGCCTCTGCATTTCCTCCATATTCCTTTGGCTGCCCAAGAACTGGCCGAAAAACGCTTCCGGCGTCATCGGCGGCGGTGGGGGAGGTGGCAAGTTCTCCTCCTGTCCTGCCCCCTGTCCGCGTTGGCTGCGAGTGTGTGCCGGCATCTGCATATCGCATTAATAAGCAATCATTAGGTGATGTTACATTGATCATGAATAAATACTGTGTTGTACATAATTCGAAAATTTAGCACACGACCAAGTATAATTACTCATTTCCATACAACATCACAAAACAATCGCTCGAAATTAGACATGCAAACGACGGATTTCCATAAAAGATGCCGGATCGAAGTCCGGACTTTGTCCAAAAGCTTACATGCCATCAACCATTTTAAACATAAAACTAGCACATGTGTAGGGTGTTACATCACTTAGCGAGCAAGCTCAAGATATACAAAAGAAAACGATCCCTAACAAGCTAGCGCTCAGGGGTCTCCAGCGGCGGATGCAGCGTCCTCTGCGTCGACGTCAATCATCGGCTTGACAGCATGATCCTCCTCCATAGGGGCATCAGGACCAAGGACCTCTCCGTCCTGGGGATCCTGGGCCTCGGCGGCGGGAACCTCGGCAGCGGCTGGGACGGCGGCCTCCTGTGCGGCATGATGCATCTGATGGACGGCCTCGTGGAGCTGGTCGATGTAGGCCTGCTGTCCGTGGATCTGCTGTATCAACAGGTGGACTCCCTGTCTGAGCTGGTCGAGTGCGGTGCGGGCCTCATCCCTCTGAAGAGCGGTAGTCAGGTACATCTGCTCTGCAACTGTCCTGGCAGTGGACTGTGCTGCTGCTGTGGTGCGGGCGTCGTCACGCTCCAGAGTGAGCTGCTGAATCCTCTCCTGCAGACGAGCAACCTCAGCATCGAAGTCCTCTTGAAGCTTCCTCTTGCTCTGGTAGGTGGCTGTGAGGGTGAAGGACACATTCCCGAGAGTGTGCTCCAAACTCTCACATACACCCAACAAAGCTCCGGTGGCGCTCATCGCAGGCGTCTCACAGTAGAACCTCTCCTCTGGGCTCCCTGTCAAGATTGACTCCGAAGTCTGCTTCCAGCGCAATGGGAAAAGTGATCCACGGGGAAACACTCCTGCCATCGCACTTGCCAGGTCGGCGGGGAAGCGGGCGATGATATCCTTCAGCACTAGGTATGCTGCCCTGTTGGCTCCATCCTTGGCATAGGTGCCTCTGGTGATCTCTGTCCACCCTGTCCAGTGGGGCTTGGCGGGCAAAGCCTTGACTTTGATCTCCACCATGACCAAGGAATCCTGCCCGTAGATCTCCTTCTGCCATGAGTACCTGGGCTCCTGTCCGTTCTCATAGCCTACGGCCTGCAGAATCCTCCAAAGGATAGTCGGCAACCCGAAGTAGGACAAGAACGTCTTTCGGGTCAGCTTGGTGGCCAAGCGGTGACGCGGAACTCCTCTGCCTCCGGTGGCCTTGCGAGCGGTCAGCTTAGTCCGGGCCATCTGTAGAACAAAAGGGTTTTGAACTCTCGTGAGACGGATATTAAGTTGGCAAATTTTATAGAAAAGAGACAACTTTTAATTTAAGGGGAGGTAATTGAAATGCATGAATTTGAACATGATGCATGATCATTCTTACGTTCTCACTCACTAATATGACTCGTAAGTCCTAACGTTCTAGTCGGTGGCAAGAACGATCTCTCATGCGTTATCTACACGTTCTACTCGGTCGCACAGTTAGTGTACCTGCAGAAGATTCATTTCAGCCCAAAGCAATTCCCAATGATAAAACAATTGAGTATTGGCCAATATGCGCAAAATACATAGAAGCCAACACTAAACACCATGCACCAACATAGAAAACACCCTTGAAAACATTGATACCCTCGTATGTGTCCGCGTGGAGCTCGCACATACTTGGTATAAGAACTCTCACCTAGACCGACGGTTGGACGGTCATGCTCTCATATCTCACAAAATCATTTTATGCATGTTTTTGCGATCGACGCATTCTCTTGTTCCCGAGAATGGACCAGCAAATAAAGATCCAGCATGAAGCAAAACCCTGAACCCTGTTAGCAGTTAAGCCACCTGAATCCTAGTATAGGGCTTAAGGACGAGACTGGGCACACTTAGTAATTGAAAATAGTTTTGAAAGTAGTTTTGAAATACCCATTTTAGTTCGAAAATAGCTTTTTACGGAGGTAATCACTTGAACCATGCTCCGATACCAAGCTGTGGCGGAACCGTCCTGATTATAAGAGCTCAAGTATTATCTTAGCCAAATCCGTTTGACTTCAACTGATACTTGAACCCATATAACCCCGGTAGTCCGGAAATCTCGAAGGATTTCTAACACCATACATCATACAGGATCTCATCGTTCAAGGATTACATTCGTAAAGATACATCACAGCGAAAACGAAAACGAATTTAACACCAGAGTGCGGAATTTAAAACGGAGTTATTACAATACTGAATTTTGAAAGTGCGGAAGCTGAAGTAGTTTGACACACGACCACTACACATATGGTCCAAATAAAACATTGTTTGATAAACCAACTCACACAACTCACTCTTCCCTTTTTAGATAATGTGCCACTAGAAGTCTCAGACCAGCAAAAGAAAAAGGGAAGCTTCTGGACGACCCTGCCCTGGGCCTACTCCTCATCACCTTCCACTGGGTAGAGGCAGTGCTTACAATAGCCGAAGTAGACCTGGCCATCTGCAACAACGGGATAAACCCTGAGTACGGGAAGGTACTCAGCTAGACTTACCCGTCCAACTGAAAATAAAGACTCCAAGGGTATGCAAGGCTTTTGAGGTGGAGCTGGGATCTTTTAGTTGCGAAAAGCTCAATTTCAGATGAGAGGTAATTGATGATAATGATGAGCTGCCATTTTTAGACCTATTCCTTAGTTCTAGGTTTTCACCTGTACTAGAGCACTCACTTGAATCTATCAATCAATAATATAACCATATCCAGTTGACTTATCCACATTTTAGTTGAACCTTAAATCATCACATGGAGTTGTATCGTGGTGAAGCTCGCCATAGTTTCCCACTAACTGGGGGAGACGGCGACTCGAATCGAATTCCAAACCAGCTGGTGAAAGACCTTTAATACCAGCCCACACTTTCCCCGTCGGGTCCATGCATTGGGCAACCGCTCGATGCTTGTTCGTGGTGGTGATCGTCGCGACTCACAGCACGGACCGCCCAATTAGAACCTGGCGATGGCCTCACGCGGCAGATCGCAATTTCCATACTAGAGGGCACGACACGGGTTGAGACCGGCCCAAACAGCTTCTAACCGGCTTTGGGGTCGATGATTACGGCACCGACATATCCCTAAGTAAAAGGGCGCGTTCAAAAATGAACGAGGGCCAACATCGATACAAACCTACACGATCCAACGGACGGATTGCCCCAAGTTTCCAAACTTGTGCCTTGCCTTCCAGTTGACCGTATTTCACTACAACTCAGGTTCTTTTCCACGATAGCAAATATAGCCAACCGTGATCCGGTAACTACCCATCAGGGTATTACGGAAACATCCTCAACTATTACTTTTATTCAGCAGGCTAAGCAATCTACATTTATAAGTAAGTAACAGGATAACAAGGTAGAAGTAAACAATAATCAAGGGAGGATAATGCATCAAATAGAATTCAATCAACTCCTATACCTAATGCATCACAATATAAAAGGACTCAAGTAATTTAATTATAAAAACTGGGAGACTTAGAATGCTCCGGGGCTTGCCTTGGGGGAAGATCGAGGCCTCGTGGGAGGGACACTCGGGCAAGTTAGTGTTGCAGGCGGGGTCGGCTTCCTCGGCTTGCTGGAGCTCCGGGATCTGCTGCTCGGCGTTTGTCTCTGGCTCCTGGTCGGGCTCCGGAGGGGTCGATCCTATTGCATGCGACGATTAATAAATAATTACAATGCGGGTGCAAGATGTGTGATATGAAAAGAGCATTTCTTGCAAACCAACAAACCCAACTTGTTGAACCACTTTTGACATTGAGGTAAATACTTAGTTAATTCATAAAACAAAATCCATTTATTCAACTTTTTCTTATTTAATAATTCAAAAGAAACTTAGGTTTGAACTGCAAGTGCACTTTTCTGAACTCAGAAAAAATCCACAAAATTCCAGAAGACAATTAACACTCTCAAGACTCTACTGAATAAATTCCAGCCAAAACTAAAATACAGAACTGCAGATACAAAAATAACAAATAAACTGCTCAAAAGGTACTTTGAACTAGCTCCTTATCCAAAAAGTGTCAAATAGCAGAGTTCATAATTTTTCTGGCTTCTTTTACTCAAAAGCATTCTACTGCAGAAAACTTGTGGCCAGAGCATAAACATACAAGCCTACACCAAATAAACAAATCTATCCCAAAATAAACCACTTGAACTACAACCCTACTGAAAAACTGTGATAAACTCAACTTCATACTTTTCCCAGATTCTACTTCACACTTTATGCTTATCAAGAAAGTTCCATGAACAGAAACATTATATTATTTCTTACATGAATTTCCAAAGAAAAACACAGAAAAGCACATTTGTAAAACAACTTCAGATTTCTTCACATAACAGATCATGCTTACATTTTTCTTAGCTTGGACATCATAAACAGAGACTATACAAATTTTCCCATATTTTATTTCAGCATATAAAACACCTTAACATTTATTCTTAAGAAATCAGCCAAAAAGGACTTTAAACCATAATAGAATCTTTTTCCACATAAACAGTGCAACATATATTTTTCACAGGTGTAAAACATGATAATAAACTTACACAAAATTTTCCAGGAATTAACTCAACCAAAAAACATATATAACCATTTATCTTAGCAAGAACATATAAACTGGAATAAATAAAAACAGTAAAATAAACTTCTGCCAAAAATACTTTCATATTTTTCCATGATAGATCTGCTCATAAGCAAACTAGCAAAACTGAAATTTCATAATTAACAGAGCTACAGATTAATTATAGCAAAATTAACAAACTTAGTTATTGAGCAGAAAACTAAAAAAAAAAGAAAAACTTTATTCTAGCCCAAACGGGGCTTTCGGCCCAGTCCAACTCGACCCAACCTGGCTCGAGCGCACGGCGGTAGGTGTGTGTTCGCTCGAGGCCCGGCTCGAACGAGACAGTGCCCGAGGGTTCGCTCGAGGCCTAGCTCGAGCGAGATGATAAAAACAAACGTCTGTCCGAGGCATGGCTCGGAGGCTCGGGCGAGACGGAAAACAATTGCCCGTCCGAGGCCTGGCTCGAGGCTCGGGCGAGACGGAAAACAGGGGAGAGGTTTGACCGTCGATTCCTCGCCGACGGTGAGGTCGCCGGCGGGGAAGCTAGGCTTGTGAACTCGCCTCGATGAGGCGCACCGAGAGGTGTAGGTGGTTTGGCTAGCGCACGGCCGGAGCATGCCGGCGGCGAGCGGCCGCGCACGGTGATGGCGGCAACGCGCGGCTACGCCGTTTCCGGCGGCGGCCGGAGAAATTGGGGGAGGCAAAAGCTCGAGTGAACCCTAAGGAGCACAACTACGGGGTTGGTTTGGCTTGATTGGCTCCAGAGGAGCGCGACCTTGAGCATGGCCGCGGCGGCGCCCATGGCGCTCGGCCGGGGAGATAGAGTGAGATAGGGAGCGGTAGCGTTGAGGTGGATAGGTGTTCTCACCTTGCCTTGACTCGGTGAAGCTCGACGGGAGATACGAGGCTCGGCGAAGGTTCGGGTGGTGTAGAACAATGGCGTGCACTCCCGGTCGTCGATGGCGGCCGAGAAATGGCACTTCTCGTTCTGGCAGTGGTGGGGCTCCGGCGGAGTGGAAGCGGGAGCACCGTGCGGTCTAGATGATGGCGGAGTGGTGGCCGGAGTTAATCGGCCGGCGGTGGCTCAGTGAGGGCTGGAACGTGGGGAGGCGGTCTCGCGATGGCGTGCAGTGGCCAAGGCGAGGTGAGCGCTCGGCCTTGCGTTCGGGGGCAGGAGAGGGAGTGAGAGCGAGAGTGAGGGGGCGCGAGTGAGGAGTGAAGGAGAGAGGAGTTCGGGCGCGCGGGGTTTTGGTCGTCGGAGCGGCGGACGGCCGGTCGTGGCGGGGGCCACGGCGTGGCGTGCGGCGCGCGCGGGCAGCAAGGCTCGGCAGGCGAGGCGAGCGGGGATCGTGGTGTGATCGAGCGAGCAACGATCTTGCGGCGATAGGGCGAGCGGGATACGGTGCAGGCGAAGGCGGCCACGCGGCGCTTGCGGCCGGCGTACGGCACGGGCGTCAGGCGGGCGGCGGTGCGCGGCGCGCGCGGCGCGCGGGCGAGTGCGGGAGCGGGCCGGCGCACGCGAGCGGGCGAGCTGGGCCGGCGCGCGCGAGTTTGCGAGCTGGGCCGGCGCACGCGAGTTGGGCCGAAAGGCCAGATGGGCCGAAAGGTGGGGCGCGGGAGAAATCGTTTTCCTTTTTCTTTTTCCAAATTCTTTTCAAACTTTGACCATTCAAAACAGTTTCAAAAACTCCAAACTAGGTTTTGACCCAAATGTGAAAGTTGCTCAAAATAATTTTCTCTACAACTTTCATATAAGACACTTTTTCTGAAAACCATTTTTACAACCTCCACATAAATAAAGCCAGTTTTGCAACATAAACCATTTTCTTTGCCTCATTTTTATCTGATAAACTATTTTGAACTAGGTCAAAAACTCCAACTCTATTTTATAAAACTCTTTGCCCAAGCAGAGATCCACTTAAATCATCGAGTCAAATAGAAATCCAAATCCAAATCAATAAACAAAAGACAAAAGCACTCTCATGCACATGAAATGATGCAATGCATTGCTCATGCTTCTTAGTAGCTAATTGCAATTCCTAATATAGTGCTTGACACTAGGGTGTCACAATCATGAGGTTGGTGAGCCTCTTTTCGATGATGAGGACGAGGATGCTGAAGGCATAGATGACCCAGCATTGCCTCCACCTGTTGTGCCGCAAAGAGCGGCTTCTACGACGACTCACGGCCCCGACACATCTTCTTCCTGGGGGCCGTGGGATCCGCCACCCCGAGCGGTACCTTTTGTACCCGGGGAGGCACCAGCTGCTATTGAGGGGGAGGCTACTTCAGCTCGGGAGGCGCTACGACACATCCAGCGCCAGCACCCGCCTCAGCAGATGATCGGCAGCATCGACGAACGGGTTACTCGGTCCAGGTCACAGCACATTTCTCACTTCGCTCATTCTGCTTTTGTTGCTAATTTTGAGCCCCGAGATGTAGGACACGCTTTGACGGATCCGGATTGGGTCAATGCCATGCATGAGGAGTTAGAAAATTTTGAGAGAAATCGGGTTTGGGTTCTAGTTCCTCCCCCTCCTAACTGTAATCCTATTGGGACAAAATGGGTTTTCAAAAACAAACAAGGAGAGGATGGCCACATTGTGAGGAACAATGCGCGTCTTGTGGCCAAGGGTTATAGTCAGAAGGAGGGGATAGACTTTGAGGAGACTTTTGCTCCTGTAGCTCGTTTGGAGGCTATTAGGATACTCTTGGCTTTTGCTGCATCCAAAGGTTTTAAACTCTTTCAAATGGATGTCAAGAGTGCCTTCTTAAACGGCTACATAGAAGAGGAAGTGTATGTTGAGCAACCCCCCGGTTTTGAAAATCCCAAGTTTCCAAACCATGTTTTTAAACTTTACAAAGCTTTATATGGTTTGAAACAAGCCCCTAGAGCCTGGTATGATAGACTGAAAACCTGTTTGCTTGCTAAGGGTTTTAAAATGGGATGTGTAGATAAAACGCTCTTTCTCCTCAAGCAAGGCAAAGACACTCTCTTGGTCCAGATTTACGTGGATGATATCATTTTCGGTGGTTCTTCTCACGCTTTGGTTGCCAAGTTTGCAGATATTATGAGCAGGGAGTGCAAGATGAGCATGATGGGCGAGCTGACTTTCTTTCTCGGGTTGCAAATGAAGCAATCCCGAGAGGGGACGTTTGAGCACCAGGGCAAGTACACCAAGGACTTGCTGAAGCGGTTCGATATGGGTGAGGCCAAGCCTCTTCCAACACCCATGTCGACGACGACTGCCCTGGATGCGGATGTGGATGGAGAAGCAGTGGACCAGAAGGAGTACCGAAGCATGATCGGGTCGCTGCTCTACCTGACGGCGACACGCCCGGACATCCAGTTCGCGGTGTGTCTGTGCGCGCGCTTTCAGGCGTCGCCGCGCACTTCTCACTGTCAGGCAGTGAAGTGCATATTCAGGTACCTTCGTTTCACACCTGAGTTCGGGATTTGGTATTCTGCTTCCTCCACCCTCTCCCTTTGCGGTTATTCGGATGCCGATTTTGCTGGTTGCCGTATTGAGCGCAAGTCCACTTCTGGGACTTGCCAGTTTATTGGTTCTTCTCTTGTTTCGTGGTCTTCTCGCAAGCAGTCTAGTGTCGCTCAGTCCACCACAGAGGCTGAATATGTTGCTGCGGCTAGCTGTTGTTCCCAGTTGCTCTAGATGATGGCCACTTTGCGTGATTTTGGTCTGAGCTTTTCTCGCGTGCCTTTGCTTTGTGACAGCATGAGTGCCATTAGCGTTGCTAAGAACCCTGTGCTTCACTCGAAGAACAAACATATTGATGTGCGCTTTCATTTCTTGCGAGACCACCAGGAGAAGGGTGATATCGACCTTCGCCATGTCGATACTCATCATCAACTGGATGATATTTTCACCAAGCCTCTAGACGAATCAACCTTTAATCGGTTGAGGGGTGAGCTTGGTGTGTGTTTCCCCTTTTAGTTGAGGGAAACATTTTGGATCTTGTATATTTGACTGACTCTTTTGTCTTTCTTTTCTTTTGCATTTTAGCATACGCATTTACATTCTGAGCTTCATGTCTATAATCACTAGAATGTAGCTATGCTCCATGTAGTATGCTCCGATGCTTATGTTGATGCTTGTAGCTTATGCTCTTTCTGATCACTAGTACATGTTGTGAGCTGAGCTATTTTTGAAATGGTGAATTTGCTTAATAATTTCAAATCTGAAAATGTTCACCATTGAGATATGCAACTAGCATGTGTAGGATGTGTTGAGTTTACTCGTGCTTTTCATATATGCTAGGTTGCTATGTCTCTAGTTCTGAGTCATTCACTTGCTTGGTCTGTTCATATCATGTTTAAATTTTGTACCAAGTTTTAGTGAATTGAAAAGATTGAGATGGGATTGCTTGTCAACACATCACGGTATCAAGACGGTTTCTCGTTGCACTTTGAGTTAAACTTGAGCCGTGTAGTGTATGACCGAAACCGTAGCTTTAAGCTTCTGATTGCTTCGGCATAGGCTTCGCTCGGTTGCAAAGTTAGGCAATGACAAGCTTTCAACCTCTCGCAATCACATGCTAATAATTGAACTTGTGTAATTTCACCGCTGAAACTCCGATCTGAATTTGAATTCACAAGTGTATGTTACATTCTTAAGCATGATGATTGAACTTTGCTAGGGGTAGTTCACCTTGTATACATGTTTAGCACTTGTTCAGACTCCTGTTTATACATTGCTAGTGCTATTTTGATGGTGAATACCTTTTGACTCAAAACTGCTCCTTTTTGCTCATATGTTCATACTTCATATCTGGTGATCAGTTTGAGCCTTTGCTGAGCTTGTATGCTGTTGATGAGTCATTAGAGTTATACTATTTAGAGCATCTTTGCAGTCTCCTGAACAGATTCCTGAAGCTGCTAACTTGTATTTTGACTCATATGCATGATGGAAGGGGGAGACCCTCCCTAGTTAGCACTTTTGTTGGTGCCCTTTCTGATGGGGAGAGCCTTTTACTTGATTCGTGCATTTTCAACAAAGGGGGAGAATTTGCAAATCATTTGTGCTTCCTAAGTGTTCATTTGAGGGGGAGTTTCCAGGGGGAGAGTTTGCATGTCTCCTGGATGATCAACTAAGGGGGAGATTGAGCTTTGCTGTCTCTTGTTGGCCGAAAGGCATCGGTATCAAGCTTTCTTTGCTCGTTGTGTTGAGCCTCTGTGCCTCTATCTTGAGGGACTAGCATTTTGCTTCGATATTTTCGATTGGGATTTGCTAGCGGTGTTGAGCCTGTTCTACCTCTTCTTGAGGGCTAGCTTTGCTTTGCTTGGTTGCGTCGAGCCGTTGCCCATGTCTTTGGGGACCAAGTTGTCTTGCTCTTTCCACTTGACCTTCTTCGGCTTTGCTATGCTTTTGGGTCATTTGGTCGAGTTCTCTCTTCTCCTTCTTCCTTCTTCTCTTTCTACTATGATTTATGTTGGTAGTTGTCAATGCACTCATCAAGGGGGAGATTGCGGATACATGGGTGTATGCCGGGTCTCTGAGTGATGAGTGATTGTCAACTAGGATGATGCGCATGTTCTTTGGCTTGTGTGGTGCAGGTGTCGAGCACGGATGCAGTCATCAAAGGCGAGGTGAAGGTCAAGTAGAGACGTGCCGTGCCGATGGACCGAGAGTGGCGAAGGGCGGACGTGAGGCTTGGACTGAGGGACCAGAGGCCCGAGGATCAGCTGTGGTGGCTGGCAGCCTGGGACAGCGACGAGCGAAGACTTGCGGTCATGTGTTGCCTAAGTCATAGACTTGGGGACACGTGTCGGTGGACGGGGTGCACGGGCGGTGCATCCCCTCTACGACGTTGGTTTGGTGGTAGAGCCAGGGAAAAACCATCGGGTGAACGGTTTCCAGGTTTGGGCCTCAAAACCTGGGTGCGGATGGTTTCCGAGTTTGGCCACAAAACTCGGGCTGAGGACGGTTTCCAGGTTTGGACCTCAAAACCTGGGCGCTGAGGGTTTGCTGAGTTTGGCCTCAAAACTCAGAAGATGGTGGGCTGGTTTCCCGGTTTGGGCCTCAAAACCGGGGGATGGCTAGAAAAGGCTGGTTTCCCGGTTTGGGCCACAAAACCGGGGATGCAGAGCGGTGGCGGCACGTGGCGGCAATTTGGAGGTTGCGTCGAGGCAACGCTTCGAATTGTGCGGGCGTGGCCGTCGGATACACCTACCACCGAGTTGGTCCAGAATAACCCTAGAGTTTACCTGGTTCGCACTGTAATTAGAATAGAGAGGGGTAGAGTAGGAATTAGACTTAGGCTAGTAGTAGGATAAGTAGTCGGAAGACTCCCTCCTCCCTTTCTATCTCAGTCATTTGCTCTTTCGCACTTAGGGTTTCCTGCTCTCCCATCCCCTGCTGTAGCTAGCTGAGATTCGCAGAGAGACTTGCCTCTGTGTACTGTTGGTTTTGAGGAAGTGAGACCGTAATCTCACTGTTGTGCAGTTCGTCGTTGTGATTCGCGTTTCGTTCGTGTTCTTCGCGGAATCCCTTTCTCCACGATTTTCTCGTTGCTTGATTTCTTTGCTCGATTCATCTTTTGCAAAACCATTTGAACCAAGTTGTTCTAGATCGTGAGGCACTTCTTTCCACCGAAGGAATTCACCTCTAACCTCACGGTCTAGGAGATCGATCGATTTTCGTTTCGGGTCAAGTTTTTCTCCCTTCCCCCGAAATTCTTCGATTCATCGATTTGGAGATAGGTTCGATCCATGATCTCTTAGGGATAGCTCACTATACTCCTTTTGACTCTTCTCACCAAGTTTGATCCCTAGAGGATTCGTTTTGGGTGAGATCGAGTCGAATCGATGGACGAACAGCGCTGTTTCGGGGTGACCGGATGCTCGGTCGAGATGACCGGACGCACAGGCAGAGAGTCTGGTCGTTGAACGCTCAGTGTGTTGATTTCGTAACTTGATCGGACGCTCGTTTTGAACACTGATCGGACGCATAGGTCCTACTGTTCATTGAGCTTGTCTTCTTTTGACCGGACGCACTGTTGTTGACCGGACGCTCCCAGCTCGTGAGTCCGGTCAGGAACAGTAAGGTTCCAGAACCATTTTCTTGTGACCGGACGCGTCCGGTGGTGACTGACCGAACGCAGTTAGAGTCCGGTCCAAGCTGTTTCGCGCGTTTTCATTCGCAGCTCGTTCGTTCGTTGTTGGATTTGGTTTCTGTCTTTTGCGTTGGCTTTCTAGAGTTGTGTAGTGTCCCGCTGTGCTTCTTGGAAGCATCCACCCTTCATCTAGGGTCGTGGACATTAGCAAGCTCTAGGGTTTGTCTTTTGGGGTGATTCTCGGGACAGTGGCTACTAGTTTCTGAAAGGAAATTTTGAAGCTCCCATTCACCCCCCCCTCTGGTCGCTTTCTGGTTGCTTCTCGGTCCTTCACGCAAGCAGTGTAGCATCGCCCAGTCTACCACGGAGGCTGAGTATGTTGCTGCGGCTAGCTGCTGTTCCCAGTTACTCTGGATGATGGCCACTTTGCGTGATTTTGGTCTGAGCTTTTCTCGTGTTCCATTGCTTTGTGACAGCACGAGTGCGATTAGCGTTTCTAAGAACCCAGTGCTTCACTCGAAGACCAAACACATTGATGTGCACTTTCATTTTCTGCGAGACCACTATGAGAAGGGTGATATCGACCTTCGCCATGTCGATACTCATCATCAGCTTGCTGATATTTTTACCAAGCCTTTGGACCAATCAACCTTTAATCAGTTGAGAGGCGAGCTTGGTGTGTGTTTCCCCTTTTAGATGACTTTGGATTTTATATGATACACTGACTTTTTGTTTTTAGTTGTTTTTACTTCCTTTTTGATTTCTTCGTGCATCTTTTGCATTTTAGCATACGCTTTTACATTCTGAGCTTCATATGTATAATCTGAAGAATGTAACTATGCTCTGTGTAGTTCTTGCTCTGATGCTTTATGTTGATGCTATAGCTTATGCTCCTTCTGATCACTAGTGCATACAATGAGCTGAGCTATTTTTGAATGGTGAATTTGATAATGAACTTAAAACTTGAAAATGTTCACCATTGGGATATGCAACTAGCATGTGTAGGATGTGTTGAAGTCACATGTGCTTTTCATATATGCTAGGTTGCTATGTCTCTAGTGTTGAGTCATTCACTTGCTTGGTATGTCATATTCTGTTTAAAATCTGAACCAAGTTAAGTGAATTGGAAAGATCGAGATGGGTTTGCTTGTTAGCACCTCACAGTTTCGAGACTGTTTCTCATTGCACTTTGAGTTAAACTTGAGTTGTGTAGTGTATGACCGAAACTGTTGCTTTAAGCTTCTGATTACTTATGCATAGGCTACGCACAGTTGAAAAGTTAGGCAATAACAAGCATTCAACCTCTCACAGTCACATGCTGTTTTTTTCTGAACTTGTGAAATTTCATCGCTGCAACTCCGATTAAAATCTGAAATCACAAGTATATGCCTAAATTGGTATCAGCATGATGATTGAACTATGCTAGGGGTAGTTCACCTTGAATACATGATTAGCACTTGTTTGACTTCCTGTCTATACATGTCTGTGCTATTTTGATGGTGAATACCTTTTTCGGCTTAAAACTGCTCACATGTTCATGTTTCATTCTTAGTGATCAGCTTGAGCCTTTGCTAGCATTCTGTGCATTTTTCTGAGTCATCGGATCAGAACTCTGTAGAGCATCTTTGCACTCTTTTGAGTATACTCCTAAAGCTCCTAACTTGCATTTTGCCTCATTTGCACTTTGGAAGGGGAGAATTCTGCGTGTTGGCACTTTTTGTTGGTGCATTTTCCAAAGGGGAGAAATGGTTCTTGGTAAGTGCATTTTCAACTAAGGGGGAGAGAAATTGCAAATCATTACCCTCCGTTTCAGCTAAGGGGGAGTCTTCCTGGTTGTTTGCACTATTCGAGGGGGAGTTTGTTTCCGGTTGAGCCTTTGACATTTTCAATTGGTTTGGAGCGGTTTGCTAGTTGCGTTGAGCCTTAGCCTCTTTCTTGAGGGACTAGCATTTGCTTTTCAGATTTTCAATTGGTGTCGAGCTCTTTTTGGTAACAGTCAGTATCGAGCTTTCTTTGCTAGTTGTGTTGAGCCTCTGTGCCTCTATCTTGAGGGACTAGCATTTTGCTTCGATTTTTTTCGATTGGTTTTTGCTAGCGGTGTTGAGCCTGTTCTACCTCTTCTTGAGGGCTAGCTTTGCTTTGCTTGGTTGCGTCGAGCCATTGCCCATGTCTTTGGGGACCAAGTTCTTTCGCTCTTTCCACTTGACCTTCTTCGGCTTTGCTATGCTTTTGGGTCATTTGGTTGAGTTCTCTCTTCTCCTTCTTCCTTCTTCTCTTACTATTATGATTTGTGTTGGTAGTTGACAATGCACTCATCAAGGGGGAGATTGCGGATACATGGGTGTATGTCGGGTCTCTGAGTGATGAGTGATTGTCAACTGGGATGATGCGCATGTTCTTTGGCTTGTGTTGTGCAGGTGTCGAGCACGGATGCAGTGATCGAAGGCGAGGTGAAGGTCAAGTAGAGACGTGCTGTGCCGATGGACCGAGAGTGGCGAAGGGCGGACGTGAGGCTTGGACTAAGGGACCAGAGGCCCGAGGATCAGCTGTGGTGGCTGGCAGCCTGTGACGAGAACAAGCAAAGAAGTGCGGTCATGTGTTGCCTGAGTCGTGGACTTGGGGACACGTGTCGGTGGACGGGGTGCACGGGAGGTGCATCCCATCTACGACGTCGGTTTGGTGGTAGAGCCAGGGAAAAACCATCGGGTGGACGGTTTCCAGGTTTGGGCCTCAAAACCTGGGCGTGGATGGTTTCCGAGTTTGGCCACAAAACTCAGGCTGAGGACGGTTTCTAGGTTTGGGCCTCAAAACCTGGGCGCTGCGGGTTTGCTGAGTTTGGGCCTCAAAACTCAGATGCTGGTGGGCTGGTTTCCCGGTTTGGGCCTCAAAACCGGGGGTTGGCTGGAAAAGGGTGGTTTCCCGGTTTGGGGCACAAAACCGGGGGTGTAGAGCGAGTGGCGGCACGTGGCGGCAATCGGGAGGTTGCGTCGAGGCAATGCTACGAGTTGTGCGAGCGTGGCCGTCGGATACACCTACCACCGAGTTGGTCCAGAATAACCTTAGGGTTTAGCTGGTTCGCTCTGTAAGTAGGTAGGGGTAGAGTGGGAATTGGGAATAGGTTAGAATTAGGATAAATAGGGGGAGACACCCACCTCCCCATCTATCTCAGTTAGTCTTCCTGTCATTTGCTCTTTGCTTCTAGGGTTACCTGCTCTCCCACGTCCCTGCTGTAGCTAGCTAAGATCCACAGAGAAGAGACCAATACCTCTGTGTTCATGAGATTTTGAGGAAGTGAGGCCGTAACCTCACTGTTGTAGCGTGTGGTAGCCACACCGTTGCAATTTCGTGGTTGTGATTCGCGTTTCGTTCGTGTTCTTCGCGGAATCCTTTTTCGCCACGTTTTTCCCGTCACTTGATCTCTTTGCTCGGTTCATCTTTTGCAAATCCATTTGAACCAAGTTGTTCTAGATCGTGAGGCACTTCTTTCCACCGAAGGAATTCACCTCTAACCTCACGGTCTAGGAGATCGGTCGATTTTCGTTTCGGGTCAAATTTTTCTCCCTTCCCCCGAAATTCTTCGATTCATCGATTTGGAGATAGGCTCGAGCCATGATCTCTTAGAGATAGCTCACTATCCTCCTTGTGACTCCTCTCACTAAGTTTGATCCCTAGAGGATTCGTTTTGGGTGAGATCGAGTCGAATCGGTGGACGAACAGTGCTGCTGCGGGGTGACCGGACGCTTGCTGCGTACTGACCGGACGCATCTCCGGAGTCCGGTCGTTGAACGTCTTTACTGTGTTTCTCGCGACATGACCGGACGATCTTGACCGGACGCTTCTGCAGAGTCCGATCATTGACCGGACACACTGTTTCTCAGTGACCGGACGCTCAGCTTGCACTGTTCACCATCGGCGTTCTTCTTGTGACCGGACGCTCAAGGTGTGACTGGACGCTCAGTGTCCGTGAGTCCGGTCCAACTCAGAGAGGTCCGAAATTGGACTTTGCCTGTCCGGACGCGTCCGGTGCCTGTTGACCAGACACAGGGTGAGTCCGATCAGTGAAGTCCCAGCGCGTTTTCGTTCGCAGCTTGCTCGTTCGTTGTCGGATTCAATTTCCGTCTTTTGCGTTGAGTTTCTAGAGTTGTGTAGTGTCCCGCTGTGCTTCTTGGAAGCATCCACCCTACATCTAGGGTCGTGGACAATAGCAAGGTCTAGAGTTTGCCTTTCGGGTTGATTTACGGGACAGTGGCAACAAGTTTCCGAAAGGAATTTTGAAGCTCACATTCACCCCCCCCCCTCTGGTCGCTTTCTGGTAGCATTCTCGGTCCTTCAAAGGCGGTGCATCCAACGGTGAGGGAGGTGGCGGCCGCCACCTAGGGCTGGCGCCCGCCACTAGGGTTAGCCCTAGGTCAGCTGGCTACCACCTATAAGTACCCCCCTCACTCATTTGGACTATAAATACCCCCCTAAGGCATCACTTCATTCATATCCCACATCAAGCAACACACAAGCAAGAGAAGCAAGTGAGAGTTAGGTTAGAAGCTTAGAGAGCTTAAGCAAGTAGGTAGCTAGTAGAGCAAGGCATCTTCGCCCTCGCGGTAGCGCTGCTCAAGGGTTAGCTCAAGAGTAGAGGCGTGCGAGTGATCGGTTCTGGAGCTGGGAAGAGTCTTCCTTCATCTCCAGTTCAGATTTTGCTCTTGTTACTCAAGCATTTACTATATTCTAGTTCATCATTTCAAGTATTACTTTATTCTACTTATCAGTATTGAGTGGTATACTTGATTGATTGCTTGAGTGCCAAGCTATCCTACAATTCAATTCACTTAGCCATAGTAGTTAATCTCTAGTGAGCTTAGTATTTGATCTTTGCCAATAGGTTGCTTAGTTAGTTTAGTGTTTATCTTATTAAGTCAAGTATTTGCTCTGACGTCCGCAAGGGTGTCTCTATTCAAAGCTAGGGTAGAGATAGTTAGAATATAGTTAAGCGTGGTGCTTAGTTATAGACTTACCTTCAGATACGGCTGGACCCCCAGATAGCTGTGGTAGCAAGCAGGTGGTGACAGCCCTATGCGCCTTGAATTCCACCATGTAGTTGGCCCAGTTTAACAGTAAGGCTCGTTGTGCTAGCGTTGAACCTAAGTAAGTGGTAAAGGCTAGTACGCCTCGATACTTGACAAGATAGGAATAAAACTATACTTAACTTAGTTGCTTTATTGTCTTTTGCCTGCCTTGCTTCGAAACTATCTTGCTTCGCAGTTATCTTGCTTTGTAGTTATCTAGGAGTAGTTAGTAGTTAGTTATCTTAGTTACCCTCTATCTACCTATCCATTCCACCTTACCTTAGCCATCCAGTTCATCCTTACCTAGCCATCCATATATTCTTTCTAGCCTCTCTTCTCCCCTTTTCCCCTTTCTCTTTTCTTCGACTCTCATCCCCTCCTTGACTCAACTCATACACCACCCTAGCCTTCCCTTGGGATCAAATAAATCAACACCTGGTACTCCCAGGCGAAGTGCTACTATGATAGTTCTGTGCACTAGCAGAATCTCCTTCTGGTAGATTGCATTCTCTCTAGCTAGCTCCTACTAGTGTCGGGATTGACAACCCCGCTTCGCATTAGTAGATAGCTGCTTTAGCTCCACTCCTTTAGGTATAGTGACCGGTCTTGCTTCGAGCATTTCTGATGCCATTGCCGGGGATAGACTCCATAGTCTATTCCTAGTAACAACGTTAGCGAGTGCCAACAAGCATTCCTAGGCCGTTACCGGGGATAGTTGCCTAGCTCTATCTTTAGTGAAGCTAAGAACTACCAACAAGCATTTCTGGCGCTGTTGCCGGGGAAGGCAATCGGTGTATCGGTTGAGTCCGTGTCGAATTTATCTTCGCTTAAGCTTCCGCTTAGTGAATCCCATCTTACCCCATCCTTTCTTTCCTTAGTTCTTCTTATCTTTTTCCTTCATCCTCTTCAACTTCTTTCTTTCTTATCTCGTTCTACCTTCACGATGGCCAACAAGACCATTCGTGAATTTTCTGCTCCTTCTGCCGCTAATGTAGCGATAGGACCAGACGTGATCGATGCCAACCTCAATTTTGAGTTGAAACCGGCTCTGATCACGATGGTCCAAGCTAGCCCGTTCTGTGGCAAGGCTCATGAGGATGCCAATTCTCACCTCCAACAATTTTTGAAGATTTGCGGCACCTTCACCATTAAGGGGATAACCCAAGAAGCCATCCGTCTTCGTCTCTTTCCTTTCTCTTTGCTAGGAAAAGCGAAGCAATGGTTCTATACCGATCGCAACGCTGTAGACACTTGGGACAAGTGTTCCAATGCTTTTCTCGCCAAATTCTTTCCGATGGGCAAGACGAACGCTCTTCGCAACAAAATCTCCAGCTTTACGCAACAAGCCGAGGAATCTATTCCCGAGGCTTGGGAGAGGTTGCAAGAGTATGTCGCTGCTTGTCCGCACCATGGTATGGAGGACTGGCTATTGATCCAGAACTTCTACCATGGCCTAACCCCACTCTCTAGAAGCCATTTGGATGCCGCCTCCGGCGGTGCATTCTTTTCTCTGAATGTTGCAGATGCTAAGGCTCTCATAGAGAAGATGGTGTCGAACCAAGGATGGAATGACGAGAGACTACAGCCCCGTAAGCAAGGTATGTATTCCCTTAAGGAAGCCAACATGATCGTGGCCAAGATGGACCTGCTGGCAAAGAAGCTGGACAGCTGTGAGAAGATGAACCAACAAGAGAGTGTCCAATCTCTGGAATCCTACATGACTTGTGAAGTCTGTGGAGAAACCGGACATTCTGGGAGCCACTGCCCCGAGCTACATGAAGATTTGAACTTCATCAACAACAGCAACGGTTTCCGTCAACAGAATCAAGGATGGAATCAGCACTCCAATTCTCAAGGTAACAATTCATTCCCTCGCTCTAATTTTCATAACTCTGATGATTTCTCGTTCTTAAAGAATTTAGTTTACTCACAAGGTAGAACTACTGAATTTTTGAATAAGAAATTAATGGCGAATGATAAAACCCTTGAGAAAATAAATGCTACATTGGAAGATTTCTCATCTGCTCTAAAAAATCAACTTAGCTTTAATAAGATGTTAGAAACCCAATTAGCTCAAATTGCTGCTATCATACCATCTTTTGAATCTGGCAAAATTCCTGCTAAACCTGACATGGAAACTGCTAATATGGTTGAAATAAAGTATTTTAACTATTATGAAGATCAAACCATGACTGTTAAAAAGGGTGATCCTGGTAATCCCATAATTAGATGCTCAATCTTTGGTGAAGTCTTTAAAAATGCCATGTGTGATTTAGGATCGAGTGTGAACATTTTATCTAAAGATTGTTATGAAAACTCATCCTTTCCACCCATGTCATCCACATCTGCCTATGTTGTGCTAGCTGATCAGTCCACTTGCTATGTAGAAGGAATAGTCAATGATTTACCTGTTCATATTAGAGGCTCCTATGTTCCTGTTGATTTCATAATACTAGATATGGGAAATAGGAAAGATGTGCCTCTAATCTTAGGTAGACCCTTCTTGAATACTGTTAATGCTTGCATATATGTGGGAAGTGGTAAAATTCAAATGACATTAGGAGGAAGGAAGGAAATATTCTCCTTTTCCCGTGGTCCCGCATATGCCGCTAACATGCAGGTAGCAAAACCCGTTCGTACCATGAAGAGGCGCCCAAGAACAAGGTGGAACATAAAGAAAGAACCACCTCCTTCCAAGTTGTGTGATTCACATAACAAGGGAGAGGTGCCAAAAGAAGAAGAACCCGATGGAGTACTAAGAGAAGAAGTGCCCAAGGAAGAAGATCCACCCGATAAGGATGAAACTCCATGGACCTAAGGTATGGTTTTATTTTTTATTTTTCCCTTCAAATTTCCCTTCTTCGAATAAATAACATATGTCATGCATAAAGCTAAAAAAATCAGTTATCATTAGTTTTATGCATAGGTAAATGTTAACTTAGTTAGAATAATAAAATATCATAATAGGTTAGTTTCCCTTTTCACAACATTAGATAGTTTCCCTTTTTAATAAAATGAGAACAAGAGCTCCGACTAAGACGAAGAAGATCTTTTCACCAAGCAAGAAGCCAGCTTGGGGGAGACTCCCGCTCCGATAAGATATGTCTCAAGCCTACACTTTACATTCAGTTCTTAAATTCTATATCTTTTGAATGTCACATGCTTGCCTAAATAACCACTCTATGAATAAAATTGATAAAATCTGCTTAAACAAGTTGAAACCTGAATAAGATTTGAAATATGCCATGCAAATGCTGTTGTTATGGTTTGAATAACTGGTCTTATCTAAGTTGTAGCTTTTGTGGGTTGCACATGCTTTAACTGAAATCATGCCTAGTGATTAAAGTTAGTAAGAAATGGAGTAATTCTTTAAACTTGCTAAGGTGAAATTAGGACCTAATCTGGAGGATTTCTTTTAAAAACTATGAAAACCTTGCTAAAAGTTCCTCCTAGGTTTTATCCTATCCCACCACCAGCCAAATATTTGTTAGTCATTAGTCAAAACCACAAAGAGCTTTGTTTGTGTTGAGCTTTGTTAGACCTCATAGATCTTAGTAGAGAAGCTTATCATATCTTTTGAATCAAGATTCACGTACGCCCACCATAATTTGCCTACTTTCCACTTTGGAAGTTTGCAACCACCAAATAAATTGCTTATTCTCTACACTGGAGATATGCAATACCCTACCAAACATCCCATTGCTAGCCTTATGCTATTCCTACACAGGGAATAAGCATTTCTCCTTCTTCCCCTTTTTCATTTCAAAAATCCTTTCCTATAGATGTCTGGGGAAATCTAGAGCTAAAAGAGAGAGAGAAAAAAAATGGGCAAAGTAGCTCAAGAAAGGACTATGTCCTATGAAAAAAAAGTGAGCAAAGTAGCTCAAGAGAGGACTATGTCCTAAGAAAATGTGAGGACACATCTTTTGTCTACTCACTATGTATCCAAAAAAAAGAGAGAATTATCATTAGCTCTAGACCCCAGAAATTAACTAGGAAGGATTATGAAATATCTCTCTATACACTTCCACATAACCACACATGCACATCTTGATCAATTTTTATGATTTGCTGCTCCTTATGATCTGAGTGTCTAGCGTAGCAATAAACATCAGGCAATTTGCTCATGGTTCTTAGCCTACCTATAACTCCACATATCATTCCTTAGAAATAGGAGAGGCTACATTTTGGCCTAAGTGAGGATTTAAACACCATTGAGTGATTGAGTGAATCCTGGAGGACTTAAGCAAGTTGTTATCTTTTGAAAACTTTGAAAAACCTCCAGACAGAATCCTAGTCAAACCTAAGCAAGATAAAAGTTTCCTATCTACTACTTTATTTCACTCTTGCATGTTTGAAGTGAAAAGCTATAAGCTTCACATTGCTATGATTTATGATACATGCTAAGTTATTTCTGACTATACAATATGCACTTGCAGACATCTTAAGTTGCTATCCATTTCATGCTCAATGCTTAAACCGCATTGTTGCTCGAGGACGAGCAACAGGTTAGCTTGGGGGAGCTTATTGACGGTCCTTAAACACCTGTTTTACCGTCAACATTTGACCCTAAAGTTCGCCAAAAAGGCATGAAAGGTAGTCAAATAGGTTTCAAACTAACCAAATTCCACATGTCCATAGAATTTTATTTGAATGCAGGATTTGAACCAAATTTGGACATATGGACCCACCAGAGGCCAAGCCCACTCAGCAGGGCCCAAATGGGCCTAAGGGGGGTGGCGCCCGCCACCTCTAAGTGGCGCCCGCCACCTCTAAGTGGCGCCCGCCACTTGGGTTGGCCCCAGTCTCACCCCATGCCACGTCACCGATCCGTGTGACCACCCCAAGGCCAAATCTTGGCCCTTGGTCACTAGGTCAGTGGCATCGGACGGCTCAGGATGAAGAGGCGTGGATCAACACTGAATGGCGGTTGCTAGGACATGCAACCGACCTCCAAACTGCCTTGGACAACCACCTAGATGCCGTTGAAGCCAAGGCGGTGCATCCAACGGTGAGGGAGGTGGCGGCCGCCACCTAGGGCTGGCGCCCGCCACTAGGGTTAGCCCTAGGTCAGCTGGCTGCCCCCTATAAGTACCCCCCTCACTCATTTGGACTATAAATACCCCCCTGAGGCATCACTTCATTCATATCCCACATCAAGCAACACACAAGCAAGAGAAGCAAGTGAGAGTTAGGTTAGAAGCTTAGAGAGCTTAGGCAAGTAGGTAGCTAGTAGAGCAAGGCATCTTCGCCCTCGCAGTAGCGCTGCTCAAGGGTTAGCTCAAGAGTAGAGGCGTGTGAGTGATCGGTTCTGGAGCTGGGAAGATTCTTCCTTCATCTCCAGTTCAGGTTTTGCTCTTGTTACTCAAGCATTTACTATATTCTAGTTCATCATTTCAAGTATTAGTTTATTCTACTTATCAGTATTGAGTGGTATACTTGATTGATTGCTTGAGTGCCTAGCTATCCTACAGTTCAATTCACTTAGCCATAGTAGTTAATCTCTAGTGAGCTTAGTGTTTGATCTTTGCCAATAGGTTGCTTAGTTAGTTTAGTGTTTATCTTATTAAGTCAAGTATTTGCTCTGACGTCCGCAAGGGTGTCTCTATTCAAAGCTAGGGTAGAGATAGTTAGAATATAGTTAAGCGTGGTGCTTAGTTATAGACTTACCTTCAGATACGGCTGGACCCCCGGATAGCTGTGGTAGCAAACAGGTGGTGACAGCCCTGTGCGCCTTGAATTCCACCACGTAGTTGGCCCAGTTTAACAGTAAGGCTCGTTGTGCTAGCGTTCAATCTAAGTAAGTGGTAAAGGCTAGTACGCCTCGATACTTGACAAGATAGGAATAAAACTATACTTAACTTAGTTGCTTTATTGTCTTTTGCCTGCCTTGCTTTGAAACTATCTTGCTTCGCAGTTATCTTGCTTTGTAGTTATCTAGGAGTAGTTAGTAGTTAGTAGTTAGTTATCTTAGTCACCCTCTATCTACCTATCCATTCCACCTTATCTTAGCCATCCAGTTCATCCTTACCTAGCCATCCATATATTCTTTCTAGCCTCTCTTCTCCCCTTTTCCCCTTTCTCTTTTCTTCGACTCTCATCCCCTCCTTGACTCAACTCATACACCACCCTAGCCTTCCCTTGGGATCAAATAAATCGACACCTGGTACTCCCAGGCGAAGTGCTACTACGATAGTTCTGTGCGCTTGCAGAATCTCCTCCTGGTAGATTGCATTCTCTCTAGCTAGCTCCTACTAGTGTCGGGATTGACAACCCCGCTTGGCATTAGTAGATAGCTGCTTTAGCTCCACTCCTTTAGGTATGGTGACCGGTCTTGCTTCGAGCATTTCTGACGCCATTGCCGGGGATAGATTCCATAGTCTATTCCTAGTAACAACGTTAGCGAGTGCCAACAAGCATTACTGGGCCGTTACCGGGGATAGTTGCCTAGCTCTATCTTTAGTGAAGCTAAGAACTACCAACACCTGGGAGAAATTGATCGGATGCTCAGACCAATCGAGGTATCTAGGGGTAGCTGGTTCGGTAGACATAATTTCCCGTTGGGAGAGCTTCTGCAAGCGCTTATTGTCACTGGTGGTTACTCCCCCGAATATGACATTGATGGTACCTTTGGGGTGTTGGAAATTGCCTACGTCTTGTGGAGGGTCTTCGGCTACTTTCTTCCCCTTGTCTCTTTTGTTTTTGTTGAAGTCAGAGTTCAAACCTCTCTCTTTGAGTTGTCGACAGTGCCTAGCCTGGTGTCCTCCTTTTGGTTGGAAAAGGCATGGGCTGTCGAGGAGGTCGTCAAAGCTGAAGGGCTTGTTCCCCTTTTTCTGAGGTTCCATGGCTGCAATAGTATTGTCTCCTGTCCGCTTGCAGGTATTTTGCTGAGCAGTCTGGTTTCCTCTTTGATTATTTCCTCGATCACCATGCGTGTTTCTTTCGGGAAAGCGCTCCTGTGTGCGTTCCTCTGTCGCCATCATGGAGTTTATTGCCCGATGAAACTCGTCAGCGGTGGTCGGGTCATGCTTGATGAAATCCTTGTAATTGTACCTTTTGCAAATTCCGTTGCCAAAGAGGTCAATTACTTCTCTGTCTGTTATATCAGAGACTGTGGAGCGGATTTCGGAGAAGCGTCTGTAGTACTCCCGCATTGTCTCATTTTTTTGCTGCTTACAGGTTCTAAGCTTGGATCGAGGGTCCGATCGTTTCGGGACGCCCGCAAAGTTCTCTATGAAGATGCGGTGAAGCTGTTCCTAGGAGTCGATGGATTCGGGCTTAAGCCTGTCAAACCATGCAAGGGCCATTGTCTCTAGAGCCATGGGGAGAAATAGTGCCTTAACATCATTGCTTCCTCCTGCTAACTCAACTGCTTGAGCATACAGCCTGAGCCACCGATTGGGTTCTATCTTCCCGTCGTATTTTGAGTAGTTCCCGGGTTTGAACTTTTGAGGGAACGGGATTGCTCGAAGCCTCATGGAAAAACATGGAAAGCGATCGACAGCGTCGGATGCTAGAATATTGACTCCTTGGTATGAGGATTCGGCTCCTCCTTCGGCTTGATTAGGTACTCGGTTTCCTAGACGACTCCTTGCTGGAGCCCGGCCGAGCCGCTCATGAACAGGTCGCCTTTGGCTGGGGTGAGACGAAGCTTGTTCGTCAGCTAGGGACTCGAGGTTTCGACCTCTGAGCTGTAGCACGGTAGTCTGAAGCATGATCAATCATCGTTCTTCATCAGCGGTGCGGTTGTCCTTGGATCCCAACTCCGTGGCTAAGGCCAAGATGTTTTGGTAGGGTGTCTGGTACACTTTGTGACCAGCTACCCTCATGAATTCTGGCTCGAGGTTGCACGAGCAGTCGGCTCGTCGTCGATCGTGATCCTCATGGGACTGAATTTCGTGGTCCTTGTCTCGACGAGCTTGGCGCTCGGCTTCATCTTCCAAATGCCTACGGGTGTTATATTCTTCAAGCCGTACTTGGTAGCGTTCCATGGCCTCCTTTCGATGAGTTGCCCGTCTTCTGCGAGCATCTTTGGCCTGCTTTCTTCGTACTCTTTTTGCCTTCATTAACTCGGTTTCTCCGTGTCCTTCTGGGTCGTTATCGGATATCATACTCAAGGTTTCGTCATCTCGGAGGACATCTGAAGGAGTTGGAGGTCGTAGAGATGACTGGTGTCCTGCCATGAAGACCTCCCGAGTGTAACCCTGGTTTGTTGATCCCGGTGTCACCGACTCCAAAGTAGAGGTACTGGAGATTAGTTCTGTTGAGGTGTCGTGTTCCTCAGAGGGGAGCTGATGTCCATATTGGAATGGAAGTTGCTGGTCGATTGTGCCAACCAGCCTAGCCAGAGCTGAGTGTGTTGGCCAATGGACAATGTTACCTTCCTCAGTTGAGCTGAAAACGAGTCCCTGTTGGGCCCCGTTCAAGGGGATCTGTTGAAACTCTTTGAACTTTGCATCAATCAAGTCTTGAAAATTTTCAGCTGAGTTCCGCAATCCAAAGGTAATGCCATGTCTGGTGTTCGAGTCCTTTTTGGTCTCAGAGTTTGAGCCCGAGTAGGAGTCGGATGCTTCAGCTTGGTCCTCAGATTCTTGCGGATCTTGGATTGCGAGGTTTGCTAGGTTCCGGGTGAGATGATCAATCTTTGGCGTGGCTTGTGTTTCTGATCCGATGTGAAGTCATCGATGCAGCTTCCCTTGATCATCCGCGATGCAAGTCCATGAGCCAAAAACAAAAATTGATCCCGCTGAGAACATGTTGACGTGGTTCGTCGAGCTCTTAATCGTCGAATCGCCGAGAGCCCCTACCTGGCGCGCCAGCTGTCGGTGTTTGTTAACCGGCAACTCGTCTTGAGGGATCTCAAACGGTTTGTTCGGTGGGGATCGGCGTTCGTAGAACCCGACGAGTACACAAGGACAGCGGTTTATACTGGTTCAGGCCGCTTAATAGCGTAATACCTTACGTCCAGTGCGGTGCGAGCCTTATGTTATGATTCAAGATTCAATGATAGGGGTCGACGCCTACTTCCCCTTATATATCCGGGTGAAGTACGGCGTATCCCGAGTCCTAGTCGATTACAATAGAGACTTCCTTTAAGAACTCGACTAAGTTACAATAAGAGTCCTAATCCGGGTAGACTTTATGTCACGCCCTAGGATCTCTCGTGCCGTCCATGATTAGTCGGAGTATTTATCTTCTGATGATATCTCTGACATCCTGGTCCGTCATTAAGCTTGGGCAATCCTAGGATTAGGCCAAGTGAGCTGAGTCTTGCAAGCAAGTCAAAACTCAAATGACCGAGCCTCCTATGCCACTTCCACAAATAATCAGAAGGACCAGCCAACAAACATCTAGCAGAGCCAAAAGAACGAGAAAAATCGGCTCTAAAAACACGGCCAAATGGGATGACCCAACAAACAAGGTCTCCCCGAGAACCCAAAACTCGACTAAGGCCTTTCTTAAAACGCACTTCAAAATTGTCTTCAAGGAGTTGCGAAACCGAAAGCAAATTGATATGCAAGTTAGAAACCAAAGCAACATCCTTGAGCACGAAGTTCTCATTGAGCCGAATAGCTCCATGAGAAACAACCTTACCTCTACCACTATCCCCAAAAGTGGTGTACTCCTTGTGCACCACGGGGTCTAGGCTGGAGAACCATTCCTTCCTTCCGGTCATGTGGCGCGAGCACTCGGAATCCATGAGCCACATGTTCTCCAACCGAAGTTCCTGCATCAATAGAAAGGCAGGAAATAAGCGTATGGCACAACACTGGGGTTAGTATACTGAGAAGGATACCAGTGATGTGTCATAGGCCCGGAAAAAGTGTTAGAAGAAACACCAAACTGTCCTTGTCCCATGGGTGGATAGCGATCACCACCAAACTGAAACGGTGGTCCGCTATGGGACGGTGCAGCGAAG
This sequence comes from Coix lacryma-jobi var. lacryma-jobi, assembly GCA_009763385.1. Classification (NCBI taxonomy): domain Eukaryota; kingdom Viridiplantae; phylum Streptophyta; class Magnoliopsida; order Poales; family Poaceae; genus Coix; species Coix lacryma-jobi. The sequence continues at coordinate 115,219,419 of CM019825.1, read as the reverse complement.
CCTCTTACACCTGGCTCATGATCGTATTGAGGACGACCAGAACCACGACGGGCACGACCACCACCTCGTGGTCTGGCTGCCTGGGGCCTAGCAACCTGAGGGAGTGCACCTCTAGGTCTAGCGCTCTGCCTCTGAACACCCTAACCTTGCACACCATGGAATGGGTGGTGCCTGGCCTGGTTGTTCAGTTCCAACTCCTTCCTAGCCTCTCTCTTCCTCCGAAAGCAAAACTCAGCTAGGTGACCCTCGCTGTGATAGTACTCACACTCGAACCCCACCACTCTCTTGGGTTGTTGGTTCCTATGGTTGCGAGGGTTGTTCACTCTAGCTGGTTGCTTGCCCTTCGAAAGGGGATCACTAGAGATGCTAGGAAGGGTGTCAAGTGTGTTCCTAAGATGGTTAGGTTTGGGAACCCACACTTGCTTGCGAGGTGGATCCTTGGGAGGTTCATCAAGGATGCCATCCTTGGTGACAGGCTTGGGAGGCTCAGGTGGGGTGATCTTGGTAAGTTTAGGGATAGCGGATGGCTTCTCACTTGGATTCACTCCGCTAAACTCACCGATCTTGCCAAAGATGTTAGCGCCCTTCCCATCTGAAGCAAAGCCTACTCCCGAACAGTCAGTTCCCATCTTGAACTGACTGATCATCATGCCCAACTATGGCTCACTGCATGACACCCAACTTAGGATGGACCGAAGGTATGTGTTTTCCTCCTCGGTTTGCATCCTGTCATGCCGACAGTTGGCAATCTCAAGCTCCATCGCTGCGCATCGCTCACACGGAGCGGACAAGGTGCTAACTGAGCTGGCCTTCATGGCTTCAGCAAGCTTGGCACTAACTTCTGCCAACTCAGTTCGCAAGCCTGGATAGGACTTGCATACACCCAGCAAAGAAGACCTTGCCTTCACTTCATCTAGCTCCTTCCTCAGGGAGACACAAACTTTGCACTCACCAAACAAGTCTAGCCTACTTTTCAGCTCATCATACACCTCGATCAAAGAGGCATACTTGGTTTGCATGGTGGCAAAGTTGGTCATATGCATCGTGCACTCATCACACTCCTCCTCCTTGGTCACCTTCACCTCGGTCCTAGCACTCTCAAGCTCCTTAAGCGTCTCTACCATTTTGGCCTTGAACTCGTTGTGTTCTCTAATGGCACGCTTAAGTTGCTTGTCTTGACCGAGGACTATGTCACCTAAGGCGTCACGATCACCGGTAAGACGATCAACAAGAGAAGAGGATGATACCTCAGAAGCGTCGTCGTCGTCGGTGTCGGTGTCCTTGTCCTGACACTTGCAGTCCTCCTCATCCAATGCCATGGTGCAGAAGCCCTTGGAGGACTTGTCGAAGAAGCAGAGTCCAATGAAGCGTTCTTCAGACTTGTGCTCGGACCCATCGTCACTAGAGTCGTCGTCGGAGCTCTTCTCAATGTCGCTGATGGAGGCGATGAAGGCGCGCCTGTAACACCCCAGGTGTTCGCCGTCAGTTGAGCGGTTAGTTGAGCAGTTAGTTGAGCATAGATATGATATATCAAGTGACGATGAATAACTAAATTCAAGGTTAGTCAGTGATGACCGAAGTGTCAGGATCGATCTCAGAGGCAGAACCTTCGTTTGAATTATTCGGGAAATAATTAATGTAGCCAGATAACAATGATTGTCAAATTATGAATATTCAGGATTTATGCTAAACATGGATTTTTCAGGTGACCCACCTCCATTCCTGTTTATAGTAACTGGTGAAAAAATTTCGTAAAGTTTGGAATCAAAAAGTCACATGAAATGACGAGTCGCAGCTTTGCCTGTTCTGGCTGATTAACTGAAGAAAATCATTTGGGTCTAATCAAGTGTTGCAATTATGCCCAATCAACTGTATATAGACTCACGATCAAAAGTTATGAAAGTTCCGTGTTGAGCAGATGACCGAAAAATATTCCGACCGAGGAGAAACCCTAATTCGGATCTTACCGGGTTACTGCTTTGACCAGCGTTGAACGGTATTTTTGGTTGTTCACTTGTCAGTGCGCCTTAAACAAAAGTTGTAGTACAGATCGAGAGGAACAAATTTTGTTTTATGGCCGAGACCTGGATCGGTGCCAAAAATAGCGAAAATAAGCTCGCAAGATGGAGTACGGTGCAGTTTTCCGGCTCCGGAATTGGGTTAAGTCTGTACTGCGAAATTGGAATTTTGGTCACCGCGAAGCTGCCGTCGATGATCATTACCGGGCAAACGATTGGGAATTTGACTGAGCGCCTGTAACGAAAGTCGGAGTACTCGGCGAGACGGCGACAACAAAATTTGTTTCACCGAAATCGGGGTCCGTTTGAGCAGTATTTGCAATATTGGAGTTTGACCGAAAGTTTCCAAAAACTTGCCAAATTAGGAAAGAAATTCTCCAAAAACTTGTCATGGCTTTTTCCCGGGAAACAAATCTGGTGAGGACCATCCGCACGAAGCACTATCGGGATTGAGTGTATAGCAAGTGGGTCGTAACCAAACATGGGAGAGGAAAGAATTAAAATAGACCCACGCTACAGTAACACAGTCCGCACAACCTGTCGACGAAATATGGTCGATAGTCTACCGAGGGGTATGCCCATGGTAGTAGATTGAGCGGCAGAGGCATGCGAGACGTCTGCAAAGCGTAAACACAGGGACGAGAGACGGCGATTTCGACAGGTTCGGGCCGGCAAGTCGCCGTAATACCCTACGTTCTATATTCTGGTGGCTGGTTTGTATTGCTGGATTGGAATATGACGTGAGTTTTGGAGGGGATCCCTGCTCACCTTGTATAGTCGGGGAGCAGGGTTACAACTTGCCGAATCCTAACAGATTACAATCGGTTCCTTTTGGCAAGGAATCCGGGTCTATCTATTTGGATCTTCCTTGTCGAGCAAGCCATCATGAGAGTCCTTGGCGGCCGCGAGAGCCTGGTCGCGGGCCGCAAGGTCTTCCGGTTGGGCCGTATTCCGTAGGAGAGCCCAAGTCGTGCCATGGGGGTATATGGGTGTGATATCCCCACAGCTAGTCCCCGAGCACGTTGCATCCATTATGCGGGGCGTCGCGAAGTCTTCCGAGCAGGCCAGGCCTGGTCGCATGTCGATGAAGGCGTCTTCCGACCAGGCTGCCTGGTCGCGGGTGCACTTGTCGCAGTCTTCCAACCAGGTTAAGCTGGTTGCGGACGTGCAGTCGGAGCTGTAACCGAAGTGCAGCCGTGCAGAGTATTCTGCGTCGTTCTGCAAAAAAGGATGCAATGTACTGCAAGAAAAAATTTGAAGATCTTTCATCTGGTGAAGTGTATCCACTTAGGATCTAGCCGGACCGAAAGGCTGACGGTACGTCGGTTGAAGTCCTCGCTAGCCCATCAAGCTGCGAAGAAAGAAAAAATGAACAATACATTCACCGCTAGGTGAAGTGTATCCACTTAGTCCCCGAGCTTGGAAGTAGGTGTTGTAGGCACGTGGTGCCGAGCTTGTAATTGTTCTGTATGAAACAGAGTCATTTTACAGAAAGAAAAATGACGTGTGTACACGTAGTCCCCGGGCCTGCTGTAGGAAGCAGCATGGTTCTTGTAGCAGGGCCAAAGAAAGTGGATTAGCAAAAATATGAGGGGAGAGTCCTCGAGTTCAGAGTTGAGGGTCTACAGTCCCCCGGTTTTACTGTAGTACCGACCAAGAACTGCCTAGTTGACTGTATCCCTGAAACGAATATGAGTACTAACGGGTGAAGTCAGTCCCCGTGCGTTAGTATCGTATTTATCAGCACAAAATAATTGAAACCAAGTAAATGATGAAGTCGAACGGGCAGACCGTTTTGCAAACCGGTGGCCCAGCGGCCCATTAAGGCGGATGCAGAGTTGAGTGCGCGCGTGCGGTTGTCGTAGGCGACATGGCGGTCGTGGGAATGGTGGGCACGGGTTCCCAGGAACCCTGGAGGCGGAGGGTCGGGCCGCATCATATAAAAGGCGAGGCGAGCGGCGGTGGTTCCCCACCTGCTTCATTTGCTTGCGCCTCATTGCCTTCGTCTTCTCCACTTCCTTCTTGCGCACGAGTGACTTTGAGCGCGGGAGCACTGTAGCCACAGATCTAGATCCACATCCTCACTAGTCGCTGCAATGGCTGGCAGGAAGCGCGCTCGTGGTGCGGCGGCGAAGGCGAAGAAGTCGACGAAGACGGAGTCTGATGACCGCGTTGAGGTTCTGGTCTGGGCACGCGGGTGGAAGCGGAGCATTCTCCGTCGGGCGAATCTGGAGGAGTTGATCTTTGCCGGCCTGCTCCTGGATAGCGTCACCGGCGGCTGGAGGGAGGCCTACTTGGAGGATTGGCCAACGCCAAATACTTCGGAGCTCGTCGTCTTCGAAGCCTTCTTCAGGTGCGGGTTCGGTGTTCCTGTGCACCCCTTCCTCCTTGGACTGCTGGAGTACTACCATGTCGCGCTGTGCAACCTGACGCCGAACACCATGCTGCACATCGCGGTCTTCATCCACTACTGCAAGGCGTACCTGGGCATCGAGCCCCATTTCGACCTCTTCCGCCACTTCTTCCGCCTGAAGATCAATGACACTGGAGCGTCGGACATCGTCGGGTTGGTGTACCTCCAGCTGCGGGACGGGATGGCGGAGAAGTACATTGCGATGCCGCTGCCCTCAAAGGCGATGGAGTACAAGCCCAAGTGGTTCTACATCCATCATGAGGCGTCGAGGCCGCCGTGCGACCCGGCGTTCAAGCCGGTGGCGTTACCGTCGTGGTCGGAGCGTCCCGGCGCGACGGCGATGGAGGAGGTGGAGGAGCTCCTAAAGCTGGTCGACAAGCGTTGTTTCGACGGGGTGCTGGTGGCGTCAAACTTCATCAAGCGGCGCTGCCAGCCCTGCAAGGAGAGGGTGCACCCGGCGTATGAGTATGCCGGGGACGCGGATGACCGGACGCGGGAGGCACCGGAGGCCCTGACGGCGGAGCAGGTGTTCCTGCGGGTCGAGGCGCTCTTCGACCTGCAGAAGAGAAAGAATCTGGAGTATTCGCGGAGGTCGTACTCATTGGAGTACCCTCCGCCGAATGTTAGTATCGTTGCCCTGCGTGTGCTTGTTAAAATGCGCAAGTAGATACTTAGTGTTGTGGAGTGTTGACACAGGGTCGGGAGGCGTTCACATCGCGAGCGCCATTGAAGGCATGGTCGAAAAGCGTTGATCCGCCACGTGAGGACGTCGACGACGGTGGTCGCGGCGCGGCGGAGGTCGACGCGGAGGAGATCGGGAGCAGCGAGGTGGAGGGGAGCCGAGTACCCGAGCCCCGGTCGAGCAGGCGAAGGGCGCGCGAGGACCCGAAAGGAAAACGCACGGCCTCCCCTGCGAAGAAGAAGAAGAAGGTGTCGCTGGAGACCGGCGGCGCCTTCACCATTGATGAAGAGGCGGCGAAGCGCCGCCGCGTGGTCTTCGACTGGTCAGACGACGCGTCTGACAGCGAAGACGAGGTCCCGCTGAGTGCCCGTTTCGGGCAAGGGTCCTCGGCGGGGCGCGGAGGCGGAGCGGCGAAGGCGAAGGCGAAGCCGACGCCGAAAGTGGCGCGGGCGCCGGAGCGAGCACCGGAGGCACGAAAGTCTTCGGGTGTAGCGGCCGGTGCGCCTAAGCCGCAGGAGCAGTCCGCGGGCGGCGGCACGCGTCCGCACTCTCGCCGCTTTTCGCGGGAGAAGAAGGTGTCAGGCCTGTAAGTATTTCCTGCACATCTTGTTGTTAGCTTAACCTGGTCGACATGTTATAACGACGGTGTTACCGGGCATGTCACAGGTCGGTTGATGTCGGGAAGGCGGCGGACGCCAAGGGCGGTGGTCGGAGGGAGACAAGCCCTCCGGTGGGGGCGGACATTGGCGGGTCGGCAGGGTCGGCCGCGCCGGAGGGGGCATCAGAGGAGGCGGTGGACGTCGAGGCATCTGCAGTCCCCGAGCCTCGGGAGGTGGAGCAGCCGGAGGCATCGGAAGTCTCCGAGCCTCAAGAGACGGAGCGGCGAGCGCCCCCAACGCCTGGGGGAAGTTCTGGAGGAGGCATCGCGGCGGGGAGTGCTGCTGCTCCGGTTGCCGGGTCCCTGGGTCGTCACGCCCAGGGGACGAAGATGAAGGTGGCGCCGCCTGCCTCGCCGGAGATCGAGCGTCTGGAGGAGGACCCACATCGGCGTCCTGTGCGTCATTTCCGCGTTGATGGCGACGAGGTCGTCGAAGTTGATGACGAGGCGGCTAGCGCGGCGACGGACGCCGTGATCGTAGATGCGTCGAAGTTGCTGGAGAAGATCCAGCTATTCATGTTTACCTGATATTGTTTACCTTTAAACAGCTTTTGTTCATTCTGGTCGTCATTCCCCAGCAGTATCTGTTGAAGGTCGGGGAGGAGCGTAAGCTCGCCCTTGACCGGATGGCGCCGATGGCCGAAGAGAACGAGCGGCTTCGGGCGGATGTAAAGCGCGTCGAGGGCCAGTTCGCTGGCTTGGAGGCGCATCTGGAGGATGCCCACGCGCGTTCTCAGCAGCTTGAGGAGATCATCCAGCAGCAGGGGCAGGAGAACTTCCAGCTTCAGCTGCGGGCCGATAAGGCCGACGAGTTTGTCGCACGTAAGTTGACGATGATGTACTTCCTCTTGCTTAGTACGCCATCTGGTCGGAGTCTTGAATCTTGGTGTTATCTTCGCAGAGGCGATGCAGGTGGACGAGGAGAAGCGTCTCCTGGCCGAGGAGAAGGCGAAGTCCAACGAGGAGTTGCGCAAGTGGCAGGCCATGCACGCCGGTAAGTTTCCTTGGTGAACCGTGATCGCAGGTGGTTGGCGTCTTACCCTTTGCTTTGGCGTTTGCAGTTTACCGGGAAAACATGAAAATGCAATTTGCAGATCTACAATGGCGTATTGATGGTTACCACGAGCGCTTCTGGTCGTTGGCGGAGGAGGTGGCCCCGTTGGTGCAGTGCATTGATGAGGAGCCTTTCTTCCCGCCGGAGAAGGAGCGGCGAATCGGTGACCATGTCGTCTAGAAGGCGCGTGGCCTGTGGGGGTGCTTCCAAGCGTACACCAAGGCGGCGACACAAAGTGTGGCTGCTCATGGCCTTGCCATTCTTCGTTCGCATTATCCGCGGATGGAGATGTCGAGGCTGGGCGCAGGCTTTGCGGCGAACACGTCGGAGGCTGAGATGGAGCGTCTGGAGGAAGAAGCCGAGCCTGCTGCCGAAGCCCTTATCAGAGGTGTAGACTTGTTCGGTGCTAGGCACCAGTAGTATGTAGATTAGGAGATAGTCTGTAAATAGACTCTTGGGCGAACTAAATCAAAACTTGAAGCAACTCGGCGTGTTCTGTTCGTTCCCCGAATTCCGCGGACCCGATAGTCGTGAGACGTAGCGATGAACGGTTCGGCCTTGGGTTATCCCAGGATCCGTAGCGTAGAGCGCGGAGCTCGTTTGCATGTAGGAGTCAAGGGCGTCGCCCAAGGGACCGTTGCTGGCATCCCATAGCGCAGAGGGTGGGCGCTCATGCACTCGTAGGGAGGTACCACGGCCAGGGTCTTTTCCGAGAGGCTCGATCGTGGCGTGACATGGGCGAATGGCGACCATTGTCGAGCACGTGGGTGGCGCGAACGTGAGACACTGAGCTTATATCCTCAGAATTCTCAGCCCAAGTTAGCCTTTCCTTCATAGCGCAGAGGGCGGGCGCTCATGCACGCGTAGAGAGGTCAGGACGTCACCTGGGAGAACTGTTGGCCACTGTAGCGCAGAGGGCGGGCGCTCATGCACGCGTCCGATGGTGACAACAGCCCCGGCTCTGAGTTTTCGTTGGCGTTAGTCAGGCTGCTTGAAGACCGAGTGGAGAACGTGCGCATGACCGGTGCATATAGGCACTGGGCGTATAGCCTCCGGAGGACTCAGCCCAAGAGTGATCTTCCCTTCGTAGCGCAGAGGGCGGGCGCTCATGCACGCGTAAAGAGGTCGAGACACCACTTGGGAGGACTACTGCCACCATAGCGCAGAGGGCGGGCGCTCATGCACGCGTCCGGTGGTTACAGTAACCCCTGCTCTGAGTCTCCTTTGGCATCAGCCGGGCTGTTTGGAGAAAATGGCGAGTCGTCCGGAGACGAGTTGGAGACGTCGGCGAGCCATCCGGAGATGGATGGAGATATTGGCGAGCCATCCGGAGACGGGTGGAGATGTCGGCGAGCCATTCGGAGACGGGTGGAGAGGTCGGCGAGCCGTCCGGAGATGGGTGGAGAGGTCGGTGAACCATCCGGAGACGTATGGAGAAGTCGGGGGACCATCTGGAGACGTATGGAGAGGTTGGCGAGCCATCCGGAGACGGGTGGAGAGGTCGGCGAACCGTCCGGAGACGTATGGAGAGGTTGGGGGACCGTTCGGAGACGTATGGAGAGGTCGGCGAGTCGTCCTTTAGGCATAGAACTTCCTGAGGTACTCGATGCTCCAGGAGTTAGGTACGTCGATGCCTTCGAGGTCGGCGAGGCGATAGGCACCTGGTCGGGTGACCTCCTTTACCATGTAGGGGCCATCCCAGTGTGAAGACAATTTGTGCAGACCGTCGGTCTTGAGTTTCCGTTTGAGGACAAGATCGCCAATGACGAAAGATCAATCTTTGACGTTCCGATTGTAGTAACGGCAAACTCCTTCAAGGTATTTGGCGGTGCGTAGGCAAGATGCCAGGCGCTCTTCCTCTAGGCGGTCGAGGTCATCGCAACGAGCCTGGTCGGAGGCTTCCTCATCATAGTTCTCAACGCGCGAAGAGCGGAAGGCGATATCAGCGGGGATGACGGCTTCAGAGCCGAAGACCATGAAGTACGGCGAAACATTGGTGTTATGGCTGGGTTGAGTCCGAAGACCCCAGAGTACGGAGGGGAGCTCGCGCATCCAGCGACCAGGGTGCTTCTCGTCTTTCTGGTAGAGGCGTTTCTTCAGGGCGTCGAGGATCATGCCGTTGGCACGTTCGACCTGGCCGTTGGCTCGAGGATGGGCGACGGAGACATACTTGACGAGGATGCCGTGGCTTTCGCAGAAATCCCAGAAGACGTTGCCGGTGAAGTTGGAGCTGAGGTCGGTGATGATGGAGTTCGGGAGTCCGAAGTGATGGATTATTTCGTCGATGAAGGAGACGGCGTTTTCGGCGGTCGCCTTGGTGATTGGCTTTGCTTCGATCCACTTGCAGAATTTGTCGATGGTGACGTATATCCACTTGAAGCTTCCCGGAGCTGGTCGAAAAGGGCCGATCATGTTGAGTCCCCAGCAGGCGAAGGGCCATGAGGCCAGTATTGCTTGAAGCGACTGCGCAGGAACGTGGGTTTGTTTGGCGAAGAATTGGCACCCCTCGCAGGTGCGGACGAGCTGTTCGGCGTCGGCGACCGCTGATGGCCAGTAGAATCCTGCACGGAAAGCCTTATGTACCAACGTCTTCGCAACCGCATGGTTCCCACATTCGTCGGCATGGATGTCAAAGAGTATTTCGAGGCCATCTTCCCTGGAGATGCATTTTTGGAGTACCTTGTTTCTGGAGTTTTTGTGCATGAGGATACCATCGACCAGGATGTAATTGTTAACGTGGCGAACGAGGCGCTCAGCTTCGGTCTTGTCAGCGGGGATGAGGTTCTCGGAGAGATATTTGATGAAGTCATCGCGCTAGTCGGATGGCATTGAGGGAACGGCGGCGACCAGTGGTTCTGTCGGCGGAAGTAGAGTCGTGGCTTCTGTGGATGAGCCGAAGCCTGAGTGGTTGGCGATGGAGGGCTCAAGCAGATCGTGGACGAATACGCCGGTGGGGCCGGAGATCTTGATGACGCCAACTTTGAGAGCTCGTCGGCCGCCTGGTTCCGATCACGCGGTAGGTGATGGTATTCGATACCGAAGAATTTACCTTCAATCTTCCAGATGGCGGTGCAGTAGGCGTTCATCTTGTCGTTGGAGCAATTCCAGTCCTTGTTGAGCTGGTTGATGACGAGGGCGGAGTCGCCGTAGACCATGAGGCGCTTGACGCCTAGCTCGCTAGCGATGCGTAAACCTTGGAGGGCGGCTTCGTACTCGGCGGTGTTGTTGGAGGCTGGAAAGAGTAGCCGTAAGGCGTAGCGGAGCTTTTCACCGGAGGGAGATGTGAAGAGGAGACCGGCGCCGGCGCCATGCAGGGTGAGGGAGCCGTCGAAGAAGAGGGTCCAATGTTCTGGCGCTTCCGGCGGTACTGGAGTTTGGAGATCCGTCCATTCGGCGAGGAAATCGGCAAGTGCTTGTGACTTGATTATTTGGCGACCTTGAAGGGCGATGTCATAGGAGCCGAGCTCGATGGCCCACTTGATGATGCGTCCCGTAGCGTCCTTATTACGGAGAATGTCCCCGAGGGGGAATTCTGTGACGACGGTGACCCGCTCGGAGCTTTGGAAGTAATGGTGTAGCTTGCGTGCAGTAATAAGGACCGCGTAGAGGAGCTTTTGTACCTGAGGGTATCTAGTTTTGGAGTCGTTCAATACCTCGCTGACGAAGTAGCAGGGTCGCTGGACGGGGTAGGTATGACCGTCTTCCTCACGTTCGACGACGATAACGGAGCTGACGACCCGGTTTGTGGCGGCGATGTAGAGCAGCAGGGGCTCCTTCTCCTTGGGTGCAGCGAGCACAGGAGGCTGCGTGAGGTACTTCTTCAGGTCAGAAAATGCAAAATCGGCTTCAACGTCCCAAACAAACTTTTCCCCAGCCTTGAGGAGCTTGAAGAAAGGTAGCCCCTTTTCGCCGAGCCTGGAGATGAAGCGGCTGAGGGACGCCATGCACCCGGTGAGCTTCTGGATGTCCTTCACGTTAGAGGGAGCTCGCATGCGGAGGACGACCGAAGTCTTGTCGGGGTTTGGGCGAATGCCGTCACGGCTGACGATGTTGCCGAGGAGGTTTCCAGATGATACACCGAAGATGCATTTATTGGGGTTGAGCTTCCACTAGAACCTGTTAAGGGCCTTAAAGGTTGCTTCGAGGTCGGAGATGAGCGTGTCAGTGGTGCGAGTCTTGACGACGACGTCATCCACGTAAGCTTTGACTTTCTCCGGGATGAGGTTCTTCAGGCAATCCTGGATCGCACGCTGATACGTGGCACCGGCGTTCTTCAGCCCGAACGACATGGTCGTGTAGCAGTAGGCGCCGAAAGGCGTGATGAATGCCATTTTAATCTGGTCTTCGACCTTCAAGGCAATTTGATGGTAACCGGAATAGCAATCGAGAAAGGAGAGAAGTTCGCACCCGACAGTGGAGTCGACGACCTCGTCGATGCGAGGGAGGAGGAAGGGGTCCTTAGGGCATTGCTTATTGAGGTCGGTGTAGTCAACGCACATACACCATTCTTTATTCTTTTTTAGTACAAGCACTGGATTGGCCAACCAATCCGGGTGATACACCTCTTTTATACAACCAATCCGGGGAGACATTCAGGGAGTGCTCGATGAACTTCCGTCGAACGCCGGGCATGTCCGCTGGTTTCTAGGCGAACACGTCGACGTTGATTCGTAGGAAGCTGACGAGCGCGTCTTCCTATTTAGGGTCGAGGTTGGTGCCGATGACGACAGTCTTCTCCGGAGCGCCGTCCACCAGGGCCACCTGCTTTGTGTCCTTCGACTTCTTGCTGGAGCGCTGGTCGGAGGTCTCCGAGATCTCGAGATCATCGGGGCGGAGCTTAGCGGCGTCGGTGATGCAATCTTGGGCACCCTGGAGCTGTTGGCGTGTCTCGGCGGAGTTGATTGTCTCTTGCTCGCACTCGTACGCCACTTGGAGATTTGCCCGGACGCTGAGGACGCCTTTCTTCGTTGGCATCTTGAGCACGAGGTAGGCGTAGTGTGGAACAGCCATGAGCTTGGAGAGCGCCCGGCGACCGAGGATGGCGTGGTAGGCGGTGTCGAAGTTGGCGATGATGAAGGTGATGTACTCCTCGCGGAAGTGGTCGGAGGTGCCGAACTGCACTGGGACGGTTATCTGTCCAACAGGCATGGATGGTTTACCTGGTACGATGCCCCAGAAGGGGAAATTCGCCGGGAACAAGTCCCGCTTGGAGTAGTCGAGCTCGCGGAAAGCCGATGAGAAGATGATGTTGAGGGCGCTTCCGCCGTCGACGAGGACTTTGCGGTAGCGGCAGTTGGAGATCACTGGGTCGATGACGAGAGGAAAATGGCTTGGATACTTGTCGTCCGACCATTGGTCCTCCCTGGAGAAGGTGATGGGGCGCTCCGACTAGTCGAGGTAGCGAACGTTGGTGGGGTCGTCGATGATGGCCGCGACGGAGGCGATGTCGCGTCGTACTTGGCGCCGCTTCTGCTCAGTCTCGATGACAACGTTGCTGCCGAAGATGGAGAGGGTCCTTGCTGGTGCATGAAAAGCAGGCTCATTGTTGTCGGCGTCCTTGTCCTTGTCGTTGTCGATTCGCGGTCGCTTGTCGTCGCTCCCGCGGACGTTGCGGGCGATGGTGTCGCACTCGCGCATGGAGTGTCTGGCGCCTTTGTGGAGAGGACACGGGCCATTGAGAAGTTTCTCATAGTCGTTGTCGTAGGTGCGCCTTGGCTGAGTATTGGTGTTGGCGATGTAGCGGCGGTCATGTCGGTGGTGGTCTGTTCTCGGACGCGAAGACTCTGGCCGATCGTGCCGGCGATCTCGGTAGTCGCGGTGGTCGCGCTGCTTCGAGCGGTGGTCGTACCTTCATTGCGTCGTTCATTGCGACGATCGTCCTCACGGCGACGCTCCTGGGACCGTGATCGGTGACGCGGACGTTCATGATGGCGATGGGCGTCGTCGGCGTCGGCGTAGGAGTTGGCGATCGTCATTAGTTCGGTGACCGTGGTGACCTTTTTCCGGATGATCTTGTCACGGAGCTCCTTATGACATAGACCGTTGGAGAACGTAGAGATAGATTCAGCATCAGCGATCTCCGGAATCGTGAGCCGCATGGTGGAGAATCGTCGGATGTAGCTTCGGAGGCCTTCGTTGTGCTCCGGGTGGACGTTTTGGAGATCATAGCGCGTTCCTGGCTGAACGCAGGTGGCGCTGTAAGTCTTGATGATATGTTTAAAGATGAATTGTAGGAAATTTCATAGGCTTTCCAGAATGTCTTGTTATGTGTTATTTAGAGTTGTGTAGCTCTAATTGTGATTTAATTACTTAGCTGCTGTGTGTATGTCCAGTTTTGCTGAAATGGCTGCCGGGACAGTTTCCATTGTGGTAATTATTTCGTGTTGTAGATATTATTTTCTGTAGATGTGGTCTATAAAAAAGTTGTAGATAATTCCTATATCTTGCTTGCTCTGAAATTTCATGATTTTAGGCCAAGTGGTTTAGGAGTTATAGCTTTTAGAAGTTGGCTGACAGGTTTTGCATACTTTCTGAGCAGATCTGAAATAATAATTTGTTTGGCTAGTTTAAGTTATGAATCATGTGTTGATGTTAATATAAGAGTTGTAGTTATTTTGATAATATTTCTAAATTATCTTGGATCACTATTTTTAGTGGTCTATAACTTGAGTTACATGTGTTTAAAGTTAAGGTTCAGAATCTGTCCAAGTCTGGACAGATTTGCTTGTTCGTGTTGGTTAGCCTTGATGCCTGCTTAATCAACTTAAGATGATTATAAATAAGTTTTAGACAACCTAATAATCTTTCTAACAAGTCTTATATCAAGTATTTTGGTGCTCTATATCTCTAGATATGGTTGTTTTAAGTTGTTGTTGAGGTGGTGCATCACGTTCTTCCTAAGGGTGGACTGAGCTGCACTAATCTTGCAATTTGACTTTGTTAACTGTTAATTAACCTTTTGCTAATAATAAGAAAGTTTTAGATAATCTTGTAAGATTTCTAGAATGTTTAATGGTGTGATTATGTGATGAATATTTCTTGAGTTATGCCTTCCTGAAGTTCTGTCAGCTTTTCTGTCCAGGAATTGGACAGAGCTGCTTTGCCTCTGTTTTTGACCAAGTTAACCTCTGATTTAGCATTTCTGTTGAATAGCAAAGTTGTAAACAATCTTATTAGCTTTCCAGAAACTCTTAGTTTGCCCTGTTTGGATGTTTGTAGCTTGAGTTAAGTTTAAATTAGTGGACTACTGTCTTGCTGTCCAGAATTTGAAGTCTGACTTGCGTGTGTGCAACTTGATTGCTTGTTAGGTCTAACTTTCATGAGTTAATTAGTATATCAAATAACCCTTTTTAAATGTGTGTAACTTGCTGGTTGTTTTATAAAAGGCTTAATTAAGTTATGGTTGTTAGTGTCTTATACTAGATTAAGTAAATTAACTTAGGTACTATGTCGATAGATCTTGTTATAGTTGTCTTATATGTCTTATGTTGCATCATGTGTTGCATCCCTTGTTCTCATACATATGCATTATGCACCTCATGATAGGTACGCTAGATGATGAGCGCGTGAGGTGAAGTGCGTGATGGTGAAGCTAAGCCCGAAGATGGTGTTGGGTGGCCATCCCGAAGAAGGTGTTTGGCGAACCCCACAAGTTTCTGGAGCAGTGATGTTCCCGAAGTGGTGCCATCTAACACTAGCTTAAGTGTTGTTTCTCAGGCAAGCCTCGGAGCATTCTAAGTCTCCTACCATTCTTTTATAAATATAATCGAGTCAATATATAATGATTGTTGCATTAAGTTATAGGAGTTGACTGATACCGTTGATGCATTACTTACTTATCCTTGTCCACCAGCAATTATTATCTTGATATCCCTACTAGGTCTAGGCTCGATTTTATATGCTTAGCCCTGCTTAGACCGGAAAAAGTCGGGTGATTTCCTGTCTCCCGCATATAGGTGGATACTGATCATGACCAGTCTGGTGCTATCATGGAGATAACCATGTGATAATTAATCTGAGACCGGGCGGGATGTAAGAGCAGCAGGACATGGGTTTTGTGTGCTAGTAGTCTCCCGTCTGTGTCGCATAGGACCCATTTCGGGGAACGCCCCACAGTCAAATTGAACGCGTTAATCACTTAGCGGAGTAGGTCTGAGTACCTCCCGTGAAGCCGAGTAAGGTTATTCGAGCCGGTGATGGAGATATTGACGCCTAACACTCAGGGACTCAGATGTACCGTGGGCAACTATTCTGAGCAACCAGGCATGGTCCGTGGACAGGCAGGGCCTGATTGACCTGACATGACCGTGGGCAGCTATAGCTTGAGTGACCTGGCACTGAGATAACCCCCAGTGTAGAAGGGCCCATGGCCGTCCCGCGCATTGTGTTCTCGAATTTCCTGAGTGGCAGCTTACGACTGTCGTAGCCGGATGTGTCGGGCGAGTGTGCGACATTTTATCCCCAGCTGGGTAGGAATCGATTATAATCGTCATCACTCCTGGACAGTGAGTAACTTGACTGTCGTTCGCTACCCGTAGAACTTATGGAACTAAAGATAGTTATGATGTGGAATCTGAAAGGCTATTGATGAAATAGTCACTCTTGCTTGATTAATTTAGCCAAGTGATTGCTCTAGATCAGGTGCAAATCTAGTTAATCAGGTTAATTACATAAAATTGACTGCTAATACTCTAATGATGATTATCTAATAATGAAAATGCTTTTATGCAAAAAGGTAAGTAAAGCCAACCCTAGATACAGCCTTGCATACTCCTTGGTGTCACTTTATTTCTGGTTTATGACTGGTAAGTCTAGCTGAGTACATTCGAGTACTCAGGGTTTATCCCACCTTGTTGCAGGTGAAGGTTAGGCCTGCCGAAAGGTGATGGCCAGTGCCGGTGGGCTCGGCAATTCCATACTTATTCTCTTGTGCTATTGTTGGAGGATGTCACTCAAGCTAGCAAAGTATTTCAATTTATGTTATGGTATTCATTTCAAAGCTATGTTGCATCTTCTAAATTAAGTGGAACTCAACTTGTATTATTATTTGTGAACTCTATTGTAATATTATTTCCACTGCAAGCTCCGTGGACATGATTTGTATTTTCTTGACCATGCCATCTTGGTTGAGATGTTGGAAATGTTTGAAATCCTTCGAGATTTCCGGACTACCGGGTTTATATGGGCTCAAGTGTGCTAATTCAGCTGCTTCAGCGGAGGTTTTCACACTTGGGCTCTTATAAATTGGATGGTTCTGTCACAGCTGGCATCGGAGCAAGGTTAAGCATAATACTGTCATGTGCATGGTTTTAAAACAAAGTTTTGTTTTGAAAAGCCTATTTTATCTAAAAATCTTTAGCTAGTAGGCAAGTTTGTCAAAACCTAATTTGTAAACTATGTGCTAGCGACAACCTCCAGTTATGCCCAACTTAGGACTTTCAGGTGGCTTAGTTAAGTAATACTAACTTTGGGGGGTTTTACTTTCTTGCAACAACGCGTCGACTCAAAAGGTACGTGTAGATGACCGCACTATGCTACCCTGTGGTCTAATGTTGGAGGTAGCCCTCACATATGATGTACTCATATATGTGGGGTAGTTGAATTTATTTTATGCAACGTCGCACCTACGCTCAGGTAAGGTGAGTTGTGAGAGCATGACCAAACAACCGTTGGTCTAGAGAAGAGCTAGTTTGGTACTAGAACCTATACTCGTAAGCACACGAATGCGGGTGAAGGTATTTAATTGCGGGAGTAATACTATTCTGATGGGTGCATATACTACTTACGTGTATACTGGGTATGCGCCTAAGATAGTATCTAGATTTAAATTTCTGTAATACATTTATATCTGTTGTGGGAATGGGCTGAAATGAGATTTTCTGCAGGTACGCTAACCTCGAATGCGTATGTATAGTTTACGACTAGCTATATCGAGAGTGCGTGTTATGCCACCGACCTAGAACGTGATTGCTACCTCAGGTTGGCAATTTGTGAGGACGTATAGGACGAGCATACATCTTGTTGTGCATTGCCCATGAACATGCTTCTCTCACCTTTGTTCTAATAATAAACAACTTGTTGTCAAGTGTGACTAAAGTAATGATAAAACATAATGGTTGTTTGAGCATCAAATGCTTCCCCACCCTTGTTCCTGTAATGATAAAGTTTGTAGTGAACTAGTGCCTCTACGTGATGTGCTAGATTGCTTGTAAAGGTTAGAAATATAGTTTAAGACTGGTGTTATATGTTGCTCTAAGCTAGATGTAATGTGGTCTTGTTCTTGATAGTTGGTAGTGTGCAATGTTCTGTATGAGTGTTTTCATGTCATCTAGATAAGTGATTGCTTGTTTAGACTAGAAGTAAATACATGTATGATGTTGTTTAGATAACCCTGCTAGCTCATCACGATTGTGTGTTGTCTTGCTTTGCTTTATGTTTTCTTGATAGAGTAGTTAGACAACAAGCTTTTACTGGTTAGAAGTTTCCCCCTATATTGAAATATATTGTAGTAACTAAATGGCTTGTGTATATCCTGCTTATGTGGGAAAAATTATGCTAAGTCTCTAGTTAAATGTTTGAGTTAGGAAACTCCCTTTTGGGTGAAACCAATTGGGTTAATTTTGTTTTGAAATGCTCCACCTAAAGGAACAATAAAACTTTTTGTTGAGCCTATTATGTATGTAGTGTTGTTTGGGTATGTTAATTGCTTCCTAAGCATTTAATTCTAGATTTGTTAGCTTTGTGTTAACATGCTCTAGCAACGAAATGTACTCAACCTGTTGTTTAAATGCCTTTTCATGCTATAATAATGTAATTCTGTTTCATGCTTGTTTTCTTGCAATCATGAGAACTAGAGTTATATGAATTAAAAGTTTGTGAAACCAATTTTCATACCTTACCAGTATCATGTTGCTGCAAGAAAATGTAAAACTTGTTGTTTAACAACATTAAATAACTTACACCTGTTTAAGTTGTTTTAAGCATGTTTACTTGCTAGATTTGTGTAGGCTATTTTACTTGCTCAAAGATGCTGAAATGCTTGTAATAGCCTACCAAATGCATAAGTGAGCTCCCATAATTTTCCTAGGATTCTCTAGGAGTAGGTTGAAACAGCTCTGTCTCACCTTGCTAAAGTAGGTAAAATAATAAGTGCATGTAAGAAATTTAATTTGGGTTATGTCGGTGTTTGTTAACCGGCAACTCGTCTTGAGGATTCTCAGACGATTTGTTCGGTGGGGATCGACGTTCGTAGAACTCGGCGAGTACACACGGACAACGATTTATACTGGTTCAGGCCGCTTAATAGCGTAATACCTTACGTCCAGTGTGGCGTGTGCCTTGTGTTATGATTCAAGATTCAATGATAGGGGCCGGCGCCTGCTTCCCCTTATATAATCGGGTGAGGCTTTGGCGCATACCGAGTCCTAGTCGGTTACCACAAAGGAGTCCTATTCTAATTACAAGACTTCCTTTAGAAACTCAACTAAGTTACAATGAGAGTCCTAATCCATGTAGGCTTCGTATCTTGTCCTAGGATCTCTCGTGCCGTCTAGGGTTAGTCCGAGTAATCATCTTCTGATGATATCTCTGACATTCCGGTCCGTCAAGCCCCTGAGCTCTTCATTATTTTTCTAAAACGTTATCTTCTGGTTTCTCTCGAGAATCTCCGAGTAATGTCTTGAAAAATCTTGAAGTGCTATGCAGGTAAAGAACTTCCATGGTGTGCACCTTTTCTTGAAAAGTGCACCCATAGGGTGTAGCCCCCGAGCCTCTTGTTATTTTTAATAACTTTGAGGGTCTCTGAGCCTTTATCCGAGCAATCTTTAATCAATAAAAAACATTTCCTTGATGATATAGACTCTGCAGCCCCCGAGCCTGAGTTCCGAGTACCTAAGTAGTCGGTACTTGGGGTCTCTAATATATCATCCGGGTAATCCATAAGGATTGCAAGAGGTTAAAACATGACACTGATTTATTGCTTAATCCATCCGAGTAATAAATATTCGGCTTTAGGTGGGTAATGTTTTCATCAAACATCCCTTTTCACCCTCCACTAAATAAAAATTACCGCAAGGACAACAATAATTGACCAGTGACTGTTTCATCTGTCCACATTGATGATTCTTGTCGGTTTCTGCAACTGCAACACTTTTGTCGGCTTGCTCTTGAAGTATACACGTGAAGCCAACTCATCACTAGTGCCAGGCTTCACATGTGTAACAGTACACAGAAAGGTTTATTACTCTCTGGTTACTTATAGCTGTGAACTGTGTCCATGGACCATGAGTGGCCGCCTATAAATACCTTGCATGGGGAGCAAGGAAGCCACACCTTCCTGAGTATATGACTTCTCTTATTCCTTTGAGCGTTATTATAGCATCTATAGAGATGTCCGAGCCCCCGGGTGTTTTCCTTATGTAAGATAGTGGAAGTGTCCAGAAGAACTCTTGTGAAGGGATCATCCGTCAGGGTGGTTTCCAAGTGGTCACGAGCAGTGGGATACAGAGGTGCGCCTAGAAGAACTCTTGTGACTCCAGCATCGCGGGCAACCTCGGGGTCACAGGTTGTCAAAAGGCGTTAGGGTTAAGGCCGACTACCGAGTTCCTTGTGTACTGGGGTAGAGGCTTGAACCCACCTTGGGATGCACTGAAAAGATAGTGTCTATCCAAGGTTCTGTGTCTGCTTTACTGCGTCTCACTGAACCCGGTCCTTGGTGCGTTATGCATCAAGACTCTATACCTTGATTATACTAGAGTAGCGTTTTACATCCTGATTGAACTTGTACTGGAAGCTGCTGTATCTCAAGATGCATCCATGTATCTCTGTTGTAATTCTGAGTAATAATTATTAAGATTCGGGTACTTGGAATATTTTCCGAGTCCTTTGTCTTTTCTTCCGAGTACTAAATGTGTCTTGTAAAAGAATAACGTTGTCTGTTGTACGGGTTGCCTGTTCATTGACTCTGACGTCGTCTGAAACGTCCCCCAGTCGTTAGGGTTTCGAACGGTTCCATAACGCCGTTCGAAAAAGGTGAATGGTTGCCGAAACAGATCTATAATAAGTCGCCATTGAGCTTACAATTTTTTCATTCTTTCATCAAGCCATAGCCTTTGGAGCAAGAAATCCCATAGCCAATCCATTAGTTGATGCGCAAAAAGTCCCTTGTCATCAACATGGGCCCAAAGAAGCAATCCGTGGCCGAGAAGAAGAAGGCGAAGACCACTAGCGGGAAGCTGTGCCACCAGTGCCCTCCAACAGATGTGCTAGCTTGGAAAGCGTCGGATACCAGAGAATCGGAGCTAGCTTTCCTGGCGCAGCAAGGATTACTCCGGTCGCAGCCAATAGACGGGTGGAGGGTACCCACTGATCATCGTGCTCCAGCCCCCAATACGACAG
This sequence comes from Coix lacryma-jobi var. lacryma-jobi, assembly GCA_009763385.1. Taxonomy (NCBI): domain Eukaryota; kingdom Viridiplantae; phylum Streptophyta; class Magnoliopsida; order Poales; family Poaceae; genus Coix; species Coix lacryma-jobi. The sequence goes on along the minus strand of CM019825.1, from coordinate 115,199,199 downwards.
AGATCGTGATGTTCAAATCTTTCGTTGAGCGCGGATTAGGACTCCCAGCATCTGATTTCTTCAGAGGATTGCTACACTACTATGGTTTGACCCTCAACCATATTACTCCAAATGTCTGCTTCCACATCGCAATTTTCTCCCATCTGTGTGAGGCTTTTCTGGGGATTTGCCCCTCTTTTACTCTTTTTCATTATTTCTTCTGGGTAAAGTGTCAACCCAGTGATGCATGTGTAGAAGTAGTTGGAGGAGCTAGTATCCAGCTTAGGATAGAAGTAGCTACTCAATACATCTTTGTAGTGCTGTCAGAATCCGTTCGAGAATGGGCTAGCGGATGGTTTTACATAGCCAACCCGCCACCAGCCCTTCGTCGCCATGATGGGTGGCCGCCCCAGAAGTCCCGAGAGTGGAAGGACAAGATTTCTGCTGAAGAGGTAGAAGTTGTCCAACCATTGATCAACATGATAGAGGCATTGAAGCTGAGTGGACTGACTGGATATACTGTCGTCCAAGATTTTATTGCGCATCGAGTCCATCCGTTGCAACAACGAGCCAATTTTGGCTTCGAGTACCGTGGCATGAAGGACCTAGGCCGACATGATGCTGAGCAATTGTCCAATCAAGAGATTCTGAGGAGGATGAACCGGCTTTTGAAGAGCCGTGAGCATCTTGTTCTGATGATGACCACTTTTTCCGCCATCAACCCTCCTCCAGAGGTAAGTAGTTTTGTTATCCGTCTTTTAGATTCTTGATAGATATCCTTCTGACTGGACATTATCTTCTTTTCATAGGCTCAAGGGAGGAATAACAATGATTGTCCACCCCTGCCCCCGGCGACTCAAGAAGGCGGAGACATTGCTCTCGAGGATCCCATTCAAAGTGAGGACCTTCGCAATGAGTCAAGCTCTCCTGGTGATCTAGACTGGTTAGACTCGGATTCAACTGACTCTGATGTCATGCTCATAGATCCTGAAGCCGAGAGTAGCCGGAAGAGGTCTTCGAGTCCTCTCCAGGAAGCTAGAGATCCAGTCCCAAAGAAGGCTCGCACTGGTAATCGTCGTGCTTGTCAAAAAATTCTTTTATCAACAGAATTGGCTGAAAAGCACTATAACACGGGTGCTCCTGGTAAGGGAAAACCCGAGTACTTTATAGACTTCCTGCTTTGGATTTAATAAACCCTTGTCTTATATCTTTGTTTGATCCAGACGCTGAGACAACTCAAGGAGCTTCAAGTGGTGTTGTTCCTGAAGAAGCTCCGACCCCAGACCCACAGCCAAAGAAGCCAATCTTGAAACTGCCACGGGCGTTGAAGCTTGTGAAGTAAGTTGCAGTATTTTCTTTAGAATACTCGCATATTTCTGGTATTAATATGAACACTCGTCTGTTGTAGTAAGGTGAAGCCGATCGCAGCATCTTCAAGTGGTGCTACTGAAACCCGGGCGGTGGAGGAGTCGGAGGCGCAGAATAGGAGCGAATCCAACGCCCCTCTTATTTTTAGCCAGGTGAATACCCTGCCGGGCTCATCACCATCCGGTACTCAGGTCGACACGGCACCTGAAGTGGACGTACTTCCCTTGCCTCAGGTTGGTGTTCCATATTCGATCTTTCTCTCTCCTGCTCAATTGGAGCTTGACCGAGTGATGAACGAGTGGTTTCTTCGCACCCGACATCCTGATGAACCCACTCTGGAGATGGTCCGCGCTGAGATCAATATTGGAGGGGAAGTGAAGCTCCAGATCCTCCTCAGGAAGAGTCTGATGTTATCCCCGAATCCTCGCGCCAGGGCTCGAGACTTGAAGTTGTGGGATACAACCCGGATCTCGTTCGGCTGAAGGAATTGAGTGAGCAGGTGATGGCACCTGCCGTAGCGCTCCAAGAGTTAGTTGAGGTAACTCTTTGGAAATCCTCTTTATTTTTTGCTATCACATCCGAGTACTTATATTGCTATCTCTGTGCAGGGCTTTGATGTGAAAGTGACTGAGCAGATCACTCGGATCCGCCAAGAGCTTTCTCTTGAGAATCAACAGCTCAAGGAGTACATTGCTCAGGATCAGATCAGCCAGAAATTAGCCACCCAAGTGCTTCATAACCGCATCAACGAACTTCAAAATAATCTCAGGGTTGTTGTTGATGAACGTGATGCGGCCAATAACCGGGAGATTGAGCTACTCGCCAAGCATGTTTCCTCAGAGCAAAAGCTTAAGGAGGTCGTGAAGTCTTCCAAGAAGCAAGTTGCTGGTAAGTCAGGAGTACTTTACAGAGTCCTTATTGCTTTGTGAATTTGTGATACTCATTCAGTTGATATGTCTTGTTATTCAGATTCGAAGACGCTGGCCGCTGGATGGCAAAATGCTTTCAACCGGAAGGAGGCGGAACTTGAGGAGGTATTTGCTAATGCACAGAGTACTCTTCAAGAAGCCAAATTGATTCGTGAGGATGCTGACCGAGATCTGTTGCAGGCTTTGAAGTCGACAAAGGAGTCGTGGGAAGCTCTGGAAGCGGTTCAGGCGCAGCTGAAGGAGTCCCAAGAGTCTTTAAAGACTTCTCGGGATTCTTTGAGGGCGTTAGAGCAAGCTGTAGAGCCCGCCCTCAACATGATTCCACGCCCCGAAGGAGCTGACGAGTCCTTGATTGATCGAGCCAAGGCTGCACCGGGGCGGCTAACTCAATACATTAAGGATATGGCGACTTTGGTGGTGTGCGGACTTAAAGAATCTAGTCTACTCTCAAGGTAGAACTACTAAATTTTTGAATAAGAAATTAATGTCAAATGATAAAATGCTTGAGAACATAAATGCTAAATTGGAAGATTTCTCATCTGCTCTGAAAAATCAACTTAGCTTTAATAAGATGTTAGAAACCCAATTGGCTCAACTTGCTGCGATCATACCATCTTTTGAAACTGGCAAAATTCCAGCTAAACCTAACATGGAAACTGCAAATATGGTTGAAATAAAATATTTTAACTATTATGAAGATCAAACCATGACTGTTAAAAAGGGTAATCCTGGTAGTCCCATAATTAGATGCTCAATTTTTGGTGAAGTCTTTAAAAATGCCATGTGTGATTTAGGATCGAGTGTGAACATTTTATCTAAGGATTTATATGAAAACTCATTCTTTTCACCCATGTCATCCACATCTGCCTATGTCGTGCTAGCTGATCAATCAACATGCTATGTAGAAGGAATAGTCACTGATTTAGCTGTTCATATTAGAGGTTCATATGTTCCTGCTGATTTCATAATACTAGATATGGGAAATAGGAAAGATGTGCCTCTAATCTTAGGTAGACCTTTCTTGAACACTGTTGATGCTTGCATATATGTGGGGAGTGGTAAAATGCAAATGGCATTAGGAGGGAGGAAGGAAATATTCTCCTTTTCCCGTGGTCCCGCATATGCCGCTAACATGCAGGAAGCAAAACTCGTTCGTACCAAGAAGAGGCGCCTAAGAATAAGGTGGAACAGAAAGAAAGAACCACCTTCTCCTGAGTTGTGTAATTCACATAACAAAGGAGACGTGCCAAAAGAAGAAGAACTCGATGAAGTACTTAAAGAAGAAGCACCCAAGGAAGAAGATCCACCCAATAAGGATGAAATTCCATGGATCTAAGGTATGGATTTACTTTTAAATTTCCCTTCAAATTTCCCTTTTTCAAATAAATAACATATGTCATGCATGTAACTAAAAATATATATATATATATATCAGTTATCATTAGTTATATGCATAAGTATATGTTAACTTAGCTAGAATAATAAAATATCATAATAGGATAGTTTCCCTTTTTCAAAACATTAGATAGTTTCCTTTTTAATAAAATAAGAACAAGAGCTCCGACCGAGAAAGATGAAGACCCTTCACCAAGCAAGAAGCCAGCTTGGGGGAGATCCTCGCGCCAATAAGGTATGTTTCAACCTTACTCTTTATGTTCGGTTCTTAAATTCTATATCTTTAAAAAAAAGTTTGAATGTTATATACTTGCCTAAGTAATTATCCCATGAATAAAAATGATAAAATCTGCTTAAAAATGTTGGAATCTGAATAAGAAATAAAATATGCCATGCAAATGCTATTGTTATAGTTAGAATAACTAGTTTTATCTAAGTTGTAGCTTTTGTGGGTTGCACATGTTTTAACTAAAATCATGCTTAGTGAATAAAGCTAGTTGGAAATGGAGTAATTCTTTAAACTTGCTAAGGTGAAATTAGGACCTAATCTGCATGATTTCTTTTAAAAATCACGAAAACCTTGCTAAAAGTTCCTCCTAGATTTTATCCCATCCCACCACTAGCCAAATATTTGTTAGTCAAAACCACAAAGAGCTTTGTTTGTGTTGAGCTTTGTTAGACCTCATAGATCTTAGTAGAGAAGCTTATCATATCTTTTGATCAAGATACACACACCCACCATAAATTGCTTACTCTCCACTTTGGAAGTTTGCAACCACCAAATAAATTGCTCATTCTCTACACTGGAGATATGCAATACCTTGTCAAACGTTCCATTGCTAGCCTTATGTTATTCCTACACTGGGAATAAGCATTTCTCTCTCTTCCCCCTTTTCATTTCTAAAATCCTTTCCTATAGACAATCTGGGGAAATCTAGAGTTAAAAAAGAGAGATATGAAAAAAGTGAGTAAAGTAGCTCAAGAGAAGACTATGTCCTAAGAAAATGTGAGGACACATTTTTGTCTACTCACTATGTATTGAGAAAAAAAAGGAGTTATCATTAGCTCTAGACCCCAGAAATTAACTAGGAAGGATTATGAAATATCTCTCTATACACTTCCACATAACCACACATGCACATCTTGATCAATTTTTATGATTTGTTGCTCCTTATGATCTGAGTGTCTAGCTTAGCAATAAACATTATGCAATTTGCTCATGATTCTTAGCCTACTTATAACTCCACATATCATTCTTTAGAAATAGGAGAGGCTACATTTTGGCCTAAGTGAGGATTTAAACACCATTGAGTGATTGAGTGAATCTTGGAGGACTTAAGCAAGTTTTTATCTTTTGAAAACCTTAAAAAACCTCTAGACAGAATCCTAGTCAAACCTAAGCAAGATAAAAGTTTCCTATCTACTGCTTTATTTCACTCTTGCATGTTTGAAGTGAAAAGCTATAAGCCCCACATTGCTATGATTAATGATATACACTAAGTTATTTCTCACTATACAATATGCACTTGTATACATCTTAAGTTGCTATCTATTTCATGCTCAATGCTTAAACCGCATTGTTGCTCGAGGACGAGTGTTGACGCTCACTAAGTGTCATATTCTTAGCATCAACAAGGTCATATAATGCAACACAAGGGACTAAAATCAACCAAAAACCTTTTATAAACTAACGATTTCCACTTGTCCTTGAGTTTTATTTGAATGTAGGAAATTGCAGGGTTTTTGAGCAAAATGACCAAATGGACCCACCAGGAAGCAAGCCCACTTGTCTGGGTTCACTTTGGGCCAAGGAGGGGTGGCGCGCGCCACCCCTAGCTGGCGGCCGCCAGGGGGGAGAAGCCCAAACTCCCCCCTGCCACGTCACTGATCCAGGGGAAGCACTCCACGCTCATTTGCAGTCGTTGCTCACCTAAGTCGGGTCATCCAAGGGCTAAGAAGCAGTGTCACATGGATCAAGGCCTAATTGCCCATGTTACGGTTATTGGACAACCCTAACCGAACCCTAACCGACTTGGAGGACCTCCTGGATGTCGTTGGTGAAGAGGCAGTGGATCCAAGGGCCAGGGGGGTGGCGCCCGCCACCACACTCACTCCCCTGACCTAACCCTAGGTCCCTAGGCTATAAATAGGACCCCCCCTAGCTCATTTGTACTCAGACCTCACCTCATTAGTCCCAATCTCTTGTAAGCGAAGCTCTGGTGAAGGAACACTCTAGTTGAGAGACTTAGAGTGAGAGCGAGAGTGTAGAAGAGAAGAGCTGGAGTTGTAATAGAGGATCTTCCAAGTCTCTGGTATAATTCCAAGTCTTTTCTCATTTATCTTAGTGTTCTTCTACTTTCAGCATTTACTTTAAGTTCTTTACTTATTGTTCTTGTTGAGTGCTTTCGATCATAGATAACTTAGTATTTAGTCTATATCTAGTTTGGGTTCTTCGCTGAGTAATCAGTGCTCTAGTTTTGGACGCAAGATTAGAGTAGTATATATTAGTGTAAGCGCGGTGCTTAGACTAGTTATACCTTAGTTTGTGGCTAGCCCCCCGGATAGGTGTGGTAGCAAACAGGTGGTGACAGCCCTGGGAGCCTTGAATTCCACCACGTAGTTGGGTTAGTTCTTAAATCATAAACCTCGTTGTGCACGTCTGAGGTAAGTAGTCCAGAGGGTGTGTACGGTTTGAAGAACTAGATAGAACCTTTATTGCTAAGTTAGTTGTGATCGTAAGTGTGTAGGAAAACATTAATCTGTTCATCGGCCAGACCCCGCCGATTTAGGTTAGTAGTAGTTAGTCTTTCTTTCTTTTTAGTAGTAGTAGAAACCAACCCCCATTCACACATTTCGATCAACCCTGCTAGAATCACTAGTTGTTCATAGCAGTCCTAGTGTTAGTTCTGCCATAGTAGCTTCCCTATGGAAATATATACGATACTCGGTTACTCCCGGGTGAAGTGCTACAATAGACTTATTCTGTGCGCTTGCGGAACCTACCAATAGTCATACGAATAGTTAGTTATACTTCTTACATTAAGAAGTACCAACAAACCTTTCTGGCGCCGTTGCCGGAGATAGATTCCATAGTCTACTCCTAGCAATGACGTTAGCAAGAGTCAACAAGCATTTCTGGCGCTGTTGCCGGGGAAGCAATTGGCTAGAATTAATTCTTTGTGATTTCTATTGAATTAACCCCCGTAGTTCTAGCGGGTATATATATTGTTCGTTGTTTGTGATCATTCAAGTAGTCATGGCCGGATTCAATCTTCCGAGCGACTATCAAGAAGATCCTGAGGCCATTCTTAGGAGAGCGAGAGCTAATCTCACTCCTCCGAGGAAGAACCTGGAGCTTCGTGAGAGGAGTTCGTCGAGACAAGAATCCCAGTCAAAAGTGACTGACGAACCAAGCTGCTCCAATGATCAATCAACATCGACATCGACCAAAACAATCTGTGAGTATTCCATGCCTACTCTTGCTCACATTCCAGTGTTACTTTCTACTAGTAATGTAGATTTTGAGCTTAAACCTCACTTAATACGTATGGCTCAAGCTATCGCATTTAATGGCAAACCTTTCGAGGATGCCAATGCTCACCTCCGGAATTTTCTGGAGATATGTAGTACAATTTCTGTGCAGGGAGTTTCGCAGGACGCCATCAGACTTTGTCTTTTTCCATTTTCATTAGTGCAAAAAGCGAAGCAGTGGTTCCTCTTCAACTCTGGCCACCTGCTGACGTGGGTGAGATGCGCGGATCAATTCCTCAACAAGTTCTGCCCGATAAGTCGAACTATTCTTGTCCGTAGCAAGATTTCCAACTTTGGACAGGGAGACGAAGAAACAATCACTGAAGCTTGGGAGAGACTACAAGAGTATGTTGAATACTATCCTCACCATGGTATGCAAGACTGGTACTTGATCTAGAGCTTCTACAATGGACTCCAGCAAGAATCTCGACAACACATTGATGCTGCCACCGGAGGTGCATACCTCTCTCTCACTGTAGAGAAGGCAACCAAATTGATCGAGACAATGGTGGCAAATCAAGGATGGACACAAAAACATGCTAGAGGTATGTCTGAAATTAAGCAAGCTGATCCTGTTACCCTGCAAACGTTGGTAAAATTGCTAGAGCAAATGTTAAATGAGAAGAGAGATCGTGCTGCAAAGGAGTACTATGCCAAGCAAAGAGACGCTTCGTCAAGTGAAGGTCAAGCAGAAATTAAGAAAGAGAATGCCAAATCCCTTCTTAATAATGGTGGCTACGGAGAACCTCCAATTCCAATGATCCAACAATGGAATAAAAAAGGTATGCCTCAAACCTCCGTATTTAATTGTCCTATTGGAAAATTAGTTTCTAATCAAGGTAGAATTAATGATAGCATAAATAATAAATTGATTGAACATGATAAAATGTTAGAAGGAATTTATGCTAAACTGAAAGATTTTTGTGAAGCATTTAAGCAACAAATTAATTTTAATAAGAGATTAGAGCAAAAAGTAGATAACATTAAAACTCAAATTAAATACTATGAGGTAAAAGTTGTAACCACGAGAGGTGGTAAATCCACTCGTGATCCACCTCATCCTAATTTTGTTCCTAGTAGTAATGCTGCTACAAAGAAAAATATCGTTAATGTTGAAGAAGACGAAGAAGAGGAGACCCCAGCTGAACCTTCATCCAAGGTACGAACTGCTCCTCATGAATTCTATGATACACATGTATTATCTTTTCCAGATCGAACCAGAAATCCGACGGAAGACGACCAATTCAAGAAATTCATCGAGGTAATTCAAAAATTATATATACATGTGCCATTTATTGACGCTATGCAGGTTCCAACTTATGCAAAATATTTGAGAGACATGCTCAATAAGAAGAAACCAATTCCAAGTAGGGATGTGGTTAAATTGACCGAAGATTGCAGTGCGGTCATTTTAAACCAAATCCCAGAAAAGAAGAAGGACCCAGGAAACCCAACGATCGCATGTTCAATTGGAGAGCAGCACTTCGAGCAGCACTCTGTGATCTGGGAGCAAGCGTCAGCGTCATGCCCAAGGTAATATATGATAAATTAAATCATCATACCTTGTCCCCTACCTCTATGTGTTTGCAGCTAGCCGATCAATCACTCCGATATCCTGCGGGAATAGCAGAGAATATTCCGGTGAAAATCCGAAATGTCTTTGTCCCGGTGGATTTCGTGGTTCTGGATATTAATCCCGACCACCAGACGCCATTGATCTTGGGACGACCATTTCTGAGCACTGCAAAAGCCACCATTGATGTAGGAGCTGGAGAAATTCAGCTCCACATCAGTGGAATGGAGGAGAAGTTCGAGTTCACACCGCGACCAGAAAAACACCCGACATCAAGGTTCATCGGTGCCTACATTCATCCACAACCACTGTGAAGAGCCAGCTTGGGGGAGGACCCCCGTCAACGAGGTAAGTATCACTACCATCTTTATTTCTGCCAGTTTTATTTATTTCAGTAATTTAAATTTGAATCCTATCTTAGTTAATTTCTAGCTTAAAAAAAATTAGTAATAAATAAATAGCAATAAATGAAACGCTCTCATCGTAAGTCTTTCTAATAAATAAAAATGTATGCCATGCATTAGAGTTATCATGGGAAAACGTATGCTAGAACTAAACTTGAGACAAGAGCATTAGACTAAGTAAAGGGGAAGTAAGTTTCTACTTTGACTTGAGCAAGTCAAGTTTGTGGGATAGTTATTTTGAAAAATTTAAAAACTTGCTCTAAGTACTTCTGTGGCAAAGAAAGTCCTACCAAAGCCAAATAAATTTTACTCTTAGAGTAGGAGCTTCCACTTGCTGCATGTTAGTGTTGAGCTAGTTAGACTTTTGTTGATAGTCATGGTAGAGAAACTTGTCATATCATTAGACCAAGGAATTCACTTGCACCCACCTATATAGTGCTATTCTTACACTGAGAATACGCACACAACATGCCTTTATTTCCATTCATTGTTAGGAATACTTCATGGCAAAATATCATGCTCCATAATGAAATCTCAGGGACATGGCTATAATCATTCCTTCATTAAAAAAAGAGCAAGTTCTCTAGAAAGAAAAGAATATTCAAAAGAGCAAGTGCTCTAGAAAGAAAGAGCAAGTGCTCCAGAAAAAAAGAGAATATCCAAAAGAGCAAATGCTCTCATTCATAGCCATGATCCCACAAACGAGATAGAAAGGAGAAACGCCATGATAGTAGTAGCCACAATAAATACCACACACTTGCACATTACTGGTCTAAACCTATGACTTGTAGCTCCTTTGCTCCATTTGTCTAACTTGGCAAAATTATGCTAGCATTGCATGCTCACTTTTATCCTACCCATTAAACCCCACATAAAGTCTTAGTGAGAGGATAATTCTTTCATTTCCACATACAAATATGAGTGATCGAGTGAGCCACAGAAGTTACTAAGCATGCTTTCTTTTGAACAAAACTTGCAAAAACTCCACATATCTTGACTAGCAAAATAGGCAAGGGAAAGACAAACCTTCTTTCTTGTTGGTCTTTTGTTCTAATCTTGAGTGCAGGGAAGGCTACCAATTCCATGATGATGAAAATAATATGGGCATACACAACAAAAACACAGAGTTTCCAAGATTATTTAAGTCCATGCTTGCTCGAGGACGAGCAAGAGGTAAGCTTGGGGGAGCTTGTTGACGCTCACTAAGTGTCATATTCTTAGCATCAACAAGGCCATATAATGCAACACAAGGGCCTAAAATCAACCAAAAACCTTTTATAAACTAACGATTTCCACTTGTTCTTGAGTTTTATTTGAATGTAGGAAATTGCAGGGTTTTTGAGCAAAATGACCAAATAGACCCACCAGGAAGCAAGCCCACTTGCCTGGGCTCACTTTGGGCCAAGGAGGGGTGGCGCCCGCCACCCCTAGCTAGCAGTCGCCAGGGGGGAGAAGCCCAAACTCCCCCCTGCCACGTCACTGATCCAGGGGAAGCACTCCACGCTCATTTGCAGCCGTTGCTCACCTAAGTCGGTTCATCCAAGGGCTAAGAAGTAGTGTCACATGGATCAAGGCCTAATTGCCCATGTGACGGTTATTGGACAACCCTAACCGACTTGGAGGACCTCCTAGATGTCGTTGGTGAAGAGGCAGTGGATCCAAGGAACAGGGGGGTGGCGCCCGCCACCTAGGGCTGGCGCCCGCCACCACACTCACCCCCCTGACCTAACCCTAGGTCCCTAGGCTATAAATAGGACCCCCCTAGCTCATTTGTACTCAGACCTCACCTCATTAGTCCCACTCTCTTGTAAGCGAAGCTCTGGTGAAGGAACACTCTAGTTGAGAGACTTGGAGTGAGAGCGAGAGTGTAGAAGAGAAGAGCTGGAGTTGTAATAGAGGATCTTCCAAGTCTCTGGTATAATTCCAAGTCTTTTCTCATTTATCTTAGTGTTCTTCTACTTTCAGCATTTACTTTAAGTTCTTTACTTATTGTTCTTGTTGAGTGCTTTCGATCATAGATAACTTAGTATTTAGTCTATATCTAGTTTGGGTTCTTCGCTGAGTAATCAGTGCTCTAGTTTTGGACGCAAGATTAGAGTAGTATATATTAGTGTAAGCGTGGTGCTTAGACTAGTTATACCTTAGTTTGTGGCTAGCCCCCCGGATAGCTGTGGTAGCAAACAGGTGGTGACAGCCCTGGGAGCCTTGAATTCCACCACGTAGTTGGGTTAGTTCTTAAATCATAAACCTCATTGTGCACATCTGAGGTAAATAGTCCAGAGGGTGTGTACAGTTCGAAGAACTAGATAGAACCTTTATTGCTAAGTTAGTTGTGATCGTAAGTGTGTAGGAAAACATTAATTTGTTCATCGGCCAGACCCCGCCGATTTAGGTTAGTAGTAGTTAGTCTTTCTTTCTTTTTAGTAGTAGTAGAAACCAACCCCCATTCACACATTTCGATCAACCCTGCTAGAATCACTAGTTGTTCATAGTAGTCCTAGTGTTAGTTCTGCCATAGTAGCTTCCCTGTGGAAATAAATACGATACTCGGTTACTCCCGGGTGAAGTGCTACAATAGACTTATTCTGTGCGCTTGCGGAACCTACCAATAGTCATACGAATAGTTAGTTATACTTCTTACATTAAGAAGTACCAACAAACCTTTCTGGCGCCGTTGCCGGAGATAGATTCCATAGTCTACTCCTAGCAACGACGTTAGCAAGAGTCAACAACGAGCAACAGGTTAGCTTGGGGGAGCTTGTTGATGGTCCTTAAACACTTGTTTTACCATCAACATTTTACCCAAAAATTCAACAAAAAGGCATGAAAAGTAGTGAAATAGGTTTCAAACTAACCAAATTCCACATGTCCATAGATTTTTATTTGAATGCAGGATTTGGACCAAATTTGGAGAATGGACCCACCAGGGGCCGAGACCACTCACCAGGGCCCATTTGGGCCCTAGTGGGGTGGCGCCCGCCACCCCTAGGTGGCGCCCGCCACCCCTAGGTGGCGCCCGCCACCTATGTGGTGCCCAAACTTCTCCCCTGCCACGTCACTGATCCATGTGACCACCCCAGGGCCAAATCTTAGCCCTCGATCACTAGGTCGGTGGCATCGGAGGGCTCAGGAGGGAGTGGCGTGGATGATGCATGTCGCCATGCAAAGAAGCACATGTTGAATTAAAGAAGCACATGCTTAATTCTTCTCCACCATTGATCTGAAGGAGGTTACGATCCAAGGGCTCTCATCCATCATCATGTGGATCGATGATGTGGCAGTGGAGTAGCCCCTACTCCACCTCTCTACTATAAATACCCCCCTGGAGGCGTCACTTCATTTCAAGCAAGGAAAAGAAGGAAAGCAAGGAAAGTAAGGCTAATAGCTTAGGATGTAGCCAAGCTTAGGCAAGTAGGTAGCTAGTAGAGCAAGGCATCCTTGCCTCATTGCCCTCGCGGAAGCACTGCTCAAGGCTTAGCTCAAGAGTAGAAGCGTGCGAGTAATCGGTCCTGGAGTTGGGAAGAGTCTTCCTTCATCTCCGGTTCAGGTTTTGCTCTTGTAACTCAAGCACTTTACTATATTCTAGTTCATCATTTCAAGTATTACTTTATTCTACTTACCAGTATTGAGTAGTATACTTGATTGATTGCTTGAGTACCTAGCTATCCTACAGTTCAATTCACTTAGCCATAGTAGTTAATCTCTAGTGTGCTTAGTGTTTGATCTTTGCCAATAGGTTGCTTAGTTAGTTTAGTGTTTATCTTATTAAGTCAAGTATTTGCTCTGACGTCCGCAAGGGTGTCTCTATTCTAGGCCATGATAGAGATAGTTAGAATATAATTAGCCGTGGTGCTTAGTTATAGACTTACCTTCAGATATGGCTAGACCCCCGGATAGCTGTGGTAGCAAGCAGGTGGTGACAGCCCTGTGCGCCTTGAATTCCACCATGTAGTTGGTCTAGTTTAACAGTAAGGCTCGTTGTGCTAGCGTTCAACCTAAGTCAGTGGTAAAGGCTAGTACGCCTCGGTACTTGACAAGATAGGAATAAAACTATACTTAACTTGGTTGCTTATTTGGCATTTTCCTATCTTGCTTTGTAGTTATTTAAGAGTAGTTATTAGTTATTAGTTAGTTATATTATCATATTCCCCCTATCTACCTGTCTATCCACCTTACCTTAACCATTCATTTCATCCTTACCTATCCACTCATAAATTCTTTCTAGCCTTTCATCTCCTCTCTTCTCTTCTCTCTTTTTCCCTTTCCTATCCTTCGACTCTCATCCCCTCCTTGACTCGACTCATACACTACCCTAGCCTTCCTTTAGGATCAAATAAATCAACACCTGGTACTCCCAGGCGAAGTGCTACTACGATAGTTCTGTGCGCTTGCAGAATCTCCTCTAGGTAGATTGCAATCTCTCTAGCTAGCTCCTACTAGTGTCGGGATTGACAACCCCATTTGACATTAGTAGATAGCTGCTTTAGCTTCACTCCTTTAGGTATAGTGACTGGACTTGCTACAAGCATTTCTAGCACCGTTGCCAGGGATAGATTCCATAGTCTACTCCTAGTAACGACGTTAGCAAGTGTCAACAAGCATCTCTGGGCCGTTACCGGGGATAGTTGCCTAGCTCTATCTTTAGTGAAGTTAAGAACTACCAACACCAGGCATCTTACTAGACGAGTCTATCCGAGTGCTCTCTAGCACTTGAGTTTGGGTCGTATGACTTGGTTTCTCTTTCAGTCTTTAGCGACTTGTTAGAGGACTTAGTCTGCCCGAGTACTACTCTTAGTACCCCGTTCCAAGGGATGAATTTGATCAAGCACCTCTTGAGGACCAGTACGATGGTTCCTATCGGGTGAATCATACCCTCTTGGTAGTCGTAGCTTGAGTGCGAAATTGGGTTGGACCTCTGTCCGGTTAACGTGTAACAGGGTGAGGATTACTCCCCTTGTTATACCTTATAGGAACTAGTATGTACTTGGTAGACACCATATTCTCTATAGGTTGATAGCTGGGTTTTTAAGCCGTACTATCATATGAGTTGTATTGAGCTCGAAGCTCGTAACTCGGGTATGGTTACCTCTGAACCAAGAAGGGTTCGTCCGAGTAATATTATATATTAGTCGGAGATACGCAATGGTTAGAGCTTATAAGCTTCTAAGGGATTTATCCGACTCAATAGTAGTGATAAATGTTTATTGCTTGAAAAAGGAAAATTTGTAAAGTTTCTGATAAAGTCCAGACTTTATTAATATCCGGGAAACAGATACATTTGCCCTGAGTCGAATCTATAGCAAAGTCCTTAGGTATGGAATTTCTTCAGATGCTCAATGTTCCATGAATTTGGCAATGGAGAACCATCCTCAGTGACTAACTCAAATGATCCAGGTCTTGTTACTTTTGATACTATGTAGGGTCCCTCCCACGGACTCATAAGCTTGTGGCGTCCTGTGTTATTCTGAATCTTCTTCAGGACCATATCGCCTACTTGGAAAGTGCGGTGATAGACGTTCTTGTCGTAGTAGCGCCTCATCCCTTGGAGATATCTTGCTGATTGAAACAGGGCAGCTAATCGAGCCTCCTCAAGGCTGTCGACTTCTAATCGTCTTGTATCATCAGCTTCTCCTTCGTTGTATTGTTCCGTTCATGGAGAATTCCAGATTAAGTATGTCGAGAGGATTGCTTCAGTGCCATAGACCAGGAAGAAAGGAGTTTGTCCTGTTGCCCTGCTTCGCTGTGTCCGTAACCCCCAGACTACCTTAGGAAATTCTTCGACCCACTTCCCGCCGTGGTCTTTTAGAAGATCAAATAATCTTGGCTTTAGACCGGCGAGGATGAGGGCATTTGCTCTCTCAACTTGGTCGTTTGATTGTGGATGAGCCACTGATGCGTAGTCTATCTTTATTCTACAGTCGCTGGCCCATGATTTGAACTCAATTGTCATAAAGGGGGAACCAAGATGAGTGATAATTCTATGTGGCATCCCAAAGCGATGAAAAATGCTCTGCATGAATTGTACTGACTTTGATGCGTTGAATTTGACCAATGGCATGTACTCGATCCATTTGGTGAACTTGTCGATTGCGACGTAGACATACTCGAATTCGCCTGGAGCACGCTTAAGAGAACCCACCATGTCGAGTCCCCAACATGAGAAAGGCCATGACGGGGGAATACAAATCAACTCATGGGTCGGGACATGCTGTTGTTTGGCGAAGAACTGGCATGATTGATAGCGGCGGACTAAGTTTTCTGCATCTTACAAGGCGGAGGGCCAATAGTACCCTGATCTAAAGATCTTTCCGACTAATGTCCTTGATGCTGCGTGATTGCCACAACACCCGGAATGAACCTCATTCAAAATTTCTTTACCTTCTTCTGCTGAAATGCACTTGAGGAGGACTCCTGATGAGGCACCGCGTCGATATAGCTTGTCTCCGACTAGAACGTAATTTTTGCTACGTGTAGTGACTTGCTCTACTGCAGTTTTATCACTTGGCAATTTATGTTCCTTGAAGTAGTGGATGAAAACTTTAGTCCAGTCGGGTGTTAAAGTTAAAATCTATGTGGAGGGTGTGGGATCAATCTCTTCCTTGTCTTGTATTGAAGGCTTGGATAGCTCGTGCACAAAGGTACCGCTAGGGACTAGGGCCCTGTCAGATCCCAACTTTGCTACGATGTCTGCAGCTACATTAAGATCTCGGGTGATATGAATGAGTTCCAACCCTGAGAAATTTTTCTCTAGTTTGCGGACTTTAGCGCAATAGGCGTTCATTGTTTCCTTGGTGCAGTCCAAATCTTTGTTGACTTGGTGAATCACCATAGAGGAATCTCCATAGACTAGGAGTCGCTTGATGCCAATGTGACTGCTAGCCTTAACTCGTGTAGTAGCGCCTCATATTATGCTTCATTGTTGGTAGCGGGCCATATTATTTACAGAACGTACTGGAGTTGCTCTCCAGCAGGTGATACAAGTAGGACTCTGGCACCTGCTCCACCGATTTTAGGGACCCATCGAAGTACATCTTCCAATGTTCTCGTATAGCATTGTCTTGAACCTACTGTAATTCTGTCCATTCAGCGACGAAATCAGCTAGAGCTTGTGACTTGATAGCTTTTCTTGGAGTGAACTTGATATTGAGTGATCCCAGCTCAACTGCCCAATTGGAAATTCTTCCTGTAGCATCATGGTTGTGGAGGATTTCTCCCAATCGAAAATTCGTGACAACTGTGATTTCGTGGGCTTCGAAATAGTGTCGTAGCTTCCTTGATGATATGAGTAAAGCGTAGAGCAATTTTTGAACTTGCGGGTACCTAGCCTTGGAGTCGGAGAGTACCTCGCTGATGTAGTACACTGGCCGTTGGGTGTTGTAGATATGCTTCTCATCTTTGCGCTCCACTACAATTGTTGTGCTTACAACATGTGTGGTAGCCGCGATGTATAGCATCATTGGTTCCTTGGGTTCTGGCGGTGTTAGTATAGGAGAATTGGTGAGGTATCCTCTGAGCTGTTCAAAGGCCCTGTCCGCTTCTTCCGTCCACTGAAATTTATCGCCGGCTTTGAGTAATTTGAAGAAAGGTAGTCCCTTTTCTCCCAACTATGAGATAAATCTGTTGAGTGCAGCCATGCACCTAGTGAGTTTCTGAACATCCCTGACCGAAGTTGGTGGCTTCATACTGATGGCTGTTATCTGTTTTTGGCTAGCCTCGATGCCTCGATGGCTAATGAGGAATCCGAGTAATTGTCCTAAGGGTACTCTGAATACGCTCTTTGTGGGGTTGAGCGTCCATTTGTATGAGCGTAACCGGGTAAAGGTTTCCTTTAGGTCTGATATGAGGGTAGTCGGATCTTTTGTCTTTATAACCACATCATCAACATAAGCTTCCGCGTTGCGGCCGATTTGGTCGCCCAAACAATCTTGGATAGCCCGCGGATAAGTGGTCCCTGCGTTTTTCAACCCAAAGGACATGGTTTTATAACAGTAGGCATCGAAGGGGGTTATAAACGATGTCTTGGGTTGGTCTTCTTCTTTGAGAGCAATCTGATGGTACCCTGAGTAACAATCCAGGAAGGATAGTAGAGCAGAGCCTGCGGTGATATCGACTATTTGATCTATCCTTGGTAACCCAAAAGAATGCTTTGGACAGTGCTTGTTGAGATCTGTGTAATCGACAAACATGCGCCACTCCGCAGAGTTCTTCTTTTTTACTAGTACTGGGTTAGCTTACCACTCGGGGTGGAGGATTTCTCTGATGAACCCGGCTGCGAGTAGTGTAGCTATTTCCTTCTTGATTGCCTCTTTCTTCTCTGGTGAGAATCATCGTAGCCTTTGTTTAATAGGTCTGGATTCCTCTTTTAATTCTAGCTTGTGCTTAGCCAAGTTCCTTGGAACACCCGGCATATCAGCCGGTTTCCAAGAAAATATATTTTTGTTTGCTCTAAGGAACTTGGTGAGCACGAGTTCCTATTCTTCGGATAGGTGGGCGTTGATAACTGCTATCTTCGAGGGATCACCAGTTTCAAGATCAATGGCTTTTGTAGAGACCTCTGCTGATGGTTGGATAGCGCCCACCTTCTTGGTTGGGATTTCTGAATCTCCAGGCTTGGCGTTATGTACCATCTGCGCGAGTTCCTGTACTTCCAGGGCGAGTTGAGTTTTTTTGGTGATTTGGACAGCCTCTGTGTCACAGTCGAAGGATCGCTTCAAGTCGCCTTTGAAAGTTAGAATACCTTTAGGACCCGACATCTTCAACAGAAGGTATGGATAGTGTGGCACTGCCATAAATTTGGCGATGGTTGGTCGTCCAAATATGGTGTGGTATGACGATTCGAAGTTGGCTACCTCGAAACTGATGTACTCAGTCTGATAGTTGGTTTGAGTTCCAAAAGTGACGGGTAGTATGATCTTTCCGAGTGGTATGGCCGCCTTTCCGGGTACTATGCCGTAAAAGGGAGGACTTGATAGTGTGAGCTGAGTTGCAAGGTCCAAGTTCATCTTGCGTAGGGTGCTTGCAAAGATGACATTGAGTCCTGCTCCTCCGTCTATGAGTACTCTTCCCAATTTGAACCCGGCGACCGTAGGGTCCAGGACTAGTGGGTAGTGCCCTGCATTGGAAACGCTAGTCCATTGGTTTGCTCAGGAGAAATTGATCGGATGCTCAGACCAGTCAAGATATCTGGGGGGAGCTGGTTCGGTAGACATAATTTCCCGTAGGGAGAGCTTCTGCATGCGCTTGCTGTCGCTGGTGGTTACTCCCCCGAATATGACATTGATGGTGCCTTTGGGGTGTTGGAAACCGTCGGCGTCCTACTGAGGGTCTTCAGCTGCTTTCTTCCCCTTGTCTTTTCTTTTTTTTTGTTGAAGTCAGAGTTCAAACCTCTCTCTTTGAGTTGTCGACAATGCCTAGCCTGGTGTCCTCCTTCTGGATGGAAAGGGCATGGGCTGTCGAGGAGGTCGTCAAAGCTGGATGGCTTGTTCCCCTTTTCTGAGGTTCCATGGCTGCGACAGTATTGTCCCCTGTTCTCTTGCGGGTGTTTTGTTGAGCAGTCTGGTTTCCTCTTTGATTATTTCCACGATCACCTTGCGTGTTTCTTTCGGGAAAGCGCTCATGTGTGCGTTCTTCTGTCGCCATCATGGAGTTTACTGCCCGATGAAACTCGTCAGCGGTGGTCGGGTCATGCTTGATGAAATCCTTGTGATTGTACCTTTCACAAATTCCATTGCCAAAAAGGTCGATTACTTCTCTGTTTGTTATGTCGGAGACTGTGGAGCGGATTTCGGAGAAGCTTCTGTAGTACTCCCGCATTGTCCCATTTTTCTGTTGCTTGCAGGTTCTAAGCTTGGTTCGAGGGTCCGATCGCTCCGGGACACATACGAAGTTCTCTATGAAAATGCGGTGGAGTTGTTCCCAGGAGTCAATGGACTCAGGCTTAAGTCTGTCGAACCATGCAAGGGGCATTGTCTCCAAAGCCATGGGGAGAAATAGTGCTTTAACATCATTGCTTCCTCCTGCTAACTCGACTGCTTGAGCATACAGCCTGAGCCACCATTTGGGTTCTGTCTTCCCGTCGTACTTTGAGTAGTTCCCGGGCTTGAACTTTCGTGGGAATGGGACTGTTCGGAGCCTCTGGGAAAAACAGGGGAAGCGATCGACTGCGTCGGATGCTAAGATGTCGACTCCTAGATATGATGATTCGGCTCCTCCTTCAGCTTGATCAGGTACCCGGTTGCCCAGGCGACTCCTTATTGGAGCCCGACCGAGCCGCTCATGAACGGGTCGCCTTTGGCTTGGATTTGATGAATCTTGTTCATCGGCTAAGGACTCAAGGTTTTGACCTTTGAGATGTAGCGTGGTAGATTGAAGCATGATCAATCATCGTTCCTCATTAGGGGTGCGATTGTCCTTGGCTCCCATCTCCGTGGCTAGAGCAAGATGTTTTGGTAGGGTGTCTGATACACTTTGTGACTAGCTACCCTCATGAATTCAGGTTCGAGGTTGCACGAGCAGCCGACTCGTTGTCGATTGCGATCGTCGTGAGACTGAATTTCATGGTCCCTTTCTTGACGAACTTGGCGCTCAGCTTCCTCTTCCAAACGCCTACGACTGTTATATTCTTCTAGCCGCACTTGGTAGCTCTCCATAGCCTCTTTGCGGTGAGTGGCTCGCCTTCTGCGGGCATCTTTGGCTAGGTTCTTCCTTAGCCTTTCTGCCTTTGCTGGCTCGGATTCTCCAGGTCCTTTAGGGTCGTCATCAGATATCATATTCAAGGTTTCATCATCTCGGAAAACATCTGGAGGAGTTGGAGATCGTAGATATGACTGGTGTCCTGCCATGAGGACTTCACGAGCGTAGCCATGGTTGGTTGATCTCGGTGTCACCGACTCCAATGGAGCTGGAGATTAGCTCTGTGGAGGTGTCGTTTTCCTCAAAGGGGAGCTGATGTCCGTGTTGATACAGAAGTTGGTCGATTGTGCCAACCAACCTAGCCAGGGCTGGTTGTATTGGCCAATGGACAATGTTACCCTCCTCAGTTGAACTGAAAATGAGTCCCTGTTGAGCTCCAGTCAAAGGGATCTGTTGGAGCTTTTTGAACTTCGATCCGATCAATTCCTGGAAGTTTCAGCCGAATTGCGCAGTCCAAAGGGGATACGGGGTCTGGAATCCGAGTCCAGTTTGGACCGAAAGTTCGTATCTGAGTAGGAGTCGGATAATCCTACCTGGTCCCCAGATTCTTGTGATTCTTTGATTGTGAGGTTTGCTAGGTCCCGGGCGAGATAATCCGTTTTTTGGCGTGGCTTGAGCTTCTGATTCAGTTTGAAGTTGTCGATGCAGTTTCCCTTGATCATCCGCGATGCAAGTCCACGAGCCAAAAACAAAAATTGATCCCGCCGAGAACATGTTGAAGTGGTTCGTCGAGCTCTTGATCGTGGAATCACCGAGAGCCCCTACCTGGCGCGCCAGCTGTCGGTGTTTGTTAACCGACAACTCGTCTTGAGGATTCTCAGATGATTTGTTCAGTGAGGATTGGCGTTCGTAGAACTCGGCGAGTACACAGGGACAGCGATTTATACTGGTTCAGGCCGCTTAATAGTGTAATACCTTGCGTCCAGTGCGGCATGTGCCTTGTGTTATGATTCAAGATTCAATGATAGGGGTCGGCGCCCGCTTCCCCTTATATAATCGGGTGAAGCTTTGGCGCATACCGAGTCCTAGTCGGTTACAACAAAGGAGTCATATTCTAATTACAAGACTTCCTTTAGAAACTCAACTAAGTTACAATGAGAGTCCTAATCCATGTAGGCTTTGTATCTTGTCCTAGGATCTCTCGTGTCATCCAGGGTTAGTCCGAGTAATCATCTTCTGATGATATCTCTGACATTCCGGTCCGTCAGGTTAATCATGAACTGTCTAACATGTTTAAGATGTATACAAACTGTTTTTCATACATGGTTATGCCAGGAATTATGTTTTTATGTGCACCATGCCTTGTAATTGCTCTCTAATCTAGCTTCAATTATTCTAGCTTATATGCTTGTTAGAATTAAATGCTTGCAACTAATTTAAGTGGCTGCAATTTGGGCTTTTCTAACATGTTTAGAATGTTTTAAAATGTTGTCGATTGTACCCTAAAATCAAGTTGTTGCATGCTGCTTGTTAGTTGTTGCTACTTAGTGTCTGTTTATTCCTTCTTGGAATATAGACTATGCATGAGCATGTTGCTTGATTGATAGCTTCATATGCTAGATAAAGTGTGTTAACTTAAAATTGTAAACTGCTTAAAGTTAACAAACAAGTATGCCTTAGTTTGTTTGGTATGTTTGCTCCTAGATATAGAGTTGTGCTCCAATCTAGTGATCAGGAAATAAAAGTATGACAACATTTGTTCAGCATGTTTGCATGTCTATGTTTGCTTGCGTGCTATAAATAGATGCTTGTCTAGTTTGAGCTTGGTGATTAGTGTTGGTTGCTTTAGCTGATTGATTGTGTGTTCCAAATGCTTGTTAAGGCTGTGTGAATGTGTTGTTATCTAAGTGATGCCTTGGTTAGTCAACCTTTGTCCTCAGTGAGTGTATGAGTGGTTTGTTCAGCCCTCAGTTAGAGTCGTGCCCAAGCCCTCTTGACCTTCTGAGATGCCTTTAGTAGAACCCTTGTTGCTTAAAGGCCAGTGTTTTTGTGTCTAGTCTTGATGGTTTAGAATGCTTGTGCCAAAAACCTAAACCTATGTCTGTCCATTCCTTTTTGTTGGACCAGTTGGCCCTGGCTAACCTTCCAAAAATCCTAGTTCTGAACCGTGGTATGCCTGTGCTTGTGGTGTAGCCATGCCTCTAACCAACCTGTAGACCTAAGTTTGGCCTTAAGTGTTGCCAAAGCCATAGATGGTTGTACCCTTTGTTGGGAGGCCCTTGTTTGTTTGACCAGCCAAGTTTAGTTCTTGTTAACCTCAGCCTTTGACCATAGTTTGGCATGCCCAGTTGTGGAGACCATGCCCAAACCTATGTATCCCCTCGGTTGCTTTTGTTGCTGCTTGGCCAAATCAAGTTCACGAAATATTTCGTCTTGTCATGACCTTGATGTGCATAAGACGAATCCTTGTTGTCTTGTGCCATGTTTTGTCCTTGAAATCACCTCCGTGTTGATTTCTAAACCTTGTGATCATTCTTGTTTTGCTAGCTTATGTCTTGCATGTGATGCCTATCCATGCAAGATGTATCCGTGTCATGTGGGATTCCCCATTGGTTATGAATTCAATAATGGTGTCTTGGTTAAGAACTAATGGTGCCGCAATGAAACTGAGAGCCTCCTGTGGCTGCAGACACATAGTTGTGCTGCTCGGCACGCGCTGGTATCGTGGTTTGTAGTCAAGATTCATTATGGAACTATGCCAATGTGTTATATTTCATGAAGCATTCTCCTTGTTATCTCCTATATTCCGTCAGAAAAATCCTTATGTCGGCTCGGATGTGGCAGTGTTTCTTTCTGAAAGTGGCAAGAAGGATGACTTTTCAAGAATTGGTCAAGGATGAAAGCAGTAGCAGACTGTAAGAGGTGGTAGACAAAGGACTCTGTTGGATCAACAGCAAAGAGTGAGCATCGTATATGGTCACAGTGAAACAAGTGGCACAGAATTCTTGAAAGTGGGCAAGTATCAGCTGAAGGATGATACCTGAGGTCCAGAAGTTTTCTGTCTGAACTTAATACATATAATTGCATGATGATCTTATAGTCAACCCAAACTTCTCAGATGGGTATAATTCTCTACTGACTTTGGTGGTGACTACATGCGTTGATGTCCGACTGTGCTTGTAGTAAAAGTTGAAACCTTGGAGCTTTTTAGTGTTGAGGGACAACTGATTAGTTCGGTCATTTCAAAGCTAATCTCCAGTTTAGAAATGACTATTTGGTAGCTATGAAGGCTATGTCTCATAGAACAATGATATGCCAGAAGTCTGTAAACCCACTTATATTGTTTGTGGCATTCGTACATCCAAGTCTCTGACATGTTTCAGCTAACTCAATCCTGGAGAAATTTTAATGGTAATACAAGACGATACGCTAGCCCAGTAACTCAGTCAGAATTATGCCTCAAGTAAGGACTACCTGGTAATACATTTGAGTATTATGGAAGGATTTATTCCAGACTATTTTGGATGAAACTAAAAAGGACATTTAGAATCAGTCCCTTATTATCGAGCAGTCAAGGTGTCCTTCCAAAAATCAACTCTTAGAAGTGTAGATTGCTGACAATTAAAGTGTCAAACGGCAGATTTCAGATTATGTTCCTGCATCGCAGAGTGAATTTAAGAAGATCGCCCTATGACCCAAGTAGTTCAACAATCCAGTTCCACTGAATTGCAACTACGCCATGAAGAAAAATGATGCTGGTCTGCTTAATAGTACAGAGATTCAGTAGTTTGGTATTTTTACCCAAGAGGTTGCATCAAATTCAACCTAAGTGACTATCGTTGTTTGGGGATGAAAATTCCGTAAGGAAGGATCGGTGAAAACGTGGATTTGGTAGAGTCAACTATCACATTGACCACTCTCTTATCAGATTCAGATAATACAGTGTTATCATCAGAGAAAGAGAATTGTACACATGGAACCTTATGTAGCTTTCCATTGATTACTATCTAATGGAACAGGTGTTCACAGTAGTACAGACAATGGTTGTCGTCAGTCAGTTTCTGATCGTCTTGAGGCTGTATTTCTGCTATGGCTCCAGTCGGATGAAGATCCAATATTGTAGTAATCAAATCATGGATTCCTCCCCAAGGAATAATGTAGTTTTGGTTCCCTTTGAACACGGTAGTGATAGTGTGAGTGTACCTCAATACTCGATGGAAGTCAGTGAAAAAAATCCTTCTGACAAAAGCTAGTAACCAGAAAATGACATGAAGGCTCGGAAAGTTGTTCTGTTCCTAACAGTTTCTGTTCTGTCGAGAAGTCAGTATCTTGAGCTCCCAACAGCCTATGATTAAGGATAGGTGCTATGTTGACGCTCACTAAGTGTCATATTCTTAGCATCAACAAGGTCATATAACACAACACAAGAGCCTAAAATCAACCAAAAACCTTTTATAAACTAACGATTTCCACTTGTCCTTGAGTTTTATTTGAATGTAGGAAATTGCAGGGGTTTTGAGCAAAATGACCAAATGGACCCACCAGGAAGCAAGCCCACTTGCCTGGGCTCACTTTGGGCCAAGGTGGGGTGGCGCCCGCCACCCATCACTGGCGGCCGCCAGGGGGGAGAAGCCCCAACTCCCCCTGCCACGTCACTGATCCAGGGGAAGCACCCCACACTCATTTGCAGCCGTTGCTCACCCAAGTCGGTTCATCCAAGGGCTAAGAAGCAGCGTCACATGGATCATGGCCTAATTGCCCATGTGACGGTTATTGGACAACCCTAACCGACTTGGAGGACCTCCTGGATGCCGTTGGTGAAGAGGCAGTGGATCCAAGGGCCAGGGGGGTGGCGGCCTCCACTTAGGGCTGGCGCCCGCCACCACACTCACCCCCCTGACCTAACCCTAGGTCCCTTAGGCTATAAATAGGACCCCCCGAGCTCATTTGTACTCAGACCTCACCTCATTAGTCCCACTCTCTTGTAAGCGAAGCTCTGGTGAAGTAACACTCTAGTTGGGAGACTTAGAGTGAGAGTGGAGTGTAGAAGAGAAGAGCTGGAGTTGTAATAGAGGATCTTCCAAGTCTCTGGTATAATTCCAAGTATTTCTTCATTTATCTTAGTGTTCTTCTACTTTCACCATTTACTTTAAGTTCTTTACTTATTGTTCTTGTTGAGTGCTTTCGATCATAGATAACTTAGTGTGGTGTAACGGCCCTAATCCCATGGCCCACCGGTCCCTGTCATCCACTGACAGTCGAACTGATGTTCCATGTGATTAAGACTGTTCGTCACCGGGCTGCATCAGCGCCCATTGTCCGCAGGATCATCTCACCATTCGGTTACAACACTTGGATATTTTTTTAAATAACATCGGAATACAGAGCAAAAGACTTAAATAACATTAGTTTTACAAACCGAGTTTCCAAATAAGATTAAAGGTGCAGTTATTACAAACCAAGTTTGGATAATAGAAATTAGAAATAGAAATAGGCAGCGTAGCGGAGTACAACAAAATAAAGATACTTGTAATCACCCAGCCCGAGGGTGCACAACTATTCTTCGGCCTCATCGGCCTCTTCCTGGACGATGGTCATGCAGCAGGGCGCAAGACACATCGGGGACTCAGTCATACCTGCACCATGGTTAACAAACCCTGAGTACTGGGGTACTCAACAAGACTTACCCGACTAAAGAAAAGGAAGAAGACTCAGGAATGAGAGGCTTAGGAAGTCAAGGTAAGGCTTAAGCAAGATATAGTATTTTGCAGAAAAAGCATTTTGTAAACCTTGTTCTATTTTTGGAAAGGTTCAAGTATTTCTCAATTCTTCATTGCTCATGATTCTTTTTACCTTTCAAAACATTCCTAGTTGAGAACCACTCTCCGTTGACAGTCAGTGACCAAGTCTCCATAACCGAGGAGCAACGTTAATCCGGATAAATAATACTCAGCTGAGGATCCCTATCCACACTGCATATGTACCACCCAAGCTTGCATATGCCAACTCGTCTTCCACGATTCCTCCAAGATTGGACCGGTCCTACGCCACCCGGAAGTACAGTACACCACTCATATCCAGGTACGACGACCACGTGGGTACAAGCTACTTCCGCCATCTCGCCACTCCCAGTGCGCGGTTGTCGGTCCCAATAAAGGAGTCCTCGGAGCCAGAGCTTTCCGAAGTATGTGAATAGTTACAAGTCTTGACCAGCAGGCCCCCATACGGATGGTCCCTAATATTTTTCTGCCAGAACTATACCTTGGTTATATCGCACCCAAGCGTAATAGTCCTGTCAGTTTTTCAACCCTGTCCCGGTCGGTGTCAACTGTTGAGTCCCGGACTTCAACATGACAGCACCTTACGCTCAGACAACCTCTCCTCGCAATTGACTAGGTACGGATCAGATACCTAGCCAATGGCCGGGGAGTAAAACCAAATTCCCATAAAAATTTCTGTAAGTGATCACACTTTTGAAATTAGCATTTTTATTGCAAATCTATTGTATAGCATCACTAAGCATTTGCAAATAGTTTTTAAACAGGGCAGGTGGATCTTCTGGTGGAGGTAAACCGTGCAGGTAATAGGTCATCACACAACTCCTATAACCTAATGCAGTAGTTTAACTCAAAGACATTTTAAGTAAACCTTTTATAAAAACAAGAAAGGGTTAAAATGCACCAGGGCTTGCCTTGAAGAGCAAAGAGGACAGGCTCGGGGTCGGCAGTGCAGGTGTCAGAGCTCGGGGTCGCCTCAGGGGTAGGTCCGTCAGCGGCTGCTTCGACTTTGACGTTTTCTCCTTCGGTCACTATACGGATGCAATGATGTATGCTTATGAGGATGCTGACATGAACAAAAGGCTTGCTAAAACGCAGGACAAAACATACTGATTCTAGAGTACACTTTCCATCGCGTAAGTAACTTCTTAGTGTGGACATAAAGTTACTTATCTTTATCTCTAAGCAAAATTAATCAACCTATTAAGCATCATTTATCCGACCTAAACACAAATCATGCATGGCATCACAAACATCATAGACCAAATGGGTAGGGGTCTATGAACAGCAAACAATCCCAAAAGTCACATCACAGGGCATACAACATGAACCCTACTTGATTTTCTATTTTTCCTAATTATTTAAAAAGGTCATTTTATGAAGTTGCTCCAAAAATTACCAAATTAATCTCATAAGTTCATTATGGTATAAAAAGATGGCAAAACAAATTTCATAATTTTTGAAGGTCATTAAGGTGCTCAATTAAAATCAGTCATTAATTAACAAAAGGCACTATTTACAATTAAAATAAATGCTCAAAAATCAACTTATTCCAAAAGACTTCAAAATTTCACCAGAGACTAAACATGGCATAGGAAACTCACAAAAATTTATCTCATGATTTTTGGAGTTATAAATGATTTTCTAAAAATCCAAAACCATCCATTTATTAATTAAAAGAGGGATTTTACATTTTCAAATTCTTGCAGAAAAGTCAAGTTTTATATATTTATAAAATTCTTCAAGGTATAAAGAGTCTACCACGAATTTTTTAGAATTTTTGGAACCATACAGAAAATCACACAAAAAGATGAAAACTGAACACTATTCATTTAAAACTGAAAAAGGAAAAATGCACTGTGCATCTTCCCCGAGGGCTCGGGCGAATCGCAGGCGAGGCGCACGGCGGACCGGCCGCTCGGGCCTTGCGCTGGGAAAGCAGAGGGTGGGGGAAACTTTGCGGGCTCACCGTGAGTCGGGAGCGAGGCTCGGCGAGGCGGTGCAAGGGTCGGAGGAGGGAGTCCGACAGTGGTGGCGGATCTCTTCGGCGGCGACCGGCGTCCGGCGGCTCTGTCCACCAAAAGAGGTCGCCGAGGGTGCGGTTAGGAGCGCGCTGAGGTGAGGAAGAGAGGGCAGGGGTCGGAGGGAAGAGAGAAGCACTCACGGCGGCGAATTTCTCGCTTAGCCGAAACGCGGCCGTTTGCCGGAGTCGGGGACGAAGCTCCTGCGCCGGCGAGAGGAGGGCGGAGAGGTGAAATTGAGGGGCTGGGAAGCTTCGCGAGCTCAAGGCGAAGGCGGTGGAGGGCTCGGCGGGCGCTGGGGTGGTCTGGTGGCTCGGGGTGCCGTGGTGGCGGCATTGGCGGAGCTCGGCGGCTTCTTATATCCGCGGGCAGAGGCAGGCAGGGAGCGCGCGGGGGTGGATAAGAATGCCCGTGGCGCGTGCGATCGTTTGCATGATGAAGAAAGGACGGAAGTCTGCTCAGGGGTCGGGCGTGAGCTTGCCGGCGGCGGCCACGCGGCGGCGGCGTGCTGGGAGCAGTGGGGGACGGGCGAGGGTCAGCGCTTTGCGCGTGCGGGTGCGGCATGATGGCGCGGTCGAGGGCGACGGGTCGGGAGCAGGCGAGCGGCTGCCAGGCGTGTGGCGCGCACAGCTCCGGCGGGGTGGCCATGGCCGGGCCCCCCCTGTCCCTAGGTAGGAGACGAACAGTAGACTTGGGTAGGGTTTGACTTTGAATGGATTTCAGTATTTTGTAAATTACTCCCAAAATTTGAACTGAACAGCAAAAACTCAAAACACCAAAGTTGTGCAGAAAAAAAAGATCTACAACTTTGTCAATATGAACATTTTCAAAATCCAAAAAAATTTTGAATCACATTTGAAATTTGAAAAGGGGACACTTTTGGGATTTTAATAAATTCAAAATTACTTTTGATTTTATATTGAAAGTTGAAAATCTGTAAACATGCAAGTCGTTCCTTTTGTCAAAACCTATAACTTTGCTATTATACACTTTTTCTGAAACTCATTACTTTTTGAAATAATTTTGAAAACTAAAAAGGGGACAAAAACTGGAGTTTGAATGAATTTGAAATTACTTCAAACTTTGTACAGAAACTTGAAAATTTGTAAATACCAAAGTTGTTTATCTTGATCAGATCTACAACTTTGCTTTTTGGACCAACTCCAAATTTTGAATTGTTTTTAAATTAATAAAAGAGGGGTAAAAACCAGGGCTTGGAAATCAGGGCTTTTTTTTAAAGGAAATTGAAATCTGTTTTTGATTTTGGTTTTTGAACAGCACAACAAAGCTTCAAGACACTAAACTGCACAAGAATTACACAAAGCTAGGCACAGAGGTGAAATTACCATTTTGCCCTTATAGGAAGATTTGGGCTTTTAGGGTTTTAGAAAAAGGAATCACTACACACAAAATACCTTTAGGGAAGGTAAAGGCAAGCAATCATTAGACAAACATTAATGCATGACAAGAATGATTATGACTTAAGATGATGACATGTCAGGTTAATTACAAATTAATCACCAGAGGTGTTACACTTAGTATTTAGCTTATATCTAGTTTGGGTTCTTCGCTGAGTAATCCGTGCTCTAGTTTTGGACGCAAGATTAGAGTAGTATATATTAGTGTAAGCGCGGTGCTTAGACTAGTTATACCTTAGTTTGTGGCTAGCCCCCCGGATAGTTGTGGTAGCAAACAGGTGGTGACAGCCCTGGGAGCCTTGAATTCGACCACGTAGTTGGGTTAGTTCTTAAATCATAAACCTCGTTGTGCACGTCTGAGGTACATAGTCCAGAGGGTGTGTACGGTTCGAAGAACTAGATAAACTCTTTATTGCTAAGTTAGTTGTGTTCGTAAGTGTGTAGGAAAACATTAATCTGGTCATCAGCCAGACCCCGCCGATTTAGGTTAGTAACAGTTAGTCTTTCTTTCTTTCTTTTTAGTAGTAGTAGAAACCAACCCCCATTCATACATCTCAATCAACCCTGCTAGAATCACTAGTTGTTCATAGCAGTCCTAGTGTTAGTTCTGCCATAGTAGCTTCCCTGTGGAAATAAATACGATACTCGGTTACTCCCGGGTGAAGTGCTACAATAGACTTATTTTGTGCGCTTGCGGAACCTACCAATAGTCATACGAATAGTTAGTTATACTTCTTACATTAAGAAGTACCAACAAACCTTTCTGGCACCGTTGCCGGGGATAGATTCATAGTCTACTCCTAGTGACGACGTTAGCAAGAGTCAACAAGCGTTTCAGGCGCCGTTGCCGGGGAAGCAATTGGCTAGAATTAATTCTTTGTGATTTCTATTGAATTAACCCCCGTAGTTCTGGCGGGTATATATATTGTTCGTTGTTTGTGATCGTTCAAGTAGTCATGGTCGGATTCAATCTTCCGAGCGACTATCAAGAAGATCCCGAGGCCATTCTTAGGAGAGCGAGAGCTAATCTCACTCCTTCGAGGAAGAACCTGGAGCTTCGTGAGAGGAGTTCGTCGAGACAAGAATCCCAGTCAAGAGTGACTGACGAACCAAGCTGCTCCAACGATCAATCAACATCGACGTCGACCAAAACACTCTGTGAGTATTCCATGCCTACTCTTGCTCACATTCTAGTGTTACCTTCTACTAGTAATGTAGATTTTGAGCTTAAACCTCACTTAATACGTATGGCTCAAGCTATTGCATTTAATGGCAAACCTTCCGAGGATGCCAATGCTCACCTCCGGAATTTTCTGGAGATATGTAGTACAATTTCTGTGCAGGGAGTTTCGCAGGATGCCATCAGACTTCGTCTCTTTCCATTTTCATTAGCGGAAAAAGCAAAGCAGTCGTTCCTCTTCAACTCTAGACACCTGCTGACGTGGGTGAGATGCGCGGATCAATTCCTCAACAAATTCTGCCCGATAAGTCGGACTATTCTTTTCCGTAGCAAGGTTTCCAACTTTGGACAGGGAGACGAAGAAACAATCACTGAAGCTTGGGAGAGACTACAAGAGTATGTTAAATGTTGTCCTCACCATGGTATGCAAGACTGGTACTTGATCCAGAGCTTCTACAATGGACTCCAGCAAGAATCTCGACAACACATTGATGCTGCCGCCGGAGGTGCATACCTCTCTCTCACTATAGAGAAGGCAATCAAATTGATCGAGACAATGGTGGCGATCAAGGATGGACAGAAAAACGTGCTAGAGGTATGTCTGAAATTAAGCAAGCTGATTCTGTTACCCTGCAAACATTGGTAAAATTGCTAGAGCAAAGGATAAATGAGAAGAGAGATTGTGCTGCAAAGGAGTACTACGCCAAGCAAAGAGCCGCTTCGTCAAGTGAAGGTCAAGCAGAAATTAAGAAAGAGGACGCCAAATCCCTTCTTAATAATGGTGGCTACGGAGAACCTCCAATTCCAATAATCCAACAATGGAATAATAAAGGTATGCCTCAAACCTCCGTATTCAATTCTCCTATTGGAAAATTAGTTTCTAATCAAGGTAGAATTAATGATAGCATAAGTAATACATTAATTGAACATGATAAAATGTTAGAAGGAATTTATGCTAAACTGAAAGATTTTTCTGAAGCATTTAAGGAACAAATTAATTTTAATAAGAGATTGGAGCAAAAAGTAGATAACATTAAATCTCAAATTAAATACTATGAGGAGGTAAAAGCTGTAACCACGAGAGGTGGTAAATCCACTCGTGATCCCTCTCATCCTAATTTAGTTCCTAGTAGTAATACTGCTGCAAAGGAAAATATTGTTAATGTTGAAAAAGACGAAGAAGAGGAGACCCCAGCTGAACCTTCATCCAAGGTACGAACTGCTCCTCATGAATTCTATGATACACATGTATTACCTTTTCCAGATCGAAACAGAAATCCGACGGAAGACGACCAATTCAAGAAATTCGTCGAGGTAATTCAAAAATTATATATACATGTGCCATTTATTGACGCTATGCAGGTTCCAACTTATGCAAAATATTTGAGAGACATGCTCAATAAAAAGAAACCAATTCCAAGTAGGGATGTGGTTAAATTGACCGAAGATTGCAGTGCGGTCATTTTAAACCAACTCCCAGAAAAGAAGAAGGACCTAGGAAACCCAATGATCGCATGTTCAATTGGAGAGCAGCACTTCGAGCATGCACTCTGTGATCTGGGAGCAAGCGTCAGCGTCATGCCCAAGGTAATATATGATAAATTAAATCATCATACCTTGCCCCCTACTTCTATGTGTTTGCAGCTAGCCGATCAATCGCTCCGATATCCCGCGGGAATATCAGAGAATATTCTGGTGAAAATCCGGAATCTCTTTGTCCCTGTGGATTTCGTGGTTCTGGATATTAATCCCGACCATCGGACGCCATTTATCTTGGGACGGCCATTTCTGAGCACTGCAAAAGCCACCATTGATGTTGGAGCTGGAGAAATTCAGCTCCACATCAGTGGAAAGGAGGGGAAATTCGAGTTCACACCGCGACCGGAAAAACACCCGTCATCAAAGTTCGTCGGTGTCGACATTCCACCACAACCACCGTGAAGGCGACCCTAATCGGGAATCCAAAGCGGCTAACCAAGGTAAGTTAGGCTAAGGTAAGTCTTTATCCCTCATTTAAATTTTCATTTTTACTTAAGCAATTTAATTTTCTGCAAAGTAGATGCTTAGTATAGTGATTAGGTGGCTCCTAGGGGGCTTAGGACAGCCAAAGGGGTGGCGCCCGCCACCCCATGCTGGCGCCCGCCACCCTAGGGTGCACTAGGGAGCACTAGCCAATCTCTAAACTATTACACCTACCTCCTAGACCCAAATAACACCAAGGGAGACCCATGGCTTTGCTCATTTCAATGCAATCACTCACTCCCATGTCTCCTCATGTCTCCCCCTCTTCACTCCACCTTTTGGACTCATCTCCACCCAAAAATTCTGGTGCACATGTGATGGAGAGTGACAAGGAGAGCACTAGGTGAAAGGAGGGGTGAGTTGGAGTGAATTTCAGCCAAGGAAGGTGGCGCCCGCCACTTTTTCCTGGTGCCCGCCAGCAGGGTGAGGCTCACAGCCTTCCCCCTTCCATCCTCGGCCTATAAATACTACCCGCACCCCATGCAAGTTCTCACAACTCACTCAAAACACAAAAACATCAGCCATCTTGAGCACTAGCAAGGAAGTCATGGGCCCTCTCAAGAACTTCTTCACCGGAAAGAAGAAGAAGAGTAAGGGTGAGGGAAGTTCGTCGAGAGCAAACACCCACATTCGCTTTGCTGGGAGTGATGAGGAGAGCGCCGAGTGGGGTACTCCATCCACCAATAAAATGTCGGTGGATCGGAACTCTCCGTTCACACACCAGGCCGGACCGACCATCCGCATCCTAAACTCCGTCAATGACATCATCTGGCAGAGTGATCGGGAACGGCAGGCCCGGAACATCCTCAGTGAGAGGGAGTTCGTTCACACTCGCCGCATCGACGACGACTTGCTATGTCGCACTGGTATGGACAGTGAGTTTCTCTATATTTCTCAAACCTTAGGATGGGAAGATGCATGGATGGTTAATGAGGACGGAATCCTTCCCCTCACAATGGAATTTCTAGCTACCATGCAATTGTGAGCACACTCTTTCATGGGGGCAATTTAGCAAGCATTTAAGTTTTGATGATTCATGCCTGCTAAACCTGGAATCTGCTTGTACGGGTTTTAATAGAAATGATTTTTGGAAAAGCATTGCTGGGAACAGAGACCCAGGCTTGCCCCGTACAAGTAATATCCACAACCCCACGCTCAGGTTTTTCCACAAATATATTAGTATCACACATTTTCCAAGACCTGACTTAAGACCAATTAAAAAGCCTGAAATGCTGCTGCTTTATGCTCTAGTAAACCATATAAAAGTATCACCCGCCAAGGCCATGGCAGACTACTGGTCTAAATTTAATCAACGCACTGGAAATATTGAAATGACATCATGGATAACTAGACTGGCTTTTAACATGGGTCTGCTGAACACCGCTATATACTCCTACATTCCTAGTGACCGAGACCTTTTGACCATGGAGCATTTCTCGCAAGGACACCTCTTGCGTGAGAACTAGGAGACCGGTGAGATTCACATGATCTACCAAGATTATGTGAATAAAATAGCTCTTCCTGACATGTCACTTTGGTTGGTGAATGCACCAACGTTACTTTTGGCCCTGGAAACCGAGGCAGAGCAAAACCGCAGGTTGGCCCGAGAGAACATCATGCAGGTTCCCAGGAGGAGGACGCGAGCGCAGACCCGTGCAGCAGAAGAGGCCGCAAGAGCCGCAGCAGCGGCACAGGAGTTTGACCCTTTCCATGCAGGGCAGTATGAAGGAGCAGCACAATATGGTCATTTGACACCCCCTGGCTCGCACCAAGCAGGAGGATCAAATTGGCAACAACCGCAACATCGGCGGT
Source organism: Coix lacryma-jobi var. lacryma-jobi (assembly GCA_009763385.1). Taxonomy (NCBI): domain Eukaryota; kingdom Viridiplantae; phylum Streptophyta; class Magnoliopsida; order Poales; family Poaceae; genus Coix; species Coix lacryma-jobi. The sequence goes on along the minus strand of CM019825.1, from coordinate 115,165,158 downwards.
AGGAATATGGCCAGGAGGCGTCCTTTCACTCATCCTAGTTGGGGAGTTCAACCCATTCCTTGGGAGGATCCACCCGGTACACTGGCCGTGGTGATGAGTTCTTCCATAGGGGAATCTCGCCGCAGGCCGCTCGCCATTCGTCCTTTCATCAGGACGAGTGGATGCGCAATATGGGATATCTTCAGCACCAAATGAATGGACTCAACATGGATACTGTCGACATCCGCCAGGACTTGAACAACTTGAACCAAAATTTCCAGGAATTCCGCCAGGAAACTGGTGGAGAACTGGGTAATATTTCTTCTCTCTTGCAGCAAAACCAGCAGAACTGGGACGACATGTACCGTCGTCAGGGATGGATGTAACCCAACTACGCCAAAAGCCAGCTTGGGGGAGCACCCCGTCAAACGAGGTAAGTATCACTGCCATCTTTATTTCTGTCAGTTTTATTTTTATTTCAGTAATTTAAATTAGAGTTTTATCTTAGTTAATTTGCAGTTTAAAAAATATATAATAATAATAATAAATAAATAGTAATAAATGAAACGCTCTCATCGTAAGTCTTTCTAAATAAAAATGTATGCCATGCATTAGAGTTATCATAGGAAAACGTATGCTAGAACTAAACTTGAGACATGAGCATTAGACTAAGTAAAGGGGAAGTAAGTTTCTACTTTGACTTGAGCAAGTCAAGCTTGTGGAGTACATTCATCCACAACCACTGTGAAGAGCCAGCTTGGGGGAGGACCCCCGTCAACGAGGTAAGTATCACTACCATCTTTATTTCTGTCAGTTTTATTTATTTCAGTAATTTAAATTTGAATCCTATCTTAGTTAATTTCTAGCTTAAAAAAAATTAGTAATAAATAAATAGCAATAAATGAAACGCTCTCATCGTAAGTCTTTCTAATAAATAAAAATGTATGTCATGCATTAGAGTTATCATGGGAAAACGTATGCTAGAACTAAACTTGAGACAAGAGCATTAGACTAAGTAAAGGGGAAGTAAGTTTCTACTTTGACTTGAGCAAGTCAAGTTTGTGGGATAGTTATTTTGAAAAATTTAAAAACTTGCTCTAAGTACTTCTGTGGTAAAGAAAGTCCTACCAAAGCCAAATAATTTTTTTTTTAATCTAGAGTAGGAGCTTCCACCTGCTGCATGTTAGTGTTGAGCTAGTTAGACTTTTGTTGATAGTCATGGTAGAGAAACTTGTCATATCTTTAGACCAAGAAATTCACTTGCACCCACCTATATAGTGCTATTCTTACACGGAGAATACGCACACAACATGCCTTTATTTCCATTCATTGTTAGGAATACTTCATGGCAAAATATCATGCTCCATAAAGTCTCAGGGACATGGCTATAATCATTCAAAAAAAAGAGCAAGTCCTCTAGAAAGAAAAGAATATTCAAAAGAGCAAGTGCTCTAGAAAGAAAGTTCAAAAGAGCAAGTGCTCTAGAAAGAAGAGAATATCCAAAAGAGCAATTGCTCTCATTCATAGCCTTGATCCCACAAATGAGATAAAAAGGAGAAGTGCCATGAAAGTAGTAGCCACAGTAAATACCACACACTTGCACATTCCTGGTCTGAACCTATGACTTGTTGCTCCTTTGCTCCACTTGTCTAACTTGGCAAAATTATGCTAGCATTGCATGCTCACTTTTATCCTACACATTAAACCCCACATAAAGTCTTAGTGAGAGGATAATTCTTCCATTTCCACATACAAATATGAGTGATTGAGTGCGCCACAGAAGTTACTAAGCATGCTTTCTTTTGAACAAAACTTGCAAAAACTCCACATGTCTTGATTAGCAAAATAGGCAAGGGAAAGACAAACCTTCTTTCTTGCTAGTCTTTTGTTCTAATCTTGAGTGCAGGGAAGGCTACCAATTCCATGGTGATGAAAATAATATGGGCATACACAACAAAAACACCGAGTTTCCAAGATTATTTCAAGTCCATGCTTGCTCGAGGACGAGCAAGAGGTAAGCTTGGGGGAGCTTGTCGATGCTCACTAAGTGTCAAATTCTTAGCATCAACAAGGTCATATAACACAACACAAGAGCCTAAAATCAACCAAAAACCTTTTATAAACTAACGATTTCCACTTGTCCTTGAGTTTTATTTGAATGTAGGAAATTGCAGGGTTTTTGAGCAAAATGACCAAATGGACCCACCAGGAAGCAAGCCCACTTGCCTGGGCTCACTTTGGGCCAAGGTGGGGTGGCGCCCGCCACCCATCACTGGCGGTCGCAAGGGGGGAGAAGCCCAAAGTCCCCCCTGCCACGTCACTGATCCAGGGGAAGCACCCCACACTCATTTGCAGCCGTTGCTCACCCAAGTCGGTTCATCCAAGGGCTAAGAAGCAGCGTCACATGGATCATGGCCTAATTGCCCATGTGACGGTTATTGGACAACCCTAACCGACTTGGAGGACCTCCTGGATGCCGTTGGTGAAGAGGCAGTGGATCCAAGGGCCAGGGGGGTGGCGGCCGCCACCTAGGGCTGGCGCCCGCCACCACACTCACCCCCTAGACCTAAACCTAGGTCCCTTAGGCTATAAATAGGACCCTCCCCCCCCCCCCCCGAGCTCATTTGTACTCAGACCTCACCTCATCAGTCCCACTCTCTTGTAAGCGAAGCTCTGGTGAAGTAACACTCTAGTTGGGAGACTTAGAGTGAGAGCGAGAGTGTAGAAGAGAAGAGCTGGAGTTGTAATAGCGGATCTTCTAAGTCTCTGGTATAATTCCAAGTCTTTCTTCATTTATCTTAGTGTTCTTCTACTTTCAGCATTTACTTTAAGTTCTTTACTTATTGTTCTTGTTGAGTGCTTTCGATCATAGATAAATTAGTATTTAGCTTATATCTAGTTTGGGTTGTTCGCTGAGTAATCAGTGCTCTAGTTTTGGACGCAAGATTAGAGTAGTATATATTAGTGTAAGCGCGGTGCTTAGACTAGTTATACCTTAGTTTGTGGCTAGCCCCCCGGATAGCTGTGGTAGCAAACAGGTGGTGACAGCCCTGGGAGCCTTGAATTCCACCACGTAGTTGGGTTAGTTCTTAAATCATAAACTTCGTTGTGCACGTCTAAGGTAAATAGTCCAGAGGGTGTGTACAGTTTGAAGAACTAGATAAACTCTTTATTGCTAAGTTAGTTGTGTTTGTAAGTGTGTAAGAAAACATTAATCTGCTCATCGGCCAGACCCCGCCGATTTAGGTTAGTAACAGTTAGTCTTTCTTTCTTTCTTTTTAGTAGTAGTAGAAACCAACCCCCATTCATACATCTCGATCAACCCTGCTAGAATCACTATTTGTTCATAGCAGTCCTAGTGTTAGTTATGCTATAGTAGCTTCCCTGTGGAAATAAATACGATACTCGGTTACTCCCGGGTGAAGTGCTACAATAGACTTATTCTGTGCGCTTGCGGAACCTACCAATAGTCATACGAATAGTTAGTTATACTTCTTACATTGAGAAGTACCAACAAACCTTTATGGCGCCGTTGCCGGGGACAGATTCATAGTCTACTCCTAGTGACGACGTTAGCAAGAGTCAACATGCTACACTCCTCTTCCCGTGGAAAAGTCTTTCGTCTGGAATCTCGGGACGAGATTTTTTTAAGGGGGAAGGGCTGTAACACCCCAGGTGTTCGCCGTCAGTTGAGCGCTCAGTTGAGCAGTCAATTGAGCATAGATATGATATATCAAGTGACGATGAATAACTAAATTCAAGGTTAGTCAGTGATGACCGAAGTGTCAGGATCGATCTTAGAGGCAGAACCTCCGTTTGAATTATTCGGGAAATAATTAATGGAGCCAGATAACAATGATTGTCAAATTATGAATATTCAGGATTTATGCTAAACATGGATTTTTCATGTGACCCACCTCCATTCCATTTTATAGTAACTGGTGAAAAAGTTTCGTAAAGTTTGGAATCAAAAAGTCACATGAAATGACGAGTCACAGCTTTGCCTGTTCTGGCTGATAAACTGAAGAAAATCATTTGAGTCTAATCAAGTGTTGCAATTATGCCCAATCAACTATATATAGACTCATGATCAAAAGTTATGAAAGTTCCGTGTTGAGCAGACGACCGGAAAATATTCCGACCGAGGAGAAACCCTAATTCGGATCTTACCGGTTACTACTTTGACCAGCGTTGAACGGTATTTTTAGATGTTTGCATGTCAGTGCGCCTTAAACAAAAGTTGTAGTACGGATCGAGAGGAACAAATTTTGTTTTATGGCCGAGACCTGGATCGGTGCCAAAAATAGTGAAAATAAGCTCGCAAGATGGAGTAGGGCGCAGTTTTCCGGCTCCGGAATTTGGTTAAGTCTGTACTGCGAAATTGGAATTTCGGTCACCACGAAGCTGACGTCGACGATCATTACCGGGCAAACAATTGGGAATTTGACCGAGCGCCTGTAACGAAAGTCGGGGTACTCGGCGAGACGGCGACAACAAAATTTGTTTCACCGAAATCGGGGTCTGTTTGAGCAGTATTTGCAATATTGGAGTTTGACCGAAAGTTTCCGGAAACTTGCCAAATTAGGAAAGAAATTCTCCAAAAACTTGTGGTGGCTTTTTCGCGAGGTCGTGCCTCCCGAGGGCACGCCCCCTGCCTCCCCTCCGTCAAAAGGACCGAAGTCCTTTCCCTGCCTTATGTCCTCCCCACTCGATCTCTCTCCCTGTCCTCCCTCCATAGCAGCAGAGGTGCGGCAGCAGGGTACCCTTCCCTTCGCCCTCCTTCCCTCCATGGCCGGCAAGAGCAGTGGAGGCAGCAGCGGCGTGCTTCAGCAGGGCAGCGACCTCTCCTCTTTCTCCCCTGCTCCCTCGTCTCGTCTTTCCGTTGGACGCCCGCGAGCCAGAGAGCCGCGGCTCCCAGCTGCGCGCCCCTTCGCGCAAGGACGCGGCCTTCCAAGGTCGCCGCCGCAAGGCAGCCGGGAGGCAGCAGCGCAGGGCGGCAGCGAGCAGCGCCAGAGGCGCCCTGCAGGCACCAACACCCAGCGCCCAAACCCTAACCAGAGCCCCGGCCTCCCCAGCGACGAGCTCGGTCCTTCCCGTCGGGTTCGGTCGTTCTCCTGTGAAAAATAAGAAGAAGGGTAGATTTTAAAGCTAAAACTTTTTGTAGGTGTTTTTGTGTCAAGTTGCATGACTCATAGATTTACTAACAAGTCCTTGGTTGATTTGTGCAGATCCGGAGGTTCCAGATGCATAATTTGCTTTTATTCACGTTTTTAATTAATTAGCAAATCTGATGCAAATTTGTAAATTACGTGATAAATTATGTGTTTGTCCAAAAATTGCATTTGTGGACTTTTTGGAATCCTTGTAAAAAGCTTTGTCCAGTGAATGTATAAAATGATGTGTGTTAGTGAAAATTTTCTGCTGTGATGATTGATTTGTGTTAAATAGGTTTAAATAGGGAGAAAATCATATCTGATGTTGTACTGCTTAGTTTTCTGTGAAATTTTTATGGTAGGCTTTTCATGTGATGTGTTTGATATGATAAAAATTTCAAGATTTGTGGTGCATGTATGAATTAGTTATGAATTTATCTTGTTCTCGGCTCATTAAATGGATTAAAATGATTTGTGATAAATGTTTGCATGTAAAAATAGAAAGAGTGGTTCCACTGCCTTTCTATTATATTTCTGTAGCTAAGGTAATTTTATTATGGCCAGATGTTGTGCAAAGCATAGAGTTTTAGATTTATCTTCTCTCTATAGTTCATTTTAGGATGTTCTGGATAGTTTCTAGGGCTTAAATAGTTATCCCTCGTAAATGATGTTTTCTGTGAAACTTGTCAATAACAAAGTTATAGATATCTTACATATCTAGCTTGTGTTAAAGGTTCATGATTTTTGGTCAAATCTATTATGAGTTATGGCTGTTCAAAATTCAGTTCAGAGATAGGTGCTCTCTGGAATCTCTAGACCAGATTTGAGGAATACATTAGTTTGACCATGTTAAGTTGCAAATCATGTTGAGATGTTTAAAGATGAATTGTAGGAAATTTTATAGGATTTCCAGAATGTCTTGTTATGTGTTATTTAGAGTTGTGTAGCTCTAATTGTGATTTAATTACTTAGCTGTTGTGTGTATGTCCAGTTTTGCTGAAATGGCTGCCGGGACAGTTTCCATTGTGGTAATTATTTTTTGTTTGTAGATATTATTTTCTGTAGATGTGGTCTATAAAAAAATTGTAGATAATTCCTATATCTTGCTTTCCCTGAAATTTCATGGTTTTAGGCCAAGTGGTTTAGGAGTTATAGCTTTTAGAAGTTGGCTGACAGGTTTTGCATACTTTTTGAGCAGATCTGAAAGAATGATTTGTTTGGCTAGTTTAAGTTATGAATCATGTGTTGATGTTAATAGAAGAGTTGTAGTGCCTTTGATAATCTTTCTAAATTATCTTGGATCACTATTTTTAGTGGTTTATAACTTGAGTTACATGTGTTTAAAGTTAAGGTTCAGAATCTGTCCAAGTCTGGACAGATTTGCTTGTTCGTGTTGGTTAGCCTTGATGACTGCTTAATCAACTTGAGATGATTATAAATAAGTTTTAGACAACCTAATAATATTTCTAACAAGTCTTATATCAAGTATTTTGGTGCTCTATATCTCTAGATATGGTTGTTTTAAGTTGTTGTTCAGGTGGTGCATCACGATCTTCCTAAGGGTGGACTGAGCTACACTAATCTTGCAATTTGACTTTGTTAACTGTTAATTAACCTTTTTCTAATAATAACAAAGTTTTATATAATCTTTTAAGATTTCTAGAATGTCTAATGGTGTGATTATATGATGAATATTTCTTGAGTTATGCCTTCCTGAAGTTCTATCAGCTTTTCTGTCCAAGAATTGGACAAAGCTGCTTTGCCTCTGTTTTTGACCAAGTTAACCTCTGATTTAGCATTTCTGTTGAATAGCAAAGTTGTAAATAATCTTATTAGCTTTCTAGAAAGTCTTAGTTTGCCCTGTTTGGATGTTTGTAGCTTGAGTTAAGTTTAAATTAGTGGACTACTGTCTTGCTGTCCAGAATTTGAAGTGTGACTTGTGTGTGTGCAACTTGATTGCTTGTTAGGTCTAACTTTCATGAGTTAATTAGTATGTCAAATAACCCTTTTTAAATGTGTGTAACTTGCTGGTTGTTTTATAATAGGCTTAATTAAGTTATGGTTGTTAGTGTCTTACACTAGCTTAAGTAAATTAACTTAGGTACTATGTCGATAGATCTTGTTATAGTTGTCTTATATGTCTTATGTTGCATCATGTGTTGTATCTCTTGTTCTCATACATATGCATTATGCACCTCATGATAGGTACGCTAGATGATAAGTGCGTGAGGTGAAGTGCGTGATGGTGAAGCTAAGCCCGAAGATGGTGTTGGGTGGCCATCCCGAAGAAGGTGTTTGGCGAACCCCACAAGTTTCTGGAGCAGTGATGTTCCCGAAGTGGTGCCATCTAACACTAGCTTAAGTGTTGTTTCCCTGGCAAGCCCCGGAGCATTCTAAATCTCCTACCATTCTTTTATAAATGCAATCGAGTCAATATATAATGATTGTTGCATTAAGTTATAGGAGTTGACTGACACCGTTGATGCATTACTTACTTATCCTTGTCCACCAGCAATTATTATCTTGATATCCGTACTAGGTCTAGGCTCGATTTTATATGCTTAGCCCTGCTTAGACCGGTAAAAGTCGGGTGATTTCCTGTCTCCCGCATATAGGTGGATACTGATCATGACCAGCCTGGTGCTATCATGGAGATAACCATGTGATAATTAATCTGAGACCGGGCGGGGTGTAAGACCAGCAGGACATGGGTTTTGTGTGCTAGTAGTCTCCCGTCTGTGTCGCATAGGACCCGTTTCGGGGAGCGCTCCACAGTCAAATTGAACGCGTCAATCACTTAGCGGAGTAGGTCTGAGTACCTCCCGTGAAGTCGAGTAAGGTTATTCGAGCCGGTGATGGAGATGTTGACGCCTAACACCCAGGGCCTCAGATGTACCGTGGGCAACTATTCTGAGCAACCTGGCATGGTCCGTGGACAGGTGGGGCCTGATTGACCTGGCATGACCGTGGGCAGCTATAGCTTGAACGACCTGGCACTGAGATAACCCCCGGTGTAGAAGGGCCCATGGCCGTCCCGCGTGTTGTGTTCTCGAATTTCCTGAGTGGCAGCTTACGACTGCCGTAGCCGGATGTGTCGGGCGAGTGTGTGACATTTTATCCCCAGCTGGGTTGGAATCGATTATAATCGCCATCGCTCCTGGACAGTGAGTAACTTGACTGTCGTCCACTACCCGTAGAACTTATGGAACTAAAGATGGTTATGATGTGGAATCTGAAAGGCTATTGATGAAATAGTCACTCTTGCTTGATTAATTAGCCAAGTGATTGCTCTAGATCAGGTGCAAATCTAGTTAATCAGGTTAATTACATAAAATTGACTGCTAATACTCTAATGATGATTATCTAATAATGAAAATGCTTTTATGCAAAAAGGTAAGTAAAGCCAACCCCAGATACAGCCTTGCATACTCCTTGGTGTCACTTTATTTCTGGTTTACGACGGGTAAGTCTAGCTGAGTACATTCGAGTACTCAGGGTTTATCCCACCTTGTTGCAGGTGAAGGTTAGGCCTGTCGAAAGGTGATGGCCAGTGCCGGTGGGCTCGGCAATTCCATACTTCTTCTCTTGTGCTATTGTTGGAGGATGTCACTCAAGCTAGCAAAGTATTTCAATTTATGTTATGGTATTCATTTCAAAGCTATGTTGCTTCTTCTAAATTAAGTGGAACTCAACTTGTATTATTATTTGTGAACTCTATTGTAATATTATTTCCATTGCAAGCTCTGTGGACATGATTTGTATTTGCTTGACCATGCGATCTTGGTTGAGATGTTGGAAATGTTTGAAATCCTTTGAGATTTCCGGACTATCGGGTTTATATGGGCTCAAGTGTGCTAATTCAGCTGCTTTGGTGGAGGTTTTCGCACTTGGGCTCTTATAAATTGGACGGTTCTGTCACAGCACCGACCGGTGTCGAAAGCCTTCTCCACGTCCTCCCGACGATAGTCGCCCTTCTTCTTCCTTGCGCCCTTGTTCTCTGGCTTGGTCTTGCGCCTGGAGTTGCGGTTCTTGTCGGGGAAGCTCTTATCGCGCTTGGGGCAGCTTGTGATGAAGTGATCCGGATCTCCACATCCGTAGCAGCCCTCACGTGCACCACCACGCCGGCAATTCATGTGGTTGTTTTGGAACCGCGAGAACCGGGTGATGATGAGGGCGAGCTCGTCATCGCCCAACGCCTCCACCTGCTCCTCTGTCACTGAAAGCAGAGAAGACAAAGCAAAGAGAGGTGGTGAAGCATCAGTGGAAAGAGTCGATCCACCCTTGCCTGAGACCAAAGCCATGGAGTGAGAAGATGGGTTCTTCAGCTTGGGCTGAGTCAAGTGATCGATCTCAGTGGACTTGAGCTTGCTGAATAGCTCGTCCACGGTGAGGGTGTCGTAAGAAGGAGACTCAATGATGGTCGACAACTTCACCTCCCATACCTTCCGATCCAGGGGATATAGAAGCTTAAGTGCCCTCTCATGATCATCATAAAGTAGGTTGGCCCGATTGGCACGCATCTTGTTCACAATCGTTTGGAAACGAGCGAACATGGTGTCAATCGTCTCTCCCTCCAACTGAACAAAGTTCTCATATTCCCGCTTGTAGGTCTCAAAGAGTCTGGTCTTGACCTGAACGGTCCCCTCGTGATAGCTCTGAAGCTTCACCCAGATCTCTCGAACAGTCTGAAGCTCAGAAACACGCTCGAACTTAGGAAGGGAGATGTTGGCCAAAAGCGCATTACGAGCCTTGGAGTTGGCCTCGTGCTGGTCAATCTAGATCTAACCCACACGAGCCGCAAGAACTACGTACTTAGCATTCTCACATATCTCCCAGACAGAAGATTCGATGTTGTAGAGATAAGCACGCATCTGAATCTTCCAATAGGGATAGTTCGTCTCATCGAAGTAGGGAGCCTTGTCGTTCCCTCGATCCATGTCGCCCTTAGGATCAGAAACCGATTAAGTTAAAGAACCAGCTCCGATACCAATTGAAGGACCGAATTGTTGGCCAGAGGAGGGTGAATGGGAGCCTCAAATTTCAACTCATGAAATGAATGGACCTTGTCCCAGAGAGTCACCCCAAAAGCAAGACACGGGCTTGTTAGTATCCATGACCCAAGAAGTCCAACGCAAAAGCCGGAAACCAAATCCAAAGTCAGACGAACGAACTGTGGCCAAAACAGCAAACAAGTCACTGCATCGGACACTGGCAGCGTCTGATGCCTCTGTGGCGGACGCGTCCGATGTAAACAGTGCAGTTCTAGAACCTTATTGCATGACCATCGGACGCTGCTACAGTGATAGCTCAGCGTCCGATGCTCTGGCTCCGACGCGTCCGATGTACAACGGAGCGTCTGATGCCCGGCGTCCAATGCTCACTCAAAACTCAGTTCTTTGACACGTGGCAACGGAGCGTCCGATGTGATGAACTCAGCGTCTGATGTTCATGACGTCAGCGTTCGATGCCCTCGACAGCTGTGCTGTTCTTCGCCGATTCAAACCGATCTCCTCCGAATCAAAAGCTCCAGAGCCAAGACTCGATCTGAGAGGTCACAAGGATGTTAGTGAGCTACTCCTAGGAGATCATGGCTCAAGTCTAACTCCAAATCGGTGAATCACGAGGATTTGGGGGAAACGTAGAAGAAACTGATCCAACCAAGAAACTGACCAATCTAATGATTCAAGAGACTAGAGATCAATTCCTTCGGTCAAAAGATTGCAATCATAATCATGCACAAAGTGGTTCAAATGAAATCGCAAACCCACTCATGGAGAGGAAGAATGAGGCAAATCTCTGTGAGGGCCAAAAACGAAAACGTGAAGAACGCACAAGCAAGAACGTGATTCGATCTCAATTTCCAACCAAAACTTCTCCACACGAGGAGACAACGAGATTACGGTCTTGTTTCCTCAAAATCCAAATACACAGAGGTATGATTAGCCGTCTCTGCGGATCACAGGCAGCGAGGTATGATTAGAACCTAAGCGAGGGCTAGAGAGAGAAAGCTCAGGAACAAATGGCTGCAAGGATAGAGAGAGGAGGGGCGCCTCTCTTATTTATAGCCTAATAACAATAGTCCCCTTCTACCCCTAGATACAAGAGCGAAGCGGCCAACCCTAGGGGTATCCCGGTCCAACTCTGAAGAGTCGCGATCCGACGGTCACGTGCCTTCCTCATCCTTAGCTTCGCCTCGACGCAAGCCTCAGCATGCCGCCACGTGTCGTCCTATCGACCGCCGTGCCTTCCTCGTCGATAGCTTCGCCACCGAGCCAGCCTCTCCACGCCGCCACGCGTCGACCGTCCTTTTTGGACCTCCCCCCGGTTTTGAGGCCGAAACCGGGAAACCTGTCCTCCGGCTGAGTTTTGTGGCCCAAACTCATAAACCCGCGAGCCCAGGTTTTGAGGCCCAAACCTGGAAACTGTCCTCGCCGAGTTTTGAGGCCCAAACTCGGAAACCCGCCACCCCGAGTTTTATGGCCCAAACTCGGAAACCGTCGAGGGTAGTTTTTCGAGGCTCAACTACCAAACCCGCGTCATAGATGGGATGTGGTTCGCACACTCCGAGTTCCAGCACCGATGCCGGAGCATGTCCAGCCTCCACGCCAGGCACAGTGCATTCGCCTTCCTTCTCGGCCTCCCGCCAAGTGTCATGACGCCATCACCTTCCTCCCGACTCGGCCGATGCACCGCACATCCCCATGTCCTCTCGCTCGTCAATGCCACGTGCCAGCTACCACAGCTGGTCCTCGGGTCTCCCGGTCCGTCGGTCCAAGCCTCACGTCTGCCCTTCACCGCTCCGGGTCCATCGGCACGGCACGTTTCTACTTGACCTTCACCTCACCTTCGACCACTGTCTCCGAGCTCCACACATGCACATCAACACAACCAAGAGACATGTTGCCCGTTGACCGATCGCTCATCACTCAGGAAGGGAACCACAAGGGCACATATCAACCTTGTGTTCGCAAGCTCATGCTTAGAAAAAAAAGAGAAGAGAGATAGCCATGTCTCCAGGTAATAAGTTATAGAGAGAGATCGTATCCACAGAAGAAGTATTTCTCATATCATAGTCCACACACATGCACATCTTGATCTAAGAGTATGACACTTCTCTCCTTGGATCCTCGATTTGACTTTACAATATATGCAATACAAGTATGCAATCATGTTTATCCCTACCTGAGCTCCACATAAAGCCTTTTAGAAGTAGGGACAACAAAAGAAGGCAAAAGATTTGCTATGCCTTGGTAAGGAACCATACACCAATGAGAGATTAAAGAGCATCATTTGAGGAGTATAGAAGTGAACTATGCCTTACTTGATAAAACCTTGAAAAACTCCAAGTTGCTAAGATGTGAATCAGGGAAGATGAATTTGCTTCGAGAGCTGTTCCACTTTTCAACATCCCAAGGAAGCATGTTAGATAACACCACATATCCCACCTGTGTAAGGAATGATTTGGAATAATCTTTATAATAGTTGTATATCTCAGGAATGTTTTGCTCGTGTTTACTTTTATCTCTAAAGCTTTACTCGAGGACGAGCAAAGGGGTAAGTGCGGGGGAGTTTGTTGGCGGTCCTTAACTCATACTTTATAACCGCCAAGACTCGCATAAAAGACAACGCCAAACATAGAATAGGGCTTTCTACTAACTATTTCCACGAGTTTTGGTGTTTGGTCACTTGCAGGAGGGTATGAATGGAAACGACTACAAACGGGCTCCAACACATGCAAAATACCATACGTACATGCACCCAATATGGACCCACAGGGGAGAAGGCCCAATACCAAGCAAATCAGGGCCCTGTCGGGAGGATAAAAAGGGCAAGACCCAAATCAAACCAACTCCAAATGGGCCCTTACCCATACATCACCCATCTCGAGGCCCAAAGGAGTCAACCAGAGAAGAATGGGCCAGTTTGGGCCCACTGGGGGTGCGGGCGCACCCCTGGTGCGGCCGCACCATGGGCGAGGCGGTTCCTGGCCAATTTTGGCAGGTGACCTCCCACCGCCTTGCTGATGTCGGTTATGGTGGTGTCCGTCCATGTTCGTTGCATCTTGAAGGCGGTTTGCACTTTCCAAATGAGGAGGAGAGGTCCTCCACCCCTCCAAGGCACCTCACCTATAAAAAGAGGCCTCCACCCTCCTCGCAATTCATCCAAGAGTTCATTTGATCACATCTCAAGAGGGATCCATGAAAGAAGGAGTAGTGCCTCATATGTCTTAGCTCTAGTAGCTAACTAGAATAGGGAGCGAGTGAGTGCGAGTCGGAGAAGTACCGGAGTTGTTGGCTACCTCCGCGCAAGGAACATCGGGATCACTGGTGTGACTCCGCTTGTACCTCTACGATCTTGTATACTTGTTAAAGTATAAAGGTTCGTGTTCATCTTTGTATTCAAGTTCTTATCGTGTTCTAGCTTGTTGCTAACTTAGTTTGTTGGACCGATCGTTCACCCTCGGGTGGGTGCTCTAGTAAGAGGGTGCAAGCCCTGATCGCCGCTAGAGTAGTGGCCCTTAGCGTAAACGCGGTGTTTAGGCTAAGTGGTTACAGGTAGGTTGCTTGGGTCTCCATGGTTGAGGAGGTGGGCGGCAGGTGGTGACAGCCATGTCCGTCCTTTGTAATCCACCCACGTTCGGGATTCCAGGTAGAGCTGTATCGGCATAGGTTGGGAAACCAACTTCACCCGTTGACCGAAGCAAGCTACGTTAGTTGAGATAGAGCACCTAAGGGCTCGTTACCTAGAGAAACCTTGCTACCCTTGTTACCCTTCTCCTTGACTTATCTGGGAGAACTAGACCAAGAGACTATAGCACACCGTTCCCTGTGGAAAATACGATATCCTGAATACTTCCGGGTGAAGTGCTACAATGGTACTTCCATGAGCTTGCGGATCTTTTCTGCTTACGCTAAGAAATACCAACAGTCATCCCATTTTTCATCTCCAAGAGCTCTAATCTTGTTGATCAAGGTCATGTATCTATCAAACATTTGTTGGGTGGTTTCACCACTCTTGATTGTGAAGTTTTCGATCTTCCCTTGAAGAAGCTCTACGTTGCATTTTCTCACACTTGCATCACCCTCAAATGATATCTTAAGAGTGTCCCAAATCTTCTTTGCAACTCCCAATCCATGGACCTTGTTACTCTCTTCGGGCTTGAGGCCTGATAGAATCAAGGACGCCGCTTAAGCATTTTGTTGAAATTCAATTGCATCTAGATCAGTGTACTCTTCTCCTTCAATGTGACTTGGTCCAGCCTCAACTATCTCCCAAGCTCTTGCAGCAATAAGATGTAGCTTCATCTTGTGTGCCCAATCATTATAGTTGATTCCATCAAAGGAAGGAGGTTTGCCTAGATTGACGCTAGGCAATTGAAGAACCTTGCTCATTTGGTTGTAGTCAAATGGTGTATGTGAATAGTTTTCTCCATCACTTGGCTTCCCTTTTTCTTTGGGTTCTTGAGGAGTTGGTTCATTGGTTGAAGTTTCACCTTTGTTGCTCAAAGCTTGCTTCAAGCTCTCAATCTCTTGTTTCATCTTACTCATTTGATCTTCAAACTGTTTTGCTTGCTCTTCTTTCAGTTGATCCGCAAGCCTCTTGACAATGTTATTAAGATCTACCTCACTTAGGGTCGACATGATTTTTCCCTTACGCGGTGAAGCGCTAACACAAAGGGTTAGGCTCTGATACCAATTGAAAGGAGCCTAGAGGGGGGTGAATAGGTGATTCTCTAAAATCTGAAACTCAAAGACTAAAACTTGTAGTTAAATAACAACCGGTACTATCGGTCTGTTTGGGTCGGTACTACCGGGTATTGAACACCGGTACTACCGACGCAAACAAACGGTACTACTGGGATCCTAAAAGCAACTACAAATCCGATGTAAATGAGATGCAATTTCAGATATAGAAATTACCCCACTTCCCTAAGAGTTGTAGACGAAGATTGCAACCTTCCCAAGCCTTTGTTACTTCCCACAGTGTGGATCAAGCCTTCCCAACCTAAGAATGAGAGAGGGAAAGGAAGAACACGAAGAACACAAGTACAAGCGTAGTATCCAAAGTAGAGATAACAACAAGCACGCTGGACACAACGATTTATCCCGAGGTTCGGCCAAACCACTAAGGAGTGCCTACGTTCTCGTTGTTGAGGTGACCACCAAGGTCGGAGTCTCTTTCACCTCCTTGCCTCACTCAAGCCACCACAAAGGTTAGCTGAGTTTCTCCACTAAGAATCACAAGGGAAATACAAAAGCTTCGGGGAGCCCTCACAAATGAATCAACACGGGCTACCACGAAGAACACCTAGCTAGCTAGGGTTCCAAGAACCCAAGAGTAATAAACACAAACCAAGCCGGCTAGATGCGGGAACCAAGTGCTTAAGTCATAGATCGAAGCTTCTCTCTTTCTCTCTCTAATCTCACTTCCCTAGCTCAAATCTTGCAAGGGAATGAATCTAGGAGCAAAGGGGGAGAGAGAGGGGAGGAGTCAATGCTTGGGAGGAGTTTTGTCAGCTGGTAGGTCGCAATGAATGAGTGGAGTGAGTCGTTAGCGGTTAGAAGTTAAGTGGGTGGCTATTTATAGTCACCTTGTCCCTAGGCTTGTCGGTAGTACCGACCTTGAGGGGTCGGTAGTACCGGCCAGCCAACTCACACTGCGCCAGATCTAGTTTGACCAGGTTGAAACCACCGACCAACAGGTCGATACCACCGAGGGTCGGTAGTACCGGCCCTATGGCTGTACTACCGCCAGGCCAAAGTGGCCGCGAACAGAGAGGTCTGCGAAATCACCCCGATGAGCTCGGTACCACCGACCAGGGGTCGGTACTACCGACCTCGGTAGTACCGGCTTTTATAGCGGTACTACCGCCAAGCCAATTTGAGTCATGAACAGAGAGAGTTGCAAACTGACCTAGGGGGGTCGGTATTATCGACCATAGAGTTGGTACTACCATGCCCGGTGGTACCGCCATTTTCGAATCTACACAGAGAGGGTGTAAACTGGCCCTGGACGGTCGGTACTACCGACCAGGAGATCGGTACTACCGACCCCGGTAGTACCGACTTTATAGCGGTACTACCGGCCTATTGCTAGGTCATTTTGGACCCTGTCTAGAGAGCATTGCGCGCAGCACCCCTGGACGGTACTACCGACTACCGACCATGCAGGAAAACCTCTATGTGTTCATGAGTGCGCGGTGTCTCTCAAGCAAACTTTTGTTAGTCGATATGAGCATTTTTCTCCACATCTAGCTAACCAAATTTGTATCCCTTTTGATAGTCCAGCTTACCTATAACTCTAGTTCAAAAGTAAAATATCAATCCACCACTTGAGTTAGGCATCTTTTGTCCAACAAAATTTAACGTGCTTTGTTCACGGGATTTCAACATTGCAATTCTTTCTAAGGACTAACATCTGCATACATGCCTTTATAAAACCATTAGTCCCTAATTCGATTGTCATTAATTAGCCAAAACTCACATTGAGGGCGAATGCACTTACAGCATGACAGCTGAGACTATGGTTCCTAACCTACAATGGTATATTTACGGTGAAACCCTATCATGTGATATGATTGTCCTAGATATGGGATCATATGATGCAATCTTGGGCTATGATTGGCTCAAAACACATAGTCCTATGAGCTGTGATTGGAATCAGAAAACTCTAGAGTTCAATTTGCAGGGTAAACCAGTCAAACTGCAAGGAGTGGTGGAATCTCCTTTACAAGTGTCACCAATCACTGCTACTCAGCTGTATGAAGGCACTAAAGAAAATGATACATGAGCTTTTGTCCTCATTGAGTCTCTGCCACCACCAACTTTGGATCAGTCCCCTCCAGCACCACCATGCATACAATCAATATTGGATGAACACAAAGTCATTTTTCAAGATCCTCAAACATTACCACCACATAGAAGTTAGGATCATGCCATCACTTTGATCCCTGGGTAGTACCTGTCAATGCCAGGCCATATCACTACTCACCCTAGCATAAGACAGAGATTGAACAACAAGTGAAGCAACTTCTGGAAGCTGGGTTAAGTTCACATAGCCACAACCCTTTTACTTCCTCAGTGCTCTTAGTGAAGAAGAAGGATGGCACATGGAGATTCGTGCAGAATCACAACTTCCTTCCAAGAGAGGTTCAAAAAAGAAATGAGCAAAGGTCATTTCCCTTGCTGAGGCAGCAAAAGGTTCTATTGTCTTCAAGCAGGGGAAACCTTGTTCATGCCAAGCACGACAACATAACCTTGTTAGCAACTGCTTATCATGTGGTAAAATTGTGTGTGAACAAGAGGGCGAGGGGCCATGTAGTTTCTGTGGTGCACTTGTCTTGAAGCAAGGTAGCACTTATGCTGGTTTAAGTGATGTCGAGCTACTACTTTCAGAAGCAGAAGCAGCAGCTGAAGCTTATGCAAAGAGGCTTGTTGACTATGACAGAAATGCTGCAGCAAGGACTAAAGTTTATGATGACCAAAGTGACTATTATGAAATGGAAGGAAACAGTTGGCTGTCTTCAAAGGTAAGCCACATTTGATTCTTTGTACTTGATAGTTCTATTTCATCCCTTGTGGATCATACATGCACATATTTGAACACTGCTCCACGCCTCCCCCCGCCCCATTGATCTTTGATTCCTTGTTATGTCTATGCTAAGCCTTAACGCCTACTGACATTTTATACCAAGACTCCAAGAGCTTGATATATTATGGCCAAAGTACAACTAATCCTGATATGAGAACTACTTTTATTACAAGATTTGTTATGGCAGAGTATTCCTTCTAGTTAGTTTTAATGATTTCCACAGAGCTAGCTTTGTTTCCATAGCGAACTCATACTTGTCCTCCCAAAAAAATGTAAGAACATGTTAGCTTACAAAAAGTTATTGTGCGGCTGTTTTGAGATATAGACATGTCCCATTTGAGTTGCATTGAAAAATGCTAACTCTAGCTACTTATTTTCACACTCCAGGAGAGGTCAGTACTAAAGCAGCAGCAAGAGGAAGCTGAGGAAGCAGCTGAAAGCCAAAAGGCCAAAGTGATTGTTACATTTGATTTGGTGGGCCGTAAGGTAACAAACTGTTCCTGCGCGACAGCAGTACTTTGCAACCTCTGTTTTCTCCAAACCTTCTCCCAACCTCACCTTAAATATCTGTGCTTACTTTGTATAGAAGCTCTGGCAGAACATTTGGATGTTGACGCAATTTTGCAAATGTTTTATGCAGGTGATTTTGAACAAGGATGGGGCTACTGAGCTAGAAACAGAGCACCCAATCATGCGTCCGTCCGAAGAGAAGGATCAGAGCCAGCGTATACAACCCAACCCCACAATAAGAGAGCAACCGGTGTTTGTCGAAACAGGTCCATTTAAGCCAAAAACTGTTAGAGTGCGCGGTGAGTTCCAGACCCGAACAGATCTCCTAACTGACGAACGCGGAAGCATAGCCACCATAGAAGAAAATACTCAAACGAGAACGACATCAAGGCACGATGTTTTTTAATGAGGTTCAGTGATGTGCCTAATCCTCGGGGCATGACTACGGGCGCTCCTCCCCATAAAACAGCAGCTACACCGGCATCCGGGCGATCCCGCGGCCTCGGCGCCACCCAAACCAGCCACAAAGTCGTCTCTCGGTTACAACAGGGGTTGTCTCATATTTATGACCCCTTAGGATACAGAGTTCGACTCCAACTCTATCATATCCCCTAATACAACTCAAGTTCAACTGTAACTGGATTATACACATATTCGACACATATGTAACAAACTCCACATTGACGAATATGCACGTCATCTTGAAGTCGTCCATGCACGAACCTCCGTGTATCCGAACTGAGTTGTTGCCTTCACAGCTCCACACGAGCTGTCCGACGAGCCTGATCGCAGACCCACCGCAAACAAGAGACTCCACTATACCTGTAGTACCATATACTTCATGACTCCACCTGCAGTTGTACACCCTTCTATTTATCATCCAGTCTGTCTTGAATAAAATTAGATTCATCTTTAGCCCTGACATGTCTGACTCCTGAAGCACGTATGCTTCTATTAGACACCACACGAGCTAACTGAATCCAATATCATACTCAACCTGAGTATATATGTGACACTGAGAATTTCACAACCGCTATCTGAGTCACATATGAAAAACTGTCATATAAGCTTGCTCTTCTTTATCACTGCATTGCTACATCCGACGTCTTACACCGTAGCCTCCCGCAGTACCAACCAACCAGATTACTCCAGTTGCAAGCATAGATATCAGTCGTCTATACTTCCTTCCAACTCAGCCCTACGTCCTTTGATCCCACATGCGACTTGAATCGATCCACGTACCTTGTTGTCTTGGAAGCACACAAACTCCTCCAATGCAAAATCACATCTTGAGTTTGCCCACGTGTCGCCACGCCACAGAGAACGAGGAACTTCATCGGCCGCCACGCTCCTACGTCGTCGTCACTGATCCCATCGTTGTCTGTCTCACGGTATGACTAGCATAGTACCGCTAGCCTCTCCGCCATAGCCGCGCCGCTCACAAGCCTCATCAACCGTCTTGCTGCTTGCACACGACAAAATCAACCCGCTTGAGCGTCGTCTTGTTCATCTCCAACCGTCATAACAGTCATGAACAACTTCGATTGCTATTCTTCTGCAATCTCGTAGACTCTCGGTTTCTTTTATGAAGCCAGGAACCTAAGCTACACACGAGTCCACATCGACTCGATTCCTCGGCTGTCCGTTCCTTTATGCTCTTTTGTTCCATGAAACCGTATGTACACATGCATATTTTCCTGGTCGGAACCATTAGAAACAAATTCGGAAGCAATCCAAAGGAAATAAATCCAGCTGTTGCCGTCTCCAACTTTCCTGTTGTTGCATGTTTCTGAGTCCGAGTCCCATGGAAGGCCTATGTCCATACAACTGATCGTACATGCATCGTGTAGTATGCATATCCATACGATCACCATGCATCACCCGTCCATGACTCCATGCAACGTACGCCATCAACATATGCATCACATACGTCTCACATCCCGTGCCAACACAGTGCACGTGACCTTGAACAAGACTTCTCCATAATACGCCGAGTCCACCATGGCTCTTGCCATTACCGTTGCTGCTCCATCTTGAGCCCGCAACAAACACCTTGATCAAAATTGAACTCTCATCAATCTGATTATGAGTCAAAGTCGTCGTCTTCATCCACGACGTCTTTCAGCCGCACCGTCGATCTTGGTTGTCACGTCTGACCGACCCCTATCGAACAATAGCCACCAGTCGCCATCAACCTGATCTCCACGTCTGGACGGATCCCTGTTGATTGCAACCCATTGGACGGTTCGAGCCACCCGCTCGAAATTTTCAACTCCACCGATCGAGTCGTCGATCGCCGTCATGCTCCACCTTGCGCTATGTTCTTCACCGAACACACCCGTGCAAGCTTTGCGCGGTGTGGAACATATCCATCGCACCTCCACGATCTTCTTCTATAAATCTGGCTCTGATACCACTTGTTAGAGTGCGCGGTGAGTTCTAGACCCGAACAGATCTGCTAACTGACGAACGCGGAAGCATAGCCACCACAGAAGAAAATACGCAAACGAGAACGACACCAAGGCACGATGTTTTTTAACGAGGTTCAGCGATGTGCCTAATCCTCGGGGCATGACTACGGGCGCTCCTCCCCATAAAACAGCAGCTACATCGGCATCCGGGCGATCCCGCGGCCTCGCCGCCACCCAAACCAGCCACAAAGTCGTCTCTCGGTTACAACAGGGGTTGCCTCATATTTATTGCACCTTAGGATACAGAGTTCGACTCCAACTCTATCATATCCCCTAATACAACTCAAGTTCAACTGTAACCGGATTATACACATATTCGACACATATCTAACAAAAACCGATCGAGCAAAACAGAGCAAGAGACTTGCCAAGAATGGTCTGTGCCTGGAGGTAACCGGACGGCTGCAGCATGATGACAAGGACATGGAGAGCATTCGGAGTGGCAAGGTGAAGAAGGGTGATCACTCATTCACTTGGCTAGTTGGCTTACAGTTCCTTCGGTCAGGCACGTGAAGTGGGATGATGTTGAATGCTCCCCGGACCTACAACCTGTAAAGTTGTTATATGTTCCCCATCCAACTCTACATATGCAATGGTACCTTTTCGGACCTAATTCCCTGCAAAATGCAAATGTGAGAATGGCACCTTGTGTCCATGCTTTCAGTTCAACTTTCTTCTTTCCATAGTACTTGATGCATAAGTCGCAATAACGAGGAAGAAAAACACTACTGTCTACTGGCTACATGGAATGCAAGTTTTATGCCTATTTCTACATGATCTGGCCTACGTCTTTGTCTCGTTTCTCACATCAGGCGCCTGAAGGCCTTCTCTAAATTCTAATCTCGCTGGTAGCGAGAAAGGCGGCAGAAGTTGAAGACGGAGGATCAAGCGGAGTGAACGTTTCAAATGGGTCCGACTTTGTTTTAGGGTTATTAATCTGGCAGTGCCGATTGCCACAAAGTAGCTACTTCTTAAATTAAATTATGTGCAACAAATTTCTATGAGATAAAATTTTATAGTATGAATATGAGCTTTTATTTCTAAGGTCCGGCTTTAGCGTAGGGCCCACATATTTATTTTACAGGGTCAATTGGCATAAAGTAGCTGCTTGTTAAATTAAATTATATGCAACCAATTTCAGTCAATTCATATAAAATTCTATAGTGTGAATGCAAGTGTTGACATCTATTAACTATCATTATTTATCGTCAACAATATTTGAATAAATGCCAAAAAGAATTGCCAACTTAGAAATAGGAGGTTTAAACTGACAAATTCCACGAGTTTTGGTGATTCTATATTTTTCAGGGATTAAACAGGAAAACAAGACTACATTGTTTCCCCAAGAAGGAACCCGACGTAGATTACTTCACCGCCAAGTCAGGAAGTCTTCAAAAGACTCCAGAGGACACTAGAGGACTCCACGAGGCGGGGCACCTCGAGACCCTGCCCAGTGGGACCGACCGGTCTGGTGGGCCCACCGGTCGGTCGGGTCCCGGGCCCCACGCCTCCTCCTTCCGGAATCTTCCTCCACCGACCTCAAGGACTCATCTTGACCGTACCTTAAGTCGATTTGATCCAACGGTCGCGGTTCCACGCCCAGGGCTATATAACCAGACCCCTGACCCCCCCTCCAGACAGATAGAGAGAAGAGAAGTTTAGATCTTCCGACAAGAGTAGAACTAGGGTTTCTAGAGAAAAGAGTTAGAGCTCTACTTCAAGTTTAGAGTTTAGTCTAGCTAGGTTCAAGTAGAGGCGGGCGACTTCGTCGGCATATCTGGCTAGAAGCTTCGTCTGAGTCTTCGGATCGCTGTCGAAGATTCGGTAATTTGAATTTTTATTCGACTTTGTGCTAGATTAATATATTTCAGTTTATTCAGTTTTGGAGTTTATTCTAGTTATATATTTAATATAGATCTGATTATGATAGAGTTTATGATCATGTTCGTAAAGTACTTAGCATTATTTCGGATTGAAGGACCGGATTAGCGACCAGAGGGGGGTGAATGGGAGCCTCAAATTCAACTCGTGAATAGTATGGCCCTTGTCCCAGAAAATCACCCCAAAAGCGAAGACTCGAAACGACCGGAGAGTTCACGACCTACGAGTAGATGGATACCCTAGGAGATGTCCTAGTGGTACAGCGGAACCCCCGGAGAAACACCAAAACCAACTGCCAAAGTCACGGAGCAAAACAGCAAAGTCTGCAGATTCGCGGACTGTCCGAGGTCAGAGTCCTGGACTGTCCGCCGTTGAATCCCGGACTGTCCGCGACTGAGTGTCGGACTGTCCGCCAGCCAAAACGCAGAAACCAAATAGTGCTGCAAGTCTGCTGGACAGGTCCCGGACTGTCCGCGGGTTTGTACCGCGGACTGTCCACCGTTCACTCGACAGTGAAGAGTCAGGGGTCTGCGCCTGACTGACCTGGTCGAGACCCGATGCGCGGACTGTCCGCCGTCAGGGGCGCGGACTGTCCGCCAACACCCAGAAAGCACAAACCTACTCAGGTTCAAAGCCAAATCCGAATCGATCTCAACCAAATCGAGAAGAACTTCAATCAAACTCCTCCCAGGTGATCCTCTATGTATTGGGGTGCTAATCCTAAGGAATCATCGCACCAAACCAAGTCAATCAAGAGAAATTCGTGGATCACCGTAAAAGGGGAAAGAATGACGAACGAACACGAAATCGACCCGATCTATGGATTCGTAAGGTTAGGGGAGAAATCCTTCGGTGGAAAGAAGGAGCTCACGACCAAGAACGAATTGATTCAAGTGGAATCGAAAATCATCTCGCGAAGAGGGAGAACGAGGCAAATCTCCGAGAGATGCAAAAGCGAAACGTGAAGAACACCAACACAAACGTGAATCAATTCGACTTCAGCCGAAATTCCTCCACACGAGGAGACAACGAGAATACGGTCTCGTTTCCTTAAGTTCCCAAAACACAAAGACAAGATTGAGTCTTCCCTGCGGATCGCTAGCAGCGATGTATGATTAGAACCTAAGCGAGGGCCAGAGAGAGAGCTCAGGAACAAATGACTGCTAGGATAGAGAGAGAGGAGGGGTGCCTCTCTTATTTATAGCCTAAAACAATAATCCCCTTTCTACCCCTAGATACAAGAGCAAAGCGGCCAACCCTAGGGGTATCTCGGTCCAACTCTGCTGATAGTTGATCTGACGGCCACGCGCCTTCCTCACCCTTAGCTTCGCCTCGACGCAAGCCTCAGGATGTCGCCACGTGCCGCTCAGTCGACCGCCGCGCCTACCTCGTGGATAGCCTCGCCTCCGCGCTAGCCTCTCCACGCCGCCACGCGTCGACCGTCCTTTTTGCGGACCTCCCCCGGTTTTGAGGCTGAAACCGGGAAACCTAGGCCTTCCCCCGGTTTTGAGGCTGAAACCGGGAAACCTGTCCTCAGGCTGAGTTTTGTGGCCCAGACTCAGAAACCCGCGCACCCAGGTTTTGAGGCCCAAACCTGGAAACCGTCTGCGCTGAGTTTTGAGGCCCAAATTTGGAAACCGGCCACCCCGAGTTTTGAGGCCCAAACTCGGAAACCGTCGAGGGTAGCTTTTCGAGGCTCAGCTACCCAACCCGTGCCGTAGACGGGATGTCGTTCGCACACCCCGAGTTCCAGCACCGATGTCGGAACATGTCCAGCCTCCACGCCGCGCACAGTGCATTCACCATCCTTCTCGGCCTCCCGCCAAGTGTCACGACGCCATCACCTTCCTCCCGACTCGGCCGATGCACCGCACATCCCCATGTGCCCTCGCTTGTCGACGCCACGTGCCAGCTACCACAGCTGGTCCTCAGGTCTCCTGGTCCGTCGGTCCAAGCTCCACGTCCGCCCTTCACCGCTCCCGGTCCGTCGGCACGGTACGTCCCTACTTGACCTTCACCTCACCTTCGACCACTACCTGAGCTCCGCACCTGCACATCAACACAGCCAAGAGACATGTTGCACGTTGATCGATCACTCATCACTTAGGAAGGGAACCACAAGGGCACATATCAATCTTGTGTTCTCAATCTCCCCCTTGATGAGTGCATCGTCAACTCATAGTAACTTTAACCAAAATAAAAGAAAAGCAGAATTAGATAGAAGGAGAAGACTCACTCGAGATGTCCAAAAGCCAGAGAAAAGGCCAAAGAGGAACAAATCGAGATAAGCAAAGCTTGGTCCCCAAAGACATGGGCAACGGTTTGACACAACCAAGCAAGAAATCGGAGCAATCAACTCATCAAGGAGCAAAACTCGATCAAAATCAAAGCACAAGACTTGGTTCCCAAAGACATGGGCAACGGCTTGACGCAACCAAGTCAAAAGCAAGCTAGTCCTCAAGAAGAGGCAGAGAAGGGGGGCTCAACACCACTAGCTGAAAGCTCGATACCAAACGAAGACTGCATAAGAAGCAGCTACTGCTAGTCCCTCAAGATAGAGACACAGAGGCTCAACACAACCAGCAGTAAGCCTGATACCAATCAAGAACCATCAAAACATAGTGAAGATAGCTAAAATATTGATATCAAATAAAAACCAACTCGGAGCAGGCAGAAAACTCCCCCTCACTCAAAGAACTCCCCCTCAACAAGTGAAGCATAAATTGTAATTTGTCACTATAGAAAGTCTAAAAATCTCATCATTGGAAACATTCTCCCCCTTGGGGGCAATTTGCAATCAAAAGAGAGGGAAAAGGACTCAAACAAGTAAAACGGAGCTAGGTCATGCCTATCGGAGTCAAGCAAATGCATATGAGTTAAAAGTGCAAGTTAGCAGCTTCAGATATATACTCGAAAGAGTGAAAGAATGCTCTAAAGAGTGCTGATCCGACTACAAAGCAACATGCAAAAGTGCTAGCAAAGGCTCAAACTGATCATCCAATACAAGATATGAAAGCATAAGCCAAAAGAGCAGTTTTAAGCCGTTCAGAAAGTAGTTTCACCATCAAAATTGCACTAAACATGTATAGACAGGAAGTCAAACAAGTGCTAAACATGTATGTAAGGTGAACTACCCCTAGCACAGTTCAATCATCATGCTATAGAATGAAACATAGACTTGTGTTTTCAGATTTTATCGAAGAATTTACAGCAGTTATTAACACAAGTTTAAATTCAGCATGCGATTGCGAGAGGTTGAAGGCCTGTCATTGCCTAACTTTTCAACCGTGCTAAGCCTATGCATATGCAATCGGAAGCTTAAAGCATCGGTTTCGGTCTTACACTACACGGCTCAAGTTTAACTCAAAAGTGCTATGAGAAACAGTCTCGATACCGTGATATGTTGACAGAGCAATCCCATCTCGATCTTTTCAACTCACTAATACTTGGTTCATTTTAAACAGAGTATGAACAATCCAAGCAAGTGAAAGACTCAGAACTAGAGACATAGCAACCTAGCATATATGAAATAGCTCAAGTGACTTCAACACATCCTACACATGCTAGTTGTCAATCCCAATGGTGAACATGTATCAAATTTTAAGTTCATTAAGCATGTTCAGTGTTCTAAAAAATTAGCTTAGCTCACAAATTGTAGCAGTGATCAAGGAGAGCCTAAGCTACACGCATCATCATATATCATCGAAGCATACACTACTCAGAGCATAAATTCATTCTAAAGAATATAGACATGAAGCTTGAAAATGCTAGATGTATGCATGATGAAGTCAGAATCGGAGCCAAAACAAAAACAGAAAGACTCAAGACCCAAAAACAAAAAGGATCAGAAAGTCAGTCTATTGTACAACAAACAAAATGTGTCCCCAATCTAAAAGGGGAAACACACACCAAGCTCACCTCTCAACCTAGCAAAAGTTGAGAGATCCAAAGGCTTGGTGAAAATATCTGCAACCTGGTTATGGGTGTCTACATGCCTAAGATCAATGTCGCATTTCTCATAGTGATCACGAAGAAAGTGAAAGCGAACATCGATGTGTTTGGTCTTGGAGTGAAGAACAGGGTTCTTTGCTACACTAATGGCAGAAGTGTTGTCGCAAAGCAAAGGGACCCGACTGAAATCTAGACCAAAATCACGCAATGTAGCACCCATCCATAAAAGTTGCGAAGCACAAGAAGCAGCGGCAACATACTCGGCTTCAGTAGTAGACTGGGCTACGTTCGACTGTTTGCGAGAAGACCACGAAACCAAAGAAGAGCCAAGGAACTGACAAGTCCCAGAAGTAGTCTTGCGCTCGAGCCGACAGCCGGCAAAATCCGCATCGGAATAACCACAAAGCGAGAGGGTCAAAGAAGAAGAGTACCAAAGTCCGAACTCAGGAGTGTATCAGAGGTACCTCATGATGCGCTTGACCGCTTGCTTGTGGGAAGTCTGAGGGGACGCCTGAAAATGAGCACACAGACACACAGAAAACTGTATATCCGGCCTCGTCGCCGTTAGGTACAGAAGCGAGCCAATCATACTTCTGTATTCCTTCTGATCAACCGGCTCTCCGTCCTGGTCCGCGTCCATCGCCGCAGTCATCGGCATGGGCGTCGTAAGAGGCTTGGCCTCGCCCATGTCGAATTTCTTCAGGATATCCTTCGTGTATTTCCCTTGATGCACAAACGTCCCGTCTCGAGTTTACTTAATTTGCAACCCGAGGAAGAAAGTCAACTTGCCCATCATACTCATCTCGAACTCCCTGCTCATAGTATCTGCAAACTTGGCAACAAGCGCGTGAGAAGAGCCACCAAAGATGATGTCATCCACGTAAATCTGGACTAACAGGGTATCGTTGCCTTGCTTGAGGAGAAATAAAGTTCTATCGACCCGTCCCATTTTAAAACCCTTGGAGAGTAAAAATGTCTTCAACCGATCATACCACGCTCTTGGGGCTTGTTTCAAACCATACAAAGCTTTTGAAAGTTTATAAACATGGTTTGGAAACTTGGGATCCTCGAAACCAGGGGGTTGCCTAACATAAACCTCTTCCTCTATATATCCATTCAAGAAAGCGCTCTTGACATCCATCTGGTAAAGCTTAAAACCCTTCGAAGCAGCAAAGGCTAGAAGGATTCTAATGGCTTCTAAACGGGCTACAGGGGCAAAGGTTTCTTCATAGTCTATTCTCTCTTTCTGGCAGAAACCCTGGGCTACTAGTCTAGCCTTGTTCCTCACTACCAACCCATCCTCACCCTCTTTGTTTTTTGAAAACCCATTTGGTACCTATAGGGTGGCATTGTGGTGGAGGTGGAACTAGGGTCCAAACTTGGTTTCGCTCAAAGTTTTCTAGCTCCTCATGCATGGCATTGACCCAGTTAGGATCAGAAAGTGCGTGTCCAACATCTTTGGGCTCAAAAGAAGCAACGAATGCAGAGTGAGCAAAGTGAGAAATTTCATACGCTCGCGACCGCGTGACTCGCTGGTCGATGTCGCCGATCATCTGACATGGAGGGTGAACTTGCTGAACACTTCGGGGTGCTTGCCTCGCCGAAGTCGCCTCCCCCTCGCCAGATGCTGTCGCTCCCTCAGGTGCAGCGGGTGCTCGTTGGAGAGGTGGCTCTAGAGGACCCCAAGAAGAAGATGTCGTGGGATCGGGTCCTCAAGCTGAAGTAGTCATCGCAGGATCGACGGGGGCAGCTAGTGGAGTTGGCTCGGGATCACCCCAATCGGCATTATCCTGCTCCTCCTCCACAAAGATGGTCTCTCCTAGCTCCTGTTCTCCTGCAACATCAAAAGCAGAAGAAACACAAGGCATAGTTTCGTCGAATGTGACCTCGCAGGTCTCCACTATCCGGTTAGTCTCAAGGTTAAGAACTCGATAAGCATGTGAATAAGAAGCATAACCAAGAAAGACCCCATCAGCAGAGCGAGATTCAAAATTTGTCCAAATTGCCTTGCTTCAGGATAAAACACTTACACCGAAACACCCGAAAATGAGACACCTTGGGTACACATCCAAAACGCAACTCATAAGAAGTCTTTTTCATGAATGCACGAAGAAAGATGCGATTTGAAACATGGCAAGCGGTGTTGATCGTCTCGGCCCAAAAACGCCTAGGAGTCCTATGCTCATCGAGCATCGTCCTGGCCATCTCAACAAGGGTCCGGTTCTTGCGCTCAACAACACTGTTCTGCTGAGGGACATAAGGAGAAGAAAACTGATGCTCGATTCCATTAGAAGAACAGAAAGAGGCAAACTGTGAGTTATCAAACTCAGTACCATTATCGCTACGAATAGCTCTAATGGTATCAGGGGGGAACTCAGTCTTCAACCTCAAGATCAAATCACGAGCAAAAGAGAAGGCTTCATCCTTACCCTCCATGAAAAACACCCAAGAGTACCTCAAAAAATCATCCATGATCACTAGAACGTACCACTTCCCACCCGCTGAGCAAACCCGAGCTGGACCAACTGTGTCCATGTGTAAAAGCTCGTCGGGTTGCTTGGTCATCACCTGATTAACAGGTGGGTGGGAGGCAGCAACCATCTTCCCGTGACGACAAGGATGGCAAACAAGGTCCTTATGAAACTTAAGCTTGGGCAATCCTTGGATTAGGCCAAGTGAGCTAAGTCTTGCAAGCAAGTCAAAACTCAAGTGACCGAGCCTCCTATGCCACTTCCACAAATCAGAAGAAGAACCAGTCATCAAACATCTAGCAGAGCCGAAAGAACGAGAAAAATCGGCTCTAAAAACACGGCCAAAAGGGACGATCCGACAAACAAGATCTCCCCGAGGGTCTAAAACATGACTCAAACCCTTCTTAAAGTGCACTTCACAATCATCCTCAAGAAGTTGAGAAACAGAGAGCAAATTGTAATGCAAGTTTGAAACCAAGGCAACATCCTTAAGAACAAAGTTCTCATTGAGCCGAATAGCTCCATGAGACACAACCTTACCTCTGTTGTTATCCCCGAAAGTGATGTACTCCTTGTGCATCACGGGGCTCAGGCTGGAGAACCATTCCTTCTTTCCGGTCATGTGGCGCGAACACCCGGAATCCATGAGCCACATGTTCTCTAACCAAAGTTCCTGCATCAATAGAAAGGCAGGAAGTGAGCATATGGCACAACACTGGGGTTAGTATACTGAGAAGGATACCAGTGCTATGTCATAGGCCCAGAAAAAGTGTTAGTAGCAACACCAAACTGTCATCGTCCCATGGGTGGATAGCGATCACCACCAACCTGAAAAGGTGGTCCGCTATGGAACGGAAAACCTCCAAACTGACTTACTTGTCCCATTTGAGCAAAGCGATCACCACCATACTGAAAAGGTGGTCCGCTATGGGACTGAGCAGCAAAACCACTTATACCCGGCTCACGATCATATTGAGAACGACCGGAACCGCGATGGGCACGACCACCACCCCGTGGTATGGCTGCCTAGGGCCTAGCAACCTGAGGAGGTGCACCTCCAGGTCTAGAGCCCAGCTGTTGACACTTACTAACGTCGCTACCAAGAGTAGAGATAAACTCTATCCCCGGCAACGGCGCCAGAAATGCTTGTTGACACTTACTAACGTCGCTACCAAGAGTAGAGATAAACTCTATCCCCGGCAACGGCGCCAGAAATGCTTGTTGGTATAAATTAACGCACACTCTACTTTATCCGCAAACGCACAGATAAGATCTACCGATGTAGCACTTCACCGGAGTAACCCAGTTTTAATATCGAACCCAAAGGAACGGATAGTGTTAAGTCTCAAGTGTATAACCCCTGAGTAGCTAACAAGGACGAAGAATCTAGAAGTATAGAGGGGATCACTAAGGTTGTCTAATTCTAATTTAAGAGTGATATGTTTATATTATTCTTAGTGGGGAAGTTGCCATAAAAGGTCATAAACAGAGTATGAATCTTTTATGCAAATGTATAATCCTACCGAGCCTACACACAGGTAAGTGGACTATAGAAGAATCAACAAGGCTATAAGAGTCACCCTTGCGAACAACCACTACTACCGGCGTTATAGGAGGCATATATGAGCTATCAAGTCTAAGCACCACGCTTACACTATCCAACTACTTTAACTCTAGAGCAACTTAGAATTAAAGTACTCAAAAGAGACTCACAAACCTTAAGAATAATAAGAACAATGGCTCAAACTTAATATAGACGTTGATTACCTAAATAATCGCTGAAGCAAGTTGATGATGAACTTGAATCCGCAGGTACAAGATGAAGAAGTTGATTCGACAGGCCGGAGCTCCTTCTTGATCTCTTCCTCTCTCTCGCTCTTCTAGTTCTAGTATAAGACTAGGTTCTAAACCTAACTAGAGGGGTAACTAGTCTTCTACTTGATAGCTGGCTCTTGATTACAACTAGATGAACTAGATCTAATTCTAGATGAACTAGAAGAGATTCATCTAGAGGGACCTCTACATCTAATTGAAACCCTAGTTTCTGATGTGGAGATGAATAATGAAGATGGAGATGCTTGGAGAGGGGGGTCTGGGGCTGCTTATATAGCCATGAGGGATCAAACCGACTTCAGGGACGGTGGAGATACATCCTAGGAGGCGGTGGAGGAAGATTGCAGAAGACGGAAACCAGCGGGCCCGGGGGGAGACCGGTCGGTCTCCTGGTGGGACCGGTCGGTCCCACCTGGCAGGGTCCCGTGGTGCCCGACCTCCTGGTGTCTTCTGGTGTCCTCTGGAGTCTTCTAGAATATTCTTGACGTGCCGGTTGCGTTATCTCGCGTCGGTTTCCTTCTAGGGGAAGCAATCAGTGCTGGTTTCCTGGTTTAGTCCCTGCAGAATCACAATTCACCAAAACTCGTGGAATGTTGTCAGTTAAAACCCTAAACCTTTATTGGTGATTGAATTCATGCCCTTTTATATTTATTTATCCTTTAATTTTGATAGATAACCAGTGTCAACAATTCCCCCAAGCTTACCTTTTGCTAGTCCCTTAGCAAAACCAAAACTTAACAATGGATCAGGAGTTGCTACAATATCTTCATTTCCAATAAGTACACCTGCTGTTAAACAAAAATTCTCCGAAACATATCATGTTATTCTTCATGGGGCTTATTACTTTTACCTTAGATCTTGATTAATTGAGAGATTGAACGATCAAATCAAGCAAAGTTTTAATACATATGTTGTCAAATTAAACAATGAATCCAAAGAGAAAGTCAACCAACCATTGAATCAAGAAGTGCATGTGTATGGAAAAATGGAGTCGAATGCTCTTGTGAATATATTCACTCTCTTCTGTCTATCAGAGACATATGGCTATCAGGCTAATTCTACTGGCGGGCACGTGCCCATTTTTTCTGATTTTTTTTCTTTTTATTTCGAGGTTCCGGACACTTGTCCCTTTTTATTTCCTCGGGATCTATCTTTTCGAGGTTTCGAACACTTGTCCCTTTTTATTTCCTCGGATCTTTTTTTCTTTTCTCTCTTTTTTTAATAGTCATATGCTTCCAACAAACTTCTGAGAGGGTAGCAACAGATGAGCATTTATGTGGAAGATGGATGAAATGTGTAAGTGATCTCAATTCAATGGCAAGATAACATCTCACAGGGTCACAAAGCTTAATTTAACTCAATGCAATTATTAGTCATATTCATATTTAGAAATCTCTGGAACTTTAGTGTTATTTAGAACAAGATAATAGCAGCTCAAATCATCACATGTCATATCCCAATTACCTAGACCTTAGATTAAGTATTTTCCATCCATGTATTTAATTTTATTTTAAGGCATCATTATTAATTAGGAGAACTCATGCTTTGAAGGCTAGGTACTTGAAAGAAATTAGATAGAGCAACTATTCATCATTTCCATGCAAAAGATTAGAGAGAGAGGGTTCTTCTTCAGTCATCAACTCCTTAAAACAAACTAGACACACTATTTTATTTATTTAATCTAACACACTTTAAGATAAAGCTAATAATAGTAGTAGTAAAGACATATCTGAATCGCGAAGATAACGGGGGTGCGTCTCCCCCAAGCTGGTTCCCTTAATAGCGTTGAGCCTTCATGTGCCCATATATTTTTGTCTTCTCTTTTTTTTAATTAATGGTGAGCCTTCATGTGCTCACAATTTTTTTTGTTCTTTTTTTAATTAATGGTGAGCCTTCATGTGCTCACATATTTTTGTTCTTTTCTTTTTAGGAGTGAGCCTTCATGTGCTCACATTTTTTTTTGAATTTGTTTATAGAATGAAAAACTTAAGAGGATAAAGATACTTGCGTGGATACATGGGGATGCCTTCCCCAAGCTGAATGTTGACGTAGTCGTTCGATCTTGCAATGTAGCAGACTGGCAGTGGATATGTCCTTCCTCTATTAGAGCTTTCATTGATGTTGATGTTTGTTGAGACAGTGTTCCAACAGTGGATGGAGCATTCACTTGCTCATCAGCTTTTCTTGGCCTTTCAAATCCTGTGAAACTCAAATAGACAACAAAACTTATGGAACAGATTAAGCGTTAGTGGTTGGCCACTTAAGCCTTTGTTGTCTAGAATTTCAGTAAGATCTCTTTCTCAATATTTTTATATTTTATATTTTTATGATGCAAGAGAAAATGCATAGGATGAATGCATATATATTTATTTTTATTATTTTTTATGCCACCACGATGAACATTCTCGTGGTTTTCTACACACCATAGAATTATTCACATGGGGCTTCATAGTTTATGATGTAGTATAACAAATACAATATTTTTATTTTCTTTTCTAATGCAATGCAGAAATTAAAATGTTTATGAATTAAATATGATGATGCAATAAATAACTAAGAATTAAATATGAGAAATATGCAGGAAAATAAATATGAGGATAACTACCAATTTTTACCTTTTGGCGAAGGTTCGGAAATTTAGGTCCGACGAACCGGACCATCCCTTGGTTTACACCTCCCAAGGTATGCCAGACGTTTGTAAAGTTGTTATTGATTGTACCTCTGAGGTGCAGACTTTTTCATACTTTCTTGGTCTGAGTCTTCACTTCCTGTGGTTCACTGTCTTGAGGTTTTTCTTCTTTCTTTTCTAGGACAGTGTCGATAGCTTCTTCTTCGTGATTGGCCTCTCTATTCTTGATAGCTTGTCTTCTTTGGCTTTGAGAGCGACGTCTTTCACTTTTGTTCTTCTTGGGTACTTCATTGGGTATGTAGTTGATGAAGTAGCATCGTACCTTTTCTTCAGGAAAGTAAAAATGGTTTTCTCTTGTAGATGATTGTACTTGTAGCGTAGAGGAATGGTCTTCCTAGGATGAGGTGGACATCATCGTATTCTCATGTCGAAGATCAAGAAGACTGTGGGGACTTCATGACCTCTAATTTTGACTACGACGTCTTCCATCACTCCTTCTTGTTTATGCCTCTTGATATGGTGTCACTCATGTCATTTGTTCGTCCAGCAATTTGAAGTGAAACGTTAATTATGGACGCTGGCAGCATCTTGCTCAGTGTGCATGTTCTTGTAGATCTAAGATCTTCACTCTGTAGAATTTGGGAGTGACAAACTTCTCCATGTTTTGCTCAAGAGTGTGTCCCGCTCATAAAGACAAGGTAGAGATCAAGTGCATGGGCTCTGTTGGTGGAAAAACACCAACAGAACCAAAAGTTTTGTTTATTCTCCTCTAACCTTAGGCACATTGCACAAGACAAACTTGTTGTTTATGTGTTCTATTCAATCTTAACATGAGTGATAGGATCAGAGGATGAGCATGAAAGTAGCATCTTAAAATATTTAACAGATCAAGTTACTTAACCCAAGGAAAGATAATCTATGCATAAAGTGTTGATCTTTTCATAATTGAGATATATCATTTTCCAAAGGTTAGATACACAACATTTTAGCTCATTTAGTCAAGACAGTGAGATTCAAGAGAGTAAAGCTAAGATCAAAGGACTAAAAATTTTGAGTTGATTAGGTTGGATCAAGTGAGGTGCAACTTAAACATGTTTTGTTCTTTATTTATGTTTATACTAGAATCAAGAAGAAACTTTTAAAGTGATGGTCACTTACCTTGAAATGTTACTTTGTCATTGAAGGGTGATGTGTCGTACCACCTTGTGGAAGCTTCTCTTGTCTAGTTGGCTTGTCTTCTCTTGCTTGTCTCACATTGTGCTTGAGAGGAGGAAGATCATAGTGGAATCATCTTTATAGGTATCGACCTTCTTTCTCTATGTGTCGACTTATCAGTGAAGGCACATTGTTCCTCGAGTATGCTGTCTAGGATCCTCTCTCTTTCTTGTATCAATTTTGTACTATGAGGATGTAGGGACAGTTCTGCATTCTTCTCTTGTCAATCATTCTTGTTTTCCTTAAATCATTGGGTTGACAAGAGACTTGAAATTAGAGCTGCTACTCGAGTGCCTCTATGATAGTCCTTTGTCTTGTAATGTCACAACTGAGACTTGTCCTTTCAACATGTCTAGATGATGGAGATCTTATCGACTGTTCTTCTTGATTTGCTGACTCAGGTACTATCTCTCCATCTTCTAACTCTTGTGGTGCAGTGGCTTCATCCTTCATGATGCCCTCCTCAATTCTTGGCAGTTGGTTCTCCCTTCGAGGTCTTCTCTTGGTTCTCTTTGGCTACTCATAAGTAATGTAGATGTTGAAGATGCAGCAAAAGATC
The DNA here is from genome assembly GCA_009763385.1 of Coix lacryma-jobi var. lacryma-jobi. Taxonomy (NCBI): domain Eukaryota; kingdom Viridiplantae; phylum Streptophyta; class Magnoliopsida; order Poales; family Poaceae; genus Coix; species Coix lacryma-jobi. The sequence continues at coordinate 115,129,915 of CM019825.1, read as the reverse complement.
CAAAAGTTGACTTCTCCAGGTTCGGCAAAGATGATAACATTGATGGTGTTCAAGAACGATCTTCTAAGAATGAGTGGTGGATCATATTCTTCTTCTCGACTGGGACAACATCTAGTGGTTTGTATTGATCAACGTGGTGAGTAGGAGATCAATATGTCTTGCAGTTGGGTTTCTCCTTCCTCCCTTTGATTGCGAAACACATCTAGACAACGGAATTGTCTCTCCCAGGCTGACTTGGGATGTAGATGGATTCCCAAACAACATGTTCATGTGTTTGACTTGTAGATCTTGCTATTGTTGTAGTGGTACCATCTTGTCTCCCAAGCTAGCTCTTGATTAGAAAAGAGGATAACTTCCCACTTCTTGTCTTGATGTCTTGGGCAATGATGGTTGCAGGCATAGGTTGTCTCATATGAGATAAGTTGCATCTTGTTTGTCATCAGCGCCCAAGCAAGACTCAAAGCTAGGCTAGCACCATTTGTGATCTGAGAGTAGGTTTGTGTGTCTATGGTTTGGGTTTTGGATCTTCAATGTTTAGACCAAACCATGAATGAACAAAATCTCTCTCCTGCATAATGTTAGTGGATATATACCCGAAGGATTGCAAGAATTTGAAGCATGGGTTGTTGTCCACAACATATGTATTTTGCATCTATGCTAATAAGGAGATATTTTTAGGATTATTTTAGCATAGACTAGTATTTTATGTGTTGGCTGCACTTTAACATGATTCAAAGCAAAAGATAACTTGCAGTAAGAGACAAAATAAATAAACTTCGATACTCACAGTTCTTTCATCCATGATGAATGAGTTGAGTCTTCATTGTGCAAAGTTGTTGAAGTTCATGTGTCTCTTCATCTCCAGTGTGAGTTCATCTCCGGACTTTCCCAAATTGATATTGAAAGTTTCCCTGCAGGGGTTAGTCCAACAAAATATCCAAAATCTACTATAGCACACTATCAGTTCAGAAATCAACCTAGACACCGCGTCTAATTTGATCTAGGAAGGCATTTTAACCTAAGCACCATACTTAATTTAAAAGCCTTTAGAGGTAAAATCAGCACACCTTTTAGCTCAAGAATCAAACCAGACACCATGTCTTACTTTAATTTATGAAAACAGTTAAACTAAGCTCCATGCTTAATTTAAAAGGTGTATGATAATACTTCAAAACCAAAGAATATACTATAGCAAATAAAGATAACATGAAAGCATTGTAGAGATTTATTCAGATGGTGATGAAAGAGTATGATTAGTATATCCTAAAGATAGGGACAACCAACATAGCAACATGGCAAGAAATATTCTTAGAAAGCTTATTCCCCAAGCTTGGATTTTGCACAAATCAAGATTGGATGAATGTAATTCAATGTTGCATGATGATTGATGGGACATACCTTGTGTTTGTTGTTCCTTCGTTCTTTTCTGCTCCAGACCTGGAAAGGTTAGTGACAAGAATACCCGAAGGAATATTTTCATAATTATATTTCTATGCTCATTACAAGGACAGTGCAGCAGAAAGGTAGGCATAGCTCATAACCGGGTATTATGATGGGGCATAAGGATTCTACTAGTTATAGCTTGCTCATCAGGTAGTGATAGATAAGAGTGGAATTCAAAAACAACATTCATAAGAATGAAAACAAAAATAATGAAAAGACTGGGACAAAAAGGAAAAAGATAAAAGTATGATTACAAGGTTAAACTAAGACTTAAGATGATCTACCGTTCCCCGGCAACGGCGCCAGAAATGCTTGTTGACACTTACTAACGTCGCTACCAAGAGTAGAGATAAACTCTATCCCCGGCAACGGCGCCAGAAATGCTTGTTGGTATAAATTAACGCACACTCTACTTTATCCGCAAGCGCACAGATAAGATCTACCGATGTAGCACTTCACCGGAGTAACCCAGTTTTAATATCGAACCCAAAGGAACGGATAGTGTTAAGTTTCAAGTGTATAACCCCTGAGTAGCTAACAAGGACGGAGAATCTAGAAGTATAGAGGGGATCACTAAGGTTGTCTAATTCCAATTTAAGAGTGATATGTTTATATTATTCTTAGTGGGGAAGTTGCCATAAAAGGTCACAAACAGAGTATGAATCTTTTATGCAAATGTATAATCCTACCGAGCCTACACACGGGTAAGTGGACTATAGAAGAATCAACAAGGCTATAAGAGTCACCCTTGCGAACAACCACTACTACTGGCGTTATAGGAGGCATATATGAGCTATCAAGTCTAAGCACCACGCTTACACTATCCAACTACTTTAACTCTAGAGCAACTTAGAATTAAAGTACTCAAAAGAGAGTCATAAACCTTAAGAATAATAAGAACAATGGCTCAAACTTAAATATAGACGTTGATTACCGAAACAATCGCTGAAGCAAGTTGATGATGAACTTGAATCCGCAAGTACAAGATGAAGAAGTTGATTCGACAGGCCGAAGCTCCTTCTTGATCTCTTCCTCTCTCGCTCTTCTAGTTCTAGTATAAGACTAGGTTCTAAACCTAACTAGAGGGGTAACTAGTCTTCTACTTGATAGCTGGCTCTTGATTACAACTAGATGAACTAGATCTAATTCTAGATGAACTAGAAGAGATTCATCTAGAGGGACCTCTACTTCTAATTGAAACCCTAGTTTCTGATGTGGAGATGAATAATGAAGATGGAGATGCCTGGAGAGGAGGGTCTGGGGCTGCTTATATAGCCATGAGGGATCAACCGCGGCCATTGGATCAAACCGACTTCAAGGACGGTGGAGATACATCCTAGGAGGCGGTGGAGGAAGCTTGCAGAAGACGAAAGCCAACGGGCCCAGGGGGAGACCGGTCGGTCTCCTGGTGGGACCGGTCGGTCCCACCTGGCAGGGTCCCGCGGTGCCCGACCTCCTGGTGTCCTCTGGAGTCTTCTAGAATATTCCTGACGTGCCGGCTGCGTTATCTCGTGTCGGTTTCCTTCTAGGGGAAGCAATCAGTGTTGGTTTCCTGGTTTAGTCCCTGCAGAATCACAATTCACCAAAACTCATGGAATGTTGCCAGTTAAAACCCTAAACCTTTGTTGGTGATTGAATTCATGCCCTTTTTATATTTATTTATCCTTTAATTTTGATAGATAACCAGTGTCAACACCTGCCTCTGAACTCCCCGACCTTGCACACCATGGAGAGGGTGGTGCCTGGCCTGGTTGTTCAGCTCCAACTCCTTCCTAGCGTCTCTCTTCCTCCAAAAGCAAAACTCAGCTAGGTGACCCTCACGGTGACAGTACTCGCACTCGAACCTCACCACTCTCTTGGGTTGTTGGTTCCTATGGTTGCGAGGGTTGTTCACTCTGGCTAGCTGCTTGCCTCTCGGAAGGAGATCACTAGAGACGTCAGGAAGGGTGTCAAGTGTGTTCCTAAGATGGTTAGGTTTGGGAACCCACACTTGCTTGTGAGGTGGAGCCATGGGAGGCTCATCAAGGATTCCATCCTTGGTGATAGGCTTGGGAGGCTCAGGTGGAGTGATCTTGGTGAGCTTTGGGATAGAGGATGGCTTCTCACTCGGGTTCACTCTGCTAAACTCACCGATCTTGCCAAAGATACTAGCGCCCTTCCCACCTGAAGCAAAGCCTACTCCCGAGCAATCAGTTCCCCTCTTGAACTAACTGATCATCATGCCCAACTGCGGCTCACTGCATGACACCCAACTCAGGATGGACCAAAGGTATGTGTTTTCCTCCTCGGTTTCCATACTGTCATGCCGACAGTTGGCAATCTCAAGCTCCAACCCCACGCATCGCTCACATGAAGCGGACAAGGTGCTAACTAAGCTAGCCTTCAAGGCTTCCACAATCTTGGCACTAACTTCTGCCAACTCAGTTTGCAAGCCTGGACAGGACTTGCACGCACCCAGTAAAGAAGACCTTGCTTTCACTTCCTCCAGCTCCTTCTTCAAGGAGGGACACTCTTTGCAATCACCCACCAAGTCTAGCCTACTCTTCAGCTCATCATACACCTCAATCAAAGAGGCATACTTGGTTTGCAGGGTGGCAAAGTTTGTCATATGCATCGTGCACTCCTCACACTCCTCCCCATCGGTCACCTTCACCTCGGACCTAGCAAACTCAAGCTCCTTAAGCGTCTCATTCATCTTAGCTTTAAACTCGTTGCGCTCTCGGATAGCTTGCTTGAGTTGCTTGTCCTGACCGAGAACTATGTCGACAAGAGAATCGCGCTCACCGGTAAGACGATCGACAAGAGAAGAGGTTGATACCTCGAAAGCATCGTCGTCGTCGTCGTCGGTGTCGGCGTCCTTTGCCTGACACTTGAGGTCCTCTTCGTCCAAGGACATGGTGCACAAGCCCTTGGAGGAGTGGCCGAAGAAGCAGAGTCCGTTGAAGCGTTCTTCTGTCTTGTGCTCGGACCCATCGTCGTTGAAGTCATCGTCAGAGGTATTCTCGCCATCGCTGATGGTGGCGAGGAAGGCACGCCGACCGGTGTCGAAAGCCTTCTCCATGTCCTCCCGGCGATAGTTGCCCTTCTTCTTCTTCCCGGCCTTGTTCTCCGGCTTGCCCTTGCGCCTGGAGTTGCGGTTCTTGTCGGGGAAGCTCTTGTCGTTCTTGGGACAGTTCGCCATGAAGTGGTCTAGATCACCACACTTGTAGCAGCCCTCGCGTGCGCCACCACGCCGGCGATTCAGGCGGTTGTTGTGAAACCGCGAGAACCGGGTGATGACGAGGGTGAGCTCGTCGTCTCCAAATGCCTCCAACTGCTCCTCCGTGACTGTAAGCAAAGAAGACAAAGAAAACAGAGGAGGTGAAGCGTCAGCAGAGAAAGTCGATCCACCTGTGCCTGAGACCAAAGCCATGGTATGTGAAGATGGGTTCTTCAGCTTGGCCTGAGTCAGGTGATCGATCTCGGTGGACTTGAGCTTGCTGAACAGCTCGTCCACGGTGAGGGTGTCATAGGATGGAGACTCTATGATGGTCGACACCTTCACCTCCCATACCCTCCGATCCAGGGCATATAGCAACTTGAGAGCCCTCTCATGATCGTCATAGGGTAGGTTAGCCCGATTTGCACGCATCTTGTTCACAATCGTTTGGAAACGAGCGAACATGGCGTCAATCGTTTCTCCCTCCAACTGAACAAAGTTCTCGTACTCTCGCTTGTAGGTCTCGAAGAGTCTGGTCTTGACCTAAGCGGTCCCCTCGTGATAGCTCTGAAGCTTCATCTAGATCTCTCGTGCTGTCTCAAGCTCAGAGACACGCTCGAACTCAGGAAGGGAGATGCTGGCCAAAAGAGCATTACGAGCCTTGGAGTTAGCCTCGTGCTGGTCAATCTGGATCTGACCCACACGAGCCGCAAGGACTACGTACTCAGCATTCTCGCATATCTCCCAGACAGAAGATCCGATGTTGTTGAGATAAGCACGCATCCGAATCTTCCAATAGGGATAGTTCGTTCCATCGAAATAGGGAGCCTTGTCGTTCCCTCGATCCATGTCGCCCTTAGGATCCAAAACCAATTAAGGTAGAGAAGATCCTTAACTGGCTCCGATACCAATTGAAGGACCGGATTAGCGACCGGAGGGGGGTGAATGGGAGCCTCAAATTCAACTCGTGAATAGTATGACCCTTATCCCAGAAAATCACCCCAAAAGCGAAGACTCAAAACGACCGGAGAGTTCACGACCTACGAGTAGGTGGATACCCTAGGAGATGTCCTAGTGGTACAGCGGAACCCCCGGAGAAACACCAAAACTAACTGCCAAAGTCACGGATCAAAACAGCAAAGTCTGCAGATTCGCGGACTGTCCGGGGTCAGAGTCCCGGACTGTCCGCCGTTGAATCCCGGACTGTCCGCGACTGAGTGTCGGACTGTCCGCCAGCCAAAATGCAGAAACCAAACAGTGTTGCATGTCTGCTGGACAGGTCCCGGACTGTCCGCGGGTTTGTACCGCGGACTGTCCGCCGTTCACTCGATAGTGAACAGTCAGGGGTCTGTGCCTGACTGACCTGGTCGAGACCCAATGCGCGGACTGTCCGCCGTCAGGGGCGCGGACTGTCTGCCATCACCCAGAAAGCACAAACCTGCTCGGGTTCAAAGCAAAATCCGAATCGATCTCAACCAAATTGAGAAGAACTTCGATCAAACTCCTCCCAGGTGATCCTCTGTGTATTGGGGTGCTAATCCTAAGAAATCATCGCACCAAACCAAGTCAATCAAGAGAAATTCGTGGATCACCATAAAAGGGGAAAGAATGAAGAACGAACACGAAATCTTCCCGATCTATGGATTCGTAAGGTTAGGGGAGAAATCCTTCGGTGGAAAGAAGGAGCTCACGACCAAGAACGAATTGATTCAAGTGGAATCGAAAATCATCTCGCAGAGAGGGAGAACGAGGCAAATCTCCGAGAGATGCAAAAGCGAAACGTGAAGAACACCAACACAAACGCGAATCAATTCGATTTCAGCCGAAATTCCTCCACATGAGGAGACAACGAGAATACGGTCTCGTTTCCTTAAGTTCCCAAAACACAGAGACAAGATTGAGTCTTCCCTGCGGATCGCTAGCAGCGAGGTATGATTAGAACCTAAGCGAGGGCTAGAGAGAGAGCTCAGGAACAAATGACTGCTAGGATAGAGAGAGAGGAGGGGTGCCTCTCTTATTTATAGCCTAAAACAATAATCCCCTTTCTACCCCTAGATACAAGAGCGAAGCGGCCAACCCTAGGGGTATCCCGGTCCAACTCTGCTGATAGTTGATCTGACGGCCACGCGCCTTCCTCACCCTTAGCTTCGCCTCGACGCAAGCCTCAGGATGCCGCCAGGTGCCGCTCAGTCGACCGCCGCGCCTACCTCATGGATAGCCTCGCCTCCGTGCCAGCCTCTCCATGCCGCCACGCGTCGACCGTCCTTTTTGCGGAGCTCCCCCGGTTTTGAGGCCGAAACCGGGAAACCTGGGCCTTCCCCCGGTTTTGAGGCCGAAACCGGGAAACCTGGGCCTTCCCCCGGTTTTGATGCAGAAACCGGGAAACCTGTCCTCATGCTGAGTTTTGTGGCCCAAACTCAGAAACCCACGCACCCAGGTTTTGAGGCCCAAACCTGGAAACCGTCCGCGCTGAGTTTTGAGGCCCAAACTCGGAAACCGGCCTCCCCGAGTTTTGAGGCCCAAACTCAGAAACCGTCGAGGGTAGCTTTTCGAGGCTCAGCTACCGAACCCGTGCCATAGACGGGATGTGGTTCGCACACCCCGAGTTCCAGCACTGATGCCAGAGCATGTCCAGCCTCCACGCCGGGCATAGTGCATTCGCCATCCTTCTCGGCCTCCCGCCATGTGTCACGACGCCATCACCTTCCTCCCGACTCGGCCGATGCACCGCACATCCCCATGTGCTCTCGCTTGTCGACGCCACGTGCCAGCTACAACAGCTGGTCCTCAGGTCTCCTAGTCCATCGGTCCAAGCTCCACGTCCGCCCTTCACCGCTCCCGGTCCGTCGACACGGTACGTCCCTACTTGACCTTCACCTCACCTTCGACCACTGCCCGAGCTCCGCACCTGCACATCAACACAGCCAAGAGACATGTTGCCCGTTGATTGATCACTCATCACTCAGGAAGGGAACCACAAGGGCACATATCAACCTTGTGTTCTCACAGATAGAGTTAAGTGGTCAAACTGGTGTAAACATGGTGTTTAGGCCTAGTTTACCTGCCAATACATCTTATGCTTCGGGTCGAGAGGTAGATCGCAGGAGTGACAGTCCTGTTGAGTCCTTTGTAGTCCTCCCTCCGAGTGTAGACCTTAGTAGGACGCGGTTGCAAGTTAGAATTCATTAATTACTTTGTTCTTGATTCTAATTTAGTAATGTCCCTTGATCATGGATGATAGATTAATTAGCTATAAATGATTGTATATTAACTAGAGTAATCACTAGGCTTAGTAAATATGAAGTAACTTAGGATTCGAATCTCTTAATTAATCTCCTGACTGCTCTACTTGATTCATGTAGTTTGCTCTATCTCTAGAATTCTTATTGTCATTATTATTCACTATTTATCTTTATCTTGTCTTACCCCTGTTTAGACATATGAGTAGTTAATGAATGAATAGTAATCTCCACTACCATTAAATTACATTTATGTCCATTTGTTTCTCGCTTCATTGTTTCCCTCGGTAAAATATAAATAACGATACCTAGACAACCTGAGTGAAATGCTGCTATAATGGGTATATTTATCCGTGCGCTTGCGGATAAATATTTATATCTTTTTGGAGCTAGTGTCACAAATGAATTACATTTTCTAGTATCATGTTGGGGATGACAACTTGACATTAAGTGATGCTAGGAATGTCCCGTACATTTCTGAGGGCTTTTGCTAGAATCAGTTCATTAAAGTTTATTATGGGCAATTGCATTAAGAAGTGTCAACAACAAGCTTTTATTTCTAGGGTCCGACTTTGATGTGGGCCCCCACATATTGATCTAGCAGTGTCAATTGATATGAAGTAGCTGCTTGTTAAATTAAATCATCTGTAAACAAATTTAAGTTAATTCATGTAAAAATTTATAATATGAACATGAGTTTTTATTTCTAGGGTCTGGCTTTGATGTGGGGCCCATATATTGATCTGGGGTTGCCAATTAGCATAAAGTAGTTGCTTGTTAAACTAAATCATCTGCAACAAGTTTCAGTCAATTCAGTTAAAATTTTATAATGTGAACACGAACTTTTATTTTTAGGGTCTGGCTTTGATGTAAGACCCACATATTGATATGGCGGTGCCAATTAGCATAAAGTAGTTGTTTGTTAAATTAAATCATCTGTAATAAGTTTTGATCAATTCAGGTAAAATTTTACAGTGTGAACGCGAGCTTCTATTTGTAGGATCCAACTTTGATATGGTGCTCACATATTGATCCGCCATGAGAGCGTCTAAGCATGAGAGGTACATGAGCACAATCTTTCCGCTAACCAGCTCCGACTTGTTTTCTCTATAACTCAAAGCTGACCTGACACATAGAAAAATAACACTCGTTTATATCTGTCAACACACACCACATATGAGAATCCGCCCAAAAAAACTTTGTTTCCCCTCAACCCGCAGGTTTATACTAGGTAGGCAGCTGCAGCTGACTTTCAGAGACCACCTCAAACAGGCTTCATCAAATTTTGACAATTCGGGCGATCACAGTAAAACTTTTGACAATTATGTAGATCATACTCCCTCCGTCCATAAAAACATGCAATTATGAGATTCGTACCAGTCAAATTGATTCAAGTTTGACCAAGATTATAATAAAAGGTATTAATATTTATGTCATTAAATAAAATTATTATGAAAATATATTCTATTACTAATGTAATGGTATATTTTTTATATCAAGAATGTTAGTATTTTTTATATAATTTTGGTCAAAGTTTGAAATGTTTCTTCTCGATAGGCGAGAATTGCATGTTTCGTTGAACGGAGGGAGTACAACCTAGATGTCTTTGTTAAGATATAGAGTAAAGTTCATCATCGGTCCCTAAATTTGTACTGTTGTGTCATTCCGGTCCCTAAACTCGTAAATCGACTGTTTAAGTCCTCAAACTTGTTTGGTTGTGTCATCCTAGTCCCTAAAGTTGCAAATCTCCCATTTAAGTAATTAAACTTGTTCAATTGTGTCATCACAGTCCCTAAACTTGGTTTTGAGTCTCGTCTAGGTTAAAACAGGGTGATCTAGAAACTTTATATCAAAAAATAATTCATAACTTTTCAATATGGACTCGAACAAAGACAACCTTTATATCAAAATTATAGCTCTCGATGTGATCTATAACTTTGTAGTTCAAAAGTTTTTGATTTAAAACTGTTAAGGGTCCCAAAATATTATTGTATGTTTATATATTTTGAAATTTAAAATTTAAAATTTATTTTTTGGATACTAAATGACTTTAAATAAAAAATCATCTACAATGTTGTAGGTTGCATTGATAACTATAACTTTTATATAGATTATGTCAATATTCAAGATTGTTTGATAATTTTAAATTTTAAATTTCAAAATCTATAATTATAAAACAATATTTTGGGACTCTAAACAATTTTAATTTAAAAACTTTTCAACTACAAAGTTATAGATCACATCAAGGACTATAATTTTGATATAAAGTTTGTCTTCATTCGAGCTTTTATGAAAATTTTATGAATTATTTGTTGATATAAAGTTTTAAAATTGTGATGTTTAGATCTAGATGAGACTCAAAACAAAGTTTATAGACCAGATGACACAACTGACTAAGTTTGAAGACCTAAACGAGTGATTTGCAAGTTTAGGGATTGAGATGACACAACCGAACAAGTTTAGAGACCAGAATGACACAGTCGAACAAGTTTGAGGACCTAAACGGTCGATTTGCGAGTTTCGGAACCAGAATGACACAACGGTACAAGTTTAGGGACCGGTGATGAACATGACTCTATAATATATACACACGACACACACGTCCTTACACTCAAGTACATTGATGGCAGGAAATTTGGGCAAAAATTATCTGGTTCTGCACTAGCCATGTCAACGGAGACCCGTTCCCCGATTGCCTGTGGGGAATTTACCCATTATGGGACGGGGATGGTACAAATTTTATTCCCATGAGGAATTAAATAGGGGAAAATCATCCCCATCGGGTATAACAGGGACGGGGATGGTATACAGTCCCCCGCCCCCGTTCCTCGCGGGGACCCAAAATACTTAAGTCTCATCTAAGAAAATCCAATTCCTATGGACATATACAAGACCATGTTTTATGTGTATGTGAATTATAATAAATTATTAGATACATATGGCTATTCATTATTTAAAATCATGTATTATGTACTTATGTGTATTTGAGATCTATCGTCTTGCTTTGCTAAGTGTCTATTTTGTTATCATGTAGTATATTACTGATGCGGGGATGAGGATCCCCGCGGGGATAAATCCCGAGCGAGGACGGGGATGAGGAAGAAGTATTTCCCGTGAGCCTTCATGGGAACGGAGATGGGAAATTTTTTCCAAAACGGGGACGGGATGGGGTAGTAACCCCGATGCAGAATTCCCAGCCATAAAGAAATCCTTCGGCCGCCCGCTGCCGCAGCCAGCCACTCCATAGATATAATCATAGCTGCGGTGGTTCATGCTATGGTGTGACCCTACTACAGAAAAGGGCATTAGCCCCGGTTTTCCCAACCGAGACTAGCAATCCGGGATTCGAACTCGGCACCTCTCGCCTCACGCACGCTTACCAACTGAGCTACACAACTCACATGATATACTTCTGGAAGTTTTTCCTTTTGAATTTACTCGGGAAGGACCTTTAGTCCCGGTTGGTAACGGCTAAAAGGACATTTAGTCCCGGTTGGTAGATTGGTAGTACCAACCGAGACTAAAAGGTTGGGGACCTTTAGTCCAGGTTGGTAATACCAACCGAGACTAAAGGTGAACCTTTAGTCCCGGTTGGTTTACCAACCGGGACTAAAAGTCTTTAGCCCCGGACGCAATTTTTTACCGAGACTAAAGCTCAGTTGATAGATCGTCCAAAGGCCTATTCTGTTGTAGTGGACTCCGGTGCGATGGTGAAGTGCACTCCCCTTCCTTGCCCCGATTGCAAGATGAATGCCACCTCCGTTGCAGCAAGAGCAGCTGCCTCCTGGACAGACACAATATGAAATTAGGGATTTACAGAAGGCCCTAGAGCTGCACTAGATGAAGCAAATAGCCAAATAGCGGTAACAAGGAAGCATAAAAGGCGATGAAAAAATAAATGTGCATATGTGGATTCAAACTCGGCACCTCTCGCCTCACGCACGCTTACCAACTGAGCTACACAACTCACATGATATACTTCTGGAAGTTTTTCCTTTTGAATTCACTCGGGAAGGACCTTTAGTCTCGGTTGGTAACGGCTAAAAGGACCTTTAGTCCCGGTTGGTAGGTTGGTAGTACCAACCGAGACTAAAAGGTTGGGACCTTTAGTCCAGGTTGGTATTACCAGTCGAGACTAAAGGTGAACCTTTAGTCCCGGTTGGTTTTACCAACCGGGACTAAAAGTCTTTAGTCCCGGACGCAATTTTTTACCGAGACTAAAGCTCAGTTGATAGATCGTCCAAAGGCCTATTCTGTTGTAGTGGACTCCGGTGCGATGGTGAAGTGCACTCCCCTTCCTTGCCCCGACTGCAAGATGAATGCCACCTCCGTTGCAGCAAGAGCAGCTGCCTCCTGGACAGACACAATATGAAATTAGGGATTTACAGAAGGCCCTAGAGCTGCACTAGATGAAGCAAATAGCCAAATAGCGGTAACAAGGAAGCATAAAAGGCGATGCAGATTTTCATCCTAAAACTGAATTTTCATCAAATCAGTTTCCAAATTATTTGGTCGAACATGTCACAACCAACCGTTGAGTTCAACCATGTTTAGGCGATTATAATCAGTAGTAAAGAGTGATTAGGTTTCATAGCTAGTTTCTGATACTGATTTTCATGACGTGCATGACAAAGTCAAATTCAAACAACTAGTAAAGTACTCCTCTATTCCAAATTATAAAATGTTTGGCTTTTCTAGATACATATTTTTTGCTATGTATTTTGATATACACTATGTCTAGATGCATAATAAAAGAAATGTATCTAGAAAAACCAAAACATCTTATATTTTTGGAATGGAAGGAGTATTAAATGTCAACTCAATTTCAATGATTTAGAGTATGGCAAGGAATATGTTAGGTGTTCTCAAAACCTTCGAAAAAATAAGAAAAGGAAGATGCAGATATTCACTTTAGAGATTGTAACTGACCTGTCTTTGCCTGCGGCGCTATAAGATACTAATTACCCGAGCCATAATGTAGAATGGTAGCAGGAAACCAGCAGCACGCAACAGAAAAAGCTGTCAATTGCAAACCATCAAAATAACAAATGTTAATATACAATGTGAACAGTTTCTATTTTCAAGATGGTTATTTCACTTACTGAAAACAATGTTGAAGTGTCATCATCATCTTCATCACTTAGAGTAAGTGTGTGTCTCAACAATAAGAGAGCCAACATAAAAAAAATGGGTAAATTGGATGTTACGTACTCTGTTGTTTTAAGTGGCAATAATATCAACTAGCAGTTAACCCCGCGCGAAGCGCGGGCGATAGAACACGCCTTGTTCAATAGGGTTAGGTGCATTGGCAAAGGTGACATATATGTGTCAGCAAATTATGATTTGAATATAATAGCTTAAGACAATGGCATACTTTGTATACAATGAATATCACTACAAAAGTAAGAATTTCTGCTTCTTCAATGTCAGCCAGTGATGCTGCAGAGATAGTGATCTTACACATGTGCATAATAAAAAATACAGGAATATATTATGTTTCCTCTTGAAGCAATTGATAACTGCAGGTTGAAAAGGAGGTTTAAAACTTTGTCTTAAAAGTAAAAGATATTAAGAAGCATAACATTTTACTGACAAAACTTTTCTATGCATTGGTGTGTAAGGGGATTATCACTTGTTGATAACAAAGTATATAAACAGGGCAGGGAACCTGAACCTATGTAGTCCTTAGGATGTCATGCAAAAAAAACTAAACCTAAACCTAATCTCAAACAGATTTGATCTCAGGTAACATTGTTTGAGGAGCAATACTGTTATTAGCACTATGAAGGACAAATGGTAAGGGCAAGGAAATATTAGTACCATATATGTATCTACCAAGAGGTGTAGGAACTGGCTCTATGCACTTGAAAAAGTTGAGCTGAGGTATCAAACAAAGTTTTATAAAGGATTGGTGTTGCAGGATAGGATTATGCAGCAGAAATAATTATCTTAAAAAGAATAATCAAGGTTCAATATTTCTGAAGAAAATATATGGCAATCGTCTATACATGAACATTCTTACCATGTCATTTTTTGCACAATGGGAACTGTATAAGTCATCCTGTCATAAAATTAAATCAAAAGATTGCATATGGTTGCCAATGCAAATCTGTAATGATGCTTACTCTTTCTTTCAACTAAAAGTGATGTATGTGTGTTTTGCACATGTACTGTCATCGTTAACACAGGGAAGTGAAAGCATGAAAAGAATATAGCTATGGCCAACGAATAAATATTGTGCATTGAAATGTTGGCCTCAGTTAAAACAGGTACTACATGAATGTAGTGCTTCTTTAATCTTGCCTAACCTTATTAATTGATTGCCACAGACCAAAGAAGGGAATTAGTACAAGTGCAATGGAAGATAACCTTATTAATTGATTGCCACGGACCAAAGAAGAGAATAAGTACATGTGCAATGGAAGATGTACAATTTAGTGTTCTTGAACAATTTTGAGTGTAATAGAAAGGTAACTGTTTTTTACATGGTGCTTCATGTTTCAGTAAATTACATTTAATAAGAATGTGACAATATGGAGGCGGGAAATATTTGAATCTATAACATAAGTGCTGAAGTCAAAAGGCAGCTGCAAAAAAACCAGATTATGGAAAAGTTTGAAGGATATATATTTGGTAGCACGACTGCTTGAGGGAAAAAATGATGCACTAAATTAGTAAACATGCATATACTTTGACTATGTGGCATCACAACTTGCGTACAATTTGGAAAGTTTGAGAATGTGTTTTCCGTAAACATCACGGTAAGATTGGCATTTGGAGTGTACCAAATGGATCCTAATTTTTTATGTAAATCATCTGTCTGCTCCACTTCATCTTTTTAGCAGAAAAATAAATGGTAAGGTCAAAACATTCCAATGGGATAAGAAGATCATAAAGAAGTAATGTTATTGTCAGATTTAAATATAACCACCTTTATCTGAATATGCAGGTACAACCGTGAGGTTCTATTGGTAGAATATCACAGATTAGTTTCGGAAAATGGCAATCATTTTAGTCAAATCTTAACAGAGAGGGAAAAGGAAAAAATATTAAGAAGCATATGAAAGGACCGTGACGCCTAAGAGGGGGGTGAATTAGGCAACTAAAAACTTTACTCTAACTATGGCCTCTAATTACCACCTAGTCAAAACATATGCAAGAAAGTAAACTAGATAAAAGAGCAACTATGGTTTTGCTAGGTGTGTTGCTATCTCTACCGCAAAAGAGTTATGCGACCTAGGTTCCAAATCTATCAACTAGCCTAACAACTAAGCTAGGAAAGGTAAAGACATAATTAAGGTAGCAAAGTAAATGCGGAAGCTAAAGAGCAAAGTAGAGATGCAAACTCCCATCGACGACTCCGGTATTTTTACCGAGGTATCGAGAAGCACGCAAACTTCCCCCTAGTCCTCGTTGGAGCCCCTTGCAAGGAATCCCTCGCAAGGGCCAAGCTCCCGGTTGGGTGACTCCGTGGATAGCTTCGATCCTTCCCCACGCGCAAGTGGGTCTCCGGTTAAGCCACTCGTGGCAAAGCCTCTCCCGGATGCTTCCTGCCGTCTCCACTATCAAGCTTCCGGCCGAACCGCCACGGGCCTTGTTCCCTTCGGTACACGGTGGCGGCCACACCACAAACGCGGTTGGTGTGGTCTCGCAAGACTACAAGCCCCTCCGATGTACAGCAATGGTGCACGCAAGCACCGAGTAGCAAGAGGTATGCAAACCTCACTAAACACTAGGCCTAAACCTAGAGCAAGCGCATGAGCGGTGGTCTAACTAGCCTAAGCACTTCGCAAAGCACCTACACTAATCACCATGTAAATCACTAAACACTATGTATATGGAGGCACTAATATGGTGTAGCAACACTCTTGGTATGTTTCCTTACTCCTCCACTCCTTATTTGGCCGGTTAGAGGTGGTATATATAGGCCCCCAATCAAATAGAGCCGTTGGGGGGGGGGGGGCTGAAATCAGCTTTCTGTAGAGCATCGGACGCTACAGTGTTGGCATCGGACGCGTCCTATGCTCATGTGATGAGTAGCCATTGGAAAACTAGCCGTTAGACTTGTTTTTCAGGGGCATCGGACGCTACAGTAATGCATCGGACGCTGGCATCGGACTCTACCATCACACTGTTCATTCTGGGCTGATTTTAGAGGTCATCAGACGCTGCATCGGACGCGCGTCCGTTGCTCTGCATCGGAGCGTCCGTTGCTCTATTTTCAGAGAGACAGACTTTCGTATTTTGGGCGCTAGTGCCATGTCAGTTTGAGCAACTCCAAAAATATGAGACAGTTCCAATTCAATCAGCTCTTGTCTCGGCTTGACCGGGCATAACTCTTAGCTCCGAACTCCGATTTCGATGATCTTGGACTTTTCGGAAGGCTAATGAAATTCTCTACAACTTTATGCTAGTGTCATGTCAGTTTGAGCAACTCCAAAAACATGAGACAGTTCCAATTCAATCAGCTCTTGTCTCGGTTTGAGCGGGCATAACTCTTAGCTCCGAACTCCGATTTCGATGATCTTGGACTTTTCAGAAAGCTAATGAAATTCTCTACAACTTTATGCTAGTGTTATGTCAGTTTGAGAAACTCCAAAAACATGAGACAGTTCCAATTCAATCAGCTCTTGTCTCGGCTTGAGCGGGCATAACTCTCAGCTCCGAACTCCGATTTCGATGATCTTGGACTTTTCGGAAAGCTAATGAAATGCTCTACAGCTTTATGCTAATGCCATGTCAGTTTGAGCAAATCCAAAATCATGAGACAGTTTCAATTCAATCAGCTCTTGTCTCAGCTTGAGGTGCTGATCATTTGATCACCATATTGCCTTCGTCCAAGTCACATGTGCGTCCTATTGGACTACAAAACAAACACTTGCAAACACATTAGTCCAATTTGGTTATGTTGATCATCAAACACCAAAATCCAAGGTTAAATGGGTTGAGGTCCATTTTCCTTACAACATAGTTAGTGAAGGCCATACATGCATATGCATTTTTGTCTGACATTTGATTGTGTGACCTCTGGCTGAGGCATGGTTTGGATCCACTAGTGTATGTAGGAGGCATGAGAAGTTAAAAAATATATAATCCACAGTATTGTACATAACTTGTCATTAACATTCAGGTACAGGTGCCCTATTAATAATTTTGTAAAGCATGAAAATGATTCATTTTTAGAGGTAACTAAACATTTATTTATTGTAATTAATCTTAGACCATGCAACAAGCATCTGTCATGGAATTAATTTAAGTCGATGACAGATTAGGGCAGTTATTCACTTACCTTGGATCTGCATGGACTACTTCAATGACATTTTTTCTGAAAATCAATACACAATTATAGATGATGTAAATTTTTAAAGAACTTATGGCACCGTATATGTTCATGAGAATGGGTGGAACGCAAGAAAATGTTGCAGTAGATATCGCACCTCACATTAGTCCATCGTTGTACACTGTTGATCTTTGCAGTGATAAATGAATATGTGGTTCACAAAAAAACAACTTACTTGAGACACTTAACTAATGTTGCAGCTCATGAAAAATTAATCATTCATATTTTAGAAGTTAAGCATGTTCATGTACCTTAGATTACCGGAATGTGAAATCTAAAAGTCTGAAAATATGAGGATATCGGGTCGGGGGGATTTCTATTGAAGAAAGATGAATGCATAACAATTTTTAGTCTTCAGGTGTACACCAAGCCCGTCAGTCTGCAAAGATAAAACTGAAGGACCGAGAAGGGCGGCCAGAGCGGAGGGGGGGTGAATGAGAGCCTCAAATTGCTTCCCGAGAAATGGATGGTCGTTGTCCCAAACTCAACCCCAAAAGCAAAGCCAAGACTTGGTAGTGTCCACGACCCTAGATGTAGGGTGGATGCTTCCGAGAGGCACGACAAGACACTACACTAGTCAAGGAACTCAACGCAAAATCCGTATCGCAAATCCAAAGTCAGACGGACGAGCAACAGATAAAATAGTGTGGAACCAACCACATCGGACGCTGGGAGCATCTGATAAGTTCACGTCGAACACGTCCGATGTGAACAGGAGCTCTCTGGAACCTTATTGTGTAGCCATCGAACGCTGCTACAGTGATCATTCAACATCTGATGCTAGCGTCCGATGTAGCTTTAGATGCAGCAGCGTCCGATGTTCTGACAACGGACGCGTCCGATGTAAAATGAGGGTTTCTGGAACATCACTGTATGACCATCGGACGCTGCGCTGTAGCGTCCGATGACCCTTCAAAATTACAGAAAGTGACATGTGACAACGAAGCGTCTGATGCTGCTCAGGTCAGTGTCTGATGCCAAGAACACAACATCTGATGCCCCTTCTACCCCTAGATACAAGAGCAAACTAGCTAACTCTAGGGGTATTCTAGTCCAACTCTGTCAGGTCTTCATCCGATGGCCACACGTCTACTTATCCTTCGCTTCGCCTCGACGCAAGCTCCATGATGCCGCCACGTGTCGTCATGACGACCGCCGTGCCTTCTCACCGCTAGCTTCGCCTCGACGCAAGCCTCGTGGTGCTGCCATGCGTCATCCCGTTCCGCATAGGAACCTCCGTCGGGTTTTGAGACCCAAACCGGCAAACCCGTCACCCTGAGTTTTGTGGTCCAAACTCAGAAACCCACGAACCCAGGTTTTGAGGCCCAAACCTGGAAATCGTCCACACCAAGTTTTAAGGCCACTCAGAAACCGTAGCGGGTAGTTTTCTGAGGCTCAACTACCAAACCCGCACGGAAGACGGAGCATGGGTCTCACGCCCCGACCACCGACACCGATGTCAATGCATGTCCGCCCTTCGCCGAGCACAACGCCTTCGCCTTCCTCCTTGACTGGACCGACAACACTTGCCCTGTGCAAGCCCGTGTTCGTCCTCCGCCAAATGCCACAACACCATCGTCTTCTGTCTCGACTTGACCGATGCAGTCGCACATCACATGTGTTCTTGCTTGTCGAAGCCAAGTGCCAGCTACTGCAGTTGGTCCTCCAGCCCTCCAGTCCGTCAATCCAAGCCTCACGTCCGCCCTTCGCCACTCCCAGTACAGAGCCATGCCTGCGGCCGCCGGCTGGCGTTGCCCGCAGCATGGCATGCCGGGAAGGAGGCGAGCCGTTGTGCGCTCGTAGTGCATGGAGGCGGGCGTGAGGCGATCTAGGAGCGGCGCCGCAGTGCCTCCAGCGGGGACGGTGGAAAGGATCAGGTGCAGAACAAAACGGGGGACTGCACACGGACGTGGAGGGCATCCGGAGCATGCAAGAACGATCGAGAGTCGAGAGGCATGAAGGCTGCGTGCGATGGAGCGAAGGCTTATCTGGTTCGAGAAGGTTTTTGGGCGTGGACAACTGCAGTACTTAGCGCATGTTTAGTTGGTAGGAATTTTGGTGTAAAGTTACTATAGCCCCTTCGTTGTTATTTGACAAACTTTGTCCAAATATGGACTAACTAGACTCAAAAGATTCGTCTCGACATTTATAGATAAATTGTGCAATTAGTTATTTTTTATCTATATTTAATACTCCATGTATGCGTCTAAAGATTCGATGCGATGGAAAATCTTATAATTTTTTGGAATCTAAACATGCCCGATCAGACGGTGCTGTTTCATTTCCTGTGCTGGATACAATATTTTCTAAGGGAAAACTGTTGGTGCACAGTGATCTGTGAGGGGCTGACATCTATAACTTAGTGATGTGTGAGGGGCTAACATCTATAACTTTAGGAGTATTGTATATGAGGGGCTGACATCTGTAACTTTAGGAGTATTGTATAGAGAAGGTTTTTGAGCGTGGATGGCTGCAGTGCTTAGGCAATGGATCGGACGGTGCTCTAGGTACAGTGTTTTATGAGGGAGAATTAGATAGATTCGAGTGAGGGCGGCCCAAATTGTACCAGCAGGCGGCAGCAGCAATGTCGCTCTCCTGTTGCTTGCTCGCCGGCGCCCGTGCGGCAGCCTCCCCTTCATTCCCATCCTCCGCTGCCATCCGTCGGCGGGACCACCGCCCGCTGACCGTTTCTGTGGTCCCGCTCTCGCCCTCTCAGCGATGGCGCCACAGCACCCGCTTCTGCTGCGCCTCCTCCACCTCTTCCTCACCTCCGCCGCCGGCACCGCCTGAGGAGCCCGACGACTACGAGGTACCCGTACTTCTTCTTCTTAACTTCCTCCCCTTTCTAAACTAACGCGAGAGAGAAAACTCGTGCGGTGGCTCATTACCACAAACACGAGCTGTACGACTAGCCATCTAATTTGTCTGTTCTCGTTCGTCGATAAGGTTGTGATTGTTTACTTGCACTAACCTTCGCCTGTATTATACCTTATATACAGTATAATCCAAGCCAGTATTAATGTATATCGTGTCTTAGTGTTTGCTCTCCTGCATAGTCAAGCTGCGTGTGGTAAATTTATATTTTGTTGAATGTTGCTCTATGTTTTAGTAAAAGTCACATATTTCTAGTAGAGGCATGAGACTTTTTGTGTCCACCGGCTCTGCAAATCTGCATTTGCCTCGTAGGACCAAATTTGACATACTAGACTACTAGCTAATGCTAATGCTAATGCTACATTGGGTTTGTTTTGAGCACCGTGCAAACCTGCATTGCAAAGTCTAGATGAAGGCAACCAAACAGGCCCTTAAAATACATTTTATTGTCCTATACCATCGCTGCTGATTCTTATTTATGCAGTTGCTAATTCTTTTTCCTTTTCACCAAAATTTCAGCTATTGGACACGACTGGGAATTGTGACCCTCTATGCTCGGTTGATGAAGTTAGCTCACAGTACTTTGAAGCTAACTACAAACCAAAAAATGACCTTCTAAAAGCTTTAACTATCATTGGCACAGCCTTGGCTGGGGCAGCCGCAATAAACCATTCCTGGGTTGCTGCTAATCAGGTCAGCTGGTTTCTTGCAACTGTCCAAAAGTTTCCTTATTTATCATTTTAACTATGTAGTTTGCCTCTTTCAGTCTTTCTGTTTGTTATGCACACAACAAGGATCATTATTGCAAGCATCATTCAAATACTTCTTTCTGCAGGAGATTGCAATGGTGTTGGTCTTTGCTATTGGCTATGCAGGTATCATTTTTGAGGAATCACTGGCATTTAACAAAAGTGGAGTTGGATTATTGATGGCTGTCTGCCTATGGGTAATCAGAAGCATTGGGGTAAGCTATTCTACGAAATCAACTCAACACTTCAATGACTATTTTCAAAAATGTAATCTATAAACCTGTTAAAGTACGTCATGGGCCTATCGGGCCTAGGCTAGAACCCGTTAGTGTTGGGGTTAGATAAGGGTCGCTTGCTTAGGAGTCAAGTAAACCTCTCTATATAAGGAGCGGAGATGTATCAATCTAATCAAACAAGAATTAAGAAGGAAATCTCTTCCCTCTTGCCTGACCGTGGGCAAGGCCCCCAGCCAACCCTTCTCACGCCTTCGCAACCCTAGCCTCCGCGGGTTCTGTAGCATGACAGCCCTCTGCTGCTCGCTCAACTCTCTCTCCCTCTCAATCCTAGCAGCCACATAGTAGAATCATATATTTTAAAGCTCAGTTTATGAGTATCTCAGTTGTATTTTATTGTTTATTATTATTGGTTGAGAGTTGAGGCACATATCTAAAGAAATTATATTGTATCCATGATCTTAATAGGTGTCAAAGCTCATTTTGCCACTTAGATTGGTGCAGCTTACAAATAATTCAAGAAGTGCATTGTATTTCCATTTTATGGAAGCTGCTTGAAAATAGCTTATTTAGTAAATAAGATCTGTAATAGTTCTGATTTTTTTTCAGCTGTGACAGTTAAAGAAGTATATTAGTCTAGTATAACTTTCACAACCTTATCATCAAGAGAGTTGGATTAAGGTGCCTAGTTGCAATACATGAGCAGTGCTTGCCTCATGGTCTGATGGGTTCTTAAATGATTCAGAATAATAATGTTGCTGGCACCTTTCCTTTTTGAAACTAAGCCAAGGAATATTATTTTTTCCCTAGAGTTATCAAATTGACAAGTGAGCCTGGAATGGCAAAGAGTAAAAAATGGGAAAAAATTGCTATCACGCCTTACTGCTAAAAATAAAATTGTTATTTCAGAATAAAAGCTGCACGCAAATTCACGTGTTAATGGATTATTGTTTTCAGATGAATAAGATGACATAATTTTCCTAGTTAATCTACCTTTGAAGTTCCAAAGTTCGAATGTAGGGAGGAATTTCTATTTTGATTTTTGTTGAAACTATCCATTTAAACACTCTTGATTGTATCTGATCGTCCTTTATTGTTACTTATTTTCTGTTGAATGTAGGCTCCCTCAACTGATATAGCTGTTCAAGAGTTGAGTCAGACAACTTCTGAAGTTAGTGAAATTGTGTTTTTCTTGCTTGGTGCAATGACTATTGTGGAGATTGTTGATGCACATCAAGGTTTTAAGCTAGTGACTGATAATATATCTACTCGAAACCCAAAAACTCTTCTGTGGGTGGTGAGTTTCTTTTAGCATATCGTTTGCTCATTGAACTGTGTGTGGAATGAACGATATGTGTACCTAGTATAGTATTATCAAATAGTCGACAAAAGGAACTGTTTGCCAGTAGTTTTTTTAGTAGAATTGCTTCATAAAAGTACACTAATCTTGCTCCTTGGGTTTAAGAATCATTATTTAATTATTCAGTTCAGAGAGAAACTTTTTATGATAGGTCCAGATAGTTCATCAGCTTCATATTAGTGATGTTTGTTTTAACCAGCTTTTGTTTAGCGGCCTTTACTGTTGATCAGTTTCTGTTTAATTGTTCAGTACAAAAAGCATGCAAGACTTGACCCAATATGAGCACTGCGTCACTTAAAACAATGTTTTGAATTCTGATATTGAACCGAATCCAGAATAATTCTTGCCAAATAATTAAAACGTTCTACTCATTCTTTTGTTTTCTGCTCTTATGCTTTTCTCACTATAATTGCTTTGTTATACAACCTTTGACATCATGAATTGTATTGACTCTAATTCCAGTGATCTGCAGATTTGTCTGTTGAGATTGTTATTGTTGGAGTATATGGCTTTAGGCCCATGAGGCCCATGTAATAGCTACAATATTGCTACCCATCCTGGGTCAGCCCATCAATCCAATCACTATCTCTATCATGGTATCAAGCTAGGGTTTCATTTTTGTTCCTTCCTCTTGCAGCCGCCGCCGCCGCTGCTGTCGCGGCCATGGCCGGCGGCCCGCCTCCCCCTCCTCCTCCCACCTACTTCACCTCCTTCCATCCACTCCCCTCCCCCTCCTGGGCACACCTCGCTGCCCTCCGGCCGGCTCTGCGCGACGCCGCGGCTTTCGTCGCGAGCGCGGGCGCCTCCGGCGGCGCGGGTGGCCAGGGCGCCGGCGCCCTCGACGCGCACGGCCTCGGCGGGGCTAGCCACGGCGCCGGCGGCCAGGGCAACGGCGACTCGGGCGCGGCTCGTCAGGGCGCGGGCGGCACCAGCACCGCCGCGCCGCTGCCCGACCGTCCCCCGGCGCCCCACCCTCCTCCCAGCGCTCCGCCGGCGGACGACACGGGCCTCCTCCCCGGCGCACAGGGCTCCGACGGCCTCCTCCTCCCCCGGGCGCCCGGCACCAGCAGCCCCGAGCAGCAAGCGTCCGCTCCCTCCTCTGCTGCTCCTCTGCTTCACCTGGGTGTTCCTCTGCCTCTACACCTGGGCGCTGCCGGCACCGGCAGTCCCGAGCAGCAGCCGTCCGCTCCCTCCTCCGCTGCTACTCTGCTCCATCCGGCCGCTGCTGGTCTGCAGCTTGGTGGGGCGGCTGTGGGCCTGGGCTGGGGTACTCTCGCCCTGAGCGCAGGCACCGGTGGCTACTTCCCGGCGCCCCCTCCTCCGCCGCTTCTTCCCCAACCCGACACCACCCGTACCGCTGCCCTCGCAGCCGCCTGGTTCGCCGCTGCAGAGAGTCAAGCGCGCGTCCGTGCAGCTGCCCTCGTCTGGGAGCGAGAGCGTGATGCCGCCGATGCTCTTGCCCGTCAGCTCGCCGAGGCGGAGCAGCTCCTCGTCTACCCGAGTCTTCCCGACACCGGTGCCACCTCCTCCGGCTCGCGGGTTCCCCGCCCGACTCTCGCACCGTCCGATCCGACAGATCCCCTCGTCGCACAACTCCACTACCAGGCCGGGGCTGTCCAGAACATCCGGAGTCTGGTGCCCGTCGTCCTCGACTCTGTCTGAGTCGTCGTCCTGTGCCCGTTGGCGCGACCTGGTCCTCCTCACCCTCCGCCGCTACGCCCTCGACGACCACGTCCTCGCTGACACTGCGGCTGCATCTCGGACCTCTGTGTGGCTGCGCCTCGACAGCATTGTCCTGTCGTGGATCCTTGGGACCATCTCCCTCGACCTGCACGACCTCGTCCGTGCTCCTCCAGAGCGTACCCCCGCCACAGCCCGTCGTGCCTGGCTGGCCCTCGAAGGTCAGTTCCTGGGCAATGCTGAAGCCCGGGCCCTACGTCTCGATGCGAGCTTCCGCAACTTCGTCCAGGGTGACCTCTCTGTCGGTGAGTACTGTCGCCAGATGAAGGGCATGGCCGATGCCCTCGGTGACCTGGGCTGCGCCGTGGACGACCGGTTCTTGGTCCTCAACGTCCTCCGCGGCCTCAGCGAGCGCTACAACCACCTTCGGACATGGATCACTTGGCATTGGCCTTTCCCCACCTTCCTTCAGGTTCATGACGACCTCGTCATGGAGGAGCTTACTCAGGGCTTTCAGCCTGGGTCGCTCTCCACGCTGGGGTCCTCGTCGTCTTCGACTGCCCTGGTCGCCACTCCTTCGCCGCGTCCCACCGCTCCACCCGCGTCGTCGCTACTTGGTCCTCTTCCTCCCGGGCCGAGCGGAGGTGGTGGGGGGGGTGCGTGGCGGCCGTCATCGTCGCGGGGGCGGGCGGGGTGCTGGGTCCGGCCGAGGGAGCACACCGGCGCCTCCACGAGGTGCATCCTGTCCATCCTACAACCACCCATGGTCAGGGCGCATCTCCATGTGGCCCTTTTAGGTGGGCGGCGGTGAGTCTCGACCTCCGGCGGCCATGCTCGCTGGGGGGTCCCGGGTGTCCAGTGGGCTCTGAGTACTGCCGTCCCTCCTCTACCGTCGTCGTGGACTCCTCCTCCCAGGGTCACGCCCCGGCTTGTCGGATGGGACCCGACAGCCCTGGCCTGCTCCTTCAGCACCATGGGTCTGACTCCACCAGTCAGCTCAGACTGGATCGCCGACTCGGGTGCCACCTACCACACCACTCCTGACCCCGGTATACTCTCCTCCGTTCACCCTCCTTCCTCCTCCCACCCTTCGTCCATCATGGTCGCAAATGGTTTGTGCCTTCCCGTCACATCTGTGGGTGCTGCCGGCACTCATGGCTCCTTTCGTCTTCCTGACGTTCTTGTCGCTCCTTCTATGGTTCATAACCTTCTTTCTATTCGTCGTTTTACCACTGACCATTCATGTTCTGTTGAATTTGACTCTTCTGGTCTTACTGTGAAGGATTTGGCTTCCCGGCGTCCTCTCCTCCGATGTGATAGCGTGGGGCCCCTTTACACTCTTCGGTATCCTCCGTCCTCGCCTTCCACCACGCCAGCTGCTTTCGCCGCCACTGTTTCCTCCACTACTTGGCACCGTCGTCTTGGACATCCTGGCCGGGACATTTTGAGGCAACTTAGTCGTAGTTCCGACATTCCATGTACTCGGGCTCACGATGAGCATTTGTGCCATGCGTGCCAACTGGGCCGTCATGTTCGCCTTCCTTTTCCTACCTCTTCTTCTCATGCGACCCATATTTTTGATCTCGTACATTGCGACCTGTGGACATCTCCTGTCATGAGTATTTCTGGCTATAAATACTATCTTGTGTTGGTGGATGATTTCTCTCACTATTCCTGGACTTTTCCTCTTCGTGCAAAGTCTGATACTTTCTCCACACTTCTTCACTTCTTTGCCTGGGTGTCCACTCAGTTCGGCCTCACCATCAAGGCCGTTCAGTGTGACAATGGGCGTGAGTTCGACAACAACGCTTCTCGTGCTTTCTTCCTCTCCCACGACATGCAGTTGTGCATGTCGTGCCCCTACACCTCCTCCCAGAACGGCAAGGCCGAGCGTATGATTCGCACCACAAACGACACCATACACACCCTCCTCTTGCAGGCCTCACTCCCTGCTCGTTTCTAGGCCGAGGGTCTTCACACCTCCACCTACCTCCTCAACCGTTTACCCTCCGCTGCCTGTCCCGCTCTCACTCCTCACCACGCCCTCTTCGGTTCCCCTCCTCGCTACGACCACCTCCGTGTCTTCGGGTGTGCGTGTTACCCGAACACCACTGCCACTGCTCCTCCCAAGCTGGCTCCCCGGTCGACTCGGTGTGTCTTCCTCGGGTACTCCTCGGATCACAAGGGGTACCGTTGCTTTGACCTCTCCTCTTGTCGCGTCCTCATTCCCCGACACGTTGTGTTCGATGAGGCTGACTTCCCCTTCACCACCACCTCTCCTCCCACCTCCACACCACCTCCCACCTCTGACCTAGACCTCTCCCCCGTGTTTCCCACTGACGCGGTGGCCCAACCACCTTTACTGTTTTACCATGCAGGTCCTACTCTCCCGCGCCCACCGTCGGGCACGTGCCCCGGCACGCTGACCCCTAGGGCCCCGTCGTCTCCTGCGCCCTGTGCCGGTCCCGTGGCCACATCCCCTGGTGCTGCGCCTGACCCCGCGTCCGCCGCCGGCCTGGTGCCTTCGGCACCTCCGGCGTGCTAAGCCCAGCCGGTGCGGGTCTACCAGCGCCGGGCGTGGGCGGTCTCGTCGCACCCGGTGCGGGACCCGTGGCCGCCGCCGCCACCCGGGTCACCTCCTGTGGCCTCTTCTCCGCCGTCGACGCCTACACCGCCGCCTCCACCACCGCCGGCTGCTCGGGTCGAGACGCCCGTGTACCACCCGCCTCTTCTTCATTGCCACCCGCGTCATATTCACCCCATGGTGACGCGGCAGGCGGCGGGTGTACTGCGACCTCGGGCTCTCGCCGCGACGCCCGGCGAGCCGCGGGTCTCTCCGGTACCCTCTTCCGTGCGGGACGCCTTGGCCGACCCTCACTAGCGGGGTGCCATGGAAGAGGAGTACGTGGCTCTTCTCGCCAACCAGACTTGGGATCTGGTGCCTCGTCCACCTGGCTCCAATGTTATCACCGGCAAGTGGATATGGACACACAAGCGCCGGGCTGATGGCACTCTTGAGCGGTACAAGGCTCGTTGGGTGTGACGGAACGACCCTAATCCCATGGCCCACGTGTCCCTGTCAACCTCTGACAGCCGAACCCATGTTCCATGTGATTAAGACCTGTTCGCCACCGGGCTACATCAGCGCCCAATGTCCGCATGATCATCTCACAATTCGGTTACAACATTGCATACTTTTACAAATAACATCGGAATAAAGAGCGGAAGACTTAAATAACATTAGTTTTACAAAACGAGGTTTCAAATGAGGTAAGGAGTACGGTTATTACAAACCATTGTTCGGGTGATTCAAAGTAGACAACGTAGCGGAAACATTAACATAAAGATACATGTAACACCCAGCCCGAGGGTGCATGTTTACTCATTGGCCTCATCGGCCTCTTCCTGGACGAAGGTCACGCAACAGGGTGCGAGACACATCGGGGTCTCAGGCATACCTGCAACATGGGTAACAAACCCTGAGTACTGGGGTACTCAACAAGACTTACCCGACTAAAGAAAAGGGAGAAGACTCAGGAATGAGAGGCTTAGGGTAGTCAAGGTAAGGCTTAAGCAAGATCAAGTATTTTGCAGAAAAGCATTTTTGTAAACCTTATTTTATTTTTGAAAGATTCAGTATTCCTCAATTCTTCATCATTCATGATTCATTTTACATTTCAAAACATTCCTAGTTGAGAACCACTCTCCGTTGACAGTCAGTGGACCAAGTCTCCATAACCGAGGAGCAACGTTAATCCGGATAAATAATACTCAGCTGAGGATCCCTATCCACACTGCATAAGTAGCACCCAAGCTTGCATATGCCAACTCGTCTACCACGATTCCTCCAAGATTGGGCCCGGTCCTACGCCACCCGGAAGTACAGTACACCACTCCAAGTTTCCGCCAGCGACAAGTACCTCGGGACTCTAACCCAAGAGTACAGGTCCTGTCACGTGGGTACATGCTACTTCCGCCATCTCTCCACTCCCAGTGCGCGGTTGTCGGTCCAATAAAGGATTCCTCGGAGCCAGAGCTTTCCGTAGTATGTGAATAGTTACAAGTCTTGACCAGCAGGCCCCCATACGGATGGTCCCTAATTTTCCAGCCAGAACTACACCTTGGTTATATCTCACCCAAGCGTAATAGTCCTGTCAGTTTTTCAACCCTGTCCCGGTCGGTGTCAACTGTTGAGTCCCAGACTACAACATGACGGCACCGTACGCTCGGACAACCTCTCCTCGCTATTGACTAGGTACGGATCAAATACCTAGCCAACAGCCGGGGAGAAAGACCAAATTCCCATAAAAGTTCTTTAAGTGATCACACTTTTGAAATTGACATTTTATTGCAAGGTCTAAATCAATAAGCATTGCTAAGCATTTTTCAAATACTTTTGAAAAGCAGGTATCAGGTGTATCAGCGGTCAAGGTGGATAGTGCATCAATTAGGATAGCACACAACTCCTATAAACCTAATGCAATAATTTAACTCAAAAGCATTTAAGGAAAACATTTTATAAATTCAAGGAAAAGGTTAAATGCACCGGGGCTTGCCTTGGATGGCAAAGAGAGCAGACTCGGGGTAGGTATAGGTGTCGGAGCTCGGGGTCGCCTCGAGAGTTGGTTCGTCAACAGCGGCCTCGACTCTGGTACCTTCTTCGTCAACTATACGGATGCAATGATGAATGCTCATGAGAATGATGATATGGACTTATGGTGCAAGACAATTCCACTGATTCTAGATTACTTTTAAACAAAGCATAATTGAAATCTAGGTTGAGCATCAAAGGTAACCATTTCTTCCTTAAGCAATATTGATTAAACTAGACCTTATCATAATTATCCTAAGCATCATCTAAACATAGCATCACAAACATCATAGACCAAAGGGTAGGGGTCTATGAACATCATTCAATCCAAAGATCACATCATTAAACACTTATTACCAATCCTAATCCATCCTTTCCATTTTTCTTAATTTATTTAAAAGGTCATTTTATGAAGTTGCTCCAAAAATTACCAAATTAATCACATAAGTTCATTAAGGCATAAACAGATGGCAAAACAAATTTCATAATTTTTGGAGGTCATTAAGGTGCTCAATTAAATCTAAACATTTAATTAACAAAAGGCACTATTCCTTAATTAAAATAAATGCTCAAAAATCATCTTGCTCCAAAAGTCTTCAAAATTTTACCAGAGGTTCAGCATGTTATAACAAGGTCACAAAAATTTATCTCAAGATTTTTGGAGTTAAAGATCACTCTCCAAAAATACCAAAACCTTCATTTTTCAATTAAAAGGGGAATTTTACATTTTCAAATTTTTGCACAAAACTCAAGTTTCATATTTTTCTAAAATACTACAGAGCATAAAGAGTCTACCACAAAAATTTCAGAATTTTTGGATCAACACAGAAAATCATACAAAACAGAGAAAACCGAACACTATTCATAACTTAGAAATAAAAAGGAAAAACGGGCACGGCGGCGGGAGCTCGTCGCCGGCGACCATAGGCGGGCGGCGCTCGGCACGCCGGCCAAACCAGGGGATCCGGGGCGAAACCAAGAGCACAGGGAGCACCAGAGAGCTCACCGGAGTCGATTGGGCAGCTCGGTGAGGGACGGGGATGGACGGAGCGGCCGGTCGGCGGGAAGCGGCGGACGGCACACGGCGGTGATCGTCGCGCCGGCGGTTCTGCGCAAGATAAGCGACCACGGGGGCCGGGTTAGAGTCGCACGGAGCCAAGGAAGCGAATGCGAGAGTCAGAGGGAGATGATCAAGGCCGGAGGCGAGGAATTTCACGATTCCGACCTCGCCGGATTTCTGCCGGAGACGGCAACGACGAGCAACGCCGGGCAAACGGGGGCGGTAGAGACCAAATTGGTGGGTGGGGAAGTTGTGCAAGAACGCGGCGGAGCTCCTGAGCTAGGTGGTTGGGCTCGGGAGGCTCTGGACTGGGCTGGAGGCGACGGCGGAGGTGAGTGAGAGAGGTCGGGCTCCGGCGGCCGTTTTATAGCCGCGGCCAGAGGCCGGTAGAGACCTCGAGGTGGGGTGGATAAGCACGGCGAGCGCGTGCGCACTCGATTGCGCTCTGGCGGAGGTGATGGCGTGCAGCCGGGGCCTGGGCGAGAGCTCGCCGGCGATGGCCACGCGGCGGCGACGCGCAGAGGACTGTAGGGGACGGGAGCGGGGTCAACTGTGCGCGTGCGGGTGCGAAATGATGGTGGCGACAACGGCGGCAGGTTGGTGGCGCGTGGGGAGCAGCCAGACGCGCTGCAGGCGCAGCGCCGGCGCCATGGCCGGGCCCCCTTCCCCCTTGGCCCTAGCTGGAAGAAGAACAGTGCTAGGGGTAGGTTTTGACTTTTGCTGGTTTCTGTATTTTGCAAGTTTCTCCCAGAATTTGAACTGTGCGACAAAAACTCAAAATACCAAAGTTGTTCAGAAAAATGAGATCTACAACTTTGTCAATATGAACATCTTCAAATTCCAAATAGTTTTTGAACTATATTCAAAAACAGAAAATGGGACACTTTTCAAATTTGATTCAAATCAAACTTACTTTGGATTTCAAACTGAAACTTGGAAATCTTCAAATATGAAAGATGTTCCATTTGACAAAACCTACAACTTTGCTAATATACACTTTTTCTGAAACTCAATAGTTTATGAAATAATTTTGAAAACTCAAAAAAAGGGACAAAAACTGGAGTTTGAAAGAATTTGAAATTACTTCAAATTTTATATAGAACTTTGAAAATCTGTAAATACCAAAGTTGTTTCTCTTGGCCAGATCTACAACTTTGCTTTTTGGACCAACCTCAAATTTTGAATAATTTTGAACTACAAAAAGAGGGGTAAAATCCAGGGTTTGGAAATCAGGGTTTTGCAAAAGGAAAAAATCAAATCAAATCTGATTTTTGAACTTTGATCAATGCAGCAAACATCAGGGCACTAAATTTGAACAAGAATTAAATAGAACTAGGCACAGAGGTGAAATTACCATTTTGCCCTTATAGAGAGAATTGGGCTTTTAGGGTTTTTGAAAAGGGAATCAAAGCATAGCAATTAGGCAAATCAAATGCATCACAGGAAATGATTAATGCTTAAGATGATGACATGTCAAGTTAATTACATTTAAACACCAGGGGTGTTACATTGGGTTCTCCGGGGTTTCACTCAGCGACCTGGAGTTGACTATGATGAGACATTCAGTCTCGTGGTGAAGCCCGCTACAGTCTGCACCGTTCTCTCACTGGCTCTCTCTCGCTCCTGGCCAGTGCATCAGCTGGATGTCAAGAATGCTTTCCTTCACGGGACGCTTGCTGAGACGGTCTACTGCAGTCAGCCTGCGGGTTTTGTTGACTCGTCTCGCCCAGATCTGGTATGCCGCCTCAACAAGTCACTCTACGGCCTCAAACAGGCTCCTCGGGCGTGGTACTCTCGATTTGTTGCCTTTTTGCTTACCCTGGGGTTTGTGGAGGCCAAGTCAGATACTTCTCTGTTCATATATCACCACGGCGGGGAGACTGATTATCTGCTGCTCTATGTTGATGATATTGTGCTCACAGCTTCCAGCCCAACTCTACTGCGGTGGATCATCACCTCTCTTCAGCAGGAGTTTGCGATGAAGGATCTCGGTCTGCTCCATCACTTCCTCGGGGTCACCGTTGAGCCTCGTCCTGGGGGTCTTTTTCTTCACCAGCGGCAGTACACTGTTGATATCCTGGAGCGAGCTGGGATGACTGACTGTAAGCCCTGCTCCACCCCAGTTGACACTCAGGCCAAGCTGTCAGAGACCGAGGGCACCGCAGTCACTGACCCCACTGCCTACAGGAGTCTTGCAGGGGCGCTTCGGTACCTCACCTTCACCCGCCCGGACATCACATATGCAGTTCAGCAGATTTGCCTCCATATGCATGATCCACGTGAGCCTCACCTCACGGCTCTCAAGCGCCTCCTTCGCTACCTCCGCGGCACCGTCGACTACGGCTTGCTCCTCCACCGGTCGGCCTCCACCGAGCTCGTGGTCTACACCGACGCTGACTGGGCCGGGTGTCCGGACACTCGCCGGTCCACCTCCGGCTATGCTGTCTTCCTCGGCGGCAACCTGGTGTCTTGGTCGTCCAAGCGCCAGCCGGTGGTCTCCCGCTCCAGTGCCGAGGCAGAGTACCGCGTTGTTGCTAACGGCGTGGCTGAGGCCTCTTGGCTCCGGCAGCTCCTTGGTGAGCTCCACAGTCCTCTGACCCGGAGCACGTTGGTCTACTGCGACAACGTCAGCGCGGTCTACCTCTCCACCAACCACGTTCAGCACTAGCGGACCAAGCATGTGGAGATCGACCTCCACTTTGTCCGCGATCGGGTGGCCATCGGAGATGTTCGAGTTCTCCACGTCTCGACCACCTCCCAGTTTGCTGACATCTTCACCAAGGGCCTCCCGTCCTCGACGTTCTCCGAGTTTCGCTCCAGCCTCAACATCAGTAGTGGCTAGTTGAGTCTGTGGGGGGCTCGTGTGTTGCACTTCTTTTCGTGCTCAGTCTTTAACCTCCGCTGCGCCGGTAGTTCAGACTGCGGGGGGTGTTGGAGTATATGACTTTAGGCCCATGAGGCCCATGTAATAGCTACAATATTGCTACCCATCCTGGGTCAGCCCATCAATCCAATCACTATCTTTATCAGTTATCTCTTTTTGGTTTTTTGTATGTGGTTTTTCTGATCCAATCATATCCTAGTTGCTCCCTAACTTCCTAACTAGCTTCTAGCTGTAGTAAACCCAAATTTCTCTCACTATCCAGGCTCTTGATTTTCCTACACTCTTATTCATTCACATATGTTTTCCCTTTACTTATTATGAACAAGGAGAGCTTATTTTGCTTAGCTACCCCATATTACAGATTTGAAATGCTTGAAGTTCTGCATGTTCTTAGGACCTCCTGGTCTACACTCATTCACTTGTGGATCTCTTATCTAATCTCATGTGTAGTATGTTGAAAGACTCATGCATCTTTTCCTTTTATTTATTATGAACAAGGAGAGCTTATTTTGCTTAGCTACCCCGTATTACAGATTTGAAATGCTTGAAGTTCTGGATATTCTTAGGATCTCCTGGTGATGAGTACAATTAACTTCTCGAATAATTCAACTTGCATTTAATTACATTCCTAGCAGATGAAATATAAAGCCCTAATGTGAAAATTTTGTGATTTTAAAACTATATATTCATTATTATCTAAAGTTTTTTTAAAATACTCGACCACTAGAGAAGAAGATTCTCTTCCGCAGGCTTGAAAAAAGGCCACAAACCTTGGCCATCCATGTGCCATGCAGCTGCGTGTCATGCTGCAATCGTCAGTGGCCACATTTTTTTCTCAAACAACTCAGGAGACCTGTGTGTCATTTCATTAAAAAAGGGGAAAAAAGGAAAACTTTACAAAACAGGATGGCTAAAAAAACCTTCCCAGCACACCCCACTCACACTACATACTGCAAAAAAAAACCCGGACTATAACCAATTTGCCATACTAGGCCACTAAGGGCTTGGAGCAAGCAACCTCAGAATAAGCTCTTGAAGAGTAGAAGCACTGGCCAAACACAACAAATGGCATTCCTCTTGTGAGGCGCTTAGTTGCTCCAGCAACTGACAAGATCGGTTGACACCGATCTGGGGCTCCCGAGGACCGGTTGGGCAGGCGGGCGGCGTGGCGGCGGCGGCGTGCTGGTGGCCTGGGCGGGTGGCGGTGTGGCGGAGGTAGCAGCAGGCTGCTGTGCGGCAACAGCCTGGGCTGGCAGCGGCAGCGGCGCGGCTGGCGGGCAGGGAGAGAAGAGTGCGGCGGTGGCGTCGCGGAAAGAGAGAGAGAGAAAGCGGCGGCTAGAGAGAGAGAGAGATAACAGGGATTAACCCTAAACTTGCTTGCCTTCTCATCATGTCTCCCTCATATATATAAGGGGGGTTACAACTGCTAATGGTCTTGGCCCATGAATCTATCCTCTTATAGAGGCATGAACTATGATAGCTGGGTTTATGGCCCCTCACTACTTTAACTGGTTCGTTGCTGTATCTCGTCGACGTTTGGCATATGTTTTCCCGACCATGACATCTCTCCCTCACTACTGCTGAAATTTGGGGTAAAGGTTCTGGAAGAGCTTTGTTATGACCGGCAAGGTCTATACTAGGCGTAGGCCCAATTAGGGGCTTATCCCATTATCTATTTGTTATTTTCTGGAATTAGATGTCTTAGGAAGGGATATATATACGGGGAACGTATCTAGTGCAAACCACAGTCTCTGCGAAAACCCGTGCAAACCATGATAAAAAAATTGTCTAAATTCACCAAAAAAATCACACATGTAGATGGTTTGATGATACACAATCTTGTAAAATATTTTGTCCAAAATCGACTTCGTTTGTGAGTTATAAAAATAACAAATTTTAAGCCAGAAAGTTTTCCACATAATTTGATAGAAATTTGTTATTTTTATCTCTCACAAATGAATTCGATTTTTGACAAGATATTTTATAAGGTTGTGTATCGTCATATCATCTACATGTGTGATTTTTTTGGTGAATTTAAACAACTTTTTTGTTGTGGTTTGCACGGGTTTTCACGAAGGTTGTGGTTTGCACTAGATACGTTCCCATATATACGTACCATGTAAGCAGACATTGGAATTAAGCAAATAGCAACCTTTGTTGCCGGCTTCCTTCAGTAAAGAAATAATGCTTCATTGCCTTGTAAAAACCGCATTCAGGCATTTCTTGATGCAAAATCTTCAAAAACAGTATCAAGATTTGGAAATTAGAAATTTATTCAATGAAGACATTGAATTAGAAATTTATAACCCTAAGTGTACAAGCATAGCATGTACACAAAATAAATAGGATTAAGTCCACTTTTGGCCCCTCAACTATTAGGTTTGTCTAATTTTAACCCTCAACTATAAAACCGTCTAATGCTGGTACCCTAACTGTCAAAACCATTCACTTTTAACACCTGAGTGCGGGCAGGACTGTTTTGTCCAATGTGGAGCGGGTTTGACCATGCCACGCTGGCATTGACTGCCACGCTAGCCCTTCTCTTTCTTTCCGTCAGCAGCAGCGAGAAGGCTACGGTGGTGATGCACTAGCAGGCTGCGGTGGTGACCGAGCAGCACGACAGCGCGCGAGCAGGGAGAACGAAGATGACAGATTAGAGAGAGAACGCCATGGCGAGCTCGGTGGTGGTAGTCTCAGTGGCAAGGAGACAGTGAGGAGGGAGAACGAAGATGACAGATTAGGGAGAGAACGCCATGTCAGTGAGGTGCTCTGGTGAACCCGGGGACACGCGCTGCCGATGCAAATCGAGGCACAGGCGCACAGGAGAGGTGTAGCGGGCTTTTCCTTGCTGCTGCGAACCCAAAGGTGGAGGAATGAGGCTTGAGGTGGCTTGTGCGATGAGATCGGCGAGCTCGACTCTAAGGTCGGCCATGGCGGCATGGGCGGTGGACACAGACGATGGAGGGAGGGAGAGGCTTCGAGGGACTGGGTCGCGAAGCTCAGGGCATGCATGTCGGCATGGTGGCACAGTTGACTCGGGTGTGCATGGGGAATGCGTCGGGCAGACCAGGGATGCGTGGATGCGACTCGGTCAGCCCGTTCTCCTGGTCGTGCGAATAGGGGCTTGGCGGCGCTTGAATCGCGGCGGGGCTAGGTCGCGTAGGGCGCCTTGGCGGAGGGGAGTGTGAGGCGTACGCTCGAGGTGGAAGACACGGCTGACACGTGGGGCCCATCTGTCGGTGAGCGAGCGCGGGCATTAGGGGTTGGCAGCGGGGCTCAGCGAGGGGATGGGTGGTTGACATGTGGGCTCCACATGTCATTGATATGGAGGCTGATGTCCTATGTGTAGTTAATAAGCCCTGCTTCCTAAGCATTTCCTAGATAACTGTGTTAGTTAATTACAGTCTTTAAAGACCTTGGGCAGCCCAAGAGGTGTGTACGGCTGCCAAGGCACCTATCTGATTAGCTATGCTCTAGTAAGCTATTATGTAATCAATGCAATGTTTATCTCTATATAATCAAAGAGTTCGGCCTGGGGTTTATAACCCTCCGATCAGTTGAATCTGAGTTATCTCCAACATTTGGCATCGGAGCCTAGATTAGACACCAGAGAGCCACAAGGCCATCTCCTCACCTTCCCCACCCCATGTCGACCTCTGCTGAGCGCGCTGCCAGGCTCAAGGCCAAGGGAACCGGCGGAGGAGAGCTGGGCGACTCCTCCGGCCGGGCCGCGCGCTTGAAGGCTGCAGAGGAAGCAGCAGCGCTGGCAGTCCAGGCAACAAAGCAGGCGGCGGCTGCTGCAGAGGCGGCGGCAAGGACGGCGCAGGAGCTGCGGGCCGAAATCGCCGCCGAGAAGGGAGAAGATGAGGAGGTCGAGGAGGAGGAAGAGGAGACGGAGAAGAATCGGAGGTCGCGGACTCCGTCGCGAGACAGGAGGCGCTCGCAGTCACCACTGCGGGACCGGAGGCGCGGCCGCGGCGGCGGTCGCTACGAGTCGCCGCAAGGAAGGGTGGTGTACCGCGACTCCGGCAGCGGCACGTCGTGGCCGATGCTGGACAAGTCGATCTACTACGAGTGGAGTCAAACCATGAAGCTGAGGATGCAGGCGCGCGATCTCTGGGACGCCATCGAGGGCGGCCCTGTCCAGTTTCGCGATGACAGGCGCGCACTGGAGGTGATTGTCGGGGCCGTGCCCAAGGAGATGGGTCTTCCACTCCTCGACAAGGCTACGGCAAAGGAGGCGTGGGACGCCATCGCTGCGACCCGCATCGGCGTGGACCGGGTCCATCGAGCAACGCTGCAGCGCCTACGCCGCGATTGGGAGAACATCGGCGTCAACCCCGGCGAGCAAGTGGAGGATTTTGCCATGCGTCTGTCAACTCTGCACCAGCAGCTTGTCATCCATGGTGACAGGGACATCACTGAGGAGCGTGTGGTGGAGAAGTTTCTACGCACGGTGCCGGCCAAGTACGCGCAGATTGTTGTCGCCATTGAGCAGTTCCTCGACTTCGAGGCGCTCACTCTTGAGGAGGTGACTGGAAGGCTCAAGGCGGTGGATAATCGCGAGGAACAAGCGCTGACCGAGCCGGTGGCCATCAACGGCAAGCTGCTGTACACCGAGGAGCAGTGGAGAGCGCGCTGCAAAAAGGAGAAGAAGGGAGATGATGCCGGTGGCTCTGGTTTCAGGAACCAGCGCGGTGGCGGTGGACGTAGCCGCGGTGGTGGACGAGGACGAGGCAGAGGCGGTGGACGTGGTGGCGGACGAGGAGATGGCACGAGGAGATGGCAATGTTGCTGGCCGCGTCGGCCCCAACACCTGCCTCAACTGCAACCAGGAGGGCCACTGGGCACGTGAGTGTCCCCAGCCGCGCCGTGAAGATGCAGAGCGCGGAGGTGGAAACCGTGCTGGCCGCGGCGGTGGCAACCGTGGTGGAGGCCGTGGCGGCGGAAATCAGGCTGGACAGCGTGGCGGGAACCAAGGAAGGCATGAGGCGCGCGCCCAGTACGCCGAGTGTGATGAAGATGGCGCTCTGTTTCTGGCACATGGCTTTATCAGCCTACAACAGAGCATGCCGGCGCACAGCTACACGGCGCAGTACGTCGAGCTCTCCGAGCCACGTGCTCGCGCCTATCTTGGCGTGGACGAAGAAGAGGTGGACAGCGGTTGGTACCTGGACTCCGGCGCGACGCATCACATGACCGGGCGTCAAGAGCTCTTTGCTGATCTGAACACTGGCGTTCGAGGAACGGTCCGGTTCGGGGACGCGTCGAAGGTAGAGATCAAGGGCGTCGGGTCTATCATTTTCCAAGCCAAGACCGGTGAGCAGAGGGTTCTTCATGGCGTCTACTACATTCCGGCACTGAAGAACTCTATCCTAAGTCTGGGACAGCTTGATGAAGGAGGGTCCAAGGTTGTGATTGACCATGGCGTGCTTCGCATTTGGGACAAGAGCCGCCGTCTGCTCGCCAAGGTACACAGAGGGAAGAATAGGTTGTATATCCTGCATCTTGAGGCTGCACAACCTTTCTGTCTCGCGGCGCGCAAGGAAGATGAGGCGTGGCAGTGGCACGAGCGTTTCGGCCATCTGCACTTCGACGCACTCCGGCGACTCAGCAAGGAGGAGATGGCGCGCGGGATGCCGGTGGTCGACCATGTTGAGCAGGTGTGTGACACCTGTGTTACCACCAAGCAGAGGCGGCGTTCCTTTCCGGCTGCAGCAGCATACCGTGCCCAGAATCAGCTTGAGCTGGTGCACGGTGACTTGTGCGGTCCGGTCACGCCAACGACACCGGCAGGCAACCGCTATATCTTGCTGCTCGTCGATGACGCCACCCGCTTTATGTGGGTTGTGTTGCTGCCATCCAAGGACGCAGCAGCAGAAGCAATTAAGAAGGTCAAGGCGGCAGCAGAGGTGGAAAGCGGGCGCAAGTTGAAGGTCCTGCGCACCGACAATGGCGGCGAATTCACCGTCGCGGAGTTTTCTGCATACTGCGTTGATGAAGGTATTAAACGGCATTTCAGTGCCCCTTATTCACCGCAATAGAACGGGGTTGTTGAGCGCAGGAACCAAACAGTGGTGGCCATGGCACGAGCTTTGCTCAAGCAACGCCGGATGCCCCCTCGGTTTTGGGGGGAGGCTGTGATGACAGCTGTGCACATTTTGAATCGATCCCTGACGAAGGCAAGAATGTCACTCCTTATGAGGCGTGGCATGGCCGGGCACCAACAGTTGGCCATCTCAAGGTCTTTGGCTGTGTGGCCTATACCCGGCGGCTTACTCAGCTTCACAAGCTCGATGACCGCGGCGAGGCTGGCGTGTTTATCGGCTATGCGGAAGGGGCCAAGGCATACCGTATCTATGATCCAGTGTCCCAGCGCGTGCGTGTCAGCCGAGATGTGGTATTCGACGAAGGCCGCGGCTGGGACTGGGCATCACCGACAGCTGGCACATCAGAAGCAGCGGGCAGTGAGTTTATTGTTGAATTCCCATGGGCGGAGGAACTCCCTGAAGCAGGAAGTTCAGCGTCGCCTTCACTATCTTCTCCGCCACAGTCTGCATCGCCTGGTTTCTCTCCGGTGAATGCAGGAGAGCCTGCAGCGGAAGCAGAGGAGCCCGCAGCGGAGGCAGAGGCGCCTGCGTCGCCCAGAACACCTACACCAGCTCCAGCAAGTCCTCAGGTAGAGCATGTGACCCCCCTGGAGGATGATGATGAAAGGGTGGATGCCTACCACGACGATGAAGAACTCCGTTATCGGAAGATTCATGACATTATTGGTGATCAGCCAACCCCTCCGCCGGCGCAGCGACTGTTTGCAGAACTGAATCTCACCCATTCTGGTGAGCCTACAAGCTATGAAGAAGCCAAGGATGATCCAGATTGGCAAGCAGCAATGAAGGAGGAGCTGAGGTCAGTAGAGCGGAATGGGACTTGGGAACTTGTTTCTCCCCGTCCTGGTCACCGCCCAATCTCACTGAAATGGGTGTTTAAGCTGAAGAAGGATGAGCATGGAGCTGTGATTAGGCACAAGGCAAGACTTGTGGCCCGTGGTTTTGTTCAACAGGAGGGAGTTGATTACGAAGATGCTTTTGCACCAGTTGCAAGGATGGAGTCAGTACGTGTTTTGCTTGCTTTAGCAGCACAAGAAGGATGGGCAGTACATCACATGGATGTGAAGTCTGCGTTCTTGAATGGAGAACTCCAGGAGGAGGTTTATGTTACTCAGCCACAAGGTTTTGCAGTATCAGGAGAGGAGAAGAAAGTGTACAGGCTACACAAGGCTTTGTATGGCCTAAGACAGGCCCCTTGGGCATGGAATGCCAAACTTGATCTGACCCTCAAGCAGATGGGTTTTGAGCAGAATGTGTATGAAGCTGCTATGTACAGGAAGGGATCAGGTGACTCCCTACTGGTAATTGGAGTCTATGTTGATGATTTGATCATCACAGGAGTCAATCAGCAAAAGATTGAAGCCTTCAAGGCAAAGATGAAGCAAACCTTTGAAATGAGTGATTTGGGTCTTCTGTCTTTCTATCTTGGAGTTGAGGTGAGACAATCAGAGGGGAGCATCACTCTGAAGCAAACCCATTATGCTAAGAAGATACTTGAACTTGGTGGTATGGCAGGTTGTAATCCAGCCACTACACCCATGGAAGAAAGGCTGAAATTGAGCAAGGAAAGCACAGCAAAGGAAGTAAATCCAACTCAGTACAGAAGACTGGTTGGCAGTTTGAGATACCTAGTGCACACAAGACCAGATTTGGCTTTTGCTGTAGGGTATGTTAGCAGATTTCTGGAGAAGCCAACAACTGAACATCTTCAGGCTGTGAAGAGGATCTTGAGATACCTGGCTGGTACTCTAGATCATGGGCTCTGCTACACCAGAACAACAGGCAAATCAAGGTTTGTGGGTTACAGTGATTCAGATCTGGCTGGAGATGTTGATTCAAGCAAAAGCACAACTGGATGTTTGTTCTTCCTTGGAACCAGCTTGGTCAGCTGGCAGTCTGTCAAACAGAGAGTTGTTGCTCTGTCTAGCTGTGAGGCTGAATATGTGGCGATGACAACCGCTGCAACCCAAGCTTTGTGGTTGTCAAGACTGCTTGCAGATTTGCTGGGAAGAAAAGTTGAAGTGGTGGAACTCAGAGTAGACAATAAGTCTGCTCTGGCTTTGGCAAAGAATCCTGTTTTCCATGACAGGAGCAAGCATATTAGAATCAAGCATCATTTCATCAGAGATTGTGTGGATGAAGGTAGCATCAAGACAGAGTTCATTCCCACTACAGATCAGCTCGCTGATATACTGACTAAAGCTTTGGGCAAGACCAAGCTGGAAGAGATGAGGAGCAGGATTGGGATCAAGGAGATCAAGATTAGTTGAAGCAGGTCTTAGGGGGAGAAATGTAGTTAATAAGCCCTGCTTCCTAAGCATTTCCTAGATAACTGTGTTAGTTAATTACAGTCTTTAAAGACCTTGGGCAGCCCAAGAGGTGTGTACGGCTGCCAAGGCACCTATCTGATTAGCTATGCTCTAGTAAGCTATTATGTAATCAATGCAATGTTTATCTCTATATAATCAAAGAGTTCGGCCTGGGGTTTGTAACCCTCCGATCAGTTGAATCTGAGTTATCTCCAACACTATGTGGCAGTCAATGCCAGCGTGGCATGGTCAAAACCGCTCCACGTTTGAGAAAACAGCCCTGTCCGCATCCAGGTGCTAAAAGTGAACGGTTTTGACAGTTGGGATACTAGTGTTAGACGGTTTTGTAGTTGAGGGCTAAAATTAGACGAACTCAATAGTTGAGGGGTAAAAAATGGACTTAATCCAAATAAATAAGAAAACATTTGGAAAATACAAATCGAACATGGATGTTGGTGTGTTGCTTACTATGAATTTGTGATTGTCTGATCACGTTCATGTCTTAGCGTTTTAGTGTTTGTTATCCGCCGTCGCGCTGTGGCACCGTTCAGCCAGGGCCTTGACTGATCAAATCGGCGACATCTCCTCTTCCTCTCCAGTCTCCTGCAGGCCGCAGTGCTGCCCGTCGATGCATAGCTCAGCAGCTAAGGTCGCGGTCGTGTATTCGCAACGGCAGGAAAGAAACATCGAACTCTGAAACAAGCGGAGGCCGGAGGGCTCAATGGTTCTGCGTTCTTTTCTTCTAGGCTGCAATAGTTCCCTATGGTTATGGGCTTCTGGCCACATGAGCTGGTGTGGACGTATGGTTTGTGATGGCCTTTGCCTTTGCTTAAGCCAATTATATTAGCCAAATTGAAAATTATTATATTATATGTACTAATTACCTATATGGTCTTGGGCCCCCCAACTCCATGGGCCCCCAGCGGTCGCACTGCCTGCCCTTCCCCTAGAGCCGGCCCTGAGTGGGAGGCCCAAGTGAGTGCAAGGAAAACTGAAAATGGCACAGGAGTGGCCTTTCTTTTGTGAGAATGGGGAGCTGAACTCCCGACCTGTAGGTTTGCACATCTGCTTCCCGGCCCCACCAATACATCTTTTTAATTGTTATGGGGTCATTTTTGTTCAAAGTTGCTCCAACAAATGATTGCTTAAATATGCGCATTTGGTAATAAATTACAACAATTATGCAAAAGAAGTAGGGAAAATTCTAGTACTTTCAAAACAATATAAAAAAAACCCACATTTTACGCAACCAAGTACCATGAAACTTTGGTTTCATAAAATTTATGGCATATTTTTAATATCTTGTTTTATTTTTTAAACATGAATTATTTAACTATTTCAGATTGGTATTGTAACTTTCTTCCTGAGTTCGATCCTTGACAACCTGACTTCCACTATTGTGATGGTGTCTTTGCTGCGGAAACTAGTACCTCCATCAGAATACAGAAAGTATGATTTCTGTGAACTCACCTGTCATGTCTACACATTATCTAGTACTTTTTTTCTTGACTATTTTGTCATTTTACTCATAATGATATCATCCTAGCACCACTATACATATGTTCATTATATGCTTGCTCTGTATACAGGTCCTCCTAGGATCAATATAGTGTATAGCATCTTTCTATATTATATTCATTATATGATACCGATAAATGGACTTAAAAGTATCAAAATTGTTGCAGAATTTATCCTGTAGCAGCTTAGTAGATTGTTGAATAGACCATTGTCCAACCTAGCAATGTTTACTCTGTGCCCTTAAAATGGCAGCATGACATCCCTGTGCTCCTGCTGTGATCCTAAGTCAGGGTCTGAAATTTTTTGAGCATAAACTAGTTAGAAGAAAAGTAATGACTACTAGTCATATTGAACTTCTCATTTCAATTTATTTCAGAGGTAAGCAGGTGAGTCCATTAGTACCTTCACAATTTGTTTGGGGATTTCATGTGGAGAAAAAATTTTAGATAAAATTAACAATCGAAATGCCACTAAAATGTTATCAACAAGTTCCTGCCGTTGTATAGAATTGTTGCCATCTCTGTTGGCTCTTGTTACCTTTAACATTGCATAGCTTCAACTTATTTTTAGATGCATGGCACATGGGTGAATTCAACGTGTTTTTGGAGGCTGTAGCAATGGCCTAATAGCCTGTAGCATTGGCCCAGTAGCTGGCTTGGTCTGTATATCTGTAATTGCCTTTGGATATCAAGTTAGATTAGTTAAAGTTGTTAGTTAAGATTGTTTGGTCAGGCTTCTAAATAAAGGAGGACAAATCAACCAAGTTTACCCTACCACCCAAATCTCAGCATGATCAGAACCTCCTGCTGCAGGGACAAGCCGTGTTAGTGATAAGGACAATCCATTGCATTATCTTCCACCTCCAGATTTGACCACTCTACCTCCATGGATTTCCCATGATCAAGTGCCATGATACAGGTGGCTATGAGCTTCCAGCATGCCTTACTTTACAAGGGTGTGTGAATGCATATCTCAGGCAGCAGCGGGAGTAAAGGCACACAGCTAGAACTCTCTGTGTAACAATTTTTTTTAATCTTCCCTGTGCATCCACAATGCTTGGTGGCATATACAAGGTCCCGCTATAGTTGTAACTATCTAAGACACTAGAGCAAAAAAAGGTCTTTTGCATTGCACTTAACACCAAACTCATGGGAGGATGACCAGTAAAAAGAGGGTAGGATTTGAAAATAATGCAACCTAACTTGATGCTCTTTTTTGTGGTGGCTTGGGGGTTGAGGGGACACTCTGTGACAAATAAGGAGTTTTGACTTATTCTTTTTGTGTTGGGGCAAGGCCAAAGATTGTGTTTTGCATACTTTCACCATTTAGTGCTAGTCTTTTCTTCTAACACTTATTAGAATAATGGCAATAGAGATGGAACGACATTTAAGTTAGGTTCAATCACATGCCAGTGCATTG
Organism: Coix lacryma-jobi var. lacryma-jobi; assembly: GCA_009763385.1. Lineage (NCBI taxonomy): Eukaryota > Viridiplantae > Streptophyta > Magnoliopsida > Poales > Poaceae > Coix > Coix lacryma-jobi. Next base: position 115,085,907 of record CM019825.1, on the reverse strand, counting down.
GTCTAAAGAACATTTTGTTCTCCAAATCCAACAATAAATAGTTGGTGGAATGTTATTTAGCATGTTTGGGTGAGTTAAACATTGACTTATTGGGACAGATTATCCTGTACTGTTGTTGTAATAGAAGTCTAAAGAACATTTTGTTCTTCAAATCCAACAATAAATAGTTTGGTCAAATGTTCTTTAAAATCTTGGATGAGTTAAACATTGACTTATTGGGACAGATTGTTAGGTGCTGTTGTTGTAATAGCAGCGAATGCTGGCGGTGCATGGACACCAATTGGTGATGTGACAACCACTATGTTGTGGATTCATGGTCAGATTACAACATTGAAAATAATGCAGGTTAGATTTTGTGATTTTTGCTTGTTTTCCACGATATGCTTATGCAAATATTTGCTTGTGTCTTGTGCTTTCTTAATTGTTTTGAAAATTTTAATTAACTTTTCATATTATGTTGTTCTTTTCCTTAGTTGCTAATGAAATGTCTCTCCCTCCGTCCCAAAATAAGTGCACTTGTAGAATCTTAGTGAAGAGATCAAGAACTTATATATATACCTCTATAAAAGTTACTATAGGATGTAACCATTGCACTTTGGGAATAGATAAAGTAGAAAAGGACAACTAGAGTTAGGTGGTTCCATAACTAGAGCTACACTTATTTTGGGACATTTCTGAATTCTAGAAGTGCACCTATTATGGGACGGAGGGAGTAGCAATCTAGGTTTTCGTACTCATAACTGTTAATTCAAAATATTGGCTGTCTTCTTCTGTATGGAAGTTATGCAATTCAGTAAATTTACTTGAAGGAGAAGTGCAAAAAAAAATATCTAAACATGTCAGATCTAGTAAAGGATAATGTTACATTTTCTATTTCTCTTTTATCAGAAATGCTCTATTCGTACATGTTTTATCGAGTACACACAGAGAGATGTACGTGTTCTCTGGCGCAAACATCATGAGTCTCGATTAAATCATGTTTTACTCATGTAGAGATGTGTGTGTTTTATTTTCTGTAATATATCTTATAATAACTAGAAAATTATTTAACAGAATGGCCTCCACAAAGCAAATACATGCTGTCACTATATTTACAATATAAAGTGTAGACTGCAGTATTCTATTTGTTTTTTATGATATTGTCAAGGTTCTACTTTCTTGCCTTAACTAATGAAATGCTAAAACATAGCTCTGCTAAACGGTATATGAAATGCTAAGACAAAGCATTTAGCGACTAACAATGTTCATTTCATCTCTAATTTGCATACTGATACATTGTTTTGTGGAAAGACCCATCTAGTTCCTCCCATTCCTTTTGGACTGGTCAGCATAAGGTCCTAGAAGAACATATTGTGGACTTTTATAGCTTTATGGAAGGCCTAGCTACAATTGCATTACATGTGCAATGCAGAATGCATGTATCCATTATGACATCCTTTGGTGGGTCTGGATGCTTGGTGATTCTAAGTTTGAAAAAGTCAGTAAGCCTTTGCACCATGTAAATATGGTAGGCATTTCTGGACTCATTCAGGGAGCATGCGCCAAGTGGTTAATCATACATAAGGCTTATTTTTATTATGCCTGACCTTATACAGAAGCTGATTGATGTATGCATTTTTATGATATGGTTTCCACTTTCGCTCTATAGTCAAATGAGATAGAACTTGGCCCTGTATTATGGAGTTTTGGGGTTTATTTTATGCATGCCAGCAAAATGCTATGTCATTTTCTTGAAATGAACTACTTTATGATCTGGCAGGGCTTGTTTATTCCCTCAGCTGTTTCGTTGGCAGTCCCACTGGCTCTGATGTCTCTCACCAGGTTCTTAACCAGTGACAACTGTGCTATACAGAATGAAACAGTTAACAGTGTCTCATCTAACAATTTTTATACATTGCGAATAGCGAAGCAAATAGGTCATCTCAGAAAACTTCCAGCTTGCTGTCATCTGAGCCGATGGCTCCTCGGGGACAACTTGTATTAGGTGTTGGAGTTGGAGCATTAGTGTTTGTTCCAATCTTTAAAGCTCTCACTGGCCTGCCACCTTTCATGGGTATGCTACTTGGTCTTGGGATTCTCTGGATCCTGACAGATGCAATACATTATGGAGACTCTGAAAGGCAGCGGCTGAAAGTTCCACAAGCACTATCACGGATTGATACACAGGGAATTTTATTCTTCTTAGGTATTCTTTTATCAGTTGGCAGGTAATTCTTCTCCTCTCCCTTCTTTTACTAGATTCATTTCAGAAACAGTAGCTTGACGAGAATGCATTAATTATTGTCATAATTGAGATGGGTGATATGCTTTTGATTAAGATGCATCTTAATTGGGGCAAAATAGGACAGAGAATGAAAAGTCCTCAGATTGTGGACTTATCTTTGTAAAGAAGGAAGCTTAGACATATATTTTGATTAAGGTGTACCAGTTTCTTGTAGCTACAATAACCCGGAACATGACTGTACACCTTCATGACGTTAGTGTGACGAGAAAACACATGTCATGTCCTGTTATCTGCAGTCTAGTCCATTACCAATAAGATGTTCATTTCGTAATAGTTTTTCTCTCTTTTGGCACTAGCTTGGAATCTGCAGGGATTTTGAGGCAGTTAGCAAATTATCTTGATGCCAATATTCCAAATGCTGATCTTATTGCTAGTGCAATTGGTGTGGCATCAGCAATTGTAGACAATGTTCCACTTGTTGCTGCAACAATGGGGATGTATGACCTGACTTCATTCCCTCAAGACTCGGACTTCTGGCAGCTTGTTGCATTCTGTGCGGGTACTGGTGGTTCAATGCTTATCATTGGCTCCGCAGCAGGAGTTGCTTTTATGGGAATGGAGAAGGTGGATTTCTTTTGGTATTTTCGCAAGGTAAACTGCTCCTTTGTTCAAATATGAAGAGAAACTATCAAAAGAGATATATTACAGCAATGTGAAGTTCTTTATTATGGTATCAGCCATGTGCATTTAAGTGCATTTCCGTATATTTCCCAGACAAACTGTTGAATTTAATCTGTATATGCTGATTTTCTCTCTTTTAGAAGTCAAGGTTGTGAATAGATCACACACCCACACACGAAACACTCGGTAAAACTAAAGCTCACGCGCCTAATAAAACTTTAAAACTTTAAATACCAACCAAAACTAAAACTCACACGCTCAAACCCTAAACCCTCGAACCCCTTTTTTCTCTTCTTATTATAATGGTACGCAGCTTTCCTGCGTGTTTGAGAAAAAAAAAGTGTTGTGAATACAATTTTTGTTTCACTACCTTATATGATAGTTGCAGTTGTCTGTGTAAATATTGTTCAGTTTACTATCATTGATTTTTTTCTCTATTTTTTTGTTACTGTGCTGCTACTTATGGGTTGCCTACCTTTCGCAAGTATGGCTACATAAAGTAAAAAATTCAAGTGAAAAATGGTTTAGCAAATCTAGGCTCTGACTGCTAGAATGAATGGATTGCATAACAGGTTGACCCTAGAAGGGTAGCAAATGTAGTAGTAGTTACATGGGCCTCATGGGCCTAGACTCATATATTCCAACACCCCCCGCAGTCTGAACTACCGGCGCAGCGGAGTTTCAAGACTGAGCATGAAAAGAAACACATCACACGAGCCCCCCCACAGACTCAACTAGCCACTAGTGATGTTGAGGCTGGAGCGAAACTCAGAGAACGTCGAGGACGGGAGGCCCTTGGTGAAGATATCGGCGAACTGGGAAGTTGTCGGGACGTGGAGAACCCGAACATCGCCGATGGCCACCCGATCACGGACGAAGTGGAGATCAATTTCCACATGTTTGGTCCGCTGGTGCTGAACGGGGTTGGTGGAGAGGTACACCGCACTCACGTTGTCGCAGTAGACCAGAGTGCTCCGGGTGGGGACTGTGGAGCTCGCCAAGGAGCTGCCGGAGCCAAGACGCCTCAGCCACGCCGTTGGCAACAGCGCGGTACTCCGCCTCGGCACTAGAGCGGGAGACCACCAGCTGACGCTTGGACGACCAGGACACCAGGTTGCCGCCGAGGAAGACAGCATAGCCGGAGGTGGACCGGCGAGTGTCCGGACACCCGGCCCAGTCAGCGTTGGTGTAGACGAGCTCGGTGGAGGCAGACCGGTGGAGAAGCAGGCCGTAGTCGACGGTGCCGCGAAGGTAACGGAGGAGGCGCTTCAGGGCCGTGAGGTGAGGCTCGCGCGGATCATGCATATGAAGGCAAACCTGCTGAACTGCATATGTGATGTCCGGGCGGGTGAAGGTGAGGTACTGAAGCGCCCCCGCAAGACTCCTGTACGCGGTAGGGTCAGTGACGGTGGCGCCCTCGGTCTCTGACAGCTTGGCCTGAGTGTCAACAGGGGTGGAGCAGGGCTTGCAGTCAGTCATCCCAGCTCGCTCCAGGATATCAAGAGTATACTGCCACTGGTGAAGAAAGAGACCCCCGGGACGAGGCTCAACGGTGACTCCGAGGAAGTGATGGAGCACACCGAGGTCCTTCATCGCGAACTCCTGCTGAAGAGAGGTGATGATCCGCCGCAGTAGTGTCGGGCTGGAAGCGGTGAGCACAATGTCATCAACATAGAGCAGCAGATAGGCAGTCTCCCCACCGTGGTGGTAGATGAACAGCGAAGTGTCTGACTTGGCCTCCACAAACCCCAGAGTGAGCAGGAATGCAGCAAAACGAGAGTACCACGCCCGAGGGGCCTGCTTGAGGCCGTAGAGTGACTTGTTGAGGCGGCAGACCAGATCAGGGCGAGTAGAGTCAGCAAAGCCCGCCGGCTGACTGCAGTAGACTGTCTCAGCAAGTGTCCCGTGGAGAAAAGCATTCTTGACGTCCAGCTGATGCACGGGCCAGGAGCGAGAGAGGGCCAGTGAGAGAACCGTGCAGACTGTAGCTGGCTTCACCACGGGACTGAACGTCTCGTCATAGTCAACTCCAGGCCGCTGAGTGAAACCCCGGAGTACCCAGCGAGCCTTGTACCGCTCAAGAGTGCCATCAGCCCGGCGCTTGTGTCTCCATATCCACTTGCCGGTAACGACATTGGAGCCAGATGGACGGGGCACCAGATCCCAGGTCTGGTTGGCGAGCAAAGCCGCGTACTCCTCCATCGCACGACGCCAGTGAGGGTCGGCCAGGGCGTCGCGCACGGAAGAGGGTACGGGAGAGACCCGCGTCTCACCGTGCGTCGCGGCAAGAGCCCGAGGCCGCAACACCCCCGCCACATGCCGCGTCACCATGGGGTGAACATGACGCGGGTGGCGGTGAAGAATAGGTGGGTGGTACACGGGCGGCTCGACCCGAGCAGCCCGCAGCGGTGGAGGCGGCGGCGTAGGCGTCCACGGCGGAGATGTGGCCACGGGAGGAGACCGAGGTGGCGAAGTTGGTGACGGAGCCAGCACCGGGGGCAGTGGGGCCGCTCGCGCACAGCGCTGGTAGACACGCACCGGCTGGGCGAAGCACGCGGGAGGGGCCGCAGGCGCCGGACCCGCGTCGGGCGCAGGGTCGGGCGCAGCCCCGAGGAACGTGGCCACCGGACCGGCGCACGGCGCAGTGTCCGACGTAGCTCCAGAGAGCGGGGAGCCGGGGCAGGATCCCGGCGGAGGGCGCGGTGGAGCAGCCCCAGAGTACGGCGAGCCGGGGCACGGGCCCAGCGGAGGGCGCGGGAGAGCAGGAGAGCCGGGGCACGAGCCCGGCGGAGCGCGTGGAGGAGGACCTGCAGGGTAAAACAGTAAAGGTGGCTGGACCACCGCGTCAGTGGGAAACAAGGAGGAGAGGTCAAGGTCGGAGGTGGGAGGGGGTGTGGAGGTGGGAGGAGAGGTGGTGGTAGAGAAGGGGAAGTCGGCCTCATCGAACACAACGTGTCGGGAAATGAGGACGCGACGAGAGGAGAGGTCATAGCAACGGTACCCCTTGTGATCCGGGGAGTACCCGAGGAAGACACACCGAGTCGACCGGGGAGCCAGCTTGTGAGGAGCAGTGGCAGTGGTGTTAGGGTAACACGCACACCCGAAGACACGGAGGTGGTCATAGTGAGGAGGGGTACCGAAGAGGGCGTGGTGAGGAGTGGGAGCGGGACAGGCAGCGGAAGGTAAACGGTTGAGGAGATAGGTGGAGGTTTGAAGACACTCGGCCCAGAAGCGGGCAGGAAGAGGCCTGCAAGAGGAGGGTGCGGATGGTGTCGTTGGTGGTGCAAATCATGCGCTCGGCCTTGCCGTTCTGGGAGGAGGTGTAGGGGCACGACATGCGCAACTGCATGCCGTGAGAGAGGAAAAAGGCACGAGACGTGGAGTTATCGAACTCACGCTCGTTGTCACACTGAACGGCCTTGATGGTGAGGCCGAATTGAGTGGACACCCAGGCAAAGAAGTGGAGGAGCGTGGAGAAAGTGTCAGACTTGGCACGAAGAGGAAAAGTCCAGGAATAGTGAGAGAAATCATCCACCACCACAAGATAGTATTTATAGCCAGAGATGCTAGGGACAGGAGATGTCCACAGATCGCAATGGACAAGGTCAAAGATATGGGCCACATGGGAAGAGGAAGTAGGAAAAGGAAGACGAACATGTCGGCCCAGTTGGCACGCATGACACAAATGCTCATCGCGAGCTCGAGTACATGGTATGGCAGAGCTACGACGAAGCTGTGTCAAGGCATCGCGGCCAGGGTGACCAAGGCGACGGTGCCAAGTAGTAGAGGAGGTGGTGGTGGCAAAAGCAGCTGACGGAGGGGAAGGTGAAGACCATGGAGCAGAAGTAGGAAACCGAAGAGTGTAAAGGGGCCCCGTGCTGTCACAGCGGAGAAGAGGATGCTGGGAAGCCAAATCCTTTACGGTGAGACCAGAAGGGTCGAATTCAACAGAACAAGAGTTATCAGTGGTGAAACGGCGAATAGAAAGGAGGTTGTGGACCATCTGGGGAGCAACAAGGACATCGGGAAGGAGAAAGGAGTCATGAGTGTTAGCAGCACCCACGGACGTGACTGGAAGGCAAGAGTCATTCGCGACCATGATGGACGAAGGGTGAGTCGAAGAGGGAGGGTGAGTGGAAGAGAGGAGAGCAGGGTTGGGAGTGGTGTAGGTGGCACCCGAGTCAGCGATCCAGTCGGAACTGACTGGCGGTGCGAGGCCCATGGTACTGAAAGAGCGGGCCAAGGCCGTCGGATCCCAAACGACAGGCCCCGACAGGGTCCCGTGGGGTGGAGTCAACGGCGATGGGAACGGAGGAGTGCCCGGGACAGCCCCAGCAAACATGGCTGCCGGTGTGTGGTTGGGGCGGAACTCCCCGCCGGCCGACTGGAAGGGCGGCCGACCCCAGGTAGCCGATGTATGCCCACTCCCGCTCAGCCCGAGAGGAGGGGGACCAAGGAGAGACGACGGTGGCGGAGGCGATGGCCGGGAACGCGAGGAGCCGGAGAAAGTGGCACTGGGAGGCATCCACCAGGCAGCCTGGAAACCAGGAGGGGCGGCCAGAGTGCCAGCCACGCCTAGGGAGGAGCCGGCGCCGGTAAAAGAGGTGAAGAAGGCGGGAGCCATGGCCCCTGCTCCCGCGCCGGCCATTGCAGCAGCGCCAGTCATTGCGCCATGCACAACAGGGTTCGCCGGCGCGCTCGCGAGCTGGCCGGCGGGCAGCCGGAGCTGCTGGCCAGAGGGTGGAGGAGGAGCTTTCGGAGCGGGCAGGTGCTGGCCAGCTGCTCCAGGCTGCTGGCAGCCCACCACGCCAGGCTGCTGGCCGGGGAGGAGGTGGCCGACGGGTCGGGGAAGAGGGGCCGCGCCGGGGAGGAGTCCGCCGGGCAGGTGCTGGCCGGCCGCGCCAGGCTGCTGGCGGCCTATCGCGCCGCCTGTAGGAATCGCTGCGCCGAGCAGAGGAGAGGAGTTCGCGCCGAGCAGAGCAGAGGAGGCCGCGCCGTCGAGCAAAGCAGAGGCACAGGAGTGCAGAGGAGAAGAGGCCGCGCCGAGCAGAGCAGAGGAGGCCGCGCCGTCGAGCAGAGCAGAGGCACCGGATCCGCCCGCGGCCAGATGAAGCGGCCCCGTGCCGGATCCGCCCGCGCCCGGCGGGACGGCGGCCGGTCCGAGTCCGCCAGGGCCGTCGCGGTCGGCCGCGGCGCCGAGGTTGGCCGCGCCGATGGCGTCGGGGTCGCTTGCGCCGGGAGCTTCCGCGCCGCCCGCGCCGCCCGGAGCGCCCGCGACGGGGCCTCCCGCGCCGACTACACCGTTCCCGTCCCCGCCATCGACGGGCAGAGCACCCGTGCCGGGTGGGGCGGCGACGAGCTGAGCCATGGGAGGGCCTGGTGGCGCCGGCGGCGCCGGAGGAGGAGCCTGGTAGGAGGAGAAGAGGGAAAAAAAACCCTAGCTTGATACCATGCTAGAATGAATGGATTGCATAACAGGCTGACCCTAGAAGGGTAGCAAATGTAGTAGTAGTTACATGGGCCTCATGGGCCTAGACTCATATATTCCAACACGTGCTACAGTTCGACTAATCGTTCATGAATGCTAACAGCATAAACAGTAACTATATGAATTTATTTTTTTAAGGCAAAAACTGTGGGGGAGATCCCCACAGCACTTCATTTTATAAATTTTAGGCAATAAAGAACACTACATATTGAACAAACTTATGACAGGAATTAACTGTAAGCATCTAGCCAGAAACAAAAGGCTGATCTAAGATCCTCCTTAAAACGAACCGACTGAAGAAAACATTGGTTCTTGAAGTTTGCAAACCAGGCGTTAATGTGAACTTGGCCAGAAACCATATGAAATATATTGCTTCCTACTGCCAACTATGAGTTCACATCCATGTTCCATAAATATTTATTCTTGTTCTTAAGGACACTATTCGTGGATTACTTTTCGTTTCATTTCATTCTTGAATTATTTTTCCTGGTGATTCTCACCCATGTTCAAGTAATCAGTTTGAGGCTTGTATTCTTATGATTTTTTTTCTTGGAATGTGATGTTGATGATACATCAATTGGTAACTTACAACTTCAGTGTCACACAAGCACATCTCAGGATACCAAATCCTATTAGCATCAGTAAAACAATATAAATTCTGAGTAGCATGTTTCTTTATGTATTTTTTCTGCAACAGCAACTGTAGGCAATTCAGAAATCCAAGCCTGCAGCATGCATATTTATCCTAGTTCAAGTGTCATTCCATGTTCATCTTGTCATGTTTCTTGTGTTTGCAGGTGAGCGGTTTTGCCCTCGCAGGTTATGCAGCTGGTATAATATCTTACCTAGCTGCTCAAAATCTCCATCTATCCCTTCCCACTTCGCTGGCTGAGATCTCTTTTTAGGGTGTTTGGTTTGTGGAATCAATTCATGCTTCATGAGGTGATACATCATGAGTGTATCCCATGAATTTTAGTGGAACCAACTTATTCCTCATGTGTATACTAATTATTAGCTCATGAGGCATGAGACGATGATACATCAATCAATTTCATTTCACCAACCAAATAAAAAAGAAGTAAGGAATGAGAAGATAATAGACCACCTCATTCATCAAACCAAACACACCATTTATTTCGAGATCATAAAAGGTTGGCCTTTGTAGTCATGTAAGAATGACCGCACTCAAGATACGGAGGTGAACCAAGCATCATTATTGTTTCCATATCTTATGTAAGGTCCGGTGTGTTGGCATATAGAGTATTCAGAATTTGGGGTATAAGTAAGACAGCCCTGAGCTTCAAGGCCCGACATCAGATTTGGATCTCGAGTGGTGGTGAACTTCTTTAGGTTAGGGTTGAAGATGCTGTGAGAAAGACTGCGGGCAGTGCTTTCGAACCAAGGATGTGCGAGTCTGGATATTTGTGAACCTACTCGGGAAAGACAGGAACAACTTAGAAATGTGCAATTATATGTAAGAAACAACCTTGGTTTTCTTGTATACTAAGAGTATGTAATAAGATCCAGAAATCTGGTATAACTGCTATTTGGTAATTTCGTTGATGCTCTTGTTTGGCAGCTGCATAGATCAAATCACATATCCTTCATAGCAATAGGACATCTAAAAGATGAATGAGGCAGTTGTGAGTGTCCATCTAAAAACTGGTGGATGGGTAGCGTCCCACTAGACCACAGGCCTATTTTGACACACAAATTTAGTTCGGATACAGGGATGTGACGCATTGATGGAAGAAGAAAAGAATTAAAAGGTGGAGAGAGAAACTCACCATTGATACACCAATGTTCTCAATCGCTTTTCTAGGTCCATCGATCAGGTTTGGCATTGAAGGTGCCCTAAAAACTTCTCCCTTTTACCTTTTATCTACAAAATTAGGTATTCTACCTCATCACCTATAAAAAACTGTTTGATTATAAATTAAAATCATATGAAAGGGAACCGTTCACACGGGTGATGAAACCCAGGAGATTTTTTTTGAAACAATCCGGTATACTTTATTCATCCAGGATGGTTACATCATTTGCTTGAAGATCAAGTACGAAGCTAGGGCCAAGTACAATTTTATTTACTTTGCATTGCTCTTTTTGCTAAAGCATGTTTTTTTTTATCGGATGTCTCCGAAGAGACTGCTAAAGCATGTTTTGCCTCCCTATTACAATGCTCTATCATTATATCCTAAAACCTGCCCCGGGGACATGTTTGTGGGGTCTATCATTTCAGATGGTGCCTGCCTCAAAACAGAGATGCGCAGAGGAAGATGATCATGACACCAACAATTGGATGGATTGGATTGGTAAGCAAGTAAACAAGTAATTTAGTATTGTCTCATAGAAAGTCTTATGTAGTGTTATATAATTATGAAATAGCTTAAGAGGTAATATATATAATAAGTTATCCTTTAAATTGTCCTCGAAAGGATCAAGATGCCCAAGAGGGGGGTGAATTGGGCTTTTCTAAAACTTCTTGCAAGAATTAAACCTATTAAGCTACAATTAACCCCTTAGTGCCTAAAAGTGTGTTTCTCTTTATTCTACCGCACAAAAGACCAAGTCTATGTCACTTCTACTCTAGCAAAGCAATTCAATAGTGAATGAACAACAAGTATAATGCGGAATTGAATTGCTTGAAAGTAAATGCGTAAGTAAAGGAGTAGAGATGACAAGACGATCTTTTTGCTGAGGTATCGAGGTGTCGGCACACCCCCCTAGTCCTCGTTGGAGCACCCGCGCAAGGGTATCGCTCCCCCTTGATCCGCGCAAGGATCAAGTGCTCACTATGAGCTGATTCTTCGCCGCTCCGGCCCGGTGAATCGCTCACTACCGGTCACAAGCTTGCTTGGGTCATCCACAAAGCCACCGGATGCTCTCCAAGCTTCACGATCGCCACCAAGTCGTCTAGGTGATGCTGATCACCAAGAGTAACAAGCTAGAACTCTCACTTGACCAACACAAGGCCAAAGAGATGGATGGATGCACACTTGCTACTCAATTCTCACTAGGAGGTGTCTAATTCTCACAATTAGCAAATCACTCAACCTCACTAGGGCTCTTGCACTATCTCACACTCACAATGTGTCTCTCAGCAGATGGAAGTGGCAAGAACACTCAAATGGATGGAAGGAAGGAAGTATATATACTCCCCCAACCGGCCATCCAAAAACAGCTCAAGATAGGGTTTCTACGGGGGCATCGGACGCTCCGATGCCTTGCATCGGAGGCTCCGATGACCTCGACCAACGGTCGACTGTACCCTCTTGTCAGACCTGTTAAAGGGACATCGGACGCTGGGCAGCGTCCGATGTGGATTTACCCTCTCTGGAACCTCTCTGCATGCCCATCGGACGCTGGCCCTCAGCATCGATGCCTATGTCCGATGCCTCTCACAGTTCACTCGCAAGTGAACAGTGACACCGGAGCATCCGATGTGGCACCATCGGAGCCTCCGATGCCACGCACCAGACCAAACCCTAAGTCGGTGTGAGCATCGGAGCCTCCGATGCCCACCTAGCCAGCATCTGATGCCCCTAACAGGGCTAAGTCGAGCTCGGATCGCGATGCGGCCTTAATGACTTTTGTTTCTCTCGACATAAGGCATCTCTCTGAGCTACCTAGGGCTATGAAATAACAAGTGTGCATCACACCTACCTCAATAGACTCATCTAGGTCAAGCTACTGATTCACGCTCCCCTTTATAGTACGGCCAAAGGAAAAACAAAGACCTAAGACTACCTAAGTGTCCTCCAACACCATGTGACACTTAGCCTAGTCTACCACCGTCTTCGTCGTCCGTCCTTTGAAAACCGAAACGATCCATCGCCAGGGGACATGAACTCCATATGCCCGTATCGTCGCCATTACCGTGACCTAACTTAATCCTGTTTCTGCAAAACACACGTTAGTCACAGTAATCTTGTGTTTCATCCAATCACCGAAACCCACTAGGGGCCAAGATGCGTTCAATCTCCCCCTTTTTGGTGATTGATGACAACACGAGATCGAGTATAGATAGAAGAGGTTTTTAAATCATGACATGTATGAACTTGCAATAAATAAGAGAGAATCATTAGGGGCAAGCTCAAACATGTCATGCCATCATCCTGCACTCAACAAGTTAGAGTGAATAGCAAGTGCAAGAGTAAAAGAGCTCATATACATAATCAAGTGAGAATTAAGCGCAAGTAAATGAGCGAAATGAAATGACATGTCATATATGATAACATAGTGAGCACATACATGTCATAAAGGTCCATAGCACAAGTATATAACATAATCATGCACAAAAGATGCGATAAGAAACGAGCGTATGTGAAAGTAACACAACATAAGACAACGAAACCCTCTCACATCGCTCCCCCTATCGCTATACTCATCCACTCTCCCCCTTTGGCATCAAGCGCCAAACTAAGCGTCGGAGGGCGGAGGTGGTGCAGGCGAGCCAGGTGCGGTCTCCGGCGTACGCTGAGTGAACTCAAACTGCTGTAGGTACTCCTCGGAGTCGAAAGAAGTGGTGCCGGTAGCCTGCGGACCCTGGGAAGCTGGAAGTGGAGGAGAAGCGGTCTGGGTCGGCTCTGACGGCTCTGGCTGCTGGGCCTGCTCTGTCTGCTCTGCCGGCTCTGTCTCTGTCGAAGTCTTAGTAGGGGTGTCAACCTGAGGATCGGAGTGCGGAAGCTCATGAATAACTGTCAACTCAGGCTGAACCGATGTGGTAGTCTCTGACGGGACCGGCTCGGTCTGCTCGGAAGACGCTACTGAACTCGGAAGAGTCTCGGTAGTGGAAGTGACTGGAGCTGTAGACGTCTGAGCTGGGTCCAGGAGGTCTGGCGTAGGGAAGCCAGTAAGCTCACTAAAAGTAGCCGACTGATCCCTAGTCACTGTGGTAGTGGTCGCATATAGGGACTCGGTCGGACGTGGCGTGAATCCTGTGCGCAGAAGACTAAAGATGGGAGCTCCTCCAGGCGGAGTGGTAAAAGAGGTGAATTGAGAGGAGCTCTGGCCAAAAGACTGCAGCGGCTGCCCAAACTGCTGGGGAGGGACGGGTGGCTGCCAATGAAGCTGCTGCTGAGGAGGGGGCTGCTGCCACTGCCACTAAGGAGGACCGCTGGCCAGTCGCTCCATGAAGCTGAGCGTCTGCTGCTGGAGTGCCATCATCTGTCGCTGCAGGGCGTCTGAGCGCTCCTGAGCCTGCTGTTGTGCAAGTGCCTGCTGCTGGGCCAGACGCTGCTGCTCATGGGCAAGCCTCTCGACGTCCTGCGTGACCGTCCTCTGCTGCTCCTCCATCCGTGCAAGAATAGCCAGAAGTGCGGGGTCGGAGGAAGCAGTACCAGACGTCCCGGCCTGAGAGTCGTGAGCTCTAGGCTGAAAGCGGGGCGGGAGCTGGTAGTCCTCGTCAGAGCTGTCAGTGGGGTCCTCAACAACGTACGTGTCACCACCCTCGAGCTCTGCTAGCTCCTGCTCGGCGAGGGCCCGGAGTGTCTCGTCCTGCTCCTGGGCTGACTCGGGTACCTCAGGCCTCTGTTGAGAACTGGACGGAGCGTCCTGCTGCTGCTGCTGCCTGCGATCCCGGCCGTGTCCCAATAGCTGACTCATGTTGTACTCGGGGAACACGGTCGCGGACCCAGTGAGAGTCTGACTGGGGCGAGAACCAGTAGTGGCAGCTACCTTCCACAGTATATAGGAGATCCAATGGGCATAGGGTAGCTGCCTGCGGGCCTTGATGCCCTCTGCGATGGTATCCTCCATCTCACACAAGACGACGTCCCAGACATCGAACTCCTGCTGCCGGACCATATAGGCGAGTAACCACAGCTGCAGCCTAGAAAGTCCCTCTCCGAAGCCTACCCTGGGAAGCAAGGTCCGCCGAAGAACCGCGTTGAGGATCCGAGCCGTAGGGGTGAGATCCCTAGGAGTGCGACTCGAACCCTCACCGAATAGCTCAGTGAAGCAGGGGCGGACCAAGTCTGTCGACGGCTGGGCACCCCCGTGAGGGCGGTGGGGTGGCTCGGTCCTGTCATAGCAGAGGTCGTGGATCCGGGTCTGTGAGTGAGTCAGTCCAAACCAACTCTGGATCTCTGACGAGAAGAGCCTGTAGTGATCCCCCTCAAACGCGAACTCGATCGTCTCTCGGTCAGGGTGCACCCAAAGTGAAGCATAGAACTGAAACACCCAGTGCTCAATATACTAGCCAGACCGCCCCAGAAGGTCCATCAAACCAGGTAGATAGGTAAGTATGGGGCGAATCTGCTCTCCAGCTACTGTGACTAGGGCCTCCAGTGGACAAACTCGCTGCAGACGCAAGGAGATACCGACGTTCCTGTAACCCTGATAGAAATCCTCCTGGAGCACCGTGAAGAAGTCTGCCCCTGCCTGCTCCTGCCTCTCCCTGGGCAACCACTGCGCCACTGGAACAAGACGTAGCGTCTGTATCTGGGAACAGGTGGCCGCCCGGAGATCCAGTCGCGGGATCGGCGGGGGCGCACGCCTCGACGGAGCACGTGCTCCCCGCAGAGGGACGTCGGGTCGGGGTGGCACCGCTGTCCTGCGACGAGTGGACCGGCGTCGGGGAACCTCCTCAGGGACCTCCTCCTCGGCCTCGGCCTCCGGAGCCTCTGCCTCTGGTGCCTCTGCCTCGGCTGCCTCGGCCTCTGTCTGGCCCTGCCTGGAGCTCTCGGGCTCTACTCCTGGAGACGTGAACGTCGTCTGGCGACCGACAGCCATAAGCGTGCCAGTCGACGAACCGTGGAGCCGCTCAGCCTCCTCAACTGCCCTGCGCTGGTCTGGGGACAACTGATCCTCGATCCTGAGTCCGCTAGTACTGCCACCGAGCTCTGCACGCTCTGCGGCGTCTGCCACTGCCTGAGCCCGTGCTGCCTCCCTCTCGTCTCTGGAGCGTTTCCTGCGCGTAATCAGCTTCCCCTTCCCAGGCCTCTGACCGGAAGGGGGACGAGGTGAAGAGTCCCCTAGGCCACCACCAACGTTCTTGCAGCGCGGCATGGCTGACAAGAACGGGAGAAACTGTCACTGAGAGGTGCTGAACTGCTGAGGAAGACCAACTGCCACTGAAAAACCACGGACAAGTCCAATTGACAACGGTACTGACAACTCCCCCTGTCACTGACCACAGACGGTGACTGTCACTTGCGAGGCTTGGCCTCGATCCGTACCCACGGGCTTGGCCCCGGGTTATCTGACACTGCCAACTGACACCTGATCACGGCCACTGACTCGCTGCGAGAAAGACGGGATATATATAAGAAACATATATTCTAGAGACGAGCAAGTCCTATGGAAGCAAAGCATGTAAATAAGAGTAGAAAGGGCTTTGCTACCTGAACGAACGACGAAGCAAACACAAGAGAAGGTGAGGATCGACGTTCGGGCACCCACACGTCACACCAAAGGGAACTGCAAGAGATTTGGGTGGAAACGGAGTCAAAACATGGTGGAACGTGCATTTAGACATTTCATCGAGCATGTTATAGGCATGAAGCATGGAGGTAGGTGATGATGCTCACTGTTTGGATTTGTCGGTGGGGGAAGAAGTCACCAGAGAGAGGGAGGTGCTCGGGGACGAGGAAGAATATCCGGCGAGTTGGGCTTGATCGACGGCGAGAAGCTTCGGCGAGGGGGTTTGAAACACCGGCGAGCGCGCGTGCGGGTGTTGGCGCGGGTTCCTATGCGGCGAAGCGACGGCGGCCGAGAGGTGGGGCACGGCGGCCGACGGAGAGGACGCGGTGGCCGGTGGTGGATGCGCTGGGTGGGACACGGCGGCGCTAGGGTTAGGGTCGAGGCGGCGGCGTGGATGCAGGCTCAGGTGGTTGGGCGCGAGGAAGAAGAAAGCGAATGAATATGACGAGTGGGACCCAGATGTCAATAGAAGAGCTGACCGCGCCGCTTAAAGGAGCATCGGACGCGCCGATGTCGGTCCAGAGAGCTCCAGAACGGCCGAAATTGCATCGGATGCTTCCGTTGCGATGGCATCGGATGCTAGGCAGCGTCCGATGGCACATCGGAGGATCTGATGGGGACACATCGGAGGCTGCTCTGCCATTGTTCCAGCCGGGGCTGTCTACAGTTCAGACCATCGGATGCTGGGGGAGCATCCGATGCATCTTTCGATGCCCCATTCTGGGCTGTTTTGAATATTTCTGTTGCGGCTCCCTCTCCCAACCAAGTTCCAACTCAAATAAGAGGCAAAAAAACACCAGTTGGAACCTAGTATGAGCATCCTTGCATAAACCCTCAATTTTATAAGTATTTTTCCATAGGCTATGTATCATTTTTAGAGAAAATAGGCGATAAATCCCGAGGAGACAACGTGTGGCCACCAAAACTAGGGGACTTAACCATTAGGAGCCTCAAATGCTCCCCCTAGCGGTGGACGAACACAGCGGTTGCTCAAAACATAACCGAAAAGAAACGACAAAGCAACACACATGCATATGCAATGCAATACGGAATTTGAATCTAGGTTGCTTGTCAAGTTTGCTCATGGGTAAGCTTCTTCACACGCTTTTTAGGGCGGTTATCTTAACCACGTCTGACAAGCCTATGTGCAAAGCATAATATAAATATGATATATGATACAATGCAATGCAAAGACAACCCCCTTTCACCTTTTGACAAAGTTACTTAGATCAAGCACATTAAGCTCACTTCGCAATCTACAAAGAGTGTTTTCATCTAGGGGTTTTGTGAAGATATCCGTCAATTGATCTTCGGTTCTAACTCCTTCTAAGGATATGTCTTTCTTTGAAACATGGTCTCTAAGAAAGTGATGGCGAATATCTATGTGCTTTGTGCGAGACTGTTGAACCGGGTTGTTAGCAAGCTTAACCGCGCTCTCATTGTCACACAACAAAGGTACCCTTTCTAGAACTACACCATAGTCTAAAAGGGTTTGTTTCATATAAAGGATTTGTGCACAACAAGCACCGCGGCTATGTATTCCACCTCGGCGGTAGACAAGGCCACACTATTTTGTTTCTTTGAACTCCATGACACTAGTGATCTCCCAAGGAAATGGCACCCTCCGGATGTGCTTTTTCTATCTACTTTGCAACCCGCGTAATCTGAATCAGAATACCCAACGAGTTGGAAGTTAGCTCCTTTGGGATACCAAAGGCCAATGCTTGGGGTGTGCTTTAGGTACCTAAGGATTCTCTTCACCGCTATGAGATGTGATTCCCTAGGATCGGCTTGAAAGCGAGCACACATGCACACACTAAACATGATGTCGGGCCTAGATGCGGTCAAGTATAACAAGCTACCAATCATAGAACGGTAGAGAGTTTGGTCAACCGGGTTACCTCCCACATCTAGGTCGAGATGTCCATTTGTTGGCATTGGAGTCTTGATAGGCTTTGCAATCATCCATGTTGAAGCGCTTGAGGAGGTCTTTTGTAGACTTCTCTTGAGATATGAAAGTCCCCTCCTTCAATTGCTTGACTTGGAAGCATAGGAAGAATGTGAGCTCTCCAATCATGGACATTTCGAACTCCTTCGACATCAAGTCACCAAATTCCTTGCAATAAGCTTCATTTGTTGACCCGAAGATGATATCATCAACGTAGACTTGACAAATGAAGATCTCTCCATCAAGCTTCTTGGTGAATAGTGTCGGTGTTTCGACCCCGAGGGTATGACACCAACTAGTAATATGATCGCGTGCTCTCTTCCTGGATGGTGATGCAAGATGACACAAGGATTTATCCTGGTTCGGGCAAAGAAGGCCCTACGTCCAGCGGGGGGAGGAGGATCTTGTATTACTTGCACCTAAGTGCTTGTACAGGGGCAATACAAGCTCAACGAGTGTGGACCGTAGTCTAGACTCGCGTGTGTGTGTCGTGTGAACTCGTGTCGCCTTTTTTCCGTGGAGGGCCCTGGCGTCCTCTTTTATAGAACAAGAGGAGGCCAGGGTTACACAGGAGTGACGTGTACAACGCCCAATACGGCGAAGGGTTGGAATTATGTCTTGTCGAAGTTACTGGAGCCGGCGTGGGGGTTGCTGTTGAGGCGTCCTTGAAGCATGGCTTCCATCCCGGGCGCGGACGTGGAGGCGTGACGACGTGGAGGCCGTGCAGCGCTCATTCCGGCACGTACAGGACATGGCAGGGTCCCTCCGGGTCTTGGGGTACCTGTCCTCCAATAGACTGAAAGCAGTGAGGGCTCGAGGGGCGCAGGGCCGGCCTCGAGGTGGCGCCTACGGGGGGTTCGAGCCCCCGCAGGTGCGGGCAAGTTCCGGAAAACCCGGTCGTACAGCAGGAATCCAGGTCTCGAGATGTGGCTCGAGTATGCTACAGTGCAGGGTATGGCCTAACAGTGCTGTACTTGTGCCTTTTTGTCCATGCTTGTGGTGAAAACGAGGTTTGACTCTGGCCCCGGTTCACTGTGGCATACGTCGTGTACCAGAGGATGTGACCGGAGACGTCATGTGCCAGAGGATGTGACCGGAGTAGGTGGACGTATTAAATGCGCTCTATGGGGCTGGTATCCGATGTCTGGCGCTGCTCGAGGAGGGTATGATGTGTCCCGAGGGATAGGTTACCGTGTTAGAGAGGCTCGAGGTCCTTACGTGGGGTCTCGAGGATCGGTGTACGGCTGTAGAGGGCTCGAGGCCTATGTGTCGGGGCTCGAGAGGTAGGCTACCACGAGGCGGTCAGTAAGACTTTGGCGGGCCTGGGCTTCCTGGCGGTGGACCGGCGTTGTCGGCCTCGAGGGGTTGGTTTTTTAGGGGGTTAGACTAGCCATGTCTCTTATTAATTGGTGCTCTAGGTTTAACTTATTTGTTTTGCGTTGATTGGGGGTACCCCTTTTGTGGTCCCCCGACAGTAGCCCCCGAGCCCTTGTTCGAGTGCTAGCACTCGAGCAGGGGCTCCCTACCGGGATCTCGAGGGTTAGCTAACTGGTTCTCGAGGGTTTGGTTGTTTTGATTCCGTGGGTGTCGTGCGAGCGACACCCGCGGGTGTAGCCCCCGAGGCCACGGGGGAGTGGTTAGGACTCCCTCGTGGGCTTTTTCGCGAGTGTGAGTGTTAGTTACGTTTTTTAGGTTCGGGAGTGTCGAGCCCCCGAGTTCTTCGACCCTCTTTCGTCGAGGGGTGCCAGGCTGAACCGACCGGCCGGCTCTTCGAGCTGTCCGGCACGCCGGTTGCCCTGGCTTGTCATCCCGCGAGTCCTTTCGATCGGATGCGAGGGGGGATGCCTCGTACTACCACGAGCGGGCGAGTATCGAGGTTCCCGGTGAGCTGGTAACGGGGGAATCCAAGTGAGACCTCGTGCCCCGTTCGATAGGGTCGACTGAAGCCCGGAGGCGATCTCATAAAGCATGGGCGCTCGGTCTGCAGGAATGCCGGGTCCATTCGATAGGACCTGGTGGCTCGATGCCTCCCTCCGAGGGGATCTCACTGCATGTCGCGCGCCCTGCCTTGGATACACGTGAGGGGCCTCGAGGGCTTGGCCCTCGAGCGATGCTGCGAGTGGAGCCCCTTGGTGTCCCTGACTCGGGTGCTCGAAGCCGGCTGTCAAACCCTCTTCGAGGGCCAGCCTTTGCTGCCTCGAGACTTGGAAGGGTCGGGGCCCGATTTTACCTTCTTGAAGAAGCCTCCGTCATTTGGAATCCTTCTGCCCGTTGGGCGCGCCTTTTTAGGCGGAAACTGTCAGGGAGTGGAGATCGTGGCGCTAGGACGACGGACATGAAGTCGGAGGGGCGGCCGTGGTGGGCTCTGGTAGTGGAGCGAATCGGGAGTTGCCGCGTGTACCTGTCAACCGGCTCGAGATGTGGTTAGGTGGGTGCATTAAATGCGTGTGGTTACCCTTTCTCTGCCGTGGGAGACCCCACCCGTCGGGGTTTTCTTTTATAAATATCGAGTGAGGGGTGAGGGACTTTTTACTTTGCCTTTGCCTTCACAGCCGCCGCAGCTCCCGCATGCTTTCTCCCCCAAGCTAGCGATTGGTAATCTTCCCGGCCGTCCATCCGCCGCTCAGATCCGCGCTGTCGCCGCCATGGCCGCCCAGACCCAGGTGCTGCCGCCCGAAGACTGGCGCCCGACGAAGACGTCGCAGCCTGAGCTGGAGTCGCTGGTGGACCAGGGGCTTCTCCGCCCCAACCCGCGGGAGGGGCCCACGTGGTGGATTCTCCCGTCGGCGGACCACCAGGAGCCGCACCCGCCGGAGGGGTATGTGGTGAGCTTCACGCACTACCACCGTATGGGGCTTGGCGTTCCGCCAAGCCGCTTTATGCGGGGGCTAGCTCACCACTTCGAGGTGGAGTTGCAGCACTTCTCCCCCAACTCAATCTCGCACGCCGCCATCTACGCCGCGGTGTGCGAGGGATACCTGAAGATCGAGCCTCATTGGGAGATGTTCGTCCACCTCTTCCGGGGCGAGCTCTTTCATAAGGCCGCTGAAGCCGAGCGGGAGGAGGCTCGCGCGCGCGGGCTCCCTCACCATCACCGTGAGGACCGGTCCCTCGTCGGCCAACATCCCCCGCCACTACCTCCACTACAAGCTTTCCACCAACTAGGCGGGGTGGGACGACCACTGGTTCTACCTGCGGAACGAGGACGGGCTCCTTCCGCAGTACACCGGAGGATCATCACCAAGCGCCCTGAGAAGTGGAGTTGGGGCGTTGTGGCGGACAGGCAGCGCCACCTGATGCCGCTGATGAATACGATGTGGTCGCTGGTGGAGGAGAAGGGACTGACCGCCCAGGCGGTCATTTGGGCGTTCCATCAGCGGAGGGTCCTTCCTCTGGCGGACCGCCCCCTTCTCATGTACGAGATGGGGCCAAATGCCCCGCTCGAGGAGCTGAACAGGTTGAGGATGGCCGAGGAGAGGCTGTCTCGGAACGAGGGTGCCTCCCGGGTGTCGGTCACGATCCACGGGTCGTTCCGCCCTGAGGAGGCCAACCTGATCGCCATGGCACCCGACGCGGGGTGTCTCGACCCGGTAAGCCTTCCTCAAGCTAGGCTGTTTCGAGCATCCCCTCCTTTCTCTTTCTTCGAACCTTGTTTACTCTCCTTGCGGTTTTTCTCATCAAGTTTCTTTTTGCAGGGGGCGTTCACATCTCACGCGTCGAGGCCCCCGGTGAAGGAGGACGCCGCGGAAAGACAGGTGAGGCGCCTCTCTGCTCAGAAAGATAAGGAGAGTAAAGATGCAAAGAAGAAGAAAGAGAAAGAGAAGAACCTGCGTCGGGTGGACCGGGATCAGAGGCTAGCGAAGGCTCATCGTAACCGGCAGCCTGGAGAGGAGTCCCCCGAGCTCAACTACACGAGCTCGGAGGAGGAGGATGACGATGAGGAGGAGAGCGACGATGAAGGGATGGATGCGCGTCTGAGGCGCGCGGGGGTTGTCGACATCAGGGCTGACGGCTCTTCTGTGCAGGAGAATATCCTAGAGATCCCCCCGACGAAGGGATCGCGCGGAACGCAGCAGCGGAAGGCCACGCCAGGCCCTGCCTCGTCGGAGGCTCAGGGCACGTCGAGCTCCGTGAAGGACGTGCCCCCTGACGTGAAGAGGCCTCGAACTCGGGGCGCCATCGCTGCGGCGCAGAAGGAGGTCACGACCGCGTCGACCCAGGCGGGGGGTCTCGAGAAGGGCCAGACCTCGAAAAGCAGTCAACACGCCGAGAGGGACCCCGGGCCCGACCGTCGTAAGTCGTCGAAGACGACATCGAGCCTGCAGAAGAGCGGGCAACATGAGGGGGCGTCGAGCCCCCGCCACCATGACCGTCGAGGGGGGAGCTCCCAGTCGTCTCATGACGGGAGTCGCGAGCGATCCCGGAGCTCATCGCCGCACCGTCGCCGGGAGAAGGAGGCAGACGCGGGGGGGGCGCGACCGCCGGCACGAGCACCAGAGTAGGTCCCGGAGCCCGCGCAAGGAAAGGCGCCAAGAGGACCGCTTGAAGGAGGCGCGGTCGTCCCCCCGGGACAAGAGACAGAACGAGAGCTCCCCGTCGGGGGCGAGCCACGGGAAGCACCGGGAGCCTTCCCCCCCATCCGAGCCACACGGAGACGGCTCAGGGGCATGTCTCGAGCCATGGGGCGGGCTCGAGGCCCCCGAGCGGGTCCGGTGACTCGGGGAAGAAGTCCCGTCGTCGTTTTGGGTAAGTAACGTTTCTCAATTCTGTTGGTAGTGAAGCTTTACCTTTTTACCTTTGGTGATGTGTGCCGTTTCTGGTTTTTTAGTTAAAAGCGCTCCCGGCAGGAGGCGGACCCCGCGATGTCTAAGCGGGCCAAGACCTCGAGCTCTGCTGAGGACCAAGCACCTCGAGGTATGGCTCCTTCTTCCGCTGAAATGGCCGCTTGGCTGGTGAAGGCACGAGCAGCCATGGCTCGGGGAAGTCAGATGGCCGCCGCGGATCTTGGTGAGGCCGACGTCGTCGTCCACGGAGGGCGAGGCTTTTTCCGGATTCTGACGATGTTGTTCTCCTTTTCAGCAGGGACCGCGGCTGCTGGCGCCAAGCTCGCCGCCACTGCGTCCATCGCAGTACCACCTCCTGCTCCTCCTCCTCTTCCTCTAGTGACGCCTACCGAGAGGGCCACTCCTCCCCCCGTCACGACGATCATCTCGGGGGGAGCACCCGAGACAGGCGCGGCTCCGTCGGTGTCTGGGGCTACGGGGACAGCGGCCCTCGAGACCTCAGACGACGCGAGCCGGCCCGCTGGACAGGATCCCCTACCGACGGAGCCTCGCGCGCTCGCGGAGAAGGAGAAGGAGGGGGATGCGTCGGTGGAGAAGATACCGACGGTGGAGGAGCTCTTGGACGAGCTGGAGAAGGAGCCGTCTCTGGTCGAGGGCTCAGCGCTGGAGGGGGCGCTCGAGGCACCGGCCGGGGACGACAAGACGCCGGAAGACCTAGTGAGGGAGGAGAGGCTCGAGGGGCCGGTCGGGAACGAGGCGGAGAGGACGACCGGTCCCTCGGTCGGCGCGGAGGAGGGCTTGGAGGCGAGCCACCCCTCGAGCGATCCGCTACCGCTTGAGCCCCCTACTCTACGCGATGTCGCACCGTCGCCTCGAGAGGGGACGGAGCAGCAGGAGGATATGGCTGAGGGGCCACATCGGGAGGCGCGGTCGATCTTCAAGGAGGTGACCGAGCTCGTGGCGCGGGCAGAGAGGGCCTTCGTGGAGGAGGCCGACAAGTCCGCGCGGGTGGCGGCTGCCCTCGTGAAGGCGGAGGGGGAGCTCCAGGAGCTCCGCGCTGAGCTGGGCCGGAACGCGCAGATGGCGGGCCGGCTTAACGACGCACAGGCGGAGACCCAGGTGGCTCGAGACGAGGCCGCCCAAGCTAAGAGGGAGGCCACCACCGCTTTGTCCGCGGTGGAGGTGTCGAGGAAGGAGGTTGCCGACGCCCGAAGTGAGGCCGCCACCGCCCGGTCTACAGCGGAGGCGGCGAGGAAGGAGGTCGAGGAGGCCAAGAGCATGGCCGCCACCGCCCTGGCTGCGGCGGAGGCAGCGCGGAAGGAGGCCCAGGAGACCTTAACCACCGCGCGCTCGAGGATCCAAGGCCTCGAGATCGACAAGGATCAGGCTCTTAACAGAGCTAATGACCTATCGCTTAAGCTCGAGGCCGCTCGGCAGGAGGTGATCAACAAGGATCTGGCCCTTGCGCAGACGGGCAAGCTGGTCGAGGAGCTTAAGGGCCATAAGCTTGACGTGCTGTCCCAAAAGCATACACTCGAGCAGCGCGTCAGGGTCCTTACCAGCGACTTCGATGCTCTGGGCGTGCACTGCCAAGGTACTGTCGTAATCTTCAGGCTTTGTCTTGCTTTGATTTTGAGATTCTTGCCACGCCGCGGACTTACTTTCTTCTGTTTGTTGCACAGATCTGGAGAAGACCGCCGAGGAGCTCCGCGAGACGAATCTGACTCTCGTGGAGCAACTCCAGGGCGAGACCATGGTGGCGGAGCGGGCGCGCGGCACCCTCGACCGGCTCAGCTCCACGTGGGGTGCTGACCCGGTGGCCACAGCAGAGGGCGCGGTGGCTCGAGGTGACGCCCTGGTCGATGCCCTGTGCTTCTTTGACGTGGCCGCGCGGGACCGCGTCAAGAGCGCTCTCCACCACGGCGTAAAGCAGGCGCTCGCGGTCGTCCGCTCCGGCTTCCGTTACCCGGTCAACGTCGTCGCCAAGGGCTTCGTCGAGATCGAGGGGAAGGACGAAGAGTGGAACGACCGCCGCGTCGACAAGATTCTGGAGAAGGTGGAGAGGCCGGGGGCGGCGCTCGCTAAGCTCTTCGAGGAGGACGTGTTGCCTCCTGTTGTAGACAGTGGTGTAGATGGCTCCCCTCCTCCTGGCCCGGACGTCGAGGCTGAGCCCGCAGCAGAAGATCTTGAGGAGGAGTTCCAGACTGATGAGGAATGAGGCCTGCGTGCCAAATTTGGGCGTCGAGGCCCTTGTAAAAATTCATGTCATGACTTATGGCCCGTCGAGGCCAACATATGCGTATGACTTATTTGTTTAAAGAAGTTGTTTTCTTTTCAAATTTATTCGACCATTTCTCTTTGTCGCTAGCTCGAGTTTCTACCGGCTTGGTCTATGTTCTTTTGATATGCGTCACGAGTTCCTTGAGGGGAGGCGTAGGTAGGGTACCATAGCCCGGGGGCATGGGTGGCCATCTACGTCGATGCCCCCCGCCTCTTGGAGGCTCGAGGTATCTACGGACTTAGACGTTGCTAGTACGCTCGAGATACGAATCGAGATAAGGGTCGAATTTTTGAAAAGAAAAGCGCGTTTTTTCTGGAGTCTGGAGGGGGTTCCCCCTGTCAGCCCCCGAGGGAGGCTCGACCCTGAGCAAGGCAGGGTCGAGGCTACCTTAATTTGCTAAGTAAAATGAAAGACAGTGCACGAGTTTGTTCATTCATTTTTGACGTGTTTGTACAAAGCAACGAAATGTATAAGGCCTCAAGGCCCTTAAGGGTAGAAACGACATAGCTGAGATATGTTCCACGCATTCGCCAGGATCCTGCCTTGACCGTCGTAGAGCTTGTATGTTCCTGGCTTCAGCACCTCAGCTACAGTGTACGGGCCCTCCCAATGGAGGGGTGAGCTTGTGGCACCCTCAATTATCTTGCAGCCGTCGAAGCACGAGGTCCCCCACCGCCAGGTCCCTTTTGCGCACGTGCTTGTCGTGGTAGCATCGAAGTGTTTGCTGGTACCGCGCGGAGTTGATGAGCGCTACGTCTCGAGCCTCCTCGAGCTGGTCCTTGGCGTTGGCGAGCCTCTCGTCGTTAGTTTGCTCGTTGTAGGCTCGAAGTCGAGGGGAGCCATACTCGAGGTCCGTAGGCAAGATAGCTTCGGCGCCGTAGGTTAGGAAGAACGGAGTGAACCCGGTGGCTCGACTTGGCGTAGTCCTGAGGCCCCACAGCACCGAGGGAAGCTCTGCAGCCCAGCTCTTTCCAAAATTCTTGAGGGTCTTGAACAACCTCGGCTTCAGCCCGTGGAGTATCATGCCGTTGGCGCGCTCGACCTGCCCGTTGCATTGAGGGTATGCGACAGAGGCCCAGTTCACGCGGATGTTGTTGTCGTCGCAGAAGTTGGTGAACTTTTTGCCCGCGAATTGTGTGCCATTGTCGGTGATGATGACGTTAGGCACTCCAAACCGGTACATGATGTCGAAGATGAACTCGACGGCCTTCTTGGAGGTGGGGTTGCCTATAGGCTTAGCCTCGATCCACTTGGTGAATTTGTCAATGTCCACGAGCACATGCGTGTACTTTCCGTTTGTCATCTTGAGGGGACCCACGAGGTCGAGCCCCCAGACAGTAAACGGCCAAGTGATGGGGATCATCTACAGGGCGTGCGCGGGCTGGTGCGTTTGCTTGGCGTAGAACTGACACCCTTGGCAGGCTCGAACCAGGCGCTTGGCGTCTCCAATGGCGGTTGGCCAGTAGAAGCCTTGGCGGAAGGCGTTCCCCACCAAGGTCCTTGGCGCTGCGTGATGGCCGCAAGCCCCCGAGTGCATGTCATCGAGGAGCCTGCGTCCTTCCTCGAGGGGGATGCAGCGCTGAAGGATTCCTGATGGGCTTTGACGGTACAGCTCTCGTTCGTCGCCGTAGATGACGCAGGTCCTGGCCCTTCGAGCGATGCGTCGGGCCTCCGTCTTGTCTTCTGGTAGCACGCCTTGCGTCAGGTAGTCGAGGAAGGGCGTCCGCCAGTCGAGGGGTCGTGATGAAGAAGAGGCGGGTGCGTCGATCTGCATTGCCTCAGCGGATGTCGAGGGGTCGTTTTCGAGGGGTAGCGTTGAAGGTCGAGCCCCAGTGTCCGGCTCAAGGGGTGGCATCGAGGGGCCAGCCCCCGGGCCGCTTTTGACGGATGGCTCGAAAATGTCCCTCGAGAAGACATCTGGTGGGACGGTGCCGCGCATGGATGCTAATTTAGCCAGCTCATCTGCGGCCTCTTTGTACTTTCGAGCGATGTGGTTGAGCTCGAGGCCGTAGAACTTGTCTTCTAGCTTGCGCACTTCTCCGTAGTATGCTTCCATCTTGGGATCGATGCAGCTCGAGGCCTTCATGACCTGGTTGATGACGAGCTGCGAGTCCCCTCGAACATCGAGGCGTCGGACCCCAAGCTCGAGGGCGATACGGAGCCCGTTGATGAGGGCTTCGTACGCAGCGACGTTGTTGGAGGCGGGGAAGTGCAAGCGCAGCAGGTAGCGCATGTGGACTCCGAGGTGTGAGATGAAGAGCAGGCCTACGCCTGCCCCTGTCTTCATGAGGGACCCGTCGAAGTACATAGTCCAGAGTTCGGCTTGGATTTGTGCCAGCGGGAGCTGGGTGTCGGTCCATTCAGCAACGAAGTCCGCCAACGCTTGCGACTTGATGGCTTTTCGTGGAGCGTAGGTGATGGCCTCCCCCATCAGCTCGGTAGACCACTTGGCGATGCGCCCCGTGGCCTCCCGGTTGTTGATGATCTCTCCGAGGGGGAAGGACGATACCACCGTCACGGGATGAGCGAGGAAATAATGCTGGAGCTTGCGTCTCGTGATGATGACGCCGTAGAGCAGCTTCTGGATGTGTGGGTACCGAACCTTGGCCTCGGAGAGCACCTCACTGATGAAGTACACCGGCCATTGGACTGGTAGCGCGTGACCCTCCTCGTGTCTCTCGACGACTACGACCGCGCTGACTACCTAGGTGGTTGCGGCCATGTAGAGGAGGAGAGGCTCGGGGGGATCGTCACCCTGGGCTGGTCGTGGTGGCACGAGAATTGGCGCGGAAGTCAGCAACCCCTTCAACTTGGTTAGGGCCTCCTCGGCTTCGACAGTCCACGCAAAGCGTTCCGTTTTCTTCAACAGGCGGTAGAGGGGTAGCGCCTTTTCCCCTAGCCTCGAGATGAACCTGCTGAGAGCGGCTAGACAGCCTGTCACTTTCTGTACGCCCTTGAGGTCTCGAATTGGGCCCATCCTTGTGACTGCTGAGATCTTTTCGGGGTTGGCCTCGATCCCCCGTTGTGAGACAATGTAGCCAAGTAGCATGCCTCGAGGCACACCAAAGACACATTTCTCGGGGTTGAGTTTCACATTCTTGGCCCGGAGGCACTTGAACGTGGTCTCGAGATCGCTGATGAGGTCCCCGGCTTTCTTGGTCTTGACCACGATGTCATCGACGTAGGCCTCGACGGTTTTGCCTATGTGTTCGCCAAAGACATGCTGCATACAACGCTGATATGTTGCACCGGCGTTTCGAAGGCCGAAGGGCATTGTAACATAGCAATACATACCAAAAGGCGTAATAAAAGAGGTAGCAAGCTCGTCGCATTCTTTCATCTTAATCTGGTGGTAGCCGGAATACGCATCGAGAAATGAAAGTACTTCACACCCCGCGGTGGAATCGACAATCTGATCAATTCTAGGTAAAGGAAATGGAACTTTGGGACATGCTTTATTCAAACCAGTGTAGTCTACACACATCCGCATTTTTCCATTCTTTTTCCTAACTAGTACAGGGTTAGCTAGCCACTCTGGGTAAAATACCTCCATGATGAATCCAGCCGCCAAAAGCTTGTGCACCTCCTCGCCGATGATCCTACGCTTCTCCTCGTCGAAGCGGCACACGCGTTGCTTCACCGGTCTGGACCCGGCCCGGATCTCCAAGGCGTGCTCAGTGACTCCCCTCGGTACGCCTGGCATGTCCGAGGGGCTCCACGCAAACATGTCGATGTTCGCACAGAGAAAATCGACGAGCACTGCTTCCTATTTAGGCTCGAGGCTGGCACTGATGGCCAGCGTCTTGCCGTCGGTCGAGGTCGGGTCGACGGGTATCTGCTTGGTGTGCTCTGCCGGCTCGAAGGTGCCGGCGTGGCGCTTTGCTTCAGGGGCCTCGATGGCCAGGGCAGCCAGGGCCTCGAGCGAGTCGACTTGGACGTTGGCCTCCCCACGCTCGACGCACTCCACGTCGCAGTGGTACGCGTGTTCGTAGGAGGTGTCGACGGTGATGACCCCTTTCGGCCCCGGCATCTTGAGCTTCAAGTATTTGTAGTTGGGGACCACCATGAACTTGGCGTAGCCAGGCCTACCGATGATGGCGTGGTAGGTTCCTTGGAACCCAACCACCTCGAAGGTGAGCGTCTCCCGGCGGAAGTTGGTCGGCGTGCCAAAGCAAATAGGTAGGTCCATGCGCCCGAGGGGGTGGGCCTTCTTCCCTGGTACGACTCCGTGGAACCCCCCGACGCTGGGTCGGAGCTGGTCCCTCGAAATCCCCAGGAGGTCGAGGGTCTCGAGGTATATGATGTTGAGGCTCGAGCCCCCATCCATCAACACCTTGGAGAACCGTACGTCGACGATGACGGGGTCGACGACTAGGGGGTACGCCCCCGGATTTACGACATGGTCCGGATGGTCGTCATGGTCAAACGTGATCGGCGCATCAGACCAGTCAAGATACCGGGGGGCGTCGTGGCAGAGTGCAAAGACCTCCCGGCGCTCCTTTTTGCTCTCTCGAGCTGAGAGCCCGGCGGTTGGGCCCCCGTAGATCATGAAGCAGTCGCGCACCGGGGGGAAGTCACCGTCCGCGTCCCTGTCATCGCGTCGATTGTTGTCCTTGCCCTTAGGCGCGTCTTCCTTCTTGTCGCCGAGCTTGGAGTAGAAGCCCTTCATCATTCGGCAGTCCTTCAACTTGTGATTCATGGGACCCTTGTGATAAGGGCAGGGGTCCTTGAGCATTTTGTCGAAGACAGCCCCATCAGGGGGGCCTCGAGGCTTCTTATGCTCGAGGGCACCCACGAGTACTTCTTCGTCGTCATCGTCATCGGCGTCGCGCTTCGCCTTCTGACCTTTGCCTTTGTTCTTCTTCTTTTTGTTGTTGTTGTTGCGGTTCTTGTCGTTGTTGCCCTTGTTCAACCCCTCCGGCACGGCCACCGCCTTGCCTTTGTCTGTGGAGCGGCCAAAGAAGGCCCCCACTGCCTCGTCGCCTGAGGCAAAGCTGGTGACACGATCCATCAGATCCTCGACTGTCCGGGGACGGTAGCGCCCTAGCTCGTGGACTAGCTCTTGGCATGTCATGCCCGCGAGGAACGCAGAGATGACATCCTCATCAGGCATGTGGGGGAGCTCGAGGCGCTGCATCGAGAATCGCCGAGCGAAGTCGCAATGTCGTAGATCCCAGGAGTTGCCTGGGCGCACGCAAGTTCCCTTGAAATTCCCGTCGAAGACCCTGACTAGGTCGGCCCAGTCGTGGATCTGATCCGGTGGGAGCCCCTCGAGCCACCGACGGGCGGTGTCCGAGAGGTAAAGTGGGAGCTGGCGTATGATCACGCGGTCGTCGCTCTTCGCCCCGCCCAGTTGGCAGCCTAGACGGAAGTTGGAGAGCCATAGCTTGGGCTCGACCTCCCCGTCATACTTCACGATGTTGGTCGGTGGTCGAAAGCGGTCGGGGAGGGTTGAGCTGCGGATGGCCCGGCTGAAGACCCTGGGGCCCGGGGGCTCGAGGGTTTGCCTGTCCTCGTCACTGTCGTAGCGCCCCCCTCAATGGGCATTATAGCCACTCTCCTCAGCACCTTTGTCCTTGCGCCGGCGGTTGATGTTGTTGCGGGCGCCATTGGGGTCTCGAGGTGGCCGGTTGTCGACGATCCGCTCTCGGACTGGCCTGGCTCGAGAGGCGTCCGGCTGGTGGACGGACGTCTCACGCTCGTTGCGGGGCGTGTCTGCTAGCTTTCCCGAGGCCGCTCCGCGTCGGCGCGAGGCTGAGCTCTCGGCCTGCTGCAGAGCGGCTGCCTCGAGAAGGTTTTTCATTTCCCCGAGCATGCGCTTGGCGTCAGGGTTGGAGATGGCGGGTAGATCGCGGAGCAGCATCGCGGCTGCCACCACGTTCTGCCCGGCTCGCGGGAAGCGCACCTCGGGGCGTGCCGGTTCCCCATCCTCGAGGATCTGCCGGTGGATCTCTCGAGCGCGGCCACGAGCGCCGGTGCCTCGAGGCTAGGCTTGTTCCTGCACAAGAGTTTGCTCGAGCTGCAGCGGGCGTTGTTGGTCCTCCTCAGCCTTGGTGATCGCCTCCCGCAGCTGCGCGAGCTGCGCCGCCCGGTCGTCGTTGTGCTGAGGTGGTGCATCCGGTGCCGGGGGTTCGTTCCTCCCCCGAACGTGTGGTCTACCCGCCGTAGCCACGTCTCTGGGCTCTTCAAGGTTGAGCGCCGGCCTGGTGTCGTCGTCGCCGTCGTCCTCGGCATCGTCCACGACCCCTTCGAGCTGGAAGCACTCCCTGGTGGGATCCCAGAGGTTAGGGTCGTGATAGTCGTACTCGTCGGAGTCGGAGCTGTTGATGTCGCGCTGCCTTGGCTCGTGCTGGGACTGCAGCTCGCGGTACCACTCTCCGATGGTGGCTCGTCGGGGTGGCTCGACGACTTGTGAGAAGTCGCGGTCGACGTGCGCGGGGTAGACGATCTCCAGGTCGGCGGTGGCTCGTAGGAGCACGCCAGGACGTTCCTCCCGCTCTGCCGCCGCCCGGTCCTGATGGCGCTCGTCGAGGTGGTGGGCGTAGACAGCTGCGGAGTTGTTGAGGCCGAACGGGGGGCCGCTGGTGTCGAGCGTGGTACACCCCGTGTGGGAGGGAGCCAGGTGGTGTCGACGGAGCGCGGCTCGGGGGCCTCTGGCCAGGCTCCCGGTCCGTGCGCATGACGAACGCGAACTCGCTGGGAGAGTGTGCGCGCGCCCTAGAAGTCTCCGGCCGCGCACCGGGCAGGTTTCTCCTAGGGGACTCTGCGCCGGCCACGGGGAAGTGGGTGTACGCCGCGGGCACCGCTTGTGCCCGGCGACGATGGTGACGACGGCGCCGCTCACGAGGCGGCGACGCGTGGTGGTGTGGGCGACGCGCCACGCCTCTCACGCGGGGTGGCGTGACACGCCCTCCGCTCGGGCTCTCCGTGGAGAGCAGGGTCAGCTCGTTGCCGCTGCCGGTGGCCAGGAACTCGAGGCTCCTGAACCAGATGACGGCACCAGCAGAGAACGAAGGAGTGGAAGAAGCCATCCAGAAAACAACGAGAAATCAACTCTGACACGCGAAGAACCCCTACCTGGCGCGCCAACTGTCGGTGTTTCGACCCCGGGGGTATGACACCAACTAGTAATATGATCGCGTGCTCTCTTCCTGGATGGTGATGCAAGATGACACAATAATTTATCCTGGTTCGGGCAAAGAAGGCCCTACGTCCAGCGGGGGGAGGAGGATCTTGTATTACTTGCACCTAAGTGCTTGTACAGGGGCAATACAAGCTCAACGAGTGTGGACCGTAGTCTAGACTCGCGTGTGTGTGTTGTGTGAACTCGTGTCGCCTTTTTTGCGTGGAGGGCCCTGGCGTCCTCTTTTATAGAACAAGAGGAGGCCAGGGTTACATAGGAGTGACGTGTACAACGCCCAATACGGCGAAGGGTTGGAATTATGTCTTGTCGAAGTTACTGGAGCCGGCGTGGGGGTTGCTGTTGAGGCGTCCTTGAAGCATGGCTTCCATCCCGGGCGCGGACTTGGAGGCGTGACGACGTGGAGGCCGTGCAGCGCTCATTCCGGCACGTACAGGACATGGCAGGGTCCCTCCGGGTCTTGGGGTACCTGTCCTCCAATAGACTGAAAGCAGTTAGGGCTCGAGGGGCGCAGGGCCGGCCTCGAGGTGGCGCCTACGGGGGGTTCGAGCCCCCGCAGGTGCGGGCAAGTTCCGGAAAACCCGGTCGTACAGCAGGAATCCAGGTCTCGAGATGTGGCTCGAGTATGCTACAGTGCAGGGTATGGCCTAACAGTGCTGTACTTGTGCCTTTTTGTCCATGCTTGTGGTGAAAACGAGGTTTGACTCTGGCCCCGGTTCACTGTGGCATACGTCGTGTACCAGAGGATGTGACCGGAGACGTCATGTGCCAGAGGATGTGACCGGAGTAGGTGGACGTATTAAATGCGCTCTATGGGGCTGGTATCCGATGTCTGGCGCTGCTCGAGGAGGGTATGATGTGTCCCGAGGGATAGGTTACCGTGTTAGAGAGGCTCGAGGTCCTTACGTGGGGTCTCGAGGATCGGTGTACGGCTGTAGAGGGCTCGAGGCCTATGTGCCGGGGCTCGAGAGGTAGGCTACCACGAGGCGGTCAGTAAGACTTTGGCGGGCCTGGGCTTCTTGGCGGTGGACCGGCGTTGTCGGCCTCAAGGGGTTGGTTTTTTAGGGGGTTAGACTAGTCATGTCTCTTATTAATTGGTGCTCTAGGTTTAACTTATTTGTTTTGCGTTGATTGGGGGTACTCCTTTTGTGGTCCCCCGACAAATAGTGTGGTGTCGACCATCCCAATGGTGAAGCCCTTCTCAATGAGGAAGTCCCGGAGGTGCTCGTACCAAGCTCTTGGGGCTTGCTTGAGCCCATATAGCGCCTTGGACAACCTATAAACATGATTAGGATATCTAGGGTCTTCAAACCCGGGAGGTTGATCAATATAGACTAGTTCATTTATAAAGCCATTTAAAAATGCACTTTTCACATCCATTTGATATAATTTAATGTCATGATGTGATGCATATGCAAGGAGGATACGAATGGCTTCTAGTCTTGCAACCGGTGCAAAGGTCTCTCCGAAATCCAAACCTTCAACTTGAGAGAACCCCTTTGCCACTAGCCTTGTCTTGTTTCTAACAACCTTGCCTTGATCATCTTGCTTGTTTCTAAACACCCATTTTGTTCCAATGACTCTTGCGC
This sequence comes from Coix lacryma-jobi var. lacryma-jobi, assembly GCA_009763385.1. NCBI lineage: Eukaryota > Viridiplantae > Streptophyta > Magnoliopsida > Poales > Poaceae > Coix > Coix lacryma-jobi. Next base: position 115,052,349 of record CM019825.1, on the reverse strand, counting down.
CTTTGGGTCGCTCTTCAAGTGTCCAAACTTGGTTGCGGGTGAAGTTGTTTAGTTCTTCATGCATAGCATTCACCCAATCCGGATCACCTAGAGCTTCATCTACAATGGTAGGCTCAACAAGAGATACAAAGGAGTGATGTTCAATAAATAAAGCAAGTTTTTGAGATCGAGTCATTACACCCCTTGTTGGACTCCCTATGATGAGTTCTTGAGGATGAGCTTGTAGTAGAGGAGTAGTCCTTTGATCAACCACTTGAGGGGCCACTTGTGGAGCATCAATATCTTGAGCTTGTACCACCATTTGATCATGGGAGACATGAGTATCTTCAAATGGATCCCTCCTATCTTTATCATCAACATGTGGTACATGGGATGAGGATGGCTTGTCAATTACTTGCACATCATCATCATCATCTTTAGGCTTGATGGCTCCAACCGGCATGTTCTTCATTGCTTCCCTCAATGGTTCATCACCTACATCATCAAGATTTTCATGCTCTCCTTGAGAGCCATTAGATTCATCGAATTCCACATCATATGTTTCTTCTACCATCCCGGTGGCATGGTTGAATACTCGATATGCTTTGGACTTCAATGAGTAACAAACAAGAAAACCAATATCACATCGGTGTTGAAACTTCCCTAGGTGTTGGCGCTTCTTGTAGATGTAGCATTTGCACCCAAACACTCTAAAGAATGATTGTCCTTGCTAGGGTGATTAGTGTTCGGTTCTTCCTCTCAACTACCCCATTTTGTTGTGGTGTGTAGGTTGCGGAGACTTCATGCTTGATCCCAACTTCATCACAATATTCCTCAATGTGGGTGTTGTCGAACTCTCTTCCATTGTCACTTCTTATTTTCTTGATTTTCAGGTCAAATTCATTTTGGGCTCTCTTGGCAAACTTCTTGAATGAAGGGGTTGCTTCGGATTTGTCATGAAGGAAGAATACCCAAGTGTATCTAGAGTAGTCATCAACTATCACTAGGCAATAGAGTTTTCCACCCAAGCTAGCATATGTTGTTGGCCCGAATAGATCCATGTGAAGTAGCTCCAACTCTCTTGATGTTGATACAAAGGCTTTGGTTGGATGAGTGTTTGCAACTTGCTTGCCGGCTTGACATGCACTACATAATTTGTCCTTCTCAAATTTGACATCCTTCAAGCCCCTAACCAAATCCTTCTTCAATAGCTTGTTGAGAGTGTTCATTCCAACATGTGCCAATCTTCTATGCCATAGCCAACCAAGTGATTGCTTAGTGAACAAACATGTCTTCAAGTTGGCATCTTCGGAGGTGAAATCCACTAGATAGAGATTGTTGTATCTAAAGCCTTTGAATATCACTTGTGTATCATCTTTCTTGGTCACAACCACTTCCTTGTCGATGAACAAACATTGGAAGCCAAGATCACATATTTGCCCAACGGATAGCAAGTTGAAGCTCAATGATGCAACTAGAAGCACATTGGAGATGGTATGATCATTTGATATAGCCACTTTGCCCAATCCCTTGACATTGCCCTTTGAGTTGTCACCAAATGTCATCTTTTCTTGGTCATTGACATTCTCTTCTAGTGAGGTGAACATCCGGGGATCACCGGTCATATGTTGTGTGCAACCACTATCAATCACCCAATGAGATCCACCGGTCTTGTAGTTCACCTACACACACAAGAAATCAAGCTTGAGCTTTTGGGACCCAAACTTGTTGAGGTCCCTTAACCTTCTCTACTAGTGACTTTGCAACCCAAATTTGCTTTGGCCTATTCTTGTTAGGAGGCCCCATGAACATTACTTTCATCCTGTCACTAGAATCTTGTCTAAGCATGTAGTGAGCATTGAAAGCAAAGGGCCTAGCATGCTTGGGCAAGGGTGTAGATTTAGGCTCTTCACAATCATGAGCAAAGTGTCCTTCCTTTCCACACTCAAAGCATCTTCCAATCTTCTTCTTCTTCGGCTTTGTGATGCTCTTGCGTTGCTTCATCTTCTCTTCAAGGAAGCCAATACCATTTCTATTTGTCTTCATCACGGTGTTCATGAGTAGCTCACTTTGAAGACATTGACCCTTGGTGAATTTCTTTAACCCGGTGGTAAGGTGCTCCTTCTCTCTCTTGAGCTTGTCATTCTCTTGTTGAAGCTCTAATTGAGATGGTGTCATCTTGTAATCCCTCTCCATCTTCAATCTCTTGTTCTCTTCTTTTAGCATGTCTAGCTCAAGTGACATGCTATAATCATCATCTTGGGTCTCAACAATGACTTGCTTTGTGGTAGCAAGCTTCTCTAGATCAACCTTGAGCTTTGCATTCTCATTCTTGATCTTGACATAATCATCATAATGATCGGCTACAACCACATTCTTGCCCTTACCACTAGCTCTTTGCTCATCATGCTCACTAACCAAGTCCTCACAAGATGTTGCTATGTCACACTTAACAACAAGGTTAGGAGCATCAAGTGTCTCATGTGAAAGCATATCATAAGCAACGATGAGGGTATCATAATCAACTTTCACTTGAGTGTATTGTTCTTTAAGCAAAGCATAACTAGTGGTAAAGTCACTATGCATCCTATCAAGTTTTTCATTTTTAGCTTTGAGCTCCTTGTTAGAGGACTTGAGCTCCTTGATGGATGATGACATAGTAGCAAGTTCATCTTTTAGTTCATCACTAGCATGTGTAGCATTGTTATATTTTTCAACAAGAGCTTCATTGTCATGAACAAGCCTTTCATTTTTAGCTCTAGTCTTTCTTATGATTTTAGAGTAGTCATTTAGCAATTTGACAAGTTCATCATAAGTGGGAGACTCAAATTCACCATCACTATCACTATCACTAGAGTCATCATTGCTTTGTACCTTTCGATCACCTTTAGCCATGAGGCATAGGTGTGTAGATGACGGTGGTGATGGTGGTGGTGGTGGTGTAGAGGAGCTAATGACTAGAGCGGCCACCTTCTCCTTCTCATCATCACTATCTTCACCGGATGAGCCACCGGAGGATTCAATGTCGGTGAGCCAATCACCAACAATGTATGCTTTACCACCTTTCTTGTGGTATTGCTTCTTCTTGCTATCTTTCTTCTTGTAGGGCTTGTCATTCTTCTTCTCATCTTCACTTGATGAGTCATACTTCTTGCCCTTGTTCTTGTTCTTGTAGTTGTCCTTCTTGGGCTTGGTGCATTGATGGGCAAGATGACCAAGATCTCCGCAATTGTAGCAATCCATTTCGGAGATTGGTCTCCTCTTGCTACTTGTGAAGAATTTCTTCTTTCTTGAGTCAAAGTTGACTCCATTCTTGTGAAGCTTCTTCAACATCTTGGTGGTTCTTCTCACCATGAGAGCGATGTTGGAATCATCCTCTTCATCACTTGAGCTCTCATGATGCACCTCAATAGCCTTTGACTTGCCCTTCTTGTCATGGCTTGCTTTGAAGGCCAAGTCCTTCTTCTTGTCGGTGGAGGAGCCACCACTTGGTGTGATGTGCATGTACATCTCATGTGCATTGATCTTTCCCAAGATTTGTGTTGGTGTAGCGGTGGAAAGATCACCTTGATGTAGCACCGTCACAATGTGTCCATATTTCTCAATTGGGAGGACACAAAGGATCTTCCTCACAACATCAGATGGTTGCATTTGTGTGAGGCCAAGTCCATTGAGTTCTTCTACAAGAACATTCAAGCGTGAGTACATTTCATTTGCACTTTCATTAGCATGCATATCAAATGAATGAAGCTTTTGCATAACTAAATGATATCTCTCCTCACGCTCACTCTTCGTCCCCTCATGGAGAGCACAAATGTTATCCCATAGATCATGGGCATTCTTGTGGTTTCGGACGCGGTTAAACACATCCTTGCAAATGCCTCTAAAAAGAATGTTTTTGGCCTTTGCATTCCACTTCTCATTTTCTTCCTCATGTGGCATGAGGCTAGTGCCCTCCTTGGGTTTGGGGAACCCGGTTATGGCGGCATCGTGGCATTTCACATCAACCGCTTCTAGGTACGACTCCATACGGATTTTCCAATATGGAAAGTCGTCTCCCTCGAACATGGGAGGTGGTCCATCACCTCCGGACATCTTAACTCTAGGCGGTTAAGCCTAAATCGAGAGCACGAGGCTTCGATACCAATTGAAAGGATCAAGATGCCCAAGAGGGGGGGGGGGTGAATTGGGCTTTTCTAAAACTTCTTGCAAGAATTAAACCTATTAAGCTCCAATTAACCCCCTAGTGCCTAGAAGTGTGTTTCTCTTTATTCTACCGCACAAAAGACCAAGTCTATGTCACTCCTACTCTAGCAAAGCAATTCAATAGTGAATGAACAACAAGTATAATGCGGAATTGAATTGCTTGAAAGTAAATGTGTAAGTAAATCAGTAGAGATGACAAGACGATCTTTTTGCCGAGGTATCGAGGTGTCAGCACACCCCCCTAGTCCTCGTTGGAGCACCCGCGCAAGGGTATCGCTCCCCCTTGATCCGCGCAAGGATCAAGTGCTCACTATGAGTTGATTCTTCGCCGCTCCGGCCTGGTGAATCGCTCACTACCGGTCACAAGCTTGCTTGGGTCATCCACAAAGCCACTGGATGCTCTCCAAGCTTCACGATAGCCACCAAGCCATCTAGGTGATGCCGATCACCAAGAGTAACAAGCTAGAACTCTCACTTGACCAACACAAGGCCAAAGAGATGGATGGATGCACACTTGCTACTCAATTCTCACTAGGAGGTGTCTAATTCTCACAATTAGCAAATTACTCAACCTCACTAGGGCTCTTGCACTATCTCACACTCACAATGTGTCTCTCAGCAGATGGAAGTGGCAAGAACAATCAAATGGATGGAGTGAAGGAAGTATATATACTCCCCCAACCGGCCATCCAAAAATAGCTCAAGATAGGGTTTCTGCGGGGGCATCGGACGCTCCGATGCCTTGCATCGGAAGCTCCGATGACCTCGACCAACGGTCGACTGTACCCTCTTGTCAGACCTGTTAAAGGGACATCGGACGCTGGGCAGCGTCCGATGCCACCATATCGGACGCGACCGATGTGGATTTACCCTCTCTGGAACCTCTCTGCATGCCCATCGGACGTTGGCCCTCAGCGTCCGATGCCTGCGTCCGATGCCTCTCACAGTTCACTCGCAAGTGAACAGTGACACCGGAGCATCCGATGTGGCACCATCGGAGCCTCCGATGCCACGCACCAGACCAAACCCTAAGTCGGTGTGAGCATCGGAGCCTCCGATGCCCACCTAGCCAGCATCCGATGCCCCTAACAGGGCTAAGTCGAGCTCGGATCGCGATGCGGCCTTAACGACTTTTGTTTCTCTCGACATAAGGCATCTCTCTGAGCTACCTAGGGCTATGAAATAACAAGTGTGCATCACACCTACCTCAATAGACTCATCTAGGTCAAGCTACTGATTCACGCTCCCCTTTATAGTACGGCCAAAGGAAAAACAAAGACCTAAGACTACCTAAGTGTCCTCCAACACCATGTGACACTTAGCCTAGTCTACCACCGTCTTTGTCGTCCGTCCTTTGAAAACCGAAACGATCCATCGCCAGGGGACATGAACTCCATATGCCCGTATCGTCGCCATTACCGTGACCTAACTTAATCCTGTTTCTGCAAAACACACGTTAGTCACAGTAATCTTGTGTTTCATCCAATCACCGAAACCCACTAGGGGCCAAGATGCGTTCAGTCCCATAGTGATTCTAGGATCCTTAATTTGTGCATGCAACAAAAATGTTTGTGAGTTGCAAGATAACAACCACTTGAACAAAAATGTAATAGTCCTAAATTTTAGCTTACCACTTTTTTCTCTTACCTTCCTCTCTCTTCTCCATGTCATCAAAATCCAATATGACACTGCATAAGACAACCTATGAGACTACTTATATGTATTATGCATATACTCTAAGAGCAAGTACATTGGTGTTGTCTTGTAGGCGATTTCATATAGTTACGTAATTTAAGACGATCTACTAGACAACACATATAACGATTACCATTTAAGTTATCCATAATAACTCATAACTCCTTAATTTATGTATAGAATAAAAGCGAAGTTGTGAGCTACAAGACAATAAGAACTCACACAAATGACACTACGGTTGCCACATAGTTCTAAATTTTAGTTCATGAGAAGGTTTTCACGAACAACGACCTCTTTCTCTCTCACCTCTCTTTTATCCATATCATCAAAAATCTTATGTGGTATTGCATGAGGCACGATGAGACCACTGATATGTAGCAATATGTTTGTCCCAAGAAAAATCCTAAGAATAAAAACAATGCAACAATCAGGGCGTGTTTGGGACCATGGTGTCACGACCGCGCACAGAGTGGTATCACGACGCCCCTTGGTTTAATCTCACGGTGGCTGTGTCTCTCAAGACAGAAAAAAATTATAGGTATTGCAAATATGTTTGGCAGGATTTTATCACCTCTCACGGCCACAAGTTTAATTTTAATTAGATATTTTGCAGCAGCCAACTCGGTTGAGGAAAATGGAGGATATGAACCACGCTAATATTTAATCGCGGAAATGAACTTTTTATCTTTTTTTTTTAAAAAAAACTAGTAATAGCGAAAATGGCGTTGTATAGTTGGAATGTTTTATTCAGAATTGATATACATCACTCTAGTGGCGGATCCAGGATTTTGTGACAACTAGTGCCAAATTCCAATGACAAAATCATCGTCTATATGATGCTAAAGTTCTGGTCACTAGTTCTCTTCATCATGTAAACTGATTACAGAGAAATATAAAGAAGTTGGAATCAAAATTAGCAGACAATTAAAGAGAAGAAATGCTAAACAGAGTCTCTGCTCTTATGGTTCTAGAGTGTTCTGCTCAGCTGCTGGGCTAGTTCGGGCGCTCTGCCGCGCGGGGCTTCAGCTCGCGGCCTCGGACGCTCGACGGAGTGAGCGAACAGGACGGAGGCCGGTGGGAGATGGCGCAGCTGCGTAGGCAAAGGCACAAAGCCAATTGTTGTGGCTGACACCCAACGCAGCGACGCCAGATAGGGCACAGCGTAGCGCGCATGCGCGTAGCCAGGTGGCGGGGCCTACGAGGGTGATGGGACCGAGCGGACTTTGCGACCGATGGGTGCCAACAACATTGGCACACATCGACTTGCGAGGTGTGACGTGTGAGAGAGAATGGGGAAGAAGAGGAGGTGTCGCACGTGAGCGAGAACGCAGAAGAGGCGTCGGGCTCGAACGAGAGAGAAGTCTTTCAACTCTTCTTACTGGGTTGTTCGTTGTTGGGCCAAAAACTAAAAACTTGTTGCTACAAACTACCATGACTAGGGCCATGGTCCTAGTGGCCCTAGGCCTTGGACCGCCTCTGCATCACTCGGGTGTTTTACCACCCATGAACACCCGAATTTCTCGTCGTCTGATCCGCACTAGGAGGCAGCGAAGGCCGCTCGATCTCTAGCTTACAGGTCCTTCCTCCCCTCCGGCGGCGGAGACGGTCACGGATACAGACGAGGTAGGCCTCCTAGATCTGTACGTGCAACTAGAGACGAAGATGACATCGGTGGTAGCCAGGGTTCCAGCGAGTTCTCCTCCTCTTTCTTCTTCAACTCCGACGGTACAAGAAGGTGAAGGGACCGTGACGACTAAAAGATAAGATGAATTAAATAACTTAAGACTCTACTATAAACTATGACCTCTAATTACCGGTTAATCAAAACATATTGTGTAACTAGGGATCCACCGTCGTGGACGCTAGGGAGCTTCCCCGAGCTAGGGCCTAGGGTGGTGGCTAGTGATGGGGTCGAGAGGTAGTAGATTATCGGTAAAGGAGAAAAAAATTCGGGTCTGGCAACACCCCGGATGAGACAGACTTTTTTTTGAATGAATAGGTGAGAGTTTTTTCATCATCAAAAGATAAAAACGACATCCATCAACGGAGAAACGAGGATCCCATGGATATCGTATCACCATCCCCCGTCAATCACTCAACGGTCGGCTCCTTCATTTCAGTACTATACCATACCATACCAAACCATAGTATATACGTAACGCACTCTCCGTGTCCGGCTCTTCCTCTTCTCCATCTACATTTCGAACCTGAAACCCCAATTCCTGACATAATCACAGTGAACAGACAGGGCATTCGAGCTCAAGGATTGCGGCGGCAATGGGGATCGAGATCGACCAGCCCATCAAAGCATGTGCCTTTTCTCTTCCAAATTAATTGAATCCCCTGCCATCGACATGTTTATTATCAAGTGCATGTGATGTGCATGTATTTATTATCGCATATTATTGATTAATCTCGTTCACGATCTTGCGTTGGTTCTTTAATTTACTGATGAGATTTCTCAGGGTTCTCTCTCTGTAATCGACTCGTAACAATGGAACATCCGTTTAGTTCTTGCTATTGATTCCATGATCTGAATATAATATACCGAATCCGTTAACCTGCTTCGATCTGCTGGTTTCTCTCTGAACTGAAACCAAACCAGGGGAAAAGGGGGAGGTCCAACGCCAGGATGGAGGAGAAGATGGAGTTGATCAAGTGGAGGACAGACTTGCTGGGCAACGGCGCTGGCAGTAGCGATAGTGACAAGGATGATGATGCGATGCCAATGGTGAGTTCCTGTCTCGCCGTCGCATGACTTGACTTCACATTTCTCTTGAAACGTTCTGATTCAGAATAGTTAAATAGTATCATCATCCCGCTGAACATACTCATGTGAAATGATAATAATAATAATAACTAAAGTTAGACGGTTGCAGGATGATGAGCTTGCTATTGTTGTTGCTAACGAACCTGTAGCATTAGCTATTCATTGTGGTGATACGGACGATGATGACGGGGAGGTTATTCCTATACAAGTAAGTGTACTGCCCTTTGTTTCTTCTGTACGCAGTGTCAATCTTACAGAAGTATATACACTAGATTTGCAGTTCGACTTTTCTTTTCTTTTTTAATTATTGAAGAATATTGGTCATATCGTATTAATATATGAATGTGCAATTCTTCATAGCATTACCATGGTTAATGTATTATGACCAGAGCAAAGAACACATCTGAAACAAAATATTTTTACATCTTTGTGAATTGCGATGTTATTCTAAAACTTACTACTCTAACCTTTCTGATCTTTGAATATTCTCGTCTGGAAGATTGTGAGGCCAAGAAGAGTGGGTCCTAAGAAAAGAAAGCTTCCTGGTGTTCCTCAGACACAAGTACAGATCTACTATCCAACTTCATATTTATATTTGTTCATTTTATTTACACATTTTATATAGAATAGAAGCACTGAAAACAGCTCTCCGTTTTTCATTTATAAGAATCATAACTTGGCTAGATACTACAAATTGGACACTTTATAATTTTGTGGGCTGACTCAGAATTCCTTAAGGCCTTGTTCGGTTCTTCTCAGAATCAAAGGGATCGAAGGGGATTAGAGAGGGATTTTCACCTATAGGTTTGGGGGTGAAACGAACATAACCGTTGGATTTGAAACTCAGAACAGAATACTTGAAAACATATAGTTTCAGCGGATTTTTTTTTCACTTTATACTGCTCTATCTGAAACTTTTTTTCAAATTTCTTTTTTTTTGTCTTCCCTTTAGTACTAGTGTTAGAGTATGTCATGGACCTATTGGCCCTGGGCTGGCGGTATAGTCATGAGCCTATTGGGCATGTGCTGGCGGTATAGTCATGGGCCTATTAGGCCTGGGCTGGCGGTATAGCCCGTTAGGGTTAATTAGATATAAGAGTCGCTTGCTTAGGGTCAAGTAAACCTCCCCATATAAGGAGAGGAGATGTATCAATCTAATCAAGCAAGAATTGAGAAGGAAATCCCTTTCCTCTTGCCCGGCCGTGGGCAAAGGCCCCGCGGTCGGACTTCTCTCGCCCTCGCAGCCCTAGCAGCCGCCGCCGGTACAGTCATGAACAGTACCCGCGGAACTGTAGCAGCCGCGAGTACTGTAGCGCGGCGCTCCCATCTACTGCCTCAACTCTCTCCCTCTAGCAGCCGCATAACATTTGGTATCGGAGATGCTGGGTTCCGATAATCCGCTGCCAGATCCCATCGCCAATGGCTCTACCCCCTCCGGAGCGCCGATCAAGTGGAAGTCGTTGGCGGCTGCGATCCTCGGCATCAACCACAACATCACGTCCAAGCAAGCAGCTTGGGCGGGGCTCGTCCAGCAGCCCTTCCCCTCGGGGTGCTGGAGTGCCCCTCCACCTTCTCCGCTTGCCGTCCTCGCCGTCACTGATTCCCTCGTGGGCGATGGGCTCGGTAGCCACTCCAATCTGCACCAGCGCCACCTCCGTGTCGCCATCAGCAACCGCGCTCACGGCGTCATCCACGGTCCAGTAGCCCCGCACCCCATCGCAGTTTCTCCAGGCGAACAGTAGTTGTCAGGTGTCGTTTGAGCGCCAGATATCAGCGGCGGTGCGGCTACAGGCAGCGGCGCGCGGCCTCCTGGCGCGTCGACGGGTGCGGCAGCTGTGCGATCTGCAACTGATTCAACCCCGCATCCCTTCGCAATTCCTTCAGGCTGTGCTTCGCCGCGCAAAGGCGGACACCAGCCGTCAAGCGTCGTTTGAGCACCAGATATCAGCGGCGGTGCGGCTCCAGGCGGCGGCGCGCGGCCTCCTGGCGCGTCGGCGGTTGTGCGATCCGCAGCTGATTCAGCCCCGCACCCCTTCGCAATTCCTCCAGGTTGTGCTTCGCTACGCAAAGGTGGACACCAGCCGCCAGGCGTCATTTGCGCGCGAGGTGTCGACAGCGGTGCGACTGCAGGCTGCTGCTCGCGGCCTCCTTGCGCGTCGCCGGGTGCAGGAGATGCGTGATCTGCAGGTCATTCCGCCCTGCACCCCTTCGCAGCTCCCCCAAGTTACGTTTCTCCGCGCGAGGGGCCTCAATCTCATCCCTTGCATCGGGGATCTAGGCCATGCTTTTTCCCCATGGGTGGCAAGCTTGCTATTCTCCCTGCGGACAGCGCATTCAAAGTCTGCAATAGCGGCGGTTGGAGAGGTACACCCTTCCTCATCAGCAGCTGTTCGGTGGGGAGAAGTCATGGGATCACCAGCAGGAGCGCACCACATAGCGCCTCCGCCTTCCACCACTGCCCCCCACGAGGGCGCCTCCGCTTGTCGCTGCTGCGACCACTTCTAGGTGGCCATACACATGCACCTCTTTCATCCATATGGTCTCCATGGGATCCTGATGGCTGTACATGTGTAGGTCCTAAGTGCAGATGGTGTCCATCTCTTGTTCAAGAGTCCAAAATAAAGAGTCTCAGTCCATTTCAGGTCGAGAATAATATAATAAGCCGAGATGTAAAAGGCTTGTTTTTAGGTGTTTGGTTTGTGTCGAGTCGTGTCATCGTTTTGAGTCTATTAGGTTGCAGCTCGAGGACGGCTGCGTGTCCAGGTGAGGTGTAGTGTTAGAGTATGTCATGGGCCTATTGGGCCTGAGCTGTTGGTATAGTTACGGGGCCTATTGGGCCTAGGCTGGCGGTATAGCCTGTTAGGGTTAATTAGATATAAGAGTCGCTTGCTTACGGGTCAAGTAAACCTCTCTATATAAGAAGAGGAGATGCATCAATCTAATCAAGCAAGAATTAAGAAGGAAATCCCTTCCCTCTTGCTCGGCCGTGGGCAAAGGCCCCGCGGTCGGACTTGTCTCGCCCTCGCAGCCCTGGCAGCCGTTGCCGCTACAGTCGTGAACAGTACCCACGGTACTGTAGCTGCCGCGGGTACTGTAGCGCGGCGATCCCATCAACTGCCTCAACTCTCTCCCTCTAGCAGCCGCATAACAACTAGACTGAAGGGTTGAACAACTGCCTCAACTCTCTCCCTCTAGCAGCCGCATAACAACTAGACTGAAGGGTTGAACAAACTGTGACTTGACAGGGATATGATGTAATGGACATCTGACAAGTGTAAGGTAATTCTAGTCTTGCTTTATTTTTACTTTGTCGTGAGTAAACTGCACCTGAAGTTCACAAAACTTATTCACTTATTTAGAAGTTCTAGTGTGGACGAAAATTGGGAATCTGCTATGGCTAGAGCTGAGGAGATACAGTCAAATTTACCAGCAGAACATCCTAGCTTCATCAAGCGTATGCTAAGATCCCACGTCATCAAGGGTTTTTGGCTGGTAAGCTGATACTTGTTATGTTTGCCCAAGGCTGGAAGGCCTCATCTTTTAGAAAAACATGTTTCAACGAATAGAGAATGGGAGGAAACACTATATTTCTATCAGAAGATCAAATTAGCAGAAAACTGCTTGCCCTCCCCAAAGTGAATGAAAACTATACATCTTAGAGGACGCGATGAAGGCTTGTAAAAGGTTCAATTCCATAGTCACAGGGTAATTTTTCCCGTGTTCCTGTTCCTGGGGCCTGAACATATCATTGTGACATTCATGAAAATTAAGCTTAGGGAGAGCATAGCAAGTCTAGGAATCAAATAATGCGCAAGCTAATGACATTTTCTGATTATATATCACAGTCCTGCACTTGATTGAAAGGTTCCCTGTTCTTAAAGAAAATAGGCAACCACTAATTTAGTACAAGGCAACTGAGGAGCTCAGCATCTGTTTTGCTTCATTTGTATTTGACTTTCGTGTTCCTCTTGAAGGGTTTACCAAAACACTTTTGTGATAAGCATCTTCCGAAGAGAGATGTCGTAATTGTGCTCGAAGATGAGAATGGAGAGGACCATCACACGACTTACCTTGGATACAAGCAGGGACTCAGTGCAGGGTGGAGAGGTTTTGCAATTGATCATGATATTAAGGTTGGAGATGTTGTGGTTTTGGAGTTTGTGAAGTCGATGAAATTCAAGGCAAGTTTTTTTTTTCAATATTTTACTCTGTAACAGAGAAGGATTTAGTAACAAGGAAAGAATTTTCCCAATGTGCATTGTGACGTGGGTTGCTTAATCTTTGCATTCATAATATGTTGACAGGGTACACATTTCTTGGACGTTTCATTTCATCTTCGCACTACAAATTAATGTTCACTCCTGACTATGCCTTCTCCATTCAGGTATACATAGTAAGAGCAAATGAATTTACCACAGCAGATGTAGAAGTTCCCAATCTGTTGAATTTGGAAGCGCGCAAGAGAGGTGAGTAAGTTCTTGCTAAGTTTGCAATTATGATTTATGAATTCCATCACACATGGACACATATAGGCTGGCTACTGAATCTCCTCTCTCATGTTCCTGAATGAAACGAAGTAGAAGAAGAAGAACAAAGCTGTGAAGAGGTCATAACAGAGGAGGAGGACGTCACGGAGGTTAATCGCCAAGTGCCTCCGGGTGATGGCAGCAGCGCAGACTCGGAGATCGACTTCGATGACGTGGCAAGTTTCGGCGATGTCAACGTCATCCTGGACGGCCTGGCCACCGACTTCGAGTTCCATGATCAGCTGCGCAGGGCGTGCTACGAGCTCTGCTGCTCCCAGAAGTCGCTTCTCCACAAGCACCTGCTCAGGCAGCTGCATCCGACCCTCGTCGTGGGAGTGATCATGGAGACGGTCAGCATCGCCGACGGGATCAGGGCCTGCGAAGAACGCTGCGTCTGGAAGAAGAAGGACCTCCTGGTCTGGAAGAAGACGCTCGAGTCCTTTGAGCTCCTGGGCATGAACGTTGCGTTCTTGCTCGATCGCGTCGACGATCTCCTCGGCGTTAGTTCTCGGTCGAGAGAATCATGGCAGGATAAGTACGAGGAGCTGAAACTGGAGCGGGCTCGTGCCGGGGACAGAATCAAGGCTCTTGAGCTTCAGCTGTCGAATGTGAAGGATGCGATGCAAAAAGTGGATTCGGAGATGGAGGAGCTGCAGTCCAGCTTCAAGAAAAGCGACGAGGCTGTTAGCACCCAGCCATCTGCTGGAGACGCTGGGGCCACCGCTTCTGCTGATTCGGTTGGGCCAACAGGTGAAGCAAGATCAAGCAGGCCGAAACGGGCCGGCGTGCGGAACCCTCGTGTCCACGGCCCAGAGTGGGCGAACTGATAGAGTGTCGTGTCCTAGTTGCTGTCTCTATTATATATGTGTGAGTCTTCTTATGTAAGGGGTGTGAAACTATTGTAAACAATCTTCCGAACTGATGCAATCAGTCATCTGCGCCTACTCCTCTTGCTTGCTCACTCGTTCCCCATATCCGCTTCTCTGTTCCTCCGATTGCTAACAAATTGGTATCCGGAGCCATCCTTTCTCGGCTTTTTCTTCTCGTTCTCATCTTGATCTAGGAGTGTGATTACCGACGACAGGTAGAGCCCGGTTCTTCGCTTCGGCGTTGAACGGGATCCCAGAGGTCCGTGCCGATGTCGCTCTGATCGGTGACGAATGGGAAGAGATCCGAACCCTACTCTGGAGCCTCATCAGATCGACCACGAGCATTTTACCAGGTTCCGCAGACAGTTAGGCGTCATGGATCCCAGTTTCAAGCTTCTGTTGGACGAGATGAAGTCGATGAAGCGTTCTCTGGAAGCTAGCATCGGTGCGGTGGAGACGACTCTAGGGAACCGGATCGGGGCTGTGGAGAGCTCGATTGGTTCCATGGAGCGCTCCGTGGCGGATCGCTTCGGCCACTTGGAGGATGCGGCCAAGGTGTTCGACGCATGGAAACCGTCGGTGGACGAGTCCGTGAAGGAGCTGCGCACAGCCATAGGCGAGATCCGCAAATCCGACGAGACCGTGATCAAGCTGCGTGAAGAGATGACGGCCTTGCGCAAATCGGTCAGCCGAGTGGTGCTCGATGCTGGCCCGTCCACTCCGGCCGGCATTCTTCCCCAACCCATGATGACCGCGGCGACTTCATCTGCCGGGCAGCCGGTCATCGGCCCGTCTGTTGGGCACCACGTCGACAACAATCACCGGGGGTTCGAGTCTCTGACTCAATCACCGGTCAAGGGTATGCGTCCGTATCCAACTGCCTTTTCCCTGCCTCACCCTCCCCATATGTTGCATCGTTCCTTCTCTAGCTCGATGTTAGACGGGGCCGAGCGTTTGTGTCGTGACTCTGGGGTCCTTCCCGTGATCAGCGTTCGTGTTGGGGTCCTCAGTATTCCAGTAGCAAACTTCCTAAGATGAATTTTCCTGAGTTCACGGGTGAGAATCCCAAGTTGTGGATCACTCGTTGTGGTGATTATTTTGATATGTCTTTTGTAGAGCGTCATATGTGGATTCGCGTTGCGTCTATGCATATGAAATCGGCGGCCGCTAGATGGTGGCAATCTGCGGCACCACGTATTGGCACTAGGGATTGGACTTACTTCTGTCGTGAGTTACTTGATCGTTTTGGCAAGGAAAAGTATGAGGCCTGCATCCGTCAGTTATTTTAGATTCGTCAGTCTGGTTCGGTGCATGACTATATTGATCAGTTTGCGAGTCTAGTTGATCAGTTGATAGCTTATGCCCATGATACTGATCCTCACTTTTATGCTATACGCTTCATTGATGGTCTGCATGATGATATCCGTAGTGCAGTTCATATGCAGCGTCCTTCTTCGTTCGATTCTGCTGGTGTACTTGCTCTGTTGCAGGAGGAGCTGCTGGATCCTGCGCGACGGCGTGAATCACGGAAGTTCGAGTCCTCTCATTTTTCCAAGCCGATGGTTCGAGCGGCGCTGCCACTTCCCCCTCCTCTGCGGCCTGAGAAGCTGGAACGCCCTCCGGCTGTTGCAGCAGGGGAGGATCGTCGTTCTCGTGGCATTGAGGACAAGCTCGCTACACTGCATTCTTATCGTCGAGCTCACGGGCTGTGCATCCGCTGTGGAGAGAAGTGGCCTCGTGACCACAAGTGTTCCGAGCAGCTTCAGTTGCATGTCTTGCAGGAGGTCTGGGATCTTTGTCATGGTGATGACTCGCTGGAGGATGATCCATCTGATTCCTAGCTGCAGAATGCATCTCAGGCTTTTCTCTTACATTCAGTGATGACAATGGCTGGTCAGACCTCGTCTCGCTCCATTCAGTTCACTGGTGCTGTTCAAGGCCATGTCGTCAAATTGCTGGTTGATTCGGGCAGTTCTCACTCTTTTCTCAGCGCCGCTCTAGCACCCAAACTACAAGGGCAGTCTCAGTTGGCTTCTGCGGTTTCAGTACAAGTGGTTGACGGTACTCGGATTCCCTATTCACATGTTTTCCTGTCCCTTGCCTGGTCAATTCAAGGTTGTCAGTTTGTCTCTGACTTTCGGGTGCTGCCATTGCCTCAGTATGACCTCATCTTGGGCATGGATTGGTTGTCTGCTCACAGTCCTATGCAGGTGGATTGGTTGCGCAAGTGGCTTGTGGTGTCGTACAGACAGTCTGCTTTTCTGCTGTAGGGTGATTTGTCCGAGCTTCCAGTGGGGACTGTTGTTCAGGTGGCCGTCGGTAGTGCCGAGCAGTGACTCTCTGCCTAACACAGCAGCACCACCTGAAATTGTTGCTCTTCTCCAAGAGTTTCAGTCGGTGTTTGAGCCACCGTCAGGATATCCCCCGCAGCGACATTGTGATCATGCCATTCCAATGGTTCCGGGTGCATCTCCGGTTTCGGTTCGTCCCTATCGCTATCCTCCACTAATCAAAGATGAGATTGAGCGTCAAGTTCGTGAAATGCTGTAGGCTGGTACAATTCAGCCCAGTCACAGTCCATTTTCTTCAGCAGTTTTGTTGGTTAAGAAGAAGGACGGGACCTATCATTTCTGTGTTGATTTTAGGCAGTTGAACGCTATCACAGCCAAGGCTAAATATCCAGTACCAGTTATTGAAGAGTTGCTCGATGAGTTGACAAATGCTTCTTGGTTTTCATGTCTGGATCTCACAGCTGGTTACCATCAGATTCGTTTACAACCGGGAGAGGAGCATAAGACTGCTTTTCAAACGCACTCTGGTCACTATGAGTTTCAAGTGATGTCTTTTGGGTTGACGGGAGCACCAGGAACTTTCCTGCATGCCATGAACACGACATTGGCCCCACTACTCCGCAAAGGTGTTCTTGTCTTTTTCGATGATATTCTGGTGTATAGCACTACTTTGGCAGAGCATGTCAGTCGTTTACGGCAAGTTTTCCAGCTGTTGCACCGTGATCAATGGCAAGTCAAGCTTTCCAAATGTGTTTTTGCTCAACGTCAGCTCAGATATCTGGGGCACATCATTTCTGCACACGGGGTCACCACTGACCCAACCAAGGTCCACGCAGCAGTGGCCCACCCCCAAATCTGCTCGTGAGCTTTGCAGTTTTTTTGGGTCTGGCAGGTTATTATCGGCGTTTTGTCCGCAATTTTGGCATCATTGCAAAGCCGCTAACCCAGTTGCTCAAGAAAGGGGTCATTTTTCTTTGGACCCATGACCATTCAGCAACTTTCAGCGCTCTCAAAGCATCTCTTACTTTAGCTCCAGTTTTGGCCCTGCCGGATTTCAGTAAACCTTTCGTTGTGGAAACGGATGCCTCTGGTTTGGGCATTGGAGCTGTGCTCACTCAAGGCGGTCACCCCTTGGCCTATCTTAGTAAGACACTTAGCCCCCGTTCCCAAGGTTTCTCGGTTTATGAAAAAGAGTATTTGGCCATTTTGCTTGCTCTTGAGTAGTGGAAGGGGTATCTGCAGCATGCTGAGTTTCACATTTACACAGACCAGCAGAGTTTAGTGCAGCTGACCGACCAACGCCTTCATACGCCTTGGCAACAAAAGGTGTTCACCAAGTTACTGGGTTTGTAGTACAAGATAATTTACCGCAAGGGGACTGAAAATTGAGCAGCTGATGCCCTTTCGCGGGTTCCTGCAGTACAGTGTCATGCTATTTCCGTGGTTCGGCCCTAGTGGCTCCACGATGTTTGTTCTTCTTATGATCAGGATGTGTATGCTCAATCCGTGATCACTAAATTGGTTGTTGATCCGACTGCAGTTCCCCATTTCACCTTGCGTGATGGTCTTCTCCGCTACAAGTCACGTGTGTGGATTGGAACAGTCCAGTTTTGCAGTCCCGTCTGATCAGTGCCTTTCATGAGAGCGCAGTCGGGGGCCACTCAGGAATTCCAATCACTTATCGGCGATTGAAGCAACTCTTTGCTTGGTGCGGTATGAAATCGGCGGTTCAGTCCTTCGTGCAAGCCTGTCAGGTCTGTCAACAAGCCAAACCCGACCGTTCTTGATTGTCCGGTTTGCTTCAGCCGCTTCCAATTTCTGATCGTGCTTGGTCTATCATTTCCATGGATTTCATTGAAGGCATGCCGCTGTCCGAGGGTTTCAATTGTGTCTAGTTGTGGTGGACTTGTTTTCCAAATATGCACATTTTCTTGGTCTTCGCCATCCTTTTACAGCAGCTCATGTCACCAAACTTTTTCTGACTCAAGTCTACAAGCTTCATGGCATGCCCACGGCTATTGTGTTTGACCGTGACCGCATCTTTACCAGTGCTTTATGGCACGAACTGTTCAAGTTGGCCTAGGTGGATCTGCGCAAGAGCACAACTTACCATCCAGATGGGCAAACCGAGCGGGTCAATCAATGTCTGAAAACATTCTTGCGGTGTTATGTTCATGCTTGTCCACGTCAGTGGAGCTCCTGGTTGGACCTGGCTGAATTCTGGTATAATACGTCTTTGCATTCAGCTTTGGGACGGTCACCGTTTGAGGGGCTTTATGGTTTTGCTCCCCAGCAGTTCGGTCTTCATGCAGCAATAGATCCACCGGTCTCTGATCTCGCAGCCTGGCTGCTGGACAGGGAACTCATGTCGGATGTCATTCGCTAGCATTTGTTTCGCGCTAAGCATCGCATGAAGAAGCAGTCGGACTCTCACCGTTCTGAAAGGCAGTTTGCTGTTGTTGATTGGGTTTTTCTCAAGCTTCAACCGCATGTGCAGTCTTCATTGGCCAATCGGTCTCATCAGAAATTAGCTTTCAAATATTTCGGTCCATATCGTGTTGTTGAGCGTATTGGATTGGTCGCTTACCGACTAGAACTTCCGGCTTCCTCATCTATCCATCTTGTCTTTCATGTGTCTCAGCTCAAATCTGCTGTGGGGGATTCTCATATGGTTTCCACGTCCTTGCCATCTTCTTCGGTTCACTGGAGTATACCGGAAAAGATTCTGCAGTGGCGCTCTGTTCTCCGTGGATCGACCACAATTAAGCAAGTGTTGGTTAAGTGGTCTCAACTACCGATCTCATTGGCTACTTGGGAAGATCTGGAATATCTTCGGCAACAGTTGCCCCGCGCTGTTGTCTGGGGGCATCTAGGGTGTGTTTGGTTGGCTGCACCACCCCTCAGCCAGGCTTCACAGATGCGAGAACAGGCGTTTGTTTGGTTCGCGTATCTGTCTGGCTAGGCTCTGCTCGTGCAAGATTCCTTCCGCAGCCTGGCTCTGGAGGAACGTAGAAATCGGTCGTTTCTGCCGGGCCAGGCTCGCGTGGTGCAGGTAATTAGTCATCTAATGACGTTATTAATATATTATTAGCATATATTAAATGATATTAATATATTTTGAAGTATATTAAGGAGAATTAAGGTAAACTAAGTGTTATTCGATAATAGTTGTTCATAATAAATGTCATGATGATGATTATTTATATATTTTTATCTCATGCAACTCGTTCTCATACGAGCAACCAAACAGGTTCTCAACTCAACCTGTCTCGTGCATACAGACAACCAATGTAACACCTCTGGTGTTTAATATGTAATTAACCTGACATGTCATCATCATTAGTCATTAATCATTCTTGTCATGCATTTAAGTTTGCTTAATACCTGTGTAATGATCTCTTTTCAAAAACCCTAAAGCCCAAATCTTCCTATAAGGGCAAAAAAATGGTAATTTCACCTCTGTGCCTAGCTTTGTGTGATTCTTGTTCAGTTGGATGTCTTGAAGTTTTGTTGTGTTGGCCAAAGTTAAAAAATCAAAATCAGATTTCAAATCCCTTTGCAAAACCCTGATTTCCAAACCCTGGATTTTATCCCTCTTTTTGTAATTCAAAAATTATTCAAAATTTGAGGTTGGTCCAAAAAGCAAAGTTGTAGATCTGGCGAAGAGAAACAACTTTGGTATTTACAAATTTTCAAGTTTCTGTACAAAGTTTGAAGTAAATCCAAATTCATTCAAATTCCAGTTCTTGTCCCCTTTTCAGTTTTCAAAATTTATTTAAAAACTATCGAGTTTCAGAAAAAGGGTATATTAGCAAAGTTGTAGGTTTTGATAAAAGGAACAACTTTCATATTTGCAGATTTCCAACTTTCAATGTAAAATCAAAAGTAATTTTGAATTTATTCAAATCCCAAAAGTGTTTCCTTTTCTGTTTTCAAATGTGGTCCAAAAACTATTTAGATTTTGAAAATATTCTTTTTGACAAAGTTGTAGATCTCCTTTTTCTGCACAACTTTGGTGTTTTGAGTTTTTGCTGCTCAGTTCAAGTTTTGGGAGTAATTTGCAAAATACAGAGATCAGCCAAAAGTCAAACCCTAGACCTAGCCCTGTTCATCTTCAACCTAGAGCTAGGGGGGTCCGGCCATAGCCGAGCCGCCGGCGCTGCGCACGCCGCACGCCTGGCAGATGCACGCGCGCCTCCAACCTGCCGCCGCTGTCCGCGCCATCATGCCGCACCCGCACGCGCAAAGCGCTGACCTCCGCCCCGTCCCCCACTGCTCCCAGCACGACGCCGCCGCGTGGCCGTCGCCGGCGAACGCACACCCGGCCCCTGCGCGCACGCCGTCCTTCCCGCCAGCCTGCAATCGAGTGCGCACGCCTTGGCCGAACTCATCCACACCATCCCGTGCTCTCTACCGTCCCCGACCGTGCCTATAAAAGGGACCGCCGGAGTCCGAGCTCCTCACTCGTCTCCGCCGCCGTGGCCAGCCCACTCCGAAGCTCCCGCCGCTGAACCACCTAGCCCGAAAGCTCCGCCTTGAGCTCGCGGAGCTTCCCAGCCCCTCAATTTCACCTCCCCCGCCTCCAATCGCCCGGCGTAACCCCATCTTCCCAAACTCCGACGAAACACCGGTGAACTCGGGTTCGTCAAATACTACCTCTCCGGCCACGATCATCTTCGCCTGACCCCTGTGTCAGCTTCCTTGGCTCCGCGCGACTCTAACCAGGCCCTTGCGGTCTCGTGTGTTGCGCAGGATCGCCGAATCGCCGGAGTGCCGCCGCGGCCGTCTCCTTCCTCGAGCCTCACCCTCGAGCACGTGTCGAGCCTCACCCTCGAGCACGTTCCCGAGCCACACCCTCGAGCACGCCTGCGAACCGCGCTCCCTCGAAGCAGCCGAGCCCTGCCTCCGATCCGTGGTAAGCACTCGAAGCCCCCGGTCTCTGCTTCCACTCCGCTTCGCCTGAGCCTCCCGGCCAGGCCTCGGACGGACGCTTGTCTCCGCTTCGCCCGAGCCTCCCGGCCAGGCCTCGGACGAAACGCTTGTCTCCGCTTCGCCCGAGCCTCCCGGCCAGGCCTCGGACGAAACGCTTGTTTCCGCCTCGCCCGAGCCCTGCTGTCCGCCTCGCAGCGATTCGCTCGAGCCCCTGCGAGAAAGGAGCACAGCGCTCTTTTCTTTTTCCTTTTTGAAAGAGTGTGAATAGTGTGCTATTTTCTCTTTTTTGTGTGAATTAATCTGTTGTTCCTTAAATCCTGATAAAATTATGGTATGCTCCATGCACTGTGTAGTATTTTATAAAAATATAAAACTTGACTTTTCTGCAAGAATTTGAAAATGTAAAATCCCTCTTTTAATTAATAAATGGATGGTTTTGGATTTTTAAAAAATCATTTATAACTCCAAAAATCATGAGATAAATTTTTGTGAGCTTCCTATGCCATGTTTAGTCTTTCGTGAAATTTTGAAGTCTTTTGGAACAAGTTGATTTTGGAGCATTTATCTTTAATTGTTAAATAGTGCCTTTGTTAATTAATGTCTGATTTTATTTGAGCACCTTAATGACCTCCAAAAATTATGAAATTTGTTTTGCCATCTATCTACACCATAATGAACTTATGTGATTAATTTGGTAATTTTTGGAGCAACTTCATAAAATGACTTTTTTAAATAATTAAGGAAAATAGAAAAAGTGATTAGGGTTCATGTTGTATGCCCTGTTTTGCATTGTTCATGCTAGCATACTCATGTGCATGCATCATTGCATTCGTATAGTCACCGAAGGAGAAGTCAAAGTCGAGGCCGCCGCCGACGAACCTGCTCCCGAAGTAACTCCGAGCTTCGACCTCTGCACCTCCAACCCTGAGCCAGCTGTCTTTGCTCTTCAAGGCAAGCCCCGGTGCATTTAACCCTTTCCTTGAATTTATAAAATGATTTCCTTAAATGCTTTTGAGTTAAATTATTGCATTAGGTTTATAGGAGTTGTGTGTTATCCTAATTGATGCACTATCCACCTTGACCACTGATACACCCGATACCTGCTTTTCAAAAGTATTTGAAAAATGCTTAGCAATGCTTATTGAATTAGACGTTGCAATAAAATGCCAATTTCAAAAGTGTGATCACTTAAGGAATGTTTATGGGATTTTGGTCTTACTCCCTGGCTGTTGGCTAGGTATCTGATCTGTACCTAGTCAATAGCGAGGAGAGGTTGTCCGAGCGTACGGTGCCGTCATGTTGTAGTCCGGGACTCAACAGTTGACACCGACCGGGACAGGGTTGAAAAACTGACAGGACTATTACGCTTGGGTGAGATATGACCAAGGTATAGTTCTGGCTGGAAAATTAGGGACCATCCGTATGGGGGCCTGCTGGTCAAGACTTGTAACTATTCACATACTTCGAAAAGCTCTGGCTCCGAGAAATCCTTGATTGGGACCGACAACCGCGCACTGGGAGTGGAGAGATGGCGGAAGTAGCATGTACCCACGTGGTCGTCGTACCTGGATAGGAGTGGTGTACTGTACTTCCGGGTGGCGTAGGACCGGGTCCAATCTTGGAGGAATCGTGGTAGACGAGTTGGCATATGCAAGCTTGGGTGCTACATATGCAGTGTGGATAGGGATCCTCAGCTGAGTATTATTTATCCGGATTAACGTTGCTTCTCGGTTATGGAGACTTGGTCACTGACTGTCAACGGAGAGTGGTTCTCAACTAGGTATGTTTTGAAATGTAGAATGAATCATGAACGATGAAGAATTGAGGAATACTGAATCTTTCAAAAATAAAATAAGGTTTACAAAAATGCTTTTCTGCAAAATACTTGATCTTGCTTAAGCCTTACCTTGACTACCCTAAGCCTCTCATTCCTGAGTCTTCTCCCTTTTCTTTAGTCGGGTAAGTCTTGTTGAGTACCCCAGTACTCAGGGTTTGTTACCCATGCTGCAGGTATGACAGAGTCCCCGATGTGTCTTGCACCCTGCTGCGTGACCATCGTCCAGGAAGAGGCCGATGAGGCCGAAGAATAGTTGTACACCCTTGGGCTGGGTGATTATAAGTATCTTTGCTGTTCTCCACTATGTTGCCTATGTCTATCTCTATTATCAGAACTTGGTTTGTAATAACCGCACCTTAATTTCTATTTGGAACCCTGCTTTGTAAAACTAATGTTATTTAAGTCTTCCGCTCTTTATTCCGATGTTATTTGTAAAAGTATGCAATGTTGTAACCGAATTGTGAGATGATCCTGCGGACATTGGGCACTGATGTAGCCCGGTGGCGAACAGGTCTTAATCACATGGAACATAGGTTCGGCTGTCAGAGATTGACAGAGACACGTGAGCCATGAGATTAGGGCCGTTCCGTCACAACCAAACACCACGTTCTTGTATGTATTGGGCCTGGCTACCCAGAACCAGGCTTCTTCTATGCGAGCCAGGCTAAGCTCGTCCGTGAACCAAACAAGCCCCTAGGCGCGCAAGAGGGAGGGGGTGTTAGCACCCAACCATCTGCTGGAGACACTGGGGCCACTGCTTCTACTGATTCAGTTGGGCCAACAGGTGAAGCAAGATCAAGCCGGCCAAAACGGGCCGACGTGCGGAACCCTCGTGTCCACGGCCCAGAGTGGGCGAACTGATAGAGTGTCGTGTCCTAGTTGTTGTCTCTATTATATATGCGTGAGTCTTCTTGTGTAAGGGGTATGAAACTATTGTAAACAATCCTCCGAACTGATGCAATCATTCATCTGCGCCTACTCCTCTTGCTTGCTCGCTCGTTCCCCATATCCGCTTCTCTATTCCTCCGATTGCTAACAGAGGCGCTTCAGGAGCTAGCCTCTGCGCCAAGGTGAATTGGTCGATTCTCATCGTGGACAACATTTTGACATTGGGCCACTGCATCATGTTCAATGATGATGAGGTTACTAGTTAGGAGTTATTGGTTAGTACTAGCGAACTTCTTTTCCCGCGTAGTAAGCGGATCACACTCTTTTGTTAGGGGCCGTTTGTTCCCTGAAATTGAATCTCGTTCAAGAATGAAATTCTAGTAGTTAGATTCAATTGGAATTAAATTAATTAGAATTAGAATCTAATTCATTTTAATTATTTTGTTTGGATGTATATGGAAACTCATCCGCAGAACTACACTCTAAATACTGTTTGAGTGTTTACAAACAACGATTGCAAGTAGGATAGATATTGGCAACGTCCTCTCTTTTCTCTCTCTCAACAATAAGAATCTCACTTTCTTTCCTCCTTCTCTCTCTTCTCTTCTCTCTCCTCTCTCTTCACAGTAAGCATCTCACTAAATAATTCAACATCTCTCTATCTCTCTCTACAGCAAGCATCTCACTAAATAATACAACAAATGTCTTTTTCAGTTGCTATATTCCAAACAACATGCATAATGAGGTTTTTATTGATCGTGTATAAGTCCCTGATGCTCGGACCATCATTTTTCTTAGGCTGACAAATGTCTTCCCATGATCCGAAGGCAATAGCATTGGGGCGATTGTCTTCCCATGATCTCAAGGCAATAGGGTTGGAGTGATTGTCTTCCCATGATCTGAAGACAATAGGGTTGAAGCGATTGTGAAGGACCGGATTAGCGACCAGAGGAGGGGAGGGGGGGGGGGTGAATGAGAGCCTCAAATTTCTTCTCGAGAAATCAACAACCTCTGTCCCAGAGAGTCACCCAAAAGCAAGGACGCAAGAGAGTGGCTAGTTCATGACCCAACAGGTGGGTGGATACCTTAGAAGATGTCCTAGAGATAAAGCGGAACTACCGGAGAAAGCCAATGAGCAAACACCAACCGAGCGAGGCAAAACTGAAGAAACAACAGGATCTCAGACTGTCCGGGACTAAGGCTTGGACTGCCCGGGAACACTGCCGGATTGTCCGGGATCTGCTCTGGACTGTCCGCAGGTCAAATCCCCAAAATGCAACTGTGCTGGAACTCTGCTAGACAGGTCCCAGACTGTCCGCGGGTTTCCACGCCGGACAGTCCGCGGGTTTCCACGCCGGACAGTCCGCGGTTCACCTGACAGTGAACAACAGCGAGTTGAGCAGAACTGAACTTGCTCAACCCTGACCCCCGAACTGTCCGCGACCCTGACGGGGGACTGTTCGAGAATGCCCAGAAAGCTGAAAAACTGCTCGGGACAAAACCAAATTCGATTCAATCTCAACCAAATCGAACGGGGCTGCAACCAAACTTCACCCAAATGATCCTACACGTGTTGGGGAGCTAACCCTAGGAAATCATCGCTCTAAACCAACTCAATCATGAGATAGCAAGAGATCACTAGAAAAGAGGAAGAACGAAAATGATTTCAGCCCAATCTATGTGCTCGTGAGGTTTTAGTGTAAATCCTTCTGTAGAAAGATGACACTCACGTCCTAGCACAAGATAGTTCAAGCAGAATCGAAAACCATCCCTCGGATCGGAGGAACGAGCCAAATCACCAAAGGGGCAAAGAGAGAAACGCGAAGAACAAACGCGAATTCAATCTCGATTTGAGCCGAAACTTGTCCCCACAAGGAGACAAAGGGATTACGGTCCCTTTTCCTGAGAATCACCAAAAACAAAGAGGAATTGTCGTTTCTGCTGATCGCAAGCAACTAGAGGAAGAAACCCTAACAAAGAAAATAGAGTTTGCTAATGAAATGACAAGTGCTTGGATTGGGAGAGAGGAGGGGCTGCCTCACTTATTTACAGTCCTAACCCCCCTTCTATCCCTAGATACAAGAGCAAACTAGCTAACCCTAGGGGTATTATAGTCCAACTCTGTCAGAGCTTTATCCGACGGTCACGAGCCTTTTCATCCTTCGCTTCACCTCGACACAAGCTCCAGGATGTCGCCACGTGTCGTCATGTTGACCACCGTGCCTTCTCACCGCTAGCTTCGCCGCAACGCAAGCCTCAAGATGCCGCCCGCATCGACCCGTTCCGCATAGGAACCTCCGCCTAGTTTTGAGCCCCAACCGGCAAACCCACACACCTAGGTTTTGAGGCCCAAACCTAGAAACCGTCCACCCGAGTTTTGAGGCCCAAACTCGGAAATTGGTCACCCCGAGTTTTGAGGCCCAAACTCGGAAACCGTCGAGGGTAGTTTTTCGAGGCTCAACTACCAAACCCGCGCCGTAGACGGAGCGTGGGTCTCACGCCCTGACCATCGACACTGATGTTGATGCATGTCCAGCCTCACGCCGAGCACAACGCCTTCGCCTTCCTCCTTGACTTGGCCGACGACACTTGCAACTTAATGCGAGCCCGTGTCCAACTTCCCGCTAAGTGCCACGATGCCATCGTCTTCCTTTCGACTTGGTCGATGCCATCGCACATCCCTATGTGCTCTTACTTGTCGAAGCCAAGTGTCAGCTACTGCAGCTGGTCCTCCGGCCCTCCGGTCCGTCGGTCCAAGCCTCACGTCCGCCCTTCACCGCTCCCGGTCCGTCGGCACGGGATGCCTCTACTTGACGTTCACCTCGTCATCGACCACTGCCTCCGAGCTTCACACCTGCACAACAACACAGCCAAAAACACATGTCTCCGCTCACCCCTTTCGGTGAGTCTGTTGACCAATCGTCACTCAGGGTAAAACTAAAAGGGCATATATCAACCTTGGCACCTTGTGTTCGTAGATTGTCCTCCTGAACTTGAGCCCCTCCAAGTAATAAATTTTTTTATGTGCCCTTCCTCTTCGAGACTTGGACAAAGCATAGTCCTGCTCCTGCATGTGTGATCGGTCTTGCATCTGCTCTATGGGCTAGTTTGGATGCGTACCTGGGGATGATTTGCCTCGGCGTGTCCTTGCCTCGATGTTGCGTGTGCACCGTTTGGATGGAGCCCTGAACAGCCAGGCGTTGAAAAATGGTCGCCTGGCCCAGACAGCTGGATTTGCCTATACCAATTACATATTAAACTATTTTTTATTGCTAATGGTTACTCAATTAAGTCCATAAAACAATGTTTGCCATAGTAAATTTATTTTGCCTTTATTCTTTTTTTTCCGCGGATAGGAGTACTATACGGTGTAAAAACTATTCAATATATTTTATATTTTCTATTCTATCTTCCTTCTCTTAATCATGTCTACGCTAAAATTAGCATCGTGTGTAAAATGTAATTATAATTATCTTTCTTTCTTGTACGTTCTTTCCTTGTGATATTTTTAAAATAGCTATGAAATTTAAATTTATTTGTAATTTTAAATATATTTTTAATTTTTTATACGTTCTTTCCTTGTGATATTTTTAAAATAGGTACTCCCTTCGTATCTAAATAACTGTCGTTTTTATTTTTCAAGAAATATTTTGGATTAAAATATATTAAAATATTAGTATTTATTGTATATAATTAATATTATTGGAAAGATTTTTGGATCTAGTTGTTTAACAAATTTATTTAAAGATATAAATGTTGTACGTACTCGTTACAAATCAAGTCAAACTTGCGGCACGTACACCAACAATAATAATTTAGGGACGGAGGGGGTACAAATTTTATTAAATTTATTTGTAATTTTAAATATGTTTTTAATTGATAAAATATGTGGATGGTTTTATTTATTTACTGCTTGTACATTATAACAATAACTGTGTATGCTTTAAATATGGTATTATATCTCTTATTATCTTTTCCAGGCACAGGCTTCCAACCAAATACATTCTCTTGTAACTTGTCTGGCCAGGCAGATTCTATCGAATTTTGAGGCAACTTTCAGGCAACACTTTTTGCCAGGCAAGTAGTCCAGGCTTCCATCCAAACAGTCCCTATCTGCCCCCAAAACAAGAGCTGATGGACAACTCCACTCTGCCACCGGTACATGTGCCGCTGTTCGCCTGCTCCACTCTGCCACGCCGGCTACAATATTCATAGTGCCCATCAACCGTTCGTTCGCTAGCACACATATATAAATAATGATGGTGAATGCATACAGGGCCTGTTTAGAATACGAGAATTTTTCTTATTTCTGTGTTTTTCCTACAAAATTAAATTGATTCATGTGATTTTCTTGTGTTTCAAATAGATCCGTAGAGTATGCAAAAAAAAAAAAAAATCCAGCGAGGCTTGCAGTGCTGGCATGCCACGAATACCAAATGTGACATTTTTGTATGCATTTTTTGTTCTCTCTGCTTCTAAAGTTGTATTGGCAGCCGTTAGAATGATACTATGTTACAACATACGGAGTAGTATATAATTTGGCTAATCTTGTTTGTATATGGTGCGCACATCTAGTATCTGAGAAGGCGCCATTCATTACAAGGGTGTGTTTGCCAGTGCTTCGCGGAGCTGATTGATAAGGAGAATCACTCACTCACTCTCTGGTTGCCAAACATATTTTTTAGCGAGAAGTGATTCTTTGCTGATTCTGTAAAATGATTCTCTGAAATGAACTAAGAGACTGAGAGCTCAAAAAGTAGCTTTTCGTGATGTTGTGAAGTAATTCTCTTTTGTTTTTTTATAGTTAATGCTAAAAAAATCAAAGAGAATCATTTCAGCCAAAGAATCACTTCACCATAGAAACAGAGAGCACAACTGAAAAATCAGGTAGGACACCTCTGCCTAACGGGCCCTGAGAGTAAAAAGTTAAATCTCCCATGGAACTCCCTCTCTGATCGAGGGTAAATGGGGTAATCCTGCCACAGTAATCTCGGATTCAACGTTATCATCAGCCATGTGGCAACAAAATGTATATATATAGTCGTAGGCGGCAACCATACCTACTATAGTAGTGTACTAGTATACTCCGTGTCTCCACAGTATAACCGGCTGCTTCTCCTGTAGCCAGTAGCCACTGGAACAGGCGTGCACAGCCCAACACTAGTGACAAGGCCTGGAGCCGATGATTTTAATTTGTGAGTGCAGTGTCGTGTCGGACATATATGTTAGTTTTAGCATCGGACCATGCATGCACGTTACGGAGTACTCTCTCTTTACTTTTACCACAAGAAGGTCGATTGCTTGTAAAGCTGTAGGGGTTTTTAAACCCAAATTGCTTGTTAAAAAACTGTTATACTGTTATAATATTGCACGTACGTACGCACGCCCAGACAGACATGCAAGCAGTGTATGATATGAAATGAAATGAAACGATGGCATCTGCCGTACCGAGAAAACGGAGTGGTTTGGTGGGCGGCGGCAGCAGCAGCCAGCAGATGTATGCTTTGTTTTGTTGCCTTGCGGGTGGGGTTAGCGCTAAACCCATCCATGCCATGTGAAGCGCAGACACCTTTTTGGAGTCTTCCCCATTCCCGCGCTCGAAGAGGAATCCTTCTCCATTCCCGCGCTCAAGAGGAATCCTTCTCCATCACGGGCGCTCTAACCATCTTGTTTGCTGCAAGCCTGATATGACAACTAACATTTGTCCCAGGGAGCCGTATTTGTTTTTTCACTACATTATAGTGCACGATTGATCGATGAAGGATCTATCAGCGCCGATTGCTGTAGGAATTGGAATTGCCATCAAAATCCGTCCGATGCGAGAGATGCAAACCAATTCCTTTCAGGAGCTGGGTGGGACTGATCAACTTACAAAACCGAGAATTATGGTATGGTACAGAGAAGAGAGAAGGTGCCAGCACGACGAATCCATGACAAACACTTGAAATTTTTTTGACTGCACGAATCAACAGCAGAAGGCGGCGGTGGGTGTCTTGTTTTTTCACTGATGATAATGATGATGGTGCGCTGCCGCCGTGGACGACGCCGAGGACGAAGCAGCAGCAGCAGCCAGAGCAGGTATCCTCTCCATGGCCTGCAGCGCGTCCCTGATGGGCGGCCTCTTGCTCGGCGCCATGGCGCAGCACGCGGCGCCCAGCCGGAGGCAGCTCGCCACCGCCTCCTCCCGCCCTTCCATCTCGCCGCGCAGCGCGGGGTCCACGCCCACCACGCCGCACTGGCACAGCTCCAGGCTCGTCAGCGCGCGCCCGGCCACCAGCTCCAGCAGCAGCACGCCGAACGAGTACACGTCCCACTTGCCGCTCGCCTTGGGGCCTCTCGCGGCCTCCGGCGACCGGTAGTGCGCCGCCGTGTCCGCGGGAGCTCCGGCGACGGGGCTCGCTGACGGCGCGATCGTCGTGCCTACGTGGCTGGGCGGCGGCGACAGGTCCGGGAGGCTCTTGGCCGAACGCTTGCTCCCGAACCGCACCGCCAGCCGCGCCGACGCCGACGGCTTCATCAGCCCGCCGCCGTCCGCGCCGCGGACCAGCCGGTCCACGCCGAGGTCGCCCAGCAGCGGCTCCATGTCCGCGTCCAGCAGGATGTTGCTTGGCTTCACGTTGCCGTGCACCCACTTCCTGTCGTGGAGGTACGCCAGGGCTCTCGCCACGCCGCGGGCGATGCGGAGCCGAGCGCTCCACCCGAGGTTGATCGGCGACGACCCAGGCTTCCCTGCGGATCGGATCCCAATATATGTGCGTTAGTAACACATATCCCAATGTGCGTACAAGAAAGAAACGAACAAATGGCTGGCAACGTACGTACTTTTGATGGAGAGGTTAGCAAGATTGCCGTTGATGGCCAAATCGTGGATGATGAGCATCTCGTCAGGGCCCCAGTAGAAGCCGCGCAGCCGGAGGATGTTGTCGTGCCGCAGCTTGGCCACGGCGCGCATCTGCGCGTCCAGCTCGCTGAACCGCCGGACGCCCGCGCTGTCGCTGCCGATCCGGCGCACCGCCAGCGCCGCGCCGTCGCCCAGAACGGCCTTGTACACGATGCTGCCGCCGGCCGCGCCAAGGATGTACGCCGACGCCTTGAGCAGCGTCTCCAGCTCCAGCTCCGCGCCGCCGTCCACCGTCACCAGCACCGCGCCGTCGCCGCCCTTCTTCTTATTATTATTGCTCGCCGCGTTAGCTACTACCGCCTTACTCTTCTCGTCTGTGGTGATGCCCTCCTTGGCGGCGAAGGAGGCAGACGTGTCCGTGACTTCCTCCTCCGTGTCGTCGCTGTCGTCGCCGGCCTTCTTGCGCAGGCAGCAGGAAAGGCTCCGGCCGACGGCGTCTGGAGACTCGTCCGGCTCCGGCTTCTTGAACACGACGCCTATCCTCCTCTGCTTTGCCGCCTCCTGACGCCGCTGCCTCCTCTTCCTCACCTGGTAAACGTACATGACCACCACGAATAGGATGGCGATGCCAGCCACGTCGCCGGCGGCTATGGCGACGATGGTGGCAAGCCGCATCCTATTCCTGCCGCGCTCTTCTCCGGACGCCGACGCTCTAGCAGCATCATCGCCCGGAAGCGCCTCGGTCGGGTCCCTGTCCCTGGGTATCGCCGCGATGGCCGGCGGCGACTTGGCGGTAGCGTTCGGGGGTTCCACGGCGGAGGAGGACGTGAAGCCGCAGAGGCTGTCCAGCGGCCTTCCGCAGAGCTCGGCGTTGCCATCGAACGCCGTGGGCCTCTGCGCCGCGAACGGCGGCACCGCCGGGATGGCACCGGTGAGGTTGTTGTAGGACAGGTCGATGGTGACATTGGCCGGCAGATGCGACGCCATCTCCGGCGGTATGGCGCCGGCGATGCGGTTGGACGAGAGGTTGACGTACCGGAGCGCGGCCCCACCGAAGTCCGACGGCAGAGTGCCGTTCAGCTGGTTGGCGCTGACGTCGAGCACCTGCAGCGCCGGGAAACCCCCGCCGGGGAGCGCGCCGGAGAAGAAGTTGCTGGCGAGCGAGACGGCGGTAAGGTTGGGGAGCAGGGTAAGGTTCTGCGGAACGGTGCCGGAGAGCGCGTTGCCAGCTAGGTTGAGCGCGCGGAGGCTGCGCAGCTGGTCGACCTGCTCCGGCAGGCCGCCGGTGATGCCGTTTCCAGCGAGCGAGAGCACGCGTAGCTCCGGCGCGCGGAGCAGGTCGGGCGGGATGGTTCCGTTGAGCGCGTTGCCGGAGAGGTCAAGGTGGCGGAGGTGCTCGATGAGGCCGAGCTCCCTGGCGACGGGGCCGACGAGCTGCGCGTTGGGCAGGACGACGCTGACGACTCGCGAGTCCGGCGAGCAGACGACGCCGTTCCACGCGCAGGGCGTGGCGTCGGCGTACCCCCAGCCGGAGAGGGAGCCGAGGGGGTCGGAGGCGAGCGATAGCTTGAAGGACAGCAGCAGCACGCCGTCTTGGTTAAGCGCCGAGGCGAGGCATAGTAGCTGCAGCTGCAGTAGCACTAGTAGTTGCAGCAGTGGCGGCAACGAGCTGGTAGCAGTAGTACGGAGCCGGAGAAGGCGAGGGGCGCCATTGGTGCCGGCCATGGCGGTGGAGGTGAGGTGTGAAGTGGCGATGGGTGCCGTGGCATGCAGCATGCATGGAGGTTAAGAAGAGGAGTTGCCGGCAATGGCAATGGTGGTGCGGGTATTGCTTTGGCTCTCGCTAGGATTTGTTGACAAGGTGGTTCACCAAAACACTGGCAAAGGGAGGAAGAAGAGGACTTTGGACTTTGGAGGGGGTGAGAACGAGTGGCAGTGGAGGTGGAGTGGAGACTAGCAATGGAGCAGAGGGCGGGCGTCTTTCAGGAAAATACGATACGATACTACTAGTAGACCACTGGATCACCGGCGAGGCAACCTCTCTCTCCCTGTCTTTGAGGTATCATAATATTAAATATCAAAAGTTGCTAAAGGGAATGGAGTGAAAGGGATATATCGTCCTAGTCATGGCTGGAGTAGAGGAGGGATCTGACATGGATACGGTACCCTACTCCTCCCTATGCTGTGCAATGGCCCAGAAGAGAGCTGAGAGCATGTTGATGCATCACGCTTGAGTACTTTTGTTTTGTTTGTCAACTTTTTCCACCCCTCTTTCATGACTTGGACGCATTGGTAGAAAGGTGACTCCTGCTCCAGCTTTGCTTCTTCCGCATTCTCTCCTACGTATGTGCCTTTGCTACCTTTCCAGGAGATTGAAACGAGTGTGCAAAACAAACCGGACTAAAATGTAGCAAAAGCTACTCATACGATTATGAACTACGTATAAACAATAAAAGAACACATTATCATTTCTTACTTCTCTATCTTTTGTTGACTGAAATGGTGGAACATGCACTTTTTTTCTATCTTTAGTGGGACTCTTTTTTCATAGATTGCATGTTGACTGAACATTGTAAGAAAGTAATAGTTGCATATGTTCAGTCAATATGCAATCAAAGAAAAAACTATTATTTTCTTACAGTTTTCTATAGACCGGTCACATATATGACACTAGTTTTTTTTGAAATAATTCGGCATGATTTATTCATTCAGGATAGTTATACCATTTGATATGCAATCAAGAATAAAACTAGGGAGCTCATCGTCCCAAAACAATTTTTCTTTAGCTACATCTCCCTTCTCGCTAAGTTATGTGCCGATTGATTGGTCTCTCTATGACAATGCTCAATCTTTATATCCTGAAATCTACTCCATATAATAAAGCAATCATCTTACAAAGCAGTTGCCGCACTTGTCGTAGACCCTCCCTCTTTCATCGTTTCTACGACCTCCATACAATCTGACTGGATAATTAGTCAGTTGCATCCTATGTATTGAGCTATCATCATACCTTCTTTCAAAGCAAAAGCTTCCACCATTGGTGCATCAACTAAGTGCGGTAAAAAACTGTGGGCAACAACTAAAACTCCTCCAGTGCTATCTCTTATGATGGCTCCCACGCTACCACACCTCACGTCTTCGTTAAAAGTCGCATCAACATTCACCGTTACTTTATCTTTTGGAGGCTTCATCCAACCATGATATATTTGTGATTCTTGCTTCTGTAATTTTATGTCAGCGCTGCAACAGACATTGAACGCATCTTGGCCCCTAGTGGATTTCGGTGATTGGATGAAACACACGATTACTATGACTAACGTGTGTTTTGCAGAAACATGGATGAGTTAGGTCATGATAATGGCAACGATACGGGCGTATGGAGTTCATGTCCTTGCGATGGAAATCGTTTCGGTTTTCAAAGGACAGACGACGAAGACGGTGGTAGACTAGGCTAAGTGTCATATGGTGTTGGAGGACACTTAGGTAGTCTTAGGTCTTTGTTTTTTTCCTTTGTCCGTACTATAAAGGGGAGCGTGAATCGGTAGCTTGATCTAGATGAGTCTATTGAGGTAGGTGTGGTGCACACTTGTTATTTCATAGCCCTAGGTAGCTTTGAGAGATCCCTTATGTCATGAGGATGAAAAATCGTTAAGGCAGTGTCGCAATCCGAAGTCGTTTCAGCCCTGGAATGGGCATTGGACGCTGGCCTTAGTGGCATCGGACGCGCGTCCGATTTGAGTGTGCTAGCGACGTGACATCAGACGCTCTGATGTTGTCACATCGGACGCGCCTGTGCCACTGTTCCTGAGAGAGTGCTCTGAGGGGCACATCAGACGCTGGCATCGGACGCTGAGGGCCAGCGTCCGATGTCTATGTACAGAGGTTCCAGAGAGGTCAGATTCGCATCGGACGCGTCCTATGTGATGGCATCGGACGCTGCCCAGCGCCCGATGTCCCTTTAAATAGTCTGACAGAAAGTACAGTTGTCCGTTGGGTCGAGGGCATCGGTGCGTCCGATGCCTCCGAAAACTATGCTGCTCAGTGCTCTTTTGGATGGCCGGTTGGGAGGAGTATTTATACTCCTCCCCCTCCTCCATTAGAGTGTTCTTGCCATTTCATTCAGCTGAGAAATACCTTGAGAGAGCAAGAGCCCTAGTGAGGTTGAGAGAATCCTAATTGTGAGAATTAGTGACCTCATTAGTGAAAGAGAGTAGCAAGTGTGCATCCATCCATCTCTTTGGCCTTGGCTTGGTCAGGTGAGAGTTCTAGCTTGTTACTCTTGGTGATCGACATCACCTAGAAGGCTTGTTGGTGATCGTGAAGCTTGGAGAGCATCCGGAGGCATTGTGGATGACCCAAGAAAGCTTGTGACCGGTAGTGAGCGATTCACCGGGCCGGAGTGGCGAAGAATCAGCTCATAGTGAGCACTTGATCCTTGCGCGGATCAAGGGGGAGCGATACCCTTGCGCGGATCCTCACTATGAGAGCGCGATTTAGCTTGCTAACAACTCGGTTCAACACTCTCGCGCAAAGCACATAGATATTCGCCATCACTTTCTAAGAGACCAAGTTTCAAAGAAAGATATATCCTTAGAAGGAGTTAGAACCGAAGATCAATTGGCGGATATCTTCACAAAACCCCTAGATGAAAATACCCTTTGTAGATTGCAAAGTGAGCTTAATGTGTTGATCTAAGTAACTTTGTCAAAAGGTGAAAGGGGGTTATCTTGCATTGCATTGTATAATATGCCATGTTTAAATTATGCTTTGCACATAGGCTTGTCAGACGTGGTTAAGATAACCGCCCTAAAAAGCGTGTGAAGAAGCTTACCGATTAGCAAACTTGACAAGCAACCTAGATTCAAATTCCGTATTGCATTGCATATGCATGTGTGTTGTTTGTCGTTTCTCTTCCGTTAAGTTTGAGCGACTGCTATGTTCGTCCACCGCTAGGGGGAGCATTTGAGGCTCCTAATGGTTGAGACCCCTAGTTTTGGTGGCCACATGTTGTCTCCTCGGGATTTTTTTGCCTATTTTCTCTAAAAAGGATATGTAGCCTAAGGCAAAATATTTGTAAAATTGAGGGTTTATGAGAGGATGCTCATACTAGGTTCCAACTGATGTTTATTTGCCTCTTATTTGAGTTGGAACTTGGTTGGGAGAGGGAGCCGCAACGGAGATCTTAAAATCTGCCCAAAATGCAGCATCAGACGCTGGCCCCAGCGTCTGATGCCCCCACTGTAGGCAGCTCCGGCTAGAACAGCGTTGGCTTTGCGTCCGATGTGTCACCATTGGCGCGTCTGAGGCAAAGGACGCGTCTGATGTCGAGGCAAAGGACGCGTCTGATGTGATTTTGGCGATTCTGGAGCTCTCTGGATGGACATCGGCGCGTCCGATGTGTTTACATCGGAGCGTCCGATGTCCCTTTAAGCGGCGCATTCGTTCTTCAACTGGCGTCTGGGTCCCACGTGTTATTATCTTGTTGTTGGTATTTCTTAGCATCGCTACTAAGAATAGAGTTTTAATCTATCCCCGGCAACGGCGCCAGAAATGCTTGTTGACACTTCTTAACGCAACCACTAGAACTAGACTATGGAGCCTAACCCCAGTAACGACGCTAGAAGTGTCTTGGTGGTAAAACTATGGACTATTGGATAATTCCGCAAGCGCACAGAATATACCGATGTAGCACTTCACCCGGTAGTATTCCAAGGTATCGTTATTTATTTTATCCCAAAGGAAAGCAAGCTAGGAAAGATGTAGAGAGAGGAAAGATAGATCCTTTAGTCTTACTATAATCTATTATCAATTAGAGAAGCAAAGGGGTATAAGTGGATATAATGGAGGATAGATAGATAAGATAAATAAGTTAAGCGAAGAGTATATGATATGAAAGATAACTTTAGTAGAGTTAGCTAGGTGGGAGGACAACGAGTGAGTATAAAGTACTCCTATGTTTCTACCTTTACTCCTATGAACTAATCCTAATTAAATAGATGAGTTAACTAGATTGACGCCTTGCTACTTATGTGAGAGGGATAAACGAGAGAGTAAAGCGATAAAAGGTTGTTCACCTAACCCAGTACTCAAGCGGATATTTGGCTTATGGACGCCTTACGTTTTAAAAACTAGCCTGAGTTCACGTGAGGGGATCTAGGTAGCCAGGCAAAATCTGTCACCTTTTGCCCATGCGCCCCTACTGTCCGTGCAAGCTAGCGGTAGTCAAAGATAAGATGAAGTATGAGCACCACGCTCACACTTATCTACACCTTTAGCTATCTATCAAAATAGCTAAAGCCCCTATCCTAAGATAGGACGATGACGCACACACAAGAAGCTATGTAAAGGAAATCAATCTAACTAAGACAACTATAGAACTAAGATAACCACACAACAAGACTATATAAATATAGACTTGCACTAAGTAAATACTTAAATAAATACTTGGAAAGTAAATACTTAAGTAAATGCAAAGTAAAGTAAAGAAAGAATAATATATTAAATAGATAAAGTCTTACAAAAGAAGAAAGATACAAGGACTATACCAGACTCCCAGAAGACGACTCCGGAGACCCGAGCTTCGCCCGACTCGACTCTAACTCCCACTCTAGACTAACTACTACTACTCTTGCTTGATCTCACATGAGAGTGGAGATATGTAAACTATCTCGGGGTGTGTTGAATGAGAGGATGGAGGCCTCTATTTATAGTGGAGGTGGAGTAGGGGCTACTCCGGTGCCACGTCAGCGATCCGTGTGATCCTCCTCTCTTCACCCTTGGATACACCGCCATAACAACCGACTTGGATGAATGTCTTGGATATTCTTCACGTGTGAAACATGCACTTTGCCACCGACTTGGATGAGGGTCACCATGGGGTCGGCCGACCCCTGTCCCTGACATGTGGGCCCGGGGTACATCTTCTAGAAGGTGCTGATGTCACCCTGATGAATAGTTCTGTTGGGTCCCACCAAGGGGGGGTCGGCCGACCCCCCTATGATAGGGCTAGCCCACCTTCTTCTCTCCCTTGGTGACCCCACATGTCATGGAGAAAGTCTTGTGAAGTTGGTTGCAATTGGTTTTCGGTGTGGACCC
Source organism: Coix lacryma-jobi var. lacryma-jobi (assembly GCA_009763385.1). Lineage (NCBI taxonomy): Eukaryota > Viridiplantae > Streptophyta > Magnoliopsida > Poales > Poaceae > Coix > Coix lacryma-jobi. Next base: position 115,014,420 of record CM019825.1, on the reverse strand, counting down.
AAGAATCCATGTGCTTCTCATCTTGCACCATTGAGCAAAAGCACATGCTTGATCCAATGGTTGATATTGGCTTGAACATGCTTCTCTTGGATCATGCAATGTCACCATGGCCGAGGTGGCCCAAAGGTGGGGTCGCCCGACCCCCTTGGTGGGCCCATCTGGTCTCATTTTGTTCATTTTGCCATCTCCTATGAGTTCACAAGCTAAGAGTACAAGTGGAACTTATTAGTGATAAATATGCTCATGATATGCTATTATTCCTTGAAACCGAGGCCTGTTGACGGTATTTTGATAAGGTAAAACATGCTATAACTTCCGTCAACACTTGTCTTCGTCTTCCTCCTCGCGCCCGAAGATTGAGCCGCCGCCGTGCCCCCGAGCACCTAACCCTAAGCGCCGCTGCCTTCGTCCTCACCCGTGCTCGCACCCGCTCGCCACCGGCAGCCACGCTCGCTCCCTCCCTCCTCCGTGCATGTCCAAGCCGCCAGCCCGCGCGCAGCGTCTCTTCCCCGGGCGCCCGCAGCTGGAGCCGCTCGCTGGAGTCGTTCACCGGAGCTCGCCGGAGTTCACCTCCACCCTCGCCGAAGCTCGTCCTTGTTGTCCCCGAGTTCTCCTCCTCCTTTGGTGACTCAGCTCCGGCCCGCAGATCCAACACAGTGAGCACATTCCCCCCTTCCATAACCAATGCCCGCAAGGTGTTCGATGAATTATCCCAATGACCGTTCCTTCATTGTTTGAACCCCGTTTCGCTCCATTCTTGTTGCAGACCTCTTGGTGTGACTCGTGGGTGCCCGAACGTCCGTGACATATCTTGTGCTTGGGTTGGTTTCGTCGGATCGTCAGGTAGCAAGCCAATTCCCTTTCTCATCTCCATTGCTTTGCTTCCATAGGCTCCGCTCCTCTCTAGATTATATGTGCTCTTATATATATCCCATCTATTCTTGCAGCGAGTCCGTGGCACAGTGTGAGCTCGGTCAGTTGGCAGTTGGTCAGTGCCAAAGAACCCAGGGCCAAGCCCGCGGGTAAGGATCGAGGCCAAGCCTCGCGAGTGACAGTGACAGCTGGTCAGTGTCAGGGGAGTTCTTGCCAGTGGTTTCTGTGTCAGTGGACTTGTCCGGGGTTTCTCAGTTGGCAGTTGATCTTTTAGCGGCAGTCCAGTATTCTTCAGTGATAGTGGTTCTTAGTTTTTGTCAGCTATGCACTGCAAGAACGTCGGCGGTGCTCCCGGGGATTCACCCCCTCATCCTCCTCCTTCTGGTGCAGCGAAGGGGAAGGCGAAGCTAGTCACGCGCAGGAAGTGCTCCAGAGCACAGCGGGAGGCCGAGCAGGCACAGGCAGTGGCAGACGCCGCAGAGTGTGCTGAGACGGGAGGCTGCAGTGGCGGCTTGCGGATTGAGGATCAGCTTACGCTAGAGAAGAGGAGAGCCATTGAGGCGACAGAGCCCTTTCACGGTTCATCGATAGGGACTCTTATGGCTGCCGGTCATCGGACGACTTTCACAGCTCCAGGTGTCGAGTCTCAGAGCTCAGGACAGGGTTCCGGACAGGGCCAGACAGAGGCCGAGACCGTAGAGCCAGAGGTTGTGCCAGAGGCAGAGGAGGAGGTGCCACACCAGGAGCCCAGGCGCCTGTCGTCCCGTCGCAGGACCGAGGTGCCACCCCGGCCCGACGTCCCTCTGCGGGGTGCACGTGCTCTGTCGAGACATCCACCTCCGCCGATCCCGCACCTGGACCTCCGGTTGGCCACCTGCTCCCAGATACAAGTGCTACGTCTTGTGCCAGTTGACCAGTGGTTTCCCAGGGAGCGTTAGCAGCAGGCTAGCCCAGATTTCTATACAGTGTTGCAGGACTTTTATTAGGGTTACAGGAACGCCGGGATCAGTATTCGTTCTCAGCGTCTTTGTCCCTTGGAGGTTTTGGTTGTTGGAGCCGGAGAGTAGATTCACCCCATCTTGATCTACTTACCCAGTCTTGCAGACCTTCTGGGGCGGTCTGGCTCATATATTGAGGATTGGGTGTTCCAGTGTTACGCCTCGCTGTGGGTGCACCCGGATAGAGAGACGATCGAGTTTGCATTTCAAGGGGAGGACTATAGACTCTTTTCTTCTGAGATCCGGGATTGGTTCGGCTTTCGACACTCTCAGACCCGGACCCACAACCTATGCTACGACAGGATGGAGCCATCCAGACGCCCTCACGGCGGTGTGCAACCTCGGACAGACTTGGTACAACCGTGTTTCACTGAGCCCTTTGGCGAGGGTTCGAGTCGCGCTCCTAGGGACCTTACCCCTACGACTCAGATCCTCAATGAGGTCCTACGGTGTACCTTGCTAGCTAGGGTGGGCTTCAGAGAGGGATTGTCACGTCTGCAGCTGTTGTTACTAGCTTACATGGTCAGGCAGCAGGAGTTCGACGTCTGGGACGTCATCCTTTGTGAGATGGAGGACACAATGGCAGAGGGCATCAAGGCCCGCAGGCAGCTACCGTACGCGCTCTGGATCTCCTACATCCTATGGAAGGTAGCTGCCACTACAGGGACAGACCCCAGACAGACTCTCACCGGCTCTGCGACCGTGTTCCTCGAGTATAACATGAGTCAGCTTCTCGGACACGGTTGGGACCGCCGGCAGCAGCAGGAGCAGCAATGATCGTCCAGCTCGAGACAGCGGCCAGAGGTGCCCGAGTCAGCTCAGGAGCAGGACGAGACCGTCAGAGCCCTTTGAAAGGTCCTAATTGGCTAGAGGGGGGGGGTGAATAGCCTAAATAAAAATTCTACAAACTCACTAGAGCAAAGTATTAGTATTACAAATGGCGAGAATGCGGTTTGCTCTAGCTCTAAATGTTAGGCAAGCCACCTATTTGCAATTCTAGTAATTTAATATCTCTATGGCACACAATTTCTATGTCTCTATTTTAACTAGTTAGAGAGCTAACAAGATAAATAAATTGCTCAACACTATGTCACTACTTTTACACTACAGAGCAAAATAAATCAACTAAATATGCTATGTTACTCTACTTGCAATTTATCACTACTACTACACAAGGTATATAAATAGCAAGTATGAAAGAGAGATAATTAATTCCAACACCGACGGTGAAGAGTAGAGGATGATGTCAATCACCAAATAATTAATTCCAATGAGATATATATATCAATCAATTCAATTCACCGGGAGACAATAGATGACACAATTGATTTTTCTCCCGAGGTTCACTTGCTTGCCGGCAAGCTACTCCCCGTTGTGTCCCTCTACACCACGTGGTTCGGTGGCTAATCAGTATCACACACCGAGCCTCTCAATAGGTACCACAAGAACCTACCAATGGAGAGAGGTTGAATGACACGAGCAATCCACTAGAGTTGGAATTAGGCACTCCGCCGGGGAACCACAACAACCCCTCACAAATATCACCTTGATTGGGGGTGGACACAATCACCAAATCCCCTCACAAATCAATCCACCTCCAACCGTCTAGGTGACGGCAATCACCAAGAGTAATAAGAAATCTACAATCACAACAATCACCTAGTGCCACAAGATGAATCACAAATGCATATAAACACTAGGATTTCCCATCTCCTCTCATGAGCATGATCCAACCATGGAGAGGGAGAGGAGAGGGAAGAAGGGGATCTTCTTGGAGCTCTCTAACCAATCTATGGAGTACCCTCTCTCACTTGCTTGAAGCTCGAATCAATGGAGAGATAGGGGAAAAATGGAGCTCTCTTTTTCCTTAGGGTTTGAGCAAGAGGAGGAAAGAGAGGAAGGCCACTCTCTGTTTCTGTTTGTTTGAAAATGGATCAGTAGTTGGAGCCGAGGGCCAGACCGGTGGCCTTCAGGCCGACTGAGCTATGCCCCTGCCCAACGGGTGGGAGACCCCCCGGGGCCCCCACCATGTGCAGGCGTGCAGCTGCTCAGCGCACGGCAATGCAGCAGCAGAACCGCGCAACACAGCAAACACCAGCACCGAAGGCCACTCCAGCATGAAGCTTCCACGCAGCTCCTCTCATGGACAAAACTGAGCAGACCAGTACATGTCCATACCTCTTGTTTAATGAAAAGGCACACATGCAGCCTGCTCCCTTTCGTCCTCTCTTGCAAAGTCAAAGACCAACACTAGCTCTCAGGCTCCTTTCACATGCTCATGCATTTTCTCTCTAGATGGCCCACATGACAGAGACTGCATGCAAGCTGAGGTCCCCACACATGCATGCACAAAGCTGACGGTCTCCCTCTCTCCAACACAATCTCAACAAGAATTTCTTGTTCAACCAAAGAAAATTGCCGGTTGAGCTATGGCTCACAGCAGAGCCCCCTCCGTCGGCAATTTCAGCTACGTTAACTAGAAATTCTTGCTGAGCAGGAACAACTCCACTTAAACCTTCTCTTTTCTTTCCTTTTCAAGTGCTAACTTCATCAAAATATACCAAGATAAATTAAGCACTTAAGTTAGCATTTTCACAAAGAATTTTCAGGGTTAATCTCACCATGTCACTAAGCGCACTAAATATATGCAAATGAGACTCACACTTAGTGGCACTAGATAACCATTGTAATTAAAGATTTCTCCTCTTTATAGTACGGTTATCTAACCTAAACCCGATCACACTCTCTATAGTGTCTTGACCGGCAAAATAAATATCCTATTTTTTATACCTTTGCCTCGAGCCCATAGGATATATGTTTTGTTTTCTTTTCGAGACATGAGCACTTGATCACCATGACAATTTTCTAGCTCCATCACTTGGTGTGTACCAACATATCTCAAACCACAACACTCATTGCAATAGTTAGTACATGTAGGTGTCATCAATTATCCAAAACCAAACTAGAGCTTTCAATCTCCCCCTTTTTGGTAATTGATGACAACCATCACAAAAATATGAAATGAATTTAATTTGTGAACTTGTAATGTTTGCCCATGTATTTAGATCATGAATAAGAGATGGGCAAGCATTTCAAATTCGGTTTTGATAGTACTAGCTCCCCCTACATATGTGATATATGAGTTTGGTACAATTGTTCACATATGCATAAATAGGAATTGTGGATGAGCTACTACTATCAAATGATGCTAAAGTATATAGAATGGACCTTTGAAGCGTGATACCGTTGGAGTTGCGAATATATACAATCTTTAGCACCATAAGCAACTAGACATACATCAAAAACTCAAGTACCCCATGAGATCAACATTATAAGTAAAGAGAGCACTTGATTCACTTGAAAGCAAGAAAGTCTAGTTACCAACCTATGTATACTAGTATTTCAATCACCATACAATTTGTAGTACTAGCATACACCAATCAAGCATGTAGATGAATTTAAAGTTTACAATGCACCATTTCATATGAATATGCACATATAGATGCAAACAACTTATTTATGAGCTTGCTCCCCCTATTTGTGTGCTCAAAGTTTAATTTTAATTTATCCCTTTCCATTAGCATATCTATCTTTGTGACTTATTTCTCCCCCTTTGTCAACAATTGCTCAAAAAAAAAGCTCAATTTAGTTGGAGAGAAATACCACATAGAAATAGCAAGTTCATTTGATTAGGAAAGAAAGTTATTTCACATTGGTTGAATCTAGATTACTTACCTAGAATATGTAACTAGGTTTGATCCAAGGGCAAGCTTTCGTCACACCTCTCAAGTAGGAGAGATATCTTGACCATGTTAAGTTACACATCTTGAGCTCATATTCTAGATTCAACACTAGGTTTGCAAGCCCACAAACATGTCATAAGCCACCACTAGATCATGTAAACATAGAAGACAATAATGGTAACATAAATACATCAAATTCATTTTGTTTCCATGAATGATCCTAAATTATCACTTGTATGTCTATATGCACTAAACATGTCCTTACAAATGTATGAATGCTATGTCAACCAACTTTACCTTACATTGTCGAAGGAGAGGCATGTCATATATATGTGGGGTGTGCTCAACCCATATTGGAGAAATCAAGAATGTTCAATTCATTTCTCAACTTACAAAATCTCTTCTCATCAAGTGGCTTAGTGAATATATCCGCTAGTTGATCATCGGTGCCAACACTCTCAATTGATATATCCCCTTTTTGTTGGTGATCTCTAATAAAATGATGTCTAATGTCATTGTGCTTGGTTCTAGAATGTTGAACCGGGTTGTTGGTAAGCTTGATTTCACTTTCATTATCACATAGCAATGGCACTTCCTTGAATTTGATCCCAAAATCATCCAAAGTAGCTTTCATCCACAACAATTGAGCACAACAACTACCGGCACTAATATATTCGGCTTCAGCGGTAGAGAGTGCCACACTATTTTGCTTCTTTGATGACCAAGACACAAGTGATCTTCCAAGTAATTGACATGTGCCACTAGTGCTCTTTCTATCCACTTTGCAACCCGCATAGTCAGAGTCCGAATATCCAATTAATTCAAAGTTTGACCCCTTGGGATACCACAATCCAACATTTTGTGTATGCTTCAAGCACCTCAAAATTCTCTTTGTAGCCTTCAAATGACTTTCTCTTGGAGAGGCTTGAAATCTTGCACACATGCACACACTAAACATGACATCCGGTCTAGAAGCGGTAACATATAGCAAACTTCCAATCATAGACCGATAGAGCTTTTGATCAACCATGTTGCCACTTGCATCACTATCTAAATGACCATTGGTGCCCATAGGTGTACTAATTGATTTAGCATCTTGCAAGCCAAATTTTTTCATCATGTCCCTTATGTACTTCCCTTGACTAATAAATGTCCCATTCTTCATTTGCTTGATTTGAAGACCAAGAAAGTAGCTAAGTTCTCCAATCATTGACATTTCAAATTCATTTGCCATCATTTTCCCAAATTCTTCACAATAGTCTTGATTTGTTGAGCCAAATATGATATCATCAACATAGATTTGCAACACAAACAAATCACTTCTAATCTTTTTAGTGAAGAGGGTAGTGTCTACCTTTCCCATTTTGAACCCTTTAGAGAGCAAGAAATCTCTCAATCTCTCATACCATGCTCTAGGTGCTTGCTTTAAGCCATACAAAGCCTTCTTCAACTTGTTAACATGGTTGGGCTTCTTCTCATCTTCAAAACCGGGAGGTTGTTCAACATACACTAGCTCATTTATGTAGCCATTTAAGAATGCACTCTTCACATCCATTTGATAGAGCTTGATGTTGTGGGCACAAGCATAGGCTAATAGGATTCTAATTGCCTCTAATCTTGCAACCGGTGCATAAGTCTCACCAAAGTCAAGACCCTCAATTTGAGTGTAACCTTGAGCAACTAGTTTTGCTTTGTTTCTCACAACTATGCCATCTTGATCTTGCTTGTTTCTAAACACCCACTTGGTACCTATCACATTATGATTCTTTGGTCTTTCTACCAATTCCCAAACTTGGTTCCTTGTGAAATTATTTAATTCTTCATGCATAGCATTTACCCAATCAACATCTTCCAAAGCTTCATCTATTCTTGTAGGCTCAATGGATGATACAAATGAATAATGTTCACAAAAAGATGCCAATCTTGATCTTGTTTGCACACCACTTGCAATATCACCAATTACACGGTCTAGGGGATGATCTCTTGCAATATGAGTGGGTTGGAGCACTTGAACTTGTTGACTTGCATTAGCTTGCACATTGGATTGAATCATTTGAGATGAACTAGCACCATCATCTTTTTGATCTTGCATTAGAGAACCACTAGTTTGTACAATAGGAGAAGAGAGCACTTGATCTTTGTCATCTTGAATATCAATCACTTGCTTTGGCCTAATATCACCAATGTCCATGTCCTTCATAGCATTCACTAATTGAGTTCCTCTCACATCATCAAGATTTTCTTCTTGTTCTTGTGACCCATTGGTTTCATCAAATTCCACATCATGAACTTCTTCCAATTGACCACTTCCCAAATTCCATACTCTATATGCTTTGCTAGTTGTAGAATAACCAAGCAAGAAACCTTCATCACACTTCTTCTCAAATTTGCTCAATCTAGTGCCCTTCTTGAGAATATAGCATTTGCAACCAAAAACCCGAAAGTATGCAATATTGGGCTTTCTTTCATTCAAGAGTTCATATGGGGTCATTTCCAACATAGGATGGCAATAAAGTCTATTGATGTAGTAGCAAGCCGTGTTGATTGCTTCAGCCCAAAAAGAATGACTAACATCATATTTACTCAACATTCATCTAGCCATATCAATAAGAGTTCTATTCTTTCTTTCTACTAAGCCATTGGATTGAGGTGTGTACTTGGGAGAAAATCGATGTTTAATGCCATATTCATCACATAATTCATCAACTCTAGTGTTCTTGAATTCACTACCATTGTCACTTATAACTCTCTTGATAGTTGTTTCAAATTCATTGCAAACTCTCTTGACAAAAGATTTGAAAGTTGAATATGCATCACTTTTATCACTAAGAAAGAACACCCAAGTATATCTAGTGAAATCATCCACAATGACAAATCCATATTTGTTGCCTCCAATACTTGTGTAAGTAGTTGGTCCAAACAAGTCCATATGCAACAATTCAAATACCTTGCAAGTACTCATGATGCTCTTTTTAGGATGAGTATTTCCAACTTGTTTGCCGGCTTGACATGCACTACATAACTTGTCTTTTTCAAATTCAACATCTTTCAAGCCTCTAACCAAGTTATGCTTCACTAGCTTGTTTAATTGTTTCATGCCAACATGACCAAGCCTTCTATGCCAAAGCCAACCCATACTAGATTTAGTGAGCAAGCATGTTGATAATTGAGTTTCACTAGCACCAAAATCAACCAAGTAGAGGTTCTCATATCTAAAGCCTTTGAATATCAAGTTAGAACCATCTACACTTATGATCTCTACATCATCAACACCAAATATGCATTTGAAACCAAGGTCACAAAGTTGAGCTACCGACAATAAATTGAAGTTCAGGCTCTCTACTAGTAGCACATTTGAAATACTCAAGTCATTTGATATTGCAATCTTACCAAGCCCCTTTACTTTGCCTTTGCTATTGTCACCAAAAGTGATAGAATCATAATCATTGCCACTTGATGAGATAGAGTTGAACATTTTACTATCACCGGTCATGTGTTGAGAGCACCCACTATCAAGAACCCAATGCCTTCCTCCGGCTTTATAATTGACCTACAAAACAATTTAATGTTTCTTAGGTACCCATACTTGTTTGGGTCCTCCAAGGTTAGAGACCAAGCTTTTGGGCACCCAAATAGCCTTCTTCTTTGGGCCAACCATGAGTGCACCAATGTACTTGACCTTGATACCATTCTCACCTTTAGTAAGCATATAGCAGGAATCAAACATAATGGAAGATGCAAAAGTATGTTTCTTAATTTTGTTCTTGCAATGGTTTTCTACATGCCCAACTTGCTTGCAACTAGAGCAAAACCGACTATTATTCCTCACAAAGCTAGCTTTAGGAGTAACAAGGGCTGCCTTGCCTTTCTTGGGAGTGTAGCCCAATCCCTCTTTTGCATGAGAGAACCTTTGGCTACCCAAGCACTTTAGCAAGCGGGCATCACCACCATATGCATTACCTAAAGCAGTAGTGAGCTTCTCTACCTCTTTCTTTAAGTTATCATTCTCTACCATTAATGTAGCATCACAAGTAAAATCATCACTAGGTGAGGTAGAAGTAGATATTGATGTGCTACATGAAGGATTAGAAGGTTGCATAACAATAGGTTTGTAAAAAGATTCATCAATTATATCACAAGTTAATCCCACATCACATGATACAACAACCTTTTCCTTATTTTCACTAAGGAGCAAGGAGTGAGCTTTTTCAAGCTTAGTGTGAGCCTTCTCAAGTTCCTCATGGTCTTCCTTTAGACTCTCATGAGATGCACTTAGCTCATTAAAGGATTGTTCAAGATCTTTTAACTTCTTGGACAATTCTTTACACTTCTTGCTTTTAGATCTAATAAGGTATTCGGCTTGTTCTAGCATGTCCATAAGTTGTTCTATACTAGGTTCATCATCATCATCACTAGCATTAGCATTATCATTATCATCTCTATCATCATCATCACTATCATCATATTTTACCTTAGGGCCCTTGGCCATGAAGCATGATGGTGAGTCAAATAGAAAAGACTTGTTGTTGGTGAAGGTAGCCAATGCTTTCTTTTTGGATGCCTTGTCATCATCATCATCATTATCGATAGAGGCATCACTATCCCATGTAACAACATATGAACCACCCTTCTTCTTTTTCTTGAATACATATTTCTCCTTCTTGTCTTTCTTCTCATTCTTACTTTTCTTTTTATCTTCTTCATTATCACTAGCATAGGGGCAATCCGCAACAACATGATCCAGGCTCTTGCATTTGTAACATAACCTCACAAAGTTCTTATTCTCGAAGTTGTCTCTTCTCTTTCTTGCACCATAGCCATTTTTCTTCATCATTTTGCCAAACTTGTGAATGAAAAGAGCTAGATTCTCATCATCACTATCCATGGTAGAGCCTTCACCTTCACTTGATTCTTCTTTCTTTGCCTTGCCCTTGTCCTTGTTCTTGGAGGAAGAAGCTTCGGTCTTGAAAGCCACACTTTTCTTCTTTTTGTCTTCATCCTTCTTATTTTCATTCTCATCATCACTATCCTTGTTGTACTCCTCCTCGGTCATGACATCTCCAAGTACCTCATTTGGAGAGAGGCCTTTCAAGCCTCCTCTAAACATGATGGTTCTCAACATTTTGAATTTCTTGGGCAAGCACATCAAAAATTTGTGAGAGAAATCTTCATCTTTTGTCTTCTCACCCAAAGCCTTGAGATCATTAATAATCACTTGCAACCGGTAGAACATCTCCAGAATGCTCTCATCATCCTTCATCTTGAAATTAGAGAGTTGATGCTTGAGCATATAAAGCTTTGCCGTCTTCACGGTTGTAGTACCCTCATATGTTTCTTCCAATCTTGTCCACACTTCACTTGCTCTCTCAAGATCTTTTATTTGTTCAAACACTTTTGAATCCATACCATTGTACAAAGTGTTGAGAGCCATAGTATTGCATTGCAAGTTCTCTTGCTCTCTTGGTGTGGTTGAGGTGGCATCAAGCACAACAAAATCATTTTCGGTGACCTCTCATATTTTAGGATGAATTGAACTAAGATACATTTTCATCTTTCTCTTCCAATAATCAAATGAGCTTGTGCCATCAAAGAACGGTGGTTTGCCCCCCACATGGTTAAACACTATTTGAGCCATTTATTGACACCGAGGTTGTTAAACCTTGCTAATTATGGTGACCACGACTCTGATACCACTTGAAAGGTCCTAATTGGCTAGAGGGGGGGTGAATAGCCTAAATAAAAATTCTACAAACTCACTAGACCAAAGTATTAGTATTACAAATGGCAAGAATGCGGTTTGCTCTAGCTCTAAATGTTAGGCAAGCCACCTATTTGCAATTCTAGTAATTTAATATCTCTATGGCACACAATTTCTATGTCTCTATTTTAACTAGTTAGAGAGCTAACAAGATAAATAAATTGCTCAACACTATGTCACTACTTTTACACTAGAGAGCAAAATAAATCAACTAAATATGCTATGTTACTCTACTTGCAATTTATCACTACTACTACACAAGGTATATAAATAGCAAGTATGAAAGAGAGATAATTAATTCCAATACCGACGGTGAAGAGAAGAGGATGATGCCAATCACCAAATAATTAATTCCAATGAGATATATATCAATCAATTCAATTCACCGGGAGACAATAGATGACACAATTGATTTTTCTCCCGAGGATCACTTGCTTGCCGACAAGCTACTCCTCGTTGTGTCCCTCTACACCACGTGGTTCGGTGGCTAATCAGTATCACACACCGAGCCTCTCAATAGGTACCACAAGAACCTACCAATGGAGAGAGGTTGAATGACACGAGCAATCCACTAGAGTTGGAATTAGGCACTCCGCCGGGGAACCACAACAACCCCTCACAAATATCACCTTGATTGGGGGTGGACACAATCACCAAATCCCCTCACCAATCAATCCACCTCCAACCGTCTAGGTGACGGCAATCACCAAGAGTAATAAGAAATCAACAATCACAACAATCACCTAGTGCCACAAGATGAATCACAAATGCATATAAACACTAGGATTTTCCATCTCCTCTCATGAGCATGATCCAACCATGGAGAGGGAGAGGAGAGGGAAGAAGGGGATCTTCTTGGAGCTCTCTAACCGATCTATGGAGTACCCTCTCTCACTTGCTTGAAGCTCGAATCAATGGAGAGAGAGGGGAAAAATGGAGCTCTCTTTTTCCTTAGGGTTTGAGCAAGAGGAGGAAAGAGAGGAAGGCCACTCTCTGTTTCTGTTTGTTTGAAAATGGATCGGTAGCTGGAGCCGAGGGCCAGACCGGTGGCCTTCAGGCCGACTGAGCTGTTCTCCTTCCCAACGGGTGGGAGACCCCCCGGGGCCCCCACCATGTGCAGGCGTGCAGCTGCTCAGCGCACGACAAGGCAGCAGCAGAACCGCGCAGCACAGCAAACACCAGCACCGAAGGCCACTCCAGCATGAAGCTTCCACGCAGCTCCCCTCATGGACAAAACTGAGAAGACCAGTACATGTCCATACCTCTTGTTTAATAAAAAGGCACACATGCAGCCTGCTCCCTTTCGTCCTCTCTTGCAAAGTCAAAGACCAACACTAGCTCTCAGGCTCCTTTCACATGCACATGCATTTTCTCTCTAGATGGCCCACATGACAGAGACTGCATGCAAGCTGAGGTCCCCACACATGCATGCACAAAGCTAACGGTCTCCCTCTCTCCAACACAATCTCAACAAGAATTTCTTGTTCAACCAAAGAAAATTGCCGGTTCAGCTATGGCTCACAGCAGAGCACCCTCCGTCGGCAATTTCAGCTACGTTAACAAGAAATTCTTGCTGAGCAGCAACAACTCCACTTAAACCTTATCTGTTCTTTCCTTTTCAAGTGCTAACTTCATCAAAATATACCAAGATAAATTAAGCACTTAAGTTAGCATTTTCACAAAGAATTTTTAGGGTTAATCTCACCATGTCACTAAGCGCACTAAATATATGCAAATGAGACTCACACTTAGTGGCACTAGATAACCATTGTAATTAAAGATTTCTCCTCTTTATAGTATGGTTATCTAACCTAAACCCGATCACACTCTCTATAGTGTCTTGACCGACAAAATAAATATCCTATTTTTTATACCTTTGCCTCGAGCCCATAGGATATATGTTTTGTTTTCTTTTCGAGACATGAGCACTTGATCACCATGATAATTTTCTAGCTCCATCACTTGTTGTGTACCAACCTATCTCAAACCACAACACTCATTGCAATAGTCAGTACACGTAGGTGTCATCAATTATCCAAACCCAAACTAGAGCTTTCACCCTTGCAGAGCAGGAGCTGGCAGATTTAGAGGGCGAGGGACAGTTTGTCGCTGAGGACCCCATAGACAGCTCTGACGAGGACTACCAGCTCCCGCCCCACGTTCAGCCTCGCCCACACGACTCTCATGCCGGGACTTCTGGTACAGCCTGCTCTGATCCCGCACTTCTTGCTATCCTATCTCGGATATAGGAGCAGCAGAGGACCGTCACCCAGGACGTGCAGCGGCTAGCATAGGAGCAGCACAGAGTTGCACAGGCACAGGCCCTTGCTCAACAGCAGGCTCAGGAGAGGTCAGACGCACTTCAGTAGCAGATGCTCCAGCTTCAGCAACAGACTCTGAGCTTCATGGAGAGGATCATGGGTGGACCTCCTCAGTGGCAGTGGCAGCAGCCTCCACCTCAGCAGCAACTTCAGTGGCCGCCACCTGTCCCACCTCAGCCGCAGCCGTCTCAGCAGCAGCAGCCGCAGTTCTCGGGTCCCTCCCAGTCCACCTGGTACACTACTCCACCTGGAGGGGCCCCGCTGTTCAGTCCGCTACACACTGGTTTCACGCCACGTCCACCAGAGACTCTATTCTCCATGACTACTACAGTGACGCGAGACTTGTCGGCTATGTTCAGTGAGCTCATCGGGCTACCCACTCCAGACTTGCCTGTTTTCGTTCAGACGTCGACGACTCCTGTTACCTCTACAACAGAGACACTTCCGAGCTCCATCGCATCCTCCGAGCAGACTGAGCCAGTCCAGTCCGAGACCACGACGACAGTGCAGCCTGAGCTTTCACCTATTCCAGAGCTTCCACACTTCGAGGCTCAGGGGGCACAACTACAACGACTATGATAGACACTGCAGGCACCGAGCAGACCGAGCAGCTAGAGCAGTTAGAGCAGGCAGAGCAGACCCGGACCACTTCACCAGAGCTTCCAGCTACCGAGGGTCAGACTGCCGGCTCTTCCTCGTCAGACTTTGAGGCGCTCCTTCAGCAGTTCAAGTTCTCTCAGCGCACTCTAGAGACAGTTGCACCTGACTCGTCTGCGCCACCTCCGCCCTCCGACGCTTAGCTTGGTGTTTGATGCCAAAGGAAGAGAGTGGTCGAGTATAGTGATAGTGGGAGCGATGTGAGAGGGATTTGACTCTGTTGATGTGTTATGTTTCACATACGCTCTTCATATCGCATATCTTTCACACTTTGCTTTTCATATATATATATATGTGTGATATGGACCTTGTGACATGTTTGTGCTCACTATGATATCTTATATGACATGTCATTTCTTTTCGCTCGATTACTTACGTTTAATTCATATTCAGTTGGTATTTGAGCTCTATTACTCTTGCACTTGCTTTTCACTCTAACTCGTTGAGTGCAGGTCGTTGACATGATATGTATGAGCTTGCCCCTAATCATTTTCTCTTATCTTCCGCAAGTTCATCTATGTCATGATATTGAAAACCTCTTCTCGATATACTCGAGGTCGTGTTGTCATCAATCACCAAAAAGGGGGAGATTGAACGCATCTTGACCCCAAGTGGGTTTCGGTGATTGGATGAAACACAAGATTACTATGACTAACGTGTGTTTTGCAGAAACAGGGATCAGTTAGGTCATGGTAATGGCGACGATACGGGCGTATGGAGTTCATGTCCCCTGGCGATGGAAATCGTTTCGATTATCAAAGGACGGACGCTGAAGACGGTGGTAGACTAGGCTAAGGGTCATACGGTGTTGGAGGACACTTAGGTAGTATTAGGTCTTTGTTTTTTTCTTTGGCCGTACTATAAAGGGGAGCGTGAATCAGTAGCTTGACCTAGATGAGTCTATTGAGGTAGGTGTGGTGCACACTTGTTATTTCATAGCCCTAGGTAGCTTTGAGAGAGCCCTTATGTCGTGAGGATGAAAAGTCGTTAAGGCAGCGTCGCGATCCGAAGCCATTTTGGCCCTGAAATGGGCATCAAACATTGACCTTAGTGGCATCGGACGCGTGTCCGATGTCCACCAGACTTGAGTGTGCTGGCCACGTGGCATCGGATGCTCTGATGTTGTCACATCGGACTCGCCTGTGCCACTTTTCCTGAGAGAGTGCCCTGAGGGGCACATCGGACGTTGGGTCCGATGTCTATGCAGAGAGGTTCCAGTGAGGTCAGATTCGCATCGGACGCGTCCTATGTGATGGCATCGGACGCGTCCTATGTGATGGCATCGGACGCTGCCCAGCGTTCGATGTCCCTTTAAACAGTCTGACAGAAAGTATAGTTGACCGTTGGGTCGAGGGCATCGGCGCGTCCGATGCCAGGCATCGGAGCGTCCGATGCCCCCAAAAACTGTGTTGTTTAGTGCTCTTTTGGATGGCCGGTTGGGGGGAGTATTTATACTTCTCCCCCTCCTCCATTAGAGTGTTCTTGCCATTTCATTCAGTTGAGAAACACCTTGAGAGAGCAAGGGAGAGCAAGAGCCCTAGTGAGGTTGAGAGAATCCTAATTGTGAGAATTAGTGACCTCATTAGTGAAAGAGAGTAGCAAGTGTGCATCCATCCATCTCTTTGGCCTTGGCTTGGTCAAGTGAGAGTTCTAGCTTGTTACTCTTGGTGATCAGCATCACCTAGACGGCTTGGTGGTGATCGTGAAGCTTGGAGAGCATCCTAAGGCATTGTGGATGACCCAAGCAAGCTTGTGACCGGTAGTGAGCGATTCACCGGGCCAGAGTGGCAAAGAATCATCTCATAGTGAGCACTTGATCCTTGCGCGGATCAGGGGGAGCGATACCCTTGCATGGGTGCTCCAACGAGGACTAGGGGGTGTGCCGACACCTCGATACTTCGGTAAAAAGATCGCCGAGTCATTTCTACTCCCTTTACATACGCATTTACATTTGAGCAATTCAATTCCGTATTTACTTGTTGTTCTTTCATAATTGAATTTCCATGCTAGAGTAGGAATGGAATAGGTGTAGCCTTTTCTGCGGTAGAGTTTAGAGAAACACACTTCTAGGCACAAGGGGTTAATTGGGCTTGATAGGTTTTAATTGTTGAATGATTTTATAGAAAAGCCCAATTCACCCCCCTCTTGGACATCTTGATCCTTTCAGACATGACTGTTCTCGAGGGACGTTCGAGGGCCTTGCCATGTACAAATTGCTGCTGCTCCCACCAAATATACCATCCAGCAGTTAGCACCAACTCTACCAGACCCACTTCTAGTGCATCGACCTGATCTCCTTTTCTGATAATGTCGTCAATAATTGCTGAGCCTGATCTATCCATCACCAAGAAGTGTTGAAGTTTCTCCCAGATACCCATGTGTTTCCATATCTCTCTTGCTTGATCACATGTAAATATCATGTGCTTGATATCTTTCGTACCATTCTGACAAACTAGGCATCCACCAAAATCACCTAAATGTTTGTTGGCGCCTTAAGCGCTCGCCACCCAAATATCTTGATTTTTCCAGGGATTTTCATCTTCCACAATTTCTTCCATAGCTGACATCCTGATACATTAGCAGCCTGCACTTGATGGTAATTGTGACCAAATTTTTTCTCCCATGTGCAGTGGTAAGCTGACCAGACAGAGAACCGCCTGCTCCTGTTAAAATGCCAAACCACCAAATCTTCTCTTCCAAATGTTAAAGGAATTTGTAGTATTCTATATACATCCACCGACCAAAAGATAGATTTCACTAAATCTACATCCCATGATGACGTTACTGGATTATTAATCAGCTCATCCACCATTGATATTAAATTGTTTCCCTGACCGTTTGTATCTTTAGATTGTGACTTCCTAGCATCCATTGATCCTCCCAAATATATATGAGATCTGTCACCAATTCGCCATATATGAGTAGCCACTCTTCATTCTAGCCTTCAACAAATTCCCATCAAGATAATATCGCGCTCGGAGTACTCGGGCACAGAGTGAATCTGGATCACATAGGAGCCTCCAAACCTGCTTGGCCAACATCGCCAAATTGAAGGACTACAGATCTCTGAAGCCCATACCACCCTTAGACTTTGGCAAACACACATCTTCCACCATTCTTGCCAATGAATCCTCTTAAGTTCATCGTCATACCCCCACCAGTACAGCGAGATAGCATTAGTGATTCCTTTATAGATGTTTTTTGGAATTTTAAAAACCATCATCCCAAAAACTGGGATGGCCTGAGCAATGGACTTGATGAGGATTTCTTTTCCTCCCAAGCTAAGAGTCTTTTCCTTCCATCCATTAATTCTGCTTATCACCCTATATATTAGATGATGGAAACAGTCACTCCAATCCATTCCCACCATCGAGGGCAACCCCAAATATTTATCATTTAAGGATTTTGTCATAATATTGAGCTTGGCATACCTCTGTCTTATCCTCCACTTCGATATTTGCTGATAAATAGATACTCGATTTTTCCTCACTGAGTTTTTGGCCCGAACTTGCGCAATATTTGTTTAACATGCTCACCAAGCATTCAACAATCCTCCTATATCTGCACGCATCACTATAAGTGAATCATCCGTGAACAAAAGATGTGATATTGTTGAGGCATTCCTACAAACTTTAACCCCCTCCAGATCTCCCCTCTCCTCAGCTTTTCTTAACATGCAGGACAAACCCTTAGCTACCATCAAGAACAAATATGATGATAATGGGTCACCTTGCTGCAAGCCTCTAGTCGGTGTGAAGATATCTGTTTCAACAGAATTGAACCGCACACTATACCTAACAGAGGTAGCACATGCCATAACCAGTTTAATCCATCTATGATCAAAGCCAAGCTTGGCCATAATTTTCTCTAGCAACAATCACTCCACTCTATCATACGTCTTATGCATATCAAGCTTGACTGCACAGAGACCTTTGCTACCCTTCTTCTTCTTCATCGTATGGATACATTCATAGGCCAACAAAATATTATTTGTAATTGGTCTTCCTGACACAAAAGCGCTCTGGTGATCACTAATAATCTCTGGCAACATGGCTTTGAGTCTATTTGATAGCATCATAGAGATAATTTTGTACACCACATTGCGTAGAGAGATGTGATGGATTTGAGTTACCTTGTCTCGGTTATCAATTTTTGGAACCATAACAATGGTAGTATCATTCCATCCCATGGGAATCGTCGCCTTCTGAATTGCTCCCAATACCTCATCTACTAACTCATTCTCCAGCATGTTCCAGAATCGTTTGAAGAAGATAGCGTGCGACCCATCAGGCCCTGGGGCTTTCAAATCTCCAATGCTAGGAGAAGATGATTCATATCAACCAATACTCTCCTATCCACATCGGCTAAACCTCGTCCTTACTTGTACCTCCTTGGCGAATAAATTCGAAAAATATTCCTTCACCATCTCTGATATTGTGCCCACATCCTCATGTCGCACACCATTATCATCCACTAAATCTCTGATTAGGTTCTTCCTTCTTCGGCTAGAAGCATGGTGGTGAAAGAAATTTGTATTCTTATCACCATGTTTGAGCCAATTAGCATCTGCCCTTTGGACCCAATAGATCTCCTCCTATTCTAGCAATAACTCTAATTAGAGTAGAATTTCTTTTTGAGTCGCTATAGACTCATCAGTCATCTACCCTCGTGTAACACCCCGGTTCTTAATTAATTAGAAATCAATTAGAATTTAATTAGGAAAAGGCAAAAAATTTAGATGGAGGAAAAATTCTTACGAGATGTTCGTTGCATTCATGTCGTTGCATATTTTATTGGGCTATCTTATTAAACCCATATTAGAGCGAATTAATTTTTGCTCTATTTAGAAAACAAATAAAAGAATTATAAAATGTTATGAAAAATAAAGTCCAAATTTTGTTTTCAAAACCTAGGGAAACTATTTTCAAATTAGTTCAAAAGGTTTTGGTTTCAAACTGATTTAAGTTTGAATTCACAAAGGGTTTGAAAACAAAATTAAAAGAAAAAGGAAAAGATATGGTAAAGGGCCTCACTCTTCCCCTTCACCTCTCCCCTCAGCCCAGCTGCGGATACATGGGTGTATGCCGGGTCCCTGAGTGTTGAGTGATTATCAACTGGGATGATGCGCATGTTCTTTGGCTTGTGTTGTGCAGGTGTCGAGCCCGGATACAGTGATCGACGACGAGGTGAAGGTCAAGTTGAGACGTGCCGTGCTGACGGACCGGGTGCGGTGAAGGATGGGCGTGTCGTGCGGCGGACGTGCCATGCCGAGGTACCGAGCGGTGAAGGGCGGACGTGAGGCTTCGACTGAGGGACCAGAGGCCCGAGGATCAGCTGTGGTGGCTGGCAGCCTGTGACGATGACAAGTGAAGAAATGCGGTCATGTGTTGCCTGAGTCGTAGACTCGGGGACACGTGTCGGTGGACGGGGTGCACGGGAGGTGCATCCCATCTACGACGTCGGTTTGGTGGTAGAGCCAGAGAAAAACCATCGGATGGACGGTTTCCAGGTTTGGGCCTCAAAACCTGGGCGTGGACGGTTTCCGAGTTTGGCCACAAAACTCGGGCTAAGCGTTTCCGAGTTTGGCCACAAAACTCGGGCTGAGGACGGTTTCCAGGTTTGGGCCTCAAAACCTGGGCGCTGAGGGTTTGCTGAGTTTGGCCTCAAAACTCAGAGGCTGGTGGGCTGGTTTCCCGGTTTGGGCCTCAAAACCGGGGGTTGGCTGGAAAAGGCTGGTTTCCCGGTTTGGGCCACAAAACCGGGGGTGCAGAGCGAGGGCGGCACGTGGCGGCGATCCGGAGGTTGCGTCCAGGCAACGCATCGGTTTGTGCGGGCGTGGCCGTCGGATACACCTACCACCGAGTTGGTCCAGAATAACCCTAGGGTTTAGCTGGTTCGCTCTGTAATTAGAATAGAGAGGGGTAGAGTAGGAAATAGACTTAGGCTAGTAGTAGGATAAGTAGTCGGGAGACACCCTCCTCCCAAATATCTCAGTCATTTGCTCTTTCGCACTTAGGGTTTCCTGCTCTCCCATCCCCTGCTGTAGCTAGCTGAGATCCGCAGAGAGACTTGCCTCTGTGTACTGTTGATTCTGAGGAAGTGAGGCCGTATCCTCATTTTTGTAGCGTGTGGTAGCCACACGGTTGCAATTCGTGGTTGTGATTCGCGTTTTGTTCGTGTTCTTCGCGGAATCCTTTTTCTCCACGATTTTCTCTTCGCTTGATCTCTTTGCTCGGTTCATCTTTTGCAAAACCGTTTGAACCAAGTTGTTCTAGATCGTGAGGCATTTCTTTCCACCGAAGGAATTCTCCTCTAACCTCATGGTCTAGGAGATCGATCGTTTTCCGTTTCGGGTCAAGTTTTCTCCCCTCCCCCGAAATTCTTCGATTCATCGATTTGGAGATAGGTTCGAGCCATGATCTCTTAGAGATAGCTCACTATCCTCCTTGTGACTCTACTCACCAAGTTTGAACCCTAGAGGTTTCGTTTTGGGTGGGATTGAGTCAAATCCGTGGACGAACCGTGGATTCACGGGGTGACCGGACGCTTGATCGTGTCGACCGGACGCTCAGGCTGTGCGTCCGG
Source organism: Coix lacryma-jobi var. lacryma-jobi (assembly GCA_009763385.1). Lineage (NCBI taxonomy): Eukaryota > Viridiplantae > Streptophyta > Magnoliopsida > Poales > Poaceae > Coix > Coix lacryma-jobi. The sequence goes on along the minus strand of CM019825.1, from coordinate 114,993,485 downwards.
TGGTTGAACACTCGCTGTGTCTCTTTTGGTCTTGACCGGACGCTCCATTCCCTGTGTGACCGGACTCGACGGAGCTACTGTTCACGTGCGTTTTTGCTGTTCGACCGGACGCTCTGTACAAACGACCGGACGCTCCCTTCAGTGAGTCCGATCAGGAACAGAGAGGTTCCAGAACTGTTTTTCTGTGACCGGACGCATCCGGTGCCTGGTGACCGGACGCTCTGCTGAGTCCGGTCAGTGCAGTCTTGCGTTGTTTCGTTCGTGGTTCGCTCGTTCGTTGACGGATTCGATTTCCGTTTTTTGCGTTGGCTTTCTAGAGTTGTGTAGTGTCCCGCTGTGCTTCTTGGAACCATCCACCCTTCATCTAGGGTCATGGACATTAGCAAGCTCTAGGGTTTGTCTTTTGGGGTGATTCTCGGGACAGTGGCTACTAGTTTCCGAAAGGAAATTTTGAAGCTCCCATTCACCCCCCCTCTGGTCGCTTTCTGGTTGCTTCTCGGTCCTTCACTAGCTGACAAACTCTGACCTGGCCCAAACCCTCTTGCCCTGCCCAAGACCCTCTGCGCAGGATGCCACCTTTGCCCTCTCCCCATCCTTGGCCGGCCCGCTCCGGCGGCCTGTCTCCCCTCCTCCCCCCTCACTCCCCCGTGCGTGCAGCCTGCTCCTCACCGCCCCCTCGCCACAGCCCAGCCTCTACGCTGGCCCGTCCCCCCTCGCCGTGCACACCCTCACCCGCTACTGGGCCGAGCGGAGCGAACCAGCCAAGTAGGACGGTGCCACCTCTCTTCCAGTCACAAACAGGCGGACCCCGACGCCTTTGCCCTCTCTTGTCGCTGACATGTGGGCCCTGTCGGTCTGGGTTCATCCCCAACCTCCGGCATCCGAGCCTTCCACGTGCAGTAGCTGCGCCTGCGATCCCTCGTCGTGTCCGTCGCAACTGCTGCAGATCAAGTTTCTTCGCTCTCCTCTCCACACCCCCTCCACTCAATCTGCTCTCATCCGCTCGGTCCCTTTTGCTCGAGATCCAATCCCCCCTGCCACAAACTGCATGGCCACCGAACCCTGCGCCCGTCGCCGCTCGTTCCTCTCTATCGCCTCCTCGGTCCTCCTCAAATAGGCACTGAACTTGCCATCCGCACAAGCCGCCGCCACTCCACCTCGTCTCCCCTGAAAGGATCAAGATGCCCAAGAGGGGGGGGGGGGGGTGAATTGGGCTTTTCTAAAAACTTCTTGCAAGAATTAAAACCTATCAAGCCCCAATTAACCCCCTAGTGCCTAGAAGTGTGTTTAACTAGAATCAACCTCACAAAAGACTATCGCTAAACCAATTCTACTCTAGCATGGCAATTCAACTTATGAAAGAACAACAAGTAAATGCGGAATTGAATTGCTCAAAGGTAAATGCGTAGTAAAGAGAGTAGAGATGACACGACGATCTTTTTGCCGAGGTATCGAGGTGTCGGCACACCCACCTAGTCCTTGTTGGAGCACCCGCGCAAGGGTATCGCTCCCCCTTGATCCGCGCAAGGATCAAGTGCTCACTACGAGCTGATTCTTCGCCACTTCGGCCCGGTGAATCGCTCGCTACCGGTCACAACTTGACTTGGGTCATCCACAAAGCCTCCGGATGATCACCAAGCTCTTCGATCACCACCAAGCCGTCTAGGTGATGCCGATCACCAAGAGTAACAAGCTAGAACTCTCACTTGACCAACACAAGGCCAAAGAGATGGATGGATGCACACTTGCTACTCAATTCTCACTAGGAGGTGGCTAATTCTCTCAATTAGCTATTCACTCAACCTCACTAGGGCTCTTGCACTATCTCACACTCACAATGTGTCTCTCAGCAGATGGAAGTGGCAAGAACACTCTAACGGATGGAGGGAAGGAGTATAAATACTCCCCCAACCGGTCATCCAAAAGAGCACCAAACAGGGCTCACTGCGGGGCATCGGACGCGCCGATCACCTCGACCAACGATCGACTGTACCCTCTTGTCAGACATATTAAAGGGACATCAGACGCTGGGCAGCGTCCGATGTCACCACATCGGACGCGTCCGATGTGGATTTACTTACTCTGGAACCTGTCTGCAAGGACATCGGACGCTGGCCCTCAGCGTCTGATGCCAGCGTCCGATGCCAGCGTCCGATGCAGCTCCTAGTTCACGCGCACATGAACAATGGCACGGGCGCGTCCGATGTGGACACATCGGCGCGTCCGATGCCACGCATCAGACTAAACCCTAGTTGGGGTGAGCATCGGACGCGTCCGATGCCCACCTGGCCAGCGTCTGATGCCCATTACAAGGGCAAACTCAACTCGGATCGCAACGCGGCCTAAACGACTATTGATCCTCTCGACATAAGGCATCTCTCTGAGCTACCTAGGGCTATGAAATAACAAGTGTGCACCACACCTACCTCAATAGACTCATCTAGGTCAAACTACTAATTCATGCTCCCCTTTATAGTATGGCCAAAGGAAAAACAAAGACCTAAGACTACCTAAGTGTCCTCCAACACCATATGACACTTAGCCTAGTCTACCACCGTCTTCGTCGTCCGTCCTTTGAAAACTGAAACGATATCCATCGCCAGGGGACATGAACTCCATATGCCCGTATCGTCGCCATTACCGTGACCTAACTCAATCCTGTTTCTGCAAAACACACGTTAGTCACAGTAATCTTGTGTTTCATCCAATCACCGAAACCCACTAGGGGCCAAGATGCGTTCAATCTCCCCCTTTTTGGTGATTGATGACAACACGAGATCGAGTATAGATAGAAGAGGTTTTTAAATTATGATATGTATGAACTTGCAAAGAATAAGAGAAAGTGATTAGGGGCAAGCTCATACATATCATTCCATCATCCTGCACTCAACAAGTTAGAATGAATAGCAAGTGCAAGAGTAAAAGAGCTCATATACATAACAAGTGAGAATTAAGCGCAAGTAATGAGCGAAACGAAATGACATGACATATAATATATCATAGTGAGCACAAACATGTCATGAGATCCATAGCACAAATATATAACAAACCAAAGTGCCAAAAGATGCGATAAGTAAAGAGCGTATGTGAAACATAACACATCAAAAGATCAAAGACCCTCTCACACCGCTCCCCCTATCGCTATACTCGGCCACTCTCCCCCTTTGGCATCAAGCGCCAAACTAAGCGTCGGAGGGCAGAGGTGGTGCAGACGAGTCAGGTGCCGTCTCCGGAGTGCGCTGAGTAAACTCAAACTGTTGGAGGAACTCCTCGGAGTCGGAAGAAGAGACGCCGGTAGCTTGCTGATCCTCTGAAGCTGGAAGCTGCTGAGAAGCGGTCTGAGTCGGCTCTGGCACTAACTGCTCAGTCTGCTCGGGCTGCTCTGACTCTGTCACAGTCTCTGTCACAGTCACAGTCTGTGTAGCTGTAGCCGCCTGAGCCTCGGAGTGCGGAAGCTCTGGTATCGAGGAAAGCTGAGGCTGCGCTGTAGTAGTAGTCTCAGACTGGACGGGCTCTGCCTGCTCAGAGGACGCCACTGAACTCGGAAGGGTCTCAGTAGTGGATGTCACTGGAGCTGTTGGCGTCTGTACTGGGTCCTGGAGATCTGGCGTGGGGAACCCAGTGAGATCACTGAAACTAGCCGACAGATGCCTAGTCACTGTGGTAGTGGTCGCATATAGGGACTCTATCGGGCAGGGAGTGAAGCCGGTCCGTAGTGGACTGAAAAGCGGGGCCCCGCCTGGAGGAGTAGTGTAGCTCATAAACTGAGAAGAGCTGGGGCCCGTGAGCGGTTGCTGAAACTGCGGTGGCTGTCCAAACTGTTGTGGAGGGACTGGTGGCTGCCACTGTATCTGGTGCTGAGGAGCGGGCTGCTGCCACTGCCACTGAGGAGGTCCGCTGGCAAGACGCTCCATGAAGCTCAAGTTCTACTGCTGCAACGCCATCATCTGTTGCTGCAGGGCGTCTGAACGCTCCTGAGCCTGCTGCTGTGCTAGTGCCTGCTGCTGGGCCAGACGCTGCTGCTCCTGGGCTAATCTCTGTACATCCTGAGTCACTGTCCTCTGCTGCTCCTCCATCCGTGCCAGAATAGCAAGAAGTGTGGGGTCGGAGGAAGTAGTACCAGACGTCCCGACCTGTGAGTCATGAGCTCTAGGCTGAAAGCGGGGCGAGAGCTGGTAGTCCTCGTCGGAGCTGTCGGTGGGGTCCTCTGCGACGTACGTGTCACCACCCTCTAGGTCTGCAAGCTCTTGCTCTGCGAGTGCTCGGACTGTCTCGTCCTGCTCCTGAGCTGACTCGGGGACCTCAAGTCTCTGGCGTGAACTGGACGGTGCCTGCTGCTCCTGCTGCCTGCGATCCCGACCGTGTCCCAACAACTGACTCATGTTGTACTCGAGGAACACGGTTGCGGAACTGGTGAGAGACTGACTGGGGTGAGAACCAGTAGTGGCAGCTACCTTCCACAGTATAAAGGAGATCCAATGGGCATAGGGTAGCTGCCTGCGGGCCTTGATGCCCTCTGCAACAGTGTCCTCCATCTCACACAGAATCACGTCCCAGACGTCGAACTCCTGCTGCCTGACCATATACGCAAGTAACCACAGCTGCAGTCGAGAAAGACCCTCGCGGAAGCCAACCCTAGGAAGCAAGGTCCACCGAAGAACCTCGTTGAGGATCCGAGTCGAAGGGGTGAGATCCCTAGGCACACGACTCGAACCCTCGCCAAAGGGCTCGGTGAAGCAAGGGCAGACCAAGTCAGTCGACGGCTGGGCACCACCGTGAGGGCGGCGGGGTGGCTCCGTCCTGTCGTAGCACAGGTCATGGATCCGGGTCTGTGAGTGTGTCAGTCCAAACCAACCCCGGATCTCTGACGAGAACAGTCTGTAGTGCTCCCCCTCAAAAGCAAACTCGATCGTCTCCCTGTCCGGGGTGCACCCAAAGCGAAGCATAGAACTGAAAGACCCAGTCCTCAATATACGAGCCAGATCGCCCCAGAAGGTCTGCTAGACCAGGTTGATACATCAGTATGGGGCGGATCTGCTCTCTAGTTGCGGTGACTACGGCCTCCAGAGGACAGACACGCTGCGAACGCAAGCAGATGCCGGCGTTCCTGTATCCCTGATAGAAATCCTCCTGCAACACGATATAGAAAGCTGGCCCTGCCTGCTGCTGCCTCTCCCTAGGAAACCACTGCTCGATTGGGACGAGCCTGAGAGTCTGAATCTGAGAACAGGTAGCCGCCCGGAGGTCCAGTCGCGGGATCGGCGGGGGCGCACGCCTCGACGGAGCACCTGCTCCCCACATAGGGACATCAGGTCGGGGTGGCACCGCTGTCCTACGACGAGTGGACCGGCGCCAGGGAACCTCCTCAGGTACCTCCTCCTCTGCCTCGGCCTCTGCCTCTGCTGCCTCAGCCTCAGCTGCCTCGGCCTCTGCCTGGCTCTGCTGCGAGCTTTGGGGCTCGACCCCTGGCGAGGTGAACGTCGTCCGACGACCGGCAGCCATAAGCATGCCAGTCGACGAGTCGTGGCGACACTCGATCTCCTTGATAGCTCTGCGCTGGTCTGGGGACAATTGGTCCTGAATCCGGAGTCCGCCAGCACTACCACCCTGCTCAGCACGCTCTGCGGCGTCTGCAATCGCCTGAGCCCGAACTGCCTCGCGCTCGTCTCTAGAGCGCTTCCTGCGCGTGATCAACTTCCCCTTCCCGGGCCTCTGACCGGAAGGGGGGGACGTGGAGGAGAGTCCCCTGGTGCACCGCCGACGTTCTTGCAGCGCATAGCTGACAAGAACGAGAACCGCTGAAAGCTGGACTGCCGCTGAAAGAATCAACTGACACTGAAAACCTCCGGCGGACAGCTGACAAGAAATCCGCTGACAACTGACAACTGACAACTGACACTCCCCCTGTGACTGATCCTCTGCTGCTGTCACTCGCGAGGCTTGGCCTCGATCCTTACCCGCGAGGCTTGGCCCCGGGTTGACTGACACTGACAACTGACAACTGACACGGCCACGGACTCGCTGCAAGAATAGACGGGATATATATAAGAGACATATAGGCTAGAGATGAGCGAGCCCTATGGAAGCAAAGCACTGGGGATAATAATTGAAAGGGGCTTCGCTACCTGACGATCTGACGAACCAAACCCAAGAAGAGGTAAACACGGACGTTCCGGCACCCATGTATCACGCCTAGGTGGATGGTGAGGGGCTACCGGCCAGGGAAAGGACGCCAGAGTGGAGTATAAGCTCAGGGTCGAGGGGAGGAGCGCCGGCGAGCAGGAAGCATGCGCCGACGAGCTCTCCGGGTGAACTCCGGCGAGCACGAGAAGACGGCCCGGCGAGGTACGCGCGCAGGGGGCGAGGTCGGAGCGGAGTCGGCGCAGTGGCGGAGCAACGGCACATGCGGCGGGGCCGGCAAAGGAGGGCACGACGGCTGGCGGCGGGGGCGTGTGGGGAGCTCGGGCGAGGGTGCGCGCGGCGGGTAGGGTTCGGGGAGGTCGGGTACGGGCGGCGCGTGGAACACGATGGAGATAGGATAACGAGTGGGACCGGGATGTCAATGAAAAGAACTCAATGTGCCGCTTAAAGGGGCATCGGACGCGCCGATGTAATCACATCGGACGCTCTGATGCCTATCCAGAGAGCTCCAGAACGGCAAAAATCACATCAGACAATGGGGACACATTGGACGCTGCCCTGACACTGTTCCCGCTGGAGCTGTCTACAGTGCAGGACATCGGACGCTGGGGGAGCGTCCGATGCCGCATTTTGAGCTGTTTTGAAGATTTCTTTTGCGGCTCCCTTTCCCAACCAAGTTCCAACTCAAATAAGAGGCAAATAAACACCAGTTGGAACCTAGTATGAGCATCCTTGCATAAACCCTCTATTTTATAAATATTTTGCCATAGGCTACATAACATTTTTAGTGAAAATAGGCGATAAATCCCGAGGAGACCACATGTGGCTACCAAAGCTAGGGGTCTTAACCATTAGGAGCCTCAAATGCTCCCCCTAGCGGTGGACGAGCACAGCGGTTGCTCAAAACTTAACCGAAAAGAAACGACAAAGCAACAACCATGCATATGCAATGCAATACGGAATTTGAATCTAGGTTTCTTGTCAAGTTTGCTCATGGGTAAGCTTCTTCACACACTTTTTAGGGCGGTTATCTTAACCACGTCTGACAAGCCTATGTGCATATCATAATTTAAACATGGCATATGATACAATGTAATGCAAAGACAACCCCCTTTCACCTTTTGACAAAGTTACTTAGATCAAGCACATTAAGCTCACTTTGCAATCTACAAAGAGTGTTTTCATCTAGGGGTTTTGTGAAGATATCCGCCAATTGATCTTCGGTTCTAACTCCCTCTAAGGATATGTCTTTCTTGTAAACATGGTCTCTAAGAAAGTGATGGCGAATATCTATGTGCTTGGTGCGAGAGTGTTGAACCGGGTTGTTAGCAAGCTTAACCGCTCTCTCATTGTCACACAACAAAGGTACCCTTTCAAGAACTACACCATCGTCTAAAAGGGTTTGTTTCATATAAAGAATTTGTGCACAACAAGCACCCACAGCTATGTATTCTGCCTCGGCGGTAGACAAGGCCACACTATTTTGCTTTTTCGAACTCCATGAAACTAGTGATCTCCAAAGCAAATGGCACCCTCCGGATGTGCTTTTTCTATCAACTTTCCAACCCGCGTAATCCAAATCGGAATACCCAACGAGTTGGAAGTTAGCTCCTTTGGGATACCAAAGGCCAATGCTTGGGGTGTGCTTTAGGTACCTAAGGATTCTCTTCACCGCTATGAGATGTGATTCCCTAGGATCGGCTTGAAAGCGAGCACACATGCACACACTAAACATGATGTCGGGCCTAGATGCGGTCAAATATAACAAGCTACCAATCATAGAACGGTAGAGAGTTTGATCAACCGGGTTACCTCCCACATCTAGGTCGAGATGTCCGTTTGTTGGCATTGGAGTCTTGATAGGCTTGCAATCATCCATGTTGAAGCGCTTGAGGAGGTCTTTTGTATACTTCTCTTGAGATATAAAAGTCCCCTCCTTCAATTGCTTGACTTGGAAGCCTAGGAAGAATGTGAGCTCGCTAATCATGGACATTTCGAACTCCTTCGACATCAAGTCACCAAATTCCTTGCAATAGGCTTCATTTGTTGACCCGAAGATGATATCATCAACGTAGACTTGACAAATGAAGATCTCTCCATCAAGCTTCTTGGTGAATACTGTGGTGTCGACCTTCCCAATGGTGAAGCCTTTCTCAATGAGGAAGTCCCGGAGGCGCTCGTACCATGCTCTTGGGGCTTGCTTGAGCCCATATAGCGCCTTGGACAACCTATAAACATGATTAGGACATCTAAGGTCTTCAAACCCGGGAGGTTGATCAACATAGACTAGTTCATTTATGAAGCCATTTAAAAATGCACTTTTCACATCCATTTGATATAATTTAATGTCTTGATGTGATGCATATGCAAGGAGGATACGGATGGCTTTGAGTCTTGCAACTGGTGCAAAGGACTCTCCAAAATCCAAACCTTCAACTTGAGAGAACCCCTTTGCCACTAGCCTTGCCTTGTTTCTAACAACCTTGCCTTGATCATCTTGCTTGTTCCCAAACACCCATTTTGTTCCTATGACTTTTGCGCCTTTTGGTCGCTCTTCAAGTGTCCAAACTTGATTGCGGGTGAAGTTGTTCAATTCTTCATGCATAGCATTCACCCAATCCGGATCACCTAGAGCTTCATCTACAATGGTAGGCTCAACAAGAGAAACAAAGGAGTGATGTTCAATAAATAGAGCAAGTTTTTGAGATCGAGTCATCACACCCCTTGTTGGACTTCCTATGATGAGATCTTGAGGATGAGCTTGTAGTAGAGGAGTAGTCCTTTGATCAACCACTTGAGGCATCGCTTGAGGAGAATCAACATCTTGAGCTTGTACCACCATTTGATCATGGGAGACATGAGTGTCTTCAAATGGCTCTCTCCCATCTTTATCATCATCTTATGGTACATTGGATGAGGATGGCTTGTCAATGACTTGCACATCATCATCATCATCTTTAGGCTTGATGGCTCCAACCGGCAAGTTCTTCATTGCTTCCCTTAATGGTTCATCACCTACATCATCAAGATTTTCATGCTCTCCTTGAGAGCCATTAGATTCATCGAATTCCACATCATATGTTTCTTCTACCATCCCGGTGGCATGGTTGAATACTCGATATGCTTTGGATTTTAATGAGTAACCAACAAGAAAACCAATATCACATCGGCGTTGAAATTTCCCTAGGTGTTGGCGCTTCTTGTAGATGTAGCATTTGCATCCAAACACTCTAAAGAATGATATATCCGGCTTCTTGTTGTTGAGTAGCTCATAGGGGGTCTTGCCAAGGAGACGATGGGGGAACAACCGGTTTGATGCATAGCAAGCGGTGTTGATTGCTTCCGCCCAAAATCTTTCTGGTGTAGTGTACTCATCTAACATTATCCTTGCTAGGGTGATTAGTGTTCGGTTCTTCCTCTCAACTACCCCATTTTGTTGTGGTGTATATGTTGCGGAGACTTCATGCTTGATCCCAACTTCATCACAATATTCCTCAATGTGGGTGTTGTCAAATTCTCTTCCATTATCACTTCCTTGATCTTCAAGTCAAACCCATTTTGGGCTCTCTTGGCAATCTTCTTGAATGAAGGGGTTGCTTCGGATTTGTCATGAAGAAAGAATACCCAAGTGTATCTCGAATAATCATCAACAATCACTAGGCAATAGAGATTTGCACCCAAGCTGGCATATGTTGTTGGTCCAAATAGATCCATGTGAAGTAGCTCCAACTCTCTTGATGTTGATACAAAGGCTTTGGTTGGATGAGTATTTGCAACTTGCTTGCCGGCTTGACATGCACTACACAATTTGTCCTTCTCAAATTTGACATCCTTCAAACCTCTAACCAAATCCTTCTTCAATAGCTTGTTGAGAGTGTTCATTCCTACATGTGCCAATCTTCTATGCCATAGCCAACCAAGTGGTTGCTTAGTGAACAAACATGTCTTCAAGTTGGCATCTTCGTAGGTGAAATCCACTAGATAGAGATTGTTGTATCTAAAGCCTTTGAATATCACTTGTGTATCATCTTTCTTGGTCAAAACCACTTCTTTGTGGGTGAACAAACATTGAAAGCCAAGATCACATAGTTGCCCAACGGATAGCAAATTGAAGCTCAATGATGCAACTAGAAGCACATTGGAGATGGTATGATCATTTGATATTGCCACTTTGCCCAATCCCTTGACATTGCCCTTTGAGTTGTCACCAAATGTAATCTTTTCTTGGTCATTGACATTTTCTTCTAGTGAGGTGAACATCCAGGGATCACCGGTCATATGTTGTGTGCAACCACTATCAATCACCCAATGAGATCCACCGGTCTTGTAGTTCACCTACACACACAAGAAATCAAGCTTGAGCTTTTGGGACCCAAACTTGTTGAGGTCCCTTAACCTTCTCAACTAGTGACTTTGCAACCCATATTTGCTTTGGCCTATGTTGACACTTCTTAATGCAACCACTAGAACTAGACTATGGAGCCTAATCCCCAGCAACGGCGCCAGAAAAACTTGTTGACACCAGAAGTGGCAAACGGATATACCGCAAGCGTACGGTAGTCAATTGTAGCCTTTCACCGGGAGTATTCTAGGTATCGTATTTCCACAGGGAACGTGAAGTGGATTAACTAGATGTGGGGTCGTCAAAGGATGATCAAAGGGTATATGATAACTGGGATAGAGAGGTCTTCCTAATATCAATATCTGGTACTGGTTTACTAAGAGTACTGAGGTTTACCACCTCATTCCTTACTGGGGGCGAAGGACGAAACAATAGTTGATTAAAAGGTTTTCCACCTAACAACTACTGAGGCGGCAATGCTGCTACCCAACTATTATTTTCAACTTGCCTACAACACTTGAGAGGAACTCCAAGCACTGGTTGTGTCTGTCACCCTACCACCAGGCATCTACACAAGTGCGACAAGAAGTCCACACTGGCAAGATATAGCCTAGACACCACATCTACACTAATCTTACTACTCTAAAGCTAAGCTTATTAGGCCTAGGGCACTTCAATAAAGTAAAGCAATGTGCCAAGTAAAAGAACTGTAAACTTAAATTACCAGACCAGAATATTAAATACTAGAAGGACTCAGATGTAACACTTACAAGAAGAATCGCATCCGCTGAGGCGCACCTTGGAGAAGATTCCCGACAGGCCGGGACTCCTCCGTGGAACTCCTCACTCCCTCCCCTCTCTTCTAACACTAAAGCTACTAAGTAGGCTTTCTCTCCTTGGATGCATACAAATGAAGAGCTCTAGGGGGGTATTTATAGCTTGGAGGTGGAGTAGCGGCTACTCCAGTGCCACGTTAGCGATCCGCGTGCTCTCCTTCCTTGGCCATTGGATCAAACCGCCATAGCAACCGCCATGGATGGATGGCCTTGATTTCTTCACGTGTGAAACATGTGCAAACAACCGACATTGGATGGGGTTCACCCTAGGGTCGGTCGACCCCAGCCAATGACAGGTGGGCCCACCACTTTGCTTCTAGAAGGTGCTGATGTCACCAGGCTGAACGGTGTAGCCAAGGCCCACCAAGTGGGGGTCGGCCAACCCCCTATGACAGGGCTGGTGTGACACCCTGAAAATCGCTTTCGGAAAAATAGATTTTTAATATGGCTTTATTTATTTTTCATGAAACATATAGGTCAAATAATAATTTTTGGAGAAATAATAAAATAAGTTGGGGCTTAGAAATATTTTTGTTGCATTCATGCTGGAGCATAATATTTTGTTTGAGTGCAGGAATAGTGTTGTGTGGTTTGAATTCAAACTTGGTTTGAATTTGAACAAGTTTTGGCTTTAAAATAAAAAGAAAAGGCTTTTCTTTTCCCTCTCTTTTCCTTCCCACCCTTTTGGCCCAACCGAGCTTGGCAGCCCAGCCCGCGTAGCCTTCCCTTCTCCTCTCCTCGTGCTCGCCTCGGCCTGCGCCGGCCCAGCGGCCGCTCCCGCGCGGCCTGCTCCCCATTCCCCCTGCGCGCGCGCATCACCATGGCCCAGCTCGTCGCGGCCCAGTCGCCCCCGCGCGCGCCCGCGTCCGCCTCGGCCCCACGTGTCAGCCGCTCTCTGCGCCGCCTACCAGCCGGGCCTGCCTGTCGGCGTCTCCGCACCTTCTCCTTCCTTGCGTCCGCTCAGTGCCGCCGCCGCCGCACCCCCTCCCCTCCCGAAACCGCCGCGGGAGTGGCATTCAAGGCCACTCGGCCTTCAACCGGCCTCGGTGGGGCACTCACTGGCCGCCAACGCCCACCCCCGAACCCTATAAAGTCCAGGCCGAAGCCCCGAGCCTCTCCCTCACACCTCCCGCTCTCGCCCTGTCTCTGCCGCCGTCGCGAAGCCTTGCCGGATCGCTCTGAGCCCTCGCCGAGCCCCCGTAGGTGACGCCGCGACCGCCTGTGTGCTTTTGGTGCCCTTCCTTTTGATGTTTGCGCAACTCCGAGCTCACCTCGACCTCTCCCTCTCTCTGCAGATCCCGTCGCCGAAGACTTCACTACGGTAAGCCTTCTCCGTCGTAACCAAATCCTTGGCCGAGCTCGCCATCACCTACGCATCCCTCCGGTACCCTCCGCGCAGCGAGCCGAGGCCTGGAGCGCCCCCTAGCGGTGCTCCAGAGGCCGCGGCAATGGCGCCGCCGCTCCGCCACCGTGTTACGCCCGCCGAGCCCCCTGCGCCACCCGATCCACAGTAGACGGCCCAGATTAGAAGCGCCCCCGAAGGGGTATGCACCGGGTCCACGGATCCGTGGACCAGCGGCCCCGCGCGCGGTCCACTGGCCGCGTAGTGGACCGGCCAACCCGCTCGCGCCGCGTGGCAGCCGCGTCAGCAACCGTGTCGTTGTAGCCGCACTTTTGCAGCAAAGCCCCCGAGTTTTAGTGAAATCAACCCGCAGTCCACCGCAGTTCAAAAGAGTTTCTTTTAGGTCCTGTTTTCTTATGTTTTAACCCCTTAACTCTCTGGATTTAGTGCCCCCCGTCCAGAGCCGCGAGTTTTGCGTGCTAGCCCCCGCCGGCTACGTTTATTTACGAATTAGTCCTCGGTTTTCGAAGGCTAGCCCCTAGGCAAATGAGTTTTATTTACAAAATAGCCCCTAAAACTTGTTTTCTTTATAACTTTCTCGTTTTAAGTCCGATTAGAGTGATCTTTACGTTCATGTGATCGTATCGACGAGTAGAATAGTTTTATATATGTTTCTCTACGTGTTTTCAATGCTTGGTGTACTGTTCTAATAGAAGTATATTTTATTTGCATGTGATGATTGGAATGGATGCTTGTGTGGTACCTTTTATCTCGTTTAGAGTTCAAGCTGTTCAAGGTTATCAAGAAGAAGATCCCTGAAGAAGTGAGACCATCAACACAAGTTTTTGGAAGGCAAGTATAACTACGGATTCCTTGTTACCTATTAACTGCAAGACTAAATATTCATTATGCATGTGTCATAACTTGATGAACCATAGGACAACCCTAGTTTCACTTGATCTTATTACCTTGTACCTATGGGAAGGTTTTGCATAATATGTTTAGTAATGCTATGCGCTACTTAAATGCTAAATGTTTAATATTGATTAATGACTATGGAACAAATGTTAAAAGTGGCTTTTTAACCACATTTAGGGCACTGGAGCCTGGTGTTGCTTAGTGACCCACCCCAGGGACTATCTTTTAAAGCGGCCACCCGGGAGATCCCGTGCAACCTTGGGTATTATATGGCTCTGATCTTAGTTGTGTAACTAGACTTTCTCTAGCTTGTAGTAGTTACCGAAAGGCGCTAGAGGGGGGAACTGGGTTAAAGAATGGCTTCCTTGCTTGTCAAGATGTGTACTGGTCGGCTGTCAGGTGTGCCATCTTGAAGGGGGCCTCCATTCGCCTGGACGCCTAAACCTTGCGGCTACTACTTGTTAGGGTAGCTAGTGAAAGGCTACGTAGTGAAACCCTGCCATACTTCCATAGAGGAGGTGATGTGGGCCTTGCAAACCCTGGCATATGGGAATCACGGCCTAAGGTGAAAGTGTACAACCTCTGCAGAGTGTAAACCTGATATATCAGCCGTGCTCACGGATACGAGCGGCTCGGATCCTTTTTAAGCAGTCCATGGTGGGGTATGATGGTGGTTGGTTGGTTACCTCTTCTTAACATAATGATGATCATACACTTTGGGACAACAGGGTTTATACATTTAGTAATATAAGGTGAATATAAAATATGTTCAACCTAAAATGCTAACCGCAGTTAACCGAGTCAAGCCTTTGAGCCTTGCATCCCCGTAGTTGTACTTGCTGAGCATGGTGAGCTGACGCTTGTCGTTGGTTCACATAAAAATCCCGGATGGGTACCAGATGGTGGATTCAAGTGAAGATTGACAGAAGATGTTCCAAGAGTTCTAGGCGGGTGTTCCCCCAGTCAACCATCCCTGTGAAGTTTGGAGTCCCGAAGAGTAGTTTCCGCTCTGCTTTGTTTTAGATGTAAGTCTTGTTGTAACTATGTTTCGATATGTAATAAAGCATTGTCTTTGAGAAAATTCCATATTTGGTGCTATATGTGTCTTGTGGACTTCCTGGGCACACATATAGTTGGCACTTGGAATTCTTCGGAAATCCGGGTGTTACAGCTGGCCCACCTTATTCTCTCCCATGGTGACCCCAAATGTCATGGAGCAAGTCTTGTGATGATGGTTGCATTTGGTTTCGGTGTGGACCCATGAATCCATGTGCTTCTCATCTTGTACCATTGAGTAAAAGCACATGTTTGATCCAAGGGTTGATATTGGCTTGAACATGCTTCTCTTGGATCGTGCCATGTCACCCTGGCCGAGGTGGCTCCAAGGATGGGTCGGCCGACCCCCTTGGTGGGCCCACCTGGCCTCATTTTGTTCATTTTGCCATCTCCTACAAGTTCACAAGCTGAGAGTACAAGTGGAACTTATTAGTGATAAATATGCTCATGATATGCTATACTTCTTTGAAACCGAGGCCCGTTGACGGTATTTTGATAAGGTAAAATATGCTGTAACTTCCGTCAACAAGATCCCCCACACTTGGATCTTTGCTCGTCCTCGAGTAAAGGTTAGAGAAAGTGAACAAGAGATTATTACATACTTAAAATGATAATGATCATAAAGCATCATTCCTAACATAGTTTATACAAATGGGTTATGTGGTACTGTCTATCATATATCCTTTAGATGTTGAGAAAAGGAACAAATCTCAAAGCAAAGTCATCTCCCTGAATTCTTGTTCTTGGTACTTAGAGTTTTTAGGACAGTTTGAAAGGAAAACACATAGTTCATGCTTACTCCTCATATAGTACTCTCAAGACACTCTTATAGGTGTTTGGTTCCTCACCAAGGCATAGCATGTGATTGCCTTATTTTTGTTTTATCCTAATCTATCGGGCTTATGTGGAGCTTGGTAGGGATAAACAAAGTAGCATACTTGTTTTGCATATAGTGTAAAGTCAAAACAAGGATCCAAGGAGAAGAATGTCATAATCCTAGATCAAGATGTGCATGTGTGTGGAAAGTATGTGGACTAGAATGCTCCTTTAATATAATCTCTCTCTCTCTACTTTATTTTATCTTGAGACATGGCTAGCATTTTTCAACAATGGACCTTCATGTGCCCATATTTTTTTTGTGGACCTTCATGTTGCCATTTTTTTTCTTTTTCTTTTGCTTAGCCTTAATGTCTCTTTTTACTAACCAGAGTTAGAGAGAGAGATATTGTAGAACTTTAATGTACGGAGCATCTATAGAGTGGAAATGAATGACATGTGCAGGCATACTTCCAGTGTAGAAGTTGCATATATAGATGGTGTGTACGTGATCTTGATCTTGGGGTTATGACAAAATTCCCGACTAGGGTCAACAAGGTTTGACCAAACTCAAGACAAAAACAAGTAGCATGTGTGTAAATGGTTTTGATCATGTATGCATATGTATGGTTTTGGTAGGTATTTCTCACTATAGAGGAGTAAATGATACTATGGTTTTGAGATATTTTCAAAAACAAATCTCTAAGCACCTTAAACAAAAACAGGTTTGAGTCTTAAGCCAAGATTTATCTCACTTTTAACAACAACTTAGTCAATGTGGTTTCCTAATTTAGTTTACCCATGAGTATAAACATATGTAAGAACATGGTTTTATGTCATTAACATTCTTAGCATATCATAACCCAAGTCACTTTGTAGCTTTTTATTATATTCAGAATATGGAATGAGTGTGAAACTGCTTGAACCGAGAGGAGAAAAGGGAAACGAACCAGACAACAGTGTTGAGCTTACTATGCAGAGGTGAGCTGGTGGGCCCAGGTCACCATGGTGGGGTCGGCCGACCCCACCAAATGGTGGTTTTCGTTGCCATTTGCTTTTTCCTCCATTCAGTTTTACATCTGCAAAAACACTTTTCAAAAATTCAAGAAAATGGGGGTCGCCCAACCCCTTGCTTACCTCTGATTTGTGCACTGCAGCGTGTCAGCCTGTGCTCAGCAGTTTAGTGTGGTTCAATGATGAAATTTGGGGGTCGTCCGACCCCCCACACTTGAATTTTTCCATAAATGAACTCTGAACATGACGCAAAGGTAAAATGCAAAGCGCTCTACTGGTGGCAAACACACCAGTAGAGACGAGATATATTTTATTTATTCTCTAAGAAGGGAAATATATTGGAAATGTAAAAGGGAAATTCAAAAGAAATAAATCTAAGATGAAACTTGGAAATTCAAAATAAATCTAATATGGAACTTTATTCTAACCTAAGCTAAACTTATTTATGGTGATGGGGGGTCTAGGAGGTCATCCCACCCCAAAGCCCTAGCGAAGCGTTTGAGCTTCGCAGAGGTGCTAATCCTAAGATGGCGAAAGTCATCTTCTAAGTCTTTATTCGCCATCTTCAACTCTGACACCGTCTCCTCCAACACCCTGTTCTTTGCTTGCAGGGTGGAGGTGACGTGCATCCGCCTCTCCAAATCCGTCTTCTCGTCTTCCTCCTCGAATTGTCCCGGCGGCCCCTTGATCGACGGAGGGTCCATCCTCCGTCGAATAGGAGCCTGGGACTCCAGGGACTCCCGCAGCTCGCCCTTCTCTTCCGTGTTGAGAGAAGGGATGAGCAACCGCCATGGATGGATGGCCTTGATTTCTTCACGTGTGAAACATGTGCAAACAACCGACATTGGATGGGGTTCACCCTGGGGTCGGCCGACCCCAGCCAATGACAGGTGGTCCCACCACTTTGCTTCTAGAAGGTGTTGATGTCACCAGGCTGAACGGTGTAGCCAGGGCCCACCAAGTGGGGGTCGACCGACCCTCTATGACAGGGCTGGCCCACCTTCTTCTCTCCCATGGTGACCCCACATGTCATGGAGCAAGTCTTGTGATGATGGTTGCATTTGGTTTCGGTGTGGACCCATGAATCCATGTGCTTCTCATCTTGTACCATTGAGTAAAAGCACATGTTTGATCCAAGAGTTGATATTGGCTTGAACATGCTTCTCTTGGATCGTGCCATGTCACCCTGGCCGAGGTGGCTCCAAGGTTGGGTCGGCTGACCCCCTTGGTGGGCCCACCTGGCCTCATTTTGTTCATTTTGCCATCTCCTACAAGTTCACAAGCTAAGAGTACAAGTGGAACTTATTAGTGATAAATATGCTCATGATATGCTATACTTCCTTGAAACCGAGGCCTGTTGACGGTATTTTGATAAGGTAAAACATGCTATAACTTCCGTCAACAGCCTATTCTTGTTAGGAGGCCCCATGAACATGACTTTCATCTTGCCACTAGAGTCTTGTCTAAGCATGTAGTGAGCATTGAAAGCAAAGGGCCTAGCATGCTTAGGCAAGGGTGTTGGTTTTGGCTCTTCACAATGAGGAGCAAAGTGTCCTTCCTTTCCACACTCATAACATCTCCCAATCTTCTTCTTCTTTGGCTTTGTGATGCTCTTGCGTTGCTTCATCTTCTCTTCAAGGAAGCCAATGCCATTTCTATTGGTCTTCATGACGGTGTTCATGAGTAGCTCACTTTGAAGACATTGACCCTTGGTGAAGTTCCTCAATCCGGTGGTGAGGTGCTCTTTCTCCTTCTTGAGCTTGTCATTCTCTTGTTGGAGTTCCAATTGGGATGGTGTCAACTTGTAATCCCTCTCCATCTTCAATCTCTTATTCTCTTCTTTTAGCATGTCTAGCTCAAGTGACATGCTATAGTCATCATCATGAGTCTTAATAGTGACTTGCTTTGTGGTTGCAAGCTTCTCTAGATCACTCTTGAGCTTGGCATTCTCATTCTTGATCTTGACATAGTCATCATAGTGATCGGCCTCAACCACTTTCTTGCCCTTGCCACTAGCTCTTTGCTCATCATGTTCACTAACCAAGTCCTCACAAGATGTTTCTATGTCACACTTAACAACAAGGTTAGGGGCATCATGTGTCTCATGTGAAAGTATATCATAAGCAACGGTGAGAGTATCATAATCAACTTTCACTTGAGTGTATTGTTCTTTTAGCAAAGCATAACTAGTGGTAAGGTCACTATGCATCTTATCAAGTTTTTCATTTTTAGCTTTGAGCTCCTTGTTAGAGGACTTGAGCTCCTTGATAGATGATGACATAGTAGCAAGTTCATCTTTTAGCTCATCACAAGCATGTATAGCATGATCATACTTCTCAACAAGAGATTCATTTTCATCAACAAGCTTTTCATTTTTAGCTCTAGTCTTTCTTATGATTTTAGAGTAGTTGTTTAGCAATTTAACAAGCTCATCATAAGAAGGTGCCTTAAATTCACCATCACTATCACTATCACTAGAGTCATCATCGCTTTGTACCTTCCGGTCACCCTTAGCCATAATGCATAGGTGTGTAGATGATGATGGCGACGGTGGTGGTGGTGGAGAAGAA
The DNA here is from genome assembly GCA_009763385.1 of Coix lacryma-jobi var. lacryma-jobi. Classification (NCBI taxonomy): domain Eukaryota; kingdom Viridiplantae; phylum Streptophyta; class Magnoliopsida; order Poales; family Poaceae; genus Coix; species Coix lacryma-jobi. The sequence continues at coordinate 114,974,450 of CM019825.1, read as the reverse complement.
GTCCCAATGACTAGAGCGGCCACCTTCTCCTTCTCGTCATCACTATCTTCATCGGATGAGCCACCGGAGGAGTCAATGTCGGTGCGCCAATCACCAACAATGTAAGCTTTACCACCTTTCTTGTGGTATTGCTTCTTCTTGCCATCCTTCTTCTTGTAGGGCTTCTCATTCTTCTTCTCATCTTCGCTAGATGAGTCATACTTCTTGCCCTTGTTCTTGTTCTTGTAGCTCTCTTTCTTGGGCTTGGTGCATTGATGAGCAAGATGGCCAAGCTCACCGCAATTGTAGCAATCCATTTCGGAGATTGGCCTCCTCTTGCTACTTGTGAAGAACTTCTTTCTTGAGTCAAAGTTGACTCCATTCTTGTGAAGCTTCTTCAACATCTTGGTGGTTCTTCTCACCATGAGAGCGATGTTGGAATCATCCTCTTCGTCACTTGAGCTTTCTTGATGCACCTCAATTGCCTTGGACTTGCCCTTCTTGTCATGGCTTGCTTTGAAGGCCAAGTCCTTCTTCTTGTCGGTGGAAGAGCCACCACTTGGTGTGATGTGCATGTACATCTCATGCGCATTGATCTTTCCCAAGATTTGGGTTGGTGTAGCGGTGGAAAGATCGCCTTGATGTTGCACCGTCACAATGTGTCCATATTTCTCAATTGGGAGGACACAAAGGATCTTCCTCACAACATCAGATGGTTGCATTTGTGTGAGGCCAAGTCCATTGAGTTCTTCTACAAGAACATTCAAACGTGAGTACATTTCATTTGCACTTTCATTAGCATGCATATCAAAAGAATGAAGCTTTTGCATGACTAAATGATAGCGTTCCTCACGCTCACTCTTGGTTCCCTCATGGAGCGCACTAATGTTTTCCCATAGATCATGGGCATTTTTGTGGTTCCGGACTCGGTTAAACACATCTTTGCAAATGCCTCTAAAAAGGATGTTTTTGGCCTTTGCATTCCATTTCTCATTTTCCTCCTCATTAGGAGTAAGGCTTGTGCCTTCCTTGGGCTTGGCAAAGCTAGTGATCGTGGCATCGCGGCATTTAACATCAACCGCTTCTAGGTACGACTCCATACGGATTTTCCAATATGGGAAGTCGTCTCCCTCGAACATGGGAGGTGGTCCGTCTCCTCCGGACATCTTAACTCTAGGAGGTTAAGCCTAAATCGAGAGCACGAGGCTCCGATACCAATTGAAAGGATCAAGATGCCCAAGAGGGGGGGGGGGTGAATTGGGCTTTTCTAAAAACTTCTTGCAAGAATTAAAACCTATCAAGCCCCAATTAACCCCCTAGTGCCTAGAAGTGTGTTTAACTAGAATCAACCTCACAAAAGACTATCGCTAAAACAATTCTACTCTAGCATGGCAATTCAACTTATGAAAGAACAAAAAGTAAATGCAGAATTGAATTGCTCAATGGTAAATGCGTAGTGAAGAGAGTAGAGATGACACGACGATCTTTTTGCCGAGGTATCGAGGTGTCGGCACATCCCCCTAGTCCTCGTTGGAGCACCCGCGCAAGGGTATCGCTCCCCCTTGATCCGCGCAAGGATGAAGTGCTCACTACGAGCTGATTCTTCGCCACTCCGGCCCGGTGAATCGCTCGCTACCGGTCAGAACTTGACTTGGGTCATCCACAAAGCCTCCGGATGATCACCAAGCTCTTCGATCACCACCAAGCCATCTAGGTGATGCCGATCACCAAGAGCAACAAGCTAGAACTCTCACTTGACCAACACAAGGCCAAAGAGATGGATGGATGCACACTTGCTACTCAATTCTCACTAGGAGGTGACTAATTCTCTCAATTAGCTATTCACTCAACCTCACTAGTGCTCTTGCACTATCTCACACTCACAATGTGTCTCTCAGCAGATGGAAGTGGCAAGAACACTCTAATGGATGGAGGGAAGGAGTATAAATAATCCCCCAACCGGTCATCCAAAAGAGCACCAAACAGGGCTCACTGCGGGGGCATCGGACGCTCCGATGCTGGGCATCGGACGCGCCGATGACCTCGACCAACGGTCGACTGTACCCTCTTGTCAGACCTATTAAAGGGACATCAGACGCTAGGCAGCGTCCGATGTCACCACATCGGACGCGTCCGATGTGGATTTACCCTCTCTGGAACCTCTCTACATGGCCATCGGACGCTGGCCCTCAGCGTCCGATGCCAGCGTCCGATGCAGCTCCTAGTTCACGCGCACGTGAACAGTGGCACGGGCGCGTCCGATGTGGACACATCGGCGCGTCCGATGCCACGCATCAGACTAAACCCTAGTCGGGGTGAGCATCGGACGCGTCCGATGCCCACCTGGCCAGCGTCTGATGCCCATTACAAGGGCAAACTCAACTCGGATCGCGACGCGGCCTAAATGACTTTTGATCCTCTCGACATAAGGCATCTCTCTGAGCTACCTAGGGCTATGAAATAACAAGTGTGCACCACACCTACCTCAATAGACTCATCTAGGTCAAGCTACTGATTCACGCTCCCCTTTATAGTACGGCCAAAGGAAAAACAAAGACCTAAGACTACCTAAGTGTCCTCCAACACCATATGACACTTAGCCTAGTCTACCACTGTCTTCGTCGTCCGTCCTTTGAAAACCGAAACGATATCCATCGCCAGGGGACATGAACTCCATATGCCCGTATCGTCGCCATTACCGTGACCTAACTCAATCATGTTTCTGCAAAACACACGTTAGTCACAGTAATCTTGTGTTTCATCCAATCACCAAAACCCACTAGGGGCCAAGATGCGTTCATCCCCGAGCCTTTTTCTCCCTCTAGTGCACCCACCGAAACACTGCCACCACAACAGAAGAAGCGCCACTGCCGCAACCATAGCCGCCATCTCTGCCTCCATGGCGTTGTCCCTCCTCAAGCCATCTTTGGCGGTGCAGACACCTCAGGCGGACTCACAGTGAGCTCCTTGTTTTGCTCCACCCCTTCTCTTAGTCTCTCTAGTACCCTAGCTGTGATCCCAAGCCCACCAGTTCGCCCACGCTGCTGCTACCCGCGGCGGGACATTCCAGAGCTCCATCGGCGTCAAGAGCACGAACACTAGGTTCGCAGTGAGCTCCGACACCCATTGCACCCCTCGGTTCAACCTCTACCAGTCTCTAGCCCATGGCCAATGTGCGCCGACCAGCTCCCTGGGGTTCATCTCCCCAACCGGTATGCACCGGTGGTTCATCTCCCCATGGACGCGGTGTATCGCGCCACCTCATCGCGCTCACGACCACGTGGTGCGCTGACCTATCCCACCTTGCCAATTGTCGCCACGTGGCGCCACCTCAGCCACGCGCTGACCGACTTCAGCAAATTTGCAGGAAAACGCCTCCATATTTTCGTAATCAACCTGCACTCCAAACCACTATTCCATGAGTCTTGCGGTTCTCTCAGATTAGCCCTTGATCTTTTTTTGGAAATGAGATCCGGTCCTTGTCTTTCCTTTTTTAGTTTTTATTGAATTTAAAATGCAAAATCAAGTTCGACTAATTTACGGAAATGCCATCCAATTTGACCCGTTCAAGTCATGTTAGATTTGTAGCAACGAGCTCTACGCAGTAGATCTATTTATATTCTGTTTTATTACTATTGATGTAATGTTACTTATTATGCTTTGTTTGGGCTATATTTTGGTGTTTGATCCAAAGAGTGCGAGCTACGTGGAATCCCAGGATCAAGTCTGTGCCTTTGTTGATCCGACCCAGCCCGAAGGCAAGTGTCCTTGAACATCTTGCTCCTGTATTTATTTTACTTTTGAGTTAGTGTAGTTAGATCCAGTAGATGCATGCAGTCTTAAATTGAATGTCATGTTAAGGTTTACTAGAACTTGTTCATATTATCCTTGTAACTTAGTTTGGGAATATGGGTAGATGTCATGCTTAGCCTTGCAGCCATGGTTGGGATAGGATGGGTTTTAAGAATTAATTCTGATTAATAATCTATGGAACAAGTGGGTTGGTAATTTTTGTAGTAACATGGTGATTAGGTATATCTGACAGGATGGACCGTATTGGTGGGTTTGGTTTCCATGGACTTGGCATATGTTGTTGGTGGTTGGGTTTGTGCTAGTTATCCTACCTAGATCCCTATGACCCGGTTCTTGGATAAGTAACCTGGCAAAACAGTACAACCATGAGGTCTGGATGGGCTGGACCTGACAAAGTATTTAATTACCTCCAAGTTGATGGTTTACACGGGGTCAGTTTGTGTGGCTCAAGAGGAGGCTTCTGCGGTGGTGTCGGAACCCACTGTTAGCGGTGAAACCTTAGTGGATGTGTAAAATGAACTTGGAGGGAATTTTGTAACGGCCTTGTAGTGCGACCCCGCTATGCACCTTGGCAGTGTTTAGCGTGACGAGGACAGGCACGACTCATATGAAAGGTCCTAGTTTGGTTTTGGTAATTGAGCGACAAATTAGGTGGACTAATATGTATTTGAAGTGAATTACAAGGTGATTAGTCCACATGTGATCATGTGTGAGCAACATAAGCCATAGAGGTGAAATGGCTTGGAGGATGTTGCAAGGCTCATGCATGTGATGGAGGAGCTTATTGCATATGTAACATGACATGGCTAAGATGGTGAAGATCAAGACAAGACTTGGCTTGATGGACCGGTTGCTATGCTGAAGGGCAAGTTGGAGGCTTTGAAGTCGTTGGTACCGAGTGTCGGGAGGCTTGAGCAAAGACTTGGCGCCGAAGGACCGAAGCAATGGTGAAGAGCAAGTGAGGTCAAGATCGATGGACCATGGAGGCCATGTGATGATATGAAGTGGATCATATCATTTGATCTAGGTTGGTGCATGTGTTGCATCAACAATGGAGGAGATGGAATGGAATGCGCAAGGCAAAGGTATATTGGTAGGGCATTTCATTTCATCGGTCATAGGTGTATAGAGAAGATTCTGACCGGGTTTAGGACAGATGGTCGTAATATTAAGAGGAGCAAACTTGTTTGCATGTCGGTCATCTAGTGCCACTTGAGCGATCTAAGATTGCGATGTTGCTAGGATCGAGTGGCGTGGCGAGTGCAAGTGCTAATCCTTTGAAAATGAAAGTGAAAATGCTAACACACATGCGCAAGGTGGTGTACACTTGATGGTGTTGGCACATTTGCAAAGGATAAGGTGTTGGAGTTGAATTGGATCAACTCGGAGAAGAGAAGAAGGCTTTTTCGGTGTGTTCCAGACTCTAGGATGGCTCTTGGATTGGAATTATGTACTAATCCTTTATGAGTTGGATCAGCTATGTATGTGGGTTGTGTATCCCTCTGAGTTAGCTTTCCAAAATGTCCAAGATCATCAAAATCGAAGTTCGGAGCTAAGAGTTATAACCGTTTGAGCGTTGAAAGTTCAGTGACCGGACTCACTGACAGGACGCGTCCGGTCAGTAGTGTCGAGTCCGGTCACAGAGTCCGGTCAGTGTTTTTGAGGGCTGAATTGAGCTATATTGATAGGACGCTCGGTAGAGTCCGGTCAGTAGTAACCGGACGTGTCCGGTCACTGAAAAACAGCCCCGAAACCTCTCTATTTGCGACCGGACTCAGGTATAGTTGCGTCCGGTCAGTAGAAGGCTAAACGCGCGCGGAAACTAGCCGTTAGGGGCAAACGACCGGACTCTAGTGACAGGATGTGTCCGGTCACCCTGTAGTGAGTCCGGTCAGTATGAAAAGTGCTCAGTGAAGGGGGTAACGGCTAGTTTAGCCCTTGGGGCTATAAATAGAGGTGGTGGTCGGCCTTGGCTGGTGCTTAGCACCCTTGGGACTTGGTGTCCATGCTTGGGGAGTGCTAGGAAGCCATGTAACTCATTTGTGCTTGCTAGTGTGCGAATCATTGCGAGTGATTGATCGCTAGTGCGTTGCATTGAGAGATTGCATCGAGTGGCACTAGGTGTTCGTGTTTTAAGCCGGTAGTGCTTGTTACTCTTGGAGGTTTCCACCTCCTAAATGGCTTGGTGATTATTTGTTCATCGTGAAGCCTGCAAGAAGATTGTGCGTGGCTCTCGAGATGGCTTTGTGAGGGGTGTTGTGCTCACCCCGCGGGAGATCGCGAAGAGCAACTCTAGTAAAAGAGAGATGTGAAGAGCGTCAAGTGGTTCAGCTGGGTCAAGTGCTAGAGCTTGTGGTCAGCACTCCTTGTGGGAGAGTGTGCCTAGTGTAGTCACCACTAGCAAGAGGACCGGCGGCAACCTTGAGCTTGTCTCAACGGGGACTAGCTTGGTGGCAGCCAAGTGAACCTTGGGATAAAATCACCGTGTCAACATTGTCTACATCTTCTCGGTGGTTTGCTATCTCCATTCACTAGCTTGTATTTCCTTATTCATACGTGTGCTAGTGTTTAGTTGTTGCTCTTGTGTAGCTTAGTAGTTGCTCTTGTAATTAGTTAGCTTGTGTAGCTTGCTAGTTACATTCTTGCTTGTGTAGCTTAGAAGTAGATCTCTTGCGTGACTAATTGGCTTGAGTAGCCTTGTTAGTCATATTGCTTAGTTTGTGTAGCTAAGTAACTTGAGCTCTCTAATTTGGCTTGTGTAGCCTTGTTATTGAGCATTGCTAGTAAGCTTAGGAGCTTTGCGCTTTTTTCTTACTAGATTGTGTAGGGGCTCCCTAGTGCTTGAAGTACTAGTTACATAGGTTTGGGTGACCTTGCTTCTAGAATTGGTTAGGTGAGCTATAGCTAGCCCGACACCTTATTTGCTTTGTTTAGGATTTTTGTAAGGTGTCATAGAGTATAAGTAGAGGGGTGTAGTCTTGGCTAGACCGATAGTTTTAATTTCGCATTTGTTTCGGTTAGCCGGTGCAATTAATTTTAGAAAGGACTATTCTCCCACCCCTCTAGTCCGCCATCTCAACCCTTCAATTGGTATCGGAGCTAGGTCTCTCATTTGTGGTCTTCACCGACCTGAGAGGATGGTGAACTATGGGCTAGATGTTGAGTGTGACACACATACTTTTGATGGCACACACTTTGCATAGTGGAAACAACATATGCTTGATCACTTTCGTGCAAAGGGGCCTAAACTTTGGTGGGTTGTCAATAGTGGTCTCACTCATGTCTTGGACCATAAGAATCTCACCAAAGCTCAAAAGGTTCTCTTTGATCTTGATGGAGAAGCTTTCTTGTTTATTATTCATGCTATGAGCTTTGAGTGTTTTGACAAGGTAAACCATAGAGGAACTGCCCATGTGTTGTGGGAGTTAATCAAGCATACATTCGGTGACTCTTCCACATGGGATGATGGCAACTTCAAGAATGATGAATCAAAGGAAGTTGCACATGAGGATGATGAGCATGCCACAACTTGGTGATTGTGGAAGATTGCTCTACCTCATGTTCAAGTGATGATGATGATGATCAATCCACAAGATCACTTGACAAGGTTGATGATGATGATAGACGGAGCTCAAGTGGTGCAAATGATGATGCCATTCCATGCACACTTGTTGATGATGACGTCTATGAGAGTGATGTCTCCACAAGCTCTTCTACTACACCACATTGCTTCATGTCACAAGGTGACACAAAGGTATCAATTGAAAATGTGGTTGTTGATTGTGATGATCCAAACTTTGAGCTTGTATGTAGACTCACCAAAGCTTTAGAAAATGAGATGGCAAAAACATTGAAATTGAAAAATGAAAACTCATTTCTAAAGAATGCATGTGAACAACAAAAGCATCTACTTTATGTTACTACTTGTTCACATGAGGAGCTTAAATTGACTCATGAGGAACTTAGTGTTACTCATGACAACTTGGTACAAGACCATGCTTTTCTCACTAAGAAGCTTTCTAATGAAGAAACTAAAACTAGTGAGAGCTCATCATTTGGGTCAAATGATCAATCACATATTTGTGCTAACCCATGTGATGTAGAGAAGAAGCATGTATCCACCTCTTGTGATGATTTATTATCTATGCCATATTCTTCACATATAGATGCTTGTTCTACTTCTATGTCTTGTGAGACTAACATTTTGAAGGAGATCAATGAGCTCAAAAATGAAGTGAAGAATTTGAGCAACAAGTTAGAGAGGTGCTACAACTCCAAAGTCACCTTTGAGCACATGTTGAAGAATCAAAAGAGCTACGGTGACATGAGTGGCATTGGTTTCAACAAGAGCAAGACCAAAGGCAGGAGATGGGGAAAGAAAAAATATGAAAGAGAAATGAAGAAGCAAGAACAAGAGAAGCTATCTCATTTCATGTGCTATCGGTGCCATGAGATGGGACATCTTGCAAATGCTTGCCCCAATAAGGAGAAGCTCAAGTTGAAGAAGGAAGAAGAGAGGCTCAAGCATGTCAAATTCTTCAAGTGCCGCACTAAAGGACATCTCACCTCTATGTACCCAACCAGGCAATTGGTGAAGCAACAAGAAGAGCCTCAACCAAAGCCACAAGTTGAGTAAGAGATCAAGGAGCCCCAAGATCAAAACAAGATCAACCGTGATGGTGGTGACTTGATAAAGAAGAAGAAAACAAGACGGGGTGGAAGAGCAAGGCATCCAACTCACATTTATGATGCCAAGATGATGATGAGCAAGAATCAAGTTGAGAAGAGAGATTTGGCTCACATCAAGTGCTTCGAATGTGATGACATGGGACACTTTGCCTCGAGGTGTCCTACCAAGCTTGAGAAGAAGATTCAAGAAAAAGAGAAGAGGCAAGGCATTGAGGAGCAACACATGAGCAAGGAAGAAAAGGCTCAATCAAAGAGAGTTTGCTACTCATACCGGAAAAGGGGACACATGGCAAATTCATGTCCCCTAGGTAAAACTTCTAAGCCTATTTCAATTGATGATAATATTGTGCTTAGAAAGGATGACAATGGTACTTCATCAGTGGCTATTGCAAAACATCCCGCTATTCATACTAAGTCATTGCCTAAGTATGTTGCTCCTAACTTGAGAGGACCCAAACAAGTTTGGGTACCATCAAAGAATGGATGAATGTGTGCAGGTACCATGGCATTGGAGACTTGATTCAATTGATTCCATATTGTTCATCATGTGATTGAGTCAAGTAAAGAAGCTTAGTGCACATCCAAACCCAATGCCAAGTCAAATAAGGTGAAGTCCAAAGCGCTACGACATACAAGTGTCATGATCAAGTTGTGGTGATATGTTGGATTATTTGAAGGCTTGCAAACAATTGAAGAAGAATCTTTCTATGAATGATCATGAGCTACCAAGGTATATTTCTAAGATGGTTATATTCATTTGGGTGCATATGAGTTGATTGAATTGGATATATATGCATATGTTGCTTGCTATGAGATGTTTGAATGGATTTGATGCTTAGTGATCAAAATTGAGTTAGTTTGAATGAATATATTTATGAGACTTCATTTAGTAAGTAATTTGAATGGATATATGTCTTGTGAGAGTATTCAAACAAGTTGACATCAAGCTTGATTCAATCTAAAGAAGTATAGGTCAAGTGTTGAAATTTGTCCAATATTGCAAATCTGAGCTAGTTGTGATAATATCCATGTTTGAATGATCAAATCAATTTTGATTGGCTTGAAATTTGGTACACATTCTCTACACTTATGGTATTAGTTTCTGTAAAAATCTCATGATGATTGGATAAGTGAAGCTGGTTTGGAGTGGATCTTGTCAACTATAGTGCAACAGTTTTTAGCATGTAGTAGTGTGGAAAGATGTGAAATCTGGTAGCAATTTAGAAGTCCAATGAAACTCAAATTTTAATGGCTACTAGAATACATAGTGAGGCACATCTCCACCAAATTTCATGGAAATTGGATTAATATATTGTGAGATATGATCATTTCATTGAAGATAACAGAATCTGCCATATAAGTGATATTTATTGGATAGATCACACGTCACTTTGATTGAAAGGCCCTCAAGTTGGAATCATGTTTATAAGTGGTTGAGGGACCTATGTTCGGTTTTGAGATAAGCTAGAAGAATGACAAATATGAGTACAGGGCCATTCCATTGAGAAGTGTACTTGGTACATATTTGGTACTCAAATTGAAGATCAAGACCAATATCAAGATGGAGATAGAGATCAAGTCCTAGTAATAATAGAAGATCATTTGGAAGAAAGAAAAGGACTCAAAGAAGGAAAAATTGAACTCAACCAAGATTTCACAATCATTCATCAAATTGAGCTCATTGAAAGATCAATCAAACAAAAGTCAATTCAAATGAGTATCAAGGATGATTCTTTGGAAAGAGGTCACTTCTCCCTATGTGTAGGGGCTTGCCGCCTTTGGTAGGTTAACCAAGCGAGGCTTGGAAGGCTAACATGGAAGTGGTGATCTAAAGTATCATTGGAGATGCTAAGTTGGAGCAATCAAGAGATTGATTAAGAAAGAAAGCAAGCAACAATCAAGATAGAGAAGCAAATCATGAGTGGTATTCATATATGCAAGCTATGATCAAATAAATAAGCAAGTCAACCACAACAAGATAGTGCACTTGATCATTAGTGGTTCTTAATTCATATGGGTGAAGAATGGAATTCATAATTGTTATCTATTGGTCTTCACCAAGCTATAAATGGACTTCACATTGCTATTGGAGAAACAATTTGGAATCTATGTGACTATCCTCTTCTCCAAGATAGCAAAGGTATCATTGTAATGTGCATGATCATTTCATCCCTTACTAGTACGGGGTTAGTGCATATAGTACATGCTTAATAGGATCATGCATAACAAATGAAAAGTTTTAATTCATAGCCTACCACTATTGCTTGTTTGATTATATGATCTAGTGGTTAGTATATGGATTTGTTCATGAGCTAGTGAACCCAAGTACTTGATCTAGAAGATGAGCATTCAAGTGTCTAATTCAACGTGAGTAATATAACCATTGAAAGATGTGTGAAGAAGCTTACTATAGAGCAAACCGAGTTAGATATCTTGTGCAAATTTAATAGTTCAAGTCATAAATGAGAGGCTCATGACAAGAGTTCAAGAAGAAGACAATAATGCAAATGGATATCAAGTTTAAACATTCATTCAAGTGGTATCTAGAATCAACATTTCTTCACATGGTATCTATTCATAATGGTATATGATCTTTCAAGTGATATTTTACCAAGTGGTGTCTAGATCAAGCTCACAAGTGGTATCCTACAAATATGTCAAGTGATCCTCAACTTTAAGTGATCAAATCAAGCAAAGCATCCCTCACAAACAAGAGCTCAAGTTTATCATTTGGATGACCCATGCTATGACATAGGGGAGGTGCCCCACCTATTGGTATCAAGGTCAAAGATCCTACACATGGTGTCATTCCAACACATATGGTGGTGTCCATCAAAAATGCAAGACTCAAGTGTAAACCATCTACCCTAGTGCAACCCTTTGTATCAAGAGAAGCATACCTTTTGTGGTCATTGATGACAAAGGGGGAGAAGTTATGGAAAAGATATGTCAATTGTGATATGTCAAGGACAAAGGGGGAGAAAAGAAGATGGACATAGATCAAGAGGGAGCAAGATGGAACAATGGAAAAGGATCAAAATTCTTGGACAAAGAGAGCACACAAGTAGGTGGAGCAAGCTCATGAATACATGTTTGATGCATTTGGTTATGCATTACATTTGCTTGCTTGCATTGCATATGTTTTATATTTCATATATATGCTTGTGTGCAATAATGTTTGCTAGAGCTAAGACTTGAATGATGATTGTTTTCCTTCTTTTGGTATTTAAAGCTTAGTCTTAGTGTAGCAAGTGGTAACTAGAACCTTGATTATAATGTTGATCTCACGTGGTATCTAGTTTCACTTGTTTCTAGCAAGGTTGATGCTAAGGAAGATTCAAATATGGTTGAAATAAAGTATTTTAACTATTATGAAGATCAAACTATGACTGTTAAAAAGGGTGATCCTGGTAGTCCCATAATTAGATGCTCAATCTTTGGTGAAGTCTTTAAAAATGCCATGTGTGATTTAGGATCGAGTGTGAACATTCTATCTAAAGATTTTTATGAAAACTCATTCTTTCCACCCATGTCATCCACATCTGCCTATGTTGTGCTAGCTGATCAATCCACTTGCTATGTAGAAGGAATAGTTAATGATTTACCTGTTCATATTAGAGGCTCCTATGTTCCTGCTGATTTCATAATACTAGATATGGGAAATAGGAAAGATGTGCCTCTAATCTTAGGTAGACCCTTCTTGAACACTGTTAATGCTTGCATATATGTGGGAAGTGGTAAAATTCAAATGACATTAGGAGGGAGGAAAGAAATATTCTCCTTCTCTCGTGGTCCCGCATATGCCGCTAACATGCAGGAAGCAGGACCCGTTCGTACCAAGAAGAGGCGCCCAAGAACAGGGTGGAGCAGAAAGAGAGAACCACCTCCTGAGTTGTATGATTCACATAACAAGGGAGAGGTGCCAAAAGAAGAAGAACCAGATGGAGTACTAAGTGAAGAAGTGCCCAAGGAAGAAGATCCATCCGATAAGGATGAAACTCCATGGACCTAAGGTATGGTTTTAGTTTTAATTTTTCCCTTCAATTTTCCCTTTTTTGAATAAATAACATATGTCATGCATGTAACTAAAAAAAATATCAGTTATCATTAGTTATATGCATAGGTATATGTTAACTTAGTTAATAAAATATTATAATAGGATAGTTTCCCTTTTCACAACATTAGATAGTTTCCCTTTTAATAAAATGAGAACAAGAGCTCCGACTGAGATGAAGAAGATCTTTCACCAAGCAAGAAGCCAGCTTGGGGGGAGACTCCTGCTCTGATAAGGTATGTCTCAAGCCTACACTTTACATTCAGTTCTTAAATTCTATATCTTTTGAATGTCACATGCTTGCCTAAATAACCACTCCATGAATAAAACTGATAATATCTGCTTAAACAAGTTGAAACCTGAATAAGATTTGAAATATGTCATGCAAATGCTATTGATATGGTTTGAATAACTGGTCTTATCTAAGTTGTAGTTTTTGTGGGTTGCACATGCTTTAACTGAAATCATGCTTAGTGAGTAAAGTTAGTAAGAAATGGAGTAATTCTTTAAACTTGCTAAGGTGAAATTAAGACCTAATCTGGAGGATTTCTTTTAAAAAAATTATGAAAACCTTGCTAAAAGTTCCTCCTAGATTTTTATCCCATCCCACCACCAGCCAAATATTTGTTAGTCATTAGTCAAAACCACAAAGAGCTTTGTTTGTGTTGAGCTTTGTTAGACCTCATAGATCTTAGTTGAGAAGCTTATCATATCTTTTGAATCAAGATTCACGTACACCCACCATAATTTGCCTACTTTCCACTTTAGAAGTTTGCAACCACCAAATAAATTGCTTATTCTCTACACCGGAGATATGCAATACCCTGCCAAACATCCCATTGCTAGCCTTATGCTTATTCCTACACTGGGAATAAGCATTTCTCCCTCCTCCCCTTTTTCATTTCAAAAATCCTTTCCTATAGATGTCTGGGGAAATCTAGAGCTAAAAAGAGAAAGAGAGAGAGAGAGAGAGAGAGAGAGAGAGAGAGAGAGAGAAATGAGCAAAGTAGCTCAAGAAAGGACTATGTCCTGAAAAAAAGTGAGCAAAGTAGCTCAAAAGAGGACTATGTCCTAAGAAGATGTGAGGACACACCTTTTGTCTACTCACTTTGTATCCAAAAAGAGAGAGAGAGAGAGAATTATCATTAGCTCTAGACCCCAGAAATTAACTAGGAAGGATTATGAAATATCTCTCTATACACTTCCACATAACCACGCATGCACATCTTGATCAATTTTTATGATTTGCTGCTCTTTATGATCTGAGTGTCTAGCTTAGCAATAAACATCAGGCAATTTGCTCATGGTTCTTAGCCCACCTATAACTCCACATATCATTCTTTAGAAATAGGAGAGGCTACATTTTGGCCTAAGTGAGGATTTAAACAGCATTGAGTGATTGAGTGAATCTTGGAGGACTTAAGCAAGTTGTTATCTTTTGAAAACCTTGAAAAAAAACCTCCAGACAGAATCCTAGTCAAACCTAAGCAAGATAAAAGTTTCCTATCTACTACTTTATTTCACTCTTGCATGTTTGAAGTGAAAAGCTATAAGCCCCACATTGCTATGATTAATGATATATGCTAAGTTATTTCTCACTATACAATATGCACTTGCAGACATCTTAAGTTGCTATCCATCTCATGCTCAATGCTTAAACCGCATTGTTGCTCGAGGACGAGTAACAGATTAGCTTGGGAGAGCTTGTTGACGGTCCTTAAACACCTATTTTACCGTCAACATTTGACCCTAAAGTTCACCAAAAAGGCATGAAATGTAGTCAAATAGGTTTCATACTAACCGAATTCCACATGTCCATAGAATTTTATTTGAATGCAGGATTTGAACCAAATTTAGACATTTGGACCCACCAGGAGCCAAGCCCACTCAGCAGGGCCCAAATGGGCCTAAGAGGGGTGGCGCCCGGCAGCTCTAAGTGGCGCCCGCCACTTGGGTTGGCCCAAGTTGCAACCCCTGCCATGTCACCGATCCGTGTGACCTCCCCAGGGCCAAATCTTGGCCCTTGGTCACTAGGTCAGTGGCATCGGACGGCTCAGGAGAAAGTGGCGTGGATCAAGGCTGAATGTCGGTTGCTAGGACATGCAATCGACCTCCAAACCGCCTCGGACAACCACCTGGATGCCGTTGAAGCCAAGGCGGTGCATCCAACGGTGAGGGAGGTGGCGTCCGCCACCTAGGGCTGGCGCCCGCCACTAGGGTTAGCCCTAGGTCGGCTGGATGCCCCCTATAAGAACCCCCTCACTCCACAAGGCTATAAATACCCCCCTGAGGCACCTCTTCATTGATATCCATCACACCATCCCTCATATCCCACACTTCCAAGAGAAGCAAAGCAAGAGAAGCAAGTGAGAGTTAGGTTAGAAGCTTAGAGAGCTTAGGCAAGTAGGTAGCTAGTAGAGCAAGGCATCTTCGCCCTCGCGGTAGCGCTGCTCAAGGGTTAGCTCAAGAGTAGAGGCGTGCGAGTGATCGACTCTGGAGATGGGAAGAGTCTTCCTTCATCTCCAGTTCAGGTTTTGCTCTTGTTACTCAAGCATTTACTATATTTTAGTTCATCATTTCAAGTATTACTTTATTCTACTTATCAGTATTGAGTGGTATACTTGACTGATTGCTTGAGTGCCTAGCTATCCTACAGATCAATTCACTTAGCCATAGTAGTTAATCTCTAGTGAGCTTAGTGTTTGATTTTTGCCAATAGGTTGTTTAGTTAGTTTAGTGTTTATCTTATTAAGTCAAGTGTTTGCTCTGACGTCCGCAAGGGTGTCTCTATTCAAAGCTAGGGTAGAGATAGTTAGAATATAGTTAAGCGTGGTGCTTAGTTATAGACTTACCTTCAGATACGGCTGGACCCCCGGATAGCTGTGGTAGCAAGCAGGTGGTGACAGCCCTGTGCGCCTTGAATTCCACCACGTAGTTGGCCCAGTTTAACAGTAAGGCTCGTTGTGCTAGCATTCAATCTAAGTAAGTGGTAAAGGCTAGTACGCCTCGATACTTGACAAGATAGGAATAAAACTATACTCAACTTAGTTGCTTTATTGTCTTTTGCCTGCCTTGCTTCGTAACTATCTTGCTTCATAGTTATCTTGCTTTGTAGTTATCTAGGAGTAGTTAGTAGTTAGTCACCCTTAGTTATCCTATTCCCTCTATCTACCTATCCATCCACCTTACCTTAGCCATCCATTTCATCCTTACCTATCCATCCATATATTCTTTCTAGCCTTCCATCCCTTCTCTTCCCTTTTCCCCTTTTCTCTTTTCTTATTTCTTCGACTCTCATCCCCTCCTTGACTCGACTCATACACCACCCTAGCCTTCCCTTGGGATCAAATAAATCGACACCTGGTACTCCCAGGCGAAGTGCTACTACGATAGTTCTGTGCGCTTGCAGAATCTCCTCCTGGTAGATTGCATTCTCTCTAGCTAGCTCCTACTAGTGTCGGGATTGACAACCCCGCTTGGCATTAGTAGATAGCTGCTTTAGCTCCACTCCTTTAGGTATAGTGACCGGTCTCGCTTCAAGCATTTCCGATGCTGTTGCCGGGGATAGACTCCATAGTCTACTCCTAGTAACAACATTAGCAAGTGCCAACAAGCATTCCTGGGCCGTTACCGGGGATAGTTGCCTAGCTCTATCTTTAGTGAAGCTAAGAACTACCAACAGTCTTAATATTGGATAAGTAACATAGAAGCCAAACCAAGTTAGCAATTTACATTCTTGTAAGTGCTAGCTTGAAATAAGCTTAATTTCCATATCTTTGTAGTGTTGTCATCAATTACAAAAAGGGGGAGATTGAAAGGTCCTAGTTTGGTTTTGGTAATTGAGCGACAACTTAGGTGGACTAATATGCGTTTGAAGTGAATTATGCAGATGATTAGTGCACATGTGATCATGTGTGAGCAACATAAGCCATAGAGGTGAAATGGCTTGGAGGATGTTGCAAGGCTCATGCATGTGATGGAGGAGCTTATTGCATATGTAACATGACATGGAGTCATGTGGCTAAGATGGTGAAGACCAAGACAAGACTTGGCTTGATGGACCGGTTGCTATGCTGAAGGGCAAGTTGGAGGCTTTGAAGTCATTGGTACCGAGTGTCGAGAGGCTTGAGGAAAGCCTTGGCGCCAAAGGACTGAAGCAATGGTGAAGAGCAAGTGAGGTCAAGATCGATGGACCATGGAGGCCATGTGATGATATGAAGTAGATCATATCATTTGATCTAGGTTGGTGCATGTGTTGCATCAACAATGGAGGAGATGGAATTGAATGTGCAAGGCAAAGGTATATTGGTAGGGCATTTCATTTCACCGGTCATAGGTATGTAGAGAAGATTATGACCGGGTTTAGGATAGATGGTCATACTATTAAGAGGAGAAAACTTGTTTGCATGTCGGTCATCTAGTGCCACTTGAGCGATCTAACATTGAGATGTTGCTAGGATCGAGTGGTGTGGTGAGTGCAAGTGCTAATCCTTTGAAAATGATTGTGAAAATGCTAATATACTGTTGACGGTAGATAACTCCTATTTTAAACCATCAACTAACCTTATAAATGACCCGCAATGATCCAATGAGTATAGCTATAAGGTTTGATTCTAACGAGTTCCACGAGTTGTGTAGTTCTCACTTGTTTTGCAGGATATTCAATTTTCATCATAATATTGTATCTCAAGTGAAGAATCAGAGCACACCATTGTGACAACCTCGTCGAGACGATCGCAACGGACATGCCACTTGCCATATTTGGAGCCCCGGAGCGAGAGTCCTCGATGAATACGACCAGGAAGGCTCTCGAACCCTCTAGAAGCATTATCCATACAAAGGTCAGGGGTGTAACAGACAAGATTCCAACAGCTACAGAATACCAGAATTATCCAGGGACCAGACAGAAAGAAGACGACAAGGAATCCATCCACGCCATGACTCGTTGCACAAACCAACCGAACAAGGACTCTAGGCGAAGAAGGAAGGTACTAGAAGACTCCTCATCGAAGGACGAGGCAGACGGCGGCAGGGGGAGGCTGGCCGGCCTAGTCCCACATGGCAGCCACCCCTCCATACGACGTGACCTAACCGACCTCTACTTTGTATCCTGGCCGTTGTTCATGGTCGGTTTGATCCGAGGGTTGCGGTTCATCCCACCGAGCTATATAAGAAACCCCATACCCCCCTCATCTTCAGATCACATCATATCTCATAGCATAGATCAATCATTTAGTTTAGAGATAGCCTAGACAACCAAGAGCTCCACCGTCCAAGGGCGTAGCTAGATAGAATTAGAAGAGTCGAGGAAGCTTGGATTCCGGATCTAGTCAAGAGGAGCTAGGTAATTAGCCTTGTCTTCTCTCTTGTATCAACATTGTTCTTCTAATTGTCTAAGTGTCTTCTAGTTCATAATCTTTGTGTTCTAACTATGTTCTAGTTCATCTTTGTGCTCTAATCTAGTTCTAATTACCCTTCTAGTTCATCCTAGTGCTTCTAATCTACTTCTAATTGTTCATCTAGTTCTTATTCATCTTCTAGTTCTTGTTCTAGTTGATACCTGTCATGACTTGTTACTATTTCGTGTTCATAATTATAATGTTCATCGTCTACTTAGATTATATGTCTAGCATAGCTAGGGTATCTCTATGTTTATGCTCTTGTTTGTATAGCGCTCATTCTGTTGATCGTGGGGTGAGTGGTCAACGTTGTGTAAGCGTGGTGCTTATACGTTGTTTGCCTGCGAATGCACCCTATATTTCGGGCCAAGAAGTGGTAGATCGCGAGGGTGACTCTTATAGCCTCGTTGAGTCCTTTGTAGTCCACTCCCCGAATATAGGACTAGCAAGACCTAGTTACCTGGAGGGGATAGACTCTGGATCTGATCCTCCATGCGTGATGTCTCCTGCGTATGAATATAAGTTATTCTAACCATGATTGCTAAACATAATTGCACTAATTGATGTAGTCTATGACCTATAGTTAGAACCATATTAGAAAGTTAATCTATCTCGTTCTAGTTCTAGTTACGATCGGACCTTGGGTGGGAATGCTCTGTTGGAACTCTTATGGTTTACTCTGTTCTATTTCATTTATCTTATTTATCATTTATGATTGATTCCTGTGTTGAGTATAGATCTAGTGGAACTCTTATCATAATCATACATGTGTGTGTCATACTTGTAGATGTTTATCTCCTGTCATTCTCCTAACTCATGATATGAATGGCTCCGTTATAAATAACGATACCTTGGAAACTCTCCTTGGTGAAATGCTACAACGGATGTATTTTATCTGTGCACTTGCAGATAATCTCATTTCATATTTTATAAGGGCAATATCATAAATACAATCCACGTCTTTAGTGTCGGTGCTAGTGGTGACAGCTCTTGGATTGGAATTCTGTACTAATGCTATGTGAGTTGGATCAGCTATGTATGTGGGTTGTGTAGCCCTCTGAGTTAGCTTTCCAAATATCCAAGATCATCGAAATCGGAGTTCAGAGCTAAGAGTTATAGCCGTGACCGGACTCACTGACAGGACGCGTCCGGTCAGTAGTGTCGAGTCCGGTCACAGAGAACGGTCAGTGTTTTTTGAGGGATGAATTGAGCTATATTGACAGGACGCTCGGTAGAGTCCGGTCAGTAGTGATCGGACGCGTCCGGTCACTGAAAAACAGCCCTGAAACCTTTCTGTTTGCGACCGGACTCAGGCATAGTCGCGTCCGGTCATTGTGACCTGACGCGTCCGGTCAGTAGAAGGCTGAACGCGTGAGAAAACTAGCCATTGAGGGCAAACAACCGGACTCTAGTGACAGGACGCGTCCAGTCACCCTGTAGTGAGTCCGATCTGTACGAAAAGTGCCCAGTGAAGGGGGTAACGGTTAGTTTAGGCCTTGGGGCTATAAATAGAGGTGGTGGCCGGCCTTTGAAGGACCGAGAATGCAAAAGCAAGGCGACTAGAGGGGGGTGAATGGGAGCCTAAAATTTTTTCTTGAAACTTTGGCCTTTGTCCCAAAAATCAACCCCTGAAAGCTTCGACCAAAACGTGATGCCCACGGCTATTGAAAGAGGGTGGATGATCCCTAGGATCACAGTGAGGCACCACCAAGCAAAACGGAACCAAACGCCAAAAGCTCCAGCTCAAGTTCGACCCCAAAAACTGACCCTCGAACGTAGATGGAAGGCTACGTCTAGAAATCTCCAAATACCTATGCTAACAAGTAGCAAAGATACCTAGAGAGGTTCCTTGGTTAACTATAGGGCCAAACGAGAAGTCCGAAAACCAAGCGGAAAGGCCGGGAGACCAAAGGCACTGAAAAAGACAAGTCTGCGAGTTCTCAGACTATCCGCGGGTACGGTCCCAGACTGTCCGGCTCAATTGTGGACTGTCTGCGAGGGGATGGCGGACTATCCGCCGGTGAAAATCCCCAAAACGCAGTGTTGCTGAAACCTCCCTGGGTGATCCCGGACTGTCCGCGGATGACAACGTCGGACTATCCGCCGGTCAACCTATACAGGAACAGTCGAGCTGCGCAGCCACTGATCTGGCTCGAGCCCGACCCGCGGACTGTCCGCGGTACCAGGCGCGGACTGTCCGCCACCCTATAGAGAGGGCGATTTCGGTCGCCCTTCACCCAAATCTTCCCGAATCCGATTCAAATCAAAATCCCTTGTTCCCAAACTTGGAGAAGATGATGATGAGGTAGTTAGGAGACTATCCCCAAGAAATCATCCGCTCAAATCAACTCAATCACCGGGAAATCAAAGGGGAAGGTGTATGAACCGAAAAAGCGCCACGAAACTTGAATCGACCCGATCTACTTGTTCGTGAGGAGTTAGATGAATTCCTTTGGTGGAAATGATCTCCTCACATCAAAGAACAAGTTGATTCAAGTGGATTCGAAAAAGACGCAACGTAGAGGGAGATCGAGTGACGAGAAAATCATGGAGAAAAGAAGAACACGAAGAACAAATTCAAAACGTGAATCAAACCATGAATTTGCACCCGTGTGGCTACCACACGCCACAATAGTGAGATTACGATCTCACTTCCTCAAAATCTCATGAACACAGTGGTATGGTTCTCTACGGATCTTAGTAGCTACAACAGGGATGTGGGAGAGCAGGAAAACCCTAAGTGGAGAATAGCAAATGACTGGGATAGTTTGGGAGGTGGTTGTCTCCCCCTACTTATCCTAATTCTAATTCCCACTCTACCCCTACTAATTACAGAGCGAACCAGCTAAACCCTAAGGTTGTTCTGGACCAACTCAAAGTAGATGCTGATCCAACGGCCACGCCCGCACAATAGGTAGCTTCGCCTCGACGCGACCTCACCCATTGCCGCTACGTGCCACCACCGCTCTGCTCATCCTTTTCACGGACCTCGCCCCCGGTTTTGTTGCTGAAACTGGGAAACCTGTCTTCACGACCAACCCCCAGTTTTGAGGCCCAAACCGGGAAACCCGCCATCCATCGCTTGAGTTTTGTGGATCAAACTCAGAAACCCGCCAGCGCCAAGGTTTTGAGGCCCAAACCTGGAAACCGTCCTCAACCCGAGTTTTGTGGCCCAAACTCGGCAAACCTGCAGCACCCAGGTTTTGTGGCCCAAACCTGGAAACCGTCCACCCAATGGTTTTTCTATGGCTCAACCATCAAACTGACGCCGTAGAGGGGATGCACCGCCTGTGCACCCTGTCCACCGACACATGTCCTCAGGTCCTCGACCCGAGCAACACTGTGCCCCGCAAGTCTCCGCTCGTCGCTGTCCCAGACTGTCAGCCACCACAGCTGATCCTCAGGCCACCGGTCCCTCAGTCCAAGCCTTACGTCCGCCCTTCACCACTTCCGGTACGTCGGCACGGCATGTCTCTACTGGACCTTCACCTTGCCTTCGATCACTGTCTCCGTGCTCGACACCTGCACAACACAAGCCAAAGAACATGCGCATCAAACCAGTTGACAATCACTCATCACTCAAGATCCCGCATACACCCATGTATCCGCAATCTCCCCCTTGATGAGTGCATTGTCAACTACCAACGCAAATCATAATGAAGGTAGAAGAAGGAAGAAGAAAGGAGAAGTAGAGAACTCGTTCAAATGACCCAAAAGCATAACAAAGCCAGAAGAAGGTCAAGTGGAAAGAGCAAAGACAACTTGGCCCCCAATGACATGGGCAACGGCTCGATGCAACGAAGCAAAGCAAAGCTAGCCCTCAAGAAGAGGTAGAACAGGCTCAACACCGCTAGCAGGAAAGCTTGATACCAATTGAAATACCAATTGAAATTCAAGCAAAATAGAGCTAGCCCTCAAGAAGAGGCAGAACGGGCTCAACACCGCTAGCGAGAAAGCTCGATACCAACTGAAACGGCAAGAAAGCTCGATACCAATTGAAGAGCACATAGGCAAAGTCGCTAGTCCCTCAAGAAAGAGGCAAAGGATCAACACAACTATCTACCAAAAATGCTCCAGACGAGCAAACTCCCCCTCCAATAGTGCACACAACTAGGACATGCATGATTTGTCCAATTTCTCCCCCTTAGTTGATAATGCACTATCAAGCAAATTTCTCCCTTCCAAATGCAAGAGTCAGAAAATGCAAGTTAGCAGCTTCAGGAATATAGGCAATAGAATGAAAAGATGCTCTACAAAGTGTTGATCCTATGACTCAACAACATACAGAACATGCTAGCAAAGGCTCAAACTGATCACTAAATACGAAATATGAACATATGAGCAAAGTGAGCAGTTTTAGCCAAAAAGTATTCAGCATCAATATAGCACTAAACATGTATAGACAAGAAGTCAAACAAGTGCTAAACATGTATAAAAGGTGAACTACCCCTAGCAAAGTTCAATCATCATGCTATAGAGTGAAGCATAAACTTGTGTTTTCAAATTTTATCGGAGTTGCAGCGGTGAAATTACACAAGTTCAAATTTAGCATGTGATTGCGAGAGGTTGAAAGCTTGTCATTGCCTAACTTATCAACGAGCTAAGCATATGAATAAGCAATCAGAAGCTTAAAATGTCGGTTTCGGTCTTACACTACACGGCTCAAGTTTAACTCAATGTGCAATGAGAAACAGTCTCGATACCGTGATGTGCTGACAAGCAATCCCATCTCGATCTTTTCATTTTACTTAAAACTTGGTTCAATTTTATAACAAAATATGAACATACCAAGCAAGTGAAAGACTCAGGACTAGAGACATAGCAGCCTAGCATATATGAAAAGCACAAGTAATTTCAACATATTCTACACATGCTAGTTGCCAATCTCAATGGTGAACAATTTTAGATTTTTAGTTTATTAGGCATATTCACCATATACAAAATAGCTCAGCTCACAACATGTATCAGTGATCAGAAAGAGCATAAGCTACAAGCATCATCATATAGCATCAGAGCATACTGGACATAGCATAGTTACATTCTAAGGAATATAGTCATGAAGCTCAGAAAATAAAGATGCATGATGAAATGCAAAGACTAACCGACCCAAGAATGAAAACAAAACGAAAAAGAGTCAGTCTATGATACAATAGACAAAATGTTTCCCCCAACTAAAAGGGGAAACACACACCAAGCTCACCTCTCAACCTATTAAAGGTTGATTGGTCCAAAGGCTTGGTAAAAGTATCTGCCAACTGATGATGAGTATCGACATGGCGAAGGTTGATATCACCCTTCTCAAAATGGTCTCGCAGAAAATGAAGCACGGGGTTCTTAACATGTGTTTGGTCTTAGAATGCAGCACGGGGTTCTTAGCAACGCTAATAGCACTCGTGTTGTCACATAGCAGAGGAACTCGAGAAAAGCTCAGAGCAAAATCACGCAAAGTGGCCATCATCCAAAGCAACTGAGAACAGCAGCTAGCCACAGCAACATACTCAGCCTCTGTGGTAGACTGGGCGACACTAGACTGCTTGCGAGAAGACCAAGATATAAGAGAAGAACCTAAAAACTGACAAGTCCCCGAAGTGGACTTGCGCTCAAGTCGGCAACCAGCAAAATCGGCATCAGAATAACCGCAAAGGGGGAGGGTGGAGGAAGCTGAATACAAAATCCCAAACTCAGGTGTGAAATGAAGGTACCTCATAATGCGCTTCACCGCCTGACGGTGAGAGGTGCGCGGCGACGCCTGAAAGCGCGCGCAAAGGCACACCGCGAACTGAATGTCCGGGCGTGTCGCCGTCAGGTACAGCAGCGACCCGATCATACTCTGGTACTCCTTCTAGTCCACAACTTCTCCATCCACGTCCGCATCCAGGGCCGTCGTAGTTGACATGGGTGTTGGAAGAGGCTTGGCCTAACCCATATCGAATTTCTTCAATATGTCCTTGGTGTACTTGCCCTGGTGCACAAACGTCCCCTCTCGGGATTGCTTGATTTGCAATCCGAGAAAGAAAGTAAACTCACCCATCATGCTCGTCTCAAACTCCCTGCTCATAAGATCTGCAAACTTGGCAACCAAAGCGTGAGAAGAACCACCGAAAATGATATCATCCACGTAAATGTGGACCAAGAGAGTGTCAATGCCTTGCTTGAGGAGAAAGAGCGTTTTATCAACACATCCCATTTTAAAACCCTTAGCAAGCAAAAAGGTTTTCAACCTATCATACCAGGCTCTAGGGGCTTGTTTCAAACCATACAAAGCTTTATGAAGTTTAAAAACATGGTTTGGAAACTTGGGATTTTCAAAACCGGGGGGTTGTTTCACATACACCTCTTCTTCTATGTAGCCGTTTAAGAAGGCACTCTTGACATCCATTTGAAAAAGTTTAAACCCTTTGGATGCAGCAAAAGCCAAGAGTATCCTAATAGCCTCCAAATGAGCTACAGGAGCAAAAGTCTCCTCATAGTCTATCCCCTCCTTCTGACTATACCCCTGGGCTACAAGTCTGGCCTTGTTTCTAACAATGTGGCCATCCTCTCCTTGTTTGTTTTTGAAAACCCATTTTGTCCCAATAGGATTACAGTCTGGAGGAGGTGGAACCAAAACCCAAACCCGATTTTTTTCAAAGCTTTCTAACTCCTCATGCATGGCATTGACCCAATCCGGATCAGATAAAGCATGTCCAACATCTCGGGGTTCAAAATCAGCAACAAATGCGGAATGAGCAAAGTGAGAGATTTGTTGTGACCTTGACCGAATGACACGTTCGTCGATGCTGCCGATCATCTGTTGAGGCGGGTGTTGGCGCTGAATATGTCGTGGTGCCTCCCGAGCTGAAGAAACCTCCCCCTCAACAGTAGCTGGTGCCTCCTCGGGTACAAGTGGTACAGCCCGAGGTGGCGGATCCCACGGCCCCCAAGTAGTCGAGGAAGAAAGGTCGGGGCTGTGAGTCAACATAGTAGAAGCCGATCCTAGCGGCACAGCAGGTGGAGGCGGTGCTGGGCCATCCATCCCTTCAGCACCCTCGTCCTCATCATCAAAAAGAGGTTCACCAACCTCATGATCACCTGCACACTCAAATCTAAAAGAAGGACAAACCATGGTCTCGTCGAAGGTGACATCGGATGTCACCATGACTCGGTTAGTATCAAGGTTAAGTACACGATATGCACGAGTATGAGTGCCATAACCAAAAAATACACCGTCAGAAGAACGAGACTCAAACTTGTCCAGGTTGCCCTTTTTGAGAATAAAACAATGGCAACCAAAAACTCTAAAATAACTCACTTTGGGTTGTCTTGCAAAACGCAACTCATAAGAAGTCTTTTTCAAGAAAGCTCGGAGAAAAATGCGATTGGAGATATAGCATGCAGTGTTCATAGCTTCGGCCCAATACCGCCTAGGAGTCCTATGCTCATTGAGCATCGTCCTGGCCATCTCAACAAGGGTCCGATTCTTTCTCTCTACAACACCATTCTGTGGCGGTGTGTAGGGGGAAGAAAACTGATGCTCTAAACCCATAGAGTTACAAAACTTCTCAAAATCCAAATTCTTAAATTTGAACCATTATCACTACGAATAGCTCGCATTGAGTTCATAGGGAACTCATTCTGAAGTAACAAAATCAGATTTTGAGCAAAAGAGAAAGTCTCAGTTTTCTCAGCTAAAAAGAAAACCCACGAATATCTCGAAAAATCGTCAACAACAACCAGCACATACCACTTCCCCCCAACCGAGCTCACCCGAGCCGGACCAACAAGGTCCATGTGTAAAAGCTCTCCAGGGCGCTTAGTCATGACCTGAGTCACTGGATGGTGGGGAGCGGCAACCATCTTCCCATGTCTACAAGAATGGCAAACAAGGTCCTTCTCCATGCACAGCTTGGGAAATCCTCAGATTAAGCCAAGTGAGCTAAGTCTTGCAAGCAATTCGAAGCTCAGGTGACCCAGTCTCCTATGCCACTTCCAAAGATCAGAGGAGGAAGGACTAGCCAAAAGACAACGGGAAATTCCAAATGACTTCGAGAAATTCGCACGAAAGACTTTCCCAAAGGGCGAAATCAAACATACAAGATTGCCCTAAGGATCTAAGATGCGTTTGAGATTCGGTTTAAAACGAATCTCATAGTCATCATCAAAAAGTTGCAAAACAGAAAGAAGGTTAAAATGCAAGTTAGAAACAAGAGCAACATCACGCAACACAAGGTGCTCATTAACTAGCACCGACCCACGAGACAACATCTTACCTTTGCTATTGTCGCCGAAGGTGATAAACTCCTTTCCAGCAACAGGACTAAGACTGGAGAACCACATGGCATTTCCGATCATGTGCCTCGAACAACCGGAATCCACCAACCAAATGTCCTCCAATCATTTTACCTACAACAATAAAAAGACATAGGGTGAGCATACGGACCAACACTGGGGTTAGTGAAATAGGAAGAATACCAGTGTTGGGCCGGCTGCTCAAAAGAACGGATAGTAGAAAAACCATTCCTAGTACGCCTATGGGGAAAGCGATCACCACGCACAGGAAAACGTGGTCCGCTAAGGGAAGAGCGTCCATCGCGATACTCAAAACGCGGTGGAGGGTAACGCTCAACAAAGCCACCGCCACGGGGTCCATATCCTGCAAAGCCAGGATCCCGCCGGGAAAAACCTCCTTGAGGCCTAGGACCTTGAGACATTGGACCTCTAGGCCTAGCTGCTCTCCTCTGAATGTTCGGCACATGTACATCATGGAAAGGATGGTACATGTCTGCATTGTTCATCTCCCTGGCACGACGCTCCTCTCTCTTGCGCCGAAAACAGAACTCCCTCAAGTATCCATCTCTCCCACAGTGCTCACAATGATACCTCACCGCTCTCATAGGGGGTTGTTGGTACTCACGGTAGTGGGTGTGGATCACTTTGCCCTTCTGTGGCATAAGCTCCTCCTGGATAGGTGGCATGGTGTCTAGCTTGTTCTTGAGGTGGTTGGGTTTTGGAGCCCATGTCTGTTTCTTGGGTGGAGCTCTCGGAGGTTCAACAAACACCCCATCCTTGGTATTAGGCTTGAAAGGCTCTTTGGGTGGAATCTTGGTTAGTTTGGAAGTAGTGGTGGAGTTGGGATTCTCACTCGGGTTTAGACCACTCGACTCTCCAATCTTACCAAAAGACGAAGCACACTCAACACCCTGAGCAAAGCCAACACCTGGACCTCCAGCAGCACGCTTAAATTGGGCAATCATCATCCCAAGTTGTGGCTCACCACAAGACACCCATGACAAGATGGTCCGAAGGTATGTGTTTTCTTCCTCGGTCATGCTTCACATTTGCAATCTCCATCTCCAAGCTCTCACACAAAGCGCACCTAGACACACAATGCTACCCGAGCTGGCCTTCTCAAGAGACACAATCTTGGCATTCTTCTTTGCCAACTCGGATTGCAAGCCTGCACAAGGCTTGCACGCACCAAGCAACACAGGTCTAGCCCGGAGCTCATCCACCTCTCCAACCAAAGCAGCATACTTACCTCTCAAAGTGAGAAGGTCAGTGATGTGCTTGGTGCACATCTCGCACTCTCCCTCCTTAGAGACAACTACAGTGGACTTGGCAAACTCAAGCTCCTTCACCGTATCCTCCCATTTCTGCCTAAACTCCTTCCGCTCTCTAGCTGCACGCCTAAGCAACTTATCTTGACTAAGCAAAGCGGTCGTAAGCTTATCGACCTCAGCGGAGAGTTCCTCAGGAGTTTGAGATACCTGGGAGGTGTCGTCGTCGTTCTGAGGGATCTCCTCCAGCTGGCTGTCGACCTCCTTGCTGAGGGCCATGGTGCAAAAGCCCTCATTGTCGGCGAAGAAGCAGAGGTCATTCAACTTGTCCTCGATCTTCTTCTTCTTCTCAGACTCGTCGTCGCTTGAGGAAGTGGAGTCGTCATCCGAGTCATCGACGTCCCTGAGCGTGGCGAAGAAAGCACGCTGCTCGGCCTGGGCTTTCTCCAAGTACTTCTTCTTGATGTACTCCTTGTTGAAGCCACCCTTTCGCTTGTGCTTGGGAGGGGTGTGCTTCTCCTTGTGCCAGCCGGAGTCGTACTTGTGGCCACGATCGCCCTTGCCCGCTGCTTGCTTGTTCTTCTTCGGGCAGTTGGCGATGAAGTGGTCCGGATTGCCGCACTCAAAACACCCAGCGCGTCCTCCTCCACGACGATGGTTCATGCGGTTGTTGTGAAACTGCGAGAACCGATTGGCGAGCAAAGCCAACTCGTCGTCTCCCATGAACTCTAGTTGGTCCTCTATGACAAAAAGAAGAGAAGACAAAGCAAAGCCTCCAGAGGGGTTAGCAGAAGAGCCAGAAAGCAAAGCCATAGACGGGCCAGAAGGATTTTCATAAGAAGCCCTCATCATGGCATCAATCTCACTGGACTTGAGCTTACTGAAGAGCTCGTCGCACGTGACGGTCTCATAGTTAGACGATTCGATGATCGCCTGGACCTTAGAGTTCCACACTGACCGATCGAGAGTATGTAAAAGCTTCAAGGCCCTCTCATGATCGTCGAAAGGCAACAACTCCTTGTTAGCCCTCATCCTGTTGACAATCACCCGAAAGCGAGCGAATAAACTCTCTATGCTCTCGCCAGGCATGTGTCAAAAGTTCTCATACTCCCGCTTGTGCAACTCATAGAGATGGGATTTGACTTGAGAAGTTCCCTCATGAAAGCGCATGAGGGTTGCCCAAATCTCATGAGCCGTGGGGAGATGAGAGACGCGATCAAACTCAGAGACACTCAAACACGAGAAAAGAGCATTACGGGCTCGGCTATTGGCATCGTGCTCATCAATCTATAACTGAGTAGCACGAGTAGCTGAAGGGTCGAGATGGCGAACTAGAGGGGGGTGAATAGTCCTTTCTAAAATTAATCACGTCGGCTAACCGAAACAAATGCGGAATTAAAACTATCGGTCTAGCCAAGACTACACCCCTGTGTATCTCACATAAACATCATTAGTCCACCTAAAGTTGTCACTCAATTACCAAAACCAAACTAGGACCTTTCAATCTCCCCCTTTTTGGTAATTGATGACAACTCTACAAAGATATGGAAATTAAGCTTATTTGGATTCTATGTTACTTATCCAACATTAAGACCATATGAGAGAATTTGGATAAGCACCATACAACCCGACTTGGTAGTGATAACTCCCCCTACATGTGTGCTCAAATGGTTTGGTTTCAAGCATGCACACATGCATAAATACGAAATTTGTGGGAGTGTTAGCACTACTAAGTGATGCTAAGGTATACAAGATTGAATTTTACCTTTGAAGCGTGTATACCATATTTGAATCTTCCTTAGCATCAACCTTGCTAGAAACAAGTGAAACTAGATACCACGTGAGATCAACATTATAATCAAGGTTCTAGTTAGCACTTGCTACACTAAGACTAAGCTTTAAATACCAAAAGAAGGAAAACAATCATCATTCAAGTCTTAGCTCTAGCAAACATTATTGCACACAAGCATATATATGAAATATAAAACATATGCAATGCAAGCAAGCAAATGTAATGCATAACCAAATGCATCAAACATGTATTCATGAGCTTGCTCCACCTACTTGTGTGCTCTCTTTGTCCAAGAATTTTGATCCTTTTCCATTGTTCAATCTTGTTCCCTCTTGATCTATGTCCATCTTCTTTTCTCCCCCTTTGTCCTTGACATATCACAATTGACATATCTTTTCCATAACTTCTCCCCCTTTGTCATCAATGACCACAAAAGGTATGCTTCTCTTGATACAAAGGGTTGCACTAGGGTAGATGGTTTACACTTGAGTCTTGCATTTTTTATGGACACCACCATATGTGTTGGAATGACACCATGTGTAGGATCTTTGACCTTGATACCAATAGGTGGGGCACCTCCCCTATGTCATAGCATGGGTCATCCAAATGATAAACTTGAGCTCTTGTTTGTGAGGGATGCTTTGCTTGATTTGATCACTTAAAGTTGAGGATCACTTGACATATTTGTAGGATACCACTTGTGAGCTTGATCTAGACACCACTTGGTAAAATATCACTTGAAAGATCATATACCATTATGAATAGATACCATGTGAAGAAATGTTGATTCTAGATACCACTTGAATGAATGTTTAAACTTGATATCCATTTGCATTATTGTCTTCTTCTTGAACTCTTGTCATGAGCCTCTCATTTATGACTTGAACTATTAAATTTGCACAAGATATCTAACTCAGTTTGCTCTATAGTAAGCTTCTTCACACATCTTTCAATGGTTATCTTACTCACGTTGAATTAGACACTTGAATGCTCATCTTCTAGATCAAGTACTTGGGTTCACTAGCTCATGATCAAATCCATATACTAAACACTAGATCATATAATCAAACAAGCAATAGTGATAGGCTATGAATTTAAAACTTTTCATTTGTTATGCATGATCCTATTAAGCATGTTCTATATGCACTAACCACATACTAGTAAGGGATGAAAAATGGTCATGCACAATACAATGATACCTTTGCTATCTTGGAGTAGAGGATAGTCATTTGATTCCAATTAAGCTCCAAATAGCAATGTGAAGTCCATGGTGAAGACCAATAGATACCAATTGATAGAACAAATCTTCACCCATATGATCAGGTGCACTAGCTCAATGTTGTGGTTGGCTTGTCTTTTCATTTGATCATAGCTTGCATGTGAATACCACTTGAGTTGCCATGATTTGCTCTCTTTTGGGTGTTGCTTTCTTTCTTTCTTGATCAATCTCTTGATTTCTCCAACTAAGCATCTCCAATGATACTTTAGATCACCACTTCCATGTTAGCCTTCCAAGCCTAGCTTGGTTAACCTACCAAAGGCGGCAAGCCCCTACAAAAGGGAGAAGTGTCCTCTCTCCAAAGAATCATCCTTGATACTCACTTGAATTGATTTGGTTTGATTGATCCAAATGATGAACTCTTCTTGAGATATGACATTGAATCCTTTTTTGAGTCCTTTTCTTTCTTCCAAATGATCTTCATTTCAGACTATAACTTGAGCTTCATCTTTATTTTGATGTTGGTCTTGATCTCCAATTTGAGTACCATATGTGTGCCAAATACACTCAATCAAATGAACTTGTACTCATATTTGTCATACTTCTAGCTCATTTCAAAACCAAACATAGGTCCCTCAACCACTTATAAACATGATTCCAACTTGAGGGCCTTTCAATCAAAGTGACTCTAGATCAATCCAATAATTGTCACTTTTCTGGCAGATTCTGTCCTTCTCAAAGAAACATGCATATCTGTAACATCCCAAAAATTGCATCATTTTGAAAATAGGCAATATGATTTAATTTATGCATTTTATGTGTTGCATAAAAACCTAGATAATAAATTTTTGCAAAAGCTAAAATAAATCCTAGGCCAAAGACCATGATAATGCATACATGCTGGTGCATATTATATTTTTGTGATGATTGGTTTTTGTTCAAAACTTGTTTGAATTCAAAGGGATTTTAAATTTGCTTTTGAAAACAGTTTTTGAAAAATGGAAAACCATTTTCTTCTTCTTCCTCTCTTTCTCTCCTTTTGGCCGGACCTAGTCCGGCTGGCCCGCTCCCCACCGGCCTGCCTTCTCTCCTCCCCCTTTTCCCTTCTTCGCCTGCGCGGCCCAGCCGCCGGCCCAGAGACGCGCTGCCAGCCCACACGCGCACTCTTCTCCCTCTCTCGCTGACGCCGCGCCCCCACCCTGTCAGTGCCTCCTTCCTCCCGTATCCGGCCCGAACTCGAATCCGAGCTCGACTCCAACCACTCTACGCGTCCTGGCTTGCCATATCGGCCGAACCGACCCTCTAATAAGGTTCCCAAGAACCCGCCGCCTCTCCCCACGCAAATAGCTCACGCTCTAGTGCCCTATTCGCCGCAACCGAGAGCTCCGTCACCCGCAAGATCTCCGCCGCCGTCAACTCGACGTTTCGACGAGTTCCAGTGCTCGCAAGATGTCTCTAGGGCTCCGTCTTGATCTCTCGAAGCTAACCAAGCTTTTTCCCCTCTTTTTCCTTTTCGAATTGATCTCTTAATCGCTCGCCGTCGTTTTTCAGAGCCGCGGCCGCCAATTCAAGCCAACCGCCGTCCCCGAGATCTCCCCGACGCCATCAACACCTCTGGTGAGTTCGCCTTGAGCTTCTCGTTCGTTTGAACCCGCTCTCGAGGTCTCTACCGTACCGTAGCGCGTTTCCGAGCTAGCGCCGCCCGTCTCCGGCAATGGCGCCACCGCGGGCCGTTCCCTCCTTCGCGCCAGCGTAAAAGCGCCGCCAGCTCCTCCCGGATCTGATCTGAGTCGTCCATCTGGGAATCAACGGTCTCCATCAGCCGATACCCCTTCGGGGTCAATTTTGTTAAAGAGCCCCTCATGTTTTCGGGTCTCAACCCGCGGTCCCAATGGCCCTGTTCATTGAGTCTGTGTTTTCTTCCGTATAAGCCCCTGCGTTTCATCATTATTGAGGCGCAGTCCAGTCGATTCTGCAAATTCGATTTAAATCGTTTTAAATTCAAATTCGATTTCATATTTATTTACAGTTTTGCCACCAGTTTCAAATGCTTATAACTTCTACGTTTTTAGTCCGTTTTAGTCCGTTCAAGTTGCGTTAGTTTCGTTTTGAAAAGATCTATCTATCTGTATGAAAATATCTACTATTTTCTGTATTTAAAATTTGAGTTAGGTTTCATTTTCTAAGTAAGGTTTTGTAACTTGTTTAGCTCATAACTTTCGCGTTATAATTCCGTTTTTTGTGATCTTCGCGTTTATGTGATCGTGACAGATCGTAGTTTCTGTTTTCAAACTTTTTATATTATTTTCTTGTTGTTGGTGTAATGTTCTAATTATAGCTTGTTTGCTTTGCATGATTGTTGTCCCGAAGATTGTGTGTTGATGTGGTAATCGAGTATAGACGGTGAGACATACGCTGGTGATCAGGAGCCCTTCTACGACAACCAAGAGCAACCAGAGTTCTCGGAATCAGGCAAGTATAGCATGGGATCCTCCTTGTTGACCTATTCACCATGAAACATCTAAATTCATATGCATGTGTCTAATTTTGATCTCCTATCTAGTTTATCCTAGATATTTGACCCGTTACCTTGTTAACCTTGGGATGCTATGCATATGGGTAGAATCTTTGCTAGAGCTTTACTTAAACCAAACATGATCTAATAACGGTGAATAAAACTTGATCTTTTTAGCAACATGGTTTAGGACCTTCTGTCAGCAAAAGCTGGGACATATAGTGCAACCATGGGGGTTATATGGCTCTGACCTTAGATCAGTATAAGGACCTTATCTAGCTTGTTAGAGGTTACCCGAAAGGGCGCATAAGGCGCTTGACGAGACGGGTATAGTGCGGCTTCTGTCCACGTGTGTATAGGCTGCGTGTTATTGTGCCACCTGGAAGGAGGGCTCTACATCCCCTTGCCTTAAGACCTAGCGGCCCTAACTTGTTAGACGAACCTTTGAAAGGCTTTGCGTGTATCCTGCCCGCTCACCTCAGAAGTGTTATGGGAGTAATTAACCCAGGCATCTGGATATCACGACTCATCGGGTAAAGTGTACAACCTCTGCAGAGTGTAAAACTGATATATCAGCCGTGCTCACGGACACGAGCGGCCCGGAAAACTCACAGATTAGTTGTTATATGTTGTTTATTTATGTTGCTCATGTTGATTACCTTATTGCTATGTTTCAGTTATTATGATCATGTGGATTGGGTTAAAGCATTCATACATGTTCACCTTAATATTAAAATGTTGCCAATTAAAAGCTACTGCAGTTTAACCAGTGTCAGCCTTATTTGAGCCTCATGAGCCCCATGTTACACTTGTTAAGTACGAGATGTACTTATGCTTGTTTATTTCTTTCTGCTTGGATAAAATCCCGGCTGGGTAACAGATTGCTATGGTATTGATGACTTCCCTGAAGAGTTCTAGTCTTGCCGTCAACCAGTCATCTTCCCTGTGATGGAGCTACCGCGAGAGATACTTTATTTATCCGCTGCTATGTAAAGACTTTGAATAATATTCGTTATGTAATAAACATATGTGACGGTACTTCTTAATTTGTGGCTTATGTGTGTGATTGATCTCTGGGCACATATGAGTTATTGCATTCAATTTTGTTCTTAAAATTGGGTGTGACAATATCTCCGAAAATATAAGTCCAATGACTATGAAATTTGGTGGAGATGTGCTTCACTATGTATTTTAGTAGCCATAAAAATTTGAGCTTCATTGGCTTTCTAGATTGCTACCAGATTTCAATTCTTTCACTTGCTGTCCATGCTGAAAACTGCTGCAATAGAGTTGACAAGATCCACTACCACACGGAGTTTCACTTATCCAATGAATTCCAATTTTCTACAACAACTAATAATATAAGTGATAGAAATCCTTTGAGATTTCTGGACTACCGGGGTTATATGGGTTCAAGTATGAGTCGAAGTCAGACGGATTTGACTAAGACGGTACTTGAGCTCTTATAATTAGGACGGTTCGCTCTTATAATCAGGACGGTTCCGCCACAGCTGGTATCGAAGCATGGTTCAAGTTATTGCATCCGCAAAGAGCTATTTTCAAACTAAAATGGTTATTTCAAAACTAATTTTCAATTACTAAGTGTGCCTAGTCTCGTCCTTAAGCCCTATACTAGGATTCAGGTGGTTTAACTGCTAACAGGGTTCAGGGTTTTGCTTCATGCTGGATCTTTATTTGCTGGTCCATTCTCGGGAAAAGAGAATGTGTCGATCGCGAAAACATGCATAAAATGATTTTGTGAGATATGAGAGCATGACCGTCCAACCGTCGGTCTAGGTGAGAGTTATTATACCAAGTATGTGCGAGCTCCACGCAGACACATATGAGGGTATCAATATTTTTGAGGGTGTTTTCTATGTTGGTGCATGGTGTTTAATGTTGGCTTCTATGTATTTTGCGCATATTAGCCAATGCTCAATTGTTTTATCATTGGGATTGCTTTGGGCTGAAATGAATCTTCTGCAGGTACGCTAACTGTGCGATCGAGTAGAACGTGTAGATAACGCATGAGAGATCGTTCTTGCCACCTACTAGAACGTTAGGACTTACGAGTCATGATTAGTGAGTGAGAACGTAAGTACGATCATGCATCATGTTTATATTCTTGCATTTACATTACCTCCCCTTAATTAAAAGTTGTCTCTTTTATATAAAAATTTGCCAACTTAATATCCGTCTCACGAGAGTTTGAAACCCTTTGGTTTCTATAGATGGCCCGGACTAAGCTGACTGCTCGCAAGGCCACCAGAGGTAGAGGAGTTTCGCGTCACCGCTTGGCCACCAAGCTGACCCAGAAGACGTTCTTGTCCTACTTCGGATTGCCGACTATCCTTTGGAGGATTCTGCAGGCCGTAGGCTATGAGGAAGGACAGGAGCCCCGGTACTCATGGCAGAAGGAGATCTATGGGCAGGATTCCTTGGTCATGGTGGAGATCAAAGTCAAAGCTTTGCCCGCCAAGCCCCACTGGCTAGGATGGACGGAGATCACCAGAGGCACATGTGCCAAGGATGGAGCCAACAGGGCAGCGTATCTTGTGCTGAAGGATATCATTGCCCGCTTCCCCGCCGACCTGGCAAGTGCGTTGGCAGGAGTGTTTCCACGTGGATCACTTTTTCCATTACGCTGGAAGCAGACCTTGGAGTCGGTTCTGACGGGAAGTGCAGAAGAGAGGTTCTACTGCGAGACGCCTGCGATGAGCGCCATCGGAGCTTTGTTGGGTGTATGTGAGAGTTTGGAGCACACTCTCGAGAGCGTGTCCTTCACCCTCACTGCCACCTACCAGAGCAAGAGGAAGCTACAGGAAGAGTTTGATGCCGAGGTAGCTCGTCTCCAGGAGAGGATTCAGCAGATCACCCTTGAGCATGACGACGCCCGTACTACAGTAGCAGCACAGGCCACTGCCAGGACAGTTGCAGAGCAGATGTACCTGACTACCGCCCTTCAGAGGGATGAGGCCCGCACCGTGCTCGACCAGCTCAGAGAGGGAGCCCACCTCTTGATACAGCAGATCCATGGACAGCAGGCTTACATCGACCAGCTCCACGAGGCAGTCCACCAGATGCATCACGCCGCACAGGAGGCCGCCGCCCCAGCCGCAGCCGAGGCCCCGGATCCCCAGGATGGAGAGGTCCTTGGTCCCGACGCCCCACCGGAGGAGGATCACGCTGACGAGCCAATGATCGACGTCGACGCAGAGGACGCCGCATCCGCCGCTGGAGACGCCTGAGCGCTAGTTTCGCTAGGAGTCGTTTTCTTTTGTATAGCTTGAGCACGCTCGCTAAGTGATGTAACACTCAAAACATGTGTTGGTTTTATGTTTGAGATGTTTGATGGCATGTATGGCTTTTGGGACAAAGTCCAGACTTCGATCCGACATCTTTTATGGAAATCCGTCGTTGCATGTCTAATTCGGGCGATTATTCTGTGATGTTGTATGGAAATGAGTAATTATACTTGGTCGTGTGCTAAATTTTCAAATTATGTACAACGCAGTATTTATTCATGATCAATGTAACATCACCTAATGATTGCTTATTAATGGGATATGCAGATGCCGGCACACACTCGCAGCCAACGCGGACAGGGGGCAGGACAGGAGGAGAACTTGCCACCTCCCCCACCGCCGCCAATGACGCCGGAAGCATTTTTCGGCCAGTTCTTGGGCAGCCAAAGGAACATGGAGGAGATGCAGAGGCACATGGAGGCCACCCTCCGCAATATCGCTAACAACACTGCGCAGCAGCATCATCAACGCCAAGGCCTAGAGCCCAACCAGTACAGCTCCTACCGTGACTTCTTGGACACCCGTCCCCCGGTGTTCAAGGAAGTCACCGAACCGCTTGAGGCTGATGAATGGCTCAACTCCATCACACATAAGTTCCGTCTGCTTCAGCTGACGGAAGAGCTCAAGGCAGAATATGCCGCGCACATGTTGGAAGGACCCGCATGTTTGTGGTGGGCCCAGTACCGTGCATCCTTGCCTGCAAATGCACGTGTCACTTGGGATCAGTTCTCGACTGCTATGCGCAACCACTACATCCCTAGTGGTCTGATGGAGATGAAGATTGCAGAGTTCATGAGGCTATCTCAGGGAACCAGATCTATGTCCGAGTATCTGCACAGCTTCAACAACCTAGCTCGCTACGCCCCAGACTTTGTCAACTCTGAGGCCAAGAAGATCGCAAGCTTCAAGTGTGGAATGAGTGCCGCCATGCTTTCAAAAATGGGCAACAGTCACCGCACTACCTTCAGTGACTTCGTTAGTGACTGCCTAAATCAAGAGGCCAATGACAGTAGGCTGGCGACAGAAAACCGCCGTCATGCGAACGAAGGAGGTTCGTCTCAACAGAGAACCCCTTTCGGAGCACGCACCCCGTATCGCCCGCCAGTGGCTGGAGCAAGGTTCCGTCCCCCACAGAGGAAGATCACTACCAACCGACCCCGTCCCAGTTCTCAGAAGCCCTACACTGCTCCTCTGATGCAGAACAAGAATAAGACAGGAAGTGCAGGAGGCCCCAAGACTCCATATGTGATAGGGCCATGTTACAACTGTGGTCAGACTGGACATCTGTCACGTCAATGCCCTCGTCCAAAGAAGCAGTACACCCAGCCTCCACCTCGCGCAGGTCATGTGCATCACACCACCATGGAGGAAGTGCCAGAAGGAGAGCCTGTCACCGCTGGTACGTTTCTTGTTAATCAATGCCCCGCAGTTGTGCTGTTTGATTCTGGAGCATCGCATTCTTTCATAAGTGAGAACTTTGTTTTGAGAAGTAATCTTGAGTTGGTAGAGTTAGATCGGGGATATCAGATAAGTTCCGCTGGAGCTGTTCTCTCCGCGCGTAAAATGGCTAAAGGAGTGGAAATGAGTTTTGGGGATAAGGAGGCCATAGTGGATCCCATCGTAATCCCTGGTCTGGGTTTGGATGTGATCTTAGGTATGGGTTGGATGAAACTCTGGAAGGTCAATCTTGACGTCGCAGAGCGAATAGTTTCTATGGTTAGTCCCCGGAATGGGTCTACCTTTCGGTTTAAGTTACCCCGAAACCCCCACGAGATCGGAGTGTTGTTCAACGTCACCGCAAAACAGATAGCTGAGATCTCAGTAGTGTGTGAGTTTCCGGATGTTTTTCCTGATGAGTTGCCTGGACTACCGCCGGATAGGGATGTGGAGTTTGCTATAGAGTTAGTCCCTAGAACGGCACCCATATCTCGGAGACCGTATAGGATGCACGCTAAAGAGTTAGCAGAGCTTAAGGTTCAGTTGCAAGAGCTCTTGGATAAGGGTTTGATACGCCCTAGTTGGTCACCTTGGGGATGTCCCGCTATCTTTGTGAAGAAGAAGGATAAAACTTTGAGGATGTGTGTGGATTACAGATCCTTGAATGCAGTAACTATAAAGAACAAGTATCCCTTACCCGGAATCGATGTCTTGTTTGATCAGTTATCAAAGGAGAAAGTGTTCTCCAAGATCGACCTGAGATCAGGATACCATCAGATTAAGATCAGAAGAGAAGATATACCAAAAACAGCTTTCTCTACCAGATATGGACTCTATGAGTATCTCGTTATGTCCTTTGGATTGACCAATGCACCGGCACATTTCATGTACCTGATGAATTCGGTCTTCATGCCAGAGTTAGATAAGTTAGTTGTAGTGTTCATCGATGATATCTTGGTATATTCTGAAAATGAGAAGGATCATGCTGAGCATCTACGAGTTGTTTTGACCCGGCTTCGAGAGCACAAGTTATATGCTAAGTTCAGTAAGTGTGAGTTTTGGTTAAAGAAGGTACCTTTCCTTGGTCACGTCCTTTCAGAGGAAGGGATCTCTGTAGACCCTTCTAAGGTGCAAGAGGTTATGGATTGGGAAGCACCCACAAGTGTTTTTGAGGTTCGCAGCTTTTTGGGTTTGGCTGGATACTACCGTCGGTTCATTCCAGTTTTTTCGAGAATAGCCAAACCTATGACCCGTTTAACGTAGAAAAACAAGAAGTTCGAATGGACTCCAGAGGGTGAAACAGCTTTTCGCACTCTGCGAACGTTGTTGACTTCCGCGCCTGTTTTGGCGCAGCCAAACTTAGAGGAACCTTTTGATGTGTTTTGTGATGCATCCAAGATTGGACTTGGATGTGTGCTCATGCAGAATGGGAGAGTTATAGCATATGCTTCGCGCCAGTTGTGACCACATGAAGAGAATGACCTCACTCATGATTTGGAATTGGTAGCCATAGTGCATGCACTCAAGATCTGGAGGCATTACCTTATGGGAAACCTATGTCATGTGTACACTGATCATAAAAGTCTGAAATATATCTTCACCCAGCCAGAGTTGAACATGAGGCAGAGAAGATGGTTAGAGTTGATTAAGGATTACAACCTTGAAGTGCATTACCA
The DNA here is from genome assembly GCA_009763385.1 of Coix lacryma-jobi var. lacryma-jobi. Lineage (NCBI taxonomy): Eukaryota > Viridiplantae > Streptophyta > Magnoliopsida > Poales > Poaceae > Coix > Coix lacryma-jobi. The sequence continues at coordinate 114,935,036 of CM019825.1, read as the reverse complement.
CCCTAGAAAAGCAAACGTGGTAGCAGATGCCTTGAGTCGCAAGACTCATTGCAACTCCCTACAACCACTATTGGAAGATGGATTCAACCTTATGCACCCCGTTATGTTAAACAATATCACCATACAGTGCACCCTGGAAAGTGACATCATCAAAGGACAAAGGACCGATGAAGAGATCTGTCAGATCAAGAAGAGGTTGGAAACCAGTAGTTCTTTGAACTTCAGGACTGATGAACAGGGAATCTTGTGGTATAACCAGAGGTTGGTTGTTCCTAAGGACACAGAGCTGAAAGAAAGAATTCTGAATGAAGCTCACTATTCAAAGTTATCTATCCATCTAGGAAGTAGTAAGATGTACCAAGATCTGAGAACAAGGTACTGGTGGTCTAGGATGAACAAGGAAGTTGCAGCTTATGTTGCAAGGTGTGATACTTGCTGCAGGATAAAAGCTATACATCTGAGACCTGCCAGATTGTTACAGTCGTTATCTATTCCAGAATGGAAGTGGGAAGAGATTAGTATGGATTTCATCACAGGTCTTCCCACCACTCAAAAGGGAAATGATTTTATCTGGGTTATCGTGGATCGGTTATCTAAAGTGGCTCACTTCATACCAGTTAAGACGACCCACCGACCGCATCAGTATGCAGACCTGTACATTCAGAACATCTTGAAGTTACACGGAGTTCCAAAAAGGATTGTCTCTGATAGAGGACCCCAGTTCATAGCACGTTTTTGGGAACAGTTGCACAAGGAGCTAGGAACCGAGTTGGTAAGAAGTTCCGCTTATCACCCCCAAACCGCAGGACAAACAGAGAGAGTGAATCAGATTTTTGAAGATATCCTGAGAGCTTGTGTTTTATCTTCAGGAGAATTATGGGAGAAATGGTTACCCCTTGCCGAGTTTTCATATAACAACAGCTACCAAGAAAGTATAAAGATGGCACCTTTTGAAGTATTATACGGACGAAGATGCAGAACCCCGGTAAATTGGGTTGAATCAAGAGATCGAGGATTTTATGGGTCAGATTATGTAAAGGATGTTGAAGAGATTGTGCAAAAGATACAGCAGCACAATCCCGACAAAAGAGCTATGCTGACACACGAAGGAGACCCTTGGAATTTCAAGTAGGAGACTATGTTTATCTTAAGGTCTCACCCATGAGAAAGGTCCAACGTTTTGGAATTAAGAAAAAGCTAGCACCTCTATATGTGGGACCGTATCAGATCGTAGCTAAAAAGGGAGAAGTGGCATATGAAGTGCAGTTACCCCCAGAGATGAGCGCAGTCTTCCCAGTGTTCCATGTGTCCCAGTTGAAGAAGTGTCTTCGAGTTCCAGAACAAGAAGAAGTTCGGATTCTAGATGTTACAATCAGATCAGATTTGGAATACTATGAACAACCTCGGGAGATAATGGACACCAAGACCCGAGAAACTCGCAACCGAACAGTGAAGACTTACAAGATTCTCTGGAGCAACCACGGACCCAACGATGCGACTTGGGAAACCGAGGAGTACTTGCGAGTGAAATATCCCGCTTTTTATAAAGATTGGTACGTAACTCAAAATCTCGGGACGAGATTTCTTTAAGGGGGGGAGGGTTGTGACACCCTAGTGTCAAGCACTGCATTAGGAACCACATTAGCTACTAAAGAGCATAAGTAATGCATTGCATCATTTCATGTGCATATGAGTGCTTTTTGCCTTTTGTTTATTTATCTGGATTTTGGATTTCTATTGGTCTTGATGGTTAAAGTGGATTTCTATCTTGGCAAATGAGTTTATAAAATAAAGAATATTGAGTAGAGTGCTTTTCATGTTGGCATTTTGACCTAGTTCAAAATAGTTTGCTAAATAAAAATGAATTAAGCAAAATGTTTTATGTTTCAAAATTGGCTTTAATTATAAGAAGGTTGTAAAAATGGTTTTCAGAAAAAGTGTCTTATATGAAAGTTGTAGAGAAAATTATTTTGAGCAACTTTTATATTTGGGTCAAAGCCTGGTTTGCAGTTTTTGAAACTGTTTTTGAATGGTCAAACTTTGGAAAATCCTTGGAAAAAGAAAAAGGAAAAGAATTTTCCCGCGCCCACCTTTTCGGCCCAGTCGGCCTTGCGGCCCACCAGCGCCACGCTGGCCCAGCTCTGCCCGCGCCCGCTCCCGCGCGCCGCGCGCGCCGCGCGACGCGCTGGTCAGGCCTGACGGCCGCGCCGTACTCCGGCTCCGCTCGCCACGTGGCCGCCGCGTCCTGCCGAGGATCTTCGCCGGCCACTCCTCGTCCGATTCCCCTCCGCGCGATCACGCAAGCGATCGGCTTCGCCCACTCCGCGCTCGCCTCGCCTGCCGCGCCACCCTCGCTCGCCGTGCCGTCGCCCGCCGCACGCCACGCCGTGGCCCCCGCCACGACCACCGGCCGCCCAAGCCGACCAAAACCCCGCGCACCGCACTCTCCTCCCTCTCACTCGCCTTTCGCACAACCGCGCCCCAGCTCTCCCCTCTCACCTGCGCAGGAACGCGAGCCGAGCGCTCCCCCGCTCGCCGCTATTCGCCACCGCAAACCCTCTTCGCCGTTCTGGCCACACCGGAGCCTCGCCGTCCAATTCCTTCCACGCACCATCATGCCTTCACCTCGGACACACGGTGTGCACCTCCGTGCCACCCGCCGAGCTCCACCGACGCCGGAGTCCGAAGAGCGCCGCCGCGGACGCCATCAGCGCCGCTCGGAGCCCGGAGCCGTTCGTCCCCAACTCGAGCTCCACCGCCTCCTTCCTTCGTCCTCGAGCTTCACCGAGCCAAGGCAAGGTGAGAACACCTATCCATCTCAACGCTACCGCTCCCTATCTCACTCCATCTCTCCGGCCGAACGTCATGGGCGCCGCCGCGGCCATGCACGAGGCCAAGCTCCCCTGGAGCCATCCAAGCCAAACCAACCCACTCACTTAGCTCCCTAGGGTTCACAAAGCACTGCGCACGCGCCAATTTCACCGGCGACCGCCGGACACGGCCTAGCCGAGCCCCGCCACCATCCGCCATGGCCGCTCGCGTGGCCAAGCTTCCTCGGAGCTTCCCGAGCCAATCCGAGCCCGCCGATAGCCTCCCTAGGGTTCGTGTGAGCCTTCGGCTTCCCCAATTTCACCGGCGACCGCCGGAAACGGCGTAGCCGTGTGTCGCCGCCGCCGCCGTCCGCCACCGCTCGTCGTCGGCACGCTTCGGTCACCCTCTGGCCAAACCGACCCCACAGCTGGATGCGCCTCGTCGAGACGAGTCTATCGAGCCTAGCCTCACCGCCGGCGACCTCACCGTCGACGAGCTTTCGTCGGTCAACACCTTCCCCTGCTTCGCCCTCTCTGACGGGTGGGTCCCGTTGACCAACGGACCCCGCGCGTCAGCCTCACCCGGTCCATGGACCACGTTCACGCAGTTTGAGCCGGGAAGATTCAATGTTTTCCTTTTTACTTTTATTTTTCCAGAAATGCTTGTTATTTTTGTGTAGCTCGTTTTAAAAGTCCAAATAAAGTACTTTCAGTTTTGTTAGCTTGTTTATGAGTAGATCTATCATGGAAAAATATAAAAGTATTTCTGGTAAAAGTTTATTTTACTGTTTCTATTTATTTCAGTTTATATGCTTTTGTTGAGATAAATGGTTATATCTGTTTTCTGGTGGAGGTAATTCCTGAAAAAATTTTGTGTAAGTTTATTATCTTGTTTTGTACCTGTGAAAAATATATGAGGCACTGTTTATGTGGAAAAAGTTTCTGTTTTGATTTAAAGTCCTTTTTGACTGATTTCTTAGAATAAGTGTTAAGGTATTTTATATGTCAAAATAAAATGTGGGAAAAATTGTGTGGTCTCTGTATGACATGTTCAGGCTAAGAAAAATGTTAAGCATGAGCTGTTGTATGGAAGAATCTGAAGTTGCTTTACAAATGTAGTTTACTATGTTTTCCTTTGGAAATTCATGTAAGAAATAATATAATGTTTCTGTTCGTGGAACTTTCTTGATAAGTATGGAATATGGAGTAGAATCTGGGAAAAATATGAAATTGAGTTTAGCACCCTTTTCTAGTAGGGATGTAGTTCAATGGGTTTAATTTGGAATAGATTTGTTATTTTGTGTAGGCTTGTATGTTTATGCTCTGACAGCAAGTTTTCTACAGTAGAATGTGTATGAGTAGATGAAGCTAGGAAAATTATGAAATCTGCTGTTGAACACATTTTGTGTGAAAAGTTAGTTCAAAGCACCTTTTGAGCAGTTTATTTGTTATTTTTTATCTGCAGTTCTCTATTTTATTTCTAGCTGAAAATTGTTCAGTGAAGTCCAGCAGATGCCATTTGCCTTCTGGAATTTTTGTGGATTTTTCTGAGTCCAGAAAAATGCACTTGCAGTTCGAACTCAAATTTCTTTTGAATTATTAAATAAGAAATAGGTGGATTATTAAAATTGTTTTATGAGATAAGTAAGTGTTTACCTCAATGTCATAAATGGTTCAACAAGTTGGTTTTGTTGCTTTGCAAGAAATATTTACACTCATACCACCCCATCTCACACTACGCATTATTTATTTATTATTTTCAACCGCATTGCAATAGGATCGACAGTTCAGGAGCAAGACCTAGAGCAGGAGACAAGCGCCGAGCAAGAGATCCCGGAACTGCATCAAGCCGAGGAAGGCGACCCCGCGGCCGACACTAACCTGCCTGAGTGCCCCTCCCACGAGGCCTCAGTCTTCTCTCAAGGCAAGCCCCGGAGCATATTAAGCCTCCTATCTTTTGCAATTGAAATTACTTGAGTCCTTTTATATTGTGATGCATTAGGTTTAGGAGTTGGAATGAATCCTACTTGTTGCATTACCATTCCTTGGTTATTGATTAATATCTACCTTGTTATCCTGTTATTTAGTTACCATGTAGAATTGCTTAGTTTGCTTAATAAAAGTAGTAGTTAAGAATGTTTCCGTAATACCCTGATGGGTAGTTACCGGATCACGGTTGGCTATATTTGCTATCGTGGAAAAGAACCTGAGTAGTAATGAAATACGGTCAACTGGAAGGCAGGGCACCAAGTTGGAACTTGGGGGCAGTCCATCCGTTGGATCGTGTAGGTTTGTATCGATGTTGGCCCTCGTTCATTTTTGAACGCGCCCTTTTACTTAGGGATACGTCGATGCCGTAATCATCGACCTCAAAGCCGGTTAGAAGCTGTTCGGGCCGGTTTCGACCCGTGTCGCGCCCTCTAGTATGGAAATTGCGATCTGCCGCGTGAGGCCATCGCCAGGTTCCAATTGGGCGGTCCGTGCTTGAACCGCGACGATTACCACCACGAACAAGCATCGAGCGGTTGCCCAATGCATGGACCCGACGGGGAAAGTGTGGGCTGGTATTAAAGGTCTTTCACCAGCTAGTTTGGAATTCTATTCGAGTCGCCGTCTCCCCCGGTTAGTGGGAAACTATGGCGAGCTTCACCACGATACAACTCCATGTGATGTTTTAAAGGTTCAACTTAAAATGTGGATAAGTCAACTGGATATGGTTATATTATTGTTTGCTAGACTCAAGTGTGTGCAATAGTTCAGGTGCAAACCTAGAGTAAAGAAATAGGTCTAAAAATGACAGCTCAGTAATATCATTAAATCCTCACTTATCTTAATTTGAGCTTTTCGCAACTAAAGATCCCAGATCCACCCAAAAAGGCCTTGCATACCCTTGGTGTCTTTATTTTCAGTTGGACGGGTAAGTCTAGCTGAGTACATTCCCGTACTCAGGGTTTATCTCGTTTGTTGCAGATGGCCAGGTCTACTTTGGCTATTGTAAGCACTGCCTCTACCCGGTGGAAGGTGATGAGGAGTAGGCCCAGGGTAGGGTCGTCCAGAAGCTTCCCTTTTTCTTTTGCTGGTCTGAGACTTCTAGTGGCACATTATCTAAAAAGGGAAGAGTGAGTTGTGTGAGTTGGATTTATCAAACAATGTTTAATTGGACCACATGTGTGGTGGTCGTGTTTCAAACTTATTTCAGCTTCCGCACTTTTAAATTTGGTATTGTAATAACTCCGTTTTAAATTCGCACTCTAATACTTTAAATTTGGTTCCATTTCTCTGTGATATATCTTTGTGAATGTAATTCTTGAACAATGCGATCCTGTATGTTGTACAGTGATAGAAATCCTTCGAGATTTCCGGACTACCGGGGTTATATGGGTTCAAGTATGAGTCGAAGTCAGACGGATTTGACTAAGACGGTACTTGAGCTCTTATAATCAGGACGGTTCCGCCACAAACATATCCAATCAAACTAACTCAAACTTGATTACTAAGCAATGAATCCATTCAATCATCTTATAGCAAGCAACATATGCATATATATATATATCCAATTCAATCAACTCATATGCACCCAAATGAATGTGATCAACTAGAGATATACCTTGATAGCTCATGATCATTCAGTAGCAAGCTTCTTCATCTATCATATGCAAGCCTTCAAATAATTCCAATAAAATCACCACAACTTGAATATGACACTTGTATGTTGTAGCACTTGGACTTCATTCATGTTGACTTGGCATTGGGTTTGGATGTGCACCAAGCTCCATTTCTTGACTCAATCAAATGATGAACAATATGAAATCAATTGAATCAAGCCTCCAATGCCATGGTACCTACACACATTCATCCACTTTTTGATGGTACCCAAACTAGTTTGGGTCCTCTCAAGTTAGGTGCAACATACTTAGGCAATGCCTTAGTTTGAATAGCGGGATGAGTTGCAATAGTAGCCTTAGAGGTACCATTTTCATCCTTCCTAAGCATAGAATCATTAGAAATTGAAATAGGCTTAGGAGTGTTACCTAGGGGACATGAATTTGCCATGTGTCCCCTTTCCCGGCATGAGTAGCAAACTCTCTTTGATTGAGCCTTCTCTTCCTTGCTCATTTGTTGCTTCTCATTGTCTTGCCTCTCATGAGTTGCTTGAGCCTTCTTCTCAAGCTTGGTAGGACACTTCGAGGCAAAGTGTCCCATATCACCACACTTGTAGCACTTGATGTGAGCCAAATCTCTCTTCCCATTTTGATCCTTGCTCATCATCATCTTGGCATCATGGATATGAGTTGGATGCCTTGCTCTTCCTCCTCTTCTTGTTTTCTTCTTCTTATTCTTCCCCATATCACCATCTTCATGGTTGATCTTGCTTTTCACTTGGGGCTTCATCATTGGCTTCTTGGTTGGGAAATACTTAGCAAAGTGTCCTATTTCATGGCACCGGTAGCACATGAAATGAGATAGCTTCTTTTCTTCTTGCTTCTTCATCCTCTTGCCCTTGGTTTTGTTCTTGTTGAAGCCGACGCCACTCTTGTCACCATAGCTTCTTTGATTGTTCAACATATGCTCAAAGTTGAGTTTGGAGTTGTAGCACCTCTCTAACTTGTTGCTCAAATTCTTCACTTCACTTTTGAGCTCATTGTTCTCCTTCAAAATGTTAGTCTCGCAAGACATAGAAGTAGAACAAGCATCTATATATGAAGAATATGGCATAGATAATAAATCATCACAAGAGGTGGATACATGTTTCTTCTCTACATCACAATCACAAGAGGTGGATACATGCTTCTTCTCTACATCACATGGGTTAGCACAAATATGTGATTGATCATTTGACCCAAATGATGAGCTCTCACTAGTTTTAGTTTATTCATTAGAAAGCTTCTTAGTGAGAAAAGCATGGTCTTGTACCAAGTTGTCATGAGCAACACTAAGTTCCTCATGAGTCAATTTAAGCTCATCATGTGAACAAGTAGTAACATAAAGTAGATGCTTTTGTTGTTCACATGCATTCTTTAGAAATGAGTTTTCTTTTGTCAATTTCATTGTTTTAGCCATCTCATTTTCTAAAGCCTTAGTGAGTCTACATACAAGCTCAAAATTTGGATCATCACAATCAACTACCACATTAGCAATTGATACCTTAGTGTCACCATGTGACATGAAGCAATGTGGTGTAGTAGAAGAGCTTGAAGAGACATCACTCTCATAGCCGTCATCATCACCATCATCATCAAGTGTGCATGAAATGGCGTCATCATTTGCACCACTTGAGCTTCGGCTATGGTCACCGTCATCTTTGTCAAGTGATCTTGTGGATTGATCATCATCATCATCACTTGACCATGAGGTGGAGCAATCCTTCAGAACCACCATGTTGCGGTCATGCTCAACATCCTCATGTACCATCTCTATGTGATCCTCCTCCTTGAATTTGCCATCATCCCAAATAGAGAAATCACCATAGAGATATTTGAGTGCCATCCACATATCATGGGCACTCACCGAAGTCATCACCCTGCCAAATATCTCATCTTGCAAAGCATTTGTTAGAAAACATTGGGCTTGTGCATCGAGTGTTAGGCAATCCTCTTGCGCTTGGGTTACATTACTCTCATCCAAGGCATGAGTAAAACCAACAACAACGATCCACCAAAACTTCGGACCAAAAGCACGGAAATGATCAAGCATATGAAGTTTCCATCGTGCATAGTGTGTGCCATCAAAAATATGTGTCACACTCAACATCTAGCCAACTAGTCGCCATCCTCTCGGGTCGGTGAAGACCACAAATGAGAGACCTAGCTCTGATACCACTTGAAGGGTCGAGATGGCGGACTAGAGGGGGGGTGAATAGTCCTTTCTAAAATTAATCGCGTCGGCTAACCGAAACAAATGCGAAATTAAAACTATCGGTCTAGCCAAGACTACACCCCTCTACCTATACTCTATGACACCTTACAAAAGATCCTAAACAATGCAAATAAGGTGTCGGGCTAGCTAGAGCTCACCTAACCAATTCTAGAAGCAAGGTCACACAAACCTATGCAACTAGTACTCAATCAATCGGAGAGCTCCTACACATGCCACTAAGCAAAAGCACCAAGCCTAAGCTCACTAGAAATGCTCAATAACAAGGCTACACAAGCCAAATTAGTGAGCTCAACTTAGCTACACAAACTAAGCAATGTGACTAGCAAGACTATAAGTCAACTAGTCACTCACGGGATCAACTTCTATGCTACACAAGCAAGGAAGGTAACTAGCAAGCTACACAAGCTAACTAATTACAAGAGCAACTATTAAGCTACACAAGCTAGATAGCTACACAAGAGCAACAACTAAACACTAGCACAAGTATGAGTAAGGAAATACAAGCTAGTGAATGGAGATAGCAAACCACCGAGAAGATGTAGACAATGTTGACACGGTGATTTTATCTCAAGGTTCACTTGGTTGCCACCAAGCTAGTCCCCATTGAGACAAGCTCAACGTTGTCGCCGGTCCTCCTGCTAGTGGTGACTACATTAGTCACACTCTCCCCAAGGAGTGCTTACCACAAGCTCTAGCACTCGACCCGGCCGAACCACTTGACGCTCTTCACGTCTCTCTTTTACTAGAGTTGCTCTTCGCGATCTCCCGCGGGGTGAGCACAACACCCCTCACAAAGCGGTCACCTCCGGAGCACCACTCAATCTCCGAGCGTGCTACCACAGAGCACACATAAGCCTCCAAGCCGTCTAGGAGGTGGCAACCTCCTAGAGTAACAAGCACCACCGGCTTGCAACTCGATCACCTAGTGCCACAATTGCAATCTCTCATGCACCGCACTAGAATCGCTCTCTCACTTAGCGGATATGGTTAGCACTAGTCCCAAGTGAGTTGGAGGGCTCCCAAGCACTCTCACACAAGGACACTAAGTCCCCAAGGTGCCCAACCCACCAAATGGCCGGCCAGCACCTCTATTTATAAAGGGAGGGCTCAAACTAGCAGTTTGGAATCGTGCTGAAATTTGAACTGCGGACAGTCCACCCTTATAACACCGGACAGTCCGCCCTTATAACGAAACTAGCCATTAGGAGCTGCAACGGTCACCCCGGACAGTCCGCCGTTGAAAATCGACAGCCTACACAGAACCTGTCCAGCAACCTTGTTCTCCGAAAAATTAGCCAGCGGACAGTCCGCCCTTATAGGCCCGGACAGTCCGCCGTTCACCTGTCAACCCGAGAACAGTGCGACCATCGCGTCCGATGCATCCCCATCGGTGCGTCCGAGGCCCGCGGATAGTCCGCCACTAAAATGGCAGACAGTCCGCCACCCTCCAGAAAGTCTCCCACGAAAACGGCCATAACTCTTAGCTCCCAACTCGGAATTCGATGATTTTGGACATTTTGGAAAGCTTATTCATAGGGCTACACAACCCACATGAACTCATGATCCAAAGCACAAAGGATCAATACAGTTTTCCAATCCAAGAACCATCACTTTTCTTTTTCAACCAATGTTTTCTCTAAAACTTCTCCAACTTCTTCTCCTTTACAAATGTGCCAACACCACCAAGTGTATACAACCTTGTGCATGTGTGTTAGCATTTTCACAATCATTTTTCAAAGGATTTTCACTTGCACTCACCACGCCACTCAATCCTAGTAACAACGCAATGTTAGATCGCTCAAGTGGCACTAGATGACCGATATGCAAACAAGTTTGCTCCTCTTGGTAGTACGGCCATCTATCCTAAACCCGGTCATCAACTTCTCTACACACCTATGACCGGTGAAATGAAATGACCTACAAATGTACCTTTGCCTTGCGCATTCCATTCCATCTCCTTCGGTGTTGATGCCACACATGCACCAACCTATCATCAAATGATATGATCCACGTCATATCATCACATGGCCTCCATGGTCCATCGATCTTGACCTCACTTGCTCTTCACCATTGCTTCGGTCCTTCGGCGTCTTTGCTCAAGCCTCCCGACACTCGGTACCAACGGCTTCAAAGCCTCCAACTTGCCCTTCACCTTCGCAACCGGTCCATCAAGCCAAGTCTTGCCTTGATCTTCACCATCTTAGCCACATGACCGCATGTCATGTCACATATGCAATAAGCTCATTCTTCATCACATGCATGAGCATTGCAACATCCTTCAAGCCATTTCACCCCTATGGCATATGTTGCTCATACATGATCACCTGTGGACTTAACACCTGTGTATCTCACATAAACATCATTAGTCCACCTAAAGTTGTCACTCAATTACCAAAATCAAACTAGGACCTTTCAGCAGCCAAAACCACGTAATCTTCCTTGTTGCAAATCTCCCGGACAGAAGCACCCATGCTCTAAAGATAGGCCGACATGCGTATCTTCCAATACGCATAGTTCGTCCCATCGAAAAACGGCAGTTTGCCCACGCCGCGATCCATGTCGCCTTCTGTGGATCTGGAACCGGCTAAGGTGCAAGATCCTTAACCCGCTCCGATACCAATTGAAGGACCGAGAATGCAAAAGCAAGGCGACCAGAGAGGGGGTGAATGGGAGCCTAAAAATTTCTCTCGAAACTTTGGCCTTTGTCCCAAAAATCAACCCCTGAAAGCTTCGACCAAAATGTGATGCCCACGACCCGTGGAAGAGGGTGGATGATCCCTAGGATCACAGCGAGGCACCACCAAGCAAAGCGGAACCAAACGCCAAAAGCTCCGGCTCAAGTTCGACCCCAAAAACCGACCCTCGAACGTAGATGGAAAGCTATGTCGAGAAATCTCCAAATACCTATGCTAACAGGTAGCAAATATACCTAGAGAGGTTCCTTGGTTAACTATAGGGCCAAATGAGAAGTCCGAAAACCAAGCGGAAAGGCCGGGAGACCAAAGGCACTGAAAAAGACAGGTCCGCGAGTTCCCGGACTGTCCGCGGGTACGGTCCCGGACTGTTCGGCTCAACTGCGGACTGTCCGCGAGGGGATGGCGAACTGTCCGCCGGTGAAAATCCCCAAAACGCAGTGTTGCTGAAACCTCCCTAGGTAATCCCGGACTGTCCGCGGATGACAACGGCGAACAGTCTGCCGGTCAACCTGTATAGGAACAGTCGAGCTGCGCAGCCATTGATCTGGCTCGATCCTGACCCGCGGACTGTCCGCGGTTCCAGGCGCGGACTGTCCGCGACCCTGCAGAGAGGGCGATTTCGGTCGCCCTTCACCCAAATCTTCCCAAATCCGATTCAAATCAAAATCCCTTGTTCCCAAACTCGGAGAAGATGATCACGAGTTAGTTAGGAGACTATCCCCAAGAAATCATCCGCTCAAATCAACTCAATCACCGGGAAATCAAAGGGGAAGGTGTATGAACTGAAAAAGCGCCACGAAACTTGAATTGACCCGATCTACTTGTTCATGAGGAGTTAGATGAATTCCTTCGGTGGAAATGATCTCCTCACATCAAAGAACAAGTTGATTCAAGTGGATTCGAAAAAGACGCAACGTAGTGGGAGATCGAGTGACGGGAAAATCGTGGAGAAACGAAGAATGCGAAGAACAAATTCAAAACATATATCAAACCACGAATTTGCAACCGTGTGGCTACCACACGCTACAATAGTGAGATTACGGTCTCACTTCCTCAAAATCTCATGAACACAGAGGTATGGTTCTCTGCGGATCTCAGTAGCTACAGCAGGGATGTGGGAGAGCAGGACAACCCTAAGTGGAGAATAGCAAATGACTGAGATAGTTTGGGAGGTGGGTGTCTCCCCCTACTTATCCTAATTCTAATTCCCACTCTACCCCTACTAATTACAGAGCGAACCAGCTAAACCCTAAGGTTATTCTATACCAACTCGAAGTAGATGCTGATCCGACGGCCACGCCCGCACAATAGGTAGCTTCGCCTCGACGCGACCTCATCGATTGCTGCCATGTGCCGCCACCGCTCTGCTCATCCTTTTCACGGACCTCGCCCCTGGTTTTGTAGCCGAAACCAGGAAACCTGTCTTCACGACCATCCCCCAGTTTTGAGGCCCAAACCGGGAAACCCGCCGTCCATCGCTTGAGTTTTGTGGCTCAAACTCAGAAACCCGCCAGCGCCCAGGTTTTGAGGCCCAAACCTGGAAACCGTCCTCAGCCAGAGTTTTGTGGCCCAAACTCGGCAAACCCGCAGCACCCAGGTTTTGTGGCCCAAACCTGGAAACTGTCTACCGAATGGTTTTTCTGTGGCTCAACCATCAAACCGACGCCATAGAGGGGATGTACCGCCCGTGCACCCCGTCCACCGACACATGTCCTCAGGTCCTCAACCCCAGCAACACTGTGCCCCGCAAGTCTCCGCTCGTCGTTGTCCCAGGCTGTCAGCCACCATAACTGATCCTCAGGCCACCGGTCCCTCAGTCCAAGCCTTATGTCCGCCCTTCACCGCTCCCGGTCTGTCGGCACGGCACGTCTCTACTTGACCTTCACCTTGCCTTCGATCACTGTCTCCGTGCTCGACACCTGCACAACACAAGCCAAAGAACATGCGCATCAAACCAGTTGACAATCACTCATCACTCAAGATCCGGCATACACCCATGTATCTGCAGCCTTGGCTAGTGCTTAGCACCCTTGGGACTTGGTGTCCATGCTTGGGGAGTGCTAGGAAGCCCTCTAACTCACTTGTGATTGCTAGTGTGTGAATCATTGCGAGTGAGTGATCGCTAGTGCGTTACATTGAGAGATTGCATCAAATGGCACTAGGTGTTCATGTTGCAAGCCGGTGGTGCTTGTTACTCTTGGAGGTTGCCACCTCCTAGACGGCTTGGTGATTATGTGTTCATCGTGAAGCCCGCAAGAAGATTGTGCATGGCTCTTGAGAAGGCTTTGTGAGGGATGTTGTGCTCACCCCGCGGGAAATCGTGAAGAGCAACTCTAGTAAAAGAGAGATGTGAAGAGCGTCAAGTGGTTCGGCCGGGTCAAGAGCTAGAGCTTGTGGTCAGCACTCCTTGTGGGAGACTGTGACTAGTGTAGTCACCACTAGCAAGAGGACCGGCGACAACCTTGAGCTTGTCTCAACGGGGACTAGCTTGCTGGCAGGGAAGTGAACCTCGGGATAAAATCACTGTGTCAACATTGTCTACATCTTCTCGGTGGTTTGCTATCTCCATTCACTAGCTTGTATTTCCTTATTCATACTTGTGCTAGTGTTTAGTTGTTGCTCTTGTGTAGCTATCTAGGCACTAGCTTGGTGGCAACCAAGTGAACCTCAGGATAAAGTTTGATGCCTGCCCTAACCACTGCATCCTCTATCGGGGCACAGAGTATGAGAATTTGACGAGCTGTTCACACTATGGCGCCAGTCGCTACAAGAGGAATGTTGGCTGTCGCGTGGATGCAGACGGCGATGAGGCCTTGCGAGGTGGTCAGAGGAAGAAGAAAAAGGGTGCCAAGAAGAGCAGTGCTGCAGCCAATCGCATCTCGGCTCATCAGCAGGACGAGGAAGAAGAGGGTTACACACTGAGGAGAAGTCTGACACTATCGATGTGGTACATGCCAGTGATCGACCGCCTGCGTGCGCTATATGCGAACCCGAAGGACGCGAAGCTCATGTCCTGGCATGCATCAACTGATCGCTTGATGGACGATGGCATGCTGCAGCACCCCTCCGATGCCCAGCAGTGGAAAGATTTCGACAAGGCCTACCCCCAATTTGGTAAAGATCCCAGGAACGTTCGATTTGTGCTGAGCACCAATGGGATAAATCCGTTTGGCGAGCTCAGCAGCTCGCACAACACGTTGCCGGTCGTACTCACCATCTACAGCATACCTCCCCATTTGTGTCAGATGCACAAGTATCTTCTGCTGACCATGCTTATCTCGGGACCGAAGCAGCCCGACAACGATATCGATGTTTTCCTAGAGCCGGTAATGGAGGTAATGAAGGGGCTATTTGATGATGGGGTCCAGATGGTGGATGCGTCCCTCAAAGAGAAGTTGACCCTAGAAGCCATCTTCTTTGTCACCATCACAATGTTAGGCAGATCAAAGGGGAGACCAGCTGCGTAATGTGCCTCGACAGGACATGCTACACTTACCTCAAGGGATCGAACAAGATGGTATACATGAGGCATAGGTGGTTCCTTATGAAAAGGCACAGATATATAAGGAGTGTCATGAATCAATTGTTCGATGATAAAGGCGAGCCACAGGGTGAACCACTGGCGCAGACTAGTTGGGGGCCAAAGGTGTATCAGATGGTGAAGGATATTGATCAGATCGAGTTCGGCAAGAAGAAGAAGCCACCAGAGGAGGGAACAAAACAAACGAGACACGACAGAGGAAGCATCGCAGGCTGTCCCCTCTGTTCCTTTCAAGAAGAGGTCAATTTTTTTTGAGTACCTATCATATTGGAAGACACTGAAAACACCCCATGCCATCGACTGCATGCATCTCGAGAAGAACGTCTTTGGTAGCACGATCGGTGTCCTGCTAGACATCCTGGGCAAGACGAAGGATGGTCTAAAGTCACGGACGGATCTTCTCAACCAGGGCATCAGGCAGGACCTTCACCCTGGGTCACCTCATAATGGTAAAGTCGATCTTCCAGGTGCGGCCTACAACCTAAGGCATGGCGAGAAGACTGCTATGCTGAAGCTTCTTAGGGGTATCAAGGTGCTGATCGGTTTCTCTTCCAACATCAAGAGCCTCGTCTCCTTGAAAGACCTCACATTGACCGGCTACAACGCACATGACTACCACATCATGCTGACGGTGTTCCTTCCAATTGTGATAAGGGTTATCGGTCCAGAGTACGTGAAGATGGTGGTCACTCGGATATCATACTTCTTCAACTGCATCACGCAGAAGGTCATCGGTAAGGCTGACCTCCCTGCCCTGAAGGACTTCATCGCGGAGACCCTTTGCCAGCTTGAGATGTGCTTTCCCCATCATATTTTGATATTATGGTGCACCTGATGATAAACACGGTGGATTAGATCGAGCAACTAGGCCCCGTGTACCTGCACGAGATGTGGACGTACGAGCGGTTCATGTTCACCCTCAACAGATATGTTCATAACCGTGCTCACCCGGAGGGCTCTATGATCGAGGCGTACACAACCGAAGAGGCAGTTAACTGGTGTATGAGGTACATAAAAGATGGGAGGGCGATTGGGTTGCCTGTCCATTAACACGAGGGCAGAACCGCGGGGATGGGGTGCACGGGCCAAAAAGTACGCACTGATATACCATACAAGGAGGTTGAACAAGCTCATTACAACATCCTTCATCAGTTGGTGAGCATGGAGAAATATGTCGAGAGACACATAGAAGAGATCTGCGTCGCTAATGACGGACAACGCACAGAGGCATGGGTCCAGAACGAGCACAAGAGCAGTTTCATAGACTGGCTCAAAGAGCAACACGTACCCCTAGAAAGATGCCCTAATGATGAAGATACGGAGACCATGTAGAAACTTGTGCTAGGCCCATCCAGCCAAGTCACGGCATTGCAAGGGTACGATGTCAAGGGGTACAAGTTCCACACGAAAGAGAAGGACAAGAAGAGCGCGACACAGAACTGCAGTGTTCGATATGAGGGCGTCGACGAGGCCACAAACACGAGGACGCAATACTATGGACAGATCGAAGAAATATGAGAACTTGACTACGGCAAGGACGTATGTGTAACCGTCTTTCGGTGCCACTAGGTCAACCCCAAAGTGGTTGTGGTCGACAGTTTCGGGCTAACCACCGTGAACCTCAAAAGTATTGGGTACAAAGATGACCAATGGGTACTTGCAACCAATGTCATGCAAGTGGCCTACTATATCTATCTGGAGGACCCAAAGATGCATGTGATCGTGTCAGGAAAGCAGCGGATTGTTGAAGCTCATGGGGTCCAAAGCCCAGAATAATACAACAACAATGCAGAACTCCAGCTTTTTACCGATTTTGCAAAGAAGATCAAGGCCATCGAGGACCGTGGCAACAAGAGCGGTATGAAGCCCTGGGCCTGTCCCGATGGTGAGAAGCAGTCCGTGAAAGCGCCAGCACCAAAATGAGATGTATATGCCACACGTCTATGTAATAAAGTAGTGGATGAAGGACCGAGAATGCAATAGCAAGGCGACCAGAGGGGGGTGAATGGGAGCTCAAAAATTTCTCTCGAAACTTTGGCCTTTGTCCCACAAATCAACCCCAAAAGCTACGAACAAGAACCGTGATGCCCACGACCCTTGGAAGAGGGTGGATGATCCCTAGGATCACAGCGAGGCACCACAAAGCAAGAACAAACCAAACTCCAAAAGCACCGGCACAAGTTCGACCCTCAAAAACCAAGTCCCGAACGTAGATAGACGGCTACGTCGAGAAATCCCCAAATACCTATGCTAACAAGTAGCAAAGATACCTAGAGAGGTTCCTTGATCAACTCTAGGGCCAAACGAGAAGTCCGGAAACCAAACGACGATGCCGGGAGAGCAAACGAACTAAACCGGAGGCTTCAGCCAAATCCCGGACTGTCCGGCCCTGAGGTCCCGGACTGTCCGCCCCTACCGCGGACTGTCCGCGAGGGGTTGGCGGACTGTCCGCCGGCCAAACACCAGAAATAGCAACCCTGCTGGAACCTCCCTGGACGACTCCCGAACTGTCCGCGAGTCCCAACGGCGGACTGTCCGCGGTTCAAAAAGACCAAGTCCAACAGCGCGGAGTCAGGCTACTGGTCCAGCCGACCCCGACGCGCGGACTGTCCGCGGTACCAGCGGCGGACTGTCAGCGGATGAACAGAGAGGGCGATTTCGGTCGCCCCTCTCACGAATCCTCCCAAATCCGAATCAAAACTCAATCCCACGTTCTCAAACTTGGAGAGGATGATCACGAGATAGTTAGAAGACTATCCCCAAGAAATCATCCACTCAATTCGATTCAATCACCGGAAAATCGAAAGGGGAGGAGTATGAACGGAAAAGCACCACGAAAACGAAATCAACCCGATCTACTTGTTCGTGAGGAGTTAGATGAATTCCTTCGGTGGAAATGATCTCCTCACTATAAAGAACAAGTTGATTCAAACGGATTTCGCAAAGACGCAGTAGAGAGGGAGATCGAGTGACGGGAAAATCGCGGAGAAACGAAGAACGCGAAGAACACGAACAAAATGCGAATCAAGTCATCGATCTGCAACCGTGTGGCTACCACACGCTACAACAGTGAGATTACGGTCTCACTTCCTCAAAATCTCCAGTACACAGAGGTATGGTTCTCTGCGGATCTCAGCTAGCTACAGCAGGGGATTGAGAGAGCAGGAAACCCTAGAAGCAAAGAGAAAATGACTAAGATAGATGGGGAGGTGGGTGTCTCCCCCTACTTATCCTAATTCTAACTATTCCTAATTCCCACTATACCCCTAACTAATTACAGAGCGAACCAGCTAAACCCTAGGGTTATTCTGGATCAACTCGTGGTAGGTGGTGATCCGACGGCCACGCTCGCACAACTGGTAGTGTTGCCTCGACGCAACCTCACCGATTGCCGCCACGTGCCGCCACCGCTCTGCTTGTCCTTTCCCAGACGTCGCACCCCCGGTTTTGTGGCCCAAACTGGGAAACCAGCCTTCACAGCCAACCCCCGGTTTTGAGGCCCAAACCAGGAAACCAGCCGACCATCGCCTAAGTTTTGAGGCCCAAACTCAGCAAACCCGCAGCACCCAGGTTTTGAGGCCCAAACCTGGAAACCGTCCTCAGCCCGAGTTTTGTGGCCCAAACTCAGAAACCATCAGCGCCCAGGTTTTGAGGCCCAAACCTGGAAACCGTCCACTCGGTGGTTTTTCTGTGGCTCAACCACCAAACTGAGCCGTAGATGGGATGCACCGCCCGTGCACTCCGTCCACCCGCAAGTCTTCGCTCGTCGATGTCCCAGGCTGTCAGCCACCATAGCTGATCCTCAGGCCACCGGTCCCTCAGTCCAAGCCTCACGTCCGCCCTTCGCCACTCTCGGTGCATCGGCACGGCACGTCTCTACTTGACCTTCACCTTGCCTTTGATCACTGTATCTATGCTCAACACCTGCACAACACAAGCCAAAGAACATGCGCATTATCCCAGTTGACAATCACTCATCACTCAGAGACTCGGCATACACCCATGTATCCGCAATCTCCCCATTGATGAGTGCATTGTCAACTACCAACACAAATCATAATGGAATGGAAGAAAGAAGGAAGAAGGAGAGAGAACTGGACCAAAGACCCAAAAGCATAGCAAAGCCGAAGAAGGTCAAGTGGAAAGAGCAAGACAACTTGGTCCCCAAAGACATGGGCAACGGCTCGACGCGACCAAGCAAAGCAAAGCTAGCCCTCAAGAAGAGGTAGAACAGGCTCAACACCGCTAGCAAGAAAGCTCGAATACCAACTGTTACCAACTCAAAAACCAAAAGAGTTCGATAACAATTGAAGAGCTGAAAAGCCAATTGAAAAGCTGAAAATGTTTGCTAGTCGATCCCTCAAGAAAGAGGCAAAGGCTCAACACAACTAGCAAACTCCCCCTCAAATAGTGCACACAACCCAGGGAACACATGATTTGTCAATATTTTCTCCCCTTAGTTGAAAATGCACCAACAAGCAAATGTGCACAAGCACTCAAGGTTCTCCCCCTTGACAAAATATCTCCCTCCAGAGATGCATATGAATGAAAATGCAAGTTAGCAGCTTCAGGAATATAATCAAAAGAGTGCAAGGATGCTCTATACAGTTCTGATCCGATGAATCAACAACATCCAAAAGAAGCTAGCAAAGGCTCAAACTGATCACTAATATACGAAATATGAACATGAGAGCAAAATGAGCAGTTTTCAGCCAAAAACGTATTCACCATCAAAATAGCACTAAACATGTATAGACAGGAAGTTGGACAAGTGCTAAACATGTATACAAGGTGAACTACCCCTAGCATAGTTTAATGATCATGCTATAGAATGAAACATAGACTTGTGTATCCAAATTTTATCGGAGTTGCAGCGGTTAAATTACACAAGTTTAAATTTCAGCATGTGATTGCGAGAGGTTGAAAGCTTGTCATTGCCTAACTTTTCAACTGTGCGAAGCCTATGCAGAAGCAATCAAAAGCTTAAAGCAACAGTTTCGGTCATACACTACACAGCTCAAGTTTAACTCAAAGTGCAATGAGAAACAGTCTCGAAACTGTGATGTGCTGACAAGCAATCCCAACTCGATCTTTCCAATTCACTTAACTTGGTTCAGATTTTTTAAACATAATATGAACATACCAAGCAAGTGAATGACTCAACACTAGAGACATAGCAACCTAGCATATATGAAGAGCACAAGTGATTTCTACACATTCTACACATGCTAGTTGCATATCTCAATGGTGAATATTTGCAAGTTTTAAGTTCATTACTCAGATTCACCGTTCATAAAATAGCTCCGCTCACAACATGTAACAGTGATCAGAAAGAGCATAAGCTACAGCATCATCATAAAGCATCGGAGCAAATACTATACAGAGCATAGTTACATTCTTCAAATGATATACATGAAGCTCTGAATGTAAATATGCAAGATGAAATGCAAAGATGCATGAAGAAACCAACTGAAAAACACAAAGTCAGTTCATAGTACAAGAGTCAAAATGTTTCCCCCATCTAAAAGGGGAAACATACACCAAGCTCACCTCTCAACCTAGCAAAATTTGATTGGTCCAAAGGCTTGGTGAAAATATCAGCCAACTGATGATGAGTATCGACATGGCGAAGGTCGATATCACCCTTATCATAGTGGTCTCACAAAAAATGAAAGCGCACATCAATGTGTTTGGTCTTAGAGTGCAGCACGGGGTTCTTAGCAACACTAATGGCACTCGTGCTGTCACAAAGCAGAGGAACGCGAGAAAAGCTCAGACCAAAATCACGCAAAGTGGCCATCATCCAAAGCAACTAGGAACAGCAGCTAGCCGCAGCAACATACTCAGCCTCTGTGGTAGACTGGGCGACACTAGACTGCTTGCAAGAAGACCACGATACAAGAGAAGAACCAATAAACTGGCAAGTCCCAGAAGTGGACTTGCGCTCAATGCGACAACCAGCAAAATCAGCATCGGAATAACCACAAAGGGAAAGGGTGGAGGAAGCAGAATACCAAATCCCAAACTCAGGAGTAAAGCATAAGTACCTCATAATGCACTTGACCGCCTAACGGTGAGAGGTGCGCGACGAAGACTGAAATCGCGCGCAGAGACACACCGCGAACTGGATGTCCGGGCGTGTCGCCGTCAGGTACAGCAGCGACCCGATCATACTCCGATACTCCTTCTGGTCCACTGCTTCTCCCTCCTTATCCGCATCCAGGGCCGTCGTGGTCGACATGGGTGTTGGAAGAGGCTTGGCCTCACCCATATCGAATTTCTTCAGGATATCCTTGGTATACTTACCCTGGTGCACAAACGTTCCCTCTCAAGACTGCTTGATTTGCAATCCGAGGAAAAACGTCAACGCGCCCATCATGCTCATCTCAAATTCCCTGCTCATAGTATCTGCAAACTTGACAACCAAAGCGTGAGAAGAACCACCGAAAATGATATCATCCACATAAATCTAGACCAAGAGAGTATCAGTGCCTTGCTTGAGGAGAAAGAGCGTTTTATCCACACATCCCATTTTAAAACCCTTAGCAAGCAAAAAGGTTTTCAACCTATCATACCAGGCTCTAGGGGCTTGTTTCAAACCATACAAAGCTTTGTGAAGTTTAAAAACATGGTTTGGAAACTTGGGATTTTCGAAGCCGGGGGGTTGTCTCACATACACTTCCTCTTCTATGTAGCCGTTTAAGAAGGCACTCTTGACATCCATTTGAAAAAGTTTAAACCCTTTGGATGCAGCAAAAGCCAAGAGTATCCTAATCGCCTCCAAATGAGCTACAGGAGCAAAAGTCTCCTCATTGTCTATTCCCTCCTTCTGACTATACCCCTGGGCTACAAGTCTGGCCTTGTTTCTCACAACATGGCCATCATCCCCTTGTTTGTTTTTGAAAACCCATTTTGTCCCAATAGGGTGACACTCAGGAGGAAGAGGAACAAGAACCCAAACCCGATTTCTCTCAAAGTTCTCAAGCTCCTCATGCATGGCATTGACCCAATCAGGATCCGTCAAAGCGTGTCCAACATCTCGGGGTTCAAAATCAGCAACAAATGCAGAATGAGCAAAGTGAGAAATTTGTTGTGACCTTGACCGAGTGACACGTTCGCCGATGTTGCCGATCATCTGCTGAGGTGGGTGTTGGCGCTGAATGTGTCGTGGCGCCTCCCTTGCCGAAGTGGCCTCCCCCTCAATAGCAGTTGGTGCCTCCTCGGGTACAAAAGGTACCGCTCGAGGTGGCGGATCCCATGGCCTCCAAGTCGAAGAAGAGGGATCGGGGCTGTGAGTCGTAGTAGAAGCCGCTCTTTGCGGCACAGCAGGTGGAGGAGGTGTTGGGTCATCCATCCCTTCAGCACCTTCTTCTTCATCATCGAAAAGAGGCTCACCAACCTCATGATCACCTGCACACTCAAAACGAGAAGAAGGACAAACCATGGTCTCATCGAAGGTGACATCGGATGTCTCCATGACTCGGTTAGTCTCAAGGTTAAGTACACGATAATCACGAGTATGAGCGCCATAAACCAAAAACACACCGTCAGAAGAACGAGACTCAAATTTGTCCAAGTTGTCCTTTTTGAGTATAAAACAATGGCAACCGAAAACTCTAAAATAACTCACTTTGGGCAGTTTTCCAAAACGCAACTCATAAGAAGTCTTTTTCAAGAAAGCTCGGAGAAAAATGCGATTGGAAATGTAGCAAGCAGTGCTCATGGCTTCGGCCCAATATCGCCTAGGAGTCCTATGCTAATCGAGCATCGTCCTGGCCATCTCTACAAGGGTCTGAGGCAGTGTGTAGGGAGAAGAAAACTGATGCTCTAAACCCAAAGAGTTACAAAACTTCTCAAAATCCGAATTCTTGAATTTGGAACCATTATCACTCCTAATAGCTCGCATTGAGTTCAAAGGGAACTCATTCCGAAGACGCAAAATCAGATTGCGAGCAAGGGAGAAAGTCTCAGTTTTCTCAGCTAAAAAGAAAACCCACGAATATCTCGAAAAGTCATCAACAACAACAAGCACATACCACTTCCCCCCAACCGAGCTCACCCGAGCCAGACCAACAAGGTCCATGTGCAAAAGCTCTCCAGGGCGCTTAGTCATGACCTGAGTCACTGGATGGTGGGGAGCGGCAACCATCTTCCCATGTCTACAAGAATGGCAAACAAGATCCTTCTCCATGCACAACTTGGGCAATCCTCGGATTAGGCCAAGTGAACTAAGTCTTGCAAGCAAATCGAAGCTCAAATGTCCTAGTCTCCTATGCCACTTCCAAAGATCAGAGGAGGAAGGTCCAGCCAGAAGACAACGAGAAACTCCAAATGACTCCGAGAAATCCGCCCGAAAGACTTTCCCAAAGGGGGAAATCCCACAAATGAGATTGCCCTGAGGATCCAAAATACGACTGAGGTTCGGCTTAAAACGAATCTCATAGTCGTCATCAAAGAGTTGCGAAACAGAAAGATGGTTAAAATGCAAGTTAGAAACAAGAGCAACATCACGCAACACAAAGTGCTCATTAACTCGCACCGACCCACGAGACAACACCCTACTTTTGCTATTGTCGCCGAAGGTGATAAACTCCTTTTCGGCGACCGGACTAAGACTGGAGAACTACTTGGCGTTTCCGGTCATGTGCCTCGAACAACAGGAATCCACCAATGTGACAGAACCGACCAATTTATACAAGATTAAGCATCGAATCCCCGCTTTCACAGAGATTTCAGATACTTAAGCTCGTACAAACCCGGTAGTCCGGAAACCTCGAAGGATTTCAAATCATACAACTTTAGCCAAGATCGTAATAGATTAGCGTACATGTCCACGAGGTACATTCAGTTCACACATAATTCAAATACATCAGAGTTCAACAGTTATTACAAACCATAGTTCGTATTTCGAAAAGTGGAAGCATCATAGTTTTAAACATAAGTTCTCAGTTCACAATACGGTGGCAATGCCTGATCAGTCCACAAAAGCATCAGGGAAGGATAAGAGTTGACCATGCCCAAGGTCTAGTCACCACCCTCGACGGGGTACAGACAGTTCTCGCAATAGCCGAAGAAGCATTGCCCATCTGCAACAACAAGGGAATAGGACCCTGAGTACAAGAAGGTACTCAGCTAGACTTACCCGTCATAAACCAGGAATAAACGATACCAAGGAGTATGCAAGGCTGTATCTGGGGTTGGTTGTACTTACCTTTTGCATAAAAGCATTTTCATTATTAATAATCATCATTAGAGTATTAGCAGTCAATTTTATGTAATTAGCCTAATTAACTAGATTTGCACCTGATCTAGAGCACTCACTTGGCTAATTAATCAAGCAAGAGTGACTATCTCATCAATAGCCTTTCAGATTCAATACCATAACCATCTTTAGTTCCAAAAGTTACTACGGTAACACATGCCCAGTCAAGTTACTCACTAACTAGGAGCGATGGCGATTATAATCGATTCCTACCAGCTGGGGATAAAAATGTCACACACTCGTCCGATCACACCTTGCCAGGCAGCCGTCGGCGACCACTTCAGGAAATTCGAGAACACAACGCGTGGGACGGTCATGGGCCCTTCTACACCGGGGGTTATCTCAATGCCAGGTCGCTCAAGCTATAACTGCTCACGGTCATGTTAGGTCAGTCAGGCCCCGCCTGTCCACGGACCATGCCAGGTTGCTCAGAATTGTTGCCCACGGTACATATAAGGCCCTGGGTGTTAGGCGTCAACATCTCCATCGCCGGCTCGAATAGCCCTACTCGGCTTCACGGGAGGTACTCCGACCTACTCCGTTAAGTGATTGACGCGTTCAAAATGACTGAGGTGTGCCTTCGTTAGGTCCTAATCGACGCAGATGGGAGAATACTAGCACACAGAACCCATGTCCTGCTGCTCCAACATCCCGCCCGGTCTCAAATTAATTATCACATGGTTATCTCCATGATAGCACGAGGCTAGTCATGATCAGTATCCACCTATATGCGGGAGACAGGAAATCACCTGACTTTTACCGGTCTAAGCAGGCTAAGCAGAAACGAGCCTAGACTTAACATGGATAACAAGATATAATTGCAGGTGGACAAGGATAAGTAGTAATGCATCAGCGGTATCACTCAACTCCTATAACCTAATGCAACAAACAAATCAGATTAATTTCGTAAATGCATTTGCAAACCGTAGGAGTGGGATGCTCCGGGGCTTGCCTCGTTCAAAGTCGGAGGGATGGTGGTCGAGGCACTCAGGCAGGTCCTCGACGCCTTCTTCTTCGATCCTTTGGTCCTGAGTCTCCTCCGGGCACAGCTCCTCCGGTGGCGGGTTCTGGGTCTCCACTACCAATCTTGTATGATGCATAACACGCATAAGTAATATGAATGCACATGGAATGCATGGGGATGCAACATAGAACAAGATCACTCAGGAGATAAGCACATGTCATCTACTGCGTTCTCTTTAACAAGGTAGTCACATCGAACTAGAGATTACAAAAGATCAAAATATCCAACCAACAATTAACCTACCTAATTAGTTGGTTAGGACTCACAGTTACCACAGCAAGCACTTCACTTAATTAATTTATTGCCCTTTTATTGCTTGCTGAAATAATCCATTTAATCAAGCCTATAACAGCAACCCATCCTATACAGCTTTAGAAAAATCTAAACAAATTACTGGAAGTTAATAACACCTAATCTAGTCCCCTGTCCAAATTTCACCCCATTTGGACTCAAACTCCATTCTCTATGAAAAAGACAAATTCTATCATCAAAAGGTGCTTTGAATTACACACCCTAGCAAAAAGTGTCAAACAACAAATTCCTCATTTTTCTACTGAACTTCTTAGCACAAGAGCAGTGTACAGAAATTCTCAGGTTCAAACTCTTCATATTTTAATTACTACAAAATAAACAAGAAAACAGCATTTATTCATTTTAATTGCTACTGCTAAAATATTCCATTGAACAACATCATATTACATTTTTCCCAGAAGCTATTCATCAATACAAACCTAACAAAACAAGAATCACATTTTTCTGAGCCATATACAGATTACTATGCATTTAACAAGATTTCAGCCAAAACAAGAATTAAATATAGCTACACATAACTTTATCACAAACTGGACATATCATATTTTTCATGCATAAAACTCATCACAGCAAACTTAACAAAACTTGTTTCACCTTTTTAGCATTTACAGAACTCAAGATATGAATTAAACAAACTAATCAAACATTCTGAAAACTATTTAAACAAAACCCTGAAAAACTCCTTAACCTAAACTGCTATGCGTACCCAACTACTTGCACCCGGGCCACTGACAACCGGGACCCAAGCCACTGACCCGCGGGGCCCCGGGTCAACATGACCCCACCGGTCATCCCCTCCAGAGCAGGGGAGAGGTTGACCGCGGCGAAGCTCGCCGGCGGCGACCTCTCCGGCGAAACGGACACCACCACTCTGCTCCTCTCCTTCTTCCGCACCCGCCGGTACCACTATCTAGCCCGGCGCACGCACGGATTAAGCTTGCCGTCGACGATGGCGGCACGGCGGCGCGGCCCTGGTTATGCCGGCCGACTCCGGCCTTCCCGAAGCGAACCGACGACCATCTCACACTCCCCAAACCCTAGCGAACCCTAATCGAAGCAAGGAAGGTAGGGTTGCCAAGAGAAACGGCTGAGACCGCGGCTTGTCGTCCATGGCGAGCAGAGCCAACGGCGGACGGCGACGTACGGCCACGACCTAGCCCTAAACGGCCAAACCAACTCCACCATTGCCTCCGACGGGCCAAGGCGACTTGCGAACACCAGCTAGGGCGAACGGATGAGCTCGAAAGAAGGGTTGGCCACGGCGGACCGAGCCTGCCGGCCATGGTGGACACGGCGGACGGCGGTGAACCGCGGGCACCAAACCCTAATCGACTAAACCATCACCCCCTATCTCACCCTCGAGCCTCACTGACCCCTGAACATGAGCTAGAGCGGAGAGATTTGCACGGAGGGAGGGCCGACCACGGCGGACCGAGCTCGGCGGTCATGGCGGCCATGGCGGGAACTCACCCCGTGACCTACCTAGGCGGTTTTGGCGAGCGCTGGCTAGAGCAGGCGATGCGGGAGGTGAAGGCGAGGTTGGCTGGGTGGTTAGATTGACGGTGTGGTGGCGGGACGGCGGTGAACGGCGGCGGCGCTCACTGTTTTCCCCTTTTTCGCTCGGACGCCGGCGAAGGAGAGCGAGAGCGAGGGAGGGGACAGAATGGAGGGAGGAGCGGCGCGGCTCGGGCAGCGGGGCGAGCGGCAGCTTTTGCTCACCACGCCGCACGCGGGCGTCGCCTCCCCGGCCAGCTCGCGCCACGCGGCGAACAGGCTCTGCGCGCGGTCGGCCACGACCGGCGCCGATTCAAACTAAATCGGTTGATTTAGTCGCTAATGGCCGACTGACGGCCGAACTTTGGATGCGATTAACTCCTAATCCACTCGATGAAACGCTAAACCACTTGTTCCATTGAGTAGAGCTACATGCCGACTACAACTTTGGTTACAAGATCAAGCTTTGGTTCGGCCTGGATTGCTCTCGAAAAAGCTCCAAAGATCACCAGGCGAAACTGTTTCGCCAGTTAGGACTTAGAAGAATTTTCCAAGTCTAATCTCCCCCATTTCTGCCTTGTGGGTCCTAAAACACCTTGTTAAACTCATTTTCATGAGTTGGCCCTTAAACACTTTTTGTTCTACTCTAAATTCTACACATTTTTGGTTATGGGCCCACAGCCATGCAAAGCTTCTATCAAGGAGGTCTCAGTTAGTCAAACAAAAGGGGTCCTAGGGCTCCATTAAGGCATCTAGGGTTAATGACTTGGTTAGCCAAAAGGACCAACACAAACCTAGCTTCATTTGGACTCCTCAACAAGGTTCAACTACTAAGGAGACTCACACACTCCAAAAGCAAGTCAAACAAGCATCACACCAAGCATAATATTGCAAGCCAAGACATGAAATGACACTTAACAAACAAAATGCAACATGGGATGATGATGATGCTTATGCTCATGAGATGTCAAGTTATGCATTTAAGGTTGCTTAACACCAGGGGTGTTACAGCCCTCCCCTCCTTAAAAGAATCTCATCCTGAGATTTAAGTTACTAACCATTTCTTATAAAAGTGCGGGTACACCTCTTTCAGATAGTCTTCCGTTTCCCAAGTGGCATCTCGTTCATCTTGCTCACTCCAAGATACTTTGTATTGCTTTACTATTCTCCCGCGAGTTATTCTTTCTTTTTCATCAAGCACCCGATACAGTTCCACTGAGTAGGTGAGATCGGATTGCAACTTGATATTGGCCGGTTGTACCTCTTCTTCGGGAACTCGAAGACATTTCTTTAATTGTGACACATGGAATACAGGGAATATAGCCTTCAAATACTCAGGTAGCTGTAGCTGATAAGCTACTTCTCCCCTCCTTTCCACGATCCTGTAAGGCCCCACAAATCTTGGCGCTAATTTCCTTTTCACGCCGAAGCGTCTAACACCTTTCATGGGCGACACTTTCAAATATACATAATCGCCTTCACTAAATTTAAGCGGTTTCCTTCTCTTGTCGGCATAGCTCTTTTGTCGAGACTGCGCAGCTGCCATATGTTGTTGGATTATTCTAACTTGTTCTTCTGCTTCGTTAACAAAATCAATTCCATAGTATCGACGTTCTCCCGGTTCAACCCAGTTCACAAGTGTCCTGCACCTTCTACCATAAAGAGCTTCAAACGGTGCCATCTGTATGCTTTCTTGATAGCCATTGTTGTAAGCAAATTCTGCTAACAGTAACCATTTCTCCCAAGATCCCTTTGCTGAAATCACACAGGCTCTCAACATGTCCTCCAAGACTTGATTCACTCTTTCGGTTTGTCCTGAGGTTTGGGGATGATAGGCAGAGCTATGGATTAGCTTCGTGCCTAATTCCTTTTGCAGTTTCTCCCAAAACGGTGCAGTAAACTGTGTTCCACGATCCGAAACTATAACCTTGGGTATACCATGCAGTCGAACGATTTGATTGATATAAATCTTCGCATAGTCCGGTGCTCGATAACAGGTTTTGACTGGAATAAAATGAGCGGTCTTGGTAAGACGATCGATTATCACCCAAATTGAGTCATTTCCTTTCTGAGTGGTTGGCAAACCGGTGATGAAATCCATACCTATTTCTTCCCATTTCCACTCGGGTGTTGGTAACGGTTGAAGTGTTCTGGCTGGCTTCAGGTGAATAGCTTTTACTCGACAATACGTGTCGCATCTGGCTACGTACGCGGCAATCTCTTTCTTCATTTTGGTCCACCAGAACCTTGGACGCAAATCTTGATACATCTTAGTGCTTCCAGGATGAATGGATAACTTAGATAAATGGGCTTCATCCATAATCTGGTTTTTGAGTTCCCTATTCTTAGGCACTACTAGGCGCTGGTCAAACCACAACACTCCCTTATCATCAATCCGAAAATGTTTTATCGGTTCAGTTGCGGTCTTCAGCGTTTCCTTGATATGATAAATTCCCTTGTCTGTTTTCTGCCCTTCAAGAATCTGATCAACTAAGGTGCCTTGCAGCTTGATATTGTGTAAAATCACAGGGTGTACGAGACTAAACTCGTCTTCTGGTGGTAACCTCAAATTATTGCAGTGTGATTTCCGACTCAAAGCGTCGGCAACCACATTTGCTTTCCCTGGATGATAATGTATCTGTAGATTGTAATCCTTGATTAATTCAAGCCATCTTCTTTGCCTCATATTCAGTTCAGGTTGAGTGAAGATATACTTGAGACTTTTGTGATCGGTGTACATATTACAGACGTTACCAAGCAGATAATGTCTCCAGATTTTTAGAGCGTGCACCACAGCGGCTAACTCTAAATCATGCGTAGGATAGTTAATCTCATGTTTCCTCAATTGTCGGGATGCATAAGCAATCACTCTGCCTTCTTGCATAAGAACACAACCTAATCCAACCTTCGATGCATCACAAAAGACATCAAAAGGTTTCTCGATATCTGGTTGGGCTAAGACAGGAGCAGTGGTCAATAGTTTTCGCAAGGTACGGAAAGCTAATCCACACTTCTCTGTCCATTCAAACTTCTGATCTTTCTGGAGCAAACTTGTCATTGGTTTGGCAATCTTAGAGAAGTCAGGAATGAAACGATGATAGTACCCTGCTAATACAAGGAAACTCCGAATTTCACCAACTGAAGTAGGAGCTTCCCACTCCATTACTTCTTGTACATTACTGGGGTCCACAGAAATTCCTTCTTCTGACAGGATGTGACCAAGAAATTGTACTTGCTTCAACCAAAACTCACATTTGCTAAACTTCGCATAAAGTTTATGTTCCCGGAGCCTCGTCAAAACAACCCTCAAATGTTCTGCATGATCGTCCGGGTTTTCAGAGTATACTAGAATGTCATCAATGAATACCACTACAAACTTATCCAATTCTGGCATGAATACCAAGTTCATCAAACTCATGAAATACGCTGGGGCATTTGTCAATCCAAAAGACATGACAAGATACTCATATAATCCATATCTGGTCGAGAAAGCAGTCTTTGGGATATCCTGTGGTCAAATTCTAATCTGGTGATAACCTGACCTCAAATCGATCTTGGAAAACACCTTAGCTCTGGATAACTGGTCAAACAGAATATCTATCCTTGGCAATGGATACTTGTTCTTAACAGTCACGGCATTGAGTGGCCGATAATCCACACACATCCGTAGTGACTTATCCTTCTTCTTGACAAACAATGCTGGGCAACCCCACTCGGATATACTAGGTTGAATGAATCCTTTGTCCAAAAGTTCCTTAATTTGAGTTTTAAGTTCAGCTAATTCATTAGGCGGCATACGGTAAGGTCTTCTAGAGATTGGTGCAGTTCCAGGTAACAACTCAATTGCAAATTCCACTGCCCGCTTGGGCGGTAACCCTGGTAATTCATTCGGGAAAACATCCGGAAAGTCTCTGACGACTGGGATTTTGGACAGGTCTTCTATAGATAAAGTGCATGATAAATCAACAAAGTCAGCACCTTGAGGAAGAGAGATGCGTAGCTTCATATTTGTCCTCCCATCCGATAAAGTAAGAATCCTATTGGCAGTGTCTAACACCACATTCCACATACTCATCCAACTCATCCCTAGGACTATATCCATATTTAGTCCTGGCAAAACTACTAAATTAGCTCCGAATTTGTGCCCTCCAAAGTCGATGGTTGCATTACTAACCATCTGCCTAGACAACACGCTACTCCCCACGGAGCTTACGCGAAACCCATAATCCATTTCAGACACTTCTTGATTATGTTTTTGTGCAAATGCTTTGCTCATGAATGAATGTGATGATCTCGTATCAAATAAAACAACTGCAGGATGATGGTTAACAAGACACATATCGGCAGTCACGGGCTCTCCGGAACGAGCTTCTTCAACGGTCATGTTGTGCAGGCGTGCAGGGTAGTTAGCTTGCTGCTTCTTTGGGTGAGGGCAATATCTTGCGAAGTGCCCCTCTTGGTTGCAGTTGTAACATGGCCCACGAACTGAAGGTTTTCCTCCGGTCGAGCTGCCCTGACCTCCACGAGCTTGGTTAGCAGCTACTTTGTATGGCCTTTGATTGCGCTGAGCTTGCGGCTGATTTTTCTTCTGCGGCGGCCTGAAACGTGCCCCCGGCGCTGGTGGTCGATACTGGGTTCGTTGAGCTGGTGGTCCCCTAGGTTGAGATGGTCTGGAATCAAAGGTCCTCTTCCGGGCCTTACTTGCAGCATGCTTATTATTGTGATTCTCTTGAATTAGGCAATCACTGATAAAGTCATTGAAGACTGTACGAGAAGATGTCCCCACTGATTTTCCCATTTTGGTGTTCAAACCTCTCTTGAAACTAGCAATCTTTTTAGCATCTGTGTTCATGAAGTCTGGAGCATAACGTGACAAGGAGTTAAACAAGTGATGGTACTCGGTAACAGATCAAGTCCCTTGTGTCAAACTCATGAATTCTGCCACTTTCATCTGAGTCAGGCCTGGCGGAATATAGTGCCCTCGTACAGCTTCAGTGAATACCCTCCAAGTGACAGGAATGTTGGTAGGATAGGTGGTGCGGTGATGCCCCCACCAAATCCCGGCTGGCCCCTGCAGCTGATGCGCGGCATACTCTGCCTTGAGCTCCTCTGTCAGCCTTAGCAAACGAAACTTATGTTCCATGGTATGTAGCCGTTCTTCTGCCTCTAAGGGTTCAGTAGCTTCCTTGAAAATGGGTGGCCTGGTATCCAAGAAATCCTTGAACGAACTATACTGATTTGGCTCGAGACGCGGTTGACCGTGCGCCAAATTCTCACGCAGCAAAGCTTCAATGTTGCGCTGACTTCCCAGGAACTGAGCGAAAAGCTGCTCGGGTGTGGCTGGTGGAGGAGGTGGTGGATTACGGTTATCCCTAGGATCCTCATTTCCACCACTACCGCCATCTCCACTATGAGTTGTCGTCATCTGCATGTATTCACAGCAAGTGATTATTAGGTGGAGTTGTAATTATTGTAGAGAACAATAGATCATGTCAACTGAATTTATTCGAAAAACGAATTCGCCAAACAATCACAGAGGCATAATAAATTTCAATCCACATCGCAGCATCACATAATAAGATCGCTTAATACATAACATGCAAAAACCAACATAAACATCCATAGTTTTGCCCATACATATGGGACTTTCAAAGGTCTCACACCACGTGCACATAAAAGTTCATTACTCATGCTTACATCCAGCCCACAGCAAAAACAAAAGATCGGGCTTGCCAACACACACAAAGATCACTAGGCTCTAAGCATACGATCTAGGCTACTCTCTAGCGATGTCACCAACGTCACCATCCTCACTAGACATATCTGAAGAACTGCTAGAAGAGCTACTCGGATCCGGGTCCTCCTGTGGAAGGATGGGGTTCCTCTCATTCTCCCTGCGGTGGATCTCCTCGTGCAGACGGTCATTGTAGTCCTGCAGGTGGTGAAGTTGCAGCTCTAAGTCTCCTACTCGCAACCTCAACAACCTGTTCTCCTCTGAAGCACGTATGCCCTCAATACACACACCGCTAAGCGACTCCTCGGTCTCCCTCATGATCAAGGCTAAGAAGGTAACTGCCTCCTGCTGAACACTGAGCTGATGAGCGGTCTCCTGCTCTCTCTGAAGCGCCTGGTCCCTCTCCACCGTCAGGTGAGCTAGCTGTGTGGTGAGGAGGTCTATCTCTGTGGCATGCTCCTCCTGCCTGCGATGCTGTGCAGCCATCTCCTCACTAAGAACATGGTCCAGGTGGTCGTAGCTACGTGACAAGCACCCATAGGTAGCCATGAGTGCAGCCATAGCACTCCCAGCTGGTCCTACGCAGTGCTCTCGCTCCAAGGAACTGGCCTCAAGCACAGTGGCACCTGGCTGTCGCCACACTGACTAGTAAGGGTCCGTCATAGGAAAGATGCTAGCAGTGGCTTGCGCAACCACCTCCGGGTGATCCTCCATAATGTCCCAAAGAACAGTATAGGCAACCCTGTTAGCTCCGTCCCACGAGGTCCTACCTTGTAGTGCGAAGACCCGGCGGCACCATACATGATCCTGCGGATCACGACTGGGCACGTCCACCTCAACTGTGTATATGTAGCGATCCTCGGAAAACTGAACACGAAGCCAATCATATTGCGGTTGAAAGGATCAAGATGCCCAAGAGGGGGGGTGAATTGGGCTTTTCTAAAACTTCTTGCGATAATAAAACCTATCAAGCCCCAATTAACCCCCTAGTGCCTAGAAGTGTGTTTGACAAGAATCAATTGCACAAAAGACTATCGCTAAACCATTTCTACTCGAGCATGGCAATTCAACTTATGAAAGAACAACAAGTAAATGCAGAATTGAATTGCTCAAAGGTAAATGCGTAGAGAAGAGAGTAGAGATGACACGACGATCTTTTTGCCAAGGTATCGAGGTGTCGGCACACCCCCCCTAGTCCTCGTTGGAGCACCCGCGCAAGGGTATCGCTCCCCCTTGATCCGCGCAAGGATCAAGTGCTCACTATGAGCTGATTCTTCGCCACTCCGGCCCGGTGAATCGCTCGCTATCGGTCATAACTTGGCTTGGGTCATCCACAATGCCTCCGGATGATCACCAAGCTCTCTGATCGCCACCAAGCCGTCTAGGTGATGTCGATCACCAAGAGTAACAAGCAAGAACTCTCACTTGACCAACGCAAGGCTAATGAGATGGGTGGATGCACACTTGCTACTCTCTTATTCACTAATGAGGTGTTTGATCACTCAATTATCAAATCTCTCAACCTCACTAGGCCTCTTCCACTCACTTGGAATCACAATGTGTTTGGCAACCTTTCAAATGAGCAAGAGGGACAGCATGAATGAGGGGGAGGCATATTTATACCCCCCAACTCGAAACATGCACGAAGGGGTAAGTCCAGCCAGTTACACACTGACCGGACGCACCTGTCGGGGTGACCGGACGCGTCCGGTCAGTGTCTAACGGCTACGTGATGTTAGCCCTGACACCAGTACAATACACTGACCGGACGCACCCATGCGTCCGATCACCACTGACCGGATGCGTCCGGTCATCAATTTCCCTCTCTGGAACCTCTCTGGACGCGACCGGACTCACCCCCTGGTGCGTCCGGTCGAATACTGAAGAGCGTCCAGTCGCAGCCAAGCCTGCTCCTTAGCCAAACCTACTGACCGGACGCACGCCCCAGCGTCCGGTCATTAGGGTTGGAGCGTCCGGTCACATTTTGAAGTCCGAAACGACTTCGATTTGTGACGCTCCCTTCACGAACTTTCTTCCTTATGATCTTAGGGACCTTTCTAAGCTACCTAGGGCTTTGGTTAACAAGTGTGCACCACACCTAACTCAAAAGTCTCACCTAGGTCAAGCTACTCATTCAAACCCCTCTTTATAGTACGGCAAAAGATAAAACAAAGACCTATGCTACTCTAAGTGTCCTTCAACACCAAATGACACTTAGCACTAGCCTATCACCGTCTTCGTCGTCCATCCTTTGAAAACCGAATGAATTCCATCGCTAAGGGGGCATGAATACCATAGTGCCCTCACGATCATCATTACCATGACCTAACTCAACTGTTTCTGCAAAACACACGTTAGTCATAGTAATTTACCGTTGTCATCCAATCACCGAAACCCACTGGGGGCCTAGATGCTCACAATCTCCCCCTTTTTGGTGATTGATGACAACCTCAAGTATGTTTGAAAGAGAGGTGAGGTTTTCAACAACTTGGTTTATATAAGCATGTGACAATAAGATCAAAAGGGGTTAGGCATGCTTATACGAACCAAGTCCACATAAGTACTCAACATATAAGAATTAACACAAGTACTTATGAATAAGCTCATTTATCGGAGTATAAGTGCGGAAGCAAAGTAAATGAGCATAAGCAAGTTACATGTATAAGATAACGAGTGAAGCATGACATGTCACAACTGAGCATAAACGAGTGACATGAGTATATAACAAGTGTAGCATCACATGTCACAACCAAAAGACATACACATATCGTACGGGTGCCAAAAGATAAACATGTATGCATATGAGTGCAAGATCAAACAAAAGAACCGAAACCCTCTCACAGGCTCCCCCTACGTCTAACATACGCTCTCTCCCCCTTTGGCATCAAAGACCAAAACCTAAGGGTCAGAAGGCGGGAGTGGAGCAGACGAGCCGGGCGACGAGGTGCGCGGAAGAGTCTCGAACTGAGCCAGGTAGGTCTCCTCGTCGGATGACGTACTATGAGCTGACTGACCCTCTGACACTGGACGTGAAGGAGAAGTGGTCTGGGTCTGCTCAACTGTCTCTGGAGCGGCCTCTGGAAGAGGGTCCACGGTCTCAGTCGCGACCACTGACACTGTCAACGAAGTCTCAGGAGCTGAGCTGACAGGAAGAGTCTGACTCTGAGAGGTCGACGGCTCAGACGATGCTACTGAGGAAGGTAGTGTCTCTGTGGTACCAGTAGCTGGAGTAGGAGCTGAAGCTGAGGTCACCGGCAACTGAAACTCGGGCGGTGTAGGCAGGCCGGTGAGCTCGCTGAAAGAGGCCTCCAGGCTCCTCGGTGTGACTAGGACCGACTCCGTCTGAGTAGGAGTGAAGCCTAATCGGAGCGGTGTGAACCCTGGCAGCTGCCCTGGCTGAGGTGAGGTAAACCACTGCGGGTACTGAGGGAAGGGCGAGACCGTCGACGGAGGCACTGACGGGAAGAAAGAGGTCGACGGTCCTGGCTGCTGCAGCTGAAACTGTGACGGCTGAGGTAACTGTGGAAGAGCCGCCATCCTCTCCATGAAGGCAAGAGTCTGTGTCTGGAGCTGAATCATCTGCCTCTGGAGAGCGTCCTGGCGCTCCTGTGCCTGAGCTGCTGCCACTGCCTGTGCCTCTGCCAGGCGAGCCTGCTCCTGTGCCTGTCATCGCTGCTCCTCAGCCTGACGCTGAACCTCCTCAGAAAGCTGAGACTGTTGCTGCTCCATCTGAGAAAGTATAGCTAGAAGAGCTGGATCGAAGCTGGCCATACGCGAGGAGGAGGCCTCTGAGTCATGAGCACCCTGTGGACGCATCCTCGGAAGATGAGCGTAGTCGTCGTCGGTGCTGTTAGACGGAAACTCGTCGTCGGGGTCCTCTCCCTCTGCCTCAAGAGCGGCGAGCTCAACCTCTGCTAACTGACTGACAGTCTCGTCCTGCTGGGCCTCTGTCTCAGTGACAACCGGCCTCTGGCGCTGACCTCTGGGATGAGTGTCTGGACGGTCCCCTGCTATCTATCGAGTGTCATACACGGGGAACTCCGTCGGAGACTGGAGAAGCTCTGGAAGCAAACCCGGAATAAGCCGCCTCAAAAGGTGACAGATGATGTGAGCATAGGGAAGCTGGCGGTGCCCCTTGAAGCCCTCGGCAAGAGTGTCCTCCATCTCAGAAATAATGACATCCCAAATGTCAAACTCTAGCTGTGGAACCAAGTGGTGAACTAACCAGATTTGAATACGTGTGAGCCCCTCTCTGTAGCCTGTCCTGGGTAGGAGAGTGCGCCTCATGACCTCGTTCACGAGACGAGCCGTCGGCGTTAAGTCACGAGGACGCCGGCTGGACCCCTCGCCGAACGGCTCCCGGAAGCAGGCACGCACCAAGTCTGCGGGTGGGATCTCTCCTGCATGTGGGCGCCTGGGTGGCTCTGTCTCACCATAGCAAACTGTGTGCACCCTGGTCGGATACGCTGTCAATCCGAGGTACTCTCTAGCACGGGCACTGTAGAGCCTGTAGGACCTCCTCCTGAAGGCAAAGTGAAGGAAGCGGTGATCTGGGGAGATCCACAGGGACGCGTAGAACTGCCAAACCCAATCCTCAATGTACAAACCACCTCGTCCAAGCAGATCTGCTAATCTAGGTAGATAGGAAAGCATCGGACGGATGGCCTCACCAGCAACTGCAACGATCATCTCCAGCGGGCAAACTCGATGTGGACGGATGTGGACGCCGCTGTTGACATAGGCTTGGTAGAAATCCTCCTGTATAACTGTGTAGAACCCCTCTGCTGCCTGAGGGTGTCGGGCTGCTGGGAACCACTCCTCGTACGGAATCAGTCGCAGGGCCTGAACCTAACGTGCTGTCGCCGCCCGCAGGTCCAAGTGCTCCACAGGTGGGGGACCCTGTGGCCTCGGAGGGGGTCGGCCACCCCGCCTCTGCCCCTCAGGTCTAGGAGACACCTGAGTGCGAGAACGGGTGGACCTGCGGAGTGGCTGCTGAGCTGGCTGCTCCTCGGTCTGACCCTCTGCCTGGGTCTCTGTAGCTGAGCTGGGCTTTGGAGCTGAACCGCTGGCTGTAGCCGCTGCGAGAGCTGAAGCGGCCTCGGACGGGAACTAGAAGTGTGAAGGGAGGAGCTCAGCTGGGTCATCGAGAGAGTACTCGTGATCCTGAATCCGGACGACGCCGCCCTCAGTCCGAAGCAAGGCCTGTACCTGCTGCTCTGTGAGTAAGTCGCGAATGCGCGGACCGGTCTGCTGACCACTGCCCTGACCGACCGGCTCTGTAGACTAGTCGAGAATCCGGAGACCGCCTGTCGAACCCCCTGCTTGGCTCTCTCGGCTGCTCGAGCTGCTGCAAGCGCGATCTCTGAATCCCGATCGAGGCGCTTGCGCTTCTTGGACACCATCTTCTGCGGCCTCTTCCCCTTGTCACCAGAAGGAGGACGAGGAGGAGGAGGGTCTGCCCCGGGACTGATGCGAACCCGCTAGGGTTTTTGCCCGATCTTTCGATGAGAAACGGGGATAACTCGATTGGTGGATGGAGATGACGTTCACGGCCCGACTACAGCCCTCAAGACCGCGCCTTAGCAACCGATACACCACGTCCAATAGCCGTCACGATCTTGTGGAGCGCGACAACCAGCCCCTAGGGCTCCCGTCCTGCAAGCAATCGAAGAACTAGCAAGAACGAGGAAACAAGCACTGAATTTGCAAGATGAAATTGAAGGTTTCAAACTGAATCTTAATCTACAATGGGGTTCCGAAGACAAGGAGACGGGCGGCTGATCCTGCACGCGCGCCTACAAGCAAGTAGCTAAGGCTAAACTTGATCTAAACAAAACCCAACCCGACCATGGCGGCTATAGAGGGATATAAGTAGATGGATTGACGACCAAAAGAGTGTTGGGGTCGTCCTCCAACCCTAGGACGCGTCCCTAATGGACCCAACTTGATACATGGGCCATAAGCCCAAAATGAGGTGACGCAGCACCCTGGACAGCAAGACCTGTCGACGGTAATTGGATCATTGCCGCTGCTACCGAACAGATATTGACGTGAGACTTGATTCATATGAAAGTAAACTTGATAAGCTTTCCAACAAGTCCTGAAGCGCCTGAATCCGAATCCGTATGCAACCGTGGTGGCGGTCACAAGTTGGTGCTTTGCTGCAGTCCGAATCCAGCTAGCGCGAGTCCTTCTCCCTTTCGGTCTTCTCCTTGGTTCCTAATCAAAACAAGAGTGCACGCGTTTGCATTGTCTAAACAAGATGGACAAGAGCTTATCATGGAACTCACTTGATGATTAAGTTGACGAGCACGAGCACGAGTAAGAGGACCAGCTATAGGTTGTGTCGGAGAGGATGTATCGCTGGTGTTGATGTCCTCATCAGGGACCTCCGCCGACGTTCTTGCAGCGAGCCATTGCTACAAGAACAGAACAACTGCCACTGAGAGTAACTAAGAAACTCTGCAACAGAAAACCACGGCGACTGAGGAGACCAACTGCCACTGAGTATCACTGCCACTGACAAGAGAAACTGGACTTAAACTCAGAGGCTTGGCCTCATTCTGTATCCGCGAGCTTGGCCCCGGATTTTGCTGTCACTGCCACACGGCTCACTGTCACGATCCCGACGCGCTGCAATAGATAGATGGGGATATATAAGCATATAATCTAGAGATAAGAAGCCCTATCGGAAGCAAAGCATAGAGAGGAGAAAAAGGAGGCGTGGCTTTGCTACCTGACGAGACGCGACGAACAGACCAAGCAAGGGTAAGAAACCGACATGTGCGGGCACCGCGATGACTCGCCGGAAGGTTCTGCGCGAGAGAATGGGCGAGAACACGGTGAGTTCGGCATGAAACTTGATTGAGACAATAAGCCGAACACCTGGTGGGCAGGATAAAAAGGAGAGGGATGGGAAGCTCATGGAGTAGAGGCTGCTGACCGGAGAGAGAGCGGGGAAGGAGTCGCCGACGAGGTAGATGTGCACGAAGGAGCCCCGGCGATCTTGCAAACTCCGGCGAGGGGAGCGCCGGCGGGGGAGGAGGTTCTTCAGCGCGCGGCGCTAGAGCGGGGAGGAGGCGGTGCGAGTGGGGAGCAACAGCGGCGGGGGCACGGAGCAGCGGCGGCGCGGGGGCGAGGAGGAAACGGCGGCGAGCTAGGGCACGGCGGGTACAGTCGGGCTCGGGCGAGGGTTCGGACGAGAGTGAGGATGAAGACAAGGGGGACCCATGTGTCGGTTGAAGAGCAAGACGCGCCGTTTAAGTGGTGACCGGACGCACTCGCGAAACGACCGGACGCACGGGATCGAGCGTCCGATCGTGAACAGAGAGGTCCAGAAACGCCAAAACGCTGACCAGACGCATCCTGTCGCACTTGACCGGACGCACCGAGCATCCGATCATCCGCCTGAAAATGACCGGACGCACGAGCACATTCTTGACCGGACGCGCCGAAGGAACTGTTCACTTGCGCGCGCTCTGCACTGACCGGACGCACCCTGTGAGTCCGGTCGCAGCGTCCGGTCACAGGGAAAACCCTGTTTTGACTCGATTTTTCGCGCCGACTTCTCCCAACCAAGTTCCAACTCAAATAAGATGCAAATAAACACTACTTGGAACCTAGAGGAGTGACCTCTCTCAAACCCTCAAATTTTTCAAATATTTTGCCATAGGCTAAAGTAGTTTTCTAGATAAAATAGGCAATAAAACTCGAGGAGACAACATGTGGCCACCAAAACTAGGGGTCATAACCAATTAGAGCCTCAAATGCTCCCCCTAGCGGTGGACGAACACAGCGGTTGCTCAAGGCATAACCGAAAAGAAACGACAAAGCAACAACCATGCAAATGCAATGCATTACCGAAATTGAATCTAGGGTGCTTGTCAAGTTTGCTCATGGGTAAGCTTCTTCACACGCTTTTTAGGGCCGTTATCTTAACCACGTCTGACAAGCCTATGTGCATAGCATAATTTAAACATGGCATATTATACAATGCAATGCAAAGACAACCCCCTTTCACCTTTTGACAAAGTTACTTAGATCAAGCACATTAAGCTCACTTCGCAATCTACAAAGGGTGTTCTCATCTAGGGGTTTTGTGAAGATATCCGCCAATTGATCTTCGGTTCTAACTCCCTCTAAGGATATGTCTTTCTTGGAAACATGGTCTCTAAGAAAGTGATGGCGAATATCTATGTGCTTTGTGCGAGAGTGTTGAACCGGGTTGTTAGCAAGCTTAACCGCGCTCTCATTGTCACACAACAAAGGTACCCTTTCTAGGACTACACCATAGTCTAAAAGGGTTTGTTTCATGTAAAGGATTTGTGCACAACAAGCACCCGCGGCTATGTATTCCGCCTCGGCGGTAGACAAGGCCACACTATTTTGCTTCTTCGAACTCCAAGACACTAGTGATCTCCCAAGCAAATGGCACCCTCCGGATGTGCTCTTTCTATCAATTTTGCAACCCGCGTAATCCGAATCAGAATACCCAACGAGTTGGAAGTTAGCTCCTTTGGGATACCAAAGGCCAATGCTTGGGGTGTGCTTTAGGTACCTAAGGATTCTCTTCACCGCTATGAGATGTGATTCCCTAGGATCGGCTTGAAAGCGAGCACACATGCACACACTAAACATGATGTCGGGCCTAGATGCGGTCAAATATAACAAGTTAACAATCATAGAACGGTAGAGAGTTTGATCAACCGGGTTACCTCCCACATCTTGGTCGAGATGTCCGTTGGTTGGCATTGGAGTCTTGATAGGCTTGCAATCATCCATGTTGAAGCGCTTGAGGAGGTCTTTTGTGTACTTCTCTTGAGATATAAAAGTCCTCTCCTTCAATTGCTTGACTTGAAAGCCTAGGAAGAATGTGAGCTCGCCAATCATCGACATCTCGAACTCCTTCGACATTAAGTCACCAAATTCCTTGCAATAGGCTTCATTTGTTGATCCGAAGATGATATCATCAACGTAAACTTGACAAATGAAGATCTCTCCATCAAGCTTCTTGGTGAATAGTGTGGTGTCGACCTTCCCAATGGTGAAGCCCTTCTCAATTAGGAAGTCCCGGAGGCGCTCGTACCACGCTCTAGGGGCTTGCTTGAGCCCATATAGCGCCTTGGACAACCTATAAACATGATTAGGATATCTAGGGTCTTCAAACCCGGGAGGTTGATCAACATAGACTAGTTCATTTATGAAGCCATTTAAAAATGCACTTTTCACATCCATTTGATATAATTTAATGTCATGATGTGATGCATATGCAAGGAGGATACGAATGGCTTCGAGTCTTGCAACCGGTGCAAAGGTCTCTCCAAAATCCAAGCCTTCAACTTGAGAGAACCCCTTTGCCACTAGCCTTGCCTTGTTTCTAACAACCTTGCCTTGATCATCTTGCATGTTCCTAAACACCCATTTGGTTCCAATGACTCTTGCGCCTTTTGGTCGCTCTTCAAGTGTCCAAACTTGGTTGCGGGTGAAGTTGTTTAGTTCTTCATGCATGGCATTCACCCAATCCGGATCACCTAGAGCTTCATCTACAATGGTAGGCTCAACAAGAGAAACAAAGGAGTGATGTTCCATAAATAAAGCAAGATTTTGAGAGCGAGTCATTGCACCCCTTGTCGGACTCCCTATGATGAGATCTTGAGGATGAGCTTGTAGTAGAGGAGTAGTCCTTCGATCAACCACTTGAGGGGCCGCTTGTGGAGCACCAACATCTTGAGCTTGTACCACCATTTGATCATGGGAGACATGAGTATCTTCATTTGGATCCCTCCCATCTTTGTCATCATCAAGTGGTACATTGGATGAGGATGGCTTGTCAATGACTTGCACATCATCATCATCATCTTTAGGCTTGATGGCTCCAACCGGCATGTTCTTCATTGCCTCCCTCAATGGTTCATCACCTACATCAAGATTTTCATGCTCTCCTTGAGAGCCATTAGATTCATCGAATTCCACATCATATGTTTCTTCTACCATCCCGGTGGCATGGTTGAATACTCGATATGCTTTGGACTTCAATGAGTAACCAACAAGAAAACCAATATCACATCGGCGTTGAAACTTCCCTAGGTGTTGGCGCTTCTTGTAGATGTAGCATTTGCACCCAAACACTCTAAAGAAGCATACATCCGGCTTCTTGTTGTTGAGTAGCTCATAGGGGGTCTTGCCAAGTAGACGATGGGGGAACAATCGGTTTGATGCATAGCAAGCGGTGTTGATTGCTTCCGCCCAAAATCTCTCCGGTGTACAGTACTCGTCTAGCATTGTCCTTGCTAGGGTGATTAGGGTCTGATTCTTCCTCTCAACTACCCCATTTTGTTGTGGTGTGTAGGTTGTGGACACTTCATGCTTGATCCCAACTTCATCACAATATTCCTCAATATGGGTGTTGTCAAACTCCTTTCCGTTGTCACTTCTAATCTTCTTGATCTTCACATCAAATTCATTTTGAGCTCTCTTGGCAAACTTCTTGAAGGAAGGGGTTGCTTCGGATTTATCATGAAGAAAGAATACCCAAGTGTACCGAGAGTAGTCATCAACAATCACAAGGCAATAGAGGTTTCCTCCCAAACTTGCATATGTTGTTGGCCCAAATAGATCCATATGAAGAAGTTCTAACTCTCTTGATGTTGATACAAAAGCTTTGGTTGGATGAGTGTTTGCTACTTGCTTGCCGGCTTGACATGCACTACACAATTTGTCCTTTTCAAATTTGACATCCTTCAAGCCCCTAACCAAATCTTTCTTCAATAGCTTGTTGAGAGTGTTCATTCCCACATGTGCCAA
Source organism: Coix lacryma-jobi var. lacryma-jobi (assembly GCA_009763385.1). Classification (NCBI taxonomy): domain Eukaryota; kingdom Viridiplantae; phylum Streptophyta; class Magnoliopsida; order Poales; family Poaceae; genus Coix; species Coix lacryma-jobi. The sequence goes on along the minus strand of CM019825.1, from coordinate 114,891,483 downwards.
CCTTCTATGCCATAGCCAACCAAGAGATTGCTTAGTGAACAAACATGTCTTCAAGTTGGCTTCTTTGGAGGAGAAATCCACTAAGTAGAGATTGTTGTATCTAAATCCTTTGAAGATCACTTGTGCATCATCTTTCTTGGTCACAACCACTTCTATGTCGGTGAACAAACATTGAAAGCCAAGATCACAAAGTTGCCCAACGGATAGCAGGTTGAAGCTCAAAGATGCAACAAGAAGCACATTGGAGATGGTATGGTCATTTGATATAGCCACTTTGCCCAATCCTTTGACATTGACCTTAGAGTTGTCACCAAAAGTTATCTTTTCTTGGTCATCGACATTCTCTTCTAGTGAGGTGAACATCCGGGGATCGTCGGTCATATGTTGAGTGCAACCACTATCAATTACCCAATGTGATCCACCGGTCTTGTAGTTCACCTACACACACAAGAGATCAAGCTTGAGCTTTCGGGACCCAAACTTGTTGCGGTCCCTTAACCTTCTCAACTAGTGACTTAGCAACCCAAATTTGCCTTGGCCTATTCTTGTTAGGTGGCCCCATAAGCATAACCTTCACTTTGCCACTAGAATCTTGTCTAAGCATGTAGTGAGCATTGAAAGCAAAGGGCCTAGCATGCTTGGGCAAGGGTGTGGGCTTTGGCTCCTCACAAGCATGAGCAAAGTGTCCTTCCTTTCCACACTCATAGCATCTCCCAATCTTCTTCTTCTTTGGCTTGATGATGCTCTTGCGTTGCTTCATCTTCTCTTCAAGAAAGCCAATGCCATTTCTATTGGTCTTCATGATGGTGTTCATGAGAAGCTCACTTTGAAGACATTGACCCTTGGTGAAGTTCCTCAAACCGGTGGTGAGGTGCTCTTTCTCTTTCTTGAGCTTGTCATTCTCTTGTTGGAGTTCCAATTGAGATGGTGTCATTTTGTAGTCCCTCTCCATCTTCAATCTCTTGTTCTCTTCTTTTAGCATGTCTAGCTCAAGTGTCATGCTATAGTCATCATCATGAGATTGAATGATAACTTGCTTGGTGGTTGAAAGCTTCTCTAGATCAACCTTGAGCTTTGCATTCTCATTCTTGATTTTGACATAGTCATCATAGTGATCGGCCTCAACCACTTTCTTGCCCTTGACACTAGCACTTTGCTCAACATGCTCACTAACCAAGTCCTCACAGGATGTTGCTATATCACACTTAACAACAAGGTTAGGAGCATTATGTGTCTCATGTGAAAGCATATCATAAGCAATGGTGAGAGTATCATAATCTACTTTCACTTGAGTATATTGCTCCTTAAGCAAAGTATGACTAGTGGAAAGATCACTATGCAACTTATCAAGTTTTTCATTTTTAGCTTTGAGCTCTTTGTTAGAGGACTTGAGCTCCTTGATGGAAGATGACATAGTAGCAAGTTCATTTTTCAACTCATCACTAGCATGTATAGCATTGTCATATTTTTCAACAAGAGCATCATTATCACGAGCAAGCCTATCATTCTTAGCTCTAGTCTTTCTTATGATTTTAGTGTAGTCATTTAGCAATTCAACAAGTTCATCATAAGAAGGAGCTTTGAACCCTCCATCACTATCATCATCACTAGAGTCATCATCACTTTGTACCTTCCGGTCACCATTTGCCATAAGGCATAGGTGTGTAGAGGATGATGGCGGTGGTGGTGGTGGTGGTGTAGAGGTCCCAATAACTAGAGCGGCCACCTTCTCCTTCTCATCATCACTATCTTCATTTGATGAGCCACCGGAGGAATCAATGTCGGTGAGCCAATCACCAACAATATAGGCCTTGCCACCTTTCTTGTGGTGTTGCTTCTTCTTTTTGCTATCCTTCTTGTAGGGCTTCTCATTCTTCTTCTCATCTTCGCTAGATGAGTCATCTTTCTTTCCCTTGTTCTTGTTCTTGTAGCTCTCTTTCTTGGGCTTGGGGCATTGATGAGCAAGATGGCCAAGATCACCGCAATTGTAGCAATCCATTTCGGAGATTGGCCTTCTCTTGCTACTTGTGAAGAACTTCTTCTTTCTTGAGTCAAAGTTGACTCCATTCTTGTGAAGCTTCTTCAACATCTTGGTGGTCTTCCTCACCATGAGAGCAATGTTGGAATCATCTTCATCATCACTTGTGCTCTCATGATGCACTTCAATAGCTTTGGACTTGCCTTTCTTGTCATGACTTGCTTTGAAGGCCAAGTCCTTCTTCTTGTCGGTGGAAGAGCCACCACTTGGTGTGATGTGCATGTACATCTCATGAGCATTGATCTTCCCCAAGACTTGTGTTGGTGTGGATGTGGAAAGGTCACCTTGATGTAGCACCGTCACAATGTGTCCATACTTGTCAATGGGAAGGACACATAGAATCTTCCTCACAACATCGGATGGTTGCATTTGTGTGAGGCCAAGACCATTGAGCTCCTCTACAAGAACATTCAAGCGTGAGTACATTTCATTTGCATTTTCATGAGCAAGCATTTCAAACGAGTTCATCTTTTGCATAACCAAATGATAACGCTCCTCACGCTCGCTCTTGGTTCCCTCATGGAGCGCACAAATGTTTTCCCATAGATCATGGGCATTTTTGTGGTTCCGAACACGATTGAACACATCCTTGCAAATGACTCTAAAAAGGATGTTTTAGCTTTAGCATTCCATTTCTCATTTTCCTCCTCATTAGGAGTAAGGCTTGTGCCTTCCTTGGGCTTGGCAAAGCCGGTGATAGCGGCATCGCGGCATTTAACATCAACCGCTTCTAGGTACGACTCCATACGGATTTTCCAATATGGAAAGTCGTCTCCCTCGAACATAGGCGGTGGTCCATCACCCCCGGACATCTTAACTCTAGGCGGTTAAGCCTAAATTGAGAGCACGAGGCTCTGATACCAATTGAAAGGATCAAGATGCCCAAGAGGGGGGGTGAATTGGGCTTTTCTAAAACTTCTTGCGATAATAAAACCTATCAAGCCCCAATTAACCCCCTAGTGCCTAGAAGTGTGTTTGACAAGAATCAATTGCACAAAAGACTATCGCTAAACCATTTCTACTCTAGCATGGCAATTCAACTTATGAAAGAACAACAAGTAAATGCGGAATTGAATTGCTCAAAGGTAAATGCGTAGAGAAGAGAGTAGAGATGACACGACGATCTTTTTGCCGAGGTATCGAGGTGTCGGCACACCCCCTAGTCCTCGTTGGAGCACCCGCGCAAGGGTATCGCTCCCCCTTGATCCGCGCAAGGATCAAGTGCTCACTACGAGCTGATTCTTCGCCACTCCGGCCCGGTGAATCGCTCGCTACCGGTCACAACTTGGCTTGGGTCATCCACAATGCCTCCGGATGATCACCAAGCTCTCTGATCGCCACCAAGTCGTCTAGGTGATGCCGATCACCAAGAGTAACAAGCAAGAACTCTCACTTGACCAACGCAAGGCTAATGAGATGGGTGGATGCACACTTGCTACTCTCTTATTCACTAATGAGGTGTTTGATCACTCAATTATCAAATCTCTCAACCTCACTAGGTCTCTTGCACTCACTCGGAATCACAATGTGTTTGGCAACCTTTCAAATGAGCAAGAGGGACGGCATGAATGAGGGGGAGGCATATTTATACCCCCCAACTCGAAACATGCACGAAGGGGTAAGTCCAGCCAGTTACACACTGAGCGGACGCACCTGTCGGGGTGACCGGACGCGTCCGGTCAGTGTCTAACGGCTACGTGATGTTAGCCCTGACACCAGTACGATACACTGACCGGACGCACCCATGCGTCCGGTCACCACTGACCGGACGCGTCCGGTCATCAATTTCCCTCTCTGAAACCTCTCTGGACGCGACCGGACTCACCCCCTGGTGCGTCCGGTCGAATACTGAAGAGCGTCCGGTCGGAGCCAAGCCTGCTCCTCAGCCAAACCTACTGACCGGACGCACGCCCCAGCGTCCGGTCATTAGGGTTGGAGCGTCCGGTCACATTTTGAAGTCCGAAACGACTTCGGTTTGCGACGCTCCCTTCACGAACTTTCTTCCTTATGATCTTAGGGACCTTTCTAAGCTACCTAGGGCTTTGGTTAACAAGTGTGCACCACACCTAACTCAAAAGTCTCACCTAGGTCAAGCTACTCATTCAAACCCCTCTTTATAGTACGGCCAAAGATAAAACAAAGACCTATGCTACTCTAAGTGTCCTTCAACACCAAATGACACTTAGCACTAGCCTATCACCGTCTTCATCGTCCATCCTTTGAAAACCGAACGAATTCCATCGCTAAGGGGGCATGAATACCATAGTGCCCTCACGATCATCATTACCATGACCTAACTCAACTGTTTCTGCAAAACACATGTTAGTCATAGTAATTTACCGTTGTCATCCAATCACCGAAACCCACTGGGGGCCTAGATGCTCACAGCGGTTCCTAGCCCTCCTGGTATCCAATCAAGTGCAGCACCCTCCATAAAATGGTAGGCATACCGAACTCCTCCAAAAAGTCCTCCGACCCCTCAGCAGTCCAGGGTCCCAGCATATAGTTAGGCCTCTTGCCTCCAGTTGACTTACGGGCGGTACGCTTGGTGCGGGCCATCTGAAAGAATTTCATCCACATAGTTTTTAATTAGTTGAGAACAACTTTTATTTTAAAGAAACGGGACGGATAACATAAGGAAGGAAGTAATATTAATGCAAGATTGTATGATCATGATGCATGCGCGTAACATACGTCCTCACTGTCCATCAATCTAACGGCTAGACGGTGGCATACAACGTTCTCTCATAGCGTTAACTAACGTACTACACGATCGCAAGTTAGCATACCTGCAGAAAATCACTTCAGCCCTGCCCACAGTATGAATATCATGCATTGCTGAAATTAAATCTAATACTAACTCAGGTGCACACCCAGTATACACGTAAGCAGTATATGCATCCATCAGAATAGTATTACTCCCACAATCAATACTTTCACATATACTTGTGTGTAACAGGTATACATGTCGGTACCATTCAAGCATTCCCCTAGATTGGCGGTTGTCCAATCATGCTCTCACAACTCACTTGTTACCTTGGCGTAGAGGCAATTGATCCATACATTACTATTCTAAAGAATAGCACCCATACAATTTCACCCTTGCCGTATGGACGACAGAAACAACAGAATTTAAATATGATGCACAACCCACAAGTTAGTACTTAAATAGCCACCTAGAAACCTACTGGGCATAAGGACATGATCATTGGCACACCTTAAACTTCATTTATAAGATTTTTCAAACCCTATTATAGCTTATAAGTTTTTGCAAAGAAAGTTTTTGATTTGAAAATACGATTTTCAAATACACTCATGAATAGTAACGCCAACCATGCTCCGATGCCAGCTGTGACAGAACCGACCAATTTATACCAGATTAAGCATCGAATCCCCGCTTTCACAGAGATTTCAGATACTTAAGCTCGTATAAACCCGGTAGTCCGGAAACCTTGAAGGATTTCAAATCATTCAACTTTAGCCAAGATCGTAATAGATTAGCGTACATGTCCACGAGGTACATTCAGTTCACACATAATTCAAATACATCGGAGTTCAATAGTTATTACAAACCATAGTTCGCATTTCGAAAAGCGGAAGCATCATATTTTTAAACATAAGTTCTCAGTTCATAATACGGTGGCAATGCCTGATCAGTCCACAAAAGCATCAGGGAAGGATAAGAGTTGACCATGCCCATGGTCTAGTCACCACCCTCGATGGGGTACAGATAGTACTCGCAATAGCCGAAGAAGCATTACCCATCTGCAACAACAAGGGAATAGGACCCTGAGTACGAGAAGGTACTCAGCTAGACTTACCCGTCATAAACCAGGAATAAACGACACCAAGGAATATGCAAGGCTGTATCTGGGGTTGGCTGTACTTACCTTTTGCATAAAAGCATTTTCATTATTAATAATCATTATTAGAGTATTAGCAGTCAATTTTATGTAATTAGCCTGATTAATTAGATTTGCACCTGATCTAGAACACCATAACCATCTTTAGTTCCATAAGTTACTATGGTAACACATGCCCAGCCAAGTTACTCACTAACCAGGAGCGACGGCGATTATAATCGATTCCTACCAGCTGGGGATAAAAATGTCGCACACTCGCCTGATCACACCTTGCCAGGCAGCCGTCGGTGACCACTTCAGGAAATTCGAGAACACAACGCGCGGAACGGTCATGGGCCCTTCTACACCGGGGGTTATCTCAATGCCAGGTCGCTCAAGCTATAACTGCCCACGGTCATGCCAGGTCAGTCAGGCCCCGCCTGTCCACGGACCATGCCAGGTTGCTCAAAATAGTTGCCCACGGTACATATAAGGCCCTGGGTGTTAGGCGTCAACATCTCCATCACCGGCTCGAATAGCCCTACTCGGCTTCACGGGAGGTACTCCGACCTACTCCGTTAAGTGATTGACGCGTTCAAAATGACTGAGGTGTGCCTAAGTCGGGTCCTAATCGACGCAGACGGGAGAATACTAGCACACAGAACCCATATCCTTCTGCTCCTACATCCCGCCCGGTCTCAAATTAATTATCACATGGTTATCTCTATGATAGCACGAGGCTAGTCATGATCAGTATCCACCTATATGTGGGAGACAGGAAATCACCCGACTTTTACCGGTCTAAGCAGGCTATGCAGAAATGAGCCTAAATTTAACAGGGATAACAAGATATAATTGCAGGTGGACAAGGATAAGTAGTAATGCATCAGCGGTATCACTCAACTCCTATAACCTAATGCAACAAACAAATCAGGTTAATTTCGTAAATGCATTTGCAAACCGTAGGAGTGGGATGCTCCGGGGCTTGCCTCGTTCAAAGTCGGAGGGACGGTGGTCGAGGCACTCAGGCAGGTCCTCGACGCCTTCTTCTTCGATCCTTTGGTCCTGAGTCTCCTCCGGGCACAGCTCCTCCGGTGGCGGGTTCTGGGTCTCCACTACCGATCCTGTATGATGCATAACACGCATAAGTAATATGAATGCACATGGAATGCATGGGGATGCAACATAGAACAAGATCACTCAGGAGATAAGCACATGTCATCTAATGCGTTCTCTTTAACAAGGTAGTCACATCGAACTAGAGATTACAAAAGATCGAAACATCCAACCAACAATTAACCTACCTAATTAGTTGGTTAGGACTCACAGTTACCACAGCAAGCACTTCACTTAATTAATTTATTGCCCTTTTATTGCTTGCTGAAATAATCCATTTAATCAAGCCTATAACAGCAACCCATCCTATACAGCTTTAGAAAAATCTAAACAAATTACTGGAAGTTAACAACACCTAATCTAGTCCCCTGTCCAAATTTCATCCCATTTGGACTCAAACTCCATTCTCTATGAAAAAGACAAATTCTATCATGAAAAGGTACTTTGAATTACACACCCTAGCAAAAAGTGTCAAACAACAGATTCCTCATTTTTCTACTGAACTTCTTAGCACAAGAGCAGTGTACAGAAATTCTCAGGTTCAAACTCCTCATATTTTAATTACTACAAAATAAACAAGAAAACAGCATTTATTCATTTTAATTGCTACTGCTAAAATATTCCACAGAACAACATCATATTACATTTTTCCCAGAAGCTATTCATCAATACAAACCTAACAAAACAAAAATCACATTTTTCTGAGCCATATACAGATTACTATGCATTTAACAAGATTTCAGCCAAAACAAGAATTAAATATAGCTACACATAACTTTATCACAAACTGGACATATCATATTTTTCATGCATAAAACTCATCACAGCAAACTTAACAAAACTTGTTTCACCTTTTTAGCATTTACAGAACTCAAGATATGAATTAAACAAACTAATCAAACATTCTGAAAACTATTTAAACAAAACCCTGAAAAACTCCTTAACCTAAACTGCTACGCGTACCCAATTACTTGCACCCGGGCCACTGACAACCGGGACCCAAGCCACTGACCCGCGGGGCCCCGGGTCAACATGACCCCACCGGTCATCCCCTCCAGAGCAGGGGAGAGGTTGACCGCGGCGAAGCTCGCCGGCGGCGACCTCTCCGGCGAAACGGACACCACCACTCTGCTCCTCTCCTTCTTCCGCACCCGGCGGTACCACTATCTAGCCCGGCGCACGCACGGATTAAGCTTGCCGTCGACGATGGCGGCACGGCGGCGCGGCCCTGGTTATGCCGGCCGACTCCGGCCTTCCCGAAGCGAACCGACGGCCATCTCACACTCCCCAAACCCTAGCGAACCCTAATCGAAGCAAGGAAGCTAGGGTTGCCAAGAGAAACAGCCGAGACCGCGGCTTGTCGTCCATGGCGAGCAGAGCCGACAGCGAACGGCGACGTACGGCCACGACCTAGCCCTAAACGGCCAAACCAACTCCACCATTGCCTCCGACGGGCCAAGGCGACTCGCGAACACCAGCTAGGGCGAACGGACGAGCTCGAAAGAAGGGTTGGCTACGGCGGACCGAGCCTGCCGGCCATGGCGGACACGGCGGACGGCGGTAAACCGCGGGCACCAAACCCTAATTGACTAAACCATCACCCCCTATCTCACCCTCGAGCCTCACTGACCCCTGAACACGAGCTAGAGCGGAGAGATTTGCACGGAGGGAGGGCCGACCACGGCAGACCGAGCTCGGCGGTCATGGCGGCCATGGCGGGAACTCACCCCGTGACCTACCTAGGCGGTTTTGGCGAGCGCTGGCTAGAGCAGGCGATGCGGGAGGTGAAGGCGAGGTTGGCTGGGTGGTTGGATTGACGGTGTGGTGGCAGGACGGCGGCGAACGGCGGCGGCGCTCGCTGTTTTCCCCTTTTCCGCTCGGACGCCGGCGAAGGAGAGCCAGAGCGAGGGAGGGGACAGAATGGAGGGAGGAGCGGCGCGGCTCGGGCAGCGGGGCGAGCGGCAGCTTATGCTCGCCACGCCGCGCGCGGGCGTCGCCTCCCCGGCCAGCTCGCGCCACGCGGCGAACGGGCTCTGCGCGCGGTCGGCCACGACCGGCGCCGATTCAAACTGAATCGGTTGATTCAGTCGCCAATGGCAGACTGACGGCCGAACTTTGGATGCGATTAACTCCTAATCCACTCGATGAAACGCTAAATCACTTGTTCCATTGAGTAGAGCTACATGCCGACTACAACTTTGGTTACAAGATCAAGCTTTGGTTCGGCCTGGATTGCTCTCGAAAAAGCTCCACAGATCACCAGGCGAAACTGTTTCGCCAGTTAGGACTTAGAAGAATTTTCCAAGTCTAATTTCCCCCATTTCTGCCTTGTGGGTCCTAAAACACCTTGTTAAACTCATTTTCATGAGTTGGCCCTTAAACACTTTTTGTTCTACTCTAAATTCTACACATTTTTGGTTAAGGGCCCACAGCCATGCAAAGCTTCTATCAAGGAGGTCTCATTTAGTCAAACAAAAGGGGTCCTAGGGCTCCGTTAAGGCATCTAGGGTTAATGACTTGGTTAGCCAAAAGGACCAACACAAACCTAGCTTCATTTGGACTCCTCAACAAGGTTCAACTACTAAGGAGACTCACACACTCCAAACGCAAGTCAAACAAGCATCACACCAAGCATAATATTGCAAGCCAAGACATGAAATGACACTTAACAAACAAAATGCAACATGGGATGATGATGATGCTTATGCTCATGAGATGTCAAGTTATGCATTTAAGGTTGCTTAACACCAGGGGTGTTACAGCCAACCAAACGTTCTCCAATCGTTTTACCTACATCAATAAAAAGACATAGGGTGAGCATACGGTCCAACACTGGGGTTAGTGAAATAGGGAGAATACTAGTGTTGGGCCAGCTGCTCAAAAGAACGGTTAGCAGAAAAACCATTCCTAGCACGCCTACGGGAAGAGCGATCACCACGTTGAGGAAAACATGGTCCGCTAAGGGAGGAGCGTCCATCGCGATACTCAAAACGCGGTGGGGGAAAACGCTCAACAAAAAAGCCACCGCCACGGGGTCCATAGCCTACAACTGCCGGCTCCCGCCGGGCACGTCCTCTCCGCTGCCTAGGCCTAGGAACTTGAGGTTCTGGACCTCTAGACCTAACAGCATGCCTCTGAACATTCGGCACATGTACATCATGGAAAGGATGGTACATGTCTGTGTTGTTCATCTCCTTTGCACGGCGCGCCTCTCTCTTGCGCCGAAAGCAGAACTCACTCAAGTGTCCATCTCTCCCACAGTGCTCACAATGGTACCTCACCGCTCTCAAAGGGGGTTGTTGGTACTCACGGTAGTGGGTGTGGATCACTTTGCCCTTCTGTGGCATAAGCTCCTCCTGGATGGGTGGCATGGTGTCAAGCTTGTTCTTGAGGTGGTTTGGTTTTGGAGCCCATGATTGTTTCTTTGGTGGAGCTCTCGGAGGTTCAACAAAGACCCCATCCTTGGTGTTAGGCTTGAGAGGCTCTTTGGGTGGAATCTTGGTAAGCTTGGGAGTAGTGGTGGAGTTGGGCTTCTCACATGGGTTAAGACCACTCGACTCTCCAATCTTCCCAAAAGACGAAACTTCGACACCCGGAGCAAAGCCTACACCTGGACCTCCAGCAGCTCGCTTGAATTAGGAGATCATCATCCCGAGCTGTGGTTCACCGCTAGACACCCATGACAAGATGGTCCGAAGGTATGTGTTTTCCTCCTCGGTTTGCATCTTGTCATGCTTCACATTAGCAATCTCCATCTCTAAACCCTCACAAAGAACACACCTAGCCACACATGTGCTACCTGAGTTGGCCTCTTCAAGAGACACAATCTTGGCATTCTTCTCTGCCAACTCAGGTTGCAAGCCCGCACAGGACTTGCACGCACCCAACAGCGAAGATCTAGCTTTCAGCTCATCCACCTCTCCTACCAACACAGCATACTTGCTTCTCAATGTGAGAAGATCAGTCATGTGTGTGGAGCACATCTCACACTCCTCCTCGGTAACAACTATGGTGGACTTGACAGATTCAAGTTCCTTCACCGTATCCTCCCACTTCTGCCTAAACTCCTTGCGCTCTCTAGCAGCATGCCTAAACAACTTATCCTGATTAAGGAGCGCGGCAGTAAGCTTCTCGACCTCAGCAGAAAGCTCGTCGGGGGTTTGAGATACCTTGGAGGTGTCACCGTCATTGTCGTTCCGAGGGATGTCCTCCAGCTCACCGTCGACCTCCTTGCCGAGGGCCATGGTGCAGAAGCCGTCGGCGGCGGCGAAGAAGCAGAGACCGTTCAGCTTGTCCTCGATCCTCTTCTTCTTCTCGGACTCGTCGTCGCTTGTGGCAGCGGAGTCGTCATCCGAGTCGTCGATGTCGCTGAGCGTGGCAAAGAACGCACGCTGCTCAGCCTGGGCCTTCTCCAAGTACTTTGTCTTGATGTACTCCTTGTCGAAGCCGCCCTTCTGCTTGTGCTTCGCGGGGACGTACTTCTCCTTGTGCTTGCCGGAGTCGTACTTGTGCCCATGATCCGCCTTGCTGAAGGTTTGCTTGTTCTTCTTCGGGCAATTGGCGATGAAGTGGTTGGGGTCGCCGCACTCAAAACAGCCCGAGCGTCCTCCTCCGCGGCGACGGTTCATGCGGTTGTTGTGAAACCGCGAGAACCGGTTGGCGAGCAATGCCAGCTCGTCATCCTCCATGAACTCCAGCTGCTCCTCTGTAACAGAAAGAAGTGAAGAGAGTGCCAAGCCTCCAGAGGGGTTAGCAGAAGAGCCAGAAACCAAAGCCATCGATGGGCCAAAAGGATTTTCATAAGAAGCCCTCGCCATGGCGTCAATCTCACTAGACTTGAGCTTACTGAAGAGCTCGTCGCACGTGAGGGTCTCATAGTTAGGCGATTCGATGATCGCCTGAACCTTGGAATCCCACACCGATCGATCAAGAGTATGCAAAAGCTTCAAAGCTCTCTCATGATCATTGAAAGGCAACAGCTCCTTGTTAGCCCTCATTCTGTTGACAATCACCTGAAAGCGAGCGAATAAACTTTCTATGCTCTCGCCAGGCATATGTCGAAAGTTCTCATACTCTCGCTTGAAAGACTCGTAGAGACGGGTTTTGACTTGAGAGGTTCCCTCATGGAAGCGCATGAGGGTAGCCCAAATCTCCCGAGCCGTAGCGAGGTGAGAAACGCGATCAAACTCAGACATGCTCAAACATGAGAAAAGAGCATTACGGGCTTGGCTATTGGCATCGTGCTCATCGATCTGACGCTGAGTGACACGAGCAGCCAAGACCACGTAATTGGCAGAGTTGCAAATATCCCAAATGGAAGCACCAATACTCTGCAGATAGGCTGACATGCGTATCTTCCAATATGCATAGTTCGTCCCATCAAAGAACGGCGGTTTGCCCACGCCACGATCCATGTCGCCTTCTGTGGATCTGGAACCGGCTAAGGTGGAAGATCCTTAACCCGCTCTGATACCAATTGAAGGACCGAGAATGCAATAGCAAGGCGACTAGAGGGGGGTGAATGGGAGCTCAAAAATTTCTCTCGAAACTTTGGCCTTTGTCCCACAAATCAACCCCAAAAGCTAGAAACAAGAAGCGTGATGCCCACGACCCTTGGAAGAGGGTGGATGATCCCTAGGATCACAGCGAGGCACCACAAAGAAAGAACGAACCAAACTCAAAAAGCACCGGCCCAAGTTCGACCCTCAAAAACCAAGTCACGAACGTAGATAGACGGCTACATCGAGAAATCCCCAAATACCTATGCTAACAAGTAGCAAAGATACCTAGAGAGGTTCCTTGATCAACTCTAGAGCCAAACGAGAAGTCCGAAAACCAAACGACGATGCCGGGAGAGCAAACGAACTAAACCGGAGGCTTCAGCCAAATCCCGGACTGTCCGGCCCTGAGGTCCCGGACTGTCCGCCCCTACTGCGGACTGTCCGCGAGGGGTTGGCGGACTGTCCGCCGGCCAACCACCAGAAACAGCAACCCTGCTGGAACCTCCCTGGTCGACTCCCGGACTGTCCATGAGTCCCAACGGCGGACTGTCCGCGGTTCAAAAAGACCAAATCCAACAGCGCGGAGTCTGGCTACTGGTCCAGCCGACCCCGACGCGCGGACTGTCCGCAGTACCACCAGCGGACTGTCCGCGGATGAACAAAGAGGGCGATTTCGGTCGCCCCTCTCACGAATCCTCCCAAATCCGAATCAAAACTCAATCCCACGTTCTCAAACTTGGAGAGGATGATCACGAGATAGTTAGAAGACTATCCCCAAGAAATCATCCGCTCAAATCATTTCAATCACCGGAAAATCAAAAGGGGAGGAGTATGAACGGAAAAGCGCCACGAAAACAAAATCAACCCGATCTACTTGTTCGTGAGGAGTTAGATGAATTCCTTCGGTGGAAATGATCTCCTCACTATAAAGAACAAGTTGATTCAAACAGATTTCGCAAAGACACAATAGAGAGGGAGATCGAGTGACGGGAAAATCGCGGAGAAACGAAGAACGCGAAGAACACGAACAAAACACGAATCAAGTCATCGATCTGCAACCGTGTGGCTACCACACGCTACAACAGTGAGATTACGGTCTCACTTCCTCAAAATCTCCAGTACACAGAGGTATGGTTCTCTGCGGATCCCAGCTAGCTACAGCAGGGGATTGGGAGAGCAGGAAACCCTAGAAGCAAAGAGCAAATGACTGAAATAGATGGAGAGGTGGGTGTCTCCCCCTACTTATCCTAATTCTAACTATTCCTAATTCCCACTCTACCCCTATTTAATTACAGAGCGAACCAGCTAAACCCTAGGGTTATTCTGGACCAACTCGTGGTAGGTGGTGATCCGACGGCCATGCCCGCACAACTGGTAGCGTTGCCTCGACGCAACCTCACCGATTGCCGCGACGTGCCGCCACCGCTCTGCTTGTCCTTTCCCGGACGTCGCACCCCCGGTTTTGTGGCCCAAACTGGAAAACCAGCCTTCACAACCAACCCCCGATTTTGAGGCCCAAACCGGTAAACCAGCCGACCATTGCCTGAGTTTTGATGCCCAAACTCAGCAAACCCGTAGCACCCAGGTTTTGAGGCCCAAACCTGGAAACCGTCCTCAGCCCGAGTTTTGTGGCCCAAACTCGGAAACCATCAGCGCCCAGGTTTTGAGACCCAAACCTGGAAACCGTCCACTCGGTGGGTTTTCTGTGGCTCAACCACCAAACCAAGCCGTAGATGGGATGCACCGCCCGTGCACCCCGTGCACCCGCAAGTCTTCGCTCGTCGATGTCCCAGGCTGTCAGCCACCACAGCTGATCCTCAGGCCACCGGTCCCTCAGTCCAAGCCTCACGTCCGCCCTTCGCCACTCTCGGTCCATCAGCACGACACGTCTCTACTTGACCTTCACCTTGCCTTTGATCACTGTATCCGTGCTCGACACCTGCACAACAAAAGCCAAAGAACATGCGCATTATCCCAGTTGACAATCACTCATCACTCAGAGACTCGGCATACACCCATGTATCCGCAATGGACAAAAGTTATGTAATAACATTGGAGACAAGTTTTGTAATAAAAAAGTGAGCCAATATTTGTTATCAAAAAGTAAAATATTTGTTAGTAGCAAGATTTATTAATTAGTTATCGTTATTAATGATTATTGATATTAATTAGTTATTATTAATAAGTTCACAAATATTATCAATAAGTGAACCAATATTATTAATAAGTTTTGCAATTTATTAATATTGAAAATATTAACCGCAGCAGGCATTGTAAGATGAAGGACCGAATTGGCGACCAGAGGAGGGTGAATGGGAGCCCCAAATATCTTCTCGAGAAATAGATGGCCCTTGTTCCAAAAAGTCACCCCAAAAGACAAAGACTCAAATAACCGGCAAGTTCATGACCTACGAATAGGTGGATACCCTAGGAGGTGTCCTAGTGGTACAACGGAACTACCGAAGAATCCCGAAAACCAAGCGCCAAAGCAATGGGAGAAAAATACACAATCTGCAGGTTTCCGGACAGTCCGCTGTCAGAGTCCTCGACTGTCCGCGATTCAAGGACGGACTATCTGCGCCTGAGTGCCGGACTGTCCGCCGGCTAAAATCCCAAAATGCAACTGTTCAGAGACAACCCTGTCCAAGTCCTGGACTGTCCACAAACAAGTCCCGGACTGTCCGTCAGTCACATGACTGAGAACAGTGTCGAGCTGCGCAGTTCTGCCTGGGCTAAAACCCCGATGGGCGGACTGTCCGCCAATGCCCAGAATGCCAAAAACAGCTCGGGTCAAAACCAAAATCAATTCAATCTTCACCAAAATGAATGGGGCTGCTAACCAACTTCTCCCAAGTGTTCCTCTATGTGTTGGAGTGCTAATCCTAGGAAATCATCGCACCTGACCAACTCAACAAAGAGAAATCCGAAGAACACTAGAAAAAGGGGAAGAACGAAGAACGAACGCGATTTAAGCCCAATCTATGTGCTCGTGAGTTTAGAGAGGAAATCCTTCGGAGGAAAAAAGGAACTCACGTCCTAGCACAAATTGATTCAAATGAAATCAAAAACCATCCCTCGGATTGGGAGAACGAGGAAAATCTCCGAGGGGGCAAAAACCAAAACGCGAAGAACACAACACAAAACGCGAATTCGATCTCGATTTCAACCAGAACTCGTCCCCACAAGGAGACAACGGGATTACAGTCCTGTTTGCTCAAAATCACAAGTACACAGAGGTATTGCAGTTCACTCTGCGGATCACAGGCAGCTAGTGGAAGAAAACCTAGTGGAGGCTACAAGAATGAAATGCTGCAAGGATAGAATATTTTTGCACGGAGAGCTTGAGGATGACATATATATGGACCAGCCGGAAGGGTTCATATTGCCTGACAAGGAGAAATTTGTTTGCAAACTGAAGAGGTCCTTGTATGGTTTGAAGCAGTCCCCTCGTCAATGGAATAAAAGGTTTGATTCATTTATGATGTTGCATGGTTTTAAGAGGTCTAAATACAATAGTTGTGTTTAGATTAAGCATGTTAATGGATCACCAAAATATTCTTGTTATATATTGATGATATGCTGATTGCGGCCAAGAGTAAGGTTAAAATGAAGAAATTGTTGAGTAGTGAGTTTGACATGAAGGATCTTGGTGCTGCTAAGAAAATTCTCGGTATGGAAATTACTGTTGACGGTCCTTAAACACCTGTTTTGCCATCAACATTTGACTCTAAAGTCCACCAAAAAGGCATGAAATGTAGTCAAATAGGTTTCAAACTAACCAAATTCCACATGTCCATAGAATTTTATTTGAATGTAGGATTTGAACCAAATTTGGACATATGGACCCACCAGAGGCCAAGCCCACTCAGCAGGGCCCAAATGGGCCTAAGGGGGGTGGCGCCCGCCACCCCTACGTGGCGCCCGCAACCTCTAAGTGGCGCCCGCCACTTGGGTTGGCCCAAGCTTCACTCCCTGCCACGTCACCGATCCGTGTGACCTCCCCAAGGCCAAATCTTGGCCCTTGGTCACTAGGTCAGTGGCATCGGACGGCTCAGGATGAAGTGGCGTGGATCAAGGCTGATGGCGGTTGCTAGGACATGCAACCGACCTCCAAACCGCCTTGGACAACCACCTGGATGCCGTTGAAGCCAAGGCGGTGCATCCAACGGTGAGGGAGGTGGCGGCCGCCAACTAGGGCTGGCGCCCGCCACTAGGGTTAGCCCTAGGTCGGCTGACTGCCCCCTATAAGTACCCCCCCTCACTCATTTGGGCTATAAATACCCCCATGCAGGCACCTCTTCATTCACACGCAAACACCATCACACATTACCATCCAAGAGAAGCAAAGCAAGAGAAGCAAGTGAGAGTTAGGTTAGAAGCTCAGAGAGCTTAGGCAAGTAGGTAGCTAGTAGAGCAAGGCATCTTCGCCCTCGCGGTAGCGCTGCTCAAGGGTTAGCTCAAGAGTAGAGGCGTGCGAGTGATCAGTTCTGGAGCTGGGAAGAGTCTTCCTTCATCTCCAGTTCAGGTTTTGCTCTTGTTACTCAAGCACTTACTATATTCTATTTTATCATTTCAAGTATTACTTTATTCTACTTATCAGTATTGAGTGGTATACTTGATTGATTGCTTGAGTGCCTAGCTATCCTACAGATCAATTCACTTAGCCATAGTAGTTAATCTCTAGTGAGCTTAGTGTTTGATCTTTGCCAATAGGTTGCTTAGTTAGTTTAGTGTTTATCTTATTAAGTCAAGTGTTTCCTCTGACGTCCGCAAGGGTGTCTGTATTCAAAGCTAGGGTAGAGATAGTTAGAATATAGTTAAGCGTGGTGCTTAGTTATAGACTTACCTTCAGATACGGCTGGACCCCCGGATAGCTGTGGTAGCAAGCAGGTGGTGACAGCCCTGTGCGCCTTGAATTCCACCATGTAGTTGGCCCTGTTTAACAGTAAGGCTCGTTGTGCTAGCGTTCAACCTAAGTAAGTGGTAAAGGCTAGTACACCTCGATACTTGACAAGATAGGAATAAAACTTTACTCAACTTAGTTGCTTTATTGTCTTTTGCCTGCCTTGCTTCGTAACTATCTTGCTTCGTAGTTATCTTGCTTGTAGTTATCTAGGAGTAGTAGTTAGTTAGTAGTTAGGCCCCCTTTGGTTGAGCTTTTCAACATGCTTTTGCTTTTGAAAAAGCCAAAAGCCAACCAAAGGGCTCAAAAGCCAATAGGTGCTTTATCCAAAAGCAGCTTTTCCCGTAGTATAAATCCAAAAGCACATTTTCCCCTGCTTTCAGCTGCTTTTGGGGTAAAAAATTACCCACCTGCCACTCGTTATGTGCGTACCGATTCGTTTCTTCTTTTCTTTTCTTTCCCTTTCGCATTATCTTCGCATCCGATGAGGACAGAGGAGCAGCCACGACAACACCTCCCAGGCCGGCGAGCGCTCGGCGGGCGGCCATCTCCTCGCAGGCCACCGAGCCCCCAGCGGGAGGCCATCCCTCCTAGGCCGGCGAGCCCCCGGACAGCAGACGCGTCCTCCTCCCTTGCTCCCTCCCTCCGGCGAGCCCCTGCAACTGCAAGCGTCAAGCTCTCCCTCTCTCCGGCGAGCCCCCAGCGGACGGTCGCGGCTTCCTCCTTACCTCGCTCCGGCGAGCCCCCATCAGACGGTCGCGACCTTCTTCCTCCCTCCCTCCGGCGAGCCACCGGTGGGCGGCCATCCCTTCGCATGTCGGCGAGCGCCCGGCGGGACGCCATCCCCTCCCAGGGCGGCGAGCCCCCGACGGGCGGGCGCGGCCTCCTCCCTCGCTCCCTCCCTCCGCGAGCCCCAGCAA
Organism: Coix lacryma-jobi var. lacryma-jobi; assembly: GCA_009763385.1. NCBI lineage: Eukaryota > Viridiplantae > Streptophyta > Magnoliopsida > Poales > Poaceae > Coix > Coix lacryma-jobi. Next base: position 114,873,163 of record CM019825.1, on the reverse strand, counting down.
GCGTCACGGCCTCCTCCCTCCCTCCGGCGAGCCCCCACCGAACGGTCGCGACCTCCTCCTCCCTCCCTCCGGCGAGCCTTGGCGGGCGGGCGGCCAACCTTGGCGGGCGGGCGGCGCTCCCTATTAACCCCGGCGGGCGGCGCAACCAGCCTTGGCGTGCAGCGCGGCCTCCTCCTTCCCCTGGCTCACGGCTTGAGGTTGAAGATGGAGTGAGAGAATGACACATGGGGTCAGCTGACACATGGGACCCGCAGTCAGCTGCTTTTCCAAAAGCTGGAGTTGTACGACCAAAGGGCCTTATAGCTATGTTTCAAAAGCTACTTTTGAGAAAGCCACAGCTCACAGCTGCTTTTCCAAAAGCCACAGCCCAACCAAACAGGGCCTTAGTTATCTTAGTTACCCCTTAGTTATCCTATTTCATTTATCCACCTATCCATCCACCTTACCTTAGCCATCAACTTCATCCTTACCTAGCCATCCATATATTCTTTCTAGCCTTCCATTCCTTCTCTTCCCTTTTTTCCCTTTTTCTCTTTTCTTATTTCTTCGACTCTCATCCCCTCCTTGACTCGACTCATACACCACCCTAGCCTTCCCTTGGGATCAAATAAATCGACACCTGGTACTCCCAGGCGAAGTGCTACTACGATAGTTCTGTGCGCTTGCAGAATCTCCTCCTGGTAGATTGCATTCTCTCTAGATAGCTCCTACTAGTGTCGGGATTGACAACCCCGCTTGGCATTAGTAGATAGATGCTTTAGCTCCACTCCTTTAGGTATAGTGACCGGTCTTGCTTCAAGCATTTCTGACGCCGTTGCCAGGGATAGACTCCATAGTCTACTCCTAGTAACATCGTTAGCAAGTGCCAACAAGCATTCCTGGGCCGTTACCGGGGATAGTTGCCTAGCACTATCTTTAGTGAAGCTAAGAACTACCAACAAGCATTTCTGGTGCCGTTGTCAGGGAAGGCAATCGGTGTATCGGTTGAGTCTGTGTCGAATTTATCTTCGCTTAAGCTCCCGCTTAGCGAATCCCATCTTACCCCACTCTTTCTTTCCTTAGTTCTTCTTATCTTTTTCCTTCATCTTCTTCAACTTCTTTCTTTCTTATCTCGTTCTATCTTCACGATGGCCAATAAGACCATTCGTGAGTTTTCTGCTCCTTCTGCCGCTATTGTAGCGATAGGACCAGACGTGATCGATGTCAACCTCAATTTTGAGTTAAAACCGGCTCTGATCACGATGGTCCAAGCTAGCCCGTTCTGTGGCAAAGCTCATGAGGATGCCAATGCTCACCTCCAACAATTTTTGGAGATTTGCGGCACCTTCACCATTAAGGGGATAACACAAGAAGCCATCCGTCTTCGTCTCTTTCCTTTCTCTTTGCTAGGAAAAGCGAAGCAATGGTTCTATACCGATTGCAACATTGTAGACACATGGAACAAGTGTCCCAATGCTTTTCTCGCCAAATTCTTTCCTATGGGCAAGACGAATGCTCTTCGCAACAAAATCTCCAGCTTTACGCAACAAGCCGAGGAATCCATTCCCGAGGCTTGGGAGAGGTTACAAGAGTATGTCGCTGCTTGTCCGCACCATGGTATGGAGGACTGGCTATTGATCCAGAACTTCTACCATGGCCTAACCCCTCTCTCTAGAAGCCATTTGGATGTTGCCACCGGTGGTGCATTCTTTTCTCTGAATGTTGCAGATGCTAAGGCTCTCATAGAGAAGATGGTGTCAAACCAAGGATGGAATGACGATAGACTACAGCCCCGTAAGCGAGGTATACATTCCCTTAAGGAAGCCAACATGATCATGGCCAAGATGGACCTGCTGGCAAAGAAGCTGGACAACTGTGAGAAGATGAACCCACAAGAGAGTGTCCAATCTCTGGAATCCTACATGACTTGTGAAGTCTGTGGAGAAACCAGACATTCTGGGAGCCACTGCCTCGAGCTACATGAAGATTTGAACTTCATCAACAACAACAACGGTTTCCGTCAACAGAATCAAGGATGGAATCAGCACTCCAATTCTCAAGGTAACAATCCATTCCCTCGCTCTAATTTTCATAATTCTGATAATTTCTCATTCTTGAAGAATTTAGTTTACTCACAAGGTAAAACTACTGAATTCTTGAAAGAGAGATTAATGGCGAATGATAAAATTCTTGAGAAAATAAATGCTAAATTGGAAGATTTCTCATCTGCTCTAAAAAATCAACTTAGCTTTAATAAGATGTTAGAAACCCAATTAGCTCAACTTGCTGCTATCATACCATCTTTTGAATCTGGCAAAATTCCTGCTAAACCTGACATGGAAACTGCAAATATGGTTGAAATAAAATATTTTAACTATTATGAAGATCAAACCATGACTGTTAAAAAGGGTGATCCTGGTAGTCCCATAATTAGATGCTCAATCTTTGGTGAAGTCTTTAAAAATGCCATGTGTGATTTAGGATCGAGTGTGAACATTATATCTAAAGATTTCTATGAAAACTCGTTCTTTCCACCCATGTCATCCACATCTGCCTATGTTGTGCTAGCTGATCAATCCACTTGCTATGTAGAAGGAATAGTTAATGACTTACCTGTTCATATTAGAGGCTCCTATGTTCCTGCTCATTTCATAATACTAGATATGGGAAATAGGAAAGATGTGCCTCTAATCTTAGGTAGACCCTTCTTGAATACTGTTAATGCTTGCATATATGTGGGAAGTGGTAAAATTCAAATGACATTAGGAGGGAGGAAGGAAATATTCTCCTTCTCTCGTGGTCCCGCATATGCCGCTAACATGCAGGTAGCAAAACCCGTTCGTACCAAGAAGAGGCGCCCAAGAACAAGGTGGAACAGAAAGAAAGAACCACCTCCTGAGTTGTGTGATTCACATAACAAGGGAGAGGTGCCAAAAGAAGAAGAACCAGATGGAGTACTAAGAGAAGAAGTGCCCAAGGAAGAAGATCCAACCGATAAGGATGAAACTCCATGCACCTAAGGTATGGTTTTACTTTTTTCCCTTCAATTTCCCTTTTTCGAATAAATAACATATGTCATGCATGTAACTAAAAAAAATATCACCAGTTATCATTAGTTATATGCATAGGTATATGTTAACTTAGTTAGAACAATAAAATATCATAATAGGATAGTTTCCCTTTTCACAACATTAGATAGTTTCCCTTTTAATAAAATGAGAACAAGAGCTCCGACCGAGAAAGATGAAGGCCCTTCACCAAGCAAGAAGCCAGCTTGGGGGAGACTCCCGCTCCAATAAGGTATGTCTCAAGCCTACACTTTACATTCAGTTCTTAAATTCTATATCTTTTGAATGTCACATGCTTGCCTAAATAACCATTCCATGAATAAAATTGATAAAATCTGCTTAAACAAGTTGAAACCTGAATAAGATTTGAAATATGTCATGCAAATGCTATTGTTATGGTTTGAATAACTGGTATTATCTAGGTTGTAGCTTTTGTGGGTTGCACATGCTTAAACTGAAATCATGCTTAGTAAATAAAGTTAGTAAGAAATGGAGTAATTCTTTAAACTTGTTAAGGTGAAATTAGGACCTAATCTGGAGGATTTCTTTTAAAAATTATGAAAACCTTGCTAAAAGTTCCTCCTAGATTTTATCCCATCCCACCACCAGCCAAATATTTGTTAGTCATTAGTCAAAACCACAAAGAGCTTTGTTTGTGTTGAGCTTTGTTAGACCTCATAGATCTTAGTAGAGAAGCTTATCATATCTTTTAAATCAAGATTCACGCACACCCACCATAATTTGCCTACTTTCCACTTTGGAAGTTTGCAACCACCAAATAAATTGCTTATTCTCTACACTTGAGATATGAAATACCCTACCAAACATCCCATTGCTAGCCTTATGCTTATTCCTACACTGGGAATAAGCATTTCTCTCCCTTTCCTTACTCATTTCTGAAATCCTTTCCTATAGATGTCTGGGGAAATCTAGAACTAAAAAAGAGAGAGAAAGAGAAAAATGAGCAAAGTAGCTCAAGAAAGGACTATGTCCTGAAAAAAAAGAGAGAGTGAGCAAAGTAGCTCAAAAGAGGACTATATCCTAAGAAAATGTGAGGACACATCTTTTGTCTACTCACTATGTATCCAAAAAAAGAGAGAGAGAGAATTATCATTAGCTCTAGCCCCCAGAAATTAACTAGGAAGGATTACGAAATATCTCTCTATACACTTCCACATAACGACACATGCACATCTTGATCAATTTTTATGATTTGCTGCTCCTTATGATCTGAGTGTCTAGCTTAGCGATAAACATCAGGCAATTTGCTCATGGTTCTTAGCCTACCTATAACTCCACATATCATTCTTTAGAAATAGGAGAGGCTACATTTTGGCCTAAGTGAGGATTTAAACACCATTGAGTGATTGAGTGAATCTTGGAGGACTTAAGCAAGTTGTTATCTTTTGAAAACCTTGAAAAACCTCCAGACAAGATCCTAGTCAAACCTAAGCAAGATAAAAGTTTCCTATCTACTGCTTTATTTCACTCTTGCATGTTTGAAGTGAAAAGCTATAAGCCCCACATTGCTATGATTAATGATATATGCTAAGTTATTTCTCACTATACAATATGCACTTGAAGACATCTTAAGTTGCTATCCATTTCATGCTCAATGCTTAAACCGCATTGTCGCTCGAGGACGAGCAACAGGTTAGCTTGGGGGAGCTTGTTGACGGTCCTTAAACACCTGTTTTACCATCAACATTTGACTCTAAAGTCCACCAAAAAGGCATGAAATGTAGTCAAATAGGTTTCAAACTAACCAAATTCCACATGTCCATAGAATTTTATTTGAATGCAGGATTTGAACCAAATTTGAACATATGGACCCACCAGAGGCCAAGCCCACTCAGCAGGGCCCAAATGGGCCTAAGGGGGTGGCGCCCGCCACCCCTACGTGGCGCCCGCCACCTCTAAGTGGCGCCCGCCACTTGGGTTGGCCCAAGCTTCACTCCCTGCCACGTCACCGATCCGTGTGACCTCCCCAAGGCCAAATCTTGGCCCTTGGTCACTAGGTCAGTGGCATCGGACGGCTCAGGATGAAGTGGCGTGGATCAAGGCTGAGTGGCGGTTGCTAGGACATGCAACCGACCTCCAAACCGCCTTGGACAACCACTTGGATGCCGTTGAAGCCAAGGCGGTGCATCCAATGGTGAGGGAGGTGGCCGCCGCCACCTAGGGCTGGCGCCCGCCACTAGGGTTAGCCCTAGGTCGGCTGGCTGCCCCCTATAAGTACCCCCCTCACTCATTTGGGCTATAAATACCCCCATGCAGGCACCTCTTCATTCACACGCAAACACCATCACACATTACCATCCAAGAGAAGCAAAGCAAGAGAAGCAAGTGAGAGTTAGGTTAGAAGCTCAGAGAGCTTAGGCAAGTAGGTAGCTAGTAGAGCAAGGCATCTTCGCCCTCGCAGTAGCGCTGCTCAAGGATTAGCTCAAGAGTAGAAGCGTGCGAGTGATCGGTTCTGGAGCTGGCAAGAGTCTTCCTTCATCTCCAGTTTAGGTTTTGCTCTTGTTACTCAAGCACTTACTATATTCTATTTTATCATTTCAAGTATTACTTTATTCTACATATCAGTATTGAGTGGTATACTTGATTGATTGCTTGAGTGCCTAGCTATCCTACAGATCAATTCACTTAGCCATAGTAGTTAATCTCTAGTGAGCTTAGTGTTTGATCTTTGCCAATAGGTTGCTTAGTTAGTTTAGTGTTTATCTTATTAAGTCAAGTGTTTGCTCTGACGTCCGCAAGGGTGTCTCTATTCAAAGCTAGGGTAGAGATAGTTAGAATATAGTTAAGCGTGGTGCTTAGTTATAGACTTACCTTCAGATACTGCTGGACCCCCGGATAGTTGTGGTAGCAAGCAGGTGGTGACAGCCCTGTGCGCCTTGAATTCCACCACGTAGTTGGCCCAGTTTAACAGTAAGGCTCGTTGTGCTAGCGTTCAACCTAAGTAAGTGGTAAAGGCTAGTATGCGTCGATACTTGACAAGATAGGAATAAAACTTTACTCAACTTAGTTGCTTTATTGTCTTTTGCCTGCCTTGCTTTGTAACTATCTTGCTTCGTAGTTATCTTGCTTGTAGTTATCTAGGAGTAGTAGTTAGCTAGTAGTTAGTTATCTTAGTTACCCCTTACTTATCCTATTTCATTTATCCACCTATCCATGCACCTTACCTTAGCCATCAACTTCATCCTTGCCTAGCCATCCATATATTCTTTCTAGCCTTCCATTCCTTCTCTTCCCTTTTTTTCCCTTTTTATCTTTTCTTATTTCTTCGACTCTCATCCCCTCCTTGACTCGACTCATACACCACCCTAGCCTTCCCTTGGGATCAAATAAATCGACACCTGGTACTCCCAGGCGAAGTGCAACTACGATAGTTCTGTGCGCTTGCAGAATCTCCTCCTGGTAGATTGCATTCTCTCTAGCTAGCTCCTACTAGTGTTGGGATTGACAACCTCGCTTGGCATTAGTAGATAGCTGCTTTAGCTCTACTCCTTTAGGTATAGTGACCGGTCTTGCTTCAAGCATTTCTGACGCTGTTGCCAGGGATAGACTCCATAGTCTACTCCTAGTAACATCGTTAGCAAGTGCCAACAAGCATTCCTGGGCCGTTACTGGGGATAGTTGTCTAGCACTATCTTTAGTGAAGCTAAGAACTACCAACAATTACTAGAGACAGAAATTCTGTTTTGCTATTTCTTAGTCAGCAAAATTATATTAAGAAAATTCTTCAGCGTTTCAACATGCAAGATGCAAAGTATGTTAGTACTCCAATTGCACCTCACTTTAAATTGTCGGCTGCACAGTGTCCTAGTATAGATGAAGAAATTGAAAACATGTCAAGAGTTCCTTATTCTAGTGTTGTTGGGTCTTTGATGTATGCCATGATTTGCTCTCGCTCAGATTTATCATATGCTATGAGTTTGGTTAGTAGATATATGTCTAATCTTGGTAAAAAACATTGGAGAGCACTTCAGTGGATTTTCAGGTACCTTAGAGGCACAACAGATTCTTATTTGAAGTTTGGCAGAACTGATAAGGGACTTATTGGTTATGTGGATTGAGATTATGCTGTTGATCTGGACAGGCGAAAGTCGCTCACTGGTTATGTGTTCATTGTTGGCAGTTGTGACGTGAGTTGGAGGGCTACTTTGTAGTCTGTTGTTGCTTTGTCCACCACTGAAGCAGAATACATGGTTGTTTCTGAAGCGTGCAAGGAATTAATTTGGCTAGAAGATTTGTACGCTGAGCTGTGTGGAGTTGATTCTTGCATTAATCTATATTGTGACAGTCAAAGTGCCATTTACCTTACTAAAGATCAGATATTTCATGAGAGGACAAAGGATATTGACATCAAGTACCATTTTGTTCATGATGTGATCGAAGAAGGTAAGTTGAAGGTATGCAAGATTAATAGTCATGATAATCCTGCTGATATGATGATAAAGCCACTTTCCTTTGCTAAGTTTAAGCTTTGCTCAAGCTTAGTTGGCTTAATTGATTAGCCCAAGAGGCTATTTGGCACCAGAAATATTTTTCTTTGCTATGTTCAGGATGAAGGTGTTGATTGATGCTACAAGGTGAATTTTGTCGCAAGGTGGAGTTTGTTATATATGTTCCAAATTCAGTTGCACATTATATTGGTCAACTTCTGATGGAGCGAAGCGGAGGCCTGTCGCCGGAGGCTTGGGCCGGAGCGAAGCGGAGTCTGAAACCGTCATTAGGGTTCACTTTGATCACGATCTTGCAAGCCGCCATACGGTATTGTAACTCGACTCTTGATAATAGTGAGGAGTATTTGCTGGCTGGCGTCCGTGGTTTTTACCTTCCGCTTTGAGAGGGTTTTCCACGTTAAATCATGTGTCTCTACTGTGAGCATCGTCGTTAATCCGCAGTGATTCATAACAATTACTAGTTCATTAACTAAGTCCTAAGTATATTTGCCCGTGCTAATGCTACGGGGCACCTTAGACTCAAAATTAATTCTATCAAATTTAAAGTATAGACCATATTAAGATAAAATGAAAATAAGGACAGATGAAAATCATACTTTCTATCAGTGTTCGGTTCCTCTTGATGAAATATTTGAGAGTGTCATCCCTTGGTCCAAGCTGAAAGTCATGGAAATAACAGTACAAGCACTATTAAGTCAGAATTATTTCTCTTCAAACTTTAGCAGAATGTAACTATAGAAGTACTTATTAAGTAAAAAAATGTGAAAAATTTGTAATGAAATGATGGATCACTCCCGACAAGCAATGATTCAATCCACAAAGGCATGATAAAACATTCATGAATTTCCATCCTTAACCGCTTCACCAAACTAATAATTCATACAATTGCTAACTAGAAGAGGCCTAGCCTAACGATTACTCTCACTGACCCTATCGTCCTGCGCCATGTTTATTTGTCTTATCCGTTGTACTTTGGCTTATTCTTTCTCACAGGACATTATTAAAACATCCGAAATCAACCGTAAAAACGACCAGTCGAACAACACCATTAACTTCCAAAGGGGAATCATGATATTTTTGGACAAAAAATAAAAAGGGCGCAATGGAGCCGTGCGTGGAATGAAACTTGGGCCAAGAGTTGGGAATCACGGGGCCGAGGGCATGCGCGGGCGCTGCTGGCGAGATGAGCTTAGACAACGGTTGTGCGTCGAATCAGGAGGCGGTTAATTTTGGGTTTTTTTGGATTCATGATATTACAATTCTTTGAGTTTTGATAAAACTCATCATGAAGGACCGAAAGTGCAACCAGAAAACGACCAGAGGGGGGTGAATGGGAGCTTCAAAAAAAATCCTTTCGGAGACTTGTCGCCACTATCCCGTAAATCAACCCCAAGAGCAAGCCCTAGAGCTCGTAAGTGTCCACGACCCTAGAAATAGGGTGGATGCTTCCAAGAAGCACAGCGAGACACTTTACGACTCTAGAAACCCAACGCAAAAGCCGGAAATCAAAACCGACAATGAACGAACGAACCGCGGACGAAACTGCGCAGACTCAGCAGCATCGGACGATGGCACCGGATGCGTCCGATGCAAAACAGAGCTGACTGAACCCTTACAGGACACCCATCGGACGCTGTGAACAATGAACTCTCAGCATCTGATGGTCACACTCCGGCGCGTCCGATGCACAACGGAGCGTCCGGTGGTAGCGTCCGATGCTCCTTTGAAAATGTCCGAATCTGACACGTGGCAACGATGCGTCCGATGCCAAATGAGTCAGCGTCCGATTCTATGAACTCAAGCGTCCGATGCCCCCGATTCAGTGTTGTTCTTCCGCGAATTCGACCTGATCTCCTCCGAATCAAAACCACTAGGGCTTAGACTTGGTATGAGGAGTTCGAAGGAGGTTAGTGAGCTATCCCAAAAGAATCATGGCTCGAACCTAACTCCAAATCGGTGAATTGCAAGAATTCGGGGCAAGGAGGCAAAACTTGATCCAAAGCAAAAAATCAACCGATCTACTAGCTCGTGAGGTCAGAGAAGATTTCCTTCGGTGGAAAGAAGTGTCTCACGATCTAGAACAACTCTATTCAAACGGATTTGCCAAAGATGCACCGAGCAAAGAGATCGATCGACGGGAAAAACGTGGAGAAAAACAATCCGCGAAGAACACAAACAAAATGCGAATCACAACCACGAATTTGCAACCGTGTGGCTACCACACGCTACAATAGTGAGATTACGGTCTCACTTCCTCAAAATCTTTAGTACACAGAGGTACAGTTCTCTGCGGATCTCAGCTAGCTACAGCAGGGGATTGGGAGAGCAGGAAACCCTAGAAGCAAAGAGCAAATGACTGAGATAGAATGGGAGGAGGGTGTCTCCCTCTACTTATCCTAATTCTAATTCCTACTCTACCCCTCTCAAATTACAGAGCGAACCAGCTAAACCCTACGGTTATTCTGGACCAACTCAAGGTAGGTGGTGATCCGACGGCCACGCCCGCACAACTCGTAGCGTTGCCTCGACGCAACCTCCCGATTGCCGCCACATGCCGCCCTCGCTCTGCACCCCTGGTTTTGTGGCCCAAACCAGGAAACCAGCCTTCACAGCCAACCCCCGGTTTTGAGGCCCAAACCGGGAAACCAGCCGACCAGCACCTGAGTTTTGTGGCCCAAACTCAGCAAACCCGCAGCACCCAGGTTTTGAGGCCCAAACCTGGAAACCGTCCTTAGCCCGAGTTTTGTGGCCTAAACTCGGAAACCATCAGCGCCCCCAGGTTTTGTGGCCCAAACCTGGAAACCGTCCACCTGATGTTTTTTCTCTGGCTCTACCACCAAATCGAGGCTGTAGAGGGGATGCACCGCCCGTGCACCGCGTCCACCGACATGTGTCCCCAGGTCCTCGACCCGAGCAACACCATGCCCCGCAAGTCTTCGCTCGTCGTTGTCCCAGGTTGCCAGCCACCACAGCTGATCCTCAGGCCACCGGTCCCTCAGTCCAAGCCTCACGTCCGCCCTTCGCCACTCTCGGTCCATCGGCACGGCACGTCTCTATTGACCTTCACCTTGCCTTCGATCACTGTATCTGTGCTCGACACCTGCACAACACAAGCCAAAGAACATGCGCATTATCCCAGTTGACAATCACACATCACTTAGAGACTCGACATACACCCATGTATCCGCAATCTCCCCCTTGATGAGTGCATTGTCAACTACCAAAACAAATCATAATGAAATGGAAGAAAGAAGGAAGAACGAGAGAGAACTCGACCAAATGACCCAAAAGCATAGCAAAGCCGAAGAAGGTCAAGTGGAAAGAGCAAGACAACTTGGTCCCCAAAGACATCGGCAACGGCTCGACGCGACCAAGCAAACAAAGCTAGCCCTCAAGAAGAGGTAGAACAGGCTCAACACCGCTAGCAAGAAAACTTAATACCAATTGAAGAATCAACTGAAAATCAAGCAAAACAGAGCTAGCCCTCAAGAAGAGGCAGAACGGGCTCAACACTGCTAGTGAGGAAGCTCGATACCAACTGTTACAAACTCAAAACCAAAAGAGTTCGATACCAATTAAAAGTTTGATACCAATTGAAGAGCTGAAAAACCAATTGAAAAGCTGAAAATGTTTGCTAGTCCCTCAAGAAAGAGGCAAAGGCCCAACACAACTAGCAAACTCCCCCTCAAATAGTGCCACACAACCCAGGGAACACATGATTTGTCAATGTTTCTCCCCCTTAGTTGAAAATGCACCAGCAAGCAAATGTGCACAAGCACTCAAGTTTCTCCCTCTTGACAGAAAAAACTCCCTTAAAAGATGCATATGAGTTAAAATGCAATATAGCAGCTTCAGGAATATAATCAAAAGAGTGCAATGGTGCTCTACACAGTTCTGATCCAATGACTCAACAACATCCATAAGAAGCTAGCAAAGGCTCAAACTGATCACCAGATACGAAATATGAACATGAGAGCAGAAAGAGCAGTTTTCAGCCAAAAAGGTATTCACCATTCAAATAGCACGAGACATGTATAGACAGGAAGTCAAACAAGTGCTAAACATGTATACAAGGTGAACTACCCCTAGCACAGTTCAATGATCATGTTATAGAATGAAACATAGACTTGTGTATCCAAATTTTATCGGAGTTGCAACAGTTAAATTACACAAGTTTAGATTTCAGCATGCGATTGCGAGAGGTTGAAAGCTTGTGATTGCCTAACTTTTCAACTGTGCGAAGCCTATGCAGAAGCAATCAGAAGCTTAAAGCAACAGTTTCGGTCATACACTACACAGCTCAAGTTTAACTCAAAGTGCAATGAGAAACAGTCTCGAAACTGTGATGTGTTAACAAGCAATCCCATCTCGATCTTTCCAATTTACTTAACTTGGTTCAGATTTTAAACAGAATATGAACATACCAAGCAAGTGAATGACTCAACACTAGAGACATAGCAACCTAGCATATATGAAGAGCACAAGTGATTTCTACACATTCTACACATGCTAGTTGCATATCTCAATGGTGAACATTTGCAAATTTTAAGTTCATTACTCAGATTCACCATTCATAAAATAGCTCTGCTCACAACATGTAACAGTGATCAGAACGAGCATAAGCTACAGCATCATCAGAAAGCATCAGAGCAAAGACTATACAGAGCATAGTTACATTCTTCAGATTATATACATGAAGCTCTGAATGTAAATATGCAAGATGAAATGCAAAGATGCAAGAAGAAGCCAACTGAAAAACACAAAGTCAGTTTATAGTACAAGAGTCAAAATATTTCCCCCATCTAAAAGGGGAAACACACACCAAGCTCAGCTCTCAACCTAGCAAAAGTTGATTGGTCCAAAGGCTTGGTGAAAATATCAGCCAACTGATGATGAGTATCGACATGGCGAAGGTCGATATCACCTTTCTCATAGTGGTCACGCAGAAAATGAAAGCGCACATCAATGTGTTTGGTCTTAGAGTGCAGCACGGGGTTCTTAGCAACGCTAATAGCACTCGTGTTGTCGCAAAGCAAAGGGACGCGAGAAAAGCTCAGACCAAAATCACGCAAAGTGGCCATCATCCAGAGTAACTGGGAACAGCAGCTAGCCGCAGCAACATACTCAGCCTCTGTGGTAGACTGGGCGACATTAGACTGCTTGCGAGAAGACCACGATACAAGAGAAGAACCAATAAACTGGCAAGTCCCAGAAGTGGACTTGCGATCAATGCGACATCCAGCAAAATCGGCATCGGAATAACCGCAAAGGGAGAGGGTTGAGGAAGCGGAATACCAAATCCCAAATTCTGGAGTGAAGGATAAGTACCTCATAATGCGCTTGACCGCCTGACGGTGCGAAGTACGCAGCGATGACTGAAATCGCGCGCAAAGACACACCACGAACTGAATGTCCGGGCGTGTCGCCGTCAGGTACAGCAGCGACCCGATCATACTCCGGTACTCCTTCTGGTCCACAACTTCTCCATCCACATCCGCATCCAGGGCCGTCATGGTCGACATGGGTGTTGGAAGAGGCTTGGCCTCACCCATATCGAATTTCTTCAATATGTCCTTGGTATACTTACCCTGATGCACAAATGTTCCCTCTCGAGATTGCTTGATTTGCAATCTGAGGAAAAATGTCAACTCGCCCATCATGCTCATCTCAAATTCCCTGCTCATAGTATCTGCAAACTTGGCAACCAAAGCATGAGAAGAACCACCGAAAATGATATCATCCACGTAAATTTGGACCAAGAGAGTATCAGTGCCTTGCTTGAGGAGAAAGAGCGTTTTAGGAGAAAGAGCGTTTTATCCACACATCCCATTTTAAAACCCTTAACAAGCAAAAAGGTTTTCAACCTATCATACCAGGCTCTAGGGGCTTGTTTCAAACCATACAATGCTTTGTGAAGTTTAAAAACGTGGTTTGGAAACTTGGGATTTTCGAAACCGGGGGGTTATCTCACATACACTTCCTCTTCTATGTAGCCGTTTAAGAAGGCACTCTTGACATCCATTTGAAAAAGTTTGAAACCTTTAGATGCAGCAAAAGCCAAGAGTATCCTAATAGCCTCCAAACGAGCTACAGGAGCAAACGTCTCCTCATAGTCTATCCCCTCCTTCTGACTATACCCCTGGGCTACAAGTCTGGCCTTGTTTCTCACTACATGGCCATCTTCTCCTTGTTTGTTTTTGAAAACCCATTTTGTCCCAATTGGGTGACACTCAGAGGAAGGAGAAACTAGAACCCAAACCCGATTTCTTTCGAAATTTTCCAACTCCTCATGCATGGCATTGACCCAATCTGGATCCGTCAAAGCGTGTCCAACATCTCGGGGTTCAAAATCAGCAACAAATGCAGAATGAGCAAAGTGAGAGATATGTTGTGACCTTGACCGAGTGACACGTTCGCCGATGCTGTCGATCATCTGCTGAGGCGGGTGTTGGCGCTGAATTTGTCGTGGCGCCTCCCGAGCCGAAGTGGCCTCCCCTCAACAGCAGCTAGTGCCTCCTCAGGTACAAAAGGTACCGCTCGAGGTGTCGGATCCCACGGCCCCCAAGTCAAAGAAGAGGGATCAGGGCCATGAGTCATAGTAGAAGCCGCTCTTTGCGGCACAGCAGGTGGAGGAGGTGTTGGGTCATCCATCCCTTTAGCACCTTCTTCTTCATCATCGAAAAGAGGCTCGCCAACCTCATGATCACCTGCACGCTCAAAACGAGAAGAAGGACAAACCATGGTCTTATCGAAGGTGACATCAGATGTCTCCATGACTCGGTTAGTATCAAGGTTAAGTACACGATATGCGCGAGTATGAATGCCATAACCAAACATACACCGTCAGAAGAGCGAGACTCAAATTTGTCCAGGTTGCCTTTCTTGACTATAAAACAGTGGCAACCAAAAACTCTAAAATAACTCACTTTGGGCAGTTTTCCAAAACGCAACTCATAAGAAGTCTTTTTCCAGAAAGCTCAGAGAAAAATGCGATTGGAAATGTAGCAAGCAGTGCTCATGGCTTCGGCCCAATATCGCCTAGGAGTCCTATTCTCATCGAGCATCGTCCTAGCCATCTCTACAAGGGTCCGATTCTTCCTTTCCACAACACCATTCTGAGGCTGTGTTTAGGGGGAAGAAAACTAAAGCTCTAAACCCAAAGAGTTACAAAACTTCTCAAAATCCGAATTCTTGAATTCGGAACCATTATCACTCCTAATAGCTCGCATCGAGTTCAAAGGGAACTCGTTCTGAAGACGCAAAATCAGATTGCGAGCAAAAGAGAAAGTCTCAGTTTTCTCAGCTAAAAAGAAAACCCACGAGTATCTCGAAAAGTCGTCAACAACAACAAGCACATACCACTTCCCCCCAACCGAGCTCACCCGAGCCGGACCAACAAGGTCCATGTGCAAAAGCTCTCCATGGCGCTTAGTCATGACCTGAGTCACTGGATGGTGGGGAGCGGCAACCATTTTCCCATGTCTACAAGAATGGCAAACAAGATCCTTTTCCATGGATAACTTGGGCAATCCTCGGATTAGGCCAAGTGAACTAAGTCTTGCAAGCAAGTCGAAGCTCAAATGTCCTAGTCTCCTATGCCACTTCCAAAGATCAGAGGAGGAAGGTCCAGCCAAAAGACAACGAGAAACTCCAAACGACTCCGAGAAATCCGCACGAAAGACTTTCCCAAAGGGCGAAATCCCACAAACAAGATTGCCTTGAGGATCCAAAATACGACTGAGGTTCGGCTTAAAACGAATCTCATAGTCGTCATCAAAGAGTTGCAAAACAGAAAGAAGGTTAAAATGCAAGTTAGAAACAAGAGCAACATCGCGCAACACAAAGTGCTCATTAACTCGCACCGACCCACGAGACAACACTCTACCTTTGCTATTCTCGCTGAAGGTGATAAACTCCTTTCCGGCGACCGGACTAAGACTGGAGAACCACTTGGCGTTTCCGGTCATGTGCCTCGAGCAACCGGAATCCACCAACCAAACGTTCTCCAATCGTTTTACCTACATCAATAAAAAGACATAGGGTGAGCATACGGTCCAACACTGGGGTTAGTGAAGTAAGGGGAATACCAGTGTTGGGTCGGCTGCTCAAAAGAACGGTTAGCAGAAAAACCATCCCTAGCACGCCTACGGGAAGAGCGATCACCACGTTGAGGAAAACGTGGTCCGCTAAGGGAGGAGCGTTCATCGCGATACTCAAAACGCGGTGGGGGAAAACGCTCAACTACAAAGCCACCGCCACGGGGTCCATAGCCCACAACTGTAGGCCCCCGCCGGGCACGCTCTCTACGCGGCCTAGGCCGAGGAACTTGAGATTTTGGACCTCTAGGCCTAGCAGCACGCCTCTGAACATTCGGCACATATACATCATGGAAAGGATGGTACATGTCCGTGTTGTTCATCTCCTTTGCGCGGCGCGCCTCTCTCTTGTGCCGAAAGCAAAACTCTCTCAAGTGACCATCTCTCCCACAGTGCTCACAATGGTACCTCACCGCTCTCAAAGGGGGTTGTTGGTACTCACGGTAGTGGGTGTGGATCACTTTGCACTTCTGTGGGATAAGCTCCTCCTAGATGGGTGGCATGGTGTCCAGCTTGTTCTTGAGGTGGTTTGGTTTGGGAGCCCATGATTGTTTCTTGGGTGGAGCTCTTGGAGACTCAACAAAGACCCCATCCTTGGTGTTAGGCTTGAGAGGCTCTTTGGGTGGAATCTTGATAAGCTTGGGAGTAGTGGTGGAGTTGGGCTTCTGAAAGGTCCTAGTTTGGTTTTGGTAATTGAGTGACAACTTTAGGTGGACTAATGGTGTTTGAAGTGAATTACACAGGTGATTAGTCCACAGGTGATCATGTGTGAGCAACATATGCCATAGAGGTGAAATGGCTTGGAGGATGTTGCAAGGGCCACACATGTGAAGAAGGAGCTTAATGCACATGAAACGTGACATGTGGTCATGTGGCTAAGATGGTGAAGATCAAGGCAAGACTTGACTTGATGGACCGGTTGCGAAGGTGAAGGGCAAGTTGGAGGCTTTGAAGCCGTTGGTACCGAGTGTCGGGAGGCTTGAGCAAAGACTTGGCGCCGAAGGACCGAAGCAATGGTGAAGAGCAAGTGAGGTCAAGATCGATGGACCATGGAGGCCATGTGATGATATGAAGTGGATCATATCATTTGATATAGGTTGGTGCATGTGTTGCATCAACACCGAAGGAGATGGAATGGAATGCGCAAGGCAAAGGTATAATTGTAGGGCATTTCATTTCACCGGTCATAGGTGTGTAGAGAAGTTTATGACCGGGTTTAGGATAGATGGCCGTACTATCAAGAGGAGCAAACTTGTTTGCATATCGGTCATCTAGTGCCACTTGAGTGATCTAACATTGCAATGTTGCTAGGATCGAGTGGCGTGGTGAGTGCAAGTGCTAATCCTTTGAAAAATGATTGTGAAAATGCTAACACACATGCACAAGGTGGTATACACTTGGTGGTGTTGGCACATTTGCAAAGGAGAAGGTGTTGGAGTTGAAGTGGATCAACTCCGAGAAGAGAAGGAGGCTTTTCGGTGTGTTCCGGACTCTAGGATGGCTCTTGGATTGGAATTCTGTACTAATCCTTTGTGAGTTGGATCAGCTATGTATGTGGGATGTGTAGCCCTCTGAGTTAGCTTTCCAAAATGTCCAAGATCATCGAAATCGGAGTTCGGAGCTAAGAGTTATAGTCGTTTGAGCGTTGAAAGGTCAGTGACCGGACTCACTGACCGGACGCGTCCGGTCAGTAGAGTGAGTCCGGTCATCAGAGTCCGGTCAGTGCATTTTGAGTGCTGATTTGAGGTGTATTGACCGGACGCTCGGTAGAGTCCGGTCAGTAGTGACCGGACGCGTCCGGTCACTGAAAAACAGCCCCGAAACCTCTCTGTTTGCGACCGGACTCAGGCATAGGCGCGTCCGGTCATTATGACCTGACGCGTCCGGTCAGTAGAAGGCTGAACGCGCGCGAAAACTAGCCGTTGGGGACGGACGACCGGACTCTAGTGACCGGACGCGTCCGGTCACCCTGTAGTGAGTCCGGTCAGTACGAAAAAAGCCCAGTGAAGGGGGTAACGGCTAGTTGAGCCCTTGGGGCTATAAAAGGAGATGGTGGCCGGCCTTGGCTATAGCTTAGCACCCTTGGGACTTGGTGTCCATGCTTGGGGAGTGCTAGGAAGCCCTCTAACTCACTTGTGCTTGCGAGTGTACGAATCAATTGCGAGTGAGTGATCGCTAGTGTGTTGCATTTAGAGATTGCATCGAGTGGCACTAGGTGTTCGTGTTGCAAGCCGGTGGTGCTTGTTACTCTTGGAGGTTGCCACCTCCTAGACGGCTTGGTGATCGAGTCTCCGTCGTGAAGCCCGCGTGAAGATTGTGCGTGGCTCCGGAGAAGGATTGTGAGGGGTATTGTGCTCACCCCGCGGGAGATCGTGAAGAGCAACTCTAGTAAAAAGGAGACGTGAAGAGCGTCAAGTGGTTCGGCCGGGTCGAGTGCTAGAGCTTGTGGTAAGCACTCCTTGGGGAGAGTGTGACTAGTGTAGTCACCACTAGCAAGAGGACCGGCGACAACCTTGAGCTTGTCTCAACGGGGACTAGCTTGGTGGCAACCAAGTGAACCTCGGGATAAAATCACCGTGTCAACATTGTCTTCATCTTCTCGGTGGTTTGCTATCTCCATTCACTAGCTTGTATTTCCATACTCATACTTGTGCTAGTGTTTAGTTGTTGCTCTTGTGTAGCTATCTAGCTTGTGTAGCTTAATAGTTGCTCTTGTAATTAGTTAGCTTGTGTAGCTTGCTAGTTACCTTCCTTGCTTGTGTAGCATAGAAGTTGATCCCGTGAGTGACTAGTTGACTTGTAGTCTTGCTAGTCACATTGCTTAGTTTGTATAGCTAAGTTGAGCTCACTAATTTGGCTTGTGTAGCCTTGTTATTGAGCATTGCTAGTGAGCTTAGGCTTGGTGCTTTTGCTTAGTGGCATGTGTAGGAGCTCCCCGGTTGATTGAGTACTAGTTGCATAGGTTTGTGTGACCTTGCTTCTAGAATTGGTTAGGTGAGCTCTAGCTAGCCCGACACCTTATTTGCATTGTTTAGGATCTTTTGTAAGGTGTCATAGAGTATAGGTAGAGGGGTGTAGTCTTGGCTAGACCGATAGTTTTAATTCCGCATTTGTTTCGGTTAGCCGACGCGATTAATTTTAGAAAGGACTATTCACCCCCCCTCTAGTCCGCCATCTCGACCCTTCAAGTGGTATCGGAGCTAGGTCTCTCATTTGTGGTCTTCACCGACCCGAGAGGATGGCGACTTACGGGCTAGGAATTGATTGTCCACACATTTTTGATGGCACTCACTTTACACGATGGAAAACTTGGATGATGTGTAATTTCAAGTTTATTTGCCCTCAAATGTGGTGGATCGTAGATGTAGGCTTTTCTCATGTGTTGGATGAAATGAATCTAACTCAAGCACAAGAGAAATGCCTAGATCTCGAGTGCCAAGCTACTAACATCATTTTTAGATCTTTGCATGATAATATCTTTAGTGAGATCATGGATATGGAGTCCTCCCATCACATGTGGAAGTATCTCAATGACAAGTATGGGAGTGCTCCAATTGATGATGATGTTAGTGAGCCCGAGGAAGAGGCACACGAGGTGGTTGAGCAAGACCACAGCCCCGTGATTGTGGAAGATTGCTCCACCTCAAGCTCAAGTGATGCAAGTGATGATGATATTCCAAGCACACTTGATGATGATGGTTCATGCTCCGGCTATGAGAGTGATACTTCTTCGAGCTCTCCAACCACTACATCGCATTGCTTCATGTCACACGGTGACACTAAGGTTTGCAAAGCTAATGTGATTGATCTTAATGCATATGAGGAGCTCTTGAGTAAATATGCTAGCATGACCATCGCTTTAGAAAATGAGATGTCTAAAAATGCAAAATTAACAAAAGAAAACTCATTTCTAAAGAATGCATGTGAACAACAAAAGGATCTACTTTATGTTACTACTTGTTCACATGATGAGCTAAAATTGACTCATGAGGAACTATGTGTTGCTCATGATAACTTGGTAAAAGACCATGCTTTTCTCACTAAGAAGCTTTCTAATGTAGAAACTAAAACTAGTGAGAGCTCATCATTTGGGTCAAATGATCAATCACATATTTGTGCTAACCCATGTGATGTAGAGAAGAAGCATGTATCCACCTCTTGTGATGATTTAATATCTATGCCATGTTCTTCACATATAGATGCTTGCTCTACTTCTATGTCTTGTGAGACTAACCTTTTGAAGGAGAACAATGAGCTCAAAAGTGAAGTGAAGAACTTGAGCAACAAGTTAGAGAGGTGGTGTAGATCAAAAGTCACCCATGAGCACATGATGAAGAATCAAAGAAGCTATGGTGACAAGAGTGGCATTGGCTTCAACAAAAGCAATGTCAACGGCAAGAGATGGGGCAAGAGAAGATTTGAAAGAGAAATGAAGAAGCAAGAACAAGAAAAGCTATCTCATTTCATGTGCTATCAATGCCATGAGATGGGACATCTTGCAAAAGCTTGCCCCAACAAGAAGAAGCCCCAAGTTCAAATCAAGAACAACCATCATGATGGTGACTTGATGAAGAAGAAGAAAACAAGAAGGGGCGGAAGAGCAAGGCATCCAAATCACATCCATGATGCCAACAAGATTGTGAGCAACATAAAAGATCAAGCTCACATCAAGTGCTACAATTGTGATGAATTGGGCCACCTAGCTTCGGGTTGTCCAAACAAGCTTGAGAAGAAGGATCAAGCAAACAAGAAGAAGCAAGGCAATGAGAAGCAACAAATGAGCAAAGAAGAGAAGGCTCAATTCAAGAGAAGTTGCTACTCATGCCGGGAAAGGGGACACATGGCTCATTCATGTCCCCTAGGTATGACCCCTAAGCCTATTTCAATTACTAATGATTCTATGCTTAGGAAGGATGTAAATGGTACCACATTGGTCGCTATTGCAAAACATCCCGCTACTCATACTAAGGCTATGCCAAAGTATGTTGCACCTAACTTGAGAGGACCCAAACTAGTTTGGGTACCATCAAAAAGTGGATGATTGCGTGTAGGTACCATGGCATTGGAGGCTTGACTCAATTGATTTCATATTATTCATCATGTGATTGATTCAAGTAATGAAGCCTAGTGCTATCCAAACCCAATGCCAAGACAAAAGAAGTGAAGTCCAAGTGCAAAACATACAAGTGCAAAAGATCAAGTTGTGATGTTTGATTGGAATTATTTGAAGGCTTGCAATCTAATTGAGTAGAAGCTTGCTATTTGGATGATCATGAGCTACTAAGGTATATCTCTAGTTGATCATGTTATTTTAGATGCATATGAGATGATCGAATCGGATATATATGCATATGTTGCTTGCTATAAGATGATTGAATGGATTTGATGCTTAGTGATCAAAATTGAGTTAGTTTGAATGGATATGTTCATAAGACTTCTTTTAGTGAGTGGTTTGAATGGATATATGTCTTGTGTTGATGTTCAAACAAGTTTAGCTCAAGTTTGATTCAAATTGGTAGAGTATAGCTCAATTGCTCAAAGTTGTCAAAAATCTGAAATCTGAGCTAGCTGTGATAATAGCCATGTTTGAATGACCAAATCTATTTGGATTGGCTTGAAATTTGGTACACATGCTCTACACTTGTGATATTAGTCGCTGTGCAAAATTCATGATTATTGGATAAGATGTACTTTAGTTTTGGAGTAGATCTTGTCAACTATTGTGCAGCAGTTTTCAGCATGTAGTACTATGGAGAGAATTGAAATCTGGTAGCAATCTAGAAAGCCAATGAAGCTCAAATTTTTATGGCTGCTAGAACATTTAGAGAGGCACATCTCCACCAAATTTCATAGTCATTAGACTTATATTTTGGGAGATATGCATGTTTCTTTGAGAAGGACAGAATCTGCCAGAAAAGTGACAAATATTGGATTGATTTAGAGTCACTTTGATTGAAAGGTCCTCAAGTTGGAATCATATTTATAAGTGGTTGAGGGACCTATGTTTGGTTTTGAGATGAGCTAGAAGTATGACAAATATGAGTACAAGTTCATTTGATTGGGAAGTGTATTTGGCACACATTTGGTA
Source organism: Coix lacryma-jobi var. lacryma-jobi (assembly GCA_009763385.1). Taxonomy (NCBI): domain Eukaryota; kingdom Viridiplantae; phylum Streptophyta; class Magnoliopsida; order Poales; family Poaceae; genus Coix; species Coix lacryma-jobi. Next base: position 114,851,463 of record CM019825.1, on the reverse strand, counting down.
CTCAAATTGAAGATCAAGACCAACATCAAGATGAAGATAAAGATCAAGTTCTAGTATCAAATTGAAGATCATTTGGAAGAAAGAAAAGGACTCAAAGATGGATTCAAAGTCACATTTCAAGAAGAGTTCAAATGGATCAATCAAACAAAGTCAATTCAAGTGAGTATCAAGGATGATTCTTTGGAGAGAGGTCACTTCTCCCTTTTGTAGGGGCTTGCCGCCTTTGGTAGGTTAACCAAGTATGGTACTTGGAAGGCTAATATGGAAGTGGTGATTCAAAGGATATTTGAGATGCTTAGTTGAAGCAATGAAAGGATTGACCAAGCAAAGCAAGCAACATCCAAGATAGAAAAGCAAATCATGTCAAATCAAGTGGTATTCATATGCAAGCTATGTTCAAATGAAGAAGCAAGCCAACCACAACAAGATAGTGCACTTAATCATATGGGTGAAGATTTGTTCTATCAATTGGTATATATTGGTCTTCACCATGGACTTCACATTGCTATTTGGAGCTTAATAGGAATCAAATGACTACCCTCTACTCCAAGATAGCAAAGGTATTATTGTAATGTGCATGATCATTTCATCCCTTACTAGTATGCGGTTGGTGCATATAGTACATGCTCAATAGGATCATGCATAACAAATGAAAAGTTTCAATTCATAGCCTACCACTATTGCTTGATTGATTATATGATCTAGTGGTTAGTATATGAGTTTGTTCATGAGCTAGTGAACCCAAGTACTTGATCTAGAAGATGAGCATTCAAGTGTCTAATTCAACGTGAGTAAGATAACCATTGAAAGATGTGTGAAGAAGCTTACTCTAGAGCAAACCGAGTTAGATATCTTGTGCAAGTTTAATAGTTCAAGTCACAAATGAGAGGCTCATGACAAGAGTTCAAGAAGAAGACAATAATGCAAATGGATATCAAGTTTAAACTATCATTCAAGTGGTATCTAGACTCATCATTTCTTCACATGGTATCTATTCAAGATGGTATATGATCTTTCAAGTGATATTTACCAAGTGGTGTCTAGATCAAGCTCACAAGTGGTATCCTACAAGACTTCAAGTGATCCTCAACTTTAAGTGATCAAATCAAGCAAAGCATCCCTCACCAACAAGAGCTCAAGCTTATCAATTGGATGACCCATGCTATGACATAGGGGAGGAGCCCCACCAATTGGTATCAAGGTCAACGATCCTACACATGGCATCATTCCAACACATATCGTAGTGTCCATCAAAAATGAAGCTTAAAGTGTCAACCATCTACTCTAGTCCAACCCTTTGTATCAAGAGAAGCATGCCTTTTTATGGTCATTGATGACAAAGGGGGAGAAATTGTGACAAAGATATGTCATTTATGATATGTCAAGGACAAAGGGGAGAAGTCAAGAAAAGAAGATGGACATGGATCAAAAAGGGAGCAAGATTGAAGGATCAAAATTCTTGGACGATGAGAGCACACAAGTAGGGGGAGCAAGCTCATGAACTTGGTTGTTGCATTTGATATGTGCATAATCATGTGCTTGCTTGCATTGCATAAGTTTTAAAATTTTATATGCATGCTTGTGTGGTGTATGCTAGTTATAGGATTTAATTGATGAATTGATAACTAGCATGCATAGGTTAATAGCTAGACTTGTGCTTTTAATGCAAAACTAGACCCTTGCTATTAATGTTGATCTCACGGGGTTTTCTAGTTTTTATGATGTCTAGCTACTCTTCGATGCTAAGGATGAATCAAAATGTGGTATGCACGCTTCAAAGGTAAAATTTCATCATGTATACCTTAGCATCACTTAGTAGTGCTAACACTCCCACAAATTTCATATTTATGCATGTGTGCAAGCTTGAAACCAAACCATTTGAGCACACATGTAGGGGGAGTTAACACTACAAAGTCGGGTTGTATGGTGCTTATCCAAATTCTCTTATATGGTCTTAATGTTGGATAAGTAACATAGAACCCAAAGAGCTTAATTTCCATATCTTTGTAGAGTTGTCATCAATTACCAAAAAGGGGGAGATTGAAAGGTCCTAGTTTGGTTTTGGTAATTGAGTGACAACTTTAGGTGGACTAATGGTGTTTGAAGTGAATTACACAGGTGATTAGTCCACAGGTGATCATGTGTGAGCAACATATGCCATAGAGGTGAAATGGCTTGGAGGATGTTGCAAGGGCCACACATGTGAAGAAGGAGCTTAATGCACATGAAACGTGACATGTGGTCATGTGGCTAAGATGGTGAAGATCAAGGCAAGACTTGACTTGATGGACCGGTTGCGAAGGTGAAGGGCAAGTTGGAGGCTTTGAAGCCGTTGGTACCGAGTGTCGGGAGGCTTGAGCAAAGACTTGGCGCCGAAGGACCGAAGCAATGGTGAAGAGCAAGTGAGGTCAAGATCGATGGACCATGGAGGCCATGTGATGATATGAAGTGGATCATATCATTTGATATAGGTTGGTGCATGTGTTGCATCAACACCGAAGGAGATGGAATGGAATGCGCAAGGCAAAGGTATAATTGTAGGGCATTTCATTTCACCGGTCATAGGTGTGTAGAGAAGTTTATGACCGGGTTTAGGATAGATGGCCGTACTATCAAGAGGAGCAAACTTGTTTGCATATCGGTCATCTAGTGCCACTTGAGTGATCTAACATTGCAATGTTGCTAGGATCGAGTGGCGTGGTGAGTGCAAGTGCTAATCCTTTGAAAAATGATTGTGAAAATGCTAACACACATGCACAAGGTGGTATACACTTGGTGGTGTTGGCACATTTGCAAAGGAGAAGGTGTTGGAGTTGAAGTGGATCAACTCCGAGAAGAGAAGGAGGCTTTTCGGTGTGTTCCGGACTCTAGGATGGCTCTTGGATTGGAATTCTGTACTAATCCTTTGTGAGTTGGATCAGCTATGTATGTGGGATGTGTAGCCCTCTGAGTTAGCTTTCCAAAATGTCCAAGATCATCGAAATCGGAGTTCGGAGCTAAGAGTTATAGTCGTTTGAGCGTTGAAAGGTCAGTGACCGGACTCACTGACCGGACGCGTCCGGTCAGTAGAGTGAGTCCGGTCATCAGAGTCCGGTCAGTGCATTTTGAGTGCTGATTTGAGGTGTATTGACCGGACGCTCGGTAGAGTCCGGTCAGTAGTGACCGGACGCGTCCGGTCACTGAAAAACAGCCCCGAAACCTCTCTGTTTGCGACCGGACTCAGGCATAGGCGCGTCCGGTCATTATGACCTGACGCGTCCGGTCAGTAGAAGGCTGAACGCGCGCGAAAACTAGCCGTTGGGGACGGACGACCGGACTCTAGTGACCGGACGCGTCCGGTCACCCTGTAGTGAGTCCGGTCAGTACGAAAAAAGCCCAGTGAAGGGGGTAACGGCTAGTTGAGCCCTTGGGGCTATAAAAGGAGATGGTGGCCGGCCTTGGCTATAGCTTAGCACCCTTGGGACTTGGTGTCCATGCTTGGGGAGTGCTAGGAAGCCCTCTAACTCACTTGTGCTTGCGAGTGTACGAATCAATTGCGAGTGAGTGATCGCTAGTGTGTTGCATTTAGAGATTGCATCGAGTGGCACTAGGTGTTCGTGTTGCAAGCCGGTGGTGCTTGTTACTCTTGGAGGTTGCCACCTCCTAGACGGCTTGGTGATCGAGTCTCCGTCGTGAAGCCCGCGTGAAGATTGTGCGTGGCTCCGGAGAAGGATTGTGAGGGGTATTGTGCTCACCCCGCGGGAGATCGTGAAGAGCAACTCTAGTAAAAAGGAGACGTGAAGAGCGTCAAGTGGTTCGGCCGGGTCGAGTGCTAGAGCTTGTGGTAAGCACTCCTTGGGGAGAGTGTGACTAGTGTAGTCACCACTAGCAAGAGGACCGGCGACAACCTTGAGCTTGTCTCAACGGGGACTAGCTTGGTGGCAACCAAGTGAACCTCGGGATAAAATCACCGTGTCAACATTGTCTTCATCTTCTCGGTGGTTTGCTATCTCCATTCACTAGCTTGTATTTCCATACTCATACTTGTGCTAGTGTTTAGTTGTTGCTCTTGTGTAGCTATCTAGCTTGTGTAGCTTAATAGTTGCTCTTGTAATTAGTTAGCTTGTGTAGCTTGCTAGTTACCTTCCTTGCTTGTGTAGCATAGAAGTTGATCCCGTGAGTGACTAGTTGACTTGTAGTCTTGCTAGTCACATTGCTTAGTTTGTATAGCTAAGTTGAGCTCACTAATTTGGCTTGTGTAGCCTTGTTATTGAGCATTGCTAGTGAGCTTAGGCTTGGTGCTTTTGCTTAGTGGCATGTGTAGGAGCTCCCCGGTTGATTGAGTACTAGTTGCATAGGTTTGTGTGACCTTGCTTCTAGAATTGGTTAGGTGAGCTCTAGCTAGCCCGACACCTTATTTGCATTGTTTAGGATCTTTTGTAAGGTGTCATAGAGTATAGGTAGAGGGGTGTAGTCTTGGCTAGACCGATAGTTTTAATTCCGCATTTGTTTCGGTTAGCCGACGCGATTAATTTTAGAAAGGACTATTCACCCCCCCTCTAGTCCGCCATCTCGACCCTTCAGCTTCTCACATGGGTTAAGACCACTCGACTCTCCAATCTTGCTGAAAGATGAAACATCAACACCCGGAGCAAAACCTACACCTAGACCTCCAGCAGCTCGCTTGAATTGGGAGATCATCATCCTGAGTTGTGGCTCACCGCTAGACACCCATGACAAGATGGTCCGAAGGTATGTGTTTTCCTCCTCGGTTTGCATCTTGTCATGCTTCACATTAGCGATCTCCATCTCCAAACCCTCACAGAGAACACACCTAGCCACACATGTGCTACCTGAGTTGGCCTCTTCAAGAGACACAATCTTGGCATTCTTCTCTGCCAACTCAGATTGCTAGCCCGCACAAGACTTGCACGCACCCAACAGCGAGGATCTAGCCTTCAGCTCATCCACCTCTCCTACCAACACAGCATACTTGCTTCTCAAAGTGAGAAGGTCAGTCATGTGTGTGGTGCACATCTCACACTCCTCCTCCTCGGTAACAACTATGGTGGACTTGACAGATTCAAGTTCCTTCACCGTATCCTCCCACTTCTGCCTAAACTCCTTGCGCTCTCTAGCAGCACGCCTAAGCAGCTTATCTTGACTAAGAAGCGCGACAGTAAGTTTCTCGACCACAACAGAAAGCTCGTCGGGGGTCTGAGATACCTGGGAGGTGTCATCGTCGTCGTCGTCGTTCCGAGGAGTGTTCACCAGCTCGCCGTTGACCTCCTTGCCGAGGGCCATGGTGCAGAAGCCGTCGGCGGCGGCGAAGAAGCAGAGGCCGTTCAGCTTGTCCTCGATCCTCTTCTTCTTCTCGGACTCGTCATCGCTTGATATAGCGGAGTCGTCATCCGAGTCGTCGATGTCACTGAGCGTGGCGAAGAAAGCATGCTGCTCAGCCTGGGCCTTCTCCAAGTACTTCGTCTTGATGTACTCCTTGTCGAAGCTGCCCTTCCGCTTGTGCTTCGCGGGGACGTACTTCACCTTGCGCTTGCCGGAGTCATACTTGTGCCCATGATCCACCTTGCCGAAAGTCTGCTTGTTCTTCTTCGGGCAATTGGCGATGAAGTGGTTGGGGTCACCACACTCGAAACATCCCAAGTGTCCTCCTCCGCGGCGACGGTTCATGCGGTTGTTGTGGAACCGCGAGAACCGGTTGGTGAGCATTGCCAGCTCGTCATCCCCCATGAACTCCAGCTGCTCCTCTATGACAGAAAGAAGAGAAGAGAGTGCAAAGCCTCCAGAGGGGTTAGCAGAAGAGCCAGAAACCAAAGCCATCGACAGGCCAGAAGGATTTTCATAAGAAGCCCTCGCCATGGCATCGATCTCACTGGACTTGAGCTTACTAAAGAGCTCGTCGCACGTGAGGGTCTCATAGTTAGGCGATTCGATGATTGCCTGAACCTTGGAATCCCACACCGATCGATCAAGAGTATGCAAAAGCTTCAAAGCTCTCTCATGATCATCGAAAGGCAACAGCTCCTTGTTAGCCCTCATCCTATTGACAATCACCTGAAAACGAGCGAATAAACTTTCTATGCTCTCGCCAGGCATATGTCGAAAGTTCTCATACTCTCGCTTGAACGACTCATAGAGACGGGTTTTGACTTGAGAGGTTCCCTCATGGAAGCGCATGAGGGTAGCCCAAATCTTTCAAGCCGTAGCGAGGTGAGAAACACGATCAAACTCGGACATGCTCAAGCATGAGAAAAGAGCATTACGGGCTCGGCTATTGGCATCGTGCTCATCGATCTGACGTTGAGTGACACGAGCAGCCAAGACCACGTAATCGGTACAGTTGCAAATATCCCAAATGGAAGCACCAATACTCTGCAGATAGGCCGACATGCGTATCTTCCAATACGCATAGTTCGTCCCATCAAAGAACGGCGGTTTACCCACGCCGCGATCCATGTCGCCGTCTGTGGATCTGGAACCAGCTAAGGTGGAAGATTCTTAACCCGCTCCGATACCAATTGAAGGACCGAAAGTGCAACCAGAAAGCGACCAGAGGGGGGTGAATGGGAGCTTCAAAAAAAATCCTTTCGGAGACTTGTCGCCACTATCCCGTAAATCAACCCCAAGAGCAAGCCCTAGAGCTCATAAGTGTCCACGACCCTAGAAATAGGGTGGATGCTTCCAAGAAGCACAGTGAGACTTTACGACTCTAGAAACCCAACGCAAAAGCCGGAAATCAAAACCGACAATGAACGAACGAACCGCGGACGAAATTGCGCAGACTGAGCAGCATCGGACGATGGCAGCGTCCGATGACCCAGCACCGGATGCATCCGATGCAAAACAGAGCTGACTGAACCCTTACAGGACACCCATCGGACGCTGTGAACAATGAACTCTCAGCGTCTGATGGTCACACTCCGGCGCGTCCGATGCACAACGGAGCGTCCGGTGGTAGCGTCCGATGCTCCTTTGAAAATGTCCGAATCTGACACGTGGCAATGGTGCGTCCGATGCCAAATGAGTCAGCGTCCGATTCTATGAACTCAAGCGTCCGATGCCCCCGATTCAGTGTTGTTCTTCCGCGAATTCAACCTAATCTCCTCCGAATCAAAACCACTAGGGCTTAGACTTGGTATGAGGAGTTCGAAGGAGGTTAGTGAGCTATCCCAAAAGAATCATGGCTCGAACCTAACTCCAAATCGGTGAATTGCAAGAATCCGGGGCAAGGAGGCAAAACTTGATCCAAAGCAAAAAATCAACCAACCTACTAGCTCGTGAGGTCAGAGAAGATTTCCTTCGGTGGAAAGAAGTGCCTCACGATCTAGAACAACTCTATTCAAACGGATTTGCAAAAGATGCACCGAGCAAAGAGATCGATCGACAGGAAAAACGTGGAGAAAAACAATCCGCGAAGAACACAAACAAAATGCGAATCACAACCACGAATTTGCAACCGTGTGGCTACCACACGCTACAATAGTGAGATTACGGTCTCACTTCCTCAAAATCTTCAGTACACAGATGTATGGTTCTCTTCGGATCTCAGCTAGCTACAGCAGGGGATTGGGAGAGCAGGAAACCCTAGAAGCAAAGAGCAAATGACTGAGATAGAATGGGAGGAGGGTGTCTCCCTCTACTTATCCTAATTCTAATTCCTACTCTACCCCTCTCTAATTACAGAGCGAACCAGCTAAACCCTAGGGTTATTCTGGACCAACTCAAGGTAGGTGGTGATCCGACGGCCACGCCCGCACAACTCGTAGCGTTGCCTCGACGCAACCTCCCGATTGCCGCCACGTGCCGCCCTCGCTCTGCACCCCCGGTTTTGTGGCCCAAACCGGGAAACCAGCCTTCACAGCCAACCCCCGGTTTTGAGGCCCAAACCGGGAAACCAGCCGACCAGCACCTGAGTTTTGTGGCCCAAACTCAGCAAACCCGCAGCACCCAGGTTTTGAGGCCCAAACCTGGAAACCGTCCTCAGCCCGAGTTTTGTGGCCCAAACTCGGAAACCATCAGCGTCCCCAGGTTTTGTGGCCCAAACCTAGAAACCGTCCACCCGATGGTTTTTCTCTAGCTCTACCACCAAACTGAGGCTGTAGAGGGAATGCACCGCCCGTACACCACGTCCACCGACACATGTCCCCAGGTCCTCGACCCGAGCAACACCATGCCCCGCAAGTCTTCGCTCGTCGCTGTCCCAGGCTGCTAGCCACCACAGCTGATCCTCAGGCCACTGGTCCCTCAGTCCAAGCCTCACGTCCGCCCTTCGCCACTCTCGGTCCATCGGCCCGGCACGTCTCTACTTGACCTTCACGACTTCGATCACTGTATCCGTGCTCGACACCTGCACAACACAAGCCAAAGAACATGCGCATTATCTCAGTTGACAATCACTCATCACTCAGAGACTCGGCATACACTCATGTATCCGCACATCACAATTCATCTATTTGAAGATCTGTCATTATAATTTCATATCTCTCCTATTCTGCCATTTTCTACGTCTGTTATACTGAGGCGCTCGCAGACGCCTCGCCTCGTTGCGCACGCACACAGGCCGCCACGGCCGCTCCACCATCAGCCCCGACAGATACTGCACACCCACACGAATACGAGGTGCAGGCAGTTCACCGTGTGTGCACGCCCCGCAGCAGCTGGATGAGGTCCTCTTCTTTGACGTTGGCGCCTTGTGCCCCCTATCCATAATTTGATAATACAGTGCTATAGTAAACATTTATTAATGATGGATTAATTTATCTTAATAGATTCGTCTTTGTTATTATGTGTATGACTATGTAATTAGTTTTATTCGAACCAACACATGATGTACAAAAATTTTTTTTATATCATATACGTTATTTTCAGCTAATAATTAATAAGCTAGAAGTATACATGGATCAACATTTACGTCATTTCCTGAGATTGCACTAATCCAGTCAAAACACTGGAAGTGCTAATGCTTTGGGATGTGGCCTTGTGCCGTGCTCGGTACCGATGCTGGTACTCACGTTGTCTCCTCTTTGTTTGTCGTACATCTCAGCTCGACGATTCTGTTTGTGCATGTATCTCTCTTCCCTCATCCTCGGGGCCATCTAAAATTGACGTTTGGTCATATATTTGGAAATTAATACAACATCACAAAAAGTTTTTTTACAAAGACGTACTAAATCATACCTGCGAAGTTAGTGATATTGTTTAGCGTATCGTGTGTATCTCTCGGCGTAGACATTTTTAAGTCATGCAATGGATGTGTTGCAATCAGGGCATAACTGAAGCATAAACTCATGTAAATTCACGATATGCAAACTGCTATGTTTGAGAGTAAATACTGCTAGGGAAGACAAGTTGAAGAAAAATTGATGACCAAATTTGACGACAATAGACACCTTACAGTTGAAGATGAAATCATGTATGGCTCGTAATCTTGTTTTGCACGACAGGAAGGGGAGAGAGGTCCAGCATACCTAGAGTGTCGTCAAACACCTGGACAACGGTGAGTAGATCGGCAAGAGCGCGTTTGTACCCCCGGTCGTTGCGGAAACACGAGCTCGGCGCAGCGGACATGGCAGCTGCGCGGGAGAACGCTTCCCAGTTGGACGTCGTCGTGGTCGTCGCCGTGGCGACCACCATCGGTTGTTTGTGGTTACAGATCTGAAGCGCTAGCTGTGAAAAGATGCATGCGTATGCGATCCACCGTGATCAGATAAGCACCGGATTAGATGTATGAGTACGTGATCTGCATTCTATTCCGGCGGCAAACACAATATAATATAATATAATATAATATAATGAGATGCATGCGTACTTTGGTACTTGATCAGGCTGTCTGCGTTCTGTTCCGGTGAGGGATACGGCGTTTGTTCTGGCGGCGCCCCTGCTTACGTTCTAGAGCGGCGTCGACCGTGCGTTCCTTCCGAAGACCCTCTTGCCGCCGTTCTGGACCGGTGCCACCGTGCGTTCCTTCCGGAGACCCTCTTGCCGCCGTTCTGGACCGGTGCCGCCATATCCCTTTCTTCGTATTTTTTTCAGTCGTTCTGGGCGGTGGCGCTCGTGCCCCTTCTTTGGTTGAGGAATGCAGAAAATAGCAAGCCTTTGATGGAGTTTATCTTCGTATATTTTTTTCACCGTTCTGGCCCTTCCTTCGTTCCTCTCTTGGTTCTGGTGTCGTCGTTTTTTTCTCTTGCGTTATTTTTCTCGTCCGTATGGGAGGCAGTGCGAGGGGGTGAGGGGATAAGGCTATGGTGAGAAGCCTCCACAAACTTTTACTATGGGTCATTGGATCTGATCTGTATTGTTTGATAACCCTTGATTTTAATGGAGACATATTTCTGTGTACATTATTTGGGGTGTAGAATGGTTGGAGGCTCTCAGCAGGGGATGTTTTTCTGGATGGATCTAAAATAATTTGAAGTGCTCCATTATGGTGGACAGTGGTCCTGTCCATGGTCTCAAGTGAGTCTTTTCCCCTTCTTTCGCCTTGTCCACGGACATTGGGGATTGACGTGCCCATCCATCCATGCCATGGGCAGACGCTGCGAGCTCTCTTTGGCCAACTCAACATCCTCCGTCGCCGCCCGCGCCCTGCCCCATCGATCCTCTGTCACACCTGCGGATACATGGGTGTATGCCGAGTCTCTGAGTGATGAGTGATTGTCAACTGGGATTATGCACATGTTCTTTGGCTTGTGTTGTGCAGGTGTCGAGCATGGATACAGTGATCAAAGACAAGGTGAAGGTCAAGTAGAGACGTGTCATGCCGATGGACCGATAGTGGCAAAGGGCGGACGTGAAGCTTGGACTGAGGGACTGGTGGCCTGAGGATCAGCTGTGGTGGGTGACAGACTAGGACAGCGACGAGCGAAGACTTGCGGATGGACGGGGTACACGGGCGGTGCATCCCTTCTACGGCTTTGGTTTGGTGGTTGAGCCACAGAAAAACCACCGAGTGGACAGTTTCCAGGTTTGGGCCTCAAAATCTGGGCGCTGATGGTTTCCGAGTTTGGGCCACAAAACTCGGGCTGAGGACGGTTTCCAGGTTTGGGCCTCAAAACCTGGGTGTTGCGGGTTTGCTGAGTTTGGGCCACAAAACTCAGGCGATGGTCGGCTGGTTTTCCGGTTTGGGCCTCAAAACCGGGGGTTGGCTGTGAAGGCTGGTTTCCCAGTTTGGGCCACAAAACCGGGGGTGCGACGTCCGGGAAAGGACAAGCAGAGCGGTGGCGGCATGTGGCGGCAATCGGTGAGGTTGCGTCGAGGCAACTCTACTAGTTGTGCGGGCGTGGCCGTCGGATCACCACCTACCGCGAGTTGGTCCAGAATAACCCTTGGGTTTAGCTGGTTCGCTCTGTAATTAGTTAGGGGTAGAGTGGGAATTAGAATTAGGATAAGTAGGGGGAGACACCCACCTCCCCATCTATCTCAGTCATTTGCTATTTTCCACCTAGGGTTTTCTACTCTCCCACATCCCTGCTGTAGCGAACTGAGATCCACAGAGAAGAGAACCATACCTCTGTGTCCGTGAGATTTTGAGGAAGTGAGACCGTAATCTCACTATTGTAGCGTGTGGTAGCCACACGGTTGCAATTTCGTGGTTGTTACTCGCGTTTTGGTCTTGTTCTTCGCGGGTTGCTTTTCTCCACGTTTTTCTCGTCGTTCGATCTCTTTGCTCGGTGTGTCTTTTGCAAATCCGTTTGAACCAAGTTGTTCTAGATCGTGAGGCATTTCTTTCCACCGAAGGAATTCTCATCTAACCTCACGAGCTAGTAGATCGGTCGATTTTCGTTTTGGGTCAAGTTTTTCACCCTTCCCTCGAATTTCTTCGATTCATCAATTTGGAGATAGATTTGAGCCACGATCTCTTAGAGATAGCTCACTATCATCCTTGTGACTCCTCTCACCAAGTTTGATCCCTTGAGGATTTATTTTGGGTGAGATCGAGTTGAATCGGTGGACGAACGGAGCTGCGTTGGGGTGACCGGACGCTGGGGTCGGGACTACCGGACGCATGGTCCAGAGTCCGGTCGTTGAACACGTTGACTGTGCCTTTCTGGAACTTGACCGGACGCTCAGTCTTTAACTGACCGGACGCACTCGTCACACTGTTCATCAGGGTTGGCTTTTGTGACCGGAAGCTTGACTGCTGACCGGACGCTCAGGCTCAGTGAGTCCGGTCAGGAACAGAGAGCTCCCAAATCAATTTTCGCTCGACCGGATGCGTCCGGTGGTCAGTGACCGGACGCAGGCAGAGTCCGGTCAGAGCTGTTTCCTCACTGTTTCGTCCGCAATTTGATCGTTCGACTTCGGATTTAGTTTTGGGCTTTTGCGTTGGATTTCCGACTTCGTGCTCTACAGAAATCGAGCTTCTCGTCTTGCAAAATAGCTTGAATCCCCCTCGCGTTGCTCGGGGGAGGTTGAGGTTACCCAAAGTTCATCCTGTGACTACTTGACCTGCATGAACTTGGGCGAGGGAATTTTTGTGGTGTCCCGCTATGTTCCTAGGGAACATCCACCCACTCTCTTGGGTCGTGGACATCACGAGCATCGGTTTTGCTCTTAGGGTTGATTTTCGGGACAGTGGCTTAAAATTTCTGAAAAGAATTTGAAGCTCCCATTCACCCCCCCCCCCCCTCTGGTCGCTTTCTGGTAGCACTTTCGGTCCTTCAATTGGTATCGGAGCGGGTTAAGGATCTTCCACCTTAGCCGGTTCCAGATCCACAGAAGGCGACATGGATCGTGGCATTGGCAAACCGCCGTTTTTCGATGGGACAAACTATGCGTATTGGAAGATACGCATGTCGGCCTATCTGCAGAGTATTGGTGCTTCCATTTGGGATATTTGCAACTCTGCTGATTACGTGGTCTTGGCTGCTCGTGTTACTCAGCGTCAGATCGATGAGCATGATGCCAATAGTCGAGCTCGTAATGCTCTTTTCTCCTATTTGAGCAAGTCCGAGTTTGATCGCGTTTCACACCTCGCTACGGCTCGGGAGATTTGGGCTACCCTCATGCGTTTCCATGAGGGAACCACTCAAGTCAAAACTCGTCTCTATGAGTCGTTCAAGCGAGAGTATGAGAACTTTCGACATATGCCTAGCTAGAGCATAGAGAGTTTATTCGCTCGCTTTCAGGTGATTGTCAACAGGATGAGGGCTAACAAGGAGCTGTTGCCTTTCGACGATCATGAGAGAGCTTTTAAGCTTTTGCATACTCTTGATCAGTCCGTGTGGGACTCCAAAGTTCAGGCGATCATCGAATCACCAAACTATGAGACCCTCACGTGTGACGAGCTCTTTAGTAAGCTCAAGTCCAGTGAGATTGACGCCATGGCGAGGGCTTCTTATGAAAATCCTTTTGGCCCATCAATGGCTTTGGTTCCTGGCTCTTCTGCTAACCCCTCTGGAGGATTTGCACTCTCTTCTCTTCTTTCTGTCACAGAGGAGCAGCTGGAGTTCATGGGGGATGACGAGTTGGCATTGCTCGCCAACTGGTTCTCGCGGTTCCACAACAACCGCATGAACCATCGCCGCGGAGGAGGACGCTCGGGATGCTTCGAGTGCGGCGACCCCAACCACTTCATCGCCAATTGCCCGAAGAAGAACAAGCAGACCTTCGGCAAGGCGGATCATGGGCACAAGTACAACTCCGGCAAGCGCAAGGAGAAGTACGTCCCCGCAAAGCACAAGCGGAAGGGTGGCTTCGACAAGGAGTACATCAAGACGAAGTACTTGGAGAAGGCCCAGGCTGAGCAGCGTGCGTTCTTCGCCACGCTCAGCGACGTCGGCGACTCGGATGACGACTCTGCTGCCTCGAGCGACGACGAGTCCGAGAAGAAGAAGAGGATCGAGGACAAGCTGAACGGCCTCTGCTTCTTCGCCGACGACGACGGCTTCTGCACCATGGCCCTCAGCAAGGAGGTCAACGACGAGCTGGTGGACTCTCCTCGGAACGACGACGATGACGACACCTCCCAGGTATCTCAGACCCCCGACGAGCTTTCTGCTGAGGTCGAGAAACTGACTGCCGCGCTCCTTAGTCAGGATAAGTTGCTTAGGCGTGCTGCTAGAGAGCGTAAGGGGTTTAGGCAGAAGTGGGAGGATACGGTGAAGGAGCTTGAGTTTGCCAAGTCCACCATAGTCGTGTCTGAGGAGGTTGAGTGCGAGATGTGCACCACAAACATGACTGACCTTCTCACTTTGAGAAGCAAGTATGCTGTGTTGGTAGGAGAGGTGGATGAGCTGAAGGCTATATCCTCGCTGTTGGGTGCGTGCAAGTCCTGTGCGGGCTTGCAATCCGAGTTGGCAGAGAAGAATGCCAAGCTTGTGTCTCTTGAGAAGGCCAGCTCGGATAGCACGTGTGTGACCAGGTGTGTTCTTTGTGAGGGTTTGGAGATGGAGATTGCGAACGTGAAGCATGACAAGATGCAAACCGAGGAGGAAAACACATACCTTCGGACCATCTTGTAATGGGTGTCTAGTGGTGAGCCACAGCTCAGGATGATGATCTCCCAATTCAAGCGAGCTGCTGGAGGTCCAGGTGTAGGCTTTGCTCCGGGTGTTGATGTTTCATCTTTCGGCAAGATTGGAGAGTCGAGTGGTCTTAACCCATGTGAGAAGCCCAACTCCACCACTACTCCCAAGCTTACCAAGATTCCACCCAAAGAGCCTCTCAAGCCTAACACCAACGATGGGGTCTTTGTTGAACCTCCGAGAGCTCCACCCAAGAAACAATCAAGGGCTCCCAAACCAAACCACCTCAAGAACAAGCTGGACACCATGCCACCCATCCAGGAGGAGCTTATGCCACAGAAGGGCAAAGTGATCCACACCCACTACCGTGAGTACCAACAACCCCCTATGAGAGCGGTGAGGTACCATTATGAGCACTGTTGGAGAGATGGTCACTTGAGAGAGATTTGCTTTCGGCGCAAGAGAGAGGCGCGCCGCGCAAAGGAGATGAACAACACGGGCATGTACCATCCTTTCCATAATGTACATGTGCCGAACGTTCAGAGGCGTGCTGCTAGGCCTAGAGGTCCAAAATCTCAAGTTCCTAGGCCTAGGCCGCGGAGAGGACGTGCCCGGCGGGAGCCTACAGTTGTGGGCTATGGACCCCGTGGCGGTGGCTTTGTAGTTGAGCGTTTTCCCCCACCGCGTTTTGAGTATCGCGATGAACGCTCCTCTCTTAGCGGACCACGTTTTCCTCAACGTGGTGATCGCTCTTCCCGTAGGCGTGCTAGGGATGGTTTTTCTGCTAACCGTTCTTTTGAGCAGCCGACCCAACACTGGTATTCCCCTTACTTCACTAACCCCAGTGTTGGACCGTATGCTCACCCTATGTCTTTTTATTGATGTAGGTAAAACGATTGGAGAACATGACCGAGGCACATGACCGGAAACGCCAAGTGGTTCTCCAGTCTTAGTCCCATCACCGAAAAGGAGTTTATCACCTTCGGCGACAATAGCAAAGGTAGAGTGTTGTCTCGTGGGTCGGTGCGAGTTAATGAGCACTTTGTGTTGCGCGATGTTGCTCTTGTTTCTAACTTGCATTTTAACCTTCTTTCTGTTTCGCAAATCTTTGATGACGATTATGAGATTCGTTTTAAGCCGAATCTCAGTCGTATTTTGGATCCTCAGGGCAATCTTGTTTGTGTGATTTTGCCCTTTGGGAAAGTCTTTCGTGCGGATTTCTCGGAGTCGTTTGGAGTTTCTCGTTGTCTTTTGGCTGGACCTTCCTCCTCTGATCTTCGGAAGTGGCATAGGAGACTAGGACATTTGAGCTTCGACTTGCTTGCAAGGCTTAGTTCACTTGGCCTAATCCGAGGATTGCCCAAGTTGTGCATGGAGAAGGATCTTGTTTGCCATTCTTGTAGACATGGGAAGATGGTTGCCGCTCCCCACCATCCAGTGACACAGGTCATGACTAAGCGCCCTAGAGAGCTTTTGCATATGGACCTTGTTGGTCCGGCTCGGGTGAGCTCGGTTGAGGGGGTGGTATGTGCTTGTTGTTGTTGACGACTTTTCGAGATATTCATGGGTTTTCTTTTTAGCTGAGAAAACTGAGACCTTCTCTTTTGCTCGCAATCTGATTTTGCGTCTTCAGAATGAGTTCCCTTTGAACTCAATGCGAGCTATTAGAAGTGATAATGGTTTTGAGTTCAAAAACTCAGATTTTGAGAAGTTTTGTAACTCTTTGGGTTTAGAGCATCAGTTTTCTTCCCCCTACACACCGCCCCAGAATGGTGTTGTAGAAAGGAAGAATCAGACCCTTGTAGAGATGGCCAGGACGATGCTCGATGAGCATAGGACTCCTAGGCGATATTGCGCCGAAGCTATGAGCACTACATGCTACATTTCTGGAGGACCGAGAAGCAACCAGAAAGCGACCAGAGGGAGGGTGAATGAGAGCTTCAAATTTTCCTTTCGGAAACTAGTAGCCACTGACCCAAGAATCAACCCCCAAAGCGAACCTTAGAGCTTGCTAGTGTCCACGACCCTAGATGTAGGGTGGATGCTTCCAAGAAGCACAGCGGGACACTACACAACTCTAGAAAGCCAACGCAAAAGACGAAAACCAAAACCGTCAATGAACGAGCGAACCGCGAACGAAACAACGCAGCACAGACCTGACCGGACTCTGGACTGCGTCCGGTCAGGGAGCACCGGACGCGTCCGGTCGACAGAAAACCAGTTTCAGACCTTACTGTTCGTGACCGGACTCTGGTGTACGGTGCGTCCGGTCAAGTCAGTAGCGTCCGGTCACAAAGACAAAAGCAAGTGAACAGTAAGTACTGCGCGTCCGGTCAGTGAGGGAACGATGCGTCCGGTCAAGCCCAGAAGTTGAACACGTGATGTTCAATCACCGGATGCTTTGCCCTAGCGTCTGGTCGTCACGAGCGAGCGTCCGGTCACCCCGCAGCAGTGTTGTTCATCCACCGATTCGAATCAAACTCTCCCAAAATGAGACCTCTAGGGTTCAAACTTGGAGAGATGAGTCACAAGGAGTATAGTGAGCTATCTCTAAGAGATCATGGCTCGAACCTATCTCCAAATCAATGAATCGAAGAATTTCGGGGGAGGGGAGAAAACTTGATCCGAAACGGAAATCGATCGATCTCCTAGACCGTGAGGTTAGAGGAGAATTCCTTCGGTGGAAAGAAATGCCTCACGATCTAGAACAACTTGGTTCAAACGGTTTTGCAAAAGATGAACCGAGCAAAGAGATCAAGCGAAGAGAAAATCGTGGAGAAAAAGGATTCCGCGAAGAACACAAACAAAACGCGAATCACAACCATGAATTGCAACCGTGTGACTACCACACGCTACAACAATGAGGATACGGCCTCACTTCCTCAGAATCAACAGTACACAGAGGCAAGTCTCTCTGCGGATCTCAGCTAGCTACAGCAGGGGATGGGAGAGCAGGAAACCCTAAGTGCGAAAGAGCAAATGACTGAGATGGATGGGAGGAGGGTGTCTCCCGACTACTTATCCTACTACTAGCCTAAGTCTATTTCCTACTCTACCCCTCTCTAATCTAATTACAGAGCGAACCAGCTAAACCCTAGGGTTATTCTGGACCAACTCGGTGGTAGGTGTATCCGACGACCACGCCCGCTCGATTCGAAGCGTTGCCTCGACGCAACCTCCAGATCGCCGCCACGTGCCGCCCTCGCTCTGCACCCCCGGTTTTGTGGCCCAAATCGGGAAACCAGCCTTTTCCAGCAACCCCGGGTTTTGAGGCCCAAACCGGGAAACCAGCCCACCAGCATCTGAGTCTTGAGGCCAAACTCAGCAAACCCTCAGCGCCCAGGTTTTGAGTCCCAAACCTGGAAACCGTCCTCAGCCCGAGTTTTGTGGCCAAACTCAGAAACCGTCAGCCCGAGTTTTGTGGCCAAACTCGGAAACCCTCAGTCCGAGTTTTGTGGCCAAACTCGGAAACCGTCCATGCCCAGGTTTTGAGGCCCAAACCTGGAAACCGTCCATCCGATGGTTTTTCTCTGGCTCTACCACCAAACCGACGTCGTAGAGGGGATGCACAGCCCGTGCACCCCGTCCACCGACACGTGTCCCTGAGTCCACGACTCAGGCAACACATGACCGCACTTCTTCACTTATCGTCGTCACAGGCTGCCAGCCACCACAGCTGATCCTCGGGCCTCTGGTCCCTCAGTCCAAGCCTCACGTCCGCCCTTCACCGCTCAGTACCTCGGCATGGCACGTCCGTCGCACGGCACGCCCATCCTTCACCGCACCCGGTCCATCGGCACGACACGTCTCAACTTGACCTTCACCTCGTTGTCGAAAACTGTATCCGTGCTCGACACCTGCACAACACAAGCCAAAGAACATGCGCATCATCCCAGTTGACAATCACTCAACACTCAGAGACCCGGCATACACCCATGTATCCGCAATCTCCCCCTTGATGAGTGCATTGTCAACTACTCACACAAATCATAATGAAAAGAAAAATAAGGAAGAAGGAGGAAGGAGAAGGAGAAAACTCAACCAAATGACCCAAAAGCATAGCAAAGCCGAAGAAGGTCAAGTGGAAAGAGCGAAAGAACTTGGTCCCCAAAGACATGGGCAACGGCTCGATGCAACCAAGCAAAGCAAAGCTAGCCCTCAAGAAGAGGTAGAACAGGCTCAACACCGCTAGCAAATACCAATTGGAAAATCGAAGCAAAATGCTAGTCCCCCAAGATAGAGGCACAGAGGCTCAACGCAACTAGCAAAGAAAGCTCGATACCAATGCCTTTCGGCCAGCAAGAGACAACAAAACTCCCCCTTAGTTGAACATCCAGGAGACATGCAAACTCTCCTCCTGGGAACTCCCCCTCAAATGGACACTCGGGAAGCACAAATGATTTGCAAATTCTCCCCCTTAGTTGAAAATGCACTAATCAAGTCCGACAGCAAAACTCCCCATCAGAAAAGGCACCAACAAAAAGTGCGAACATGGGAGATTCTCCCCCTTCCAACATGCATATGAGTCAAAATGCAAGTTAGCAGCTTCAGGCATATATTCAGGAGAATGCAAAGATGCTCTAAACAGTATAACTCCAAAGACTCAATAGCAGCATACAAGCTCAGCAAAGGCTCAAACTGATCACCAGATATGAAATATGAACATATGAGCAGAAATGAGCAGTTTTGAGTCAAAAAGGTATTCACCATCAAAATAGCACTAGCAATGTATAAACAGGAGTCTGAGCAAGTGCTAAACATTATACAAGGTGAACTACCCCTAGCAAAGTTCAATCATCATGCTTAAGAATGAAACATACACTTGTGAATTCAACTTTAGATCGGAGTTGCAGCGGTGAAATTACACAAGGTCAATTATTAGCATGTGATTGCGAGAGGTTGAAAGCTTGTCATTGCCTAACTTTTCAACCGAGCGAAGCCTATGCCGAAGCAATCAGAAGCTTAAAGCTACGGTTTCGGTCATACACTACACGGCTCAAGTTTAACTCAAAGTGCAATGAGAAACAGTCTCGATACCGTGATGTGTTGACAAGCAATCCCATCTCGATCTTTTCAATTCACTAAAACTTGGTTCAAATTTTATACATGATATGAACAGACCAAGCAAGTGAATGACTCAGAACTAGAGACATAGCAACCTAGCATATATGAAAAGCACGAGTGAACTCAACATATCCTACACATGCTAGTTGCATATCTCAATGGTGAACATTTTCAGATTGTAAGTTATTAAGTAAATTCACCATTTCAAAATAGCTCAGCTCACAGCATGTACTAGTGATCAGAAAGAGCATAAGCTACAAGCATCAAAATAAGCATCAGAGCATACTACATAGAGCATAGTTACATTCTAGTGATTATAAACATGAAGCTTAGAATGTAAATGCGTATGCTGAAATGCAAAAGAAAAGAAGGACAAAAGAGTTAGTCAAATATACAAGATCCAAAATGTTTCCCCCATCTAAAAAGGGAAACACACACCAAGCTCACCCCTCAACCGGTTAAAGGTTGATTCGTCTAAAGGCTTGGTGAAAATATCAGCCAGTTGATGATGAGTATCGACATGGCGAAGGTCGATATCACCCTTCTCCTGGTGGTCTCGCAAGAAATGAAAGCGCACATCAATGTGTTTGGTCTTCGAGTGAAGCACGGGGTTCTTAGCAACGCTAATGGCACTCGTGCTGTCACAAAGCAAAGGTACGCGAGAAAAGTTCAGACCAAAATCACGCAAAGTGGCCATCATCCAGAGCAACTGGGAACAGCAGCTAGCCGCAGCAACATACTCAGCCTCCGTAGTAGACTGGGCGACACTAGACTGCTTGCGAGAAGACCACGAAACAAGAGAAGAACCAATAAACTGGCAAGTCCCAGAAGTGGACTTGCGCTCAATACGGCAACCAGCAAAATCGGCATCCGAATAACCGCAAAGGGAGAGGGTGGAGGAAGCAGAATACCAAATCCCGAACTCAGGCGTGAAACGAAGGTACCTGAAAATCCGCTTCACCGCCTGACGGTGAGAGGTGCGCGGCGACGCCTGAAAGCGCGCACACAGACACACCACGAACTGGATGTCCGGGCGTGTCACCGTCAGGTAGAGGAGCGACCCGATCATGCTGCGGTACTCCTTCTGTCCACTGCTTCTCCATCCATATCCGCATCCAGGGCAGTCATCGTCGACATGGGAGTTGGAAGAGGCTTGGCCTCTCCCATATCGAACCGCTTCAGCAAGTCCTTGGTGTACTTGCCCTGGTGCACAAACGTGCCCTCTCGGGATTGCTTAATTTGCAACCCGAGAAAGAATGTCAGCTCGCCCATCATGCTCATCTCGAACTCCCTGCTCATAGTATCTGCAAACTTGGCAACCAAAGCGTGAGAAGAACCACCGAAAATAATATCATCCACGTAAATCTGGACCAAGAGAGTGTCTTTGCCTTGCTTGAGGAGAAAGAGCGTTTTATCTACACATCCCATTTTAAAACCCTTAGCAAGCAAAAAGGTTTTCAACCTATCATACCAGGCTCTAGGGGCTTGTTTGAAACCATATAAAGCTTTGTGGAGTTTAAAAACATGGTTTGGAAACTTGGGATTTTCAAAACCGGGGGGTTGCTCAACATACACTTCCTCTTCTATGTAGTCGTTTAAGAAGGCACTCTTGACATCCATTTGAAAGAGTTTAAAACCTTTGGATGCAGCAAAAGCCAAGAGTATCCTAATAGCCTCCAAACGAGCTACAGGATCAAAAGTCTCCTCAAAGTCTATCCCCTCCTTCTGACTATAACCCTTGGCCACAAGACGCGCTTTGTTCCTCACAATGTGGTCATCCTCTCCTTGTTTGTTTTTGAAAACCCATTTTGTCCCAATAGGATTACAGTTAGGAGGAGGAGGAACTAGAACCCAAACCCGATTTCTCTCAAAATTTTCGAGCTCCTCATGCATGGCATTGACCCAGTCCGGATCCGTCAAAGCGTGTCCAACATCTCGGGGCTCAAATTTAGCAACAAAAGCAGAATGAGCGAAGTGAGAGATGTGTTGTGACCTGGACCGAGTAACCCGTTCGTCGATGCTGCCGATCATCTGCTGAGGCGGGTGCTGGCGCTGGATGTGTCGTGGCGCCTCACGAGCTGAAGTAGCCTCCCCCTCAACAGCAGCTGGTGCCTCCCCGGGTACAAAGGGTACCGCTCGGGGTGGCGGATCCCACGGCCCCCAGGAAGAAGAGGTGTCGGGGTCGTGAGTCGTCGTAGAAGCCGCTCTTTGCGGCACTGCAGGTGGAGGAGGTGCTGGGTCATCTATCCCTTCAGCACCTTCTTCATCATCATCAAAAAGAGGCTCGCCAACCTCATGATCACTTGCACGCTCAAAGCGAGAAGAAGGACAAACCATGGTCTCGTCGAAGGTGACATCGGATGTCTCCATGACTCGGTTAGTGTCAAGGTTAAGTACACGATAAGCTCGAGTGTGAGTGCCATAACCGAAAAACACACCGTCAGAAGAACGAGACTCAAACTTGTCCAAGTTGCCCTTTTTGAGTATAAAACAATGGCAACCAAAAACTCAAAAATAACTCACCTTGGGTAGTTTTCCAAAATGCAACTCATAAGAAGTCTTTTTCAAGAAAGCTCGGAGAAAAATGCAATTGGAAATGTAGCAAGCAGTGCTCATAGCTTCGGCCCAATATCGCCTAGGAGTCCTATGCTCATCGAGCATCGTTCTGGCCATCTCAACAAGGGTCCGATTCTTCCTCTCTACAACACCATTTTGTGGCGGTGTGTAGGGGGAAGAAAACTGATGCTCTAAACCCAAAGAGTTACAAAACTTCTCAAAATCCG
Organism: Coix lacryma-jobi var. lacryma-jobi; assembly: GCA_009763385.1. Taxonomy (NCBI): domain Eukaryota; kingdom Viridiplantae; phylum Streptophyta; class Magnoliopsida; order Poales; family Poaceae; genus Coix; species Coix lacryma-jobi. Next base: position 114,829,154 of record CM019825.1, on the reverse strand, counting down.
AATTCTTGAATTCGGAACCATTATCACTCCGAATTGCTCGCATCGAGTTCAAAGGGAACTCGTTCTGAAGACGCAAAATCAGATTGCGAGCAAAGGAGAAAGTCTCGGTCTTCTCAGCTAAAAAGAAGACCCACGAATATCTCGAAAAGTCATCAACAACCACAAGCACATACCACTTCCCCCCAACCGAGCTCACCCGAGCGGGACCAACAAGGTCCATGTGCAAAAGCTCTCCAGGGCGCTTGGTCATGACCTGAGTCACTGGATGGTGGGGAGCGGCAACCATCTTCCCGTGTCTACAAGAGTGGCAAACAAGATCCTTCTCCATATGCAACTTGGGCAATCCTCGGATTAGGCCAAGTGAACTAAGCCTTGCAAGCAAGTCGAAGCTCAAATGTCCAAGTCTCCTATGCCACTTCCAAAGATCATAGGAGGAAGGTCCAGCCACAAGACAACGAGAAGTGCCAAAAGACTCCGAGAAATTCGCACGAAAGACTTTTCCAAAGGGCGAAATCAAACACACAAGATTGCCCTGAGGATCCAAAATACGATTGAGATTCGGTTTAAAACGAATCTCATAGTCGTCGTCAAAGAGTTGTGAAACAGAAAGAAGGTTAAAATGCAAGTTAGAAACAAGAGCAACATCGCGCAACACAAAGTGCTCATTAACTCGCACCGACCCGCGAGACAATACCTTACCTTTGCTATTGTCGCCGAAGGTTATGTACTCCTTTTCGGCAACATGGCTAAGGCTGGAGAACCACTTGGCGTTTCCGGTCATGTGCCTCGAGCAACCGAAATCCACCAACCAAATGTCCTCCAACCGTTTTACCTACATCAATAAAAAGACATAGGGTGAGCATACGGTCCAACACTGGGGTTAGTGAAGTAGGAAGAATACCAGTGTTGGGCCGGCTGCTCAAAAGAACGGTTAGCAGAAAAACCATTCCTAGCACGTCTACGAGAGGAGCGATCACCACGTAGAGGAAAACGTGGTCCGCTAAGGGAGGAGCGTCCATCGCGATACTCAAAACGCGGTGGGGGAAAACGCTCAACTACATAGCCTCCGCCACGGGGTCCATAGCCTACAACTGCAGGCTCCCGTCGGGCACGCTCTCTACGAGGCCTAGGCCTAGGGACTTGAGGCTCAACACCTCTAGGCCTAGCGACTCTCCTCGGAGCTCTCTGCTGCCTAGGCCTGGGAACTTGAGGTTCTGGACCTCTGGGCCTAGCAGCACGTCTCGGTGCTTTCCTCTGAACATTCGGCACATGTACATCATGGAAAGGATGGTACATGTCCGGATTGTTCATCTCCCTAGCACGGTGCGCCTCTCTTTTGCGCCTAAAACAAAACTCTCTCAAGTGACCATCTCTCCCACAGAAATCACAATGGTACCTCACCGCACGCAAAGGGGGTTGTTGGTACTCATGGCTGTGGGTGTGGATCACTTTGCCCTTCTGTGGCAACTCCTCCTGGATAGGTGGCATTGTGTCCAGCTTGTTCTTTAGGTGGTTGGGTTTGGGATGCCACACTTGGTTCTTGGGTGGAGCTCTCGGAGGTTCCTCAAATACCCCATCCTTGGTGGTAGGCTTAGGTGGCTCTTTGGGTGGAAGCTTGGTAAGTTTGGGAGTAGTGGTGGAGTTGGGCTCCTCACTAGGATTCAGACCACTCGACTCTCCAATCTTCCCAAAAGCAGAAAGATCAACACCCTGAGCAAGACCTACACCAGAACCTCCAGCAGCTCGCTTAAATTGGGAGATCATCATCCCGAGCTGCGGCTCACTACAAGAGACCCATGACAAGATGGTCCGAAGGTATGTGTTTTCCTCCTCGGTTTGCATCTTGCCATGCTTGACATTCGCAATCTCCATCTCCAAACCCTCACACAAAGCGCACTTGGACACACAAGTGCTACCTGAGTTGGCCTCCTCAAGAGACACAATCTTGGCATTCTTCTCTGCCAACTCAGATTGCAAGACAGGAGAAGTCTTGCACGCACCCAACAGAGAAGGTCTAGCCTTCAGCTCATCCACCTCTCCTACCAGCGCAGCATACTTACCTCTCAAAGTGAGAAGGTCAATCATGTGCGTGGTGCACATCTCACACTCAACCTCCTCCGACACGACCACGGTGGACTTGGCAAACTCAAGCTCCCTCACCGTGTCCTCCCACTTCTGCCTAAACTCCTTGCGCTCTCTAGCGGCACGCCTAAGCAACTTGTCCTGACTAAGGAGCGCGGCAGTAAGCTTCTCGACCTCAGCAGAAAGCTCGTCGTGGGTGAGGGATACCTGGGAGGTGTCGTCGTCGTCGTCGTCGTCCCGAGGGGTGTGCTCCAGCTTGCCGTCGACCTCATCACCAAGCGCCATGGTGCAGAAGCCGTCGTCGGCGGCGAAGAAGCAGAGGCCGTTCAGCTTGTCCTCGATCCTCTTCTTCTTCTCGGACTCGTCATCGCTTGAGCAAGCGGAGTCGTCATCCGAGCCGTCGACGTCGCTGAGCGTGGCGAAGAACGCACGCTGCTCAGCCTGGGCCTTCTCCAAGTACTTCTTCTTGATGTACTCCTTGTCGAAGCCGCCCCTCCGCTTGTGCCTCGGGGGAACGTACTTCTCCTTGCGCTTGCCGGAGTCGTACTTGTGCCCATGATCGCCCTTCCCCGAATGCTTGTCCTTCTTGGGGCAGTTGGCGATGAAGTGGTCGGGGTCGCCGCACTCATAGCATCCTGAGCGTCCTCCTCCGCGGCGACGGTTCATGCGGTTGTTGTGAAACCGCGAGAACCGGTTGGCGAGCATCGCTAGCTCGTCATCCCCCAATGACTCAAGCTGGTCCTCTGTGACAGAAAAGAGAGATGAAAGAGCAAAACCTCCAGAGGGGTTAAAAGAGCCAGAAACCAAAGCCATAGTCGGGCCAGAAGGATTCTCATAAGAAGCCCTCGACATGGCGTTAATCTCACTAGACTTGAGCTTACTAAAGAGCTCGTCGCAGGTGAGGGTCTCATAGTTAGACGATTCGATGATCGCCTGGACCTTTGAGTCCCAAACTGACTGATCAAGAGTGTGCAAAAGCTTTAAAGCCCTCTCATGATCGTCAAAAGGCAACAGCTCCTTGTTCGCTCTCATCTTGTTGACAATAACCTGAAAGCGAGCGAATAAACTTTCTATGCTCTCGCCAGGCATATGTCGAAAGTTCTCATACTCCCGCTTGTGCGACTCATAGAGGCAGAATTTGACCTGAGTGGTTCCCTCATGGAAGCGCATGAGGGTCGCCCAAATCTCGCGAGCCGTGGGGAGATGAGAAACGCGATCAAACTCGGACATGCTCAAACAGGAGAACAAGGCGTTACGTGCCCGGCTATTGGCCTCATGCTCATCGATCTGGAGCTGAGTGACACGAGCAGCCAAGACAACGTAATCATCCCTGTTGCAAATCTCCCAAACAGAAGAGCCCATGCTCTGGAGACAGGCCGACATGCGTATCTTCCAATACGCATAGTTCGTCCCATCAAAGAACGGCGGTTTGCCCACGCCGCGATCCATGTCGCCTTCCGTGGATCTGGAACTGGCTAAGGTGGAAGATCCTTAACCCGCTCCGATACCAATTGAAGGGCCGAGAAGCAACCAGAAAGCGACCAGAGGTGGGGTGAATGGGAGCTTCAAATTTTCCTTTCGGAAACTAGTAGCCACTGACCCAAGAATCAACCCCCAAAGCGAACCTTAGAGCTTGCTAGTGTCCACGACCCTAGATGTAGGGTGGATGCTTCCAAGAAGCACAGCGGGACACTACACAAATCTAGAAAGCCAACGCAAAAGACAGAAACCAAAACCGTCAATGAACGAGCGAACCGCGAACGAAACAACGCAGCACAGACTCGACCGGACTCTGGACTGCGTCCGATCAGGGAGCACCGGACGCGTCCGGTCGACAGAAAACCAGTTTCAGACCTTACTGTTCGTGACCGGACTCTGGTGTACGGTGCGTCCAGTCAAGTCAGTAGCGTCCGGTCACAAAGACAAAAGCAAGTGAACAGTAAGTACTGCGCGTCCGGTCAGTGAGGGAACGGTGCGTTCGGTCAAGCCCAGAAGTTCAACACGTGATGTTCAATCACCGGACGCTTTGCCCTAGCGTTCGGTCGTCACGAGCGAGCGTCCGGTCACCCCTCAGCAGTGTTGTTCATCCACCGATTCGAATCAAACTCTCCCAAAACGAGACCTCTAGGGTTCAAACTTGGAGAGATGAGTCACAAGGAGTATAGTGAGCTATCTCTAAGAGATCATGGCTCGAACCTATCTCCAAATCGATGAATCGAAGAATTTCGGGGGAGGGGAAAAAACTTGACCCGAAACGGAAATCGATCGATCTCCTAGACCGTGAGGTTAGAGGAGAATTCCTTCGGTGGAAAGAAATGCCTCACGATCTAGAACAACTTGGTTCAAACGGTTTTGCAAAAGATGAGCCGAGCAAAGAGATCAAGCGAAGAGAAAATCGTGGAGAAAAAGGATTCCGCGAAGAACACAAACAAAACGCGAATCACAACCACGAATTGCAACCGCGTGACTACCACACGCTACAACAATGAGGATACGGCCTCACTTCCTCAGAATCAACAGTATACAGAGGCAAGTCTCTCTGCGGATCTCAGCTAGCTACAGCAGGGGATGGGAGAGCAGGAAACCCTAAGTGCGAAAGAGCAAATGACTGAGATGGATGGGAGGAGGGTGTCTCCCGACTACTTATCCTACTACTAGCCTAAGTCTATTTCCTACTCTACCCCTCTCTAATCTAATTACAGAGCGAACCAGCTAAACCCTAGGGTTATTCTGGACCAACTCGGTGGTAGGTGTATCCGACGGCCATGCCCGCTCGATTCGAAGCGTTGCCTCGACGCAACCTCCAGATCCCCGCCACGTGCCGCCCTCGCTCTGCACCCCCGGTTTTGTGGCCCAAACCGGGAAACCAGCCTTTTCCAGCAACCCCCGGTTTTGAGGCCCAAACCGGGAAACCAGCCCACCAGCATCTGAGTTTTGAGGCCAAACTCAGCAAACCCTCAGCGCCCAGGTTTTGAGCCCCAAACCTGGAAACCGTCCTCAGCCCGAGTTTTGTGGCCAAACTCGGAAACCGTCAGCCCGAGTTTTGTGGCCAAACTTGGAAACCCTCAGCCCGAGTTTTGTGGCCAAACTCGGAAACCGTCCACGCCCAGGTTTTGAGGCCCAAACCTGGAAACCGTCCATCCGATGGTTTTTCTCTGGCTCTATCACCAAACCGACGTCGTAGAGGGGATGCACAGCCCGTGCACCCCATCCACTGACACGTGTCCCTGAGTCCACGACGCAGGCAACACATGACCGCACTTCTTCACTTATCGTCGTCACAGGCTGCCAGCCACCACAGCTGATCCTCGGGCCTCTGGTCCCTCAGTCCAAGCCTCACGTTCGCCCTTCACCGCTCAGTACCTCAGCATGGCACGTCCGTCGCACGGCACGCCCATCCTTCACCGCACCCGGTCCATCGGCACGGCACGTCTCAACTTGACCTTCATCTCGCCGTCGATCACTGTATCCGTGCTCGGCACCTGCACAACACAAGCCAAAGAACATGCGCATCATCCCAGTTGACAATCACTCAACACTCAGAGACCCGGCATACACCCATGTATCCGCAATTTCCAATCGCATTTTTCTCCGAGCTTTCTTGAAAAAGACTTCTTATGAGTTGCGTTTTGGAAAACAACCCAAAGTGAGTTATTTTAGAGTTTTTGGTTGCCACTGTTTTATACTCAAAAAGGGCAACCTGGACAAGTTTGAGTCTCGTTCTTCTGACGGTGTATTTTTGGGTTATGGCACTCACACTCGAGCTTATCGTGTACTTAACCTTGATACTAACCAAGTCATGGAGACATCCGATGTCACCTTCGACAAGACCATGTTTGTCCTTCTTCTCGTTTTGAGCGTGCAGGTGATCATGAGGTTGGCGAGCCTCTCTTTGATGATGAGGAAGAGGGTGCTGAAGGGATGGATGACCCAGCACCTCCTCCACCTGTTGTGCCGCAAAGAGCGGATTCTACTACGACTCACGACCCCGATCCCTCTTCTTCGACTTGGGGGCCGTGGGATCTGCCACCTCGAGCGGTACCTTTTGTACCCGAGGAGGCACCAGCTGCTGTTGAGGGCAAGGCCACTTCGGCAAGGGAGGCGCCACGACACATTCAGTGCCAACACCGTCCTCAGCAGATGATCGGCAGCATCGGCGAACGTGTCACTCGGTCAAGGTCACAACAAATCTCTCACTTTGCTCATTCTGCATTTGTTGCTGATTTTGAACCCTGAGATGTTGGACACGCTTTGATGGATCTAGATTGGGTCAATGCCATGCATGAGGAGTCAGAAAATTTTGAGAGAAATCGGGTTTGGGTTCTAGTTTCTCCTCCCTCTGAGTGTCACCCAATTGGGACAAAATGGGTTTTCAAAAACAAACAAGGAGATGATGGCCATGTTGTGAGAAACAAGGCCAGACTTGTAGCCCAGGGATATAGTCAGAAGGAGGGAATAGACTATGAGGAGACTTTTGCTCCTGTAGCTCGTTTGGAGGCTATTAGGATACTCTTGGCTTTTGCTGCATCCAAAGGTTTCAAACTTTTTCAAATGGATGTCAAGAGTGCCTTCTTAAACGGCTACATAGAAGAGGAAGTATATGTGAGACAACCTCCCGGTTTCGAAAATCCCAAGTTTCCAAGCCATGTTTTTAAACTTCACAAAGCTTTATATGGTTTGAAACAAGCCCCTAGAGCCTGGTATGATAGGTTGAAAACCTTTTTGCTTGCTAAGGGTTTTAAAATGGGATGTGTGGATAAAATGCTCTTTCTCCTCAAGCAAGGCAGTGACACTCTCTTGGTCCAGATTTACGTGGATGATATCATTTTCGGTGGTTCTTCTCATGCTTTGGTTGCCAAGTTTGCAGATACTATGAGCAGGGAATTTGAGATGAGTATGATGGGCGAGTTGACGTTTTTCCTCGGATTGCAAATCAAGCAATCTCGAGAGGGAACATTTGTGCACCAGGGTAAGTATACCAAGGATATCCTGAAGAAATTCGATATGGGTGAGGCCAAGCCTCTTCCAACACCCATGTCGACCACGACGGCCCTGGATGCGGACAAGGAGGGAGATGCAGTGGACCAGAAGGAGTACCGGAGTATGATCGGGTCGCTACTGTACCTGACGGCGACACGCCCGGACATCCAGTTCGCGGTGTGTCTCTGCGCGCGATTTCAGTCTTCGTTGCGCACTTCTCACCGTCAGGCGGTCAAGCGCATTATGAGGTACTTATGCTTCACTCCTGAGTTTGGGATTTGGTATTCTGCTTCCTCCACCCTTTCCTTTTGTGGTTATTCCGATGCCGATTTTGCTGGTTGCCGCATTGAGCGCAAGTCCACTTCTGGGACTTGCCAGTTTATTGGTTCTTCTCTTGTATCATGGTCTTCTCGCAAGCAGTCTAGTGTCGCCCAGTCTACCACAGAGGCTGAGTATGTTGCTGCGGCTAGCTGCTGTTCCTAAGCTTTTCTCGCGTTCCTCTGCTTTGTGACAGCACGAGTGCTATTAGCGTTGCTAAGAACCCCATGCTGCACTCTAAGACCAAACACATTGATGTGCGCTTTCATTTTTTGCGAGACCACTATGAGAAGGGTGATATCGACCTTCGCCATGTCGATACTCATCATCAGTTGGCTGATATTTTCACCAAGCCTTTAGACCAATCAACTTTTGCTAGGTTGAGAGGTGAGCTTGGTGTGTGTTTCCCCTTTTAGATAGGGGAAACATTTTGATTCTTGTATCATACACTGACTTTGTGTTTTTCAGTTGGTCTCTTCATGCATCTTTGCATTTCATCTTGCATACTTACATTCAGAGCTTCATGTATATAATCTGAAGAATGTAACTATGCTCTGTATAGTTTTTGCTCCGATGCTTTCTGATGATGCTGTAGCTTATGCTCTTTCTGATCACTGTTACATGTTGTGAGCGGAGCTATTTTATGAATGGTGAATCTGAGTAATGAACTTAAAACTTGCAAATGTTCACCATTGAGATATGCAACTAGCATGTGTAGAATGTGTAGAAATCACTTGTGCTCTTCATATATGCTAGGTTGCTATGTCTCTCGTGTTGAGTCATTCACTTGCTTGGTATGTTCATATTCTGCTTTAAAAATTTGAACCAAGTTAAGTGAATTGGAAAGATCGAGATGGGATTGCTTGTCAGCACATCACAGTTTCGAGACTGTTTCTCATTACACTTTGAGTTAAACTTGAGCTGTGTAGTGTATAACCGAAACTGTTGCTTTAAGCTTCTGATTGCTTCTGCATAGGCTTCGCACAGTTGAAAAGTTAGGCAATGACAAGCTTTCAACCTCTCGCAATCACATGCTGAAATTTAAACTTGTGTAATTTAACCGCTGCAACTCCGATAAAATTTGGATACACAAGTCTATGTTTCATTCTATAGCATGATGATTGAACTGTGCTAGGGGTAGTTCACCTTGTATACATGTTTAGGACTTGTCTGACTTCCTGTCTATACATGTTTTCGTGCTATTTTGATGGTGAATACCTTTTTGGCTGAAAACTGCTCGTTTTTGCTCTCATGTTCCATTTCGTATTTAGTGATCAGTTTGAGCCCTTGCTAGCATTCTGTGTATTTTATGAGTCATCGGATCAGAACTGTGTAGAGCATCTTTGCACTCTCTTGATTATATTCCTGAAGCTGCTAACTTGCATTTTCACTCATATGCATTTTTGGAGGGAGATATTCTGTCAAGGGGGAGAAACTTGAGTGCTTGTGCACATTTGCTTGCTGGTGCATTTTCAACTAAGGGGGAGAAATATTGACAAATCATGTGAGCTCCCTGGGTTGTGTGCACTATTTGAGGGGGAGTTTGCTAGTTGTGTTGAGCCTTTGTCTCTTTCTTGAGGGATTAACAAACATTTTCAGCTCTTTTCAGCTCTTCAATTGGTATCAAACTCTTTTGGTTTTTGAGTTGGTAACAGTTGGTTTCGAGCTTCCTCGCTAGCGGTGTTGAGCCCGTTCTGCCTCTTCTTGAGGGCTAGCTCTGTTTTGCTTGAATTTCAGTTGATCTTTCAATTGGTATCAAGTTTTCTTGCTAGCGGTGTTGAGCCTGTTCTACCTCTTCTTGAGGGCTAGCTTTGCTTTGCTTGGTTGCGTCGAGCCGTTGCCCATGTCTTTGGGAACCAAGCTGTTTTGCTCTTTCCACTTGACCTTCTTCGGCTTTGCTATGCTTTTGGGTCATTTGGTCGAAGTTCTCTCTCCATCTTCCTTCCTTCTTCTATTTCATTATGATTTGTGTTGGTAGTTGACAATGCACTCATCAAGGGGGAGATTGTGGATACATGGGTTTATGCCGAGTCTCTGAGTGATGAGTGATTGTCAACTGGGATGATGCGCATGTTCTTTGCCTTGTGTTGTGCAGGTGTCGAACACGGATACAGTGATCAAAGGCAAGGTGAAGGTCAAGTAGAGACGTGTCGTGCCGATGGACCGAGAGTGGCGAAGGGTGGACGTGAGGCTTGGACTGAGGGACCGGTGGCCTGAGGATCAGCTGTGGTGGCTGACGGCCTAGGTCAGCGACGAGCGAAGACTTGCGGGTGGACGGGGTGCACGGGCGGTGCATCCCTTCTACGGCTTCAGTTTGGTGGTTGAGCCACAGAAAAACCACCGAGTGGACGGTTTCCAGGTTTGGGCCTCAAAACCTGGGCGCTGATGGTTTCCGAGTTTGGGCCACAAAACTCGGGCTGAGGACGGTTTCCAGGTTTGGGCCTCAAAACCTGGGTGCTGCGGGTTTGCTGAGTTTGGGCCACAAAACTCAGGCGATGGTCGGCTGGTTTCCTGGTTTGGGCCTCAAAACTGGGGGTTGGCTGTGAAGGCTGGTTTCCCGGTTTGGGCCACAAATCCGGGGGTGCGACGTCCGGGAAAGGACAAGCAGAGCGGTGGCGGCACGTGGCGGCAATCGGTGAGGTTGCGTCGAGGCAACGCTACCAGTTGTGCGGGCGTGGCCGTCGGATCACCACCTACCGCGAGTTGGTCCGGAATAACCCTAGGGTTTAGCTGGTTCGCTCTGTAATTAGTTAGGGTAGAGTGGGAATTAGAATTAGGATAAGTAGGGGGAGACACCCACCTCCCCATCTATCTCAGCCATTTGCTATTTTCCACCTAGGGTTTCCTGCTCTCCCACATCCCTGCTGTAGCGAACTGAGATCCACAGAGAAGAGAACCATACCTCTGTGTCCGTGAGATTTTGAGGAAGTGAGACCGTAATCTCACTGTTGTAGCGTGTGGTAGCCACACAGTTGCAATTTCGTGGTTGTAACTCGCGTTTTGGTCTTGTTCTTCGCGGGTTGCTTTTCTCCACGTTTTTCTCGTCGTTCGATCTCTTTGCTCGGTGCGTCTTTTGCAAATCCGTTTGAACCAAGTTGTTCTAGATCGTGAGGCGTTTCTTTCCACCGAAGGAATTCTCATCTAACCTCACGAGCTAGTAGATCGGTCGATTTTCGTTTTGGGTCAAGTTTTTCACCCTTCCCCCGAATTTCTTCGATTCATCAATTTGGAGATAGATTCGAGCCATGATCTCTTAGAGATAGCTCACTATCATCTTTGTGACTCCTCTCACCCAGTTTGATCCCTTGAGGATTTATTTTGGGTGAGATCGAGTTGAATTGGTGGATGAACGGAGCTGCGTTGGGGTGACCGGACGCTGGGGTCGGGACGACTGGACGCACGGTCCAGAGTCCGGTCGTTGAACACGTTGACTGTGCCTTTCTGGAACTTGACCGAACGCTCGGTCTTTAACTGACCGGACGCACCCATCACACTGTTCATCAGGGTTGACTTTTGTGACCGGACGCTTGACTGCTGACCGGACGCTCAGGCTCAGTGAGTCCGGTCAGGAACAGAGAGCTCCCAAATCGATTTTCGCTCGACCGGACGCGTCCGGTGGTCAGTGACCGGACGCAGGTAGAGTCCGGTCAGAGCTGTTTCTTCACTGTTTCGTCCGCAATTTGACTGTTCGACTTCGGATTTAGTTTTGGGCTTTTGCGTTGGATTTCTGACTTCGTGCTCTACAGAAATCGGGCTTCCCGTCTTGCAAAATAGCCTGAATCCCCCTCGCGTTGCTCGGGGGAGGTTGAGGTTACCCAAAGTTCATCCTGTGACTACTTGACCTGCATGAACTTGGGCGAGGGAATTTTTGTGGTGTCCCGCTATGTTCCTAGGGAACATCCACCCACTCTCTTGGGTCGTGGACATCACGAGCATCGGTTTTGCTCTTAGGGTTGATTTTCGGGACAGTGGCTTAAAGTTTCTGAAAAGAATTTGAAGCTCCCATTCATCCCCCCCCCCCTCTGGTCGCTTTCTGGTAGCACTTTCGGTCCTTCAACACCCCGTGGCCGCTGGTGGTGAGAACCGGGACGCGAGGAAGACGAGGATGCTCTCACCGGTAGTTCCCGTGGCCGCCGACAAGGATCGCCGGGACGTGAGAGGATTCGCCGCCGTGGACGAACAGGACAAAGTCCGATTCAATATTTTCTTCTTTTCCTCCTCCACGATACAACTCTGTTATGTAGATTAGAACTTAGGCCTTCTCGGCTAATACACTTGACGGCCATGGACTCACTAGTTTGGCTGATGGCATCGCTAGGCCTTGAATCCCATGTGTTACACTTCCGCCGCCACAAAATGTTGCTTGTCCCCAAGCAACCGCATGACGAATACGAGGATCCCATGTAACTATGAGTGTTTCCATAACATCAATATGGTGTAATTCGTTTGTACTTATAATGCCTTTGATGAACAGAATGAAACATCTCTTGCTGGCAACGATTACATCTCCAAAGACCTTGTCCTCAAGTACCGGTTGAACCTGACAATTATCATCACTCCCTGAGTTGCATCTGCACCTCAGCCAAGTCAAGAATGTATGCAGTACTGACTTCTGAAGCTTAGCAGATATCTTCTCCCCTGATCAACTTCATCCTTTTGATTTTGTACAGCTTCTGTAGCATCTGACACTTAAATGCTTGATATTCTAGTACTTTGCGCCAACAATTGATAACACAAAGAGCCAAGCAAAAATGTTGCCGAATTTTTTTCTCCGTGATCAACTTCATCCTTTTGATTTTGTACAGCTCCTGTAGCATCTGACACTTAAATGCTTGATATTCTAGTACTTTGCGCCAACAATTGATAACACAAAGAGCCAAGCAAAAATGTTGCCGAATTTTTAGCCTAGGAGATTGCTCTAGCAGATTGACAACCATGACACACTTTATGGATTTTCCATCTGCCAAGCAATGATAACCCCATGCACACAAATCTATTATGGCCCTCACAAGGGTATAATAACAAGAAATTCCCCAGGTAACCTTAACCACAAGCTGACAAGCATACCTCTTGAATGAGCCAAGAATCAGCACTGGTTTTGTGTGAAAGAGCACAGGTATAAGGATACCTGGATCCCATTGCTGTTCAAATATCCTATATATCTCAAGTTGTTGCTGCTTATGGGCAGTAGTACCTTTATCCCATGGACTGAACTGACTCCTAGCAATTTCAGTTTTGTAATGTTGAGGGCTTAAGGCATTGAGCCTCCAAGATGTTAGGTCATTGTATTCTTGCATTTGTTTCCAGATGACAAAATTCTCATTGTCATAATTCAACTCTTGTCTAGAAAAATTGGTACATTTCTGTCCCTGCTCAATATTTAACTCCCATACATATTTCTCCAAAAGCATGGTATGCATAACAAATCTTTGGTCAGATAGGCCTAGATTGATCGTTATTTGCACCATAACTTGATTGAAAAAAATGGAGATATCACCAAAAACCATGCATCTTATCAACAACAAATGAGCCAAATGCGTTGTGTGGATAATGATACAGGGCATTTGCAAACTGAACATTTCTGGATGAATGTATTTAAGACTGGTATGTCCCCCATTCTCAGGGTCAACCCCATGACAAGATAGGGAAATGAATGCTTCCTGATGCATCACTTCTAGTAGATAAGCATCAATAAATAACTCAGACTTGCGAATTTGATCATTGGTCTGCATGTTAGAATCATTATCAGATTGCATCTCCTCATCCCATCTAACCTCAAGAGGCATATCAGTGAACATGTTATCTTCAGTATCCATGTCACTACTTTGAGTGAACAAATCTTTGATGACCAGATCAACCATTATGTTGATGTCCACATCCAAGAACTTGTCAAACTGAATTTCTTCCTGCACTAATGTATCTTGACAGTCAAGTCCATGCAACAACTCATCATCGCAGATCACATTAGCAAGAGGTACTTCATTGAATACTTTGAAAGCAGCACACTCTGAAAACTCGGAAGTGTAGAAGGAAGTCACCTCCTGTGCCATTGATGTTGCTCGTTCCCCAGTACGTGTTCCATCAGAGATCTCTTTTGTATCTCCCTTGGATATCACTGAACTCATGAACTCAACACACTCATCAGGTACTGATGCACGAATATCCTCAAGATATACTTCATTAAACTCATGCACTGCTGCAACGGGAAGATCCACTAACATGAGTGAGAACATCATATTTAGGTGGTTCACCATTCAGCTTCTTCTCCTCATCACAGTAATCTCCACTTTTAGCTAATTGTTGCATTAAATAGTGGTGCGTGTCACTGTCCGCTGGTATTGCATCTGATAGCATACTTTCACAAAATATTTCATCAGACACCTCCTGCTTGCCCTGCATTTCTTCATCTATCGCTTCAGCATGCTGCTGCAACAGGCCACATGAATCAAAGCTATGATGTGGCTCCTCATCCCAGATAACATCATGCAAAGCATTCCATCAAATAGTTGCAGTTGCTCATCACAAACTATTTCTGAATGAGATAGTAAATCAAACATTGGGTGCTGACTCCCTTGTGACATTCCCACAAACACCTTGGGGGCGAAACACAGAGAAGGTGCTCGCTGCTGCAAATGAAGGCCACCCTGACTCGAAATCGGAACACTGTCGCGCGACCCTCCCCGTACCCGGATGGCTGCTCAAGAGAATAGACCTCGGATCGAAGGAAACAGACTCACCCCCAATCACACCGCCCGTCGTGTGACGCCAACGTCAGCTCGATGAAAGAGCCCGAGTCAAGTGCCGCTGCAGCGCCGCTTGGCTGAAGGTGGATTGCGCCAAATCGATGAAGTCGCGTCGCAGCACCGAACCAATGGATCTGACGCCGATGCGCCAACAGTTGTCGTCGTTGTCATCGCCACCCGGATAACTAGCGCGGAGAGGACCTGAGGTCACCTACGCCGAGGATACACCGTCTCTGATACCAACTGTCACACCCCGGCCGTCAGTGGTGAGAACCGGGACGTGAGGAAGACGAGGATGCTCTCACCGGTAGTTCCAGTGGCCGCCGACGAGGATCGCCGGGACATGAGAGGATTCGCCGCCGTGGACAGATAGGACAAAGTCCGATTCAATATTTTCTTCTTTTCCTCCTCCACGATATAACTCTGTTACGTAGTTTAGAACTTAGTCTTTCTCCTGGGCCAATACACTTAACGGCCCATGGACTTAGAGGGTGTTTGGTTGCCACCCCTAAAGTTTAGCCACTAAAATTTAGTTACTTTTAGTCACTAAAGTTCCAAACACCTCCACTAAAAATTATTTTTAACAGCTCCAGCCACTAAACTTTAGTGGGCATCGCTGGGCCTTCAATCCCATATGTTACATCCTCGCATCTACGTCCTCCGCACACTCTCCGCCGCTCCTCGACGCGCGCGTGAGCAACACCGCTGTGGCATCCGTGTCAACGAGCGGCGCCTTCTGTGTTCGCCCGTGACTTGCCACCACCGTATTTGCCACTCGCCGGAAATGGCGCTATTGGCCCAGCAGCTTCCTTCCTTCTCCTTCGCCTCCCCGACTCTCCGCACCCTCCACCTTGGCTGCACCCTGAAATTTTCCCCGTCCTCCAAATGCTTCCATTCCCAATTCCAAACCTGGTGGTCTCGAAGTCGCCCAGCCGCCTACCCTCCGCACCGTTTCTTTGAAGGACAAGGAAGAGAAGACAGTGACTATGGGGACGAGGCGGTGGCATGCTGGGGAGGACCTGCCACACATGGCACCCGGGAGGATACGGATGACGAGGGCGGCTGGTTGGGCCCGACCCGTGGCGGCGCCTCGGAGGATGAAGACGAGGACGGTGGTGAGGAGTTGGACCAGTGGGACCCGCCTGTCAGCCCCTTTCGAGCGCAGCGCGAGGAACCACACCAAGAAGAAGAGGACGACGGCGACGAAGAATGCGAGTGGTTGGACCCGACCTCCTTCTTGCGAATCCAAGAAGGGGTAAGCGGTGCTTGCACCACCACGGCAGCCATGGAAGAAATACTAGCCTTTGCGAGGTGCCCTGCTGCGGCGGGGGAACAAGGATTCGCCGAGTTCATGTCCGGATACAGCCACAGGAACCTCAGCGAGGAGGAGTGCATGGAATTGATGTGGAGGATGTCCGAAGAGGGGCTCGCGTTGGGGTGTGCACACCTGTTCCAGTGGCTGCGGGAGAAGCAGCCGGTGCCAGTATCGCCAATGGCATGGTTGACAGCTTTTGTTTCGCTTGGACTGTGCGACATGGCTGATGTGGTCTTGGAGATTGTGGCAAGGTTACCCTTGGAGATGGAGTTCCGTGAGGCGATTCTTTATAATGCCGCGATATCTGCTGTTGCCTACTGCAGGAGGTGAGCATTGTCTTTTATGGTGTCAGACTGATAGTCCAAAATTTAGTGGGCTTCTCATCGTGAATACTACTGCATGGTGGAAAATTGCCAGTTTAAGTTTCTTGGCATATGTTCTGTAGATTAGATATAACTTGGTTGAAGATTTGTGGGCCTATTTTGGAACCATGTGATGGCTAACTAGTACTATGAAATGTGGGAAAAGGAAATTTTGATTAGGTAATAAATAGGACTATCTCTATACTCTACAGATGTCTTATGTCCTTTTAATTAGTTCATATTATCTGACTGAGTGAATGAGATTCTAATTAGATAACTGTGGTCAACTTTTTGTAGTGTTTTGGGAGTTAAGGACGAATTTTCTGTAGTGTTTTGGGAGTTAAGGACAAATTTGTTTATTAAGTTTAACGTTTGAAAGGAAGAGAAGTTTACTTGCGAAAAATTTGGGCAGAAATATTTTTCATGCCAGATCCTGATAGACGAAGCTCCATTCTCTCTCTATGATATAAAGATGCTCTGCTCCCCTGCCTCTTTGAAAAAAAAGGATAGATTAAGCTACAAATGTAAAGGTTATCAAGGTTTGATCTGAGAAAGCATACACAAGACAAAAGAAGATTAGTACAACAACTAAGAGGTGTATGCTTTATTTGAAGTTAAGAACTGGACCTTGACAATTCTTTACTATCGTGTATAAGAGGAAAGAATGTCGATGCTAGAACGTCCTAATGTCCTTTTGCCCTCACTGTGTACATGACCCAAAACTGCCTTCCACTTGCATGCCATGTCCACTAATCAAGAGGAATATTTTAGATGTTTTTGAGCTGTTTTTATAGTAAAAATCTGTACGATTTCTAGAACATTATGTTAGTAACTGCTGGTAAATTTGTGTCCCTTGCTTGTCTTTGAAAAACATGATAATGGAATTCAGATGGGTGTTGTTAACTAATTATCAGATGTGTCCCTTGCTTGTCTTTGAAAAACATGATAATGGAATTCAGATGGGTGTTGTTAACTAAATATCAGATTATGTTATTTAATTGTATCACTTTTTCCGTTTGTTTGGAATCTGAATAATGTATATGTAGTTATATATCACTGGAGATAGCAAACTGCTAGCAGAAACATAGTTTAGTGACTAGTTTATAATGATGCAAGGGCTCTTCAGATGAAGTAGGTGACAAGATTTATAACTGTAAGGCGCAAGATGGCTCCTGTGGGTGAGCGGTGGCGACAGTGCTCCTGAAAGCCGGCTAGGGCTGTCCTGGGGCGGCGGCGCGGCTGCTGGTGCTGCTGGTGCCGTGTGCTGCGGCTGCTGCTGCTGCTGCTGGGGGCGCGGCCGGCGGCGAGGCAGGGCTGGGCAGGCGGCGTGGCAGAGAGAGGGAGAGAGAAGGGGAGGCGACGGCTGGAGGGAGAGAGAGAGGGATAGGGTTAAACCCTAATTCTTTCTTAGCTTCTCATTAATCGTCTCCCTCATATATATAAGGGGGTTTACATCTGCTAATGGGGCTGTCCCAATAGCTTTCTCTTTAATAATAAAAGACTGGGCCTAATGCCTCTAACTTAATTAACTACTCTTTGTCTCTAATCCTTCTAGTATATGTCCGACCGACCATGTCAAGAACCTCAGTCTCTAAGGAGGGAGGCCCTCGACTATGTAGATCGTAGCTTGAACCAGGTAATGGTGGCGCCAGGGTTCTTCCCTGGACGCCCAAGCAGGAGGTGAGATTAAAGAACAGCAGTAGGTGAGTTTAGACTGATAACTTCATTCCTTATAACTGAGTTGATGGATTACATAAATAGAGGCTGGACACCTCGGTACTCTGCCAGGCTTTATCACAGCAGCCGACTTAATTAAAGACTAACCCTTCCTCTCCTCCTAGAGCCACGCACACAGCAGTTGGCCAATTAAAGACTTAAGCCCTTGCCTCTTCATGCGCCTGCTGGGGCTGTGCGCCACTGCGAGCTGTGTCTCGTGCTCGCTGCCGGCGGCTGTACTACTGTGGCCCCCACATCACATCGCTCCCCCCCCCCCCCCCCCCTCTACAAGCAGCTCGTCCTCGAGCTGGAAGCTGGGGTAGCGATCCTGGAAGGAGTCGACGTCTTCCCAGGTAGCAGAAGCTGCTGGCTCACCTTGCCAGTGGATGAGCACCTGCCGCACACCACGGGCAAGCCTGGTGCGGGAGGCGTGCTCGGGAACCGGCTGGGTGGCGCCATGGTGAACTGGAGGAAGAGGCGGTGGAGCCCGACGAACTTCTTCAGGAGACCGACATGAAAGACATCATGGAGGCCGGCGCGTGGCGGCAGGTCAAGGCGATAGGCAACCTCGTTGATGACCTCCGTGACACGATATGGCCTGTAGAAGCGCGGACGAAGCTTGCCCTTAGTGACTGCATTCAGCGAGGCTGGAGCACAATGTCGGAGACGAAGCCAAACCCAGTCATCCGGGCTGAAGCGGACGTCGCGGTGATGCCGATCATAGAAGTGCTTGTAAACCTGCTGCGCCTGTTCCAGCCGGGCACGTACGTCGGCCAGCAGCTCATCGCGTTCAGCCATGGAATTGGCCACAGCAGCCACGCGTGTCTCGCCCGGCTCATAGGACCGGATGGAGGGGGGGTCCCGGCCATACACCACCTGGAACGGCGTCATCTTCAAGGCGGACTGATAGGCGGTGTTGAAGGTGAATTCAGCCCATGGTAAGCACTGCAGCCACTGTCGGGGCCGATCCCCGTCATGCAGCGCAGATACATGACAATGACCTTGTTGGCGGCCTCCGTCTGGCCGTCAGACTGTGGGTGAAACACAGTTCTCATGTGCAGCTTGATCCCAGTCAAGCGCATCAGTTTTTTCCAGAAGATGGAAGTGAAAACTGGGTCGCGGTCGGAGACGATGGACTGGGACAGGTCGTGGAGCCTGACGATGTCGGAGAAGAACGCCTGGGCCACGGACTCAGCGGAGTATGGATGGGACAGCGGAATGAAGTGGCAGTACTTGCTGAACCGGTCGACGATGGTGAGGATCACAGATTTGCCGCGCACTTTTGGCAGCGCTTCGATGAAATCCATCCCTATGTCAGTCCAAATGGAGGACGGCACAGGGAGGGGCAGCAGCAGCCCGGCGGGGTGCAGGTGCTCCGTCTTGTTCCTTTGGCATGTGTCGCAGGCACGCACGAAGTCTTGGACGACCACCCACAGGTTGGGTGAGTGGAAGTCGCGCTGGAGCCGGTGGAGCGTGCGCTGGACGCCCTCATGGCCGTCCCCATGGACAGCAGCCAGGATCTCATGGAGGAGCGGAGCGCCGGATGGGATATAGAGGCGGCCGCTGAACGCCACCAGCCCATCTGTGACTGCCCAGGGTGCTGTTCGCTGCCCGGAGCTGATCTCGGCCTGGAGGGCGACCAGAGCCGGGTCTTCCTGGCTGGCCTGACGAAGACGCGCGATGAAGTCGAACCGCGGCGCTGAGATGGCCAGCACCGCAGCCTCTGTGTCGCGGCGCGACAACGCATCGGCCACGATGTTGGTGCTGCCCGCCTTGTACTCCACCGTGAACTCGAAGCCCAGCAATTTGCCCACCCAATGGTGCTGGGGAATGGTGGAGAGACGCTGGTCCAGCAGAAATTTCAAACTGAAATGGTCAGTTCTTACCAAGAAGTGTCTTCCCCAGAGATATGGCTGCCAATGCCTGATGGCCAAGACGAGACCAATCAGCTCGCGTTCGTAAGCTGCCAGCGATCGATGGCGAGGCCCAGCCGGTCGGCTGAAGAAGGCCACCGGGTTCTGGCCTTGGAGCAGGACAGCGCCAAAGCCATACGTCAAGGCATCACATTCCACCACGAACTGGCGGCTGAAGTCTGGGAGGATCAGGACGGGCGCCGAGGTCACCGCTGTTTTGAGAGCAGCGAAGGCGGCGGCTGCTTCCGACGACCAAGAGAAACCCTCTTTCTTGAGGAGGGTAGTGAGTGGAGCAGCGATGGACCCAAAATTCTTCACGAACTTGCGGTAGTAGCCCGCCAAGCCAAGAAACCCACGAACTGCTCGGGCCGACCGTGGCTGCGGCCAATCTGCCACCGCGCACACCTTCTCCGGGTCCATAGCCACTCCCTGGGCAGAGATGATGTGCCCCAGGTAGCCAATGGAAGCAGCCCCAAATTCACACTTGGTGCGCTTGACGAAGAGCCGGTGTTGATGAAGAGTGGTGAGGACGGCACGCACATGTTGGAGGTGCTCGGCGAGGGAGCGACTGTAGATGAGGATGTCGTCGAAGAAGACGAGGACGAAACGGCGGAGGAACGGCCTGAGCACGTCGTTCATGAGGGCCTGAAACGTGGCCGGAGCGTTGCAGAGGCCGAAGGGCATGGCCAGAAACTCGTACAACCCATCATGCGTGCAGAACGCGGTCTTCTCGATGTCCTCCGGGTGCATCCGGACCTGGTGGTACCCGGAACGCAGGTCCAGCTTGGAGAAGTACCGGGCGCCGTGGAGTTCATCCAAGAGCTCGTCAACGACCGGAATGGGGTGGGCGTCCTTGACCGTGATGGCGTTCAGCGCACGATAGTCGACGCAAAATCGCCAAGAGCCGTCCGCCTTCTTGACAAGCAGTACCGGTGATGAGAACGCTGAGGTGCTGCGCCTGATGATGCCTTGGTGCAGCATAGAGGAACACTAGTGTTCCAGCTCATCCTTGTGGGACGCTGGGTAGCGGTAGGGGCGAACCGCCACGGGCGCCGCCCCCGGGATGAGGTTGATGTGGTGATCCCGGGAGCGCGGTGGAGGCATGCCCTCGGGCTCGGCGAAGACAGCGGTAAACTCTTCCAAAAGAGCTGGCATCAGGTCGGTGGGGTGGCACGCCTTGAGGCCCGGGCTTGCTGGACCAGCCACGCCCTTCCAGCACACTGGCCGATCATGGTGCCAGAAGGACATGGTGAGGGCGCCGAAATCCCAGAGAATTGGGCCCAACGTTGCCAGCCACTGAGTACCTAGGACGACGTCGTAGCCGGCCAGGGGTAAGGCGAAGAAGTCGGTGGTGAAGCTGACGCCGTCGATGGAGAACGGCGCGGCACGGCACCCGCTCGCCATTGGCGACGGTAACCTTCATGCCACCCCGGAGCTGGAGGCGGAGGGACGTCCTGGCGGCTGCTTCCTCGGCGCCGAAATTGTGGGTGGAGCCCGAGTCTAGCAGGGCCAGTAGGGACGCGCCCCCCAGGTTGATGCGCACCTGCATCGTCTCGCCCGTGCGGACGCCCGCGATCGCGTGGAGCGAAATCAGCGGATCATCGGTGTTGTCCGTGGAAAACGCCTCCTCTGCTTCATCCTCTTCAGCCATGTCCAGGAAGAACAGACGTTGGCAGACCCGATTGTGGCCACAGGAGTACTTCTCGTTGCAATTGAAACAGAGCCCCTGCCGGCGGCGCTCATCCATCTCCGAGGAAGAGAGACGGCGGACCTGGCGGCCCGCGAAGGACGGTGTCGTGCTGGCGGCGCGGTTTGGCGGAGCGGGCGGGGCCAGAAGAGCCAGCGTCGGGGGCGGCCCGGTCAACAGCCCGCGCCCCGGGAGTCGCGGTGCCGAGGCCGCGGGAACTGGAGGCGGAACGAGCGCAGCGGCAACAGCGGCGGTTGCGGCGCTTTGCTCGCGGAGTTCCAGCTTCCGCGCCAGACTCATAGCCACGAGGAGCGACTGAGGGTTCTGGATCTCCACATCGTGGCTGAGTGGTGGCAGGAGGCCCGCCGTGAAGGCCTGAACGCGCTGCTGCTCCTCCAATGGGCCGGCCCGGGGCAGCAAAGCCTCGAAACGGCTCTGGTACTCCTCCACGGTGCCGGTCCGCTTGCACGCCATGAGCTCACCCAAAGGATTGGAGCGGATTGGTGGCCCGAAGCGGAGATGGAGGAGCTCGGTGAAGCGCCGCCAATTTGGCGAGCCCTCCGACTGCTGCACGAGGAGGTACCACATCTGCGTCGTGCCTTTGAGGTTGTAGGACGCCATCCAAACTTGTTCTTCGGCCGTGATGCGCTGCTGCACGAAGTATGACTCGCAGCGATTGATGAACGCCAGCGGGTCGGACTTCCCGTCAAATTTGGGGAAATCCAGCTTTTGGAACCGTGGCGGTCGATCACCTTGGTGCTCGGCGAAGCCAGACCCCCGCGAGCCCGAAGAGGATGACGGGGGTTGAGCCTGCTGCAGCGTCACGATCTGCTGCTGCATCGCCGCCATGCCTTTGGAGAGTTCAGAGATCATCTTGGCCAGATCGGCCAGAGAAGGCTCTGCCATGGGGGGCGTGGTGGAGGCAGAAGAGTGGGTGGGTGAGGAGGGTGACGAGGAAGATGGTGCTGCAGTGGAGGAGGGTTGACAGGAGGAGGATCGACGGCTTGCTGATACCAAGTTGTCAAGAACCTCAGTCCCTAAGGAGGGAGGCCCTCGACTACGTAGATCGTAGCTTGAACCAGGTAATGGTGGCGCCAGGGTTCTTCCCTGGACGCCCAAGCAGGAGGTGAGATTAAAGAACAGCAGTAGGTGAGTTTAGACTGATAACTTCATTCCTTCCTTATAACTGAGTTGATGGATTACATAAATAGAGGCTGGACACCTCGGTACTCTGCCAGGCTTTATCACAGCAGCCGGCTTAATTAAAGACTAACCCTTCCTCTCCTCCTAGAGCCACGCACACAGCAGTTGGCCAATTAAAGACTTAAGCCCTTGCCTCTTCATGCGCCTGCTGGGGCTGTGCGCCACTGCGAGCTGTGTCTCGTGCTCGCTGCCAGCGGCTGTACTGTCGCCCCCACATCACAGACCATGACAATAACTAACGATGAATAGGAGTGGTAGAAATTGTGCCACATTTATTCTTTGTATTTGTGATTTAATATTCATTATGATGAACCTGATTCTACCTTTCTTCAGATATGATGACGCTTGGGAAGTTTTTGAGCTAATGGAAAAGAACAATGTTCAACCTGATCACAGGACATCCTCAATCATGCTTAATATTATGAAGAATTGTAAGGCATCTGCCAAGGATGCATGGGAATTTTTCCAAAGGATGAACAGAAAAGGTGTCAACTGGAGCTTTGATGTTGGTGTGGCTTTGATAAATATCTTTTGTTTTGATGGGCTAAAAAAGGAAGCTCTAATCATCCAATCAGAAATGGAGAAAAGAGGTATTGCATCAAACACAAGCATATACGAAATTTTGATGAAGGCATACTGCAAATCCAACCAAATTGAAGAAGCTGAAGGGCTCTTTGTTGAGATGAAAGGAAAAGGTTTACAAGCAACGACCACAACTTACAATATCCTTATGGATGCTTACAGTAGAAGATTGCAGACAGAAGTTGTTGAATCCTTACTTCTCGAGATGCAAAATTTAGGTATAAAACCGAGTGCTAGATCATACAATTGTCTCATAAGCGCCTATGGGCGCCAGAAGAAAATGAGTGGAAAGGCTGAAGATGCTTTCTTGAGGATGAAGAGGGATGGTATTAAGCCATTATCTTCTTCATATAATGCACTACTTTTTGCATATGCAGATAATGGATTGCATGAAAAAGCTCATACCATATATGTGGATATGAAAAAAAGAGGACTTAAACCTACCTTAGAAACATATACAGCTTTACTCAACACTCTTAGGAGAGCAGGCGACACAGAGAAGATAATGGAGACATGGAAAACTATGATTGATGAAAAGGTTGGTGGAACACGAGTCATATTCCATGTGGTGCTCGATTGTTTAGCAAAACATGGGTTGTATCTTCAGATGAGGGATGTTATATATGAGTTTGGAAAGATTGGCTTAAGGCCTACTGTCATGACATATAACATTTTGATGAATGCTTATGGAAGAGGCGGGCAACATTACAAATTGCCCCAACTCCTGAAAGAGATGGCAGCCTTGGAACTAAAACCAGACTCCATTACATATTGTACAATGATATATGCATATGCCCGTGTTCGTGACTTCTCAAGGGCGTTCTATTACCACAAGCAGATGGTTCGAAGTGGGCAAATACCTGATCCTAGGTCATATAGAAAGTTGTTGAATACTTTGGATGTGAAGGCTGCAAGAAAGAACATAAAGGACAAGAGTGCCATACAAGGGATGATTAAAGGCAAGTCGGGCTTAAAACCTAGGAAGGAAAAGAAAGATGAGTTTTGGAAGAACAGAAAAAAAACGGTCTATGCTGAACCATGGACACCAGAGAAAAGGAATTTTGTGAAGTTTATCTTCTGTATACATTAGATTGTGTTCAAGGTTTACATCCTGTTTCATGGTCCCCTGCATTTTCACTTTCACTCTTGAAATGTTCAAGTTTGAGACTAAAGGGTTATAGACATACATTTTAATTTTCTGTTCTCAGTAGACTGAATCTACTTTAATATTTTACCTTTTAACATGGTCGGCTTTGAAAACTCAAGTAAATGAACTTCATCTGTTTGTTATTCTTTATTTGTATCATTAAAAATCTAGACTTTTGAATATGACAATTGGTTATTTCTTACTATGAAATCTTTTAGTGATATACATGGAAAGCAATATCATTGTAATCTTATTGAAATATTAAATGATGAATGATGCCATCTTGAATAGATGAGTCTTGTAATCACCTTTTGTTGCTGTTATTGATCTTTTAGGATCCTGTTTTTTTTACTAAGTACAAACTCCACTGTTTCCTTGCATTCACGTTTTAGGAGTTGAAAAGTGTTGTTTTTATTTGGTCTCAAAGTTTTCAAGAAGATATATTGCTCATGAATTTCCACAACACATTTCACCACTCCTAAGTTTGTGACAGCAACCAAACTTAATCTTTTTTTTTTCTGATAAATTAGCTGTGATAATCTGGGAACAGAGTCATGCGAGCTTTGTACATGCAACTAAATTCTTTAAATACCAAGATCAATTTCAGTTTAAGTCAACTTGAAATTGTGATTGAAGGTTTTAATGTACACCAAAGACTCTCTGTGTTTATTAGTTTCACTGAGACACCCTTGCAAGGAATTTGTATATAGCTAATGGGCAATCAAGTTCTAAACAATTTACATTCTTCTTTTACAACTTGTTACATTCTCATCAACTAAAGTTTCGCCTGGCAATCTACCTTGAGGATCTTCCCCTGCTTCTTCCACTGCCATCCTCATGGAAAATCGTGAAGTGCAAGCCCATGCCTTCCACCACTGCTTGAGGTATGAAGCCATGCCCAAACCAATTTAGCACACCTCCTTCCCTCAATTTTTGTTGTCTTAGCGTGCCTTCCCTTGTGTTATTGTTGCTGTAGTTAATGTATGTCATGTGCGGGCGCACATATGCCAGGCGCAGGAGAGCCCGCGACGTGCGCCGCCAAGCCGAGCGCGCGGAGGCTGAGCGCGCGGCCGGGGCGCAGGAGGGGCAGGCGCGTGGCTAATAGGAAACTTAGCCGGTTGATTAGTTATTTCCTTGTTTGAATTAGTCCTAAAATTAAGGAGAACCTTTCCATCTATTAGGCCACGGGCCTTATATTATTGTAAGCCGGCTCTTTTGAGAAATCAAGAAAGAATTTATCCCTAATCTACCTCCTTCTCTAAAGCCGACGGCTGAGGGGTATAACCTCGCCGGCGTGACGAACGGCGGCTACGAACTCCGTAGCCGAGGTCCGGCCAGTCAGGGGTACGAGGTCCTTGACAACCTGGTATCACGAGTCCGGTGATCTTCGCCGTCCCGCTCCCGCTCCGCCAGCCTGCTCGCCGCTGCCGCACACCCACCATCGCCGCCGCCGTCCCCGTCTTCCTCCATCGCGACCACCGCTGCCTCGCTAATCATGGGGGACCAGACCATCGCCGACCTCGCCAAGATGCTCCAGGATCTGTCCGCGGACATGGCGACCATGAAGGCCGACATGGCGTCCCTGAAGTCCAAGTCGAGTTCGTCCTCGGCCGGAACGGGGCCTACCGACACCGCCCAGTCCAACGACCGGCCGCCGCGGTTCCAGAAGATGGACTTCCCCAAGTTCGACGGCAAATCCGATCCGCTGATCTTCATCAACCGATGTGAGTCCTATTTTCACCAACAGCGGACCATGCCGGAGGAGAAGGTCTGGATGGCTTCGTACAATCTCGACGACGTGGCCCAGCTCTGGTACATCCAGCTCCAGGAAGATGAAGGCACGCCGCGCTGGGGGCGGTTCAAGGAACTCCTCCAGTTGCGGTTTGGCCCTCCCCTCCGCTCGGCTCCTCTGTTCGAGCTCTCGGAGTGCCGGCGCACCGGGACGGTGGAGGAGTACTCCAACCGGTTCCAGGCGCTCCTTCCCCACGCGGGTCGGCTGGACGAGGACCAGAGGGTCCAGCTCTACACCGGCGGCCTCCTTCCGCCTCTGAGTCACGCGGTGCGCATCCACAGCCCCGCAACTCTCGCCGCCGCGATGAGTCTGGCTCGTCAGGTGGAGCTCATGGAGAACGATAGGCCGGTCCAGGCCTCGGCGCGGCCATCCGCGCGTGGTCTGCTGCCGCCGCCGCCACCCCGCCCGGCAATTCCCGCGCCGCCACAGCAGCTGGCGCTGCCCGCGCCGCCGGTGGGTGCTCGTGAGGGCAATCAGCGGCGCCTCTCCACGGAGGAGCAGGCGGAACGACGCCGCCTCGGCCTATGCTTTAACTGTAACGAAAAGTATTCTCGTGGCCATAACAGGTTTTGCAAGCGGATCTTCTTCGTCGACGGTGTGGAGATCGCCGACACCGATGACGCTGCCGTGTCGGGGGATGAGGAGGCCCCCTGTTTCTCGCTGCAGGCTGTGGCTGGCGTGTCCATGGCCGACACTATGCAGCTCGCGGTGACGCTGGGAGCCGCCTCACTCGTCGCCCTCCTCGACTCCGGCAGCACCCACAATTTCATCTCCGAGGAGGCGGCGCGGCGCTCGGGACTTCCTCTGCGACAGCGGCCCCGCCTCACGGCCATGGTCGCCAACGGCGAACGCATCACCTGCGCCGGGGTCATCCGCAACGCGCCGCTGCTCATCGCTGGTGCTCCGTTCCCGGCGGACCTCTTCGTCATGCCCCTGGCTGGGTACGACATCGTCCTCGGCACCAGGTGGCTCGGGGCGCTGGGGCCCATCGTCTGGGACCTGGCCAATCGGCGCATGTCCTTCCAGCGCGAGGGCCACAGCATCTCCTGGGCTGGCGTGCCCACCGCGGCTGCACCGGCCGTGCGCACCGTGACCGCGGGCGCGCCCCTGCTGGAGGCCCTCCTCGACGCGTTTGCGGGGGTGTTCGCCACACCGACCGGCCTGCCCCCCAAGCGCGCCCATGATCACCGCATTCTGCTGAAGGCCGACGCGCAGCCGGTAGCTGTGCGTCCCTACCGTTACCCGGCTGCGCACAAGGATGAATTGGAGCGGCAATGCGCCGCTATGATCGAGCAAGGGATCGTCCGACGCAGCGACTCGCCGTTCTCGTCGCCCGTCCTTCTCGTGAAGAAGCCCGACGGTTCTTGGCGCTTCTGCGTCGACTATCGCGCCCTGAACGCAATGACGGTCAAGGACGCCTTTCCGATCCCGGTGGTGGATGAGTTGCTGGACGAACTCAACGGCGCTAAGTTCTTCTCCAAGCTGGATTTGCGGTCGGGCTACCATCAGGTCCGCATGCGCCCCGAAGACATCCACAAAACGGCGTTCCGCACGCATGACGGCCTGTACGAGTTTCTGGTCATGGCGTTCGGACTCTGCAACGCGCCAGCCACATTCCAAGCCCTGATGAACGACGTTCTCCGGCCGTTTCTCCGCCGTTTCGTCTTGGTATTTTTTGACGATATTTTGATTTACAGCAAGTCGTGGACGGATCATTTGCGTCACCTCCGTGCTGTCCTCGACGAGCTCCGCCGCCACCAGCTCTTCGTCAAGCGCACCAAGTGCTCCTTTGGTGCCTCGGCCATCGCCTACCTCGGCCACGTCATTTCGGCGGCGGGTGTCGCCATGGATCCGGCCAAGGTGCAGGCCATTCATGATTGGCCGGCTCCCCGCTCCGCCCGTGCTGTGCGTGGTTTCCTCGGGCTCGCGGGGTACTACCGCAAGTTCGTGCATAACTATGGCACGGTGGCGGCGCCCCTGACGGCGCTTCTCAAGAAGGACGGCTTCCTGTGGGACGAGGCCGCTGCTGCAGCATTCGCGGCTCTCAAGCAGGCCGTCACGTCGGCCCCCGTCCTGGCCATGCCTGACTTCGCCAAGCTGTTCGTGGTGGAGTGCGACGCGTCGACGTTCGGCTTCGAGGCTGTTCTCGTCCAGGAGGGCCATCCGGTGGCCTACTTCAGCCGGCCAGTGGCTCCACGTCACTGCGCCCTGGCCGCCTACGAGCGCGAGCTCATCGGCCTTGTTCAGGCGGTCCGGCACTGGAGGCCCTACCTATGGGGGCGCCGCTTCATCGTCAAGACGGACCACTACAGTCTCAAGTACCTCCTCGACCAGCGCCTCGCCACCATACCGCAGCACCACTGGGTCGGCAAGCTCCTGGGCTTCGACTTCACGGTGGAGTACCGTTCGGGCGTCACGAACACCGTTGCCGACGCCCTCTCCCGCCGCGACAACGAGGAGGGCGAGCTGCTGGCCGTTTCGGCGCCCCGGTTCGACTTCATCGAGCGCCTCCGCCAAGCCCAGGCCACTGATCCTGCACTGGTCGCCATCCACGACGAGCTCCGGGCGGGCACCCGCGCCGCGCCGTGGACCATCACCGAGGGCATGGTCGCCCGGGAGGGCCGCCTCTACATCCCGCCCACCTCGCCCCTCGTCCGGGAGATCTTGGCCGCGGTCCACGATGACGGCCATGAAGGCATCCACCACACGCTACACCGCCTTCGACGTGACTTTCACTTCCCCACCATGCGTCGTTTGGTGCAGGACTTTGTGACGGCGTGCGCTACTTGCCAGAAGTACAAGTCCGACCACTTGAGGCCGGCCGGTCTGCTCCAGCCGCTGCCGGTCCCGTCCAGCGTTTGGGCCGACATCGGCATCGACTTCGTTGAGGCGCTCCCCCGGGTACAGGGCAAGACGGTCATCCTCTCCGTCGTTGACCGTTTCAGCAAGTACTGCCACTTCATCCCGCTGGCGCATCCCTACACCGCCGAGACCGTCGCCCAGGCTTTCTTCGCCGACATCGTCTGCCTACATGGCGTCCCGCAGTCCATCGTCTCGGACCGCGACCCGGTGTTCACCTCCGCCTTCTGGACCGAGCTCATGCGTCTCACGGGCACCAAGCTCTTCATGTCGTCGGCTTTCCACCCGCAAACGGACGGCCAGACGGAGGCCGCCAACAGGGTCATTGTCATGTACCTCCGCTGCTTCACCGGCGACCGTCCTCGACAGTGGCTCCGCTGGCTCCCCTGGGCCGAGTACACCTACAACACCGCCTTCCAGGTGTCGCTACGGGACACTCCGTTCCGCGTGGTCTACGGCCGCGACCCGCCGTCCATCCGCTCGTACGAGCCCGGCGAGACACGCGTGGCTGCGGTTGCCCAGGAGATGGAGGACCGCGCGGCGTTCCTCGACGACGTCCGCTATCGCCTTGAGCAGGCTCAGGCGGTTCAGAAGCGTGTCTACGATCAGCATCACCGCCTGGTGTCTTACCAAGTGGGTGACTGGGCGCTCCTTCGTCTCCGCCAGCGTCCCGCCGCGTCCCTGCCACGTACCACCACCGGCAAGCTCAAACCACGGTACATGGGGCCCTACCGTGTCGTGGAGGTCGTCAACGCCGTGGCTGTCCGGCTGCAGCTGCCCCCGGAGGCTCGCCTTCATGATGTGTTCCACGTCGGGGTACTCAAGAAGTTCGTCGGCACTCCCCCAGACTCGCCCCCGGCGCTGCCCCCAGTCCACAACGGCGCGGTGGTGCCAGCCCCTGACAAGATCGCCGCAGCTCGGCTGGCACGCGGGGTGCGTCAAGTGCTGGTCCAGTGGCGGGGTGAGCCGACTGCATCTGCAAGCTGGGAGGACTTCGACGATTTCCGTGCTCGTTTCCCTGATTTTCAGCTCGAGGACGACCTGGTCTTCGACGGGGGGAGAGATGTCATGTGCGGGCGCACATATGCCAGGCGCAGGAGAGCCCGCGACGTGCGCCGCCAAGCCGAGCGCGCGGAGGCTGAGCGCGCGGCCGGGGCGCAGGAGGGGCAGGCGCGTGGCTAATAGGAAACTTAGCCGGTTGATTAGTTATTTCCTTGTTTGAATTAGTCCTAGAATTAAGGAGAACCTTTCCATCTATTAGGTCACGGGCCTTATATTATTGTAAGCCGGCTCTTTTGAGAAATCAAGAAAGAATTTATCCCTAATCTACCTGCTTCTCTAAAGCCGACGGCTGAGGGGTATAACCTCGCCGGCGTGACGGACGGCGGCTACGAACTCCGCAGCCGAGGTCCGGCCAGTCAGGGGTACGAGGTCCTTGACAATGTACTTGCAGGACCCAAGACAAAGCCATCCAAAGAGGCCAAGGTCCATGAAGCAGGGTGCTGAGTTATGGAGGAGAATCCCCAATTGTCAGGGCATGGAGACAGTTCTGTTCTCTTCTTGCATTGAATTATTTAAGGCGTCTCTCCAATGAATAGTGGCAAATTCTTAATAAACTTTTGACTCCACATGGAACTCCTGTCTCTATGGTCCAAAAGAGATTATGCATTTCCAATGCTCTGCGTCTAGCATGAAAACTTAAGTTGCTAGTTTCTGCCACCGAAAGTTTACTATGGGGTTACTGAGTTACTCAACTGACAAGAGTTAAACTAATTTTTCTTTGCATAATGATGTGCAATTGCACCATCCGGCTTTCCCACTTTCTCTGCACTTCCTTGCTTCCTGCAACAAAACAGTGCTTTCCTACTGAACTTGAGCACTGTGTGAATCAGAAATTGTTGATACTGAATCTAAAGCATCGGAGACTGTTCAGTATGAGGAAAAACCAATGGGAGCTTTCAAGGCATATCACAGAGTGATGAAGATGACAGAGGATGAGTACAACACTTTCAGTTGTGATATGATCAGGTGATATGATAAACAATGGAAATGATTGTTTTCATGAAACGGAGACTTCATGGCTAGTGCTGCAGAAGCAGAAATGAACTTCTTGGAGTATTATGGTTCCATGTGGCATTCAGAATGTCAACTTTAAGGTTACCTGTTTACTTTATTTCTTTTTGTATAGTTAATTTTTATTGTCCTTGTATCAATAACAAGATGACAATCAGATCATTTCATTTTTAGTACTTCATTCTATAGCCATTTGATCTGAGGAGTTATTTTTTCCACCAATCTGAGGAGGTTAGCCCTCATGGTATTATTGTGGATTTATAATTGAACTGGCAATTTGTCTTTGAAATTTCATCTACAATTAGCAGTTAGCACAAGTGACAAAATATGGATATCCTTTTTGTTTGTTGGTCACTTCCTGTTCTTGCATGCATTGTCACTCCTTTTTCAACGGCCTCCCTTTATCTGTTTTCTGGTTCCCTCGTCATGTAAGCTGTCATAACTAACTAAGAAGTAAGGCATTGATAAAGCAGCACTCTAAATTTCAATGTGAAATGCCTGCTGCAGACATTCTGATGTCTGAATAGGCTGGAACAGGTGAAAAAATTGCAGGTGGAGTTTTCGTTAGTCCTTATGTCATTTGCTTTGAATTTTATATGCTAGTCATCTGAATATTTTTAGAAGATATGCCAGTCTGGATGTATGCTATAGTATGTTTTAAGTACCCATACTATATCACTCTGGTTCCTGGAGTAATACATATGCTAAAAGGCAGAGACCATTATAGTGGCCATAGGGGCATCAGGTTACTGTCCAATAGTATATCACTTTTATTGGGTTTTCATGTTTGAAGGCTAAATTGAATCACACTCATCATACAAGCTTACATCTTATCTTGATTTTTTTTTTTCTCAAATACACAAGAGAGCTGTGTATCATTGCATTAGAACTCAGAAGCGTACAACAAACCCACAACACACACACACACACCCAAAGCTCCCGAAGGAGCCAAAACACCACAAGAATCACCTGAAAAGAAATGAACAAAAAACAACCCAGCTAAACACAAGCCACCATATTATCTAGCAGCGACCTCTAAATGAGCTAGCCCACTAGCACGAGCTTGACACCAGAGGTTAGCTTCTTCACAAATCTGCTTAAGAACAAGTTGTACATTGAGAGCAGCTCCATTAAACACTATATCATTACGGTGCTTCCACAAGGGCCAGGTGACCCAAATAATTAGCGAATTTAGCCCTCTCTTGCAGTTGTCAGGGAACAAATCTAGTATACGCATCCACCAGACATGGAGGACCTTATCGTCAGGGAGTGGAGAGAAATCTGGTCGTTCAAGGGACCAGATTTGTCTTGCAACCATGCACCCACATAGGATATGTTGGATGGTCTCATCTTCCTGGTCACACAAGGGACACTGAGCAGGATGAGGTAAACCTCTCTTGGCCAGTCTATCCACAGTTGATGCTATGGATTATCTGGTTACTGAACATGTGATTTTTTATCTTGATCTACGCAGAAAAACTTATGTGAATTTTTAGCTGACCTTTCAAGAATTTGTTATTTCCTCTTAGTTTATATCGCATATTACCTCAAGTGAGTTACTAAGATAATGCATGTGTCTCTTGTGCACCTTATGCACTTTCTCAATTGTCTATTGCTTATCTTACAAGTGAGTTGGGAACTGGAAATAAATGTTTGTGGATGAAATAATATAGCTCTTTGTGTCACAAGCAACACCTGTGATTTTTTAATATATCTATGCTACATATATCATGAAGCTACACAAATTTGTCAAGCACAAGACCTGCTAATATACTCTTGTTCATTTTTCTTTTTTCTTTTATCAACAACACACAGGTTTCATTAAGAAGAAGACAAGTGACATTACACAGCATAAGCTCTCCTCATAGACGCTCGTACCCACAGAACAAAGACAAGACTACTTAAACAACATGGGAACTACCAAAAAGGACAGAATGAACGACACACTAAGGTAGCTGTCTGTTGTACTGTTTGATGCTTGGGACAAAATGAGATTCACGCTTCATAAGCTGCAACCACAAATGGTTCTTGTTAATTAGTACTTAGTGTTAGAATAGGCGCCCTTTGGGCTGTTTATGGGCCAGGCGTCCATGTCTATTGGGCTGGACTGCCGTTTAGGGTTATGATAGATGGTGATCTAGATTAGGCAAAGATCACCGTTGATTGGTACTTCTATAAACCCTTTCGATCCTTGCCTATATATTGTACTCTGTACTCTATCAATCTATCAATTAATCCCGAGACATATTGACTCTCATGGTATCTGACGCCTAGGTCAGGACCTCTTCCGCTGCCCGCGCGCCCCTCCCCTTCCCTCGCATGCCCCAGCCGCGCGACCTATGGCGACGCCCCCTTCCTCTCCCAAGGGTGCCGACGCCTCTACGACCATCCAGGCGAAAATGCTCACCCAGCGGCGCACCACCGAGCAGGCCAACGACGCCACCGCCACTGCCCAGTGCCTTGAGCGCGAGCGGCTGGCCGCCCGCGATGCCGCCCTCGTCCGCGCGCAGGAAGCCGAGGACGAAGCCGCCGCTGCTGCCCGGGACCGCGACGCGGCTGACCAGCGCGCCCGTGATGCCCTGGCCCGCGCGGCCTAGGTGTGCGCCGCCGCTTCTGCCGCCGCCGCCGCCGAAAAGGAGTCCTCTGGTGGCCCCTCCACGCCCGCCGCTGATCTCCACGCCGCCATGCTTCAGCATGAAGCCGTGGCCCTGCTGCAGCTGCACTCCCAGGCGATCGCCGTCAACAACATCCGCAATCACGTCACCACAGTCCTGGACGTGGACTCCGACAACTTCAATCTGTGGCATGATCAGTTCTTCCTCATCCTCCGCAAGTTCTCTCTGCGGGATCACGTCCATGTCTAGCCTCCAGCCCCGATGTCTCCTAACTGGGACCGGATGGACTGCGTCGTCAAGGCCTGGATCATCGCCACCCTCACCGACGACCTGGCAGAGATCATCTTCGCCCAAGGCTCCACCGCACGCATGCTTGGCTTGCTGTCGAGTCCTAGTTTCTCGGCAACCGGGAGGCTCGCTCTATCCACCTTGAGACGCGCTTCCGCAACTTCGTCGAGGGCGATCTCTCTGTCACCGAGTACTGTCGTCGGCCGAAGAAGATGGCTGACGATCTCACTGCCCTCGGCGAGACCGTGACTGACCGGACCCTTGTCCTCAACGTCATCCGCGGTCTCAACGAGCAGTTCAGTCACGTCGGCACCATTCTCCGTCGAGCCCGTCCTTTCCCCTCCTTCCTGGAGGCGCGCGATGACCTCATCCTCGAGGAGCTGACCTTGGAGAACCGGAAGGATGCTCCCGCCACCACTCTCGCTGCCTCCTCTACGCCGAACACCTCCACCACCACTCCTGCGTCCTCTGGATCAGGCTCCAGTAACGCTGGGGGTGGCTCCAAGTCTTCCAACAACCGTCGCTACGGCAATAAGCGCAACAGCGGCACCAAAGGCGGTGGCGGCACTGGCCAGGGGTGGCGCCCCCCTGCTGGTGGCCACCAGCAGCACACCACTGGCCCTCAGCACCAGCAGCAACCTGCTCCCGGTGGTCGCAGCTGGCCTAGCTACTACAACCCCTGGATGGGCTCGATCCAGATGTGGCTAGGCGGCCCCCGCCCTCCACTGGCACCCATCCCGGTGCCCCCTCACCTGCAGGCGCAGCAGAAAGCTCTTCTCGCACACCAGCAGCAACAGGCTCTCGTCACCAATAGCCAGGCTGCTGCCCCTGCTCCCGTCGGTGCTGCCACTTGGGTCGCCCCCGGGTACTACAACCCCGTGGCTGGCCTCCCCTCCTGGGATCCGACGACGCTTGCCTCCGCCTTCAGTACCACGTCCCTGACTCCACCTCGTCCGGTGACTCGTACTTCGACTCAGGTGCTACCTCCCACGTGACCTCTCAATCCTCCTCTCTTTCAAATATTCTTCCTTCGCGGTATCCTACTCCTTCATCTTTTGTCGTAAGTAATGGTTCTATCATGCCTGTCACTGCCACAGGCTCCACAGAGTTGTTTTCTTCCTTACATCTTAATAATGTTCTTGTGTCACCACATCTTATTAAAAATCTCGTCTTTGTTCGCCAGTTTACAATTGACAATAATTGTTCTGTGGAATTTGACCCTGCTGGTTGTTCTGTGAAGGTTCTCCCCTCCAAGATCGTCAGGTGCAATAGATCTGGGCCGCTATACCCCCTGCGCCTTCCTCCAGCTCACTCTCTTGTTGCCCAGGCTTCCTCTCCGCTATGGCATCGGCGACTTGGCCACCCTGTCCATGAGGCGTTGTCCAAGCTTGCGTCCAGCACTTCGTGTCATATTAGTGATTGTTCAGATTTATGTCATGCTTGTCAGTTAGGGCGTCATGTTCGATTGCCCTTTTATGCGTCCTCCTCTCGTGTGTCTAGCAAGTTTGATCTTATTCATTGTGACTTGTGGACCTCTCCGGTTGTTAGTGTTTCTGGTCATAAATATTACTTGGTTATTCTTGATGACTGCATGCATTACTTGTGGACTTTTCCTTTGCGACTTAAATCTGACACTTTCAGCACGCTGGCTCAGTTCATCGCCCATGTCTTCACTCAGTTTGACACATGTGTCAAATCTGTTCAGTGTGACAATGGGAAAGAGTTTGACAACTCCAGTTCTCGCCACTTCTTCCTCACTCAGGGCATCCATCTTCGCATGTCTTGTCCCTGCACCTTGCCTCAGAACGATAAAGCTGAACGTATTATTCGCACCATTAATAATGTCGTTCGCTCCCTGCTCTTTCAGGCGTCCATGTCTCCCTCCTATTGGGCGGGGGCCCTCTCTACAACAACTGTCCTCCTCAACATCTTGCGACCCTCCAGTTCTCCACGCCCCATTTTGCATTATTTGCAAAGCTGCCTGCGTATGATCATCTTCGGGTCTTCGGTTGCAAATGTTACCCCAACCTGTCTGCTACTACTCCTCACAAACTTGCTCTCAGGTCTACCCTATGTGTCTTTTTAGGCTACTCTGCCCACCATAAAGGATACTGTTGCCTTGACCTTTCCAGTAATCGCGTTATCATCTCCCGACACGTCATCTTCGATGAAACGGCCTTACCCAGCAGACCTCGAGTTTCTTGATTTTACTGATGACATTGTGCCAGCTCCTATTGGACCCTCGCACACGTTTCCTGCAGGCATGTCTTCCAGCACCTCCAGTGTTCCCAGTGTCTCTGCCTGTCCTCGTCTGGCCGAGCTTGGGACACCCTCTGGCGCAACCAGCGCCCCTGCCAGTCCCCTTGCGACTATGCCTGGGCGCCCAATGCACCTGACGATGCCCCGATACCGGCGCTCTACGTCCCACCTCCGCTCCGGACGCCGACCGCGCCACCCGCGGCCACAGGCCCCTCCTCTTCCGCGCCACGCGCGGCACCGGAGATGGGGGCCTCCCCTCGTCGTCTCTACGTCCCGCCTGCTCTTCGTGCCGGCGCATCGTTCCCCACGTCGTCGCCGGCGGTTCCAGCACCTCCTCAGGCGCCCCGCGGCCCACCCCCTGGGTTTCCGCCTCTTTGCCCTGAGCGCGCCTTCGTGTACCACTACAGTTGCTGCCCCCGACTACCGTCGCTGCTGCCTGTGCTTGCACCAGCACCCTCGGTTGTACCTGCCCCTGCATTGCCGGTGACTGCTGCTCCCTTGCCCAAGGGTGCAGTCGCTGTCCGCCTAGTGACCAACCAGCATGCCATGGGATCCCGGTCCAAGAGTGGTTTTCGCATGTCGGCTGCCTACCACACTGCTGCGCTCTCTCCAGTTCCGAAGACCTTCCGCAGCGCTCTTGCCGACCCCAATTGGCGAGCAGCTATGGAAGAACACCGAGCTCTTCTGCAGAATGACACATGGGACCTAGTGCCTCGTCCTCCTCGGGCCAACATTGTCACTGGCAAGTGGATCTTTCACCACAAGTTCATGTCCGATGGCTCACTTGAGAGGTATAAGTCCGTTGGGTGCTCCGTGGCTTCACTCAACGACCTTGTGTGGATTTTGATGAGACCTTCAGTCCTGTGGTGAAGCCTGCTACCGTTCGCACTGTGCTCTCGCTGGCTCTCTCTCGCAACTGGCCTATTCACCAGCTCGACGTGAAGAATGCTTTCCTCCATGGCCATTTGAATAAGACGGTGTACTGTCAGCAGCCTTCGGGGTTTGAAGATTCTACTCACCCTGAGTTTGTATGCATGTTCAAGAAGTCACTCTACGGTCTCAAGCAGGCCCTCGTGCATGGTACAGTCGTATGGCTAGCTATCTTCTGTCTATTGGGTTTGTTGAAGCCAAGTCCGACACCTCACTCTTCATTTACCACCGCGGCTCCGACACAACTTGTTGCTCTATGTGGATGATATTGTCCTCACAATTTCCTCCCCTGATCTCCTACAATGGATCATCTCAGCACTGCAGCGAGAGTTTGCCATGAAAGATTTGGGTACATTGCATCACTTCCTCGGTATGCAGGTCCAGCGAAGCGGTGCTGGTTTACTCCTCTCCCCCGCGACAGTACATGCTGGATATTCTAGATCGTGCTGGTATGGCAGAGTGCAAGCCTTGTTCCACTCCAGTTGACACCAATCCGAAGATTGCTGCAGCTGACGGGGCCCCAGTGTCTGATGCCATAGATTTTCGCAGTCTTGCTGGTGCTCTACAATACTTGACATTTACCCGCCCAGACATAGCGTATGCTGTTCAGCAGGTGTGCCTTCACATGCACGACCCCCGCGAGCCTCACCTTGCTGCTCTGAAGCGGATTCTCAGGTATATCCGAGGCACACTTCACCTTGTCTATTGCTGCGACCATCTTCCTCTATGGATCTTGTTGTCTACACGGATGCTGATTGGGCTGGTTGTCCGGACACTCGTAAGTCTACCTCGGGCTATGCAGTGTTTCTCGGTGATAATCTCGTTTCCTGGTCCTCCAAGCGCTAGAACACGGTATCAAGATACAGTGCTGAAGCTGAGTATCGCACAGTGGCTAATGGAGTTGCAGAGGCTACCTGGCTGCGACAGCTCCTCATTGAGCTGCACACGCCCCTTCAGCGCGCCACGTTGGTGTATTGTGACAACATCAGCGCTCTCTATATGTCCTCCAATCCAATCCAGCATCAGCGTACGAAGCACATTCAGATTGATCTTCACTTCATTCGAGAGAGTGTTGCCATTGGTGATCTCCGTGTCCTGCATATTCCTACCTCTTCACAATATGCGGATATCTTCACCAAAGGGCTGCCTTCTTCGGTCTTCACGGAGTTTCGGTACAGTCTAAACGTGGAAAGTGGCTGACGTTTTGACTGCGGGGGTGTGTTAGAATAGGCGCCCTTCGGGCTGTTTATGGGCCAGCCGTCCATGTCTATTGGGCTGGACTGCCGTTTAGGGTTATGGTAGATGGTGATCTAGATTAGGCAAGGATCACCGTTGATTGGGTACTTCTATAAACCCTTTCGATCCCTGCCTATATATTGTACTCTGTACTCTATCAATCTATCAATTAATCCCGAGACTTATTGACTCTCACTTAGGATTCTTCTGGATGTTTATTGTATACTTGAATGTCACCCGACAATGGAAAATGCTGCTGTTCTATTTTATAGATATTTTTCCCTGGAGTATTTGATCTGATGTTTGCTGTTTTTCTGCTACATAAAATATATCATCACATTTGTTTATTAATCTGTTTACTGGTTCTTTCGAGTATTATAAACATTTTGACAAATATGTCATGTTTATTAACGTATCAGAGCTCCTTCAACTCATATAACCAATATTTTTGCTAGTGATTGTCAGCATGACAACATCATTGGTCTTCTTTATTAGACATGCATAGTCTAGTCCTATATACGTTGTATTTGGACACATTGTAATCTCAGCCCATTCGGCTATATATATGAAAGGCCATCCCCTAAAGGGTGTATGGTGTTTCCCTATTCCTTTGCCTCTCTACATGGTATCTTTCGCATCTCGATCCTAAAATCCGGCTTCCGCTCGCCCTCCCTCGTGGCTGCGACCAGGCTTGCAATCGCCTTCTCCCCTCTCACGACCGCGACTTCTCGTCGCGCACCGTCACCACCATCACCTGCGCGTGATCCCCTCATGTTGCGTCCACCACATCGGCGGCTCGCCCTTTCCTCCTCACTCCTGCGATGGCCACCAAGTCTGCTCTCGGCTCTGGCACCCTGCCGGCCACCAACTCTAGCACCGTGCCTTCCTCCAGCTCGGGCACTCTGCCTACCATCGGTGCCGCCTCCATGGGTGCCACCCAGGTCACCCCGATGATTTCCCCTCCCTACGCCTCCGTCAATGTGAAGTCCCACATCCCAATCACACTAGACCTCAACACTAACTACTTGAAGTGGGCCTTCTTCAAGTCCCTGTGCGGCAAGTTCGGCCTTCGCTCCCACATCGACGACTCGTCCCCTCCTCAACCGGATGACCCTCAATGGGACATCGCTGAGTGCTGCATTCACAGCTGCCTCTCCGGGTCCGCCGACGACTCCATCCTCGACCTCGCCATGGAGGACGCTGAACCGATCGCCTGCGATCTGTGGGTGAGCATCGAGGGGATCTTCCGCTCCAACAAGGAGCCCCGTACCATCTTCCTTCTCAACGAGTTCCACTCTATGGCGCCAACATGTATTAGAGGGAGAAGGAGAAAGGGAAAACACAGACCATCTGAGGGATGGAGGAGGATCCGGCCATCGCTGGTTCGAAGGTAAGGATCTGTGCACGAGCAGCGTCGGTTGGGAAAGAGTTGGTGACGACAGCATTCAACGAGGAGGTGTGGAAGTGCAGTGGACACGATCTAGTGGTGGCGGTGAACACCGGTGGTGCTTCCCATCGCTCACAGTGTGTCCCTCTCGATCGGTTAGGGATGTAGGTGGGGAGTGGCGGCTCAGAGGATCCTCGTACCTTGAGCCTCGGCCCCCACCTCCTTTATTTAGCGCCGATCAAGGCAGGCGCGAGGTCAAAGCCCAGCCTGTCCCAATGGACAGTTTGGTGGGAGATCAACCTAAGATTCTCCCCCTTAATCTCAGCTTATATCTTTAACTTTAGACTTAAATGCTTTTCACTTTACTCATTCCATCACAGATTAGTGCATAGAGCATGCTTCATCGTCATGGTCAATTGCCAATAGATTTAGCAGCTATAATACACATCTCTGTTCTGAAATAGATTCTTTAACTTTGGGCCCTTCATAGTCCAGGAATCATAGGCTTTCCCTTAGACCCATGTCGGCTAAATGTTCTCTGAACATGTTGGGTGGTAAACCTTTTGTAAGCGTATCGCAAGCATCTTCTCTGTACTTATGTGCTCAAGACTAATTATATGATCCCAGACTTTGTATTTTACAATATAATATTTTATGTCAATGTGTTTGGCAGCACCACTTGACTTATTGTTGTGAGCGTAGCATACTGTTGGCTCGTTGTCATAGTACAACTTGAGTGGTCTATAGATGTTGTCAACCACTTCCAAACTGAGTATGAATTTCTTTAGCTAATTCACCTGCCCGGAGGTCTCAAAACATGCTACGAACTCGACATACATCGTCGATGGCTTTTCCACGATATAACTCCACTTGCGAGAGTAAAGACATAAGCTGAGGTGGACTTTTTATCATCTTCTACATAATCTAAATCTGAATACCCCTCAATGTGCAGGGAATCAGATCGTCTATACGTTTGCATGAGGTCCTTTGTGCCTTGCAGATAACACAAGACTTTCTTTACTAATTTCTAGTGTTCTATTTCTAGATTGCTCTGAAATCTGCTAAGTAACTGTAAGCTTCTAACAGCTGAAGCATATGGAACGGGCTTTCATTGGATCGATCTCATACTGGTTCGTGGGACATTGAAAATCTCCATATCTATCGTCCTTGACTATAGGAGCAGGTGAAGGTTTACACTTATGCATATTGAATTTCTTCAAAACCTTTTCCAAGTATGTCTTGTGATAGTCCTAATACCCCTTTAC
This sequence comes from Coix lacryma-jobi var. lacryma-jobi, assembly GCA_009763385.1. Lineage (NCBI taxonomy): Eukaryota > Viridiplantae > Streptophyta > Magnoliopsida > Poales > Poaceae > Coix > Coix lacryma-jobi. Next base: position 114,788,402 of record CM019825.1, on the reverse strand, counting down.
TTCTATCTCGATGAATCTCGATCCCTAAAATGAACGAAGCTTCACCAAGATCTTTCATATCAAAATTTGAGGACAAAAACTTATTTGTCTACAGTAGTAGACTGACATCACTACTAGCAAGTAAGATATGATCCACATATAGGATTAGGAAGATATACTTCTCATTCTTAAACTTTGCATAAACACAACTGTTCTCTGCATTCTTTTTAAACCCAAACTTCTTTATTTTGGCATCAAACTTTAAATACCACTATCTAGACGCTTGTTTCAATCCATAAATGGATTTCTTTAGGTGGCATCCCAAACATTGTTTTCCTTCTACGACCAAACCTTTTGGTTGTGCCATGTAAACACTTTCATCTAACTCCTCGTTAAGGAACGCTGTTTTTACATCCATCTGGTGTAATTCTAGATCATAATGTGCCACCAAAGCATTATGATTCTGAAGGAATCCTTACATGAGACTAGAGAAAATGTCTCATTGTAATCAATCCCTTCTCTTTGCGTGAAACCTTTTGCCACAAGTCGCGCTTTGAATCTTTCTATGTTCCCTTAAGAGTCAAATTTTGTTTTCTAGACCCATTTACAACCTACTATCTTGGCTCCTTTAGGATTTATCTCTAGGTCTCAAACCTTGTTGGCACTCATTGATCTCATCTCATCTTCCATGGCCTCAAGCCACTTTGATGAGTGATCGTTTCTCATGGCTTCTTCAAATGAGATGAGATCACCCTCCATTTGAAATTCCTCAGTAGATATACTTCATAATCATTAGAAATAGTTGATCTTTTGACTCTTTGAGACCTTCTGGGGCCGTCGTTAGTTGGCCCTTGTTCTATGTGGGGTTGTTGCTACTTTTCCTCATGTGCAACAACGGTTTTCATGGGATCCTGAAGGATAGGTTCCACATGTTCACTCGTTGTCATCACGGAGAACTAGCAACAGGTGTTGTCACTACAGTGTCCTACACTGTTGGTGCAATAGGAACAACGAGAAAAATGGTTCCTGAATCATCGGAGTAGGCACATATACCCGCTTCTCCTCGAGATCAATTTCCCACGCTGTCATGCTCCCCCTGATCATTTGGTCCTCTAAGAAGACATCTCTCTTTTGTATAAACTTTGTATATCTGAACAATAGAAACGAAAACCTTTTGACTTTTTAGAGTAGCCAATGAAATAACAACTTATTGTTTTGGGATCTAGCTTCTCATTGTTCGGGTTAAATATTTTAGGTTTAGCGAGACTCCCCCACACACGTAAGTGATTTAGTGAGGGTACTCTTCCTGTCCACAATTCATATGGTGTTTTGGACACCTACATACTCGGTACTCTATTGAGAATGTGAATGACGTTTTTTAATGCCTCCATCCACAAACTCAATGGTAAGGTGGAGTAACTTATGAGACTACGCACCATATCCATCAAGGTACAGTTATGTCTTTTAGCTACTTCATTTTGTTGAGGCTCGCTCGGTGTGGAATATTGGGCTACTATGCCATTCTCCCGCAAGAACCTTGCAAAGGGTCCATAAACTTTACCATATCGGGTATGTCGACCGTAGTACTCCCCTCCATGGTCAGATTTGACTATCTTAATCTTTAAATTGTATTGGTTTTCAACTTTAGCCTTAAATATCTTAAATTTACCCGACGCTTTTGTTCTTTATTGAATTGGATAAATATAGAAAAAATGGGAGTAATCATACCACAAATGTCTGTGTGAATTATCTCTAAAATTTGTAACTAGTCTTTCCTTTGAAATATAGCCTAAACGACAGTGCCATAATTTTGACGATACATCATGAGTTCTCTTTTGCTTTCTGTTCGCATTCTCAGACGAGGATACACGCTCATTCACATTACATATGAAATTCACATTTTTTATGAAGTGACAATAAATAAAGCTCGTCTTATTGAAAAGCAAGACCAATACATTTATCATTAAACAATATCTCACATTTGCCATCTCCAAAATAACAATCATAACCATCATTGTCCAAGCATAAAACACTAATCAAGTTTCTCTGTAAAGAAGGAACACAAAGAACATCTCTAAGTAAAAGTATGAAGCCATCAACAAGATCTAGTAAAAGATCTCCAATTGCTTCAACATCTGCTTCGACTCCATTTGCAAATTTAATGCATCTTTTTCTTCTTTGCGTAGTCCTCGTCGAACAGAATCCCTATAAAGAATTGGCAATATGAACGATTGCATGTCAATCAATCCACCAAGTAGATTTTGAATAATTTACATATAAGGATTCATTTATGAATGTAATAATGTTCTCACCTTTCTTTGACATAATCATCTTTAAGAAATCGGGACAATCTTTCTTGTAATGTCTCATCTTCTTGCAATGAAGACACTGGTTTTTCTCCACTGTGAATTGCTGTTATTGAGGCTTATGCTGAGGCTAATATATGCTGAGGCTCATAGCCAAACATTTCTTGTTGACAATGACCCACTTTTTATGCTCAAGGTCATATGACATCTTTATGGGAGCAAAGTCTCTTTCTCTGGTCTGCCAAGAAGCATCACCCTCATTAGCCTCCCTCAACGATGCCACAAGCTCTATGGGACACTATGCCAGTCCACCTCAGCCAAGATAAAGGCCAGATCAATCTTTTTTCTTTCATTTAGCGTAGTTATCTCCTTTGAGGAGAGAGATATCTTTGATGTATCCCACCAAGGAGTATTCTCTTGAAATCACAATTTATAAAAATGAGAACATTTAAACACAATAACAATAACTGCATGCCTTATTTTCAACGGTGATCAAAATTAAAACATACAACTATGTACACATTAAATATACATCACCATTAGGCAGAAATAGGAACAATGCATAAAACTAATCAATTAAAATTATAATACTTTTATTATTTTTTTATCGAATACGCCGGAGGACTGCGTATCATTGTATTAATAGAAGGAAAAGGGAGTCATACATAGACTCAAACACACACAACTCAACAACTCACACACACACACAAACACACGCAAGGGCACTTACTAAACCCCACTTACGGCTAACACACTGCATCGCCTGAGACCAAAGAAGGAACTCCTTTAACCAACCCCCCCGAGCTGGATTCAGGGACAACCCCTTAGCCCCAGACAAAGACCAAAGCAGAGCTTCTTCTCGAGCAAGAGCTAGAACTGTGGACAGATTCGGGACAACTCCAATAAATACACAGTCATTTCGATGCTTCCATATGGTCCAGGCGCCTAAGATGATGAGAGAATTTAACCCTTTTCGCACTTCTCCGGTGACTGCCAAAACCGTCTTGTCCCACCAGACATCAAAAGAGGAGTCGGTAGACTGTGGGACAAGAGTTGCCAGCCCAAAACTGTGCAGGATAACAAACCAAAACTGTCTCGCCAGCACACATCCAATAAGAAGATATTGGATGCTCTCGTCCTCCTGATCACAGAGCAGACATTGATCGGGATGGGGGAGGCCACGCCGAGCCAATCTATCCGCTGTCCAGCAACGATTGTGAGCAGCCAGCCACATAAAGAAGCGGCATTTAGGAGGCGCCCAAGATTTCCAAATGCGCTCATATGGGGCAAAGCTAATGGCACCCTGGTAAGAAAATAACAATACTATAATTAAATCTAAAAATATCATCTCCTTTTAAATTAAATTCTCATGTTAGTTCAAATTTAATTAAAAGATAATCAACATTAAATTTCACTGTGCAAACATGAAAATAATCTCAAAATTAACTCTTATTCAGAAGCATCATTGCTGTACTTATCTAATCTCTGAAAATTCTAACACATTGGTACAAAATTTACACAGATTTTAATTCAAAATTTGACTCAAATTCATTTAAACTTGCTTCTAAAAATAAATAAAACAAGAGTGAAACTCTTACTGTGCATAGGCTGGCTCAACACTGTGTGCCCCGAGGCATGCGTGCTCGTACTCCCCCGCACCCATGCAGCAACCTGGGCCTGGGCTGGGAAAGTGTCTGTCCGCTTGGGCCTCATCTTGTCCGAAGCGTTGCCGACCGTCGCCCGGCATCCTCGCGGGAACAAAAACTTGGCGCCTCGACCGCCTCCCCAAAACCCTAGACTCAAACACTCCCTCCCCTTCTCTGTCTTCACTCTCTGCAACCGAGTGCCCGAAGCAAGCACAACGCAATGGTAGGAGGAAAAGAGCGTTGGTGCCGTCGTGGGGCCCTTCGCTAGCACGCGTCGAGCGGTCTTGGAGCGACGCCTTGGCCCGAGCCAAAAGTAGAGGTAACACGATGGCAAGACCTCACACCCGCGGCGGTCGATCGGTGACAGTGGGTCCGGTGAGCAACAGGTAAGTGCTCGCCTTCCCCTCTGTCCTTCTTGCTGGTTTCTAGGGTTGGGAGTTGATCTATTCTTGCCCAAACCCTAATCTAGGGTTAGGGTTTTGCATTTGTTTTTCTTTCCCGCATCGTCCAAGGGACAGTTGTGGTGGCGACCATCGGCGCTGACCAGGTAAGCTCGCTGCTCCTAATCTCTTTAAGGTTAGGGATTTGACCTTTCTATATCCTTTCCAGATGCTGCGAGCGACTGTGGTTCCATAAGGGTTAGGGTTTTGCATTCAAATCCCCTCCTAACTATCTTTCCTCGATCTAGATCTACTCACTAGAGTAGGCGTCTGATACCATTGTTAGATCCCTAGGACCTTCGAGGAGTGGATCAATGGGGCTTTAATGGAATTTGGGATAAACAAACATAGAACATGTATTGGAGAGGGAGAAGGAGAAAGGGAAAACATAGACCATCCGAGGGGTTGTAGGACGGCCATCGCTGGTTCGGTGGTGAGGATCTGCGCACGGGCAACGTCAGTTGGGGAAGGGTTGGTGATGATGACGTACGACGAGGAGGTGTGGTAGTGCAATGAACATGATCCACTTGTTGGAGTTGTTCCAAATTCACTTCATAATATTGGCCGGGCTTCTGACGGAGCGAAGTGGAGGCTCGTCGCCGGAGGCTTGGGCCGGAGCGTAGCTGTACGGTATATATGCCCTTGCTAGGGTTTTGTGGAGATTGATTCTCTTGTAAGCCGCCATTGGCGTGTAACCCCAAAACTCTTGAGATAGTGAGATTGTTGCCGGCTGGTGCCCGTGGTTTTTTCCCTTTCACATTGAAAGGGTTTTCCACGTAAATTGTGTGTCTTCTCTGTGATTGATTTCGTTTTACTTCATATTCTATACGTCGTTCATAACACTACGGGTGGCGGCGAACACCGGTGGTGCTTCCCGTCGCTCACTGCGCGTCCCTCTCAATCGGTTAGGGATGTAGGTGGGGAGTGGTCGCTTAGAGGAACCAGCCCGCACCTCCTCTATATAGTGCCGTGCGATGGGGGCCCACTAGCCATGTATAGGGCTAGGTGCCCTCGATCAAGGCGCAAGGTGAAGGTCTAGCCTGTTTGCTGGGGCAGTCTGGTGGGAAATCAACTTAACATTTTGAATATGTTCACTGTGATGTGTGGACATCCCCTGTTGCTAGTATTTCGGGTTACAAATATTACCTCGTCTTGCACGATGATTTCACACATTTTTGTTAGACTTTTCCACTCATTAACAAATCTGATATTACAACCCACATCACTAATTTCTACAACTATATCGCCACACAATTCAACCTAGTCATTAAAGCCATCCAAGCCGATAATGACACTGAGTTCGTAAACAATACCCTCCACACTTTTTTTTGCTTCTCGTGGTATTCATTTACGCCTCTCGTGCTCCTACACTTAACAAAATGGCAAGGCCGAACGCATTATTCGCACTCTGAACAACATGAGTCGCACTATGCTCATTCATGCACACTTGCCCGACCCTACTGAGCTGAGGCGCTTGCCACACTGACATACCTGCTGAATCAGCGCTCATCCTCTGCCATTCGCAATGCCATCCCATATGCTCTCCTCCACAACAAGAAACCTGACTACTCACATCTTCGTCTTTTTGGGTGTCTGCTATCCTAACCTGACCGCCATGACTCACCACAAGCTTGCTCCTTGTTCAACTGCTTGTGTATTTCTCAGCTATCCCTCCTCCAACAAGGGGTACCGCGGTCTCAATCTCTCAACCCGGCGCATCATCATTTCACGCCATGTTGTTTTTTATGAGACTTGTTTTCCCTTCCGGCTTTACACCTCCAGGTCCTTGCCCAGCGACTTGGATTTTTTCTTGCAGGGTCAACCGTGCTGGCAAACCTTGCGGCTGCTCCATCGCATGTTGCGACTGCACCACCGTGCCCTACTCGGCCGGTCCTTGAGGAGCTGCATGACGACCCTGCGATCCTATTTCATGGACCTGTAGTGGCAGCCGCCCCTGTTCCCCCTGTTCAGCCTGTGGTGGCTGCCACGCCTCCTCCACCGACCTGGGACTTCCACCTAACGTACAACCGGCATCCTAGGCCCCACCAGCAGCACAGGAGCCTGCACCAGCAGCATAGGAGCCCCCTGCCGCACCTGCAGCCTCGGAGCAGTGTGCTGCAGCACCGGAGCAGCCTGCTGCAGCGCCGGAGCAGCCAGCTGCAACGTCGGCGCAGGTGCATCCAGCCTCCAGGATGGTCACTCGATCCCAAACCGGGTCCCTCCGTCCCGTACAACACTATAGCTTCTCCACCACCCACTCCGTCATCTCACGGTACCGGCGAACTACCGGAGCGCCCTGGCTGATCCTCAGAGGAGGGCTGTCATGGTCGACGAGTACAAGGTGCTTGTTAATGAGACATGACGCCTCGTCCCTCATCCTCCTGGCGCCAAGGTTGTGATGGTCAAGTGGATTTTCAAACACAAATTCCACTCGGACGGTTCTCTTGCCTGCCACAAGGCACGTTGGGTTGTTCGTGGCTTCTCCCAGCGCCACGACGTCGACTATGATAAAATGTTCAGCCACGTCGTCAAGCCTACCACGATTCACGTCGTCCTTAGCCTTGCAGCTTCTCATTCCTGGCTCATTCACCAGCTTGACATGAAGAATGCCTTCCTTCATGGGCATCTGGTGAAAACGGTGTACTACTAGTAGCCTCCAGGCTTCGTCGACCCCGGTCACCCTGATGATGTCTGCCTTCTGCAGCGCTCGCTCTACGGCCTGATACAGGCCCCTCGGGCATGGTATCGGCGGTTTGCTACGTACCTTCGACAGCTTGGCTTCATCGCCTTGATCTCCAACACGTTCCTCTTTGTACTCAAAGAGGGGGACAACATTGCCTACCTGCTCCTATACGTCGACGACATTATCCTCACGGCGTCCACGATAGGTCTCCTACAACGGATCATGGCGTACTTGCACTCAGAGTTCGCCATGACGGACCTCGACGACTTGCACCACTTCCTCGGCATCTCCGTCACCCTCTTGTTAGAGGGCCTATTCCTCTCCCAGCGCCAGTATGCCGCCGACCTCCACCAGCGGGCGGGCATGGCTGAATGTCACTCCACCGCCACACCGATTGACACTCGGCCAAGCTCTCTACCACTGATGGTGCTCCAACCGCCGACCCCTCATAGTACCGGAGTCTCTTTGGTGCCTTGCAGTACCTAACACTCACTTGTCCCGAGCTCACCTACACGGTTCAGCAAGTGTGTCTCGTGCACGATCCTCATGAGCCCCATATCGCATTGATCAAGCGCATCCTCCACTACGTGAAGGGCAGTTTGTCCACCGGCCTCCACCTCAACTCCGGCCTGGTTGACTCCCTCATAGCGTACTCCAACGCTGACTAGGCGGGCTATTTGGACTCGAGGCGCTCCACGTTTAGCTACTGTGTCTTTCTTGGCGACAACCTAGTCTCTTGTTCATCCAAGCGCCAAACGACGGTGTTCCGCTCCAGTGCTGAGGCCGAGTACCGTGCAGTCGCTCATGTTGTGGCCGAGGGTGTTGTTAGCTTCGCCAGCTTCTTCAGGAGCTCCACTCACCCATCTCTACAACGATTGTCGTCTATTGTGACAATGTTAGTGTTGTCTACATAATAGCTAACTCTGTCCATCACCATCACACGAAGCACGTCGAGATCGACATCTACTTTGTCCGCGACCGGTTGCTTTGGGACAAGTTCGGGTGTTACATGTTTCGTCGACTCATCAGTTTGCGGACATCATGACCAAAGGCTTATCTATATAGTTGTTCACTGACTTTAGGTCCAGTTTTTGCGTCCAAGATCCTCCTACTATGACTGCGGTCAGGTATTAGACATGTATAGTCTAGTCCTATATACGTTGTATTTAGACATGTTGTAATCTCAGCCCATTGGACTATATATATATGCAGTCGCTCATGCCGTGGCGCTGGGTGTGTGGTGTTTCCCTATTCCTTTGCCTCTCTACATTCTTTTTATTTTGGAAGTTATTATAACCTTTATGGGGTTCAAAAGGGATATCAATGTTCATCTTTATTGTCAACTTTTCATCTGCTTGTGTCTTCATGACTGCTATTGTGTTGTACTATATAACTGTAAGTACTGTATTTCTCTTATCTCTAGAAAATAAGTACTTTGGCATTTATATTAGGTCCGACCTTGGTGTTCTTACTAGCTGATTTTTCAGCAATACTCCTATTTTTCGATTCACGGGGTTCTATCAGGATTGTTGGTGGGCTTAAACAGAACCTGATCTAGAGCTTAATCTTTTTTGTGCTAAAGATCAAGTAACCCTAATTTTCATGCTACCCATGTTTGCTAACAATCTTATTTTTTCTGGCTACACAGTGGATTCTGTCTCTTGTTGCATTGATCTGCATTTTTGTAAGCCTCTTCGTAAACAACTTGATGTCTTACCTCCCAATTCTGTTGTTTGGCATTTATATGTGAAGGACCGAATTGGCGACCAGAGGGGGGGTGAATGGGAGCCTCAAATTTTAACTTCGTGAAATAGTCAGCCCTTGTCCCAGAAAGTCACCCCAAAAGCAAGACACAGGCTTGCAAGTGTCCACAACCCTAGATGTAGGGTGGATGCTTCCTAGAAGCACAGCGAGACACTACACAACCCAAGAAATCCAACGTAAAAGCCGGAAATCAAAACCAAAGTCGGACGAACAAACTGCGGACAAAACAGTGAGAAGATCACTGCATCGGACGCTGGGAGCGTTGAAAGGATCAAATCAGCCTAAAGGGGGGTGAATAGGTGATTTTTAATAATCTGAAACTTCACAAACTAGAAAATGTAGTTAGACCACCACCGGTGTTGCCGGTTTGTTTGAGTAGGTACTAACGACACAAACAAACGACACTACCGGGATCTTAAAGATAAACTACAAATCCAATATATGTGAGCTATGAATGTAATACGAGAATATACCCCACTTCCCTAAGTATGATAGATAGCAAATCTAGCCTTACCAAGCCTTGGTTGCTTCCCACGGTGTAGATCGAGCCTTCCCAACCTAAGAAAGAGATAGGGGGATGAAGAACACGAAGAACACAAGTAATATACAAAGTAGAGACAACAAGAAGCACACAGGACACAGCGATTTATCCCGAGGTTCGGCCAATCCACTAAAGAGTGCCTACGTCCTCGTTGTTGAGGTGACAACAAAGGTCGGAGTCTCTTTCACCTCCTTGCCTCACTCAAGCAACCACAAAGGCTACTAGAGTTTCTCCACTAGAAATCATAGGGAAAATACAAACGCTTCGGGGAGCCCTCACAAATGAATCAACACGGCCTACCACGAAGAACACCTAACCGGCTAGGGTTGAAAGAACCCAAGAGTAATAGACACAAACCAAGCCAGCTAGATGGAAACCAAGTGCTCAAGTCGTAGATCGAAGCTTCCCACTCTCGAATCTCACTTCCCTAGCTCAAATCTTGCAAGAAAGTGGATCTAGGAGCAAAGGGGGAGAGAGAGGGAGGAGTCAATGCTTGGAGAGTGTTTTGTCAGCTGGTAGGTTGCAATGAATGAGTGAAGTGAGTGGGTGAAAGGTCCAAATTGGCTAGAGGGGGGTGAATAGCCTAATTAAAAATCTACAAAATCACTTAGGCAAACACTATTAGTATAACAAATGGTGAAGCTTTTTGCGCTAGCCTAATAGTGTGTGGCAAGCCACCTATCCAACACTTCTACCTAATATCTCTATGTCACACAAACAACTAGAGCTAATATCAAATGCGGAATAAAACAATCTAGCTCTAGAACAAGTATGATATACAAGAATGTGATCACCGCATAAGCCGTGAATAATCTCCTCTTAATAGTACGGCTATGTATCCTAAATGTGATCACACTCGCTAAGTGTCTTGATCACCAAAACAAAGAGCCCTATAGGTTATACCTTTGCCTCCGGGCCTCTTTGCTCCATCTCTTCTCTTCTTCGTTTCACCAATGGTAGAGCACTTGATCTCTTGAGTGCTTGTGGCCATCATAATTCTCCATGGTTGCCACCTTGCTAGCTCCACCACTTGGCTTGGTCACAATTCTTTCTTATAAGCTACACACATGCTTAGTAATAGGATTAGACCAAATAGGTTTCATCAATTAACCAAAACCAAACAAGGGCTTTCAGTGGGTAACGGTCAAAAGAGAAGAGGAGAGCTATTTATACTCTCCTAGTCCCGAGGCTGGTCGGTAGTACCGACCACCCATGGTCGGTAGTACCGACCAGTCAAAAACCGTCGCAAACACCAGCTACCGGCCTCAGGTCGGTACCACCGAGGGTCGGTAGTACCGGCCATATGGCGGTACTACCGCCAGGCCAAAATGGCCACAAACAGAGAGCTCCGCAGAAAGTGACTTGGACCCTGGGTTATTACCGACCAGGGTCGGTACCACCGAGGGTCGGTAGTACCGACCATATGGCGGTACTACCGCCAAGTCAAAATCGAGTCAACACAGAGAACCCTGCAAATCTGCCTTACTACCGGCTTGGGTCGGTACCACCGAGGGTCGGTAGTACCGACTATATGGCGGTACTACCACCAAGCCATTTTGAGCCACGAACAGAGAGGTCTGTAAAAACACCTTCCTACCGACCAGGGTCGGTACCACCGAGGGTCGGTAGTACCGACCATATGGCGGTACTACCGCCAAGTCCATTTTGAGTCTACACAGAGAGGGTGTTAAAAAGGTCTGGGTGGGCGGTACTACCGACCAAATAGCGGTACTACTGCCAGTTCAAAAAGAACTCTACCCAGAGAGCATTGCGCAGTGCAGCCGTGGTCGGTACTACCGACCACCCATGGTCGGTACTACCGACCACACAGAAATACCTCTATGTGTTCATGATTGTGCGGTGTCTCTCAAGCAAACTTTAGTCGATTTGAGCACTTTTCTCCACATCTAGCTAACCTACTTTAGTCAATTTGAGCACTTTTCTCTACATCTAGCTAACCTAATTTGTGACCCTCTTGATAGTCCGACTTACCTATAACTCAAGTTTAAAATCAAAATTTCAAACCACCACTTGAGCTAGGCATCTTTTTGTCCAAATACTATCACCGTGCTTTGTTCACGAGATATCAACATTTCAAATCTTTCTAAGGACTAACATCTGCATACATGTTTTTATAAATCCGTTAGTCCCTAATTTGATTGCCATTAATTAGCCAAAACCCACATTGGGGGCGAATGCACTTACAAGCGTCCGATGCCAACCCAGCGGACGCGTCCGATGTAAACAGGTGCTCTCTGGAACCTTACTGTGTGACCATCGGACGCTGCTACAGTAACTGGCCAGCGTCCGATGCTTAGGCTCCGGCGCGTCCGATGATGGACGCATCCGATGCCCAGCGTCCGATGTCAACTCAAAAACACCAGAACTGACACGTGTCACCGGAGCGTCCGATGCTATGAACAGCAGCGTTCGATGCTCCCGTGACCAGCGTCTGTTGCCCCCGAAAACAGTGCAGTTCTTCGGTGATTCAACCCGATCTCCTCCAAATCAAAAGCTCTAGGTCTAGGATTTGATCTGGGAGGTCATAAGGATGTTAGTGAGTTACCCCTAAGAGATCATGGCTCGAACCTAACTCCAAATCAGTGAATCGAAGAGATTTGGGGGAAAGGGAGAGAAAACCAATCCAACACAAAAATCGGCCGATCTACTAGCTCGTAAGGTTAGAGACAGATTCCTTCGGTGAAAAGATGCGCCTCACGATCTAGAAGAAGTGTGTTCAAGTGGAATTGAAAATCGTTCCACGGAGAGGAAGAACCAAGCAAATCTCTGGGAAGGCAAAACCGAAAACACGAAGAACACAAACTCAAAACGCAAATCGACTCATGATCTCAACCGTGTGTCTACCACACAAGACAATCGTGAGATTACGGTCTCACTTCCTGAAAATCCTAAAACACAGAGGTATGATTAGAGTCTCTCTGTGGATCGCTAGCAGCGAGGTATGATTAGAACCTAAGCGGGGGCTAGAGAGAGAGAGAGAGAGAGCTCAGGCACAAAATGACTACTAGGATAAAGAGAGAGGAGGGTGCCTCTCTTATTTATAGCCTCAAACAATAATCCCCTTCTACTCCTAGATACAAGAGCGAAGCGGCCCACCCTAGGGGTATCCCGATCCAACCCTACTGGTTGACGATCCGACGGCCACGCGCCCTCCTCATCCTTAGCTTCGCCTCGATGCAAGCCTCAGGATGCCGCCACGTGCCGCCCCATCGACCGCCGCGCCTTCCTCGCGGATAGCTGCGTCGCCGCGCCAGCCTCTCCACGCCGTCACGCGTCGACCGTCCTTTTTGCGGACCTCCCCCCGGTTTTGAGGCCGAAACCGGGAAATCTGGGCCTTCCCCCGGTTTTGAGGCTAAAACCGGGAAACCTGTTCTCCGGCTGAGTTTTGTGGCCCAAACTCAGAAACCCACGAGCCCAGGTTTTGAGGCCCAAACCTGGAAAACCGTCCACACCGAGTTTTGAGGCCCAAACTCGGAAACCGTCCACCCCGAGTTTTGAGGTCCAAACTCAGAAACCATCATGGGTAGCTTTTTGAGGCTCAGCTACCGAACCCGCGCCGTAGACGGGATGTGGTTCGCACACCCCGAGTTCCAGCACCGATGCTGGAGCATGTCCAGCCTCCACGCCGGGCACAGTGCATTCGCCATCCTTCTCGGCCTCCCACCAAGTGTCACGACGTCATCACCTTCCTCCCGACTCGGCCGATGCACCGCACATCCCCATGTGCTCTTGCTTGCCGATGCCACGTGCCAGCTACCACAGCTGGTCCTCAGTTCTCCCGGTCCGTCGGTCCAAGCCTCACGTCCGTCCTTTACTGCTCCCGATCCGTCGGCACGACACGTCTCTACTTGACCTTCACCTCACCTTCGACCACTGTCTCCGAGCTCCGCACCTGCACATCAACACAGCCAAGAGACATGTTGCCCGTTGACCGATCACTCATCACTCAGGAAGGGAACCACAAGGGCACATATCAACCTTGTGTTCGCAATCTCCCCCTTGATGAGTGCATCGTCAACTCATAGTAACCATAATCAAAAATAAAAAGAAAGCAGAATTAGATAGAAGGAGAAAACTCACTCGAGATGTCCAAAAGCCAGAGAAAAGGTCGAAGAAGAACAAATCGAACATGCCGGTTTGGTGCCAGACAGTTTCAATTTATACGGCTCTAATATAGCCATTGTTAATAGGATATTGACTACAAAGTCAACTTCCAAAAAATTGTATGAAGACATTGATAAAGATATAAAGCAAAAATGGCTATGATATATGTAAAGAAACATTCGGGATAGATAAACAGCCGATAAGCTTAAACATATTAGGAAAATAAAGATCTATGTGTACGTCTAAACAGCGTGAAATCAACGTATCGACTAATTGCACAAGCAGTTCTATCTGTTAGCAGTGGAGTGTTTCCATGCAGCCATAATAACAAATAGATCGATAAAATAGCTTAAACATCAACAGTGGGGTGTCTCCATGCAGCCATAATGATGACCAAACTAGATCACGTCCAATGCAACAAGCAGATCCATTAATTCCAAGTAGCCTAAAAGCATACATTACGAAGAAAGCGTAACTGGATCGGCTATTTTAGCCGATGCAGGGTCCATGAGGCACGAACAAGATCTATCCGCTAGAACCATGATTCGACTTAAGATCAAGCAAATCTAATTCACCATATATATCAGTGGGGTTCAGAAATACAGCCATAATAAACATGCTAGATCAAATCTACTTATTCTTAGGTCAAAACGTAGTTTTATCGGATATCTTGAACACACAACATGTAACAATCAAGATTGACAAAATAGTCGATGAAAGGCTTGAATCGGCTATTCCCTTCATTATGAGCGTGCAAGGCCTCGGGATAGCCGAAACTAGACATCTTTTAGGTTTAGGCTACTTTGTCAATCTTGATTGGGCAAGATATTGTTTAAAACATAAAGAAAAATGTTAAAACATAAACAACATCGATAACTTAGTGAATCTATTGGTTTGCCAAAACCAATAGAGCCGATAACTAGTCAAGATCGACTAAAGCAAGAGATTGATCAGAGTCAATACAGTCTTACAAAAGGCGATCTTAAACCGATAACTAGCCATGTCATAGCTTAACAAGAGTTTGGTCGATGCCAAATACAGCCTTATTGTACAATGATACGAGCCATTGGTGAAACTTACAAGCAAACCGGAGGTCGGTCGAAGCTGATGCAGCCCTGCCTGGTTGAAGATTCCGTGCAGTTCTACGTTACTCCTACTCCTAGGGTTTTGGCCGGTGGCCGATGTGTTGATTGATTAGATTCTGTTCCTACAAAATCCTGGTTTCTAGCTATTTATAACCCGATTGACTCATGTCCTAACACGACTAGGTTACATGGAGATAAAACAAAAGACGACCCGAACTCAACCTCTTCGGCTGAACCCAATATGTCTTTGAAGCTTGTCACGTCTGGTCCACACAAACTTTGGTTATGTCCGGGTCAAAGCATCTATTTTATTTTTTCTGGCCGATTTCTTTACTAACAAAATCAATCGTTTATGCTCACAAAACAATAATCCTTTTGGTTCAAAATCTGGTGTAAACAGAGTACCTCTTTAGTTTTGGTGTCCACGTTCTAGTACTCTGATGCAGAACTAGAAGTACTGCAAATTTGTTTGAAAACACCAAATTATTTTGTAGAGGCAAGTTGGACTATTGGAGCAAGGTTGCTTTCCTGAGCATGCTGGTGAGTATAAAGGTTTATAAGGGTCTTTATAAGGGCCCTATAAGGGCCTTTCCTGAGCATGTTGGTGATCTCTGTATGAACTATTATTTTACAATTAATTGTTATTGTGTTTGATCTCTGTATGAACTCAATTAATTTACAATTAATTGTGTTAATTGCTGGCTGCATGCACACTTATTCACATATGGCTCTTATAAAAGTTGTCTGTATCTGTATCTTGTTCTGTGTTTCTTGGTTGCATACTATGTCTTTCTTCATTCCCTGGTGGTGCAGAGCTGTGTCCATCCTCAGTAGTTTGATTCTGATTGTCCTCTTGTGTTGATTGCTCATTGGCTAGAATTATATCGAGATTGTTGTCAATCTTGTCGAAATGTGTCATTAGGTACTCCATAGCATTTTTACTTTTGGATCCTTCATCATTGATGATTGCTGATTTTCTAGACAGTACCTAAGCAAAGAACTAGTTGTAAGTCTTTCTTAGTAGATCATTTGTAACAATTGTGTTTCCACTCTTCTTTCTCCATCTATGTATAATGTACTTTCTTCAATTCTGCTAATCTCCCGCTCAATGATTATGTTCATGATGTGGGAGCAAAGGATGTCATCCTTGCTGAACTTTGCGCAAATGCAGGTAAACTCTTCTTTGCCTTCTGTTAGGTCAGTGTTTACTGGTAGCTTAGTCTAGGTGTTGCCTTTAGCTCAATCTGGAACTTGCTGAAGTGTCTAATTACTGAGAAGGAGTTATATCTTTTGGTCTTTTTTGGGCCTATTTTCAAAGAGGCTCATATCTTTTGGGCTTTTATTGGGCCTTTTTCCCATATTATAAAGCCTGTTGCATCCTTTATTACTGGTACACGTGTCTTGCATGTGAAGAGTCTTGTTGTTACCTGTTTTGTCTCGATCCACTCCTCCTGCATTCACTCTCCACCTACTGTTACTAATGGCATGACTATTTCAGTTCCTCCTCTTTCTCCCATTCATCTTGTTGCTTATATAGTTCCTTTTCCTTTTCTTCCATTCATCTCCTGGCTTATATGCTTGCCCTTCCTCTTGTCGTCACATTTGCTTGGATCTCTTATGTTCCCTTGTTTTCCCCTTTTATCCTTCACTTGTATCCTTCCTGTGAGTTTTCTCTTTGAGTTGTTGACAGTAGTTGGATGGCTTCTATGGTGGGAAAGTTTATCTTGGAGGAGAGGAGTGTTTCCAAATATGTCTTTGAGATTTTTGGTTTGGATGCTGGTGTCCAGGGTTTTCTGATGGGAGTTAGATGGATTAGACATTGTGAAGACAAAGTTGTGGTTGTTGCTCGTGCTTTCAAGCATCTTCATGGCAAAGAATTTGTGAAAAGATTGAGATTCTGTGTTGATGAAGCTGATGGTGTTGTTTATGTTTTAGCTGATGAAGGTGCTTCGTACTATCGTGCTTGGAAAATTAGAGTTGGACTAGATAGTATTAGGATTTATGAAGTGAAAAGTATTGTCCTCAGGAAGGACTCTTCCTCTGAATTTATGAATATTCCTGTAAGGATCAAGGTATGTTTATTGAATTTTTCTTTTCATTTATGTTTGTGTAAGTTGATATTCATATTAGTATGGTGTGTTTATCATTTCTATAATTGCTTGCTTCCCTTTTGTCTCTTAAAAAGTTGTTGATATGGTATGTTGCTGATATTGTCGCAAATAGTAATTTTTTGCTATATTTTTCATAGGTTGTTTCTCCAAAAAAATTCTCTAGTTCCTGATGCTGCAGTTCCATTATCCTTAGAGAATGAAGATATGTCATTGTTTGTTGTTGAATATTTGGATTTAGTTCCTGAAAACCAAAGTCAGCTCATTGCAGCTAAAGGTGTGAGCAGTGTTAAGCTTGTTGCCCGAGTTGTTCGACAGAATCGAGGCTACGAATTTCTTTCTATGTACAAGTTTGTTTTGGATTCAAAGATTGCTACTATTTTTATTTTGGTGAAAGATGAAGAAGATGCTAATCTGATGGCTGGGCGTTCTTTTGAGGTTGACGGTCAAAAGATGTAATTTTACTGTGTTATGAGTATCAATGTTAGAGCTAAAGATGAAGATTTCTACCAGAATGTTGATGTTGATAGGCTCTGGCCTTTTAGCTCGCCGGGTGTGTAGTCTTCATCTTAGTAGTTTTAAGGAATCAGCTGATGTTATGTGTTTTCCAAGCTTTGTTGATGGACCTGGTTTATTTGTGGATCTTTCATTGTTGTTGTCTTTATTGGAAGTGGATTATGTGAACTGTTTGGTTAATGTTTGTTTGTACCTAAACCTTTTATATAATATTTGCTTTTGTATTATATCTATTTTTTAGTGTATGCAAGATGAAATTGCGGTTATCACTTACATTCACTTATTACTGTAATTACACTTTACTGTTACTGTAAGTATGTCATTTTCTTTGCTGGTTTAGACAAGGAGGAGCACCCTTATGTGCCCAAGGTAAAATCATATTTGAGAGACGCTGCTGGTAGTTTACGTCTGTGTGTTTTGAAGCATGAACTGACTGACACTTTGTGTCTCTGCAGGGATTTCTGTGGCAACTTCCTATATGCAAATATCCCCTTCTCCATCTCCAAGGTGAAGCAGGTTGAGGACCTGTAAGCTCTACTAGTTTGTGGTATTTCAAATGTACATACGCTTTGTGGTGTTGAGTTACGTTCTTCAAATGTATCTGTTATTTTCTTGTCTATGAACAACTTCCTTGGACAGGCACTTGTTTAGTTCTTTTTAGCCTTGTTCCTAGCCACTAGCATATTCTGGCAATTAGAAGCGCCCACCAGAAATTACAAAAACAACAACTAGAAATTGTAGTTGTACAATTGTGCAATTTCTTAATTATTGTTTAGTAATTTTGAAGAAGTTCAATATATAAATGCTTAGTAGTTCTCAGTTGCTAGTTATAATTTGGTGCACAAGAAGTTTATTGTAGCTCCTTACAATTGATATTGTGAAACTTTAATATAAAACGATAAACCTATTATACATAGTTCTCGCAACTACTCATAAGTTGTGGTTCAAATAATACAGAGCCAAAAGACTTATTCTCATCATTCATCCTTCTCTTTGTAAGCATTCTAGTGATCACATTTGTTTCACTAAGCCCTTCAAAGTTCTCTGTTCCCAATGAGTGGTTGAGCAAATCGTTTCTTAGCTTGAATGGATGTAGTGTTGGTTTCCAGAGCTCCTGCATCATAATGGTTAAAGTTTTACAATTAATACATGTAGTTACATGTTTGGATGTAGTGGTGGTTGATTAGAAGAAGATGTGTACTTGTGTCTGTGGTTGTTGATTTCCTTTTCTTTGTTTTTGAAGGAACAGGAGGAAGGTGCTTCTTTTGGCATGTCTTGATGTTATGCCCAGCTTCACGACAGTGTGTACAGGTAAAGGTGTTTTTTGATTTGCTTCTGATGTTCTCAACTATACCTTTTTACCTAGTTACTGTTGAAAGGGCCTAATTGGCCTAGAGGGGGGTGAATAGGCGTATTTGAAATTCCTGAAACTCACAAACTCAAATGCGGAAGTTAAATACCAACCGGAAGTACTAGTGGTTTGAAGTGGAAGTTCTAGTCGTAGACCAAAACTTCCAGTGCAAACCAACCTTCACTTCCGGTGCCCTACGAGGCTACGAAATCAGAGAAAGATTGAGTTGTGTGTTTCAAACCAATGATACACTGCACCCTCTTGGATGATGTTGATGAAGGAGTAGAGCTCCTCAAAGCCTCGCTCCTCACCAACCGATGGATGATCACCTTCTACCTGTCTAGTGGAAATAGAGGAGAGATATACAAACAACAAGGGTAGTCGAAGCTACCACCACAATAACAAGCACACAGGACAAAAGATTTATCCCGAGGTTCGGCAATCCCCACGAAGGAGTTCCTACGTCCCCGTTGAGGTGACCACTAAGGTCCGACCACTTAGGTCTCCTCCCTCAAGCAACCACACAGGAAGCTGAGATTTCCACTAAGAAGAAGGGTGATACAAACGCTTCGAGGTGCCCTCACAAGTGAATCAATCCGGGCAACCACGAAGAACACCTAGCCGGCTAGGGTTCAAAAAACCCAAGAGTAATAACCACAAACCAAGCCAGCGAGATGAGGAATCCAAGTGCTCAAGTCGAAGATTGATGCTCCCGCTCTCTAATCTCACGTCCCTAGCTCAAATCAATGGAGGATTGAAGCTTAGAAGCAAAGGGGGAGAGAGAGTGGGTGAGTCAATGCTTGGAGGCTGTTGGAGAAGGCAAGCGTGTAGTGTAAGAATGGGCAACCTATCCAAAAAGGACGAGGGAAAGCATATATACTCGGGCTCCACGGGAGAACCGGAAGTACCGGCCATCACCTCCGGTGCTACCGTTCACCACATGACCCAACGGTCAAACGAGCTCACCCGCGAGAGGAACGCGTGGAACAACCGAACCCTGGCCGGTACTACCGGTCGTGGGCCGGTACTACCGGTCAAAAAGGTCGGTACCTCTGGTCGGGGACCAGTACTACCGGTCGAGACCTGGTACTACCGCTTCACACCCCACTGCTCCCAATTGAAGAAACTAAGCACGAAAATGGACTTCTGGAGCCCCGATCGGTACTACCGGCCCTCGGACCGGTACTACCGAGCCCCGGACCGGTACTACTGCCCCTGGGACCGGTACTACCGTCTGTCTCCCGGTAGTCCCGCTACCAGCCGAAGCTCCGCGCTAAAACGGTCATAACTCTTGGCTCTGAACTCCGATTTCGATGATCTTGGACATTTTGGAAAGCTTATTCAGAGGGCTACACAACCCACATGAATACACGATCCAAAATACAAAGGATTAAAATAGATTTCAAATTCAAGATCCATCGCTTCTCTTTATCAACCAAAGGTTTCTCCGAAACTTCTCCAACTTCTTCTCCTTTGCAAATGTGCCAATACCACCAAGTGTACACCATCATGTGCATGTGTGTTGGCATTTTCATAAACATTTTTTCAAAAGATTTTTCACTTGCACTCACCACGCCACTTGATCCACAGCACAACAGCCACTCTCTCACTTAGCGGTACTTCCGGTCCTACACCGGTACTACCGCTCCGCCCTGGCAGACTCCAAAAACTAAGTGCCTGTGGGTGAAAAGAGTGTTCTCGCAAGCGAACTAAGATAATGACCTGAGCACTTTTTATCCTCAACTAACCAGCTATGATTTGTGACCCTTTTTATAGTACGGCGTTTCCTATAACTCAAAATAAAGATTAGAAAGATGAACCACTTGAGTTTAGACGCCTTTATTTCCATCAAGATTTAGGGTGCTATATTTCATCAGATTTGTTCATTTAAAATCACCGATGGACTAACACCTGTAGATGTTACTTGATAAACATGTTAGTCCCTAATTTGATTGTCATTAATTATCCAAAACCCACATCGTGGGCGAATGCACTTACAACTGTCTTGGGCCTTCCTTTTTTCTGGGCATTATTAGGATCTTGCAAAACCATTGAAGCACTTTCTTGAGTTGATTGTGTTTGATGTAGTCTGATATTAGTACTAGTGTTCTCCAATATCACTAAATCACTTTGTTGAGTTGCTTGTGCTTGAGGTTGGGTGCAATCTTCTGTTGTTTGATTCAGTTTCCTTTCCATTTGCTCTGCTTGTTCTAGGACATAGTTGAATGCGTCGATTGTTTTTGATCTGTCCGAAGCAATCTTGCTCAACTTGTTTGACACAATGTTGTGCCTCAATGACCTGCTCTTCTCAATATCAATTTGTGGTACAGTATTGTCCCTTCTAAACTGTTTCCTGTCCTTATTCCTCCACCTTTCAATGAAGTACTTGTCATTTAGCTAAGAAATGTTGAGGTTTGTTAGCACCTTGATGTTATGGCAGCATAGTATTCCATCTTTTTGAAACTTGCAGCATATGCAGTTGTACATTTTCTGTGGCAAGTCCACTGTGACAATGTACCTCCTTGTTCTGAACTCAAATTTCCTATGGTACTCAGATTTGAATACTGCATAAACTTGATCTTTCTGGAGTTCCTGAGTCACATATTTTGTTGCCAATGTGATTTCCTTTTGGAACTTGAAGAATATGTTTCTATTGTAGATCTTTGCAGCCTATCTTTCAAACTCATATGTTGTACTTAGCCAAGACATTGATCTGGTTTCAAAGTCCTGTTGAGCTTGATTGTTCTCTGTATTATCTGAAATTCTTTGGAACTCATTCATAAATCTTATGATGTTGTATCTTGGTGACACATCCATTTTGAATAATGCATTTGTTCCTTCGCTTCTGGCTGTAGAGTTGATGAAAGGGAAGAAATGGTGTTTGAAGTAGACTGGTACAAAGTTTTCCCTATTCAACCACATTTCATTAAGGTACTTGATGCTAGAGTGAATGAAAATCCTTATTGGGCTAACCCTAGAAGGGTAGCAATGTAGTAGTGGTTACATGGGCCTAGACTCATACATTCCAACACCCCCCCCCCCCCCCGCAGTCTGAACTGTCGGCGCAGCGAAGTTTCAAGACTGGGCATGAAAAGAAGCACATCACACGAGCCCCCCCACAGACTCAACTAGCCACTAGTGATGTTGAGACTGGAGCGAAACTTGAAGAATGTCGAAGACGGGAGGCCCTTGGTGAAGATATCGACGATCTGGGAAGTTGTCGGGACGTGTAGAACCCGAACATCGCTGATGGCCACCCGATCACGGACGAAGTGGAGATCAATCTCCACATGCTTGGTCCGCTGGTGCTGAACGGGGTTGGTGGAGAGGTACACCGCACTCACATTGTCGCAGTAGACCAGCGTGCTCCGGGTGAGGGGACGGTGGAGCTCACCAAGGAGCTGCCGGAGCCAAGACGCCTCAGCCACGCCGTTGGCAACAGCGCGGTACTCCGCCTTGGCACTGGAGCGGGAGACCACCGGCTAGCGCTTGGACGACCAGGACACCAGGTTGCCGCTGAGGAAGACAGCATAGCCGGAGGTGGACCGTCGAGTGTCCGAACACCTGTAACACTCCAGTGTTATCCACACTAAAACTTGCCATGTCATCATATGCATCAGCATTTCATTTGAGTGATAACCTGAGTATGCATTCACTAAAAACAAGTTTAAGTTAACATGTTTGTGCTTAGTGGATAGGGAATGTTAAGTGAGTAACCCTAGTGGTGTGATGCTTTCTTAAGTTATGTGGTTATGTGTTACATGAAATATAAAGTGTAAGAGGAGACCTCTAATTTTCTATGTTTTTCTTTTTCTCCTCTCTTTAAATCCAAAAAGTATGGCAAATTTCAAAATGATTTCAAAAGCAAAGTTGTAGCTCTTGTTGAGGGGGACAACTTTGGTATTCAAAGTTTTCAAAGTTTCTGTACAAAATTTTGAATAAATTTGAAATCCGTTAAACCCTAAATTTAACCCCAACACTAAATTTCAAAAACTAAAAAGAATTAGACTTTGGTCTTTTAATCAAAGTTGTAGAGAAGGTTAAAAGAAACAACTTTTATTAAGATAGATTTTCAAGTTACTAAAGAAGAATCTGAAGTAATTTGGAAAACAAGTTTGAATTGGTTTCAAATTGAAAGTCAATTTCCAAAACCCAATTTTATCCCCTTTTGTGTAGTTTCAAAATTAAGCACAATTTGGCTATGCTTCAAAAAGCAAAGTTGTTCTATTTTTGATAAGGAACAACTTTGATGTATAAAGTTTTCCAAGTTTTTTTATGAAATCAAAAGTAAGTTGGAAAATACTTTTCTGCCCTTTTTGTCCTCTTTTGTTTTTCAAACCCTAATTCAAAATCTAAGCATTTTCTGTTTATGTTGCAAAAATAAAAGATGTTCAGTTTTGAATTCTGGGCATTTGATATTTTAACATATTTTCAACTTATATTCAAAAATCTCTAGTAATTTCAAAATTTCCAAAAAGATTTAAAGGTGAAGGAGGGGATAAGCTTTCTTCCCTGTTCATGGCGGTGACCGACCGAGCTAGGGTCGGCAACGCCAGCGCGATGGGCACCGTTTCTTCTCGAACGAGCGCGTGCTGGTCTCCGTGGTGAAGTTAACCAACTGCTGGCGCTCTCCCTGCTCCGTGGCGTCTTCTCCCGAGCTCGTCATCGTTGTCGCGCCACCAAAGCACAGACGAGCTCCTCTCTGTCCCAATCTCGAATTCACGGCAAACCGAACATCCTCATCCAAAATTTACCGTGAATATAAGTTCCTTACTTCCTTGCGCACCTCCAGAAACTCTCACTTCAAACTCTACTGCCTCAGAAAGCAAGAGCTCGCCGTTCTTCTTTCCGCCGGGCAAAATCACCGCCGCGCTCTACCTCACCGTAGCCAGCTCCACCGGGCACTCCTCTACTCTCACTGTCTTTTGTTTCCGTTTCACCTTGACCCCAGGGTGCTCATCGGCTCGATGGTTCCCTGTTTGATGCTCAGGTCTCGCCGGAACAACCTTTTCTTCGCCGGAGCTTGCCGCCGGAAGCCACTGCTCCGTGGACACCTTCCCTCCGTTCATCCTCCCCTCGAACCAACTACACAAGCAGCACCAGGGTGAGCTACTGAAGCTTCCTGGCCCCTCCATTCTTTTGCTACCGGCCTGAGTTCGCCGGAACAGTCTCGCCGAGATCCGATCCGCCGCCATGCGTGGCCAGGCTTAACCAGAGCGGTAGCGTTTAGGGTTGGGGGCTCAATCGACTGCGGTTGTTTAGCCGGAGTTGATGCGCGCGTTAGTTGGGTCTCTACTGGTCGGAGATGGCCGGCGTAAAGCTCGCCGCCGCTCGGTTCGTCGCCGTGCGCGCCGGCCATGGTCGAGGACCTCCTCGTTGTAAAGACGAGTTCTTGCAGGGTGTTGGTTGAAAAACCACAGACTCATGTTAATAGTGCGGTAGGACTGCGGGTTAGTTTCGTTTAAATCGGAGGACTCTTTTGCAAAGTAGCCAGAGCGCGCGGGCGGGAGCCAGGCTGGGCTGGTTTTCGCGCGGGTTGGGCCGCGTCGGACTGGGCCGCAAGCCCAGTTTGGGCTGGTTTTCGTTTTTCTTTTTCTATCTTTTTGGAACAGTAAGCAATTTTGTTAATTTTGCTATAATTAATCTATAGCTCTGTTAATTATGAAATTTGACATGAGTGATGCTAGCATGTCTGTGCTAATATAAAAATTATGAAACTTGTGTTTGGAGCATTTTTACTATGTCAATAAAATCTGTGCTTTAATTAATAAATGCAACTTTGGGGAATTATGTAATTTTCTGTGGTTATCCAAAAATCATGAAATTTGACATGGGAGTTTATATCGCTGATATACACCTTCATGTTTAATTTCATCTCTATTTGACAAAGTATGCTTGGTGTATAAATAAAAGGCTAATTAAAATGATTAATAAAATAAATAGAAATAGTTGATCCCTGTAGATTTGTGTGACTTTTGGAATTGTTTGACAACCAGTGGAAAACTAGCAAGATTTGCTCCCTGGTTATGGGTTTCCTTTATACAAATACCTTTTTGTTGCTTGTAAGTTGCATTATCAGAAAATAATAAAACTTGTTTAGTGTTTATAATAGCTAAAGTGGGTTTGTTGGTTTGCAACTTTACCGTGATGGAAAGTTGTACTCTGTAAAGGTTATAGTTAAGAAAATTTCCATCTTTACCATGATCATATCATAAACATCTCATTATTCATGCATATGCACTTCTACGTGTAGATCCCGCTTCGGAAGGCCCTAACTCTCAGTGGATTTCTCCTGAGGGTGCAGACCTTTCTTGTTTTTCAGAATCTTCGGACTTCACTGATCCTCAAGGCAAGCCCCGGACATTGAACCCATCCTTGTATTTTTATAAAGTTATTTATATCACTTGAATTAATATGATGCATTAGGTGAATAGGAATTGAGTGAATCCTATTTGATGCATTACCAACCTTGATAATTCCAATACTTAATCTTGATACCCGCTTTATGAAAATGCTTAGTATGCTTAGCCATGCTTTACTACTTCTTTATAGTAGGTGCTTTTAAAAATGGTTACTATGTTATGGGGATAATGAATCTGGAAACAACATGATAAGTATAGTAACTTACACCAAGAATGGAGTCTTGTTGTAAGGTTACTCAACATAGGACCTTATCGTTGTTGGCCTGCTGTGATTGAGACCTTTGAGTACAGCCCACATGCGGTGGTAAGCCTCGTCTATAGCTATTCCGATTCTTGAGAACGGCTAATCGCGCACTGGGAGTGGAAAGATGGCGGGAGTAGCGTGTACCCTCGGGGCTATGAGATAGTCGGGTTCGAGGTGTACTGTACTCTCGGGTGGCGCGAACCCGTTCTTGCATGGGAGGATCTATAGATAGGGTTGATATATGCAAGATTAAGTTCTACATATGTCGTATGGTACTGAATCCCCAGCTGGGTTTAAACGATTCGAATCGCCGTGTTTCCTCGGATATGGAGCCTCAATCCACTGACCCGCACCATAGTAATGAATGGAATCTTGATGAAATGAGAACGAAAGATGTGGTATGCTTATGAAAGTTGGAGAATCTTTGGGATAGTTATAAAGTTTAATCTTGAGTTAAAACTTGAAAATAGGCTTTACTATTAGTAAGCTTTTATGCAAAAGAAATGTTTTGATCTTGCTAAAGCCTTACCTTGAATTCCTATAGACTTCATACCTGAGTCTTATCCTCTTTTCTAGACGGTTAAGACTTGTTGAGTACTTTTGTACTCAGGGTTTGTTAACCCTTGTTGCAGGTGAGTACATGGATCCACCTTTTGATGGACAATGCTACTTCACTCTGGTAGAAGAGAGTGATAACGATTCTGATGTGTGACCTTGGGCAAGTAACCTCTTTTGAATGAGTTATGTAATATAAAGTTCCGAACAAGTTATGTAATAAGTACTTTGGTGATGTAAACTTTAAACATAAGTTTTAATCTATGTATTACAATCTTTCCGCTTTACTCTGATTTATCTTACCTATAAAACTGTTGTAATACTGTAATGCTTGATGAGGGATTATCCTGGAAAGAATGTAACGTGGATGATTCGGGTTTCCCGAGGACACCCGACAGACCTCTTGAGTCATTTGGAACTCGTGCACGCCGATCAAAGGTCCTTAGGACAATGATGGGTGCATGTGGACCACTTAATTTAGGAGGTTCTGCCACAACACCCGGCCCAGTCAGCGTCGGTGTAGACGACGAGCTTGGTGGAGGCAGACTGGTGGAGAAGAAGGCCATAGTCCACGGTGCCGCGGAGGTAGCGAAGGAGGCGCTTGAGAGCCATAAGATGAGGCTCACGCGGATCATGCATATGTAAGCAAATCTGCTGGACTGCATAGGCAATGTCCGGGCGGGTGAAAGTGAGGTACTATAGTGCCCCTGCAAGACTCCTGTATGCAGTGGGGTCAGCGACTGCAGTGCCCTCGGTCTCGGACAGCTTGGCCTGAGTGTCAACTGGGGTGGAGCAGGGCTTGCAGTCAGTCATCCCAGCCTGCTTCAGGATATCAAGAGTGTACTGCCGCTGGTGAAGAAAGAGACCCCCTGTCCGAGGCTCAACAGTAATCCCGAGAAAGTGATGGAGTACACCAAGATCCTTCATCGCGAACTCCTGCTGAAGGGAGGTGACAATCCGCTGCAGTAGTGTTGGGCTGGAGGCTGTGAGCACAATGTCATCAACATAGAGCAGCAGATAGGCAATCTCCCCGCCGTAGTGATATATGAACAAAGAAGTATCGGACTTCGCCTCCACAAAGCCCAGGGTGAACAGATAGGCAGCAAGACGAGAGTACCACGCCCGGGGGGCCTGCTTGAGGCCGTAGAGAGACTTGTTGAGGCGACACACCAGATCAGGCCGGGTGAAGTCAATGAAACCCGCAGGCTGACTGCAGTATACGGTCCCAGCAAGTGTCCCATGAAGAAAGGCATTCTTGACATCCAGCTGATGCACGGGCCAGGATCGAGATAGAGCCAACGAGAGGACTGTGCGGACAGTAGCAGGCTTCACCACGGGACTGAAAGTCTCATCATAATCAACTCCAGGCCGTTGAGTGAAACCCTTGAGAACCCAGCAT
Source organism: Coix lacryma-jobi var. lacryma-jobi (assembly GCA_009763385.1). NCBI lineage: Eukaryota > Viridiplantae > Streptophyta > Magnoliopsida > Poales > Poaceae > Coix > Coix lacryma-jobi. The sequence goes on along the minus strand of CM019825.1, from coordinate 114,761,238 downwards.
GCCTTGTACCGCTCGAGAGAACCATCGGCCCGGTGCTTGTGCGTCCAAATCCACTTCCTGGTGACGACATTGAAGCCAGGTGGACGGGGTACCAGATCCCAGGTCTGGTTGGCGAGAAGAGTTGCGTACTCCTCTTCCATTGCACCTCGCCAGTGGGGGTCGGCCAAGGCGGCACGCACGGAAGAGGGCACCGGAGAGACCTCTGTGTCAGCGGTCGTCGAGGCGAGAGCTCGAGGCCGTAGTACCCCCGCCGCATGCCGCGTCACCATGGGGTGAACATGACGCGGGTGGCGGTGAAGGAGCGGCGGGTGATAAACAGGCCGATCGCCCCGTGCAGCCGGTGGAGGGGGCGGTGGCGGGGGCGTAGGCGTCGACGGCGGAGAGGCTGCGACAGGAGAGCCCGGCGGCAAGGACGGCGACACATCCCGCACCGGTGGCGCCGAGGCCGTGGCAGGAAACCGAGGGGCCGACGACGGCGATGCGGCCCGCACCGGTGGCGGCGAGGCCGCCCGCGCACGCCGCTGGTAGACACGCACCAGTTGTGCGTAGCGTGCGGGAGGCGCCGAGGACGCAGGACCCGCGTCAGGCGCAGGATCCAGCGGAGTGGACGGTGCCGCCGGACCGGCGCTAGGCATAGGGTCCGGCGGTGCGCCCGAGGACGGCGAGCCGGGGTACGAGACCGGCGGGGGAGGTGGTGGGGTGGCACCTGCAGGATAAAACATTAAAGTTGGCTGGACCACCGCGTCAGTGGGAAAAAGATCGGGGGTGGGAGGTGTAGGGGTGGATGGAGTAGAGGTGGTGGTGGATAAAGGGAAGTCGGTCTCGTCGAACACAACGTGTCGGGAGATGAGAACGCGACGAGAGGAGAGGTCAAAGCAACGGTACCCCTTGTGATCCGGGGAGTACCCGAAGAAGACACACCGCGTCGACCGGGGAGCCAGCTTGTGAGGTGCAGTGGCAGTGGTATTAGGGTAACACGCACACCTGAAGACACGGAGGTGGTCGTAGCGAGGAGGGGTACCGAAGAGGGCGTGGTGAGGAGTGGGAGCGGGACAGGCAGCTGGTATCGGAGCTGGTTAAGGATCTTCCACCTTAGCCGGTTCCAGATCCACCGAAGGCGACATGGATCGCGGCGTGGGCAAACCGCCGTTTTTCGATGGGACGAACTATGCGTATTGGAAGATACGCATGTCGGCCTATCTCCAGAGCATGGGCTCTTCTGTTTGGGAGATTTGCAACAACGCCAACTACGTTGTCCTGGCTGCTCGTGTCTCTCAGCTTCAGATCGATGAGCACGAAGCCAATAGCCGGGCGCGTAACGCTTTGTTCTCCTGTTTGAGCGTGGGTGAGTTTGATCGCGTTTCTCACCTCTCTACGGCTCGGGAGATCTGGGACACCCTCATGCGTTTTCATGAGGGCACCTCTCAAGTCAAAACCCGACTCTACGAGTCGTTCAAGAGAGAGTATGAGAACTTCCGACATCAGCCTGGCGAGAGCATAGAAAGTTTATTCGCTCGCTTTCAGGTGATTGTCAACAGGATGAGGGCTAACCGAGAGCAGTTGCCATTTGACGATCATGAGCGTGCTTTGAAGCTTTTGCACACTCTTGACCGTTCGGTGTGGGATTCTAAAGTTCAGGCGATCATCGAATCCCCGAACTATGAGACCCTCACCTGCGACGAGCTCTTCAGTAAGCTCAAGTCCAGTGAGATTGATGCTATGGCGAGGGCTTCTTTTGAAAATCCTTCTCGCCCGTCCATGGCTTTGGTTTCCGGCTCTTCCTCTAACCCCTCAGCTGGCTTTGCTCTTTCTTGTCTCTTTTCTGTTACAGAGGACCAGCTGGAGACGTTGGGTGACGACGAGTTGGCTTTGCTTGCCAACCGGTTCTCGCGGTTCCACAATAACCGCATGAACCGTCGTCGCGGAGGAGGACGCTCGGGCTGCTACGAGTGCGGCGACCCCGACCACTTCATCGCCGACTGCCCCAAGAAGAAGAACAAGCACTCGGGCAAGGGCGATCATGGGCGCAGGCGCGACTCCAAGTACAAGGAGAAGTACGTTCCCCCAAAGCACAAGAAGCGGGGCGGCTTCGACAAGGAGTACATCAAGAAGAAGTACTTGGAGAAGGCCCAGGCTGAGCAGCGCGCGTTCTTCGCCACGCTCAGCGACGTCGACGGCTCGGATGACGACTCCGCCAGCTCGAGCGATGACGAGTCCGAGAAGAAGAAGAGGATCGAGGACAAGCTGAACGGCCTCTGCTTCTTCGCCGACGACGACGGCCTCTGCACCATGGCGCTCGGAGATGAGGTCGGAGGCGAGCTGGAGCACACGCCTCGGAACGACGACGACGACGACACCTCCCAGGTATCTCTCACCTACGACGAGCTTTCCTCCGAGGTTGAGAAGTTGACTGCTGCCCTCCTTAGCCAAGATAAGTTGCTTAGGCGTGCTGCTAGAGAGCGCAAGGAGTTTAGGCAAAAGTGGGAGGACACGGTGAAGGAGCTTGAGTTCGCTCGATCCACCGTGGTTGTGTCGGAGGAGTTGGAGTGCGAGAATTGCGCCGCGCACATGACGGATCTTCTCACTCTGAGGAGTAAGTATGCTGCGCTGGTAGATGAGGTGGATGAGCTCCGAGCTAGACCGCAGCTGTTGGGTGCGTGCAAGACTTGTCCTGTCTTGCAATCCGAGTTGGCAGAGAAGAATGCCAAGCTTGAGTCTTTTGAGAAGGCCGGCTCGGATAGCACTTGTGTCAAGAGATGTGCTTTGTGTGAGGGCCTGGAGCAGGAGATGGCAAATGTGAGGCATGACAAGGTGCGTACCGAGGAGGAAAACACATACCTTCGGACCGTCTTGTCATGGGTGTCTTGTGGTGAGCCTCAGCTCGGGATGATGATCTCCCAATTCAAGCGAGCTGCTGGGGCTCCTGGTGTAGGTCTTGGCCAGAGTATTGATCTTTCAGCTTTTGGTAAGATTGGAGAGTCTAGTGGTCTGAACCCCTGTGAGAAGCCCAACTCCACCACTACTCCCAAACTAACCAAGCTTCCACCCAAAGAGCCTGCCAAGCCTGTCACCAAGGATGGAGTTGTAGTTGAACCCCCCAAGGCTCCACCCAAGAATCCACAATGGCAACCCAAGCCCAATCACCTAAAGAACAAGCTTGACACAATGCCACCCATCCGAGAGGAGTTGCCACAGAAGGGCAAGGGCAAGGTGAACCATACCCACATCCCTGTAAACCAACAACCCCCTTTGCGCGCGGTGAGGTTTCAGTGTGACTTTTGTGGGCGGGATGGTCACCTGAGTGAGTTCTGCTTTAGGCGCAGGAGAGAGGCGCGCCGAGCTAGGGAGATGCAGAACCCGGACATGTTTCACCCAGCTCGTGGTGGACATGCTCCGAAGCCTCAGGGGAGAGCTGCTAGGTCTGGAGGGAAGCATACCCAGCCTAGGCAGCAGGAGAGAGCCCCTAGGAGGGAGACTAGGCCTAGAGGTCCAGCACCTCAGTTTGTTAGGCCTAGGCAGGAGAGAGCTCCGAGGAGAGACGCTAGAGCAGTTGAGCCCCAGGCTCCTAGGCGTAAACCTCGTAGAGAGCGTGCCCGACGGGGTCCTGCTTTTGCAGGTAACGGACCCCGTGGCGGAGGCTTTGTTGAGCGCTTTCCCCCACCGCAGTTTGAGTACCGCGGTGAGCGCTTCTTCCCCAGCGGACCACGTTTTCCTCAGCGTGGTGATCGCTTCCCTCGTAGACATGCTAGGAATGGTTTTTTCACTAACCCTTCTTTTGAGCAGCCGGCCCAACACTGGTTTTCCCCTTATTTCACTAACCCCAGTGTTGGACCGTATGCTCACCCTATGTCTTTCTTTTGATGTAGGTAAGACGGTTGGAGGACGTTTGGTTGGTGGATTCCGGTTGTTCGAGGCACATGACCGGAAACACCAAGTGGTTCTCCAGCCTTAGCCCAGTCGCCGGAAAGGAGTACATAACCTTCGGCGACAATAGTAAAGGTAAGGTGTTGTCTCGCGGATCGGTGCGGGTTAATGAGCACTTTGTGTTGCGCGATGTTGCTCTTGTTTCTAACCTGCATTTTAACCTTCTTTCTGTTTCGCAACTTTTTGATGATGACTATGAGATTCGTTTTAAACCGAACCTTAGTCGCATCTTAGATCCTCAGGGCGATCTTGTATGTCTGATTTCGCCCTTTGGGAAAGTCTTTTGTGCGAATTTCTCGGAATCGTTTGGTTCTTCTCGCTGTCTTTTGGCTAGTCCTTCTTCTTCCGATCTTTGGAAGTGGCATAGGAGGCTCGGTCACTTAAGCTTCGACTTGCTTGCAAGACTTAGCTCACTTGGCCTAATCCGAGGATTGCCCAAGCTTTCGATGGAGAAGGATCTAGTTTGCCATTCTTGCAGACATGGGAAGATGGTTGCTGCTCCCCACCATCCGGTGACTAAGGTCATGACCTCGCACCCCGGAGAGCTTTTACACATGGACCTTGTTGGTCCGGCTCGGGTAAGCTCAGTTGGTGGGAAGTGGTATGTGCTTGTTATTGTTGACGACTTTTCGAGGTATTCGTGGGTCTTCTTTTTAGCTGAGAAGACCGAGACTTTCTCATTTGCTCGCAATCTGATTTTGCGTCTTCAGAACGAGTTCCCTTTGAACTCGATGCGAGCTATTCGGAGTGATAATGGTTCCGAGTTTAAAAATTCGGATTTTGAGAAGTTTTGTAACCGCCTTGGTTTGGAGCATCAGTTTTCTTCCCCCTATACACCACCTCAAAATGGTGTTGTAGAAAGGAAGAATCGGACCCTTGTTGAGATGGCCAGGACGATGCTTGATGAGCATAGGACTCCTAGGCGTTTTTGGGCCGAAGCTATGAACACTGCATGCTACATTTCGAATCGCATTTTTCTGAGAGCGTTTTTGAAGAAGACCTCTTATGAGTTGCGTTTTGGTCGCCAGCCCAAGGTGAGTTATTTTAGAGTCTTTGGTTGCCACTGTTTTATATTGAAGAAAGGCAACCTGGACAAGTTTGAGTCTCGTTCTTCTGACGGTGTGTTTTTGGGTTATGGCACTCACACTCGAGCTTATCGTGTACTTAACCTTGACACTAACCGAGTCATGGAGACATCAGATGTCACCTTCGACGAGACTCTTGTTTGTCCCTCTTCTCGTTTTGAGCGTGCAGGTGATCATGAGGTTGGAGAGCCTCTTTTTGATGATGAGGACGAGGGTGCTGAAGATATAGATGATCCAGCACCCCCTCCACCTGCCGTGCCGCAAAGGGCGGCCTCGACGACGACTCACGGCCCCGACACTTCTTCTTCCTGGGGGCCGTGGGATCCTCCACCTCGCGCGGTACCTTTTGTACCCGGGGTGGAACCAGCTGCTGTTGAGGGGGAGGTCACTTCTTCCCGGGAGGCGCCACGACATATCCAGCGCCAGCACCCCCCTGAACAGATGATCGGCGACATCGACGAGCGAGTTACTCGCTCCAGGTCACAGCACATCTCGCACTTTGCTCATTCTGCTTTTGTTGCGTCTTTTGAACCCCGAGATGTTGGACACGCATTGACGGATCCGGATTGGGTCAATGCCATGCATGAGGAGCTAGAGAACTTTGAGCGAAATCGGGTTTGGGTTCTAGTGCCACCACCTCCTGACTGTAAACCTATTGGGACAAAATGGGTATTTAAAAACAAGCAAGGAGAGGAGGGCCACATTGTGAGAAACAAGGCCCGGCTTGTAGCGAAGGGTTATAGTCAGAAGGAGGGGATAGATTATGAGGAGACCTTCGCTCCTGTAGCTCGTTTGGAGGCTATTAGGATACTCTTGGCTTATGCTGCATCCATGGGTTTCAAACTTTTTCAAATGGATGTCAAGAGTGCCTTCTTAAACGGCTACATTGAGGAGGAGGTCTATGTCCAGCAACCCCCCGGTTTTGAAAATCCCAAGTTTCCAAACCATGTCTTTAAACTCCACAAAGCTTTGTATGGTTTGAAACAAGCCCCTAGAGCCTGGTATGAGAGATTAAAAACCTTTTTGCTAGCTAAGGGTTTTAAAATGGGATGTGTTGATAAAACGCTCTTTCTCCTCAAGCAAGGCAAAGATACTCTCTTGGTCCAAATTTACGTGGATGATATCATTTTCGGTGGTTCTTCTCACGCTTTGGTTGCCAAGTTTGCAGATACTATGAGCAGGGAGTTCGAGATGAGCATGATGGGCGAGCTGACCTTCTTTCTCGGGTTGCAAATTAAGCAATCCCGAGAGGGGACGTTTGTGCACCAGGGCAAGTACACGAGGGACTTGCTGAAGCGGTTCGACATGGGTGAGGCCAAGCCTCTTCCGACGCCCATGTCGACGACGACTGCCCTGGATGCCGACACGGATGGAGAAGCAGTGGACCAGAAGGAGTACCGCAGCATGATTGGATCGCTGCTCTACCTGACGGCGACACGGCCGGACATTCAGTTCGCCGTATGCTTGTGCGCGCGCTTTCAGGCTTCGCCACGCACTTCTCACCGTCAGGCGGTGAAGCGCATCCTCAGGTACCTTCGTTTCACGCCTGAGCTCGGGATTTGGTATTCTGCTTCTTCCACCCTCTCGCTTTGTGGCTTTTCTGATGCTGATTTTGCTGGTTGTCGCATTGAGCGCAAGTCTACTTCAGGGACTTGCCAGTTTATTGGATCTTCTCTTGTGTCGTGGTCTTCTCGCAAGCAGTCTAGTGTCGCTCAGTCTACCACGGAGGCTGAATATGTTGCTGCGGCTAGCTGTTGTTCCCAGTTACTCTGGATGATGGCCACTTTGCGTGATTTTGGTTTGAGCTTTACTCGAGTTCCTTTGCTTTGTGACAGCACGAGTGCCATTAGCGTTGCTAAGAACCCCGTGCTTCACTCGAAAACCAAACACATTGATGTGCGCTTTCATTTCTTGCGAGACCACCAGGAGAAGGGTGATATCGACCTTCGCCATGTCGATACTCATCACCAATTGGCTGATATTTTCACCAAGCCTTTAGACGAATCAACCTTTAATAGGTTGAGGGGTGAGCTTGGTGTGTGTTTCCCCTTTTAGATGGGGGAAGCATTTTGAGATGTACAGACTGACTCTTTTATTTTGAGGCTCTTTTCTTTTGAGTTTCTTGAGTCCTTCCAATTGGTATCTTCTTTCTTTCAGTTTTGTGTCGGACATACGCATTTACGTTCTGAGCTTTATGTCTATATTCACTAGAATGTAATTATGCTCTTGTTAGTATTGCTCCGATACTTATGATGATGCTTGTAGCTTATGCTCTTTCTGATCACTGTTACATGTTATGAGCGAGCTATTTTTGGAATGGTGAATTATGCCTAATGTATATAAATCTGAAAATGGTCACCATTGAGATATGCAACTAGCATGTGTAGGGTGTGTTGAGTCCATTCCTGCTTTTCATATATGCTAGGTTGCTATGTCTCTAGTTCTGAGTCATTCACTTGCTTGGTTGTTCATAACTTGCTTAAAATCTGAACCAAGTATTGTTGAATTGAAAAGATCGAGATGGGATTGCTTGTCAACACCTCATGGTATTGAGACTGTTTCTCATTGCACCTTGAGTTAAACTTGAGCCATGTAGTGTATGACCGAAACCGTTGCTTTAAGCTTCTGATTGCTTCGGCATAGGCTTCGCACGGTTGAAAAGTTAGGCATTGACAAGCTTTCAACCTCTCGCAATCACATGCTAAAAATGAACTTGTGAACTCCTTTACCGCTGCAACTCCGATATGAACTTGGAATCACAAGTATATGCTTCATTCCTATGCATGATGATTGAACTTTGCTAGGGGTAGTTCACCTTGTATATATGTTTAGCACTTGTTTGGATTCCTTCTATACATGTCTAGTGTTATTTTGATGGTGACTATCCTTTTTGGCTTAAAACTGCTCACATGCTCCTATGCTTCATATTTCGTATAAGTGATCAGTTTGAGCCTTTGCTATTTGAGTGCTTAATTGAGATGTTGGAGCTATACTGATTAGAGCATCTTTGCACTCTTTTGACTATATACTTGAAGCTCCTAACTTGCATTTTGACTTCATATGCATTTTGGAAGGAGATCTTGTGTTCAGGGGGAGTTTATGTGAAGGGAGTTGCTTCTCCGATACCTTTTGGCCTTGATAAGTGCATTTTCAACTAGGGGGAGAAATTTATGCAAATCATATGCTCCTGTGTTGTTCAACTAAGGGGAGACTCATTTGTCCTAGTTGTTTGCATTTGTCGAGGGGGAGTTTGCTAGTTGTGTTGAGCCGTTGCCTCTGTCTTGAGGGACTAGCAAACGTTCCTAGCTTTTCATGAGCTTTCATAAGCTTTTTCTTTTGGCTTTCAATTGGTATCGTCTGGTGTGCTTTCCCATTTGTTTTGGGTTGATTTCCAATTGGTTCGGAGTGATTTTCTTGCTAGTTGTGTTGAGCCTCTGTGCCTCTATCTTGAGGGACTAGCATTTTGCTTCTGTTGTCCTCCGATCTTCAATTGGTATCTGCTAGCGGTGTTGAGCCTGTTCTACCTCTTCTTGAGGGCTAGCTTTGCTTTGCTTGGTTGCGTCGAGCCGTTGCCCATGTCTTTGGGGACCAAGTTTTCGCTTCATCCACTTGACCTTCTTTGGCTTTTGTTAGGCTTTTGGGTCATTTGGTTGGGTTTTCTCCTCCCACTCCTTCCTACCTCCTTCTTCTTATTCATGATTTGTTGTGGAGTTGACAATGCACTCATCAAGGGGGAGATTGCGGATACATGGGTGTATGCCGAGTCTCTGTGTGATGAGTGATTGTCAACGGAGATGATGCGCATGTTCTTTGGCTTGTGTTGTGCAGGTGTCGAGCACGGAGACAGTGATCGATGGCGGGTGAAGGTCAAGTTGCGACGTGCCGTGCCGACGGACCGGGCGCGATGAAGGATGGGCGTGCCGTGCGGCGGACGTGCCATGCCGATGTATCGGACGGTGAAGGGCGGACGTGGACTTGGACTGATGGACTGGAGGCCGGAGGATCAGCTGTGGTGGCTGGCAGCCTGCGACAGCGACAAGCGGAGAAGTGCGATCAGGTCGGTGGAAGGGGTGCACAGGCGGTGCATCCCCTCTACGACGCCGGTTTGTTGGTAGAGCCCGGGAAAAACCAACGGTGGACGGTTTCCAGGTTTGGGCCTCAAAACCTGGGTGCTGGGTTTCCAGGTTGAGCCACAAAACCTGGGCGCGACGGTTTCCAGGTTGAGCCTCAAAACCTGGGCGTGGGCCGGTTTCCGAGTTTGGGCCTCAAAACTCGGGCGCGGACGGTTTCCGAGTTTGGCCACAAAACTCGGGCTGGAGGCTGGTTTCCCGGTTTGGGCCTCAAAACCGGGGGCTGATGGAAAAGGCTGGTTTCCCGGTTTGGGCCGCAAAACCGGGGGTGCAGAGTGGTGGCGGCACGTGGCGACGATCTGAAGGTTGCGTGGAGGCGACGCGGAAGACCGTGCGGGCGTGGCCGTCGGATCTACCTACCACCAGCGGGTGGACTAGAATAGCCTTAGGGTTAGGCTGGTCCGCTCTGTAATTAGAGTAGAGAGGGGTAGAGTAGGAAATAGACTTAGGCTAGGTTAGTATAAGTAGTCTAGGGGAGACACCCTCCTCCTCATCTCAATCTCAGTTAGAGCTTTCATTTCCTAGGGTTTCCACTCTCCCACACCCCTGCTTTAGCTAGTTGAGATCCGCAGAGAGACTCCACTCTGTGTACCGTTGATTCGAGGAAGTGAGGCCGTATCCTCACCTTGGATCCCATCTCTTGGTGTCAATTCGCGTTTTGATTTCATGTTCATCATGTTCTTCGCGGATTGCTTTGTGCCTTGAGTTTTCCCGTCGCTTGATCTTCGTGCTCGGTTCATCTTTCACGATTCCGTTTGAACTGAGTTGCTCTAGATCGTGAGGCACTTCTTTCCACCGAAAGAAATCATCTCTAACCTCACGGTCTAGGAGATCGATCAAGTTTTAGTTTCGGGTCTCTTTTTCTTCTTTCCCCCGAATTCCTTCGATTCACCGATTTGAAGTTAGGTTCGAGCCATGATCTCTTAGAGATAGCTCACTAACCTCCTTGTGACTCCTCAGATCGAATCCCAAGCCTAGAGCACTTGATTCGGAGGAGATCGGGTTGAATCGCCGGAGTTTCAGTGCAGTCGCGGGGTGACCGGACGCTCTGTCGGGCTGACCGGACGCATGCTTTCAGAGTCCGGTCGTTGAGCACGGCGCCAAGCTTTTCTGCGTACTGACCGGACGCTCTCGACCGGACGCTCTGTTTGCATTTCGACCGGACGCTACGCTTGCACTGTTCCCGTGTCATTGTCTCATCTGACTGGACGCTCAGTGAACGACCGGACGCTTGAGCTCCGTGCGTCCGGTCGCGAACAGAGAGCTCCCAGAGCTGTTTTCTGACGACCGGACGCGTCCGGTCCCTGCTGACCGGACGCAGGCCAGAGTCCGGTCGCTGCAGTTTCGCGCGTCTTCGTTCGCAGTTCGTTCGTTCTTGATTGGATTTGAGTTCCGTCTTTTGGGTTGGCTTTCTAGGATTGTCTAGTGTCCCGCTGTGCTTCTAGGAAGCATCCACCCTACATCTAGGGTCGTGGACATTAGCAAGCTCTAGGTTTCGCCTTTGGGGTTGATCTTGGGACAGTGGCATCTAGTTTCCGAAAGGAAATTATTGAAGCTCCCATTCACCCCCCCTCTGGTCGCTTTCGGGTAGCTTCTCGGTCCTTCAGCAGCGGAAGGTAAACGGCTGAGAAGATAGGTGGAGGTGTGAAGACTCTCAGCCCAGAAGCGGGCAGGAAGAGAGGCCTGTAAGAGGAGGGTGCGGATGGTGTCGTTGGTGGTGCGAATCATGCGCTCGGCCTTGCCGTTCTGGGAGGAGGTATAGGGGCACGACATGCGCAACTGCACGCCGTGAGAGAGGAAGAAAGTACGAGACGTGGAGTTGTCGAACTCGCGCCCATTGTCACACTGAATGGCCTTGATGGTGAGACCGAACTGAGTGGACACCCAGGCAAAGAAGTGAAGAAGCGTGGAGAAAGTATCAGACTTAGCACGAATGGGAAAAGTCCAGGAATAGTGAGAGAAATCATCCACCAACACAAGATAGTATTTATAACCAGAAAGACTGATGACAGGAGATGTCCACAGGTCACAGTGTACAAGATCAAAAATGTGAGTCGCATGTGAAGAAGAGGTAGGAAAAGGAAGGCGAACATGTCGACCCAACGGACACGCGTGACACAAATGCTCATCGTGAGCCCGAGTACATGGTATGTCGGAACTACGACTAAGCCGCATCAAAATGTCTCGGCCGGGATGTCCAAGACGACGGTGCCAGGTAGTGGAGGAAGTCGAGGTGGCGAAAGCAGCTGACGAAGTGGAAGACTTGGACGGAGGAAGGCGAAGTGTGTAAAGGGGTCCTGAGCTGTCACATCGGAGTAGTGGACGCCGGGAGGCCAAATCCTTCACAGTAAGACCAGAAGAGTCAAATTCAACAGAACAAGAGTTGTCAGCTGTAAAACAACGAATGGAAAGAAGGTTATGAACCATAGACGGGGCAACTAAGACATCAGGAAGATGAAAGGAGCCATGGGTGCCGGCAGCACCCACAGAGGTGATAGGAATGCAAGAACCATTTGCGACCATGATGGACGAAGGATGAGAAGGAGAAGGAGGGTGAACGGAAGAGAGTATACCAGGATCAGGAGTGGTATGGAACGTGGCCCCTCGAGTCAGCGATCCAGTCCTGGCCGACTGGAGGTGCGAGGGTCATGGTGCCGAAGGAGCGAGCCAAGGCCGTCGGGTCCCAACCGACAGGCTCGGGCGTCCCGGTAGGTGGAGCCCATGGCGACGAAAGCGGAGGTGCAGCCAGGGCCCACGGTGCCAGGAACGGAGCAGGACCCGTGAGCATGGCCGCCGGAGCACGGGGCTCACCACCAGCCGCCTGGTAGGGCCACATGGAGATGCGCCCTGACCACGGGTTGTGGAAAGACGACCAGGGTGCACCCCGAGGAGGCGTTGGGGCGGCCGGAGCAGTCCCACGACCAGAACCTGCACCACGTCCCCCTCCACGTCGACGGCGGCCGCCATGAGCCCCCCCACCCCCGCTCGGCCCGGGGGGAGGAGGACCTAGAAGGGACGGCGCAGGTGTAGCGGTCGAGCATGGCGGTGGAGCCGCAGCAAGAGCTGTCGAGGAGGACGAGGAGCCCGGCGTCGAGTGAGAACCAGGCAAGACGCCCTGAGTGAGCTCCTCCATGGCCAGGTCGTCACGAACCTGCAGGAAGGAGGGAAAAGGCCGCTGACGGGTGATCCATATCCTCAGGTGGCTGTAGCGGTCGCTGAGGCCGCGGAGGACGTTGAGGACCAGGATCCGGTCTTCAACGGGGCAGCCAAGGTCACCCAGAGAGTCGACGAGGCCCTTCATGCGGCGGCAGAACTCACCCACGGAGAGGTCGCCCTGAACGAAAGTGCGGAAGCTCGCGTCGAGGTGCAGGGCCCGGGCCTCGGCATTTCCCAGAAACTGCCCCTCGAGAGCCACCCACGCGTGTCGAGCGCCAGGAGTGTTGCGAACCAGGTCTTGTAGGTCGAGGGAGATGGTGCCAACGATCCAGGAGAGGACAATGCTATCAAGCCTCAGCCACGCAGGAGTCTGGGCCGCAGCCGGAGTGTCGAGAAGGATGTGGTCGTCAAGAGCGTAGCGACGGAGGGTGAGGAGGACCTGGTCCCGCCAACGAGCGTAGGAAGGCGACTCAGGCTCCAGGACGACGGTGACCAGATTCCGGATGGTTTGGACGTCACCCGCCTGGATGTGCAGCTGCGCCACAAGCGGATCGGCCGGATCGTGCCAGAGGATCGCTGTAGCCAGCGGACGATGGGCAGCAGGCGAGCCGGAGGAGGTGGCGCTCACGTCGTGATGACCAGGAAAGACGAGGAGTTGCTCCGCTTCGACGATACGACGGGCCAAGGCATCGGCAGCGTCGCGCTCACGCTCCCAAGCGAGAGCAGCAGCCTGGACGCGCGCCTGCCCCGCCGCAGCAGCAGCCCGGGCCGCGTCGAGGGCAGCTGCGAGGTCGGCGTCCGCAGCACCCAGGTGTCGTCCCTGCTGGCCATAGCGCAGAGGTAGCAGCACGGGAGGCAGGCGGCCCGAGGGAGGAGGAGGCGGCGGTGGGAAGGGCTGATGAGCCGCGCCGGGAACGCTGCCAGACAGCACGCCGCCGGGAAGCAGGGCGCCAGAGAGTAGGCCACCAACGGAAAACAGAGTCGCGCCGCTGCCGCTAGGAAGCAGAGTCGCGCCGAGGGCGCTGGAGAGAGGAACCAGGCCGGGCGCGCCAGGGAGCACCACGCCAGGGGGCACTGCGCCGGGAGGGACGCCCCCCCCCCCCCCCCACCCGCGCCGGCAGGGAGGTCGTCGGTGTCGACGTCGCCTGCGCCGGGAGCGCCGCCCAGTCCGCCCGCGTCGCCGGCGCCAGAGAGCACCGCGCCGGGGGGCTCTGCGCCGGGAGGGACGCCCCCCCCCACCCGCGCCGCCTGCGCCGCCCAGTCCGCCCGCGGCTGGGGCGGCTGCGGCTGCTGCATCCGCCGCGCCAGTGCGCTCGCCGGTGTGCAGAGCGGCTGCAGCAGGCCGGGACGCCGCCACGCGCGCCCAGGAGTAGGGATGGGGAAGGGGAGGGAAAGTTTGGAAGTATTGGGGAAGGGAGGGGAAGTCCTCGCCGCCGGCCATGGAGGCAGGCAGCGGCGGCGCCGGCGGCTGGAAGGGAGGCGGCGCCGGCTGGGAGGGAGGGAGAGAAGAGAACCTAGCTGGATACCATGCTAGAGTGAATGAAAATCCTTATTGGGCTAACCCTAGAAGGGTAGCAATGTAGTAGTGGTTACATGGGCCTCATGGGCCTAGACTCATACATTCCAACACTTGAAGCCACCAACATCATATGTTTGTCTTATGTTGTTGTACAAGCTTTCAAACTCTGTTACGCTGACCGAGTTCCTTAGGGTGTCAAATAGGTCGTCATGCAGGTTTTCATTCTTCTTCATTGAAAAAATCCTCCCTCATTTCTCTTGTGCTTTCTTCACCATGTGGAAGAAGCAATTTTGATGAACAGTTCCTGGTAGTATGTTTCTGATTGCAGCCTTCATTGCTAGGTCTTGATCAGTGATTATTGTTTTAGGGTGCTTTTCTCCCATGCAAACAAGCATTGTCTGAAATATCCACTCAAAAGTCTCAGTTGTTTCATCCATGATGATAGCACATCCAAAGAGGCAATTGTCCCCATGTCCTATAATTCCTACAATTGGTGCAAACTGAGTACTTGTTGGTGTTGTAGGTTGTATTGAAACTGATGCAATCTCCAAATTCCTCATAGTATCTTCTACTTGTTCCGTTGGACCAGAAAATGTTTTTGACTTTATTGTTTTCATCAATGGAGAACTTATAGAAGAACATTGGGTCTTCGGCCTGTTGTCTGGAGAACCATTGATAGACTTGTTGCATATCATTTTCTGATGTGTTCTTCTTTAACTTTTTCTTCTCATTGCTGATGTGTTTCTTGTTGTATGGAGTGGCATCCCCTCTAATGTAAGATAGGACTGTCATAATCTTCCTGTCGGGTAGGTTGACCTTGTTGAATGTTGCAATAGGCTCCTTCTCCATTTCAGTCATCCGAATCTATGAGAAAAGTTTATTCTTTTGGTCTTTGCTTGCAAAAGCATGATTGTGCTCCAGATTCAACCTAGTGATTGTCCATTCTGCGTTCTGTAGTGTCAGAACAAGCTCACGAGGGCACTGGGTTGGTATAATTGTACTTGTTTTCCTTTTGTTTGCCACTGGATTGGGTGTTGGAGGTGTGCGAGACATCATGCTTTTGTTCTTTCTTGCGCTTTGCACTCCTGAAACTGTAGCGGTTTCGTCCTCCTTTCTCCTACCTGACAAGTTACACTGTCACTCTTGTAACCTTGTCGTAATTTGAATCTTTCTTATCTTTGCACTTCTATGTGTGTCATTTCACCACTGAAAATCCAACTATGAATGCATAGTCATTGTAGAATTTGTATGCTTCTTCTGTTGATGGAAATTTCATGCCAATGCGAGGAACATACCTGCTAGCATGTTCTTGAGACAATCGCTCAGCTGCCATAATGCTTTGGCTTTCCATCTGAATTGCCCTCACATCTTCTTCATCTTGTTGTGGACTAGCAGCCCTGATTTGTTCTTCATCTTGTTGTCCATTAGCAGCCCTAATATATTTGTCTTGTTTCGCGCTAGCAGCCCTGATCTCTTGTTCATCTTGTTCTGCACTACCAGGCCCGATATCTTCATCTTGTTGTTGCACTTCATTGCTTGGCTCATTTTCTTCGTCATGTATCATGCTGTCTTGATTGGCAAAGTATGTGAATGCTTCTGATTGCTCATTTTGCAGGTTGTCATGGTATGCTTGTGGTGCATCAGAGAATCTGCTGGTCGTGACATACATATGGTTCTATTTTTGGACAGGTAAGAAAAAAGATGGACAGTTAGAGATTTTGACATACATGTGATGCATCAAATAATTGTATTTCTACATTTGCATAAACAGTACATACCTCTAGTGGATATGGCTGCTCCAGCAAGTCCATGTAGGTTCCTGTCATTTGTGATGACATGAAATCATCAGAATTGTGATTTGAGCATTGTGCTTGAGCTATGACTTGGTTCACTAGGCTTGTGTAGGTTGAGGCACCCTGAGATAGTACATAACGTGTTCCTCCTAGTGATGTGATCACCTGCATATGTTGCCACTCACCATTAGTGATAAAATGATACCGTGGTCCAAAATATTTTTGAAGAAATTGTGAAATGTAAGTTTTTAATAAATCACACATGTTGAGTATCCTGTATTTGTTGATCTTGTCCATGGATGTTGCAGTTCATTGATGTTGTTGAAGTCTCCTGTTGGATCATGGGGTCATGTTCTTTGTGGTTGTTGTCTAGTCTTGCTGTTGAAGCAGCCTGTTTATTTCACAGCCAAAGAGTGCACTCAAATTTTAGTAATTGCAAATTATAATAGTAGGAATTACATGGTTCTATGACTGCAATTATTGATTTGAGAATTTGCAATTACTTGGATTTATGTTTACCTCATTTGTGTAATTCATATTTGTTGTGTTTCTCTCCCATTGGTAGTAACTCTCAACATTGACACCTTGCATATAGATAGGTAGATGTATTAGCAAAATCGAGTTGCACATGTTTCAAAGAGAAAATTCAGCAAAGGGACTCAGCAAAGGGACTCATACGAAAATCAATGTGAGCAGTTATCTCTGACACTTGAGTTAGTTCCATTGAATTGTCTTCACATTCAAAACCCACGTGCTTGTAAAAATCTTCATCTTGCATTTCATGGAGTTCTTCATGCTGGACCTGCATTGCGATGAATTTTTTTTAATTCTTTGAAGGTCTCAGTTTTTATGTCATATTTTGTGCTACATAAGATCCCCTATTTTCTAATTGTGTACTTGTCAAGATATATATAGCACACATGGATGTTTTTCTGATTTTTTTGTTTCATAAGTTCTCAATTTTGTACTTGTCCTCCTATAGAATAACTTGTCTCTTGTTATTGTGCTAGATAAGATTCCAATTTTGTACTTGTGCTACTATAGAATTAATTTGTTTGTTGTATTTGTTTTTTAGTGCTCTTATAGAATAACTTGTTTCTTGTTTCTGTGTTAGATTAGGTTGGTTTTGTTCCTATACAATAACTTGCCAGCATGCATGACCAAATGCTGGCAGGCAAGCATGTATGTTGGTGGTCCATGCAGCAGCAGCATCATTTGGTTTGTAGTAGGCATATCTTATCAATCTGTTTGTTGTGCATTGTTTGTACTTAGGTTTATGCACATGCATTGAATGTATGTATATAACAGTAAAGTTTGTTTGTATAGCCTAAGGTTTCAGTCTGCATGCACTGAACCTGAAACTCTGAAATTGCATGTACATATAGCATAATTTGCAAGTTTAGATTTGTGCAATTTCATTAATTCTAATTTCCAATTTACTTTAGCAGGAGGAACAAAGTTTGATCTCTGGAAAAAATTTGTGTCAGAAAAAAAAGAAAATATAAGCCACATTGATGAGATCAGTAGCTCGACAACTGAGTCAAGTGATGGTGATCAGTTGCATTGGTTTCAAGACAAGTATACCTTCGAAATACATGATTATCTATATTCATGAAGCAGCATGCATACAAGGGCTGAGATGAATAGGAGGATGATGAAGGACAAGGTCATCAGAAATAGCAAAATTGCTATGGTTAGTACCTTTTGGCTTGATGGTCTTGATCCTTTGTGTTCATCTTGTAATTTTCCTTTTGATTCATTCCCTAATTCTGTAATTTTCGTACTGTGAGTGTGTGTTCGTAGATCTAAAAACTGGTGTGCGTGTGTGGAGTTTATTTCTTGTTGGAGGGTGAATGGCATATTTGTAAAACCAGTAATATTGTATTGGGCTGATAGTTGTTTTTTGGGTCCAACAGCAGAAGAGGTGGGCCAGATCAGCAGGAAAGGTGGCCGGAATCAGCAGCAAACAGTTAGCGGGTTTTGGAGCTTGCATCCGTTATTTTTTTGGCGGACCCGGTACTCCACTTCAGTGGCTTATTGGATTCTTTTTCGGACCCGTTTACTGACCCCGCGCGAAAATGAACAGACCAACAGAACTGGTCGTTGGATGGTGATGTGATGGTCGCCTGAGATGAGGCTGGTATCTCAGACGACTATGATATAGCATCTCCCCTTTTAGTTTTAATTTAATAAGATATAGATATATAGATATGGATATATATAAAGAAAGTAATTTGGGGAAACACAAAAAAATGTGCGAAAGGCAAAGAATGAAAAAATAGGCAAGGAGAAAAGGGGCATAAGAAAAAAAAATGGGGGTGGAAATTGAGCAGCGGAAGGTAGGACGAGAAAAAGAGTCTAAAAATAAAGTGGATGTCACTTTGTGGACGCAAGATTTTGTGACACAAATTTTGGTTCTTTAATATTACTAGCACAAATGCTCGTGCGTTGTAACGGGATAGAGATCTATAACCAGATAATTCGTGGCTCAGAAATTCACTTGCCCCGATCCCACCCGACTCTCAATCTCTACGAGGAGTTCCTCTCCTCCTCTTTAATAGAAGCAAGAGCTATCAGAGAAGGTCGTGAACAACACCAACTGGGGGAGCCTAGCTGATCTTTTTGGACTCCTCCCATTTAGCCGAAGCAAAAGCTATCCGAGATGACCACGACAACAACTGGGGGGAGCCTAGCTGATCCTTTTGGACTCCTCTCATTTAGCCAAAGCAAAAGCTATCGGAGATGACCACGAAGAGCCGCAACTGGAGGAGTCCATATAGTCCTTGGACCGATATGTAGTAAACACATGACTTTGCTTGCGTGAGCAAAGCAATTGTTGCGAAGACCATGGTTGTCTCTCTCATTGACGAACCACTACCATATGCTAGCCACCACATCTTTAGTTACTCTAAAATTAAAGAACTAATAAAGAGCACTGTTGTTGATTGTTGAAATTTTGCATGTGTTTGTTTTTTCATCCATGGACAATGTGATATGTGAGCTTCAAAATCCCCTACGGTCTAGCATCTGCAGAGCAACTTCGCTGGTTTGGTAGCTTTAAGTTGTTTGTCCTCAATTTAGTCTTAATTTTATCTTGGTTGCCTCGATTCAGTGCTTATTTGGTCTCTTCATTTTTTTTATTGGTGACATCGAATCCTTGATTTTTATCTCGATAATATATACCTGCAATGCTCTCTGCAACAACCCCTCACCACGGTCGAATCCCCTCCTATCTCCCCAACAACCTCGCCGGCGTGGCTAGTCAGAGTTGTTTAGTCTCAAATTCATCCATGGTTTCCTCGGTGGTGCCTCGATGTTTGTCTTGATCGGATCCGTGGTGATCTCAATTCATAGCATACCATATGTGCTTGCATTGCCCGTGCGGATTGTTGGAACTTGAAAGGAATCTAAGACCTTCCCATGTTTCCGTTTCGAACTCATTGTCAAACGTTCCGTTGATGGAGGAAATCAGATATGAGAATTTTTTCGGAGCTAAGCCGAGCTACTTCAATATTAGGTTGGACAAAAATCTAATGTTGGCAGAAATTTTACCCACGAGAGAAAAAACTTTCAAAAATTTTATTATTCGCTACAGCTTATTACACAGCTGCAACGATCGTGGTGGTTTAATTTATATAGGTTCTACTTTTGATACCATGAGAATATTGTTGCAGCAACTATAAAAGTACAGGCTCGTTACAAACAATAATGATAAGATGACAATATATTAAATATCTTTTATTTTTTATTAGAGTTAGATATCAGTCATTTCTTTTGAAGAAATATAAAAATATATAATTTTAATATCTTACTAAAGTCATTAAAAAGTTAATCATCATCTAATCGAGAGTTTCATTGTTTATATAGATAATTTAATGAATAACAAAATTTAAAATTTAAGTTTAGACTGTTTATTAGCTAGATCACAAGCTAATTTATGTTATAATAATAATAATAATAATAATATTAATAATAATAATAATAATAATAATAATTTTTTGTTTCTAATCAATACTAACAACTTAGTAATAGAAATATTTGTTTACTATAAGCAAGAGTTAACGTTTTAAAAGGCCTATAATATATTTATTATTTATAATAGTTTATTTCTAACTATGTCAATAATTTAGTAATAGAAATATTTGTTTACTATAAGCAAGAATCAACGTTTAAAAGTCTTACAATATATTTATTTTTTGTCTTATTTTTTATACTAAAAATATAGTTAGTTTTTATAAAATTAAAAAACAAAAAAAAAGATACAAAAAAGGAAAGAAAAACGAACGGACAAGAAGCAAATAATTTATTTCTAATTAATATCAATAATTTAGTAATAGAACTATAAGCAAGGTTCAACGTTTAAAAGACCTACAATATATTTATTATTTGTCTTATTTTTATACTAAAATGTAGTTAGTTTTTATAGAAAATTAAAAAAAAAGATATAGATACAAAAAAGTAGAAAAAAGGAAAAAAAAAAGAACGGACAAGAAGCTAACAAAAGGCATGGGAGGATCGGACCAGCTGGAGGAGGCACGGTTCGGACTTTGGAAGGAACGCGGATAGTTTCCTAACTGAAATCGGTAAGAAAAAAAGAAACCTAAATAGATACGGAAAATACTAACCGAAAAAGGGTTATTAGAGATGATAGACATATAAAAAGTTGAAGAAAAGTTGGACGAAAATCTAAAAGTGACAGAAATTTTACCTCTTTATTATTAAAAAAATAATTATATAATATATATATAATTATAAAATAAGGTATAGACTAGCAAATATGTCCACAAGGAGGAAAAACTATTAAATATTTATGAAAAAACGATATTACATATCCATTTATATTTTACCTTTTCTATAAAAATTTAAAGTTACAGTTGATTTGGCAATAACAACACAATATTCTATTAAGTTCGTATTAAATTTTAAATGCAATCTTGATAGTTTTGCCTCCGGTTACAAAACACAGATATTTCATACTGTACTATTTATACGTTCTTATAGTTAATACCGAGTTCTATGACTTTCTTTGTGGACCCATAATCAATAAATTGTCTATCATGATGGGAGACCTCTGTAATTTTTTTCACATGTAACCCTTTTCGAGAACTGTACTGGTACATAAATACAATTTAGCAACAAATTTATTTAGACCGGACAGCAAACTGAGTAATAGTTTTAGTTTGAAGTTGATCAATTAGACCAAAATTTAATTATTTATAATAAGATATTATGTACTAATCAAAACTGTATGAACATCTTGGCAGTGCAAATATCTTCTTTTTAAAAGAGACCAATAGTTTAAAAGATTTATAATACTATATTTATTATTTATGTTTTTACTTATGGAATAAAAACAAATTAGATAAAAGGGAGTCTTGGGAAAAAAGAGATAAATAGTTTAAAAGATCTATAATACTATATTCGTCATTATCTCATAGTCAGACAAAGCCATATTAAAAAAAAGGTATAAAAACAGTGGAAATTTTGCCTTTTTATTATTAAGGTATAGATTTATTTGATTGCAATTGTGTTTGTCTATAATTTATGTGATTGCAAAATGTGGTGTGAACTGAGTCTCGCTAGAAGTCGCCTAAGCTATATTTTTTTCATGGCTCTGTACCTCTCTTCAGGGGCAAAAATTTTCATGGCAAACAAAGTTACAACTTCATAAATACTCCATCCGTCCTAAGATATAAGGCGCGATTTGACTCGGTGCGGTATCCAAGAATAGATTTTGACCTATAATTTCTCTCATAATATATAATTTATAGAAATAAAAGTTTGATCATTAGAAAGTATTTCTAAATACAAATATAATGCAACTACTTTTATAGTATAAACTTTTTATATGATTAGGCTAATTGTTAATCAAAGATAAGAAAGTTTGAATTTTGAAATACGTGCGTGCCTTATATCTTGGGACGGATGGAGTACTGAAGATAACCATTTCCCCAAATTCAGCCTTGCTTCACCGTTACAGATAACCCAAGATACGCCAACGACAGACAGTGAGGTAGCAATGCCAGTTTGCTCCTATATTGGCATTATCACAATTCACAATTGTACATTGCAGACGTCATCAGAAAAAAAATCTTACAAGTACAATAGCGTTGCATCAAACTACCTTACAGGTAGAATAGTACAGTTCATATTTGATACATAAGCTTATTTCACGCTTCACACCTAGGAATCGATCGATGACGACCTGCTGCTAGTGATCCCATTATTGTCAAGTGGTGCCTAAGCAGCACCTTTTTGCTGTGTGGACTGATTTATCCACCCATTAAATGTTGCGCGCGAGCCAAATGTTCCAAAATACTATAGATCGATAACAATTGCCTCAAATTCAGCCTTGCATTTTCCTTCGCCGTTACAAATAACCCCAAAGCTATGCCACCGACAAACACCAATACCACTTTGCTCTTATACTGGGCCTCTTCTTGGTCATTGCTGCTCTAAGTTGATTATTCTGGTAACTTTAGCAGTTCAAAACTTGAAATAGAGCAGAAAGCAGAACAAAGTGGCTTTCGATCCAGCATGCAGGATGATACCCGCAAGCTAGAGCAAACATGCTGCACCACAGAAAATAAAAATCACACTTTTGCCAGGCCGGAGCGAAGGGTGCCAGGTAATTTGATGAGTATATATATGACATCCAGATGGGCATAATTCTCATTAATTCATTGCATTTTCAGGTACCTTCGGAACCTCTTTCCAAGCATCCTATCATGCACTTGAAATTCGATCTCATCATATATACCAAGGACGTAGGATGAATCGTAGTAATCGGAATAATCGTCAAGGTCCAAGACTCCCCATCGTTCGGCCAAGTATTCAAACATAAGACAAGTAGAGCATTCACCCATAGGACTGCCAGGCTCAAATTCCACATCATCAAATTTCCAATCCCAACGATAGCTCACGAATTTCATGCCTTCAAATCCCATATAATCAACGTAGTTGCACCCGGCGGGTAGTTCGGCCAAGTATTGCTCAATCTTGGCCTTCATTTTCTTGGTCCTTTTATGGTACTTTTTTTGCCAATATCCTGAGTTTTAACCGCTTGTACTTTCCCAGTGTGTTGTCCATGATGATGCGACGTCCGTGGCAGCTGTTCAGGACAATATTGCGGCAGTTGCGCATGTCGAGGCCCTCAGGGACAAATACGTTATGATTAGAGCGTTCCATAAGCAGCTTGGTGGTCATCTTCTTGGTCTTAATCTGGTGCGGCCAGTTAGCTCGTAGGGCATTATTATTGTTCCCGACGATATTGAGGCAGTTCCACACGTCGAGGGGCTCAAGGTGAGGGCACTTGTCAAGGACGGCTGCGTGTCCTTTGCTGGTGAGATCATTGCGGTAGAGCTCAAGTGAGCGAAGTTCACGCACTGCAGAGATCACCATGGCTTCCTTCTCATCACAGGGGTAGAGCTGCGGGTACCTTTCTTCACTACTAGGTCCAAAGTAACTGTCGTCATCAGATACAAAGTAATTGAAACAGGTAGAACATTCACTCGTAGGTCTGCCAGGCTCATCAAAGCCGTCCCATCTGCTTCCATCCGAGCTGTAATTCATGAGCAGCTTCTTTGCCTTGATCCTAGCTTCCATCTCGGGAGTCATGTGGATATTGTAGCAGTTGAGTATGTCGAGCGACTTGAGGTGAGGGCAGTTGTCGATGATTGCCGCAAGACCTTGGTTGCTGAGATCCCTCTTTGAAAGATGGAGCTCCTCAAGCAGAGGGAATCCCTTTATTGCCTGCATAAATCCTTGACCCGAGACTTTGCGGCACGAGACGAGGATCAGCCGCTTTAGCAATGGCGCGCTGCAAGTAGTAGTATTGTTTTAGGAAAATTATGTGATTAAATTAACTTGATAGTAACAACTAATCACAAATGAATGAATGAATGAATGAATGAATGTAGAAGATTATACAGTATTATTTATTAATTAAAAGGAAAAAAAAGCTCACTGGTTTCCGAGGAAGTGGATGAAGTCGTCGTGGAGTCCGTCGCCCTCTCCCGAGAACGCCTGGCACTGCCCCTGGCTGCGCCGCACGGCTTCCACAGCCATCTGATCGAGGTCGACCAGGTTCCGGTCAGAGAGCGCACCGTACCCTCGCATGTCGATGCGGCGCCATAGCTCGGGCTCGTCCCGCGCGGCGCGGCGCCAGGAGCGGCACACCTTCTCGGCCCCCAGCATGATCTGGACGTGATCGAGCCTGTGAAAGATGCAGGAGAGAAGTTCCGGCGGCAGCCCTGCCCAGTCCCTCGGTGGCAGCACCAGGGAGCGGAACAGCGGGAGGTGGAGGGTCACGGATTCAAACGGCCTGCGCTGGCGCCGGCGAAGAGGAGGCGCGGCCTCCGCTGCGGCCACAAGAGTTGACGAGGGCATGGCGTGATCGATCCGATTCCTGTTCTTCTTGTGGCCCAAAACGCAGGCAGAGCAGGGGGAACGGGCCTGGGGCTGTCGATTCCGCGGGCCGGTGGGCGGTGGCAAGGGGCGGCGCTCGGGCACGCCTGGGCCAGCGCGCACCCGTGGAGGGTCTCGGAGCGGCCGGACGTGGACGGTGGTGGTGGGGCTCGGGGGAGGGACAGGAGAGGTCGGTGGGGGTGGAGATGGCCGGCGGGGGTCTGTCCCCGTGCGCGCGGCCGCGACGAGCAGAGGGGTGACGGCGGCGGCGTTCGCTGCTCTGCGTCCCGTATATGGATGGATATTTTTTTAGTACGTAGCCTATTAAAGCAGTTCAGGTGAGCTAGGCCCAAAGCGTTTCTGGGCCCAAACTGGTGAGCCTTTCGACATCTTCTTTGGTAAAAAGAAAGGAAAAAGTTCAGTTTCTCTCCATCAACTTTTTTTTTTAAAGATAGTCTGTTTTTCCTCCCTCATCTTTAAAATCGGACAAACAATCTCTCTCAATTTTTGAAATCATGTATTTTATCTTTCTGCCGGTTTTGAACGGTGGTTTTATTACAGTAATAGTGGTTTTGCTACAGTAACCATGGTTTTGTCTTTTTCTTCTTTTTATTTATTTTCGCTGCATCTTTAAAAAATCATAGTAAATCATAATAAAATCATAAAATAGAAAATCTAATTTTGTTGGACTCCACATGAGTAGATCTATACAGTGAACATATAATATGGTATACTTTAGTACAAAGTTTTTTATTGTAGCTTTAGATCCATACTTTTCTGTAACTAAAAAATTATAACTAAGGGGGTGTTTGGTTCCCACCCCCTAGAGTTGAGCCACTAAAGTTTAGTGAAGGTGACTAGAGTTGTAGTGTTTAAAGTGATTTTTAGTGGAGGTGTTTGGAACTTTAGTGACTAAAAGTGACTAAACTTTAGTGACTAAACTCTAGGGAGCGGTAACCAAACACCCCCCAAGTTATACATGATATAATGAGTATAATTTTTTTAATACAGTTAAAGCATGGAATAATTATCTCACCATAAAAATTTTACTATAACTAGACTATAGAAACTGTAGCTATGAATTATTACAATTAATTTCATACAATAATATATTTTTCAGTAATTATTTGGAATAATTCATAGCTACAGTTTGTATAGTCCAATTGTGATCAAA
Organism: Coix lacryma-jobi var. lacryma-jobi; assembly: GCA_009763385.1. Classification (NCBI taxonomy): domain Eukaryota; kingdom Viridiplantae; phylum Streptophyta; class Magnoliopsida; order Poales; family Poaceae; genus Coix; species Coix lacryma-jobi. The sequence goes on along the minus strand of CM019825.1, from coordinate 114,736,051 downwards.
TTTTTATGGTGGGCTAATTATTGTATGCTTCAACTGTATTAAAAAAATTATACTCATTGAATCATGTATAACTTAGTTATAAATTTATTTTAATTATAAAAAAACATAGATCTAAAGCTACAACAAAAACTTTGTACTAAAGTATATCGTATTATATGTTCACTGTATAGATCTACTCATATGGAGTCCAACAAAATTGGATTTTCTATTTTATGTTTTTTCTGTGGTTTACTATGATTTTTTCAAAAATTTAGCGAAAATAAATAATAAAGAAAAAATAAAACCACAGTTACCGTAGCAAAACTAATGTTACCGTAGCGAAACCACCGTCCAAAACCGGCCAGGGAGGTAAAATGCACGGTTTCAAAAATTGAGAGAGGTTATTTATCCGGTTTTGAAATTAAGGGAGGAAAAACAGATTTCCTTCAAAGTTGAGTGAGAGAAACTCGACTTTTTTCAGAAAGAAACAGCCGAAGAAGAGCGAGAGCCTAACCAGTGAAGGTAATAAATCAGTTCCCTGAGACTATTAGAGGGTTTTGCAGCTGTGCGAGACTCTGCCACCAAAACGGCTACAGCATAACAGCACTATCAGCTTTAATACAAAGTGGCTCATTCAGAGCTCAGTATTAGGAGAGGCAAAAACTCCTGCCATTTGAACATCTTTGACTGAAATAGCATCATCCACGGTGACACACAAAGCAAAGCAATGGTATACATAGTATCTACTCCCTCCATCCCAAATTACAAGACATTCCAAGAATCTTGGAGAGTCAAAGTTTTTCTACTTTGACCAAATTTATATAATAAGATAATAATATTTATGATATCAACTAAGTGCAATTAGATTCTCCATTAGTTATATTTCTATAATATGTATATTTGATGGTATAAATCTTTATATTTTTCTCTATAATTTTGGTCAAATTTAAAAAACTTTGACTCTCCAAGATTCTTGAAACGTCTTGTAATTTGGAATGGAGGGAGTATATAACACAAACGAATGCCAAATTAAGGGTCTCTGCAAATCTGCGCTCTGCTTATACAACTTGTGTACCCTCCTCTCTTCGGAGGGAAAGGGCTCTCATGGCAAAACAACAAACAAAGTTACAGCTTCACAAATCAGGCCCATCCACTTGGACAACCTGGTGGATGGTGATGGTCAGACAAACCGTATCAGTACTGTATCAAGCAAAGAGCCGCCTTCTCCGCCTGCCTGCCGCCTTCATCTCCGGGCCGTCAGCAGACTCCCCACGCACCACCTCGTCCACCAGCTCCTTGAATATCGACCTTTCGATCTCCAGCACCATCCCCGGGAGCTCCCTGCTGAAGCTCGTCCATCCCTGCAGCCTCTGCAGGATCTCTGCATCAGGTATCACGCTGCCGTCCTTCTGCCAGATGCTTGATCGCTCCATATCCAGGTCTTCAATTCCCGAAGAAATGAATTTCAGCAGTTGCTGCCCGCTAGGACTAGGAGTCTTTGCAGGTGGATCCTTTGCTCTGGTGAAGGAACTGACTACATAAATGGCGGTTTCCTTCTCAAACTTCTCAAGGAGAAGCTCATTCACAGTGTCAAACATCAGCTTCCGGTGCGCTCTCTTGGGATCAGTTTTTGCGCCGCTCCTGCTCTGATGGATGCCATCAGGTATACTGACCCACCCTGCCTTTCTTTGCTCCAACACGTGGAACAAGTCAGGGTTGATCGGGTAGCCAGAGGAGTGGAGCTGGAGACCTGCCTGTCCTGAACCTAGGTCTTTCATCAGAAGACCCGAGGCCAGCAGTATCTCAGACACGTAACGATGGTCTGGGCTTTCTGTCTCACACAAGAAAGCAATATGGTCAACAGGAGGTGCATCCTCATCTTTGTTCATGCTAAGCTTCTGGAGCTTCTCAAGCAAGCTCGCAACATTAGCGAGTTTATTGTTCTTGGACTGCATAGCGACCTCTGTTGGCTTTGTATCAAAAGCTTTCCAGGTTTCCTCAAATGTTTGGCGCTCATCATCTGCAGGTTTCAGGGAACAATGCTTAAGTCAATGTCTGGTTGACAAATAATTTCAGTAAACAATCATGCATGCTAGTTAATTATACTAGCACATCTCAGTTAACAAATAGCAAGTGGACTTAGCAAAGAGCTCAAACATTCTCCTAGTCATTTTCACTTAGGGGGTCTCTAATGTTGCAGTCATGTAAATTTCACTCCCTGTTGTAAAATTTGCAAATCTATTATAACCTATGCAATACTTGAGAATTGAATTTGCACTGCAGAAACTGATTTATTTACACCGTGATGATTTGATGAAGTCCATTATAGTCCACGAGTATTTATGCACTAGTAGTAGTAAAATTTAGAATGTGTGTCCACCAAGCAAGATGGTGCAGTATCACTGAAAATTTACACTGCCAAGAAGTTAAGAACGGATGCAACGTGCAGTATATTGTCTTCAAACACACAGAGAAAGCCATGTTGATGTAAAGGATATAGGAGAATATTGATTTGGTAGGTGCAAACTGCAAAGTAAAGTAGTTTTTGCTTCTGTTGTCACTTTCATCCTTTCCCTCTAGAGGACTTGTAAAGGTTGTAGTAGTTGCTGCTTATGCAACATTATGCTAGCCAAGATGGCGTGTGCACCTATGAATTTCGGCATCAAATTGTGCACGATAATTTACAGTGGAATCAGTATAAGCATTGGCGCTGTACAAAATGGAGTACACAAAAAACTTTCAGTTCAAATGTTGCTTCCACAGTGCAATGGGCAACTAGAATGGACAAAAGGTAAATTGAAACATTAAAGAAGTGAAGCAAAGAATCATATGTAAGCTTCCAGTTGCTATGGTTAACAAACAAAAGTTTGGAGAGATTGTAAAAAAATTATCATACCAACAGCAAGTGAATTTGGAGTCCTGCTGGTAGGGAACAAATCCTCCTGATCAAATGAAGAGTCCAACACAGAAACTGGACTGGGCCGTTCCGACATAGCAGACGAAGGGTCTACAGATGGCACATCCTTGCTTGCATCATATGAGGTTTTCTAAAGAAAAGACACAAACCATAAAAATGAGACAGGCAGCATTGTATGTCATATGATTTAATTTGTTATTCGTTTCCTCACCCAACTACAATTAACCTCGGAGAGAGATTTATAGAAGACCAAAACCAGCTACTGTTTCCATTGCATATTATTATTTTCTTCATATTAGTGAAGTAGTGGAAATAAATTTTTTATTATTATTTTCTTCATATTAGTGAAGTAGTGGAAATAACATTTTTATTATTATTTTCTTCATATTAGTGAAGTAGTGGAAATAACATTTTTTTCATCTTATAAAATTAATGAAGCTTTAGAAACAAAGCATAACTGAAAAAAAAAGTTCTTTACCACTTTTTGTGGGTTCCTTCCGGATGGAGTTCCAATGCCTTGCTCAAAGTTAGAAATATTAACTTCTGTAGATCTGTCATTGCTTGTAATATCCAGCTCTGAAGCAACATTTATACTGCCATCTGACTTTGTGGACATATCATTGCCATGCTGATTCAGGCTCCTTGTCCTGTCGTTCAATCCATTCGGTATGCCATCATCACCTTCTTGTGGACGCACAAGTTTCCTTCTGAATTTGCTTCGGGGTGACACTGTTTCTGAATTATTCCTATTTCCAGATTGCCTTTGGCTTTTGTTAGACTCAGCAGAAGGAATAGGTGGTCTAGCCCTCCGCTCTGAATCAAGTTTTCTATGTAGTAACCTTGGGCTAGTGGAATTTTTATTCTTTGGCGTACTTATGCTACTGTCTCTTGGCAGCTGCTGTCTTCTGGATGAGCTCTCAGTAACCAGCAGTGAACTAGATTTTTGGTTGTTGCTGCTATCGTCATTCCTTCCATATGATCTCCTGTCATAAGAAACAAGGGGTTGAGAAGTAGGCACCTTTTGACTAGATTTCGCATTTGTTCTATTGATCGTTGAAGCTTTCCTTCTACCAGTGCTATTGCTTGTTTGCGGCTGTGGGGGATCAGATGAACCCCCTAATGGGAAGACAGAAGAATCGACTTCACTGAAAAGGTTTGCAGATTTTGAAGGTTTCATGATCACAATAGGCGATTTGAAAGAGCTTTCAGCGTTGCTCTCTTCAGGCATCCACATGTTGGTGTTACTGTTCAGTCTCATGTTCACGCTGGCTATCTCTTGGCTATCATGGTTTCCATCATATATCTTTGGCATAGATGCTTCCTCCCGTTTCTTGTTTTCCAATAGTCCTTTTGCTTGCATGGAATCCAAAATCTGTTTAAGCGCTCTAAGGTCCTTGTTCGATTGTTGAAAATCAAGATCCTTGAGCCGCTTCTCTATGTCACTGAAGACTGATGCAGCGGGTTGTTCTCTTGCATGGGCTCCTTTTGATCCCTTCGCCAGTTTTCGAGGAAGGACAATCCTTTCTTGTTGCTTCCATGGTGCAGTTTCAACAGGAAACTTAGAGTTGGGTAAATTTCTTACAGTTGAATCATGATTCATTTGTTGCCAAAGAGCATGCTCGTTGTGGGATGAGATGCTCAAGGGGTTCAACATGGCCTCTTGCTTGCTTTCTTGAACGATTTTGCATGCGTGTGATGATGCTGTACTTTGATTATGCTCAGGCAACTCTTCCAAACCCATGAGCTTTGCAACAACGCTAGGAAGCCGCTTGCAGGAAGGCTGTTCCTGCTGGGTCTCAAAAGCTGCATTGGACCCAGTAACAGTGTTGCTGCTTCTGTCTGCAGAACTCAAGCTTGGGTTTGATCTAGAGTCAATTTCACGATTCCAAAGGTGACCTTCCTTGATGTCCAGTGACAACCTTGGTACCTCCCTCAGTTTTGATGCGGCTTCCTTCCCATCGTATGAGAACCGAGGAGCATCATATGAAAGTCTTGCATGATGGGCAGATTCAGGAGGAGTCCACGAAGCTTCCCTGAGCTTGGCTAGCACTCGAAGCGATTCATTGATGTCTACGAGACCCTTGCTTTTTCCTTGTGTACTGTCACGGGGAGGCCCATTCCATTGCCTCGGTTGATCTCCACAGCTAGATGGGTGATCTTTTACTTCTTCTTCAGTGCAAATTCTGACTGACAATTCACGGTTATCCTTATAGATTGAATCCTTCACAAGATTTCTTATACCAAGAGTTGGCAGGCTGGATTGAACTATGGGCATGTTCTTGGACTTCGTGGGCACATCATCAGGGTAGTCGAGTCCGTTGTCAGTGTCAAAAGAACTCTTGAGCTTCAGCGAGCTCTTGAACGGCCTCTCTGGAAATAGCATCCGGTCAGTGGATGATAGGTCTTGTTGTGTTGACCTGTTGCCATCAAGGGACGAGAATGACGAAGAGGGCGATGAAGAATATGAGGTTTGCGACAGTTCTGCTGCTGGTGCTATTTGGCTATCAGACCATGTTTTACTCGAGTTCTTCTCCTGAATGCAGTTTGCAGTAACTCAAGTCAGGGTTTGTGTGTCGGTAAAAAACATGTATAACTACTCTACTGCAGATACAAATTCAGAAACTTACCAGAACAATCTGGGGTGAATATCTTGTGCACTCTCCCCCTTTGCTTGGGTTGCTGGATAGTGCATGGCCTGCTGCAAGAAGTGAAATCATTGTCAGTGCTGAACCAAGCAAAAGAAAAGCACGCTTTTCTTATAAGAAAAAGGGGAAAGGGCAACATTGCAAAAACACTGCTGATTTGTTGTGAGAGAAAAACATTGTTCCATGGCTAAACATTAGGGCTGATTCTGACTGCAGCTGATTTGTAGGGCCGATTTGTCGTGTGAGAACTGTTCTATGGCTGAAAAGTAGGACTGATTCTGGCTCATAAGCGAATAGAGCCGAGGAAAAGAAAAGTGACAGTTCCTTCTGTCCAACGGACTGTGTGTACAACCCTTCTCCCTTTCAGTCAGGGACATTTTTGTTATCTGAAGGAAGGTTCCAAAATTGTCGGTGGCTAATTTGGAGATAGTTATGGGGCTGTGAAAGGACGGTTCTTGGTGTATCATCAGCAAGCACCAACTTTTCAAAAAAAAAAAAAAAAGAGGCGGGTCATCATCATACAACCAACCAACACCTTGGCTGGAAAAAGTGGTAACTCATCAGTTACCAACAGCACCTAGCAGCCAGCAATTCATTGCATGTTGAGTGCAATTAACACACAAGTCTGGAGCATGCATCTGCAGGGAGCGGAGCACTTGGGTACAGGCTGTTTTCCATACTAAAAATCACAAATCCATCCTGATCTAATCTAATCTAATCTGTCTTTAGAAAGCTGAGTTCTTTGTTGCGCACATCCCAAGTAAAAAGATCACACAAGGCAAAGAGATGGGGTAGAAATGTAGATCACGGCTGGAAGCACGCAGCACTAGAATGGCATGCGCGGCTGCACACGCAGGCGCAGGGCACAGCAGCACATGGGGATCTCCAACCTTGCAAGAGAAAAGAAGAGAAGAGAAGAGAAAGCAGAGCAAGGAAACGAACCTGTTGTGGGAGGAAGGAGCCTCTTGTGGGAGGAGGCTAGAGGGTGGCGGCGGTCGAAGGCCTGCAAGATCCCGGTGACGCAGCCCACCTGGCGGTGGAGGTCCGGGCGCCTATCCTCCGCCAACGCCCCCAGGCCCAGGTACTTGGCCGGCATCCTCCAGCCGGTACGGTTCCCCTTCCCCTTCCCCTCTCGTGGAAAGAGAATCCGGAAATGCAGGAGGCTGCCCTCCTTCGCAGCAGGTTAGGAAGAAGAAGATGTTATCTGTAGCGGCCCCGCCGCATTTCCCGGAGGAGTTTGGGGTACCTCACCCACCGGAGAGGGAACGCTCCCGGGAGGGAGAGACGGCCGTGCTCGTGCCTCCCTGACGGCGAGCATCAAACAAGCCGGCCAGCCACCGGACTGCTGCTGCCTCTCACTCTCAGTCACTGTCCAGCTCCAGCCCTCCAGCTAGCAGCATGGCAGGATTTCCGGTGCCCTCCTCTCCTCCCCCGTCTTGTTTCTATGGCGTATGGCCTGGATGGGGAGGTAAGTGGAGGCGGCCGCCTTGTCTGTCACTTGTGTGAGGAAGGCCGGCCTTGCGCTGGTGGTGCTGGTGCATATGACCTTGCCTTCCTTTTTTCCTAATCTAAAAAGTAAAAGATGGGAGCTTTAACCATGGAGATTAGATTAAGGTGAGGTGACAAGTCAAATAATGCTCCTGATCAGCTGCAGTTACAGAAGGAAGGTACCTCTCAACCTCAAGGTCAATCAAGGATAGTAGGGAGGAGACTTGACAGACAAAATATGGTTGGATTGCACTGCCCCATGGCCTACTCCTGTGCTTGCTGGGACCAGATCAGACCAGCCAAGCCATTGCAAGGTCTCTTCTGTCCTCAGCTGCAGCAGCCCATGTGCCCCATCTCTCTCCCTCCCTCTGTGCGTGTACGTGTGTACACCCCCACCGATTTGGCATCTGGTGGCGAGAATTGTCAAGGTGGCAACCAAGAACACTGAACAGTGAACACCTCGTGTTCCTGGCAACCTGGTTGCTGGGCTCAGTAAAAAGTACTACTCCCTCCATCCAAATTATAAGGCATTTTAAGAATCTTGGAGAGTCAAAGTTTTTCAACTTTGACCAAAATTATAGAGAAAAATATGAAGATTTATAACATCAAATATGTATATTATGAAAATATAACCAATAGAGAATCTAATTGCACCTAGTTGGTATATAAATATTATTATATTTTTATATAAATTTGGTCAAAGTTGGAAAAGTTTGACTCTCCAGGATTCTTGGAACGTCTTATAATTTGGGATGGAGGGAGTACTACTGTAAACGATGGGATTCGCTGCTTGGGATTACTGCTAATAATAATCCGTACCGTCTCATTTGAGCGCCTACACTGCACTACATTACGGAGTACGTCTCTCCTAATTTTGGTTTAGGGTCAAGGAGGCATTGAATGCGAATTTTTTTTTATTAATAACCCAATTAAATAAAAAATTTCATAAATAACACTGTCTATTTTTTTTTTTGCAAAACTAACTCTTTTGCCGCGCCGTCCCCAATGGCGCGGCAAAAGCGTACCGTGGCACCGCCCGGCCACGCAGGCCCTGGTGGGCCCCTCTCGTCAGTTTGCCGCGCCGGGCGGGCTGGCGCGGCTAGTGCGTTTGCCGCGCCAGGCGGGCTAGCGCGGTCAACGGCTTTGCCGCGCCAGGCGGGGTGGCGCGGCAAAGCTGATCTAGATCTGGCCGCCGCGCAGAGCAGCAGGCTCCTCCTTATTCCTCTCTTCTCCTCTCAAACCAATTCAATCCAATCCATTCCATTTCATTTCATTTCATTCCTCCTCTCTTCATCTCCCTCCCTCAATCAAACTTGTCTACAAGAGGTATTTCGATCCATATTATTGTTGTTTATCCATATTTGTAATGTAGGATTGAACCATATTTTTGTAAGTTAGGGTTTGTAGACAATATTTATTTTGATATTGTCGTGACGTTAGTTGTTAATTAATGATGGATTTGTTCATGTATTAGACTTTTATATCTGTTTTGCTTAATATTTTGTTCATTTTGTGTACATTTTTTTGTGTAATATTTGTTACATCATTATGTAGATTTATAATTAATCATGAATGTATGTGTAGCGTTGACATATTTTTTATTGTTAGGATGCCGCGGCGTGGCAAAGCTAGTAAGGCAAGGTAATATCGGTACATTGTTGATTTATTTGTCTGTTTTAATGAAGTAATTTTGTGTTATGTTCATTTGTTATTGCGTTGATGATTGTAGGCAGCCTCTCATGGGCAATGCCTATGCCCGTTTGCCATTGCCTAGCGGTGTTCCGGTGCCCATGTGCTACTGCGGCGATGATTGTAAGGTCGCAATATCTGATGAGGAGCACACATACGGTCAGAGGTATTGGATGTGTGAGAATTATGCCTTTGACCCTACACCTAAACAGATCCGTATTGGACTGATGGTGAGAAGCTGATGGCTTGTTCTATACATGAATGACAAATCATTTATATTTTATTACGTAATTGACTTAGTCGTATTTTGCAGGAGCCTCCACCACTATGTGACTTCGAGCAGTGGATCGACACTGAGATGAAGCCGGAGGACAAGGAGCACGTAGAGAGGATGAAAAAGTGGGCTTCGGAGGACAAGGAGCGTTTGGAGAAGAGACGCAAAGAAGAGGCAGCACAAAAGCAGCATGAGGAAGAGGCAAGACTGAGGGATGCAGCTAAGCGTAGGGGGGAGAGGGAGAAGAGGCTTGAGCGTGTGCGTCGTGCCAAGGCTGCCATGGAGCAGGATCCAGATGCTGTGAGGAAGAGAAAGTGGCCTCGTTGCACTCAGTAGTGTGGTAGGTTAAGTAGTCATTATTGAGTAATGAACATTGTTGTCAATTGGTGGACTTGTTAGTGTATTGTACTGTTGGTTTGTACTTCGGTGTACCGTTTATTTCGGATCCTCGATTATGTAGTCTTGAACTGCACTTTGTTTGACTTTTTCATATGTTGTTGGATTGTTTGCGGTAGTTCATGTGTTATCGATTTATTCTGGGATAAAGTACGAGAAATAGAATAGAGCAAACAAGTACACGAACAACAAACTAGTACATGGCATGTGAGGACCTCTTACCGTAACTTGGTTAAAAGGTCCTAGACTAATCCTAACATGCCTTAGGTAATTGATAGGCACAACACAACACACACATAGTGGTCTAAGTAGTCTAGAAGCCGTCCCACATAGCAAACTGAGTAGACCCTTCTCCGTAATAGCCTCCCATTGCGGGTGGTGGTGGTGGTGGCGGTGGTGGCGGCGGCGGTGGAGGCCCCTTGTTCTTGTGATGCGGGCAGTTGCAATATGGATCAAGGCATATTGGTTCATCTGAACCGTCTGCTTCGCTGTCGTCGTCATCATAGTCCTTGAGCATGCTTTTAACTTCTCTTTCAAGATCGTCGATACGACGCTGCAGATAATAGATGTATTCCTGATGCGGCCATATTGGAGGAGGATCCACCCATCTGGTGAAGCCGCAGTTTTCTTCGGAAATAGAAGACTGACATTCACAAAATGACTAAGTATTAGCAAACATGAGAGGCATAGCAACAACAATTAAATAAAGTTACCCATGCTCGCGGGCATTTGAAGAAACGTCGGCCTGCCTCCAAGTCGTCGTGGAGCATCTGCACCAAACAGTCCTCACCATGGCGGCATTTTGGCCAGTCCTCTAAGCGGTTATCGTATCCCCTAAGAGGACGGTCCCGGCTGAAATCCTTTTTGCTCTCAATGGGAAACTCATATAGTGCCTCTAAGAAGGAATCAGGACCTAGAGAGCCCTCCCACACAATGGGAGGTCCCTTCCTCCCACCATTTCCTCTCCCGCCTTTGGACGAACCTCCAGACATCTCTACTACGAACCTCGCAAGCTCTGCTGAAGTTGTTGAATATGCAAGGCGCTGAAGGGTTTATATAGGCGGAGCCCTAGTTTTGAACTTGTGAATTATCTCAGCTGCATTGTGAATGTGTAGTTATTGCAACTTAAAAGGCTATTCGCTGAAAAATCTAATCACTGAAAAGCCTATGTACTGAAAAGGATATGTACTGAAAAGCCTATATACTGAAAAGTCTATACACTGAAAAGCCTATCGGAATCAAAACTGCAGAGCGCTCATCACGATAGGACACGACGCTGAAAAGATGCCAGCTTTTGCCGCGCCAACCCTGGGGGCGCGGCTGACGCTTTTGCCGCGCCAGGCGGGATGGCGCGGCAAATGCATTTGCCGCGCCATGCCGCCTGGCGCGGCAAAAGCGTCAGCCGCGCCCCCAGGGTTGGCGCGGCAAAGCCTCAAGAAGTTTTGCAGCAGGCAAAGCCCCAAGGTTTCCCGCCGACTGATCGAGTTCCCGATCGATCTTTGTTCTAATGTGTTGTCTCTGTTTGATCGAATGTGTTTTTTCCGTTTTTCCTGTCTTTTTCCGCAAACGCAATAACAAGGAACCAAACATTGACACAATTTGAATAAACGGAAACGTAATAGCGGTCATAAAAAAACAAAGTGGCTCAGGCTCCACGAAGTACATAATAGGGTTCTCAAACAAGTTATCTAACAAATACATCACCTATCCATATAGTCTAACACTAAGCCTAGCTAGGTGTGTACGGCTGACGAGGCCGCCTCCGACGCTTCGGCTGCGACAGGTCCATGTTCGGCGTGAACGTGACGTCCGTGCGGTCTTGTGCGCGTGGCTGCCGGCGTGGTGACCCCTGCGTCTGACTAGGTCCCTGCAACATTCAAAATAAATGTTAGCAAACAACTTAAATATATCTAACAAACTTAAATGTATAGCGGTCAACTTATGTACCTGCACGTCCTCCTGAGTATGTAGTGGAGCTCCACCTAGCTGTGAGTACCCCAGCTCCTGTGCTGCGCCCTGCTCTGGCCAAGGCTGCCAGCCAGGGCCGGTGTAGTAGCCACTAGGGTAGTCGTAAGCACCAGGTACCTGCCACGCCGTGTCGTCCAGGCCACCTCTGGAGGAGGACCCTCCAGCGTAGTGCGAGCTATGGCCGAGGGCCATGTAGCCTGCACTAGCCGTGTAGGGTGGTGTCGTGCGCTCGACGTACTGCTCCTCGTCCTCCTCCTCCCCCTCCTCCTCGGGCTGCTCCTCTGCAGTGGGGCCCTTTCCGCGTGGATCCGCAGAAGTGCCTCCCGTCCGAGCATCGGACGACGCTGCTGCTGCTGGGACAGTGTCTGACACCAAAGGGCTCGAAGGCTGAGGAAGGTGCGGTGGGGCCCACGCTGTGTCCATGCACCCAAGCTTCTGAGCAAGCTTCCTGCAGCCCTTCCTGATTTTCTGCAAATAAGAAAATAATATATATTAGTACAGTTTATGAATTCTTAAGATTTACAAGTGCGGTTCGAATGTGTTATGATACCTGCAGAAAAGCCTGTACCGGGCCGTGGTCCCCAGTAGAGTTGGTGTGGTGTATAAGCTGCGCTGCCTCGTCGGAGTACCGAGACAGCTGCGACGCCTGCCGACACAAGACCAGGGGGTAAGTCCACCAAGTACAGAAACACAAACAATAGTTGAAGGGCATGATATATTACCACGTAGCTTTGTAGAGGGGCTCTGTCAGGCTGAGTCGAAGCCCTAGTGGTAGCATCGTACGGGTCCTCGTCGTCGTCCGACTCGTCCTCAGCGGTGGCCTCGTAGTACGGTGGCTTAATGTGCAACCTGGTGCTCCGGTGCAGCCACTGTAGGTACTGGTCGAAGACGCCCTGGTCGTACGGCTTGCCGCCGTCAACGTCCTGCTGGTACCTGTTTGTCCAACTCAGGACATGATCGGCGTGCTCCGCGCGCCAATCAACGGGATTCTTCCGTCTGCTTTGGCGCTTCACCCTGTATTGCAAAGGAAACCCATCTGTTAGAGCATAAGATAGAATTTACTAGAGTAATACAACAACACTGTGGAGGATACTTACTTGTGCAACCTCTGATCCGTGCTAATCAGAGGTGGAGGAAACTCCTGTCGTAGGCCGAACTGACGCATCACCCTGATGGGCAAGTGCATCTCGACCACGTAGAAGCAGATAAGAGGGACGGTGCAACGCCAATATACACGGTCCAGCTCCGTGGCGAGGTCGAACACATTGTCGTACAGGTCCCAGGGGTCCCAACTGACCTGTTTGTAATGAACAAACATAGTTAGTCATGTTCCTTTTTCAATATAAAAAATTGAACTCATTCCGGAATTACCTGGTGCTGTGTCAGGACGTCCAGCAAGTCCGTGTACAGGTGGTAGCGGCGCTGGGGGTTGCCTCTAACTGCCTCTGCCGTGGACCAGACAAACAGAGCAGTGGGTCGGGTGTCCGGGTGCCTCCACACCTGCATTCCAATTTGAATCAGTTAAATGACTGTAAATTTGTAAAAGCACACGCACGCAAGAGATATGTACTTATCGCCTCTCTCGTACACGGGGACGACCCACAGGCAGCCGCTGCCAGGCCCAAACCTGGGGCAGGGGCAGGCACCCTCCCAAGCTAGACGAGGCCTGCATCCGCCGGCACCCCTCGCACAGCTGTCTGTACAGTCATGCTAGAACTGCGCTCCCCCAGCTGTAGCCGGCGATGTTCTCCCACGGCTGTGCGAGGATGGGGACGAACATCCAGCTGATCGTGTTCCCCGATGAGTCGGGAAACAGGAACGCCCCAATAAAGTGCCACAGCCACACTCTGGCATACCTCTCGACTACCTGTGGGTCAGCGTTGGGGGGGGCAATACGAAAAGTGCTCGGTGATCCACGACGAAGGCACCCCAGTAGTCTTCCTGTTTGTTTAAAAAAAGTAAAAGTTAGGAAATGATAGTAGCAATCGTATGCAACTAAATTAGAAAAAAAATTAGCTTACTTGTTCCTCTTAGCGTCTGCGTCGTCGGGGGGCCTACGGCCACAGAACTGGTGGACAGTGTCCATCCACGTGTCGGTGTCAAGAATCCCCGTCACGGGGAGGCCGCCCAGGCGTAGACCAAAAATCTTGGCCACGTCCTGTAACGTCACGGTCATCTCCCCACAGGCTAGGTGGAAGGTGTGCGTCTCGGGACGCCACCTGTCCGCCAGCGCGGTGAGGAGCGCGGGGTCGAGCTGCAACACCACGTCGTTGGCAACGCGGGCTAGCACCAAGAAGCCCGCGCACCGTAGGAAGGGTGCGTAGCGCTCGTCCCACCGGTGCCATAGGTGGGTGCGCGGCCTCAGCAACGACAACCTCTCCGGTGGGGCGTAGTCGGTGAGCCTGTGCGCCCGGTGGTCGCCGTCGTAGAACGGCTCAAGGAGAGGGTACGCCGGAGGGTTCGCCATCCTGTTTAAACAAAACATGGTAACAGGTTAGTACAGCATCAAAAATAATAAAGCATTAAAACAAATAAAAGACATATGTACAATAATAGCAAAAACATTCAAATAATTAATATAAGTGAAGATAAAAATAATAAAGCATTAAAACAAATGAAGACATATGTACACCTGTTGTGTTTGTCTACGATGGAAGACTGCATTATGCCCTGACATGTGGCAAACAGAGCATAGGTTCATGCTCGGTGTCTGGTCGAAGTCCCCCCCGCCATACCTATCCATATTGTCCATGTCACCCTTTAGTCTCTTCTTCCTCCTCCTACCCTTACCTAACTTCAGCAGCTCAGGATCAGGCATGAAGTCTCTACCCAAGTATGGAGGCCATTGAGTGGGATCAAGGTAAGGCTCGAAGCTGCTCTGCCATATTGCGACGGTGTTGCTCCGGCGATAGTAGTCGGACATATATGGTAGGTCCTTGTAGTTATATCCGCGCGCTCTACACGACGCAATCATGTGAGAGCAAGGGGCATGCATTATCTGCGGCACGTTACAACTGCATTCCACTCTTTGAAGATCGATCCGATAGTTGCGACCACCATAACGTTCCCCGCCCATGGTAGTTCCACCCTTTGCTCGAACATTATAGATTTGTCTGGTTGGTCCATAAGCCTCACAAGTTAGCTGCGTTGCCCAGATCTCATTTTCCTGAATGTGCTCCTTTCCCGCCTTTCCAAATTCACCATCCGTTTGTAGGTTGTCTTGAGCAATGGACCACCTTTTCACGAAGTACTCGTTGGTCTTGTGAAACGAGTACTCAACGATTCCAGAAACGGGCAAGGCTCTAACACCGGTGAATACCTTGTTGAAAGACTCCGATGAGTTGGTGGTCATTATGCCGAACCGGAAACCGCCCTCATCGTAAGCAAGCACCCACTTCTCCTTGTGTTCCATCTGTCTCTCGATCCAGGCCCTGGCAGCACTGTTTAACATTTTGTCCAACTCTTCCATTGTTTCTTTGAATTTGTGCTCAGTTTTAACACAACATAGCTCTTTCACCTTGGCACAAACCTCCTTTTTTCTCTGCCGACGCCAGAAATTGGCGGCAAAGTGACGCATGCACCATCTGTGCACTAGAGGAGGACAACCCTCTATCTCCTCCTCTGCGGCACGAAGCAACCCAACATGACGGTCCGAAATCAAACATATTGTCCGAGAAGGCCCTAACACTTGTATCCGTAACAGGTCCATGAACCAAGACCAAGACTCAACGTTCTCCCCCTCAGCCAAGGCGAAAGCAATTGGAACTATCTGGTCCTCGGGATCAACAGCCGCTGTCATCATCAACACACCCTTGTACGCTCCGGTCAAGAAAGTACCGTCCACAAGTATGACTGGACGACAGTACTGATACGCATGCTCTGTTTGTGCAAAAGACCAAAATACACGCTGAAGCACATGTGTAACCTTGCCGGTGTTGCGGTCTATATACTGCCCATTGGTGTGTGGAAACCATTTAAGGCCAGAGTTATAGTATGCCATTGCACACAAAATCCGAGGAATCCTGTTGTACGCTTCATCCCAACCACCCCAACGAATTGCAAGGGCGATCTGCTTCGCACGCCACGCCTTTCCATAAGTCACCTTATAGCCTGTGAATCCAAATATGGAGATAAGCAATTGTGAAACAGATACGTCGGCGTCATCATCAACAAATGCCAAAATGCGCCGTGCAAGGTATCTTGCCATCAATTGAGGATGTTTTTCTTGTCCCTTATTTGTAAAACAGGTATGCGGTTGTACTACTTTACTGATCCTCCACTTGCCATCAGTTCTCTTGCGATCATTCAGCCTCCACGGACAACCAAGACTCAAACACTTGATGTGGTACCTCAAACTAATATCAGAATGGCTGACCGTGTACGGTCGATGATGATGCACAGCATAGTTCTCAAGGAAAAGCTTCAGCTCAGTCATAGTGTTGAAAATCATACCCTTCTGAAGAATCCAATCTGTATGGTTATGCAGTGTTTGCTTGCACAGATTCAATCCAGTATCACAAACTGCCTGGTCCACCATACTGACATCCCTATAACTTGGAACGCCTCTAAACTGCATGTTAACCGACCTCAATTGCTGCAGCTCTGTCTCAGTCAAAGGATCGGGCGCAACATAATACCTCGCTTCGCTCAAACGCCGCCACGCATCAAAATGTGTATGATCCTCTGGTATATCAGTGACTAGTCTCCCTGGAGGATGCATATTCTGAGGAACCGGTTGTGGCATAGCACGAACCGGTTGTGGAATACCACGAACCGGGTCAGGCATAGCAGAAATATAACTGTCCTCTTCTTCGTCATAATCTGAATCATCATCAGAATCATAGTTTTCATCAAACAATTGTGCCTCCTGGTCCTCCTGCTCCTGCCGCTCTAGGTCGGCCACATCAAAATCATTGTTTATTTGACCGACGTCAGCGTGGACATTTTCAGATGGATACACCGTCTCCTGCGTGGGGTGACCATCAACGTCCATAGTCATCGGAGCTGCATCGTCATCATCCCCTGCCTCCTGTGCTTCACCTTCGTTGCCATCATTGGACGCCTCTGCCTGCTTCCTCCAACCATCCTCTACCACGATCTCAGCCATGGTCGAATTGGATGCCATAACGATCGTCTAGTATTTTGCCCAGTCAGCCTAGTTGCGCAAGGACATCAACGCATAGTTCGCCCTAATCTTGCCACTGTCAAATCTCCCTTTCAACGAGAAATCACCATCGAACTTCTCCTTCAGACGCAACATAAGCTCCGTAAAAGGAGGACGCTCATCAAATACTTCGAGTTCTTGTTCCATGTTATCATCAAACAACCCATCTCGTTTACTAACTGTGCCTCCATAAAACAATCTGAATACAGTGTCCATCTACAAAGTCAATAGTGGAACTAAGGTCAAGTGATTGTCTTCTCAAAAGTAAAGAATGGCGTAACTACTTACTAAGTTGGCTTCACTAACCTAACTAACATATTAACCTAACCTAACCTATCCTAACCCAACCTAACTAAGTAACTAACTAAATATCCTAACTAACTAACTAACAAACTAACTAACCTAACCTAAGCTAACCTAACCTAACCCAACGAAATAACTAACTAACTTACTTACTTAGTAACTAACTAAACTAACCTAAACTAAACTAACCTAACTAACTAACTAACCAACCAACCTAAACTAAACTAACCAAAACTAACCTAGTCAATAGTTTAACTAACTAACTAACTTACTAACTAACTAACTAAACTAAACTAAACTAATAAACCTAAACTACAAATGAAAACAAAAAAGGAAAAAAGTTTACCTTCCGGTCGTGGAGGGTGGTGAAGGGTGGCGCCGGTCCGGTGGCGGCCGGCCGACCACCGCCTGGCCTAGCCGAGCCCCTCTGCGGGCGGGGCAGTCCGGGGCGGCGCGGGGCGGGGCGGGGACAGGGCCGGGGTGGGGCGGGGCGGACGGCCGGCGGCGAGGCAGAGCGGCGGCGCGGCGGCGCGGCGGTGCGGGCGAGGAGACAGAGGAGGAGGAGGAAGACGAGCGCGGCGGCCAGATCTAGATCGGCTTTGCCGCGCCAACCCGCCTGGCGCGGCAAAGACGTTGGCCACGCCAGGCCGCCTGGCGCGGCAAATGCACTAGCCGTGCTAGGCCGCCTGGCGCGGCAAACTGACGAGTGGGGCCCACGCAGGCCTGCGTGGTCGGGCGGTGCCACGGTGGCGCTTTTGCCGCGCCATTGGGGACGGCGCGGCAAAAGGGTTAGTTTTGCAAAAAAAATAGACAGTGTTATTTATGAAATTTTTTATTTAATTGGGTTATTAATAAAAAAAAATTCCTAAATGCACGGGCCACCAAACGGAAACGAACATCTCGTAAAAAAAAAACGGAAACGAACAGAGAGCTGTCACTAACCAACAGTGCATTCATGGTGTTCATCCGTGAAGACCATACGTTGTTCACACCATAGTCTTGTTTAGATCTTGTTTAGTTGGGACCCGAAAAGTTTTTGCGTGAAACATCGAATGTTCCAATACTCATTTAGTATATTAAAAATAAACTAATAAAAAAACAAATTACATATTCTATCTGAAAACTGTGAGACGAATTTATTAAAACTAATTAATTTATCATTAGCACATATTTACTGTAGTAATATTGTCAAAACATAAACTTATTACGCTTAAAAATCATCTCGCAAATTACACGCAATTTGTGTAATTAGTTATTTTTAGTCTATGTTTAGTATTTTATATATATGTTCAAATATTCGATGTAAACGAGAAATATCCGATATCAGCCGTGAATAAATTCATGAACGGGATAAAGTATGGCTGATAAAGTTGTGAATGCATATTTCACGACTGATAAAGTATGACTGATAAGCCGATTGATAAGTTGAAATGAACGGGAAATAGGGCCTTACCTCTAACATTGGTATCATATTTAAGTTGCATATATAGACCAATTGAACCCAAGTTTTAAACTGATAGAGAAACGTGGGCAAGAGTCCCATAGTATGTATGGACGGTGCAAAGAAGACGCTGCAGGCGTAATAATTTATTTGCTCATGCACTGGACTGGATCCCAGTATCGACTAAACTGAAAGAGGCAGCCTAACTTTCCTTTGCCTCACCAGTACTTGCAACAATAATTAGCAGCACTCATTAACAGTTGACACCTATTGCTTCGGTTTCTCCGGTTATTGGATGTGTTTCAGTACAGTCTATAATAATGTGTGCTCTTCCAATTTCTAGAAAAGAAAACATTATTGATGAGCATTCAGGATGAAAGAGATACGCCATCTATATTCCACATAGGACCAGCCCCTTGACTACTGAACAGGAGCTAATGATGAGAATACAAAATAAATAAATAAATAAGATGTGTCATATGGATTACTACAGGTACTGCTACTGATTACTATTATGCACTAATGCGAGATTTTTGCAGATTGATGGTGGTAAATAAGTAATAATAAGAACTGTTTTGATCATGCATGCGTCTTCCCCTTGCGCCAACACATGGTGATCCTGACAGTATCCACATCACTGCTAGCTTAGGCTAGCTCAGCATGAAGTAAAATATGATGACCAAGGAATTTTAGGTGGTGGGCAAGATCTGATGCTTGTCTCCATCTTTACCTTTTCCAGCACCTTTCCTACCTTTTTCTTGGGTGGGAATCATGATGTGTCATTCATTTGATCATGGTACAAGTAGTAGTCGATGAAGGGTTACTCAATTCAGGGTACTAACATCTGCAGATGGTCAGATTTCATTCAGATGCTCGCTGCTCCTTTCACCTCTGAGACTGCCCATTGTCTTTTACGCCAAATCTACGGCTTCTGTAAGGAAATGGTCAGTAACTGTGACGGGAATGAAGAATTTGTTAGCATACCTAGGGATGGGATTAAAAGGTGATTAGTACTAGTATTTTGGTCTCACCGCCACATGGGGGGAAACAGGAGTTGGTGCTGGCAAACTGGCAATGCAAGGCTATTACTATTACTGTGGCAAGCAAGGTTATCAAGGCAGAACAAGGACATCACTACAGGAGACAGGAGGAGAGGAGAGGAGAGGAGAGGTGTGCCCCCCTCTCCACAGGCTGGGGCACCAGCAGCACCAAATAATCTTGCAATTGCAATGCATGTTTAGGGCACAAACAAAAGAGAAAAGACCTATGTGCAGTGCAGCACCTAGACTGGCTGGATGCACATGATGCTGCTACTTGCATACATAAGTCATCAGAAGGTTCCACCAGCTCCCATGTGACCTCTAACTGCATGAAGAGCAGAGTCTGAGCAGCAACAGCATGGTAGGTCAGGGCTCCTCCTCCTCCTCCTCTTGATCTCATGATCCATAGCGGACGGATTGATTCCCTTAACAAACAGACTGGCTGGTACAGTATCAGACAAACCAAGCAACCAAGCAATTCTTTGTTCTTTGATTTGATTCCTTGCATGCAGTATGAGTCCAGTCAAAAGAACCGATATTTGTAGCTGTCAGAAAAATATTGCAGCCCTGCACATGGCAGCCATCTATCACATTCACATGTGGATGGAGACTGGTTCCACTGCTACTAGCCATCTATCTATGACATATATATTTTTGCTTGATCAGAAGACGTATCGAGATTGGAGCAATACCGTTAGAGCTGGATATCGGTTTGTTTACTTGTTCAAGGTATCAAGATGATTTGTTTACTTCAATGGAATTTATAGGGTGTTTGGTTTGAGGAAGGAGGTGGTCCATCATCTTCTCACTCCTCACTTTTTCTATTTGGTTTGTGGAATAGAATGAGTTGATGCATCACCACCTCATTCCTCATAAGCCAATAATTAGTATATAGATGAGGAATGAGTTGGTTCCACCAAAATTCATGGGATAAACTCATGATGCATTATCTCATAAAACATGCCTTGATTCCATGAACCAAACACACCATTAGTTACTTTGCTGCTCCACTTCTCGATGTAGTAAACAATGCATTTGGCCGTATGCAATGCAATGGCATGTCTTCCGGCTTCCCCTTTGCTTCGACAATCAACGTTTGGGTCTTCGAAAGGCTCAGCAAATATGAAAAGAAAATCCACCACATTCTCGAAAAATACAAGGCAAAAAAAAATCAACTGCTCTAAGTACTAGTGCTACTTGTAAAGAATTAAACCATAGGCATCTGGTGAAATGGGATGGGGTTGCTGTGTACTACCACCACACGCACAGAATAGAGCAAAATCTGTGGAGCCTGTGCTATATCAGTATCAGTATCACCCAAGGCAAAAGGGAAAGAAGAAAAGGACGGCTTTCACAAGCCGCGTGAGACAGCCGGTACCAACCTCCCAAGCAGGGCATCATCATCATCATCATCATCATCTCTCAAGACTGAAGGTGATGTGCTTGTTGTTACATCTGTTTTTTTTTTCCATCGTGCTCATGAAGCATAGCCATCCACACCAATGTATCGTATCGACGAGTGCATGATCAATGCAACACAGTTTAGGACTAGGCATCCGCCTAATTAAGGATCCCTCTGTGCTCTGCAGAATCTTGCTTGGATCACGTCTCCTTGTGCCACTATTGTACACGACACTGCTACTATACAGTGTACCACCGTGTGGATTGCTAAATGTAACTGTAAGCAAGTCAGCAGCACTTTTTTGGAGGCAAACGAGGCCTTCTATGACTCAGGATTCGAATTTATACACAAGTTTTTTTTTTTTTTAAAAAAAAAACTCCCATGATCCCCATCATAAATCAGTTTCTATGTTTCCAGGTAGATTTTAGCCTTGCCAGTTGTAGGTAACATCAGAGAAGAAGCTTGAGCAATATTCAGCACGAAGGATGATATGCTTAGATTAATGCAGACAGGCCAGCGTGCAAACCAAAAAATAATTAGAATACTTGCAGCATTTATGTTTTGGATACCAGAAACTCATAATGGCTTGGCAATTGAAGGTTTCAGCTGCATCAGGTGGGAACTCCTTGTGCTCCAGGATGTGCTGCAGAGTTGTGGCCACGTGACGCCCCACGCGCAGCACTTTCAACAAGGGACTCGTGACTCTCCAACCTGCACTAAACATCAAACAGGCACTTCACGAGTTCACGCTGCACTCAGCACCCTGGACAAGCTGCACCTCAGTCCTCAGATGTAGTGGCTGCTCACCGTCAGATTGAATCTTCAACGATGGCGTCCTCAACCATCCAGAGTTGCATACACGTATATAAAAGAGCTACAGATGCATTATCAGACAGTACAAGGGAATGATTCAGGAAAAAGAGACAGTTCATCTTGGCGGCATGCTGGTCATACAGGGTGCTGCCTGCCAACAGTCTAAAACATGTTTACACGCTCTCAAAGAGAGAAAAAAAAAACAGATTTTGCATGAAAAAAAATGTTTTACCTCTCTCGTGGGAAAAAAGTATCAGATTTTGCATGAATTGAGAATCCTTGCATACATCCGTACTTTTGTTTTTATAACAAACTACCTCTGTATTGAAATATTTCATACAGGACAAATTAATTGACCAAAAAACTGAGTAAATTAGTTTGTCCTAAATGTCATAGATTTCGGATGACACTTAGACTTAGGACAACAAATTAGCTTGTCTTGAACATCATAGTTTTAAAAACGAGGGGAGACCATCCTGGCCTATGACCAACATAATGACAAGCCTTTCTGAATTGAGTGGGCATTGCGCAAGGCAAGAAACAATGAAACTGAGATGATTTACAACAATTTGAATAGATTACAGCTCCATCAAACTGAAATATCCTTGCAGCATAGTCATCGAAACTTCCAACAGTAACCAAGTTACAGCAAACTAGAAAGCCTGTAATACTCGATACAGGACAAACAATGATTCATCCCTTAGCCAAAAGAACAAAACCTATCAAAATTCTTCAAATCAAGTTTCGTCTATGAAACAACAATGAGTACACTAGATTACACATGATAGCACTGGCACAATGCAAGACTCCTGCTAAGCAATGCAAACAAATACAAAACTTTCTCTTGATTGTACCTTCGTTCCTATTAACCTAAGGACCTCTATAGCTTATCAACTAATTCCTTTTCCACTTACCAACTATTTTCTTCTCCATCTTATCAACTATTTCCACATAGAAATTCCAGTTTGGATCACTCTCTGTGATGGACTTCTGACCAAATGGGTTATCCCGAACAAAATTTTGAACATTGTCTGCAGCAGCAATTCTCTCGAGATAAACCCGAAGGTCTCCACCAGGTCCTGTTTAGTGTATACTGAACATTAGAATATATGATACTACAAAACGTAAACAGCATCATGACATGCTAAAACATACCCAAGGAAAAATCATCCCTCTGGTTCAGGTAACTGTAGGGTTCGGGGAAGATTGCAGTGTTTGGCTGCACAAAACAAATAACAGAAGCAAAGTGCATGAATTACAAAAATGGACCATAAATTTAACAGAAAGCACACAAAGTAGTAAGGAATTAATCCCATTATTAGGAATCCAGTTATTAGCTATTTTGAACAAATCCCGAAACTCCAAACTACCTGTTATCCAAAAAAAAAAAACTAAAATTCCTAATAACAGTCCAAAATCCCCTACACTATTAGTTACAAAAGCTTTTTGACAAGCACTCGCTGCAATTGGCCGCGTAAACCAAAAGCCTATCAATAAATAGGAACACATTCCGACAAGTTCCCCCAAAAAAAATTGTATCAAATTGGAACTAGTAACCAATCCCAACATGGAAGTATTAAAAAAACTTATATATAAAAAATATCTCAAATATCCTTCATCGTGAGACATATAATCGTCACTATAAATAAGAACTAAGATTCCTACAGTAGTAATTAGTATTAAAATAATAGACGTAAGGGGGCCGACCAAGTATCCAAATTCTAAGGAAAAATCATTATTGATGGTCCAAGACCATAGATATTGATAGATCAAACTTCCATTTATTTGTTGAATAGACAGGTGAAGTGAGAATACCATAGCTATACTTAAGAGTAAAATACTAGGAAAAGCCCATATGCGACGAAGATTTTTTGTTGCTATGGGAATAAGAAAAAGTCCAAATCCCATTGACATAATAACTGGAAGTGGGAGAAGAGGAATTACCCAGGCATATTGATATGTATGTTCCATAAGAAAAGAAATAGCAATTTTTAGTTTAAATAAAAAGGTGATCTTAATACCGGGTTGCACAGAGCCTTGTAGGGCGAATCATCCACCAGTAACGTATTTGAAGGTGAAAACTCTCCCTGCTCCCATGGCAGATTTGGCACATCCTTATTCCAAATCTTTTTTAGTTCCTTCAGCACTAACGGTTTGTCCTTGTTGTCAATTGTTTTGCACCCCGTAACAGTGCAGTGAGACATGTCCTGACAAACAAGATCGATAAAAACATTAGCACATGAGTAACTAGCGAACCAAATATAGAAATCATAATAGAAAACAATATGACAACATAGGTGACAGCCGACAGCGTTCCAACAGCAGATATGAACTATCATTACCCAACTTCAAATAACAATAAGAAAAATTGTAACTAATTATTTTGACCTGGAGATTTACAGTGACATCCATAGCATACATATCATATTATAAAAGTAAGAGTAAGTTTATGATGGGTCACTGTTCTTTGATGCTACACTATCCTGTAATTAAAGTACGTTTAGTGGGCCATTGGTGGGTCTAAAAAGGCCAACATGCTGAAGTGCTTGTGTGGCAGTCAACCTTCAGAAAAGGGGCGCCCTAGATGTTCTTTTGAATTATATAAAAAAGAACAAAGTATTCACACATCAATAGTAGCCCACTAGCCCTCACAGTTAAGTGTGATTGAAACCATTGGCAGCTAAGTGGCCTCCCATAACCCATGCAGCCATGCCACTTAATGCTTTAGAGATGTGAGGATCCAGTCTGAAGATATTGGTATCTATATGCTACAAACTTGATGCGTTCAGAACTTCAAATGGGTTTAAAAACATTTGGCTCTTGAGAGAACCAAATGGCAAAATGTCAACAGCCCAAATGTCTCCATATATGGCAAAAGGGTGTGATGCCAAAGAAGTGTAGAAAGAAGCAACTCATTGAGATTCTGTAGGTGTCATTACAAGTATATAGCCAACAAAGCGCTAATGTTATTATTGAAGTATAAGTGAACTGTCGACCTTTCCTCATCAACTTAAGCTTTTGGGTAGAACTGACCAATCATGCAACTCCATATAGTATCAGGACCAGAGGTCTGGAATTCAAATCCTAGCTAGTGCAAGTGCAATTAAATAAAACGTAATTGTAGCCCGCTCCTATTTCCCCGTTTGAGGCCTGGGGGGAGCCTGATCCATTTTGTTCAGTGAAATTATCCCTTTGTTACTTGGATGAAGTTTACTGGGAGTAGTTCACCGACACCTCATTCGACAGCTAAGCATTGGAGACTGGGATTGGATATGAATGGATATTATACCAATACAAGTAGTTGTTTCTTTTGGGGATTCAGACTTGGGAGTCAGACACAAATAGTGTCAGTCTGTCAGATGCATCGAATATTGATACCATCTTGTATACATATCACAAATCTGATTGGGTATTCAGATTTGGAATGGTACAGATATTAAATGTCCAGATTCATATACAGATTAGCCATTTAGTATTTGAACCATTTTCGAACGGACATCTAGAAATATCCGTCCTATTTTCATCCCTATTGGAGAGTTACAACACTTTCGAACCTCACCTGCAAGCGTAAAAATATTCCATGCCACCATATGTATTTTAAGTATGTTAATTCGCTTCTGTGAATTAAATGTATTCTGGATTTCAAACTCCTAAAAGACTTGAGATGAAACCCTATGGCATCGTGTTGTATTTTTTTGTCAAGTTAAATAATTCCTTTTCTTTATGTTGTTGTGAGCACAGATGCTACCTGAAAATGACAAACTGAAGTTCCGTGCTTATTTGATTTATTAGTGCCACACATATATACACCCACTGCATTACATTCATAATTTGGTGACAAGTTCAAAAACCTTACACAACCCATAGTCCAAAGTTTATGTAGCCCAGGGGATATCTAAGCATACATGTAACTGTGGAGAAAAATCTACAATCTGAAATTACAAAATGCAGGGAGAATCTGAAATACACAGAAAACGGGAGGAGAATGAGATATTGGCTGGGCTTTACATAGTCAAGGGACTAAATTGATTAACCAGGGGTCTTCTATACCAAAAAAAAAAAAAAAAAAAACTGTCCATGAGGACACGCTGCCAATGGCTTAGGTAGTAATCTAGTAACTGATGCTATGAAAACACCAAATGGCACAATGCATTAACTAGGCCGACTAATGGCTCGCTAATAGTACTTTAGCTGCCTAAAAAATGCAGTTATAGTACAATGAGCTAAATGACACAGCATTACCAGTTCATTACCTGCCACCATTTTACCTATAGAAACAATGACCAAAAAGGAAAAGTTCATGTCCAGATACAAAAATATACAGCTTTTCTATCACTTACCCAACAAAATAGTAGGTATGGCTTGAGATCCCTCATAAGGATATCAACAACTGATTTGACATTTTCCCTGGTGAGTTAGAATATTACAATTAGAGCCATTTATTGTATCAATATTAAAAAGAAAAGAGGAGCAAAATTAACCTTTTCCTTGATGACCATATTCCTAGCTCAAAATTCTGGAAGCAGAATCTCAGAAAATCATCACAGTATGGTCTTCTGAAAACTGGAACATGAGGCAAATTGCAAATTAGTATGTTTACAATCTCATATCCTACATTGCTACTAAAAGAACAACAGTTTCAACTATTAAGATATCAAGTTTACCTAATTTGGTTCGAACCTTTGCATGCGCCAAGTGTGCATTATGGTAATCTTGATTTATATCTGCTAGCAGACCATTAAGGTCTAAGATCAGAAGTTTCTTCCTTCGAAACCTTACCAGCGATCCTCTTGGTGAGTAGATATTTTGGATATTCTCTTCATGTGCTTCAACTAAACATGAAGCACATATGCAGCTAAGACCATGATTTGCTACCACGCCTCCATTATCAGAAGAGAAGCCTGGTCCTCCATTGCCTGAAGCCCGCTTTCTTTTTCCCCTCCGTCTTTTTGTTCCTGCAGACCTCTCCTGCAGCAAACCGCTGTTCTCAGTGCAATTCTTATTTCCCTTGTTTCCATCCTTATTCTTCAATGAAACATCAGCATCATTTGCCTTTGACTTTGACTGAGCACTACTTGGATCATCACCATTTATGGGATCCATATTAACATCAGCATGTCTTGATACCCCTATCACATCTATGCAGCCATTTTCAGATTTATCGGCCACAATTATATCCATGGCAACAACACTAGGTGATGCCTTTGCGGAATCTAGTTGCCCCTGCATCTTGTTCTTCTTTTTCCTCCTCTTCTTGCGTTTTGGTGTACTCTCCGAGACTAAAATTGGGAACCAACTCTAATCAGACCATTCTCGTAATAGAAATTAAATATGCTTGAGAAGAGAATACTAATCTATCTAATCATGTGAACCTGAGCATGAACTGAACTACTGAAAAGTAGTCATTGCCATTTCATATGATAAACCTTAGCTCTAGGCCCAAGTAAGAACATTGCCACCACATAAGGTAAGACCAAAGGGTGTTGGGAGTTGGGACACATACTCCCTCCGTCCCAAAAAAAGAGTCGCTATGGGATGCGTGCTAGCCAAACTTTCTCAACTTTGACTGAATTTATACAAAATGTGTGCAATATTTTTATCTCAAAATAATTTTATTATAAAAGTACAATCAAAGATCTATCCAATGATACTAATTATGTAACATAAATATTAATATTTTATTTTATATATTTGGTCAAAGTTGATATCTGTTGACTTTTTGGGAAGCGAGAATGACTCTTTTTTAGGGACGGAGGGAGTATACCTGAAACAACAGTGGTGTTGGCTTCCTTCTCGGGCATCAGATTGACCTTCACCTTGGCATCCTCATTACACTTCCGTGTCCCCTCCATCGCTAAAATCAGGAAATCAATTATAATCAGAACTCTTCTCTCTCTCTCTCAAGAAACCAGTACACACTAGAAACGAAACTGAACCGACTTGACATGTGGTGCAACTATATAAAGGTGAACAAAGAATGAACCAGAGCACCTGCTGCCTAGTTAATAAAACCTAGCTATTAGCTTTATCTTAAGCAATTGTAGCCACATTATGGCAAGGTCAAAGGGCATGCACACACAAATACCAGAAGCAGCAGCATTGGTGGCCTCCTGCTCCTCCACCTTGTTTCCCTTTGCCTCTAACTGTTCCTCCGCCTCTGCTGCCGCTGTGGAATCTAAATCAGGTGGTAACTCCTGTTGCTCCCGAGTCTTATTTTTCTTCTTCTTCTTCTTCTTCTTGCGTTTCGGTGTCCCATTCAAAGCTAGAACCAGAAAAAACAACCCAATTAGTATGTCTCCACAGAGTAGTAACAGAAATGAATTTCATAGCATGTGGAAGCATACAACAAGATCGATAAGAAAACACTCATCTAAGGAACTATGTAAATACCAGAAGCAGCAGCATTGGTGGCCTCCTGCTCCTCCACCTCATTTCCCTTTGCCTCCAACTGTTCCTCCGCCTCTGCTGCCGCTGTGGAATCTAAATCAGGTGGTAACTCCTGTTGCTCCAGAGTCTTATTTCTCTTCATCTTCTTCTTCTTGCGTTTCGGTGTCCCATTCAAATCTAGAACCAGAAAAACAACCCAATTAGTATGTCTCCACAGAGTAGTAACAGAAATGAATTTCATAGCATGTGGAAGTGTACAACAAGATTGATAAGAAAACACTCATCTAAGGAACTATGTAAATACCAGAAGCAGCAGCATCGGTGGCCTCCTGCTCCTCCACCTCATTTCCCTTTGCCTCCAACTGTTCCTCCGCTTCTGCTGCCGCTGTGGAATCTAAATCAGGTGGTAACTCCTGTTGCTCCAGAGTCTTATTTCTCTTCATCTTCTTCTTCTTGCGTTTTGGTGTCCCATTCAAAGCTACGAACCGGAAAAAAAAACCCAATTAGTACGATGTCTACACAAGTACACAGAGTAGTAACAGGAATGAATTGTATAGCATGTGGAAGCGTACAAGATCGATAAGGAAAAGCTCATCTAAGGGACTATGTAAATACCAGAAGCAGCAGCATCGGTGGCCTCCTGCTCCTCCACCTCGTTTCCCTTTGCCTCTACATGTTCCTCCACCTCTGCTGCCGCTGTGGAATCTAAATCAGATGGTAACTTCTGTTGCTCCCGAGACTTATTCTTCTTCTTCTTGCGTTTCCGTGTCCCATTCAAAGCTACGAACCAGAACAAAAACCCAATAAGTACGATGTCTACAGAGTAGTAACGGGAATGAATTGTATAGCATGGAAAAGCTCATCTCAGATGCACACATCCCAAGTTGATACCACAAACCCTAGTTCTAGCTCTAAGGTCTACCAAATAACGGTTATGTTGCTGCAAAACATAACAGGGGCCGAGTTGAGGGCGTGGGCGCTCGCATACCTGAAACAGAAGCGGTTGTGGAGTCCCCCTCCGCCGTCCCCATCTCCACCGCCGCTGCAGCCAGCGGCGTCGTAGAATCGAGATTTGACATCCCCTGCCCTAACCAGGACGAGAAATTGGAGATGTCAGGGAGCTAGAGCGGAGGCATGAGCTCTCCGCGATGCAGGCCTGGTGCGCCTAGGAATCTAGGATCTGGTGGCTACGGGGCCAAGGCGGAGGAGCAGTGCACGGGGCGAGCCGGCGGCGGCGTTTCTCTCTGCTGCCGGTGGCCGGTGGCGCGGCTCGGGATTTGGGGAATATATACCAAAAGGATACAAAGCTCCGTCACCGTTTTCCTATTTTGGGCCGTAAATTTGACTTAATGGGCCGTAGTAATCTTGAGGCCTTGACCCGAACCGTATGATAAAATAATAATATTATAAAATTAAATACCGATGTTGAAGTGATATTTTTAATCTAAAAAGCAAAGTTTATAAAATTAACATCATCACAGAGAGCGCGGTATCATATGCCCACAAACTCTAGAGATAAATGCACGGTGGGTCTTGGAACATGTAAGTGTGTCATATAGGCCCTTGAACTTTGAAAATGCATTTCTGGCCCCTAAACTTGTTATGTGGTACACATAAGCCCCTAAACTTTGAAAATACATTTTATAGCCCCTAAACTTGCTAAGTGGTACCCCTACACTTTGAAAATACATTTTATAGCCCCTAAACTTGCTAAGTGGTACATAGCAGGCTCATACTTGCCACACGACATTTTTCGTTGGCGTGGTGTTGCTTCATGGCGAAAAATATGCACCAAACCCCCCTAAAACCCGATCCATATCGCAGAAAACACAACCCTGGCTGCCAGCGATACTTCTCCTAGTCACAGGCATGCATGTGGTTCTAGTTGATGATGCTTCCGCACGTGCCTCTGGTAGAAGAGCTCGAGTAGATCCGTGACACGACCGAAGCCACACGCGGAAGCATTGCTGAACGAAGCCACGCGCACACGGTCTGGGATGCGACTAGGAGAAGCATGGCAGGTGGCAAGGGTCGTGCCTCACCCTCCACCCGCTGATGCTCCCCTCGTTGTCCTTCCAGACGACGAGCACCTATGTGCGAAGGCGGCTCCCGTACCGATGACGGTGACGCGGATTAGGTTTTAGGGGGTTTAGTGCATTTTTTCCACGTAGCAACATCACATCAACAAAAGGTGGCAAATATGGGTCTGTGTTATATCACTTAACAAGTTTAGGGGGGCCGAAAATGTATTTCCATAGTTCATGGGCCATATGTATCACTTAACAAGTTTAGGGGGGAAGAAATGTATTTCAAAGTTCAGGAGCCTATGTGACACACACTTAGGGCCTGTTTGGATGATGCAGTTTTCAAAAACTGTAGTATTACAAAACTGTAGTTTTATAAGCCAAAGAGACACAAAACCATGGTTTAGAAAAAAGAGGTCATGAGTGGAGTTTTTAAAACTCCCAAAAGACTACAGTTTTAACAAAACCATGGTTTTAAAGACTACAAGATTTGTTGCATCCAAACACCTAGTACCTTTTAAAAACCAAAGTATTTTGTAAAACCATAGTATTTCTCCAATACTTTAAAAATACTCTGCATCCAAACAGGGCCTTACAAGTTTGAAGGCTCTCGATGCATTTAATTCCAAACTCTATGAAAGGATCTAATTGGCCTAAGGGGGGGGGTGAATAGGCGTATTTGAAATTCCTGAAACTCACAAACTCAAAAGCGGAAGTTAAATACCAACCGGAAGTATTGGTGGTTTGAAGCGGAAGTTTCGGTCGTAGACCAAAACTTCCGGTGCAAACAAACCTACTCTTTTCGTGCCCTACGAGGCTACAAAATCAGAGTAACTGAGTTGTTTGTTTCAAACCAATTGTGCACGCCACCCTCATGGATGATGTTGATGAAGAAGTTGAGCTGCGCAAAGCCTTGCTCCTCACCAACTGATGGAAGATCACCTTTAACCTATCAAGTGGAAATGGAGGAGGGATAGACAAATAACAAGGGTAGTCGAAGCTACCACCACAACCACAAGCACACAGGACAAATGATTTATCCCGAGGTTCGACAATCCCCACGAAGGAGTTCCTACGTCCTCGTTGTTGAGGTGACCACTAAGGTCCGACCACTTAGGTCTCCTCCCTCAAGCAACCACATAGGAAGCTGAGATTTCCACTAAGAAAAGGGTGATACAAACGCTTCGGGGTGCCCTCACAAGTGAATCAATCCAGGCAACCACGAAGAACACCTAGCCGGCTAGGGTTCAAAGAACCCAAGAGTAATAACCACAAACCAAGCTGGCAAGATGAGGAATCCAAGTGCTCAAGTCGAAGATCGATGCTCTCGCTCTTTAATCTCACGTCCCTAGCTCAGATCAATGGAGGATTGAAGCTCGGAAGCAAAGGGGGAGAGAGAGTGAGTGAGTCTGTGCTTAGAAGCTAAAGCAAAGCGAGTGGGAGGTGAGTGTGGTCAGTAACGCGTCCAAAGAGGATGGGAAAAAGCATATGTACCTGTGCTTCAGGCCTAGCGTTAGTTCCGGTGGGACCACCGGTACTACCGGTCAGAGGAGATGCAACGGTCTAAAAAGCGTGCAGGTGAGAAAGGCTGGCGGGACTTCTGATCTGCTGACCGATACTACCGGTTAAAAGGACCGGTACTACCGGTCAACTCCGAAGACCGACCGTTGAAGAAAGGAGGCAGGGGCCAGGACCTCCGGTCGCCCGGTCAGGGACCGGTGGTACCCGACGGAACTACCGCCCTGCCCGAAGCCAGCGCTAGGACTTTCGGTCACCTGACCGGTACTACCGCCCTGCCCAAGGTTCCTGCTGAATGACTTTTTCCCTTGAGCGGTACTACTGGTCAATGTCCGGTACTACCGCTCCACCTTGGCTAACTTCGAAAAACTAAGTGCCCGTGAGTGAAAAAGTGTTCTCACAAGCGGACTAAGATAATGACCTGAGCACTTTTTATCCTCAACTAGCTAACTATGTTTTGTGATCCTCTTGATAGTACGGTGTTTCCTACTCAAATTAAAGAGTAAAATGATGAACCACTTGAGTTTAGGCGCCTCTTTTTCCATCAAAATTTAGGGTGCTATGAATCACCGAATTTGTTCGTTTAAATTCATCGATGGACTAACACCTGTAGATGTCACTAGATAAACGTGTTAGTCCCTAATTTGATTGTCATTAATTATCCAAAACCCACATCGAGGGCGAATACACTTACAAACTCCCCCTTTTTGGTAATTGATGACAACCAACTTAGGCTTACATAAAATAGGAAGAATTTAAGCTTTTGAATTCCAAAACTTATGAAGAGCTCCCTTGAATGTATGCATAGGATTTTTGAATTTCAAAATCTTGAGTGAAATCAAGATGTCATACATTCAGACTGCTCCCCCTAAATTTTGCAATTCGTGGGGTGCCTAAAAGAGTGTGTGACAATAAGCTGTGATGCATATGACAAGATATATCACAAGAATAAAGTAAAAGAATTTGAATGGTTATGAAATAAAGAATATAACTTAAGCTTATCAAAAACCATTCGAAGACAACATTTATCATTTCAAACATAAATATGAGCCAACCAAATGATAATCAAATAAGCATAATAAAACTTGTCCTATAATCATCCATCACACACAAATAGTTCTTAATTGCCACATAGTTCACCACCACGAGAGAGAGTTATTACATGAATAAAATAGTTAGCTACTCCTATTACAATAAGATAAGCCTAACACTCCCCCTTTGGCAGCAAGTGCCAAAAAGGGTAGGCAACGAAAAGAGCTAAGGAGCAACTAAAAGCCAAAATCCAGATCATCAGATGGACCACCCTGAAAGTTGAAGAACGCGACGCCTGAAGAAGTGGAGGCCCTGGTGACATCATCAGCATCACCAAATAAGTCATGATAAGGTGCGCCCACATCGGTGTCATGCATCAAATAGCCAGGAGGGAGGCCACTGCCAAAAAGAGCCGCATCATAAGCAAACAGAGGAGGACCAAGCTGCTGCGAAGACTGTCCCTGATGCAGTCCAAAATCATAACCCTGGGACGAAGGAAAGCCCTGCTGAGGAAAATAGCCCTGAGGCGCATAGAAACCCTAGGGCTGACCAAAGTCCTGCTGCTGCAGCGGCTGCTGCTCATCATCATCTTCATCATATCCAGCATCGCCATGGGTAGCATCATATTCCGCATAGGGATCCAAAAAATCCCTAAGAGGCGACGAAGGAGGAAGAGAGGCAGCCTCCTCAAGACGGCGCATGCGCTGATCTGTCTTCTTCTGCGTATAACAAAAGAAAGAGAAGAACCTCTGAAGCGTATGACGAGTTGCGCTGCCGCGACCACGTGAGCCCGCCCCACCAGCAGGAGCTCTAACAGGAGAGACCCCAGTCGGAGGAGGAGGAGCCTCGTCCTCAGCTGCTGCACCACCATCATCACCACCAGCCTTGCCACCACCAGCTGCACCACTGCCACTAGCCATTGTTTCGTTGCCTTTTCCAAGATGAGGTTGCAGATTCCTCACTTGCCAGTCCGGATGCTGAGCATCCGCACGAAAGGAAAAACCCACAACCTGCTCAATAACGAACATGAGATAAGGGGCATAAGGTAACGACCGGTGGGGATCCACAGATACCTCTCGAATGTTGCATCATAGATAATCAGTGATACTGAAGCTCTTGTTCAAGCCAAAACACACGAGAATAGCAGGGGCTAGATTCTGAATTCTTGTTGAATCCCCAACCTTTGGATCAATAGTGGCCCACAACAGGTTGTTCAGCGCATAGAAATAAGGCTTCAAATTATGGTTGGAGCCATCTGCATACCTTGGATCAACATAAAGAGCAGCTTCCACAAAATCTTGCCTCTTGACACCATTGGGATAGAAATAAAAAAGACTTAATGCTTCTCTATCATGGTGATCAAAGCCCAGAAGACGAGAGAACTCAAGATATGTGCAACGATAATGAACCCCCTCGATCATCCAATGAAGAACGCGCTGCTCCTCATCAATCCACAGGGTGGCCCAAAACTACAGGATAACCTCATTATTCCAATTATGCTTGAATGTCATGAGCGGCAAGAGACGCCATTCTTCAAGCTTCTCAATTAGCATATCCACTTCGGCATTCTTATGCTTTTGGAGGGATCGAAGAACAAGAGCCTTATGCGGGAAAATGGGATAGGCTTGACCATGAGCACCCGGCTTGAGGCAAATGCTAGAATAGAAGTCATTATGAAATTGAGACCAAAATCTGGAATCCACCCCTTCAAACTTGGTCCAGGCAAACGGATTCTCTTGACGCATCCGCTTGACATCCCGAGGCTGCACATTGTAGTTGATCTCCCGCTGATGAACCATGTTGGCCGGGGGACAGGGCCGATGAGGCCGAGTCGTGTATTGGTATGATATGGCAGCGTCCGATTCATAGTGGCAATGCCAATACGAATGAAAGACTGCCGCACATACGCAATAACAATAGAACGACCCACCACAAGGAGCTCGTCCGCCGGCACTGCAGAATGCACCATAGACCGATGGTCAAGAGGAGGGCAAGGCATGGTCGATCGATCGGGCACACGGAAAGGACCTTGAGCTTCGGTCTGAGGAGGATCCTCAGACGAACCAGCTCCACCCCGACGAGGAGCATGACCACGATGGACGCGGTCGCCCTCGCCATCACCCAGGCTCTGGGGACGAGGACGAGCGGAATGCGCAGGATTTTGATGACGCGTCATGCTGCAAGACAAAAGGAACACGACAAAAGGAAGGTCTTAGGAACAGCTAGTGGATGTGGCAAAAGGACCGAGTAGGCGGAATCTTGTGGAAAACGACATGCACGACTGACCGAAGGTACCGAATGGGGACCCGGAACCTCCGCTCAACACATGCATAGCACGTGCTCCACAAAATCTGTCATAACCGACCATAGAAGTTGCATAATAGACATCCACAAAGCATGAACATACTAAGCATAGCTAGCACGTGCGAGGAATCAAAGCAAAACAAAGTACATTGGGAGATCAAACCAAAATCCTGGTACCTTGCAATGCGAGGAGATGAGACAAAGAACGCACGTGCCAAGACCTCCCGAGGACTCCAAGACCACCAAGACGAGCTCCAAGGCGAGGAGGAGCTTCTCCCCAACAAGGAAGACCAGAACGCTGGAGGGAGAATGAGGAAAAGTAAGAGTCATCGCCGCCGCCGCCGAACGAGAGATGCATGAGGAGATAGGGACAGGTGGGTGGGGAGAATGAGAAGATACGGAGAGATAAGGCCGGTCCCCACCCCTTTTGACTGAAGATGACCGGTGGTACAACTCAGGGGAGCGATACTTCCGCTCGACGAGCGGTACTACCGCTTGAAGGAGCATGGCCAGTCAAAGTTCAGTCAAACCCCAGCTGACCCCAGCAGTACTACCGGTCGGCAGTACTACCGGTCAACACAAGCATGGCCAGTAAAAGTTCAGTCAAACCCCAGCTGACCCCAGCAGTACTACCGGTCGGCAGGCGGTACCACCGCCCGGGCGAGCGGTACCACCGGTCGCTGGCCGGAAGTACTGCTTGAGCCCAAAAATGGCCAGAAAAATGCCTAGAAAGATGGTGACTCATGGCAACTTAGAACCAACTCAATTTTTTCCAGATTTCAAACATCAACACATAACTATGGACATACTTGAGTTGCATAAAATAGATTTTGAAAATGAGCACACAACTTTTCGCAAACAGTTTCTCTACATCTAAGACAAATAAGTGTGTGCAAGATATCAAGTTAGATTTCTGGAGTCAATAACATTTAGCTCACTTCTTAAGGCACAAAATCTTGACTCGTCAAGAGGTTTTGTGAAGATATCGGCTAGTTGGTTTTCGGTGCTGACATGGTGCAAAGCGATATCTCCTTTGGCTTCATGGTCTCTTAGGAAATGGTGTCGAATGTCTATGTGTTTTGTGTGAGAGTGGTTCATAGGATTATTTGCTAGCTTTATGGCACTCTCATTGTCACACAAAAGAGGTATTTTAGTCATCTCACATCTGAAATCTTTAAGAGTTTGCTTCATCCAAAGTAGTTGGGCACAACAAGCATCAGCCGCCACATACTCGGCTTCGGCAGTTGACAAGGCAACACTATTTTGCTTTTTAGAACTCTATGACACCAAACACCTACAATAAATTGGCAAGTCTCGGTAGTGCTCTTTCGATCTACCCTGCAACCGGCATAGTCCGAATCGGAATAGCCAAGTAAATCAAAAGTGGAGCCCTTGGGATACCATAAGCCAAGGTTGGGTGAGTGAACTAAATATCTAAAAATTCTTTTAACAACTATAAGATGACATTCTTTAGGGCTAGCTTAAAACCTTGCACACATGCACACACTAAGCATAATATCAGGCCTAGATGCACAAAGGTAAAGTAGGGATCCAATCATGGAGCGATATACCTTTTGATCTACGACTTTGCTGTCTCCTCCAAGGTCAAGATGTCCCGTTGTTAGCATTGGTGTCTTGATGGGTTTGGCCTTGTCCATGTCAAACTTCTTCAACATGTCATTGGTGTACTTGGTTTGACTGATGAACGTGCCATCCTTGAGTTGCTTGATTTGGAAACCAAGAAAGTACGTCAACTCCCCCATCATGGACATCTCGAACCTTTGAGTCATGATCCTACTAAATTCCTCACAAAAAAGTCACATTAGTACTACCAAATATAATGTCATCAACATATATTTGGCATATAAAAATATCATCATTGACTTTGCGAGTAAATAAAGTGGGATCGGCCTTTCCTATCTCAAACCCTTGTTTGAGTAGGAAATCCTTGAGACAATCATACCAAGCTCTAGGGGCTTGCTTGAGCCCATAGAGCGCTTTGTCGAGCTTGTAGACATGTTCCAAATGCTTGGGATCTTCAAAACCGGGTGGTTGCTCTACATAAACCACTTCGGAGAGGGGGTCGTTGAGGAATGCACTCTTCACATCCATTTGATACAACTTGAAGTCATGATGAACGATAAAAGCTAGTAACATCCGTATTGATTCTAGCCTTGCCACGAGTGCATAAGTCTCTCCAAAGTCCAAACCCTCAACTTGTGTAAACCCTTGAGCCACCAACCATACCTTGTTTCTTGTGACCACGCCATGCTCATCTTGCTTGTTGCGAAAGACCCATTTTGTTCCAATCACATTTTGTTTGGGTCTTTCCACTAGGGACCAGACTTCATTTCTAGTGAAGTTGTTCAACTCCTCTTGCATTGCAATTATCCAATCTTCATCTTCAAGTGCTTCTTCTACTCTTTTAGGCTCAATGGGTGAGACAAAAGAGTAGTTCTCACAAAAGGTTGTCAATCTTGATCTTGTGGTTACTCCCCTTTGAATGCTTCCAAGAATGTTGTCAACGGGATGATCCCGTTGTATAGTGTGATGTACTCTTGGATGAGGCACTTGACTTCTTCTTTGTATTGGACCATCATCTTCACTATCATTATCATCGTTGAATTGTGCATCTTGGTGATTTTCTTCTTCTTGGGTTGACCCTTGATTTGCTTGTACACTTGAACCATGATCACTACTTGGGGTTGGAATGACATCATGACCATTGGTTGGTACACGATGCATGCTTGGATCATGATTGACTTGCATGATTGCATCGTCTTCTTCAACTTCCATGGGTCTCACTTCACCGGTTGCAAGCTTCTTTATCACTTATTGTCGGTGGTACAAAAAAGGGTACCCCTAATCAACGCAAACACCCGAACGCTCTATCTCCGTCTCGCCCGAGCCCTCCCAGCCAGGCCTCGGGCGAACGCTCTATCTCCGTCTCGCCCGAGCCCTCCCAGCCAGGCCTCGGGCGAACGCTCTATCTCCGTCTCGCCCGAGCCCTCCCAGCCAGGCCTCGGGCGAGCACGATCGCTCTCCGTCTCGCCCGAGCCCTCCAGGCCTCGGGCGAGCGCGCCCCTACACCTCGAGCCTTAACGCACGGACCTCGAGCTGTACAGACAGCCGTACCAGCCCATACCACGCATTTAATGCCTTCACCTACTCCGGTCATGTCCACTAGTGCACAGCATGTACCACAGTAACTCGGTGTAAAGGTCAAGTCTCGTTTTCACCACAAGCATGGGCAAAAGGGCACCAGTACAGCACTGTTCGGCCAAGCCATGTACTGTAACCCCTCGAGGCCGGCTACGCGCCCCTCGAGCCCTGCACTGTAACACCTCGAGGCCGGCTCCGTGCCCCTCGAGCCCCCGTGGCACCACCTCGAGGCCGGCACCGCGCCCCTCGAGCCCTGACAAGCTCTCTCACTCTTGGAAGACAGGTACTCCAAGACCTGGAGGGACCCCGCTACGTCCTGTACAAGCCGGAATGGGCGCTGTACGGCTTCCACTCCGCCACGCCTCCATGACCGCGCCCGGGATGGAGGCCACGCTTCAAGGACGCCTCAACAGCAACGCCCACGTCGGCTACAATGTCTTCGACAAGACAGGATTC
The DNA here is from genome assembly GCA_009763385.1 of Coix lacryma-jobi var. lacryma-jobi. Lineage (NCBI taxonomy): Eukaryota > Viridiplantae > Streptophyta > Magnoliopsida > Poales > Poaceae > Coix > Coix lacryma-jobi. The sequence goes on along the minus strand of CM019825.1, from coordinate 114,697,649 downwards.
CTACCCTACTTCGTATTGGGCGCCGTACGCCCCGACACTTGTAAAACCCCTGTGTAACCCTGGCCTCCCCTTGCCCTATAAAAGGGGACGCCAGGGCCCTCATTCGCATACGGACACAACACACGAGTCCACACACAGGCACGAGTCCGGACTCCGGTCCACGCTCACTGAGCTTGTATTCTCCCCTGTACAAGCACTTAGGTGCAAGTAATACAAGAACATTCCCCCCGCTGGACGTAGGGCCTTCTTTGCCCGAACCAGGATAAATCCTTGTGTCCTCTTGCATCACCATCCAGGAAGAGAAGCACGCGATCATATCACTCGTTGGTGTGATACCCCCGGGTACGAAACACCGACAGTTGGCGCGCCAGGTAGGGGACTTCGCGTGTCCGAGCCGATTTCTCGTTGATTCCTGGATGGCTTCATCCCCTCTTCCGTTCTCGGCTGGTGCCGTCGTCTGGTTCGGGAGCCTCGAGTTCCTGGCCACAGGCAACGGCAACGAGCTGACTCTGCTCTCCACGGAGGGCCCGAGCGGAGGGCGTGTCACGCCACCCCGCGCGGGGGGCGTGACGCGTCGCCCGCACCACCACATGTCGCCACATCGCGAGCGGCGCCGTCGTCACCGTCGTCGCCGGGCGCAGGCGGTGCCCGCGGCAAACACCCACGCCCCCGTAGCCGGTGCAGGGTCCCCGAGGGGAAACCAGCCCGGCGCGCGGTCGGAGACCTCCAGGGCGCACCCGCGCCCGCCTAGCGACTTCGCATTCATCATGCGTACGGACCAGGAACCAGGCCAGAGGCCTCCGAGCCGTGCGCCGTCGACGCCACTCAGCCTCCTCCCGCATGGGTCGCGCCGCGCTCGACGCCAGCGGTTCCCAGTCGGCCTCGACAACTCTGTGGCTGTATACGCCCACCGCCTCGACGAGCGCCATCAGGACCGAACGGTGGCGGACCGGGAGCAGCGTTCGGGCGCGCTGCTGCAGGCCATGGCCAACCTGGAGATCGTCCACCCCGCGTGCGTCGACCGCGACTTCTCGCGAGCCTTCGAGCCACCTCGGCGAGCCACCGTCGGAGAATGGTACCGCGAGCTGCGGTCCCAGCATCGGCCAAGGCGGCGTGCCGTCAACAGCTCCGACTCCGACGAATACGACTACCACGACCCCGACCTCTGGGATCCCACTAGGGAGTGCTTCCAACTCGAGGGAGTCGTATGCGATACCGAGGACGAAGGCGACGACGACAGGCCGGCGCTCGACCTAGAGGGACCTAGCGACGTGGCCGCGGCAGGCGGATCACGCGTTCAGGGAAGGGACGAACCTCCAGCACCGTCTGTACCGCCTCAGCACGACGACGGCCGGGCGGCGCAACTCGCACAAGTGCAAGAGGCAATCACCAAAGCCGAGGAAGAACGACGACACCTGCTGCAGCTCCGGCAAACCCTGATGCAGGAACCACCCCAGCCCCGAGGAGCCGGAGCTCGAGGCCGGGCTCGAGAGGTCCACCGGCGGATCCTCGAGGACGGGGCACCAGCACGCCCTGAGGTATGTTTCCCGCGAGCCGGGCAGAACGTGGTGGCGGCGGCTATGATGCTCCGTGACCTGCCCGCCGTCTCCAACCCCGACGCCAGGCACATGCTCGGAGAAATGAAAAACCTCCTCGAGACAGCCGCGGTACAGCAGGCCGAGAGCTCGGCGTCACGCCGACGCGGAGCAGCCTCGGGGAGACCGGCGGACATGCCCCGCGACGCTCGCGAGGCATCCGTCCACCAGCTGGACGCCTCTCGAGCTAGGCCAGTCCGCGAACGGATCGTCGACAACCGGCCACCTCGAGACCCCAACGACGCCCGCAACGACAGCGACGGCTACAGCGCCCATCGAGGGGGGCGCAAGGACAAGGGGGCCCAAGAGCGTGGCTACAGCGCCCATCGAGGGGGGCGCTACGACAGCGACGAGGACCGGCAGGTCCTCGAGCCCCCGGGCCCTAGAGTCTTCAGCCGGGCCATCCGCAGCTCAACCCTCCCCGACCGCTTCCGACCGCCGACCAACATCGTGAACTATGACGGGGAGGTCGAGCCCAAGCTCTGGCTCTCGGACTTCCGCCTTGGCTGCCAACTGGGCGGAGCGAAGAACGACGACCGCGTGATCATACGTCAACTCCCACTTTACCTCTCGGACACCGCCCGCCGGTGGCTTGAGGGGCTCCCGCCGGATCGGATCCATGACTGGGCCGACCTAGTCAGGGTCTTCGACGGGAATTTCAAGGGGACCTGCGTGCGTCCAGGCAACCCCTGGGACCTACGGCGTTGCAGGCAGGCGGCGGTCGAGCCCCTCCGCGACTTTGCTCGACGGTTCTCGAAGCAGCGTCTCGAGCTCCCCACGTGCCTGACGAGGACGTCATCTCAGCGTTCCTCGCGGGCACGACATGCCAAGAGCTTGTTCATGAGCTAGGACGCTACCGTCCCGGGACGGTCGAGGACCTGATGGATCGCGTCACCAGCTTTGCTTCGGGCGACGAAGCAGTGGGGGCCTTCTTTGGCCGTTCCACGGACAAAGGCAAGGCGGTGATCGTGCCGGAGGGCTCCAACAAGGGCAACGACGCCAAGAACGACAACAATGACGGCAACAAAAGGAAGAAAAACAAACGCAAGGGCCAGAAGGCGAAGCGTGGCGCCGATGACGACGACGACAAAGAGGTGCTCGCGGGCGCCCTCGAGCCTAAGAAGCCCCGAGGCCCCCCTGACGGGGCTGTCTTCGACCAGATGCTCGAGGATCCCTGCACCTACCACAGGGGCCCCGTAAACCACAAGTTGAAAGACTGCCGACTGTTGAAGGGCTACTACTCCAAGCTCGGCGATAAGAGGGAAGACGCGCCTAAGGGAAAGGATACCGATCGACGCGGCGGCAAGAACGCAGATGGCGACTTCCCCCCGGTGCGCGACTGCTACATGATCTACGGGGGGCCGACCGTCGGGCTCTCAGCTCGAGAAAGAAAGAAGGAGCGCCGGGAAATCTTTTCGCTTGGCCACGACGCCCCCCGGTATCTTGACTGGTCCGATGCGCCAATCACGTTCGACCGTGACGACCATCCGGACCGTGTCATAAACCCGGGAGCTTACCCCCTCGTCGTCGACCCCATCATAGTCGACGTTCGGTTCTCCAAGGTGTTGATGGATGGGGGCTCGAGCCTCAACATCATATACCTCGAGACCCTCGACCTCCTGGGGATTTCAGAGGGACAGCTCCGACCCAGCGTCGGGGGGTTCCACGGAGTAGTACCAGGAAAGAAGGCCCACTCCCTCGGGCGCATCGACCTGCCGGTTTGCTTCGGCACGCCGGCAAACTTCCGTCAGGAAACGCTCACCTTCGAGGTGGTCGGCTTCCAAGGGACCTACCATGCCATCATCGGCCGGCCAGGCTACGCCAAGTTCATGGCGATTCCTAACTACACGTACTTGAAGCTCAAGATGCCGGGGCCAAAGGGGTCATCACCGTTGACACCTCCTACGAGCACGCATACCACTGCGACGTGGAGTGCGTCGAGCGGGGGGAGGCCAACGTCCACCTCGTCTCGCTCGAGGCCTTGGCAGCTCTGGCCACCGAGGGGGCCCCCAGAAGCAAAGCGTCACGTCGGCACCTTCGAGCCGGCTGAGCACACCAAGCAAATACCCGTCGACCCGACCTCGGCCAATGGCAAGACGCTGACCATCAGTACCAGCCTCGAGCCCAAATAGGAAGCAGTGCTCGTCGACTTTCTCCGCGCGAAACATCGACATGTTTGCATGGAACCCCTCGGACATGCCGGGCATACCGAGGGAAGTCGCCGAGCACGCCTTGGAGATCCAGGCCGGGTCCAGATCGGTGAAGCAACGCCTGCGCCGCTTCGACGAGGAAAAGCGCAGGATCATCGGCGAGGAGGTGCACAAGCTTTTGGCGGCCGGATTCATCAAGGAGGTATTTCACCCAGAGTGGCTAGCTAACCCTGTACTAGTTAGGAAAAAGAATGGAAAAATGCGGATGTGTGTAGATTACACTAGTCTGAATAAAGCATGTCCAAAAGTTCCATTTCCTTTACCTAGAATTGACCAGATCGTCGATTCCACTGCTGGGTGCGAAGTGCTTTCGTTCCTTGACGCGTATTCCGGCTACCACCAAATTAGGATGAGAAAATCCGATGAACTCGCAACCTCTTTTATCACGCCATTTGGTATGTATTGCTATGTTACGATGCCCTTCGGCCTGCGAAACGCCGGGGCAACGTACCAGCGATGTATGCAGCACATCTTTGGCGAGCACATAGGCAGACCGTCGAGGCCTACGTCGATGACATCGTGGTTAAAACTAAAAAAGTCGGGAACCTCATCAGCGACCTCGAGACCACGTTCGAGTGCCTCCGGGCCAAGAATGTGAAGCTCAACCCCGAGAAGTGTGTCTTTGGTGTGCCTCGAGGCATGCTACTTGGCTACATCGTCTCACAACGGGGGATCGAGGCAAACCCTGAAAAAATCTCAGCAGTCACGAGGATGGGCCCGATTCGTGACCTCAAGGGTGTGCAGAAAGTGACAGGCTGCCTAGCCGCTCTCAGCAGATTCATCTCGAGGCTGGGGGAAAAAGCACTACCCCTCTACCGCCTGCTAAAAAAGACGGAACACTTTGCGTGGACCGCCGAAGCCGAGGAGGCCTTAACCAAGTTGAAGGGGTTGCTGACTTCTGCACCAATTCTCGTGCCCCCGCGACCAGCCGAAGGTGGCGATTCCCCCGAGCCCCTCCTCCTCTATGTGGCCGCAACCACTCAGGTGGTTAGCGCGGTCATAGCCGTCGAGAGGCACGAGGAGGGTCATGCATTGCCGGTCCAACGACCGGTATACTTCACCAGTGAGGTACTCTCCGAGGCCAAGGTCCGGTATCCGCACATCCAGAAGCTGCTCTACGGCATCATCGTCACAAGGCGCAAGCTCCAGCACTACTTCCTCGCTCATCCCGTGACGGTGGTGTCGTCCTTCCCCCTCGGAGAGATCGTCAACAATCGGGAGGCCACGGGGCGCATCGCCAAGTGGTCCGCCGAACTAATGGGGGAGACCATCACCTATGCCCCGCGAAAGGCCATCAAGTCGCAAGCGTTGGCGGACTTCGTTGCTGAATGGACCGACACTCAGCTCCCGCCGGCACAGATTCAAGCCGAGCTCTGGACCATGTACTTCGATGGATCCCTCACGAAGACGGGGGCAGGCGCAGGCCTGCTCTTCATCTCACCCCTCGGAGTACACATGCGCTACCTGCTACGCTTGCACTTCCCCGCCTCCAACAACGTCGCCGAGTACGAGGCCCTCGTCAATGGGCTGCGCATCGCCCTCGAGCTCGGGGTCCGACGCCTCGACGCCCGAGGAGACTCGCAGCTCGTCATCAACCAGGTTATGAAGGCTTCAAGCTGCATCGATCCCAAGATGGAGGCATACTGCGGGGAGGTGCGCAAGCTGGAAGACAAGTTTTACGGCCTCGAGCTCAACCACATAGCTCGAAAGTACAACGAGGCCGCAGACGAGCTGGCAAAGTTGGCGTCCACGCGCGGCACGGTACCGCCAGACGTCTTCTCGAGGGACGTCTTCGAGCCATCCGTCGAAATCGACCCGGGGCTGGCCCTCGACGCCACCCCTCGAGCAAGACACGGGGGCTCGACTCTCAACGCCACCCCTCGAGAAGGACACCTCGACGTCCGCAGAGGCGATGCAGGTCGACGCACACGCCTCTTCTTCATCACGGCCCCTCGACTGGCGGACGCCCTACCTCGACTACCTGACGCAAGGCGAGCTACCAGAAGACAAGACGGAGGCCCGACGCATCGCTCGGAGGGCCAAGACCTACGTCATCTACGGCGACGAACGGGAGCTATACCGACGAAGTCCGACTGGGATCCTTCAACGCTGCATCCCACTCGAGGAAGGGCGCAAGCTCCTCGACGATATGCACTCGGGGGCTTGCGGCCACCACGCAGCGCCGAGGGCCCTGGTTGGGAACGCCTTCCGTCAAGGCTTCTATTGGCCGACCGCCATTGGGGACGCCAAGCGTTTGGTCCAAGCGTGCCATGGGTGTCAATTCTACACGCCAAGCAAACGCACCAGCCCGCACACGCCCTGCAGATGATCCCAATCACTTGGCCATTTGCCGTTTGGGGGCTCGACCTTGTGGGTCCCCTCAAAAGGACAAGTGGAGGGTACACACACATGCTCGTGGCCGTCGACAAGTTCACCAAGTGGATCGAGGCTAAGCCGATAGGAGACCCCACCTCCGAGAGGGCTGTCGAGTTCATCGCCAACATCATGTACCGGTTCGGGGTGCCTAATGTCATCATCACCGACAATGGCACCCAATTCACGGGCAAAAAGTTCACCAACTTCTGCGATGACAACAACATTCGCGTAACCTGGGCCTCGGTCGCATACCCCAATGCAACGGGCAGGTCGAGCGCGCCAACGGCATGATACTCCATGGGCTGAAGCCGAGGCTGTTCAAGACCCTCAAGAATTTCGGAAAGGGGTGGGCTACAGAACTCCCCTCGTGCTGTGGGGCCTCAGGACTACGCCGAGTCGAGCCACCGGGTTCACTCCGTTTTTCCTAACCTACGGCGCCGAGGCCGTCTTACCTACGGACCTCGAGTACGGCTCACCTCGACTTCGAGCCTACAACGAGCAAACCAGCGACGAAAGGCTCGCCAACGCCAAGGACCAGCTCGAGGAGGCCCGAGACGTGGCGCTCATCAACTCTGCACGCTACCAGCAAACACTTCGATGCTACCACGACAAGCACGTGCGCAAAAGGGACCTAGCGGTGGGGGACCTCGTGCTTCGACGGCTGCAAGATAATCGAGGGCGCCATAAGCTCACCCCTCCGTGGGAAGGCCCATACACCGTGGCCGAAGTGCTCAAGCCAGGAACATACAAGCTCTACGACGACCAAGGCAGGATCCTGGCGAACGCGTGGAACATATCTCAGCTACGTCGCTTCTACCCTTAAAGGCCTCGAGGCCTTGTTCATTTTATCACTTTGTACAAACAAATCTCAGCTATGCCGCATCTTAAGGTAGCCTCGACCCTGCTTTGCTCAGGGTCAAGCCTCCCTCGGGGCTGACGGGGGGCCTTCCCCCCAGACTCCGGAAAAAATGCGCGTTTTCTTTTTCAAAATTTTGACCCTCGTCTCGACTCGCGCCTCGAGTGAACTAGCGACGTCTAAATCTTAAAGTACCTCGAGCCTCCAAGGTCGGGGGGCGTCGACGTAGACGGCCACCTACGCCCCCGGGCTACGGTGCCCTACCTACGCCTCCCCTCGAGGGGCTCGCGACGTATCGAAGGAACACAGACTAAGTTAGCAGAAACTCGAGCTTGCGACAAAGAGAAGTGGTCAAACGCATTTGAAAGGAAAACAACCCCTTTAAAAAAACAAGTCATATATACATTCGGGTCTCGACGTACCCTCATTCACGTCATAAAATTCTTACAAGGGCCTCGGCGCCCAAATTTGGCGCGCAGGCCTAGTCTTCGTCGGTGCGGTACTCCTCCCCGAGGTCCTCCGCGGCGGGCTCAACCTCGACGCCCGAGCTCGAAGGAGGAGGGCTCCCGACACCGCTGCTGGCGTCAGGAGGCAGCACGTCCTCCTCGAAGATCTTCGCGAGCGACGTCCCCGGCCTCTCCATCTTCTCCAAAATTTTGTCGACACGGCGGTTGTTCCACTCCTCATCCTTCCCCTCGATCTCGATGAAGCCATTCGCGACAACGTGGACCGGGAAGCGGAAACCGGAGCGAACGACCGCGAGTGTCTGCTTGACGCCGTGATGGAGAGCTTGCCGGACACGGTCCCGCGCGGCTGCGTCGAAGAAGCACAAGGCGTCGACCAAGGCATCGCCCCGAGCCACTGCACTGCCCTTCTGCCGCGGTCACAGGAGGAGCACCCCACATGGGGCCGAGCCGGTCGAGAGAGGTGCGAGCCCGCTCCGCCACCATCGTCTCGTCTTGGAGTTGGTCCAAGAGAGCCTCATTCGTCCCACGGAGCTCCTCGACCGTCTTCTCGACCCCTGCGCAACAAACGAGGAAGAGTGAGACTGCGACGTAGCGAAAACTTCGAGACCCGAACAAGGACAAGGTGTAAGCCTCACCATCGCAATGTCGACCCAGTGCGGCGAGGTCGCTGGTAAGGCCCTCAGCACGCTGCTCGAGCCTGCGCTTCTCGGTCAGCATGAGGAGCCTCTCGGACTTAAGCTCCTCGATCAGCCTGCCCACCTCCGCCAGGGCCAGATCCTTTCGGATCACCTCCTGCCGCGCCGCCCCCTCGGCAGCTCGGGCGGTGGCGGCACCACTCTTGGCGTCTTCGGCCTCTTTTCTTGCCGCCTCCGCTGCGGTTCGGCGGTGGTGGCCTCGCTTCGGACGTTAGCGGCCTCCTGCTTCGCCGCCTCGGCTTCAGCCCGGGCGGAGGCGGCCTCGCTTCGCGCGTCCGCGGCCTCCTTCCTCGACGCCTCGAGAGCGGCGGTGGCCTCCTCCTTGGATCGGGCGACCTCACCTCGAGCCGCCCGGACCTCCGCCTCCGCCTCGTTGAGCCGGCTCGCCATTGGGGCGTTCCGGCTCAGCTCCGCGCGGAGATCTTGAAGCTCCGCCTCAGCCCGCGCGAGGGCGGCTGACACCTGCGCGGACCGGCCCGCCTCCTCGGAGCAGGACCGCTCCGCCTCCGCCATAAGCTCGGCCACCTCCCGGAAGATGGACCGCGCCTCGCGCGGGCCCCCCGCTGGACCGGTTGCTCGACGGAGACCATGGCGAGGGACGGGCTCGGCGCATCGGGAACGGCCATCCTGGCCGGTCAAGCTCGATGTCGGGCAGATCCTTCTCCGCCCCGAGCTGCCCCGACTGCGGCCCGCCGCCTGACGGCACGAGCCCCGGCTCTTCCCTGGCCGGGCCCTCCGGCGCTTGTCGGCGCTAGCCGGCGCCTCGGCGCCTCCACCATCATCGAGCCCGCGGCGAGGAGCGGCCCCCCTGCTCCAGCTCGTTCAGGAGGTCCTCCACCGTCGGCTCCTCCTCTGCCAACTCCCTCTCCCCCCTTTCCCTCCGCCGCAGACCGGCTCGTGTCGGTCGGGGCCTCGAGGGGCGCAGTCTCCTCAGCCCCAGACACCGGCGGGGCCGTGCTCGCCCCAGGCGCTTCCCCCGGAACAGCCGTCGTGGTGAGGGGAAGGGTGGCGCTCCCAGCTGGCACCATCGCGGGAGGAGGAGGAGGAGGCAGCGCTTCGGCGGATATGGTGGTGGTGGGCTCGATGCCATGAGCTGAGGCCCCTGCAATACGAGATGACGGCGATATCAGAACCAGGAAGAGTACCTCGACCCCTGTGGTCGATGGCGACGGCCTCACCAAAATTCGCGACGATCATCTGGCCTCCTCGAGCCATGGCAGCTCGGGCCTTCTTCAGCCAAGCGGCTTCTCTAGCGGAGGAAGGTGCCATACCTCGAGGTGCCTGTGCCTCGACGGGGCTCGAGGTCTTGGCCCGCTTGGACGAAGCGAGGTCCACCTCCTGGTAGGAGCGCTTCCCCCTGAGAAAACGGAGATAGCACGCGTCATCAAAAGCAAAGAGGTGAAGCCTCACTACCGACGAGACCCAAGGAAACTACTCACCCACCCGAAGCGGCGGCTGGCTTCTTCCCGGAATCGCCGGACCCACTCGGGGGCTTCGAGCCCACCCCACGGCTCGAGCCCTGTGCCTGGGCCGTCTCCGCAGGGCTGGGATGGGGGGGGCTCCCGACGCCTCCCATGGCTCGACCTCGAGGGAGAGCCCTCCTTCCGCCCCACATCGCGGGAGGGCGACCGTACCTCCCTCGTGCTGACGTCGTGGCGCCCGCCCCGGCGCGGGCTCCGGGACCTGCTCCGGCGCTCGCGCTGGTGGTCGCGCCCTCCCGCGTCCGCTTCCGTGTCCCGGCGGCGGTGCGGCGATGGACTCCGGGGACGCTCACGCCCCTGGTCACGAGACGCACGGGGGCTCCCTCCCCGACGCTCGTGATGGCGGGCTCGACGCCTCTTCCTGGCGCCCGCTCCTCCGCGGGCTCGACGGCGCCCTTGACGGCTCGCGGGGTCGGGCCCGAAACCCTTCTCGACCTGTCGACCGCTTCTCGAAGCCCGACCCCTCTCGAGACCCCCCGTCTGGGCTGACGCGGGGGCGGCCTCCGTTGGCGCTGTGGCGGAGGCGCTCCGGGTCCGGGGCTTCCTTACGACCAGGGGCACATCCGGCGCGGAGCTCGACGGACCTCGGGCCCCCGACGAGGCAGGGATCGGCGCCGCCTCCCGCTGCGTCCCGCGCGACCCTTTTGTCGGTGGGACCTCCAGTGTACCCTCCTGCACAGAGGAGCGGTCAGCCCTGTCATCGACGAGCCCCGCGCGCATCAAGCGCGCATCCATCCCCTCGTCGTCGCCCTCCTCCTCATCACCACTCTCCTCCTCCGAGCTCGAGGAGCTCAGCTCGGGGGACCCGTCCCCAGGCTGACGGTTACGACGAGCCTTCGCCAGTCTCTGCTCCCGAGCTAAGCGACGCAAGTTTTTTTTTTTTCTCTTTCTTCTTTTTGGCATCCTTGCTCTCTTTGTCCTTCTGAGCAGAGAGGCGCCTCACCTGAGAATCCGCGGCGTCCTCCCTCACCGGGGGCCTCGACGCGCGACAAGTAAATGCCCCCTGAAAAAAAGAAGAAGCGTGATGAGACAAACCACAAGACGGATGCAAAGGATCGAAGGAGGAAAAAGGGGAGGAGGCTCGAGATAGCTCGACTCGAGGGAGGCTTACCAGGTCGAGACACCCCTCGTCGGGTGCCATCGCAACCAGGTTGGAGTATTCAGGGACGAACGGCCCCTGGATCGTGATTGACACCCGGGAGACGCCCTCGTTCCGGGACAGCCTCCCTTCGGCCATCCTCGAGCGATTGAGCGCCTCGAGCTGAGCCTGCGGGCCCATCTCGTGCATAAGAAGGGGGCGGTCCGCCAGCGGGAGAACTCTTCGCTGGTGGAACGCCCAAATGACCGCTTGCACGGTCAGCTTCTTCTCGTCCACCAGCGTCTTCATCATCTCCATCAGCGGGGCCAGGTGGCGTTGCCTGTCCGCCGCAACGCCCCAGGTCCACTTCTCCGGGCGTTGAGTGAGGACCCTGCGGTGTACTGCGGAAAGAGGCCACCTTCGTTCCGCAGATAGAACCAATGGTCGTCCCACCCGGCCTGGTTGGTGGAAAGCTTGTATCGCAGCTCTCGGACGGGGACATTGCCGACGAGGTCCCCGCCCTCGCGGTAATGGCAAGGGAGCCCATGCGCACGGGCCGCCTCCCGCTGGGCTTCAGGGACTTGATGAAGAGCTCGCCCCGGAAGAGATGGACGAACATCTCCCAGTGCGGCTCCATCTTCAGGTACCCCTCGCACACCGCGGCGAATATGGCGGCGTGCGAGATGGAGTTGGGGGAGAAGTGTTGCAGCAGCCCACCTCGAAATGGTGGGCCAGCCCTCGCAAGAAGCGGCTCGGCGGGACGCCGAGCCCCATACGGTGGTAGCGCGCGAAGCTCACCACGTACCCCTCCGGCGGGTGCGGCTCCCGGTGCTCCGCCGACGGGATAACCCACCATGCGGGTCCCTCCTCCGGTTGGGGCGCAGAAGCCCCTGGGCCACCAGCGAGTCCATTTCGCTCTGCGTCACCTTCGACGGGCTCCAGTCCTCGGCCGGCAGCATCTGTGTCTGGGCGGCCATGACGGTGGCGCGGCGCGGATCCGAGCAGCGGACGGGCGGCCGGAAATCCCCAATCGACTAGCTCGAAGGAGAGGGCGCGTGAAGGCTACGGCGGCAGCGAAGGCAAAGGCAAAGTAAAGGGTTCATTTTCCCCTCTTTCGATATTTATAGGGGGAAACCCAGACGGGCGGGATCTCCCACGACGTAAAAAGGTAACCGAATGCATTCAATGCGCCCACCTAACCGCGTCTCGAGCCGGATGCAGGGTACACGCGTTACCTCTCCATTCGCTCCACTACCCGGGCCCGCCACGACCGTCGCTCCGGCTTCGCGCCCGCCGCTCTCCCCGATGGTTTCTGCCTAAAAGGCGTGCCCAACGGGCAGAAGGATTCCCAACGACGGAGGCCTCTTCACAAAAGGTAAAAACGGGCCCCGGCCCTAAGTCTCGAAGCAGCGAAGGCTGGCCCTCGAAAAGGGTTCGACAGCCGGCTTTGAGCGCCCGAGTCAGGGACACCAGGGGCGCCACTCGCGGCATTACTCGAGGGCCGAGCCCTCGAGGCCCCTCACGTGTATCCAAGGCGGGGAGCTCGACGTGCAGTGAGATCCCCTCGGAGGGAGGCATCGAGCCACCGGGTCCTATCGAATGGACCCGACACTCCTGCAGACTGAGCACCCATGCTTTATGAGACCGCCTCCGGGCCACAGTCGACCCCTATCGAACGGGGCACGAGCTCTCACTTGGATTCCCCGTTACCAGCTCACCGGGAACCTCGATACTCGCCCACTCGGGGTAGTACGAGGCATCCCCCCTCGCATCCGATCGAAAGGACTCGCGGGATGACAAGCCAGGGCAATCGGCATGCCGGACAGCTCGAGGAGCCGGCCAGTCGGTTCAGCCTGGCACCCCTCGACGAAAGAGGGTCTAAGAACTCGGACAGTTACGACTAATCTCTTTTCTTTGTGTAAACATGAGATTTTCAGGCCTCGGGCGAACGCTCGTCTCCATCTCGCCCGAGCCCTCAAGGCCAGGCCTCGAACGATCGCTCGTTCTCCCGTCTCGCCCGAGCCCTCCGAGCCAAGCCTCGGACGGAGTCTCCCACGACAAAGGAAAGGTAACCGCAAACATTTAATGAGACTACCGAACCACATTTCGAGCCTGTTGACAGGTACACACGGCGCCGCGATCTCCGCTCCCTGACGATTTCCGCCTAAAAAGGCGCGCCCACTGGGCAGAAGGTTCCCAAACGACGGAGGATTCTTCGGGAAGCCCACGAGGGAGTTCTAACCACTCCCCCATGGCCTCGGGGGCTACACCCGCGGGTGTCGCTCGCACGACACCCACGGAATCAAATCGACAAAACCCTCAAGACCAGTTAGCTATCCATCGAGATCCCAATCTGGAGCCCCTGCTCGAATGCAAGCACTCAAACAAGGGCTCGGGGGCTACTGTCGGTGGTACAAAAAAGGGTACCCCCAATCAACGCAACACCCGAACGCTCTATCTCCGTCTCGCCCGAGCCCTCCCAGCCAGGCCTCGGGCGAACGCTCTATCTCCGTCTCGCCCGAGCCCTCCCAGCCAGGCCTCGGGCGAACGCTCTATCTCCGTCTCGCCCGAGCCCTCCCAGCCAGGCCTCGGCGAACGCTCTATCTCCGTCTCGCCCGAGCCCTCCCAGCCAGGCCTCGGGCGAGCACGATCTCTCTCCGTCTCGCCCGCCAGCCCTCCAAGCCTCGGGCGAGCGCGCGCCCTACACCTCGAGCCTTAACGCACGGACCTCGAGCTGTACAGACCCCGTACCAGCCCCCACCACGCATTTAATGCCTTCACCTACTCCATCATGTCCACTAGTGCACAACATGTACCACAGTAACTCGGTGTAAAGGTCAAGTCTCGTTTTCACTACAAGCATGGGCAAAAGGGCACCAGTACAGCACTGTTCGGCCAAGCCATGTACTGTAACCCCTCGAGGCCGGCTACGCGCCCCTCGAGCCCTGCACTGTAACACCTCGAGGCCGGCTCCGCGCCCCTCGAGCCCCCGTGGCACCACCTCGAGGCCGGCACCGCGCCCCTCGAGCCCTGACAAGCTCTCTACTCTTGGAAGACAGGTACTCCAAGACCTGGAGGGACCCCGCTACGTCCTGTACAAGCCGGAATGGGCGCTGTACGGCTTCCACTCCGCCACGCCTCCATGACCGCGCCCGGGATGGAGGCCACGCTTCAAGGACGCCTCAACAGCAACGCCCACGTCGGCTACAATGTCTTCGACAAGACAGGATTCCTACCCTACTTCGTATTGGGCGCCGTACGCCCCGACACTTGTAAAACCCCTGTGTAACCCTGGCCTCCCCTTGCCCTATAAAAGGGGACGCCAGGGCCCTCATTCGCATATGGACACAACACACGAGTCCACACACAGGCACGAGTCCGGACTCCGGTCCACGCTCACTGAGCTTGTATTCTCCCCTGTACAAGCACTTAGGTGCAAGTAATACAAGAACATTCCCCCCCGCTGGACGTAGGGCCTTCTTTGCCCGAACCAGGATAAATCCTTGTGTCCTCTTGCATCACCATCCAGGAAGAGAAGCACGCGATCATATCACTCGTTGGTGTGATACCCCGGGTACGAAACACCGACACTTATTGAGAAGGTTCTTCTTGATCTACAATTTCAGCATTGACTTGCTCCTTTTGGGAGCCGTCACTTTCATCAAAAGTCACGTCTACCGCTATTTCAATTTGACCAGAGGTCTTATTGAAAATGCGATATCCATGTTCGTTAGTACCATAACCAAGAAGGAAACCTTCATCAACCTTTTGGTGCAAACTTAGAGCTTTTGGATTTCTTATTAAGTATGAAACACTTGCATCCAAAAACTCTAAAGTAATCCATCTTAGGCTTTTTACCGGTGAGAAGCTCGTAGGCAGTCATCTTCCTTATCTTGTGGAGATATAGGCGGTTGATGGCATGGCATGCCGTGTTGACCGCCTCCGCCCAATAATCTTTCTCCGGAGTTTTGTATTCATCCAACATTGCCCTTGTGACTTCAATGAGAGTTTGGTTCTTCCTCTCCACAACACCATTTCATTGTGGAGTGTATGGAACCAAAAACTCATGCTTGATGCCTTCATCATCTAGGAACTCTTTAATGTTGGTGTTTCGGAACTCCGTCCCATTGTCACTTCTCACTTTCTTGATCTTCACATCAAACTCATTTTGCGCCCTTCTTGCAAACTTTTTGAAGACCCCTTGGGTCTCACCTTTATCTCTCAAAAAACACCCCCACGTGAAGCGCAAATAATCATCAACAATTACAAAACCATATTTGTTACCTCCAATGCTTATATAAGCATTGGGTCCGAATAGGTCCATGTGGAGTAACTCCAGGATTTTTGTAGTTGTCACAATATTTTTGGCGAGGTGTTTTGCTCTAACTTGCTTCCCCGCTTGACATGCACTGTGTTGACACTCCTTAATGGAATCACTCTAAGAATGAACCACATAAAATAATAAACTAGTGAAGGCACTAAAGAGTGTACGGGACACTACTAACTTCACTTAACGTCAAGTTGTCATCCCCAACATGAAGCTAGCAATGTAATTATATCAGGGCACTGGATTTAAAAGATAGATATTTACCCGCAAGCGCACAGATAAACATACCCGTTGTAGAAGCATTTCACCCAAGCTAGTCTCAGGTATCGTTATTTATATTTAGCCTAGAGACTAATCAATTCAAGTATGATGGTATTATACTAATAAGGACTTAACAGCATTCATTATGGCACATACTTATAATAAAGCTGATAACACACTAATTACTCCAAACAGGGATCAAGTTATAGAGTAAATGATAATGATAAATGATAAATAATAAATGATAATGATAACAGAGATCAGATCAATCAAGGATATCCGAATAGTACTACCTAGCAAGTGATGATAAGAACAGGTATTAATAAGAAACATTCCTAAGTTATTCTAATTACAAGTCATAGCATACATTGATTAGTGCAGACATATTTGGCAATCATTGGCTAGGTCACATCATATTTATAATCAATAGGCAACTCCATAGTAAAGGTGTCAAACAGAGTAACCCCTATACCATGAGTTAACTGAGCCATACTGAACACTATATTCGGGAGGTGGAATACAAAGGACTCAACAGGAATATCACACCCGCGATCTACCACTCTATCCGGAACATAGGATGCATTCGCAGATAAATAGTGTATATGCACCACGCCTACACAACATCTATCACCCACCCGTTGTACTTTAAGATGAGCGTTATACGAACATGAGTATAAACATAAAGATGAACTACTCTATGCCAAATATATAATGAAAGCAGACTATAAGCATATAATTAAGAATATAATAGTTGATGTCTTAATCATATCAATTGTATTGCTATCTAGAACACGAAGATGAACAATAAGCTGAATTAGATCATCGAGAAGAACTAAAGTATGAACTAGATCATGAACTAGAACAAGATTATGAACTAGACGATGACTAGACGATGAACATGAACTAGACGATGAACTAGAACATAAACAATGAAGAACAATGATGAACTAAAAGAGCAATTATGAAATAGATCCATAATGTTAATATAAGAGAGAAGATCTTAGGTTTACCGAGCCTTCTCATGACTAGATCAGGAATCCAAGCAAAGCTTGCCTCCTCTAATCCTATTCTATCTACTATTCTAGGTGGATGTAGTTCTAGGGCTTCTGATTGATCTCCTTCTGATGAATGCATGATGCTCTGATTGATGATGTCTAATGATTAAACCCTGATGCTCTGGAGAGGGGGTTAGGGGTTGTTTATATAGCCCTGGGCGATGAACCGTGGCCCTTGGATCAAACCGACTTAAGGTACGGCCGAAATGCATCCTAGAGGTCGGTGGAGGAAGGTTCCAGAAGGAGGAGTCCGTAGGCCCCAAGGGGGGACCGGTCGGTCTCTAGGTGGGACCGTCGGTCCCACCAGTCATCCCCTCGTGTGGTCGACCTCCTGGTGTCTTCTTGCATCCTCTGGAGTCTTCTAGAATAATGCTGACGTGGTGGTGGCGTTATGTCCCGTCGGTTTCCTTCTATAGGAAGCTATCGGTGCTGATTTCCTAGTTTAGTCCCTGCAGAATCATAGTTCACCAAAACTCATGGAATATTGTCAGTTGAAACCCTAAACCTTTGTTGGTGATCAAATTCTTGCCCTTTTCATATTTATTTATCCCTTAATTATGATAGATAACCAGTGTCAACACACTGCATATTCTATCTTTCTCAAAAGAAACATTTGTTAGTCCAAGAATGTGTTCGCCTCTTTGAAGGTCGGCCAAGTTCCTCATCCCAACATGAGCTAGTCGGCTATGCCATAACCAACCCATGCTAGATTTTGCCACTAAACAAGTCTCAGACCCCACTCTATTAGTTGAAAAATCAACTAGGTAGAGCTTGCCCTTTAATTGACCCATAAAAGCAATAGAGGAATCTGCCCTTCTAGAGACTTCCACACCCTTATCCATAAAGAGACAATTGCAACCAATTTCACAAAGTTGTGAGACCGATAACAAATTGTATCCCAACGAATTCACAAGTAATACATTTGAAATAGAATGATCATTTGAGATAGCATTTTACCCAAGCCAAGGATTTCTCCTTCGCTATTATCACCAATGACAATCTTTTCTGATGATGTTTGATTTGGTTGAAAGAAGGTGAACATCTTCTTCTCTCCGGTCATATGATTTGTACATCCACTATCAAGTACCCAACTTGATCCACCGGAGGAGTATTCCTACAAAACACATTTAAGCTTTTGTTTTAGGTCCCGAGATGGAACCTAGGGGGTTAGACACATAAGATTTGGGCACCCAAACACTTCTCAAGATTTGTCTCTTCTTGAAAGCGCCCAAATACTTCACGACAATCTTTCCATCCTTGTCCCAACAACACATGTAATCACTAATGTGATTGCGTGAGATAGGCACTTATTGTTTGGGGACCTCAACTTGCTTCTTCTTCTTGTTGTCAATGGTGCTTGTGGGAGTAGCTACATTGTTCACTTTGTTTATGAGGTCAACAAGTGGTACACCTTTGTTGAACTTCACCACAAGCCACCTGTTGACACTCCTTAATGGAATCACTCTAAGAAAGAGTTATAATCTATCCCGGCAACGGCGCCAGAAATACTTGTTGGTATTTCTTAACGTCGCTACTAAGAACGAAACCACATAAAATAATAAACTAGTAAACACTAAAGAGTGTACGAGACACTACTAACTCCACTTAACGTCAAGTTGTCATCCCCAACAATGAACTAGCAATGTAATTATTCAGGGCACTGTTTAAAAGTAGATATTTACCCGCAAGCGCACAGATAAACATACCCGTTGTAGAAGCATTTCACCCAAGCTAGTCTCAGGTATCGTTATTTATATTTTAGCCTAGAGACTAATCAATTCAAGATATGATGGCATTGTAAGGACTTAACAACATTTAATATGGCACACACTTATAATAAGACTGATAACACACTAATTACTTTGAACAGGAATCAGGTTACAGAGTAAATGATATGATAAATAATTGATAAAGGATAACAGAGATCAGATCAATCAAGGATAAACTTAGAACAGTACTGCCTAGCAAGTGATGATTAGAACAAGTATTAATAAGAAACATTCCTAAGTTATTCTAATTACAAGTCATAGCATACATTGATTAGTGCAATTATATTTGGCAATCATTGGCTAGGTCACATCATATTTATAATCAAGAGGCAACTCCATAGTAAAGGTGTCAAACAAAGTAACCCTTAAACCATGAGTTAACTGAGCCATACTGAACACTATATTCGGGAGGTGGAATACAAAGGACTCAACAGGTCTGTCACACCCGCGATCTACCACTCTATCCGGAACATAGGACGCATTCGCAGATAAATAATGTATAGGCACCATGCCTACAGAGCATTTATCACCCACCCGTTGTACTTTAAGATGAGCACTATACGAACATGAGTATAAACATAAAGATGAACTATCTATGCCAAATATATAATCAAAGCAGACTATAAGCATTATAACTAAGAATATAATCATTGATGTCTTAATCATATCAATTGTATTGCTATCTAGAACACGATGATGAACAATAAGGTGAATTAGATCATCGAGAAGAACTAAAGTACGAACTAGAACATGAACTAGAACAAGATTATGAACTAGACGACGAACATGAACTAGACGATGAACTAGACGATGAACAATGAAGAACAATGATGAACTAGAAGAGCAATTATGAAATAGATCCATAATGTTAATACAAGAGAGAAGATCTTGGGTTTATTGAGCCTTCTCGTGACTAGATCAGGATTCCAAGCGAAGCTTGCCTCCTCTAATCCTATTCTATCTACTAATCTTGGTGGATGTAGTCCTAAAGCTTCCGATTGATCTCCTTCTGATGCTCTGATTGATCTAACCCTGATGAATGTAATGCCTGATGCCGGATGCCCTGGAGAGCGGGGTCAGGGGGCTGTTTATATAGCCCTGGGTAATGAACCGTGGCCCTTGGATCAAACCGACTTAAGGTACGGTCGAGATGCATCCTAGAGGTCGGTGGAGATAGCTTGCAGAAGACGGAGACCAGCGGGCCCAGGGGGACCGACCGGTGGGTCTAGGGGACCGGTCGGTCCCACCTGGAGGTGGACCGCGGTGCCCTTTCTCGTGGTGTCTCTATGTGTTCTCTGGAGTCTTCTAGAAGTATCCCGACGTGGCGGTTGCGTTATCTCCCGACGGTTTCCTTCTATGGGAAGCTATTGGTGCCGATTTCCTGGTTTAGTCCCTGCAGAATCATAACTCACCAAAACTCGTGGAATATTGTCAGTTGAAACCCTAAACCTTTGTTGGTGATCAAATTCTTGCCCTTTTCATATTTATTTATCTCTTAATTATGATAGATAACCAGTGTCAACAATTCCTCCAAGCTTACCTTTTGCTAGTCCCTTAGCAAACATTCATGATGAATCAGGAACTACTACTATGCCTTCACACTTTAAAGGTACATATGTTCAAACAAAAATCTTCTCTTTGTTTAGAGTTAACTATTCTGACTTTCTCATATTACCTTTAACTATGGAGCTTTTGCCTTCACCTGGGTCCTTAAACGATTGAAAGATAGAACAATCAAGTTAAGCACTGTATTGTGGATACATGGGTGTATGCCGAGTCTCTGAGTGATGAGTGATTGTCAACTGGGATAATGCGCATGTTCTTTGGCTTGTGTTGTGCAGGTGTCGAGCATGGATACAGTGATCAAAGACAAGGTGAAGGTCAAGTAGAGACGTGCCGTGCCGAGGGACCGAGAGTGGCGAAGGGCGGACGTGAGGCTTGGACTGAGGGACCGGTGGCCCGAGGATCAGCTGTGGTGGCTGACAGCCTGGGACAGCGACGAGCGAAGACTTGCGGTCATGTGTTGCCTGAGTCGAGGACTTGGGGACACGTGTCGGTGGACGGGGTGCACGAGCGGTGCATCCCATTTACAGCTTCGGTTTGGTGGTAGAGCCAGAGAAAAACCATCGGGTGGACGGTTTCCAGGTTTGGGCCTCAAAACCTGGGCGCTGATGGTTTCTGAGTTTGGGCCACAAAACTCGGGCTGAGGACGGTTTCCAGGTTTGGGCCTCAAAACCTGGGTGCTGCGGGTTCGCTGAGTTTGGGCCTCAAAACTCAAATGCTGGTCGGCTGGTTTCCCGGTTTGGGCCTCAAAACCGGGGTTGGCTGGAAAGGCTGGTTTCCCGGTTTGGGCCACAAAACCGGGGGTGCAGAGCGAGGGCGACACATGGCGGCAATCGGGAGGTTGCGTCGAGGCAACGCTACGAGTTGTGCAGGTGTGGCCGTCGGATCACCACCTGCCTTGAGTTGGTCAGAATAACCCTAGGGTTTAGCTAGTTCACTCTGTAAGTAGTGAGGGGTAGAGTAGGAATTAGAATTAGGATAAGTAGAGGGAGACACCGTCCTCCCATAACATCTCAGTCATTTGCTCTTTCACTCCTAGGGTTTCCTGCTCTTCCATTCCCTGCTGTAGCGAACTGAGATCCACAGAGAAGAGAACCATACCTCTGTGTACTGAAGATTTTGAGGAAGTGAGGCCGTAACCTCACTATTGTAGCGTGTGGTAGCCACACGGTTGCAAATTCATGGTTGTGATTCGCGTTTTGTTCTTGTTCTTCGCGGATTGCTTTTCTCCATGTTTTTCCCGTCGATCGATCTCTTTGCTTGGTGCGTCGTTTGCAAATCCGTTTGAACCATGTTGTTCTAGATCGTGAGGCACTTCTTTCCACCGAAGGAATTCACCTCTAACCTCACGAGCTAGTAGATCAGTTGATTTTCGTTTCGGGTCAAGTTTTTCTCCCTTCCCCCGAATTTCTTCGATTCATCGATTTGGAGATAGGTTCGAGCCATGATCTCTTAGAGATAGCTCACTATCCTTCCTGTGACTCCTCTCACCAAGTTAGATCCCTAGAGGATTCGTTTTGGGTGAGATCGAGTGGAATCGGTGGACGAACTGTGCATTTTTGGGGTGACCGGACGCTGGGCACGGGTTGACCGGACGCTGACCCCGTGCGTCCGGTCGTTGAATGCACAGCGTGTGTACTTCGTAGCTTGACCGGACTCTTGACGTGGAAGTGACCGGACGCGACCCTTACACTGTTCACTGCATGTTTCTTCTGACCGGACGCTGAGTTGTTTTTGACCGGACGCTCTCTACTGTGAGTCCGGTCCGGAACAGTAAGGTCCCAAACTGGATTTTACACGACCGGACACGTCCGGTGCTCACTGACCGGACGCTGACCAGAGTCCGGTCAATTGCAGTTTGCACGTTTTCATCCGCAGTTTGCTCGTCCGACTTTCGATTTGAGATCCGCTTGTTGCGTTGGATTCCTGACTTCGTGCTCTTCAGAAATTGAGCTTCTCGCTTTACAAAATAGCCTGAATCCCCCTCGCGTTGTGTGACGGAACGACCCTAATCCCATGGCCCACGTGTCCCTGTCAACCTCTGACAGCCGAACCCATGTTCCATGTGATTAAGACCTGTTCGCCACCGGGCTACATTAGTGCCCAATGTCCGCAGGATCATCTCACAATTCGGTTACAGCATTGCATACTTTTACAAATAACATCGGAATAATGAGCGGAAGACTTAAATAACATTAGTTTTACAAAACAGGGTTCCAAATAGAATTTAAGGTGCAGTTATTACAAACCAAGTTCTGATAATAGAAATAGACATAGGCAACATAGTGGAGAACAACAAGGATACTTATAATCACCCAGCCCGAGGGTGTACAACTATTCTTCGGCCTCATCGGCCTCTTTCTGGACGATGGTCACGCAGCAGGGTGCAAGACACATCGGGGACTCTGTCATACCTGCAGCATGGGTAACAAACCCTGAGTACTGGGGAACTCAACAAGACTTACCCGACTAAAGAAAAAGGGAGAAGACTCAGGAATGAGAGGCTTAGGGTAGTCAAGGTAAGACTTAAGCAAGATCAAGTATTTTGCAGAAAAGCATTTTTGTAAACCTTATTTTATTTTGAAAGATTCAGTATTCCTCAATTCTTCATCATTCCTGATTCATTTTACATTTCAAAACATTCCTAGTTGAGAACCACTCCGTTGACAGTCAGTGGACCAAGTCTCCATAACCGAGGAGCAACGTTAATCCGGATAAATAATACTCAGCTGAGGATCCCTATCCACACTGCATATGTAGCACCCAAGCTTGCATATGCCAACTCGTCTACCACGATTCCTCCAAGATTGGACCGGTCCTACGCCACCCGGAAGTACAGTACACCACTCCTTTCCAGGTACGACGACCACGTGGGTACATGCTACTTCCGCCATCTCTCCACTCCCAGTGCGCGGTTGTCGGTCCCAATCAAGGATTTCTCGGAGCCAGAGCTTTCCGAAGTATGTGAATAGTTACAAGTCTTGACCAGCAGGCCCCCATACGGATGGTCCCTAATTTTCCAGCCAGAACTATACCTTGGTCATATCTCACCCAAGCGTAATAGTCCTGTCAGTTTTTCAACCCTGTCCCGGTCGGTGTCAACTGTTGAGTCCCGGACTACAACATGACGGCACCGTACGCTCGGACAACCTCTCCTCGCTATTGACTAGGTACGGATCAGATACCTAGCCAACAGCCGGGGAGTAAGACCAAAATCCCATAAACATTCCTTAAGTGATCACACTTTTGAAATTGACATTTTATTGCAACGTCTAATTCAATAAGCATTGCTAAGCATTTTTCAAATACTTTTGAAAAGCAGGTATCGGGTGTATCAGTGGTCAAGGTGGATAGTGCATCAATTAGGATAACACACAACTCCTATAAACCTAATGCAATAATTTAACTCAAAAGCATTTAAGGAAATCATTTTATAAATTCAAGGAAAGGGTTAAATGCACCGGGGCTTGCCTTGAAGAGCAAAGAGGGCAGGCTCGAGGGCGGCAGGGCAGTTGTCGGAGCTTGGGGTAGCCTCAGGGACAGGTTCGTCGGCGGCTGCCTCGATCTTGACTCCTTCTTCGGTGACTATACGAATGCAATGATGCATGCACATGAGTATGCTAGCATGAACAATGCAAAAACAGGGCATACAACATGAACCCTAATCACTTTTTTCTATTTTCCTTAATTATTTAAAAAGGTCATTTTATGAAGTTGCTCCAAAAATTACCAAATTAATCACATAAGTTCATTATGGTGTAGATAGATGGCAAAACAAATTTCATAATTTTTTGGAGGTCATTAAGGTGCTCAAATAATTCCAGACATTAATTAACAAAAGACACTATTTAACAATTAAAGATAAATGCTCAAAAATCAACTTGCTCCAAAAGACTTCAAAATTTCACCAGAGACTAAACATGGCATAGGAAGCTCACAAAAATTTATCTCATGATTTTTGGAGTTATAAATAATTTTCTAAAAATCCAAAACCATCCATTTATTAATTAAAAGAGGGATTTTACATCTTCGAATTCTTGCAGAAAAGTCAAGTTTTATATTTTTATAAAATACTACACAGTGCATGGAGCATACCATAATTTTATCAGAATTTAAGGAACAACAGATTAATTCACACAAAAAAGAGAAAACAGAACACTATTCACACTCTTTCAAAAAGGAAAAAGAAAAGAGCGCTGTGCTCCTTCCTCGCAGGGGCTCGGGCGAATCGCTGCGAGGCGGACAGCAGGGCTCGGGCGAGGCGGAAACACTCGGCCGTCCGAGACCTGACTGGTAGGCTTGGGCGAGACGGAAACAAGCGTTTCGTCCGAGGCCTGGCCGGGAGGCTCGGGCGAATCGGAAAGCAAGCGTCCGTCCGAGGCCTGACTGGGAGGCTCGGGCGAGACGGAAAGCATGCGTCCGTCCGAGGCCTGACTGGGAGGCTCGGGCGAAGCGGAGAACGTGTGCTCGAGGCCTGGCTGGGAGGCTCGGGCGAAGCGGAGTGGAAGCAGAGACCGGAGGCTTCGGGTGCTTACCACGGGTCGGAGGCAGGGCTCGGCTGCTTCGAGGGAGCGCGGTTCGCAGGCGTGCTCGAGGGTGTGGCTCGGGAGCGTGCTCGAGGGTGAGGCTCGAGGGTGAGGCTCGACACGTGCTCGAGGGTGAGGCTCGAGGGTGAGGCTCGACACGTGCTCGAGGGTGAGGCTCGAGGAAGGAGACGACCGCGGCGGCACTCCGGCGATTCGGCGACCCTGTACACCAGGCACGGCCACCAGTAGCTGGTTAGGAACGCAAGAAGGCAAGGAATGAAGGTCAGAGGCCAGAGGGAGGGGAGGTGGAGCGACGGCGGCGAATTCCGTCGACCCGAGTCAGACGGCTTCTCACCGGCGCTGAGGAAGAAGGACTTGCACTCGGCGGTGGGAGCCGGTAGCGGTGGAATTGAGGGGTGGGGAAGCTGCACGGGCTCAAAGCGGAGCTGCTGGGCTAGTTGGTTGAGCGGCGGGAGCTTCGGAGCGGGCTGGCCACGGTGGCGGGGTGAGTGCGGAGCTCCGGCCGGCCGGCGGGCCTTTTATAGCCGCGGCCAGGGGACGGTAGAGAGCACGGGATGGTGTGGATGAGTTCGGCCAAGGCGTGCGCACTTGATTGCAGGCTGGCGGGAAGACGGGCGTGCACCCAGGGCCTGGGCGAAGGCTCGCCGGTGACGGCCACGCGGCGGCGACGCCCTGGGCACTGTAGGGGACGGGGCGGAGGTCAGCGCTTGCGCGTGCGGGTGCGGCATGATGGCGCGGGCGCAGGCGACAAGTCGGGGGCGGGCGTGCGGCTGCCAGGCGCGCGTGGCGCAGGCGGCGCTGGCGCGCGGCCATGGCCGGGGCCCCCTCCTGCTCTGTGCCGGCTAGAGGTAGGGGATGAACAGGGCTAGGTCTAGGGTTTGACTTTCTATATTTCGCAAATTACTTCCAAAACTTGAACTGAGCAGCAAAAACTCAAAACACCAAAGTTGTTCAGAAAAAAGAGATCTACAACTTTGTAAAAAAGAATATTTTCAAATTCTAAACAGTTTTTGAATTAAATACGAAATCAGAAAAGGGGACACTTTTAGGATTTGAATAATTTCAAAATTACTTTTGATTTTACATTGAAAGTTGGAAATCTGCAAATATGAAAGTTGTTCCTTTTATCAAAACCTACAACTTTGCTAATATACCCTTTTTCTGAAACTCAATAGTTTTTAAATAAATTTTGAAAACTGAAAAGGGGACAAAAACTGGAATTTGAATGAATTTGGATTTACTTCAAACTTTGTACAGAAACTTGAAAATTTGTAAATACCAAAGTTGTTTCTCTTGGCCAGATCTACAACTTTGATTTTTGGACCAACCTCAAATTTTGAATAATTTTTGAATTACAAAAAGAGGGATAAAATCCAGGGTTTGGAAATCAGGGTTTTGCAAAGAGATTTGAAATCTGATTTTGGTTTTTGAACTTTGGCCAAGACAACAAAACTTCAAGATATCCAACTGAACAAGAATTACACAAAGCTAGACACAGAGGTGAAATTACCATTTTTGCCCTTATAGGAAGATTTGGGCTTTTAGGGTTTTTGAAAAGAGATTGCTACACAAGTACTAAGCAAACATAAATGCAAGGCAAGAATGATTAATGACTAATGATGATGACATGTCAGGTTAATTACATAATAAACACCAGAGGTGTTACACGTTGCTCGGGGGAGGTTGAGGTTACCCAAAGTTCATCCTGTCACTAGTTGACCTGCGTGAACTTGGGCGAGGGAATTTTTGTGGTGTCCCGCTGTGTTCCTAGGGAACATCCACCCACTCTCTTGGGTCGTGGACATCATGCGCATCGGTTTTGCTCTTGGGGTTGATTTTCGGGACAGTGGCTTAAAGTTTCCGAAAGGAAAATTTAAAGCTCCCATTCACCCCCCTCTGGTCGCTTTCTGGTAGCACTCTCGGTCCTTCATGTATCTCTAACTCTTTGATCAACCTTCGTTCTGGAGTTTTTTTATATATTTTCAAATGAAAATCAGAGATTCCATTGTATGACACTCTCAAATCGCTCTTTTATATTTTATGATTCCTCACTGATGCAATTTTCTTACCTTCTATGGATATATATCTGGAGCTTTAAGAAGTGAAAAGCATATCTTACCAAGTCAAAGTTCAAAGTTTAGGAAGGAAGATGTCATACTCATAGATCAAGACTTTAGAACATTTGAAATTTATCATCTCTTGCTGGCATATTGTAATTAGAGGGACCATGGGCTATCATTCTTTTTTTTCTCATATTTTTATCATAACTCTTTTTCTCTTTCTCTTTTCTTTTTTTCTTTTGAGGTAGTCGGACACTTGTCCCTTTTTATTTCCTCCTTTTATACTTTTGCATAGCCCATGCCTCTAACACAATACTACTTCGGAAGAGTGAATCTTTTAATAAAACATTCTTGATCTCTAGAGCATGATAAATTTCTCAACCATAACTAAAAACTTAGAACAAAGTAAGTAGCCTTATCTTAAGATCATATTAATGGCTCTGGGTAGGAATTCATGTTATGTCATACAGGATCTCATCATGTGTTTTTAATCTTTTTAAAGTGTAAATCTCCAGAACTCTAGTATCTCTAGGAATTAGATAAACAGCAGCTCAAACCTTTTTATATCATATCTCACAATTATCCAGACTTTAGATCAAGCATTTGCCAACCACAGGTTTTAGGTTCAGAGTTTATTCAGAACAACTTTGTCTAAAACTCAAGAAAATTCAAGTTTAAACACTAGGTACTTAAAAATAGGCAGAGCATCATTTTTGTCATGAGCAAAATTAAGTTTTTATCCACCTAGAAGTTTATTCATTATATAATATCTTTATTTGGTTTTGTAATAGTTATTCATCTTTTTAGGGGTTTCTATATTTATTGACCTGATCTAACTAAATCGAACTAATAGTAATAGATAAAAAGCCGTGATACTTATTGTGGTAACTGAGGGTGCTCTCCCCCAAGCTGGATCTTGACTTATTTTTTTCTCCAGTAGACCGTTAATGGTTTGAGTCCTTCTCTTCTTCTCTTCCTGCTGAATTCAAAGATAGACAACACAACTAGTGGAACTTGATTAAGCGTTAGTGATAAATATTCCTCCATTTGTCTAGTTGTCTTAAAACTCTTAAGATTATTTATGTTCTTCCTCTCCACTAAGCAGAGTTTCAGCAGTGTTTCATAGTATCTCTTTTTATATTTTTTTATGGATGTATGCAATGCAGAAGTAAATATGCAAATGTATATCTATTTATTTTTTATGCCTCCACAGAAAGTGTACTACTCTCATGGGGCTTAGAGTTTTCATATTTTTTTATTTTGTTTTCTAATGCAGATATAATTGCTTAAGAAGTAAATATGATACTAATAGTAAAATGATCATGCTTTATCTAATTATGCAATGATGAATTTAATGCTAATGATTATGGATAACTACCGAGTTACCTTTCGGCGAGGATTCGACGTTTATAGTCTATCGAACAAGACTCCTTGTACGTTCTCTATTCTTCCTTGGGTGTATCAGCGGATCCTAAGGAGGACCTCGATGATTGCACGCCAATAGAACTCTCTTTCTTTTTCCATACTTGCCTGACCGGTGGACTTGTCTCCTTTACTTCTTCGTCCTTCATTTTCTCTAATGGGACATCTTCACTTCTGGTAACTTCTCCTTCATAGTCAGCCCATCCATCCTTGATTTGTCGATTCTTGTTGCGTTGGGATGCGCGGCGTCTCCTCCTTGAGTGGTTCTTCTTTTCCTGTACATTAGTGGCATAACTATTGAAGTAACAGCGTACCTTCTCTCTGAAGAACTGGAAGCGGATCTCTCCAGATCTCATGTAGATGATGGCGCCAGTGGTGTTGAGGAAGGGTCTTCCTAGGATGATGTGAATGTCGTCTTCTTTTCCCATGTCTAGTACTAAGAAGTCGGTGGGAATATAGTGGTCTTTAATTTGGATCATCACGTCCTTTACTATTCCCTCCGGAAATCGATAAGTTTGGTCCGCCATCTGCAGCTGCACATATATCGAATACATAGGTCTATTTTTATATAAGTGCTCATATGTTACCTTAGACATTATATTGACACTTGAGCCGATGTCGCAGAACGTCTTGTGGAATGTACTTCCTTCGATCTTGCAATCTATGGTGGGTACGCCTGGGTCATCTCTCTTGGTGAGGAATGGTGATGCAAGAAGGTGGTCGTATTCTGTTTGGACAGAGTTGACCATCCATACTGTGTCTTGATGTGGTTGTGTAGCCTTGTTCTTCCTCCTTTTGTTCCTATTCTTCTTCTTTGATGATATGATGTTTGCATCTTCGTAGGGCATCTGAGGGTGGACTTTGGTAGTGAGTGTACGGCTCTTGAAGCTGAATCTTTCTTTGTTGACTATGATTGTGAAACAGATCTTGGCTGTAACACCCCAGGTGTTTGACGCCAGTCGAGCATACAGTTTAACACAGACATGTTCTATCAGGTGATGATCGAGAATTTCTAATATTGTCAGTGATGACAGAGGTTTTGGAATCAACCTCGAAAACAAAGCCTCAGTTTGAATTATTTGGGAAATAATTAATGAAGCTAGTTAATAACGACCGCTAATTTTGGAATATTCAAGATTACCACTAAACATGACTTTTCCATGTTCCTCACTTTAGTTCCTATCTATAGTGACTGGTGAAAAAGTTTCGTGAAGTTTGGAATCAAAAAGTCACATGAAATGACGAGTCACAGCTTTGCCTGTAATGGCTTATTAAGCGAAGGAGATCAATTGAGTTCAATCAAGTCTTGCAATTATGCCCAATCAACTCTATATGGATTCACGAACAAAATTTATGAAAGGTTCGTGTTGAGCAAATGTCAAGAAAATGCCTCAATCGGCCTAAAACTCTAAATTAAGGTCATATCAACTTGCTGCTTTGACCAACATGAAAGTGCAGCTTCTATTCATATTCTGAGATTTGACCTTTAAGCAAAGTTATAGATTATGACGTGTACAACAAACTTCGTTAAAGGACCCAAAGCTGAATTCATTTCTAACCATGTCAAAAAGAGGATCAAAGTTTGAATCTGCTGCTATTTTCAACAGGAAAAATTTGGCTAAGTCTTGTTTTCAGTGTCATTTACGTTGGCAAGCCGCGTTCTCCAAATTTTGTTAGGTAACTTCAGTTGGTCCAAAAATAAGAGTTGTAGATAATTCTTTGGAGAAGAGCATACAAAAAGTTGCACTCGATTTGACGAAGTTTGGACTATGATTTTTGGGTTTAATCGCAGCAAGGTCGTCCGCCGTTAAGTCGCTGACACTATCAACTTTGGGGCTAATTACCCGCTGCCTGGTGACTCTAATGGCCGAGTGTCCTTAAGCAAAGTTGGAGAGCAGCACGAGACCTATAACTTTGCTTACAAGAATCAGACCAGAATATGCCCAGAAGATGCTGCAAACAGCTGTCCAAGATTCCAAGTCGTCGCGCACCACGTGTTCGACGAAATGGCCACGTGGAGTTCATGCGCTAGAGCTTGCCCTCCATGGCTGCCACCTTCTCCCTTGTCTCTGACTGCACACCTTGGATGCCGAGCGCCACAAACCATTCTCTCTTCTCTCCCTCAGCACCTCGCTCTCGCCTCCCTTCTCCTCTGTTCCCATTTTGCTCCCGTCGAACGCCATGGCAGCAGCGCCTCCTCCCTTGCCCTTCCTCCTTCCTGTCTCCTGCAACCAGCCAAGGCAGCAAGCAGCAGCAGCGCCAAGCAGCAGCAACAGCGCCGGAGCCGTCGATGGTCAGCAAGCAAGCCGACCATGCCTATGTTCCTGTGTGCAGCACGAAGAAAAGAGGTTTGGAAGAAGGACCTCGTGCGCTATCTCCAAGGAATACAAGGTGTTTTCTGCGGATACGTGACTCATTTGAATAGTACTGCGAAGGACTTGTTTGCTGTGATTTAGTTTGATAAACTTTTAAGGATCTGGATGCAAATGTATTTTCGTTTTTCTTATCTAGTATGCATACATGCCTGAAACTTTGGTAATTCATAGTAATTAGTATAAAAATCGTAAAATAGCAAATGAGGACTTTTTGGAAAGCTCTTGAGTAGATCTACATGCTGGTGCAATAATATGATAGCTTCCAGTAGAAAGTTTTTGCGTGAAAAATAGATCTTTGCTATCTTGGGTTTAATATGTTGTCACTGTTTGGTTGCTCCATTTGATGTGAAATTTTTATGGTAGCTTCCTGACATGATGTAGATACTCTATGAATAATTTGGTAATTTTTGGTGCACCAGTTTTGGAGTTATTAAGTAATCTTGCTCTCAACCGATTAAATAGGTTTAATTATTAAATATGTCATGTATGTGTGTAAAAATGGAAAAGATGGTTCCATGACCTTTCTAATATGTTGTAGTAACCATTGCATGTCTAATATGGTCATGTGTTCATATAAAATCTGAAGTTTCTTATTTAACTTACTCTCACATGGTTAATTATATATAGAAACTAGTTTAACATATAGTTGGCAAACTATGGCTTGCATGCATGTAACTTTCCAAGCTTTGCTCGCATACTAATACTATGATTCATCTCTGAAAGTTGGAGGTATGATTCATTTATGCTTGACATCTCCTAAATATATATATATATATAGGCTATATATATATACTGGCAAAGGATAAATAGTGTTAATATGATCATGCATGTGCAGTTTGTGTTGTGTACATGTTTTCATTAAGATAATAATGTTTGCTGTGAAAGTGTTGTATATGAAAGTTGTAGATAACATCTTAATATTTCTTGTCACCAAATTGCATGGTCATAGGCTTAATAGCTTAAGAGATATGGCTGTTGCAAATTGAATGTCAAGCTTTGCCTACATTCTGTCCAGATCTGAATGTTTGGCTTGTTACGCCTAGTTATGTTATGATTCATGCTTAGGTGTTTATATAAGAGTTGTAGTAATTTGCATAAGCTTTCTAAATTGTCTTAGATCATGTTTGTTGGAGTTCTATAACTTGAGTTATGGCTGTTTTAGTGTAGATGGGTAAATCTGTCCAAGTCTGGATAGAGGTGCCTAATTATACTAATTAGGCCTTGTTAACTTGTGAATCATCTTAAGATGATTATAGCTGATTTGTAGAAAACTTAATAACCTTTCTAAAAAGTCTAGGGGCAAGTTCCCAGGTACTATAGATCTTTAGTTATGGTTGTTTTAAGTTACTGTTGTTGATCTGTGGCTAGTTCTGTCCAAGTATGGACAAAGCCGCACTAATCATGTTGTTTGACTGTGTTAATGATTGATTCAATTTGAGATAATAATAAGAAAGATTTAGATAACCTTGTGAGCTTTCTATAATGTCTAATTGCATGCTCATGTGATGTTTGTATCTTGAGTTATGCTTCTCTGAAGCTCTGTTAGTCCTGCTGTCCAACAGTTGGACAGAGCTGCATAGTTATCTATTTTTGAGTTAGATAACCTCTGAATTAGCTCCTGTGGTAAATAACAAAGTTGTAGCTAATCTTGTTAGATTTCCAGAAAGTCTTAGTGCACCTTGTTTGGAGGTCTGTAGCATGAGTTATGATTGAAAGAGTGGACTGCTGTCCTATCATTCAGAGTTTGTGTTTGTGCTCTATTACTTGTTTGTGTAATGTGCTTAGAGGTGTGCTAAGTTATCCCGATTGCTTATGTGAAACCATGATGAATGCTTGATAATAGTACTTATGCCAAGTGATTTCTAGTTGTTGTTTGTGCTACGTGTTTTATGTATTATTTCTATGCATTCATACATATGCATTGTGCATCCCATCTTAGGTGCGATAGATGGTGAACGTCAAGTGAAAGACGTGA
This sequence comes from Coix lacryma-jobi var. lacryma-jobi, assembly GCA_009763385.1. Lineage (NCBI taxonomy): Eukaryota > Viridiplantae > Streptophyta > Magnoliopsida > Poales > Poaceae > Coix > Coix lacryma-jobi. The sequence goes on along the minus strand of CM019825.1, from coordinate 114,665,537 downwards.
TGATGTAGCTAAACCCGAAGACGGTGTTTGGTGGATTATCCTAAAGATGTGGAGTTAAGCAAGTGCTACAGCGGAGATGCTCGCCAAGCGAGTATCACCTAACAAACACTAACCTAGTGCTGGTTCCCAGGCAAGCCCCGGAGCATTCTAAGTCTCCCAGTTTTTAATAATTAATTTAATTGAGTATTTTATATTATGATGCATTAGGTATAGGAGTTGATTGAATCCTACTTGCTGCATTACCATTCCTTGGCTATTATTTATACCTGCCTTGTTATCCTGTTACTTATTTATATGTAGAAATTGCTTAGCTTGCTTAATAAAAGTAGTAGTTAAGGATGTTTCGGTAATACCCCGGATGGGTATTTACCGGATCACGGTTGGCTATATTTGCTATCGTGGAAAAGAACCTGAGTAGTAATGAAATACGGTCAACTGTAAGGCAAGGCACAAGTTTGGAAACTTGGGGCAGTCCGTCTGTTGGATCGTGTAGGTTTGTATCGATGTTGGCCCTCGTTCATTTTTGAACGCGCACTTTTACTTAGGGATACGTCAGTGCCGTAATCATCGACCCCAAAGCCGGTTAGAAGCTGTTCGGGCCGGTCTCAACCCGTGTCGTGCCCTCTAGTATGGAAATGCGATCTGTCTTGCGTGGCCATCGCCAGGTTCCAATTGGGCAGTCCGTGCTTGAACCGCGACGATTACCACCACGAACAAGCATCGAGCGGTTACCCAATGCATGGACCCGACGGGGAAAGTGTGAGTTGGTATTAAAGGTTTTCACCAGCTGGTTTGGAATTTGATTCGAGTCGCCGTCTCCCTCGGTTAGTGGGAAACTATGGCGAGCTTCACCACGATACAACTCCATGTGACTTTTGATGGTTCAACTAAAATATTGATAAGCAAACCTGATATGGTATCATGTATTTGTTTGTTAGATTCAAGTGAGTGCTCTAGTACAGGTGCAAAACGTAGAGTTCAAGGAATAGGATAAAAGATGACTGCTCATATAATTAAATGATGAATCCTTTAACTTAAGCTCCTTTTGCAAATAAAGTTAGCCAGCTCCACTGTTTACATCAGCCTTGCATACTCCTTGGTGTCACTTTATTTTTGGTTTCCGACGGGTAAGTCTAGCTGAGTACATTCGAGTACTCAGGGTTTTATCCCACCTTGTTGCAGGTGAAGGTTAGGTCCGCTGAAAAGTGATGGCCAGTGCCGGTGGGCTCGGCAGTTCCCTACTTCTTCTCTTTATGCTGTTGTTGGAGGATGTCACTCAAGCTAGCAAAGTATTTCAACTTATGTTATCGTATTCATTTTAAAGCTATATTGTTTCAAAGTATTTCAAACTTGTATTATTATTTGTGAACTCTATTGTAAATTATTTCCGCTGCAAAGCTTTGTGGACATGATTTGTATTTGCTTGACCATGCGATCTTGGCTGAGATGTTGAAAAAGTTTGAAATCCCTCAGGATTTCATGGACTACCGGGTTTATATGGGCTCAAGTGTGCTAATTCAGCTGCTCCGGCAGAGGTTTTCGCACTTGTGCTTTTATAAATTGGTCGGTTCTGTCACATTGGCACTGTCCGTGTAGATGATGGCTTTGGTTGAGCTTAGGAACGGGCGTCCAAGAATGATGGGTGCTTTTTTGTCTCCACCTGTTTCAACGATCATAAAGTCTGCACACACATACGAGCGTCCCACTCGTACACAGATATCTTCTAGAATTCCCAATGGGTAGCACAGTGTCTGATCTGCAAGCTGCAAACACATAGTTGTATATAATAGAGGTGCACCATGTATTTGTTCGTATATTACCTTGGGCATAATATTGACGCTTGCTCCAAGGTCGCAGACTGCTTCTTCAAAACTGTGAGGTCCAATATGAATTGGAATCACAGGTTTTCCTAGATTTCCTTTCTTTGGGGCAATAGAGTCATCCATCCATTCCCTTGAAGGTATAGGTATGAGGTGTCCTGCATCAAAGATGTCTGCAAGATTTGCAGTTTCTAGCTCTTTTGGACTCCCTGGAATCTTACCTTTTTCAGCCATAGGGACTGAAGCTGCTAACTGAGATAACTGAGATTCTATCATCTTGTTAAAGCTATGTTGATTCTTTATGGCAGAAGTAAAGCTATCCATTCTAGTATTAATATTTTCAAGCAGTTTATCATTGGAAGCTATCTTCTTAGACATATTATCAATAATTTTATTTTGATTAGATATCATCTCTCTCAAAGGTGGTTGATTAAAAGTATTACCTTGGTAGTTACCTGAGTAGTTACCTGAGTAATTAGGCCTTGATTGCTGGTTCTATCCTTGAGCTTGTTGAGGACGATAGTTGGTGTTGTTGTTGATGTACTTTGCATCCTCTTGAATCTCAGGGCAGTTGCTCCCTGAATGACCAGTGCCTCCACACTCTTCACATGTCATGCGAGATTCGTAGATTTGCTTGACGTTTTCTCTCTTGGGAGTGTGTTCATCGAACTTCTTCATGAGTAGGTCAAGTTTAGCAGACAACATGTCTACTTCCTTTAGTTGATGAATTCCTCCCCTCTTGCGTGGCTGAGAGCGTTCCTCGTTCCATCCTTGGTTAGAGGCCATCTTCTCTATGAGTGTAGTTGCATTGTTGATTGTGAGTGATAAGAATGATCCTCCAGCAGCGGCATCTACATTCTCACGGGTACTTGAAGTGAGCCCGTGGTAGAAGGTCTGCATGAGTAGCCAATTCTCCATCCCATGGTGAGGGCATTCTGATATGTAGTCTTGAAAGCGTTCCCAAGCTTCTGGGATTGATTCTTCATGTTGTTGCTGGAAAGTTGAAATCTTGGCACGGAGGGCATTCGTCTTGCCTACTGGAAAGAACTTTGCTAGGAAGGCAGTTGAACAGATCGCCCACGAGGTGTCTTTATCTTTGTTGGCATAGAACCATTGTTTTGCTTTTCCCAAGCGTGAGAATGGGAACAAAAGAAGTAGAATGGCGTCCCTTTCAACTCCTTTGATGGTGAAAGTGCTACAAATCTCCAGAAAGTGTTGGAGATGAGCGCTTGCGTCTTCATGTGCCTTTCCGCAAAACTGATTAGCTTGCACCATGTTGATCAAAGCTGGCTTGAGTTCAAATCCGTTGTCTCCCACATTGACTGTTGGTCCAGTCCTAATGTTGGCAGTGGTTGGTGCAGAGAACTCGCGGAGTGTCTTGTCGGCCATGGTGTCCAACACTGGTGTTAAGCTTCTTCTTATCTGGCTAACTTCTGGTAGTGGTGCTGAGGGTCTCTTAAGTTTGCGCCTAGTTTTCCTTAGTAAAGCTTCGGGATCCTCAATGTAGTTTTTCAGAAGTTGGAAACCAGTCATACATCACCCTGCATAAGATATAAAAGATAAACAAAGCCAGGGTAAGCCTGTTTGAGTAAAAGTAAATAATTAGTGCATTATCACATGTGTGTAAGTAAAATGATATGTTCTAGCTACCGTTCTAAATGCTGCTAATGCAATGTCCTATCAGTGTTCATAAAGATTTTAATGAAAAACCCTAGGTACCATCCCTAATTGAATTGATGTGGTCCCCGGCAATGGCGCCAGAAATGCTTGTTGACACTCCTTAATGGAATCACTCTAAGAAGAGAGTTATAATCTATCCCCGGCAACGGCGCCAGAAATACTTGTTGGTATTTCTTAACGTCGCTACTAAGAACGAACCACATAAAATAATAAACTAGTGAAAGCACTAAAGAGTGTACGGGACACTACTAACTCCACTTAACGTCAAGTTGTCATCCCCAACATGAAGCTAGCAATGTAATTATATCAGGGCACTGGATTTAAAAGATAGATATTTACCCGCAAGCGCACAGATAAACATACCCGTTGTAGAAGCATTTCACCCAAGCTAGTCTCAGGTATCGTTATTTATATTTTAGCCTAGAGACTAATCAATTCAAGATATGATGGCATTGTAAGGACTTAACAGCATTTAATATGGCACACACTTATAATAAGACTGATAACACACTAATTACTTTGAACAGGAATCAGGTTACAGAGTAAATGATATGATAAATAATTGATAAAGGATAACAGAGATCAGATCAATCAAGGATAAACTTAGAACAGTACTGCCTAGCAAGTGATGATTAGAACAAGTATTAATAAGAAACATTCCTAAGTTATTCTAATTACAAGTCATAGCATACATTGATTAGTGCAATTATATTTGGCAATCATTGGCTAGGTCACATCATATTTATAATCAAGAGGCAACTCCATAGTAAAGGTGTCAAACAAAGTAACCCTTAAACCATGAGTTAACTGAGCCATACTGAACACTATATTCGGGAGGTGGAATACAAAGGACTCAACAGGTCTGTCACACCCGCGATCTACCACTCTATCCGGAACATAGGATGCATTCGCAGATAAATAATGTATAGGCACCATGCCTACACAGCATTTATAACCCACCCGTTGTACTTTAAGATGAGCGCTATACGAACATGAGTATAAACATAAAGATGAACTATCTATGACAAATATATAATCAAAGCAGACTATAAGCATTATAACTAAGAATATAATCATTGATGTCTTAATCATATCAATTGTATTGCTATCTAGAACACGATGATGAACAATAAGGTGAATTAGATCATCGAGAAGAACTAAAGTACGAACTAGAACATGAACTAGAACAAGATTATGAACTAGACGATGAACATGAACTAGACGATGAACTAGAACATAAACAATGAAGAACAATGATGAACTAGAAGAGCAATTATGAAATAGATCCATAATGTTAATACAAGAGAGAAGATCTTGGGTTTACCGAGCCTTCTCGTGACTAGATCAGGATTCCAAGCGAAGCTTGCCTCCTCTAATCCTATTCTATCTACTATTCTAGGTGGATGTAGTCCTAAAGCTTCCGATTGATCTCCTTCTGATGCTCTGATTGATCTAACCCTGATGAATGTAATGCCTAATGCCGGATGCCCTGGAGAGGGGGGGGGGTCAGGGGGCTGTTTATATAGCCTTGGGTAATGAACCGTGGCCCTTGGATCAAACCGACTTAAGATACGGTCGAGATGCATCCTAGAGGTCGGTGGAGATAGCTTGCAGAAGACGGAGACCAGCGGGCCCAGGGGGGACCGACCGGTGGGTCCAGGGGACCGGTCGGTCCCACCTGGAGGTGGACCGCGGTGCCCTTTCTCGTGGTGTCTCTATGTGTTCTCTGGAGTCTTCTAGAAGTATCCCGACGTGGCGGTTGCGTTATCTCCCGACGGTTTCCTTCTATGGGAAGCTATCGGTGCCGATTTCCTGGTTTAGTCCCTGCAGAATCATAACTCACCAAAACTCATGGAATATTGTTAGTTGAAACCCTAAACCTTTGTTGGTGATCAAATTCTTGCCCTTTCTTGCCCTTTTCATATTTATTTATCTCTTAATTATGATAGATAACCAGGTCGGGCTGACCGAGCCGCTTGGGCCAAAACCGAAGGGGAGATGAGGGAGAAGAGTTTTACCTTTTTCATTTTATTTCTAAACCGTTTCAAAACATTTTCAAAACCAATTTGAATACCTTTTGAATTTTGGTTTGAATCTTTGAGAGAAACAAAAAGTTTTTGAAACTTTACTTTTTCAAACTTTTTGAAAAAGAAAAATAAATTCTTTATTTTCAAATCCCTTTATATAAAATTTATTTTCAAATTGTTTCCAAACTATTCTGAACTCAATTTGAATTTTAACCAAAACCACACATCACAAAAACTCAAATGCTCCAACATGAATGCACAAACATGTTTCTAAACCCTAGGATAAATTTTAATATAGAGAAAATTTTTATTTCCCTATATTTTATGAGCACAAAAATTCATAAATAAATCATTTTAATTCTAATTTAAGAAATGCAAATTTCAGGGTGTGACAGTTTCCCAAATTTGCTTTGCACTAACCATGCCATTGAATTTGTTGTTCTCTTCCGGTGATAGACATTGCTAGATCAAAGTTGCAGCCGTTGCATTGAGATGAAAGTCAGCTGCATCTTCGGGTGTCCACTCACTACCATCTGCGGGTAAGGTAACACCTACATCCACTACTTCCCAACACCTTGCAGCTATAGGATGTAGCTTCATCCTATGAGCCCAATCCGTGTATCTCACACCATCGAATGACGGTGGCTTCCCGGGGTTGACCATAGGCAAGTTGGAACCGAGATTTTTGCTGGACATGCTATAGTCAAATCCGGTTCTTGCATACTCCTTTGGTGACTTTCGAGTCTTGTCACCACCACCTTCTTGGAATGATTCTTGATTTGGCTTGATCATCTCCTTCAACTTGTCAATTTGCTCGTGCATCTTGTCCATTTGCTCTTTTTGTTGCACTTTGAGCGACTCGGAGAGTTGAGCAGTGATTTGATCGACGAGAGCTTTCATTGTGTTGTCATCCATCTTGGCCAATGAAATTCCTCACACGGTGAAGCGTTTATCCGAGGAACCTTGCTCCGATACCAATCGAAAGGACCTAATTGTCCTAGAGGGGGGGGGGTGAATAGGCGTATTTGAAATTCCTGAAACTCACAAACTCAAAAGCGGAAGTTAAATACCAACCGGAAGTACCGGTGGTTTGAAGCGAAAGTTTCGGTCGTAGACCAAAACTTCCAGTGCAAACCAACCTACTCTTCTGGTGCCCTACGAGGCTACAAAATTAGAGTAACTAAGTTGTTTGTTTCAAACCAATTGTGCACGCCACCCTTTTGGATGATGTTGATGAAGAAGTTGAGCTGCGCAAAGCCTTGCTCCTCACCAACTGATGGAAGATCACCTTCAACCTATCAAGTGGAAATGGAGGAGGGATAGACAAATAACAAGGGTAGTCGAAGCTACCACCAAAACAACAAGCACACAGGACAAATGATTTATCCCGAGGTTCGGCAATCCCCACGAAGGAGTTCCTACGTCCTCGTTGTTGAGGTGACCACTAAGGTCCGACCACTTAGGTCTCCTTCCTCAAGCAACCACACAGGAAGCTGAGATTTCCACTATGAAAAGGGTGATACAAACGCTTGGGGGTGCCCTCACAAGTGAATCAATCCGGGCAACCACGAAGAACACCTAGCCAGCTAGGGTTGAAAGAACCCAAGAATAATAACCACAAACCAAGCCGGCATGATGAGGAATCCAAGTGCTCAAGCCGAAGATCGAAGCTCTCGCTCTGTAATCTCACGTCCCTAGCTCAGATCAATGGAGGATTGAAGGTCGGAAGCAAAAGGGGAGAGAGAGTGAGTGAGTCTGTGCTTAGAAGCTGAAGCAAAGCGAGTGGGAGGTGAGTGTGGTCAGTAACCCGTCCAAAGAGGACGGGAAAAAGCATATATATTTGTGCTTCAGATGGCCTAGTGTTAGTTCCGGTGGGACCACCGATACTACCGGTCAGAGGAGATGCAATGGTCTAAAAAGCGTGCAGGTGAGAAAGGTTGTCGGGACTTCCGATCTGCTGACCAATACTACCGGTCAAAAGGACCGGTACTACCGGTCACAGACCGGCACTACCGGTGAACTCCGAAGACTGACCGTTGAAGATTGGAGGCAGGGACTGGTGGTACCTGGCGGTACTACCGCCCTGCCCAAGGTTCCTGCTGAATGACTTTTTCCCTTGAGCGGTACTACTGGTCAATGTCCGGTACTACCGCTCCACCCTGGCTGACTTCGAAAAACTAAGTGCCCGTGGGTGAAAAATTGTTCTCACAAGCGAACTAAGATAATGACCTGAACACTTTTTATCCTCAACTACCTAACTATGTTTTGTGACCCTCTTGATAGTACGACATTTCCTATAACTCAAATTAAAGAGTAAAATGATGAATCACTTGAGTTGAGACGCCTCTTTTTCCATCAAAATTTAGGGTGCTATGAATCACCGAATTTGTTCGTTTAAATTTATCGATGGACTAACACCTATAGATGTCACTTGATAAACGTGTTAGTCCCTAATTTGATTGTCATTAATTATCCAAAACCCACATCGGGAGCGAATGCACTTACACTCTATTGTATAAACCTTTTCGTGAGACAGCTAAGATAATGTTTTATATCATTAGAGAGATGGGTTCAAATGTTAAGTGATACATATGGCCCATGAAGTATGGGAATACATTTATAAGTGATATATATATATATATATAATTTCTCCTAAAACTTAAAACAATTTATGTTACACTCACACATTATAAATATTTATAGCTTTAGGACTATTGATTTATTATAAGTACCTTTCAGGGCAAAATGAAAATTATATTTCAGGACAACATAAAGATGTTGTTTGGTTTTGTAGGGATACAACAGACATAGAAATAAAACCAGATCTGTCACCACAAGCACCTGGGTACTTCGAAAACAACATTACAGGAATTGTAATCTTATTACATGAGACCTTTGTAGCCAACGATGCCGTTATGGGCGAGTAACATCCTCTCCTCACAATAAAATGACATCAGCAACAACTTGTGCACATGAAACCTCCTCTCCTCCCACATTAAGAATGCGCCTCCTGATTATCCAATAGTGAAGCAAATGATAGCCCTTATTGGAATCTTGAACCTAGATAGAGTTGTCTAGATAAATTCTTCATATGAAGGCTCATGAAGGCGTATCATTTTTTTCCTACTTGGCTATAATGTCCATCTAAAAGAAAAATTGTTTAGCTTATTGTTTAGACCATCACAATGTCATGCCCACCATCATCTAGCCACTTGACCTTGGCATTGGGTACAATGGACTGTCTATATTTCAAGGTTTTCCATGTAAAAAAGAAACTAAGGTACGAGAGTCTGGTAGCTTTGACACCAGAGCTTGTTTTCTACTGGAGCTTGTTTTTAATAATTTTTACTCCTTTATATTCTTGTATTGCAAAAGTTAGCTGCAGCTGAATTTAGCACCTCTCTCTAATCCCTTCAATTTATCAGAAGTACTATAAGACAGAGAACACCCCTACATGCTAGCAGGCAACCAATGTTCCTAGAAAACAAGAATTTCACATATTGTGTTCAAGATCCCAAAGTAATATATTATGTTGTCTTGGCTGGTCCTTGCAAAGCAAAATTTCAACCTCAAATTGATTTACCGTGAACTTTCCATCTTTAGGGCATTTCTCATTTGTTTCAGCATTAGAGATTCTCACATGTTTGAAAGCCGAATGCTGAGTGCCAAAATTTTAAATCAACGCTCCAGCACCGAGAATTCACTTGGTATCAATTAAGTAAAAAATCTAGATATAACTGTATAAATAAATCAAAACAACTGTTGGTGTAGTCCTAACTTGATGATTGCATATGCATAGTCATAATAGTCATAGTATATCAGAAAATAGTTCAAATACACTAAAAATGACAGCATTAGCGTTAAAGAACCCCACAACATTAATCCAATTATGTTACAAGTATAGTGAATAATAAAAAAGGTATATTTGAATTAAAATAAAATATCTAAACCAAAAGACTATATCTAAATGCAAATACAACATTCAGCAAATTTGTTTTATCGCCACAAATCACATGTATAGTCTAGAATATTTAGCACTTCATATATACACTAGGTAGCGTGCCCGTGCGTTGGTACGGGACAAAAAAAATTTTATACTAAAATCATACCAATCACACAAAAAGATAATAATTTTATGAAATTAAGTACCAATGTTAAAATGATATTTAATCCAAAACAAAAGCACAGTATCATAGGTTCTCCAACTCAGTAAGGGTTGAGAAGCAACCTTGACCATACGATCCATACCTGGAACAATTCAAAGCATAATGCATTAACCAAGAATTTATGAGTAATCAAGTACTCCCTCCATATAGGAAAAGTAATCCCTCCATATAGGAAAAGGAAGTCGTTTTGGACAAGATTTTGGTCAAACATTGGGAATATAAATCATGAATAACTTTTAAATTATTGGGTTTTAAAATGTAAAAACTATATGAATAGATTTGTATTGACAAATATTTTCATAAAAGTATACATATATCATTTTCTAATAAATATTTTTTATAAAAATCTTTGGAGACCGTGTCGTTGTCCAAAACGACTTTCTTTTCTTATACGAAGGGAGTATGTTTTAGAGAAAGATCATCAATGTGGTAAAGATAGAATGGTAAAGATGGAAAGGATAAATAGATCAATAGAACTATCAGAATTATCATGAGCTTTTTAAGGTTTTTCCTAAGCAACTATTCTTAGTTTTCTATACAATGTCAAATGATTTGTGCATCCACCGGCCGGTACACTAATAGACTTTGATCACATTAGTGAAGTTGCCGATGCCAGACCTTAATCTTTGTCCAACAAAATACAAAGGATATGCCCTACAAATTATAACTCCATAGAAATTATTTGATTTTATTTCAGTTGTTTGTGAACCAGAGTGTTAGTGAGCTATACATATAAGAGAGTATTAGTCACTGGACCATATTAGCGATTAAAACAACAATATCAAATGCAAAGTACAAAACTCTAGAACTCTTGTTTTCAAACCAGGTTTTATGATCTAAAATCCTCATGAAGATTATTTGATTCTAGTTTTTAGACACGAAGACAGAAAATTGCAAAACACTCAAACATGATGGTTTTCAATTTAATGCATGAATGTTGATCCAAATTTAGATAGAGAGTGGAATAAGTTATGTGGCATTCATATTGTGGAGCTACCAGTTGATTCATTTTAGTTGTAGAGATTTCACGGGAGAAAATCAAAATCAGTCAACAGTAAGAATAGATGTCTAATCATTATTCTGCTACATCTGTACCAACATAAATATTTCAGCTAAGGTTTGTACTAATCAGTATTCTAGTAACTACTCCTTGCATACATGTAAAAATGACATTTGACAACAATATAGAATCCTAATTTTGAGTTAATCTTATTCATAAATTAGGGGAGGGAAGATAATACTTGTCTTTACACACTTACACTTTATGTAACAAGTTTAGAAGTTTAGTCCTTAAAATAAGGTAGATAATAAAAAATAGTCGTAGAAGTTCACTTGAAATCATATGAGCACCACGGTAATTCTTTTGTTGGAAAGAAAATGGTATTATTAACATACGAGATCTCTAAGCATATTGTCTGCAATTGTCATCAAAAGTAAAATAAATAAATAAATAAGTATATACTCTTGTGTATATACCGGGTATACTGGATTTGGATGGCTCCAGTGCCATGCAGCTGGCTTTCCTGCCCGGCCTTCGCCTAGGCACCAAACATTGTCCCGCTCATGTCTAAGTGGACCTGCCATCTGGATATGGGCAATTAGGGCACTCGTCGGTGATTACGACAGCCACCAAGTTACCAGAGAAAGCGTCATTCTCCATGCATACAACCTGATGAATAATTAATATTACAAATGGTCAAAAAGTATGCATGAATGACTGGACAAGCATAATGCTTGAATCTCTGAGGTATACACATGTTAGAGTATGACATGGGCCTATTGAGCCTGGGCTGGTAGTATAGCCCATTAGGGTTAATTAGAGATAAGTCGCTTGCTCAGGGTTCAAGTAAACCTCTCTATATAAGGAGAAGACATGTATCAATCTAATCAAGCAAGAATTAAGAAGGAAATTCCTTCTCTCTTGCCCGGCCGTGGGCAAAGGCCCCGCGGCCGGACTTCTCTCGCCCTCACAGCCCTAGCAGCCGCCGACGCCACAGTCGTAAACAGTACCCGTGGTACTGTAGCAGCCGTGGGTACTGTAGCGCGGCGATCCCATCTACTGCCTCAACTCTCTCCCTCTAGCAGCCCCATAACAACACACCTGATAGTAAGAGCCACGTCCCTTGCCGGAGTCGAGATTGAAGAGCAGCCAACAACAATCATAGATGAGAAGGGTGGCTGGTCCACGACATTCTGGTATCCGCACGCAAGGCTGTCCGCCTAAATCTAGATGCAAGTATGTGGAGAATAGAATTAAAATACTGAAAGGCCACAAAGGAACAAGTATTGTGTGCATTAACATGAGTTGAACCGATATGTATATATTCAGCTGAGTACACACCAAAAATCAAGTGAGGTTTTATGCTAATAACTAAACAAGAAATGGGTCATGTCAAATTCTATACTGAACAAGATATTACATTTCAAAAATGATTGCCACCCATGACTCGACTCTATTTTTATGCTTATTGTTCATGGCAAACTTCATAATTATAAAATTAATGTGCCTCAGATTGCTGACCATATTGCAATTTGTTACTAACCTTAAAAAGTAGTGCACGGTGATGAGCCAAACCAACTGTTAGCTGCCCAAGAGGTATAACTGCACTTCTTATATCAGCTTTCAACGCATTGCTCATAATACTTCAACAGCATGCTTTCTGGAATGATTGGTCCACCCATGTAGTTGAGAGCTAAATTAGCTAGTCTGAACCAAAAAGTGGCCAACAAATTTTGATTTTTGCAAGCGAAATTCCGAAGACTTGATAAATGACTCTTGCAGTTCTGCTCAAGAGCTACGAGTTCATAATCTAGTGCTCTGTTGACCAATACAACATCAGTTTTTACTCCATGTGAAAAAGGCAGTGCTTGCAGCTCCATCAAAGAGTGTATGGTTGATAATGCGAACTCATCTCTAGTGGCACAAATTTCATAGAGACCATCCAAGATTTTGTCGTCATAGCTAAGGGAAATATGGCATTGAAACCCTGTGAAGCACGAACAAAGCTACCATATGAGGATTAAGGAAGTGAGAAAATAGTAACAGTCAGAGGGGTTTAACTTCTGAACAATCTCTGAAGAAGTGCATTGCAAATGCAACTTCTACAAAAGTATGGGCATCCAGTAAATTCTGTAAAGCAAGGCAGATGTTCATTATGCTCAAAAATAAGAGAAAATCTGAAGTGCAGTTGCAATTATACCCAAGAACTTGTGTTGACACTCAAAAATGTCACAGCTAAAGATGAATTTAAAAAGCTATTCGACATGTAATATTAGGGTCGAATTTGTCTCTTGAGAGATTGGGTGTTCTAAGTTAAAATGGGCCTGATCATTTTGGGTGTCCGATCACTTAGGTTATGCCCGACCAGGTGACCCTGGTCGGAGGCTTTATGGTTATGATGAATACTGAATCCGACGCTAAATATGTGAATCCTTCTCTTGTAAGGACGATTTGTTGATCAAGTATAGGCTGATAAAGCCCATTAGACTGATCTGGTCGATCTAAGGATCAGGGAGATTAGGGTTACCTTGTTGCATTCGGATTGGATTCTATATGTTGATAGAGTCCGGATAGGAAACTTGGAGATCGTATCTGAAGATATTTCCTATTGGGATAAGACCAACCCCCTCTATATATATGAGCGGATCATGGCCGATTGAGGCATCCAACCCTAATCGATCAAAACCAATCTACTACCCTTTTACCCCTTTTTTCCCTCTACCTTGTTGTTCGGCGCGTCTCCCGGCGAGACTCGACGGCGTTCTAGGCGGCCTTGCTGGTCCTAGGACAACCTCTACGTGCTTCTCCCCGACGGGTCTTCCCGGAAGGAGTTCTAGAGTAATCAACACAGGAGCCCAAAACCCTAGATCAATCTAAACCGGTCTCTAGATTGGTTTTCGTCGGTTTAGCCAGGGTCCCTGCTGTCTCAGGCTGGACTGCAACCTCTCTGGGCGCTCTAGCCCTGCTGGTGTTTGATTCGGATCACTTCCGACGTCAACACACTTTTTGGCGACTCCGCTGGGGACGATTGAAACTTCAACTACTACCGACATGGGCGGCAAAGACGGTGCTATTGATAAAGACAACATCGTCCATCCTGCGGGCATCGACGAACTCCCTGATGAGTTGAAGCAACAAGCACAGGCCAAGCTCGACGCCGTCTTGAAGGCTTTGCTGGAAAGCTGCTCGAAGGATCGGCGCGGCAGGGTCACTCAAGACAAGCAACCAGACTTCAGCGAGGTCATCCCTACCACGTCAACTACAACCGCTGAAGACGCTACTGACAAGGTAAACGCCAAGGTACCCGAAGATTCTTATCCTACCCATGCTAATTATTCTGCGATGCTGGTTGATACTTCAAAAACTCTTACCAATACTATTCAGCATTCGTTTAAGTTACTTAGTGACCGCATGGATAAGCTAGAGGGTAAGACCGTTGAACCTGATCGCCCTACCGGACAACCATAGTTCGGTATGCCTTTTAATTTCTTCAAAGGCCAAACCTCACACACATAGTTTGGCCAAACACAATCAGGAAACGATACTGGCAGGACTACTCACGGTGAAGCTAGTACGTCGATGTATACCAATAGTCTCCACTGTGGCAATGGTCGGACCACACAGTCCGACCAGAGCGCAGCGACAAACAGAGCTTCAGGAGGACAGGGAACAGTATTGCCCAATCCACCGAAGTCTCCGAGCTATAACCCCATGCATAATGGCATTCCTAACCTTGCTGACACCGATTTTGGACGAGCCATAAATCGGTTTAAGGAAGAAATAACTAGGTCTCTCGAGACCAGTTTAGGGGTCCAATTTAAACCTACTAGGACCACGTATTCAAAACCATACCCTTCATGTTTTGATTTCATGAAAGCACCTGACGGTTGGAGGGTACCAGATTTTTATAAGTTTAGCGGTGACGGTAGCAAAACAACTATGGAGCATGTTAGCATGTTCCTTGCACAAATGGGTGAAGCCAGTACTTTAGATTACATGAATGCGCAACATTTTCCTTTGTCTTTGACTGGTACGGCTTTCGCCTGGTTTACGTCACTACCGGAATGCACCATAGGTTCTTGGGCTGAGTTAGAAGAAAAATTTCATAATCACTTTTATGACGGGGTTCAAGAAACTAGGTTGTCACACCTCACGTCGGTTCGACAAGGGCGTAGCGAGTCTGTGGTTGATTTCTTTAAGCGTTTTAAGGAGATTAAGAACTGATGTTTCCATTTGATGATCTCCGACAGAGATATAACAGATCTATGTCTAGTTGGTCTACGTCGAGAGATCAGGGATGAACTTGAGCATCATTATTTCTTTAATGTGAATCAGTTGTTGCAAAAGTCCGTTTCAATAGAATCGCGCCTTAAAGAACCTTATGATCCTCATAAAACCCATCGATCGGGCGTGCATATTGCCGAGATAGATTCTGATAGTTCTGACGATGAGTCCAAAGATTGCTGCGCTGCCGAAATTCTATGGCCGGCGCAGAATAAACTAGTCACTTGT
The DNA here is from genome assembly GCA_009763385.1 of Coix lacryma-jobi var. lacryma-jobi. Classification (NCBI taxonomy): domain Eukaryota; kingdom Viridiplantae; phylum Streptophyta; class Magnoliopsida; order Poales; family Poaceae; genus Coix; species Coix lacryma-jobi. The sequence goes on along the minus strand of CM019825.1, from coordinate 114,650,332 downwards.
CCTTCCCTTAAACCGATTCAAAAGAATCAGGGTGAGGAGGTGAAATTTACTTTTGATTTTTCTAAATGTGACCAAATATTCGATGAATTACTTAAATTCGGTTATCTTAAAATTAATTATACGTTGCCATCACCCGACGAATTAAAAAGGAGGGCTTACTGCAAATACCATAATTCTTTCTCTCACGCTACTAATGACTGCAATGTTTTCCGTCGACAGGTCCAATCAGCCCTCAACGAAGGACGATTGAGTCTAACTGAGATGCAGATCAGTACTACCCCTTTCCCAGTGCACATGGTGGAGGCAGGGAATCCTGCTGTTCTGATTCGTCTAGAGCAAGCCGATATGACCAGAGGAAAGAATGTGGTCATCGACGAACCACGAGTTACGCCGAATACTGAGAGTGATTCGGGGCGCAAGGTGGTGCTCGAGAAGGGTGATGATGACAAAAGCAAACTCACAATTACTGCAGGGTCAGCACGACACTTGCATAAACAAAGATATTTCGAGACCAAGGCGACACAGCAGAGACCGACCAGGTTGGGTCCTCAAATCGATCAGTCTGGTTCATCTTCAAAGCAACCAGTGCAGTTGGAGCAGGAAGCCGACCAGGTCAAGCGGGTTTCTCCTGACCCCAGTGGAAGCAATAAGCCGACTAATGCGGTCGGTCAAGCTCATTCTAAAGACCCTACCCCTTCTGGAGTGCATGTCCTGCGCACATTTGTCCCGCAGAAGCCCGAGGTCGGCACTTGGAAGACCAATGCGGATAGGAACAAGGGGAAAGTTGCTAGGGAACCATGCATTTTTGATAAGCTCATGGCTAAGTATAAGAAGCAAAAGGCCGATTCCCAGAATCGGCCCTTAAAAAAGAGAGTCTACTCCTCCGAAGCGTGAGGATGGAAAGTCTAAGCAAATGATGGTGTCCCAGGCAGCATCTCCAGCACCAAAGACCGGCTGCATGTCCTACGCACATTTGTCCCGCAGAAGCCCGAGGTCGGCACTTGGAAGACCAATGCGGATAGGAACAAGGGGAAAGTTGCTAGGGAACCATGCATTTTTGATAAGCTCATGGCTAAGTACAAGAAGCAAAAGGCCAATTCCCAGAATTGGCCCTTAAAAAAGAGAGAGTCTACTCCTCCGAAGCGTGAGGATGGAAAGTCTAAGCAAATGATGGTGTCCCAGGCAGCATCTCCAGCACCAAAGACCGGCCCTTATTGGCATCAGTGGGCCCCTCCTTTTTCGCCACCGCCACAATGGGGTCCTCAAGGGGTATGGGTACCCTACCCTATGCCAGCACATATGTACTACCAACCAGGATGGGGAGTGTCCGTCAATCAGCCCACAAGGATTTCAGTGTTCGATCGTTTAGGTGATCGGCCAAGCTCTAGTGGTCGGCTGGTCACGTCAAGAACTTTGACCTCTCAGGAAACGGGGAAGGCGCAAGTACGACAGATCTACGTACCTAAGAAGGTGCAAAGTGTCCCCGTTATTTCCCCGACCAGATCCGATCCTGTACCTACTATTACGATCGGGTCTATGGAAGTCCCTCTTGCCAATGAACCTGAGCCGATGGTGGTTGAGGAGCCAACAACAGAAGAGGTTCCAGAAGATCAAAATGCTTAGACCAAGGCAGAGGTGGAAAAGCCTGTTGAGCATGACCCCAAGTACATGCAACCCAGGTGGTGCCCTCCTGGTTTAAGTAAGACTCAACGAAGGAAACTGCAGAGGGCTCGCTGCAACAAGCAGAGGCAGGAATTACTCGAGAAAATGAGGGAGGATATATTCAACTCGATACATCCTGTTTTCCCTCAGGGCAAGCGAGGGGGTGAAGAGCCGGCTTGCAACCAAAAGCCGACTTTGACAATTGTAGAGTTGGACAGGTCAGATCTTGAGCCGACCAGCCTGGGCACCGAATCTGCTGAAGTGGCTTCGGAACCAATCAGGTCGGACCCTAGTCTGACCACCTCGGGTCAGGTACCGACCAGTTTAGGGGTCGAGCAGGTTGGATCAGCTACTGCTGAATTAGGGATTGAGCCGACCCGATCAGATTCCAAGACCGAATCGGTTCCTAGTACTCCGATGGAATCCAACATGTGTCTTGATGACCCTGTTTCCTCCGTTGGTATTGTTGCGACCAGTGAAGAATTACCTGAGGGACAAGATGAGGAGATGGTGGATTACGAACCTTCCCTAGAGAGGGCAGAGGTCAATGTGGTTTACTTATCGGCCGACTATTACGTGGTCGGAGATGATTCAACAGCGGCGGAATTCAACTTCGCTACGCAGACTGCCGTGTTCCAGAAGCCAGGGGAATCTATTAATCATCTTAAGCCATTGCATATAAAGGGCCACATTAATGGCGCACCAGTTCACAAAATGCTGGTCGACAGCGGGGCGATCGTGAACTTGATGCCATACTCGCTTTATCAGAAGCTTGGTGGCACCGATGAAGAGCTGATCAAGACCAATATGACTATCACTGGAGTCAGAGGAGGAGATCCTATTCCAGCCAAAGGGGTTGCATCCATGGAGCTGACTGTTGGAAGCAAGACTTTGGCTACTGCTTTCTTCGTCGCCGACATACATGGTAGCTATAACCTCATACTTGGGCGTGACTGGATTCATGCTAATCAGTGTATACCTTCTAGCTTACATCAGTTTCTCATTCAGTGGGTGGGGGACGATGTTGAGGTGGTACATTCAGTTTCGTCGGCCTATGTAGCTACGGCCGATGCTCCTTTGCTGGGGGGGGCATGATACTATTGCTTGTTTATCTGGTCGGGACCTTTCTGATTTCCAGTTTGTTAGTGTTACTAGGGAAGGTTTCATACCAGTGTCTTTAAAGCCGACCGACAATCGGTTCAACATTATCATGTAATTTAATGAATGCTAATGTTGATTGGTTAAAACATCGTGTTGAGCAGTATCAGACATGTAAAGCCGATACTTGTGAAGCTATTGATGATTTTGATGAGCTCAATAAGTTGGGCCAAGGTTTCATGTTGGCTGACCCTTTAGAACAAGTAGATATTGGAGATGGTTCTATACCTAGGCCGACCTTTGTGAATCAAAATCTTGAAGCCGATTATAAAATAAAATTAATCGCGTTTCTGAAGGAGTATGTTGATTGCTTTGCATGGAGTTATACGGAGATGCCCGGGTTAAGCCGAGAACTTGTTGAGCATCGACTTCCTATTAAGCCGGGGTTCCGACCATTCAAGTAACATCCTCGCCATTTTAATTCTATAATATATGACCGGATTAAAGAGGAAATTAATCGGTTATTACAAGCGGGGTTTATCCAGCCATGCAGGTATGCAGAGTGGGTCCCTAATATCGTGCCTGTGGAGAAGAAAGACACTGGGAAAATTAGGGTTTGCGTTGATTTTAGAGATTTAAATAGAGCCACTTCCAAAGATGAATATCCTATGCCTATAGCCGATATGTTGATCAATGACGCTTCAAGACACCAGGTTGTCAGTTTTCTTGACGGCAACGCTGGTTATAATCAGATATTCATGGCCGAGGAGGATATGTCCAAAACGACCTTCATTTGTCTGGGGTTTGTTGGTCTTTTTGAGTGGGTCGTGATGACGTTTGGTTTAAAGAATGCAGGTGCTACCTATCAACGCGCTATGAATCTGATCTTTCATGATTTGATTGGGATAATCATGGAAGTATATATTGATGATATTGTGATTAAATCGGCTGCTCATGTGTCTCATTTAGCCGATCTGTGTTTAGCGTTTGAGAGGATGCGTCGCTATGGTTTGAAGATGAATCCACTAAAATGTGCTTTTGGTGTGTCGGCTGGGAAGTTTTTAGGGTTCATCATTCACGACAAAGGCATAGAAATTGATCCTAAAAGGATAGAAAAGATCAAGAAAGTTCAGGCGCCTACATGCAAAAAGGACTTGCAGAAGTTCTTGGGAAAAGTGAACTACTTGAGGAGATTTATTGCAAATTTGTCCGGGAAAATTATTCCTTTTACCCCTATATTAAAGCTAAAGGATGAAGCTGAGTTCACTTGGGGGGCAGAGCAACAAGAAGCATTTGAGAAAATAAAGGAATATTTGTCATCTCCACCAGTTCTTCGGGCGCCTAAGAGAGGAGTCCCCTTCAGATTATATGTCGCTACCGAAGAGAAGGTCATTGGAGCTGTCTTAACACAAGAAGATAGTGGTAAAGAGTACGTGATTGCTTATATTGGTCGTTGTCTTCTTGATCCCGAGACAAGGTACGCCCATGTTGAAAAACTATGTTTATCCTTGTATTACGCTTGTGTTAAAATGAGACACTATTTGCTATCTAGTACATGTGTTGTTGCATGTCAGGCCGATGTAATTAAGCACATGTTATATCGGCCAATCCTTAGAGGAAGGATTGGTAAGTGGGCGTATGCGTTGATTGAGTTTGACTTGACTTATGAACCATTAAAAACTCTAAAAGGTCAAGTTCTTGCTGATTTCATTGTTGAGCATAGTATTAGTTTAGAAGATGAGATCAGTTATTTTTACTTTTACTCCATGGAAACTTTATTTTGATGGATCGGCTTGTAAAGAGGGCCAAGGTGTTGGTGTGGTCATCATTTCTCCTAATGGTACTGAGTTTGAAATGCTGAGCCGGTTAGATTACTTGTGCACTAATAATCAAGCCGAATATGAAGCTCTTTTATTCAGTTTAGAAATATTATGTTCCATGGAGGTTAAGCATGTTGAAGCTTATGGCGATTGCTTGCTAGTAGTGCAACAAGTTGCTGGTAAATGTCAATGTTTAGAGGGATCGTTAAATGTTTATCTTGACATATGCCTTGACATCATTACTCATTTTACCGAATTCCAGATTCGGCATATACCAAGGCATGAGAATCATAAAGCCAACATGTTAGCTCAACAAGCATCTGGCTATTATGTTAGTAGACGCAATTTTCACATAAAGCCGGTACAACAGCATGCAAAAGTATTGTCGGCTCCTATGGCCGACCAGTTTGTTTTAGAACCAGTTCGGCCACCTTATCTTGGAGACCAGGTACATGTTAAGCATACTTGGGTAGACACTATGGCCGACCAGGTTATTTCTGAATCAAGTCAGTTAATTCATTCGATTGACCTGGTCGATCTTGGAACGATTAATTTGTCTGAAGGGACTCTAAATCGGTCCGAATTGAGTGGAACTAATTTAGGAGATTGGAGAACTCCCCTGCTTAAACATCTTAATGATCCGAGTACTAAGGTTGATCAAAGTGTTCGACGGAGTGCATTCAAATATATACTGCACAATGATGAGCTTTATCGAAGGACTACCGAAGTTTTGTTGCTTAAGTGTTTGGGATCTGATCAAGCAAATGTGGCTATGGGGGAGGTCCATGAAGGTATTTGTGGTACACATCAATCGACACCAAGGATGAAATGGCTATTACGCAGAGCTGAGTTTTATTGGCCCACGATGATGGCTGATTGTTTTCGTTACTACAAAGGGTGTGAAGAATATCAACGGTTTGGAAATATACAACTTGCACATGCTGCTATGCTTCATCCTATTATCAAACCGTGGCCTTTTCGTGGTTGGGGGCTAGACTTCATTGGCCAAATTCATCCCCCATCTTCGAAGGGACATCATTTTGTTCTGGTCGCTACAGATTATTTCACTAAGTGGACTGAAGTGGTGCCTTTAAAGAATATGACACATAAGGAGGTAATTGAGTTTATTACTGAGCATATTATACATAGATTCAGCATACCTCAAACGTTAACTACAGATCAAGGGACATCTTTTATTTCTAAAGAGGTACGAGATTTTGCTGAATTATACAAAATAAAAATGCTCAATTCATCTCCATACTATGCTCAAGCTAATGGTCAGGCTGAGTCTAGTAATAAGACTTTGATCAAGCTTATCAAAAAGAACATTGAGGATAATCCAAGGAGGTGGCATGAGGTTTTGTTTGAAGCTTTATGGGCTCATCGTGTGTCAAAACATGGTGCTACAAAAGTTACTCCTTTCGAGACAAGAAGCAGTGTTGCCCGTGAGGTAAATCTAAATGCATATAGACTGGCTAAAGAGAATAATTTATCCGCTGTTATGTATCATGATGCCATGATGGACAACATTGATGAAGTTACCGATAAGAGATTAAAAACTTTTAAGGAGATGCAGAAAGACAAAGCCCGAGTTGCCAGAGCTTACAACAAAAGGATAAGAAGCAAGTCATTCCAAGTGGGAGAATTGGTGTGGAAGACTATATTACCACTTGGATTGTTGGGTATTTTAAACGCACACAGAAAAATCCGTAAGCGCACGGATACCGATGTAGCTTTCACCCGAGAGTATTCCAGGGTATCGATTTCCACGGGGAACGTGAAGTGTACTAATCAAGAGGCAAGCCGTCCAAGAAAAGAATGATAAAATGGGTAGAGAGAGATTTAGGGTTTTCTAAGCAGGTCTATCTAATTAAAGGCTTACTTTACTTACTTCGGGACATCAGAACACTAGCCACAGAAAGGGATGAGAAAGGGGCTAGGAAGCTCCGACTACGGTCCTACAAACACCAACCCGAACGTGGTGGACTACATTGGCCGTCAGGGCTGTCACCACCTGTGGCTACCACAACTATCCGTGGGGCTGGGTGCAAACTCAGGTAAACCCTAGTCTAGACACCACGTCTACACTAACGTCTACTACTCTAATTATCTAGAATAATTAGAGCACTCGATACGAGCGGAGATCCAGTAAATAAAATAAAGCAAGAATTGTAATTAAATATAATACTCAGAAATAGTAAATGAAGAACCTAGAGATTACTTGAAGACGAACCAGATGCTGCACCAATACAATGTCGAGGAAGATCCGACAGATCCGGCTCCTCCTCAGCTCTCTCCTTCTCCTCTCTCTAATCCGATCTCTAATTACAACTAGATGAACTAGACAACTAGAACTAGAACTAGAAGAACTAGAACTAGATCTAATTCTAGATGAACTAGAAGAGATTCATCTAGAGGGACCTCTACTTCTAATTGAAACCCTAGTTTCTGATCTGGAGATGAATAATGAAGATGGAGATGCCTGGAGAGGGGGGTCTGGGGCTGCTTATATAGCCCTGGGCGAGAAACTATGGCCGTTGGATCAAACCGACCTTAGGGACGGTGGAGATGCATCCTAGGAGGCGGTGGAAGAAGGTTCCAGAAGGCAGAGGCGAAACAGCCTCTTTGGCCGACCGGTCGGTCCCGGGGTGGGACCGGTCGGTCTGGCCCAGTGGGCCCATGTGGTGGCCCGCCTCGTGGTGTCTTCTGGTGTCTTCTAGATCCTTCTTTTGCAGATTTCGTTGCGAAATTAATATCTTTTCATCCGGGACTCCGAATATAGCAAATGATATGTCCGTTTCGATCGTCTCGACGAGCTCTTCGCAATGGTGCACTCCAATTCATCACTTGAGATGCTTTTATATGGTAAAAACATGGATGTCCTACAAAACAAGTGAGAGCATCAAAACTCATGGAACTTGTTAGTTTCAAACCCTACAACTATGCTTTGTGATTCATTTAGTGTCATTTCATGCAATAGTTGATGGTTAATTATGAGCATTAGTGAGCGTCAACATGGATCGAAGAGCAATAAGTTTGGCAGGTGGTCGCCGAGCTGGGAGGGTCCTTATAAAGTGATCAAAGTGATATTTAGAAATGCGTATATGCTGGAGACGTTGCAAGGTGGAAGTCTCCCAAGAGAAATAAACGGGAGGTATTTGAAAAAATACTTTCCAAGTGTTTGGCAAGAAGCCTGAGTGCCTTCTAAGCAATGGCCGATACATGTATCGCCCTTAGAACAAAAATAGTCAGAAAATTTATCCTTAATTATCGAATAGCCGACGAGTTGGACATCGTTTTATTCGGTTTGTTTTCAGGTTCTGCTAAAGATCACCTAAAAACAGGGGGGCATATGTTGACACTCGAAAATGTCACAGATAAAGATGAATTTAAAAAGGTATTCAACCTGTAATATTAGGGTCGAATTTGTCTCTTGAGAGATCGGGTGTTCTAAGTTAAAATGGGTCTGATCATTTTGGGTGTCCGATCACTTAGGTTATGCCTGACCAGGTGGCCCTGGTCGGAGGCTTTATGGTTATGATAAATACTGAATCCGGCGCTAAATATGTGAATCCTTCTCTTGTAAGGACGATTTGTTGATCAAGTATAGGCTGATAAAGCCCATTAGACCGATCTGGTCGATCTAAGGATCGGTGAGATTAGGGTTACCTTGTTGCGTCCGGATTGGATTCTATATGTTGATAGAGTCTGGATAGGAAACTTGGAGATCATATCTGAAGATGTTTCCTATTGGGATAAGACCAACCCCCTTTATATATATGAGAGGATCATGGCCGATTGAGGCATCCAACCCTAATCGATCAAAACCAATCTACTACCCTTTTACCCCTTTTTTCCCTCTACCTTGCTGTTCAGCGCGTCTCCCGGCGAGACTCGACGGCGTTCTAGGCGGCCTTGCTGGTTCAAGGACAACCTCTTTGTGCTTCTCCCCAACGGGTCTTCCCGGGAGGAGTTCTAGAGTAATCAACATAGGAGCCCAAAACCCTAGATCAATCTAAACCGGTCTCTAGATCGGTTTTCGTCGGTTTAGCCAGGGTCCCTGCTGTCTCAGATTGGACTGCAACCTCTCCTGGCGCTCTAGCCCTGCTGGTGTTTGATTCGGATAACTTCCGACGTCAACAACTTGTTAAAAGAATAGGCAATTTCTAGATTAAAACCAGAATATAAATCATGATAAATTGATGATCTAGATATCTTAGATTGTATTGTTTACTAGCATAACAAAACATGCATAACATGATCTCAAACATGACAACCGGTGTAAACATAGCTCGTACACCAGATAGATTGAAAAGCAAGAACAAAGACATAAGATCTGGTATAAGCATAGGCATTAGATCACGAACAACGTACCTTTCTGTTGCTGGAGAAGACGGTGGTGGAGTCGGTGCTGGACAATCCTCGATGAGCGCTGGAGGAAGAGCTCGGAGCAGTTGACGACGAGTATGTCTTGACGCAGCGCCGCCTGACTTGGACGGTAGAAGACCCGTTGTTGAAGACGCGAGCAGTCGCGCGATGAGCACTTCCCAAAGACCTTATTCGCCTTCTCCCGGTGCAGGATCGCAAAGACGAGGGTTCGGGAGACCTGCTCGCCCGGTCGCTGGTGCACGCAAGCGAACGGACTGGAGACGACTAGATGGCAGCGCAAAAGTGAGATGAGGCAAAACCCTAGCTTGAGAGGTGTTGAGATGCGTTTTGGCGTGGCCGATAGGTTGCTTATATAGTCCTGTTGAACCGACCTCGTGTCGTGATCATGATCTAAATCGGTTTAGGACTCTGAGTTGTAACCGTTTAGAACTCTGCAACTTGAAGGCCAAGAAACCAAAAAACTAAAACTGCAAAAGGAGACCGCGCCCCCACAAGGCGAGGAGCCGGATTTCGGCGGACCACAAACTGCACAAGCTAGTGGCGCAATTGGCAAGGTTACTGCATTGCATCTACCACCTCCCCAAATCAGCATCTTGTTATACAACCTAAGTGCCTCAGTTCATAGGACACCACATCCCTCTCCATCATATAAAATAGCTTCCTCATAGATCACAGCCCCTGGTCACGATCACAGCTTTCTCCGGAGGCGATTGATGAATGAAGGTCGGACAAGATGGATCAGAGGGATGACGCATCACTCACCTCCAGTGCCTCAAGTCGCTATCGACGAGGGGTCCCCTAATCCACGATGCCCTCACGAGTGGCTTTTGGGGATCTCGAGCCTCCATGAAGCGACAAGCTTGGCCACCGAGGGGCAAATCCAGTGGCACCCCTTGCCCCCTCGCTAGATCTATAGGAAGATTTTTTTTAAAAAAATGTATCTGCAGGAAGATATATACTACTGAACATTTTGGAAGTCTCAAACTAAACAAAATGAAATGAATTGTTAACTGAGTCCCGAAGGTAGGTTTATCAACTTATCATTATGTTCTTTCACCGATCAACTAAAAAAGACATAAACCAATAATAATATGCCAATCATAAACCAAGAATAATACAAATAAAGACTCAACTTACATTTTTTGAGCTTGCATTCGCGGATAGCGTCACAGAGCTTGGGAAATGCTCATATATTATAGGCTAGATTTTAGTATACTGAATTTCCTCAGGCTTGTCTTCCTTTCATATTTGGACAGTGAATTATCTTCGTCAGCATAAACCTGTGTAAACAAAATATAAAGATTTCAATGCCTAAAACTCAAGCCTCATCTACACATGCTCCATCATAGTTTGTTCCTCTGAATTACATCCACCCTGTTCTCATTAAGGACAGGGGTTCTACTTATACTCACTAGTGAAGAGCTTCTTATTTCTTAGCTATTCCCTCTCAACAGAGAAGCTACGTTTTCATCCCTCTTCCTAATTCACAAATACTACAACCAAATCGCATAATAATGTGCAAGTAATCAACTCATACATCCTTAATTTATACTGCATACAGCTATAAAAGCCACATTAATTGACTAAAGTGAGGAAAATTTGAACAACAAACAGCTAACAAAATTTGATGAGAGGAAATTTAGGGTTAAAGATTTGGGAAACTTGTAAGACAAAAAGAATGGAGATGAACAAATTGCTCAGTGCTCTCACCAACTGCGCTCGTCACTTGGAGGGGGAGGGAAACGCGGACGCAGGCATGGGCCACAACCGGTGTGCAGCGGCAGCTAGCAGGCAGCAGGGTGCAGCCGCGGGCTGCACAGGGTCATCCAGTAGGCAATGAAACCCCTCGTCCCTCGTCACCACGAGCATATCCCTCAGGCCCTCGAGCCCGCTCTGCTCCTAGTCCCAATCATGCGGGGCGCAACACGGCGGGCGCTGGCGTCCCATGGTTGCCCCACAAGCGCGCCACACACCGCGGCAACCGCACCGAAGCGGCGAGTCTCTTCCGGGCGCTACGGCAGGCATCAGGGCCCAGACTCTTGCAAAATAGTACACCAAACTGTTAACCTAAGACCAGTGATGCAAAATTGACATTGTGTGTCTGTTATTAAAACTTGAAACATGAAGCAAATGGTAAAGCTACCTAATGAAATACCTTGGAACTAAAAAGAACCAAATAGTGAAGCTACTTGGTACTACACTACATTACATATTTCAGTCTATCATTTCCCAATTCATCAACTCATAGTTAATGCAACAAAAACTTAGCAGCAATTGCACTTTCTATCCACATAAGCAGCTAAAATTATGTAGGATTTTCTCCAGTTCACAACATTATTCATTATTAAATTGAAACATGTCCTCATTCACAATGCAACCAAACACTGACCATTTCCATGGCTAGGGGTGTGGCGAGACCTGGAAAAAGCAACAAGATGAGTAAAAAGATAGCACTAAAATCCATTAATTTGATGGCTTTTCCTCTAGAGATATGAAGTTCTACGCTACAGCAGAACCTAATTAGAGTAGAGATTTTAGGTATACACAAATATTTTTTGAAAAGACTAATCATCAGGAGATTCCAAAGGTATGTGTTTCTTAATCATCCTAGAAACAAAACTAATAATCCTCAACCATTCAAATTTCAGAAATTGAGGACTTCTTTTTAGCAACAAAACAAGATAGCTATCAATTCCCGGATGGATATCTGCTCTGGTCGAATTTGCTGCAAGAAGAATAGAGATGCTACAAAAATCCAAACCCTAGAAAAATAAAGAAGATGAACAAGAGGGAAGGAGTCGAGAAGAAGAACAAGGCTCACCTTATTGCTCGAGTCGAGGACCAATAGCAATAGGAGCTTGAATGGTAGCCGGAGAAGTCAGATCTTGGAGCTAACCATGCGGATCTTGTGGAAGTGGCGGCAGCGGCGTGTGGCGTGGAAGAGGAAGTAGTTGCATGTGGATGGCAAGAGGGATGCCGACGCCGACGTGAAGGCGGGGACGGGGCCGGCTGCCATGTGAGAACGATGATGTCTCTCCATGGGACCCGTCGCCGTCCCAACCCTAGGTGCGAGGTTAGCAGCCGCCAGTCGCTGCTCTGTGCTCCTGATACCGGCGTCGCGATCGTCGTGCTCCGCCTCCCCCCTCCTGTATTAATTTCAAATGGACTTAGGCTTGGGGCACGGACGGAGGCGGATCCGGAGGAGGCCGGCGGCTTGGGGCGCGGTTTTCCGGGGGTCGGCGCAGGCGGACGACGGCAGACCCGGTGGGGGATGGCGGCTTGGGGCGCGGGCGGAGGCGGATCCGGAGGAGGTCGGCGGCTTGGGGGCGCGGCGTCCGGCGCTGCTCGGTCGACGCGGCCGGCCGGCGGCGGCGAGGCGCGGCCGGCGGCGGGTCCGGAGGAGGCCGGCGGCTTGGGGGCGAGGACTTCCGGCGGCGCTCGATGGGAGCTCCTAGCGGAGCCAAAGGGGAGCTAGAGTCGCGGCGAACGAGCGGCCTTGGGTCGCACACCGAAGGGGAGCGGGAGTCGCATGCGCGGATTGATTTTCTTTCCTTTTAGCGATGGCCGGGCGGCCTTGGGTCGCACGCGCCGCACGATGGCGTAGCGAAAAAAGTCGCACGAAGGCGGTGTCCATCTTTCTCTCTTTTTATTTGTGAGAGATACACATACCATGTAATCATGAAAGAGTGAACCCTTGACAGTTAGGTTTGAGGTTACATATTTCATCTCGGGAAACATAAACTGGGTTGAATCACCTTCTATAGATTGAGCTAGGTAGCCTATTTTTTTTAGAACAACAGTAGGTTTCAGTGAAAAATTATGGACCCGATAACCAAATGCTCTATATCATAATACATGTATACACTTGTAATTGGATTAGATCCGAATAAAAATAGCCAGTTGTGAGGGTATGAACCCATATACCCTCACGACTAGACTTGGGTTACTTCGAAGAAGCTGGCCCAACTCGTTGCAGAGGCCCAGTACGATGAGGCCCACCTGGTCGGGCAGGAGGCCCACCTGGTCGGGCGGCGGCGTGATGGTCCTCACAAGATTGGCGATCAAGGAAACCTGATTGGTCAGAGGAAATACTGCATCCCTTGTGTTATGTTGATTGTAATTGTGTTGACACAAGATTTTTTCACCGAAAATAATTTGTATCTATGGCCCAAACAACAGGTTTGGTTAAGGAAATCGGCTGATTAAGGAAATAATTGTTTCAGTAAAGGACACATTTTAAAGAATCTATTCGAACCGGAATCGGCAAGCTTGGAGACGTTTCAGACTCCACCAAAAAAGGGAAATTGGGGTCTAAGTTATTTTGTTTAATTTATCGCATTATAACCTAGTCGTATTGGGTTAGGAGTCTTTTCGGACTATAAATAGTTAAGCCTGTCTACTATAAAATATATACACAATCAAATCAAACAACCCTTTTCGGCTCCGGCCAAAACCCTTAGGAGTAGGAGTAAAGTAGATCTCGACGAGACCTTCAAACAAACAGGGCTGCATCGGTTGATTTCGACCTCCAGTTTGCTTGTAAGTATTGTCATGACTCGTATCATCATCTAAATAAGGTTGTATTTGGCTTAGAACAAACTCCTGTTATGCTATGACATGAGTTAGTTATCGGTTTAAGTTTTTTATTTGCAAGGCTGCGTTGGCTGAGTCCAACCTCTTGCAAGTAGTCGATTTAAACTAGTTATCAGCTCTATTAGATCTGGCAATCTAGTAGATTCATTAAGTTATCGATATTGTTTATTGAAATTGATTTTATTTATTACAACAATATCTTGCCCAATCGAGATTGACAGATCAGACTAAGCTTAGACATCATCTAGATTTATTATTCTAAGTATATTCATGTTCATCCTTATTAGAATAGTCAATCTAGATTCATATCGGCTAATCTATCGATCTCGATTGTTATATGTTGTGCGTTCGAGATATCTACTCAGTTACGAATCGATCCAAAAGTAAATAGATTTGATTTAATATACTTGTTATGGCTGTATTTTTGAACCCCACTGACAAGTATGTTGAATTAAACTTGTCTAGTTTTGGATCAAACTGTAGCTTAGTAGATAGATCTTGTTCGTGCCTCATGGACCCTGTATCGGCTAAATAGCCGATCCAGTCACACCTTCACCCATAACATGCATGCATGCATCAGTTTAAGATTAGTAGATCTTTTGATTATGTTGGAGGTCATTTAGCTTGATTATTATTATGGCTGCATGGAAGCACCCCAATGTTAGTAATTGAGCTATTTTGTCGATCTGGTTGTTACTATTAGCGATCAGAATTGCCATCATGGTTAGTTGATCCATTGGTTTTACTTTGATTATTGCTATGCATGTAGGATCTTATACTTGTATCAGCTAAGTTAGATCGGCTAACTGTCTCTCTATTTTATTCACGTATCTTGAATGGGAACGTATGCTATGAAAACCAGCCTCCTGTGTAAACTACAGAAACTCTAATCAAGACCACAAGAATCTAATCCAATGGTGGGTTATTTTAGCACTTAAACCCCTCCACTCATCTCATCCTAATCCAAACAGACTAGTGGGGGGTTAAGTGCTAAAATAACCCACCTTCACCTCTATCCATCGGATTAGATTCCTGTGGTCTTGATTAGAGTTTCTATAGTTTGCACGGGAGGCTGGTTTCTATAGCATATGTTGCCATCTTGAATAGCCGTTCTACAATTTTAATGACTATATGTTTTTCATTATCAGGAGTCGACTCTCTAGTCAATTTCCTCTGAATAATGACTATTTCAGAGCCGTACATTCTGGACTTGTGTGGCACCAAACTGGCAAGTTCTATAGTTTGATGCTTTTTTCTTCTCCCTTGTCAATTGCAGGTCAAATTGACTAGCACGTCTCAGGTTTGAATCACCAATCTCGGTTTTGCCTTTGGAGGTTCAGGAGATTAGGACTCTCACTTTTGTATGGTCTTTGAGGGCCTTGTAGTGTGTTTGTCGCTGAGAATACAAATTTTAGCGCCAACACATATTTTGGCACGCCCAGTGGGACCATAATCGTCTAATCATGAACAACGACACATGTTGAACATGACTCTGGAAGATCTCCCTGAAGAGTTGAAGCAACTGGTAGAAACAACTATTGCACAATATCAGCAAAAGTGCCTTTTGTCTTTCAGCAAGTGAAAGGTCCTAAATGGCTAGAGGGGGGGGGGTCAATAGCTTAATAAAAAAACAATTCTACAACAACACTAAAACAACTTTGTTAGTAGACTAAATGGCGAAGCAAAGGTTGCGCTAGCTCTATGTCAAATGCAAGCCACCTATTCACAATTCTAGTTTAATTATGATCTCTATGTCCACTCAACAACTAGGTTGCTAGAGTAATACTAGAGGAGCAATATGAACAAGTGGATATATTATGCTACAAAAAAAGTAGTAAGTCTAACAACAAAGAGATACAAATTACAACTAGCAAATAAGTGACAATGTAACTACAAGTGGTAGAGAGGTATGTACCAATCCCGACAAGTGATCAAAGAATGAATATCAATGAATACCAAGGAGACAATATCGACACAATGATTTTCCTCCGAGGTTCACTTGCTTGTCGGCAAGCTACGTCCCCGTTGTAGCGATTCACCCACTTGGAGGTTCACGAGCTAATTGGCATCGCATGCCAAACCCTTAATAGGGTGCCGCACAACCACACAACAAGATGGGGATCTACAAGCTACGAGCAATCCACTAGAGTTACCTTTTGCGATCTCCTACGGGGAAGGTACAAGAAACTCCTCACAATTCACCGATCGGAGCCGGAAACAATCACCAACTTCCGCTCAATGATCCTCGCTGCTCCGAGACATCTAGGTGTCGGCAAACACCAAGAGTAACAAGAGAAAACCGCAGCGAAACACAATCACCAAGTGCTTCTAGATGAACACACTCATGCAATGCACTTGGCTCTCCCAATCTCTCTCAATAAGATGAACAATCAATCAAATGGAGTGGGAGATGTATGGCTAGTCTCACAATAGAGTTTAGGCAATCCAAATGTCCAAGAGAGTGAGCCCAAGCTGGCCACATGCCTTATATAGAGCCCCCTAAAACGAGAAGGCCGAAACCCCCAAACACTCAGATTCTGCGGGGCCATCGAATGCTCCGAAGGATTTACATCGGACGCTCGGCTAGCGCGCGTCCGATGCCTAGATTATCGCCATGCGTCCCCTTTTATTCAACTGTAGCCGCTAGATCCCAATGGCTAGAATTCAACATGCATAGTTAATGTTGCATTGGACGCTGCATCGAACGCACCGGTCCAGCGTCCGATGATCTGTCAGAGATCATAATGACTAGATTCGCCAACATCGGACGCTCACATAGGCCACATCGGACGCTACAGGACCAGTGTCCGATGTCTATGCAGAGAGCATCCAGAGAGCTCCTGTGGACATCGGACGCTCCTCAGTGTCCGATGCTCCCCTGAGAGCAATCCTAGGACACGTCATCAGCATCAGACTCAGCAACAGTGTTTTCCCAGCGTCCGTTGCATGCGTCCGATGCTACTCAATCAGCTCAGCTTAGCTAGGGTTTGCCATCGGACGCTACCCCCAGCGTCTGATGCTCCTCAGAGAGCAGAAAATCAATCTCCACTTCATCCCTTTTGCAAATGTGTTAACTCCACCAAGTTTCCACTACTTGTGTATGTGAGTTAGCATTTATCAAGCACTTTTCAAGAAATGTTAGCACACACTAGATTCTAAATGCATATGCAAAGTGTAGATCATCTAGTGAAACTTTGATAACCGTAATTCACAAATGAGTTCTGCTCCTCTTAATAGTACGACTATCAATCCTAATTGTGATCACACTCTTTATAGTGTCTTAATCACCAAAACAAAATGGTCCTATGCATATACCTTTGCCTCTAGCCCATTTTGTTTTTCTCTTTCTTCTTTTCCAAGCATTAGAGCCTTTGATCACCATCATGTGGACATCACCATCCATCTAGCTCCATCACTTGGTGTTGTAAGGAAAATGGACCTCGGCCCATTTAACTTTGGATTTTGGTGTTTCATGATCAACACAACCATATTGGACTAATGTGTTTGCAAGTGTTTGTTTTGTAGTTCAATAGGGTGCAAATGTGACTTGGAAAAAGGCTACATGGTGATCCGACGATCAACACCTCAAGCAAGACATTGGAAGCTTAGTAGAAGACTTACAAAGATCAAGCAAAGTCCAAGGCCCAAGACTGGAACCAAGACGGTGCAAGAAATCACGAAGAAACAAAGAGAAAGGGACATCGGACGCTGGCTTCGCAAGCGTCGGACGCACCGATGGCAAACCCTAGCTTGGGCCAGCGCCAGCAGAAGCATCAGACGCGCCGATGATGCCACATCGGACGCATCGATAACACTGTGCAAAGCTGCACCATATGCATCGGACGCTACAGGACACGAGCGTCCGATGGCTGTCCAGTAAGGTTTCAGAGAGGCTCTGAAGACATTGGACGCGTCAGGTGTCGCCACATCGAACGCTGTTAGAGTCTGATGCGACTAAGTGCGAGGTCGGTAACTAGCCGTTAAAGTGACATCAGACGTGCGTCCAATGCTCCCGACAGGAGCGTCCGATGCTACACAGAAAAGTCCATCTTTGGTGTCCAATGACTCTATTTGGTTGGGGCTCTATATATACCCCCATGGCCGGCCAAAACAACAAGGTTGGAGCTCAAGGAAGTGTACCAAGTTCTTAGACACATATTTAGTTGCTCTAGCCACCAAAATGCTTAAGTGATATACTAGGTGATTAGTGTAGGTGCTTTGCGAAGTGCTTAGGCTTGTTAGACCACCGCTTTGCGCTTGCTCTTGGTGTTATACCTAGTGTTTAGTGAGGTTTGCATACCTCTTACCTACCGGTGCTTGCGCGCACCGTTGATGTACAACGGAGGGGCTTGTAGTCTTGTGAGACCACACCAACTACGTTTGTGGTGTGGCCACCACCGTGTACCGAAGGGAACAAGGCCCGCGGCGGTTCAGCCGAAAGCTTGATAGTGAAGACGGCGGGGAGCATCCGAGAGAGGCCTTGCCACAAGTGGCTTAACCGGAGACCCACTTGCGCGTGGGGAAGGCCCGGGGCTATCCATGGAGTTATCTGACCGGGAGCTTGGCCCTTACGAGGGATTCCTTGCGAGGGGCTCCAATGAGGACTAGGGGGAAGCTTGCGCGCTTCTCGATACCTCAGTAAAAATACCGGTGTCATCGATGGGAGTTTGCATCTCTACCTCTCTCTTTAGGTTCTGCATTTACTTTGCTACCTTGTTGTGTTCTTTACCTTGCCTAGCTTAGTTGATAAGCTAGTTGATAGGTGTAGTTCATAGGTTGCATAACTCTTTTGCGGTAGAGATAGCAACCCATCTAGCAAAACCTTAGTTGCACTCTAAATAGTTTACCTTGTTGCATATGTTTTGTTTAGGTGGAAATTAGAGGCCATAGTTTAGAGTAGAAGTTTTTAAGTTGCTTAATTCACCCCTCTCTTAGGCGTCACAGTCCTTTCAATAGGTATCGGAGCCGGTTGGCTCCTTTGTGGACTCTTGGCTTCACTGCCTTCAAGCCGATGCCCCTAAGAGTGGTTGGGATGGATACCTCTAGGCCTCCGCACTTTGACGGCACAAACTTCCCATACTATAGTGCTAGAATGGCTTGTTACCTGGAAGCGGTTGATCTAGATGTTTGGAGAGTCACCCGCGACGGGATGAGACCCCCTAAGAATCCCATCAAGTTAACTGCGAGTGATGAAAAAGAAATTCATCTTAATGCTAGAGCTAAAAATTGCTTGTTTGAATCTTTTAGCATGGATGTGTTTAACCAAGTTTTTACTTTACAAACATCTCATGAAATTTGGTTAAAACTCCATGAGCTCCATGATGGTACAAGTAATGTTCGTGAGCAAAAACATCACCTAGCTAAATCAAGTTATGATTCTTTTAAAATGAATGAAAATGAGCTTGTTTGTGATATGTATTCTTGCTTGAATCTAATTATCAATGAGCTCAATTCTATTGGAATTACAAAGCTAGGTGATGCAGACATTGTGAGGAAGATCATCTCTGTGCTTCCAAAGAACAAGTATGCAACCATCATCACCATCCTCCACAACATGGAAGACTTGAGCACAATGACCTCGACCATTGTCATTGGTAAATTGGTGGCATTTGAGATGTCACGCAAAATGGGTCAAGAAGAAACCACTTCATCAAGCAAAGGCATAGCTCTCACATGTGATGAGCACAAGAATATGAAGGGCAAGAAGCAAATTGAGACAAGCTCAAGCTCAAGCTCCTCAAGTGAAGATGACGAAGAAGAAGAGGATGATGATGATGAATAAATTTATGACGATCGAGCCTCCACCTCATGTAACTCCTCCTTAGATGAAGAAGAAACAATCAAGCTAATGCAAGGAGTGAAGAGGATGATCTGCAAGCTCAATGTCAAGAGTGTGCCCATCACAATTGAAGATTGTCTCTTCACCAATCAAAGAAGAGAGCAAAGGAAAAATGGATGTTATAGATGTGGCAAGAGAGGGCACTTTGTGGAGGATTGTCCAAAACAAAAGCCCACACCCAAGGACAAGAAAAAGAAGGGATGCAAGACCAAAGTCCTCACCACCATCAAGACATGGGATGATTCATCAAGTGATGATGAAGCCCAACACAAGAGGCGTGGTCACAAGCACTCATCATCAAGCTCCTCACGTGTGTGCCTTATGGCACGAGGTAACACAAACTCTATCTCTAGTGATAGTGATAGTGATAGTGATAGTGATGATGAGCTACCTTCTTATAATCAACTTGTGCAAGATAATCTCAACTATGCTAAGGCTTGTACTAGCCAACAAAAAAATTAATGCTTTAAAAGAAAAATTAGATAGCTCTCAACAAGCTTACAATGCTATGCTTGATCAGTATGAAACTTTTCAAACTTAAATGTTGAGCTATCTAACAAAATTGAGAAACTTGAGGCTAGTATAAGCACAAGTGATAGCACAAGTAATGATGAGCAACTTGCTAAGAAAAATGAAAAACTAAAAGAATGTTAGCTAGCACACAAGATGCTTACAAAAGTTTGCTTGCCAAAATGGAAATTATGTGCAAACATTGTGATGAGCTAACTAATAAAGTTGCTAATCAAGAAGCCATCGGAGCAAACCCCACCAAGGCACCTAAAATTAAAAAAATCAATTTTTGATATGCCTAAAAAGGATGCCTCTACTTCTTGCATTGATTTACTTGATTTAGACTCACCCATGTGCAATCAAGCTTGTGTTAAGGATATGATTGTAGAAACATGTACACAAGATGTTGCAATGGAAAATGAACAACCAAGGAAAGAAGTGGCCCGCCTCACCATGGACTTGACTCAAGCAAAAGGCAAGAGAAAGCAAACCCGAACTCATCAAGATAACACCGTCAAGGGAGTGAAGAAGCTTGACGAGGAGCAAACCGTGGTTTGTTATGTGTGCCACAAGGAAGGCCACAAGTCATATAAGTGCAAGGTGAAGCATGGGGGAGAGAAAAAAAAGCAAACAAGCAAGCTCTCCAACACCTACACCAACAAGGTGAACAAGAAGGCCTCCACACCTTATCTCTTGAAGAAGAAGAAGAAGAATGACAAGGTGGTGGCCGTCAAAGCAAACAAGCAAGCTAACAATGGAGCCAAACGCATTTGGGTGCCTAAGGACATTATCTCAACTATGAAGAGCACCAAAAAGGTTTGGGTCCCGAACGGGAAGTGAGTAGTCAAGTGGACTTCAGGGAATTTGGAGACTTGGCAAAGTGTTGGGTGCATATCATGGGGTGCATCATTTTGGATCATGTCATTGCCAAGTGTGTTAGTGGCTACTATGGACCCAAATTCCCCTACCCATGTGAGGTAACTGGATTTAATTTCTTGCAATTACTTTTAGCATCTAGTTCCTTTCATTGCCTAGGTTTGTATTTGCACATTTAAATCCTTTATCATGCATACACTAGGCTCATCATATGGTAGTGTTGCTCGGTATCACTCTCATTCTTGGAGCAAACCTACATGGCTTATTTTGCTTAGGAGCACGACACATAGCTTCTCTTACTTGTATTTATCTTATATGTGCCAAAATCCAAATAGTAGATAAACTACCCCAATTACCATCTTCAATTGGTGTCACATTTTTTAGTGATGTCATATTGCAAAATGGTAGTTTTACCTTACAAGTCAATGTGCATGTCTCGTACAAGTAGTTCAAACTTGTATGCACACCTTTAGGGGGAGTTTAATCTACAATTTGGAAGCTTCGAGGCTAACACTACCGTCAAGTTTATCATGTGTGTAGTAGTCTCATTGCAAGGAAAATGGAGTCCCCAGAGACAAGGATTGTGTGTGGCAATAATTCATTTGGTATCTACATGTGGTATTCCTAATCGATATCATTATGTTGATTTCATTTTGATACTCTTATATGCTTTCTCTGTACATTATATAAATTAAACTCCTTTGTGCATTAATTCACTGGTTATGCACATGCTTTGCCTTATACCATATGTATGCATACACATAGGGGGAGTTTAATTTATATAATGTGAGAGTCAAGTTTTGTGATCAATTTCACTCCACATAAAAAGGATCACAAAATTTGACCCTCCCTTGTGCCACTAATGTCTTCCTTTTTAGTGTTTGATTCCACAGGGGAAGAATTTGAAGGACCAAAAGCAAGCCCAATCTAAAACAAACAAAATAACCAAAATAAAAAATTCAAAATCCTTCTATGGTTACTTTTGGGATGGTCCAAGAAAGGGAGGAAATGGATTATGGACTTAGGGGTAGGCTTAATTCCATAATGCCACAAAGGGACTCTATGGCAAGGGCAAGATATGTTATTAAGTATTGTTTCAATTTGGTATCTTTTAGCATCATATCACTACATGGTTTTCACCCTTTAACCAAGAAACACTTTGGCAACACCACTCATTTGGGTGCAATAGGGGGGGTACTATGACACCCAAACACTGGATTGGTAGTAATATGTGTGGATATTGCTACACTTTAAGTGTGTTGTGATATTGTTTGTTTTGGTTGCAACAAGGTCATGATAATGCAATCATTTTAAGGATTTCTGTTGCAATTTGTTCGTTGTACAACTACACCAAATTTGAGTTGCATTAGCAGTTCGTTTGTTGCAATAGAAAGGAGATATGGCAACCATATTAGCTTTGGTTGCTTATGATTGGCAATATAACGACCATTGATGTAGGTTGCAACATGCTTGGCACGTTGTGGCAATAGCTACATGGCTATTGCATCCTTTCTAGCTGCGAGATGCAATATCATGTATGTGTTGCCACCATTTTTGTGTGGTAGTAATACTATCCATAGTCGTGGCAACTGATATACGTCTATTGCAATGAAGTCTTACTTGGTTGCACTCAAATTCTTTTCCTCTATACATAATATAGGTAGGTCAACAGTCCCAATTCCCACGCCACATTTTCCTTTCCCAATCGGCGCCCGTCGCCGCCGCCACCATCCCCCCTGCTCGCTCGTCGCCCGATGTTGGCGTTCGTTATGGATCTAGGTATGGCGGCGCATAGGGAAGATCACTCGTCCACCGGGAGTAGGGCATCGAGGAGGGAGGAACGACGAGCCATCAGTTCATGTCGCACGCAAGCACCATATCCGGTAGGTCAAGAAACTAGGTTGCCTCTAGTTAAGTGTCCAGATTGCAACCTCGCTCGTGTGATTGAGCTTCGCGTCATGTCAGAGACTCGAAACAAGGGCATGAGCTTTAGCAAGTGTCTGAGGAATGGGGTCAGTGAAGCTTTTCTTGCTAACTGTTGTCAACCATTGTTTGCATAATCTTTGTGTTAACTGTTGTAGTTCCATCTTTTTGCAGAATCCCAAATTATGTGGCTACTATAAGTTTCAGAAGGAGTACTTAGATGACTTGATTGATAAGAAGGTGGTTGTCATCATGTGTGAGGAGCTTGAGTATCTGGAAGAAGGGATAGAGGGAAGTGAACCTGCTTTAGATGATGAGGGGATGAAGGACCTGGAGAAAAAATTGGACCACCTAATGTGGAAAATGAATCTGGTCTTTGTTTGTGTTGGAATTGTTGTACTTAGTGTTGTAATGAAGTACCTGATCTAATGATGTTGGGTAATGTTTATCGATCAACAACTTGTATGTGTTTTGAAGGGATCTTTTACCTGTTTAATTTTCACAAAGTGTGGTTCAAAAAAACACTTGATTTCGACATATAGTATGTGAATTCTATACATGTTCAAAGTTTTTTTTTGTTAGGATTCCACGACCTGAACAAATTTTTTTGACACGCCAAACAAAAATTAATAGAAAACAACCGGTGCAACTACTGGGATAATTAATAGATGAACTAGGATACATCCAATATCATGGAAATAAATTGTTTGTTCACACACAAACAAAATCATATAAGAAATCAAATAAAAAAGTCATCATCTTGGGATTGTACCCTAGAAACAATTGGTGCAACAACTCCATCCTCAATGTACATGTCATCTTCCTCATCTTCATCGCAATCTAATAAGGCCACATGGTCTGGTTCATCAACTGCTTCGGCCTGCACCTGAGCAATAATAGAGACATCCCCGGTTGTGCCTTCCTTGTCTGATCTTGTCCAATTTGTCAAATCCTATTGTCCACCGAGTAAATCACTTGAAGGACCGAGAAGCTACCCGAAAGCGACCAGAGGGGGGGTGAATGGGAGCTTCAAAAATTTCCTTTCGGAAACTAGATGCCACTGTCCCAAGATCAACCCCAAAGGCGAAACCTAGAGCTTGCTAATGTCCACGACCCTAGATGTAGGGTGGATGCTTCCTAGAAGCACAGCGGGACACTAGACAACCCTAGAAAGCCAACCCAAAAGACGGAACTCAAATCCAATCAAGAACGAACGAACTGCGAACGAAGACGCGCGAAACTGCAGCGACCGGACTCTGGCCTGCGTCCGGTCAGCAGGGACCGGACGCGTCCGGTCGTCAGAAAACAGCTCTGGGAGCTCTCTGTTCGCGACCGGACGCACGGAGCTCAAGCGTCCGGTCGTTCACTGAGCGTCCGGTCAGATGAGACAATGACACGGGAACAGTGCAAGCGTAGCGTCCGGTCGAAATGCAAACAGAGCGTCCGGTCGAGAGCGTCCGGTCAGTACGCAGAAAAGCTTGGCGCCGTGCTCAACGACCGGACTCTGAAAGCATGCGTCCGGTCAGCCCGACAGAGCGTCCGGTCACCCCGCGACTGCACTGAAACTCCGGCGATTCAACCCGATCTCCTCCGAATCAAGTGCTCTAGGCTTGGGATTCGATCTGAGGAGTCACAAGGAGGTTAGTGAGCTATCTCTAAGAGATCATGGCTCGAACCTAACTTCAAATCGGTGAATCGAAGGAATTCGGGGGAAAGAAGAAAAAGAGACCCGAAACTAAAACTTGATCGATCTCCTAGACCGTGAGGTTAGAGATGATTTCTTTCGGTGGAAAGAAGTGCCTCACGATCTAGAGCAACTCAGTTCAAACGGAATCGTGAAAGATGAACCGAGCACGAAGATCAAGCGACGGGAAAACTCAAGGCACAAAGCAATCCGCGAAGAACATGATGAACATGAAATCAAAACGCGAATTGACACCAAGAGATGGGATCCAAGGTGAGGATACGGCCTCACTTCCTCGAATCAACGGTACACAGAGTGGAGTCTCTCTGCGGATCTCAACTAGCTAAAGCAGGGGTGTGGGAGAGTGGAAACCCTAGGAAATGAAAGCTCTAACTGAGATTGAGATAAGGAGGAGGGTGTCTCCCCTAGACTACTTATACTAACCTAGCCTAAGTCTATTTCCTACTCTACCCCTCTCTACTCTAATTACAGAGCGGACCAGCCTAACCCTAAGGCTATTCTAGTCCACCCGCTGGTGGTAGGTAGATCCGACGGCCACGCCCGCACGGTCTTCCGCGTCGCCTCCACGCAACCTTCAGATCGTCGCCACGTGCCGCCACCACTCTGCACCCCCGGTTTTGCGGCCCAAACCGGGAAACCAGCCTTTTCCATCAGCCCCCGGTTTTGAGGCCCAAACCGGGAAACCAGCCTCCAGCCCGAGTTTTGTGGCCAAACTCGGAAACCGTCCGCGCCCGAGTTTTGAGGCCCAAACTCGGAAACCGGCCCACGCCCAGGTTTTGAGGCTCAACCTGGAAACCGTCGCGCCCAGGTTTTGTGGCTCAACCTGGAAACCCAGCACCCAGGTTTTGAGGCCCAAACCTGGAAACCGTCCACCGTTGGTTTTTCCCGGGCTCTACCAACAAACCGGCGTCGTAGAGGGGATGCACCGCCTGTGCACCCCTTCCACCGACCTGATCGCACTTCTCCGCTTGTCGCTGTCGCAGGCTGCCAGCCACCACAGCTGATCCTCCGGCCTCCAGTCCATCAGTCCAAGTCCACGTCCGCCCTTCACCGTCCGATACATCGGCATGGCACGTCCGCCGCACGGCACGCCCATCCTTCATCGCGCCCGGTCCGTCGGCACGGCACGTCGCAACTTGACCTTCACCCGCCATCGATCACTGTCTCCGTGCTCGACACCTGCACAACACAAGCCAAAGAACATGCGCATCATCTCCGTTGACAATCACTCATCACACAGAGACTCGGCATACACCCATGTATCCGCAATCTCCCCCTTGATGAGTGCATTGTCAACTCCACAACAAATCATGAATAAGAAGAAGGAGGTAGGAAGGAGTGGGAGGAGAAAACCCAACCAAATGACCCAAAAGCCTAACAAAAGCCAAAGAAGGTCAAGTGGATGAAGCGAAAACTTGGTCCCCAAAGACATGGGCAACGGCTCGACGCAACCAAGCAAAGCAAAGCTAGCCCTCAAGAAGAGGTAGAACAGGCTCAACACCGCTAGCAGATACCAATTGAAGATCGGAGGACAACAGAAGCAAAATGCTAGTCCCTCAAGATAGAGGCACAGAGGCTCAACACAACTAGCAAGAAAATCACTCCGAACCAATTGGAAATCAACCCAAAACAAATGGGAAAGCACACCAGACGATACCAATTGAAAGCCAAAAGAAAAAGCTTATGAAAGCTCATGAAAAGCTAGGAACGTTTGCTAGTCCCTCAAGACAGAGGCAACGGCTCAACACAACTAGCAAACTCCCCCTCGACAAATGCAAACAACTAGGACAAATGAGTCTCCCCTTAGTTGAACAACACAGGAGCATATGATTTGCATAAATTTCTCCCCCTAGTTGAAAATGCACTTATCAAGGCCAAAAGGTATCGGAGAAGCAACTCCCTTCACATAAACTCCCCCTGAACACAAGATCTCCTTCCAAAATGCATATGAAGTCAAAATGCAAGTTAGGAGCTTCAAGTATATAGTCAAAAGAGTGCAAAGATGCTCTAATCAGTATAGCTCCAACATCTCAATTAAGCACTCAAATAGCAAAGGCTCAAACTGATCACTTATACGAAATATGAAGCATAGGAGCATGTGAGCAGTTTTAAGCCAAAAAGGATAGTCACCATCAAAATAACACTAGACATGTATAGAAGGAATCCAAACAAGTGCTAAACATATATACAAGGTGAACTACCCCTAGCAAAGTTCAATCATCATGCATAGGAATGAAGCATATACTTGTGATTCCAAATTCATATCGGAGTTGCAGCGGTAAAGGAGTTCACAAGTTCATTTTTAGCATGTGATTGCGAGAGGTTGAAAGCTTGTCAATGCCTAACTTTTCAACCGTGCGAAGCCTATGCCGAAGCAATCAGAAGCTTAAAGCAACGGTTTCGGTCATACACTACATGGCTCAAGTTTAACTCAAGGTGCAATGAGAAACAGTCTCAATACCATGAGGTGTTGACAAGCAATCCCATCTCGATCTTTTCAATTCAACAATACTTGGTTCAGATTTTAAGCAAGTTATGAACAACCAAGCAAGTGAATGACTCAGAACTAGAGACATAGCAACCTAGCATATATGAAAAGCAGGAATGGACTCAACACACCCTACACATGCTAGTTGCATATCTCAATGGTGAACATTTTCAGATTTATATACATTAGGCATAATTCACCATTCCAAAAATAGCTCGCTCATAACATGTAACAGTGATCAGAAAGAGCATAAGCTACAAGCATCATCATAAGTATCGGAGCAATACTAACAAGAGCATAATTACATTCTAGTGAATATAGACATAAAGCTCAGAACGTAAATGCGTATGTCCGACACAAAACTGAAAGAAAGAAGATACCAATTGGAAGGACTCAAGAAACTCAAAAGAAAAGAGCCTCAAAATAAAAGAGTCAGTCTGTACATCTCAAAATGCTTCCCCCATCTAAAAGGGGAAACACACACCAAGCTCACCCCTCAACCTATTAAAGGTTGATTCGTCTAAAGGCTTGGTGAAAATATCAGCCAATTGGTGATGAGTATCGACATGGCGAAGGTCGATATCACCCTTCTCCTGGTGGTCTCGCAAGAAATGAAAGCGCACATCAATGTGTTTGGTTTTCGAGTGAAGCACGGGGTTCTTAGCAACGCTAATGGCACTCGTGCTGTCACAAAGCAAAGGAACTCGAGTAAAGCTCAAACCAAAATCACGCAAAGTGGCCATCATCCAGAGTAACTGGGAACAACAGCTAGCCGCAGCAACATATTCAGCCTCCGTGGTAGACTGAGCGACACTAGACTGCTTGCGAGAAGACCACGACACAAGAGAAGATCCAATAAACTGGCAAGTCCCTGAAGTAGACTTGCGCTCAATGCGACAACCAGCAAAATCAGCATCAGAAAAGCCACAAAGCGAGAGGGTGGAAGAAGCAGAATACCAAATCCCGAGCTCAGGCGTGAAACGAAGGTACCTGAGGATGCGCTTCACCGCCTGACGGTGAGAAGTGCGTGGCGAAGCCTGAAAGCGCGCGCACAAGCATACGGCGAACTGAATGTCCGGCCGTGTCGCCGTCAGGTAGAGCAGCGATCCAATCATGCTGCGGTACTCCTTCTGGTCCACTGCTTCTCCATCCGTGTCGGCATCCAGGGCAGTCGTCGTCGACATGGGCGTCGGAAGAGGCTTGGCCTCACCCATGTCGAACCGCTTCAGCAAGTCCCTCGTGTACTTGCCCTGGTGCACAAACGTCCCCTCTCGGGATTGCTTAATTTGCAACCCGAGAAAGAAGGTCAGCTCGCCCATCATGCTCATCTCGAACTCCCTGCTCATAGTATCTGCAAACTTGGCAACCAAAGCGTGAGAAGAACCACCGAAAATGATATCATCCACGTAAATTTGGACCAAGAGAGTATCTTTGCCTTGCTTGAGGAGAAAGAGCGTTTTATCAACACATCCCATTTTAAAACCCTTAGCTAGCAAAAAGGTTTTTAATCTCTCATACCAGGCTCTAGGGGCTTGTTTCAAACCATACAAAGCTTTGTGGAGTTTAAAGACATGGTTTGGAAACTTGGGATTTTCAAAACCGGGGGGTTGCTGGACATAGACCTCCTCCTCAATGTAGCCGTTTAAGAAGGCACTCTTGACATCCATTTGAAAAAGTTTGAAACCCATGGATGCAGCATAAGCCAAGAGTATCCTAATAGCCTCCAAACGAGCTACAGGAGCGAAGGTCTCCTCATAATCTATCCCCTCCTTCTGACTATAACCCTTCGCTACAAGCCGGGCCTTGTTTCTCACAATGTGGCCCTCCTCTCCTTGCTTGTTTTTAAATACCCATTTTGTCCCAATAGGTTTACAGTCAGGAGGTGGTGGCACTAGAACCCAAACCCGATTTCGCTCAAAGTTCTCTAGCTCCTCATGCATGGCATTGACCCAATCCGGATCCGTCAATGCGTGTCCAACATCTCGGGGTTCAAAAGACGCAACAAAAGCAGAATGAGCAAAGTGCGAGATGTGCTGTGACCTGGAGCGAGTAACTCGCTCGTCAATGTCGCCGATCATCTGTTCAGGGGGGTGCTGGCGCTGGATATGTCGTGGCGCCTCCCGGGAAGAAGTGACCTCCCCCTCAACAGCAGCTGGTTCCACCCCGGGTACAAAAGGTACCGCGCGAGGTGGAGGATCCCACGGCCCCCAGGAAGAAGAAGTGTCGGGGCCGTGAGTCGTCGTCGAGGCCGCCCTTTGCGGCACGGCAGGTGGAGGGGGTGCTGGATCATCTATATCTTCAGCACCCTCGTCCTCATCATCAAAAAGAGGCTCTCCAACCTCATGATCACCTGCACGCTCAAAACGAGAAGAGGGACAAACAAGAGTCTCGTCGAAGGTGACATCTGATGTCTCCATGACTCGGTTAGTGTCAAGGTTAAGTACACGATAAGCTCGAGTGTGAGTGCCATAACCCAAAAACACACCGTCAGAAGAACGAGACTCAAACTTGTCCAGGTTGCCTTTCTTCAATATAAAACAGTGGCAACCAAAGACTCTAAAATAACTCACCTTGGGCTGGCGACCAAAACGCAACTCATAAGAGGTCTTCTTCAAAAACGCTCTCAGAAAAATGCGATTCGAAATGTAGCATGCAGTGTTCATAGCTTCGGCCCAAAAACGCCTAGGAGTCCTATGCTCATCAAGCATCGTCCTGGCCATCTCAACAAGGGTCCGATTCTTCCTTTCTACAACACCATTTTGAGGTGGTGTATAGGGGGAAGAAAACTGATGCTCCAAACCAAGGCGGTTACAAAACTTCTCAAAATCCGAATTTTTAAACTCGGAACCATTATCACTCCGAATAGCTCGCATCGAGTTCAAAGGGAACTCGTTCTGAAGACGCAAAATCAGATTGCGAGCAAATGAGAAAGTCTCGGTCTTCTCAGCTAAAAAGAAGACCCACGAATACCTCGAAAAGTCGTCAACAATAACAAGCACATACCACTTCCCACCAACTGAGCTTACCCGAGCCGGACCAACAAGGTCCATGTGTAAAAGCTCTCCGGGGTGCGAGGTCATGACCTTAGTCACCGGATGGTGGGGAGCAGCAACCATCTTCCCATGTCTGCAAGAATGGCAAACTAGATCCTTCTCCATCGAAAGCTTGGGCAATCCTCGGATTAGGCCAAGTGAGCTAAGTCTTGCAAGCAAGTCGAAGCTTAAGTGACCGAGCCTCCTATGCCACTTCCAAAGATCGGAAGAAGAAGGACTAGCCAAAAGACAGCGAGAAGAACCAAACGATTCCGAGAAATTCGCACAAAAGACTTTCCCAAAGGGCGAAATCAGACATACAAGATCGCCCTGAGGATCTAAGATGCGACTAAGGTTCGGTTTAAAACGAATCTCATAGTCATCATCAAAAAGTTGCGAAACAGAAAGAAGGTTAAAATGCAGGTTAGAAACAAGAGCAACATCGCGCAACACAAAGTGCTCATTAACCCGCACCGATCCGCGAGACAACACCTTACCTTTACTATTGTCGCCGAAGGTTATGTACTCCTTTCCGGCGACTGGGCTAAGGCTGGAGAACCACTTGGTGTTTCCGGTCATGTGCCTCGAACAACCGGAATCCACCAACCAAACGTCCTCCAACCGTCTTACCTACATCAAAAGAAAGACATAGGGTGAGCATACGGTCCAACACTGGGGTTAGTGAAATAAGGGGAAAACCAGTGTTGGGCCGGCTGCTCAAAAGAAGGGTTAGTGAAAAAACCATTCCTAGCATGTCTACGAGGGAAGCGATCACCACGCTGAGGAAAACGTGGTCCGCTGGGGAAGAAACGCTCACCGCGGTACTCAAACTGCGGTGGGGGAAAGCGCTCAACAAAGCCTCCGCCACGGGGTCCGTTACCTGCAAAAGCAGGACCCCGTCGGGCACGCTCTCTACGAGGTTTACGCCTAGGAGCCTGGGGCTCAACTGCTCTAGCGTCTCTCCTCGGAGCTCTCTCCTGCCTAGGCCTAACAAACTGAGGTGCTGGACCTCTAGGCCTAGTCTCCCTCCTAGGGGCTCTCTCCTGCTGCCTAGGCTGGGTATGCTTCCCTCCAGACCTAGCAGCTCTCCCCTGAGGCTTCGGAGCATGTCCACCACGAGCTGGGTGAAACATGTCCGGGTTCTGCATCTCCCTAGCTCGGCGCGCCTCTCTCCTGCGCCTAAAGCAGAACTCACTCAGGTGACCATCCCGCCCACAAAAGTCACACTGAAACCTCACCGCGCGCAAAGGGGGTTGTTGGTTTGCAGGGATGTGGGTATGGTTCACCTTGCCCTTGCCCTTCTGTGGCAACTCCTCTCGGATGGGTGGCATTGTGTCAAGCTTGTTCTTTAGGTGATTGGGCTTGGGTTGCCATTGTGGATTCTTGGGTGGAGCCTTGGGGGGTTCAACTACAACTCCATCCTTGGTGACAGGCTTGGCAGGCTCTTTGGGTGGAAGCTTGGTTAGTTTGGGAGTAGTGGTGGAGTTGGGCTTCTCACAGGGGTTCAGACCACTAGACTCTCCAATCTTACCAAAAGCTGAAAGATCAATACTCTGGCCAAGACCTACACCAGGAGCCCCAGCAGCTCGCTTGAATTGGGAGATCATCATCCCGAGCTGAGGCTCACCACAAGACACCCATGACAAGACGGTCCGAAGGTATGTGTTTTCCTCCTCGGTACGCACCTTGTCATGCCTCACATTTGCCATCTCCTGCTCCAGGCCCTCACACAAAGCACATCTCTTGACACAAGTGCTATCCGAGCCGGCCTTCTCAAAAGACTCAAGCTTGGCATTCTTCTCTGCCAACTCGGATTGCAAGACAGGACAAGTCTTGCACGCACCCAACAGCTGCGGTCTAGCTCGGAGCTCATCCACCTCATCTACCAGCGCAGCATACTTACTCCTCAGAGTGAGAAGATCCGTCATGTGCGCGGCGCAATTCTCGCACTCCAACTCCTCCGACACAACCACGGTGGATCGAGCGAACTCAAGCTCCTTCACCGTGTCCTCCCACTTTTGCCTAAACTCCTTGCGCTCTCTAGCAGCACGCCTAAGCAACTTATCTTGGCTAAGGAGGGCAGCAGTCAACTTCTCAACCTCGGAGGAAAGCTCGTCGTAGGTGAGAGATACCTGGGAGGTGTCGTCGTCGTCGTCGTTCCGAGGCGTGTGCTCCAGCTCGCCTCCGACCTCATCTCCGAGCGCCATGGTGCAGAGGCCGTCGTCGTCGGCGAAGAAGCAGAGGCCGTTCAGCTTGTCCTCGATCCTCTTCTTCTTCTCGGACTCGTCATCGCTCGAGCTGGCGGAGTCGTCATCCGAGCCGTCGACGTCGCTGAGCGTGGCGAAGAACGCGCGCTGCTCAGCCTGGGCCTTCTCCAAGTACTTCTTCTTGATGTACTCCTTGTCGAAGCCGCCCCGCTTCTTGTGCTTTGGGGGAACGTACTTCTCCTTGTACTTGGAGTCGCGCCTGCGCCCATGATCGCCCTTGCCCGAGTGCTTGTTCTTCTTCTTGGGGCAGTCGGCGATGAAGTGGTCGGGGTCGCCGCACTCGTAGCAGCCCGAGCGTCCTCCTCCGCGACGACGGTTCATGCGGTTATTGTGGAACCGCGAGAACCGGTTGGCAAGCAAAGCCAACTCGTCGTCACCCAACGTCTCCAGCTGGTCCTCTGTAACAGAAAAGAGACAAGAAAGAGCAAAGCCAGCTGAGGGGTTAGAGGAAGAGCCGGAAACCAAAGCCATGGACGGGCGAGAAGGATTTTCAAAAGAAGCCCTCGCCATAGCATCAATCTCACTGGACTTGAGCTTACTGAAGAGCTCGTCGCAGGTGAGGGTCTCATAGTTCGGGGATTCGATGATCGCCTGAACTTTAGAATCCCACACCGAACGGTCAAGAGTGTGCAAAAGCTTCAAAGCACGCTCATGATCGTCAAATGGCAACTGCTCTCGGTTAGCCCTCATCCTGTTGACAATCACCTGAAAGCGAGCGAATAAACTTTCTATGCTCTCGCCAGGCTGATGTCGGAAGTTCTCATACTCTCTCTTGAACGACTCGTAGAGTCGGGTTTTGACTTGAGAGGTGCCCTCATGAAAACGCATGAGGGTGTCCCAGATCTCCCGAGCCGTAGAGAGGTGAGAAACGCGATCAAACTCACCCACGCTCAAACAGGAGAACAAAGCGTTACGCGCCCGGCTATTGGCTTCGTGCTCATCGATCTGAAGCTGAGAGACACGAGCAGCCAGGACAACGTAGTTGGCGTTGTTGCAAATCTCCCAAACAGAAGAGCCCATGCTCTGGAGATAGGCCGACATGCGTATCTTCCAATACGCATAGTTCGTCCCATCGAAAAACGGCGGTTTGCCCACGCCGCGATCCATGTCGCCTTCGGTGGATCTGGAACCGGCTAAGGTGGAAGATCCTTAACCAGCTCCGATACCAATTGAAGGACCGAGAAGCTACCCGAAAGCGACCAGAGGGGGGGTGAATGGGAGCTTCAAAAATTTCCTTTCGGAAACTAGATGCCACTGTCCCAAGATCAACCCCAAAGGCGAAACCTAGAGCTTGCTAATGTCCACGACCCTAGATGTAGGGTGGATGCTTCCTAGAAGCACAGCGGGACACTAGACAACCCTAGAAAGCCAACCCAAAAGACGGAACTCAAATCCAATCAAGAACGAACGAACTGCGAACGAAGACGCGCGAAACTGCAGCGACCGGACTCTGGCCTGCGTCCGGTCAGCAGGGACCGGACGCGTCCGGTCGTCAGAAAACAGCTCTGGGAGCTCTCTGTTCGCGACCGGACGCACGGAGCTCAAGCGTCCGGTCGTTCACTGAGCGTCCGGTCAGATGAGACAATGACACGGGAACAGTGCAAGCGTAGCGTCCGGTCGAAATGCAAACAGAGCGTCCGGTCGAGAGCGTCCGGTCAGTACGCAGAAAAGCTTGGCGCCGTGCTCAACGACCGGACTCTGAAAGCATGCGTCCGGTCAGCCCGACAGAGCGTCCGGTCACCCCGCGACTGCACTGAAACTCCGGCGATTCAACCCGATCTCCTCCGAATCAAGTGCTCTAGGCTTGGGATTCGATCTGAGGAGTCACAAGGAGGTTAGTGAGCTATCTCTAAGAGATCATGGCTCGAACCTAACTTCAAATCGGTGAATCGAAGGAATTCGGGGGAAAGAAGAAAAAGAGACCCGAAACTAAAACTTGATCGATCTCCTAGACCGTGAGGTTAGAGATGATTTCTTTCGGTGGAAAGAAGTGCCTCACGATCTAGAGCAACTCAGTTCAAACGGAATCGTGAAAGATGAACCGAGCACGAAGATCAAGCGACGGGAAAACTCAAGGCACAAAGCAATCCGCGAAGAACATGATGAACATGAAATCAAAACGCGAATTGACACCAAGAGATGGGATCCAAGGTGAGGATACGGCCTCACTTCCTCGAATCAACGGTACACAGAGTGGAGTCTCTCTGCGGATCTCAACTAGCTAAAGCAGGGGTGTGGGAGAGTGGAAACCCTAGGAAATGAAAGCTCTAACTGAGATTGAGATAAGGAGGAGGGTGTCTCCCCTAGACTACTTATACTAACCTAGCCTAAGTCTATTTCCTACTCTACCCCTCTCTACTCTAATTACAGAGCGGACCAGCCTAACCCTAAGGCTATTCTAGTCCACCCGCTGGTGGTAGGTAGATCCGACGGCCACGCCCGCACGGTCTTCCGCGTCGCCTCCACGCAACCTTCAGATCGTCGCCACGTGCCGCCACCACTCTGCACCCCCGGTTTTGCGGCCCAAACCGGGAAACCAGCCTTTTCCATCAGCCCCCGGTTTTGAGGCCCAAACCGGGAAACCAGCCTCCAGCCCGAGTTTTGTGGCCAAACTCGGAAACCGTCCGCGCCCGAGTTTTGAGGCCCAAACTCGGAAACCGGCCCACGCCCAGGTTTTGAGGCTCAACCTGGAAACCGTCGCGCCCAGGTTTTGTGGCTCAACCTGGAAACCCAGCACCCAGGTTTTGAGGCCCAAACCTGGAAACCGTCCACCGTTGGTTTTTCCCGGGCTCTACCAACAAACCGGCGTCGTAGAGGGGATGCACCGCCTGTGCACCCCTTCCACCGACCTGATCGCACTTCTCCGCTTGTCGCTGTCGCAGGCTGCCAGCCACCACAGCTGATCCTCCGGCCTCCAGTCCATCAGTCCAAGTCCACGTCCGCCCTTCACCGTCCGATACATCGGCATGGCACGTCCGCCGCACGGCACGCCCATCCTTCATCGCGCCCGGTCCGTCGGCACGGCACGTCGCAACTTGACCTTCACCCGCCATCGATCACTGTCTCCGTGCTCGACACCTGCACAACACAAGCCAAAGAACATGCGCATCATCTCCGTTGACAATCACTCATCACACAGAGACTCGGCATACACCCATGTATCCGCATCACTAATGCCTTGGATACCCACATCAATTGAGTCCTCCAGTTCTAATTCAGGCATGGCAAACAAGTCCCTTGGTTTTATCGCAATAACACTTCTCCAACCAGGTTTGTTTACCAGATCCACATAAAACACCTGTTCTGCCTGTGTCGCTAGAATATAGGGTTCGTTCTCATACCTGTTCCTAGTAGTATCGATATCAATAACCCCAAACTGATCCTTATTGTATCCTCTGCCTCTGCTTGTACTGGCGGTAGGCACATCATACCAGTCACACTTGAACAAAACAACTTCTTTTTGTCCTGCGAATTCTAGTGATATCATTCTTTTAATCACCCCATACCAGCACATGTTGCCGGTACTAGGGTCGCCGTTGACAAGGACACCACTGTTTTGGGTTACTAGGCTTTTCTCAATGTCAAATGTTCGAAACAGCCAATTATTGATATGACATCTATGCAATGTATGAGCTCGATTGTTCGTCCAATCAGCAAGTGCAAACATCTCTGCACTTACTTCCCCTTTGGCATATTGCTCTCTGACCTTGCCCTCGAACCATCTTACAAATTGTTCCTCGTGTCGCTTTTTAAGATTTCTTGAACCACCATGTTCCTGCAGTTCTGCCATATGCGCACTGCATAGAACATTATATTAATAATATAATGTTAGTTGGAGATATAAAATTTAATTAAAAACAATGTTGTTTAATAATATGTAACTTACTCGATCCATGGTTTGGCTTCATCACAATTAGAAATTATGTAGTGCTTCATCTTTCGCGTCTCATCTCTTTCAAGGATCTGGACAGTCTGTCCTCTCCTCTTGTAGTCCATTGCAACAAATATGCTCAGACCAGATGGTGGCTCATTCACAGCAATACTTTCATGGCGATCAGCATGATCCAGTTTGGTGTCCATGTCCAAGAATCTAGAGCAAAATGTAAGGCACTCCTCAAGTATGTATCCCTCGGCTATTGATCCTTCAGGGTGCGTCTTGTTCCTCACATATCCTTTCACAGTACGTAGGTACCGCTCCACTGGATACATCCATGTATAACAAACGGGCCCTCCTAGTTTAGCCTCTTCAGCTAGATGAACAGGCAAATGCATCATGATATTAAAAAATGAAGGTGAGAATAACATCTCAAGTCGGCATAGACTATCAACAATTGTAGTACTAAGTTTGTCCAAGTCTGCTTCCACCAGCTCCTTGGAACATAGTGCATCGAAGAAATTATTGATCAATGCGACGACAACTTGTTGTGGCAAAATCCTCCGCACCACTAAGGGTAACAGTTTCTATAGAATTAGATGGTAATCATGAGATTTCAATCCAAACACCTTATATGCTTTTAGGTCAACACATCTTATTATATTGGAGGAGACCCCATCAGGCATTTTCACTTCATATAGAAATTTGCATAATTTTTCATTATCATCCTTATCTAACTTGTACAAGGCTGCTGGCAAGGTATACTTATCTTTCTTAATCATAAGATGCTAATCTAGTCTTATCCCTAGTTGCTTCATGTCAAGCCGGGCCTTCTCCCCATCCTTACATTTACCTTCCAATTCTAGCAGATTGCCTAATATGGACTCGCATATATTTTTCTCAATGTGCAGGACGTCCAAATTATGCCTGATGAGCAAAGAAGACCTGTATGGGAGCTCAAAAAAATACTGTTCTTCCTCCAGTTATGTCATCTTTGATCATCATCACACTTCCTTTTTTTGTCAACGTCTTTCCAAAACTCACTTGTTCAAAATTTTCATACTGCTCAAGTACTTGTGCACTAGTAAGTGGTACTGGTGCCTCCCTGGTTTCGACCATGTTGTTGAAGCTGACCATGTTCTGGTACCATGCATGGTCCAAGGGCAAGAAACATAGACTTCCCATGTAGCAGTGCTTTCTCCCATGCTTCAACCAAAAATAATCAGTATCTTTGTGGCAATATGGGCATGCAAACTTTCCTTTTGTGCTCCAACCAGACAGCATAGCATATGCTGGGAAGTCATTAATTGTCCAAAGTAAAATAACACGTAATTTAAAGTTTTTCCTAGTTTGTGCATCCCATGTTCTAACACCATTTTCCCATAGCTCCTTGAGCTCCAATATAAGGGGCCTCAAATATACGTCAATATCCATTCCAAGAGATTTTGGACCAGGGATCAACATTGACATCAACCAGTTATATTGTTTCTGACACAACCAAGGAGGCAAATTGTAAGGTATTAGGACAACATGCCATATGGAGTAGGTTGTACTTTGCATCCCAAAGGGATTGAAGCCATCAGAAGCAAGACCCAGCCTAACATTACGAGCTTCTTTTTCAAACCGGCTATATTTTTCATCCACATGCTTCCATGCCTTTGAGTCAGCAGGGTGACGCATTTTTCGATCATTGACCCTCTCTTTCTTATGCCATTGCATGTCCTCCGATGTGCTCTTCGACATATACATTCTTTGCAGCTGAGGAATAAGAGGAAAGTAGCGTAGGATCTTCATTGGAAGCCGCTTCTTGAAAGTAGCACCATCCGAGGTGTTCTCGACAACTCTCCACCTAGACTCCCCACATGTGGGGCATTCCTGCAGATCTTCATTTTCCTTAAAAAATAACACACAATCATTCTTGCAGGCGTGTATCTTGACATAGTCCAAGCCTAGATCTCGAACCACCTTTTGCACTTTATCCAAGGAGTCAGGGATACAATGGCCTTCAGGGAGAATCCTTGAGAACAGTTTAAGTATGGCCTCCAAACATGCGTTACTAATACCATACATGCACTTTATCTGAAAAAGTTGCACGATAAAAGAAACCTTAGTTGCCTCTTTGCATCCTGGATACAATTCCTTCTTTGCCTCCTCTAATAATTTCAAAAATATCTTTGCATCCCTATTTGTTTTTTCATCTTGGCTTTCTCCATGTATAAAGGCACTAATAATGTTTCTAATCATAGTATTAGTGGCAGCAGGGTCATCGCTTATGTCTTCTTCATCGTCTTCTCCAAAATAAGGGGGTAGTGCTTCATCATTGCCTACATCATCAGCAGTAGGTTGTGCATCTTCAGGTTCTGTTATAGCTGGATTCAGATCAGGATTGACACCAGGATTCACATGTTCCTCAGTTGATGAAGAAGTTTGTTGGCCTTCGAATTCATTGATGTAACAATCAGCAAACCCTTTAGAAACTAAATGAAGATGAATTTGAAACACGTCACTACATCTTGTCATGCATTGACATTCAGCACATGGGCGCAGAATAGACCCCCCCAGCTTGCTTTGCTGATGTGCCAAAGGTTTCAACAAAACTTTGGAATTTCGCCTTCCACTCCTCTGAATGTCGAGGCAAGCGCATCCAACTCCTATCTTTGGGTGATGACATTGACATCTGCATATAGATGAGCACAACGAGATCGATCATGATCTAGCATGAACTAGGGTTTAGGTCGAGACAACGTACGTATCAATGGCGGCGCAAAGATGTAGATCGATGGGTGTAGCTTCAAAATTCTGATCCAGATCAACGATGAGGTTGCTTGGATTGGCGGCACGAAGATGTACATGTACCAGTGGCAGCTTTAGATATCATTTCACCTCCTATACATCCTGCCGGGCTCGTGTCATTGGGAGGTTTAGTATAACCTTTTAAATAAAGCAGCGGGTGAAAATTAAATGAAAACATTTGCTAGCTCAACGGTTAGTGCAACAATCTGTAAGAAGACTTGAGGTGTTGTGTTCAAAGCCTGGTGCAGTGTTGATGGTCCTTATAGTCAATATTATACCATCAACTAATGCATAGAATGATTTAAAATGAACCATAAAGCATAGTTGTAGGGTTTGATTCTAACAAGTTCCACGAGTTGTGTTGTTCTTAATCATTTTGCAGGTATATCCAATTTTGCACAGAATAAAAGTATCTCAAATGATGATTTAGAGTGCACCATTGTGATGAGCTCATCAAGATGATCAAAACAGACATATGGTTTGCCCTATTTGGAGTCCGGAGTCAAAAGATATCAGTTCCACACCAAAACCAACACTAGAAGACTCTAGAAGACACGAGAAGGCGATTCACCAAAGGCAGGGCCCACCTGTCACAGGGGGAGGCCGACCGGCCTCCTCGCTGGGCCGGCCGGCCTACTCCAGAGCCCGTTCGGGGCTCGCTGAAAGTCCTTGTTTGGTTTTGGATAATTGATGTCACCTAGAGTACTAACCTTTGTCATGAAGTGTTCATAAGCTAGGTTGGTACATACCAAGTGTGGGAGCTAGATGATGACCATGGTGTTAGTGGTGATGACCAAAAGATGGATCAAGTGCTCCACATTTGAAAAGAGAAGAAGTGAAAAGCAAAACCCTATGGAGATCAAGGCAAAGGTATAAATAAGGATTTTGTTTTGGCACTCAAGACACCATAGAGGGTGTAAGTGTGTTTAGGATTGATAGCCGTACTATTAAGAGGGGACTATCTCGGTGATTACGGTTATCAAGTGCCACTAGGTGAATTCATACATGCATGTGCATTAGGACCTAGTGTGCTAACCTCTAATCCTTTGAAAAATGTTTGGAAAATGCTAACACACATGCACAAGGTGATGAACACTTGGTGGTGTTGGTACATTTGCAAAGGAGAACAAACCGGAGTTGAAAACGTGTTTCTCAGGTATGACCGGACGCTGCAACAGCGACCGAACGCTGTTGCAACATGAGTCCGGTCACTACTGCAACAGCAACCGGACGCTAATGCAACATCTGACCGTACGCGCCTCTAACACTGTTCACGAGAGGTAACGAATGAAATGGAGAGATCGGACGTTGAGTGAGTCCGGTCAATAGTGACCGGACGTGTCCGGTCGTTGAAAAACATCTCTGGAACCTCTCTGTTCGTGACCGGACGCTCAGTGCAACATTGACCGGACGCTAGTGCAACATGCGTCCGGTCACTACTGAAACATCGACCGGACGCTAATGCAACATTGACCGAACGCGTCCGGTCGTCCCGTAATCTGCCCATTCGAAGGGGTAACGACTCTATTTGTTTGAGGGGGTATATAAATTTGAGTTGGCCGGCTTTGGGAGCTCTCTCTTGGCACTCTAACATATTGGACATCCCTTTGAGCAAAACATACTCCCTCCCACTTATCTCCTTGCTTGATAGCACGAATCAAAGTGAGATTGAGTGATTCCAAGTGCATTTGCTTGTGTGATTGCATCTAGTAGCACTTGGGGATCATTGTTGCTGTGGTATTCTCTTTACTCTTGGTGGTTGCCGCCACCTAGACGGCTTGGAGCAGTGGAGGAGCATTGGCACGAGTTGGTGATTGTTCGTGGCCATCTCCTGGTGATTTGTGAGGGGTATTGTGCCTTCCCCAGCGAAGAGCCAAAAGGTAACTCTAGTGGATTGTGCGTGTCATTGAGTTACCTCCATTTGTGGGTCGGTTCTTGTGGCGCTCAAGTGTTGAGCTAGGTTTGTGAACACCTATTAGCCACCGAACCACCAAGTGGTTGGTCGACACAACGGGGAGTAGCGTGCCGGCAAGCACGTGAACCTCGGGGGAAAATCTTTGTGTCCCTTGTCTATTTGGCTATCTCCCGAACTTCATTGGTATTCGTATTGTGGTTGATCATCTCTTGCCGGTGTCGTTATATCTCTCTATCTTTGCATTACATTCTTTATTCCTTGTGTAGTGGTAGTTAATCTTGCTAGTGTTAGTTCTCTATTTCATTGTATTTAGTTCTTGCTAGCTCACTAGAATAGAAAGTAGTGACATAGATATTGTGTGCCTTAGAGATCATACCATACTAGAATTGTTTGGTTAGGTGGCTTGCATCACTTAGTAGAGCTAGTGCAAAAAGCTTTGTTTTGTAATTGTCTAACAAGTCTCTCTAAGTGTTTTGTAGAAATTTTATTAGGCTATTCACCCCCCTCTAGCCATTTAGGACCTTTCACTCGCTTCGACAGACGGCTTCCAACCACCTTAGGGTTTGCATCTCAACCGTTTCTTAAGTCGGTTTGATCCAAGGGCTCACGTTCCACACTCCGGGCTATAAAACCAGACCCAGACCCCCCCTGGGGAGGCATCTCCATCTTCATTATTCATCTCCACATCAGAAACTAGGCTTTCAATTAGAAGTAGAGGCCCCTCTAGATGAATCTCTTCTAGTTCATCTAGAATTAGATCTAGTTCTAGTTCTTCAAGTTCTAGTTCTAGTTGTCTAGTTCATCTAGTTGTAATTATAGATCAGATTAGAGAGAGGAGAAGGAGAGAGCTGAGGAGGATCTAGAGCTGTCGGATCTTCCTCGACATTGTATTGGTGCAGCATCTAGTTCGTCTTCGAGTAATCTCCAGGTTCTTCATTTACTATTTCCAAGTATTATATTTAATTTCAGTTCTTGCTTTATTTCATTTACTGGATCTCCGCTCGTATCGAGTGCTCTATTTATTTTGCAGTAATTAGAGTAGTAAGCGTTAGTGTAGATGTGGTGTCTACACTAGGTTTATCTGAGTTTGCACCTAGCCCCACGGATAGTTGTGGTTGCCCCAAGTGGTGACAGCCCTGACGGCCGACGTAGTCCACCATGTTTGGGTTGGTGTTTATAGGACCGTAGTCGGAGCTTCCTAGCCCCTTTCTCATCCCTTTCTGTGGCCAGTGTTCTGATGTCCCTAAGTAAGTAAAGTATAGTAAGCCTTTAATTAGATAGACCTGCTTAGAAAACCCTAAGATCTCTCTCTATCCATTTTATCATTCTTTTCTTGGACGTTCTTGATTCTTCTAGTACACTTCACGTTTCCCGTGGAAATCGATACCCTGGAATACTCTCGGGTGAAAGCTACATCGGTATCCGTGTGCTTGCGGATTTTTCTGTGTGCATTTAAAATACCCAACAAGCTTTCTAGCGCTATTGCCGGGGAACGGTAGCTGTGCTAGTTTCAAACCAAGTCGTCCGTGTTTCTTTTCTTTTACCACCTTTTTCTCTTACCAACACCTTTTCCTCACCACCACACTTCTTACCGCATGAATTCCACTCCTATCTTTAAATACTCCGCTCCAAAGGGCGAATTGTTGGAACCACCACTATCGTCACATCCTATTCTTACTGATGGCTACCAATTTTGTCCCGGCTTTATAGCCATGGTTCGGGAGCAACCCTTCTCTAGGCTACATGATGAAATCCCTCACACTCACCTTAGGAAATTTGAGCAATTGTGTTCTTGCCTGTCCATTGCTGGCATGATACAAGAGACCATTAAATGGAAATTGTTTCTGTTCTCCCTTTTTGAAAGAGCGAAACAATGGTATACCCATAACGTAAGAGGAGTAGATGGGAATTGGGATGAACTTCGAGACAAATTTTTTCTTGCTTTCTTCCCTCTTTCTCGATTCAATGCCCTTCGAATAGAAATTCTTACCTTTAAACAAAAAGAGAAGGAGACACTAGGAGCAGCCTGGGCTAGATTTAAGAGCCTTGTCAACACTGGCCCAAATCTTTCTTTGCCTGAAGACGTTACTTTACAACACTTTCATTATGGTCTTAGCAAAGAAGCTGCACTTTTTCTTGATACCTCTTCGGGAGGATCATTCACTCATAAAACTGTTAGTGAAGGAAAAGCCATCCTTGAGAAAATCCTTGAAAACACTCCTTATACTGACATTTTTAATGAATTCCCCGAAGAAGAAGTCGAGCCCAACCCCGACCAACCCGAGGAGGAACACACAACCGATTTTGAAATTCCTGCAAATCCTTTTAATAATTTGGTTGTCATAGAACCTTCCGTAGAGAAAACACCTCACACTTTAGAAAATGATGAACCACATCCTTCGGTGTTCTTCTCTGAAATCGAGGAAGATGATATCAACGAGCATGGAAGCTACTTCATAAACACCTCTTTAAATCCATGCTCATATGAGACATCTCCTGATTCAGTTGGTCTGTCTAACTTCGCCACACTCGAGATTTTCAACCCCCTCACACTTTCTATTTACAAAAACTTTAAAAGGGTGGCTGTAGATGCATATGTATATCACAAATATTGTAGATCTCGTTGTGCTCTTAGGGGAAACCACTTCACCAAATCACATCTTGAAGATTTCCCAAAGACAAGCTCAGTGTCCTAAAACAAGCACTTTTTAGATCAGTGTTCACCTTTCTGTTGCACTTGTGTAATGAGTATAGGGATATAATTGTTAGAGTAAAGTCCATTACCGGTCCCT
The DNA here is from genome assembly GCA_009763385.1 of Coix lacryma-jobi var. lacryma-jobi. NCBI lineage: Eukaryota > Viridiplantae > Streptophyta > Magnoliopsida > Poales > Poaceae > Coix > Coix lacryma-jobi. Next base: position 114,606,756 of record CM019825.1, on the reverse strand, counting down.
AAACTTGTATCGTTGTGTCATCACGGTCCCTAAACTCGCAAATCGACCGTCTAGGTCCTCAAACTTGTTCGGTTGTGTCATCCCGGTCCCTAAACTTGTTCGGTTGTGTCATCCTGGTCTATAAACTTACAAATCGCTCGTTTAGGTCCTCAAACTTAGGCAGTTGTGTCATCTTGGTCCCTAAACTTTGTTTTGAGTCTCATCTAGATCTAAACATGGCAATTTAAAAAATCTTATATCAACAAATAATTCATAACTTTTTCATACAAACTCAAACAAAGATAAACTTTATATCAAAATTATAACCCTCGATGTGATGTACAGTTTTGTAGTTGAAAAGTTTTTGATTTAAAACTGTTTAGGGTCCCAAAATATTGTTGTATGTTTATAGATTTTGAAATTTAAAATTTAAAATTATCAAACAATCTTGAATATTGATATAATCTATATAAAAGTTATAGTTCTCAATGCAATCTACAACGTTGTAGATATTTTTTTTATTAAAGTTATTTAGTATCAAAAAAATAATTTAAAATTTAAAATTTCAAAATCTATAAATATACAACAATATTTTGCGACTCTAAACAGTTTTAAATCAAAAACTTTTCAACTACAAAGTTGTAGATCACATCGAGGGCTACAATTTTGATATAAAGTTTGTCTTTGTTCGAGTTTGTATGAAAAAGTTATGAATTATTTATTGATATAAAGTTTTAAAATTATCATGTTTAGATCTAGATGAGACTCAAAACAAAGTTTAGGGACCAGGATGACACAACTGACTAAGTTTGAGGACCTAAATAAATGATTTGTATGTTTATGGACCAGGATGACACAACCGAACAAGTTTGAGGACCTAGACGGTCGATTTGCGAGTTTAGGGACCGGGATGACACAACAACACAAGTTTAGGGACCGGTGATGGACTTTACTGTAATTGTTAAAATATTCCTTCGGGTATTCTTGTCACTAACCTTTGCAGATCTGGAGCAACATGCTCATATGCTATACACTAATCATGCTCATCACCATTTGAGTAAATCTCTTTAATGCTTTAATGCTACCCTCATTTGCTATAGTATATGTTTAGGTTTGAAGTACTTTCATACATCTCTTAAATGAAGCATGGTGCCTAGTTTAGGAGTGGTGTTCTTGCTTTCAAAGACCTTTTAATTTAAGCATGCTTAGGTTAAAATGCCCTCTCAAATCAAATTAGACGTGATGTCTAGGTTGATTTTTGAGCCAATAGTATGCTATAGTGGATGCTGGATATTTTGTTGGACTAACCCCTGCAGGAAAAATTTCAATACCAATTCGAGAAAGTCTTGAGATGAACTCACATTGATGAAGAGACACATGAATTTTAACAACTTGCATAAGGGAGACACAACTCACTAATCATGAAGAAATGGGATCCGTAGAACAAGACAGAAGATGAATGTCATAAAACAATACCTACAATCAAAGCACTCACTCCATGGAAGTAGGTGAACAAGTCTGAGCTGGGCCACTATAAGACAAAGACCATCGTGGGGGCACTCGTCTCTGAACCCTCAGATCAAACAGTACAAACACAAGCAGTGGGAACATATCCTCTCCTCTAATCAAGAGTTAGCTTGGGAGATAAGATGGCACGACTACAACAATAGCAAGATCTACAAATTCAACTCATGAACATGTTTGGGCATCCATCTACCTCACAGGCTAGCTTGGGGAGACATAATTTCATTGTCTAGATATGCTTCACGATCAAGGGGAGGAAGGAGAAATCCAGCTTCAAGACACTTTGATTTGTACAAGCCACTAGATGCTGCCCCAGCCAAGAAGAAGAATATGATCCACCACTCATTCTTAGAAGATCGTTCTTGAAAACCTTCAATGTTGTCATCTATGTCGGGCCTAGAGAAATCCACTTTTGATCTTTAACCAAAAGGTTCGCTGCTTCTTCAACAACTACACCACTTATGAGCAGCCAAAGAAAACCAAGAGAAAACGTTGACTCAACAGACAAAGAAAGAACCAACTGACAGGAATTGAGGGAATATCATAAAGGATTAAGCCACTGCACTGCAAAAATTAGAAGATGGAGAGATAGTACCTGAGCCTACAAATCAAGAAAATAGTTAACAAAGTCTCCATCATCTGGACCTGTTGAAAACAAGACTCAACTGGCCCACTGTGAGATAGGCAAGAGAAGACAAGCTATTCATGAACAACAACCAGCTAGACAGAGAAGCTTCCACAAGGTGGATCGACACAATCAATCTTCAATGTGCGGATACATGGGTGTATGCTGAGTCTCTGAGTGATGAGTGATTGTCAACTAGGATGATGCGCATGTTCTTTGGCTTGTGTTGTGCAGGCGTCGAGCACGGATACAGTGATCGAAGGCAAGGTGAAGGTCAAGTAGAGACGTGCCATGCCGAGGGACCGAGAGTGGCGAAGGGCGGACATGAGGCTTGGACTGAGGGACCGGTGGCCTGAGGATCAGCTGTGGTGGCTGACAGCCTGGGACAGCGACGAGCGAAGACTTGCGGTCATGTGTTGCCTAAGTCGAGGACTTGGGGACACGTGTCGGTGGACGGGGTGCACGGGCGGTGCATCCTATCTACAGCTTGAAGGACCGAGAGTGCTACCAGAGAGTGACCAGAGGGGGGGGGGGGTGAATGGGAGCTTCAAATTTTCCTTTTGGAAACTTGTCGCCACTGTCCCGAGAATCAATCCCAAAAGCAAAACCGATGCGCGTGATGTCCACGACCCAAGAGAATGGGTGGATGTTCCCTAGGAACACAGCGGGACACCACAAAAATTCCCTCACCCAAGTTCACGTAGGTCAACTAGTGACAGGATGAACTTTGGGTAACCTCAACAAGCGGATCTCAAAACGAAGGTCGGACGAGCAAACTGCGGACGAAAACGTGCAAACTGCAATCGACCGGACTCTGGGCAGCGTCCGGTCAGTGAGCACCGGACGCGTCCGGTCAAGCCAAAACGGTTTTGGGAGCTCTCTGTTTGTGACCGGACTCACGGTCACTGAGCGTCCGGTCACACCTCTAGCGTCCGGTCAGTCAAGACGAAAACTGTGAACAGTAGAAGAGGCGAGTCCGGTTCAAGAATAGGAGTAGCGTCCGGTCAAGTCACAACAAAGTCGTCGCACGACATTCAACCACCGGACGCGTCCGGTCACCCCGAAACTGCTCTGTTCGTTCACCGATTCGACTCGATCTCACCCAAAACAAATCCTCTAGGGATCAAACTTGGTGAGAAGAGTCACAGGGAGGATAGTGAGCTATTCCTAAGAGATCATGGCTCGAACCTATCTCCAAATCAATGAATCGAAGAATTTCAGGGGAAGGGAGAAAAACTTGACCCGAAACGAAAATCAATCGATCTACTAGCTCATGAGGTTAGAGGAGAATTCCTTCGGTGGAAAGTAGTGCCTCACAATCTAGAACAACTTGGTTCAAACGGATTTGCAAAACACGCACCAAGTAGAGAGATCGATCAACGGGAAAAATGAGGAGAAAAAGGATTCCGCGAAGAACACGAACAAAACACGAATCACAACCACGAATTTGCAACCGTGTGGCTACCACACGCTACAACAGTGAGATTACGGTCTCACTTCCTCAAAATCTCATGGACACAGAGGTATTGTTCTCTTCTCTGTGGATCTCAGTTCGCTACAGCAGGGGAGAGGGAGAGCAGGAAAACCTAGAAGGCAAAATAGCAAATGACTGAGATAGAATGGGAGGAGGGTGTCTCCCTCTACTTATCCTAATTCTAATTCCTACTCTACCCCTCACTACTTACAGAGCGAACCAGCTAAACCCTAAGGTTATTTTGGACCAACTCGATGGTAGGTGGATCCGACGGCCACGCTCGCACAACTCGTAGCGTTGCCTCGATGCAACCTCCCGATTGCCGCCACGTGCCGCCCTCGCTCTGCACCCCCGATTTTGTGGCCCAAACCGGGAAACCAGCCTTTCCAGCCAACCCCCGGTTTTGAGGCCCAAACCGGGAAACTAGCCCACCAGCATCTGAGTTTTGAGGCCCAAACTCAGCAAACCCGCAGCGCCCAGGTTTTGAGGCCCAAACCTGGAAACCGTCCTCAGCCCGAGTTTTGTGGCCAAACTCGAAAACCGTCCGCACCCAGGTTTTGAGGCTCAAACCTGGAAACTGTCCACCCGATGGTTTTTCTCTGGCTCTACCACCAAACCGACGCCGTAGAAGGGATGCACCGCCCGTGCACCCCGTCCACTGACACGTGTCCCCAAGTCCTCGACTTAGGCAACACATGACCGCAAGTCTTCGTTCGTCGCTGTCCCAGGCTGTCAGCCACCACAGCTGATCCTCGGGCCACCGGTCCCTCAGTCCAAGCCTCACGTCCGCCCTTCGCCACTCTCGGTCCCTCGGCACGGCACGTCTCTACTTGACCTTCACCTTGCCTCTGATCACTGTATCCGTGCTCGACACCTGCACAACACAAGCCAAAGAACATGCGCATCATCCCAGTTGACAATCACTGATCACTCAGAGACTCGACATACACCCATGTATTCACAATCTCCCCCTTGATGAGTGCATTGTCAACTACCAACACAAATCATAATGGAAATAGAAGAAAGGAAGAAGAAGGAGAGAGAACTCGACCAAATGACCCAAAAGCATAGCAAAGCCGAAGAAGGTCAAGTGGAAAGAGCTCACCTGGAGATCCATGTGTAAAAGCTCTCCAGGGCGCTTAGTCATGACCTGAGTCACTGGATGGTGGGGAGCGGCTACCATCTTCCCATGTCTACAAGAATGGCAAACAAGATCCTTCTCCATAGACAACTTGGGCAATCCTCGGATTAAGCCAAGTGAGCTAAGTCTTGCAAGCAAGTCGAAGCTCAGGTGACCGAGTCTCCTATGCCACTTCCAAAGATCAGAGGAGGAAGGTTCAGCCAAAAGACAACGGGAAATTCCAAACGACTCCGAGAAATCCACACGAAAGACTTTTCCAAAGGGCGAAATCACACAAACAAGATTGCCCTGAGGATCCAAAATGCGACTAAGATTCGGTTTAAAACGAATCTCATAGTCATCATCGAAGAGTTGCGAAACAGAAAGAAGGTTAAAATGCAAGTTAGACACAAGAGCAACATCGCGCAACACAAAGTGCTCATTAACTCGCACAGACCCATGAGACAGCACCTTACCTTTGTTGTTGTCGCCGAAGGTAATATACTCCTTTCCGGCGACCGGACTAAGACTGGAGAACCACTTGGCGTTTCCGGTCATGTGCCTCGAACACCCAGAATCCACCAACCAAACGTTCTCCAATCGTTTTACCTACATCAATAAAAAGACATAGGGTGAGCATACGGGCCAACACTGGGGTTAGTGAAGTAAGGGGAATACCAGTGTTGGGCCGGCTGCTCAAAAAAATGGTTAGCAGAAAAACCATTCCTAGCACGCCTACGGGAAGAGCGATCACCACGTTGAGGAAAACGTGGTCCGCTAAGGGAGGAGCGTCCATCGCGATACTCGAAACGCGGTGGGGGAAAACGCTCAACTACAAAGCCACCGCCACGGGGTCCATAGCCCACAATAGCAGGCTCCCGCCGGGCACGCTCTCTACGAGGCCTAGGCCTAGGAACTTGAGGCACTGTACCTCTAGGCCTAGCAGCTCTCCTCGGAGCTCTCCTCTGAACGTTCGGCACATGTACATCATGGAAAGGATGGTACATGTCCGGGTTGCTCATCTCCCTTGCACGACGCGCCTCTCTCTTGCGCCGAAAGCAGAACTCACTCAAGTGTCCATCTCTCCCACAATGCTCACAATGGTACCTCACCACTCTCAAAGGGGGTTGTTGGTACTCACGGTAGTGGGTGTGGATCACTTTGCCCTTTTGTGGCATAAGCTCCTCATGAATGGGTGGCATGGTGTCCAGTTTGTTCTTGAGGTGGTTTGGTTTGGGACCCCACACTTGGTTCTTGGGTGGAGCTCTCGGAGGTTCCTCAAACACCCCATCCTTGGTGTTAGGCTTGAGAGGCTCTTTGGGTGGAAGCTTGGTAAGTTTGGGAGTAGTGGTGGAGTTGGGCTTCTCACATGGGTTCAGACCACTTGACTCTCCAATCTTCCCAAAAGCAGAAAGATCAACACCCGGAGCAAAACCTACACCAGGACCTCCAGCAGCTCGCTTGAATTGGGAGATCATCATCCCGAGCTGTGGCTCACCACTAGACACCCATGACAAGATGGTCCGAAGGTATTTGTTTTCCTCCTTGGTTTGCATCTTGTCATGCTTCACATTAGTGATCTCCATCTCCAAACCCTCACAAAGAACGCACCTAGCCACACATGTGCTACCTGAGTTGGCCTCTTCAAGAGACACAATCTTGGCATTCTTCTCTGCCAACTCAGATTGCAAGCCTGGACAGGTCTTGCACACACCCAACAACAAGGGTCTAGCACGGAGCTCATCCACCTCTCCTACCAACACATCATACTTGCTTCTCAAAGTGAGAAGGTCAGTCATGTGTGTGGTGCACATCTCACACTCCTCCTCATCAGTAACAACCATGGTGGACTTAACAGAATCAAGTTCCTTCACCGTATCCTCCCACTTCTGCCTAAACTCCTTGCGCTCTCTAGCGGCACGCCTAAGCAGCTTATCTTGACTAAGAAGCGGGGCAGTAAGTTTCTCGACCTCAGCGGAAAGCTCGTCGTGGGTCAGAGATACCTAGGAGGTGTCGTCATCGTCGTCGTTCCGAGGAGTCTCTAGCTCACCATCGAGGGCGATGGTGCAGAAGCCATCGTCGTCGACGAAGAAGCAGAGGCCGTTCAACTTGTCCTCGATCCTCTTCTTCTTCTCGGACTCGTCATCGCTTGAGGCAGCGGAGTCGTCATCCGAGTCGTCGACGTCGCTGAGCGTGGCGAAGAATGCACGCTGCTCAGCCTGGGCCTTCTCCAAGTACTTGGTCTTGATGTACTCCTTGTCGAAGCCACCCTTCCGCTTGTGCTTCGCGGGGACGTACTTCTCCTTGTGCTTGCCGGAGTCGTACTTGTGCCCATGATCCGCCTTGCCGAAGACTTGCTTGTTCTTCTTCGGGCAATTGGCGATGAAGTGGTTGGGGTCGCCGCGGCGACGGTTCATGCGGTTGTTGTGGAACCGCGAGAACCGGTTGGCGAGCAAAGCCAACTCATCATCCCCCATGAACTCCAGCTGCTCCTCTGTGATAGAAAGAAGTGAAGACAAAGCAAAGCCTCCAGAGGGATTAGCAGAAGAGCCAGAAAGCAAAGCCATCGACGGGCCAGAAGGATTTTCATAAGAAGCCCTCGCCATGGCATCGATCTCACTAGACTTGAGCTTACTGAAGAGCTCGTCGCACATGAGGGTCTCATACTTAGGAGATTCGATGATCGCCTGAACCTTGGAATCCCACACCGACCGATCGAGAGTATGCAAAAGCTTCAAAGCTCTCTCATGATCGTCGAAAGGCAACAGCTCCTTGTTAGCCCTCATCCTGTTGACAATCACCTGAAAGCGAGCGAATAAACTTTCTATGCTCTCGCCAGGCATATGTCGAAAGTTCTCATACTCTCGCTTGAACGACTCGTAGAGATGGGTTTTGACTTGAGAGGTTCCCTCATGGAAACGCATGAGGGTAGCCCAAATCTCCCGAGCCGTAGCGAGGTGAGAAACGCTATCAAACTCACTCATGCTCAAACATGAGAAAAGAGCATTACGGGCTCGGCTATTGGCATCGTGCTCATCGATCTGACGATGAGAGACACGAGCAGCCAAAACCACGTAATCGGCAGAATTGCAAATATCCCAGATGGAAGCATCCAAACTCTGCAGATAGGCCGACATGCGTATCTTCCAATACGCATAGTTCGTCCCATCGAAAAATGGCGGTTTGCCCACGCCGCGATCCATGTCACCTTCTGTGGATCTGGAACCGGTTAAGGTGGAAGATCCTTAACCCGCTTTAACACCACAACTTCGGTTTGGTGGTAGAGCCAGAGAAAAACCATCGGGTGGACGGTTTCCAGGTTTGGGCCTCAAAACCTGGGCGCGGATGGTTTCCGAGTTTGGCCAGAAAACTCGGGCTGAGGACGGTTTCCAGGTTTGGGCCTCAAAACCTGGGCGCTGTGGGTTTCTGAGTTTGGGCCACAAAACTCAGGCGATGGTTGGCTGGTTTCCCGGTTTGGGCCTCAAAACCGGGGGTTGGCTGGAAAGGCTGGTTTCCTGGTTTGGGCCACAAAACTGGGGGTGCAGAGCGAGGGCGGCACGTGGCGGCAATCGGGAGGTTGCGTCGAGGCAACGCTATGAGTTGTGCGGGCGTGGCCGTCGGATCACCACCTACCACGAGTTGGTCCAGAATAACCCTAGGGTTTAGCTGGTTCGCTCTATAAGTAGTTAGGGGTAGAGTGGGAATTAGGAATAGTTAGAATTAGGATAAGTAGGGGGAGACACCCACCTCCCCATCTATCTCAGTCATTTGCTCTTTGCTTCTAGGGTTTCCTGCTCTCCCAATCCCCTGCTGTAGCTAGCTGAGATCCGCAAAGAAGCATACCTCTGTGTACTGGAGATTTTGAGGAAGTGAGGCCGTAACCTCACTTTTGTAGCGTGTGGTAGCCACACGGTTGCAGATCGATGTGTTGATTCGTGTTTTGGTTCGTGGTCTTCGCGTTCTTCGTTTCTCCGCGTTTTTCTCGTCGCTCGATCTCTCTCTAGTGCATCTTTGCGAAATCCGTTTGAATCAACTTGTTCGTTTTTGAAAGGAGATCATTTCCACCGAAGGAATTCATCTAACTCCTCACGAACAAGTAGATCGGGTTGATTTCGTTTTCGTGGCGCTTTTTTGTTCTTGATCTTCCACTTTCGATTTCTCGGTGACTGGATCAATTTGAGCAGATGATTTCTTGGGGATAGTCTCCTAACTACCCCGTGATCATCTTCTCCAAGCTTGGGAACGTGGGATTTTGATTTGGATCGAATTTGGAGAGATTTGGGGAGAAGGCGACTGAATTCGCCCTCTCTGCGCACTCGCAGACAGTCCGCGGTTTGACTAGCGGACAGTCCGCGCGTCGGGCTCCGACCGAGCAGTGGTCGCGCGGCTTGACTGTGTTTGCCTCGGGTGACCGGCGGACAGTCTACAGTTGACAGTCGCGTACAGTCCGGGCCCGAGCAGGGAGACTTCAGCAACTGTGCTGTTTCAGGGATTTTGCCGGCGGACAGTCCGCCATCCCCCCACGGACAGTCCGCGGTTGAGCCGGACAGTCCGGGACCGTACCGGCGGACAGTCCGGGATCCTGCTGTTTGTTGCGGTTTAGTGCGTTTGCTCTCCCGGCTTGTTCGCTTGGTTTCCGGACTTCTCGTTTGGCCCTAGAGTTGATCAAGGAACCTCTCTAGGTATCTTTGCTACTTGTTAGCATAGGTATTTAGGAGTTTCTCGACATAGCCGTTTATCTACGCTCGGGACTTGGTTTTTGGGGGACAAACTTGCTCCGTTGCTTTTGCCGTTTGGTTTGCTATCGCTTTGTGGTTTCTCGCTGTGATCCTAGGGATCATCCACCCTCTTTCAAGGGTCGTGGGCATCACGGTTTCGGTAGTAGCTTTTGGGGGTTGATTTTGGGACATTTGGCCAAAGTTTCGAGAGAAATTTTTGAGCTCCCATTCACCCCCCCCTCTGGTCGCCTTGCTAGTGCTTTCTCGGTCCTTCAATTGGTATCGGTGCGGGTTAAGGATCTTTCACCTTAGCCGGTTCCAGATCCACAGAAGGCGACATGGATCGCGGCGTGGGCAAACCGCCGTTTTTCGATGGGACGAACTATGCGTATTGGAAGATACGCATGTCGGCCTATATGCAGAGTATTGGTGCTTCCATTTGGGATATTTGCAACTCTGCTGATTACGTGGTCTTGGCTGCACGTGTGACTCAGCGTCAGATCGATCATCACGATGCCAATAGCCGAGCCCGTAATGCTCTTTTCTCATGTTTGAGCATGAGTGAGTTCGATCGCGTTTCTCACCTCGCTACGGCTCGGGAGATTTGGGCTACCCTCATGCGTTTCCATGAGGGAACCTCTCAAGTCAAAACCTGTCTTTATGAGTCATTCAAGCGAGAGTATGAGAACTTTCGACATATGCCTGGCGAGAGCATAGAAAGTTTATTCGCTCGCTTTCAGGTGATTGTCAACAGGATGAGGGCTAACAAGGAGCTGTTGCCTTTCGATGATCATGAGAGAGCTTTGAAGCTTTTGCATACTCTTGATCGATCGGTGTGGGATGCCAAGGTTCAAGCGATCATCGAATCGCCTAACATGAGACCCTCCCGTGCGACGAGCTCTTCAGTAAGCTCAAGTCCAGTGAGATTGACGCCATGGTGAGGGCTTCTTATGAAAATCCTTCTGGCCCGTCGATGGCTTTGGTTTCTAGCTCTTCTGCTAACCCCTCTGGAGGCTTTGCACTCTCTTCTCTTCTTTTTGTCACAGAGGAGCAGCTGGAGTTCATGGGGGATGACGAGCTGGCATTGCTCGCCAACCGGTTCTCGCGGTTCCACAACAACCGCATGAACCGTCGCCATGGAGGAGGACGCTCGGGCTGTTTCGAGTGCGGCGACCCCAACCACTTCATCGCCAATTGCCCGAAGAAGAACAAGCAGACCTTCGGCAAGGTGGATCATGGGCACAGGTACGACTCCGATAAGCGCAAGAAGTACGTCCCCGCGAAGCACAAGCGGAAGGGCGGCTTCAACAAGGAGTACATCAAGACGAAGTACTTGGAGAAGGCCCAGGCTAAGCAGCGTGCTTTCTTCACCACGCTCAGCGCCGTCGACGACTCGGATGATGACTCTGCTTGCTCAAGCGACGACGAGTCCGAGAAGAAGAAGAGGATCGAGGACAAGCTGAACGGTCTTTGCTTCTTCGCCGACGACGACGGCTTCTGCACCATGGCCCTCGGCAAGGAGGTCGACGGCGGGCTGGAGAACACTCCTCGGAACGACGACGACGATGACGACACCTCCCAGGTATCTCAGACCCCCGACGAACTTTCTGCTGAGGTCGAGAAACTTACTGCCGCGCTTCTTAGTCAAGATAAGCTGCTTAGGCGTGCTGCTAGAGAGCGCAAGGAGTTTAGGCAGAAGTTGGAGGATACGGTGAAGGAGCTTGAATCTGTCAAGTCCACCGTAGTTGTTACCGAGGAGGAGGAGTGTGAGATGTGCACCACACACATGACTGACCTTCTCACTTTGAGAAGCAAGTATGCTGTGTTGGTAGGAGAGGTAGATGAGCTGAATGCTAGATCCTCGCTGTTGGGTGCGTGCAAGTCCTGTGCGGGCTTGCAATCTGAGTTGGCAGAGAAGAATGCCAAGATTGTGTCTCTTGAAGAGGCCAACTCAGGTAGCACATGTGTGTCTAGGTGTGTTCTTTGTGAGGGTTTCGAGATGGAGATCGCTAACGTGAAGCATGACAAGATGCAAACCGAGGAGGAAAACACATACCTTCGGACCATCTTGTCATGGGTGTCTAGCGCTGAGCCACAGCTCGGGATGATGATCTCCCAATTCAAGCGAGCTGCTGGAGGTCCAGGTGTAGGTTTTGCTCCGGGTGTCGATGTTTCGTCTTTTGGGAAGATTGGAGAGTCAAGTGGTCTTAACCCATGTGAGAAGCCCAACTCCACCACTACTCCCAAGCTTACCAAGATTCTACCCAAAGAGCCTCTCAAGCCTAACACCAAGGATGGGGTCTTTGTTGAGCCTCCGAGAGCTCCACCCAAGAAACAATCATGGGCTCCCAAACCAAACCACCTCAAGAACAAGCTAGACACCATGCCACCCATCCAGGAGGAGCTTATGCCACAGAAGGGCAAAGTGATCCACACCCACTACCGTGAGTACCAACAACCCCCTTTGAGAGCGGTGAGGTACCACTATGAGCACTGTGGGAGAGATGGAAACTTGAGTGAGTTTTGCTTTCGGCGCAAGAGAGAGGCGCGCCGAGCAAAGGAGATGAACAACACGGACATGTACCATCCTTTCCATGATGTACATGTGCCGAATGTTCAGAGGCGTGCTGCTAGGCCTAGAGGTCCAAAACCTCAAGCTCCTAGGCCTAGGCCGCGTAGAGAGCGTGCCCGGCGGGAGCCTGCATTTGTGGGCTATGGACCCCATGCCGGTGGCTTTGTAGTTGAGTGTTTTCCCCACCGCGTTTTGAGTATCGCGATGGATGCTCCTCTCTTAGCGGACCACATTTTCCTAAACATGGTGATCGCTTCCTCCGTAGGTGTGCTAGGAATGGTTTTTCTGCTAACCGTTCTTTTGAGCAGCCGGCCTAACACTGGTATTCCCCTTACTTCACTAACCCCAGTGTTGGACCGTATGCTCACCCTATGTCTTTTTATTGATGTAGGTAAAACGATTGGAGAACGTTTGGTTGGTGGATTCCGGTTGCTCGAGGCACATGACTGGAAATGCCAAGTGGTTCTCCAGTCTTAGCCCTGTCGCCAGAAAGGAGTTTATCACCTTCGGCGACAACAGCAAAGGTAAGGTGCTGTCTCGTGGGTCTGTGCGAGTTAATGAGCACTTTGTGTTGCGTGATGTTGCTCTTGTTTCTAACTTGCATTTTAACCTTCTTTCTGTTTCACAACTTTTCGATGATGACTATGAGATTCGTTTTAAACCGAATCTCAGTCGCATTTTGGATCCTCAGGGCAATCTTGTTTGTGGGATTTCGCCCTTTGGGAAAGTATTTCGTGCGGATTTCTCGGAGTCGTTTGGAGTTTCTCGTTGTCTTTTGGCTGGACCTTCCTCCTCTGATCTTTAGAAGTGGCATAGGAGACTAGGTCACCTGAGCTTCGACTTGCTTGCAAGACTTAGCTCACTTGGCTTAATCTGAGGATTGCCCAAGTTGTCCTTGGAGAAGGATCTTGTTTGCCATTCTTGTAGACATGGGAAGATGGTTGCCGCTCCCCACCATCCAGTGACTCAAGTCATGACTAAGCGCCCTGGAGAGCTTTTGCATATGGACCTTGTTGGTCCGGCTCGGGTGAGCTCGGTTGGGGGGAAGTGGTATGTGCTTGTTGTTGTTGACGACTTTTCGAGATATTCATGGGTTTTCTTTTTAGCTGAGAAAACTGAGACTTTCACCTTTGCTCGCAATCTGATTTTGCGTCTTCAGAACGAGTTCCCTTTGAACTCGATGCGAGCTATTAGGAGTGATAATGGTTCTGAATTCAAGAATTCGGATTTTGCGAAGTTTTGTAACTCTTTGGGTTTAGAGCATCAGTTTTCTTCTCCCTACACACCACCTCAGAATGGTGTTGTAGAAAGGAAGAATCGGACCCTTGTAGAGATGGCCCGAACGATGCTCGATGAGCATAAGACTCCTAGGCGATATTTGGCCGAAGCTATGAGCACTGCTTGCTACATTTCCAATCGCATTTTTCTCCGAGCTTTCTTGAAAAAGACCTCTTATGAGTTGCGTTTTGGAAAACTGCCCAAGGGGTTATTTTTGAGTTTTTGGTTGCCATTGTTTTATACTCAAAAAGTGCAACTTGGACAAGTTTGAGTCTCGTTCTTCTGACGGTGTGTTTTTGGGTTATGGCACTCATACTCGTGCTTATCGTGTACTTAACCTTGACACTAACCGAGTCATGGAGACATCCGATGTCACCTTCGATGAGACCATGGTTTGTCCTTCTTCTCGTTTTGAGCGTGCAGGTGATCATGAGGTTGGCGAGCCTCTTTTCGATGTTGAAGAAGAAGGTGCTGAAGGGATAGATGACCCAACACCTCCTCCACCTGCTGTGTCGCAAAGAGCGGCTTCTACGACGACTCATGGCCCCGACACGCCTTCTTCCTGGGGGCCATGGGATCCGCCACCTCGAGCGGTACCCTTTGTACCCGAGGAGGCACCAGCTGCTGTTGAGGGGGAGGCCACTTCGGCAAGGAAGGCGCCACGACACATTCAGCGCCAGCACCCGCCTCAGCAGATGATCGGCAGCATCGACGAACGAGTCACCCGGTCAAGGCAAATCTCTCACTTTGCTCATTCTGCATTTGTTGCTGATTTTGAACCCCGGGATGTTGGACATGCTTTGACGGATCCGGATTGGGTCAATGCCATGCATGAGGAGTTAGAAAACTTTGAGAGAAATCGGGTTTGGGTTCTAGTGTCTCCACCTTCTGAGTGTCATCCAATTGGGCCAAAATGGGTTTTCAAAAACAAACAGGGAGAAGATGGCCATGTTGTGAGAAACAAGGCCAGACTCATAGCCCAGGGATATAGTCAGAAGGAGGGGATAGACTATGAGGAGACTTTTGCTCCTGTAGCTCGTTTGGAGGCTATTAGGATACTCTTGGCTTTTGCTGCATCCAAAGGTTTCAAACTTTTTCAAATGGATGTCAAGAGTGCCTTCTTAAACGGCTACATAGAAGAGGAAGTGTATGTTAGACAACCCCCCGGTTTCGAAAATCCCAAGTTTCCAAACCATGTCTTTAAACTTCACAAAGCTTTGTATGGATTGAAACAAGCCCCTAGAGCCTGGTATGATAGGTTGAAAACCTTTTTGCTTGCTAAGGGTTTTAAAATGGGATGTGTAGATAAAACGCTCTTTCTCCTCAAGCAAGGCACTGATACTCTCTTGGTCCAAATTTACGTGGATGATATCATTTTTGGTGGTTCTTCTCACGCTTTGGTTGCCAAGTTTGCAGACACTATGAGCAGGGAATTTGAGATGAGCATGATGGGCGAGTTGACGTTTTTCCTCAGGTTGCAAATCAAGCAATCCCGGGAGGAGACGTTCGTGCACCAGGGCAAGTACACCCGGGACATTCTGTAGAAATTCGATATGGGTGAGGCCAAGCCTCTTCCAACACCCATGTCGACCACGACGGCCCTGGATGCGGACAAGGAGGGAGAAGCAGTGGATCAGAACGAGTACCGGAGTATGATCGGGTTGCTGCTGTACCTGACGGCGACACGCCCGGACATCCAGTTCGCGGTGTGTCTTTGCGCGCGATTTCAGTCGTCGCCACACACTTCTCACCGTCAGGCGGTCAAGCGCATTATGAGGTATTTATCCTTCACTCCAGAATTTGGGATTTGGTATTCTGCTTCCTCCATCCTTTCCCTTTGTGGTTATTCCGATGCCGATTTTGCTGGTTGCCGGATTGAGCGCAAGTCCACTTTTGGGACTTGCTAGTTTATTGGTTCTTCTCTTGTATCGTGGTCTTCTCGCAAGCAGTCTAGTGTCGCCCAGTCTACCACGGAGGCTGAGTATGTTGCTGCGGCTAGCTGCTGTTCCCAGTTACTCTGGATGATGGCCACTTTGCGTGATTTTGGTCTGAGCTTTTCTCGCGTTCCTTTGCTTTGTGACAGCACGAGTGCTATTAGCGTTGCTAAGAACCCCGTACTTCACTCGAAGACCAAACACATTGATGTGGCCTTTCATTTTCTGCGAGACCACTATGAGAAGGGTGATATCGACCTTCGCCATGTCGATACTCATCATCAGTTGGCTGATATTTTCACCAAGCCTTTGGACCAAACAACCTTTAATCGGTTGAGAGGTGAGCTTGGTGTGTGTTTCCCCTTTTAGATGGGGGAAACATTTTGGTTCTTGGATCATAGACTGACTCTTTTGCCTTTGTTTTCTTTTGCATTTTAAGCATACGCTATTACATTCTGAGCTTCATCAATATATTCTTTAGAATGTGATTATGCTCTGTTTAGTATGCTCTGATGTTTTATGTTGATGCATGTAGCTTATGCTCTTTCTGATCACTGATACATGTTATGAGCTGAGCTATTTTTGAATAGTGAACCTGTTTAATGAACTTAAAATCTGAAAATGTTCACCATTGAGATGTGCAACTAGCATGTGTAGGATGTGTTGAGTTCACTCGTGCTTTTCATATATGCTAGGTAGCTATGTCTCTAGTTCTGAGTCATTCACTTGCTTGGTATGTTCATATTCTGTTTAAAATCTGAACCAAGTTAAGTGAATTGGGAAGATCGAGATGGGTTTGCTTGTCAACACATCACAGTTTCGAGACTGTTTCTCACTGCACTTTGAGTTAAACTTGAGCTGTGTAGTGTATGACCGAAACTGTTGCTTTAAGCTTCTGATTGCTTCTGCATAGGCTTCGCGCAGTTGAAAAGTTAGGCAATGACAAGCCTTCAACCTCTCGCAATCACATGCTGAATTTTAAACTTGTGTAATTTCACCGCTGCAACTCCGATTAAAATTTGAAATCACAAGTGTATGCTTCATCCTTCAATTGGTATCAGCATGATGATTGAACTGTGCTAGGGGTAGTTCACCTTGTATACATGTTTAGCACTTGTTTGACTTCCTGTCTATACATGTCTTGTGCTATTTTGATGGTGAATACCTTTTTGGCTGAAAACTGCTCTTTTGCTCATATGTTCATATTTAGTATACGGTGATCAGTTTGAGCCTTTGCTAGCATATTGGGAATGTTATTGAGTCATCGGATCAGAACTGTGTAGAGCATCCTTGCACTCTTTTGATTATATTCCTGAAGCTGCTAACTTGCATTTTGATTCATATACATTTTGGAAGGGGAAGAACTTCTCTTTTGGCACTTTTGATGGTGCATTTTCTAAGGGGGAGAAAATTGCTTTCGATTCCTTTTGCTTGCTGGTGCATTTTCAACTAAGGGGGAGAATTTGGACAAATCATACCTCCCATGTTCAAAGGGGAGAGGAATCAGTTGTGCACCATGCAAGGGGGAGCTTGCTCATGATGAGTTGTTGGAATTTCCAATTGGTTCGGAGCGTTTTTGCTAGTTGTGTTGAGCCTTTGCCTCTTTGTTGAGGGACTAGCATTCGTCTTTCAGATTTTCAATTGTTGTCGCAATTGGTGTCGAGCTTTCTTGCTAGTTGTGTTAAGCCTCTGTGCCTCTATCTTGAGGGACTAGCATTTTGCTTCGCTTTTCAATTGATATTTGCTAGCGGTTTTGAGCCCGTTCTGCCTCTTCTTGAGGGCTAGCTTTGCTTTGCTTGGTCGCGTCGAGCCGTTGCCCATGTCTTTGGGGACCAAGTTGCCTTGCTCTTTCCACTTGACCTTCTTCGGCTTTGCTATGCTTTTGGGTCATTTGGTTGAGTTCTCTCTCTCCTTCTTTCTTTCTTCTTCCTTTCATTATGATTTGTGTTGGTAGTTGACAATGCACTCATCAAGGGGGAGATTGCGGATACATGGGTGTATGCCGAGTCTCTGAGTGATGAGTGATTGTCAACTAGGATGATGCGCATGTTCTTTGGCTTGTGTTGTGCAGGTGTCGAGCACGGATACAGTGATCGAAGGCAAGGTGAAGGTCAAGTAGAGACGTGCCATGCCGAGGGACCGAGAGTGGCGAAGGGCGGACATGAGGCTTGGACTGAGGGACCGGTGGCCTGAGGATCAGCTGTGGTGGCTGACAGCCTGGGACAGCGACGAGCGAAGACTTGTGGTCATGTGTTGCCTAAGTCGAGGACTTGGGGACACGTGTCGGTGGACGGGGTGCACGGGCGGTGCATCCCATCTACAACTTCAGATTGGTGGTAGAGCTAGAGAAAAACCATCGGGTGGACGGTTTCCAGGTTTGGGCCTCAAAACCTGGGCGCGGATGCTTTCCGAGTTCGGCCGCAAAACTCGGGCTGAGGACGGTTTCCAGGTTTGGGCCTCAAAACCTGGGCGCTGCGGGTTTCTGAGTTTGGGCCACAAAACTCAGGCGATGGTCGGCTGGTTTCCCGGTTTGGGCCTCAAAACCGGGGGTTGGCTGGAAAGGCTGGTTTCCCGATTTGCGCCACAAAACTGGGAGTGCAGAGCGAGGGCGGCACGTGGCGGCAATCGGGAGGTTGCGTCGAGGCAACGCTACGAGTTGTGCGGGCGTGGCCGTCGGATCACCACCTACCACGAGTTGGTCCAGAATAACCCTAGGGTTTAGCTGGTTCACTCTGTAAGTAGTTAGGGGTAGAGTGGGAATTAGGAATAGTTAGAATTAGGATAAGTAGGGGGAGACACCCACCTCCCCATCTATCTCAGTCATTTGCTCTTTGCTTCTAGGGTTTCCTGCTCTCCCAATCCCCTGCTGTAGCTAGCTGAGATCCGCAGAGAACCATACCTCTGTGTACTGGAGATTTTGAGGAAGTGAGGCCGTAACCTCACTGTTGTAGCGTGTGGTAGCCACACGGTTGCAGATCGATGTGTTGATTCGCGTTTTGGTTCGTGTTCTTCGCGTTCTTCGTTTCTCCGCGTTTTCCCGTCGCTCGATCTCTCTCTCTAGTGCGTCTTTGCGAAATCCGTTTGAATCAACTTGTTCGTTTTTGAAAGGAGATCATTTACACCGAAGGAATTCATCTAACTCCTCACGAACAAGTAGATCGGGTTGATTTCGTTTTCGTGGCGCTTTTTCGTTCTTGATCTTCCCCTTTCGATTTCCCGGTGATTGGATCAATTTGAGCGGATGATTTCTTGGGGATAGTCTCCTAACTACCCTGTGATCATCTTCTCCAAGCTTGGGA
The DNA here is from genome assembly GCA_009763385.1 of Coix lacryma-jobi var. lacryma-jobi. Lineage (NCBI taxonomy): Eukaryota > Viridiplantae > Streptophyta > Magnoliopsida > Poales > Poaceae > Coix > Coix lacryma-jobi. The sequence continues at coordinate 114,588,233 of CM019825.1, read as the reverse complement.
ACGTGGGATTTTGATTTGGATCGAATTTGGAGAGATTTGGGGAGAAGGCGACTGAAATCGCCCTCTCTGCGCACTCGCGGACAGTCCGCGGTTTGACCGGCGGACAGTCCGCGCGTCGGGCTTCGACCGAGCAGTGGTCGCGCGGCTTGACTATGTTTGCCTCGGGTGACCGGCGGACAGTCCGCAGTTGACAGTCGCGGACAGTCCGGGCCCGAGCAGGGAGGCTTCAGCAACTGTGTTGTTTCGGGGATTTTGCCGGCGGACAGTCCGCCATCCCCCCGCGAACAGTCCGCGGTTGAGCCGGACAGTCCGGGACCGTACCGGCGGATAGTCCGGGATCCTGCGGTTTGTTGCGGTTTAGTGCGTTTGCTCTCCCGGCTTGTTCGCTTGGTTTCCGGACTTCTCGTTTGGCCCTACAGTTGATCAAGGAACCTCTCTAGGTATCTTTGCTACTTGTTAGCATAGGTATTTAGGAGTTTCTCGATGTAGCCGTTTATATACGCTCGGGACTTGGTTTTTGGGGACAAACTTGCTCCGTTGCTTTTGCCGTTTGGTTTGCTATCGCTTTGTGGTGCCTCGCTGTGATCCTAGGGATCATCCACCCTCTTTCAAGGGTCGTGGGCATCACGGTTTCGGTAGTAGCTTTTGGGGGTTGATTTTGGGACATTTGGCCAAAGTTTCGAGAGAAATTTTTGAGCTCCCATTCACCCCCCCCTCTGGTCGTCTTGCTAGTGCTTTTTCGGTCCTTCACAATGATAAAGCAACATTTCAAGGTAAGTGACCATCACTTTAAAAGCTTCTCTTTGATTCTGGTATGCACATACATAAAGAACCAAACATGTTTAAGTTACACCTTACTTGATCCAACCCAATCAACTCAACATGTTCAGTTCTTTACTCCTTAGCTTTACTCTCTTGAATCTCACTATCTTAACCAAATGAGCTAAAATGTTGTGCATCCTACCTTTGGAAGATGATATATCACAATCATACACATTATGCATAGTTTTTCCTTCCTTGGGTTAAGTAATCTGATCTATTAAATGTTTTAAGATGCTACTTTCATGCTCATGTTTTGATCCTATCACTCATGTTAAGATTGAATTGAACACATAAACAACAAGTTTATCTTGTGCAATGTGCCTAAGGTTAGAGAGGAATGAACAAAACTTTTGGTTCTGTTGGTGTTTTTCCACCAACAGAGCTCATGCACTTGATCTCTACCTTGTCTTTATGAGTAGGACACACTCTTGAGCAAAACATGGAGGAGTTTGTCAACTCCCAAATTCTACACAGTGAAGGTCCTGGATCTACAAGAATATGTGCACTAAGCAAGATGTTGTCAGCTTTCACAACTAAAGCATCACTTTACACTGCTGGGCAACAAAGAACATGAGTGACACCATATCAAGAGGTGCAGTTATCAAGGTCTACATATTGAGATCAAATGATGCACCTCAAGGATGAACATGGTGAGAAGTCCTATTCAGAGGACTTAAAACATTGAACCCTCGCCGAAAGGTAAAATCGGTAGTTATCCATATTTATCTTTTCTGCATTAGTTTCTATTTTTGCATATTTAGTTTCCATCATTATTTCTCCATAGAATATTTACTTTTCTGCATTAGCATTGCATATAAAAAAGAAAATAAAAATATTTTACTTTTTGCACTGCATCATAAAACCTAAAGCCCCATGTGAATAATTCTATGGTGTGTAAAAACCCACATGAAATATTCACCGTGGTGGTATTAAAACAAAAATAAATATGCATACATTCATCCTGTTACATTTTCTCTTGCATCATAAAAAATATTAAAATACAAAAATATTGAGAAAGAGATCTTACTGAAACTCTAGACAACTGAGGCTTAAGTGGCCAATCACTAATGCTTAATCTGTTCCACAAGTTTTGTTGTCTATTTGAGTTTCACAGGATTGAAAGACTAAGAAAAGCTGACGAGCAAGTGGATGTTCCATCCACTGTTGGAGCACTGTTTCCACAACCATCAACATCAATCAAAGCTCTGACAGAGGAAGCACATTTTCACTGCCAGTCCGCTGCATTACAAGATTGAACGACTATGTCAACATCTAGCTTGGGGGGAGGCACCCTCACGTGTATCCAGGTAATTATTCTTATCCTCTTAAGTTTTCTTTCTATACATAAATAAAAATAAAACAGAAAAAATGTGGGCACATGAAGGCTCACCATTAATAAAAGAAAAAGAAAAAAAATATATGGGCACATAAAGGCTCAATGCTATTAAGGGAACCGGCTTGGGGGAGACGCACCCCCGTTATCTTCGTAATCCAGGTATGTCTTATTTACTATCTTAGTTATTTATAATAAGTGTGTGTTAGATTAAATAAATAGTATGTCTAGTTTGTTTTAAAAATTGATAATAAAATAAGAACCCTCTCTCTCTAATCTATTACATGGAAATGATGAATAGTTGCTCTATCTAATTTCTTTCAAGTACCTGGCCTTCAAAGCATGAGTTCTCCTAATTAATAATGATGCTTAAAATGAAATTAAATTCATGGGTAGCAAATGCTTAATCCAGAGTCTAGGTAATTGACAGATATGATATGTGACGATCTGAGCTATTGTTATCTTGTTCTCAAACAACACTAGAGTTACGGAGAGTTTCCAATATTAATATGACTAATAATTGTATTGAGTTAAATTAAGCTTTGTTGACCTTATGAGAAGTTATCATACTATTGAATTGAGATCACTTACATATTTCATCCATCTTCCGCATAAATGCTCATGATTATCTGTTGCTATCCTCTCAAAAGTTTGTTGGAAGCGCGTGGCTATTGAAAAAAGAGAGAAAATCCGAGGAAATAAAAAGGGACAAGTGTCCAAAACCTCAAAAAGATAGATCTCGAGGAAATCAAAAGGAACAAGTGTCCGGAACCTCGAAAAAAAAGAAAAAAAATCAATAAAAAAAATGGGCACGTGTGTAACACCTCCGGTGTTAAAAATGTAATTAACCTGACATGTCATCATCCTTAATCATTAATCTTTGCTTGTCATGCATTTGTGTTGCTTAATTGCTATGCATTGATCCATTTTCAAAAACCCTAAGTGCCCAAATCTCCCTATAAGGGCAAAATGGTAATTTCACTTCTGTGTCTAGTTCTATGTATTTCTTATTCAGATTTGTGCTCTGATGTTTTGTTGAGTTAATCAAAGTTCAAAATTCAAAAGACAATTGGTTTTCCTTTTGTAAAAACCCTAATTTCCAATTTATAGTTTTACCCCTCTTTTATTAATTCAAAAACTATTCAAAATTTGGGGTTAGTTCAAAAAGAAAAGTTGTAGATCTGATCAAGATGAGCAACTTTGGTATTTACAAATTTTCAAGTTTCATACAAAATTTGAAGTAATTTCAAATTCATTCAAACTCCAGTTTTTGTCCCTTTTTGAGTTTTCAAAATTATTTCAAAAACTAATGAGTTTCAGAAAAAGTGTGTATTAGCAAAGTTGTAGGTTTTGACAAAATAAACAACTTTCATATTTGCAGATTTTCAAGTTTCAGTTTAAAATCCAAAGTAATTTTGAATTTATTCAAATTTCAAAAGTGTCCCCTTTTCTGATTTCAAATATAGTTCAAAAACTGTTTGGATTTTGAAAATGTTCTTATTGACAAAGTTGTAGATCTCATTTTTCTGCACAACTTTGGTATTTTGAGTTTTTCCTGTGCAGTTCAAATTTTGGGAGTAATTTGCAAAATACAGAGATCAGCCAAAAGTCAAACCCTAGAGACATAGCCCTGTTCATCTTCCTCGCCGTAGGGGGGGGGGCCCGGCCATGGCGCTCGCCGGTGCTGCGCACGCCGCACGCCTGGCAGCTGCACGCGCGCCTCCAACCTGCCGCCGCTGACCCCGCCATCATTCTCCTCCCGCACGCGAGCGCTGACCTCCGCTCCCGTCCCCTACAGCGCCCAGAGCATCGACGCCGCGTGGCCATCGCCGGCGACCTCACGCCCAGGCCCCGACTGCACGCCGTCCTTCCCGCCAGCCTGCAATCGAGTGCGCACGCCTCGGCCGAGCTCATCCACACCATCCCGTGCTCTCTACCGTCCCCGACCGTGCCTATAAAAGGGACCGCCGGAGTCCGAGCTCCTCACTCGTCTCCGCCGCCGTCGCCAGCCCACTCCGAAGCTCCCGCCGCCCAACCACCTAGCCCAACAGCTCCGTCTTGAGCTCGTGAAGCTTCCCCACCCCTCAATTTGGTCTCTACCGCCTCCTATCGCCCGGCGTAGCTCGCCGTTCCCATCTCCGGCGAAAGCCCGGCGAGCTCGGGTTCGGGAAATACTCCCTCTCCGGCCATGATCATCCCTCCCCGACCCCTGTTTCATCTTCCTTACTCCCTTGCGGCTCTAACCAGGCCCTTGCGGTCTCGTGTTATGCGCAGGATCGCCGGAGCGCCGATCGCCGCCGTGAGCCGTCCGCCGGTCACCGTCGACCATCCTCCTCCGTCCCTTCCCTCACCTCACCGAGCTCCTTAATCGACGCCGGTGAGCTCCCTGAAGCCTCCCATGCCCTTGGTTTCGCCTGCCGAGCCTCGCCTTGCCCGGCGTAGCCAGCGCCGCCGCTGTCCGGCCGCCGGCGACGAACAGGGCGAGCACTGTTCCTTTTTTCCTTTTTCTTTTAAAATGTGAATAGTGTTCAGTTTTCATCTTTTTGTGTGATTTTCTGTGTTGATCCAAACATTCTGAAATTTTGATGGTAAACTCTTTATGTCCTGAAGTATTTTAGAAAAATATGAAACTTGGTTTTTGTGCAAAAATTTGAAAATGAAAAATCTCCCTTTTAATTAAGAAATGAATGGTTTTGGATTTTTGGAGAGTTATTTATAGCTCCAAAAATCTTGAGATAATTTTTGTGAGCTAGTTATGCCATTCTGAGCCTCTGGTAAAATGTTGAAGTCATTTGGAGCAAGTTGATTTTTGAGCATTTATTTAAATAGTTGAATAGTGCCTTTTCTTAATTGAATGTCTGGAATTATTTGAGCACCTTAATAAACTCCAAAAATTATGAAATTTGTTTTGCCATCTATTTATGCCATAATGATCTTATGAGATTAATTTGGTAATTTTTGGAGCAACTGCAAAAATGACCTTTTTAAATAAATTAAAGAAAATAAAAAAAATGATTAGGGTTTATATTGATTGACCTGTGATGTGACTTTTGGAATTGTTTGCTGTTCATAGATCCCACCCTCTGGTCTATGATGTTTGTGATGCCATGTTATGATGATGCATAGTTTGGTTAATGGTTTTAACTAATATTGCTAAAAGAAAGAAATAATAACTCTATGTCCTTTATAGAAAATTCTTATATTCTTGAATCAGTAGAATTGTCTTGCACCTTATTGTTCATGTCAGCATTCTCATGAGCATACATCATTGCATCCGTATAGTGACCGACGAAGAAGGTACCAGAGTCGAGGCCGCTGTTGACGAACCTACTCCCGAGGCGACCCCGAGCTCCGACACCTACACCACCAACCCCGAGTCCGTTCTTTTTGCTCTTCAAGGCAAGCCCCGGTGCATTTAACCCTACCTTGCTTTTTTAAAAGTTTACTTGAAATGTTTTGAGTTAAACTACTGCATTAAGTTATAGGAGTTGTCTGACGACCTATTACTTGCATTATTTACCTCCACCAGAAGATCCACCCACCCTGTTTTAAAAACTATTTGCAAAATGCTTAGTGATGCTATGCAATAGATTTGCAATAAAATACCAATTTCAAAAGTGTGATCACTTAAGGAATGTTTATGGGAATTTGGTCTTACTCCCCGGCTGTTGGCTAGGTATCTGATCCGTACCTAGTCAATAGCGAGGAGAGGTTGTCTGAGCGTACGGTGCCGTCATGTTGTAGTCCGGGACTCAACAGTTGACACCGACCGGGACAGGGTTGAAAAACTGACAGGACTATTACGCTCGGGTGAGATATGACCGAGGTATAGCCCTGGCTGAAAAATTAGGAACCATCCGTTTGGGGGCCTGCTGGTCAAGACTTGTAACTATTCACATACTTCGGAAAGCTCTGGCTCCGAGGACTTCTTGATTGGGGCCGACAACCGCGCACTGGGAGTGGCGAGATGGCGGAAGTAGCTTGTACCCACGTGGTCGTCGTACCTGGAATGAGTGGTGTACTGTACTTCCGGGTGGCGTAGGACCGGTCCAATCTTGGAGGAATCGTGGTAGACGAGTTGGCATATGCAAGCTTGGGTGCTACATATGCAGTGTGGATAGGGATCCTCAGCTGAGTATTATTTATCCGGATTAACGTTGCTCCTCGGTTATGGAGACTCGGTCACTAACTGTCAACGGGGATTGGTTCATAACTAGGTATGTTTTGAAAGGATAAAATGAATCATGTAAGGATGAAGTTTTGAGAAATGCTTTTAAAACAAGTTTTCTAAAATGCTTTTCTTGCAAAATGCTTGACTTTGCTTAAGCCGTACCTTGACTACCCTAAGCCTCTCATTCCTGAGTCTTCTCCTTTTCTTTAGTCGGGTAAGTCTTGTTGAGTACCCCAGTACTCAGGGTTTGTTACCCATGCTGCAGGTATGTCTGAGTCGCCGATGTGTCTTGCGCCCTGCTGCGTGACCATCGTCCAGGAAGAGGCCGATGAGTAAATGTGCACCCTCGGGCTGGGTGTTACATGTATCTTTATGTTAATGTCTTCCGCTACGTTGTCTATTTTCAATTACCCGAACAATGGTCTGTAATAATTGCACTACTTATCTCATTTGAAACCTCGGTTTGTAAAACTAATGTTATTTAAGTCTTCCGCTCTGTTTATCTATGTTATTTGTGAAAATATGAAATGCTGTAACCGAAAGGTGAGATGATCCTGCGGACATCGGGCGCTAATGCAGCCCAGTGGCAAACTGTCTTAATCGTATGGATCATAAGTTCGGCTGTCAGAGGTTGACAGGGACTTGTGGACCATAGGATTAGGACCGTTCCGTCACAGAGTGGTATCGGAGCATCTCACTTTAACGTTGCAGTGTTTTTGCGAAAACTTCCAAAGATCTTTTGAGTCCAAATAAAATTTAAACTTGACTATTTTGGTCCAAACTGCTTATCTCATCTTGTCTTTAATTGGCAACACTAGTAGCAGGACAACATATATTAAGCCCTATATATGTTACTTAATGCATTACCTTGTTCCGTAGGAACGATTCATGCATCATGTCATATTCACTTAAGTTATCTTAATAGTTCTCTTTAAGGTTCTTGGGGTAGAATACCTATACCTTTTTCTTGCTAGCCTTTTTCTCATCTATCTTCTCTTGTCCAGGCATGGCTCGCCTCAAGCTGACTGCTCGCAAGTCGACTGGACCGAATGGTGTGCCGCGTCACCAGCTCGCACCCCGCGCTGGAGTGGAGACTGGTGAATCCTCCAACGGTCGTCGCTTTCCCCGCCGCACCCGCAAGCAGCTGAAGGAGGAAATCAAGAATCTGAAGGCTGAGATGGAGAACATGGAGCATGACTTCTACCTTTCCCGCCTGGAGTTCTATGAGACACGAGCCGCTCTGGAGGAGGCCAACCAGAATGTGGTTCGCGCCATCCAGCAACATGACGCAACTTGGGTCCGCGAGGACGTCACCAGAGCCCAGCTCCATGGACTGCAGCAGTACACCGCCCAGATTGAGCAGTTCAATGATATGCTTCATGAGGAGGTACACCAGCTGCACAACCAACTTCACCCCGTGGCTCCACCTGTTGCTGAGGATCCTGAAGACGGAATAGTGGAGGAACCAGAAATGGAACAGGAGCCAGACGAGGACGAAGAAGCTGAACCTGCTGAAGATGTCCACGCCGAGGACGAGGACGAGGAGGTAGAGCCTGAGCTCATCCTCGAGGAAGAAGATGACGATGGAGACATGATCATCATCGACGATGACTAGACTCGTTGTGTCTGTACCATCTGCTTACCTAAAACCTTAGTCTAGGTTTGGGGGCGTTAGTCTGTCTGTTGCCAAGTCTGGCATGTATCTTTCTTTTCGTATCTTTTCCCTTTATCGGTCTGTATCATCTGTCCGTCACCTTTATCGGTCTGTTATCATCTGTCAGTCACCTTATCAAGTCATCTGCCTTTGTATCAGTGAAGCTATCTATCAGTTGTTTCAGAACTTTGTCTATGAATGCTAAGTTCCAAGTTGCTTAAACAGATGCCTGTGAACACTCGCACCGGAGCCGGAGGTGCTGGGGATGACCGTCTCCCAAACCCTCCACCTGTCCCAGCTACCCTAGCAGAGGCCATTGCAGCCTTGGCCGCCGCTGCCAACCTAATGGCTCAAAACCAAGGACAGCAGAACATTCACCGTGGTCGCCACAACATCAACCAAGAGACCACCTATGTGGATTTCACCGAAACCCGTCCACCGGTCTTCACCAGGGCCGATGAACCTCTCGAAGCTGATGATTGGCTCCGCACCATGGAGCAGAAGTTCGGTCTTCTCCGCTGTACTAAAATCCAGAAGCCCCGGTTCGCTTCCCAGCAGCTTCGCGGTCCAGCAAGTGCTTGGTATGCCAATCTGTTGGCCGCCCAGCCTGAAGGTCATTAGTTGACCTGGGAAGAGTTCCGTACCGCTTTCCGTGCACATCATATCCCTTACGGATTGATGAAGATGAAGCTTGATCAGTTCCTGGCTCTGCAGCAGAAAGACTCCACAGTGATGCAGTATGTGGGTCAGTTCAACCATCTGAGTCAGTATGCCGCAGAATACGTCAACACGGATGAGAAGAAGAGAGACTGTTTCCTGAGGGGATTGCACCCTAAAATCCGCAGAAGCATGTCCAATAACCTGACCGGTTCATATCATGAGGCTGTTGACCGGGCAGTCGCTTTTGAAGAAAGCAACCGTCAGTACCAAGAGGAGAAGAAAAAGAAGAAAGCAGGATCTAGCAGCCACTCTGGCAATCACAAGCGCCAGAAGGTCATCTATCACCCTAGCCACCACCACAATCGTCCACCTTACCCTCACCAGCAAGTGGTTGTCCGTACCGCGGCTACCACCCACAACGCCAATCAACAGAGTGCCACCCAGCCGAACGCCCCAGGTGTTCGTATCACCACCCCACAAACCGCCTACAACCATCCCTGCTACAACTGCGGTCAGCTTGGTCACTGATCTCGTGAGTGCCCAAAGCCCAAGAAGCCTGCTCCGAATGTTCAGAAGGGTCCTGGAGGACCACAGCAGCAACAGCACCGTGTCCAGCAGCAGCATGTGCAGAAGGGCAAGTTTGTCAAGAAGCACGGACAAGTCTGCTACACCACTGTCAGCGACATTCCAGAAGGGGAGCCCATCATGATCGGTAGGTTTCCCGTTGCCAATCACCCTGCAGTTGTGTTGTTTGATTCTGGTGCATCGCATTCCTTCATCAGTCGTACATTCGTCTCTAAGCATGACATATCAATTGGGGAGTTGAAAGAAAGTTTCTGTATATTATCGCCTGGAGGGCGTATAAACACCAAGGAGGTGGTTCGCAGCATACCAGTGATGCTGGGGGAACACGTATTTCCTACCACCATGATAGTGCTGAGAGATCAGGAGATAGATGTCATTCTAGGCATGAATTGGATGTGCCAGTATAAGGCCATGCTTGACATTCTGAATAGAGTTGTGAGAGTGGATATTCCTAACAGTACCTCAAAACTCATTCTCCAACTTCCCATGCCTTCAAAACCAGCTACCACACAGCTAAATGCCACCTATGATCAAGGGATCAGAGACATCCCTGTAGTCTGTGAATTCCCTGATGTCTTTCCTGAAGACTTACCAGGTCTACCTCCTGACCGTGATGTTGAGTTTGCCATAGAGCTAAAGCCCGGGGCTGCTCCTATATCCCGCAGAGCTTATCGAATGCCTCCCAAAGAGTTGGCAGAGCTTAAAATCTAGTTGCAGGAATTGTTGGATAAGGGCTATATCCGTCCAAGTTCGTCTCCTTGGGGCTGTCCTGCAATCTTTGTAAAGAAGAAAGACAAAAGTCTCAGGCTATGCGTTGATTATCGCCCACTCAATGAAGTCACCATCAAAAACAAATATCCCTTGCCTCGCATTGATCTTCTCTTTGACCAGCTAGCTGGGGCCAAAGTATTCTCCAAGATTGACCTCAGACTTGGTTACCACCAAATAAAGATTCGTCCTGAAGATATTCCTAAAACAGCTTTCACCACCAGATACGGCCTATATGAGTACTTGGTCATGTCCTTCGGTTTGACCAATGCACCTGCCCACTTCATGTATCTCATGAACTCTGTTTTCATGCCAGAGCTTGATAAATTCGTGGTCGTGTTCATTGACGACATCCTTGTCTACTCAAAAACCCCTGAACAGCATGCCGAACATCTTCGTGTCGTTCTATCTCGTCTCAGAGACCATCAGCTTTATGCCAAGTTCAGTAAATGTGAATTCTGGTTGGATCGGATACAGTTTCTTGGTCATGTCCTATCCGCTGAAGGGTGTGTCAGTCGATCCCGGAAAGGTGTCAGATATTCTGGATTGGAAGCCACCTACCTCTGTTCACAAGGTCCGCAGTTTCATGGGAATGGCTGGATATTATCGTCGTTTCATCCCAGATTTCTCCAGAATCGCCAAGCCTATCACCGAGTTTGTTGAAGAATTCTGTGAAGTTTGTCTGGTCACCAGCTTGTGAGCAAGCCTTCCAAACCTTGAAGAAATTGTTAACCACGTCACCAGTGCTAGCTCAGCCAAACGTCGAGAAGCCCTTTGATGTCTACTGTGATGCATCAGGCACTGGCTTGGGCTGTGTTTTGATGCAAGAAGGTCGAGTGATCGCTTATGCCTCACGGCAGCTTAAGCGACATGAGGAGAATTATCCAACCCATGATCTTGAGTTAGCAGCAGTGGTGCATGCCTTAAAGATCTGGCGTCATTATCTGTTGGGCAGTACCTGCAATGTGTACACAGATCACAAGAGCCTGAAGTATATCTTCACTCAAGAAGAACTGAATATGAGGCAGAGAAGATGGCTTGAGTTAATCAAGGACTATGATATCGAAGTACATTACCATCCGGGTAAAGCAAATGTGGTTGCCGATGCGCTCAGTCGCAAGTCATATTGCAACTGTCTCATGATGAAACCCTATGATTCTTCTTTGTGTTATGAGCTGGAAAGGTTAAATATTGAAATGATTCCACAAGGAACTCTGAATAATATCAGAATAGAAACCCCTATCAAAGAGTAGATCATCGCTGCACAGAAAGATAACCCTGGAATCAAGCACATCATCGAAAAGGTCCAATCTGGAAAGGCTGATTGTTTCAGGATTGATGATACAGGAGTAGTATGGTTTAAGAATCGGTTAGTAGTTCCTAAAGTGCCTGAGTTGAGAAAGTTAATCCTTGATGAAGCACACTTGACTAGATTCTCCATCCACCCCGGCAAGCAACAAGATGTACCAGGACTTGAAGCAAAGGTTCTGGTGGACAAAGATGAAGATTGAGATCGCCCGGTATGTCGCTCAGTGTGATACTTGCCAGAAAGTCAAAGCCGTGCACATGAGGCCCGGAGGAGAATTGCAACCTTTACCTGTACCTGTTTGGAAATGGGACGATATCAGTATGGATTTTATCAATGGACTACCAAAGACACCAAAAGGTTTTGATTCCATCTGGGTGATCGTGGATCGCCTCACTAAGCAAGCTCATTTCCTGCCAGTCAAAACCAGCTACACCGTCCCCACATATGCCACTTTGTACAAGAACCACATAGTGAAACTCCATGGCATACCCAAGACCATTGTCTCTGATCGTGGTACTCAGTTTGTCGCAAAGTTCTGGAAAGCATTCCATACCTCACTTGGAACCAAGCTCTTGCATAGTACGGCATATCATCCGCAAACAGATGGACAAACTGAGCGAGTGAACCAAGTGCTAGAGGATATGTTGAGAGCCTGCGTGCTCACCTTCGCAGATACTTGGGATAACTGTTTGCCCTTGGCAGAATTCTCATATAATAACAGTTACCAAGAGAGCATCAAAATGGCACCCTTTGAAGCATTGTACGGTCGCCGTTGTCGTACACCTCTCAGTTGGTCTGAACCTGGAGAAAGAGAATTCTTTGGAGTTGACCTAGTGAAAGATATGGAAGAAAAAGTCAAGCAAATACAAGAGAATATGAAAATTGCGCAATCTCGACAGAAGAGCTATGCCGACAAAAGACGTCGACCTCTGAAGTTTCAAATCGGAGATTATGTGTACCTGAGAGTCTCACCCACCAAAGGAGTCACTCGTTTTGGAGTTAAAGGGAAGTTAGCGCCTCGCTATATTGGTCCCTTTGAGATTCTGGAATGTTGTGGCAAGGTAGCTTATAAGCTAAGGTTGCCCGATCATCTTTCAGCAGTTCATGATGTGTTTCACGTCTCCCAACTCAAGAAGTGTCTCCGAGTGCCCGAATATGTGGGTAGATGTTTGAAGGTGTTGAGTTAGAACCCGATCTGTCATATTCTGAATATCCAGTTCGTGTGTTGGATTACAAAGATCGTGTTACCCGAAGGACCACCACAAGATGGTACAAGATCCAATGGAACCAGCACTCTGAAGAAGAAGCCACTTGGGAATCTGAAGACTTCTTGGCAAAGAACTATCCTGACTTTCTCGAATCTCTATAGGTGTGAGGTTTCATCCTCTGTTCTTTGTAAGGCACAGAATCTCGGGGCGAGATTCCTTTTAGGAGGGAGGGTTTGTAACACCTCTGGTGTTAAAAATGTAATTAACCTGACATGTCATCATCCTTAATCAATAATCTTTGCTTGCCATGCATTTGTGTTGCTTAATTGCTATGCATGATCCATTTTCAAAAACCCTAAGTGCCCAAATCTCCCTATAAGGGCAAAATGGTAATTTCACTTCTGTGTCCAGTTCTATGTATTTCTTATTCAGATTTGTGCTCTGATGTTTTGTTGAGTTAATCAAAGTTCAAAATTCAAAAGACAATTGGTTTTCCTTTTGTAAAAACCCTAATTTCCAATTTATAGTTTTACCCCTCTTTATTAATTCAAAAACTGTTCAAAATTTGGGGTTAGTTCAAAAAGCAAAGTTGTAGATCTGATCAAGATGAGAAACTTTGGTATTTACAAATTTTCAAGTTTCCATACAAAATTTGAAGTAATTTCAAATTCATTCAAACTCTAGTTTTTGTCCCTTTTTGAGTTTTCAAAATTATTTCAAAAACTAATGAGTTTCAGAAAAAGTGTGTATTAGCAAAGTTGTAGGTTTTGACAAAAGAACAACTTTCATATTTGCAGATTTTCAAGTGTCAGTTTAAAATCCAAAGTAATTTTGAATTTATTCAAATTTCAAAAGTGTCCCCTTTTCTGATTTCAAATATAGTTCAAAACCTGTTTGGATTTTGAAAATGTTCTTATTGACAAAGATGTAGATCTCATTTTTCTGCACAACTTTGGTATTTTGAGTTTTTCCTGTGCAGTTCAAATTTTGGGAGTAATTTGCAAAATACAGAGATCAGCCAAAAGTCAAACCCTAGGGACATAGCCCTGTTCATCTTCCTCGCCGTAGGGGGGGGGGGGGCGGCCATGGCGCTCGCCGGCGCTGCGCACGCCGCACGCCTGGCAGCTGCACGCGCGCCTCCAACCTGCCGCCGCTGACCCCGCCATCATTCTCCTCCCGCACGCGAGCGCTGGCCTCCGCTCCCGTCCCCTACAGCGCCCAGAGCATCGCCGCCGCGTGGCCATCTCCGGCGACCTCACGCCCAGGCCCCGACTGCACGCCGTCCTTCCCGCCAGCCTGCAATCGAGTGCGCACGCCTCGGCCGAGCTCTTCCACACCATCCCGTGCTCTCTACCGTCCCCGATCGTGCCTATAAAAGGGACCGCCGGAGTCCGAGCTCCTCACTCGTCTCCGCCGCCGTCGCCAGCCCACTCCGAAGCTCCCGCCGCCCAACCACCTAGCCCAACAGCTCCGTCTTGAGCTCGTGAAGCTTCCCCACCCCTCAATTTGGTCTCTACCGCCTCCTATCGCCCGGCGTAGCTCGCCGTTCCCATCTCCGGCGAAAGCCCGGGCGAGCTCGGGTTCGGGAAATACTCCCTACTCCGGCCATGATGATCATCCTCCTCGACCCCCTGTTTCATCTTCCTTACTCCCTTGCGACTCTAACCAGGCCCTTGCGGTCTCGTGTTTATGCCGCAGGATCGCCGGAGCGCCGATCGCCGCCGTGAGCCGTCCGCCGGTCACCGTCTCGACCATCCTCCTCCGTCCCTTCCCTCACCTCACCGAGCTCCTTAATCGACGCCGGTGAGCTCCCTGAAGCCTCCCATGCCCTTGGTTTCGCCTGCCGAGCCTCGCCTTGCCCGGCGTAGCCAGCGCCGCCGCTGTCCGGCCGCCGGCGACGAGCAGGGCGAGCACTGTTCCTTTTTTCCTTTTTCTTTTAAAATGTGAATAGTGTTCAGTTTTCATCTTTTTGTGTGATTTTCTGTGTTGATCCAAAAATTCTGAAATTTTGATGGTAAACTCGTTATGTTCTGAAGTATTTTAGAAAAAATATGAAACTTGGTTTTTGTGCAAAAATTTGAAAATGAAAATCTCCCTTTTAATTAAGAAATGAATGGTTTTGGATTTTTGGAGAGTTATTTATAGCTCCAAAAATCTTGAGATAATTTTTGTGAGCTAGTTATGCCATTCTGAGCCTCTGGTAAAATGTTGAAGTCATTTGGAGCAAGTTGATTTTTGAGCATTTTATTTAAATAGTTGAATAGTGCCTTTTCTTAATTGAATGTCTGGAATTATTTGAGCACCTTAATGAACTTCAAAAATTATGAAATTTGTTTTGCCATCTATTTATGCCATAATGATCTTATGAGATTAATTGGTAATTTTTGGAGCAACTGCAAAAATGACCTTTTTAAATAAATTAAGAAAATAAAAAAATGATTAGGGTTTATATTGATTGACCTGTGGATGTGACTTTGGAATTGTTTGCTGTTCATAGATCCCCACCCTCTGGTCTTGATGTTTGTTGATGCCATGTTATGATGATGCATAGTTTGGTATTAATGGTTTTAACTAAATTGCTAAAGAAAGAAAATAACTCTATTCCCTTTATAAAAAATTCTTATATTCTTGACATCAGTAAATTGTCTTGCACCTTATTGTTTCAGTCAGCATTCTCATGACATCATACATCCTGCATCCGTATAGTGCCGACGAAGAAAGCTACCAGATTCCCGAGGCCGCTGTTCCCCTACCGAGGCGACCCACGTCCACCAATAGACCCCCAGATCCCGAGATACACACAGGTTCTTCTTTGCTTCTAAGATGACAGCCGGTGCTATTTACCCTACCTTGTTTTTTAAAAAGTTACTTGAAATGTTTGAGTTAAAAACTACTGCATTAGTTATAGGAGTTGTGTGACGGACCTATTACTGCTTATTTACCTCCACCAGAAGACTCCACCCACCCTGTTTTAAAAACTATTTGCAAAATGCTTAGTGATGCTATGCAATAGATTTGCAATAAAATACCAATTTCAAAAGTGTGATCACTTAAGGAATGTTTATGGGAATTTGGTCTTACTCCCCGGCTGTTGGCTAGGTATCTGATCCGTACCTAGTCAATAGCGAGGAGAGGTTGTCTGAGCGTACGGTGCCGTCATGTTGTAGTCCGGGACTCAACAGTTGACACCGACCGGGACAGGGTTGAAAAAACTGACAGGACTATTACGCTCGGGTGAGATATGACCGAGGTATAGCCCTGGCTGAAAAATTAGGAACCATCCGTTTGGGGGCCTGCTGGTCAAGACTTGTAACTATTCACATACTTCGGAAAGCTCTGGCTCCGAGGACTTCTTGATTGGGGCCGACAACCGCGCACTGGGAGTGGCGAGATGGCGGAAGTAGCTTGTACCCACGTGGTCGTCGTACCTGGAATGAGTGGTGTACTGTACTTCCGGGTGGCGTAGGACCGGTCCAGTCTTGGAGGAATCGTGGTAGACGAGTTGGCATATGCAAGCTTGGGTGCTACATATGCAGTGTGGATAGGGATCCTCAGCTGAGTATTATTTATCCAGATTAACGTTGCTCCTCGATTATGGAGACTCGGTCACTGACTGTCAACGGGGATTGGTTCATAACTAGGTATGTTTTGAAAGGATAAAATGAATCATGTAAGGATGAAGTTTTGAGAAATGCTTTTAAAACAAGTTTTCAAAAATGCTTTTCTTGCAAAATGCTTGACTTTGCTTAAGCCTTACCTTGACTACCCTAAGCCTCTCATTCCTGAGTCTTCTCCTTTTCTTTAGTCGGGTAAGTCTTGTTGAGTACCCTAGTACTCAGGGTTTGTTACCCATGCTGCAGGTATGTCTGAGTCGCCGATGTGTCTTGCGCCCTGCTGCGTGACCATCGTCCAGGAAGAGGCCGATGAGGCCGATGAGTAAATGTGCACCCTCGGGCTAGGTGTTACATGTATCTTTATGTTAATGTCTTCCGCTACATTGTCTATTTTCAATTACCCGAACAATGGTCTGTAATAATTGCACTACTTATCTCATTTGAAACCTCGGTTTGTAAAACTAATGTTATTTAAGTCTTCCGCTCTGTTTATCTATGTTATTTGTGAAAATATGAAATGTTGTAACCGAAAGGTGAGATGATCCTGCGGACATCGGGCGCTAATGCAGCCCAGTGGCAAACTGTCTTAATCGTATGGATCATAAGTTCGGCTGTCAGAGGTTGATAGGGACTTGTGGGCCATAGGATTAGGACCGTTCCGTCACAACGTGCCCTATAGTAGAATTAGCCTGATAGCCATGTGTCTCTGATAGACAAAAGAGAGTGATATATTCAAAAGAGCATCCGACTCCATTTTCCATACACATGCACTTCTCGATTCAATGGTGTGGTTAACTTTCTCTTTGGATCCATTGTTTAATTTGGCAACATATGTTTTTAAGCTTTTTGAAAATTCATAAAAACTCCGGGATAATGGTGAAGTGAAAGAACTAGAGACATAGTGCTTGATTTGATCATTCTATCTTTCAATTACTAAAGATTCAAGGTAAAGTACTAACCCCGTGATGAATAATATGATACTTTTTTCTAATCCATATGAGAACTTTTGTTTAAACGCATGTGTGCTCGTTAAGCAGATATTATAGCAACTCTTGATCCACTATTAAGTTCGACTTTGCTAAGGGACTAGCAAAGGGTAAGCTTGGGGGAACTTGTTAACGGTCCTTATAGTCAATATTATACCATCAACTAATGCATAGAATCATTTGAAATGAACCATAAAGCATAGTTGTAGGGTTTGATTCTAACAAGTTCCTTGAGTTGTGTTGTTCTTAATCGTTTTGCAGGTATATCCAATTTTGCATAGAATAAAAGTATCTCAAACGATGATTTGGAGTGCACCATTGTGATGAGCTCGTCGAGACGATCAAAACGGACATATGGTTTGCCCTATTTGGAGTTCGGAGTCAAAAGATATCAGTTCCAAACCAAAACCAACACTAGAAGACTCTAGAAGACACGAGAAGGTGATTCACCGAAGGCGGGGCCCACCTGTCACAGGGGGAGGCCGGCCGACCTCCTCCCTAGGTCGGCCGGCCCACTCCAGAGCCCATTCAGGGCCCGCTTCGACGGACGGCTTCCAACCGCCTTAGGGTTTGCATCTCAACCGTTGCTTAAGTCGGTTTGATCCAAGGGCAAACGTTCCACACTCCGAGCTATAAAACCAGACCCAGACCCCCCCTGGGGAGGCATCTCCATCTTCATTATTCATCTCCACATCAGAAACTAGGGTTTCAATTAGAAGTAGAGGTCCCTCTAGATGAATCTCTTCTAGTTCATCTAGAATTAGATCTAGTTCTAGTTCTTCAAGTTCTAGTTCTAGTTGTCTAGTTCATCTAGTTGTAATTAGAGATCAAATTAGAGAGAGGAGAAGGAGAGAGCTGAGGAGGATCCGGAGCTGTCGGATCTTTCTCGACATTGTATTGGTGCAGCATCTAGTTCGTCTTCGAGTAATCTAGGTTCTTTATTTACTATTTCCAAGTATTATATTTAATTTTAGTTCTTGCTTTATTTCATTTACTGGATCTCCGCTCATATCGAGTGCTCTAGTTATTTTGCAGTAATTAGAGTAGTAAGCATTAGTGTACATGTGGTGTCTAGACTAGGGTTTACCTGAGTTTGCACCCAACCCCACAGATAGTTGTGGTAGCCCCAGGTGGTGACAGCACTGACGACCGACGTAGTCCACCACATTCAGGTTGGTGTTTGGAGGACCGTAGTCGGAGCTTCGTAGCCCCTTTCTCATCCCTTTCTGTGGCTAGTGTTCTGATGTCCCGAAGTAAGTAAAGTATAGTAAGCCTTTAATTAGATAGACCTGCTTAGAGAACCCTAAGATCTCTCTCTATCCATTTTATCATTCTTTTCTTGGACGTTCTTGATTCTTCTAGTACACTTCACGTTCCCCGTGGAAATCGATACCCTGGAATACTCTCAGGTGACAGCTACATCGGTATCCGTGTGCTTGCGGATTTTTCTGTGTGCGTTTAAAATACCCAACAAGCTTTCTAGCGCACTTGCAGATTTTTTTGTGTGCGTTTAAAATACCCAACATGCGGGTGTTTTTTTGCTATTAGCACATTTTTTGGTGGCAACACAGGCTAGAATCGAATCTGGAACCGCATACGTCACCAGCAAAAATGGCAACAAGCCAGGAATCGAACCTGGAACCACAAGGGTCATGCAACCAACACTTGCCACTCGAGCTACGTTTGTTTCTTGTTGCAATACACCCGCAGCTCCATTAAAAAAAGGCAAACATGTCCTAGGGTTTAGGGTTTTTTAAAAAAAGCTTTGATGAGATTAAAAAAGAGTAAATCCCTATCCTTCTCGCTTCTGGCCCGACAGAACCAGCCCATTCGGCCCGTTTCCCCCTGGTTGGCCTTGCCTATCCTCTCGTTGTTGGTCGTGCGCATTCATTACGGAGTACAGTAGCATTCAAGACGGAGTAGACGCAAGGGTTTTCTTCTCGATTTCATCGTCGTCCGGTGCGGGGATTTAATCCCAATCTTTTCTTTACTTCCGGAGACCCAATCTTTTTTTTACTTCCGGAGCTTTCACATTACTTCCGGAGCTTTCACATTGGTTGCAGTGTTCAATCTTCCACTAGCTTCAATCTTCGGTCCCAAGTGCCATGGCGGCGAGGCGGTACCCGCTGGCCCTCCCGGACGACTTGTTGGTCGAGATCGTCGGGAGCATCGCCAAGACGTCGACGCATCCAATGAAGGACATCTGCAGCCTACGAGCGATGTAAGTGTGTGACACCAGTACACCGACTATGCAACCTTCAGCTCGATGATGAACTGCATTTGTGTTTCTTGCAGATGCCACGACATGTGTAGGGCGTGCAAGGACGCAGCCGTTGGGAGGCGCTGGGCGCTGGAGCGGGAAGAATCCATTAGGTGGTTCCACAACGACCGCTACCTCGCTCTTGTAGACAACCTGGCCGCCGCCAACAACCCGGAGGCCTGCTTCATCGTCAGCGTCACGTTCGTATTTGCTAAACGGTGCACGCCGCTCGGCACTTAGTGGCTTAAACGGGCGGCAGAGGCCGGGCACAAGGCGGCGGCTTACGTTCTCGGCATCCTTCACCACGGTTGCAAGGAGAAGGAAGAAGTCGAGCGCTACATTAGGCAGGTCGAGGGCGAGGGCGTCGTCGTCGTCGGATGTAAGCAGGCCAGCCACATGACCAACCGGGAGTGTGCCAGGTACCGCGTGCACGCCGTCAAGGTGCTCCATGATGTGACATGAAAAGTGGCTGGAACAGTCCCATTGGGGGCACTGCCGCCCATACCACCGGCGGACGAGGACGGACAAGGTTGCAGTGGCAGCGGATGTGGCGTGCCAGAAGGATGGGCTAATGACTATGTCGTCTTTTGTAGCGAAGACTGTAGGATTAGGCACGAGTATTCTGCGTTCTTTTCGCGTGTCTCTTTACCTCTTCATTACAGGTTTGACATGAGCTAATCTGCAGCCAATGGTTTGACTATAACCTATGAAGTGCTTTTAGAAGTTAGTGAAATCGAAATCTTCCTAAGTAGTGAATGAATAATCTTTGCTTTGGTCCGTGTATGCGATGGATTTACAAGTGCTTGCATTATGGATCAATAAGTACTTTGTTAGGCGATTACTTTGGTTTTCTTCAGGATTTTGTGTTGTTAGGCGATTGCCTGCATGTCCTTCTGTTTTACAAGTCAATTAGAGGATATAACATCAATGCCTGGTGCTTGCTTAATGGTTGTGTTTAGTAGCCAGTTTTCAAGAGGAACCAATACTCACGTCTGGGGCTTGGTTTCATATCTGCTCACTAGGTACAGATGATAAATCTCAGTCTATGGCCTAGGACCTGTGATCCATTCAGTTAAAAGACTCACCATTCAATTATCATGTTGATACCTTACAAATAGAGTAACTTTGTTTTTTTCACAAGAAAATGGTCGAGTAGCTCAGTGGTAAGGCTGGCGGCTTTAGTTGTGTAGTGTTGAGGAAAAATTTTTAACCAATTCTGAGAAAGTGTTCATGCACTTGCTTTACAGAGGCACTCATCTCTCACACATGTCCTAGTCACTTAGCGAAGAGGTGTCCACCCGCCTCGGGGATACGTAGCACAAATTTCACCAAACCACTTGAAATTTTTTTGAGATATTTATGTAGGTGTGTAATGATGTTGTGTGCACCTGAGCAATTTTGAGATAAAGTTTACCTACTATTGTAATTATTTGTTGATTTTCTGAAGGAAAAATGGGAAAAATGTCTGAGGTGCCTAGAAAAATGTAAAAACTTGCATGCTCACATAATTTAGGTGTGTAGTTTTGAGAAAAAAACTTTAACTAATTCTGAGAAAGTGGTCATGCACTTGCTTTACAGAGGCACTCATCTCTCACACATGTCCTAGTCACTTAGCGAAGAGATGTCCACCCGTCTGGGGGATGCGTAGCACAACTTTCATCAAACCACTTGAAACTTGTTTGGGATATTTATGTAGGTGTGTAATGATGTTGTGTGCACCTGGGCAATTTTTAGACAAAGTTTACCTATTATTGTAATTATTTGTTGATTTTCTGAAGGAAAAATGGGAAAAAATGTCTGAGATGCCTAGAAAAATCTAAAAACTTGCATGGTCACATAATTTAGGTGTGTAGTGTTGAGAAAAAAGTTTCAACCAATTCTGAGAAAGTGGTTATGCACTTGCTTTACAGAGGAACTCATCTCTCACACATGTCCTACTCACACATGCGTAGCACAACTTTCACCAAACCACTTCAAACTTTTTTGGGATGTTTATGTAGGTGTGCAATAATATTGTGTGCACCTGGACAATTTTTAGACATAGTTTACCTATTATTGTAATTATTTGTTAATTTTCTGAAGGAAAAATAGGAAAAATGCCTGAGGTGGCTAGAAAAATCTAAAAACTTGCATGGTCACATAATTTAGGTGTGTAGCGTTGAGGAAAAAGTTTCAACCAATTTTGAGAAAGTGGTCATGCACTTGCTTACAAATGTGTGTGTCATCTATTAACATATATATTTATCCCAATTAGAACACCCAAATGGCTGAGTCAATGAATGGTCAACATTTTTCAAATGACGCCAGGGACCAAAGATGATGGGGCCCACGAAATCTTAATTACATGCATGAAAACAGGGGCACCGCTTCAGTTCCCCTGGCCGCGCTTTGACCCCAATCTGTCCCATCAACTGCCTCTTCTCGCCCTCGTTGCCGGCCACGCAACCTCCATTGGCGACATGGCCGGCGCTCGCAAGACCTGCTCCATCAACCGCCCTCCCCGCTCCCCTGATGCGAGCTCCCAAGCGTCGACGCCATCAGTGCACCACTCCACCAAGCAGAAGCGCGACCGCAGGGAAAGATTCGCGCGCAAGAGAAGCGGGACGACGCCGGTGAGTCGGAGCCGCAATGTCTTTGCGGAAGAGGCGCCGCGGATGTTTTCAGGTATCCCTGACATCCCTCCTGGCTTCACGAAAGCGGACCGCGATGTGAATCGCGTCCAGGCGGCGACACGACCTTCTTCCTCCCTCCGCCAACCCCGGGTAAGGGTTTTCTTGGTCTACTGTTCTTCATATGCAAGTGCAGATTTGGTTCTTTTTTTCTAGTTGCAGATTTTATTAATGTCTATCATTGATGTGGAAGTATTGTAGTACCACTCTGTTTCTGATCTAGATTGGATTTAGATTTAATCTGTCCCAACTTTGCTCGCAAAAAAAGAAGAAGAAACCCCAACTTGAATGCCGCAGGTTGTTGAATTAATTTGAATTCTTACTATATATGGTATAGTCTGATTAATTTGCTCACTCTGCTTCTATCATTAATTTAGCACTTGTAATCATTCATGTTAAATTGACAGTCTCAACTATAGTCTGCTTGGAATTGTTTGTGATTGATTTAGCATTTGCATTCATCCCTGTTTGAGATTCTAATACTTGAGATTCTAATACGAACTCTGTTTTTGTTTATGAAGATTCCTGATCACCCCTACGTGTTCATTGTCAATCCAAAGCTTACAATCCATTGCACATTTTCTCGTGAGAGCGATGATGAGACCGAAGACTGGTCCATCCCGATGAACAGGGAGGTAATATATGGCTCCTCTCTACTTTAAGATTCATGTGAAAATGTTTTGGATTGCAAAATTTGAGACAAAACTAGAAGGATTAGATGATGTTATGGTGCTAGTAATGTAGGAACATAACATAATATATTTATAAATTTATTTGCTCAATCGTGGAGATTGTATTCATACTGCATAATGTGAGTACTTTCGTGGATATTACATTTTTTATGTCAGTGATTGATGATTTGTCGACATGTATATCATAATTCATGTGCTGGTGAACTTTAATTACAAATGATAGTAGACTTTGAGGAGAACAATTTGCATAAGAGTATATGCTAAGTAGTATATGCTAAGTCTTGGTTAATTACTGCATGCCCTAAAAATGTTAATGTAGGGAGTATAAGCTAACTTACCCCATTTTGAATTGACAGATAAAAAAAGCTGGGGGAGTTCGTGTCTAGTTGAAGCGCAAGTTCTTCACGAACAATGAGCTACTCTCCAGCTCCGACGACGACGGCGACTCCGACTCCTCCTCCTCCCTATGACGCAAGTGAAGTAGATGGTGGTCTGTGTCTAGCTTTTGTGTGAAGATCATGTAGTGGTCTCTACCATGACTGGAACTAAATAGTTGTATTAGTTGTGATATTCTTGTTTTTTAACTGTTGGGCAATTTAGTTTAGATCACAACAAATATTTTACAACGTCTCTTAGTAAAGTGCACCCACCTAGATAGTTGTCCTACTAAATTAAATAAATTACAAGATGTTCGACTAATATGCACCCACTTAAATAGTTGTTCTATGGTGAGTGTAATTTACTCTTTAGTTTACTTAGGTAGCCAAATTGCTTTGATATAGATGCAGCAATATCCATATGGTAATTCATGCCATGTTTAGTTCCCAAAAAGGCCAAAAAAATTTTGTTGATTGAACCAATTTTTAAGTTTTGCAACTAAACGTGGGGGTCAAAATTTGGGCTAGTGCATTGGAGCATGAAAATTTGTACTAAGGGCTCCTTTGCACTTGCATGGAGGGCCCAAATTGTGCCAAAAAAAATTTTGGTTGATAATTTTGGGAGTGAGAAGTTTTTGGAAATTTCCTAAACTAAACGTGGCCAAAAGATCACGTGATAAGCACAAAGAATTAAAAGTGGCGCCATTTTTTCCATCCGAAATTTTTTAGCAATAGCGCCAAACTAACGCGCCACTGCCCACATTTAAGCCTAAACGTCGCGTTGATATATATTCCCTCCTAATTAATCCCCTCTCGCTCAGTTAGGGTTCAACAGACGCTGTCGCCGCCACCACCGCGAGTTCTCGTCATCCACCACGCAGCCTAGGATGCCGACATCGAGCGAGGCGGCAAGGGGGACCCCTTCGTCATCGACAGAGCTGCACACACCTGCGTCGGCGTTGCTGCGTACAACAATGGTCACGCCATCAGCTGAGAGGTCGACTGCACCAACACTGGTCGTGACCAGCAGATGTCGGGCGAAGGCTTCGCTCTTTGGGTCACAGAGTTTGGCCAACGACAACGCAAGCGACGACAACCAAGATCCACAAGATTTCCTACCTTCGTCTCAAGACGTAACCGAGAACAGGTACGTATACGCGCGTCTCATCAACACTTCCTTTTAAATTACGGTGTTGTTGTTATTAATTAACATGAACGGGATCTATAGGAATATTTGTGTAATAAGTAAATGATCCCTCTGCAATGTTCCTATTAATATTTTTAGTAGTGTTCTTATCATTCTCTATTAGTGCATCATTCTCTGCTAGCGATTTAATTAAAGTATCATCGCTTAATATGCAGAATGGAAGATAGATGGATAGTACATGTCGTTTGCATGGGGAATGAGGAGGGACAACAGTTTTATAAGTCATTTGCTATTGACAAGACTAACATCTCACTAGGTAACTTAACAACATTGAAATCAAAACTGGGGTATGGGTCCAGGGACTACATGTATTTCAAGAAGAGAATTGTTGATGATCATGCGTCAGCAACACTACATGAAATTGAATACGATGTTGATGCATCAGACATGTTAGTTAGTAACGAGGTTGAGAGGGAGGTTAGATAAGTTTTATCGAAGAATCCAGCATTAGACCTATGTGTTGCCATAACACCCATTAAAAAGAAGAGAGGTTGCTCTGATGATGATGAAGACGAAGATTTTGATTTAGATGCTTACAAAGATTGGCTATATTATCTGCATGAAAAGGACAAAGGCTTGGGTGAGTTACGATAAATCCCTTGTAAATATATATATGGATTTTACAATGCACACTCATGACTCATATTATTGTTCTTTTTCAGAGTTCCAAGATATATACAGGGAGGACTCAATCATTACATTCATAGAATGGTTGAGGGTTCATGGAGACCTTGATGACATCAGTAATATCCCTATCCTACTTGTCAAACAAATTACAATTCTTTTGCAAACTTCAAATTATGCTAGCTGATCATGTGACAATATTGCCTGCACATGCTTTTAAGGATCCTAGCAAACAGATACATTCTAGTCAAGACAGCAACCCAGTGCAGGCACCATCTCATGCTCGGCGTTGGAGACCAGATCAAGGAAAAGGTAACAAAGAAAATAAACTTTAATTCACAAAGTTGTCTAGCCATAAACACAAACTAATTTTCTTTTATCTCTTAGCTCTGAAATTTGTAACATCTTGTTTCCATGGAATTGGCTTAGAAAATGGGAAGAAAAGAGGACGTGGTACCCTCAAGTGCTTGAAGGCACTCTCCAAGAGACACAAGTCTGGCAACCAAAAGCTCCATGTTGAGTTCTCAAGACTTGGAGGAGCGGTAGGTGAGAACTCACGCACGTTCATTGATGAAATAGTGATGTTTACAAGGAAAAGGGCGCCACTCATTGGAATGAGAACATAGAAAGATATACATGATGATGTTAAACAGTCAATAGCATCTGACATATTGGTAAGAATCTTTGTGCTTGTGTATACATTTTAATTATACAGTAACATAACAACTGACCAAGTATTTGCATGTCCTTGTAATTGTAATTATATAATAGGCTAGGTGGGACCTTGAGGATACTTATGATTCAAAGATGAAGATATGAGCCATTGCTAAAGAGCGTTACAAAGGGTGGCGTTCAGCTTTAAGTGCTACGGCCAAGGCATACAACACCTACGAGGAGAGAATGAGCCCTAAGCCTGAAGAATTAGACATTGTAGAATGACACTATTTATTGAAGTATTTTAGGAGTGCAAATTTTCAGGTTTGTTCCACATTTTTACTATGCTTAACCATAGCAATTTATGAAAAATGGTTGTCATTGTAATCAAGATGACTGTTCAAATTGCATTATGTAGGAAAAGAGCATGAAGAACTCTAGGAATCGATCCCAGAAAAAGACCACATATTTGTTAGGCTCTAACCCTTTTTCTCAGTGTAGCTATGAGAAGGTAATAACTGGAGAAGCACATCTACAAGCTTTCTTGCTGCATGATTTACTAATTTTTCTGTTCTTGACATATCACAGAGACCCAATAACTGGTGATGAGCCCAATGACTTAGAACTTTGGTATATTACTCACACTAAGAATGGGGAATGGAAAGACCAAGTATCTGAAGATGTCTATGTGAGTTCCTAATGAATTTGTGCATAAGTTGCTAGTGCATGCAATTTCATCTTAAACTAACTCCTTCATCTGTGCCTTATAAATGTTAGGAGAAAGCAAGGAGGGTTATTTGTGATAAGGAATCAAATGCAGAGGCAAACTTCCTTTCCCTAAGGGAGAGGAATGAGATTTTCCAGGATGCATACAAGGAAGTCATAAAGTGCAAATCAAAAAAGTTGCATGGTAATGGGTACCTTGCAAAAAACCCAACTAGAAGGAAGTTGTTGAATGCGGATCGGGAGGAAGAAATTCGTAGGAAAGAGGAATGGCATCAGGAACACCTCGAGCTCATGGACTCATTTAAGAAGCTACAACAAAAAATGATTGAATGGGGAGCTGAGGTTGAAGCTGAAAGGCAAGCTCAAAGGTCATTTTATGCAAGACAGATTGAAGAAATTATGAGGGCAAGGAAAGATGATAAAGAAGCCTTTAGGCAAGAGATCCAAGCATTGCTAGTAGGACAAGCACAGGCAGCGTTGCAGTAG
Organism: Coix lacryma-jobi var. lacryma-jobi; assembly: GCA_009763385.1. Classification (NCBI taxonomy): domain Eukaryota; kingdom Viridiplantae; phylum Streptophyta; class Magnoliopsida; order Poales; family Poaceae; genus Coix; species Coix lacryma-jobi. The sequence goes on along the minus strand of CM019825.1, from coordinate 114,561,428 downwards.
GTACTACTAATGCAAAATGTTAAGTTGGCATGAAGCTAGTTATTGAATGACTTTATTTCCTTTCGTTCTATAACTGACCATCTGTATCTGTCCAGTCAAACAACAATGTCACTGCAATTGCAGAGGTGACGACTGCTGCAGCAAACACAAGTACTCAAGTTGATGAGCCTACCCCAGAGATTTTGGTCTCCTCAAATCAGGTTGACTGTGAATTGGTAACTTTTTAATGCTATCATCTGATACTGCACAAAATGGCGCCTAATTAATTTTATCCTTTGATCGTCCTTATTTATTCCCAGGACAAGCAACCTGAAGACTCTCAACTCGCTAATAAAGAAACGACAAGAAGCGTTCGCCATACAAGAAGTACTAGACCTGCAAGCAATAAACCATCTAAGGCAGCAGCGCCCAAATACGTTACTATAGAACAGCTGAAGCAGGGACCCAATAACAAGAAACGAAACACTAGCAGCAACAAGAAGGCAGCAGGTGAACGTTTCTGTTTCCGCTGTCAAAGTGTTTATAATTGAGTTCATTACATGCTATCATTCTAATAATTTAGGGATGACCAATTCATATTAATTTATGATGAGAAATTCATATAATTTTATGATGAGCAATTCATATAATTTTATAATGACCAATGAAACTTTGGTTTAGTGTCCGCTGTTGTGTACCTTTAATGTTAATTTTAGTTTACTTGATGCTAAAATAAATATCATTCATTCTTTCCAAAAAAAGTAAAAGAATTTCGATGGAGCGACAAGTGATGGGATCGTCTTGGAGTCATCATCCTTTGCTGATCAAGTGATGGGATTGCTGATCAAGTGCTTTATTTCATATCGATTAGCCTAGGATGATATTCATTTCAATCGTATCAAGCCGCCATTTAGAGTACTTTGAAACAGTGGAGCAGTGCGTGTGTGGTCGTCACAAACTTTAATTCATGTGTGGTGTGGATGGAGTGGGAAACATTTAACTATGTGGTGTGGTGTAATTTCATACTACTTCTGTGGTTTAATTAGTTATGTTTTGATGCATGTTAAATGCATAATTAATTGTTATGATCGTGTATTATATTATTATTTTAAATTATTGGTGACACGTGGCAGTATGTACAAGAATATAGAAAGCAACACCATTCGTTGCAAACGATAATTCATCCTATAGCAACCTAGTTTTTTCAATGTCACGACGGGTCGTGCCAATAAAGGGAGGTACACATTTTGCAACTGATTATTATGGTGTTAATAGAGACATGAACTTTACCTAACCGAAACGTTTTGGAAGCAATAGAGGAGATCACATATAACAACAAACCACATTGTGTGGCAATAGAGTGTCCCACCTCTAGCCTCCAAACTATTTTTTGGTTGGAATAACATGTCCAACTTATACCAACCAACCTTGTTGGTGGCAATAGAGTTGTCTACCTCTAGCATCCAAGCACACATGGTAGCACTAGAGGACACCCCTATTGCACCGAGATCCATTTCGTGGTAAAATAGGAAACCACATATAACAACCAATTCACGTTGATGGCAATAGACGGGCTACCCCTATAGCAACCACAACTTGGGTGTAGCAATACAATATTGTGCAACGCCTCAGTTTACATATTGCAACACTTTATAGATGGTGCAAGTGAAACCTCTAGCATCACCTGATGTGTCGCGATAGGATACATGGCAACCAACTCGAGCGCGGTGGTACATAATTGTTTCAACGCCTCACCGTGTTGCAATACCAAAATTAGTGCAATGACACTAAGGCATTCGTGGTTCAAGGTTAATACCACGGGACTTTATGCATCATCTGTTTACAAAATTTTGTGGGTGCAATTGCGGCTATTGCACCGAAAACAAGGATATTGTAACATATTTTGGACGTTGCTAAAGGGTGAAAACGTAGTAGTGTATCATCTTGTCTTTGCATTGCATCCTAGCAAGTAGATTGCATTTAAATTTCATATCTATTATTTGCTTGCTTTGGTCGTGTTGTCATCAATCACCAAAAGGAGGGAGATTGTAAGGAAAATGGACCTCAGCCCATTTAACTTTGGATTTTGGTGTTTGATGATCAATACAACCATATTGGACTAATGTGTTTGCAAGTGTTTGTTTTGTAGTTCAATAGGGTGCAAATGTGACTTGGACAAAGGCTACATGGTGATCCGTCAATCAACACCTCAAGCAAGACATTGGAAGCTCAGTAGAAGACAGGGACGGATGTAGAGTATATTATCGGGGTCCACCGACCCGGATAACTTTTAGCTAATCCTTTATAAATTAAGCTTTGTTTAGTTATTATTTCTAATAAAATATCATATTATAGTAACTCCTTTATTGCTTGACCCCGATGACTAATCTGGCTAGATTCGCCCCTGGTAGAAGAATTACAAAGATCAAGCAAAGTCCAAGGCACAAGACTGGAACTAAGACGACGCAAGAAATTGCGAAGAAACAAAGAGAAAGAGACATCGGACGCTGGCTTCGCAAGCGTCGGACGCACCAATGGCAAACCCTAGCTTGGGTCAGCGCCAGCAGAAGCATCGGACGCGCCGATGATGCCACATCGGACGCATCGGTAACACTGTGCAAAGCTGCACAGTATGCATCGGACGCACCGGTGCACATCGGATGCTACAGGACACGAGCATCCGATGGCTGTCCAGTAAGGTTTCAGAGAGGCTCTGAAGACATCAGACGTGTCAGGTGTCGCCACATCGGACGCTGTCAGAGTCCGATGTGACTCAGTGTCAGGTCAACAACTAGCCATTAAAGTAACATTGGACACTCGTCTGATGCTCCCAATAGGTATTAGGGTCGAAATCATCTAATGAACCTGATCATTCTGGACTTCCGACTAGTTATGTTATGTCCAACCAGGTGACGCTGGTCGGAGGCCTTATGGTGGTGGTGAATACCAAGTCCAGCGTTAATATGTAGATCCTTCTCTTGTCAGGGTGATTTGTTAAAATGATCAGTATGGGTTGATAAAGCCCATTAAACCGATTTAGTCGATTCGAGGATCGGCAAGATCAGGTTTACCTTGTCTAGTCCGGATTGGACTCTTGGATTCCATGTTTTATTGGAGTTCAAGTAGGAAACTTGGAGATCGTATCTGAAGATGTTTCCTATTGGGATAAGACCAGCCCCCTCTATATATATGAGAGGATCATGGCCGATTGAGGCATCCAACCCTAATCGATCAAAACCAATCTATTGTCCCTTTTACCCTTTTCCTCTCTCTACTTTTGTTGTTCGGCGTGTCTCCCGGCGAGGCTCGACGGCGTTCTAGGCGGCCTTGCTGGTCCTAGAACAACCTCTACGTACTTCTCCCCGACGGGTCTTCCCGGGAGGAGTTCTAGAGTTATCAACACAGGGACCTAAAACCCTAAATTGGCTTAGACCGGTCTCTAGATCGGTTTTCGTCGGCTTAGCCAGGGTCCTTGCTGTCTCCGGTTGATCCGCAACCTCTTCGGGCGTTCTAGCCCTACTGGTGTGTGATTCGGATCACTTCCGACGTCAACACACTTTTTGGCGACTCCACTGGAGAAGATTGAAATTTCATCTACTACCAACATGGGCGGCAAAGACGGTGCTACTGATAAAGATAACATCGTCCGTCCTGCGGGCATTGATGAGCTCCCCGACGAGTTGAAGCAACAAGCACAGGCCAAGCTCGACGCCGTATTGAAGGCTTTCCTGGAAAGCTGCTCTAAAGATCGGCACGACAGGGTCACTCAAGACAAGGAGCCGGACTTCAGCGATATTGTCCCTACCACATCAACTACAACTGCTGAAGACGCTACTAACAAGGTAAACTCTAAGGTACCTGAAGATTCTTACTCTACCCATGCTAATTATTCCGCAATGCTGGTTGATACTTCAAAAACTCTTACCAATACTATTCAGCATTCGTTTAAATTACTTAGTGATCGCATGGATAAATTAGAAGGTAAGACCGTCGAACCCGAACTTTCAATCAGGCAACCACAGTTCGGTATGCCTTTTAATTCTTTTAGAGGACAGACTTCACATATCAATTTTGGGCAATCGGGGTCTATTGAGACCAGACACGGTGAAGTCGGTACCTCGGCGAATGTCAATAACGCCTATCATAGCTTTGATCGGACTGCACAGACCGGCCAGGGAACGACAACAAACAGAATTTCAGGAGGACCGAAGTCCCCAAGCCACAATCCCATGCATAGTGGCACTCCTAATCTTGCTAACACCGATTTTGGACAAGCAATAAATCGGTTCAAGGAAGAGATAACTAGGTCTCTCGAGACCAGTTTGGGGGTCCAATTTAAGCCTACCAGGACCACTTATTCTAAGCCATACCCTTCGTGTTTCGATTTTATGAAAGCACCTGACGGTTGGAGGGTACCGGATTTTTATAAGTTTAGTGGTGACAGTAGTAAAACAACTATGGAACATATCAGCATGTTCCTCGCACAGATGGGCGAAACTAGTACTTTAGATTACATGAATGTACGACATTTTCCTTTGTCTCTTACTGGTACGGCTTTCGCCTGGTTTACGTCACTACCAGAATGCACCATAGGTTTTTGGGCCGAGTTAGAAGAAAAATTTCATAATCACTCTTATGACGGGGTTCAAGAAACTAGGTTATCACACCTCACGTCGGTTCGACAAGGACGTAGCAAACCTGTGGTCGACTTCTTTAAGCGTTTTAAAGAAATTAAGAACCAATGTTTCCATTTGATGATCTCCGACAGAGATCTGACAGATCTATGTCTCGCTGGTCTACGTCGGGAGATCAAAGATAAGCTCGAGCATCATGATTTCTTTAATGTAAATCAGCTTTTGCAGAAGGCCATTTCAATAGAATCGCACCTTAAAGAACCTTACGATCCTCATAAGACTCATCGGTCGGGCGTACATATTGTTGAGATGAATTCTGATAGTTCTGACGATGAGACTAAAGATTGTTACGCTGCTGAGCTTTTATGGCCAGCACAGAATAAACTAGTCACTTGTCCTTCCCTCAAACCGATTCAAAAGAATCAGGGTGAGGAAGTAAAGTTTACTTTCGATTTCTCCAAATGTGACCGAATATTTGATGAATTGCTTAAATTCAGTTATCTTAAAATTAATTATACTTTGCCATCACCCGACGAATTGAAAAGAAGGGCTTATTGCAAATATCATAATTCTTTTTCTCATGCTACTAATGATTGCAATGTTTTTCGTCGACAGGTCCAATCGGCCCTCAATGAAGGACGATTGAGTCTTACTGAGATGCAGATCAGTACCACCCCTTTCCTAGTTCACATGGTGGAAGCAGGGAACCCTGCTGTTCTAATTCGTCCAGAGCAAGCCGATACGACCAGAGGTAAGAATGTTGTTATCGGCGAACCACGGGTCGTACCGAATACTGAGAGCGATTTGGGGCGCAAGGTGGTGCTCGAGAAGGGTGATGATGGCAAAAATAAACTCACAATTACTGCAGGGTCAGTACGACACCTGCATAGACAAAGATATTTTGAGGCCAGGGCGGCGCAATAGAGACCGACCAGGTCGGACTCTCGAGCTGACCAGTATTGTTCATCTTCAAAGCAGCCAATGCAGTTGGGTCAGAAGGCCGATCAGGTCAAGCTGGTTTCTCCTAACCCCAGTGGAACCAATAAATTGACTGATGCAGTCGGTTTAGCTGATTCTAAAAACTCTACCCCCTCCGAAGTGCATGTCCTACGCACGTTTGTCCCACAGAAGCCCGAAGTTGGCATTTGGAAGACTAATGCGGAAAAGAGCAAGGGGAAAGTTGCTAGAGAGCCATGTACCTTTGATAAGCTCATGGCTAAGTACAAACATCAAAAGGTTGATTACCATAATCGACCATTAAAAAAAGGGAGTCTACTCCTCCGAAGCGTGAGGATGAGAAGCCCAAGCAAATGATGGTGTCCCAGGCAGTATCTCCAGCACCGAAGACCGGCCCTTATTGGCATCAGTGGTCCCCTCCTATTTCACCACCGCCGCAGTGGGGTCCTCAAGGAGTGTGGGTACCTTACCCCATGCCAGCACATATGTGCTACCAGCCAGGATGGGGAATGCCTGCCAAACAGCCTACAAGGATCTTAGTGTTCGATCGTTTGGGTGATCGGCCAAGTTCTAGTAACATGAATCCGAGTCGGCTGATTACATCAAGGACCTTGACCTCTCATGAAACGGGAAAAGCACAAGTACGACAAATTTATGTCCATAATTACGGTCGGCTCTATGGAGGTTCCCATCATTAATGAAACCGAGCCGATGTTGGTTGAGGATTCCACCCCAGTAAAGGTTCAAGACATTCAAGATACTTCAGCTAGAGGTGGAGGCAGAAAAGCCTGCTGAGCAGGATCCCAAATACATGCAACCCAGATGGTGTCCTCCTGGTTTGAGTAAAACTCAACGAAGGAAGCTGCAGAGAGCTCGCTGCAACAAACTGAGGCGGGAGCGGCTCGAGAAAATGAGTGAAGATATATTTAACTCGACGCATCATGTTTTCCCTCAGGGCAAGCGAGGGGGTGAAGAGTCGGCTTGTAACCAAAAGCTGACTTTGACAATTGTAGAGCTAGACAGGTCGGATCTTGAGCCGACCAGCATGGATACCGAATCTACTGAAGTGGCTTCAGAACCAATCAGGTCGGACCCCAATCCGACCACCTCGGGTCAGGTGCCGACCAGTTTAGGGGTTGAGCAGGTTGAATCAGCTACTGCTGAATTAGGAATTGAACCGACCCGACCAGATTCCAAGACCGAATTGGTTCCTGATATGCTGATAGATTCCGACACATATCTTAATGACCCTATTTCCTCCACTGGTCTTGCCGCGACCAGTGAAGAATTAGCTGAAGAGCAAGATGAGGAGATGGTGGATTATGAGCCTTCCCCAGAGAGAGCGGAGGTCAACGTGGTTTACTTATCGGCCGACTACTACGTGGTCGGAGATGATTCGACAGCGGCGGAATTCAACTTCGCTACGCAGACTATTGTGTTCCAAAAGCCGGAGGAATCTGTCAATCATCTTAAGGTGTTGCATATAAAAGGTCACATCAATGGCACACCAGTTCACAAAATGTTGGTCGACAGCGGGGCGATCGTAAACTTGATGCCATACTCGCTTTACCAAAAGCTTGCTGGCACTGAGCAAGAGCTGATCAAGACCAACATGACTATCACTGGAGTTGGAGGAGGAGATCCTATTTCGGCCAAAGTAGTTGCATCCTTGGAGCTGACCGTTAGGAGCAAGACTTTGGCCATTGCTTTCTTCGTCGCCGACATACAAGGTAGCTACAACCTTATACTCGGGCGTGATTGGATTCACGCTAATCGGTGCATTCCTTCTAGCCTGCATCAGTTTCTCATTCAATGGGTGGGGAACGATGTTGAAGTAGTGCACTCAGATTCATCAGCTTATGTAGCTACGGCTGATGCTCCTTTGCTCGGGGGGCATGATACTATTGCTTGTTTATCTGGTCGGGACCTTTCTGATTTCCAGTTTGTTAGTGTTACTAGGGAAGGTTTTGTTCCAGTGTCTTTAAAGCCGATCGACAATCGGTTCAACATTATCATGTAATTTGATGGATGCTAATGTCGATTGGTTAAAACATTGTGTTGAGCAATATCGGACCTATAAGGATACTTGTGAAGCTATTGATGATTTTGATGAGCTCAATAAGTTGGGCCAAGGTTTCACGTCAGCCGACCCTTTAGAACAAGTAGATATTGGGGATGGTTCTATACCTAGGCCGACATTTGTAAATCAAAATCTTGAAGCCGATTATAAAATAAAATTAATCGCGCTTTTGAAGGAGTATGTTGATTGCTTTGCATGGAGTTATACGGAGATGCCCAGATTAAGCCGAGAACTTGTTGAGCATCGGCTTCCTATTAAGCCGGGGTTCAGACCATTCAAACAACATCCTCGCCGTTTTAATTCTACAATATATGACCGGATTAAAGAGGAAATTAATCGGTTATTGCAAGCGGGGTTTATCCAGCCATGCAGATATGAGGAGTGGGTCTCTAATATCGTGCCTGTGGAGAAGGACACTGGAAAAATTAGGGTTTGCATTGATTTTAGAGATTTAAATAGAGCCACTCCCAAAGATGAATATCCTATGCCTATAGCCGATATGTTGATCAATGACGCTTCAGGACATCAGGTTGTCAGTTTTCTTAATGGCAACGCCGGTTATAATCAGATATTCATGGCCGAGGAGGATATGTCCAAAACGGCTTTTATTTGTCCTAGGTTTGTTGGTCTTTTTGAGTGGGTTGTGATGACGTTTGGTCTGAAGAATGCAGGTGCTACCTATCAACGCGCTATGAATATGATCTTTCATGATTTAATTGGAATAATCATGGAAGTGTATATTGATGACATTGTGATCAAATCGGCTGCTCGTGTATCTCATTTAGCCGATTTGCGTTTAGCATTTGAGAGAATGCGCCGCTATGGTTTGAAGATGAACCCACTAAAATGTGCTTTTGGTGTATCGGCTGGGAAGTTTTTAGGGTTTATCATTCACGACAAAGGCATAGAGATTGATCCTAAAAGGATAGAAAAGATCAAGAAAGTTCAAGCGCCTACATGCAAAAAGGACTTGCAGAAGTTTTTGGGAAAGGTGAACTACTTGAGGAGATTTATTGCAAACTTGTCCGGGAAAATTATTCCTTTTACCCCTATATTAAAGCTGAAGGATGAAACTGAGTTCACTTGGGGGCAGAGCAACAAGAAACATTTGAGAAGATAAAGGAATATTTGTCGTCTCCACTAGTTCTTCGAGCGCCTAAGAGAGGAATCCCTTTCAGATTATATATCGCCGCCGAAGAGAAGGTCATTGGAGTTGTCTTAACACAAGAAGATGGAGGTAAAGAATACGTAATTGCTTATATTGGTCGCCATCTCCTTGATCTCGAGACAAGGTACGCCCATATTCAAAAATTATGCTTATCCTTGTACTATGCTTGTGCTAAAATGAGACACTATTTACTATCTAGTACATGTGTTGTTGCGTGCCAGGACGATGTAATTAAACACATGTTATATCGGCCAATACTTAGAGGAAGGATTGGTAAATGGGCGTATGCGTTGATTGAGTTTGACTTGACTTATAAACCATTGAAAACGTTAAAGGGTTAAGTTCTTGCTGATTTCATTGTTGAGCATGGTATTAGTATAGAGGATGAAATCAGTTATTTTACTTTTTCTCCATGGAAACTTTATTTTGATGGATCGGCTTGTAAGGAGAGCCAAGGTGTTGGTGTGGTCATCATTTCTCCTAATGGTGCTGAATTGGAAATGCTAAGCCGGTTAGATTACCTTTGCACTAATAATCAAGCTGAATATGAAGCTCTGTTATTCGGTTTAGAAATTTTATGTTCCATGGAGGTTAAACATGTTGAGGCTTATGGCGATTCCTTACTAGTGGTGCAACAGGTTGCCGGTGAATTTCAATGCCTAGAGGGGTCGTTAAATGTTTATCTTGACATGTGCCTTGATATCATTACTCATTTTACCGATTTTCAGATTCGGCATATACCAAGGCATGAAAATCATAAAGCCAACATATTAGCTCAACAAGCATCTGGCTATAGTATCAGCAGACGTAATTTTCACATAAAGCCGATGCAACAACATGCAGAAGTATTGTTGGCTCGTAAAGCCGACCAGTTCGGCCACCTTACCCCGGAGACCAGGTATACATTAAGCATACATGGGTAGATACTTTGGCCGACCAGGTTGTTCGTGAATCAAGTCAGTTAATTCGTCCGATTGACCTGGTCGATCCTGGAACGATTAATTCGGTTGATTTATCTGAAGGAACTCTAAATCGGTCTGAGTCAAGTTCCAATGAAAGTGAGACCGATTTAGAAGATTGGAGGACTCCCTTGCTAAAATATCTCAGTGATCCGAATACTAAGGCTGATCAAAGTGTTCGGCGAAGTGCGTTTAAATATGTACTGCACAATGATGAGCTTTACCGAAGAACTGCCAAAGACTTGTTGCTTAAGTGTTTGGGATCTGATCAAGCAAAGGTGGCTATGGGAGAAGTTCATGAAGGTATTTGTGGTACACATCAATCGGCACCAAAGATGAAATGGCTATTGCGCAGAGTTGGGTTTTATTGGCCCACGATGATGGCTGATTGTTTTCGTTACTACAAAGGATGTGAAGAATGTCAACGGTTTGGAAATATACAGCTTGCACCTGCTGCTATTCTTCATCCTATTATCAAATCGTGGCCTTTTCGTGGTTGGGGGCTAGACTTCATTGGCCAAATTCATCCCCCATCTTCAAAGGGACATCGTTTTGTTCTGGTCGCTACCGATTACTTCACTAAATGGACTGAAGCGGTGCCTTTGAAGAATATGACACACAAGGAGGTGATTGAGTTTATTACTGAGCATATTATACATAGATTCGGTATAAGAAAATGGACCTCGGACCATTTAACTTCGGATTTTGGTGTTTGATGAACAACATAACCAAATTGAACTAATGAGTTTGCTAGTGTTTGTCTTATACTCCAATAGGGTGCAAATGTGACTTGGACAAAGGCTATGTGATGATCCGATGATGAACATCTCAAGCAAGACATTAGAAGCCCAGTAGAAGACTCTCAAGATCAATCAATGTCCAAGGCACAAGAATGGAACCAAGACGGCGCAAGAAATCGCGAAGAAACGAAGCAAAGAGGTACATCGGACGCTGCATCGGACGCTGCCTTCCCAGGCATCGGAAGCTCCGTTGGCAAACCCTAGCTTCTAACAGCGCCAGCAGAAGCATCGGACGCTGAAGACCGAGATATCGGACGCGACTATGACACTGTGCAAACCTGCACAGAGAACATCGGACGCTCCGGTGCAACATCGGACACTATAGGACCCTGCGTCCGATGCCTGTACAGAAAGGTTCCAGAGAGGCTCTGGCAGCATCAGACGCGTCCGATGGTCAGGCATCGGACGTTGACTAGCCGTTGCGACACAGTGCCAGGTCGGCATCTAGCCGTTAAAGGAGCATCGGACGCGTCCGATGGTCACGACTCCAGCGTCCGATGCCACGCTGTGAAGTCCATGACTTTCTCCAAACGACTCTATTTGGTTGGGGCTCTATATATACCCCCATGGCCGGCCAAAACATATAGGTTGGATCCCAAGGAAGTATACCAAGTGCATAAACACATATTTAGTTGCTCTAGCCACCAAAGTGCTCAAGTGATATACTGGTGATTAGTGTAGGTGCTTTGCGAAGTGCTTAAGCTAGTTAGACCACCGCTTTGCGCTTGCTCTAGGTGTTAGGCCTAGTGTTTAGTGAGGTTGAAAACCTCTTATCTACCGGTGCTTGTGTGCACCGTGGTTGTACATCGGTGGGGCTTGTAGTCTTGCGAGATCACACCAACCGAGTTTGTGGTGTGGCCGCCTCCGTGTACCGAAGGGAACAAGGCCCGCTGCGTTTCGGCCGAAAGCTTGATAGTGAAGACGGCGGAGAGCATCCGGGAGAGGCTTTGCCACGAGTGGCTTAACCGGAGACTCACTTGCGTGTGGGGAAGGCCCGGAGCTATTCACGGAGTTATCCGACCGGGAGCTTGGCCCTTGCGAGGGATTCCTTGTGAGGGGCTCCAACGAGGAGTAGGGGGAAGCTTGCGCGCTTCTCGATACCTCGGTAAAAATACCGGAGTCGTCGACGGGAGTTTGCATCTCTATCACTCTCTTTAAGCTTCCGCATTTATATTGCTACCTTGCTTATGTGCCTTATCTTTCCTAGTGATATGCTAGTTGATAGGTTGTAAACTAGGTTACATAACTCCTTTTTGCGGTAGAGATAGCAAACACATCTAGCAAAACCTTAGTTGCACATTAGATACTTTACTTTCTTGCATAGGTTTTGACTAAGTGGAAATTAGAGGCCATAGTTTAGAGTAGAAGTTTTAAGTTGCCTAATTCACCCCCCCCCCCTCTTAGGCGTCACGGTCCTTTCAATTGGTATCAGAGCCGGTTGGCTCTCTTGTGGACTCTTGGCTTCATCGCCTTCGAGCCGACGCTCCTAATAGCGGTTAGGATGGATATCTCTAGGCCTCCACACTTTGACGGCACTAACTTCCCTTACTATAGTGCTAGGATGGCTTGCTTTTTAGAAGCCGTTGATCTGGGTGTTTGGAGAGTAACCCGCGACGGGATGAAACCCATTAAGAATCCCAAGAAGCCTACCGCTGGTGATGAAAAGGAAATTCATCTTAATGCTAGAGCTAAAAATTGCTTGTTTGAATCTATTAGCATGGATGTCTTTAACCAAGTTTTTACCTTGCAAACATCTCATGAAATTTGGTTAAAGCTACATGAGCTCCATGATGGTACAAGTAATGTACGTGAGCAAAAACATCACCTAACTAAAACAAATTATGATTCCTTTAAAATGAATGATAATGAGCTTGTTCGTGATATGTATTCTCGTTTGAATCTAATTATCAATGAGCTCCATTCTATAGGAATTACAAATTTAGGTGATGCGGATATTGTGAGGAAGATCATCTCCATGCTTCCAAAGAACAAATATGCAACCATCATCACCATCCTTCACAACATGGAGGACTTGAGCACCATGACCCCGGCCATTGTCATTGGCAAATTGGTGGCATTTGAGATGTCACGCAAGATGGGTCAAGAAGAAGCCACTTCATCAAGCAAAGACATTGCTTTCTCATGTGAGCACAAAAAGATGAAGGGCAAAAAGCAAGTTGAGACAAGCTCAAGCTCCTCAAGTGAAGAAGAGGATGATGAAGATGAAGAATCATGTGATGATGATCAAGCCTCCACCTCATCCGACTCCTCCTTAGATGAAGAGGAAACAATCAAGCTCATGAAAGGAGTGAAGAAGATGATCCGCAAGCTCAATGTCAAGGGTGTGCCCATCACCATAGAAGATTGCCTCTTCACCAATCAAAGAAGAGAGCAAAGAAAAAAGGGATGCTATAGATGTGGCAAGAAAGGGCACTTTGTGGAAGATTGTCCAAAACAAAAGCCCACACCCAAGGACAAGAAAAAGAAGGGATGCAAGGCCAAAGCTCTCACCACCATCAAGACATGGGATGATTCATCAAGTGATGATGAAGTCCAACACAAGAGGCATGGCCGCAAGCACTCATCATCAAGCTCCTCACGTATGTGCCTTATGGCACGAGGTAACACAAGCCCTATCTCTAGCGATAGTGAAAGAGATAGTGATAGTGATGATGAGCTATCTTCTTACAATCAACTTGTGCAAGATAATCTTTAAATATGCTAAAGCTTGTACTAGCCAACAAAAGAAGATTAATATCTTAAAAGAAAAATTAGATAGTTCTCAACAAGCCTACAATGCTATGCTAGATCAATATGAAACTTTCTCAAACTTAAATGTTGAGCTATCTAATAAAATTGAGAAACTTGAGGCTAGTATAAGCACATATGATAGCACAAGTAATGATGAGCAACTTGTTAAGAAAAATGAAAAACTAAAAGCAAAGTTAGCTAGCACACAAGATGCTTACAGAAGTTTGCTTGCCAAAATGGAAATTATGTGCAAACATTGTGACGAGCTAACTAAAAAAGTTGCCACCCTTGAAACCATCGGAGCACACCCCACCGAGGCACCTAAAATTGAAAAATCAATCTTTGATATGCCTAAAAAGGATGACTCTACTTCTTGCTTTGATTTACTTGATTTAGACTCACCCATGTGCAAACAAGCTTGTGTTGAGAATGTCATTGTAGAAACATGTACACAAGAAGTCGCAATGGAGAATGAGCTACTAAAGCAAGAAGTGGCTCGCCTCACCAAGGACTTGACTCAAGCAAAAGGCAAGACAAAGCAAACCCTAACTCATCAAGATAACACCGTCAAGGGAGTGAAGAAGCTTGATGAGGAGCAAACTGTGGTTTGTTATGTTTGCCACAAGGAAGGCCACAAGTCCTATGAGTGCAAGGTGAAGCATGGGGGAGAAAAGAAGAAAGAGAAAAACAAAAAGCAAACAAGCAAGCTCTCCAACACCTACACCAACAAGGTCAACAACAAGGCCTCCACACCTTATCTCTTGAAGAAGAAGAAGAATGACAAGGTGGTGGCCATCAAGGTAAACAAGCAAGCCAACAATGGGGCCAAATGCATTTGGGTGCCTAAGGACATTATCTCCACCATGAAAGGTTTGGGTCCCGAAAGGGAAGTGAGTAGCCAGTTTGGCTTCGGGGAATTTGGAGACTTGGCAAAGTTTTGGGTGCATTTCATGGGGTGCATCACATTGGATCATTTCATTGCCAAGTATGTTAGTGGGTACTATGGACCCAAGTTCCCCTTCCCATGTGAGGTAACTAGATTTAAATTCTTGCAATTATTTTTCTTTTGGTATAAATGTCTTGCAATTACTTTTTAGCATCTAGTTTCTTTCATTGCCCATGTTTGCATTAGTATATTCATATCTTTTGTCACGCAAATTAGGCTTATCATATGGTAGGATTGCTCGGTTTCTTTTTATCCTTAGAGCAAACCTACATGGTCTTAATAAGTTAGAAGCACGGCACATAGCTTCTTTTACCTTGTATTTATCTTATATGTGCCAAAGACCAAATTTTAGATAAAGCTACCCCAATTACCATCTTCATTTGATGTCACATTTCTTGTAACATCATATTAAAAATGGTAGTTGGACCTTACAAGTCATCGTGCATAACTCCTACAAGTATGACAAACTTGTATGCACACTTTAAGGGGGAGTTTACTCTACAATTTGGGAGCTTTGAGACTAACACTACTTTCAAGTTTATCATGTGTGTAGTAGTCTCATTGCAAGAAAAATGGAGTTCCCTGAGACGAGCGTCATGTGTGACAATAATTCATTTGGTATCTACATATGGTATTCCTAACCGATTGCTCTATGTTGATTTCACTTTCATACTCTTAGATGCTCTCTTCATACATTATATAGTTTAAACTCCTTTTATGCACTCAATTGATCTTTATGCACATACTTTGTCTTATATCATATGTTTGCATAGTTTTAGGGGGAGTCTTACCTTATATAATGTTTCCTCTCTTGAGCCTTAATGTCTTCCTTTTTGGTGTTTGATTCCAAAGGGGGAGAATTTGAAGGGACCAAAAACAAGCCCAAACTACAACAAACAAAATAACCAAAATCAATTTTTCAAAAATTCTATGGTTATTTTCATGGGAATGGTTCAAAAAGGGAGGAAGTGACTTATGGAGTTAGGGGGAGTTTTAATCCATCAAGTTACAAAGAGGGACTCTTTGGCAAGGGCAAGATTTGTTAGATTAAATATGTTGTAATCTTTCAACATCATATAATCTTGCCTTTTGCATTGCATCCTAGCAAGTAGATTGCACCTTAATTTTTGTATCTTTTATTTTGCTTGCTTTGGTCGTGTTGTCATCAATCACCAAAAAGGGGGAGATTGTAAGAAAATGGACCTCGGACCATTTAACTTCGGATTTTGGTGTTTGATGAACAACATAACCAAATTGAACTAATGAGTTTGCTAGTGTTTGTCTTATAGTCCAATAGGGTACAAATGTGACTTGGACAAAGGCTATGTGATGATCCGATGATCAACAACTCAAGCAAGATATTAGAAGCCCAGTAGAAGACTCTCAAGATCAAGCAATGTCCAAGGCACAAGAATGGAACCAAGACGGCGCAAGAAATCGCGAAGAAACGAAGCAAAGAGGTACATCGGACGCTGCCTTCCCAGGCATCGGAAGCTCCGTTGGCAAACCCTAGCTTCTAACAGCGCCAGCAGAAGCATCGGACGCTGAAGACCGAGATATCGGACGCGACTATGACACTGTGCAAACCTGCACAGAGAACATCGGACGCTCCGGTGCAACATCGGACGCTACAGGACCCTGCGTCCGATGCCTGTACAGAAAGGTTCCAGAGAGGCTCTGGCAGCATCGGACGCGTCCGATGGTCAGGCATCGGACGTTGACTAGCCGTTGCGACACAGTGCCAGGTCGGCATCTAGCCGTTAAAGGAGCATCGGACGCGTCCGATGGTCACGACTCCAGCGTTCGATGCCACGCTGTGAAGTCCATGACTTTCTCCAAACGGCTCTATTTGGTTGGGGCTCTATATATACCCCCATGGTCGGCCAAAACATATAGGTTGGAGCTCAAGGAAGTTTACCAAGTGCATAGACACATATTTAGTTGCTCTAGCCACCAAAGTGCTCAAGTGATATACTAGGTGATTAGTGTAGGTGCTTTGAGAAGTGCTTAAGCTAGTTAGACCACCGCTTTGCGCTTGCTCTAGGTGTTAGGCCTAGTGTTTAGTGAGGTTGAAAACCTCTTATCTACCGGTGCTTGTGTGCACCGTGGTTGTACATCGGTGAGGCTTGTAGTCTTGCGAGATCACACCAACCGAGTTTGTGGTGTGGCCGCCTCCGTGTACCGAAGGGAACAAGGCCCGCTGCGTTTCGGCCGAAAGCTTGATAGTGAAGACGGCGGAGAGCATCCGGGAGAGGCTTTGCCACGATTGGCTTAACCGGAGACCCACTTGCATGTGGGGAAGGCCCGGAGCTATTCACGGAGTTATCCGACCGGAAGCTTGGCCCTTGCGAGGGATTCCTTGCGAGGGGCTCCAACGAGGAGTAGGGGGAAGCTTCCGCGCTTCTCGATACCTCGGTAAAAATACCGGAGTCGTC
This sequence comes from Coix lacryma-jobi var. lacryma-jobi, assembly GCA_009763385.1. Taxonomy (NCBI): domain Eukaryota; kingdom Viridiplantae; phylum Streptophyta; class Magnoliopsida; order Poales; family Poaceae; genus Coix; species Coix lacryma-jobi. Next base: position 114,544,719 of record CM019825.1, on the reverse strand, counting down.
GACGGGAGTTTGCATCTCTATCACTCTCTTTAAGCTTCCGCATTTATATTGCTACCTTGCTTATGTGCCTTATCTTTCCTAGTGATATGCTAGTTGATAGGTTTGTAAACTAGGTTACATAACTCCTTTTTGCGGTAGAGATAGCAAACACATCTAGCAAAACCTTAGTTGCACATTAGATACTTTACTTTCTTGCATAGGTTTTAACTAAGTGAAAATTAGAGGCCATAGTTTAGAGTACAAGTTTTAAGTTGCCTAATTCACCCCCCCCTCTTAGGCGTCACGGTCCTTTCATTCAGCATACCTCAAACGTTAACTACAGATCAAGGAACATCTTTTATCTCTAAAGAGGTACGGACTTCGCCGAATTATACAAGATAAAGATGCTCAATTCGTCTTCATACTATGCTCAAGCTAATGGTCAGGCTGAGTCTAGTAACAAGACTTTGATCAAGCTTATCAAAAAGAAGATTGAGGATAACCCAAGGAGGTGGCAAGAGGTTTTGTTTGAGGCTCTATGGGCTCATCGAATATCGAGGCAAGGTGCTACGAAAGTTACTCCTTTCGAGCTGGTACATGGTCAAGAGGCGGTGTTACCTGTCGAGGTAAATCTGGATGCATATAGACTGGCTAAACAGAATGATTTATCCGCTGTTATGTTTCATGATGCCATGATGGACAACATTGATGAAGTGTCCGATAAGAGATTAAAGGCTTTTAAGGAGATGGAGAAAGACAAAGCCCGGGTTGCCAGAGCTTACAACAAAAAAGTGAGAAGCAAATCGTTCCAAGTGGGAGAATTGGTGTGGAAGACTATATTACCGCTTGGATCGAGGAGCAATAAGTTTGGCAAGTGGTCGCCGAGCTGGGAGGGTCCTTATAAAGTGATCAAAGTGATATTCGGGAATGCATATGTGCTAGAGACGTTACAAGGTGAAAGTCTCCCAAGAGCAATAAACGAGAGGTATTTGAAAAAATATTTTCCAAGTGTTTGGCAAGAAGCCTGAGCGCAATCTAAACAATGTCGATACATGTATCGCCCTTAGAACAAAAATAATCAGAATATTTATCCTTAATTATCGAATAGCCGATGAGTTGGATATCGTTGTTATTCGGTTTGTTTTTAAGTTCTGCTAAAGACCACCTCAAAACAGGGGGCATATGTTGACACTCAAAAGTGTCACAAATAAAGATGAATTTAGAAGAGGTATTAGGGTCGAAATCATCTAATGAACTTGATCATTCTGGACTTCCGACCAGTTATGTTATGTCCGACCAGGTGACGCTGGTCGGAGGCCTTACGGTGGTGGTGAATACCAAGTCCAGCGTTAATATATAGATCCTTCTCTTGTAAGGGTGATTTGTTAAAATGATCAGTATGGGTTGATAAAGCTCATTAAACCGATTTAGTCGATTCGAGGATCGGCAAGATCAGGTTTACCTTGTCTAGTCCGGACTGGACTCTTGGATTCCATGTTTTAATGGAGTTCGAGTAGGAAACTTGGAGATCGTATCTGAAGATGTTTTCTATTGGGATAAGACCAGCCCCCTCTATATATATGAGAGGATCATGGCCGATTGAGGCATCCAACCCTAATCAATCAAAACCAATCTACTATCCCTTTTACCCTTTTCCTCCCTCTACTTTTGTTGTTCGGCGTGTCTCCCGGCGAGGCTCGACGGCGTTCTGGCCTTGCTGGTCCTAGAACAACCTCTACGTACTTCTCCCCGACGGGTCTTCCCGGGAGGAGTTCTAGAGTTATCAACACAGGGACCTAAAACCCTAAATCGGCTTAGACCGGTCTCTAGATCGGTTTTCGTTGGCTTAGCCAGGGTCCTTGCTGTCTTAGGTTGATCCGCAACCTCTTCAGGCGTTCTAGCCATACTGGTGTCTGATTCGGATCACTTCCGACGTCAACACAATTCGACATGCATTGTGCAACCAAATTTTGCAAGAGAATTGTTGAAAAATTGTCAGCAGAACAGCAGGTTCAGTAACAACTGGCCTTTGCAACAGGGAAGATGGAAGAAAAACATATATCGTACAGAACGAGAAACTACATACCATCTCAATAGAGACTGGCATTCGCACCACGCCACAATAATTCTAGAATAAAGCTAATCGATCTTTGACGTTTCAAGTAAAACTGACTTCAGATCAATATGAATAAAAAGACATGGGATTATAATTTCACATAAATCAACTACTTGAAGAATTTATATTCATCTGACCAAACCATAAGTTTTCATCTGACATCAACCATGGGATTAAGGGGACGATCCAACATTAGGTTAGTTGTTTTTTCCCTCCAAGGACCCTAGGGCTATGGATCCCAAGCTGAGCCAATTTGAGGTTCGTGGCTGAGCATAGACCTCGTCCATCCATCAGGTGTGTAATGGGCCCAGCAATGCTCTCAGTGGCGATTTGCCACTATTTCCTCTTCATCCTTCTGAAGTCTTCTTTCTTCCTAAATATCTGTGCAGTGATATAGCTCATATGAGAATTTCACTAAGATACAGTCAATAGAATCACACAACCTGAGTTCATTTGAAGATCGAATAGAACTGTTAACAGTAGCTAACTGGCTTACGTCTGATACAGATGCCTCTTGCCATAGGCACTATAGGAGTACAAGTGGTATATTAAGTTTATAATTCACTACTCTTAGCACCACATAACCTTTGTGTATGCCATCTTGACAGTGGACTGGACTGAAGAAAGAACACTGAATTTGGCAACTTGTTAGAAACAGGAGAGCAGGGGAAATCTATTTGCATATGTACTTCCTAAAATTACAAGTAGAACAGAGAGGGCAATACCAGCAATCTAGATTTAGACAAAAAAAAAGAAAATGTGGATTAATATTTCTAACAATGACAATTGGAATAAAAGCATGAAAAAAATACAAAATGCTAACTGTGTTCAGATCAAAGTGGCTGGACTCTACAAGAAATGGATGCGTTATCAAAGATAAAAAGAGTAGCAACTATGAAGCTTTTTCACATGAATCATGCTCTGTGCTGTCAAGAAATATAGAGAATATGTTTCATGATCTGGGTACATTTATAACCTCCAAGAGTGAGGGCTCGGAGAACCTGTCGGGGCAGGTAGGAGGAGGATGGAGAGCTACTTGGAGGGTGAGTACATTTTGTTTTGTCATTATTTTTAATAATAAATATTATCCGTTCATGAGCATTAAATTTTTACTTTGATATTCTTATTTTTATGAAGAAGAATTCCCTAATATTTAGTTTTCAAAATAAAAAGGGATTCTACCATTGACATTTCAAAATAAAATTGATTTTATCATTGATATTTCTGAAAACAAAAGTTGTCCCCACATGGGGCGGTCAGGGTAGTACAAGCAAGCTGTGTTGTACCTTAGGGGCTCATGCTCCTCCATACCACCAGAGTTCAGAGTGTTCTTAAGATAACCAATGAAGTTTCCATGACCAATGTGATCTGCAACAAGCCTTTGATTGTTCTGTTGGATTTTTAGTCATTTTACACCATGCATTAATCCATAAATACGATAAGCAAAATACTAACACAAGTATCATGCAAGCGACAGCTTCATATTTGCTACTGCTATTATTTTTAGCAAAACATTTCATGCAAAGCAATATAGCTACAGCAGCAATAATATAAAGCGCACAGATAGGTTTAAGGTTATACCCCAGCGTGGCACTTCCGGTACCCGCAGAATCTGAACCACCATTCATGTTGACGTCGTTACCGCCGCCTGCGGTGTTGTTGTTGGTGACGTCGTCGCTGCCAGCGGGAGTCCTTCTTGTGCTCACGGTCATGGCAGCAGCAGCAGCGAACGAAGCAGTCGCACCAGGATGGTGCTCCCCAAAAACTTGATTTCCCGCCTACCCGAGCAGGTACACTTGACGGGAGAAGTTCTGGAGGTCTGCTGCCAAAGAGCTCTGTGCTCGCAGAGACTCTGGTCGGAGATGCAGCAAAGCAGCACAAGCTCGGAGAGGTGGTGGCGGCTGGAGAGGGAGAAGCACGGGAAAGGGTTGAAACCCTAGTGATCCGACAGGGGCCTTTATATAGGCGCGCCCCTGCCGGCTGCCACCCGTTGTACCCTGTCCGGGAGGATGAACCTGGACAGGGTGGTTGGGAGTTGGCGGCGGCTAGGGTTTTCCCTGGGTGGTTGGGAGTTGGCGGTTGGGCAGCTGGTGACGGCTAGGGTTTTTCCTCTCGGATGGGCCGAGTGACAAAACACAGCCAAGCCAGCCAGCCGGCCCGCGGCCTCGGCCTCGGCCACGGCCACGGCCCGGCCTGGACCGGCGCGTCGCGCGCGGGCGGGCAGGCGGGCCGCGCGGCTCAGCTCGGCTCGGCGGCGGCGGCGGCGCGCGCGTGTGGCTCCCCGGTTCTCCTCCTCAACTTGTCTATTAGAGCATCCCAAAGCCCACTATTTAAGTTGATTGCCCTCTTAGTGATTAATCCATTCGTTACTAATCACTTTTGCACCTAACACTAACCGTGAGCCTTTGAGGTTTATTGATGAATAAATGGGCTTGGCCCAATTATTCTAACAATCCCCACCAAACGTCAAAGGTACACAGTTAATGTCTTCGGTTCTAAACTTGTTTGATATACCAGTGTTTCGATGGAGACTGTTAAGTTGAACTTCCATCTAGAAAAAGAGCTTACTCTCATTCACAACTGATCAATGGACTATGCCTTGAATTGACAGTTTTGTGCGAAGTGAGGTTCACCCAAATTCTTAACTGATACAAGGCTGCCTAGAGCACCCCCTCGGGTGGAGCGTATAAGTCAAACTCCGTGCCTTCTCGTGAGTATCTAGAGATCACCCAAATCTCATAGACTGGGACCAGCAGTCTAACTCACATAGGTGTGTTCCTTCTAGGATGTCCTGTAGGCTGACATCCCTGCTTAAATAAGCCACTCGGATCACATTAAGGCGTATGCCATCCTGCCTTACAGCTTGGAAAAGAAGTGCATGTCTGAAAGATTGGGACCTTAGTTAAGGGTCTTTTCCCTCAGTCTACTCATAGCTTGTTTCACCACTCTTATTCACGGGATCTCCGATCACATAGAGCAGGTTACCACTATAGCAAACTTTAGGTGGGTCTCAGTCCCATTTCGACTGATGCACTGTCTATCACATTACGTGACAGCCCCTTGGTGAACTGATCTGCCAGATTTTTAGACGTGTGGACATAGTCCAGCGCTATTACTCCGGAGTTTCTCAATTTTCTGACAGACTTTAGGCGCCGCTTTACATGCCTTGTGGTCTTCAGGTTATCCTTAGAACTGTTCACTTTGGTTATCACAGTTTGATTATCACAGTTCATGGAGATGGCGGGTATAGGTTTTTCAACCACCGACAAATCCATCAGGAGTTCCTGAAGCCATTCGGCTTCAACAGTGGCGGTGTCTAGTGCTGCAAGTTCTGCTTCCATAGTTGACCTCGTGATGATGGTCTGCTTGCAAGACTTCCAGGAAATAGCACCACCCCCCAAGGGTAAACGCATACCCACTGGTGGCTTTTAACTCGTCAACATCAGATATCCAATTTGCATCACTGAAACCCTCCAGTACCTTTGGGTACCCGGTGTAGTGAATGTCATAGTTTGTGGTTGCCTTTAGATACCGCATTACTCTCTCAAGAGCACGCCAATGATCATCTCCTGGGTTTGACACAAACCGGCTCAGCTTGCTCACAGCATATGAGATGTCAGGCCTTATTGCACTGGCTAGGTACATTAGTGAGCCAATGATTTAGGAGTACCTCAATTGGTCTCTCATGATCCTTTTGTTCTTCCTCAGAATTAGGCTTGGATCATAGGGAGTAGACACAGGTTTACAATCACTGTAGCCAAAGTGACTTAGAATCTTTTCAACATAGTGGGACTGCAAGAGAGTAACCCCACCATTTTCTCCCTTTAGTAGCTTAATGTTTAAAATCACATCAGCCACTCCCAAATCTTTCATGTCAAAGTTCTTGGACAGAAAGTCCTTGACTTCCTCAATCACATTGAGGTTCGTGCCAAATATTAGGATGTCATCCACATATAGGCACAGGATCACTCCTTCTCCCCCACCAAAGCGGTAGTAGACACATTTGTCAGCCTCATTGGCAACAAAGCCTGCTGACGTCATGGTCTTATCAAACTTTTTGTGCCATTGTTTAGGAGCTTGTTTTAGGCCATACAAAGACTTCAGTAATTTACACACTTTGCCTTTTTGACCTTCTACTACGAAACCATCAGGCTGATCCATGTAGATCTCCTCATCTAGCTCTCCATTTAGGAAAGCCGTCTTCACGTCCATCTGATGAACGAGAAGACCATGGGAAGCAGCTAAGGCAAGTAGTACTCGAATCGTAGTCAATCGGGCCACAGGTGAGTATGTATCAAAGAAGTCCTCGCCTTCCTTTTGGGTGTAACCCTTGGCCACAAGCCTAGCCTTGTACTTTTCAATCGTACCATCAGGCCTAAGCTTTTTCTTGAACAACCATTTACATCCTACAGGTTTGCACCCGTACGGACGATCAACCACTTCCCAAGTTCCATTAGACATAATTGAATCCATCTCACTCCGTATCGCTTCCTTCCAATAGTCAGCGTTAGGAGAGGAAAATGCCTCTTTAATGGTTGTTGGAGTGTCATCCACGAGGTATATGGTGAAGTCATCACCAAAGGATTTTGCAATCCTAGGTCTCTTACTCTTTCGAGTGACTCCATCATTTTCCTCCTCAGGACTTTCAGTAGTAGGTTGTTCAGTGCACTCCACTGGCACAGAAGTATCGGGAGCATCAGGAGGTCCCTCACTATATGTGCTTGGTACATTCCCTCTCATAGGGAATTCATTCTCGAAGAATGTTGCATCTCTGGACTCAAATATTCCGCCGACTCTCATGTCGGGGATTCCAGATTCCACAACTAAAAATCTGTAGCCTACGCTGTTTATTGCGTATCCGAGAAAGACATAACCTACAGTCTTTGGTCCAAGCTTGCGCTTCTTGTTGATTGGCACATTCACTTTGGCCAAGCAACCCCAAGTGCACAGGTATGAGAGAGTTAACCTTTTCTTTTCCCATTCCTCGAATGGTGTTTTCTCCTTACTCTTTGTAGGAACTCTATTCAGGACATGACTTGCAGTCAATATAGCCTCACCCCACCATTCCTTGGAAAGTCCCGCAGTGTCTAACATGGCGTTAACCAAGTCAGTAAGTGTGCGGTTCTTTCTTTCGGCAATCCCATTGGATTGGGGGGAGAAAGGAGGCGTCCTCTCATGAATAATCCCACGTTCCTCGCAGAATAAATCGAATTCCTTTGAAAAGTATTCACCCCCGCGATCAGACCGCAACTGTTTGATTTTCTTTTCGAGTTGATTTTCAACTTCGGCTTTGTAGGTTTTGAAGTAGTGTAATGCTTCATCTTTTGTTTTTAGTAAGTACACATAGCAAAATCTAGTACTATCATCGATGAGTGTCATGAAGTATCTCTTGCCGCCTTTGGTCAACACGCCATTCATCTCGCACAAATCAGAATGAATGAGGTCTAGTGGTGCCGTGTTCCTCGCCTCTTTCACAGCCTTTGACCAAATCGAATTTAGGGATTAAACTCATTTTAGCTAAGCGCGTCATACATCCAACATTAATATGGCAAAGTCGGGAATGCCAAACATTGCATTCATCATCATGCCTCACATGGTTTACGACATTAACATTACAAGAATCCATCAAAGAAAAGCGGAACAAGCCTCCGCTCTCATAGCCCTTTCCAACAAATGTTCCATATCTCGATACAACACACTTATTGGACTCAAAAACAAGTTTAAAACCATCCCTACACAATAGGGACCCGCTGACGAGATTCTTCTTTATAGAAGGGACATGTTGCACGTTCTTTAGCTGCACGGTCTTTCCCGAAGTAAACTTCAGATTGACCGTACCAACACCATGAACAGCCGCATGCGTCCCGTTCCCCATCAGCAGGGAGGCACCTCGTCCTTCCTGGTACAAAGAAAACAGTGAGCGGTCAGCACATACATGAATATTAGCCCCTGTGTCAACCCACCAGTCAGGAGAGCGACAAACTGAAAGAATTGTTGGTATATAATTACCATACCCAGATCCTTCAGCCTGGCTAACAACCATGTTGGCTGTCTTCTTTTGCTGCTTGTCCTTGCGGTCATGGCACTCTTTTGCCCAGTGATCAGTGTCACCGCACACATAGCAACAGCCACTGTTCTTCTCTTTGTTTGCCTTCTTCTTGAAAGCTTGAGGCTGTGGCCTCACATTGGGATTCTTGTTCTTCTTCTGTTTCCTCTTGCGGAAAGCCTGAGGGCCCCTCTTCTGCACCAAGTTGGCGCTAGAGCCTCCCTCGGGCTGCACTTTCTTGCCACGTGTGTCCTTTGCCCTCGCATTCTCTTCAACACTTAGAGAGGCAACTAGATCAGTCACACTGAACTCTTGCCTTCTGTGCTTTAGAGAAGTGGCAAAGTCCCTCCAAGTAGGTAGCAGCTTAGCGATAATACCGCCGGCCACAAACTTGTCGGGGAGCACACACTGATTGTTCTCAAGCTCCTTGGCTAGCATCTGTATCTCATGAGCTTGTTCTACCACAGAACGGTCATCGACCATCTTGTAGTCATAGAACTGCTCCATGATGTACAGCTCACTGCCAGCGTCAGGAACCCCGAACTTGGCGTGCAGTGCATCCCACATATCCTTGCCCATAGGCATGTCCATGTACAGTGGCACCATACCCTCATCTATCACACTGATGAGCGACAGCTTGAGCAGGTTATCCGCCTCACAGAACTTGCTCTCTTCCTCGGGAGAAAGAGGCGGTTCAGTGCGCCTTCCCCTGACAGCATGCTCACAGCGCATAGCGGTAAGCCACAACATGCAACGGGATCGTCATATCTTATAGTTGGATCCACCATCCTTTAAAGGTGGTGGCCTCATGGATGCAGCAAAGCTAGCAGATGAAAATGACCTATCAAGTTTTTGGATTGTTGGATTTTTAGTCATTTTACACCATGCATTAATCCATAAATACGATAAGCAAAATACTAACACAAGTATCATGCAAGCGACAGCTTCATATTTGCTACTGCTATTATTTTTAGCAAAACATTTCATGCAAAGCAATATAGCTACAACAGCAATAATATAAAGCGCACGGAGAGGTTTAAGGTTATACCCCAGCGTGGCACTTCCGGTACCTGCGGAATATGAACCACCATTCATGTTGACGTCGTTACCGCCGCACTTCCGGTACCCGCGGAATGTGAACCACCATTCATGTTGACGTCGTTACCGCCGCCTACGGTGTTGTTGTTGGTGATGTCGTCGCTGCCAGCGGGAGTCCTTCTTGTGCTCACGGTCATGGCAGCAGCAGCAGCGAACGAAGCAGTCGCACCAGGATGGTGCTCCCTAAAAACTTGATTTCCCGCCTACCCGAGCAGGTACACTTGACGGGAGAAGTTCCGAAGGCCTGCTGCCAGAGAGCTCTGTGCTCACAGAGACTCTGGTCAGAGATGCTGCAGAGCAGCACAAGCTCAGAGAGGTGGTGGCGGCTGGAGAGGGAGAAGCACGGGAAAGGGTTGAAACCCTAGTGATCCGACAGGGGCCTTTATATAGGCGCGCCCCTGCCGGCTGCCACCCGTTGTACCCTGTCCGGGAGGATGAACCTGGACAGGGTGGTTGGGAGTTGGCGGCGGCTAGGGTTTTTCCTCTCGGATGGGCCGAGTGACAAAACACCGGCCCGCGGCCGCGTCGCGACGCGCGCGGGCGGGCGGCGCGGCTCGGCGGCGGCGCGCGTGGCTCCCCGGTTCTCCTCCTCAACTTGTCTATTAGAGCATCCCAAAGCCCACTATTTAAGTTGATTGCCCTCTTAGTGATTAATCCATTTGGTACTAATCACTTTTGCAACTAACACTAACCGTGAGCCTTTGAGGTTTATTGATGAATAAATGGGCTTGGCCCAATTATTCTAACATGTTCTTCGTCTCATCAACAGAGAGAAATTTAGACATTTCTAGAAAAAGATTCGACATACTTTGTTTTAGGAGAAATTATATTCCAAAAAAGAAACATATTAAGATTAGTTAGTTACTTGAAAACGAGCCAGGCCATGTCTTATTTTGAAATAGCAGAACCACTGAGCCTAACAACAACTCAGCTCATCGGCTCTTCATCAAGACAACGAATCAAGAAGCAGCAACAACAACACAAGGCTCGAGCGTGAACCAAGACCAAACCACCTCCTGAATACCCTTTCAAGTGTTACCAGTTTCATAGGGGCAGAAGCAATGGAGGAGAAGAGAGGAGTCGTGCCTGTAAATTCCAGAAATATTTGAGCAAAATCATTGTAAAAAACGCATTAAAAAATAGCAACACATACGTCTGCATTCCAAACCCGGTAACATATTTCCACTCTTGTCCATCCATTGGTTATCATTTGGGTTGTTTGGGAAGACTAAAGAGGTTTGTGTGGTGCCTCTTCTGCAATACTGCGGATACATGGGTGTATGCCGAGTCTCTGTGTGATGAGTGATTGTCAATGGAGATGATGCGCATGTTCTTTGGCTTGTGTTGTGCAGGTGTCGAGCACAGAGACAGTGATCGATGGCGGGTGAAGGTCAAGTTGCGACGTGCCGTGCCGACGGACCGGGCGCGATGAAGGATGGGCGTGCCGTGCGGCGGACGTGCCATGCCGATGTATCGGACGGTGAAGGGCGGATGTGGACTTGGACTGATGGACTGGAGGCCGGAGGATCAGCTGTGGTGGCTGGCAGCCTGCGACAGCGACAGGCGGAGAAGTGCGATCATGTCGGTGGAAGGGGTGCACAGGCGGTGCATCCCCTCTACGACGCCGGTTTGTTGGTAGAGCCCGGGAAAAACCAACGGTGGACGGTTTCCAGGTTTGGGCCTCAAAACCTGGGTGCTGGGTTTCCAGGTTGAGCCACAAAACCTGGGCGCGACGGTTTCCAGGTTGAGCCTCAAAACCTGGGCGTGGGCCGGTTTCCGAGTTTGGGCCTCAAAACTCGGGCGCGGACGGTTTCCGAGTTTGGCCACAAAACTCGGGCTGGAGGCTGGTTTCCCGGTTTGGGCCTCAAAACCGGGGGCTGATGGAAAAGGCTGGTTTCCCGGTTTGGGCCACAAAACCGGGGGTGCAGAGTGGTGGCGGCACGTGGCGGCGATCTGAAGGTTGCGTGGAGGCGACGCGGAAGACCGTGCGGGCGTGGCCGTCGGATCTACCTACCACCAGCGGGTGGACTAGAATAGCCTTAGGGTTAGGCTGGTCCGCTCTGTAAATACAGTAGTGAGGGGTAGAGTAGGAAATAGACTTAGTCTAGGTTAGTATAAGTAGTCCAGGGGAGACACCCTCCTCCCTATCTCAGTTTTAGCTATCTCAGTTAGCGCAGTCATTTGCTTCCTAGCACCTAGGGTTTCCACTCTCCCATCCCCTGCTTTAGCTAGTTGAGATCCGCAGAGAGACTCCACTCTGTGTACTGTTGATTTGAGGAAGTGAGGCCGTATCCTCACCTTGGAGCACAGATCGATGACTTGATTTGCGTCCTTAATTCGAGTTCGTGGCTGTGATTCGCGTTTTCTCTGTGTTCTTCGCGGAATCCTTTTTCTCCACGATTTTCCCGTCGCTTGATCTCTTTGCTCGGTTCATCTTTTGCAAATCCGTTTGAACTAAGTTGTTCTAGATCGTGAGGCACTTCTTTCCACCGAAGGAATCATCCTCTAACCTCACGGTCTAGGAGATCAATCGATTTTTGTTTTGGATCAAGATTTCTCCTTTCCCCCGAAATTCTTCGATTCACCGATTTGGAGATAGGTTCGAGCCATGATCTCTTAGGGATAGCTCACTATACTCCTTGTGACTCATCTCACCAAGTTTGATCCCTGGAGGATTTGTTTCGGGTGAGTTCTAGTCGATTTGGTGAACGAACAGCAGAGTTTCGGGGTGACCGGACGCAGTCCACGAAGAGACCGGACGCGTCCGGTGGTTGAAGGTTTGCTGAGCTCGGTTTTTGTTTTGATCGGACGCACTCTGACCGGACGCTCTGTACAAACGACCGGACGCTCTCTTCAGTGAGTCCGGTCAGAAACAGAGAGGTTCCAAACCGGTTTTTCAGCGACCGGACGCGTCCGGTGTCAAGCGACCGGACGCTCTGGTGGGTCCGGTTAGTTCGTAAACCTGACCGGACGCTACCGACCGAACACTGATTTCCTCTGACCGGACGCGAAGGGTGCACTGTTCATCGCGTTTGTTTTGACCTGACCGGACGCTGGGTGAACGACCGGACGCTAGACCTCAGTGTGTCCGGTCGAACACAGAGAGTTCCCAGAACGCGTTTTGAGTGACCGGACGCGTCCGGTCCTCCCTGACCGGACGCAGGCCAGAGTCCGGTCACAGCAGTTTTGCGTGCTTTCGTTCGCGGTTCGTTCGTTCTTGATCGGATTCGAGTTCCGTCTTTTGGGTTGGCTTTCTAGGGTTGTCTAGTGTCCCGCTGTGCTTCTAGGAATCATCCACCCTACATCTAGGGTCGTGGACATTAGCAAGCTCTAGGTTTCGCTTTTGGGGTTGATTTTGGGACAGTGGCATCTAGTTTCCGTAAGGAAATTTTGAAGCTCCCATTCACCCCCCCCTCTGGTCGCTTTCGGGTAGCTTCTCGGTCCTTCAATTGGTATCGGAGCAGGTTAAGGATCTTCCACCTTAGCCGGTTCCAGATCCACCGAAGGCGACATGGATCGCGGCGTGGGCAAACCGCCGTTTTTCGATGGGACGAACTATGCGTATTGGAAGATACGTATGTCGGCCTATTTGCAGAGCTTGGGCGCTTCGATCTGGGATATTTGCAACTCCCCTGATTACGTGGTCTTGGCTGCTCGTGTGACTCAACAGCAGATCGATGAGCACGATGCCAATAGCCGAGCCCGTAATGCTCTTTTTTCTTGTTTGAGCATGGGTGAGTTTGATCGTGTTTCTCACCTCGCTACGGCTCGGGAGATCTGGGACACTCTCATGCGTTTTCATGAGGGCACCTCTCAAGTCAAAACCCGACTCTACGAGTCGTTCAAGCGAGAGTATGAGAACTTTAGACATCAACCTGGCGAGAGCATAGAAAGTTTATTCGCTCGCTTTCAGGTGATTGTCAACAGGATGAGGGCTAACAGAGAGCAGTTGCCATTTGACGATCATGAGCGTGCTTTGAAGCTTTTGCACACTCTTGACCGTTCGGTGTGGGACTCCAAGGTTCAGGCAATCATCGAATCGCCGAACTATGAGACCCTCACCTGCGACGAGCTCTTCAGTAAGCTCAAGTCCAGTGAGATTGATGCTATGGCGAGGGCTTCTTTTGAAAATCCTTCTCGCCCGTCCATGGCTTTGGTTTCCGGCTCTTCCTCTAACCCCTCAGCTGGCTTTGCGCTTTCTTCTCTCTTTTCTGTGACAGAGGACCAGCTGGAGTCTTTGGGAGATGACGAGTTGGCTTTGCTCGCCAACCGGTTCTCGCGGTTCCACAACAACCGCATGAACCGTCGTCGAGGAGGAGGACGCACGGGATGCTACGAGTGCGGCGACCCCGACCACTTCATCGCCGACTGCCCCAAGAAAAAGAACAAGCATCTGGGGAAGGGCGATCACGGCCACAGGCGCGACTCCAAGTACAAGGAGAAGCACGTTCCCCCAAGGCACAAGAAGCGGGGCGGCTTCGACAAAGAGTACATCAAGAAGAAGTACTTGGAGAAGCAGCAAGCTGAGCAGCGCGCGTTCTTCGCCACGCTCAGCGACGTCGACGGCTCGGATGACGACTCCGCCAGCTCGAGCGATGACGAGTCCGAGAAGAAGAAGAGGATCGAGGACAAGCTGAACGGCCTCTGCTTCTTCGCCGACGACGACGGCTTCTGCACCATGGCGCTGGGCGATGAGGTCGACGGCGAGCCGGAGCGTACCCCTCGGAACGACGACGACGACGACACCTCCCAGGTATCTCTCACCTACGACGAGCTTTCCTCCGAGGTTGAGAAGTTGACTGCTGCCCTCCTTAGTCAAGATAAGTTGCTTAGGCGTGCCGCTAGAGAGCGCAAGGAGTTTAGGCAGAAGTGGGAGGACACGGTGAAGGAGCTTGAGTTCGCTCGGTCCACCGTGGTTGTGTCGGAGGAGTTGGAGTGCGAGAGTTGCGCCGCGCACATGACGGATCTTCTCACTCTGAGGAGTAAGCATGCTGCGCTGGTAGATGAGGTGGATGAGCTCCGAGCTAGACCGCAGCTGTTGGGTGCGTGCAAGACTTGTCCTGTCTTGCAATCCGAGTTGGCAGAGAAGAATGCCAAGCTTGAGTCTTTAGAGAAGGCCGGCTCGGATAGCACTTGTGTCAAGAGGTGTGCTTTGTGTGAGGGCCTGGAGCAGGAGATGGCCAATGTGAGGCATGACAAGGTGCGTACCGAGGAGGAAAACACATACCTTCGGACCGTCTTGTCATGGGTGTCTTGTGGTGAGCCTCAGCTCGGGATGATGATCTCCCAATTCAAGCGAGCTGCTGGGGCTCCTGGTGTAGGTCTTGGCCAGAGTGTTGATCTTTCAGCCTTTGGGAAGATTGGAGAGTCTAGTGGTCTTGATCCGAGTGAGAAGCCCAACTCCACCACTACTCCCAAACTAACCAAGCTTCCACCCAAAGAGCCTGCCAAGCCTGTCACCAAGGATGGAGTTGTAGTTGAACCTCCCAAGGCTCCACCCAAGAATCCACAATGGCAACCCAAGCCCAATCACCTAAAGAACAAGCTTGACACAATGCCACCCATCCGAGAGGAGTTGCCACAGAAGGGCAAGGGCAAGGTAAACCATACCCACATCCCTGCAAACCAACAACCCCCTTTGCGCGCGGTGAGGTTTCAGTGTGACTTTTGTGGGCGGGATGGTCACCTGAGTGAGTTCTGCTTTAGGCGCAAGAGAGAGGCGCGTCGTGCTAGGGAGATGCAGAACCCGGACATGTTTCACCCAGCTCGTGGTGGACATGCTCCGAAGCCTCAGGGGAGAGCTGCTAGGTCTGGAGGGAAGCGTACCCAGCCTAGGCAGCAGGAGAGAGCCCCTAGGAGGGAGACTAGGCCTAGAGGTGGAGCACCTCAGTTTGTTAGGCCTAGGCAGGAGAGAGCTCCGAGGAGAGACGCTAGAGTTGAGCAGCAGGCTCCTAGGTGTAGACCTCGTAGAGAGCGTGCCCGACGGGGTCCTGCTTTTGCAGGTAACGGACCCCGTGGCGGAGGCCTTGTTGAGCGCTTTGTCCCACCGCAGGTAGAGTTTCGCGGTGAGCGCTTCTTCCCCAGCGGACCACGTTTTCCTGTGCGTGGTGATCGCTATCCTCCTAGACAGGATGGTTTTTACACTGACCGTTCTTTTGAGCAGCCGGCCCAACACTGGTTTCCTTCTTATTTTACTAACCCCAGTGTTGGACCGTATGTTCACCCTATGTCTTTTTATTGATATAGGAGGAGCGGTTGGAGGACATTTGGCTTGTGGATTCCGGTTGCTCGAGACACATGACCGGAAATGCCAAATGGTTCTCCAGCCATAGTCCGGTCGCCGGAAAGGAGTACATAACCTTCGGCGACAAAGGTAAGGGCAAGGTATTGTCCGTTGGTGCAGTGCGGGTTAGTGAGCATTTTGTGTTGCGCGAGGTTGCTCTTGTTTCTAACCTGCATTTTAACTTGCTTTCTGTTTCGCAACTTTTTCGTGAAGGCTATGAGATTCGTTTCAAACCGAACCTTAGCCGGATCTTAGATCCTCAGGGTGATCTTGTATGTCTGATTTCACCCTTTGGGAATGTCTTTCGCGCGAATTTCTCAAAGTCGTTTGGATCTTCTCGCTGTCTTTTGGCTAGTCCTTCTTCTTCTGATCTTTGGAAGTGGCATAGGAGGCTCGGTCACTTGAGTTTTGACTTGCTTGCAAGACTTAGCTCACTTGGCTTAATCCGAGGATTGCCCAAGCTTTCGTTGGAGAAGGATCTAGTTTGCCATGCTTGCCGGCATGGAAAGATGGTTGCTGCTCCCCACCATCCTTTGACCAAGGTTATGACCTCGCACCCCGGAGAGCTTTTGCATATGGACCTTGTTGGTCCGGCTCGGGTGAGCTCGGTTGGTGGGAAGTGGTATGTGCTTGTTGTTGTTGACGACTTTTCGAGGTATTCGTGGGTCTTCTTTTTAGTTGAGAAGTCCGAGACATTCTCCTTCACTCGCGATCTGATTTTGCGTCTTCAGAACGAGTTCCCTTTGAACTCGATGCGAGCGATTAGAAGTGATAATGGTTCCGAATTTGCCAATTCGGATTTTGAGAAGTTTTGTAAACGCCTTGGTTTGGTGCATCAGTTTTCTCCCCCCTACACACCGCCCTCGAATGGTGTTGTAGAGAGGAAGAATCGGACCCTTGTTGAGATGGCCAGGACGATGCTCGATGAGCATAGGACTCCCAGGCGCTATTGGGCCGAAGCTATGAACACTGCATGCTATATTTCGAATCGCATTTTTCTGAGAGCGTTTTTGAAGAAGACCTCTTATGAGTTGCGTTTTGGTCGCCAGCCCAAGGTGAGTTATTTTAGAGTCTTTGGTTGCCACTGTTTTATATTGAAAAAAGGCAACCTGGACAAGTTTGAGTCTCGTTCTTCTGACGGTGTGTTTTTGGGTTATGGCACTCACACTCGAGCTTATCGTGTACTTAACCTTGACACTAACCGAGTCATGGAGACATCAGATGTCACCTTCGACGAGACTCTTGTTTCTCCTTCTTCTCGTTTTGAGCGTGCAGGTGATCACGAGGTTGGAGAGCCTCTTTTCGATGACGAGGAAGAGGGTGCTGAAGGTATAGATGATCCAGCACCCCCTCCGCCTGCCGCGCCGCCGGGAGCGGCTTCGACGACGACCCGTGGCCCCGAGACGTCTTCTTCCTGGGGGCCATGGGATCCACCTCGCGCGGTACCTTTTGTACCCGGGGTGGAACCAGCTACTGTTGAGGGGGAGGTCACTTCTTCCCGGGAGGCGCCACGACATATCCAGCGCCAGCACCCCCCTGAACAGATGATCGGCGACATCGACGAGCGAGTTACTCGCTCCAGGTCACAGCACATCTCGCACTTTGCTCATTCTGCTTTTGTTGCGTCTTTTGAGCCCCGAGATGTTGGACACGCATTGACGGATCCGGATTGGGTCAATGCCATGCATGAGGAGCTAGAGAACTTTGAGCGAAATCGGGTTTGGGTTCTAGTGCCACCACCTCCTGACTGTAAACCTATTGGGACAAAATGGGTATTTAAAAACAAGCAAGGAGAGGAGGGCCACATTGTGAGAAACAAGGCCCGGCTTGTGGCGAAGGGTTATAGTCAGAAGGAGGGGATAGATTATGAGGAGACTTTCGCTCCTGTAGCTCGTTTGGAAGCTATTAGGATACTCTTGGCTTATGCTGCATCCATGGGTTTCAAACTTTTTCAAATGGATGTCAAGAGTGCTTTCTTAAACGGCTACATTGAGGAGGAGGTCTATGTCCAGCAACCCCCCGGTTTTGAAAATCCCAAGTTTCCAAACCATGTCTTTAAACTCCACAAAGCTTTGTATGGTTTGAAACAAGCCCCTAGAGCCTGGTATGAGAGATTAAAAACCTTTTTGCTAGCTAAGGGTTTTAAAATGGGATGTGTTGATAAAACGCTCTTTCTCCTCAAGCAAGGCAAAGATACTCTCTTGGTCCAAATTTACGTGGATGATATCATTTTCGGTGGTTCTTCTCACGCTTTGGTTGCCAAGTTTGCAGATACTATGAGCAGGGAGTTCGAGATGAGCATGATGGGTGAGCTGACTTTCTTTCTCGGGTTGCAAATTAAGCAATCCCGAGAGGGGACGTTTGTGCACCAGGGCAAGTACACGAGGGACTTGCTGAAGCGGTTCGACATGGGCGAGGCCAAGCCTCTTCCGACGCCCATGTCGACGACGACTGCCCTGGATGCCGACACGGATGGAGAAGCAGTGGACCAGAAGGAGTACCGCAGCATGATTGGATCGCTGCTCTACCTGACGGCGACACGGCCGGACATTCAGTTCGCCGTGTGCTTGTGCGCGCGCTTTCAGGCTTCGCCACGCACTTCTCACCGTCAGGCGGTGAAGCGCATCTTCAGGTACCTTCGTTTCACGCCTGAGTTCGGGATTTGGTATTCTGCTTCCTCCACTCTCTCGCTTTGCGGTTATTCCGATGCCGATTTTGCTGGTTGTCGAATTGAGCGTAAGTCCACTTCTGGGACTTGCCAGTTTATTGGATCTTCTCTGGTGTCGTGGTCTTCTCGCAAGCAGTCTAGTGTCGCTCAGTCTACCACGGAGGCTGAATATGTTGCTGCGGCTAGCTGCTGTTCCCAGTTACTCTGGATGATGGCCACTTTGCGTGATTTTGGTTTGAGCTTTACTCGAGTGCCTTTGCTTTGTGACAGCACGAGTGCCATTAGCGTTGCTAAGAACCCCGTGCTTCACTCGAAAACCAAACACATTGATGTGCGCTTTCATTTCTTGCGAGATCACCAGGAGAAGGGTGATATCGACCTTCGCCATGTCGATACTCATCACCAATTGGCTGATATTTTCACCAAGCCTTTAGACGAATCAACCTTTAATAGGTTGAGGGGTGAGCTTGGTGTGTGTTTCCCCTTTTAGATGGGGGAAGCATTTTGAGATGTACAGACTGACTCTTTTATTTTGAGGCTCTTTTCTTTTGAGTTTCTTGAGTCTTTCCATTTGGTATCTTCTTTCTTTCAGTTTTGTGTCGGGCATACGCATTTACATTCTGAGCTTCATGTCTATATTCACTAGACTGTAATTATGCTCTTGTTAGTATTGCTCCGATACTTATGATAATGCTTGTAGCTTATGCTCTTTCTGATCATTGTTACATGCTATGAGCGAGCTATTTTTGGAATGGTGAATTATGCCTAATATATATAAATCTGAAAATGTTCACCATTGAGATATGCAACTAGCATGTGTAGGGTGTGTTGAGTCCATTCCTGCTTTTCATATATGCTAGGTTGCTATGTCTCTAGTTCTGAGTCATTCACTTGCTTGGTTGTTCATAACTTGCTTAAAATCTGAACCAAGTATTGTTGAATTGAAAAGATCGAGATGGGATTGCTTGTCAACACCTCATGGTATTGAGACTGTTTCTCATTGCACTTTGAGTTAAACTTGAGCCATGTAGTGTATGACCGAAACCGTTGCTTTAAGCTTCTGATTGCTTCGGCATAGGCTTCGCACGGTTGAAAAGTTAGGCGATGACAAGCTTTCAACCTCTCGCAATCACATGCTAAAAATGAACTTGTGAATTCTTTTACCGCTGCAACTCCGATATGAATTTGAAATCACAAGTATATGCTTCATTCCTATGCATGATGATTGAACTTTGCTAGGGGTAGTTCACCTTGTATATATGCTTAGCACTTGTTTGGATTCCTTCTATACATGTCTAGTGCTATTTTGATGGTGACTATCCTTTTGGCTTAAAACTGCTCACATGCTCATATGCTTCATATTTCGTATAAGTGATCAGTTTGAGCCTTTGCTATTTGAGTGCTTAATTGAGATGTTGGAGCTATACTGATTAGAGCATCTTTGCACTCTTTTGACTATATACTTGAAGCTCCTAACTTGCATTTTGACTTCATATGCATTGTGGAAGGAGATCTTGTGTTCAGGGGGAGTTTATGTGAAGGGAGTTGCTTCTCCGATACCTTTTGGCCTTGATAAGTGCATTTTCAACTAGGGGGAGAAATTTATGCAAATCATATGCTCCTGTGTTGATCAACTAAGGGGAGAATCATTTGTCCTAGTTGTTTGCATTTGTCGAGGGGGAGTTTGCTAGTTGTGTTGAGCCGTTGCCTCTGTCTTGAGGGACTAGCAAACGTTCCTAGCTTTTCATGAGCTTTCATAAGCTTTTTCATTTGGCTTTCAATTGGTATCGTCTGGTGTGCTTTCCCATTTGGTTTGGGTTGATTTCCAATTGGTTCGGAGTGATTTTCTTGCTAGTTGTGTTGAGCCTCTGTGCCTCTATCTTGAGGGACTAGCATTTTGCTTCTGTTGTCCTCCGATCTTCAATTGGTATCTGCTAGCGGTGTTGAGCCTGTTCTACCTCTTCTTGAGGGCTAGCTTTGCTTTGCTTGGTTGCGTCGAGCCGTTGCCCATGTCTTTGGGGACCAAGTTTTTGCTTCATCCACTTGACCTTCTTCGGCTTTTGTTAAGGCTTTTGGGTCATTTGGTTGGGTTTTCTCTTCCCACTCCTTCCTACCTCCTTCTTCTTATTCATGATTTGTTGTGGAGTTGACAATGCACTCATCAAGGGGGAGATTGCGGATACATGGGTGTATGCCGAGTCTCTGTGTGATGAGTGATTGTCAATGGAGATGATGCGCATGTTCTTTGGCTTGTGTTGTGCAGGTGTCGAGCACGGAGACAGTGATCGATGGCGGGTGAAGGTCAAGTTGCGACGTGCCGTGCCGACGGACCGGGCGCGATGAAGGATGGGCGTGCCGTGCGGCGGACGTGCCATGCCGATGTATCGGACGGTGAAGGGCGGACGTGGACTTGGACTGATGGACTGGAGGCCGGAGGATCAGCTGTGGTGGCTGGCAGCCTGCGACAGCGACAGGCGGAGAAGTGCGATCATGTCGGTGGAAGGGGTGCACAGGCGGTGCATCCCCTCTACGACGCCGGTTTGTTGGTAGAGCCCGGGAAAAACCAACGGTGGACGGTTTCCAGGTTTGGGCCTCAAAACCTGGGTGCTGGGTTTCCAGGTTGAGCCACAAAACCTGGGCGCGACGGTTTCCAGGTTGAGCCTCAAAACCTGGGCGTGGGCCGGTTTCCGAGTTTGGGCCTCAAAACTCGGGCGCGGACGGTTTCCGAGTTTGGCCACAAAACTCGGGCTGGAGGCTGGTTTCCCGGTTTGGGCCTCAAAACCGGGGGCTGATGGAAAAGGCTGGTTTCCCGGTTTGGGCCACAAAACCGGGGGTGCAGAGTGGTGGCGGCACGTGGCGGCGATCTGAAGGTTGCGTGGAGGCGACGCGGAAGACCGTGCGGGCGTGGCCGTCGGATCTACCTACCACCAGCGGGTGGACTAGAATAGCCTTAGGGTTAGGCTGGTCCGCTCTGTAAATACAGTAGTGAGGGGTAGAGTAGGAAATAGACTTAGTCTAGGTTAGTATAAGTAGTCCAGGGGAGACACCCTCCTCCCTATCTCAGTTTTAGCTATCTCAGTTAGCGCAGTCATTTGCTTCCTAGCACCTAGGGTTTCCACTCTCCCATCCCCTGCTTTAGCTAGTTGAGATCCGCAGAGAGACTCCACTCTGTGTACTGTTGATTTGAGGAAGTGAGGCCGTATCCTCACCTTGGAGCACAGATCGATGGCTTGATTTGCGTCCTTAATTCGAGTTCGTGGCTGTGATTCGCGTTTTCTCTGTGTTCTTCGCGGAATCCTTTTTCTCCACGATTTTCCCGTCGCTTGATCTCTTTGCTCGGTTCATCTTTTGCAAATCCGTTTGAACTAAGTTGTTCTAGATCGTGAGGCACTTCTTTCCACCGAAGGAATCATCCTCTAACCTCACGGTCTAGGAGATCAATCGATTTTTGTTTTGGATCAAGATTTCTCCTTTCCCCCGAAATTCTTCGATTCACCGATTTGGAGATAGGTTCGAGCCATGATCTCTTAGGGATAGCTCACTATACTCCTTGTGACTCATCTCACCAAGTTTGATCCCTGGAGGATTTGTTTCGGGTGAGTTCTAGTCGATTTGGTGAACGAACAGCAGAGTTTCGGGGTGACCGGACGCAGTCCACGAAGAGACCGGACGCGTCCGGTGGTTGAAGGTTTGCTGAGCTCGGTTTTTGTTTTGATCGGACGCACTCTGACCGGACGCTCTGTACAAACGACCGGACGCTCTCTTCAGTGAGTCCGGTCAGAAACAGAGAGGTTCCAAACCGGTTTTTTCAGCGACCGGACGCGTCCGGTGTCAAGCGACCGGACGCTCTGGTGGGTCCGGTTAGTTCGTAAACCTGACCGGACGCTACCGACCGAACACTGATTTCCTCTGACCGGACGCGAAGGGTGCACTGTTCATCGCGTTTGTTTTGACCTGACCGGACGCTGGGTGAACGACCGGACGCTAGAGCTCAGTGTGTCCGGTCGAACACAGAGAGTTCCCAGAACGCGTTTTGAGTGACCGGACGCGTCCGGTCCTCCCTGACCGGACGCAGGCCAGAGTCCGGTCACAGCAGTTTTGCGTGCTTTCGTTCGCGGTTCGTTCGTTCTTGATCGGATTCGAGTTCCGTCTTTTGGGTTGGCTTTCTAGGGTTGTCTAGTGTCCCGCTGTGCTTCTAGGAATCATCCACCCTACATCTAGGGTCGTGGACATTAGCAAGCTCTAGGTTTCGCTTTTGGGGTTGATTTTGGGACAGTGGCATCTAGTTTCCGTAAGGA
This sequence comes from Coix lacryma-jobi var. lacryma-jobi, assembly GCA_009763385.1. Classification (NCBI taxonomy): domain Eukaryota; kingdom Viridiplantae; phylum Streptophyta; class Magnoliopsida; order Poales; family Poaceae; genus Coix; species Coix lacryma-jobi. Next base: position 114,522,231 of record CM019825.1, on the reverse strand, counting down.
AATTTTGAAGCTCCCATTCACCCCCCCTCTGGTCGCTTTCGGGTAGCTTCTCGGTCCTTCAAATACTGATATGTCCATTGGCGGTAGAATGTTGCTTCCTTAGCTCTGGCTTGTTTGGATCAAGACCGATGGCAAATTCAGCATCTATACACACAATTGGTGTACAATACAGGTCAATATTCCGAAAGTGAAAAAAAAAAGATTATAGAAAATACAAAGACAAGACAGAAGCATTATAACATGGAATATATTTAAGCCAGGTGATAGTCATAGCACTGATCTGAATGTTAATTTATTTCAGGAAATGGCTTCAGTATCTTGATCTGAATGTAGAACTTTTCTATCTAGTATCATTAAAAAAATGAACAAAGACCTAACTCACAGGTATTCTTGCCACTGTAGGAGCACAATGCATAAGACAGGCGAGCTTTACTTGAGCTAGTTGTTGGCTTACCACAGGTTAGTGGTGTTGTGAGACCTATCTGCACTGTGTAATGCTTAATAACAAGATACACACAACCTGCATCTAATATGGATGCAAAACAAGGGAAGTATCATGCTTCTTGGTAGTGTTGTGATGGAGACCTTGCTGCATCTACTAAACTAAAAGTTTAATAATAAGATCTGACATGATCATAATCTAACATATGGACTCAAATATTATGGATAGGACCACAAATTAAATAAGGATGCTTCCACTATGTCCTGCCTACATTGCTGGAACACCTCGAGGATGTTTTAGTAGGGGCTTCTACTGGATGACAATGAGGAGCAGCAGGTGCATTGGTGTTTGCTGTCAGTAGCATTTGCTGCTCGACAGTGGCAAATTCATACTTCGGCACTTCCTCCGCCTCCTCCCTATACGGTGCTCCATCTCTATCACATCCTTCTGTGCATAGGGTCTCCATGAAGCACAGGATACACTCCCCTCCATGAATGACTCCAGCATTGCCTCATCAATCTAATAATCAGAAAGAAGAAAAAACGACCCGTCTTCAAACTTCAGTTGCAGCAACAGCCCACAAGATAGTGGGAGAAGACCATACGCTAATCTGCATCTAGTAGGAGGGGTATCTCTCACCATGAGAAGGAAGGATGTGACATGGATTACCAAATGGAGTAGCCACCATTGATATCCATGTTCGCCACATTGACCCTGACGTCGTGTCTGTCTCCTCCAAGTCCACGGGTGCTGCATAAGGGTGCGGACGTAGGAAGAGGCGACCCATGAGCCCCTAGTGCCTGGCTGAGAAGAAGCAGTTTAGGATTTGTACGAAAGACAGATTTGTCGATGCCGGAGCCACCTCCCCCGCCCAGCCGGCCCTAGCCCCGGGCACAGATGTAGCTGCGCCGCCTGCCTCCAGGAGCCCCAAGCTGTGGCTCCCGTGTTCCGCGCCCCTATCACCGCTCACTGGGAGTGGAGCGCTGCACCATTGCCGCTGCTCGCCCGCTCGTGAGGGTAACCGGATTGGGGTCTGGTGGATGACGAAGGTCCTTGCTGCCTTCTAGGTACGTGGAGTCGCAGAAAGGGGTTCGGATGGGAGAGGAGGAACACGCGTGACACCGTCGCCATGGCGGCGCCCAAAACCTAGGGGAACAGAGCACCGAGCGGAGATTAGGATGACCTTCCATGTTTACTGTCAGGCTGTACGCTAGGGGAGGCGAGGTGACGCCGGGCGGAGCGAAGGCGCGGGCGGGATTTCGCTCGGATCGCACGGGCGGACCGACGAAGCGATATCGATTGTCGCACGAAAAAATTGTCCACTCTTTAGTCTTTTTACTCTTTATTATTATTATTTATATTTATTTAGTCTTTTTTTTTGTTGTGAGAGACTTCGGTCAAAGTTTGAATTATTTGACTCCTCGATAAGCGAAAATTACATGTTTTGTTGGACGGAGGAAGTATTGTCTGCATGCAAGACTGAGGCCATCTAACTTATATGCCTCAGCTGCCAGAGGACAGGGCCATCTGCTACAGCTGCCAGAGGACGGGGGCACAAACGTACGGTGGTGAAGGTCTCTTCATGCAAGAAAAGAAATCTGGATGAGTTAGTGTTCATCGCAAATATTGTTCAACTTTGCTCCAGCGGTCCAGTCAATCAGGCCTCTCATCAGTGACCTACTTTCTAGGCTGTTTTATCCTTTTTTTGAGAATTATTACACAATACAGCGTAGAAGTCCATAACACGCATGCACTAGAAGTCCATAACACGCATGCACGCTCACCTCTATGAAAACACGCATGCTAACCCTACCTTTATGATAACCTCAAAAGGACTAAGCATCAGATCTCGAGATTCACGAGGTCACCATAGACGTCTCATTGTTGATGGGGACATCACATACCACTGAAAGCATAGTGCCGAGAATAATTCTAGAAAAAATGAGAGCACTCGCACCAAGTCGACGATTTGAACCCGGACACCACAAGGAAACTAACCAACTAACCTATGATCTGTTCGCTAGGCTGCTTCATCTTGGTTGCATGGGAAGATGGAGCATCACCAACCCAGTGAAAACTAACAAGCATGGACCACCCACTAGATGCACCCTCAAGACAAAACCCAAACATTGCCATGGTATGAACATTGACTATCATGTTGGCAACCGTGGTGTACCTGTTAGGTCGTTTTGTGCAGCATGTGGGCTACACAACAGGGACAGACAACAGGTGAAGGATGGGATTTGGTTTTGTGTGAAACTTGTGAATTCCCTCGAAGTTTCTACAGTGGAAGTTCAACAAATAGAAGGCTGATTTAAGTGTGCAAGCAATTTCACAAAATCCCAACAAAAACGTGTGGAAGTACCTCATCTGCTCAAATTTCCCCTACAAGGCACACTATCCAGCCCAATTGCATCTTAGAATGATGATATGCTAAAAGTAGTAAACTAAGTCTACATAATAACTTTACTGCAGAGAAGGATCATAAAGAAATAACGTTAGTTTCTACATACAGTAAACTAAAAGTAGTAACAAGATAGGCAAAAAGTGCGAGACAACTAAGTCTACATAATAATTTTACTGCAGAGAAGCAAGGAAAGGGGTGTTATGTGTCATGGAATCTGAATTTTTGCCTCAACCCTCACTGTTAAAGTTAAAAACTGAGCTGATGGGCCACACAATCCACTGTAAGTGATACACTGATAATGAAAGCATTGAACAGACTCTATTACACCGTTTTACCTAAAATAAAATTGGTACAGATAAAAAATGTAAGCATACATCTAGAAGGCACTCTCTAACCCTACAACAACTACCAGAATTTTATTGACTGGCTGTATACATCTATAAGAATGAAAAATATGTAAACAGAATATGTGATGCCTAGTTCTGTATCAAACTAATGAACATAGGAAAAGTTTTGTTGCAACTCCAGAAACAAGAAGTGTAAAAACAGCTGATATATTAACACACTGACATAAGAGTCCTGAGCAGCCTCATTACAAAATAGGTAAACTAAGAATGCAGCCCAATCTGGTCCAGCGTTACTTGCAAAGCACCATATCCAGCTAAATCCACTCCCACCCCCCAACAGTAACCAGTTTGATAAAAGCTGAACAATCTATAAAGTGAAAGAAAGAAAAAAGGTAGTAACAACATTATTAGCAAAAAAAATGCATGAGAACTTAAGATAGCTCAACTAGACACTGTTAATGCATGAAGGTTGCACCACATTCTTCGCTTATAGATGAGGAAAAAGCAATATTAGCGACAGTACCAAAATCTTTCAGCTTAAACCAGGCAACTGCATAATGAGCTATAATGGAATACTTTCACCTGTACCAGCACTTGAGGTGCACTTTTCATATATGCCATCAGCATGTGTGAATGACATGTAGAACAATATCCCACAAGCAATTGACTGGCTTGGTGGTATTAATAAGAAGGGAGCCTCAAGTGGTGGTATAGATGAAAATTTTCCAACTTTAATTGCATAGAAGCTTAGAAGTGTAATAATATGGTGCAGGATATCAATATGCTTGCCTCATTATTGAAGTTACAACTGAATCGGTGGGTTACAAAATCCACTGCAAGAGCTAAGAACTCAGCAAATCAAACTCTACTTTGGGTTTACCTAGAAGAAATTGGTACAGATAAAAAGTTCAAAATTTCAGCAGCCCTCTCGAGAGCAAGCTCTGTAGCCCTACAAACACTACTGACATTTCTATTGATTGTATAACAAACCTTTGGTGGACTTACGAAGATATTCATCCATATCATATCCTACAAGATGCATTCGCCATGCAAGGGCTTGTGCGTCCTTCCTCCTGTGACGGATACAAAGACTACTAAGTAAACGGTTGCCTACATGTCTTGACATAATGAATCGTTTATTCAATGTATAGAGCATAACATCAACTGCTGAATCTAGATTTCTTTCCCAACATAGGTATTTGCTAAGATGAGCACAGCAAGCTGGTGTGATATCAATGCCAGACTCCTCAAGTATATGAAAAATCTTGAGGGCATCATCTATTCTCCTTGCTTGAATGAGGCCTATGAGCCAAATGGTGTAAGGACATGAGTTTACCGAACCATATTCTTGATCAATCTTGATTAGCTCCTTAACTGCTTCATCCAGGGAACCCTCTTCAAACTTTTTTCGGGCACTAGCAACTACTTCATCTTGGGCTGAGAGATTGTACTTTTTGGGCAGGTGATCAAACCAGAGGTTGATTGCTTGTGACAGTTTGTTCATCCTACAAAGAGATCTCATTATGCTATTGTAGATTGACATGCTAGGGGTGCCACCACTGTGCAATATGTCCTGGAACAATGTCATGGCATCATTATATCTATGTGCCCTCAAGAGGCTATCGATAAGAGTCCCATATGTGATCTCATCAAGATAGAACCCCTTGACTTGGAGCTCTCTGAAGAGCCTCAGTGCTCCATCAAGATTTCTCACTTTACACAGTCCATTTAGCAGTGTGTTATACGTGACAACATCAGGAACCACACCACTGTCTATTATACCTCGAAGAAGCTTGTAGGCTTTAAGCACCTGCCCAGACTGGCACATACTGTCAACCAGCTTTTGCAAGCTCTCACTGTCTCTCACCTGGTTTGCACCAAGTGTTAACCGAAGGAACAAGGAAGGGTTATTTCCCACCTCCATCTTATAGAAAAGCATCCGAGCTTCCTCAAGCCTGTGTGCCCGGTAGAGTCCATCGATTAGCACATTGTATGTCCTAACAGTTGGATGGCAACCAACTTCCACCATCCCATCAAAAACCTGCATCGCCTCATCTACAAGCTGTTTCTTGCACAACCCATGTATCATGGTAGTATGTGTTTTGGTGTCTAGGACCACATTATTCTGCTCCATCTCTGACATTAACGAGCGAGCTCCATCCAGATCACCGGCATCACAGAGGGCCTTCAGCAGCGTGTTGTAGCAGAAGGTATCAGGAGTAAAACCTTTCTCTTTCATCTCATTGAAGAACGCAAAGGCATCATTGGTTCTTCCAGCCTCTGCACACCCACGGATCATTATAGTGTACAGAACAATGTCCGGTGAGAAATTTGATTGCTCCAACATCTCCATGTAACACTGGAATCCCTCTTCATACCGACCTGCCAGGAACAAACCGTCAATCAAGCAACTGTACCCCTTCAAGCCAAGTACAAAGGTCCCAGTACGACACAGTGCCTCAAACCGCTCAATGGCCTCGTCAACTCTGCCAGCCTTGCATAACCCACTAAGGAATGCATTGTATGCGACTTCATCAGGCGGACACCCTTTGTCTTCCATGGAATGTAGCAGGTTCTCAGCTTCCTTCAGCTGTCCGGCATTGCACATCGACGATAGTAAGATGGTGTGTGTCTTGACGTTGGGAGCGATACCCCTCTGGAGCATTTCATCAAACAGCTTGAGCGCATCCACGGTGGTTCCCCGCTTGCAGAGGCCATCCATGAGCACGTTGTACGTGGCCCTGTTGGGCAGGCAGCCGGCGGCGAGCATCCTGTTATAGAGCGCCAGGGCAAGGGGAACGACACCACCGCTGGCGACGAGGACCCTGAGGACGGCGTTGTAGACGAAGGTGGTGGGGCGGCACCCGAACTCGCCCTCCATCCGGGAGAAGGCCTCGACCGCCTCGTGGTGCCGGCCGGCGGAGGCATGGGCGAATATGAGCGCCTCGAATGCGGCAGCGGGGGGTTGGAGGCCGGCGGCTTGGGCGTCGGCGATGGCGTCGTACATGGCGGCATCCGCGTCGGTGGCAAGGAGGATGGGGACGACGGCGCGGGAGTGTTGGAGCGGGGAGCGGAGGCGCGGGGTGAGCGCGGAGAAGAGGAAGAGGCGGAGGCGGGACGCGGGCGGGAGCGCGGCGCAGAGGAGGGCGTCGGTGACGGAGTGCGGGGTGAGTCGGCGCGAGATGAGGGAGAGGCAAGGGAAGAAAGAAGGGAGCGACGGCGGGAGCGTGGAGAGGAGCGCGTGGAGGGCGTCGCCGGCTTCGAGCTCGGCGGCGAGGTGAGAGGAGGAGGTGTGGATAGTGCCGGTGGGAGCGGGTTGGGGTAGTGGGAGGAGGGAGCGTACCGCCGCCGCATATCTCATAAGGTCATCGAGGTGGATCGAGGTGGGCGGAGGCGGATTGCGGCGGCGGCGGCGGCGGCGGCGGCGCCGGTAGGAGTGCGAGGGGTGGAGTGGGCGGCGAAGACAGGGTGGAGCTGGAGACGGAGCTCGGGGAGCGAGGGCTTCGCTGGATCAAACTGATTGATAGTTAGGCTTTATTTTCTTTTCATCGAAATTCCTAATCTATATTCCCTCTATTTTTAAATATTTGTCACCGTAATTTCAATATATTTAGCCGATAAAGGGTTCATCAAGCACGAACACGCTTATCTGTCCTGTTTACAGATAATAAATCTAAGACTAGAACATGACTAATCCGATTCCACCAACAGTAGGGGTCCGAGGATACAACCTTAATGCGTGAAATCAGATTAGATCTACTTTAACCCTCTATCTATCTCTAAGCAGTCAGATAGCTTGAACGCACAACACGTAACAATAGGGATGTAGGTTTAAAATATTTTGGGTTATTGGGTCGACCAAAAAATTGATCAAATGAACTAGAATGGTGTTTTGGTAGTTTGAGGAAAGTAGAAAATGAACTAGAATGACATGTGTTCGTAATTAGTTAGTTGATCCAGAAAATACCATTAGGTATCCACTTGCATCCCTACGTAACAACCAAGATCGACAGATCAGCTGATACAATCTTGTATTCAGTAAACTCCAAATATGACGAAACAGAGGCTTGACAAAGAAGATCTTCAGTGAAAGTTCAGAGCTAGATCTGTCAATCTTGATTGGACAATGATATTGTTGCAAAAAATAATAGATAAAAATAGACAATATCGATAACTTGATGAATCTACTAGATTGGCAAGTCTAATATAGCCAATAACTAACCTCTATCCAGATTAAGCATGCATCTGCCGGATGATACTTACCTTAACCGAGCGCTTGACGTCCACCAAATGATGCAAGTTTAGATAGAAATTGATGCCTACGTCCACCGGATGACACCCAGCTGTGTTGACAATGAGATCGTCGTACCTACATTACTCCTACTCCTAGGGTTTGGCCAGAGCCGAAAAAGAGGTAATTGTATTGATTGATTGATTGTCCCTGTTACAATGGTCGAGGGTTTATATTTATACTCTGGGCTAATAAGAGTCCTGAAGAGACTACGACTAAACAATTCCTTATCTAAAAAGAAACACTAATTTAATACAATAACGATTCTACTACTTCCTTCCTGGTGGAGTACATTTGCATCATGTTCGGGCCAATGCCACTAACACCGTTGGTCTTTTAACATTGGATATTTCCTTGTTAATAATATTTCTCGACTGACCAAATTTTGATATCAACAATATAATATTACTATATGATATTTTATATATTGTATATATATACATACATGACAGTGCTATTCTACACCATAGGTGTAGAATATTATTCTATACCATTAGACAAAATTGACTAGAAAAATACTGAGTTGTACTGAACATCGTTCACTATCAGTCAGTACTACACCCAACATCAAGAAATACTAAATAATACTAATACGCGACTACTGAACAATACTAAATTCTATTCAGTACAATAGTTTGAATAGTATTCTACGCCTATAGGGTATAGAATATCACTTTGTGTGTGTATACATAGAACTATGAATTCGTCTTGCATATTATTTTATTGTATAAGAATAAGATATGGTAAAAAATCAGCAAGCTAATAGAAGAAAAGCAATAGAATATTTAATTACATTATAAAAAAGTAGGAGATAAAATAATAACATATGCTTATGATTTGTATGTTAGTAGATTAAAGATTTAAAATATTTCATGCGATAGAAGCATATGATTTGTATGTTAGTAGATTAAAGATTTAAAATATTTTATGAGACTTTGCATGAAGAGATAGAACATTATTTAGTGGAGAATAATGATGTGGACACCTTGTATGAAGAAAGAAAAGATTAGCTTTATTAGAGCTATAGATAACGGAGATGGTATAACATTAAAAATGGATGAGGGATCGAGGGAGTATAGAATACGATAGGAGGCCATAGTCCATTTTGCATTGCCATCACCAATATGGATCAAATTTCAGTTTAAAAGTTCACGAGCCCAAACTTTATACCAAACTAGGTAGCATGCCTGTGCGTTGCTACGGGACAATTAAACTTTATACTAAGAACACACGGATCGCACCATAAGATAATATAATACTATAACGTTAAGTGATATTTAATTCAAAAGACAATGTTGAGCATAAATACCAAATAATGTCATACTACTAATTCATTAGTAAATGAAATAAAATAAAATATTATGCTCGGCAAGAATATTTAATAGAAACGATACTATATTTTGCACTTCAGCAAAGGTTATCAGGAAAAGCATAAAAGACCTGCAGCTTAAGATGGAAGAAAGCAACATCTATGTTGGCCAGTAACACATCTACAGTCCTCGAGCCAACAAAGCAATCTTGGCCGGCAGAGTTTTCCAGTCCTTGAGCTGGCAATGACAGAACCGCATCTGCAGTTGCAGATCCGTGCGCCCCAACCACGAACAACTTCATTTCATTTGGATATGAATCCTCTGTACCAACACTATACAAACAAAATCCCCATGAAGACCATGTATATCAAATACTCGCGAACGAACCCGAAGCATTTCGAATGATCAATAGCCATTAAATTTTATGAATTATCAATAGTCGACGAAGTTTCAAGTGCTAATCTCATTGTACTCAAGTTTTAACTGCTCATATTTGCATGAACAAATCAACGAAAATGAGGCTTACCGTGACCGAGAAGTGACCAGTAAATAGTAACGATCGAGTACCTGCAAACGCACAATTCAATCAAATAAAGAACTGTACCATAATCAAATAAAGAACGCACAACTCAATTGTTCTTAGAGATAAGAAAAGATGACCGTGAAATTAAAAGAAGAATATGTCAGTTAACTGGATAGGAAGAACCATTGAGGACACACGAACACAGTAAGTTGATCCAATAAATCCTACAAAAGCAATAGCACATATACAAATATTTTGTTCACATAGCATCAAAGAAACAATATGAGCAGTCAGCAATTGATGGTATTGTTTGCAGTCCTATTTGCAGTCAGCAATTAAAATAAGGATTGAAATTGCAGGTAGGCTTACATCTGAGAACAAAAACCATATCACAGCTGCATTCTATCTTCCATGATGCTTCCTTTTTCTATACGAAGTACTTACAAACAACAACAAAAAACACTTGATTTAGCTACCAAAAAAGGTACTTAACTACTTATTTTAGATGCATAAGTGCTTCAAGTTGTTTGGCTTTTATTGGACATTTCGGTCAGAGTTAGAAGTATTGTTTCAGTCTTGTTTTGAGTTTAATACTTTCTTAAACCCACTCCTTTGTCCCCAAAGAAAATAGCCCTTTATAGTCAGTAAATATGCCTCTACACATGCTTTTCTTCCCATTGCTTTTAATGGTGATCCATTATGTTCTGTCAAGTCTCTCTACCTCAGCCTCACCCTCCCCACCCTTCCTCCCCAAGGAAAAACTGTTGCTGCTGCCCGCGTGGTGCTCCGGCAGCCCGGCTTCCCCTCATCCCCGAGCGCCCCTGCTCCGACGGTCGTCCGGTAACTCAAAAGAGCTTCCACCTTCATTCATTGAAAGTATTAGAGTAAGCTTCACTGGTCTTTAATATATTTTTCAGTAATGTCTGTTGCTATTTTCAATCAATTGTATCCCGCTAAGATGGTCTATAGTAATCATAACTTTAGAATGGTTTGGAGTTCAAAGACACCATCCAACAAGAAAAAACAAAATTATTAAATGTAATGATTTAAGGGCGAAATCATATGTTCCAATTTGCAAGCATCTGAATTTACACAAAGAACGTGGCATATGCTAGCTAAACATTTCAGAGGTACCAAAGCAAATTGAGACGACATCAGGAGCCTAGATGCACAGGCACAACGGGAGTCAGGGAGTTGTGCGCCGGTAATTGGTTACCGACGAACAATGTTATTGTGATTTAATTTGTCCTGTTTTTGTTCATGTGTCTCTACACTGATTGCAACTATGGCACTACGCGCACAACGCACTTTGGTCGACGCCAGATGTGTGTCGTGCGGACACAGGTTCCCCTCCCCTACTCTGATCCATTAGAGTTAATGTGAATTCCCCTCGTTAGGCATATAGTTGAAGGACAATGTAGCTGTCAGCCAATGAACAACTGCTGAGTTTTAGCAGCCAATGACTACTGTTGTTCAGTTTTCCTATTAGTGAGCAAGATAATTTTTAGTTCACTAAAATAATGTTTTTCAGTTCAACCTTGCACATTCACACACACATACGTATTTAATAAAACTAACATATACTAATACTGAGACCAATGATGCAAGGTAGCAATTTTGCCAATTTGTCATGGTCGATAGTCCTACTATACTAATCTAATGTCCTCAAACTTTGAAGGAAACGATTAAAGTGGTTGCAGTAAGCTGATGGGTTGATGGTTTGCTAATTTAGCAATGGTTGAGCACCAAAAAAAAGAAAGACACCAATAGAATCCTAGAACCAGTAATCGCTCTCAGGCAGAGGTGAAAAGCATGGAGAATTCTAGCCATGAACACAATGCTACCACTGCCCTCTTGGAGATCTGACGATCCTCAATTAATTATGCAAGTCTTGAACCTATCACAGATGGTCCTCAATTAGTTATGCATGCATTATCACAATTAAAAGAGCTAAGCCTATCGCTGATGGTTGAGCTTTTCATATGAATGATCATATATCAAGAATTTGAAAGATGCTTATATCATATAGTGTGAAGTTTCAGTACACACCTGCACAAGCTTTTCAGAGATCTGTATTCTGAAGAGATGGTCTGCACAAATTAAAAATTGAAGAATACAGGTATGTACTTTTAGTCATTGAGTATTTAAATCCTTGTTTTTATTTTAGAAGCAGTGAAAGGATTGGGACAAAAAATGTCTAGTTAGATGAAATAAATAATAGTAGTAGTTCGTATATAGCACTTTAAATCAATTCATGTAAGTGATGCTTAGCCATAGTGGAGAATATTTATTGCAGGGTTTGATGTAAGTGAAGCAGCGAAGAATTTTATTGCTTAACCACAGGTTATATGTAGAATCCTGACACCCCTGCATCTAAGCTCTGAACTATAAGTTCATGCATACATTTTCAGGGTCGCAAACTTAGGGTGGACTGCAGTCGAAGTCTCCTAGGGTTTAACTCCTTAGGCATATAGTTGATCTAAGAAAAGATGCAAAGCACTTATGTAGCATTGACCATGAAAGAATCAAGATGCCCAAGAGGGGGGGTGAATTGGGCTTTTCTAAAACTTCTTGCAATAATAAAACCTATCAAGCCCCAATTAACCCCCTAGTGCCTAGAAGTGTGTTTCTCTTTATTCTACCGCACAAAAGACCAAGTCTAAGCCACTCCTACTCTAGCAAAGCAATCCAATATAGAATGAACAACAAGTAGTAATGCGGAATTGAATTGCTTGAAAGTAAATGCGTAGGTAAAAGAGTAGAGATGTCTCGACGATCTTTTTGCCGAGGTATCGAGGTGTCGGCACACCCCCCTAGTCCTCGTTGGAGCACCCGCGCAAGGGTATCGCTCCCTCTTGATCCGCGCAAGGATCAAGTGCTCACTATGAGCTGATTCTTCGCCGCTCCGGCCCGGTGAATCGCTCACTACCGGTAACAAGCTTGCTTGGGTCATCCACAATGCCACCGGATGCTCTCCAAGCTTCACGATCGCCACCAAGCCATCTAGGTGATGCCGATCACCAAGAGTAACAAGCTAGAACTCTCACTTGACCAACACAAGGCCAAAGAGATGGATGGATGCATACTTGCTACTCAATTCTCACTAGGAGGTGTCTAATTCTCACAATTAGCAAATCACTCAACCTCACTAGGGCTCTTGCACTATCTCACACTCACAATGTGTCTCTTAGCAGATGGAAGTGGCAAGAACACTCAAATGGATGGAGGGAAGGAAGTATATATACTCCCCCAACCGGCCATCCAAAAACAGCACAAGACAGGGTTTCTGCGGGGGCATCGGACGCTCCGATGCCTAGCATCGGATGCGTCGATGACCTCGACCAACGGTCGACTGTACCCTCTTGTCAGACCTGTTAAAGGGACATCGAACGTTGGGCAGCGTCCGATGCCACCACATCGGACGCGTCCGATGTGGATTTACCCTCTCTGGAACCTCTCTGGATGGCCATCGGACGCTGGCCCTCAACGTCCGATGCCAGCGTCCGATGCGGCCTCCAGTTCACACGCACGTGAACAGTGGCATGGGCGCGTCCGATGTGAACACATCGGCGCGTCTGATGCCACGCACCAGACTAAACCCTAGTCGGGGTGAGCATCGGACGCGTCCGATGCCCACCTGGCTAGCGTCCGATGCCCATAACAAGGGCAAACTCAACTCAGATCGTGACGCGGCCTAAACGACTTTTGATCCACTCGACTTAAGGCATCTCTCTGAGCTACCTAGGGCTATGAAATAACAAGTGTGCACCACATCTACCTCAATAGACTCATCTAGGTCAAGCTACTGATTCACGCTCCCCTTTATAGTACGGCCAAAGAAAAAAACAAAGACCTAATACTACCTAAGTGTCCTCCAACACCGTATGACACTTAGCCTAGTCTACCACCGTCTTCAGCGTCCGTCCTTTGATAATCGAAACGATTTCCATCGCCAGGGGACATGAACTCCATACGCCCGTATCGTCGCCATTACCATGACCTAACTGATCCCTGTTTCTGCAAAACACACGTTAGTCATAGTAATCTTGTGTTTCATCCAATCACCGAAACCCACTTGGGGTCAAGATGCGTTCAATCTCCCCCTTTTTGGTGATTGATGACAACACGAGATCGAGTATAGAGAGAAGAGGTTTTTAAATCATGACATGTATGAACTTGCAATGAATAATAGAAAATGATTAGGGGCAAGTTCAAACATGTCATGCCATCATCCTGCACTCAACAAGTTAGAGTGAATAGCAAGTGCAAGAGTGAAATAGCTCAAATACATAACCAAGTGAGAATTAAGCCGAAGTAAATGAGCAAAACGAAATGACATGACATATGATAAATCAAAGTGAGCACATACATGTCATAAAGGTCCATAGCACAAGTATATAACATAAACAACGTGCCAAAAGAAGTGATAAGTAAAGAGCGTATGTGAATATAACACAACATAAAAAGTCAAATCCCTCTCACATCGCTCCCCCTATCACTATACTCATCCACTCTCCCCCTTTGGCATCAAGCGCCAAACTAAGCGTCGGAGGGCGGAGGTGGTGCAGACGAGTCAGGTGCCGTCTCCGGAGTGCGCTGAGTGAACTCGAACTGCTGGAGGTACTCCTCGGAGTCGGACGAAGACACGCCGGTAGCCTGCTGACCCTCTGAAGCTGGAAGCTGCTGAGTAGCGGTCTGGGTCGGCTCTGGCACTGACTGCTCTGCCTGCTCTGTCTCTATCGCAGTCTCAGTAGTGGTGTCAACCTGAGTATCGGAGTGCGGAAGCTCTGGAATAACTGACAACTCAGGCTGAACTATCATGGTCGTCTCGGACTGCACAGGCTCTATCTGCTCTGAAGACGCGACGGAGCTTGGGAGGGTCTCAGTGGTAAAAGTCACTGGAGCCGTCGTCGTCTGCACTGGATCCGGAAGATCTGGAGTGGGAAATCCAGTGAGCTCACTAAAGGTGGCTGACAGATCCCTAGTCACGGAAGTAGTCGTAGCGTAGAGGGACTTTATTGTCCTAGGAGTGAAACTGGTCCGCAGCGGACTGAAAAGTGGGGCCCCACCTGGAGGAGTGGTGAAGCTCGTGAACTAAGAGGAGCTGGGGCCCGTGAGTGGCTGCGGAAACTGTGGTGGCTATCCGAACGGCTGCGGAGGGACTGGTGGCTGCCACTGGATCTGCTGCTGGGGGGAGGCTGCTGCCACTGCCACTGAGGAGGTCCGCTGGCGAGTCTCTCCATGAAGCTCAAGGTCTGCTACTGTAGAGCCATCATCTGTCGCTGCAGGGCGTCTGAGCGCTCCTGAGCCTGCTGCTGTGCCAGAGCCTGCTGCTGCGCCAAACGCTGCTGCTCCTGGGCTAAGCGCTGAACGTCCTGCGTGACCGTCCTCTGCTGCTCCTCTACTGCGTGACGGTCCTGACGACTGCGCTTTCGGCGCACTATCAGCTTCCCCTTCCTGGGTCGCTGACCGGAAGGGGGGGCGCAGAGGGGAGTCCCCTGAGCCACTGACATTCTTGCAGCGCGGCATGGCTGACAAGAATGAGGGGCACTGTCACTGAAGAAGCTCTGAACTGCCTAGACTACCGCTGAAAAGGACAAGTGACACTGAAATCCTCGGACAACCAGCTGACAAGAAAGCCAACTGACAGAAGCTCCCCCTGATACTGACAACCAACTGCGCTGTCACTCGCGAGGCTTGGCCTCAATCCTTACCCGCGGGCTTGGCCCCGGGTTAACTGACACTGACAAACGGCCAAGCTGTCACTGACGCTGACTCGCTGCATAGAATAGATAGTAGATATATAAGCATATATAGACTAGAGGCGAGAAAGGTCTATAGAAGCAGAGCATGTAGATAAGAGAAGAGTTTGGCTTCGCTACCTGAACGAACGACGAACGAACTCAAGAGGAGGTAAGAACTGACGTTCCGGCACCCACTCGACACACCAACGGAGACTGCAAAAGATTTGAGTGTAAACGGGGTCAAATCATGGTGGAACGGGCATTTAGGCATTTCATCGAGCATGTGATAGGCAGGAAGCATGGAGGAGAAGGGCGATTGCTCATTGGAGTGGATCGGCCGGCCGGGAGGAGATCGCCGGAGAGGAGGTGATGCCCGGGGACTTGAGTGTAGATCTCCGACGAGCTTTCGTCAAGCACGGGCGGGGCTCCGACTGGGCTCCGGCGAGAGGAGGGGAGAATTCCCGGCGAGCGCGCGCGTGCATGGAAGATGCGGCGGCGCGCGGCCGAGAGGGGTGCGGAGCGACGGCGGAGGAGGGCACGGCGGCCGGTCAGGGAGGGCGCGCGGACGAGTGGCAACACGGCGGCCGGAGCTAGGGTTAGCACCGGCGTGCTCGGGTGCGGGAGGTTAAGCGCGGGCGCGAGAATGACGAAGATGGAGGATATGACGAGTGGGACCGGATTGTCAAAGAGAAGACCTAACTGTGCCGCTTGAAGGAGCATCGGACGCGCCGATGAGTTCACATCGGACGCTTCGATGCCTGTCCAGAGAGCTCCAGAAACGCTCATTTCGCATCGGACGTGTCCTATGCCTTGGCATCGGACGCTAGAGCATCGGACGCTCCGATGGGTACACATCGGACGCTACCCTGTCACTGTTTCAGCCGGAGCTGTCTACAGTGCAGGGCATCGGACGCTGGGGGAGCGTCCGATGCAGCGTCCAATGCCGCATTTTGAGCAGTATTGAAGGTTTCTGTTGCAGCTCCCTCTCCCAACCAAGTTCCAACTCAAATAAGAGGCAAATAATCACTAGTTGGAACCTAGTATGAGCATCCTCGCATAAGCCCTCAATTTTATAAATATTTTGCCATAGGCTACATATCATTTTTAGAGAAAATAGGCAATCAAACCCGAGGAGACAACATGTGGCCACCAAAACTAGGGGTCTCAACCATTAGGAGCCTCAAATGCTCCCCCTAGCGGTGGACGAACACAGCGGTTGCTCAAAACATAACCGAAAAGAAACGACAAAACAACAAACATGCATATGCAATGCATTACGAAATTTGAATCTAGGTTGCTTGTCAAGTTTGCTCATGGGTAAGCTTCTTCACATGCTTTTTAGGGCGGTTATCTTAACCACGTCTGACAAGCCTATGTGCGTAGCATAAATTAATCATGGCATATATTACAATGCAATGCAAAGACAACCCCCTTTCACCTTTTGACAAAGTTACTTAGATCAAGCACATTAAGCTCACTTCGCAATCTATAAAGAGTGTTTTCATCTAGGGGTTTTGTGAAGATATCCGCCAATTGATCTTCGGTTCTAACTCCTTCTAAGGATATGTCTTTCTTTGAGACATGATCTCTAAGAAAGTGATGGCGAATATCTATGTGCTTTGTGCGAGAGTGTTGAACCGGGTTGTTAGCAAGCTTAACCGCGCTCTCATTGTCACACAACAAAGGTACCCTTTCTAGAACTATACCATAGTCTAAAAGGGTTTGTTTCATGTAAAGGATTTGTGCACAACAAGCACCCGCGGCTATGTATTCCGCCTCGGCAGTAGACCAGGCCACACTATTTTGCTTCTTTGAACTCCATGAAACTAGTGATCTCCCAAGCAAATGGCACCCTCCAGATGTGCTTTTTCTATCTACTTTGAACTAGTCCTTTGATCAACCACTTGAGGGGCCGCTTGTGGAGCATCAACATCTTGAGCTTGTACCACCATTTGATCATGGGAGACATGAGTATCTTCAAATGGATCCCTCCCTTCTTTGTCATCAACATGTGGTACATTGGATGATGATGGCTTGTCAATGACTTGCACATCATCATCATCATCTTTAGGCTTGATGGCTCCAACCGGCATGTTCTTCATTGCTTCCCTCAATGGTTCATCACCTACATCATCAAGATTTTCATGCTCTCCTTGAGAGCCATTAGATTCATTGAATTCCACATCATATGTTTCTTCTACCATCCCAGTGGCATGGTTGAATACTCGATATGCTTTGGACTTCAATGAGTAACCAACAAGAAAACCAATATCACATCGACGTTGAAACTTCCCTAGATGTTGGCGCTTCTTGTAGATGTAGCATTTGCACCCAAACACTCTAAAGAATGATATATCCGGCTTCTTGTTGTTGAGTAGCTCATAGGGGGTCTTGCCAAGGAGACGATGGGGGAACAACCGGTTTGATGCATAGCAAGCGGTGTTGATTGCTTCCGCCCAAAATCTTTCCGGTGTAGTTGTTGGCGCAGAAAGCGGCGCACTGCGCCAAGCAACACGGCAAGCCGGAGAAGCTGGCTTCAATCGTGGCCCGGGTGCTCAGAAGTCCGGTGCGTGCCAGTCAGTTTGACCTGCAACTAACAAGGGAGATAAACGGTTAAATACAAAGCTGGAACGTGCCGGGTATGACCAGACAGTTCCAAGATGTACGGCCCTGAAGCCACTTACGACGACATATAGCTATGAAAGCTATCTGCCAACAGGTTTAAAGGTTATTCGGCAATATGAACAGAGTTATGTGAATAACAGGTTGCCGAACACGTTTGCATGAGAATCGTACTTGCATGATGTATTAGATATAAGTTAACACTTAACCAATCTCGATTGTACAACCGAGTTGGGATCCATGGAGATTGAACATACAAGCTAAGCATGACTAAGCTAATCCAAAGCCTGCGCCTGCCGCACGACACCTAGCCTTGTCATAGATCAAACACACTTAACATGCATGAACCCTCACCACGTGGCAATCCAGATACGATCCGTTCGGCTATTACGAACAATAGATCTACTGCATAACAGACCCTTCAATAATAAACGTGAAAGAACAGAGCAGATCTATAAAGATGGAGCCGAACCGAACGGTATCTAGACCGGGCAAAAGTGTTATGATGAGATAAACATAACAAAACATATAACACAAGGTAACTTAATGAATCTATCAGATTGCCAAATCTAACAGAGCCGATAACTATTTTTACTCATGACTCAATCCGCCGCACGATACAAGGCATAAGCAAAAACCTCCCGTCATAAGCTTAAATCCGCCGCACGATACTAAGCTTAACGTACGAGACTACTTGCACCATATCTAAATCCGCCGCACGATACTAGACATGATAGCAAGGTTGCCGGAACTTACGGAGGTCGACGGATCGATGGCCCCTCTCGAAGAACGCGACGACACGACTTGGACTCGAAGACGGCGTGGGGCCGGGGTTGGTTGTATTGATTGTGAACCGATTTACAATAGTCTCAGGGTCTATATTTATACCCTGGTGTCCTACGAGTCCTAGGAGGACACGATTACAACGACAAAATAGGAAACTTATCTAAAATATGATGCCTTTTGCTCCAAGCTTCCCTTAATAACCGGCACACGCTAAAATGACGAGATCCCCATCGCTAAATCTTCTTGGCATGCCGTATTCGTCGCAAACCGTCTTGGCTTGAGATAACCGACCGTAGCGTTACGTTGCCGAATCTGCTCGCCGTTGACTAATCGCTTTCACAGCCTTGCCGGATATATTGAGTTAGCCGACCGCATCCGCCGTCTGCCGAATCCTTCAAGCGGCGGCGTTCGCCGAATCATCATAGTGTCGGTCCACTTGTCATAGTGCGAAAACTCGGTGTTAACACATGCCCCCTAATTTTGGGATAAATGTTTTATTCTAAAATTCATTTTCTCCTTTTCGCACCACTGTAGAGTCTCTGGAAGCATCCGACTTCCCATGTCATTAATCATCACAGCTGCCGACTCGCCTCCCGATGCACTCGAGATCCTTTAAAACTTCCTCTCTATTCCATTTCGGCCCGAGCTTCCCGAATTCCTCTGTTCAGCTTCTTTATCTAGAAAAATCCTCTCTTCTCTTGCCCTGAACCGGAAAATGTCTTCCCAAGCAAGCCATTACAGTCTCGAGCTCGGCGACACCAGCACTTCTAAGAGAATGTTGCTTCTGCTTTGATCTTTTCGCTTTGGGTATTTATGCCTCATGTTGTTTCCCCTTCAGGAGGACTGGCGATGACCTCACCGAGGACCTGGCTCAGAAGATTACAGACCTCCAGTCTGATCTAGGAAAGAAGAATCGGGAGATTATTCAAATCTCTCAGGAGCGCGATACCTTTCGGGAACAAGCCATCGGTAAACATCCCTCAACTGTCCTTTTCTTATCCCTTCCTTCTGCTTGACCCCTTTTTCCTTCAGCTCTGGAGACTAGGCTTCATTCCCTCGAAGCCGCTATTGCCGACCTTGCTACTTCAGTCAATGTGCCAGGCACGGTGGCTCTAAGGCAGGTGAATGAGATCAAGCGGGTTCTTCCCAACATTTCTAGGGCCGGCATGGGCTACGGCGCAGCACTTGCTTTTAATGCCGTCCGAATCCATTCTGGCGCCGACTATCGCCATTTTGATGTTTGTGAGCGAGGGCTAGAATTTAGGATAGCACGTTCTGTTGAGGATATGAAAGAAGCCGGAACAGACTTGGCCGACTCTTTCGATTCTGATCTTCCGATTAGAAATAGAATGACATGGACGAACTGATCCTTCATTTGTAATCGACTCCTGTTATGTGGATAAGAAGTCCTTTTATCTATTTTCTCGAAATCAATCTGTGACTGATCCTTCGGAATCAAGGTGTACTTTATTCCATGTACTTGGCCATTTGCACCTTGTAACATGTCTGCATTTTGCATCCAATCGGTTACCGTTCTGAAGACATCGCGTTTAACCGTGTGAACCTGTTCGGCAATCTGGCCAGTGTTTGTCCCGAACATCTAAATTGGCAGTTTTGCCGAAGCCAGGCGCTCTATTCCCCGCTGAACACGTACGCACAACCCATTACTGTAGAGGCCCATCTTGGGAAGCAGAAAAAATCCCAATCCGCCGGTTGATATTCGGCATAAATCGTCCCTGGAGTCCTGCCTTCTCCCAATCTTGCATCCGTTCCTCTAGTACTCTCGCCGCCTCGGCTTCCTTGCTCGCTCCGCCCCAGAAAACCCTAACTCTCCGAGTGCAATGGCGAGCCATGATGACAGCGGCAAGCGCCCGGCGGCTGAGGAGGCCGAAGGGAGCCGCGCTCGGCGCCTCCGTCAGCGCGGGTAGGACATCCTCGCTTACGTCCTGTGTGGCAGTTTCTTGAAAACCTCGCTCACGTTCTGTTACTGCTCGCCGACAGGGTCCCCGTTATCTCTTCCGCCGGTGGGCATGCCCGACCTTCTCCAGCACCGGGGAGGCCAGAGGCTCCACCATCGGGCTCGTCGAGCTCCTCCGATAGCCTCTCCTACCACTCCCATCCTTGGGAGGCGAGCCCGGACCGGGACTCCGACGGCGGCCTCTACGACCACAACGACGCTTTGAACTTCATGGCGCTGCGGGATGAGTCCCGGGAAGAGCTGGCCGCCGTCTCGAAGCAGTACGGGATCGATCAGCTAGAGTGGGAGGACCAGCGCCGGCAGTTCTGCGACGCAATCACGGGTACGGACACCCGATCCTAGATCGGCTTTCGGTCGTTTTTGTTGATCTTTTAACCGATCCACCCCAACTCGTCGTTCATAGCGCTGTCGGAAGAGCTGGAGCGCCTGAAGATGGCGGCGAATGCCGTCGCAGACCGGGTGAACGCCCAGGGCGACACCGCCGAGGCGCGCCTGGCCAATGTGTTTGGCCGCGTCGAGCAGGTCGCCCTGCAGGGTGTGCACCACGGCGTGGCGCTAGGGCTGTCGGCGCTAATGGTCCGCACGGAGGAGGACTTCTCCGTGACGCCGGTTGGCTTCCCCGGCGGGACATGTCCGGAGGACGTCGAGCAGATCGACGATTTCCTGGACTCCTACGAGGATCATGCTCGCGCCCTCGCCGCAGTCACCAATCCGCAGACGGTCATCAACAGGATGTTCGGTAATTGATCTGGACCTTTTGCACATTCCCCACTATGAACAATGCCACTCTACCACGTTCGTGTATACAACCTGTTTTCCCATCCTGTGCTTGTAGAGTGTTTGTTTTATCTAGCCAATTGCACAGCACCGCGTGTACTTGGCCCCGTATTCCTGCGTTTTTTGTGCTAGAGGCGACACATGCCGTGCCGGCTGTTTTTTGTTCTAAGGACGATAGACTCTATCGGCCATTTCTGTGCTAAGGGCGATACAACTTCGTATCGGCCGTCGGTGCCCGCAAGATCTTGATTCCATTATGCACCGACCTCCACGCTAGGATGAAATCTCTTTAGATAACGTCCATTAATTGCCCTAGCAAACTCTTCTCCTTGGAGGGTTTTCAGGATGTACGCATTACCCGTAGCACGTCTCAGAATCCGAAAAGGCCCTTCCCAGTTAGGGGACCATTTGCCGAATACCTTGTCTTTGGTACCGATCGGCAAGATAATTTTCCAAACCAAGTCTCCTTCTTCGAATCCTTTTTCTCTCACTTTCGAGTTGTAGTACTTGGCAACGCGTATCTTGTTCTTCTCAATATTTTCCAAGGCCTTGAGACGAATCAAATGCAAATCCTCTAGCTCATTCATCATCAAATCCTTATAATTCTCTTTAGCCAGATCGTTCTGCAATGTAACTCGTCTTGACCCCGATTGCAACTCCCATGGTAACACTGCGTGATGCCCGTAGATCAACTCGTATGGCGACGTCTGAGTCGACCCATGACAAGCCATTCGGTACGCCCACAAAGCTTCGTTGAGTACCAAGTGCCACCTTTTAGGTTTCTCTTCGATCTTCTTTTGAATGATTTTAATCATGATTTTGTTAGAAGCCTCTGCCTGTCCATTGGCCTGTGCATAGTAAGGAGAGGAATTATATAGCTTGATCCCCATCCCCTCGGCAAAGTCACAAAACTCCGAGGAAGTGAATTGAGTTCCCTGATCGGTAGTGATGGACTGAGGAATGCCGAATCGGTAAACGATATGCTCCCTAACGAAGGATATCATGCTCTCCGACGTCACCTTCTTCAATGGGATGGCTGATCCTTCGGAATCAAGGTGTACTCTATTCCATGTACTTGGCCATTTGCACCTTGTAACATGTCTGCATTTTGCATCCAATCGGTTACCGTTCTGAAGACATCGCGTTTAACCGTGTGAACCTGTTCGGCAATCTGGCCAGTGTTTGTCCCGAACATCTAAATCGGCAGTTTTGCCGAAGCCAGGCGCTCTATTCCCCGCTGAACACGTACGAACAGCCCATTACTGTAGAGGCCCATCTTGGGAAGCAGAAAAAATCCCAATCCGCCGGTTGATATTTGACATAAATCGTCCCTGGAGTCCTGCCTTCTCCCAATCTTGCATCCGTTCCTCTAGTACTCTCGCCGCCTCGGCTTCCTTGCTCGCTCCGCCCCAGAAAACCCTAACTCTCCGAGTGCAATGGCGAGCCATGATGACCGCGGCAAGCGCCCGGCGGCTGAGGAGGCCGAAGGGAGCCGCGCTCGGCGCCTCCGTCAGCGCGGGTAGGACATCCTCGCTTACGTCCTGTGTGGCAGTTTCTTGAAAACCTCGCTCACGTTCTGTTACTGCTCGCCGACAGGGTCTCCGTTATCTCTTCCGCCGGTGGGCATGCCCGACCTTCTCCAGCACCGGGGAGGCCAGAGGCTCCACCATCGGGCTCGTCGAGCTCCTCCGATAGCCTCTCCTACCACTCCCATCCTTGGGAGGCGAGCCCGGACCGGGACTTCGACGGCGGCCTCTACGACCACAACGACGCTTAACTTCATGGCGCTGCGGGATGAGTCCCGGGAAGAGCTGGCCGCCGTCTCGAAGCAGTACGGGATCGATCAGCTGGAGTGGGAGGACCAGCGCCGGCAGTTCTGCGACGCAATCACGGGTACGGACACCCGATCCTAGATCGGCTTTCGGTCGTTTTTGTTGATCTTTTAACCGATCCACCCCAACTCGTTGTTCATAGCGCTGTCGGAAGAGCTGGAGCGCCTGAAGATGGCGGCGAACGCCGTCGCAGACCGGGTGAACGCCCAGGGCGACACCGCCGAGGCGCGCCTGGCCAATGTGTTTGGCCGCGTCGAGCAGGTCGCCCTGCAGGGTGTGCACCACGGCGTGGCGCTGGGGCTGTCGGCGCTAACGGTCCGCACGGAGGAGGACTTCTCCGTGACGCCGGTTGGCTTCCCCGGCGGGGCATGTCCGGAGGACGTCGAGCAGATCGACGATTTCCTGGACTCCTACGAGGATCATGCTCGCGCCCTCGCCGCAGTCACCAATCCGCAGACGGTCATCAACAGGATGTTCGGTAATTGATCTGCACCTTTTGCACATTCCCCACTATGAACAATGCCACTCTACCACGTTCGTGTATACAACCTGTTTTCCCATCCTGTGCTTGTAGAGTGTTTGTTTTATCTAGCCAATTGCACAGCACCGCGTGTACTTGGCCCCGTATTCCTGCGTTTTTTGTGCTAGAGGCGACACATGCCGTGCCGGCTGTTTTTTGTTCTAAGGACGATAGACTCTATCGGCCATTTCTGTGCTAAGGGCGATACAACTTCGTATCGGCCGTCGGTGCCCGCAAGATCTTGATTCCATTATGCACCGACCTCCACGCTAGGATGAAATCTCTTTAGATAACGTCCATTAATTGCCCTAGCAAACTCTTCTCCTTGGAGGGTTTTCAGGATGTACGCATTACCCGTAGCACGTCTCAGAATCCGAAAAGGCCCTTCCCAGTTAGGGGACCATTTGCCGAATACCTTGTCTTTGGTACCGATCGGCAAGATAATTTTCCAAACCAAGTCTCCTTCTTCGAATCCTTTTTCTCTCACTTTCCAGTTGTAGTACTTGGCAACGCGTATCTTATTCTTCTCAATATTTTCCAAGGCCTTGAGACGAATCAAATGCAAATCCTCTAGCTCATTCATCATCAAATCCTTATAATTCTCTTTAGCCAGATCGTTCTGCAATGTAACTCGTCTTGACCCCGACTGCAACTCCCATGGTAACACTGCGTGATGCCCGTAGATCAACTCGTATGGCGACGTCTGAGTCGACCCATGACAAGCCATTCGGTACGCCCACAAAGCTTCGTTGAGTACCAAGTGCCACCTTTTAGGTTTCTCTTCGATCTTCTTTTGAATGATTTTAATCATGATTTTGTTAGAAGCCTCTGCCTGTCCATTGGCCTGTGCATAGTAAGGAGAGGAATTATATAGCTTGATCCCCATCCCCTCGGCAAAGTCACAAAACTCTGAGGAAGTGAATTGAGTTCCCTGATCGGTAGTGATGGACTGAGGAATGCCGAATCGGTAAACGATATGCTCCCTAACGAAGGATATCATGCTCTCCGACGTCACCTTCTTCAATGGGATGGCAACCCACTTAGTGAAATAGTCCGTGGCCAACAGAACAAACTTATGCCCTTTGCTAGATGGAGGGTGAATCTGGCCGATCAAATCAATGCCCCATCCTCTGAAAGGCCAAGGCTTAATGATCGGATTCATGGCCGATGCTGGGGCCCTCTGCACATTGCCGAATCGCTGGCAATCCTGACAACCTTTGTAGTACTCAAAGCAATCTTCGAGCATAGTCGGCCAAAAATATCCAGTCCTCCTGATTAACCATCTCATACGGTGAGCCGACTGGTGTGCACCACATACGCCTTCGTGCACCTCATACATCAGTTTCCTAGCCCCGTCTTGGTTCAGGCATTTAAGCAAAACCCCATCTATGGATTTGTAGTACAATTGATTGTCCAAGAGTGTGAACTTAAGAGCCTTGTACCTGAGTTTTCGGGAGACCTTCTTGGATGGATCCCTGAGGTAATCGACAATGTTGTTTCTCCAGTCTTCAATTGCCTGATTATCACCTAGGACTGCCTGATCATCTTCTGGGGTTGCTCGCTCTTCCTCAAGCGCAAAAATGTTTTGATTTTCCCTATACCCGGATGCTGCCTGAGCCAACTGGTTTGCTTCTTCGTTTTGCCCCCTAGGAATATGTTGCAAGGTTGCCGACCGGAACTGTTTGAGGAGCTCTTGGCAACCTTCGAGATATTCCTGCAGCATGTCGTTCTTGCACTCGTATTTGCCGGTCAGTTGCTTGATCACCAATTCCGAGTCACCGAAGATCTCCACGGCGTCTGCCTTAATGTCCACAAGCAACCGCAGCCCTCGGAGCAGTGCTTCGTACTCTGCTTGATTATTAGTTACCGGGTACTCGATCGATATAGAGTACTTGAAGGGTGTCCCCTTGGGAGAAATCAACACAATCCCGACTCCACCACCTTTGCTGCACGAGGATCCATCAAAAAACAATGCCCAAGGGATAATGGTTACCATGTTAGCATTAGGATCACGGTGGTGAGTGACAAAATCAGCCATAATCTGGCCTTTAACAGCCTTTGCCGATTCAAAACGCAAATCAAATTCAGAAAGGGCCAAAACCCATTTGCCGATCCTTCCACTTAAAATCGGCATTGATAACATGTGCTTGATTACATCAAATTCTGATACTACCACGCATTCGGCATTCAGTAGATAGTGCCGAAACTTGGTACAGGAATAGAAAACGCACAAGCACAACTTTTCCGTAGCCGAATACCTTGTTTCGGGGTCTAGTAGCTTTCGGCTAAGATAGGCTACGACTCTCTCTTTTCCTTCGAATTCTTGCATGAGGGCCGACCCTATTGTTAGGTTGTCGGCCGCCACGTACAACTTGAAAGGCCTGTCGAGTTGTGGAGGAACCAATACTGGTGGTGCCTTCATGTACTCCTTGATTTCATCGAAAGCCTTTTGTTGCACGTCACCCCACACGAACTCCTGATCTTTCTTGAGCTTCAACAGTGGAGAAAATGGCAGCACGCGCTCGGACAAGTTGGATATGAACCTTCTGACAAAGTTGATTTTGCCGAGCAGTGATTGAAGTTCTTTGAGATTGGTCGGCGGCACTACCTTATCAATTGCTTCCATGCTCTTCTTGCCGACTTCGATCCCCTTTTTGTGGACCAGGAATCCCAGAAACTCACTAGCCGACACCCCAAATGCACACTTGGTTGGATTCATCTTTAAACCATGTTTCCTTGTGCACTCCAAGGTCTTCCTTAAATCGGCCAAGTGTCTCTCCTTGCTTCTGGATTTGATCACCACATCATCAATGTAGATCTCTACAATCTTGCCGATCAGCTCATGGAATATGTAATTCATGGCCCGCTGGTAAGTGGCACCGGCATTTTTCAAACCAAAAGTCATGACCATCCATTCAAACAAACCTATATGGCCGGGGCACCTGAAGGCGGTCTTTGCCACATCCTCTGCAGCCATGAAGATTTGGTTGTAACCTGCGTTGCCGTCCATAAAGCTTATGATTTCAAAACCGGCCGAAGCATCTACTAGCAAATCGGCCACTGGCATTGGATAACCGTCCATAGGAGTGGCTTTGTTGAGATTTCTGAAGTCGATGCAGACTCTCATCTTCCCGTTCTTCTTGTACACCGGGACAATATTGGAGATCCATTCCGCATATCGACACGGCCGAATGAAGTTAGCTTCTAATAATCTTTCTACTTCCTTTTTCACGTCGGCCAACACCTCCTCCTTGTAGATCCTGCGCGGAGGTTGCTTGTATGGGCGGTATCCAGGTTTGATCGGCAACTTATGCTCAACAATAGACCGATCTAATCCGGGCATCTCTGTGTAGTCCCACGCAAAACAGTCTTTGAACTCCTTTAAAAGATTTACTAGTAGCAATCTGAAATCAGGGTCTAAATTAGAACTTATGAACATCGGCCTTTTTTTACTTGTGTCGCCAACATCCACTTCTTCCAGTTGGTCGGCCGATGTGAAACCACGTCCCAGTTTGCCCTCGCTGCTGTCGGTTGGGTTGTCCATCTAAAAGAAGCTTTGAGAGCCGATTGCTTGGATCGGCTGTTGATCCCTGCCGTAGACGTTGACAGGACCTTCTCCCCACGCACGATCGGAGAAGCAGTCTACCCCGTCGAATTCCCAGTAGGTGGGCTCAATAGTGGCAACACTCACCGAGTCATCAGCTTGGACAATCTCGATGTCATCTCCAACCCATTGTATGAGTATTTGATGCATGGTTGAAGGTATGCAGCAGTTGGCGTGGATCCAATCCCTGCCCAGAAGCAAGCTATATGCCCCCTTGCCATCAATGACAAAGAAGGTCGTAATGAGCGTCTTGGACCCAATCATCAGTTCCACGTGCACGGAACCCCGAGTGTCGGAGGGATTGCCGGCAAAGTCGTGGAGTATCATATCTGTTTTGAGTAGGTCTTCATCGTTCATGCCCAGCTTTCTGAACGTAGCGTAAGGCATGATGTTGATTGCTGCGCCGCCGTCAACAAACATCTTGGTTAGCGGCTTCCCGTTGACGTACCCCTTGACATACAACGGCTTCAAATGCCGATGCTTGGCTGGCTTGTCAAATGCTGCCTTCTGAGACAACATGAGCTGTGCTGCGAGCTCGTCGTGCTCGGCCTCGTCGGGATCCGAACACACCTCGTCCTGTGCCCCCTGGCCGGCAGGAGCCATGAACTCCAGGGGAAGGAAGAAAGTCATGGCCACATCAGCGCCCTTGTTGATGTCGTCTGGTTTTTCCTTCGGGCGCCATTCTTGCTTCTTCCCATTGGCGGCTGCTTCTTCCAACTCCCTGTTCCAGAGGCGTTGCACTCTCCTTTTCTGGCTTTTCCTGAGCCCTGGTGGGCACCACTGCCCCTTTTGCCACCTATATGGGCGGGGCTGTACCTCCTTGCTGTCGTCCTGGTGATGCACCCACTCCTGGTCGGCATATCTTTTGGCTTGCCGACCCGGGCTTCTCATTTTTAGGCGCCGATCGTCCATTGGGATGCGTGCTCCCAACCTTTCATGGACGGGACGGCGGTTGACCCGATCCTGCCTATACCCCTTGTACTGATCGTTGCATTCGGGGCAGTTGTTGACGGCGGGCAGTTTCAAGCCTTCGTTCCAGCAATGGCGGAAGAACGGGCAGCCCCAGTGAGCTTGCTCCCGCTCTTGGCGGCGTTCTTGCTCCCAGCGATGGGCCTGTTCTCTGTGGTAAGCCCTCTCCTCCAGACGATACCGGTGCTCTCCCGCGTGATCGTCTTCACGCTGGTATTCCTTCGTGAATTCTTGCTCTTCGCATTGGAGACGCCTCTGCTCTTTCTCATTTTGCCGGCGCCACTTGTTAAGGAGATCTCTGTGGGTAGGCCTGCGCCTGGAAGACGACTCTCCGCGCTCGTATCGGCTATTCGCGGCGTGGTCGTGCTGTCGGAGCTCATCGCCAGTGATTTGCCGATCGGGATCCACTGCGCCAGACTCGCGCGCCTTGTTGGAGGTGAGGACTTTGACCTTGCCCTTGCCTCTGGGATCCTCCAGGGCTACCATGTTCACTGAGACGAACACAGAGTTCTGGGCGAAGGGATTGGCATCGATCTTCATCTTGCCATTGAACTTGATGTGCCCATCCTGGATGGCCTTCTAGATCCTTGTCCTGAACACACGGCAGTCATTAATGGAATGGGTGTTAGTGTTATGAAAGCCGCAGTACTTCTTGTCCTTGACTCCTCCGGGACGCAGCATCGGGTGATCCGGGGGTAGCCTGACTCTCCCTTCGGCAACCAGAAACTCAAAGAGCTTGTCAGCTTTTGTGACGTCGAAGTCGTATGCCCCCTTCTGCTGGCGCAGCCATTGCTTGTTGGCTTGGGTCGGCTCCTTGTCCCAGTTGAGCTCTGCAGCGGCCACCTCATCTTTCGTGTCGGTATAGTCATCGGCTTCGTCCAGGAAAGCCTGATACATCTGTGCCGCGACATTGTCCTTCTGGAAACGCCCTTCCCTCCGGAAGCCTTGCGCTTGGATAGTCATCTCATTCAGCCGGCGAGAGAGATGACCCAAGTCTTCAAACTCCTGGCCGAACAGCTTGTCCCTGATGCTCGGGAGCATGCCTGCCACGACCAATGGTGGAAGCTGATCGTCCGGTAGGTGCATGCCGAAGCACTGGCTTTTGACCTCCCTGAACCTGCGCAGGTAGTCCTGCGGTGTCTCATTCGGCTTCTGGCGTACGTACATGATGTCCACCAGTTTCTTCTCCTTGGTGCCCGTGTAGAAGTGTGTATGGAACTTTTGTTCCAAGTCCGCCCAAGAGAGAATAGAGCCCGGCGGTAGTGACGTGAACCACGCGAATGCCGGTCCAGTGAGTGACGATGGGAAATACCGAACCCTGAAGGCGTCTTCGGTATTGGCCTCCCCAAGCTGGAGCAGATAACGACTGACGTGCTCCACCGTACTGGTGTCGTCTAAGCTGGAGAACTTGGACAGGTCCGTCGGCACTTTGACTCTGGGAGGTAGAGCCACACGGTGGAACCATTCGGGGAACGGAGACCTGTAAGCATACGTGCCCTTAGGTTTCAGGCCGAAAGTGCGCTGCATCATATCCGCCATCTTCTCTAGCATGACATCGACATTAGAGTCGGCGGTTTTCTCGGCCGTCGGCTTCCCATATCCTGGATGCGGGGCACCCTCTATATTGTGAGGCTCAAGCATCTCATGGTACCCGTTTCCGTAGTAGTCCTTTATGAGCCTATAGGTCTGCGGGGAGATCTTGCGTGTTGACTCTGGCGGCTGACCCTTAGTGCCGAACGTGAGCTGCCCCATGGTCGGCAACTGGCCTTCTGGCGTGTGCTTCTCCTGAATGGTCATCCCGCTTGATTGAGCCTTGGGCGGGGTCTCCTCACCGGCAGTTCCTGCCCCCTTGAGGTGATTCGGCAGATTGAAAAGATGCGGTCCTGCTATAGGGCCAAACTCGGCCTCCATAAGTTCATCGGCCTTGGGGCCGAATTGGGCGATCATGATGGTGCGGAAAGTGTTGAGAAACGCCCCATGCATGCGACCGATGGCACCAGAGACAGCTTCGTTGATCATATGAGACATTTTCAACACTGCCTCTGCCTCCCCGGGATCGTTCGGGTTGGGCTGGACAGGCTTCGACAGATCGTGCAAACGGCGAACCTTTCCGCTTTTGTTCTTGGAAAAGGCTTCTAGGCACCTGGCCTGGAATTCGGCACAAGCATCTTCCACCTGTTCTCTGTACTCGTCGGGTAGTTCAGTGAGCTGCACCTGCACGAGCCCCGCCTTGTTGCTGGCCTCGGCTTCAGTGACTTCGACCATTGCTGCAAGAAAAAAGGGTCCCACTAGGCGTGCCAAAAAGTGTGTTGGCGCAGAAAGCGGCGCACTGCGCCAAGCAACACGGCAAGCCGGAGAAGCTGGCTTCAATCGTGGCCCGGGTGCTCAGAAGTCCGGTGCGTGCCAGTCAGTTTGACCTGCAACTAACAAGGGAGATAAACGGTTAAATACAAAGCTGGAACGTGCCGGGTATGACCAGACAGTTCCAAGATGTACGGCCCTGAAGCCACTTACGACGACATATAGCTATGAAAGCTATCTGCCAACAGGTTTAAAGGTTATTCGGCAATATGAACAGAGTTATGTGAATAACAGGTTGCCGAACACGTTTGCATGAGAATCGTACTTGCATGATGTATTAGATATAAGTTAACACTTAACCAATCTCGATTGTACAACCGAGTTGGGATCCATGGAGATTGAACATACAAGCTAAGCATGACTAAGCTAATCCAAAGCCTGCGCCTGCCGCACGACACCTAGCCTTGTCATAGATCAAACACACTTAACATGCATGAACCCTCACCACGTGGCAATCCAGATACGATCCGTTCGGCTATTACGAACAATAGATCTACTGCATAACAGACCCTTCAATAATAAACGTGAAAGAACAGAGCAGATCTATAAAGATGGAGCCGAACCGAACGGTATCTAGACCGAGCAAAAGTGTTATGATGAGATAAACATAACAAAACATATAACACAAGGTAACTTAATGAATCTATCAGATTGCCAAATCTAACAGAGCCGATAACTATTTTTACTCATGACTCAATCCGCCGCACGATACAAGGCATAAGCAAAAACCTCCCGTCATAAGCTTAAATCCGCCGCACGATACTAAGCTTAACGTACGAGACTACTTGCACCATATCTAAATCCGCCGCACGATACTAGACATGATAGCAAGGTTGCCGGAACTTACGGAGGTCGACGGATCGATGGCCCCTCTCGAAGAACGCGACGACACGACTTGGACTCGAAGACGGCGCGGGGCCGGGGTTGGTTGTATTGATTGTGAACCGATTTACAATAGTCTCAGGGTCTATATTTATACCCTGGTGTCCTACGAGTCCTAGGAGGACACGATTACAACGACAAAATAGGAAACTTATCTAAAATATGATGCCTTTTGCTCCAAGCTTCCCTTAATAACCGGCACGCGCTAAAATGACGAGATCCCCATCGCTAAATCTTCTTGGCATGCCGTATTCGTCGCAAACCGTCTTGGCTTGAGATAACCGACCGTAGCGTTACGTTGCCGAATCTGCTCGCCGTTGACTAATCGCTTTCACAGCCTTGCCGGATATATTGAGTTAGCCGACCGCATCCGCCGTCTGCCGAATCCTTCAAGCGGCGGCGTTCGCCGAATCATCATAGTTTCGGTCCACTTGTCATAGTGCGAAAACTCGGTGTTAACAGTAGTGTACTCATCTAGCATTGTCCTTGCTAGGGTGATTAGAGTCCGGTTCTTCCTCTCAACTACCCCATTTTGTTGTGGTGTGTATGTTGCGGAGACTTCATGCTTAATCCCAACTTCATCACAATATTGCTCAATGTGGGTGTTGTCGAACTCTCTTCCCTTGTCACTTCTTATCTTCTTGATCTTCAAGTCAAACTCATTTTGGGCTCTCTTGGCAAACTTCTTGAATGAAGGGGTTGCTTCGGATTTGTCATCAAGAAAGAATACCCAAGTGTATCTAGAGTAGTCATCAACAATCACTAGGCAATAGAGATTTCCACCCAAGCTAGCATATGTTGTTGGCCCAAATAGATCCATGTGAAGTAGCTCTAACTCTCTT
Source organism: Coix lacryma-jobi var. lacryma-jobi (assembly GCA_009763385.1). Lineage (NCBI taxonomy): Eukaryota > Viridiplantae > Streptophyta > Magnoliopsida > Poales > Poaceae > Coix > Coix lacryma-jobi. The sequence continues at coordinate 114,489,994 of CM019825.1, read as the reverse complement.
GATGTTGACACAAAGGCTTTGGTTGGATGAGTGTTTGCAACTTGCTTGCCGGCTTGACATGCACTACACAATTTGTCCTTCTCAAATTTGACATCCTTCAAGCCCCTAACCAAATCCTTCTTCAATAGCTTGTTGAGAGTGTTCATTCCAACATGTGCCAATCTTCTATGCCATAGCCAACCAAGTGATTGCTTAGTGAACAAACATGTCTTTAAGTTGGCATCTTCGGAGGTGAAATCCACTAGATAGAGATTGTTGTATCTAAAGCCTTTGAATATCACTTGTGTATCATCTTTCTTGGTCACAACCACTTCCTTGTTGGTGAACAAACATTGGAAGCCAAGATCACATAGTTGCCCAACGGATAGCAAGTTGAAGCTCAATGATGCAACTAGAAGCACATTGGAGATGGTATGATCATTTGATATAGCCACTTTGCCCAATCCCTTGACATTGCCCTTTGAGTTGTCACCAAATGTTATCTTTTCTTGGTCATTGACATTCTCTTCTAGTGAGGTGAACATCCGGGGATCACCGGTCATATGTTGTGTGCAACCACTATCAATCACCCAATGAGATCCACCGGTCTTGTAGTTCACCTACACACACAAGAAATCAAGCTTGAGCTTTTGGGACCCAAACTTGTTGAGGTCCCTTAACCTTCTCTACAAGTGACTTTGTGTTAACACCAGATTTTTGCACGCACGAGGACATGACAAGTGGGCCCGACCAGCAGAGGGAAAAGGATTCGACAAGCAATCACTCGGCTATTTGGTCCTCAGGATTTCGATGAATGTCTGTGCGGTCGGCTATCTCGCAGAAAAGGTGGTTCCGTTCGGGAGATGAATGTTGCAGATAGAGCCGATTTGCATGGGAAGACACGTGGCATTGAAAGATGCCGAGAAGATTAGGAATGGATTTCGTATCTTTCCATATTTTATCATTGTAAATCGTAATCGTCTAGGACTCATGTTTCGTCCAGGGTATAAATATAAATCCTCGACCATTGTAAAATTGTTCACAACCATATCAATACAAACCGGCCCCGTGCCATCTTCGAGTCCCTAAGTCGTGTCGTCGAGTTCTTCGAGAGGAACCATCGATGTGTCGACCTCTGTAAGTACCGACAACCTTGTTATCATGTCTAGTATCATGCGGTGGATTTAGATATGATGCAAGTAGTCTCGTATGTTAAGCTTAGTATCGTGCGGCGGATTTAAGCTTATGACGGGAAGTTTTTGCTTATGCCTTGTATCGTGCGGCGGATTAAGACATGAGTAAAAATAGTTATCGGCTCTATTAGATTTGGCAGATCTAGTAGATTCATTAAGTTATCATGTGTTATGTGTTTTATTTATTTAATTCCTGTAACACTCTTTTGCCCAATCTAGATTGATCTCTATTCGGCCTCGTTTCACAAGTTTGCTTATGCTTTGCTAATCATAAGATCATGATAGCCGAATCAGTGTTTTCAATCTAGGTTGTTACATGTTGTGGGTTCACACATGTCAATCGTGTTTATGCTTTGATAGAACTGGGTGTCGTGCGGCAGATGCAGGTTTTAGATTAGTTTGATCATGTTTGCTTGTATGTTCCTTCCTCATGGACCCCAACTCGGTTAGTTTGCCGATTTTGGTTAAGCTTACACGAGTAATGAGCTCTTATAGATCTGTACAAATATATGCATGATTTTAGCTTGTTATAATTAGATTGTATCATGCGGTGGATTGATCTAATTATAAGAAGTGGTGTAGACTTATAGCAAGTGGTATCATGCGGTGGATTAGCTTCGCTTAAGTTTATGCTTGACGGGTTTATGAAGGCTAAACGTGCGGCAGATTAGTTGGATTAGCCTATGCATGTGTTATTTGAATAGATCTATTCTTGCAAGTTGCCTGTTTATAAATATCCTTAATTCGTTCAAGTATGTCTTTCTTCTGCATTCGGCAGTTAATATGTTTCACATACTCTGCTCTCATACTTGCCGAATGGCCTTATAAACATGTTCTGACAGACAACTTCTATAGCTATGTGCCGTCGCGATTGGCTTCCAAAGCCGTATATATGGAACTGTCTGGTTTTACCCAGCATGTTCCAGAGGTATTCTCACTTTTTATCCCTTGTTGGTTTTCAGGTCAAACCGACTGGCACGTCTCCAGATTCGGCACACTCCGGGCACCTGATTGAAGCTAGCCTCGTTCAGCTTGCTGTGTGTCTCGACGCAAGGTGTCACTTTTTGCGTCAACACACTTTTTGGCACGCCCGGTGGGACAGGACACTTCGTTTCAAGATGCCTGAGATCAGCGATGATCAAATTCTGGATGTGATCATGGATGACTTGTCGCCAGAGTTGAAAAGCTTAGTACAACAGGCCTGTGATGAATTCCAGCACAGTTGCTTGGCGTCTTTTTCCAAGAACAAGAGCGGCAAGGTTTTCCAGAAGCAGGAGTTCCCAAAGATCATTCCTCACCACCAATTTGATATCCCCAATGAAGAAGAAGCTATTCGGAAGATGACTGAAATAATGCATAAGGTTGTATCAGAAGCCGTGACCAATCATCAGTCGGCTTTCCTGAACACTTTTCACGCTATCATGGTCAATACTTTCAGTCCAGCCGTGGATAAATGCTTTGAAGAAGCTGTTGGCCCGATGCAAAGACCGTTGTTGTTTCAAGTACCTCAACGTCGAAAAATTGCCGAAGACGGTGGAGCCGGTACGAGCACAGGGGGAATGGTAACTCATGAGACACAACAGCCACCCGCAACCTATGGGCAGCTCGCATTCGACACAACAGGAAATGTCCCGCAATCTGCTTCTAAAGTGTCTCCTGTAGCAAACAGGATACATAAGAATATGTTTGGAGATGGATATCATGAGTTCGTCAATTATAGCTCAATTAATGCTCTTCCAAATCCAGGCTATAAGTGTTCGGCAGGGCTACATCTTGGGGGGCAAGCACAAACAGCTCCTGATTCGAATGTTGACCTCATCATGCATAAGATGGCTGATATGATGCAAAATCAATTCGACCTGAAACCTAAGAATCAAACCTACACGTACAAGTCCCCTTATCCGGAGTGGTACAATCGGGTAGCTCTTCCTCCAAGGGTGAAGCCTCCTACTGATTTCACCAAGTTTTCAGGCCAGGATGACACCAGTACTATAGAGCACATCGGCCGCTACTTGATGCAACTCGGAGAAGCGTCTACAGATGAGGCTTGGAGGATTCGGTACTTCCCGTTATCATTAACAGGACCAGCTTTTTCATGGTTTTCTTCCCTGCCAGCAAATTCTATCAATACATGGGCAGAGCTAGAACAGAAATTCCACTCGTATTTCTTTACGGGTACCAGCGAGAAAAAGTTGGTCGACCTCATGAGCCTAAGGATAAAGCCTGGCGAGACGCCACAAGAGTATCTGCGCCGATTCAGGGAAACCAAGAATCTGTGTTATTCTCTGAATTTGCCAGATGATCAACTGCCGGAGATAGCAACAGCTGACATGTTGCCGGGTATCAAAGAGAGATTATTCGGCATGGAGTTTGATGACCTTGGGCAGTTATCACAAAGGTTAGCCACAATGAGTAATCAAGCCCAAGGATTCAAGAGGAATAACCAGTTCAAGAAGGGTGATGTGGCTGCCAAGATGTATCAGGCTTTCTTGGAGGAAGCAACCGAGTACAGTGATGAAGACGAGATAGCTGCGGCCGAGATAGTCTTGGAGAAAGAGCCAACTCAAGTCAACCAGCGATGGCTGAGACAGTAGAAAGGTACTTATGACTTTGATGTTTCCAAGTCAGACAAATTATTTGAGTACTTGTTGAAGGAAGGACGCATCAAGCTGCCGGAGGGTCATCCTATGCTGCATCCTGAAGGGGTCAAGGACAAGAAATATTATGGTTTTCACAATACTAAATCCCACTCTATAAACGATTGCCGGGTGTTCAGGGTGCGGATCCAGAAGGCTATCCAGGACGGGCATCTGAGGTTTGATGGGAAGATGAAAATTGATGGTAGCCCTTTTGGACAGAACACTGTGTCTTTCTCTATCAATATGATTAATGCGGCTGATCCCAGGGATAAGAGTAAAATGAAAGTGTTAACCTCTGATAGAGCGAGGGAAGCTGGTGCCGTTGACCCTAATCGGTAGATTACAAAGGGAGAGCTTTAGCAGAGGGTTCGGTTCCAAAATAGCCGAACTGAGACGGGTGATACCTCCAGACCCAGGGTCACGACGCGCATTTTGTTGAATAATTGGCGTTGGGAATAGGAATGGTACCAGAAGCAGAGGCTTTATGAAGAACGGAAGTTTCTGGAGAAACAACGAAGGTACGAAGAAGAGATGTACCGGGAAGAACGAGAAGATGCGAAGGAGTAGGAACAATCTCATTGGGAATGCTCGTTTTTCCAGTATTGTTGGAACGAAGGCTTGAAGCTGCCTGTTAAGAACAACTGCCCTGAGTGCAGTAGTCAGTACTCCGAGTATAGGCAGTCTCGAGTCAACCGCCGATCTGTCCATGAGAGGCTTGGGGTACGAATCTCTGAGGACGATCGGCGCGTAAAAATAAATAGTTCCGGAGATCGGCAGGAAAGAGGATTTGCCGATCCAAATTGGGCTCGCGCTGGAGAAGAAGAGTACCGCGAGTATGTCTGGCAGAGAGGACAGTGGTGTCCGCTAGGATTGAGGAAAAGCCAGAAAAGGAGGGTGCAACGCCTAAGAAATAGAGAGTTAGAACAAGCAAATGCCAAAGTAAAGCGAGTTTGGCGCCCCAAAGAGAAGCCAGATGGGGGCGATCATTCGGCTGATGCATGCATGGCTTTCTTTCTTCCTTCAGAATTTATAGCTCCCGAAGAACAAGATGTCTGAGATGAGGTGTATTCAGATTTCGATGAAAGTGAATTCCAAGAGTTGTTGGCTCATCTTGTCTTGGCTCAAAGTGCAGTATTCGATAAACCAGCTAAGTATCGACACTTGAAGCCATTGTATATGAGAGGCTATGTTAATGGCAAGCCATTGACTAAAATGTTCATTGATGGAGGGGCTTCCATAAATATCATGTCATATACCACCTTCAGAAAACTTGGGATGGCGAGTGAAGACTTGTTGAAGATAGATATGGTGTTGAGAGACTTTGCTGGTAATTCTTCCGATACTCGGGGGGCAGTCCATGTTGAGTTGACAATCGGGACTAAGACCTTGATCACTACCTTCTTTGTCATTGATGGCAAGGGGGCATACAGTTTGCTATTAGGAAGAGATTGGATACATGCAAACTGCTGTGTGCGGTCAACTATGCATCAATTCCTTATCCAGTGGATCGGAAATGACATCGAGATTGTCCATGCTGACAATTCAGTGAGTATCGCTAATACAGAGCCTATCTACTGGGAGTATGATGGTGTTGAGTGCTTTTCTGGAAGAGCTTGGGATGCAGGTCATGTAAACGTTTTCAACGAGGGCCAACAGCCGATTCAGATGATCGGCTCTCAGAGCAATTTTTGAATGGATAGTCCAATTGATGGCAATGGGGATAGATTGAGGCCAAGTTTCGTGTCGGCTGACAAGGAATAAATTGCTGATAATGAAGCCGAAATAGGACCAATGTGTGCAAGTCTGAGTCTCGAGCATGTTTTGAAGTTGACGAACTTTTAAGAGGATTCTGCTTATTTCTCCATTGCCGAAGCTAAGGGAAGAACAAGAGTTCACGTAAAGTGACATACAACAGAGGGTCTTGGAAAGTATGAAGACGCTTCCGCAACTTGGTGATTATTTCAAGTTGTACGTGGCGGCCGATAGCCTTGCAATAGGATCGGCCCTTATTTTAGAATTTAAGGAAAAAATGAGTAGCAGATTGTCTTAGCCGAAAATGTTAAACCCAAAGAAGGGTATTCGGCTAGGATAAGTTTTCGTTCGTGTGTGTTGCTTGTCAGCTAAAGCTTCGGTACTACTTGTTAAAAGCCGAACGCATGAAAATTATGTAACTTGAGGAATGCTTATGTACAACCGATGTAAAGCATCGCCTTTAGCAGAAAAATGTTCCAAAGAATTAAATTATAGCCGATATTATTTATATCGCCTTTAGTTCAAGGATATTCATGACCCTGGTGACCTTAGCATTTTCCGAGTTGGTAGGTTTATTGGAAGAAGAAAAAGATGAAGTGCAGTAAGTGCAATGCCAGGTGACATGACATATCGGAGATAAGATCTAGTCGGCTAAGATGACGTCATACATTCGGCAAACGGTATTCTGAAGAAATGTTACGAATAGAGAAGGTCACTGGAGGATCAAAAGATGCAAATAAGCATGGTTCGGAGGAAAACGAATTTCATATATTGCAAGCCTCATACAAACTACCCTTGAAATATTCTGTGGATTGCGGATCAACAATTTCAGCAATGGCAGTGGCATGGTTATCATAAGTCTCAAGGTCTTCAAATTCATCCGGATCCCCGCTTGTGAAGCCGACCGGTAGGAGGGGGTAGTCTTCTTTGATCCAGGGACAGGGAGAAGAGGTGCGTCAGGCAAAGCAAGTTCGATCAGAAGAGGAGAATCAAGATTATGCTGCAGAGTTGTTTCCGTTGGTCCGCCCATTCCACTTCATCAATGTCATGCTTCTTGGATACATCTACCAGTTCCTTATGGGCCTTATCCTTTTCCTCGCGATACCAGAGAGCATTCAAATGGGTGAGTTGAGGTGGACTGTCAGGTTCAGGGGAATCTGGAAACCCAAGAAGAAGGTTGGGGAGGCCATTGGAGCTGTTGTTTCTGGAAAGGGGGCTCGTTTTTGGTTAAGAAAAGACTTCACCCTGGAAAATGGGCGAGCGGCGAATTAGAGGCAGATAAGCGAGAAGGGTTATTGCAAGGGGGCAAAAGACTAATTTATTGCCTATGATGCTAGTGAGTTGATATTCGGTTTCCTCTTGCCTCGTATCCAATAAGATGGCTGCTGTGGTTGCCATTGTCTGCCATTTATTGGAACACAAGCAAATGGTTTTCTCTCTGGCTTGGGCTAAGAAGTGGAAGTTTTGCGAGTCGGGTTTTTCAATTGGGACCAAGAATAGGGACCTGTGCGAGGGTATACTTATAGAACCATAGCTTGCACACTGGAAGGTCAAGCATTGACCAGACCAGATCTTTTGACGATTAAAGGAAATCATAACTCCAGAATTGCAAGGATGATGGAGTTCGGCTAAAAGGTTATTCAGTTTTGGTTAATTGTTTGGAAATTTATGTTACAAAGGTTTAAAAGCAAAAGTCTTTCCGAAATATTATCTTGGTATCCTCATGGATTAGAAATTTAAGGAAAGGGGCTGGAGGCTTTGGATCTAGAATAGCTGATTACAACAGTTATTTGCAAGGCAAGGGTTTCTGATATGATTATCATCAGTAATGGCCAATGTAGTAGGTGTCGCCATCAAAGCAGAAGTAAAGGTCGAAAATTGATACGCGGAACTGAACACACATTGATCTCGAAGGATCAAATCACAGGCTGATTTCAGAGGAACAAACAAAAGAACTTCTTATTTGCAAGGAAAAGTACGCGATTACAATGAAGATGATCAGTTTGTCCACTCCATCCTATGCCTAATCGGGAGAGAGTGATCAAAAGCATCGGCCAAATCTGTTCTGGCTTCCTTCATATCTTCTGTGGAGTGTTCTACTCTGTCCTCCAGTTCTTGCTCGCAGACATCAAATCTGCGATAGTCAGCGCCAGAATGAATCCTCACGGCGGAGAAGGCAAGCGCCGCGCCATACCCCATGCCGGCTCTAGAGATGATGGGGAGGATTCGGTTAACTTCGTTTACCCGCTTCAGGGGTGTCGTGCCCGATACGTCAGCCATAACAGCGAGTTTGGTGATGGCAGCTTCAAGGGCGTGGAGTTTGGCTGCTAGAGCTAGAAGGAAGAGGAATGAATGAAGGCAAGAAGAAGTAAAAAAAAGAGAGAAAATATAATACTTACCGTGGGCTCGTTCCCGAGCAACGTCACGTTCTCAGGAGATTCGGTTGATCTCCCAATCCTTTACCTCCAAATCAAATTGAAGGTCCGCAAGCTTCCGAGTCAAGTCTTCGGGGGAGTCATCACCGGTTCTCCTAAAGGAAGCAATGATGTGAGAACTACTATTTCATTTTTTGGAATAATCAAGAGAAAGGAGAAAGAAGCAACCTCCTCTTGGAAGTGCTGGAAGCTCCGAACTCGGAGCTATGGCGGCTCGCCTCGAAGGACATCTTTTCGTTGATTGGGGAATAGCAGGAGAAAAGAGGGTTTTCTGGGTCGAGAACGGGGCAGGGGAGTTTAGGATGCACAAGTCGGAACACAGTGAAGGGAGATTTTAAAGAATCCCAAAAGGTGCATCGGGAGATGAATCGGTAGGTGGAGTAATTATGACATGAGATATTTCTACAGAAGGTTGATGCTTGTGGGGATTCCACGTGTGTGTGTAAAAGAAGGGAATTTTGGAACAAATATTTGTCCCAAAATTAGGGGGCATATGTTAACACCAGATTTTTGCACGCACGAGGACATGACAAGTGGGCCCGGCCAACAGAGGGAAAATGATTCGACAAGCAATCACTCGGCTATTTGGTCCTCAGGATTTCGATGAATGTCTGTGCGGTCGGCTATCTTGCAGAAAAGGTGGTTCCGTTCGGGAGATGAATGTTGCAGATAGAGCCGATTTGCATGGGAAGACACGTGGCATTGAAAGATGCCGAGAAGATTAGGAATGAATTTCGTATCTTTCCATATTTTATCATTGTAAATCGTAATCGTCTAGGACTCGTGTTTCGTCCAGGGTATAAATATAAACCCTCGACCATTGTAAAATTGTTCACAACCATATCAATACAAACCGGCACCGTGCCATCTTCGAGTCCCTAAGTCGTGTCATCGAGTTCTTCGAGAGAACCATTGATCCGTCGACCTCCGTAAGTACCGGCAACCTTGTTATCATGTCTAGTATCATGCGGTGGATTTAGATATGATGCAAGTAGTCTCGTATGTTAAGCTTAGTATCGTGCAACGGATTTAAGCTTATGACGGGAAGTTTTTGCTTATGCCTTGTATCGTGCGGCGGATTAAGACATGAGTAAAAATAGTTATCGGCTCTATTAGATTTGGCAGATCTATTAGATTCATTAAGTTATCATGTGTTATGTGTTTTATTTATTTAATTCCTGTAACACTCTTTTGCCCAATGTAGATTGATCTCTATTCGGCCTCGTTTCACAAGTTTGCTTGTGCTTTGCTAATCATAAGATCATGATAGCCAAATCACTGTTTTCAATCTAGGTTGTTACATGTTGTGGGTTCACACATGTCAATCGTGTTTATGCTTTGATAGAACTGGGTGTTGTGCGGCAGATGCAGGTTTTAGATTAGTTTGATCATGCTTGCTTGTATGTTCCTTCCTCATGGACCCCAACTCGGTTAGTTTGCCGATTTTGGTTAAGCTTACACGAGTAATGAGCTCTTATAGATCTGTACAAATATATGCATGCTTTTAGCTTGTTATAATTAGATTGTATCATGCGGTGGATTGATCTAATTATAAGAAGTGGTGTAGACTTATAGCAAGTGGTATCATGCGGTGGATTAGCTTCGCTTAAGTTTATGCTTGACGGGTTTATGAAAGCTAAACGTGCGGCAGATTAGTTAGATTAGCCTATGCATGTGTTATTTGAATAGATCTATTCTTGCAAGTTGCCTGTTTATAAATATCCTTAATTCGTTCAAGTATGTCTTTCTTCTGCATTCGGCAGTTAATATGTTTCACATACTCTGCTCTCATACTTGCCGAATGGCCTTATAAACATGTTCTGACAGACAACTTCTATAGCTGTGTGCCGTCTCGATTGGCTTCCAAAGCCGTATATATAGAACTGTCTGGTTTTACCCAGCATGTTCCAGAGGTATTCTCACTTTTTATCCCTTGTTGGTTTTTAGGTCAAACCGACTGGCATGTCTCCGGATTCAGCACACTCCGGGCACCCGATTGAAGCTAGCCTCGTTCAGCTTGCTGTGTGTCTCGGCGCAAGGTGTCACTTTTTGCGTCAACACTTTGCAACCCAAATTTGCTTTGGCCTATTCTTGTTAGGTGGCCCCATGAACATGACTTTCATCTTGCCACTAGAGTCTTGTCTAAGTATGTAGTGAGCATCGGAAGCAAAGGGCCTAGCATGCTTGGGCAAGGGTGTAGGTTTAGGCTCTTCACAATCATGAGCAAAGTGTCCTTCCTTTCCACACTCATAGCATCTTCCAATCTTCTTCTTCTTTGGCTTAGTGATGCTCTTGCGTTGCTTCATCTTCTCTTCAAGGAAGCCAATGCCATTTCTATTGGTCTTCATGACGGTGTTCATGAGTAGCTCACTTTGAAGACATTGCCCCTTGGTGAATTTCTTCAACCCGGTGGTGAGGTGCTCCTTCTCTCTCTTGAGCTTGTCATTCTCTTGTTGGAGCTCCAATTGAGATGGTGTCATCTTGTAATCCCTCTCCATCTTCAATCTCTTGTTCTCTTCTTTTAGCATGTCTAGCTCAAGTGACATGCTATACTCATCATCTTGGGTCTCAACAATGACTTGCTTTGTGGTTGCAAGCTTCTCTAGATCAATATTGAGCTTTGCATTCTCATTCTTGATCTTGACATAATCATCATAGTGATCGGCCACAACCACATTCTTGCCCTTGCCACTAGCTCTTTGCTCATCATGCTCACTAACCAAGTCCTCACAAGATGTTGCTATGTCACACTTAACATCAAGGTTAGGAGCATCAAGTGTCTCATGTGAAAGTATATCATAAGCAACGGTGAGAGTATCATAATCAACTTTCACTTGAGTGTATTGTTCTTTGAGCAAAGCATAACTAGTGGTAAAGTCACTATGCATCTTATCAAGTTTTTCATTTTTAGCTTTGAGCTCTTTGCTAGAGGACTTGAGCTCCTTGATAGTGGATGACATAGTAGCAAGTTCATTTTTTAGCTCATCACTAGCATGAATAGCATGATCACATTTCTCAACAAGAGATTCATTGACATCAACAAGCTTTTCATTTTTAGCTCTAGTCTTTCTTATTATTTTAGTGTAGTTGTTTAGCAATGTAACGAGCTCATCATAAGTGGGTGACTCAAATTCACCATCACTATCACTATCACTAGAGTCATCATCGCTTTGTACCTTTCAATCACCTTTAGCCATGAGGCATAGGTGTGTAGATGATGATGGTGACGGTGGTGGTGGTGGTGTAGAAGAGCCAATGACTAGAGCGGCCACCTTCTCCTTCTCATCATCACTATCTTCACCGGATGAGCCACCGGAGGATTCAATGTCGGTGAGCCAATCACCAACAATGTATGTTTTACCACCTTTCTTGTGGTATTGCTTCTTCTTGCCATCTTTCTTCTTGTATGGCTTGTCATTCTTCTTCTCATCTTCACTTGATGAGTCATACTTCTTGCCCTTGTTCTTGTTCTTGTAGTTGCCCTTCTTGGGCTTGGTGCATTGGTGGGCAAGATGACTAAGATCTCCTCAATTTTAGCAATCCATTTTGGAGATTGGTCTCCTCTTGCTACTTGTGAAGAATTTCTTATTTCTTGAGTCAAAGTTGACTCCATTCTTGTGAAGCTTCTTCAACATCTTGGAGGTTCTTCTCACCATGAGAGCGATGTTGGAATCATCCTCTTCATCACTTGAACTCTCATGATGCACCTCAATAGCCTTTGACTTGCCCTTCTTGTCATGGCTTGCTTTGAAGGCCAAGTCCTTCTTCTTGTCGGTGGAAGAGCCACCACTTGGTGTGATGTGCATTTACATATCATGCGCATTGATCTTTCCCAAGATTTGTGTTGGTGTAGCGGTGGAAAGATCACCTTGATGTAGCACGGTCACAATGTGTCCATATTTCTCAATTGGGAGGACACATAGGATCTTCCTCACAACATCGGATGGTTGCATTTGTGTGAGGCCAAGTCCATTGAGTTCTTCTACAAGAACATTCAAGCATGAGTACATTTCATTTGCACTTTCATTAGCATGCATATCAAATGAATGAAGCTTTTGCATAACTAAATGATATCTCTCCTCACGCTCACTCTTGGTCCCCTCATGGAGAGCACAAATGTTATCCCATAGATCATGGGCATTCTTGTGGTTTCGGACGCGGTTAAACACATCCTTGAAATGCCTCTAAAAAGAATGTTTTTGGCCTTTGCATTCCACTTCTCATTTTCTTCCTCATGTGGCGTGAGGCTAGTGTCCTCCTTGGGTTTGGGGAACTTGGTTATGGCGGCATCACGGCATTTCACATCTACCGCTTCTAGGTACGACTCCATACAGATTTTCCAATATGGAAAGTCGTCTCCCTCGAACATGGGAGGTGGTCCATCACGTCCGGACATCTTAACTCTAGGCGGTTAAGCCTAAATCGAGAGCACGAGGCTCCGATACCAATTGAAAGGATCAAGATGCCCAAGAGGGGGGGGGGGTGAATTGGGCTTTTCTAAAACTTCTTGCAATAATAAAACCTATCAAGCCCCAATTAACCCCCTAGTGCCTAGAAGTGTGTTTCTCTTTATTCTACCGCACAAAGACCAAGTCTAAGCCACTCCTACTCTAGCAAAGCAATCCAATATAGAATGAACAACAAGTAGTAATGCGGAATTGAATTGCTTGAAAGTAAATGCGTAGGTAAAAGAGTAGAGATGACTCGACGATCTTTTTGCCGAGGTATCGAGGTGTCGGCACACCCCCATAGTCCTCGTTGGAGCACCCGCGCAAGGGTATCGCTCCCCCTTGATCCGCGCAAGGAACAAGTGCTCACTATGAGCTGATTCTTCGCCGCTCCGGCCCGGTGAATCGCTCACTACCAGTCACAAGCTTGTTTGGGTCATCCACAATGCCACCGGATGCTCTCCAAGCTTCACGATCGCCACCAAGCTGTCTAGGTGATGCCGATCACCAAGAGTAACAAGCTAGAACTCTCACTTGACCAACACAAGGCCAAAGAGATGGATGGATGCACACTTGCTACTCAATTCTCACTAGGAGGTGTCTAATTCTCACAATTAGCAAATCACTCAACCTCACTAGGGATCTTGCACTATCTCACACTCACAATGTGTCTCTCCGCAGATGGAAGTGGCAAGAACACTCAAATGGATGGAGGGAAGGAAGTATATATACTCCCCCAACCGGCCATCCAAAAACAGCACAAGACAGGGTTTCTGCGGGGGCATCGGACGCTCCGATGCCTGGCATCAGACGCACCGATGACCTCGACCAACGGTCGACTGTACCCTCTTGTCAGACCTATTAAAGGGACATCGGACGCTGGGCAGCGTCCGATGCCACCACATCGGACGCGTCCGATGTGGATTTACCCTCTCTGGAACCTCTCTGGATGGCCATCGGACGCTGGCCCTCAGCGTCCGATGCCAGCGTCCGATGCGGCCTCCAGTTCACGCGCACGTGAACAGTGACATGGGCGCGTCCGATATGAACACATCGGCGCGTCCGATGCCACGCACCAGACTAAACCCTAGTCGGGGTGAGCATCGGACGCGTCCGATGCCCACCTGGCCAGCGTCCGATGCCCATAACAAGGGCAAACTCAACTCGGATCGCGACGCGGCCTAAATGACTTTTGATCCACTCGACTTAAGGCATCTCTCTGAGCTACCTAGGGCTATGAAATAACAAGTGTGCACCACACCTACCTCAATAGACTCATCTAGGTCAGGCTACTGATTCACGCTCCCCTTTATAGTACAGCCAAAGGAAAAACAAAGACCTAAGACTACTTAAGTGTCCTCCAACACCATGTGACACTTAGCCTAGTCTACCACCGTCTTCGTCGTTCGTCCTTTGAAAACCGAAACGATATCCATCGCTAGGGGACATGAACTCCATATGCCCGTATCGTCGCCATTACCGTGACCTAACTCAATCCTGTTTCTGCAAAACACACGTTAGTCACAGTAATCTTGTGTTTCATCCAATCACCGAAACCACTAGGGGCCAAGATGCGTTCAGACTATTTCACAAGAAAAAAATGCAGATTCAGTAATCAAAATCGGTTTAGAATATGCAGAATGGTTCTTTTCATATGCAGAAGTTTAGCAAACCTGGGGATGAGGGAAGGCGGCGAACTTGGATCCGTGCGCCGTCGTGGGAGGGGGGCCGGCGGGTTGGGGGCACGGCGTCCGGCGCTGCTCGGTCGGCGTGGGCGGACGGCGGCAGATCGGGCGGGAGCCGGCGGCTTGGGGGCGCGGCCGGCGGCAGATCCGGAGGAGGCCGATGGCTTGGGGGCGCGGTTTTCCGGCGGCGGACGAGCGTCGCGGACGTTCGGCGGCGGCTCCGTGTGACCCCGAGGGAGGAGCTCGACGCCTCTTGGGGCAGCGGCTTGGGGGCGCGGTGGACGGCGGGGCAGATCCGGAGGAGGCCGATAGCTTGGGAGGCGGATCGTCGCGGACGGGCGATGTGGCCTCCGAGCGGCGCCGAAGGGTAGCAGGATGTTGCGTGCCCGTGCGAATGCAGGGGCGCGGCTAGTCGTTGATTTTGTTTCCTTTTATTTTTTTGATCAGTTGTTTTCTTTTATTTAGGCGTTGAGGGAGCGTTGGCAGAGGGATCGCAGTCGCAGGACCCGCGCGGACGGCGTAGCGATAGTTTTCCGCACGAAGCCAGTGTCCATCTTTCTTTCTTTTTAGTTGCGAGAGACTTTATAGACGGAGTTTTCTAAAGGAATTGCACACGAGTGAAATAGCACTACATTCTAGAATAAAGCTAGAATTTTAAATAGCGACGACTTATTTGATATAAAAGCCATAATGGTATACAGAGGAAACTATTTCATTTATTATTTTTTATAAAAAACATGAAAATTTTAAATTAATTATGCATACAAACATATGACTAATGACAAAAATAATTATGAATGAAGCAGCCTGAACCCTATGGAGGACAAACCATATGAAATCCAATCTTGATATTGAGTATTCCATACAAAATAGTCTTCCTATGACAAAATGTGAACCATGGTTTGGCAATAAGACTAATAACAAAATGTTGCTTAGAAAAAGACTAATAACAAATAGAAATGTTGCTTAGAAAAGGATAATATGTACGAGTTTTGTCAGCTGGAGGTCGAATTAGAATTTCATGTCGTGGTTGGACTGGTTGTATATGGTCATGCAAGAAACATAAGCTTTGCTAAGAGGAAACATTGGACATTACTAAATGAGGACAGGTTCTTTTGTACTAAATATTGGGCTAAAGCATCTCCAAAAGTATCCTAAATTTCTAATGACCTGTTTGATACAGCTCACAATAACTTCATTAGCTGTTGTGAGTTTTTTTTTTGCCAAACTCCTTTTTCAAAAAATAGTTTCACTCATGAAGTTGTTTTATTCCCTCTCTCACAAAAACATAAGCTGAGATTAAGCTGAAAAAAGTAACTTTTCACAGATTGCATCTTCATTTCTTTATCTCAACCATACATAAAGATGTTGGTGTTGGTAAAGTTGTTTTGTCAAATATTTTTTTTAAAACAGTTCAGCTTCACCTAGAAAGTTACTCATGAAACTATTTTCTAAAAAAACAACTTTACTAGTGAAAAGCTGAGCTGCGCAAACAGGGCCTAAATCTCCTCCCAAAACTTTTTTTTCCAGTAATATTGGGAAAAAAAATCCCTCACCAACAACCCCTATCTATCCTCTAGTGTTTAGGAAGTATGCTATTGCCTCTCAATGACAACTTACAAATAACTAGCTAGATGAGACATATAAATAAATACTATTTTGATGAGACAACTTACAAAAGTAGCACTCCTATTGGCTATCGAGGAGAGATATCAAATAGCTAGCTATTCAGAAGTCGCTAGCTATTTGATCTCTCTCTTGGATAGCCAATAAGAATGCTACTTTTTTATATTTTTATACGTCATCTCGCTAGTTATTTGTAAAGTGCTACTGAGAGCCAATAGAATTCCTCCTAGCTACCTATTTGACAACCATTGCGGATGACCTTCTCCTATGTTTCGGTCGTACTCCCTTTGTCCGTAAAAGAAAGACGTTTTGGGTTTTCGTGCCACAAGTTTGACTCAATTTATATAAAATACGTGCAACATTTAAGTCTCCAAATAAATTGGTTAAAAAACTAGATTTAAAGATCTTTCCAATAATACTAATTACTTTGTATAAATATTTATATATTTTAATATATAATTATCGGCATTTATTTCTCGAGAAACGAGATCTATTTTGGGATGGAGGGAATAGGGCGCTCCCGTTGCTAGGATTGGTGTGGCGCCGGCGCACGGTGGGATTGGTCTGGCTATGGCTGCGTGCTATCTCTCTATGCCACGCCGTGGCAGACCGTTGCCACATGTGGTCGGACGTGCGTGCCCGTGCAGTGGCCGGCCATGGCTGTGTGTCGGGCGCCTGTGGCCTGCCCAGGCTTTGCCTGCTGATGGCCAGCAGATCATACTGGACTGCTGATGGCCTGATCGAGTTAGGATTTTGATGTTGTAAGAGCATCTCCAAGAGCTCCAAAAATAACTTGCTATTCTATAATTTTTGGTAAAAACACAAAAAAGCTTCTCCAACAACTTGGTAAACCAACTTAGTAAAATAGACACTTAGAAAAAACCCTCTCCGCGCGCGTAAAGATCCGCTCGCGGAGAGGGCGCGCATCGGTCTTTTTTTTTTCTTCGCCTCCGCCCGCCTCCGCGCCGCCCGCCCGGGGAGGCGCAGGCGGTCGTCCCGCCCGACGAACACCGACGGCAGCCGCTGCAGCACGGCGCGGTAAGCCTTGGTGGGCCGCGCCACCTCGAACACGGCCCTTAAGTCGACGTCGACCAGGACGCGCTCGCGCTCGCCGCGCTCCGACGCGGCCGGGAGGAGGACGTCCAGGTACGCGTGCTCCCCGGCCGGGTGGGACGACGACTTGTCCCAGCGGGAGAGGCAGACCGCGGCGTCGTGGCCCGCCGTGCGGAGGGACTCGGCCAGCAGGCGGAGGAGGTCGCGCTTGTGCGCGCCAGACGCGCGGTGGCGCTCCACCAGGGTGGAGACGTCGGCCAGGAGGGTGGAGACGTCGGCCAGGAGGTGTCGCCGGCGTGGAAGCAGTTGCAGCACCGCGCGCCCGCTCCCTGTTCGGCTCCTCTGCCTCCGTCCTCCAGGAAGCTCCGCACCATGCCGTGCAGGCACAGCGAGCTGGGCTCTGACGGCTCGTCCTTGTCCCCGCCACCGGGAGGCGCTGACGGGAGGCGCTCCGCCACCGAGACGAAGCCAATGGTGGTGGTGGATTCACCTTGCCGTCATCGAGATATCGCCGGTCAAAGGACCACACAAAGTAAATCAATACGGGCTACCACGAAGAACACCTAACCGGCTAGAGCTCAAAGAGCTCAAGAGTAAAAGACACAAAGCAAGCCGGCAAGATAGAAACCAAGTGCTCAAGTCGAAGATTGATGCTTCCCACTCTCGAATCTCACTTCCCTAGCTCAAATCTCGCAAGAGAATGAATCTAGGAGCAAAGGGGGAGAGAGAGGGGTGAGTCAATGCTTGGAGAGTGTTTGTCACGAGTTAGGTCAGCAATAAGTGTATGGAGTGAGTGGGTGACCGTGAAAAGTGAAGAGGGGAGGCATTTATACTCCCTCGGTCCCGAGGCTGGTCGGTACCACCGACCACCCTTGACCGGTACCACCGACCAGTTCACAACGGTCGAAAGAATCCAGATCTGACCAAACAAGCAACCACCGTCCTCACGTAGGTACCACCGCGAGCGGTAGTACCGAGGTTATGGCGGTACTACTGCCAAGCCAAATTGGCCGCGAACAGAGAGCATCTCACAAAGGGACTTGGTCCCTCGGAAACTACCGCCCAAAGGTCGGTACCTCCGAGGTCGGTGGTACCGAGGTTATGGCGGTACCACCGCCAGGCCATTTTCAACTCAACACAGAGAGCTTCGCGAAACCAAGATACTACCGACCTCGGTTGGTACCACCGCGGGCGGTACTACCGAGGTTATGGCGGTACTACCGCCAGGCCATTTTCAATTCTACACAGGGAGCTCTGCAAACTTGGTTACCACCGGCCTTGGGTCAGTAGCACCGGGGGCGGTACTACCGAGGTAATGGCGGTACTACCGCCAGGCCAAATTCAGCGCGGACAGAGAGCCTTGCAAACTTGGAAACTACCGGCCATGGGTCGGTACCACCGCGGGCGGTAGTACCGAGGATATGGCGGTACCACCGCTAGGTCAAATACAACTCTACACAGAGAGGGTTGCAAAACCAGGTTACTACCGACCTTGCGTCGGTACCACCGCGGGCGGTAGTACCGAGGTTATGGCGGTACTACCGCCAGGTCATTTTTGACCAACACAGAGAGGGTGTTTGAGCGCTGCGCAGAGAAGCCGTGGTCGGTACCACCGACCCCCCATGGTCGGTACCACCGACCATATGAAATTACCCTCTACGTGTTCGTGATTGTGCGGTGTCTCTCAAGCGAACTAAGGTTAGTCGATTTGAGCACTTTTCTCCACATCTAGCCAACTTACTTTGTGACCCTCTTCATAGTCCGGCTTACCTATAACTCAAGTTTAAAATTGAAATTTTAAACTACCACTTGAGCTAGGCATCTTTATGTCCAAAAGTATCCTACGTGCTTTGTTCACGAGATTTCAACGTTTCAAATCTTTCAAAGGACTAACACCTGCATACAAGCTTTTATAACCGGTTAGTCCCTAATTTGATTGTCATTAATTAGCCAAAACCCACATTGGGGGCGAATGCACTTTCAAACTCCCCCTTTTTGGTAATTGATGACAACCAACTTAGGCTTACAATTAGGGATAGAAAGAATTGAAGCTTTTGAATTCCAAAATTTAGTTGAAGCTCCCCCTTAGTGTATGCTTTGGATATGAATTTCAAACCTTTATTAGAAAGCAAGGTTGCATACACAAGAATAGGAGCTCCCCCTAAATTTTGCAATCCGTGGGGTGCCTAAGTGTGTGACAACATCAAATATATCAATTTGTGATGCATAAACGGTATGACATGGTGATTCACATAACGATGTAATAAGAAAAGCGAATGACTATTGAAGAAAGAAAAGAACTCAAATCACATAGCCATATCGAAAACAACAATCACCATGACAAGAGCATCAATAATGAGGATGAACCAAACATGAATATAACATTAAGCATAAAAGTTTTACATCCTCAGCATATCACAAATAAAATGTAGCATACCACACTTGGTCTCAAAGATTACCCTTTCTCACAGCTATTACAACAAGATAAGCCTAACACTCCCCCTTTGGCATCAAGTACCAAAGCGGGTAGGCCAAGATAAGCAAAGAATCAATAATAGCTGCAGGAAGATCCATCATGATAAGAGCCCCCGAAGAGAGAGGAATAGGCACTCTCACCAACGTCACCACCAGGGAAGGATGATGGAGCAGAAGAATCAGGTGGTGGTGTAGAGTCGCGAGGGCCACCACTCCCAGCTGGATCGGCGTCGGGGCCAGCAAAGCCCATGTACGAGCCACCACCCCCTCCTTGATATGACGTGGACCCGCCAGCAAAGGACGTGCCCATACCATAGTCAGGGAAGAAGGAATGAGGCTGGTACTGAGGTGGTGGCGGAGGATAGAACTGATGGGGCGGATACAACATGGAGCTGTAAAAACCCGCCTCACCACCACCTGGAAACTGGGGCTGCTGCTGGGCCTGCTGCTGGGGCTGCTGCTGGGGGAGACCACCACCACCATCATCATCATCATCATCGCCACCGCGCCGGGCCTGAGCATCGTACTCAGCAAACGGATCTGGATGGGGTCGGACCGGAGAGCGCGGAGGAAGACCGAGATGCTGACGCACCTCCTGCTGATGTCGCTCGTCGCGATCGGCCCGATAGCACATCCACTCAAAGATCTTGCCAAGGGCGGAGCGAAGACCGCCACTGAAGGACCGAGAAGCACTCAGAAAGCGACCAGAGGGGGGGTGAATGGGAGCTTCAAATTTTCCTTACGGAAACTAGTAGCCACTGTCCCAAGAATAAACCCCAGAAGCAAACCCTAGAGCTTGCAAATGTCCACGACCCTAGATGTAGGGTGGATGCTTCCAAGAAGCACAGCGGGACACTAGACAACTCTAGAAAGCCAACGCAAAAGACAGAAATCAATTCTGTCAACGAACGAGCGAACCGCGGTCAAAACCGTGTGAAAACAGTAGCATCGGATGCTGCCTACGTCCGATGCCAGACCACCGGACGCGTCCGATGCGAAAACTGCCTCTCGGGAACCTTACTGTTCCACCATCGGATGCTGTGAACAGTGAACAACCAGCGTCCGATGCTTTGGCTCCGGCGCGTCCGATGGCCAACGGACGCGTCCGATGCCTAGCGTCCGATGCCACTACAAACGCTCAGAAAGTGACACGCATCACTGGAGCGTCCGACGCTTAGAACCCTAGCGTCCGATGTTCCCGTGTCAGCGTCCGATGCCCCCGAAAACTGTGCTGTTCTTTGATGATTCAACCCGATTTCCTCCAAATCAAAAACTCTAGGCCTAGGATTCGATCTGAGGGGTCACAAGGATGTTAGTGAGCTATCTCTAAGAGATCATGGCTCGAACCTAACTCCAAATCGGTGAATCAAGAAATTTCGGGACAAGGGAGCAAAAACACGATCCAGAACAAAAGTCGATCGATCTCCTAGACCGTGAGGTTAGAGGTTAATTCCTTCGGTGGAAAGAAGTGCCTCATGATCTAGAACAACTTGGTTCAAACGGTTTTGCAAAAGATGAACCAACGAAAGAGATCAAGCGACGGGAAGAACGTGAAGAAAAAGGATTCCGCGAAGAACACCAATGAAACGCGAATCACAAACACGATCTTGCAGCCGAAGCGCAAACACACGCTACGACAAGGAGGTTACGGCCTCCTTTCCTCAAAATCACCAGTACACAGAGTCAAGTCTCTCTGCGGATCTCAGCAGGCTACAGCAGGGGATGGGAGAGCAAGAAACCCTAAGTGTGAAAGAGCAAATGACTGAGATACGGGAGGAGGGTGTCTCCCCTGACTACTTATCCTATTCTAGACTAAGTCTATTTCCTACTCTACCCCTCTCTATTCTAATTACAGAGCGAACCAGCTAAACCCTAAGGTTATTCTGGACCAACTCAAGTGGTAGGTAGATCCGACGGCCACGCCCGCACAAGTCGTCCGCGTTGCCTCCACGCAACCTTCCGATTGCCGCCACGTGCCGCCCTCGCTCTGCACCCCCGGTTTTGTGGCCCAAACCAGGGAAACCAGCCTTTTCCAGCTATCCCCCGGTTTTGAGGCCCAAACCGGGAAACCAGCCCACCAGCGTCTGAGTTTTGAGGCCAAACCTCAGCAAACCATCCGCGCCTAGGTTTTGAGGCCCAAACCTGGAAACCGTCCTTAGCCCGAGTTTTGTGGCCAAACTCGGAAACCCTCAGCACCCAGGTTTTGAGGCCCAAACCTGGAAACCGTCCACCGGTGGTTTTTCGCTGGCTCAGCCACCAAACCGACGCTATAGAGGGGATGCACCGCCCGTGCACCCCGTCCACCGACACGTGTCCCCAGGTCCTCGACCCGAGCAACACCGTGCCCCGCAAGTCTCCGCTCGTCGCTGTCCCAAGCAGCCAGCCACCACAGCCGATCCTCAGGCACTCCGGTCCCTCAGTCCAAGCCTCACGTCCGCCCTTCACTGCTCGATCCATCGGCATGGCACGTCCGCCGCACGGCACGCCCATCCTTCATCGCACCCAGTCCATCGGCACGACACGTCTCAGCTTGACCTACACCTTGCCCTCGATCACTGTCTCCGTGCTCGACACCTGCACAACACAAGCCAAAGAACATGCGATCAAACCCGTTGACAATCACTCATCACTCAGAGACTCGGCATACACCCATGTATCCGCAATCTCCCCCTTGATGAGTGCATTGTCAACTACACACACAAATCATAATGAAAGAAAGAAGAAAGAAGAAGGAGAAGAAGAGAACTCGACCAAATGACCCAAAAGCATAGCAAAGCCGAAGAAGGTCAAGTGGAAGAAGCGAAAACTTGGTCCCCAAAGACATGGGCAACGGCTCGACGCAGCCAAGCAGAGCAAAGCTAGCCCTCAAGAAGAGGTAGAACAGGCTCAACACCGCTAGCAAAATATCAATTGAAAATCAGAGCTAAAAATGGCAAAATGCTAGTCCCTCAAGATAGAGGCACAGAGGCTCAACACAACTAGCACGAGAAACCACTCCGAACCAATTTAAAACCAAACGAAAGGTTTCCGAACCAATCAAAATCAACCTCAACGCCAAATGAGGAAAATGTTTGCTAGTCCCTCAAGACAGAGGCAACGGCTCAACACAACCAGCAAACTCCCCCTCGACAAGTGCAAGCAACCAGGGACTCTCCCTTAGGTCCAACAAGAGAAGAGTATAAAGATTTGAAAATCTCCCCCTTAGCAAAAACTCTCCCTTAGTTGAACGCCAGAAGACATATGATTTGCAAAAACTCTCCCCCTTAGTTGAAAATGCACTTATCAAGCACAAACTCTTCCCTTGAGCCAACACAACTCCCCCTTCCAAAATGCATATGAAGTCAGAAATGCAAGTGAGCATCTTCAGGCATATAATCAAAAGAGTGCAAAAATGCTCTAATCGGTATAGCTCCAATGGCACAACTAAGCACTCAAATAGCGAAGGCTCAAACTGATCACACATACGAAATATGAAGCATATGAGCAAGTGAGCAGTTTTTAGCCAAAAAGATAGTCACCATCAAAATAGCACTACACATGTATAGATAGGAATCCAGACAAGTGCTAAACATGTATACAAGGTGAACTACCCCTAGCAAAGTTCAATCATCATGCATAGGAATGAAGCATATACTTGTGATTTCAGTTTTATATCGGAGTTGCAGCGGTAAAGAATTCACAAGTTCAATTATTTAGCATGTGATTGCGAGAGGTTGAAAGCTTGTCTTTGCCTAACTTTTCAACCGAGCGAAGCCTATGCCGAAGCAATCAGAAGCTTAAAGCTACGGTTTCGGTCATACACTACACGGCTCAAGTTTAACTCAAAGTGCAATGAGAAACCGTCTCGATACCGTGATGTGTTGACAAGCAATCCCATCTCGATCTTTTCAATTCACTAAACTTGGTTCAAATTTTAAACATGATATGAACAGACCAAGCGAGTGAATGACTCAGAACTAGAGACATAGCAACCTAGCATATATGAAAAGCAGGAATGGACTCAACACACCCTACACATGCTAGTTGCATATCTCAATGGTGAACATTTCCAGATTTTATATACATTAAGCAACTTCACCATTTCAAAAATAGCTCAGCTCATAACATGTATTAGTGATCAGAAGGAGCATAAGCTACAAGCATCAATCATAAGCATCGGAGCATACTAAACAGAGGATAGTTACATTCTAGTGATTATAAACATGAAGCTCAGAATGTAAATGCGTATGCTAAAATGCAACAGAAAAGAAGATCTAAGTAAAAGAGTCAGACTAGGATACAACTCAAAATGCTTCCCCCATCTAAAAGGGGAAACACACACCAAGCTCACCCCTCAACCTATTAAAGGTTGATTCGTCTAAAGGCTTGGTGAAAATATCAGCCAGTTGGTGATGAGTATCGACATGGCGAAGGTCGATATCACCCTTCTCCTGGTGGTCTCGCAAGAAATGAAAGCGCACATCAATGTGTTTGGTTTTCGAGTGAAGCACGGGGTTCTTAGCAACGCTAATAGCACTCGTGCTGTCACAAAGCAAAGGCACTCGAGAAAAACTCAAACCAAAATCACGCAAAGTGGCCATCATCCAGAGTAACTGGGAACAGCAGCTAGCCGCAGCAACATACTCAGCCTCCGTGGTAGACTGGGCGACACTAGACTGCTTGCGAGAAGACCACGAAACAAGAGAAGATCCAATAAATTGGCAAGTCCCAGAAGTGGACTTGCGCTCAATGCGACAACCAGCAAAATCGGCATCGGAATAACCGCAAAGCGAGAGGGTGGAGGAAGCAGAATACCAAATCCCGAATTCAGGTGTGAAACGAAGGTACCTGAAGATGCGTTTCACCACCTGACGGTGAGAAGTGTGCGGCGACGTCTGAAAGCGCGCGCACAGACACACCGCAAACTGAATGTCCGGGCGTGTCGCCGTCAGGTAGAGTAGCGACCCGATCATGCTGCGGTACTCCTTCTGGTCCATTGCTTCTCCATCCACATCCGCATCCAGGGCAGTCGTCGTCGACATGGGTGTTGGAAGGGGCTTGGCCTCACCCATATCGAACCGCTTCAGCAAGTCCTTCGTGTACTTGCCCTGGTGCACAAACGTCCCCTCCCGGGATTGCTTAATTTGCAACCCGAGAAAGAATGTCAGCTCGCCCATCATGCTCATCTCGAACTCCCTGCTCATAGTATCTGCAAACTTGGCAACCAAAGCGTGAGAAGAACCACCGAAAATGATATCATCCACGTAAATCTGGACCAAGAGCGTGTCTTTGCCTTGCCGGAGGAGAAAGAGCGTCTTATCTACACATCCCATTTTAAAACCCTTAGCAAGCAAAAAGGTTTTTAACCTATCATACCAGGCTCTAGGGGCTTGTTTCAAACCATATAAAGCTTTGTGAAGTTTAAAGACATGGTTTGGAAACTTGGGATTTTCAAAACCGGGGGGTTGCTCAACATAAACCTCCTCCTCTATGTAGCCGTTTAAGAAGGCACTCTTGACATCCATTTGAAACAGTTTGAAACCTTTGGATGCAGCAAAAGCCAAGAGTATCCTAATAGCCTCCAAACGAGCTACAGGAGCAAACGTCTCCTCATAATCTATCCCCTCCTTCTGACTATAGCCTTTCGCTACAAGCCGGGCCTTGTTTCTAACAACGTGGCCATCCTCTCCTTGCTTGTTTTTGAAAACCCATTTTGTCCCAATAGGCTTACAGTCAGGTGGAGGTGGAACTAGAACCCAAACCCGATTTCTCTCAAAGTTTTCTAACTCCTCATGCATGGCATTGACCCAATCCGGATCCGTCAAAGCGTGTCCAACATCTCGGGGCTCAAAATTAGCAACAAAAGCAGAGTGAGCGAAGTGAGAGATGTGCTGTGACCTGGAGCGAGTGACTCGCTCGCCGATATCGCCGATCATCTGCTGAGGGGGGTGCTGGCGCTGGATGTGTCGTGGCGCCTCCCGGGATGAAGTGACCTCCCCCTCATCAGCAGCTGGTTCCACCCCGGGTACAAAAGGTACCGCACGAGGTGGAGGATCCCACGGCCCCCAGGAAGAAGAGGTGTCGGGGCCGTGAGTCAGTCGTCGAGGCCGCTCTTTGCGGCGCGGCAGGTGGAGGGGGTGCTGGATCATCCATACCTTCAGCACCCTCGTCCTCGTCATCAAAAAGAGGCTCTCCAACCTCATGATCACCTGCACGCTCAAAACGAGAAGAAGGAGAAACAAGAGTCTCGTCGAAGGTGACATCTGATGTCTCCATGACTCGGTTAGTATCAAGGTTAAGTACACGATATGCTCTCGTGTGAGTGCCATAACCCAAAAATACCCCGTCAGAAGATCGAGACTCAAACTTGTCCAGGTTCCCCTTTTTCAAAATAAAACAGTGGCAACCGAAGACTCTAAAATAACTCACCTTGGGCTGGCGACCAAAACGCAACTCATAAGAAGTCTTCTTCAAAAAGGCTCTCAGAAAAATGCGATTTGAAATGTAGCATGCAGTGTTCATAGCTTCGGCCCAATAGCGCCTGGGAGTCCTATGCTCATCGAGCATCGTCCTGGCCATCTCAACAAGGGTCCGATTCTTCCTCTCTACAACACCATTTTGGGGCGGTGTGTAGGGGGAAGAAAACTGATGCTCCAAACCAAAGCGGTTACAAAACTTCTCAAAATCTGAATTTTTGAATTCGGAACCATTATCACTTCTAATAGCTCGCATCGAGTTCAAAGGGAACTCGTTCTGAAGACGCAAAATCAGATTGCGAGCGAAGGAGAAAGTCTCAGTCTTCTCAGTCAAAAAGAAGACCCACGAATACCTCGAAAAGTCATCAACAACAACCAAAACATACCACTTGCCACCAACCGAGCTCACCCGAGCCGGACCAACAAGGTCCATATGTAAAAGCTCTCCAGGGTGCGAGGTCATGACCTTAGTCACTGGATGGTGGGGAGCGGCAACCATCTTCCCATGTCTACAAGAATGGCAAACTAGATCCTTCTCCATCGAAAGCTTGGGCAATCCTCGGATTAGGCCAAGTGAGCTAAGTCTTGCAAGCAAGTCGAAGCTTAAATGACCGAGCCTCCTATGCCACTTCCAAAGATCGGAGGAAGAAGGACTAGCCAAAAGACAGCGAGAAGAACCAAACGACTCCGAGAAATTCGCACGAAAGACTTTCCCAAAGGGCGAAATCAGACATACAAGATCGCCTTGAGGATCTAAGATGCGACTAAGGTTCGGTTTAAAACGAATCTCGTAGTCATCATCAAAAAGTTGCGAAACAGAAAGCAAGTTAAAATGCAGGTTAGAAACAAGAGCAACATCGCGCAACACAAAGTGCTCATTAACCCGCACCGATCCGCGAGACAACACCTTACCTTTACTATTGTCGCCGAAGGTTATGTACTCCTTTCCGGCAACAGGGCTAAGGCTGGAGAACCACTTGGCGTTTCCGGTCATGTGCCTCGAGCAACCGGAATCCACCAACCAAATGTCCTCCAACCGTTTTACCTACATCAATAAAAAGACATAGGGTGAGCATACGGTCCAACACTGGGGTTAGTGAAGTAAGGAGAATACCAGTGTTGGGCCGGCTGCTCAAAAGAACGGTTAGCAGAATAACCACTCCTAGACTGTCTACGGGGGTAGCGATCACCACGCACAGGAAAACGTGGTCCGCTAGGGAAGAAGCGCTCACCGCGACACTCAAACTGCGGTGGGGGATAGCGCTCAACTACAAAGCCTCCATCACGGGGTCCAAAACCTGCAACTGCAGGCTCCCGCCGGGCACGCTCTCTACGAGGCCTAGGCCTAGCAACTTGAGGCACTGCGCCTCTAGGCCAAGCAGTACGTCTCGGTGTTCTCCTCTGAACATTCGGCGCATGTACATCATGAAAAGGATGGTACATGTCCGGGTTGTTCATCTCCCTAGCACGGCGCGCCTCTCTCTTGCGCCTAAAGCAGAACTCGCTCAAGTGTCCATCTCTCCCACAGAAATCACAATGATACCTCACCGCACGCAAAGGGGGTTGTTGGTACTCATGACTGTGGGTGTGGATCACTTTGCCCTTCTGTGGCAACTCCTCATGGATAGGTGGCATTGTATCCAGCTTGTTTTTTAGGTGGTTGGGTTTGGGATGCCACACTTGGTTCTTGGGTGGAGCTCTCGGAGGTTCCTCAAACACCCCATCCTTGGTGATAGGCTTGACCGGCTCTTTGGATGGAAGCTTGGTCAGTTTGGGAGTAGTGGTGGAGTTGGGCTTCTCACTAGGATTCAGACCACTCGACTCTCCAATCTTCCCAAAAGCAGAAAGATCAACACCCTGAGCAAGACCTACACCATAACCTCCAGCAGCTCGCTTAAATTGGGAGATCATCATCCCGAGCTGCGGCTCACTACAAGAGACCCATGACAAGATGGTCCGAAGGTATGTGTTTTCCTCCTCGGTTTGCATCTTGTCATGCTTGACATTCGCAATCTCCATCTCCAAACCCTCACACAAAGCGCACCTGGCCACACTAGTGCTACCTGAGTTGGCCTCCTCAAGAGACACAATCTTGGCATTCTTCTCTGCCAACTCAGATTTCAAGACAGGACAAGTCTTGCACGCACCTAACAGAGAAGGTCTAGCCTTCAGCTCATCCACCTCTCCTACCAATGCAGCATACTTACCTCTCAAAGTGAGAAGGTCAGTCATGTGCGTGGTGCACATCTCACACTCAACCTCTTCCGACACGACCACGGTGGACTTGGCAGACTCAAGCTCTCTCACCGTGTCCTCCCACTTCTGCCTAAACTCCTTGCGCTCTCTAGCGGCACGCCTAAGCAACTTGTCCTGACTAAGGAGCGCGGCAGTAAGCTTCTCAACCTCAGCAGAAAGCTCGTCGTGGGTGAGGGATACCTGGGAGGTGTCGTCGTCGTCGTCGTCCCGAGGGGTGTGCTCCAGCTTGCCGTCGACCTCATCACCAAGCGCCATGGTGCAAAAGCCGTCGTCGTCGGCGAAGAAGCAGAGACCGTTCAGCTTGTCCTCGATCCTCTTCTTCTTCTCGGACTCGTCATCGCTTGAGCAAGCGGAGTCGTCATCCGAGCCGTCGACGTCGCTGAGCGTGGCGAAGAACGCACGCTGCTCAGCTTGGGCCTTCTCCAAGTACTTCTTCTTGATGTACTCCTTGTCGAAGCCGCCCCTCCGCTTGTGCCTCGCGGGGACATACTTCTCCTTGCGCTTGCCGGAGTCGTACTTGTGCCCATGATCGCCCTTCCCAGATGAATGCTTCTTCTTGGGGCAGTTGGCGATGAAGTGTTCGGGGTCGCCACACTCATAGCATCCTGAGCGTCCTCCTCCGCGGCGACGGTTCATGCGGTTGTTGTGGAACCGCGAGAACCGGTTGGCGAGCATTGCCAACTCGTCATCCCCCAACGATTCAAGCTGGTCCTCTGTGACAGAAAAGAGTGAAGAAAGAGCAAAGCCAGCAGAGGGGTTAGCGGAAGAGCCAGAAACCAAAGCCATAGTCGGGCCAGAAGGATTCGCATAAGAAGCCCTCGACATGGCGTCAATCTCACTGGACTTGAGCTTACTAAAGAGCTCATCGCATGTGAGGGTCTCATAGTTAGGCGATTCGATGATCGCCTGAACCTTGGAATCCCACACAGATCGATCAAGAGTGTGCAAAAGCTTCAAAGCACGCTCATGATCGTCAAAAGGCAACTGCTCCTTGTTAGCCCTCATCCTGTTGACAATCACCTGAAAGCGAGCGAATAAACTTTCTATGCTCTCGCCAGGCTGATGTCGAAAGTTCTCATACTCACGCTTGAACGACTCGTAGAGTCGGGTTTTGACTTGAGAGGTGCCCTCATGGAAACGCATGAGGGTGTCCCAGATCTCCCGAGCCGTAGCGAGGTGAGAAACACGATCAAACTCACCCATGCTCAAACAAGAAAAGAGAGCATTACGGGCTCGGCTATTGGCATCGTGCTCATCGATCTGTTGCTGAGTAACACGAGCAGCTAAGACCACGTAATCAGCAGAGTTGCAAATATCCCAAATAGAAGCACCCAAACTCTGCAGATAGGCCGACATGCGTATCTTCCAATACGCATAGTTCGTCCCATCAAAGAACGGCGGTTTGCCCACGCCGCGATCCATGTCGCCTTCTGTGGATCTGGAACCGGCTAAGGTGGAAGATCCTTAACCCTGCTCCGATACCAATTGAAGGACCGAGAAGCACTCAGAAAGCGACCAGAGGGGGGGTGAATGGGAGCTTCAAATTTTCCTTACGGAAACTAGTAGCCACTGTCCCAAGAATAAACCCCAGAAGCAAACCCTAGAGCTTGCAAATGTCCACGACCCTAGATGTAGGGTGGATGCTTCCAAGAAGCACAGCGGGACACTAGACAACTCTAGAAAGCCAACGCAAAAGACAGAAATCAATTCCGTCAACGAACGAGCGAACCGCGGTCAAAACCGTGTGAAAACAGTAGCATCGGATGCTGCCTGCGTCCGATGCCAGACCACCGGACGCGTCCGATGCGAAAACTGCCTCTCGGGAACCTTACTGTTCCACCATCGGATGCTGTGAACAGTGAACAACCAGCGTCCGATGCTTTGGCTCCGGCGCGTCCGATGGCCAACGGACGCGTCCGATGCCTAGCGTCCGATGCCACTACAAACGCTCAGAAAGTGACACGCGTCACCGGAGCGTCCGACGCTTAGAACCCTAGCGTCCGATGCTCCCGTGTCAGCGTCCGATGCCCCCGAAAACTGTGCTGTTCTTTGATGATTCAACCCGATTTCCTCCGAATCAAAAACTCTAGGCCTGGGATTCGATCTGAGGGGTCACAAGGATGTTAGTGAGCTATCTCTAAGAGATCATGGCTCGAACCTAACTCCAAATCGGTGAATCAAGAAATTTCGGGACAAGGGAGCAAAAACACGATCCAGAACAAAAGTCGATCGATCTCCTAGACCGTGAGGTTAGAGGTTAATTCCTTCGGTGGAAAGAAGTGCCTCATGATCTAGAACAACTTGGTTCAAACGGTTTTGCAAAAGATGAACCAACCAAAGAGATCAAGCGACGGGAAGAACGTGAAGAAAAAGGATTCCGCGAAGAACACCAATGAAACGCGAATCACAAACACGATCTTGCAGCCGAAGCGCAAACACACGCTACGACAAGGAGGTTACGGCCTCCTTTCCTCAAAATCACCAGTACACAGAGTCAAGTCTCTCTGCGGATCTCAGCAGGCTACAGCAGGGGATGGGAGAGCAAGAAACCCTAAGTGTGAAAGAGCAAATGACTGAGATACGGGAGGAGGGTGTCTCCCCTGACTACTTATCCTATTCTAGACTAAGTCTATTTCCTACTCTACCCCTCTCTATTCTAATTACAGAGCGAACCAGCTAAACCCTAAGGTTATTCTGGACCAACTCAAGTGGTAGGTAGATCCGACGGCCACGCCCGCACAAGTCGTCCGCGTTGCCTCCACGCAACCTTCCGATTGCCGCCACGTGCCGCCCTCGCTCTGCACCCCCGGTTTTGTGGCCCAAACCGGGAAACCAGCCTTTTCCAGCTATCCCCCGGTTTTGAGGCCCAAACCGGGAAACCAGCCCACCAGCGTCTGAGTTTTGAGGCCAAACTCAGCAAACCATCCGCGCCCAGGTTTTGAGGCCCAAACCTGGAAACCGTGCTTAGCCCGAGTTTTGTGGCCAAACTCGGAAACCCTCAGCACCCAGGTTTTGAGGTACAAACCTGGAAACCGTCCACCGGTGGTTTTTCGCTGGCTCAGCCACCAAACCGACGCTATAGAGGGGATGCACCGCACGTGCACCCCGTCCACCGACACGTGTCCCCAGGTCCTCGACCCGAGCAACACCGTGCCCCGCAAGTCTCCGCTCGTCGCTGTCCCAAGCAGCCAGCCACCACAGCCGATCCTCAGGCACTCCGGTCCCTCAGTCCAAGCCTCACGTCCGCCCTTCACTGCTCGATCCATCGGCATGGCACGTCCGCCGCACGGCACGCCCATCCTTCATCGCACCCAGTCCATCGGCACGGCACGTCTCAGCTTGACCTACACCTTGCCCTCGATCACTATCTCCGTGCTCGACACCTGCACAACACAAGCCAAAGAACATGCGATCAAACCCGTTGACAATCACTCATCACTCAGAGACTCGGCATACACCCATGTATCCGCAGCCATTCCTATGCCTCTCACGACGCGGAGGAGGAGCGGTAGCATGGGGAACATCTCCACCACCCGGCTGAGCCTCGCCAGGCGCTGCTGCATCTGCTGGGACCTCACCACCTTCATCAACTTTTTCTTTGTCCTTGGAAGGAGCCGAGGTGAACTTGCGAACACTGTACTCCTTCATGGTGCGATCATACTCGAAGGTGGCGCCAACCACATGCTCAATGATATGCATAAGGTATGGAGCATATGGCAGGGCCTTGTGAGGATCATTGTATACATCGGAGATCTTCTGCCAAAGAAAGTGAGAGATGCTAAACCGTCCATCTGGCAGAGCAAAGCGGACTAGGACCTTGGCAGCATCATCTCTCAAGTTATCTTGATCTCCAATTTTGGGATCCAGAGTCAGGCGCATGATGTTGTTGAGGACGTAGTAAGTGGGCTTCAGGCCAGGGACCTTGAAGGTTGCCACTGCACCATCCAAATAGACACCTGAGCTCTACAACTGCTCTAAGTACATACCCCCTCCATACATCTCTGAAAGACGAGGGGCATCTCTGTCCACATGATCGAAGCCCAACAACCGAGCAAATGTGACGAAGGCACATCTGTAGTGGACCCCTTGGGTCATCCAATGCAGCACCCGAGCTTCCTGATCAATGAACAAAGTTGCCCAGAATTGGCAAAGAATCTCCTGGTTGAAGCTGCGCTCGCCAGAGATCAGCCCCAAAACTCTCCACTCCTCTAACCTCTGCACCAGGGCCTGAATGTCCTCAGAATCTTTGTCGGTCAGAGAGGAGAGAACCAGTCTCTTATGAGCAAAAAGAGGAGGATGTCCCTTAGCACAGAAACCCTTCCAGCACACTGTCACATAGAAATCTTGCTGGAACCTAGACCAAAACCTCCTATCTATAGAAGCATCTCTAACAAACAGATAGGGGTTCTCACCACGCTGCCTCCTCATCAAGTTACCCCGCTTTCTATCGGAGTAATCCACGGGATTTCCAAGAAGAGCGGGAGGGACGACGGACATGACAGCTTCGGCTTCAGGGTGCATGTCAAATGCCCGGTTGATAAGCATCAACCCTGAAGTCGGAGGGGATGCCGGTCCAACTTGAGGATCGATGGAGCGACCCTCACGATCGAGACCAGCTGAAGGCACTCCTCCCACAATGACGCTGTGCAGGCGTCCAGCCGGACCAGCGACAGGGGGCGGAGAAGGCTGAGCAGGCGGAGGAGGCGAAGGAGCAGCATGCCCACTGCCAGGGGCATGACCGCTCCCGCTCCCTCTTGCGCTATCCACGCTGCGACGGCCCGTGTGGCCCGCGGACGAGCGTCCACGGACCTGACGAGAGGAGTCATCCATACTCCCAGACCGAACGCGGCGCCCGGGATTGCGACGCGGCGGCGCCCCTTGCACATGACCACCTTGCTCCAAGGCGGCATACTCCTCATCATCATCACTAGGGGAATGAGCACGAGAGGGCCTCCGGCTCATCTAGACAAAGATAGCATAGACCAACATGAGACAAAGATGATGGAAAGATTACTTCAACGGATGTAGCAAATAAGACGATCGAAATCGGGAAGGAGAACGGCTCGCTGCGCGCGGGCGGTACTACCGACCCCTGGGGCGGTACTACCGACCGCACAGCAGCGTGCGGTTTCCTTCAATCCAATCTACCAAATTGCTATGAACTTGCTAACCATACATCCTAGAAGCATCTTCATACTAGATAGAACAATCCTACCAAAAGAATAGACCTAGAACAAAGTACATTGAGAGAACGGGCATGAACACCCTAGTACCTTGCTACTCGTGAAGAAGAGGTCAAAATCCAATGAAGGAGGAAACTTCGGGCTTCAAGAACACCACCACGACGATCTCCAACCTTCAAAGCACCTTTCCACCGAAGGGATTTGGATTTGGGTGGAGGAGGAGGGAGATCGAGGAGGAGGAACGGAGCGGCGGCGCACGTGCTCGGGCAGCGGCTGAAGGAGGCAGGAGGCGGTGCGGTCAAAACGGATTGACTAGGGTTAGAAAAGATTCACCGCGCTCCTTTTTATACTCGGGTCAAACCCGGTCGGTGGTACCGCCCATAGGGCCGGTACTACCGACGTCGGTACTACCGCCCTATGGCGGTACCACCGACAGCACAAAAACAGAGAGGACAGAGAGGGATTTCAAGAGAGCCTTGTGTGGTATACTACACATACTTCAAACATGTCCAGATTTCATATAACCAATACATAGCCATGGACATAAGTGAAGTATGCAAAATAGATTTTGAAATCACACATAATATTTTGTCAAACCATTTATCTAGGTCTCTAGGTGAAAACAAATATGTGCAAGACATTAAGCCACGTTACGAGAATCAATGATATTTAGTTCACTCCTCAAAGCACAAAATCTTGACTCATCTAATGGCTTTGTGAAGATATCGGCTAGTTGTTTTTCGGTGCTCACATGGTGTATTGCGATATCTCCTTTGGCTTCATGCACTACTACAGAACAGGGTCATAGGCCGATTCTCAAAATCGCCTTTAGTCTCGGCGTTTTTGCCGCCCGGGATTAATAGACCCTTTAGTCCCGGTCGGTAACACGAACCGGGACTAAAGGGCCTGCCCCTACGGCTACTGCGCAGAGCTACCGGGGCAGGGACCCTTTAGTCCCGGTCCGTGTTACCAGCCGGGACTAAAGGGCACTCTTTAGTCCCGGTTGGTGCCACGGACCGGGACTAAAGATTTAGCCACGGTTTGTGGCTTGCCCCGGGATAAATGATCACCTTTTAGCCCCAGTTTTTAATACGAACCGGGACTAGAGCTCCTGGTTTTATAACCAGCCAACTTCTTCCTCCCCCGAGCCAGAGACATTCAAATTTCAGTGAGCTTCTTGCTTGTTCTTGCTGTTGCTATTGCTTGTTCTTCATTGTTCTTCGTCTCCGGCGTCAATTGGTGATCTTCTTTGACTCCGTCATCGTCTCTTTGCGTTTAGAGGTAACTATTTTCATCTCCTACCATGTCTTTTGAATATGAGAGGAATTTAATTAAAATATATACTTTGCAAGAACAAGCATAGAGAGTTGAGTAGTTTAAATTGGTTCATCACAATCACTTGATAGTTTTCTACTGCTAGGTAGTATCCATTCTATATTTCATACTTATGCAAGACGAGTAATATTGAATTTTAGTGTCTTTTTAGTATATTTTCTTTAGAAAAATGTGGAATTTATAATAGTTTGCAACAATAAATATAGAGAGTAGATAATGTGGAAATTGGTATTGTTATATCATATTTTTCGATTATCTAAACAAATAGAAAAATTTAGAGTCTTTTTTATTTATAATTGTTTAGAAAATTAGGAATTTGCATGTAATAGTTTAAAAATGAGCATGGATATAGTAGATGGCAACCGTGACCGGGTCCTCAGCCTCTCATCATCGGGATCCGAAGCGTTTGCGGCCGGATCTTCCTCTCATTGCTTGCGGCGAGTGTAAGCAGAAGATTGTGAAGGAGTACCAAGTGAAAAAAGAGGGAATCAACAAGGGTCGTATATTCTACAAGTGTCCGGACCATGAGGTGGGTTATTATTTACCCGCATTTGATTAATATGGTTCATTCGTATCGGTTTTGCTTGATGATGTTGTTTAAATTTCTTATTCTTTGTTCTAATTGCAGTGGGAGGGCACCGGCGGATGTAAAGGTTGGTACTGGGAGGAAGAGTACGTTCAGCACGTACGAAATTCTGTTGCACAGGAGGTTGCCGCTGAAGGTGATGAGGCAGTGAGTCAGCGGCAGCAGCCCATCTATGCTGATGAAGCGAATGATCTGTCTATTTTAGTTGGGATCGGACGCGATCTAATTATGTTGCTTAAGTGCATTTTATTTTTAGTTTTTTTAGTGCTAGCTGCGATAGTCTTCGTTGTAGTCAAGCTTGTTTGAATTAATCAATCATGTGATGTCATGAGTGTTGTGCAATAACATGAGAAACTACTAAGTGCATGGTTGTAATATTTAATGCAGATGTTGTCACGCAATTGGATGTATAATGTCGATCGCCGCTCCAAAGAGTTCATTGTTGGCGTGCACTATTTCTTAGGTGTGGCTGAGGCAAACAAGCAAGATGGTTTCATGTGCTGCCCATGCGCCGTCTGTAAGAATTTGAAGGAATATTCATGCCCAAGGACTCTTCATATGCATTTGTTGAAGTCGGGTTTCGTAACAAACTATATTTGTTGGACGAAGCATGGAGAAAGGGCGGTTGTAATGGATGATGGTGAAAAAGGTGAAGAAGAATTGGCTCACGCTGATATTATTGCTCAGTACGGTGCCTTTGATGATGATGCAGTGGGGGGAGATGGTGAAGAAGATGCGGCAGCGACAGAAGATGTGACAGCTGATGTTGATGCTCTTGGTGATGCCATTCGTGATGCACAAAGTGAATGTGAAAGTGACAAGGAGAAGGTCAAGTTTGAGCGCATGCTAGAGGATCATAGGAAATTGTTATATCCCACTGCTGAAGATGGCCAAAAAAAGCTGGGTACTACGCTGGAACTGCTGCAATGGAAGGCAAAGAATGGTACATCCGATAAAGCATTTGGGCAGTTATTGAAGATAATGAAAAAGATGCTTCCGAAAGCGAACGAATTGCCCACCACTACGTACGAAGCAAAATAGGTCGTCTGCCCTTTGGGATTAGAAATCCAGCAGATACACGCATGTCCTAATGACTGCATCCTGTACCGTGGGGAGGAATATGAGAATTTGGATGCATGCCCGGTATGTGAAGCATCACGGTATAAGATAAGGCGAGATGATCCTGGCGACGTAGAGGGTGAAGAACATCCAAGCAGGAAGAAAATCTCTGCCAAGGTTATGTGGTATGCTCCTATAATACCACGCTTGAAACATTTGTTCAGAAATAAGGACAATGCAAAGATGTTGCGGTGGCATAAAGAAGACCGTAAGGTAGACAATATGCTGAGGCACCCAACTGATGGATCCCAGTGGAGAGCGATAGATAGAGAATTCCCAGAGTTTGCAGATGAGGCTAGAAACTTGAGGTTCGCTTTAAGTACGGATGGTTTTAATCCTTTTGCGGAGCAAAGCAGTAGTCATAACACTTGGCCAGTTACTCTATGTATCTACAACCTTTCTCCGTGGTTATGCATGAAGCGGAAGTTCATTATAATGCCGTTGCTCATCCAAGGGCCGAAGCAACCTGGCAACGACATCGATGTCTACCTGAGGCCATTAGTTGAGGAACTTCTACTTCTATGGAGCAAACCAGGCATACGCGTGTGAGATGAGTACAAACAGGAACACTTTGACCTGCGAGCCTTATTGTTCGTAACAATCAATGATTGGCTAGCTCTAAGTAATCTTTCAGGCCAGACAAACAAGGGATATAATGCATGCACACACTGTTTTGAAGACCTTGATAGTTTATTTTTGAAAAACTGTCGGAAGGTCGTGTATGTTGGGCACCGTCGGTTTCTTCCTGTGGGCCACCCAGTAAGAAAGAAAGGCAAACATTTTAAAGGTAAGGCAGACCACCAAACCAAGCCTCGTAACCGAACCGGAGATGATATACTTGAAATGGTGAAGGATACGAAAGTAGTATTTGGAAAGGGACGGGGCAGCGAACCTGTTCCTAAAGACGCTTCGGGACACGCACCCATGTGGAAGAAGAAGTCCATATTCTGGGAGCTACCCTACTGGCATGTCCTAGAGGTCCGCCATGCGATCGACATGATGCACCTGACAAAGAACCTTTGTGTGAACCTGCTTGGATTCATGGGTGTCTACGGAAAGCCTAAGGATTCACTTGAAGCACGACAGGACTTGCAGCGCATGAAAGAACGAGACAACTTGCATCCGGAGAAGACAGATGACGGGCGCCAGTACTTAAGCCCTGCTAGCTACACTCTTAGCAGAGAAGAAAAGGAAAGCATGTTTGAATGCCTTAACAGCATCAAGGTCCCATCTGGATTCTCCTCCAATATAAAGAGAATAATTAATGTGCCAGAGAAGAAGTTCCAAAACTTGAAGTCCCATGACTGCCAT
This sequence comes from Coix lacryma-jobi var. lacryma-jobi, assembly GCA_009763385.1. NCBI lineage: Eukaryota > Viridiplantae > Streptophyta > Magnoliopsida > Poales > Poaceae > Coix > Coix lacryma-jobi. The sequence continues at coordinate 114,452,464 of CM019825.1, read as the reverse complement.
GTGCTTATGACCCAATTGCTTCCTGTTGCTCTAAGAGGAATTCTACCTCCACATGTACGTCTAGCCACCGTGAAGCTATGTGCATTCCTCAATTCAATTTCACAAAAGGCAATCAATCCAGAGGAACTTTCTACTTTGCAGAATGATGTCGTTCAATGTCTCGTCAGCTTTGAGTTGGTGTTTCCTCCATCCTTCTTTGATATCATGACACACCTCCTAGTTCACCTGGTCAAGGAGATCATTATTCTCGGTCCTATGTTCCTACACACCATGTTCCCATTCGAGAGGTTCATGAGTGTCCTGAAAAAATATGTTAATAACCGTTCTCGGCCTGAAGGAAGCATCGCCCAGGGCTACGGAACAGAGGAGGTCATAGAGTTTTGTGTGGACTTTATTCCAGACCTTGACCCGATTGGCGTTCCTGAATCGCGACACGAGGGCAGACTCAGTGGCAAGGGAACACTAGGGAAGAAAACATATATCGGTACAGGAGACGATTACTTCGATAAAGCACACTACACAGTTCTACAGAACTCCTCATTGGTAAATCCATATATCGAGGTACATAAGGATTTCCTTCGATCCAAGTGGCCCGGGAAGAGTGAATCTTGGATTACACGTCAGCACATGCAAACCTTCGGCGATTGGTTGCGAAAACAATGTCAGGGTGATGACAACATAGATGAGCAACTTTATTTGTTGGCCAGACAACCATCGTGGCATATCAGCACGTACAAAGGGTACGAGATCAATGGGAATACATTTTACACAGTAGCCCAAGACGCAAGGAGCTCCAACCAAAACAGTGGTGTACGCGTGGATGCCATAGATCCAAATGGGAACAAACAAACATATTATGGCCGCATACATGACATATGGGAACTAGACTACGCACCTAATTTTAAAGTCCCTTTGTTCCGGTGTAAATGGGTCAAGATGACCGGTACCGGAGGTGGGGTAACAGTCGACAAGGAGTATGGGATGACATCAGTGGACCTCAACAATATTGGGTACAAAGACGAACCATTTGTCCTTGCCGCAGATGTGAGTCAAGTGTTCTATGTGAAAGACATGTCTACAAAACCAAAAAGAGGGAAAAATGATAACAACTCGATCGTCAACGAGCCAAAGCGCCATATAGTTCTTTCAGGGAAAAGAAACATTGTCGGAATTGAGGACAAGTCAGACATGTCAGGTGATTATGAAAGAGATGATCGAATTCCGCCATTCAAAGTGAACAAAGACCCAAGCATTTTGTTAAACAATGAGGAAACTCCATGGTTAAGGAATGATCATAACCAAGGGACATATGTCAAGAGGAGGTTCATAGTTGTGCCCGCTTAATAGTGGGTTATAAATATATTATGTAATAATTAATTAATTAAGACTTCATTTATTTGATAATGGATTTATATATATATTTAGTAGTAGTGATCATTGATTTATGTGCTTCTCTAGATGTGAATCTCATACTAATTTTTAAAAGAAAGTATATCAAATATTCAATTTTCTGTTCAATTAGAAAGATTTAAGATATATTTAAAAAAATTAAATTTAAAAATCTAAAACCACTGCATCTGTCGCGTATAACAAAATTGGGCAATGATTGTTTAGGTTTTAAACAAAAGATTAACGTCCAAATGATATGAAAATAAATTTTGTATTGAAAGCCAACAATTTTTGAAATTTAAATTGAACATTATATTTTTGCATTAACCAAATATGAATGGTTATTTACATTTATATTCGTTATTAGAAAAAAAGAAAAGAATTTATGCTACAAAATTTTCTACTATACAATAAGGTTAAAGGATATACAACTGTTATTTTTAAATAATTTTATGCCTACTGTTCAATTTACTATGCAATTAACAAGAATTACAACATATTTATATAGTGGAAAATTAATACAAAACCCAAAATACTGAAAACCCAAAACTGTGGCGGGAAAGAACCCTTTAGTCCTGGGCCGTCTTACGCACCGGGACTAAAGACCCCTTTAGTCCCGGTGCGTAAGCCCGCCCGGGACTAAAGGTCCAACCCTTTAGTCCCGGGGCGTATTACGCACCGGGACTAAAGACCCTTTAGTCCCGGTGCGTAATACGCCCCGGGACTAAAGGCCCTCCCGGGTATATAGGGCACAGGGCACAGTGCCCTCCAATCTTCCCGGCCAGATCGACGTTTGCCCCGCGCCGCCGCCCTCACCTCGCCGACGAGCCTCTGTCCGCGCCGCCGTCCTCCTCGCCGTCGAGCTCCGCGCCGCCGTCCTCCTCGTCGTCGAGCTCCGCGCCGCCGTCCTCCTCGGCCTCACTGCCCTCCGCCGCCGTACAACGTCGTCCTCGCCGCCGTCCTCCGCGCCGCCGCCCGCGCCGCCGCCGTCGTCCTCCGCGCCGCTGCCGTACGGCCTGTGCGTGTGTGTGCGTGTGCAGTGTGCGTGGTGTGCGTGTGTAGCAGTGTCCAGCAGTGGGTGTGTGAGAGTGTAAAAAAAAGAAATGAAAAAGAAATATATATCTAGAAACTAAATATAGAAAGTGATATATAAATAGATATATATAGAAACTAAATATATATGTATTTAGAAATAGAAAGTGATATATATAAAATAAATATAAATAGATATATATATTTATAGATTATTTTCTATTTAACTTTTTCATTTCTTATTTTCTAGAAATAGATATATACAAATAATGAATATGAATAGATATATTTATAGAAAAAGGAAAATCATATATATGTTTTTTAACCTAACAAATATGTGTTCGACCTGTAGTCCTGGTGACCGCTGGACCGACCTCGCCGCCGTCCACTGTCATCCGCACCGTCGTCATCCTCGCTGCTGTCCGCCGTCGTCGTTCTCGTCCACGGTGTGTAAATCACGTGACAAGGATATGTTTAAACATGTATTTATTACTCTTAGAAATATGTGTTCATAGAAAATCATGTGTCATGTCGGAACATGTATTTATTACTCTTTACGAATATATGTTATTGTCATGTTATTTTTATGAATTGTCATGTTATTTTTATGAATTGCCTAAAACTCGAAACCCTAAAACCTGAAACCCTAACCCTAAACCCTCGAACCTAAACCACTAAACCCTCAAACCCCGAAATCCCGAAACCCTAAACCCCGAAACCCTAAAACCCGAAACCCCGAACCCCTAACTCTAAACCCTCAAACCCCTAAACCCCGAAACCCTAAACCCTCAAACCCCTAAACCCCGAAACCCCGAAACCCTGAACCCCGAAACCCTAAAACCCGAAACCCCGAACCCCTAACTCTAAACCCTCAGACCCCGAAACCCTGAACCCCGAAACCCCGAACCCCTAAACCTTGAAACCCTAAACCCCGCAACCCCGAAACCCTAAACCTCGAAACCCTAAACCCCGAAACCCTGAAACCGTAAAACCTGAAACCATAACCCTAGACCCTCAAACCATAAACCCCGAAACCCTAAACCCCGAAACCTTAAACCCTAAACCCTGAGACCAAAACCCTAAACCCTTAACCCCTAATTAAACCCCTGGTTTTCGGTTTTCGTTTCACATACATGTATAAAGCTCCTTTAAGTGTTCGATCATATTGTATATATATTTTAATATTCACAGAAATGGCCGACCCAAATGAGAATGTGATGGAGGAGGAAATGATGAATATCATAGCCGGCGACGATGATGGGAGTCAATACTTATTGAATTATGAAGACATGACCATGCATGATGAAAATCTCCCTGAACAACAAGTTGAGATGGAAGAAGGCAATACAGGCGAGGTATATATACAATGTGTCGTGTTAGGGTTTACATTTACTTTATTACTTGATTAGGTTTTATGTCAACTTGTATTAGGGTTTCATCTTCATGTATTTACCTATATGTAGCCCTCTGGATCGACGTCTGCGACAGGGCAGAGCAGACCAAAACGAGGGTCGAAGAGGCCGTTGAAGGGCCGTCATGTAATCTCCGAATTCGATATGGCTACAGGCCAACCACTAGGACCCAATGCAAAGAAATATGTCTTTCACTGTGGGTTCCTTGTGAGAGATCGGATTCCGATAAGTGCCCGTGAATGGAAAGAGAGGCGAAGTGCTCCCGAGATCAGTTATGTCTCCAATCTTGACAAGAAGCTAGTCTGGGATGACGTCCAAGCTCATTTCTCGTTTGACACGGATGATGAGGAGCTGCTGAGGCGAATTCGGGAGTGGACAATGAAGAAGATGGCCACACTTTTTCAGGACTGGAAGAAGAAATTGTACCACACCTTTGTGCTGAAGAACGAGACGCCAGATTTCAACTCTAAGGCGTATGTCAAGATAAGGGCCGATTGGGATGAATTTGTACAGTACAAAAGATCATAAGAGAGCGAGGCCCGAGTCAGAGTAAACAAACTGAATGCATCTCAAAAGAAATACCACCATCATTTAGGATCAGGTGGCTATAAGATTGCCCTTCCAAAGTGGGAGAGACAAGAACACGAGATGCTTGCCAGGGGGGTAGTCCCAGAGACAATAAGAAGAAATTGGAGTGAACGGTCCAGAAATTGGTTCTACGCTCATGGGGGAACCATAAACCCTAATGATGGGGAGCTTGATTGGGGCCCGCAAATTTCAAGAGCAGCACATAGGCTAGTTCAAGCACGAAATGCGGTGTTGGCTGGCGAGTTCAAGGCCAACAGAGAGAAGGATGAACTCACGTACGCGCTGGAGAATCCTGAGCACGGTGGGCGTACGAGAGGCTTTGGTGCCGTTTCGTGGCTACATTCCTTCGAAGCGGATCGAGAAAGTTATAGAAGCCGCCAAAGAAAGAAGGACAAGGAGGCAGAGCGACTCTTCAAGTTGGAGGAGTATGTTCTTCGAACACAAGAGCGTGAGAAATCTCGTGAAGAATGGATGCAGGAGGAAATCAAAAGGCAAGTGCAAGCGGCACTTAGTCAAATGACGAGTGGGCAAGGTACATCATCACAGCATCCTCAAGCGAACATTAGCCCCCCAGGTCAGATGAAAAGCAGCTGCGCCTCCACGGAAGTACCAACCATTCAAGATGACTCCAAGCTACGCTTTCCCGTGGATGACGTTAAAGAACCTTTTACTACTTGTGAGCTGCACATTCCAGATGGAAATGCCACGAAAAAGGTGGCTGTCGGTGTTGTAAACCCTATCGACCGCACAAGAACACCAAGAATCCATGGTCAACCAGTGCCAGCCGGATACGCTAGCGTTTCGGTGGATAGGGTTGAGACAGGTTGTGGCAGCGTGGCACTGGAAATCGAAGGGGGAGATGGGGAGAAGACTTTAGGTGAAGCAGAGAAGACATTTATTTGCTGGCGCAAGCGCTTCATTATTATTCCTGGAGTGTCACCGCCGCAACCTCCTCCTACTGATCAAGATCCTCACCATAGGTAGTGTGCGCATGAATGAGAAACAATTTTTATTACACTAACTTCCTATATGTATATATTAGTTGGATGCTCACATCATTCGTTGTTTTGCGTAGCAGGAACTATAGTCCAGTTCATCATTATTCCCCAGCGCATCAGAGTGCTGCGGGCGGTGACGATGTGTTGGAGGACACGGCTTCAACCCCATATCCTGCACAAAGATCTCCACCGCGGGCTCCAACACCGCCACCAGCCCCACCATCTCCTCCACCGCGGGCTCCAACGCCACAACCTCCACCGCGGGCTCCAACACCGCCACCGGGTCCACCATCTCCTCCACCGCGGGCTCCAACACCGCTGCCTCCACCGTGCGGCCCTAAGAAGCGGTCCGCCGCCACAGAACCAAAGGCCCCACCTCCAAAGAAGAAGGCTCCTGCATCAGGAAAAAAAGCCCAAGAGAAATTAGCTTATGAAAAGACTGATGAGGAGTTAGAAATTTCAGTGAAAAAAGATGTGCGGAATTTTTTAGAGGAATGTGACGCCGCTGCTAAAGCGAAGAGGAACCCGAAGAAGCCTTACCTCTTGTTAAACCCGCAGGAGTTAAGGAAAAGGGTGGACCAACATGGTATCAAGATGCGTGAAGCCCGAAAGGCTCTGCGAAAATCAGATTACAAACGCTCTCTTATGAAGTCCACAAAAGAACAACAATCTAGCAAGAAGAAAGTGGGAAAGGGTGTTCCACAGCTCGGGGAAACATCAAGACCTTTGTCCCCGTTAGTTGTGCAAAATCAGTATGGTTCAAACATGGGCAGAGTACAGAGGAAATCTGGAGAGACCACTTTGTCTGAGATGGACTCAATGGACAATTTTTTTATTGACAACGGTCTCCCGTACGACACCATTAAAAATATTGCTACTGGGCTGGAGTTTCCATGAGCGAAAGTAGTTGATGAATGGAGGAGAAATTTTGCACCGGGCAGGAGTCTAATGAACCCCAATCACTTACATGTACTTGGTACGCAGATGTTTGCAATCAACAAATGGTGCATGAAGGCTTCTAAAGACGGTGATGTCAATTGGATTTCTGTCCGAATTCGGAACCATCACTACTTCCGTGGCGATGACCTAATCTTAGTCCAGATGGAGGAATTACACCAGCTATGTCATATGGACGCACTGGACAAATCGCTCCTTAGCTGCTACTGTTTGTAAGTGTTTCTTTTATAGTTTTCATTGAACTCTCTAGTATGTGTATATAGTAGTATTCTTACACACATACTTGTGGATCGACTCGATATTTTGCAGGTATCAGATGACTCAGCTCAGAGATAAACACGACAATTCTATTGGGTTTGTTGATCCATATGTTGTTTTCAAGGCTCCAAACCCTTCAGCGACTTGGAGCGATGAGTCGTGTACGAATCTCATGAGGTTCTTCGTGAACCAAAAAGATAGAGAAAGAATTCTCTTCCCATACAACTTTAAGTGCGTGAGACATATATAGTTCATAATAAGTATGTGCACATTTTATTTTACTTAACCCTAATAATATATATATGAATCATGTGTATGAACAGCTATCACTGGATATTGATGGTCATCGATCTCAAACAAAGCAATGTGTTAATCTATGACTCGTTGAGCAAACCACAAGCATATTACCAAGATATGATAGACATCCTCCAAAGGTAATTTTTTCGATCCCTACCTTGCATGCTTATAGTATAGACTAAGCTTGTATATGTATACTAATTAAATAATGATCCAACTATTAATGTTTCATTGGCCGGATTAGGGTTTGGGAAAAATTCATTGCTCGGGAACATATGAGTCAGTGTAAGGCCCCACTAACAGTAAAGCCACGACTACCAGTAAGTTTACACCTTCGTCAATGTACGTGTATCTTTATTATATCATGTCATATATCATATCTTTATTACGAGTTGAATCTTTTCATTCTACAGTGGATTTTGAGACAAGAACAGGGCAACAACTTATGTGGATTCTATGTTTGCGAGTATATGATGATAGAATCAAATAGAATTCCTGAAGAAATCATCAAAGTATGTAACCTGTTTCTTTTCATTTTTTATAGACTTAATATTGATAATATAGATATAACTAATATCTTCTTTAATTCAAATTGAAGACTTACTGGTTGAAGCAAAAAGTGATGCTACAAGGCCAATTGAAAGCAATACAAGAGACAATAGCAGGATTTCTTCGGGAACAAGTCATAAATCCAAAGGGCGAGTTCTACTATAATACCAACGAGAAGTTGATTCCAAACAATGATGATCATTTGTATGCCCTGTAGATCTTTAGATGGAGTACAACTTGTAATAGGTTTACAGTACTAACTTTGGAGTACAACTTGTGTAGATATATATTTGGACAACTTCTATATGTATATTGCTTGTAATTTTATGTACATACACATATATATATATAGTTCTATAGTTCAATTATATATGCATGCAATAAGCTTATTGTGTTATGTTGCTAATATATTAGCAGCAAAGAATACATATTGGAAAACCTATTAAATAAATAAACAAAACTGAAAACAGAACTGAAATGAAAATAAAAAGGAAAAAACCAGGGGACCCTATAGTCCTGGCTGGTAATACCAGCCGGGGCTAAAGGGTGCTGCTGCGGTGCACCGCTGGCAACACCCTTTAGTCCCGGCTGGTATTACCAACCGGGACTAAAGGGTGGGCTTTAGCCCTGGTGGCCGGAGCCGGGACTAAAGGGGGGGGGGCCTTTAGTCCCGGAAGCGTAGTCCCGACTAGGCAACCGGGGCTAAAGGCCCTTGCCGACCGGGGTTAAAGGCATGTTTCTGTAGTAGTGATGGTCTCTCAAGAAATGGTGTCGGATGTCTATGTGTTTTGTGCGAGAGTGGTTTACGGGATTGTTTGCTAGTTTGATAGCACTCTCATTGTCACACAAAAGTGGAATTTTGGTTTCCTCACATCCGAAGTCCTTTAGTGTTTGCTTCATCCAAAGTAGTTGAGCACAGCAAGCGCCGGCCGCCACATACTCGGCTTCGGCGGTGGATAGGGCAACACTATTTTGTTTCTTAGAACTCCATGACACCAAAGACCTCCCAATAAACTGGCAAGTCCCGGTAGTGCTCTTTCGGTCTACCTTGCAACCGGCATAGTCCGAATCGGAATAGCCAAGTAGATCGAAAGTGGAGCCCTTGGGATACCACAAGCCAAGATTCGGAGTGTGCACTAAGTATCAAAAAATTCTCTTAACGGCCATAATATGACATTCTTTCGGATTAGCTTGAAACCTTGCACACATGCACACACTAAGCATAATATCGGGCCTAGATGCACAAAGGTAAAGTAATGAACCGATCATAGAGCGATATACCTTTTGGTCCACTGACTTACCATCCACATTTAGATCAAGATGTCCATTGGTAGGCATAGGGGTCTTGATGGGTTTGGCCTTGTCCATCTCAAACTTCTTTAGCATGTCTCTTGTATACTTGGTTTGACTGATGAACGTGCCATCCTTGAGTTGCTTGATTTGGAATCCAAGAAAGTACTTCAACTCACCCATCATGGACATCTCGAACCTTTTGGTCATTGTGACAGAACCGACCAATTTATAAGAGCACAAGTGCGAAAACCTCTGCCGGGGCAGCTGAATTAGCACACTTGATCCCATATAAACCCGATAGTCCGTGAAATCCTGAGGGATTTCAAACTTTTCAATATCTTAGCCAAGATCGCATGGTCAAGCAAATACAAATCATGTCCACAGAGCTTTTGCAGCGGAAATAAATTTGCAATAGAGTTCACAAATAATAATACAAGTTGGAAATACTTTGAAACAATATAGCTTTGAAATGAATATGATAACATAAGTTGAAATACTTTGCTAGCTTGAGTGACATCCTCCAACAACAGCATAAAGAGAAGAAGTATGGGACTGCCGAGCCCACCGGCACTGGCCATCACCTTTCGGCGGACCTAACCTTCACCTGCAACAAGGTGGGATAAACCCTGAGTACTCGAATGTACTCAGCTAGACTTACCCGTCGGAAACCAAAAATAAAGTGACACCAAGGAGTATGCAAGGCTGATATAAACAGTGGAGCTGGCTAACTTTATTTGCAAAAGGAGCTTAAGTTAAAGGGGTTCATCATTTAATTATATGAGCAGTCATCTTTTATCCTATTCCTTAAACTCTAGGTTTGCACCTGCACTAGAGCACTCACTTGGATCTAGCAAACAAATACATAATACTATATCAGGTTTGCTTATCAATATTTTAGTTGAACCAACAAATGTCACATGGAGTTGTATCGTGGTGAAGCTCGCCATAGTTTCCCACTAACCGGGGGAGACGGTGACTCGAATCGAATTCCAAACCAGCTGGTGAAAGACCTTTAATACCAGCCCACACTTTCCCCGTCGGGTCCATGCATTGGGCAACCGCTCGACGCTTGTTCGTGGTGGTAATCGCCGCGGTTCAAGCACGGACCGCCCAATTGGAACCTGGCGATGGCCTCACGCGGCAGATCGCAATTTCCATACTAGAGGGCACGACACGGGTTGAGACCGGCCCGAACAGCTTCTAACCAGCTTTGGGGTCGATGATTACGACACCGACATATCCCTAAGTAAAAGGGCGCGTTCAAAAATGAACGAGGGCCAACATCGATACAAACCTACACGATCCAACGGACGGACTGCCCCAAGTTTCCAAACTTGTGCCTTGCCTTCCAGTTGACCGTATTTCATTACTACTCAGGTTCTTTTCCACGATAGCAAATATAGCCAACCGTGATCCTGTAAGTACCCATCAGGGTATTACGGAGACATCCTTAACTACTACTTTTATTAAGCAGGCTAAGAAATTCTACATTGCAAATAAATAACAGGATAACAAGGTAGATATTAATCAATCATCAAGGAATGGTAATGCAGCAAATAGGATTCATTCAACTTCTAAACCTAATGCATCACAATATAAAAGGACTCAAGTAATTTAATTGTAAAAACTAGGAGACTTAGAATGCTCCGGGGCTTGCCTAGGAACCAACACTAGGTTAGTGTTTGTTAGGTGATACTCGCTTGGCGAGCATCTCCGCTGTAGCACTTCCTTAACTCCGCATCTTCAGGATAATCCACCAAACACCGTCTTCAGGTTTAACCTCATCATCACGTCCTTCACGATGTATCTACCGTTACCTAAATGAGATGCGCAATGCAAGCGTATGAATGCAAGGGAAAAGCTTACGAAGCAAACATAAGACACACAACATAAGCATTACTATTTACTTCACATAAGTATACAGGATAACTACGAAAAGCAGGCATAGCTCTAACACACAACATGATATGATCACTCCAGCAGGTTATTATTAAAGCAAAGTGTGACATATGGTCCATTAGGCACTCAAAGTGGCTAACTATAACAATCAATCAAGACTATATCAGACATCACAATGGAACACATGTATGCACATATAGCTTCTACTTTAGTTAAGCAAGTCAACCATCATTATCTAACACATTTATATAATATATCAGGTTGATTAATTTAATAACATGAAATGCATAAACTAAATATTTTCAAGTATTCATCATTGTTTCACATAAGCAATCGGGATAACTTAGCACACCTCTAATCACATTACACAAACAAGTAAGAGAACACAACACAAACTCTGAATGATAGGATATCAGCCCACTCTTTTAATCATAACTCATGCTACAGAACTCCAAACAAGGTGCACTAAGACTTTATGGAAATCTAACAAGATTAGCTACAACTTTGTTAATTACAACAAGAGCTAATTCAAAGGTTATCTAACTCAAAAATAGATCACTATGCAGCTCTGTCCAACTGTTGGACAGCAGGACTGACAGAGCTTCAGAGAAGCATAACTCAAGATACAAACATCACATGAGCATGTAATTAAACATTATAGAAAGCTTATAAGTTTATATAAATCTTTCTTATTATTATCTCAAGGTGAATCAATCATTAACAAAGTCAAACAGCATGGTTAGTGCAGCTTTGTCCACACTTGGACAGAACTAGCCACACATCGACAACAACAACTTAAAACAACCATAACTAAAGATCTATAGCACCTGGGAACTTGCCCCTAGACTTTTTAGAAAGGTTATTAAGTTGTCTACAAATCATCTATAATCATCTTAAGATGATCCACAAATTAACAAGGTCTAATTAGTATAGTTAGGCACCTCTGTCCAGACTTGGACAGATTTACTCATCTACACTAAAACAGCTATAACTCAAGTTATAGAACTCCAACAAACATGATCTAAGACAAGTTAGAAAGCTTATGAAAAGTACTACAACTCTTCTATAATCACCTAAGCATGAATCATAACATAACTAGGTGTAACAAGCCAAACATTCAGATCTGGACAGAATGTAGGCAAAGCTTGACATTAAATTTGCAACGGCCATATCTCTTAAACTATTAAGCCTATGGTCATGCAATTTGGTGACAAGAAAGATTAAGATGTTATCTACAACTTTCATATACAATACTTTCACAGCAAACATTATTATCTTAATGAAAACATGCACACAACACAAACTGCACATGCATGATCATATTAACACTATTTCTCCTTTGCTAGTATATATATGGCCTATACATATATATTGAGAAATGTCAAGCATACATGAATCATAGATCCAACATTCAGAGATGAATCATAGTATTAGTATGTGAGCGAAGATTGGAAAGTTACATGCATGCAAGCCATAGTTTGCCAAATATATGTTAAACTAGTTTCTATTTATAATTAACCATGTGAGAGTAAGTTAAAAAAGAAACTTCATATTTTATATGAACACATGACCATATTAGACATGCAATAGTTACTACAACATATTAGCAAGGTCATGGAACCATCTTTTCCATTTTTACACACATGCATGACATATTTAATAATTAAACCTATTTAATCGGTTGAGAGCAAGATTACTTAATAACTCTAAAACTGGTATACCAAAAATTACCAAATTATTCACAGAGTATCTACATCATGTCAGGAAGCTACCATAAAAATTTCACATCAAATGGAGCAACCAAACAGTGGCAACATATTAAACCCTAGATAGCAAAGATCTATTTTCACGCAAAAACTTTCTACTGGAAGCTATCATATTATTGCACCAGCATGTAGATCTACTCAAGAGCTTTCCAAAAAGTCCTCATTTGCTATTTTACGATTTTTCTACAATTAGTTATGATTTTCCAAATTTCATCACAGATTTCTGAAAAACAAAAGGAAAAAGAAAAGCACTTTTGCTTCGGGAACCCTGAGATTTTGCCAAATCTCCTTGGCACTGTACACACTATTCAGCTGAGTCACGAGATCTGCAGAAAACACCCTGAAGTCTTCTCTATTTGCGCCCGAGAGGGCTTCTTCCTCCCTGTACGCACAAAACAGAGAGAGGGAGGCCGCCGGCGGCACTCCGGCCGGCCAGCGGCGGCGGAAGGTCGGAAGTCGGCGGCGGAGCAAGCCCACCGCGAGCCCGGGACCCTTGCGTGCCCAAGGGAGAGGCCGACCAGGCCATCCGCTGCCCGCGGCGCTCCGGCCACAAGAGCAGTGGCCGCCGCGGCGACAGCTCCGGCGGCGGCGTTCTCCGGCGAACGCTGAGGCCGGGAAAGGAGCGGGGGAGGCACGGCGCAAGTAGAGGAAGACGGTGGCAAGGTCAGTGGAGGATGGGGAGACGCCGGGTGAGAGAACGGCGGTGGCGGCGAGCTTGGCCATGGCGGCCATGGCCTGGTTCGCGACGCATTCGCGCGCGTTCCGCGCGGTGGAGAGCAAGGGAGAGAGAGAGAGAGGGAGCGAGGAGGCGAGATAGGAAGTGTCTGGAAGTGGAGAACAGGGCTTGGGACGTCACCACATTGAGCAGGGTGCGCGGCAGATGAGGGTCGGCGCGTGGAGCTCGGCTGCGTGCATGCGGAGCGCGTGGCGCCCATGCGGCAAAACGTCGAGCATGTGGCGTGCAACATCTTGCAGTCTTGGACGGCTGTTTCGGTGCTGTTATGGGCCGAACGGGGCCATGGGCCTTTAACTAAGATTATTGTACTCTTTGTGACCTCCATCTTTGATTAAAGGATCTCGGCCATTAGAGTTACCAAGCAGCGGGTAATTAGCTCCAAATTTGATAGTGTCAGCGAACTAATAACGATCAACCTTGCTGCGATTAAACCCAAAAATCTCAGTCCAAACTTCGTCAAATCGAGTGCAACTTTTGTATGCTCTTCTCCGAAGGATTGCCTACAACTCTTATTTCTGGACCAACTTGAGTTGTTTAACAAAATTTGGAGAACGCGGCTTGCCAACGTGATTAACACTGCAGTCCAGACTTAGCCAAATTTTCGAGGATGGAAACAGCAGCAGATTCAAACTTTGAGTCTCTATTTGACAAGGTTACAGATGGATTCAGCCTTGGGTCCTTTAAGAATGTTTGTTGTACACGTCATCATCTATAACTTTGCTTAGAGGTCAAATCTCAGAATATGAATAGAAGCTGCACTTTCATGTTGGTCAAAGCAGCAAGTTGATATAACCTTAATTTAGAGGTTTAGACCAATTGAGGCATTTTCTTGACATTTGCTCAACACGAACCTTCCATAACTTTTGTTCATGAGTCCATATAGAGTTGTTTGGTCATAATTTCAAGACTTGACTGAACTCAAATGATCTCCTTCGCTTAATAAACCGTTATAGGTAAAGCTGTGACTCGTCATTTCATGTGACTTTTTGATTCCAAACTTCGCAAAACTTTTCCACCAGTTACTATAGATAGGAATGGAGGTGGGTCACATGAAAAATCCATATTTAGAATTAATTCTGAATATTCATAAATTAGCGGTCGTTATTAACTGGCTCCATTAATTATTTCCCGAATAATTAAAACCGAGGCTTATTTGTTTCCAAGGTTGATTCCAAAATCTCTGTCATCACTGACAATACTAGAAATTATTTCTCGATCATCACCTGATAGAACATGTCTGTGTTAAACTGTCTGTTCGACTGGCGTCAAACACCTGGGGTGTTACAACCCCTCCCCCCTTAAAAGAATCTCGTCACGAGATTCCGGACGAAAGACTTTTCAAGGGAAGAGAAGCATATCACTTGTCCTTATTAGCTACCGAGAGTTCAAGATACTGACTTCCCAGCATTAATAACTATCAGGAATAGAACAACATTTTGGTCCTCCAAATCGTCTTCCAGTTATTCGCTCTTGTCTGAAGAATTTCCTTTGTTGATTCACTCAACATACTATTGATAAGTCCATAAGTAAACCAAAATTTGTATTGTTACTTTAGGAGGAATCCAAGATAATATTGCCAACTTATATGTACCTTAGTACATATGGGAAGGTGCTCAATTGTCTTTATCATTGGGTTTTTTCTTGGGCTGAAATGAAATCTTCTGCAGGTACGCTAACCCCGAATGCGTATGCATAGTTGACGACTAGTTATATCGAGAGTGCGTGTTATGCCACCGACCTAGAACGTGATTGCCGCCTCAGGCTGGCAATTTGTGAGGACGTATAGGACGAGCATGCATCTTGTTGTGCTTGATCATGAACATGCTCTTCTCGCCCTTATTCCAATAATGAACAACTTGTTGTCAAGTGTGACTAATATAATGATAAAACATAATGGTTGTTTGTAAATAGAAATGCTTCCCCATCTTTGTTCCTGTAATGGTGAAGTTGTTGTGAACTAGTGCTTCAATGTGATGTGCTAGATTGCATGAGAAAGGTGAGAAGCAATTAGTTGTTTGATGTGGTGTGTTGACCTGAGCTAGATATAATGTGGTCTTGCTCATGATGTTTGCTAGTGTGCGATGTTTATAGGAATGCTTCCATGTTAGCTAGAGAAGTGATTGCTTGTTATAGGCTAGAAGTAAATATCATGTATGTTATTGTCTGAATAAACCTGCTAAGTTCCTCCTGTTGTGATTGTCTTTCTCTATATAGTGTTTGCTAGGAGAGTAGTAGATAATAAGTTTCTAATGGCTAGGAGTTTCCCCTGTGTGGCAATGTCTTGTAGTAAGTAAATTACTTGTGTGGTGTTGTTCTACTTATGTGGTAAAACTATGCTAAAGTTTTAATTCAATGTTTTAAGTTAGTTTGTCTCGGAATGCTCTACCCAAGAAAATAATAAAACTTGTTGTTTGAAACTGTTTTGTATGCAGTTTTGTTTGGGTTTGCTAATTGCTTCCTAAACTTGTTAAATGTGATAATGAAGCTAAGTTTGCCCAAAGGTTACAATTCAAGTTTGGTTAGCTTTGTGTTAACATGCTCTAGCAAGGGGATGTACTCAACTTATTGTTTAAATGCTTCTTCCATGCTATGGTAGCTTAATAATGTAATCATGTGCATGCTTGCTTGCTTGCAAAAATAAGAACTAGAGTTATATGAATAAAAAGTTTGTGAAATTAATTCCATAGCTTTCTAGTCTCATGTTATTGTAAGGAAAATGTATAGCTTGTTGCTTGATAACATTAAATAGTTCGAACTTGTTTAAGTTGTTTTAAGCATATATGTTTACTTACTAAATTTGTGTGGACTGTTTTACCTGCTCAAAATATACTGAAATGCTTGTAATAGCCTACTAAAAGCTTTAGTGAGTTTCTCTAATCTTTCAGAGTTCTGTGGGTATAGATTGGAATCGCTCTCTAATTCACTTTGCTAAGTTAAGGAAATTAATAAGTGCATGTAAGAAATTTAATTTGGGCTAATTGTGAACTTCTGTAACATGTTTAAGATGTATATAATCAGTTTTTACACATGGTTATGCCTAGAAGTAGGTTCTTATGTGCACCATGCTTTATAATTGCTCTCTAATCTAGTTTTAATCCTC
Organism: Coix lacryma-jobi var. lacryma-jobi; assembly: GCA_009763385.1. Classification (NCBI taxonomy): domain Eukaryota; kingdom Viridiplantae; phylum Streptophyta; class Magnoliopsida; order Poales; family Poaceae; genus Coix; species Coix lacryma-jobi. The sequence goes on along the minus strand of CM019825.1, from coordinate 114,436,190 downwards.
ACTAGTGATACGCTTGTAAGAACTAAATGCTTGCAACAATTTAAGTGGGCTGCAATCTTAGCAGTTATAGCATGTTTAGAATGATTTCAAACTGTTGTTATGCTTGATTGTATCTTAGAATTAAGTTGTTGCATGCTGCTTGTTAGTTGTTGTTACCTAGTGTCGCCTTATTCCTTTTTGGAAGGTAGACTATGCATGAGCTTGTTGCTTGTTGTTATTTTCTTAGATTAAATAAGTGAGTTGTTAGCTTTAAGTTGTGAACAGCTTGTAGTTAACAAACAAATATGCCTTAGTTTGCTTGGTATGTTTGCTTCTAAAGAGTTATGTTCCAACTTAGTAAATAGAAAATAACATAATGGCAACATCTGTTTGCCAAGTTTAGCGTGTCTATATTTGCTTATGTGCTTTAGATAAATGTTTGTCTGGTACGAGCTTGGTAATTAGTGTTGGTTGCTTAAGTTGTTTGTTTGTGTCTTCCAATGCTTGTTCAGGCTCTGTGTAGATGTTCTGTTATCTAAGTGATGCTTTGATTAGTCAACCTTTGTCCTCGGTGAGTACATGAGTGGTTGTTAAGCCTTTGTTGACCAAGCCCTCTTGACCTTCCGAGATGCGTTTAGCAGAACCTTTGTTGTTTAAGGCCTGTGTTGGTGTGTCTAGTTTGATGGCTTAGAATGTTTGTGCCAATGACCTGTACCTATGTCTGTCCATGCCTTTTGTTTGACCAGCTAGCCCAAGTTAAGCTTTTCAGAATCTTGGATCCGAACCGTGGTATGCCTATGCTTGTTTGTGTAGCCATGCCTTTGCCTAACCTGTAGACCCAAGCTTGGCCCCTCCAAGTGTGGCCTAAGCCATAGGTGTTTTGTTCCCTTGTTGTGAAGGCCCTTGTTTGTTTGACCAAGCCTAGCCAAGTTCCTATCAATAACATTTCTTTGACTGTAGTTTGTCCTGCCCAGTTGTGGAGACCACGCCAAAATCCTTGTTGTATCCTCTCGGTTACCCTTTTGTTGTTTGGACCAAATCAAGTTCATGTAATCCTTCATCTTGTGATAATCTTGATGTGCACAAGACGTATCCTTGATGTCTTGTGTCATATTTTGTCTTGAAATCACCTCCTTTGTGGTTTCCATACCTTGTGATCATCCTTGTTTTGCTAGCTTGTGTCTTGCATGTGATGCCTATCAGTGCAAGATTTATCTGCATCATGTTGGATTTCTCACCGGTTGTGAATTCAATAATGATGTCTTGGTTAAGAACTAATGGTGCCGCGATGAAACCGAGAGCCTCCTGTGGCTGCAGACACATGGTTGTGCTGCTCGGCACGCGCTGGTATCGTGGTTTCTAGTCGAGATTCATTATGGAAACTACGCCAATGTGTTATCTCTCGTGAAGCTTTCTCCTTGCTATCTTTTATATTCCTTCCAAGAAATCCCTATGGCAGATCAGTTGTGGCAGTGTTTCTTTTGAAGTTGCAAAGAGGATGACCTTGCCAAAATCAGTCAAAGATGAAAGCGGTAATGGACTGAAAGAGGTGGTATAGACAAAGGACTTTGTTTAATCTACGATAATGACCGAACAACATATATGGTCATAGTGCAGTGAAGTGGCACAAAATAGTTAAGGTGGATAAGTACCAGCTATGGGATAAGTAAGAGAGATGGTGTGTTATTGGATAAGATACTTGAGAACCGAAAAGTTTTTCTATCTGAACTTAATAAGAATTTATGCGTGATGATCTTATAATCAACCCGATCCTCCTAGATATGCTTGATTCCGTGTTGACATTGGTGGTAATTGCACGCCTTGATATTCAACATTGCTTGTAGTAAAAGCTAAAACCTTGGAGCTTTTTAGTGTTGACAGACAACTGATTAGTTTCAGCCATGGAAAGGCTAATATCGAGTACAAAAATAACTCTTGGGTAGTTATGAAGGCTATTTCTCATCGAACAGTGTTATATCAGAAGTCTGTGAACCAACTAACGTTGTTTGTGGTACTCGTACATCCCAGTTTCTGTCGTGTTCAGACCAACTCTATCTCGAAGAAATTACAATGGCGGTACAAAATACTACACCAGCCTAGTAACTCAGTAAAAAAAAATTACACCTGGAATAAGGACTGCTTGGTGATATGTTTGGCTACTATGAAAAGATTATTCTAAACTATTTTGGGTGAGGCTAGAAAGAACATTCAGAATCAGTCGCTTATTCTTGAGCAGTCAAGGTATTCTACAAAAATCAACTCCTAAAAGGTACGAATTGATGGCAAATTGAAGTGTCAAACAACAGATTTCGGATTATTTCCCTGCATTACTGAGTGAATTCAAGACAGTCACTCGATTTACTCATATGTGTTTTGAATATGTGTTTTGAAATTTGAACTTTTTGGATAAACTTTATACCCCGTATCTATGAAGTGGGAATTCTTACAGGATCCATTTGACACCCAATATGAAAGAAAAGAAGTACCCCCCTAAAAGAACCGACCAATTTATAAGAGCACAAGTGCGAAAACCTCTGCCGGGGCAGCTGAATTAGCACACTTGAGCCCATATAAACCCGGTAGTCCGTGAAATCCAGATGGATTTCAAACTTTTCCAATATCTCAGCCAAGATCGCATGGTCAAACAAATACAAATCATGTTCACGGAGCTTTTGCAGCGGAAATAAAATTATAATAGAGTTCACAAATAATAATACAAGTTGGAAATACTTTAAAACAATATAGCTTTGAAATGAATATGATAACATAAGTTGAAATACTTTGCTAGCTGAGTGACATCCTCCAACAACAGCATAAAGAGAAGAAGTAGGGGACTGCCGAGCCCACCGGCACTGGCCATCACCTTTCGGCGGACCTAACCTTCACCTGCAACAAGGTGGGATAAACCCTGAGTACTCGAATGTACTCAGCTAGACTTACCCGTCGGAAACCAAAAATAAAGTGACACCAAGGAGTATGCAAGGCTGATATAAACAGTGGAGCTGGCTAACTTTATTTGCAAAAGGAGCTTAAGTTAAAGGGGTTCATCATTTAATTATATGAGCAGTCATCTTTTATCCTATTCCTTAAACTCTAGGTTTGCACCTGCACTAGAGCACTCACTTGGATCTAGCAAACAAATACATAATACTATATCAGGTTTGCTTATCAATATTTTAGTTGAACCAACAAATGTCACATGGAGTTGTATCGTGGTGAAGCTCGCCATAGTTTCCCACTAACCAGGGGAGACGGCGACTCGAATCGAATTCCAAACCAGCTGGTGAAAGACCTTTAATACCAGCCCACACTTTCCCCGTCGGGTCCATGCATTGGGCAACCGCTCGACGCTTGTTCGTGGTGGTAATCGCCGCGGTTCAAGCACGGACCGCCCAATTGGAACCTGGCGATGGCCTCACGCGGCAGATCGCAATTTCCATACTAGAGGGCACGACACGGGTTGAGACCGGCCCGAACAGCTTCTAACCGGCTTTGGGGTCGATGATTACGGCACCGACATATCCCTAAGTAAAAGGGCGCGTTCAAAAATGAACGAGGGCCAACATCGATACAAACCTACACGATCCAACGGACGGACTGCCCCAAGTTTCCAAACTTGTGCCTTGCCTTCCAGTTGACCGTATTTCATTACTACTCAGGTTCTTTTCCACGATAGCAAATATAGCCAACCGTGATCCGGTAAGTACCCATCAGGGTATTACGGAGACATCCTTAACTACTACTTTTATTAAGCAGGCTAAGCAATTCTACATTGCAAATAAATAACAGGATAACAAGGTAGATATTAATCAATCATCAAGGAATGGTAATGCAGCAAATAGGATTCATTCAACTCCTAAACCTAATGCATCACAATATAAAAGGACTCAAATAATTTAATTGTAAAAACTGGGAGACTTAGAATGCTCCGGGGCTTGCCTGGGAACCAACACTAGGTTAGTGTTTGTTAGGTGATACTCGCTTGGCGAGCATCTCTGCTGTAGCACTTCCTTAACTCCGCATCTTCGGGATAATCCACCAAACACCGTCTTCAGGTTTAACCTCATCATCACGTCCTTCACGATGTATCTACCGTTACCTAAATGAGATGCGCAATGCAAGCGTATGAATGCAAGGGAAAAGCTTACGAAGCAACATAAGACACACAACATAAGCATTACTATTTACTTCACATAAGTATACAGGATAACTACGAAAAGCAGGCATAGCTCTAACACACAACATGATATGATCACTCCAGCAGGTTATTATTAAGCAAAGTGTGACATATGGTCCATTAGGCACTCAAAGTGGCTAACTATAACAATCAATCAAGACTATATCAGACATCACAATGGAACACATGTATGCACATATAGCTTCTACTTTAGTTAAGCAAGTCAACCATCATTATCTAACACATTTATATAATATATTAGGTTGATTAATTTAATAACATGAAATGCATAAACTAAATATTTTCAAGTATTCATCATTGTTTCACATAAGCAATCGGGATAACTTAGCACACCTCTAATCACATTACACAAACAAGTAAGAGAACACAACACAAACTCTGAATGATAGGATATCAGCCCACTCTTTTAATCATAACTCATGCTACAGAACTCCAAACAAGGTGCACTAAGACTTTATGGAAAGCTAACAAGATTAGCTACAACTTTGTTATTTACCACAAGAGCTAATTCAAAGGTTATCTTACTCAAAAATAGATCACTATGCAGCTCTGTCCAACTGTTGGACAGCAGGACTGACAGAGCTTCAGAGAAGCATAACTCAAGATACAAACATCACATGAGCATGTAATTAAACATTATAGAAAGCTTATAAGTTTATATAAATCTTTCTTATTATTATCTCAAGGTGAATCAATCATTAACAAAGTCAAACAGCATGGTTAGTGCAGCTTTGTCCACACTTGGACAGAACTAGCCACACATCGACAACAGCAACTTAAAACAACCATAACTAAAGATCTATAGCACCTGGGAACTTGCCCCTAGACTTTTTAGAAAGGTTATTAAGTTGTCTACAAATCATCTATAATCATCTTAAGATGATCCACAAATTAACAAGGTCTAATTAGTATAGTTAGGCACCTCTGTCCAGACTTGGACAGATTTACTCATCTACACTAAAACAGCTATAACTCAAGTTATATAACTCCAACAAACATGATCTAAGACAATTTAGAAAGCTTATGAAAAGTACTACAACTATTCTATAATCACCTCAGCATGAATCATAACATAACTAGGTGTAACAAGCCAAACATTCAGATCTGGACAGAATGTAGGCAAAGCTTGACATTCAATTTGCAACGGCCATATCTCTTAAACTATTAAGCCTATGGTCATGCAATTTGGTGACAAGAAATATTAAGATGTTATCTACAACTTTCATATACAATACTTTCACAGCAAACATTATTATCTTAATGAAAACATGCACACAACACAAACTGCACATGCATGATCATATTAACACTATTTCTCCTTTGCTAGTATATATATGGCCTATACATATATATTGAGGAGATGTCAAGCATACATGAATCATAGATCCAACATTCAAAGATGAATCATAGTATTAGTATGTGAGCGAAGATTGGAAAGTTACATGCATGCAAGCCATAGTTTGCCAAATATATGTTAAACTAGTTTCTATTTATAATTAACCATGTGAGAGTAAGTTAAATAAGAAACTTCATATTTTATATGAACACATGACCATATTAGACATGCAATAGTTACTACAACATATTAGCAAGGTCATGGAACCATCTTTTCCATTTTTACACACATGCATGACATATTTAATAATTAAACCTATTTAATCGGTTGAGAGCAAGATTACTTAATAACTCTAAAACTGTTACACCAGAAATTACCAAATTATTCACAGAGTATCTACATCATGTCAGGAAGCTACCATAAAAATTTCACATCAAATGGAGCAACCAAACAGTGGCAACATATTAAACCCTAGATAGCAAAGATCTATTTTCACGCAAAAACTTTCTACTGGAAGCTATCATATTATTGCACCAGCATGTAGATCTTCTCAAGAGCTTTCCAAAAAGTCTTCATTTGCTATTTTACGATTTTTCTACAATTAGTTATGATTTTCCAAAGTTCATCACAGATTTCTGAAAAACAAAAGGAAAAAGAAAAGCACTTTTGCTTCGGGAACCCTGAGATTTTACCAAATCTCCTTGGCACTGTACACACTATTCAGCTGAGTCACGAGATCTGCAGAAAACACCCTGAAGTCTTCTCTATTTGCGCCCGAGAGGGCTTCTTCCTCCCTGTACGCACAAACAGAGAGAGGGAGGCCGCCGGCGGCACTCCGGCCGGCCAGCGGCGGCGGAAGGTCGGAAGTCGGCGGCGGAGCAAGCCCACCGCGAGCCCGAGACCCTTGCGTGCCCAAGGGAGAGGCCGACCAGGCCATCCGCTGCCCGCGGCGCTCCGGCCACAAGAGCAGTGGCCGCCGCGGCGACAGCTCCGGCGGCGGCGTTCTCCGGCGAACGCTGAGGCCGGGAAAGGAGCGGGGGAGGCACGGCGCAAGTAGAGGAAGACGGTGGCAAGGTCAGTGGAGGATGGGGAGACGCCGGGTGAGAGAACGGCGGTGGCGGCGAGCTTGGCCATGGCGGCCATGGCCTGGTTCGCGACGCATTCGCGCGCGTTCCGCGCGGTGGAGAGCAAGGGAGAGAGAGAGAGGGAGCGAGGAGGCGAGATAGGAAGTGTCTGGAAGTGGAGAACAGGGCTTGGGACGTCACCACATTGAGCAGGGTGCGCGGCAGATGAGGGTCGGCGCGTGGAGCTCGGCTGCGTGCATGCGGAGCGCGTGGCGCCCATGCGGCAAAACGTCGAGCATGTGGCGTGCAACATCTTGCAGTCTTGGACGGCTGTTTCGGTGCTGTTATGGGCCGAACGGGGCCATGGGCCTTTAACTAAGATTATTGTACTCTTTGTGACCTCCATCTTTGATTAAAGGATCTCGGCCATTAGAGTTACCAAGCAGCGGGTAATTAGCTCCAAATTTGATAGTGTCAGCGAACTAATAACGATCAACCTTGCTGCGATTAAACCCAAAAATCTCAGTCCAAACTTCGTCAAATCGAGTGCAACTTTTTGTATGCTCTTCTCCGAAGGATTGCCTACAACTCTTATTTCTGGACCAACTTGAGTTGTTTAACAAAATTTGGAGAACGCGGCTTGCCAACGTGATTAACACTGCAGTCCAGACTTAGCCAAATTTTCGAGGATGGAAACAGCAGCAGATTCAAACTTTGAGTCTCTATTTGACAAGGTTACAGATGGATTCAGCCTTGGGTCCTTTAAGAATGTTTGTTGTACACGTCATCATCTATAACTTTGCTTAGAGGTCAAATCTCAGAATATGAATAGAAGCTGCACTTTCATGTTGGTCAAAGCAGCAAGTTGATATAACCTTAATTTAGAGGTTTAGGCCAATTGAGGCATTTTCTTGACATTTGCTCAACACGAACCTTCCATAACTTTTGTTCATGAGTCCATATAGAGTTGTTTGGTCATAATTTCAAGACTTGACTGAACTCAAATGATATCCTTCGCTTAATAAACCGTTATAGGTAAAGCTGTGACTCGTCATTTCATGTGACTTTTTGATTCCAAACTTCGCAAAACTTTTCCACCAGTTACTATAGATAGGAATGGAGGTGGGTCACATGAAAAATCCATATTTAGAATTAATTCTGAATATTCATAAATTAGCGGTCGTTATTAACTGGCTCCATTAATTATTTCCCGAATAATTAAAACCGAGGCTTATTTGTTTCCGAGGTTGATTCCAAAATCTCTGCCATCACTGACAATACTAGAAATTATTTCTCGTTCATCACCTGATAGAACATGTCTGTGTTAAACTGTCTGTTCGACTGGCGTCAAACACCTAGGGTGTTACAGTCATGATCCTACTAAATTCCTCACAAAAGGCAACATTAGTACTACCAAATATTATGTCATCGACATATATTTGGCACACAAAGATATCATTGTCAACTTTGCGAGTAAATAAAGTAGCATCGGCCCTTCCTATCTCAAAACCCTTTTTGAGTAGGAAGTCCTTAAGACAATCATACCAAGCTCTAGGGGCTTGTTTAAGCCCATAGAGCGCCTTGTCGAGCTTGTAGACGTGGTTGGGAAACTTTGGGTCCTCAAAACCCGGTGGTTGCTCCACATAGACCAATTCGGAGAGGGGGACGTTGAGGAATGCACTTTTCACATCCATTTGGTATAGCTTGAAATCATGGTGAGTAGCAAAGGCAAGTAATATACGAATTGACTCGAGCCTAGCTACAGGTGCATAGGTTTCCCCAAAATCCAAACCTTCGATTTGAGTGAAACCTTGAGCCACCAACCGTGCTTTGTTCCTTGTCACCACGCCATGCTCGTCTTGCTTGTTGCGGAAGACCCATTTGGTTCCTATCACATTTTGCTTGGGCCTTTCCACCAAGGACCAGACTTCATTCCTGGTGAAGTTGTTCAGCTCTTCTTGCATAGCTATCACCCAGTCCGGATCGTCAAGTGCTTCTTCCACCCTAAGAGGTTCCAAAGAGGAGACAAACAAGTAATGTTCACAAAAATTTGCTAAACGAGAGCGTGTCGTTACCCCACGCCGTATGCTCCCCAATATATTGTCAACGGGATGATCCCGTTGAACTGTATGATGAACTCTTGAATGTGGCACAAGTGATCTTCGTTGGATGGGTCCATCTTCATCATCTTCATCATATGCATTGATGTCCCCATTTTCTTGTCGGACTTCATGTTGAGCTTGTGTTTGATCATTAACTTCATGTATCACTTGAACATCACCCACACTACCACCATTCGGAGTTGTGGAAGCTTCATCATGCGCATTTGGATGCACATGATGGATATGAGAATCTTGTGGAGTGTGTGATGGTTCATCTTCATCATCTTGTATTTCAACGGGCCTCACATCACCGGTTGCAAGCTTCTTGATAGCTTCGGATGGAGGCTCGTCATTACCTACAAGCTCATCATTGACTTGCTCCTTTTGAGAGCCGTCGGATTCATCAAAAGTCACGTCTACCGTTAACTCAATAGTGCCGGTGGCATTATTGAATACACGGTAGCCATGTTCGTTAGTACCATAACCAAGTAGAAAGCCTTCGTGTACCTTAGGTGCAAACTTTGAACTTTTGGCCCTCTTGTTAAGTATGAAACACTTGCAGCCAAAAACTCGAAAGTAATGCACCTTTGGTTTGTTACCGGTTAGAAGCTCATATGGCGTCTTCCCTCTTAGCTTGTGAAGGTAGAGGCGGTTGATTGCATGACACGCCGTGTTCATTGCCTCCGCCCAAAAGCCATGGGAAGTCTTGTACTCATCCAACATAGATCTTGCGGCTTCAACAAGAGTTCTATTCTTCCTTTCCACAACCCCATTTTGTTGTGGGGTATATGGAACGGAGACCTCATGCTTGATCCCTTCTTCATCAAGATACTCTTCTATGTTGGTGTTCCTAAACTCGGTCCCGTTGTCGCTTCTCACTTTCTTAATCTTGATGTCGAACTCATTTTGTGCTCTTCTAGCAAACTTCTTGAAGATGCCTTGCGTTTCACTTTTATCTGCTAAAAAGAACACCCAAGTGAAACGAGAATAGTCATCAACAATAACGAAACCGTATTTGTTACCGCCGATGCTTTGATAAGCAACGGGTCTGATGAGGTCCATATGCAATAGCTCCAATGGTCTTGTGGTCGACACAATGTTCTTGATTGGATGCTTTGCTCCAACTTGCTTTCCGGCTTGACACGCACTGCAAATCCTATCTTTCTCAAAAGAAACATTTGTTAGTCCAAGGATGTGCCCTTCTCTTTGAAGTTGGGCCAAGTTCCTCATCCCAACATGAGCTAGTCGGCGATGCCAAAGTCAACCCATGCTAGATTTTGCCATTAGACATGTTGTAGGTTCTACCTTACTAGTTGAGAAGTCAACTAAGTAAAGTTTTCCCTTCAACATGCCTTTAAATGCAATAGAGGAATCCCTTCTTCTAGAGACGGTCACACCCTTATCCGTAAAGAGACAATCGTAACCCATTTCACAAAGTTGAGAAACGGATAACAAATTGTAACTCAACGAATGCACAAGTAATACATTAGATATGGAATTGTCAGTTGAGATAGCAATTTTACCCAAACCAAGCACTTCTCCTTTACCATTGTCACCAAACACAATGTTGTTGCATGAAGCGTTGCTTGGTTGAAAGGAGGAGAACATATCTTTTGCCCCGGTCATATGATTGGTGCATCCACTATCAAACACCCAACTTGACCCACCGGAGGCATATTCCTACAAAACAAGTTTATGTTCTAGATTTAGGTACCCAAACGAGATTGGGTCCTTGGGGGTTAGTCACATAAGCTTTTGGCACCCAAACATTTCTCATAATTTCCCTCTTCTTGAGGGCACCAACATACTTGACTACTATCTTACCATCCTTCCCCCAACAACACAAGTAATCACATGTATAGCTTCTTGATATGGGCTTTTGTTGCTTGGGGGCCTCCACTTGCTTCTCCTTGTTGATCTTACCATTAGCAAGTGGAGCCTTTGGATTGGCAACCTTGTTGGCCTTGTTCATTAGGTCAAAGAGAGGAACCCCTTTGTTAAAGTTAACAAAAGGTACCCCATTGACCATCTTTCTACCATTGGCCTTACCACCATACCTATTGTACCCAATTCCATCCTTGATAGATGGGTGTCTTGCGGTCTTGAGGATATCTTTTGGTTGTTGCACCTTACACTTGCAACCATTCCTCAAGATCATGTTCAACCTATTAATCTCCTTGTCTTTCTTCTCTATCTCAACAAGGTTAGTTGCACAAGCATTTATATCAAGTTTATAGCATCTTTTGCAACCATTACTAGTTGAGGCATTAGAGCCATCAGAATCCTTAGAAGAAGTTGAAGAGGTGCTATTCCAAAGAGTGTTGTAGCTTAGTTCAAGAGTTTGATATTTATTTTGAGAGCTTGTGAGGCTCTCTTGAACCATGCTAACCTCATTCTTTAGGCTTGCAATTGTGTCATTGCTCATGGAACACTCCTTAGCCAACTTCTTGTTGGAGTCATTGGCTAAAGATAGTTCCACGGTCAATTTCTCAACCTTCAACTTCTCCTCGGCAAGAGAGGCTTCCAATGCACGGTTCTTTTCTCTCTCTTGAGAGATCAAGTCCCCTTGCATTGCAAGACTCTCATTCCGACTCTCTAATTTAGTGAGCAATTTTATGATTTTAGCTCCACCTTTCTTTCCAAACTTTCTAATTATGCTCAGCTCAAATTCATCCAATTCATCATCACTATATTTATTGCTAGAATAAGTAGGAGAGTTAGGTGATACCTTCTCATTCTTAGCCATGAAGCAAGAATGAGTGAAGTCATCCTCGTTGTCGGAGAGGTTCTCGAACAAGCGTGATGAAGTTGTTGAAGTAGCTATGTTGGAGAAGAGGCTTGGAGAAGAGGTCTTGTGTATGGCAATGTTGGCCGCTCCCTTCTCCTTCTCCTTGATCTTGCTCTTCTCTTCATCACTTGAGTCATCTTCCGAGAACCACTCCTCACCAAGATGAGCTTCACCACCTCTTCTTCTTCTATGCTTCTTGTCATCACTCTTGCTATACTTGTTCTTGTTCTTCTTTTGTGGACAATCAGCAATGAAATGATCATCCGCTCCACACTCATAGCAATTCCTCTTCTTTGACTTCTTGAAGTAACCACCTTTGCCCTTCTTGTGCATCTTCTTTCTCATGAATCTTCTAAAGTTCTTCACAATAAGGGCCAACTCATCATCGGAGTCTTCACTTCCTTCGCTTGAAGAGTCATCTCGGGCCTTGCTTCCTTCTTCTTGATTAGCCTTGAGTGCTACCACCTTTTTGTGGCTTGCCTCTTGATCTTCTATATCTTCATCATCCAAGACTTCATGATGCTTTATCTTGGCAAGCATCTCATGAGGTCCCATGCTCTCATAGTTAGGTCTCTCCATGATGATTGATGCAAGGTTCTTGTTCCTCTTTCTATATGCTCTTAATAGCTTTCTTCCAGCTGAGTAGTCATCCCACTTTGTGTCTCCAAGTGCTCTAATCTGATTGACCAACGTCATGAATCTGTCAAACATTTGTTGAGTGGTCTCACTTTTCTTGATTGCAAAGTTCTCAATCTTTCCATGAAGAAGCTCTATGTTGCACTTCCTCACACTCGCATCACCCTCATATGATATCCTGAGGGTATCCCAAATCTTCTTGGCATTCTCCATTCCATGTACCTTGTTGCTTTCTTCAGGCTTTAGGCATGATAGAATCAATGATGCGGCTTGAACATTTTGTTGAAACTCAAACACATCATTGTCGGTGAACTCTTGACCTTCAACATGACTTGGTCCATTGTCAACAATCTCCCAAACTCTTGCGGCAAGAAGGTGTAGCTTCATCTTGTGTGCCCAATCATTGTAGTTGATTCCATCAAAGGCAGGTGGCTTGCCTAGATTGACGTTAGGCAGTTGAATGACTTTGCCCATTTGGCTATAGTCATATCCCACTCTTGTGAACTCGGTGTCTCTCTTGCCTTTCTCTCCATCCTCCTTCTTCTTGTCATCCTTGGGCGGCTGATTTCCACCACTTCCGGATGCTTCGGCTTTGCTTTCCAAAGCTCGCCTCAAACTCTCCATCTCATCTTTCATTCTCTTCATCTCATCTTCATGCTTCTTTGCTTGATCTTGAATTATCTGAGTAGTAACCTTCTTGACAATCTCATCAAGCTGTTCTTGACTTATGGTAGACATGATTCTCCCTTACGCGGTGAAGCGCTAACACAAGGGTTAGGCTCCGATACCAATTGAAAGGACCGAATCAGCCTAGAGGGGGGTGAATAGGTGATTTTTGACTATCTGAAACTTCACAAACTATAAGATGTAGTTAGATAGCTACCGGAGAGGCCGGTTTGTTTGGGTAGGTACTACCGGGTGTGAAACACCGGTACTACCGACACAAACAAACGGCACAACCGGGATCCTAAAAGAAACTACAAATCCGATGAATGTAAGCTATGAAGATAATACAAGTTTCTGGCCCACTTTCCTAAGAATGATATATGGTAAATCTACTCTCACCAAACCTTGGTTGCTCCCCTTGATGTAGATCGTGCCTTCCCAACCTAAGAAAGAGATAGGGATAGGAAGAACACAATAACAAGTGAAGTAGAGAAAATAGGGACAACAACAACAAGCACACGGGACACGCGATTTATCCCGAGGTTCGGCCAATCCACTAAGGAGTGCCTACTTCCTCGTTGTTGAGGAGACCACAAAGGTCGGAGTCTATTTCACCTCCTCGCCTCACTCAAGCAACCACAAAGGCTACGAGAGTATCTCTACTAGAAATCTCAGGGTAATACAAACGCTTCGGGGAGCCCTCACAAGTAAATCAATACGGGCTACCACGAAGAACACCTAACCGGCTAGAGCTCAAAGAGCTCAAGAGTAAAAGACACAAAGCAAGCCGACAAGATGGAAACCAAGTGCTCAAGTCGAAGATTGATGCTTCCCACTCTCGAATCTCACTTCCCTAGCTCAAATCTCACAAGGGAATGAATCTAGGAGCAAAGGGGGAGAGAGAGGGGTGAGTCAATGCTTGGAGAGTGTTTGTCACGAGTTAGGTCAGCAATAAGTGTATGGAGTGAGTGGGTGACCGTGAAAGGTGAAGAGGGGAGGCATTTATACTCCCTCAGTCCCAAGGCTGGTCGGTACCACCGACCACCCCTGGCCGGTACCACCGACCAGTTCACAACGGTCGAAAGAATCCAGATCTGACCAAACAAGCAACCATCGTCCTCACGTCGGTACCACCGCGGGCGGTAGTACCGAGGTTATGGCGGTACTACCGCCAGGCCAAATTGGCCACGAACAGAGAGCATCTCACAAAGGGACTTGGTCCCTCGAAAACTACCGCCCAAAGGTCGGTACTTCCGAGGTCGGTGGTACCGAGGTTATGGCGGTACCACCGCCAGGCCATTTTCAACTCAACACAGAGAGCTTCGCGAAACCAAGATACTACCGACCTCGGTCGGTACCACCGCGGGCGGTACTACCGAGGTTATGGCGGTACTACCGCTAGGCCATTTTCAATTCTACACAGGGAGCTCTGCAAACTTGGTTACCACCGGCCTTGGGTCGGTAGCACCGGGAGCGGTACTACCGAGGTAATGGCGGTACTACCGCCAGGCCAAATTCAGCGCGGACAGAGAGCCTTGCAAACTTGGAAACTACCGGCCATGGGTCGGTACCACCGCGGGCGGTAGTACCGAGGATATGGCGGTACCACCGCTAGGTCAAATACAACTCTACACAGAGAGGGTTGCAAAACCAGGTTACTACCGACCTTGCGTCGGTACCACCGCGGGCGGTAGTACCGAGGTTATGGCGGTACTACCGCCAGGTCATTTTTGACCAACACAGAGAGGGTGTTTGAGCGCTGCGCAGAGAAGCCGTGGTCGGTACCACCGACCCCCCATGGTCGGTACCACCGACCAAATGAAATTACCCTCTACGTGTTCGTGATTGTGCGGTGTCTCTCAAGCGAACTAAGGTTAGTCGATTTAAGCACTTTTCTCCACATCTAGCCAACTTACTTTGTGACCCTCTTCATAGTTCGGCTTACCTATAACTCAAGTTTAAAATTGAAATTTTAAACTACCACTTGAGCTAGGCATCTTTATGTCCAAAAGTATCCTACGTGCTTTGTTCACGAGATTTCAACGTTTCAAATCTTTCAAAGGACTAACACATGCATACAAGCTTTTATAACCGGTTAGTCCCTAATTTGATTGTCATTAATTAGCCAAAACCCACATTGGGGGCGAATGCACTTTTAGTTACATCAAATGTTGTGACACTAATTTAGTCTATTAAAAATAGACTAATAAAAAACAAATTACATATTCTATCAAGAAACTGTGAGACAAATTTATTAAGACTAATTAATCCGTCATTAGCATATGTTTACTATAGTACAACATTGTCAAATCATGGTCTAATTAGGCTTAACAAAATAGTCTCGCAATATTATCATAATCCGTGTAATTAGTTATTTTGTTAGTCTACATTTAGTATCTCATGCATGTGTGTAAATATTTAATGTGATAGGTGAATTTTTTTGAGGTGGAAACTAAACACGACCTAAACTATGTTAGCAAGGAAATGCCACAGTTGACCGCTCTTATGTTATCGAAAACTTGGTTTTTTCAAAAATAAGGTGGTCCATGGTTTTACTAAAAAAAAGTGGTCCAAGGTGATAAGCTTACCATGTGTTTGGTTTGGGTTGGGTTAGACCCCACCCAGTTTTATGGGTTGGGTTGAACCCATCTCTTGTTTGGTTGGTAGGTTATGTCGATTCCAGTTTTGTGTTTGGTTGAGAGAATATCTAAAAGTGGGTTGAGTCATTAACATATGAGTTCCATTCATCAGCATCTCTTCCTATCTTTCTTAACTCACTTCAACCCACATGGTCCCCTCGATTTGGAGGGATATCTGAGTCCACATCTGGAGAGTATTTTTTATCCCGGGTTAACACAGTTTTACGAACCCACAAACTAAACACTACGATAACCTAGGTCCAACCCACAGTTAAACATGTGGTCACATTTGTCATTTTTACAATTGAATTATGTTGATTCTCTACAACTTAGCGGAGGACAGTCTTATGGAGAACTTGGCTTTTGACAAACTACTCCATCTGTTCCTAAATAACTGTCTTACTGTTCCATCAGAGGCAAGAGCGAGGAGCCACGGATGGCCTGGCTGCTATTTGGCTTCGTCAAATCTCAGATGGAGGCAGAGAGAGCCTCAGACTGGAACCTGTACCCGTCGCCGCCCGCCGGAGATGCAGTGCTAGATGTGGTGCTCGCTGGAGGGGAGGTAGGGCGGCCGCCCAACCTCACCATATAGGTGGCTTCGCCTCTGTTTACACTACTACACAAAGGACCTTTGGTCCTGGATGAGAATGGCCTTTAGCCTCGGTTTTCCAACCGGGACTAGCAATCTAGGACTATAGGTCCCAATCTTTAGTCCCGGGTGCTCCCAACCGGGACTAAAGGCTATCCCACGAGAAAATATAAATGTGCGTCTATGAGATTCGAACTCAGCACCTCTCGCCTCGCGCATAACTCACTTACCAAGTCAGCTACACAGCCCACGTGATATAGTTCTCGACGTTTTCCTTTTGAATTCACTCGTGAAGACCACCCGAGACTAAAAGGTCCTTTAGTCCCGGTTGGTAACACCACCTGGGACTAAAAGGTCACCATTTACTCCTGGTTGGTAATACCAACCGGGACTAAAGGTTGGAGGACCTTTAGTCCGGGTTGGTAATACAAACCGGGACTAAAGGTTGGCCTTTATGGGAGAATTAGGTGGAAGACCTCAAAAAAAACTTAATTTAGGTATCAGGCCTTTTTATTTTCGAATTTGGGTGGAAGGCATTGGAACAAAATTTTGTTAGGTGGAAGGCCTTCTGTCCATTTTCAGCACTTAACGGTGTTAAGTAGCGGACAAAAAGACGATTTTACCCTTGAGTCAAAAAAAATAAAAAAGAATTCTGATTGTTTATAATATTTTGAGTATATGTATATATTTATATTATTCTTTGTAGTGAAAAAAATAATTTTATTTTTTTACTACGGAGAATAATATAAATATATACCTATACTAAAAATATTATAAACAGTCAGAATTATTTTTATTATTTTTTGACTCAGGGATAAAATCGTCTTTTTATCATCTACTTAGCACCGTCAAGTGCTGAAAATGGATGGAAGGCCTTTCACCTAAGAAAATTTTGTTTCGGGGTCTTCCACCCAAATTCGAAAAAGAAAAGGCCTGATACCTAAACCGAGTTTTTTTCGAGGCCTTCCACATAATTCTCCCATTTTTTATCGAGACTAAATCTCAGTTGATAGATCGACCAAAGGCCTGTTCTCTAGTAGTGTTAACGATTATGTGATATTAATTATGTAACACAAATAGTAATATTTTCATATTTATTTGGTCAAGTTTAGAAATATTTAATCTCTCAACAAGTAAAGATGATATTTTATATGGGATGAAGGAGTAAATGATATAAAACATGTGTTTAGGACACTTTTTGAAGATGAGATTCCAATCCATGAGGGGAGAGAATAATGACATGGCTCATGGACTTGTGCATTTGGCAAAAGGTATGTAATTGTCGGGGTACCAAAATAAGGGGTACCCAAAGCAAATCGACCAAAACATGACCAAAGCCTGCAAACCCACCGAACGGAAGTAGGCCAAGACAGCCCAACGACCCGAACGCTCCATTCTCCGCCTCGCCAGAGCCCTCCACGCCAGGCCTCGGATGAGCGCTCCGTTCTCCGCCTCGCTTGAGCCCTCCATGCCTCGGATGGGTGCTCCACGCTAGGCCTCCCCAAGTTTTCCGCGTGAAGGAAACTTCCCACTCCTCTCGAGTACTCTGACGACCGTACCATCGCCCACTACACCTCTATCCCATCGAATAGGACCTCATACCCACTTCCTGATGTGTGCTGACGGGAACTGATAGGTTGGGGATGGGCGCCTAGGGGGCATGGGGGAGACATCACAAGAGTCACATCCTCTTTTTTCCACCACCGGTAGAACCGGGCATGGGGAACCATGTCCAGTGCCACTATTCAGTACACTATACCCACTCTAGAGCCCTGGCAACGTACGACCGACTGACAAGCTACAACACCACCGAGGCCTCGACCCTCTTCAGGGGTCAAACCTCCTGATCGTCAAGTACGCCCTTCACTGTGGACCTCCGGTCCGCACGATCTCTCATCAAGAACTCCGCCATATGTGCCCTCCATATCGCCACCCCTGCACGGCGTCAGCCACGTGCACCTGCGCGGTACTGGAAACGTGGAACAACGGCGGGATGGGACGGGGATAACAGGGACTCTCCGCCCATTTCGGGCACTGTGACCACTCTGAGGCCTTGGAACTACCCTGAGGCTCAGCTCCGACTTAGCTTTCTCGGGACAACCGGCAACGGAAGCACAGTGCCCTAGAGGCCTCGAGCGAAGGCCTTGGGAGAGAGCACAACCCTGGCAGCGGGTTTCCTAGGAGCGCACAACTTCAACAGGAGGCTCCACGGTACGGGACGGGCTCCGCCACGACATCAAGGACGATGACCAGGCCGCCACAGTGAAGCCAGGGCAACTCATTTCTTCCCTTTTTGACCAAGATGGAGTCACGAGTGTAATACCTTCTCTGTAACCCTACGCCCTCCTTGTGGCTATAAAAGGATGAGCCAGGGGCACCCTCAAGGACATGAGCAACACTCTGATTGCCATCTCCCAACACAACGCACTTCCGCTCACACGAGACTTGGGGAGCTCCTCCTCTCTCACCTGCTTGTAACCCCACTACGAGCACACCGGTGCAAGATAACACGATCTCCTCTATCCCACTGGACGTAGGGCCACTATTTGCCCGAACCAGTATACAACGAGTGTTCTTCTTGCATCACCACTCGAAGCTAGGAACACACAAATACAAATTCACTCGTCGGTGCTAGGACCGTCCGGTTCTAGACACAGACAGTTGGCGCGCCCGATAGGGGATCTTCTGCATGGCGACCACAATCCTGCTCGACTTCGGGTGGTAGAAGCGCCACTCCAAGGGAAGCCCCTCACAACAAGAGGAAGGCTCGGGGCTCCACGCCTCCCCCAAAAGGAGTTTTGGGGCTAGACATGTCCCCGACGTTATTCCTGACTCCTCTCGGGCTCTGCGAAAGGCCCGAGGAGAGTTCGCATTAGCGAACACTTTCGTTCGCTGATGTCATGTCATGCCCCCTTTTCATCTCCCCGTGCTGGTCGACCTCTGAAAGGTCTGAATGGCTAGGGGGGTGAATAGTCTATTTAAAAATCTATAATCATGAAACTCAAAGCTCAAAATGGATATAAGATCGTACAGTCGGTACCACCGACTATAGGGGTCGGTACTACCGAGGTCGGTACTACCGGCTCCAAGGGTCGGGACTACTGACAACCTAGGAACGACTACGAAATCGAGATAGAAAAGATGCAAAAATGAATCTAGCTTATACCAATGTTTCCCTAGGAGATGTAGATGAAGTTTATACCTTATCCAAGTAGTGGCTCCTCCCAAAAGTGTAGATCGAGCCTTCCCACAGCTAAGAATGAGAGAGGAGGGAGGAAGAACACGAAGAACACAAGTGCAAACGAAATAACCCAAGAAGCAAATCCAATAAGCACACGGGACACAAGATTTATCTCGAGGTTCGACCACTTCACTAAGAAGTGCCTACGTCCTCGTTGTTGAGGTGACCACAAAGGTCGGAGTCTCTTTCACCTCCTTGCCTCACTCAAGCAATCACAAAGGCTAGCCGAGTTTCTTCACTAAGAATCACGAGGGTAATACAAACACTTCGGAGTGCCCTCACAAATGAGTCAATCACGGGCAACAACCGAATAACACCTAACCGGCTAGGGTTCCAAGAACCCAAGAGTAAAGAACACAAATCAAGCCGGAGAGATGTAAGATCCAAGTGCTCAAGACGTAGATTGATGCTTCTCACTCTCTAATCTCACTTCCCTAGCTTAAAGCTTGCAAGAGATTCACTCTGGAATCAAAGGGGGAGAGAGAGGAGCTTGGTCAACACTTGGGAGCTCTCTTTCTTGTCTTAGGTCAGAAGAAACAGAGAGGTAACGGTTAGAAGCCGATCGGGCGGCAATTTATAAAAGTCACCTTCTGCGTCACGGTCGGTAGTACCGACCCCCTAGGCCGGTAGTACCGACTACCTGAAAATGGCCGTTACACAACCTGTTGACCTGAGGGAAGCACCGACCAACTGGTCGGTACCACCGGGGGCCGATAGTACCGGCCTTATGGCGGTACTACCGCCAGGCCAAACTGAGACATACTCAGAGAGCATTTTGAACTGCCTTCGGACGACGATACTACCGAGGGTCGGTACTACCGACCCTATGGCGGTACAACCGCCAGACCAAGTCAGACCACACATAGAGAGGGTGAAAAAAGATCCTGGACCCTCGGTACTACCGACCAGAGGGTTGGTACTACCGTGCCCGGTAGTACCGGCTCTATAGCGGTACTACCGCTAGGTCAACTGAGACCCTATCCAGAGAGCATTGCACGCAACACGCTTGGGCAGTACTACCGACCTCCATGGTTGGTACTACCGACCACACTCAGCACCTCTATGTGTTCATGACTGCATGGTGTCTCTCAAGCGCTAGATGTTAGACGTCATGAACACTTTTCTCCACATCTAGCTGGCCTCAAATGCATTCCACTTGATAGTCCGGCTTGCCTATTAGTCAAGAGAAAAGATAAAACTAAAGTCTCAACTTGAGCAATGGCATCTTTTCCCTTCTCCATTTCACCAAAGATAGAGCATATGAACACTTGAGAACTTGTGGCCATCACCATCCATCATGGTTGCCATTTAGCTAGCTCCATCAAAGGCTTGGTCGTAATCCTTTCTCATCAGCTACACACATGCTTAGCAATAGGATTAGACCAAATAGGTTTCATCAATTAACCAAAATCAAACTGGGGCTTTCAACCTCCCCCTTTTTGGTAATTGATGAAAATCTATACAAAGATATATGATTTTAATATAGTAACCATATTGATAGTATTTGCTCCCCCTACATATGTGCTATAGAGTTTGATTTTAAAATTTAGCACACATGTCTGGATATGAAGTATAGATGAGCAATACTACCAATAATGATGCTAAGGCATAAGAATGGACCTTTGAAGCGTGATACCAATCAGAGTGCACATATTATACCATCCTTAGCACCATTTGACACTAGACAAACATCAAAGCTCAAGAACCCCATGAGATCAACATTATTGAAACGTTCTTGAACCACTTGAAACAAGAGTATGTATGTCTAGTTACCATGCTAGTAAGCAATTCATCAAACATATCTTATCACTAGCATTCATCACATAAGCATGGATATCAAAATAATAGCTTATGCAATGCAAACAAACATATGAATATGCACATTTCAAAATGCAACAATACATACTTATGAGCTTGCTCCCCCTATTTGTATGCTCAAGTATCCTTTATCTTCATCTTTGTATGCAACATCTTAGCATTTTTCTCGCCCTTTGTCAACAATTATCATAAAAGATTTTGGCAAAGAGAAAGGAGATCCACATAGGGAGATGAAAACGTAAGACAAGATATGACTTAACCTAGATTATGATCATAAGACATTTAATACGGTTTGCTCTAGAGTAAGCTTTTTTCACACATTTCCCAAAGGTTATCTTACTCACGTTGGTTAGACACTTACTTCTCACTTGCTAGATTAAACATTAGAGTTACAAGCTCACAAGCAAGTTATATGCTTCCACTAGATCAAGTCAAACATAGAAGCAATAGTGGAACCATATAGACTTCAAATTCATTTGAGTTGCCATGAATGAACTTAAGCAAGTAAAAGAATGGCTATATGAACTAGAGCACAACCTAATAAGAATGTATGCACATGCCAAACAATTTCACCTTTGTTTTGTCGGAGGAGAGGCATGTCATAAGTGGGGTTGCATTCAACTCATGTTGGAGAAATCAAGGATGTTCAATTCATTTCTTAGCTTGCAAAATCTTCTCTCATCTAGTGCTTGGTGAAGATGTCAGCAAGTTGATCATCAGTGCCCACACTCTCAATAGATATGTCCTTCTTGGCTTGATGATCTCTAATGAAATGATGCCTTATATCAATATGCTTTGTCCTTGAATGTTGAACCGGGTTGGTGGCTATTTTGACGACGCTCTCATTATCACATAGCAATGGGACTTTTCCAAACTTGACCCCATAATCTTGCGATGTTGCTTTCTGTAAGTGCAATCAAGCCCTAATTGTGGGTTTTGGTGATAATGACCACACGATTGGAGAACTAATGAGATTCATGAAGTTGATAAGCAGGTTATGATAAGAAAGGATGGTGTATGTACGTTGGTGGACCCCCCATACTACATTTCATCGGATCCGGACTCAAAGTGATATATCAAGCTTTTTCATTTGAATTTGAGTTATAGGAATGCCGTACTATCAAGGGGGAATGCAAATACATTGCTATGGCTGAATGACATGTGCTCAAACCAACCCAAGCCATCCATGTTTCTAACCAAAGACAGCTGCACTGAATTCCAATCCAACCCTGTCTGATTGGTAGGCGCGGTAGTGCCGCTCTTGTCGCGGCAGTGCCGGGCCGCGGCACTGCCGGGCTTCGGCCGACACTGCCGCGACTTATTGTAACCGTTGGCAGGGAGGAGATATTTACTCCATCTCCCTGCCACCCCAACGGTTATCCACGACCATAACTCGTCACCTACCTCCAGACAAGCTTCTTTCTTCCCCATTGAAGGCTCTCAACTCCCCTCTCACCAATCCTTTGATTTCCATTGATTCCAAGTGATTGAGAGGCTTAAACCTTCATCAAAGAGAAGCCCTAGCTGAGATCTACTTCCTAGAGCACTTGATTTGAGCCATAGCCGGTGGATTTGCTTCTATTACTCTTGGGTTCTTGGAACCCTAGCTGGCTAGGCGTCACCCTAGAGCCTTGCCAACTTGTGTGGCGGCCTAGGGAGGTTTGTAATCGATTGTTCAGCTAGTATTATTACCCCTCACCTCAAGGATTTGGTTCCTTGACTTGAGAACGAGGTAGAGTTGCAAACCTCATGACCTAAGTGGTCAACCTCAACAACGTGGAGGTAGGCAAGCCTTGGTGGCGAACTGAACCACAGGATAAATCACTTGTCTCTTGTGCTTGCTTAGTTTCATTCTTCATATTCATGAGCTTGTGATAGATTCTAGGGTTTGGCCCGATCTACTTTATTCCTCTTATTTGGCTTGGAGTAGTTGGTTCTGCTGGTTCATAGAACTTGTTGTAGCATTTCTATTCATATAGAATCAGTTAGTTGTGGCTGGATTTCGAATTGCAGCTTCTGGTCTCACACTGCGCGGCAGTACCGCGCTGGGGCCGGCAGTGCCGGGCAGCGGCAGTGCCGGGCACAGAGCGGTAGTGCCGGGCTTATCTAATTAAGTTTTGAGCTATGATTTTTGACAGGCCTATTCACCCCCCTCTAGGCCACACAGGTCCTTACAAGTGGTATCAGAGCCTGGTCTCTCAGCAGCACTTCACCGTGCGAGAGAATGGCCACCGGCGGAGGAACGGGTAACATTAGCATTGTGCAACCCACACCTGAAGTGGAAATGCACACCGCTAGCAGCAATGAAAGTCTCTCCACAGCAAGTGAGAAGGCACCTCCTCAAATGGGTGTGTCGGCCGGAGAGCTCACAAGAAGAAAGGAGGAAAGAAGATTGAGAAGAGAAGCTAGAGCCAAAGCAAGAGAAGATGCAGCGGCTCTCAAAGCAAAAGAAGAAAAGGCTCAAAGAAAAGAAGAGAGAAGGATTAGAAGAGAAGAAAGAGCCAAGAGAAGAGAAGAAAAGAAGAAGGAGGAAGAGCTCCAAGCAAAGAAGAGTGTGAACTTGAGTGATGACTCAAGTAGCACCGAAGATGGAGATGATCACTTCTCCTACACACATAAGGACAACAAGAAGAAGGAGGAGATGAAGAAGTCATATAAAGAAGTATCCTTTAACCATTCTTCTATGACTAACCATGACTCTAGGCCTCTCATCAATGTGCCCGCGGGCAAGTTACCTCATTTCGACGAGACTAACTTTGCCAAGTGGAAGCACATTATGAAGACCTATCTTATTGGTCTCCATCCAGGTATTTGGGAGATAGTGCACAATGGACTTGAAGCACCGGTTGATCCAAAGAGCCCCACTCAAGATGAATTCCGCAACATTCATCTCAATGCCCAAGCCACTAGTGTGTTGCTTAGTGCCTTGGATGGTGATGAGTACAACAAGGTCATGGGAGTTGAGGTTGCAAAGGAGATTTGGGACACATTGCATATAGCTCATGACGGGGTTGACAAAGTGAGGCAATCCAAGATTGACTTATTGATGGCTAAGCTCAACCGGTTTGTGATTTGTGATGGTGAAGGTCCTCAAGAGATGTTTGATAGATTGATGGTGATTGTTGGTAAGATTAGAGGGCTAGGTGGAAATGAAATCAATGATCACAAGGTTGTGAAGATCATGTTAGAGGCATACTCACCTAGAAATGAGACCGTAGTGACATTGATTAGGGACAAGAAGAAGTTTGAGCAATTCACACCTAGTGATGTGCTTGGAAGGATTATCACATTTGATATGCAAAGAGAAGAGGCAAATGAGAGAAGGAAGCTTGGAGAGTTGCAAGCTAGGCTAGATGGGATGAAGATCAAGGATGTGGCACTTAAGGCTAGCAAGCCATCAAGGCAAGCAACATCAAGCAAGACAAAATCAAGCAAGCAAGCCTCTACAAGCAAGCCCAAGCAACAAAAGAAGAAAATTGAAGTTGAGGACAACACATCATCATCTTGTGGAAGTGAAAGTGATGGTGAAGAATTTGAAGAAATTGGTGATATAGCTTTTTTCATGAGAAGATACCGCAAGGGGCTCAAGAAGGAAGGTTACAAGTTTGTAAAGAGAAGGTTTTCAAACAAGAAGAAAAGAACTTGCTACAATTGTGGAAGCACCGACCATTTCATAGCACATTGTCCACATGAGAAGAAGGACAACTTCAACAAGGGCAAGAAAGATGACAAAGGCACTTACAAGAAACACAACAAGAGATACATGGGAGAAGCTCACATTGGACATGAATGGGATTCAACCGCACAAACCTCAAGTGAAGAAGATGAGAAGATAGCAACAATAGCATTTCAAAAGTCATCTCCTTCACTAAGACTATTCAACAACTTGTCCGATGATGATGATTGCAACTCCCACACTTGTCTCATGGCCAAGAAAGAGAAGGTGAAAAACGCTCACACTTCTAAAACCTCTCTTCCACCTAGTGACATCTCTAGTAGTGAACTTAGTGATTCCTCTAGTAATGATGATTCTAGTGATGAAGAGATAAACATGATAACTAAAAGGTTGGATAAGAAAACCAAACTCTATATCACTAAACTAATGGAGGAACTAGAATGTGTACAAGCCGAGCTAGCAATAAGTGAGGATGCTCTCATAAAACAAGAGGACCTCTACATTGCTTGCAAGGAAGCTCTTGCATTAGAGAGAAGTGAGTTGGACGTCTTGCACGAGGCCTTGGCCAAAGAGCAAGATGAACATGGTTCCCTAAGGAAGGCCCATATTGCACTCAAGGAAAAGTATTGTGGCTTAGATGAAAAGCACAAAGAACTTGAGTTGCAATATAATCTTCTTTGGGAAAGCAACTCAACTCTTCCTAAAGCAAATGTCACCTCTATTCCCTCCACTAGTGAAGGTTGTGGAAAATGCTATAATGTTGATTTAAATATCTATTCCACTAACCTTGTGAACATGGAGGCCATGAGAAAGGAGATAGCAAGATTGACAAATATCATTGCAAATGGTTGTGTCAAGTCTACCACATGTGCTAATGAGAAGACTCAAGAGAAGAGCAAGCCCAAGTTCAAGAATGGACGGCGTCCTTCCATAAAAGATGGGTTGGGGCACGAAAAAGGAGCCAAGACTAATGGAAGAAGGACAGTGAATGGCTATGAGTGTGTGAGGTTTGAGAAGAAGGGTCAGATTGGTACAGTTCAGCCTGCACAGACCGCGGCAGTGCCGCGCCAGAAGGCGGCAGTGCCGGACCCCGGCAGTGCCGCCCCCAGGCCGGCAGTGCCGCGCCCCAAGAAAGGGAAGTCTACCAGTTTGCCTTCTGCTCAGTCTCACACATAGCACAAGCAGGTACGCAACCCAAAGCAAGAATCTCAGAAACCAAAGGAATCTATTTGGGTGACCAAGAACAAGTTTGCACATCAACCCAAGATAGAAGCCCCAAGGAAGAGCATGTCATCTTGTTACATTTTAGTACACAACAACAGTGGTAAAGTTGTTGCAAAGTATGTTAGTGATAACAAGAGGACAACCGACAAGTGCATTTGGGTTCCTAAGATACTTGTGACTAACTTGCAAGGCCCCAATATCAATTGGGGACCTAAACCTAGGAACTAAACTTGTCTTGCAGGCATACTCCTCCGGTGGATCAAGTTGGGTGCTTGATAGCGGATGTACAAATCATATGACCGGAGAAAGGAGTATGTTCTCATCATATTCCCCAACTTCAAATGCAAGCGAAAACATCATATTCGGTGATAACTCCAAGGGGGATGTGTTAGGTCTTGGTAAAGTTGCTATTACACTTGAGCATTCAATTACTAATGTCTTACATGTTGATTCGTTGAGTTACAACTTGCTATCCGTTTCACAATTATGTGGAATGGGTTTCAATTGTCTCTTTACGGATGAGGGTGTGGAAGTCTTTAGAAGGGAGGATTCCTCTATTGTCTTTACGGGTCGTTTGAAAGGGAAGCTTTACTTAGTTGATTTCAACAAAAGTGAAGCCAAACTTGAGACTTGTTTAGTGGCAAAATCTAGCATGGGTTGGTTATGGCATCGCCGACTAGCTCATGTTGGGATGAGGAACTTGGCCAAACTTCAAAAGGACAATCACATCCTAGGACTAACCAATGTTGATTTTGAGAAAGACAGAGTATGTGGAGCTTGCCAAGCCGGAAAACAAGTAGGCGTACCTCACCCACCGAAGAGCTATGACACTACTACTCATCCATTGGAGTTGATCCACATGGACCTCTTTGGACCGGTTGCCTACCTTAGCATCGGCGGTAACAAACATGGTCTTGTTATTGTTGATGATTTTTCTCGTTTCACTTGGGTATTCTTTATGCATGACAAAAGTGTAGTGCAAGAGAAGGTGAAGATGTTCATACGAAGAGCTCAAAGGGAATTCGGTTTCAACATCAAGAAAGTTCGTAGCGACAACGGAACCGAATTCCGAAACACCCAAGTGGATGAGTTTCTTGATGAAGAGGGCATCAAGCATGAATTTTCAGTTCCATACACCCCTCAACAAAATGGCATGGTGGAGAGGAAGAATAGAACACTCATTGACATGGCAAGGACGATGCTAGATGAGTACAAGACGCCGGACATCTTTTGGGCCGAAGCCGTCAATACCGCTTGCCATGCAATCAACCGCTTCTACCTCCACAAGAGAAGAAAGAAGACCTCCTATG
Source organism: Coix lacryma-jobi var. lacryma-jobi (assembly GCA_009763385.1). Classification (NCBI taxonomy): domain Eukaryota; kingdom Viridiplantae; phylum Streptophyta; class Magnoliopsida; order Poales; family Poaceae; genus Coix; species Coix lacryma-jobi. The sequence goes on along the minus strand of CM019825.1, from coordinate 114,408,924 downwards.
AGGTGCTCACCGGTAACAAACCAAAGGTGTCGTACTTTAGAGTATTTGGGTGCAAATGTTTCATATTGAACAAGGAGCCCAAAGCCTCTAAGTTCGCATCCAAGGTTGATGAAGGTTTTCTTCTCGGTTATGGATCAAACGAGCATGCCTATCGTGTTTTCAACAAGGCCTCCGGCAAGGTTGAAATAGCGATAGACGTGACGTTTGATGAAACTAATGGCTCTCAAGTAGAGCAAGTTGATGAGGTTGTTGTAGGTAATGAGGAACCACCTTGTGAAGCAATCAAGCAACTAGCCATTGGTGATATTAGACCACAAGAACAGCAGGCTACTGGTCGAGATGGTCCTCAAGCTAAAGCTCCTGCTGGGATTGATCAGATACAGTCCCCGGCAGTGCCGGGCGAAGCCCGGCAGTGCCGGGTACACCCAGAGCAGCTGCAGCCACTCCACTTCATGGAGTAAACTTACAACCCATCTTCGAGCAAGATGAAGAAGAGGATGCTGAAGATGAACCAGAACCCATTGATCATCCAAGACTCAAGCAAACTATTCAACGGGATCACCCCGTTGACAACATTCTTGGGAGTCTACGAAAAGGGGTAACGACACGCTCTCATTTGGCAAATTTCTGTCAATATTACTCGTTTGTCTCCTCTTTGGAACCTCTCAAGGTAGAAGAAGCCCTGGATGATCCGGATTGGGTGATGGCCATGCAAGAAGAGCTCAACAACTTCGAGCGCAATCAAGTATGGTCACTTGTGGAAAGACCAAATACCAATGTTATTGGAACCAAATGGGTTTTCCGCAACAAGCAAGATGAAGAAGGTGTGGTGACAAGGAACAAGGCAAGATTGGTAGCTCAAGGGTTCACTCAAGTAGAGGGCTTGGACTTTGAAGAAACATATGCACCGGTTGCAAGGCTTGAAGCCATTCGGATTCTTCTAGCCTATGCAGCCCATCACAACTTCAAGCTATATCAAATGGATGTGAAGAGTGCATTTCTCAATGGCCCTATACAAGAGTTGGTGTATGTCGAGCAACCACCGGGGTTTGAAGATCCCAAGTTCCCCAACCACGTCGTCAAACTCCATAAGGCACTCTATGGGCTTAAACAAGCACCTAGAGCATGGTATGAATGCCTTAAGGAATTCTTGCTCAAACAAGGCTTGGAAATAGGCAAAGCCGATCCTACTCTCTTCACTCATAAAGTCAATGGAGATATCTTTGTGTGCCAAATATATGTCGATGACATAATATTTGGTAGTACTAACAAATCTTTTTGTGATGAGTATAGTAGGATCATGACTAAGAGATTTGAGATGTCTATGATGGGTGAGCTCAAGTTCTTCCTTGGTTTTCAAATCAAGCAATTAAAGGAAGGGACTTTCCTTTGTCAAACCAAGTACACCTATGATATGTTAAGGAAGTTTGACATGGTGAACGCCAAGCCTATCAAAACTCCCATGCCAACCAATGGGCATATTGATCTCAACGTAGAAGGGAAAGCCGTGGACATTAAGGTATATCGCTCCATGATCGGCTCTCTACTCTACTTATGCGCATCTAGGCTCGATATTATGCTTAGTGTGTGCATGTGTGCTAGATTTCAAGCTAACCCGAAAGAGTGTCACTTAGTGGCCGTTAAGAGAATCTTGAGATATCTAGTTCACACTCCAAACCTTGGCTTGTGGTATCCTAAGGGCTCCAAGTTTGATCTACTTGGCTATTCGGATTCCGATTATGCCGGTCGCAAGGTAGATCGAAAAAGCACTTCGGGGACATGTCAATTCCTTGGACGCTCCTTAGTGTCTTGGAGTTCTAAAAAGAAAATTTGTGTAGCCCTTTCCACAGCCGAGGCCGAGTATGTTGCAGCAGGTGCATGTTGTGTGCAACTACTTTGGATGAGGCAAACCCTTTGTGATTTCGGATGTCATTTTACTCATATCCCACTCCTGTGTGACAATGAAAGTGCCATAAAACTTGCAAACAACCCAGTGAGTCACTCAAGAACCAAACATATAGACATCCGACATCACTTCTTAAGAGATCATGAAATCAAAGGAGATATCGCCATTGGACATGTGAGCACCGACAAAACAACTAGCCGATATCTTCACTAAGCCTCTAGATGAGTCAAGGTTTTGTGCTTTGAGAAGTGAACTAAATATCCTTGACTCTCGTAACATAGTTTGAAACCTAGCATGCTTGATTGATCTACTAGAATGACCTAGGTAAAACCAATTTCAAAACTTTCATATATTGTGTTTCAAAACCTTTGTGAAAGAAACTTGCTTGGAATGACCATTGTTCTGAATTGATTACTTGTCACTGGTCATAACATGCAACTAGTACTTGTCCACTCCAAGAATAAGATATAGTGCTGTAGAGAATAAACCTGTCTGTAGGTAACTGTCCGGCAGTGCCGGGTCAGGCGCGGAAGTGCCGGGCCCCGGCAGTGCCGCGGCAGTGCCGCGACTTATCGATTCAACTGAATCGGTTTGTTACCGAGTGGGGCCAAGGGAAAACTTTCTTACTCTTACCCGATGGCTCCCTCTCTCTCTCTCCCTCATCCATTCACCGCACCCGTGACCTCCTCTCCCTTCTTCTCTCTCGGGCGAAAAGAGCGACCGCGCTCTCCCTCTCCACCGACCGTGCTCCCCGGCAACTCCGGCCTCCGGAGGTGCTGCTCGGGATCTCCTTCGGTGCTGCTCCATCGTCCTCTTCTCCAAGGGTCTCCTTCCCTCTCCTTCCTCTCAAGGTGAAGGTTCAAAATCCCAAACCCTAAGCTTTTTCTAATTTGTAAAATGCGCCATGGGTATTGTATTTAGAGGTTGTAGAAGGGTTTGTAGATGATAGGGAAGTGGTAGAGATGATGGATGTGGTGTTCCTTGTCTCAGATCTGGCCTGCCATGCGCGGCAGTGCCGCGCCCTGCGCGACAGTGCCGGGCCCCGGCAGTGCCGCTCCCAGAGCGGCAGTGCCAGACCATGAGCAGGGATTTGATCCAAGTAACACCTTATCCATCAAAATCTATCGCCTCACTATAACCTACTAGCCCTTATGCAGTCTTCTAATTCGCAGTTTCCATGTTTTAGATGTCGGGCGGAAGAGGAGATGAGAGAAGGGTCAAGCAGAGGATGGATCCGCTCAGGGGGAGGAGCAAGCAGCCATCCTGTCGAGGTGGCTCTAGCTCCCAAGGAGATGATTCAGCGAGGCAACAGATCCAGGATGAGGCTCGCCTGCAGATGCAAGGGCGACAGATAATGGAAGACCTCTACCCCAACACCCCAGAGCACTTGGCAGAGGTCAGCAGGGCGCACTTGCAGCCATACACAGAGGATGTGCACGAGAGGCCTCCTCAGGACACCAGGGACAGGCAGCCCCTGTCATACTATCAGCAGTTCAGCTCGGTCAAGTCTCAGCGCCAGCACAACTCATACAACCATCAAAAGGATATGGGCATTGATTATAGGTTCTGGAACGAGTTCCATTCTGATTTCTATCGTTCTGTCCTATACAATGCCAAGAAGCAGAAGATACTGAATATGAAGTATGTTGATTGGGAGCATCTAGAGAGCAAGACTGACCGTGACATCAACAGGGTGGTGGCTGCATGTAAGGCAAGAAACATGTATGATCTGATGGGATTTAGTTATAATTGGAACACCGAGATCATCCATCAGTTCCATGCGACGCTGTATGTTGACAATGTGGTTGAGGAGATGCATTGGATGACTGAGGGTCGTCACTACAAGGTCACTTATGAGACTTTTAGTAGGATCCTCGGTTTGGGCAGCGAGGATAGAGAGTATGATAACCTGCATGATGAGAGGACTTTGACAGATTCTGAGATTGCTTTCATGTATGAGGACCCTCGGAAGGCAGATGGGTTGGTCAAGGGACTACAAGGTTTTTATTACATGTTGAACAACCTCTTCAGGCAAACTCTCAACCCAAAGAGTGGGTCCCATTCTAACTTGTATGGATATGGCAGGAACATGTTGGCTAGGATGGCCCTAGGGGCTAATCGCTTTTCCATATCCAGCTTTATATGGACTGAGCTTCAGGTTGTAGCCGAGGATGCTAGGAAGGCAGTTCTCTATGCCCCCAACATCATGTTTATGATTGAGATGGTTTCCGGCTATACCTTTGCTAAGGATGGGTTGCATGAGCCATACCGTGCAGAGAAGAAGAGAGGAGCATCATCAGGGGCAGCAGCAGCTGACAGGCCAGAGAGCTCCCGCCCTTCCTATCCGAGGAATAAGAAGAGCAAGTTGGCCAAATGGATCAAGGCCATCTTCTCTACTTGCACCTACGCAGCCCAGACAGCTCACCAGGCACTCGTTGAGCAGCGAGCAGAGCGAGAGCGGGCGGGACGTTCGCCGTTACCTCCACCCCGCTCTCCACCTCACTTCGACCTCTCCAGTCTCGGCTCAGATGACATAGACTCAGATGGAGATGAGGAGCAGGAGGAGATAGTGCCTGTGCCACCCCGTCGTTCTACACGTGCCTCGACCTCGACCCGCTACACCAGTTCCACTCACCGTCAGGGGAAGGCCGTGGTAGAGTCCGACGACGACGATGATGACGATGATGATGATGAGGAGGAAGAAGAAGTTCAGTGGGACAAGATAGCTTCGGATGATGAGTGAGTGTTTGGACACTCTTCTCTTCTCTACTTCTCTCTTTTTGGTGACTTGTTGCCAAAGGGGGAGAATTAGGTGAAGAGAAGGGGGTACAACACTTTCTTTCTGTTCATGTCCCCATCATGTTAGTAGTTGTGAGTTGTGAGGGAGTTTGATTCGTTCAAAACTCTATGTTTGTAATATTACTCTATGGTACTACTTCTTAGGCTTGGATGTGGACATGTACTTTTACCTGCTTATCTGGCATGTGTTATCTTGTTTAGTTCTGTTATTGATTATGCTTTGTGGCTTTGTGTTAATTCCGCTGCGTTTGCTATCTGTAGCCTGAGCGGTAGTGCCGTTCCAGGGCCGGCAGTGCCGGGCTCCGGCAGTGCCGCGCCCAGAGCGGCAGTGCCGCTCTGGCAGAAAGACAGCAAACATCTCTGATGTGCTTAAACTGTCATTCGCATCACGTATTATTCTTGACACAGTTTAGTTGCACCCCACAAAGCTATTAGATGTGAAACTGAACCTATCTCTCACCTTTGAATATGTGAATGTTGGCCTCTAATGCCAATTCGAGATTTTAGTTCTCATTCACACATTTAGGGGGAGGTTTCACACCTAAGCTTCTAAATCTCAAGTATTGTACCCTTTTATTGTAAGCTTCGATTGTGTTGTCATCAATCACCAAAAAGGGGGAGATTGTAAGTGCAATCAAGCCCAAATTGTGGGTTTTGGTGATAATGACCACACGATTGGAGAACTAATGAGATTCATGAAGTTGATAAGCAGGTTATGATAAGAAAGGATGGTGTATGTACGTTGGTGGACCCCCCATACTATATTTCATCGGATCTGGACTCAAAGTGATATATCAAGCTTTTTCATTTGAATTTGAGTTATAGGAATGCCGTACTATCAAGGGGGAATGCAAATACATTGCTATGGCTGAATGACATGTGCTCAAACCAACCCAAGCCATCCATGTTTCTAACCAAAGACAGCTGCACTGAATTCCAATCCAACCCTGTCTGATTGGTAGGCGCGGTAGTGCCGCTCTTGTCGCGGCAGTGCCGGGCGGCGGCACTGCCGGGCTTCGGCCGACACTGCCGCGACTTATTGTAACCGTTGGCAGGGAGGAGATATTTACTCCATCTCCCTGCCACCCCAACGGTTATCCACGACCATAACTCGTCACCTACCTCCAGACAAGCTTTTTTCTTCCCCATTGAAGGCTCTCAACTCCCCTCTCACCAATCCTTCAATTTCCATTGATTCCAAGTGATTGAGAGGCTTAAACCTTCATCAAAGAGAAGCCCTAGCTGAGATCTACTTCCTGGAGCACTTGATTTGAGCCATAGCCGGTGGATTTGCTTCTATTACTCTTGGGTTCTTGGAACCCTAGCTGGCTAGGCGTCACCCTAGAGCCTTGCCAACTTGTGTGGCGGCCTAGGGAGGTTTGTAATCGATTGTTCAGCTAGTATTATTACCCCTCACCTCAAGGATTTGGTTCCTTGACTTGAGAACGAGGTAGAGTTGCAAAGCTCATGACCTAAGTGGTCAACCTCAACAATGTGGAGGTAGGCAAGCCTTGGTGGCGAGCTGAACCACGGGATAAATCACTTGTCTCTTGTGCTTGCTTAGTTTCATTCTTCATATTCATGAGCTTGTGATAGATTCTAGGGTTTGGCCCGATCTACTTTATTCCTCTTATTTGTCTTGGAGTAGTTGGTTCTGCTGGTTCATAGAACTTGTTGTAGCATTTCTATTCATATAGAATCAGTTAGTTGTGGCTGGATTTCGAATTGCAGCTTCTGGTCTCACACTGCGCGGCAGTACCGCGCTGGGGCCAGCAGTGCTGGGCAGCGGCAGTGCCGGGCATAGAGCGGTAGTGTCGGGCTTATCTAATTAAGTTTTGAGCTGTGATTTTTGACAGGCCTATTCACCCCCCCTCTAGGCCACACAGGTCCTTACACTTTCATCCATAGCAATTGTGCACAACAACTACCCGTGGATATGTATTTGGCTTTGGCGGTAGAGAGTGCATCACTATTTTGCTTCTTTGATGACCATGAGACAAGTGATCTTCCAAGCAATTGCCCGAAGTACTCTTCCTATCCACCTTGCATCCCGCATAATCGGAATCCGAGTATCCAATCAATTCAAATTTAGAGCCCTTGGGATACCATAGTCCAACATTTGGAGTGTGCTTCAAATATCTCAATATTCTTTTGGTTGCCTTCAAATGACTTTCTCTTGGTGAAGCTTGGAACCTTGCACACATACATACACTAAACATGACATCCGGCCTTGATGCGGTCACATGGAGTAGACTTCCAATCATTGACCGATATAACTTTTGATCCACCATATCACCACTTGAGTCACTATCCAAATGTCCATTTGTGCCCAATGGAGTGGTTATTGCTTTTGCTTTATCTAACCCAAACTTCTTGAGCATGTCCTTGATGTACTTGCCTTGACTAACGAATGTGCCTTTCCTCATTTGCTTGATTTGTAGACCAAGGAAGTAACTGAGCTCTCCAATCATAGACATCTCAAATTCTTTAGCCATCATCTTCCCAAACTCCTCACAAAAGTCTTGATTGGTTGATCCAAAGATAATATCATTCACATAGATTTGCAACATAAACAAGCTACTTCCAATCTTCTTGGTGAAAAGAGTGGTGTCAACCTTCCCAATCTTGAACCCTTTTGCTAGCAAGAAGTCCCTCAATCTTTCATACCAAGCTCTAGGTGCTTGCTTCAACCCATATAATGCCTTCTTGAGCTTGTACACATGGTTGGGCTTCTTGAAGTCTTCAAACCCGGGAGGTTGCTCACCATACACTAGCTCATTGATGAATGCATTGAGAAAAGCACTTTTCACATCCATTTGATAGAGCTTGATGTTGTGAGCACAAGCATATGCAAGTAGGATTCTAATGGCTTCCAATCTAGCAACCGGTGCATAATTTTCTCCAAAATCAATTCCTTCCATTTGAGTGTACCCTTGTGCAACCAATCTTGCTTTGTTTCTTACAACAATTCCATCTTCATCTTGCTTGTTCCGGAAGACCCATCTTGTGCCAATAACATTTGTGTCCTTTGGTCTTTCCACTAACTCCTAAACATCATTGCGGGTAAAGTTGTTTAGTTCTTCATGCATTGCATTTACCCTATGAACATTCATCAAGGCTTCATCAATCTTGGTTCGCTCAATAGATGATACAAATGAGTAGTGTTCACAAAATGAAGCCAATGTTGATCTAGTTTGCACACCTCTTCTTATGTCACCAACACTTTGATCTAAGGGATGATCTCTTGCAATGTGTGTTGGTTGGAGCATTTGTTGTAGTGGATGTCACACCCTGAAATTTGCATTTCTTGAATTAGAGTTAAAATGATTTATTTATGAATTTTTGTGCTCAGAAAATATAGGGAAATAAAATCTTTCTATAAATTAAAATTTACCTAGGGTTCAGAAACATGTTTGTGTATTCATACTGGAGCATTTGAGGTTTTGGTGATGTGTGGTTTTGGCTAAAATTTAATTTGAATTCAAATGGTTTAGAAACAATTTTAAAATAAATTTCATGGAAACGAGCTTTGAAAATAAAGGCTTTTTGTTTTTCAAAAAGTTTGGAAAAGTTAAAAGTTTCAAAGACTTTCTTTTATCTCAAAGATCCAAATCAAATTTCAAATTGGGTTTGAAAATGTTAAAACATAAATAGAAAACCCTTTTCTTCTTCTTCTCGCTCCTCTCTCCACTTTCGGCCCGTAGAGCCCAGTCGGCCTGCTCCAGCGGCCCGGCTGTTTCTCTCCCTCTCCAGCATTCTTCCCCTCCCGCGCGGCCCAAGCGCATGGCCCAAGCTGGCCATTTCCCCCTCCCGCGCAGCCCAGACGGCTCCCGCTCCTTCCCCTCCTCTTGGGCCATCTCCTCGTCGGCCCAACCCCACTTGAGCCCGCGCGCACCGCCACTCTCTTCCTTTTGCTGACAATGCGACCCCGCAGGTCAGCCTCACAGTCCCTCGCGCCTCTTCCCTTTTTTCTCTCTGACGACGCGACCCTACCTTGTCAGCCTCGTCTACCTCCTCTCGTGTCCATGGCGGACACCGCACACCGAGCCAAGTCCGCCCCGGCACCTCCCCTTCCTTGCCTTATCGACCATGACGAGACCTTTTTTAAAAGCCCCAGACCCCACCGCCTCTCCATGTCCAAGAAATCTGAGCTCCCATGCCCTAAATTCCCCTAGACACCTCAGTTGGATCTCACCGAGCCGCCATCGTCGTCGTCCTCGGTCTCCACTGATCCGCGGCCATCGTAACTCTCTCCCGAGCTCATTTGGATCAGCAGTAAGGTCCTTGACCCCTCCTATCTCTATTCTCTCCCTGTTTGGTGTTAATAGTGGTCGCCGTCGTTCACAGAAGCGTCACCGCCGCCTCGCCGAGTCTCCCATCGACCCGGACCTCGCATTGGTTCCGTCTTGGTCCCTGGTGAGTTTTCCGTAAGCTTCTCATCATTCTCATACTTTCCCCGAGCCCAAATAAGCACCGTAGGCCCTAAACTGATCGCTCCGGCGAGCTCCAGGGCCGGCCAATAATGGCGCCACCGCCATCTCTGTTTGCTCCGGCAGCCGCACTGCCTCCTTCCTCAATCTAATCCACGCCATCGAATTCTGATCTGATGGCGCAGATGAGTCCATACCCCTTTGGTGGCAATTTTGCAGAAACGCCATTATAAGTTTCTAATCCTAAACCTGCACTCCATAGACCACTGTTCAATGAGTCTTGAGAAAGTTTCAAACAAGTCCCTGTGTTTCTATTCAAACGAGGCGCAGTCCAGCCCTGGGAAAAATTCTTTTTCTTTTATTTTAAATGCTGAAAATAGTTTCTTTTATTTACAGTTTTGCCACTAACTTCAAAAGCTTATATCTTCTCCATTTTAACTCCAATTTAATCCGTTCAACTTGCGTTAGATTCGTTTCAATAAGATCTTTCAAAATATATAACCTTCACTACTGTTTTCTATAATCAAAATTTGAGTTAAATCTAATCTAGTAATTAGTGTCTTTAATCTTGTTTAGTTCATATCTTTCCCGTTATAGCTCCGATTAGCATGATCTTCGCGTCTGTGTGATCGTAGTGAGATGTAGATCAGTTTTCAAAACTCTTTATCTTGTTACCTTATGTTTGATGTACTGTTCTAATCATAGGCTATGTTTGCTTTGCATGATTGCCCTTGGATGCTTGTGTGGTGTTCTGTGATCGTATGTCCAGTCGGTGAGTTATACGTTGATGATCAAGAAGAAGATCGTGATCAAGAGTCAACCTTTGGAAGACTGTGAATCAGCAGAAAAAGGATCTAGAGTTTAAGGCAAGTGCAGAACCCTTTGATCATGTTCTTTACTTATTCACCATTAATCACTATATGCATGCATGTGTCTAAATATGTGAACCCTCAGGTTTATCCTAGTTTTCCATATCTTCCTTGATACCTGGGTTATATGTTGGGTAGCAATGCTATGCTAAGCAACTTTACTTGTTCTATAAATAACACATGATGATGATATGATAATGATGACTTAATGGATATGGAACTATGTTTATCGTGGAACTCACTGACTTGGGCACATGGTATGGTATGGTGGTTATGGTAAGTTTGGTTAGTGGTTTGTGGTTTGTGCTCGGGTCCACCTTTTAGGACTGGTTCATGGAGCGACCACCCAGGATAACAGTGCAACCACGAGATGTTACATGGCTCTAACCGGGCTAATTAATTAGAGAATTCTAGTGATGCGTTAACCGGGCGGCGCTACTGAGGGATGGCCCAAGATTGTGGTATGGACTTAGGGGTCCTCTGGTTGCTGCGGCTTCTAGTAGGAACTTTAGGTGGTTATCGCTCGCTAGATGAATCTTTGTAAGGGCCCGTGGTGAAACCCTGCCGTACACCTCAGAAGTGTAAAATGCGCTGGCATATGGGAATCACTACTCGTTGGGAAAAGTGTGCAACCTCTGCAGAGTGTGAAACTGATATATCAGCCGTGCTCACGGTTATGAGCGACCTGGACCCTCACATGATTAGATTTGGACAGTTGGACTTATGGACATAAGATGATGATTTCTCAGATGGAGGAGTTTACCTCGGTTGATGGTTATATTAATGGTGGTACTCTTTTTAACTAATGGGTTGGGATCTTATACTCACTTGTAGTAATCAGGTGCTAATAAAATTTGACCAACTAAAATGCTTACTATAGTTAAACCATGTCAGCCTACCTTTGTTCAAAGCCTTGCATGTCATTTATTTCCACCTGTACTTGTTGAGTACGACATGTGCTCACCCTTGCTATTCCCCACACCCCAGACAATAGTCAAAGTTACTCAGAAGATCAAGTGATGATGACATGGAGTTTACTAGAAGACTATCAGTTGTGCTTGGCATACGAAGCCCCCAGTCAGCCGTCCCTGTGAAGGTTGGAGCCTGAAGAGAAGATTAGTCTATGTTTCGCTTTTCTCGGATATATGTAAGTGTTAATATAAATATGTTCACGTTATATATAACATTGTTTCTGATATTCTTTATTTTGTTGCTATGTGTGGACTTCCTGGGCACACATATGGTGAGCCTGGTTTTGTTTTTAAAACCGGGTGTGACAGTTGAGCACTTGCACTTGTACTAGCATCTTGTTGATCTTGAGAACCACTAGAGCTTGCAACATCATTGCCATGAATGGTTGGAGGAGAGAGTACTTGATCTTTGTTATCTTCAACGTCAATCATTTGTTTTGGCCTTATGTCACCAATGTCCATGTTCTTCATAGCTTCCACCAATTGTGTTCCTCTAACATCATCTAGATTGTCTTGTTCTTCATGGGAACCATTGGTTTCATCAAACTCAACATCATGGACTTCTTCAACTATTCTTGTTGTGTTGTTCCACACTCTATAGGCTTTGCTTGTAGTGGAGTAACCAAGGAGTAGCCCTTCATCACATTTCTTCTCAAACTTTCCAAGTCTTGTGCCCTTCTTCAATATGTAACATTTGCATCCAAACACCCGAAAGTAAGCAATGTTGTGATTTCTATCTTGGAGGAGCTCATATGGTGTCTTCTTCAATAGAGGGTGACAATAGAGTCGGTTGCTATAGTAGCAAGCCGTGTTGATTGCTTCGGCCCAAAAGGAATCACTGACATTGTATTCACTAAGCATAGATCTTGACATATCAGTGAGTGTCCTATTCTTCCTTTCAACTATTCCATTGGATTGAGGAGTGTATTTGGCCGAGAATTGATGCTTGATTCCAAACTCATCACATAGCTCATCAACTCTTGTGTTTCTAAACTCACTCCCATTGTCACTTCTCACTTTCTTGATTCTTCTATCAAACTCATTTTGACTTCTCTTGACAAAGGTTTTGAATGTACCAAATACTTCACTTTTGTCAACAAGAAAGAAGACCCATGTGTATCTTGTATAGTCATCCACTATCACAAATCCATATTTGTTTCCCCCAATGCTTGCATATGTTGTTGGTCCAAATAAGTCCATATGCAACAACTCAAGTGCATGTGTAGTACTCATCATTCCTTTGTTGGGATGAGTGTTTCCAACTTGCTTTCCCATTTGGCATGCACTACATAGCTTGTCCTTCTCAAAGTGAACATCTTTTAGCCCTCTCACCATGTCATGCTTCACTAGCCTCTTTAGTTGCTTCATTCCAACATGTCCCAAGCGCCTATGCCATAACCAACCCATGCTTGATTTGGTGAATAAGCATGTTGTCAATTGAGCTTCACTAGCATCAAAGTCCACCAAATAGAGATTCTCATTTCTAAATCCTTTGAAGATCACATGACTTCCATCAACACTCACAATCTCCACATCATCAACACCAAATATGAATTTGAAACCCAAATCACACAATTGTGCCACTAACAACAAGTTGAAGTTGAGAGATTCCACCAGTAGCACATTGGAGATGCTCAAGTCATTGAATATTGCAATCTTGCCCAAGCCTTTGACCTTGCCTTTCTTGTTGTCACCAAATGTGATAGCATTTGCATGATCATTGCCACTAGTGTTGATTGATTTGAACATTCTACCATCTCCGATCATGTGTTGAGTGCACCCACTATCAAGCACCCAATGCCTTCCTCCGGCTTTATAATTAACCTACAAAAAGGATCAATTCTTTTTAGGTATCCAAATCTTTTTGGGTCCTCCAAGGTTAGTAACCAAGCTCTTGGGCACCCAAATTGCCTTCTTCTTTGGGCCAACCATGGGTGCACCAATGTACTTAGCCTTCCCGCCATTAGTGCCCTTAGTAAGCATATAACAAGAATCAAAGCGAATAGATATAACATTAGCATGCTTCTTGTTTTTATTCTTGTTAAAGCAATGTTGCTCTATATGCCCGGATTGCTTGCAACTATTGCAAAACTGACCGTTGCTCTTCACAAAACAAGTCTTGTGAGGGGCAAAAGTCGCCTTGCCCTTTTTGGGGGTATAGCCAAGTCCTTCCTTGTTGAGTGGACACCTTTGGCTACCCAAGCACTTAAGCAAGCGAGCATCTCCACCATAGGCATTGCCTAAGGCATGAGTAAGCTCATTAACCTTATTTTTAAGGTTCTTGTTTTATACTATTAATGATGAATCACAAGTAGTAGAAGTAGACATTTTAGTTGAGCTAGATGATGATGATGCATTTGTGGGAGCAACAATGATAGGAGCATAAAAAGATTCATCAAGTATATCACATGTAACTACTACATTGCATGTCTCTACAACATTCTCAATCTTACTTTGATCAAGGAGGGAGGAGTGGGCTTCCTTAAGCCTTGTGTGAGCATGATCAAGCTTCTCGTGGGCTTCCTCTAGCCTTTCATGAGTAGACTTGAGCTCATCAAAGGATTGCTCAAGAGCCTTGTTGGCCTTGCACAATTCTTTGCACTCCTTCCTCTTAGTCTCAATGTAAGAGTGAGCATCTTGTAGCATGCTCATGAGGTCCTCCTTTGAGTACTCCTCATCATCATCACTCTCACTCTTACTCTCATCGGATGATACCTTAGTGGCCTTAGCCATGAAGCACGTTGATGGAGCGTTGAAGATAGAAGGCTTGCTTGAGATAGCAAGACTAGCCATAGCCTTCTTCTTGGTGGTCTTCCTCTCATCATCACTAGAATCACCATCATCGCTTGAGGAAGCATCACTATCCCATGTCACAACATATGATCCACCCTTCTTCTTTTCTTTCTTCTTCTCCTTCTTCTCCTTCTTGTTCTTCTTATGATCATCTTCATCATCACTAGATTGTGGACAATCCGCAATGAAATGATCTTTGCTCTTGCATCGATAGCATCTTCTAGTTGAGCTCTTGGATGTATCTCTTCTCTTTCTTGCCACAAAGCCCTTCTTCTTCATGAACTTGCCAAACTTCTTGACAAAAAGAGCTATTTCTTCATCATCTAACTCATTGCCGCTTGTGCTAGCTTCATCATCACTTTCCTCCTTCTTTGCTTTGCCCTTGCTCTTGCTCTTGGAGGATGACACCTTGAACGCCACAGTCTTCTTCTTCTTTTCTTCCTCTTGCGCTCCCCCATCCCGTTCCACGCGGTATGTGTCTTGAGTGGCCGCATCACCTAGTACTTGGTTTGGGGTTACCGTATCCAACTTTTCTCTCACAAGGATTGTCACCAAGGTATCAAACCTAGGTGGCAAGCATCTCAAGAACTTGTGAGAAAAGTCCTTGTCATCCACCTTCTCACCCAATGCCTTTAAGTCATTAACAATGACTTGCAACCGGTGAAACATCTCCGGTATGCTTTCATCATCTTGCATCTTGAAGGTAGCAAGCTTGTCTTTGAGAATGTATACTTAGCACTCTTGACTGCCTTGGTGCCCTCATAGGTCTCCTCTAATCTCTCCCATATCTCACTTGCTCGCTCAAGATTCTTGATTTGTTCAAAGACTTTGGTGTCAAAAGCTTCATAGAAAAGGTTGATTGCCACATCATTCAATTGAAGCTTCTCTTCTTCTCTTGGGGTAGGATCGGCGGTATAAATCACCGCAAAATCATGCTCGATCACATCTCATATCTTCCTATTCATGCGTATAATGAACACACACATCTTCCGCTTCCAACAATCAAAGTTGGTGCCGTTAACATGTGGTGGCTTCCCCATATAGTTGATTTGAGCCATTGTAATACCAGAGATTGTAAATCCTCAAACAAACGGTGACTTGGCTCTGATACCACTTGAAAGGTACGAATGGCTAGGGGGGTGAATAGCCTATTTAAAAATCTAGAATCCTGAAACTCAAAGCTCAAAACGGATATCGGACCGTACAGTCAGTACCACCGACTATAGGGGCTGTACTACCGAGGTCGGTACTACCGGCTCCAAGGGTCGGTACTACCGACAACCTAGGAACGGCTACGAAATCGAGATATAAGATGCAAAAATGAATCTAACTTATACCAATGTTTCCCTAGGAGATGTAGATGAAGTTTATACCTTATCCAAGTAGTGGCTCCTCCCATAAGTGTAGATCAAGCCTTCCCACACCTAAGAATGAGAGAGGAGGGAGGAAGAACACGAAGAACACAAGTGCAAACGAAATAACCCAAGAAGCAAATCCAACAAGCACACGGGACACAAGATTTATCTCGAGGTTCGACCACTTCACTAAGAAGTGCCTACGTCCTCGTTGTTGAGGTGACCACTAAGGTCGGAGTCTCTTTCACCTCCTTGCCTCACTCAAGCAACCACAAAGGCTAGCCGAGTTTCTTCACTAAGAATCACGAGGGTAATACAAACACTTTGGAGTGCCCTCAGAAATGAGTCAATCACGGGCAACAACCGAAGAACACCTAACCGGCTAGGGTTCCAAGAACCCAAGAGTAAAGAACACAAATCAAGCCGGAGAGATGTAAGATCTAAGTGCTCAAGACGTAGATCGATGCTTCTCACTCTCTAATCTCACTTCCCTAGCTCAAAGCTTGCAAGAGATTCACTCTAGAATCAAAGGGAGAGAGAGGAGCTTAGTCAACACTTGGGAGCTCTCTTTCTTGTCTTAGGTCAGAAGAAACAGAGAGGTAACGGTTAGAAGCCGACCGAGCAGCAATTTATACAAGTCACCTTCTGCGTCACGGTCGGTAGTACCGACCCCCTAGGCCGGTAGTACCGACTACCTGAAAATGGCCGTTACACAACCCGTTGACCTGAGGGAAGCACCGACCAACTGGTCGGTACCACCGGGGGCCGGTAGTACCGGCCTTATGGCGGTACTACCACCAGGCCAAACTAAGACATACTCAGAGAGGGTGAAAAAAGATCCTGGACCCTCGGTACTACCGACCAGAGGGTCGGTACTACCGTGCCCGGTAGTACTGGCTCTATAGCTGTACTACCGCTAGGTCAACTGAGGCCCTGTCCAAAGAGCATTGCACGCAACACCCTTGGGCGGTACTACCGACTCCCATGGTTGATACTATCGACCACACTCAGCAGACCTCTATGTGTTCGTGAGTGCGTGGTGTCTCTCAAGCGCTAGATGTTAGACGCCATGAGCACTTTTCTCCACATTAGCTAGCCTAAAATGCATCCCTCTTGATAGTCCGACTTGCCTATTACTCAAGAGAAAAGATAAAACTAAAATCTCAACTTGAGCAATGGCATCTTTTCCCTTCTCCATTTCACCAAAGATAGAGCATATGAACACTTGAGAACTTGTGGCCATCACCATCCATCATGGTTGCCATTTAGCTAGCTCCATCAAAGGCTTGGTCATAATCCTTTCTCATCAGCTACACACATGCTTAGCAATAGGATTAGACCAAATAGGTTTAATCAATTAACCAAAATCAAACTGAGGCTTTCAACCTCTCCATTCACTGATGTCACGTCAGGCGGAGAGGAGCCAACATAAGGAGAAGAAACAGGGTGCCTGGGGGGAAGGCTGGCGCCATTTGCACTTGACACGCTTCTGAGCTCACTGGTCCTGTCGACAACTCTATCGTCGACTAGGAACTGGCGTAGCAAAAGGGGATGTTTAGTGGAATGGAACCAGCTGCCTCCCCCATGGGCCGCCGCTTTGGGCTGAAGAGGATCTCGAGGGGACAAACTGGTCGAACAAGTCGAGACGCCTCCCACGCCCTCAACAGTCCGCCCGGACGATCCGTAAAACTTGCTGCCACCGGCAAGTTTGCGTCCGACCACTGTCACCACCGACAGACAGGCGCCCCGACTCTAGTTCTCAGGGTCGCCGCCCTTACCAAGACCCGCAGAAAGGTGATGGAAGACCAGACGAGGCAAGTTCGGCAGCCCCCTCTCCCTCGCTCCCAAGCGTCAAGGGAGTCATTCGCGGCATGCGAACACAAGGTTGATATGTGCCCTTGTGGTTCCCTTCCTGAGTGATGAGCGATCGGTCAACAAGCTCACCAGTAGGGGTGAGAGGCAACATGTCTCTTGGCTGTGTTGATGTGCAGGTGTGGAGCTCGGAGACAGTGGTCGAAGGTGAGGTGAAGGTCAAGTAGAGACGTGCCGTGCCGACGGACCGGGAGCGGTGAAGGGCGGACATGAGGCTTGGACCGACAGACCGGGAGACCCGAGGACCAGCTGTGGTAGCTGACACATGGCATCGACGAGCGAGAGGACATGGGGATGTGTGGTGCATCGGCCGAGTCAGGAGGAAGGTGATGGCATCGTGACACTTGGTGATGGCATCATGACACAAGTCTATGTTTCATTGTATAGCAAGATGATTGAACTATGCTAGGGGTAGTTCACCTTGTATACATGTTTAGCACTTGTTTGATTTTCTGTCTATACATGTTCAGTGTTGTCTTGATGGTGAAACCCCTTTCTGAACGGCTTAAAACTGCTCACTAAGCTTATGTGTTCATATCTTGTTTTCTGTGATCAGTGAGCCTTTGCTAGCATTTTTGGTTGTTGCCTAGTAATCGGATCAGCACTCTTTAGAGCGTTCTTTCACTCTATCAACTATATACCTGAAGCTGCTAACATGCATTTTTGACTCATATGCACTTGCCTGACTCCGATAGGCATGGCTTAGCTCCGTTTTGCTTGTTTGAGCTTCTTTCTCTTCTATTTTACTTGCAAATTGCCCCCAAGGGGGAGAATTTTTCAGGGGGAGAATTTTATGGTGTGGTGACAATTTGCCGTGACAATTGCCTGTGCTTCACTTGTTGAGGGGGAGTTCTTTAAGTGAGGGGGAGCTTTTCTGCTTCTTTTCGATTTGGCCTTAAATTGGTATCGAGTCTTCTGCTAGTTGTGTTGAGCCTCTGTGCCTCTATTTTGAGGGACTAGCTGTTTTTCTTTCGAATGCGATGTTTTAGCCTCTTTTGGTATCGAGCTTTCAGCTAGTGGTGTTGAGCCCTTACTGCCTCTTCTTGAGGACTAGCTTGTTCTTGACTTGGTTGCTTTGAGCCGTTGCCCATGTCTTTGGGAACCAAGCTTTGCTTATCTCGACTTGTCTTTCTTCGGCCTTTACCTTGGCTTTTGGACATCTCGAGTGAGTTTTCTTCTCTATCTACTTCTATTTTCTTTTCTTCTTTGATCATGGTTACGATTGTGTTGACGATGCACTCATCAAGGGGGAGATTGCGAACATAAGGTTGATATGTGCCCTTGTGGATCCCTTCCTGAGTGATGAGCGATCGGTCAACAGGCTCACCGATAGGGGTGAGAGGCAACATGTCTCTTGGTTGTGTTGATGTGCAGGTGTGGAGCTCGGAGACAGTGGTCGAAGGTGAGGTGAAGGTCAAGTAGAGACGTGCCGTGCCGACTGACCGGGAACGGTGAAGGGCGGACGTGAGGCTTGGACCGACGGACCGGGAGACCGGAGGACCAGCTGTGGTAGCTGGCACGTGGCATCGACGAGCGAGAGGACACGGGGATGTGCGGTGCATCGGCCGAGTCAGGAGGAAGGTGATGGCATCGTGACACTTGGCGGGAGGCCGAGAAGGAAGGCGAATGCACTGTGCCCGGCGTGGAGGCTGGACATGCTCCGGCATCGGTGCTGGAACTCGGGGTGTGCGAACCACATCCCGTCTACGGCGCGGGTTTGGTAGTTGAGCCTCTAAAAACTACCCTCGACGGTTTCTGAGTTTGGGCCACAAAACTCGGGGTGGCGGGTTTCCGAGTTTGGGCCTCAAAACTCGGCGAGGACGGTTTCCAGGTTTGGGCCTCAAAACCTGTGCTCGCGGGTTTCTGAGTTTGGTCCACAAAACTCAGCCGGAGGACAGGTTTCCTGGTTTCAGCCTCAAAACTGGGGGGAGGTCCAAAAAGGACGGTCGACGCGTGGCGGCGTGGAGAGGCTGGCGCGGCGGCGAAGCTATCCACGAGGAAGGCGCGACAGTCGATAGGACGGCACGTGGCGGCATCATGAGGCTTGCGTCGAGGCGAAGCTAAGGATGAGGAAGGCGCATGACCGTCAGATCGTGACTCTTTAGAGTTGGACCGGGATACCCCTAGGGTTGGCCGCTTCACTCTTGTATCTAGGGGTAGAAGGGGACTATTGTTATTAGGCTATAAATAAGAGAGGCGCCCCTCCTCTCTCTCTCTATCCTTGCAGCCATTTGTTCCTGAGCTCTCTCTCTCTAGCCCTCGCTTAGGTTCTAATCATACCTCACTGCCTGTGATCCGCAGAGACGACTAATCATACCTCTGTGTATTTGAATTTTGAGGAAACAAGACCGTAATCTCGTTGTCTCTTCATTTGGAGGAGCTTCGGCTGGTAATCGGGATCGATTCGCGTTTTGAGCTGAGTTCTTCGCGTTTTGGTTTTTGCTCTCTCGGAGATTTGCTTCGTTCTCCTTTTTCGAGGAACGATCTTCGATTCTGCTTGAACTGAGTTGCTCTAGATCGTGAGGCGCATCTTTGCACTAAAGGAATTCATCCCTAATCTCATGAGCAAGTAGATCGATCGATTTTCGTTTCGGATCGAGTTTTTCATCCCTTGCCCCGAATTCTTTCGATTCACCGATTTGGAGTTAGACTCGAGCCATGATCTCCTAGGAGTAGCTCACTAACATCATTGTGACCTCTCAGATCGAGTCTTGACGTTAGAGCTTTTGATTCAGAGGAGATCGGGTTGAATCGGCAAAGAACAGCACTACTTTCGGGGGCATCGGACGCTGACGTCGTGAGCATCGGACGCTGAGTTCGTCACATCGGACGCCCCGTTGCCACGTGTCAACGAACTGCGTTTTTGAGTGAGCATCGGACGCAGGGCATCGAACGCTCCGTTGATCATCGGACGCGTCGGGCCAGGGCATCAGACGCTGAGCTATCACTGTAGCAGCGTCCGATGGTCATGCAGTAAGGTTCCAGAACTGCTTTGTTCACATCGGATGCGTCCGCCACTGAGGCATCGGACGCGTCCGCCACTGAGGCATCGGACGCTGCCAGCGTCCGATGCAGTGACTTGTTTGCTGTTCCATTCGCAATTCGTTCGTTGGACTTCAGATTTGGTTTCAGGCTTTTGCGTTGGACTTCTTGGGTTGTGTAGTATCCCGCTGTGCTTCTAGGAAGCATCCACCCTACATCTAGGGTCGTGGATACTAGCAAGCCCGTGTCTTGCTTTTGGGGTGACTCTCTGGGACAAGGGCCATTCATTTCACGAGTTAAAATTTGAGGCTCCCATTCACCCCCCTCTGGTCGCCAATTCGGTCCTTCACGGCAACATCGAGTCCTTGGGATAACGCACACCTGCCGCGGATGACTCACTGACACATTCAGAACGCCGTCCTAGAGGGACGTGACGAATGGGTTGGAGATGGAAAGAGAAGGGGCTGAGCCCGAACGAAAGACAGGCGTCAAAGGGTGGTCATGTGATCCAATTGAGTCAGAA
Source organism: Coix lacryma-jobi var. lacryma-jobi (assembly GCA_009763385.1). NCBI lineage: Eukaryota > Viridiplantae > Streptophyta > Magnoliopsida > Poales > Poaceae > Coix > Coix lacryma-jobi. Next base: position 114,388,424 of record CM019825.1, on the reverse strand, counting down.
GCACGGAATGTGTATACCCGAACTGTATTCTCTATATTCAAAGAGAAGGTTTGGAAAAGTACTGCGTACCGGCTAAATTTACCAGCTGGGGCAATCTGAGGTCCCAAACGACGCTTCAGTTGTGAAACATGAAAAACTGGGTGAAGTTTAGCATCAGGAGGTAGATTGAGGCGATAAGCAACCTTGCCAATTCTCTCCAGAACAGTAAAGGGTCCATAGAACTTGGAAGATAGCTTAGCCTTGCTGCTGATAGGCAGAGTAGCATGCTTGAGAGACTGCATCTTCAGATATACTTGCGAGTCTTTGAGACACCTTATCAGATCTGTTTTGATCAGCATAGAACTTCATTCTATTCTGAGCTTTTTGCAACTGGTCTCTAATGATAGAGAAGTTATGTTCCCTTTCCTTGAAAAAATTCCTTTACTAAAAAATATGGTGATGAAGAAGGTGGAAGAGGAAAAAGTGGAGCTTGATAACCATACAAAGCAGCAAAAGGAGTAGCTTACTAAAGACCCACTGTCCGTCTTAGCAGGGGAGAAATGGGTACCCCATAATTCCATCCCCATTGTCCCTTCTTCTATCCCTTCTTGTTTGTTTCCCTTTTTTCAACACCCGTCCGTAAAGAACGATTGTTTCTTTGCAGCTGTAATCTAGAAGAAAAAGGGGAAATAAAAAGGCTCTCTTCTTTCCAGAGATTCGAAAAATCGATCTCACACCCCACCGCTTGACTAGAAAAACCAGCTCGCCTCATTGGCAAAAAATAGCCAAGGTTGGCCTGCCAAGCCTCAACCCACGAATATAATAATCAGGGCCCGGTCGAGGCGATACAACATCCGAGGCCTCCCCACCGGGCCTCGGACCAAAGCTTCAATCTCCGGCTCACCTAAGGCCTCCACGTCGGGTTTCGAGCGAGTATCCCATATGCCAGTTAAAGAACTCTCGGCAGACCTCCGCAAGGAGGACGCGTGCACCGAGGGGCTTCTCTTCAACCGAAGCAGCAGTTGAGACAACGCCAACCAGACAAGCAACGTCAACTCCCTCTGCAAAAAAAAACAAAAAAGAGCTACGTGTCTTTGTCTTAAGTTTGTCTTCCTTTCTTTTTACTCTAGGAAAGTGTGACACCCTAGTATCAAGCATTGCATTAGGGCCAGCATTAGCTACTAAATAACATGAGCATTGCATCGCATCATCTCATGTGCATAGAAATGCTTTTTGCCTTTTGTTTGTTTATTTGAAATTTGATTTCAATAGGACTTGATGGTTTAAATGGATTTCTGTCTTGGCAAATAATTTTATAAAATAGATAATATTAAGTACAACACTTTTCTTATTGACACCTTGACTTAGTTCAGTATGGTTTAATAATTAAAAATATGGGAACAAAAATGATTTATAGCTCAAAATTAGCTTTAATTATGTGAAGGCTAAAGAAATGATTTTTAGAAAAAGTGTTCTATATGAAAGTTGTAGAGAAAATTATTTGGAGAAACTTTTATTTTTGGGTCAAACCTTAGTTTTGAGTTTTTGAAACTGTTTTCAATTGGTCAAAGTTTGGAAAAGAATTGGAAAGGAAAAAAGAATTTGATTTCTCCCGGCGCTTCGCTTTCGGCCCATTTGGCCTTTCGGCCCAGCCCGCGCCGCGCCCCCGCTCCCGCTCGCCCGCACCGGTCGCCCCGACACGGCCGCGCCGTACGCCGGCGACACGGCCACGTGGCCGCAACTCCCTGCCCCGAATCCTCTCCGGCCTCTCCTCGCGCGATCCCTTCTCCCACGTGCATGCCAAGATCCTTCTCGCCCACTCGCTGATCGCCTCGCTGCCGTGCCGCTCGCCGCCGCGGGACCCGCCATGACCGCTGGTCACCCGCCGACAGAGCAAAACCGAGCACCCCGCTCTCCCCACTCCCTCACTCACTCCAAACTTACCAGCTTCCGCTTGCTCTCTCTCTCACCCGCACGAACGCGCACGTCGAACACGGAGCGCTCGCCTCCGCCCGCAAGCCCCGTCGGCGTTCCGGCCACAGCAAAGCACCACCACCCAATCCACCTCGCACATCACTCCACCCTCGTGTGGGACACACGGTGCTCGCGTCAACGTCGCCGTTGGAGCCCCACCGCCACCGGAGCACGGAGCGCCCCTCTTCGGCCGCCAGCGGCGCCGAAGAGAGGCCGAGCTCGTTCTACACCAACCAAAGCTGCACCGCCTCCCTCCTTCACCGACAAGCCTCAACGAGCAAAGGCAAGGTGAGAACAACCCTCGGCCTCAACGCTACCGCTCCCTAGCTTCCCCTCTTCTCCGGCCGAGCGCCATGGCCACCGTCGCGGCTTGCGCATGAGGCCGAGCCTCTCTGACACCTCAATGGCCAAACCAACCCCCCTAGCTTCCTTCCTAGGCCTCACTGAGCACGATGCACTCGCTAATTTAGCCGGCGACTGCCGGAAACGGCCTAGCCGAGCCATGTCGCCACCGCCGTCCGCCGTTGTTCGTCGCCGGTGAGCTACGGCCAACCCCGTGCCAAACCACCGCCACCGACGGGTTCGTCTCACCAAGACGAACTCACCGAGCCCCATTTCACCGCCGGCGACCTCGCCGTCGGCGATTCGCCGGTCAACCCTCTTCCCCTGCTCGGCTCACACCGACAGGTGGGCCCCGTTGACCCAGTCGGCCCCGCACGTCAGCCGCACTGAGTCTATGGGCCGAGTCTATAGAGGCCCAGCCGGATTTCAGAAATGTTTTTCCTTTTATTTTGTTTTTCCAGAAAAGCTTGTTTATTTTGTGTAGCACGTTTTAATGATCCAAATGAAGTATTTTCAGTTTTTTAAATCTGTTCATAAGTAGATCTATCAAGGAAAAATATGAAAGTAATTTTGGTGGAAGTTTATTGTGTTGTTTTTATTTATTTTAGTTTATGAGCAATTTGTTAAATAAATGTGTTCACAGGTTTTCTGGTCAAATTAAAATATGGCAAAAAATTGTACATGCTTCCTATCATATAAAGTATCTGTGCAAAATATATGAAGGTCGTTTCTTGTAAAGAAAATATTTGTTTAGATTTAAATGTCTTTTTAGCTGTTTTGTTAAATTAATTATTGAAAGAAATATATGTAGAAATAAAATGGGAAAATTCATGTACTCTCTGTATGCCTGATAGAAGCTAAGAAAAATACTAAGTATGGGTAGTTGTTTGAAAGAAAATGAAGTTGTCATACAAGTGTGCTTTTCTGAGTTTTTTTAGAAAATTCATGCAGAAAAGAATATGACTTTACTGTTCATGGAAGTTTCTTGATAAATTTGAAATGGGGAGTACAATCTGGAAAAAATATAAAAATGAGGATTGCACCCTTTTTCAGTAGGGTTGCAGTTCAAAGGACTTAATTCGAGTTAAACTTGTTTATTTTGTGTAGAATTATATGTTCATGCTCTAGCAATGATTTTCCTACAGTAAGATTGTTATAGGTAGGAAAAGTTAGGAAAAATATGAAATTTGTTGTTTGACACTTTTCAAAAGAAAAGTTAGTTCAAAGCACCTTTTTGGCAATTAATTTCATCTTTTTATATCTGCTGTCCAATAATTTATCTCTTGCTGAAATTTGCACAGTGGAGTCCAATGGGTGTAAGTCAACTACTGTAATTTTTGTAGATTTTTTCTGAGTACAGAAAATAGTACTTGTTGTTTAAACCTAGGTTTCTTTTGAATTAATAAATAGAAAATGGTGAAGTAAATAAGTGTTTTATTAAATGTAGTAAATAAGTGTTTTTCCTCAGTGTCAAAAGTGGTTCAACAAGTTGGTTTTGTTGGTTTGCAAGAAATATTTACTTTGCATACATCATAAGTGTACTATGCATTATTTAATTTTACAGCATTGCAATAGGATCGATAGCTCCGGAGACCGAACAGGAGCAGGAGGCAAATGTCGAGCAGGAGATCCAGGAAGTGTCCAGGAGCGAAGAAGCCGAACCCGCAGCAGAGACTAACCTGCCCGAGTGCCCCTCCCATGAGACATCAATCTTCTCTCAAGGCAAGCCCCGGAGCATTCTAAGTCTCCCAGTTTTTACAATTAATTTACTTGAGTATTTTATATTGTGATGCATTAGGTATAGGAGTTGATTGAATCCTACATACTGCATTACCATTTCTTGATTATTGTTTACACCTGCCTTGTTATCGTGTACTTATCAATAAGTAGAATTGCTTAGCCTGCTTAATAAAGTGGTAAGTAAAGGATGTTCCCGTAATACCCCTAGTGGGTATTTACCGGATCACGATTGGCTATATTTGCTATCGTGGAAAAGAACCTGAGTAGTAATGAAATACGGTCAACCGGATGACAAGGCACAAAGTTCGAACTTGGGGGCAGCTCATCCGTTGGATCGTGTAGATTTGTATCGATGTTGGCCCTCGTTCATTTTTGAAAGCGCCCTTTTACTTAGGGTTGTCGGTACTGTAATCGCCGACCTCGAAGCCGGTTAGATGCTGTTCGGGCCGGAATGAACCCGTGTCGTGCCCTCTAGTATGGAAATGCGATCTGCCTCACGTGGCCATCGCTAGGTTCCAATTGGGCGGTCCGTGCTTGAACCGCGATGATTACCACCACGAACAGTATCGAGCGGTGACCCAATGCATGGACCCAACGGGGGAAGTGTGGGTTTGTATTAAAGGTTTCTTGGCTGCTGGTTTGTAATTCGATTCGAGTCGCCGTCTCCCTCGGTTAGTGGGACTTCACCACGATACAACTCCATGTGATGTTTAAGCTTCAACTAAAATGTGCATAAGTCAACCTGACATGGTTTATATTATTGATTGCTAGACTCAATTGTGTGTTGTAGGACAGGTGCAAACCTAGACTAAGAGGTAGGCTTAAAACTTGACAGCTCATCCATACAATTAAATGTTACTTCCCCTAAATTGAGCTTTTCACAACTAAATTCCCAACTCTACCAAAAAGGCCTTGTGTACCCTTGGTGTCTTTTATTTTCAGTTGGACGAGTAAGTCTAGCTGAGTACATTCCCGTACTCAGGGTTTATCCCGTTGTTGCATATGGCCAGGTCTACTTCGGCTATTGTAAGCACTGCCTCTACCCCGTGGAGGGTGATGAGGAGTAGGCCCAGGGCAGGGTCATCCAGAAGCTTCTCCTTTGCTTTTGCTGGACTTAGACTGATGGTGGCACATTATTTGAAAAAGGAGTGAGTTATTAAAAACAATGTTTATTTGGACCACGTGTGTAGTGGTCGTATGTCAGACTTATTTAAGCTTCCGCATTTCGAACTCAGTGTTGTAATAACTTTTAAGATTTCGCACTCTGATGTTAATTTGATTTCGATTATCAACTGTTGTATCCTTGCGAAGGTGGTACTTGAACGATGCGATCCTGTATGTTGTAAGTTGTTTGAAATCCTTCGAGATTTCTGGACTACCAGAGTTATATGGGTTCAAGTATGAGTCGAAGTCAGCTGAATTTGGCTAAGACGGTACTTGAGCTCTTATAATTTGGACGGTTCCTTCACAGCTGGTGTCAGAGCATGGTTCAAGTTATTGCAGCCGTAAGGAGCTATTTTCGAACTAAAATAGGTATTTCAAAACTATTTTCAAAACTATTTTGAAATCTTAAATGTGCCCAGTCTTGTCCTTAAGCCCTATACTAGGATTCAGGTGGCTTAACTGCTAACAGGTCTCAGGGATTTGCTTCATGTTGGATCTTTTATTTTGCTGGTCCATTCTCGAGGGAAAGAGAATGCGTCGATTGCGAAAACATGCATAAAGTGATTTGGTGAGATATGAGAGCATGATCGTCCAACCGTCGGTCTAGGGAGAGTGTTGTTATACCAAGTATGTGCGAGCTCTACGCAAGCATATATGAGGGTATCAAGTGTTGGGTATGTTTTCCTGGATTGCTGCATGATGTTTAGTATTGGCTTCTATGTACCTTCGTACGTATGGGCCAATACTCATTCATTTTATTATTGAGATTTCCTTGGGCTGAAATGAATCTCCTGCAGGTACACTAACTACGTGATCGATTAGAACGAGTAGATAACGCATGAGAGATCATTCTTGCCACCGACTGGAACGTTAGGACTTACGAGTCATTATTAGTGAGTGAGAACGTAAGTACGATCATGCATCATGTTTATGTTCTTGCACTTGCATTACCCCTTAATTAAAAGTCGTTCCTTTTCCTTATAAAATTTGTCAACTTAAATATGCGTCTCACGAGAGTTCGAAACCCCTTTGTTTCTACAGATGGCCCGGATTAAGTTGACAGCTCGCAAAGCCACCAGAGGCAGAGGAGTCCCGCGTTGTCGCTTGGCCACGAAGTTGACCAAGAACACGTTCTTGTCCTACTTTGGGTTGCCAACAATCCTTTGGAGGATTCTACAGGCAGTGGGATATGAGGAAGGACAGGAGCCGAGGTACTCTTGGCAGAAGGATATCTTTGGGCAGGATTCACTGGTCATGGTGCAGGTCAAGGTCAAAGCCTTGGCTAGCAAGCCCCACTTGTCAGGATGGATAGAGATCACCAGGGGCAGTTGTGCAAAGGATGGGGCCAACAGGGCAGCTTACTTGGTGCTGAAGGACATCATAGCCTGCTTCCCGGCCGACCTCGCTGGTGCCATGGCAGGAGTGTTCCCTTGTGGATCACCTTTTCCATTGCACTGGAGGCAGACTTTGGAGTCAGTTCTGATAGGAGGCGCAGAGGAGAGATTCTTTTGTGAGACATCTGCGATGAGTGCCACAAGAGCTTTGGTGGGCGTATGTGAGAGTTTGGAGCGCTGCTTGGAGAGCGTGTCCTTTACCCTCACCGCCACTTACCAGAGCAAGAGGAAGCTGCACGAGGAGTTCGACGCCGAGGTAGCCCGACTGCAGGAGAGGCTACACCAGGTCACCCTGGAGCGTGACGAGGCACGTGCCACAACAGGAGCAGAAAGCACTGCCAGGACTGTCACTGAGCAGATGTACCTGACGACGGCTTTTCAGTGAGATGAAGCCCGAACCGTGCTTGACTAGCTCAGGGAGGGTGCCCATCACCTGATACAATAGGTGCATGATCAGCATGCCTACATTGACCACCTCCACGAGGCGATCCACCAGATGCATCATGAGGCATAGGAGGCCGCCGCCTCAGCAGCTGACGAGGTTCCAGAGCCCCAGGATGGGATGGTGCTTGGTCCAGACCATCCATCGGATGACGAGGCCCATGCTGATGAGCCCATGTTCGACGCCGATGAGGATGGAGCGGCACCCGGCGCTGGAGACGCTTGAGCGTTAGTTTTGCTAGGAGTCTTCTTTTGTTTAAGCTTGAGCATGGTCACTTTTGATGTAATCCAGACATGTGTTGGTTTTATGTATAAAGTTGCATAATGGCATGTACGACTTTTGGACAAAGTCCAGACTCGAATCTGGCAACTTTTATGGAAATCCGTCGTTTGCGTTCTTATTTTCGAGCGATTATTTTGTGATATTGTATGGAGATGAGTAATTATACTTGGTCGTGTGCTAAATTTTCGAATTATGTACAACACAATATGTATTCATATTCAATATAACATCGCCTAATTGTTGCTCATTAATGAGATGTGCAGATGCCAGCCCACACCCGCAGCCAACGTGGACAAGGATCAGGGCAGGAGGAGAATCTGCCACCACCTCCACCGCCGTCGATGATGCCGGAAGCGTTCTTCGGGCAATTCTTGGGCAGCCAGAGGAACATGGAGGAAATGCAAAGGCATATGGAGGCCACACTCTGTAACATTGCCAACAACACCGCGCAGCAGCATCAGCTGCGCCAGGGGCCTGAGCCAAATCAATACAGCTCGTACCGTGACTTCTTGGACACCCGTCCCCCTGTGTTCAAGGAAGCCACTGAACCGCTCGAGGCAGATGAATGGCTCAATTCCATCACCCAGAAGTTTCGCCTTCTTCGCTTGACTGATGAGCTCAAGGCGGAATATGCCGCCCACATGTTGAAAGGACCTGCAGGTTTGTGGTGGTCCCAGTACCGTGTAGCTCTGCCAGCAAATGCACCTGTTACGTGGGAACAATTCTCCACTGCTATGCGCAGCCACTACATCCCTAGTGGATTGATGGAAATGAAGGTTACCGAGTTAATGAGGCTGTCACAGGGGACCAGGTCAGTGTCAGAGTATCTGCATAGCTTGAACAACTTGTCCCGCTATGCCCCAGATTTCGTGAACACAGAGGCCAAGAAGATTGCAAGCTTCAAGCGTGGCATGAATGCCACCATGCTCTCCAAGATGGGAAACAACCACCCACCACCTTCAGTGACTTCATCAGTGACTGCCTGAACCAGGAGGCCAATGATAGCAGGTTGACTCGTCGTCGTGCGAATGAAGTAGGTTCGTCTCAGCAGAGGACCCCTTTCGGAGCACGCACCCAGTATCGCCCGCCAGTTTCAGGAGCAAGGTTCCGTCCCCCACAGAGGAAGATAACCAACAACCGTCCTCGTCCAAGCTTTCAAAAGCCGTACACCGCTCCCTTGATGCAGAACAAGGCAAAGGCGGGAGGTTCTGGAGGTTAGAAGACCCCCTATGTGATTGGGTCGTGCTACAACTGTGGTCAGACTGGACACCTATCACGTCAGTGCCCACAGCCGAAGAAACAGTACACCCATCCTCGACCTCGCACGGGCAATGTGCATTTCACCACTGTTGAAGAAGTGCTAGAAGGAGAACCTGTCACTGCTGGTACGTTTCTTGTTAACCAATACCCTGCAGTTGTGTTGTTTGATTCCAGAGCATCGCATTCATTCTTAAGTGAGAATTCTGTTATGAGAAGTAATCTGGAGTTGGTAGAGTTGGATCAGGGTTATCAAATAAGTTCAGCAGGGGCTGTTCTCTCCGCCCGTAAAATGGCTAAAGGAGTGGAAATGACCTTTGGGGATAAAAAGGCCATAGTGGATCCCATAGTAATCCCTGGTCTGAGTTTGGATGTAATCCTAGGTATGGGTTGGATGAAACTTTGGAAGGTCAATTTTGACATTGCAGAACGAGTAGTTTCCCTAGTAAGCCCCCAGAATGGGTCTTCTTTCCGGATCAAGCTACCTCGAAACCCCCATGAGATAGGAGTGTTGTTCAACATCACGGCAAAGCAGATAGTCGAGATTCTAGTGGTGAGCGAGTTCCCAGATGTTTTTCCTGATGAGTTGCCAGGACTACCGCCAGATAGGGATGTGGAGTTTGCTATAGAGTTAGTTCCTGGAACGGCACCTATTTCTCGGAGGCCATATAGGATGCCGGCTAAGGAGCTAGCAGAGCTCAAAACCCAGTTGCAAGAGCTTTTGGATAAGGGTTTGATACGTCCTAGTTCGTCACCTTGGGGATGTCCTGCCATCTTCGTGAAAAAGAAGGATAAAACATTAAGAATGTGTGTGGATTACCGACCCCATAAATGCAGTAACTATAAAGAACAAGTATCCCTTACCCCGAATTGACGTCTTGTTTGATCAGTTATCCAAGGCCAAAGTGTTCTCCAAGATTGACTTAAGGTTAGGTTACTATCAGATCAAGATCCGAAAGGAGGACATACCAAAACCAGCTTTCTCCACCAGATATGGACTTTATGAGTATCTAGTCATGTCTTTTGGACTAACAAATGCACCGGCACATTTCATGTACCTGATGAATTCCGTCTTTATGCCTGAATTGGACAAGTTTGTTGTGGTATTCATTGATGACATCTTGGTGTACTCCAAAAATGAGCAAGACCATGCTGAGCACTTACGAGTTATCTTAACTCGGTTTCGAGAGCACAAGTTATATGCAAAGTTTAGCAAGTGTGAATTTTGGTTAAAGAAAGTGCCTTTTCTCAGACACATCCTTTCAGAAGAAGGAATCTCGGTGGACCCCACTAAAGTGCAGGAAGTTATGGATTGGAAAGCACCCACTAGTGTACATGAGGTCCGTAGCTTTTTGGGTTTGGCCGGATACTACCGTAGGTTTATCCCAGACTTCTCAAGGATAGCAAAGCCTATGACCCATTTGACTCAGAAAAACAAGAAGTTTGAATGGACTCCAGAGTGTGAAGCAGCGTTTTGCACTCTTCGGACCTTGTTGACTACTGCACCAGTTTTGGCTCAACCAAATCTGGAGGAACCTTTTGATATGTTTTGTGATGCGTCCAAGATTGGACTTGGATGTGTGCTTATGCAGAATGGAAGAGTCATAGCCTATGCTTCACGTCAGTTGCGACCACATGAAGAGAATTACCTGACTCATGACTTGGAATTGGCAGCAGTAGTTCATGCACTCAAAATTTGGAGGCACTATCTTATGGGCAACCTTTGTCACGTGTATACAGATCACAAAAGTTTGAAGTATATCTTCACTCAACCCGAGTTAAATATGAGGCAGAGAAGATGGTTAGAACTGATCAAGGATTATAACCTGGAAGTGCATTAACACCCTAGAAAAGCGAATGTCGTGGCAGATGCTTTGAGCCGCAAGACTCATTGCAACTCCATACAACCATTATTGGAAGATGGATTCAACCTAATGCACCCCGTTATGCTGAATAATATCACCATACAGTGTACCTTGGAAAGTGATATTATCGAAGGACAAAAGACCGATGAAGAAATCTATCGGATCAAGAAGAGACTGGAAACCAATAGTTCGTTGAATTTCAAAGTGGATGAGCAAGGGATTTTATGGTATAATCAAAGGTTAGTAGTACCCCAGAATACAGGACTGAGAAACATGATTTTGAATGAAGCTCACAATTCAAAATTGTCTATCCACCCAGGAAGTAGTAAGATGTACCAGGATCTGAAAAGAAGGTATTGGTGGTCTAAGATAAAAAGAGAAATTACAGCTTATGTCGCTAAGTGCGATACTTGCTGCAGGATAAAGGCTATACATTTGAAGCCTGCCGGACTGTTGCAACCGTTGTCAATCCCAGAATGGAAATGAGAAGAGATTAGTATGGATTTCGTCACAGGACTGCCAATCACCCAAAAGGGGCATGATTCTATTTGGGTTATCGTGGATCGGTTATCAAAAGTGGCTCACTTCATACCAGCCAAGACTACATATCGACCTCACCAATATGCAGATTTGTATATTCAAAACATATTAAGGTTACACAGAGTTCCCAAAAGGATTGTTTCTGACAGAGGACCCCAGTTCATAGCTCGTTTTTGGGAACAGTTGCACAAGGAGTTAGGAACCAAGTTGGTACGAATTTCCGCTTACCACCCCCAAACCGCAGGACAAACGGAAAGAGTGAATCAAATCTTAGAGGATATTCTCAGAGCATGTGTGCTTTCCTCAGGAGAATCATGGGAAAAGTGGTTACCTCTAGCAGAGTTCTCTTACAACAACAGCTATCAAGAAAGTATAAAAATGGCACCGTTTGAGGTCTTGTATGGGCGTAAATGCAGAACACCAGTAAACTGGGTTGAATCAGGAGATCGAGGATTCTAGGGCTCAGATTATGTAAAAGATGTTGAAGAGATTGTGCAAACCGTACAACAACATATCATGGCAGCGCAGTCTCGACAGAAAAGTTATGCTGACACCCGAAGGAGACCTTTGGGATTCCAAGTGGGAGACTATGTTTATCTTAAGGTCTCACCCAAGAGAAAAGTCCAGCCTTTTGGAATCAAAAAGAAGTTAGCACCTCGATATGTGGGACCATACCAGATCATAGCCAGAAAAGGTGAAGTGGCCTATGAAGTACAGTTACCCCTGAAAATGAGTGCAATCTTTCCAGTGTTCCATGTATCATAGCTAAAGAAATGTCTTCGAGTGCCCGAACGAGAAGAAGTTCGAATCCCAGATGTCACTATCCGATCAGACCTGGAGTATTACGAACAACCACAAGAGATACTAGATACTAATACCAGAGCAACTCGCAACCGTGAGGTCAAGACCTACAAGATTCTCTGGAGTAATCATGGACCTAACGATGCTACCTGAGAAACTGAGGAGTACTTGCGCGTAAATTACCCCGCTTTTCATAAGAAGTGGTACGTAACCTAAATCTCAGGACGAAATTTCCTTAAGGGGGGAAGGGCTATGACACCCTAGTGTCAAGCACTACATTAGGGCTAGCATTAGCTACTAAATAACATGAGCATTGCATCGCATCATCTCATGTGCATAGAAATGCTTTTTGCCTTTTGTTTGTTTATTTGAAATTTGATTTTAATAGGACTTGATGGTTTAAATGGATTTCTGTCTTGGCAAATAATTTTATGAAATAGATAATATTAAGTACAACACTTTTCTTATTGACACCTTGACTTAGTTCAGTATGGTTTAATAATTAAAAATATGAGAACAGAAATGATTTATAGCTCAAAATTAGATTTAATTATGTGGAGGCTAAAGAAATGATTTTTAGAAAAAGTGTTATGTATGAAAGTTGTAGAGAAAATTATTTTGAGCAACTTTTATTTTTGGGTCAAACCTTAGTTTTGAGTTTTTGAAACTGTTTTGAATTAGTCAAAGTTTGGAAAAGAATTGAAAAAGAAAAAGGAATTTGATTTCTCCCGGTGCTTCGCTTTCGGCCCATTTGGCCTTTCGGCCTAGCCCGCGTTGCGCCCCCGCTCCCGCTCGCCTGCGCCACGCGCGCGCCGGGCCGGTCGCCCCGACACGGACACGCCGTACGCCGGCGACACAGCCACGTGTCAGCAACTCCCTGCCCCGAATCCTCGCCGGCCACTCCTCGCGTGATCCCTTCTCCCACCTGCACGCCAAGATCCTTCTCGCCCACTCACTGCTCGCCTCGCCTGCCACGCCGCTCGCCGCCGCGGGACCCGCCACGACCGCCGGTCGCCCGCCGGCCGAGCAAAACCGAGCACCCCACTCTCCCCACTCCCTCATTCACTCCACACTTACCTGCTTCCGCTTGCTCTCTCTCTCTCTCACCCGCACGAACGCGCACGGCGAACACTGAGCGCTCGCCTCCGCCCGGAAGCCCCGTCGGCGTTCCGGCCGCACCAAAGCATCACCACCCAATCCACCTCGCACATCACTCCGCCCTCGTGTGGGACACACGGTGCTCGCCTCAACGTCGCCGTTGGAGCCCCACCGCCACCGGAGCACGAAGCGCCCCTCTTCGGCCGCCGGCGCCATCGAAGAGAGCCCGAGCTCGTTCCGCACCAACCAAAGCTCCACCGCCTCCCTCCTTCACCGACAAGCCTCACCGAGCAAAGGCAAGGTGAGAACAACCCTCGGCCTCAACGCTACCGCTCCCTAGCTTCCCCTCTTCTCTGGCCGAGCGCCATGGCCGCCGCCGCGACATGCGCACGAGGCCGAGCCTCTCTGACACCTCACCGGCCAAACCAACCCCCCTAGCTTCCTTCCTAGGCCTCACTGAGCACGATGCACTCGCTAATTTAGCCGGCGACCGCTGGAAACGGCCTAGCCGAGCCATGTCGCCACCGCCGTCCGCCGTTGTTCGTCACCGGCGAGCTACGGCCAACCCCGAGCCAAACCATCGCCACCGACGGGTTCGTCTCACTAAGACGAACTCACCGAGCCTCATCTCACCGCCGGCGACCTCGCCGTCGGCGAGCAATCGCCGATCAACCCTCTTCCCCTGCTTGGCTCACACCGACAGGTGGGCCCCGTTGACCCAGTCGGCCCCGCACGTCAGCCGCATCGAGTCTATGGGCTGAGTCTACGGAGGCCCAGCCGGGATTCAGAAATGTTTTTCCTTTTATTTTGTTTTTCCAGAAAAGCTAGTTTATTTTGTGTAGCACATTTTCATGATCCAAATGAAGTACTTTCAGTTTTGTAAATGTGTTAATGAGTAGATCTATCAACGAAAAATATGAAAGTATTTTTGGTGGAAGTTTATTGTGTTGTTTTTATTTATTTTAGTTTATGAGCAATTTGTTAAATAAATGTGTTCATAGGTTTTCTGGTCAAATTAAAATATGGAAAAAATTTGTACATGCTTCCTATCATATAAAATGGCTGTGCAAAATATATGAAGGTCTATTCTTGTAAAGAAAATGTTTGTTTAGATTTAAATGTCTTTTTAGCTGTTTTCTTAAATTAATTATTGAAAGAAACGTATGCAGAAATAAAATATGGGAAAATTCATGTACTCTCTGTATGCCTGATAGAAGCTAAGAAAAATACTAAGTATGGGTAGTTGTATGAAAGAAAATAAAGTTGTAATACAAGTGTGCTTTTCTGAGTTTTTTTAGATAATTCATGCAGAAAAGAATATGATTTTACTGTTCATGAAACTTTCTTGATAAATTTGAAATGAGGAGTAGAATCTGGGAAAAATATAAAAATGAGGATTGCACCCTTTTCCAGTAGGGTTGCAGTTCAAAGGACTTAATTCGGGTTAAACTTGTTTATTTTGTGTAGAATTATATGTTCATGCTCTAGCAATGATTTTCCTACAGTAAGGTTGTTATAGGTAGGAAAAGTTAGGAAAAATATGAAATCTGTTGTTTGACACTTTTCAAAAGAAAAGTTAGTTCAAAGCACCTTGCAATTAATTTCATCTTTTTATATCTGTTGTCCAGTAATTTATCTCTTGCTGAAATTTGCACAGTGGAGTTCAGTGGGTGTAAGTCAACTACTGTAATTTTTGTGGATTTTTTCTGAGTACAGAAAATAGTACTTGCTGTTTAAACCTAGGTTTCTTTTGAATTAATAAATAGAAAATGGTGAAGTTAATGGTTTTATTAAATGTAGTAAATAAGTGTTTTTCCTCAGTGTCAAAAGTGGTTCAACAAGTTGGTTTTGTTAGTTTGCAAGAAATATTTACTTTGCATACATCATAAATGTACTATGCATTATTTAATTTTACCGCATTGCAATAGGATCGATAGTTCTGGAGATCGAACAGGAGCAGGAGGCAAACGTCGAGCAGGAGATCCAGGAAGTGTCAAGGAGCGAAGAAGCCGAACCCACAGCAGAGACTAACCAGCCGAGTGCCCCTCCCACGAGGCATCGATCTTCTCTCAAGGCAAGCCCCGGAGCATTCTAAGTCTCCTAGTTTTTATAATTAATTTACTTGAGTATTTTATATTGTGATGCATTAGGTATAGGAGTTGATTGAATCCTACTTACTGCATTACCATTCCTTGATTATTGTTTACACCTACCTTGTTATCCTGTACTTATCAATAAGTAGAATTTCTTAGCCTGCTTAATAAAGTGGTAAGTAAAAGTTGTTCCCGTAATACCCCTGGTGGGTATTTACCGGATCACGGTTGGCTATATTTGCTATCGTGGAAAAGAACCTGAGTAGTAATGAAATACGGTCAACCGGAAGGCAAGGCACCAAGTTTGAACTTGGGGGCAGCTCGTCCATTGGATCATGTAGGTTTGTATCGATGTTGGCCCTCGTTCATTTTTGAAAGCGCCCTTTTACTTAGGGTTGTCGGTGCTGTAATCGCCGACCCCGAAGCCGGTTAGACGCTGTTCGGGCCGGAATCAACCCGTGTCGTTGTTGACACTGGGTATCTATCAAAATTAAAGGATAAATAAATATGAAAAGGGCATGAATTCAATCACCAATAAAGGTTTACGGTTTTAATTGACAATATTGCATGAGTTTTGGTAGACTATTATTCTGTACGGACTAAACAGGAAAAACAACACTGATTACTTCTCCTAGAAGGAAACCGATGGACACCAGAGGACACCACGAGGCGGGATGTGACACTCTAGTGTCAAGCACTGCATTAGGCACTGCAATTAGCTACTAAGAGAGCATAAGCAACTGCATTGCATCATTTCATGTGCAAAAGTGTGTTTTGATCCTTGTTTGTTTATTTGAAATTGGATTTCCATTTGACTTGGTGTATAACTTGGATTTCTGTTTTGGCAAATGATTTTATAAATTGAAGAATATTATATGGAGTGTTTTTCATGTTGAAGTTTTGGCTTAGTTCAAAATGGTTTACCAAATAAAAATGGGTTAAGCAAAAAAATGAGATATGCCTTAATTTGGCTTTATTTTTGCAGAGGCTTTAAAAAATAGTTTCAGGAAAAGTGCCTTATATGAAAGTTGTAGAGAAAATTATTTTTAACAACTTTTGTATTTTGGTCCAAACCTAGTTTGGAGTTTTTGAAACTGTTTTGAATGGTCAAAGTTTGAAAAAGGTTTGAGAAAAAGAAAAAGGAAAATGTTTTTCTTTTCCGCGCACCTTTCGGCCCATCCGGCCTTTTGGCCCACTTCCCCGCCTCGGTCCAGCGCTCGCCGCCTCGCCCGCGCGCGCGCGGCCGCCCGCGCACCGCGCGCCGGCCGCCCGACACGGCCGCGCCGTACGCCGGCCGGCTTGCCGCGTGGCGCCCCTTCTCTGCGCCAAATCCACGCCGACCACTCCCTCTCCGATCTTCTCCCACCGGAGCACGCCAGCGATCTTCGCCGGCCACTCCCGCGCATCCTCGTCTGCCGAGCCGCCTGCCGCCGCCTCGCCGACCGCGCCGCCGTGGCCCCCGCCGCGACCACCGGCCGGCCGAGCCGACCAAAAGCCCGAGCACTCCACCCTCCGCTCCTTCGCCCGCTCATTCGCGCACTCGCCCGCTCTCACTCTCCCTCGCTCTCGCCTGCACACAAGCGCAAAGAGCGAGCGCTCGGCTCGCGCTCGCCGTGGCCACCACCATATCCACCCCTCTCCGTTCCGGCCGCGTCGAGCCACCACCCCCCAATCCATCTCGCACACCACTCCGCCTACGCCTCGGACACCCGGTGCTCGCGCTTGCGCCACCGACCGAGCTCCACCGACGCCGGAGGCCGGAGTCCCCCTCTTCGGTCCGTCATCGCCACCGCGGAGCCGGGTCGCCGTTCGTCCCCAACCGAGCCTCCACCGCACCTATACTTCCTCCTCGACCCTCACCAAGCCAAGGCAAGGTGAGAACACTGAAGAGCCTCAACGCTACCGCCTCCTACCTCCCCCTATCTCCCCGACCGAGCGCCATGGCCGCCGCCGCGGCCATGCCCGTGGTCGAGCTCCTCGGGAGCTACCCGAGCCAAACCAACCTC
Source organism: Coix lacryma-jobi var. lacryma-jobi (assembly GCA_009763385.1). Taxonomy (NCBI): domain Eukaryota; kingdom Viridiplantae; phylum Streptophyta; class Magnoliopsida; order Poales; family Poaceae; genus Coix; species Coix lacryma-jobi. Next base: position 114,371,447 of record CM019825.1, on the reverse strand, counting down.
CTCTATAGCTTCCCTAGGTTTCACTCGAGCCTATGCTTTCCCTAATTTCACCGACGACCGCAGGAAACGGCGTAGCCACACGTCGCCGCCACCTCCACGCGCCGCCGCTCGTCGCCGGCACGCTCTGGCCGTGCGCCGGCCAAACGAACACCACCACTCGATGCGTCTCGTCGAGACGAGTTCATCGGACCTACCCTCGCCGCCGGCGAGCTCACCGACGGCGAGAAATCGCCGGTCAAACCCTCCCCTGCTTCGCTCTCTCTGACCGCGTGGGTCCGTTGACCCCGTGGACCCCTCTTGTCAGCCGCTTGCTGGTCTATGGACCGGGTGCGCGTAGCCGGATGAATGGATTTAAATGTTTTTCTTTTTAGTTTTAATTTCCAGAAATGCTTGTTATTTTTGTGCAGCTCGATTTATAAGTCCAAACGAAGTGCTTCCAGTTTTGTTAGGTTGTTTATGAGAAGATCTATCATGGAAAAATATGAATATATTTTTGATGGCATTTCATTTCACTGTTTTTATTTATTTCAGTTTATATGCTTTTGTTTAATTAAATGGAAATAAGTGTTTTATGATAGAATTAATTCATGGGAAAATTTGTATAGGTTCTTTGTGGTGTTTAGTGCCTGTGAAAATTTTATAAAGTACTGTTCATGTAGAAAAAGTTTCTGTTATGATTAAAAGTCTCTTTTTGCTGATTTCTTAGAAAAAGCATTAAGGTGTTTTATATGTTGAAATAAAATATGGGAAAATTTGTACAGTCTTGGTGCGTCACGAAGAGTCTGAGAAAAATATAAACTTGATCTGTTTTATGGAAAAACTAAGAGTTGCTTTACAGCTGTGCTTTTCTATGTGGATCTTTGAAAATTCATGTAAGAAAATATATGATGGTTCTAATCATGGAACTTTCTTGACAAATACGAAATGTAAAGTAAAATCTGGGAAAAATGTGAAAATGAGTTTAACACCCTTTTTCAGTAGGGTTGCAGTTCAAATGTTTGTTTCTGCCATAAATTTGTTATTTTTGTGTAGGCCTGTATGTTCATGCTCTAATGGTAATTTTTCTGTAGTAGCCTGGTTATGAGTAGCATAAGTCAGGAAAAATATGAAGTTTGCTGTTTGGCATTGTTTGAGTAAGGAGCTAGTTCAAAGCACCTTTATGGGCAGTTTGCTTGTCATTTTTGTATCTGCAGTTCTGCAAGTTATTTTGGCCTGAAACTTGTTCAGTAGAGTCCAGTAGGTGTTGTTGACTTTCTGGAATTTTTGTGGATTTTTCTGAGTCTAGAAAAATGCACTTGCAGTTCAATCGGAATTTCTTTTGATTTAATTAAAAGTGGAAAAGGGTGATTATCGGATTTTGTCTTATGAATTGAATAGTGTTGACCCCAATGTCAAAAGTGGTTCAACAAGTTGGCTTTGTTGGTTTGCAAGAAAAATGTTTCGTCTTATGATCCTCATCTTGCACCGCATTAGTTATTTATATAATTTATCACATGCAATAGGATCGACACTCCCGGAGCCCCACCAAGAGCAGGAGCCAAGCGTCGAGCCGGAGATCCAGGAGCTCCAGCAGTCGGAGGAAGCAGACCCCGCGGCCGACACTAACCTGCCTGAGTGCCCCTCCCACGAGGCCTCAGTCTTCACCCAAGGCAAGCCCCGGAGCATTCTAAGTCTCCCAGTTTTTATAACTAAATTACTTGAGTCCTTTTTATATTGTGATGCATTAGGTATAGGAGTTGATTGAATCCTACTTGCTGCATTACCATTCCTTGATTATTGATTATTACCTGCCTTGTTACCCTGTTACTGCTTTATAATGTAGAATTGCTTAGTCTACTTAATAAAAGTAATAGTTAAGGATGTTTCCGTGATACCCCGATGGGTATTTACCGGATCACGGTTGGCTATATTTGCTATCGTGGAAAAGAACCTGAGTTGTAGTGAAATACGGTCAATGGGATGGCAGGGCACAAGTTCGGAAACTTGGGGCAGTCCATCCGTTGGATCGTGTAGGTTTGTATCGATGTTGGCCCTCGTTCATTTTTGAACGCGCCCTTTTACTTAGGGATATGTCGTTGCTGTAATCATCGACCCCAAAGCCGGTTAGAAGCTGTTCGGGCCGGTTTCAACCCGTGTCGTGCCCTCTAGTACAGAAGTTGCGATCTGCCGACGTGAGGCCATCGCCAGACTCTGATTGGGCGGTCCGTGCTTGAACCGCGACGATTACCACCACGAACAAGCGTCGAGCGGTTGCCCAATGCATGGACCCGACGGGGAAAGTGTGGGCTGGTATTAAAGGTCTTTCACCAGCTGGTTTGGAATTCGATTCGAGTCGCCGTCTCCCCCGGTTAGTGGGAAACTATGGCGAGCTTCACCACGATACAACTCCATGTGATGATTAAGGTTCAACTAAAATGTGGATAAATCAACTGGATATAGTTATATTATTGGTTGTTAGATTCAAGTGAGTGTTTTAGTACAGGTGATAACCTAGAATTAAGAATTAGGCTAAAAGTAACAACTCATCATATTCACTAATTACCTCTTATCTAAATCTGAGCTTTTCGCAACTAAAAATCCCAGCTCTACCTCAAAAGCCTTGCATACCCTTGGAGTCTTTTATTTTCAGTTGGACGGGTAAGTCTAGCTGAGTACATTCCCGTACTCAGGGTTTATCCCGTTTGTTGCAGATGGCCAGGTCTACTTTGGCTATTGTAAGCACTGCCTCTACCCAGTGGAAGGTGATGAGGAGTAGGCCCAGGGCAGGGTCGTCCAGAAGCTTTTCCCCTTCTTTTGCCGGACTGAGACTGCTGGTGGCACATTATCTTAAAAGGGAGGAATGACTTGTGTTGAGTTTATGTATCAAAACAATGTTTTATTTGGACCGCGTGCGTGGTGGTCGTGTTCAAACTATTTCAGCTTCCGCACTATTTGAACTCAGTATTGTAATAACTCTGTTTATTTCCGCACTCTGATGTTTAAATTCCGTTTTAAATTCACGGTGATGTCTCTTTACGGATGTAATCTTTGAACGATGCGATCCTGTATGTTCTGGTGTAAGAAATCCTTCGAGATTTCCGGACTACTGGGGTTATAAGGGTTCAAGTGTGGGTCGAAGTCAGACGGATTTGACTAAGATAATACTTGAGCACTTATAATCAGGACGGTTCCGCCACAGCTGGTATCAGAGCATGGTTCAAGGGATTACGCCTGTACGGAGCTATTTTCGAATAAAAATGGGTATTTTAAAACTATTTTCAAGCGATTTGCGAAACTATTTTCAATTACTAAATGTGCCCAGTCTCGTCCTTAAGCCCTATACTAGGATTCAGGTGGCTTAACTGCTAACAGGGTTCAGGGATTTGCTCATGCTGGATCTTTATTTGCTGGTCCATTCTCGAGGGAAAAGAGAATGTGTCGATTGCGAAAACATGCATAAAATAATTTGTGAGATATGAGAGCATGACCGTCCAACCGTCGGTCTAGGCGAGGGATTCTTATACCAAGTATGTGCTGAGCTTTACGCGGACACATATGAGGGTATCAATGATTTTACCGGGTGATTTCTTTTGGTGCATGGTGTTCGTGTTGACCTGTATGTATTTTGCGCATATTGGTCAATACTCGTTGCTTTATCATTGGGAATTTTTTTGGGCTGAAATGAATCTTCTGCAGGTACACTAACTATGCGATCGAGTAGAACGTGTAGATAACGTATGAGAGATCGTTCTTGCCACCGACTAGAACGTTAGGACTTGCGAGTCATATTAGTGAGTGAGAACGTAAGTACGATCATGCATCATGTTTATATTCATGCATTTACATTACCTCCCCTTAATTTAAAAGTTGTCTCTTTTGTTATAAAATTTGCCAACTTAATATCCGTCTCACGAGAGTTCGAAACCCTTTGTTTCTACAGATGGCCCGGACCAAGTTGACTGCTCGCAAGGCCACCGGAGGCAGAGGAGTTCCGCGTCATCGCTTGGCCACCAAGCTGACCCGGAGGACGTTCCTGACCTACTTTGGGTTGCCGACGATCCTTTGGAGGATTTTGCAGGCAGTGGGTTATGAGGAAGGACAGGAGCCCAAGTACTCCTGGCAGAAGGAGATCTACGGGCAGGATTCCCTGGTTATGGTAGAGATCAAGGTCAAAGTCTTGCCTGCCAAGCCGCACTGGACAGGATGGACTGAGATCACCAGAGGCACATGTGCCAAGGATGGAGCCAACAGGGCAGCATACCTAGTGCTGAAGGATATCATCGCCCGCTTCCCCGCCGACCTGGCAAGTGCAATGGCAGGAGTGTTTCCCCGTGGATCACTTTTCCCATTGCGCTGGAAGCAGACTTCAGAGTCAGTCTTGACAGGGAGCCCAGAGGAGAGGTTCTACTGTGAGACGCCTGCGATGAGCGCCACCGGAGCTTTGTTGGGGGTATGTGAGAGTTTGGAGCACACTCTCGAGAGCGTGTCCTTCACCCTCACCGCCACCTACCATAGCAAGAGGAAGCTTCAGGAGGACTTCGACGCTGAGGTTGCTCGTCTTCAGGAGAGGATTCAGCAGCTCACGCTTGAGCGCGACGACGCCCGCACCACTGCCGCAGCTCAGTCTACCGCCAGGACAGTCGCCGAGCAGATGTACCTGACCGCATCTCTGCAGAGAGATGAGGCCCGTGCCGCACTTGACCACCTCAGAGAGGGAGCCCATCTCCTGGTTCAGCAGATCAACGCACAGCAGGTCTACATCGAGCAGCTCCACGAGGCCGTCCACGAGTTCCATCATGCAGCACAGGAGGCAGCAGCACCAGCCGCCGCAGAGGTTCCCGCAGCAGAGGCCCCAGATCCCCAGGATGGAGAGGTTCTTGGTCCCGACGCCCCACCAGAGGAGGCTCATGCAGATGAGCCTATGTTCGACGTAGACATCGAGGACGTCGCATCCGCCGCTGGAGACCCATGAGCGCTAGTTTGATAGGGATCGTTTGCTTTTGTATAGCTTGAGCTTGCTCGCTAAGTAATGTAATGGTCCAAACATGGTTGGTTATGTTTAAGTTTGTGATGGCATGTAATGGCTTTTGGATAAGAGTCCGGACTTCGATCCGGCACCCCTTTTTTTTCTTTTTTATGGAAATTCGTCGTTTGCATGTCTAATTTCGAGCGATTATTCTGTGATGTTGTATGGAAATGAGTAATTATACTTGGTTGTGTGCTAAATTTTCGAATTATGTACAACACAGTATTTATTCATGTTCAATGTGACATCACCTAATGATTGCTTAATAATGGGATATGCAGATGCCGGCACACACTCGCAGCCAACGTGGGCAAGGGGCAGGACAGGAGGAGAATCTGCCACCTCCCCCACCGCCGCCAATGACGCCGGAAGCGTTCTTTGGCCAGTTTCTGGGAAGCCAAAGGAACATGGAAGAGATGCAGAGGCATATGGAGGCCACCCTCCGTAATATTGCCAACAACACCGCGCAGCAGCATCATCAGCGCCAAGGCCCGGAGCCTAACCAGTACAGCTCCTACCGTGATTTCTTGGACACTCGCCCTCCCGTGTTCAAGGAAGCCACCGAGCCACTCGAAGCTGACGAATGGCTCAACTCCATCACCCAGAAGTTTCGTCTGCTACACCTGACGGAAGAGCTCAAAGCGGAGTATGCCGCTCACATGTTGGAAGGACCCGCAGGTTTGTGGTGGGCCCAGTACCGTGCATCTCTGCCAGCTGATGCACGTGTCACCTGGGAGCAATTCTCAACTGCTATGCGTCACCACTACATCCCTAGTGGTCTGATGGAAATGAAGGTTGCAGAGTTTATGAGGTTAACCCAAGGAACCAGGTCGGTGTCAGAGTATCTTCACAGCTTCAACAACCTGGCCCGCTATGCCCCGGATTTCGTGGACACTGAGGCCAAGAAGATTGCAAGTTTCAAGCGTGGCATGAGTACCACAATGCTTTCCAAGATGGGTAACAGTCACCGCACCACCTTCAGTGACTTCGTCAGTGACTGTCTGAATCAAGAGGCCAATGACAGCCGGCTAGCAGCAGAGACACGCCGCCGTGCGAATGAAGGAGGTTCGTCCCAGCAGAGAGCCGCTTTCGGAGCACGCACCCCATACCGCCCGCCTGTCACTGGAGCAAGGTACCGACCCCCACAGAGGAAGATCACCACCAACCGTCCCCGTCCCAGCTTCCAGAAGCCGTACACTGCCCCCATGATGCAAAACAAGGGTAAAACTGGAAGTGCAGCAGGACCCAAGACTCCATACGTGATTGGCCCGTGCTACAACTGTGGACAGACAGGACACCTGTCCCGCCACTGCCCTCGTCCAAAGAAGCAGTACCCTCAGCCTCAGCCTCGTACCGGTCACGTGCATCACACCACAGTGGAAGAAGTGCCAGAAGGAGAGCCTGTCACCGCTGGTACGTTCCTTGTTAATAACTATCCCGCCGTTGTGCTGTTTGATTCTGGAGCATCGCATTCTTTCATAAGTGAGAGTTTTGTTTTAAGGAGTAATCTTGAGTTGGTAGAGTTAGACCGGGGATATCAAATAAGTTCCGCCGGAGCCGTTCTCTCCGCGCGTAAAATGGCTAAAGGAGTGGAAATGATCTTTGGGGATAAAAAGGCCATAGTGGACCCCATAGTCATTCCTGGTCTAGGTTTGGACATAATCTTGGGAATGGGATGGATGAAACTTTGGAAGGTAAACCTAGACACCGCAGAAAGAGTAGTGTCCATGGTTAGTCCCAGGAATGGATCTTCTTTTCGGTTCAAGTTACCCCGAAACCCCCATGAGATTGGAGTGTTGTTCAATATCACGGCAAAACAGATAGCTGAGATCCCAGTAGTATGTGAGTTTCCGGATGTCTTTCCTGATGAGTTGCCTGGTTTACCGCCTGATAGAGATGTGGAGTTTGCCATAGAGTTAATTCCGGGAACAGCACCTATATCCCGAAGACCGTATAGAATGCACGCTAAAGAGCTAGCAGAACTTAAGGTCCAGATACAAGAACTGTTGGATAAAGGTTTGATCCGTCCTAGTTCGTCGCCTTGGGGATGTCCCGCTATCTTTGTGAAGAAGAAAGATAAGACTCTGAGAATGTGTGTGGATTATAGACCGCTTAATGCAGTAACCATAAAGAATAAGTACCCCTTACCTCGAATCGATGTCTTGTTTGATCAGTTGTCAAAAGCAAAAGTGTTCTCCAAGATTGACCTGAGGTCAGGGTATCACCAAATCAAGATCAGACGGGAGGACATATCGAAAACCGCTTTCTCCACTAGATATGGACTGTATGAGTATCTTGTTATGTCTTTTGGGTTGACTAATGCACCGGCACATTTTATGTACCTAATGAATTCAGTTTTCATGCCCGAGTTGGACAAGTTTGTTGTGGTGTTCATCGATGATATTTTGGTATATTCGGAAAGTGAGCAAGATCATGCTGAACACCTACGAGTTGTTTTGACCCGACTTCGAGAGCACAAACTGTATGCCAAGTTCAGTAAGTGTGAGTTTTGGTTGAAGAAGGTACCTTTCCTTGGTCACGTCCTTTCAGAGGAAGGGATCTCTGTAGACCCTTCTAAAGTACAAGAGGTTATGGATTGGCAAGCACCCACGAGTGTTTTTGAGGTTCGCAGCTTTTTGGGTCTGGCCGGATATTACCGTCGGTTTATTCCGGATTTTTCAAGAATAGCTAAGCCTATGACCCGTTTGACACAGAAGAACAAGAAGTTCGAATGGACGCCTGAATGCGAAGAAGCTTTTTGCACTCTGCGAACGTTGTTAACATCCGCACCAGTTTTGGCTCAGCCAAACTTGGAGGAACCTTTTGATGTGTTTTGTGATGCCTCCAAGATTGGACTCGGATGTGTACTCATGCAAAATGGGAGAGTTATCGCCTATGCTTCTCGCCAGTTGCGACCACATGAAGAGAATTATCCCACTCACGATTTGGAATTAGCAGCCGTCGTGCATGCACTCAAGATATGGAGACATTATCTTATGGGAAATCTATGTCATGTGTACACGGATCATAAAAGTCTGAAATATATCTTCACCCAGCCAGAGTTGAATATGAGGCAGAGAAGATGGTTAGAGCTAATTAAGGATTATAACCTTGAAGTGCATTACCACCCCGGAAAAGCGAACGTTGTAGCCGATGCCTTGAGTCGCAAGACTCATTGCAACTCCCTACAACCACTTTTGGAGGATAGATTTAACCTTATGCACCCCGTTATGCTGAACAATATCACTCTTCAGTGCACCTTGGAAAGTGACATCCTAGAGGGACAGAAAAATGATGCAGAGATTTGTCAGATTAAGAAGAGGTTAGAAACCAGTAGTTCGTTGAACTTCAGAACGGACGAGCAAGGAATCTTATGGTATAATAGAAGGATAGTAGTTCCTAAGGATGCAGAGCTGAAAGAAAGAATTCTGAACGAGGCTCACAATTCAAAGTTGTCTATCCACCCAGGAAGCAGTAAGATGTATCAGGATTTGAAAACCAGATTTTGGTGGTCAAAGATGAAGAAAGAAGTTGCAGCCTATGTCGCCAAATGCGATACTTGTTGCAGGATAAAGGCTATACATCTAAAGCCCGCCGGACTGTTACAACCGTTGTCAATTCCAGAATGGAAATGGGAAGAGATCAGTATGGACTTTATCACAGGACTTCCCACTACTCAGAAAGGAAATGATTCGATTTGGGTTATTGTGGATCGGTTGTCTAAAGTAGCTCATTTTATACCAGTCAAGACTACATACCGTCCCCATCAGTATGCAGATTTGTATATTCAGAATATCCTGAGGTTGCATGGAATTCCAAAGCGGATAGTTTCTGATAGAGGACCCCAGTTCATAGCACGCTTTTGGGAACAATTGCACAAGGAGTTAGGAACCAAGTTGGTAAGAAGTTCAGCCTATCACCCTCAAACTGCAGGACAGACAGAAAGAGTGAATCAGATTTTGGAAGATATCCTAAGAGCTTGTGTCTTGTCTTCAGGAGAGTCATGGGAGAAATGGTTACCCCTTGCTGAGTTTTCCTACAATAACAGCTACCAAGAGAGCATCAAGATGGCACCTTTCGAAGTTTTATATGGACAAAGATGCAGAACCCCAGTGAATTGGATTGAGTCTGGAGACCGAGGATTCTATGGATCCGATTATGTGAAGGATGCCGAGGAAATTGTGCAAACAGTGCAGCAACATATCAAGATAGCACAATCTCGACAAAAGAGTTATGCTAACACACGAAGAAGACCTTTAGAATTTCAAGTTGGAGACCATGTGTATCTCAAGGTCTCACCTATGAGAAAGGTCCAACGTTTTGGAATCAAGAAAAAGCTAGCACCTCGATATGTGGGACCATACCCGATCATAGCAAAGAAAGGAGAAGTGGCATATGAAGTGCAGTTACCCCCAGAAATGAGTACAGTTTTCCCCGTGTTCCATGTATCACAGCTAAAGAAGTGTCTTCGAGTTCCACAACAAGAAGAAGTTCGAGTCCCGGACATCACGATCAGATCAGACCTTGAGTACTACGAACAACCTAAGGAAATTTTGGATACCAAGACCCGTGAGACTCGCAACAAAACAGTGAAGACTTACAAGATTCTTTGGAGCAATCACGGACCCAACGATGCGACATGGGAAACCGAGGAGTACTTACGCGTAAACTATCCCGCTTTTGTTAAAAAATGGTACGTAACTCAAATCTCGGGACGAGATTTCTTTAAGGGGGGAAGGGCTGTGACACTCTAGTGTCAAGCACTGCATTAGGCACTGCAATTAGCTACTAAGAGAGCATAAGCAACTGCATTGCATCATTTCATGTGCAAAAGTGTGTTTTGATCCTTGTTTGTTTATTTGAAATTGGATTTCCATTTGACTTGGTGTATAACTTGGATTTCTGTTTTGGCAAATGATTTTATAAATTGAAGAATATTATATGGAGTGTTTTTCATGTTGAAGTTTTGGCTTAGTTCAAAATGGTTTATCAAATAAAAATGGGTTAAGCAAAAAAATGAGATATGCCTTAATTTGGCTTTATTTTTGCAGAGGCTTTAAAAAAATAGTTTCAGGAAAAGTGCCTTATATGAAAGTTATAGAGAAAATTATTTTTAACAACTTTTGTATTTTGGTCAAAACCTAGTTTGGAGTTTTTGAAACTGTTTTGAATGGTCAAAGTTTGAAAAAGGTTTGAGAAAAAGAAAAAGGAAAATGTTTTTCTTTTCCGCGCACCTTTCGGCCCATCCGGCCTTTCGGCCCACTTCCCCGCCTCGGCCCAGCGCTCGCCGCCTCGCCCGCGTGCGCGCGCCCGCCCGCGCACCGTGCGCCGGCCGCCCGACACGGCCGCGCCGTACGCCGGCCGGCTTGCCGCGTGGCGCCCCTTCTCTGCGCCAAATCCACGCCGACCACTCCCTCTCCGATCTTCTCCCACCGGAGCACGCCAGCGATCTTCGCCGGCCACTCCTGCGCATCCTCGTCTGCCGAGCCGCCTGCCGCCGCCTCGCCGACCGCGCCGCCGTGGCCCCCGCCGCGACCACCGGCCGGCCGAGCCGACCAAAAGCCCGAGCACTCCACCCTCCGCTCCTTCGCCCGCTCATTCGCGCACTCGCCCGCTCTCACTCTCCCTCGCTCTCGCCTGCACACAAGCGCAAAGAGCGAGCGCTCGGCTCGCGCTCGCCGTGACCACCACCATATCCACCGCACCTCTACTTCCTCCTCGACCCTCACCAAGCCAAGGCAAGGTGAGAACACTGAAGAGCCTCAACGCTACCGCCTCCTACCTCCGGTGCTCGCGCTTGCGCCACCGACCGAGCTCCACCGACGCCGGAGGCCGGAGTCCCCCTCTTCGGTCCGTCATCGCCACCGCGGAGCCGGGTCGCCGTTCGTCCCCAACCGAGCCTCCACCGCACCTCTACTTCCTCCTCGACCCTCACCAAGCCAAGGCAAGGTGAGAACACTGAAGAGCCTCAACGCTACCGCTCCTACCTCCCCTATCTCCCCGACCGAGCGCCATGGCCGCCGCCGCGGCCATGCCCGTGGTCGAGCTCCTCGGGAGCTACCCGAGCCAAACCAACCTCCTCTATAGCTTCCCTAGGTTTCACTCGAGCCTATGCTTTCCCTAATTCACCGACGACCGCCGGAAACGGCGTAGCCACACGTCGCCGCCACCTCCACGCGCCGCCGCTCGTCGCCGGCACGCTCTGGCCGTGCGCCGGCCAAACCAACACCACCACTCGATGCGTCTCGTCGAGACGAGTTCATCGGACCTACCCTCGCCGCCGGCGAGCTCACCGACGGCGAGAAATCGCCGGTCAAACCCTCCCCTGCTTCGCTCTCTCTGACCGCGTGGGTCCGTTGACCCCGTGGACCCCTCTTGTCAGCCGCTTGCTGGTCTATGGACCGGGTGCGCGTAGCCGGATGAATGGATTTAAATGTTTTTCTTTTAGTTTTAATTTCCAGAAATGCTTGTTATTTTTGTGCAGCTCGATTTATAAGTCCAAACGAAGTGCTTCCAGTTTTGTTAGGTTGTTTATGAGAAGATCTATCATGGAAAAATATGAATATATTTTTGATGGCATTTCATTTCACTGTTTTTATTTTATTTTAGTTTATATGCTTTTGTTTAATTAAAATGGAAATAAGTGTTTTATGATAGAATTAATTCATGGGAAAATTTGTATAGGTTCTTTGTGTGTTTTAGTGCCTGTGAAATTTTATAAAGTACTGTTCATGTAGAAAAAGTTTCTGTTATGATTAAATCTCTTTTGCTGATTTCTTAGAAAAAGCATTAAGGTGTTTTATATGTTGAAATAAAATATGGAAAAATTTGTACAGTCTTGGTGCGTCACGAAGAAGTTCTGAGAAAAATATAAACTTGATCTTTTTATAGGAAAAAGCTAGGAGTTGCTTTACAGCTGTGCTTTTCTATGTGGATCTTTGAAAATTCATGTAAGAAAATATATGATGGTTGATCATGGAACTTTCTTGACAAATACGAAATGTGAAGTAGAATCTGGGAAAAATGTGAAAATGAGTTTAACACCCTTTTTCAGTAGGGTTGCAGTTCAAATGTTCTTTTCTGCCATAAATTTGTTATTTTTGTGTAGGCCTGTATGTTCATGCTCTAATGGTAATTTTTCTGTAGTAGCCTGGTTATGAGTAGCATAAGTCAGGAAAAATATGAAGTTTGCTGTTTGGCATTGTTTGAGTAAGGAGCTAGTTCAAAGCACCTTTATGGGCAGTTTGCTTGTCATTTTTGTATCTGCAGTTCTGCAAGTTATTTTGGCCTGAAACTTGTTCAGTAGAGTCCAGTAGGTGTTGTTGACTTTCTGGAATTTTTGTGGATTTTTCTGAGTCTAGAAAAATGCACTTGCAGTTCAATCGGAATTTCTTTTGATTTAATTAAAAGTGGAAAAGGGTGATTATCGGATTTTGTCTTATGAATTGAATAGTGTTGACCCCAATGTCAAAAGTGGTTCAACAAGTTGGCTTTGTTGGTTTGCAAGAAAAATGTTTCGTCTTATGATCCTCATCTTGCACGCAGCATTAGTTATTTATATAATTTATCACATGCAATAGGATCGACACCCCGGAGCCCCACCAAGAGCAGGAGCCAAGCGTCGAGCCGGAGATCCAGGAGCTCCAGCAGTCGGAGGAAGCAGACCCCGCGGGCCGACACTAACCTGCCTGAGTGCCCCTCCCACGCCCTCAGCCTTCAGTCTTCCAAGGCAAGCCCGGAGCATTCTAAGTCTCCCATAGTTTTTAAACTAAATTACTTGAGTCCTTTTTATATTGTGATGCATTAGGTATAGGAGTTGATTGAATCCTACTTGCTGCATACCATTCCTTGATTATTGATTATTATGCCTTGTTACCCTGTTACTGCTGGAATGCTTTTAATGTAGAATTGCTTAGTCTACTTAATAAAAGTAATAGTTAAGGATGTTTCCGTGATACCCCGATGGGTATTTACCGGATCACGGTTGGCTATATTTGCTATCGTGGAAAAAAATGAGTTGTAGAAAATTGGAACCTGAGTTGTAGTGAAATACGGTCAATGGGATGGCAGGGCACAAGTTCGGAAACTTGGGGCAGTCCATCCGTTGGATCGTGTAGGTTTGTATCGATGTTGGCCCTCGTTCATTTTTGAACGCGCCCTTTTACTTAGGGATATGTCGTTGCTGTAATCATCGACCCCAAAGCCGGTTAGAAGCTGTTCGGGCCGGTTTGAACCCGTGTCGTGCCCTCTAGTACAGAAGTTGCGATCTGCCGACGTGAGGCCATCGCCAGACTCTGATTGGGCGGTCCGTGCTTGAACCGCGATGATTACCACCACGAACAAGCGTCGAGCGGTTGCCCAATGCATGGACCCGACGGGGAAAGTGTGGGCTGGTATTAAAGGTCTTTCACCAGCTGGTTTGGAATTCGATTCGAGTCGCCGTCTCCCCCGGTTAGTGGGAAACTATGGCGAGCTTCACCACGATACAACTCCATGTGATGATTAAGGTTCAACTAAAATGTGGATAAATCAACTGGATATAGTTATATTATTGGTTGTTAGATTCAAGTGAGTGTTTTAGTACAGGTGATAACCTAGAATTAAGAATTAGGCTAAAAGTAACAACTCATCATATTCACTAATTACCTCTTATCTAAATCTGAGCTTTTCGCAACTAAAAATCCCAGCTCTACCTCAAAAGCCTTGCATACCCTTGGAGTCTTTTATTTCAGTTGGACGGGTAAGTCTAGCTGAGTACATTCCCGTACTCAGGGTTTATCCCGTTTGTTGCAGATGGCCAGGTCTACTTTGGCTATTGTAAGCACTGCCTCTACCCAGTGGAAGGTGATGAGGAGTAGGCCCAGGGCAGGGTCGTCCAGAAGCTTTTCCCTTCTTTTGCCGGACTGAGACTGCTGGTGGCACATTATCTTAAAAGGGAGGAATGACTTGTGTTGAGTTTATGTATCAAAACAATGTTTTATTTGGACCGCGTGCGTGGTGGTCGTGTTCAAACTATTTCAGCTTCCGCACTATTTGAACTCAGTATGTAATAACTCTGTTTATTTCCGCACTCTGATGTTTAAATTCCGTTTTAAATTCACGGTGATGTCTCTTTACGGATGTAATCTTGAACGAACGATGCGATCCTGTATGTTCTGGTGTAAGAAATCCTTCGAGATTTCCGGACTACCGGGGTTATAAGGGTTCAAGTGTGGGTCAAAGTCAGACGGATTTGACTAAGATAATACTTGAGCACTTATAATCAGGACGGTTCCGCCACACGGGACACCCCGAGAGGCCGCCAGGTGGGACCGACCGGTCCCACCCTAGGACCGGTCGGTCACCCCCTGGGCCCGATGGCCTCCGTGTTCTGGAAGCTACCTCCACAGCCTTTGAGGATCCATCTCAGCCCTACGTGAAGTCGGTTTGATCCAACGGCCACGGTTGATCCCTCAGGGCTATATAAACAGGCCCCCAGGCCCCAGGGAAGATCAAGTCTCTCTTCAGAAAAGTCTACGCCTCATTCAGAAACCCTAGAAGAAGACTTCAAGAGCCAGCTTTCAAGTAGAAGACTAGTTACCCCTCTAGTTTAGGTTTAGAACCTAGTCTTATACTAGAATTAGAAGATAGAGATAGAGGAAGAGATCAAGAAGGAGCTCCGGCCTGTCGGATAAACTTCTTCATCTTGTACCTGTGGATTCAAGTTTATCTCAACTTGCTTCAGCGATTGTTTCGGTAATCAATGTTTATATTTAAGTTTGAGCCATTGTTCTTATTATTCTTAAGGTTTATGAATCTCTTTTGAGTACTTTAATTCTAGTCATTCTAGAGTTAGACTAGTTGGATAGTGTAAGCGTGGTGCTTAGACTTGATAGCTCATCAATGCCTCCTATAACGCCGGTAGTAGTGGTTGTTCGCAAGGGTGACTCTTATAGCCTTGTTGATTCTTCTATAGTCCACTTACCCGTGTGTAGGCTCGGTAGGATTATACATTTGCATAAAAGACTCATACTCTGTTTGTGACCTTTTATGACAACTTCCCCACTAAGAATAATATAAACATATCACTCTTAAATTGGAATTAGACAACCTTAGTGATCCCCTCTATACTTCTAGATTCTCCATCCTTGTTAGCTACTCAGGGGTTAGACTTTAAGGCTTAACATTATCTGTTCCTTTGGCTTTGATATTAAAACTGGGTTACTCCGGTGAAGTGCTACATCAGTAGATTTTATCTGTGCGCTTGCGGATAAAGTAGAGTGTGCATTAATTTATACCCAGCATTTCTTTCTGGCGCCATTGGCAGGGAACGGTAGATCATCTTAATTCTTAGTTTATCCTTGTAATCATACTTTTATCTTTTTCTTTTTTGTCCCAGTCTTTTTATTATTTTTTTTCTCTTCTTCTTATGAATGTTGTTTTTGAATTCCACTCTTATCTATGACTACCTCATGAGCGCAAGCTATAACCAGCAGTAGAATCCTTACACCCTATCATAACATCTGGTTATTAGCTACGCCTACCTTTCCGCTGCACTTCCTTCTGTAATGAGCATAGAAATATAATTATGAAATTATTCCTTCGGGTATTCTTGTCACTAACCTTTCTAGGTCTAGAGCAGAAAAACGAAGGAACAACAAACACAAGGTATGCCCAACCAATCATCATGCAGCATTGAATTACATTCATCCAATCTTGATTTGTGCAAAATCCAAGTTTGGAGAATAGACTTTCTAAGAGCATCTCTTGCCGTGTTGCTATGTTGGTTATCCCTACCTTTAAGATATGCTCATATACTAATCGTCACCATCTGAAAAAATCTTTATAATACTTTCATGCTACCCTCATTCGCTATAATATATGTTTAGGTTTGGAGTACTTTCATACATCTCTTAAAATAAGCATGGTGCCAGTTTAGGAGAGGTGATCTTGCTTTCAAAGGCTTTTAATTTAAGCAATTAAGTTAAAATGCCTTCCTAGATCAAATTAGACATGGTGTCTAGGTTGATTTTTGAGCCGATAGTATGCTATAGTAGATGTTGGATATTTTGTTGGACTAACCCCTGCAGGGAAACTTTCACTATCAATTTGGGAAAGTCCGGAGATGAACTCACACTGGAGATGAAGCAGGCGTACAATGAACTTCAACAACTCTTGCACAATGAAGACTCAGCTCATTCATCATGGATGAAAGAATTGTGAGTATCAAAGTTTATTTATTTTGTCTTCTACTACAAGTTATCTTTTGCCTTGAATCATGTTAAAGTGCAGCCAACACATAAATACTAGTCTATGCTAAAATAATCCTAAAAATCTTTTTATTAGCATAGATGCAAAATACATAAGTTGTGGATAATAACCCATGCTTCAAATTCTTGCAATCCTTCGGTATATGTCCACTAACATTACGCAGGAGAGAGATTTTGTTCATCCATAGTTTGGTCTGAACATTGAAGATCCAAAACTCAAACCATAGACACACAAACCTACTCTCAGATCACAAATGGTGCTAGCCTAGCTTTGAGTCTTGCTTGGGCGCTGATGACAAACAGGATGCAACTTACCTCATATGAGACAACTTATGCCTGCAACCATCATTGCCCAAGACATCAAGACAAGAAGTGGGAAGTTATCCTCTTTTCTAATCAAGAGCTAGCTAGGGAGACAAGATGGTACCACTACAAACAATAGCAAGATCTACAAGTCAAACACATGAACATGTTGATTGGGAGTCCATCTACATCACAAGCCAGCCTGGGAGAGACAATTCAGTTATCTAGATGTGTTTCACATCAAAGGGGGAAGGAGAAATTCAGCTTCAAGACATATCGATCTCCTACTCACCACTTTGATCAGTACAAACCCACTAGATGTTGTCCCAGTTGAGAAGAAGAATATGATCCACCACCCATTCTTGGAAGATTGTTCTTAAACACCATCAATGTTATCATCTTTATCGGACCTGGAGAAGTCAACTTTTGATCTTTCGCTACACCTTCAACATCTACATCACTTATGAGCAGCCAAAGAGAACCAAGAGAAGACGTCGAAGGGAGAGCCAACTGCCAAGAATTGAGGAGGGCATCATGAAGGATGAAGCCACCACTGCACCACAAGTTAGAAGATGAAGAGATAGTACCTGAGCTAGCAAATAAAGAAGAACAGTCAATAAGATCTCCATCATCTAGACACTGTTGAGAGAACAAGTCTCAGTTGTGACATTAAAAGACAAAGACTATCATAGAGGCACTCGAGTAGCAGCTCTAATTTCAAGTCTCTTGTCAACTCAATAATTAAAGGGAAAACAAGAAAGGTTGACAAGAGAAGAGAGAGGATCCTAGTCAGCATACTCGAAGAACAATGCGCCTTTACTAATAAGTCAACACATAGAGAAGGAAGGTCGATACCTCTAAGGATGATTCCACTGTGATCTTCCTCCTCCAATCACACTATGAGACAAGCAAGAAAAGACAAACCAGCTAGACAAGAGAAGCTTCCACAAGGTGGTTCGACACATCACTCTTCAATGACAAAGTAACATTTCAAGGTAAGTGACCATCACTTTAAAAGCTTCTTCTTGATTCTAGTATGAACATAAATAAAGAACAAAACATGTTTAAGTTGCACCTTATCAACTCAACATGTTTAGTCCTTTGATCTTTGTTCCTAGCTTTACTCTCTTGAATCTCACTGTCTTAACTAAATGAGCTAAAATGTTGTGCATCTAACCTTTGGAAGATGATATATCTCAATTATGAAAAGATCGACACTTTATGCATAGATTATCCTTCCTTGGGTTAAGTAATTTGATCTGTTAAATATTTTAAGATGCTACTTTCATGCTCATCCTCTGATCCTATCACTCATGTTAAGATCGAATACATAAACAATAAGTTTGTCTTGTTTAATGTGCCTAAGGTTAGAGGAGAATAAACAAAACTTTTGGTTCTGTTGGGTTTTTTTCCACCAACAGAGCCCATGCACTTGATCTCTACCTTGTCTTTATGAGTAGGACTTACTCTTGAGCAAAACATGGATAGGTTTGTCACTCCCAAATTCTACAGAGTAAAGGTCCTAGATCTACAAGAACATGCACACTGAGCAAGATGCTGCCAGCGTCCACAATTAACGCTTCACTTCAAACTACTGGACGAACAAATAAAATGAGTGACACCATATCAACAGGCATAAACAGGAAGGAATGATGGAAGACGTCGTAGTCAGAATTAGAGGTCATGAAGTCCCCACAGACTTCTTGATCCTCGATATGAGAAGACGATGATGTCCACCTCATCCTAGGAAGACCATTCCTCTATGCTACAAGTACAATCATTTACAAGAGAAAATCCATTTTCACTTTCCTGGAGAAAAGGCACGATGCAACTTCATCAACTACATGCCCAATGAAGCACCCAAGAAGAATAGAAGTGAAAGACGCCGCTTTCAAAGCCAAAGAAGACAAGCTATCGAGAATAGAGAGGCCAATCACGAAGAAGAAGCTATCGACACTATCCCAGAAAAGAAATGATAGAAACCTCAAGACAGTGAACCATAGGAAGTGAAGACTCAGACCAAGAAAGTATGGAAGAAAATGTCTGCACCTAAGAGGTACAATCAATAACAACTTTCCAAATGTCTGACAACCTTGGGAGGTCTGAATCAAGAGAAGGTCCGGTTCGTCGAACCTAAATATCTGAACCTTCACCAAAAGGTAAAAATTGGTTGTTATATTTATATTTATTTTGCTGTATATTTCTCATATTTAATTCATAATCATTTCTTATATCATCTAGAAAATAAAATAAAAAAATATTTTACTGCATCATAAACCATGAAGCCCCATGGGAATATTCTATGGTGTATAAAAACCCATAGGAATGTTCACCGTGGTGGCATAAAAATTAAATAAAAAATAATAAAAATAAATATGCATGCATTCATCCTGTTGCATTTTCTCTTGCATCATAAAAATATAAAATATTGAGAAAGAGATCTTACTGAATTCGAGACAACTAAGGCTTGAGTGGCCAACCATTAATGTTTAATCTGTTCCACAAGTTTTGTTGTCTATTTGAGTTTCACAGGATTTGAAAGGCCAAGAAAAGCTGATGAGCAAGTGAATGCTCCATCCATTGTTGGAGCATTGTCTCAACAAACATTAACATCAATAAAAGCTCTAATAGAGGAAGGACATATCCACTGTCAGTCTGCTATATTGCAAGATCGAACGACTACGTCAACATTCAGCTTGGGGGAAGGCACCCCCATGTATCTATGTAAGTATCTTTATCCTCTCAAGTTTTTTATTCTATAAACAAATTCAAAAAAAATGCAAGCACATGAAGGCTCACCCCTAAAAAGAAAAGAACAAAAATATGTGGGCACATGAAAGCTCACCATTAATTAAAAAAAAGAGAGAAAAAAATATATATACGGGCACATGAAGGCTCAACGCTATTAAGGGAACCAACTTGGGGGAGACGCACTCCCGTTATCTTCGCGATTCAGGTATGTCTTTATTATTATTACTATTACTATTATTAGCCTTCATATTATATCTTAAATTGTGTTAGATTAAATAAATAAAATAGTATGTTTAGTTTGTTTTAAGAAGTTATCTTTTGCATGGAAATGATGAATAGTTGCTCTATCTAATCTCTTTCAAGTACCTAGCCTTCAAAGCATGAGTTCTCCTAATTAATAATGATGCCTTAAAATAAAATTAAATGCATGGTTGGCAAATACTTAATCTAAGGTCTAGGTAATTGGGATATGACATGTGATGATCTGAGCTGCTATTATCTTGTTCTAAACAACACTAAAGTTCCAGAGATTTCTAAATATAAACATGACTAATAATTGCATTGAGTTAAATTAAGCTTTGTGACCCTGTGAGTAGTTTATCATGCCATTGAATTGAGATTACTTACACATTTCATCCATCTTCCGCATAAATACTCATAATTATCTGTTGCTACCCTCTTAGAAGTTTGTTGAAAGCATGTGGCTATTAAAAAAAAGAGAAAGAAAGAAAGATCCGAGGAAATAAAAAGGGAAAAGTGTCCGAAACCTCAAAAAGATAAATCCCGATGAAATAAAAAGGGACAAGTGTCCGAAACCTCGAAGAAAAAAATGTCAGAAAAAATGGGCACATGCCCGATAGTAGAATTAGCCTAATAGCCATATGTCTCTGATAAACAGAAGAGAGTGAATATATTCAAAAGAGCATCCGACTCCATTTATCCAAACACATGCACTTCTTTATTCAATGGTTGGTTGACTTTCTCTTTGGATCCATTGTTTAATTTGACAACACATGTATTAATGCTTTTGAAATTAATTAAAACTCCGGGATAAAGGTGAAGTGAAGGAACTAGAGACATAGTGCTTGATTTGATCATTCAATCTTTCAATTACTCAAGATCTAAGGTAAAAGTAATAAGCTCTATGAAGAATAACAAAATATATTTTGGAGAATTTTTGCTTAACAATAGGTATACTTGTTGGAAGTGGAAGATATTGTAGCAACTCCTGATCCTTTTTGGTTTTGGTTTTGCTAAATTGGATAGCTGACTAGCAAAAGGTAGCTTGGGGAATTGTTGACACTGGTTATCTATCAAAATTAAAGGATAAATAAATATAAAAAGGGCATGAATTCAATCACCAATAAAGGTTTAGGGTTTTAATTGACAATATTCCACGAGTTTTGGTGGACTGTGATTTTGCAGGGACTACACAGGAAAACCAGCTAAGGATGAGGAAGGCGCGTGGCCGTCAGATCAACTATCACCATAGTTGGATCAGGATACCCCTAGGGTTGGCCGTTTCGCTCATGTATCTAGGGGTAGTAAGGGGATTATTGTTTTAGGCTATAAATAAGAGAGGCACTCCTCCTCTCTCCCTATCCTTGCAGTCCTTTGTTCCTGAGCTCTCTCTCTCTCTAGCCCTCGCTTAGGTTCTAATCATACCTCGCTGCAAGCGATCCGCAGAGACGGGAATCATACCTCTGTGTATTTGGATCTTTTGAGGAAACGAGACTGTATTCTCGTTGTCTCCTCGTGTGGAGGAATTTCAGCTGAAATCGAATCGTGTTATGTGTTCTTCACGTTTTGGTTTTTCATCTCTTGGAGATTTGCCTCGTTCTCCCTCTCCACGAGATGATTTTCGATTCCACTTGAATCAGTTTGTTCTTGGTCGTGAGGTCCATCTTTTCACCGAAGGATTTCGCCTATAACCTCACGAGTCCATAGATCGAGGTGATTTCGTGTTCGTTCTTCCTCTTTCCCCCTTTCCGGTGTTTCTCAGATTACTCTCGATTCACTTGGATTGGTTTGATGATTTCTTAGGATTAGCACCCCAATACATTGAGGAACACCTGGGAGAAGTTTGATCGAACCCCCTTTTGATTTGGTGAAGTTCTGATCGATTTGCCTTTTGTCCCGAGCAGTTTTTCTGCTCTCTGTTCATCCGCGGACAGTCCGCGCCCTCAGCGGCAGACAATCCGGGGATCGCGGTTGGTCAGGTCAGTCAGGCGCAGTCCCCTGATTGTTCACTGTCAAGTGAACGGCGGACAGTCCGCGGTACAAACCCGCGGACAGTCCGGGACCTGTCCAGCAGACTTGCAGAACAGTTCTGTTTCTGGTCTTTTGCCGGCGGACAGTCCAGACTCCCAGTGTCGGACAGTCCGGCGTTGGGCGGACAGTCCGGGATCCTAACCCCGGACAGTCCGCGAACCTGTAGACTTTGCAGTTTTGCTCCGAGGCTTTGGCAGTTGGTTTTGGGGTTTCTCCGGAGGTTCCGCCGTACCACTAGGACATCTCCTAGGGTATCCACCTACTCGTAGGTCATGAACCCTCTGGTCGTTTCGAGTCTTCGCTTTTGGGTGATTTTCGGGAACAAGGGCCATATTATTCACGAGTTGAATTTGAGGCTCCCATTCACCCCCCCTCTGGTCGCTAATCCGGTCCTTCAATTGGTATCGGAGCCGGTTAAGGATCTCTCCTACCTTAATCGGTTTCGGATCCTAAGGGCGACATGGAATGAGGGAATAGCAAGGCTCCTTGGTTCGATGGGACGAACTATCCCTATTGGAAGATTAGGATGCGTGCTTATCTCAACAGCATCGGATCTTCTGTCTAGGAAATATGTGAGAACGCTGAGTACGTAGTCCTTGTGGCTCGTGTGGGTCAGATCCAGATTAACCAACACGAGGCCAACTCCAAGGCTCGTAATGCTCTTCTGGCCAGCCTCTCCCTTCCTGAGTTCGAACGTATCTCTGAGCTTGAGACGGCACAAGAGATCTGGGTGAAGCTTCAAAGCTATCACGAGGGGACCGCTCAGGTCAAGACAAGACTCTTCGAGACCTACAAGCGAGAGTACGAGAACTTTGTTCAGTTGGAGGGAGAAACGATTGGCGCTATGTTCGCACGTTTCTAAACGATTGTGAACAAGATGCGTGCCAATCGGGCCAACCTACCCTATGACAATGATGAGAGGGCTCTTAAGTTGCTATACGCCCTGGATCGGAGGGTATGGGAGGTGAAGGTGTCGACCATCATTGAGTCTCCTGCTTATGACACCCTCACCGTGGACGAGTTGTTCAGCAAGCTCAAGTCCACTGAGATCGATCACCTGACTCAGGCCAAGCTGAAGAACCCATCTTCACACACCATGGCTTTGGTCTCAGGCACAGGTGGATCGACTTTCTCTGCTGACGCTTCACCTCCTCTTGTTGCTTTGTCTTCTTTGCATACAGTCACGGAGGAGCAGTTGGAGGCGCTCAGAGACGACGAGCTCGCCCTCGCCATCACCCGTTTCTCGCGGTTTCACAACAACCGCCTGAATCGCCGGCATGGTGGCGCACGCGAGGGCTGCTACAAGTGTGGTGATCTAGACCACTTCATGGCGAACTGCCCCAAGAATGACAAGAACTTCCCTGGCAAGAACCGCAACTTCAGGCGCAAGGGCAAGCCGGAGAACAAGGCCGGGAAGAAGAAGAAGGATGGCTTCTATCGCCAGGAGGACATGGAGAAGGCTTTCGACGCCGGCAAGCGTGCCTTCCTCGACACTATTGGCGATGGCGAGAAGACCTCCGACGGTGACTCCAGCGACAACGAGTCCGAGCACAAGATGGAGGATCGCTTCAACAGACTCTGCTTCTTCGGCAAATCCTCCAAGGGCTTTTGCACCATGGCTTTGGATGAAGAGGACCGCAAGCATCAGGAAGAGGACGCTGATGACGCCCACAACGACGATGATGACGACAGCGCTTCCAAGGTATCAAACTCTTCTGAAGTCGATCGTCTCATTGATGAGCGGGATAGGTTTGCGGATTTAGTTCTTGTCCTGGAGAAGAGGCTTATAGAAGTTTTCCAAGAGCGCATTGAGTTTAAGGCTAAGTTGAAAGAGGCGCGTAAGGAGCTTGAGCTTGCTAGGTCCGAGGTGAAGGTGGCCGATGTGGAGGAGTGTGAGGAGTGCACGATGCATATGACAAACTTTGCCACCCTACAAACCAAGTATGCCTCTTTGATTGAGGTGTATGATGAGCTGAAGAGTAGGCTAGACTTGGTGGGTGATTGCAAAGAGTGTCCCTCCCTGAAGGAAGAGCTAGAGGAAGTGAAGGCTAGGTCTTCTTTGCTGGGTGCGTGCAAGCTTTGTCCTAGCTTGCGAACTGAGTTGGCAGGAGTTAATGCCAAGCTTGCTGAAGCCTTGAAGGCCAGCTCAGTTAGCACCTTGTCCGCTCCATGTGAGCGATGCGTGGGGATGGAGCTTGAGATTGCCAACTGTCGGCATGACAGGATGCAACCGAGGAGGAAAACACATACCTTCGGTCCATCCTGAGTTGGGTGTCATGCAGTGAGCCACAGTTGGGCATGATGATCAGTCAGTTCAAGAGGAGAACTGATTGCTCGGGAGTAGGCTTTACTTCAGGTGGGAAGGGCGCTAATACCTTTGGTAAGATCGGTGAGTTTAGCGGAGTGAACCCGAGTGAGAAACCATCTGCTCTCCCTAAGCTTACCAAGACCACCCCACCTGAGCCTCCTAAGCCTATCACCAAGGATGGCATCCTTGATGAACCTCCCAAGGCTCCACCTCGCAAGCAAGTGTGGGTTCCAAAACCTAACCATCTTAGGAACACACTTGACACCCTTCCTGACGTCTCTAGTGATCCCCTTCCGAGAGGCAAGCAGCTAGCCAGAGTGAACAACCCTCGCAACAATAGGAACCAACAACCCAAGAGAGTGGTGAGGTTCGCGTGTGAGTATTGTCACCGCGAGGGTCACCTAGCTGAGTTTTGCTTTCGGAGGAAGAGAGACGCTAGGAAGGAGTTGGAGCTAAACAACCAGGCCAGGCACCACCCTTTCCATGGTGTGCAAGGTCGGGGAGTTCAGAGGCAGGGCGCTAGACCTGGAGGAGCACCCCCTCAGGTTGCTAGGCCCCAGGCAGCGAGACCACAGGGTGGTGGTCGTGCCCGTCGCGGTTCTGGTCATCCTCTATACGATCGTGAGCCGATTGTAAGAGGTTTTGCTGCTCAGTCCCATAGCGGACCACCTTTTCAGTATGGTGATGATCGCTTTGCTCAGATGGGACATGTAGGTCAGTTTGGAGGTTTTCTGTTCCATAGCGGACCACCCTTTCAGGTTAGTGGTGATCGCTATCCACCCATGGGACGAGGACAGTTTGGTGTTGCTTCTAACACTTTTTCTGTGCCTATGACACAACACTGGTATCCTTCTCAGTATACTAACCCAGTGTTGTGCCATACGCTCACTTCCTGCCTTTCTATTGATGCAAGAACTTCGGTTGGAGAACATGTGGCTCATGGATTCTGGGTGTTTGTGCCACATGACCGGAAAGAAGGAATGGTTCTCCAGCCTTAGCCCCGTGATGCACAAGTAGTACATCACTTTCGGGGATAATAGTAGAGGTAAGGTTGTTTCTCAGGGAGCTATTCGGCTCAATGAGAACTTTGTCCTGAAGAATGTTGCCTTGGTTTCTAATTTGCATTTCAACTTGCTTTCTGTTTCGCAACTTCTTGAGGTGATTGTGAATGCGCTTTAAGAAGGGTTTGAGTCGTGTTTTAGACCCTCGGGGAGATCTTGTTTGTCGGATCATCCCTTTTGGCCATGTTTTCAGAGCCGCTTTTCTCAGTCTTTCGGCTCTGCTAGGTGTTGGATGGCTGGTCCTTCTTCTGATTTGTGGAAGTGGCATAGGAGGCTCGGCCACTTGAGTTTTGACTTGCTTGCAAGGCTTAGCTCACTTGGCCTAATCCAAGGATTGCCCAAGCTTAAGTTTCAGAAGGACCTTGTTTGCCATCCTTGTCGTCACGGGAAGATGGTTGCTGCTTCTCACCCACCCACCTATTAATCAGGTGATGACAAAGCGACCCGGCGAGCTTTTTCACATGGACACAGTTGGTCCAGCTCGGGTTTGCTCAGCGGGTGGGAAGTGGTACGTTCTAGTGATCGTTGACGATTTTTCGAGGTATTCTTGGGTGTTCTTTATGGAGGGTAAGGATGAAGCTGTCTCTTTTGCTCATAACTTGATTTTGAGGTTGAAAACTGAGTTTCCTTCTGATACCATTAGAGCTATTTGTAGCGATAATGGTACTGAGTTTGATAACTCTCAGTTTGCCTCCTTCTGTTCTTCTAATGGAATCGAGCATCAGTTTTCTTCTCCTTATGTCCCTCAGCAGAACGGTGTTGTTGAGCGCAAAAACTAGACCCTTGTTGAGATGGCCAGGACGATGCTCGATGAGCATAGGACTCCTAGGCGTTTTTGGGCCGAGGCGATCAACACCGCTTGCCATGTTTCAAATCGCATCTTTCTTCGTGCTTTGATGAAAAAGACCTCTTATGAGTTGCGTTTTGGATGGGTACCCAAGGTGTCTCATTTTCGGGTGTTTGGGTGTAAATGCTTTATCCTGAAGCAAGGCAATTTGGATAAATTTGAATCTCGCTCTGCCGATGGGGTGTTTCTTGGTTATGCCTCTTATTCACGTGCTTATCGAGTTCTTAACCTTGAAACTAACCGGATAGTGGAGACCTGTGAGGTCACATTCGACGAAACTATGCCTTGTGTTTCTTCTACTTTTGAGGTTGCAGGAGAACAGAGGGAGAGACCATCTTTGTGGAGGAAGAGTAGGAGAATGCCGATTGGGTGATCCCGAGCCAACTCCACTGGCTGCCCCCGTCGACCCTGCGACGTCTACTTCAGCTCGAGGACATGATCCCACGACTTCTTCTTCTTGGGGTCCTCTAGAGCCACCTCACCAGCGAGCACCCGCTGCACCTGAGGGAGCGACAGCATCTGGCGAGGGGGAGGCGACTTCGGCGAGGCAAGCGCCCCGAAGCGTTCAGCAAGTTCACCCCCGCGACAGATGATCGGCGGCATCGACCAGCGAGTCACGCGGTCGCGAGCGTATGAAATCTCTCACTTTGCTCATTCTGCATTCGTTGCTTCTTTTGAGCCCAAAGATGTTGGACACACACTTTCTGATTCTAACTGGGTCAATGCCATGCATGAGGAGCTAGAAAACTTTGAGCGAAACCAAGTTTGGACCCTAGTTCCACCTCCACCACAATGCCACCCTATAGGTACCAAATGGGTTTTCAAAACAAAGAGGGTGAGGATGGGATGGTTGTGAGGAACAAGGCTAGGCTAGTAGCCCGGGGTTTTTGCCAGAAAGAGGGTATAGACTATGAGGAAACCTTTGCCCCTGTAGCCCGTTTAGAAGCCATTAGAATCCTTCTAGCCTTTGCTGCTTCGAAGGGTTTTAAGCTTTACCAGATGGATGTTAAGAGTGCCTTCTTGAATGGGTATATAGAGGAAGAGGTTTATGTTAGGCAACCCCCTGGTTTCGAGGATCCCAAGTTTCCAAACCATGTTTATAAACTTCCAAAAGCCTTGTACGTTTTGAAACAAGCCCCGAGAGCGTGGTATGATCGGTTTGAAAACTTTTTTATCTCCAAGGGTTTTAAAATGGGACGGGTCGATAGAACTTTGTTTCTCCTCAAGCAAGGCAACGATACCCTATTAGTCCAGATTTACGTGGATGACATCATCTTTGGTGGCTCTTCTCATACGCTTGTTGCCAAGTTTGCAGATACTAAGAGCAGGGAGTTCGAGATGAGTATGATGGGAGAGTTGACTTTCTTCCTCGGGTTGCAAATTAAGCAAACCCGAGACAGGACGTTTGTGCATCAAGGAAAATACACGAAGGATATCCTGAAGAAATTCGACATGGGCGAGGCCAAGCCTCTTACGACCCCATGCCGACGACTGCGGCGATGGACGCGGACCAGGACGGAGAGCCGGTTGACCAGAAGGAGTACAGAAGCATGATTGGCTCGCTTCTGTACCTGACGGCAACGAGGCCAGATATACAGTTTTCTGTGTGTCTGTGCGCTCGTTTTCAGGCGTCCCCTCGGACTTCCCACAAGCAAGCGGTCAAGCGCATCATGAGGTACCTCCGATACACTCCTGAGTTCGGACTTTGGTACTCCTCTTCTTCGACATTTTCGCTCTGTGGTTATTCCGATGCGGATTTTGCCGGCTGTCGGCTTGAGCGCAAGTCTACTTCTGGGATTGTCAGTTTGTTCTTGGCTCTTCTTTGGTTTCATGGTCTTCTCGTAAGCAGTCAAACGTAGCCCAGTCTACTACTGAAGCCGAGTATGTTGCCGCTGCTTCTTGTGCTTCGCAGCTTTTATGGATGGTTGCTACATTGCGTGATTTTGGTCTAGATTTCAGTCGAGTTCCTTTGCTTTGTGACAGCACCTCTGCCATTAGTGTAGCAAAGAACTCTGTTCTTCACTCCAAGACCAAGCACATCGATGTTCGCTTTCACTTTCTTCGTGATCACTATGAGAAAGGGACATTGATCTTAGGCATGTAGACACCCATAACCAGGTTGCGGATATTTTCACCAAGCCTTTGGATCTCTCAACTTTTGCTAGGTTGAGAGGTGAGCTTGGTGTGTGTTTCCCCTTTTAGATGGGGGAAACATTTTGCTTGTTGTACTATAATCTGACTTTTGATCCTTTTTGTTTTTGGGTCTTGAGTCTTTCTGTTTTTCTCTTTGGCTCCGATTCTGACTTCATCATGCATACATCTTTTATTTCAAGCTTCATGTCTATATTCCTTAGAATGAATTTATGCCCTGATTAGTGTATGCTTCGATGATATATGATGATGCTTGTAGCTTAGGCTCTTTTTGATCACTGATACATATTGTGAGCTAAGCTATATTTTTCAGAATGATGAACATGTCTAATGAACTTAAAACTTGATACATGTTCACCATTGAGATTGGCAACTAGCATGTGTAGGAGGTGTTTTGGTCACTTGAGCTATTTCATATATGCTAGGTTGCTATGTCTCTAGTTCTGAGTCATTCACTTGCTTGGATTGTCCATATTCTGCTTAAAATAAACCAAGTTTTAGTGAATTGAAAAGATCGAGATGGGATTGCTTTGTCAGCACATCACGGTATCGAGACTGTTTCTCATAGCACTTTGAGTTAAACTTGAGCCGTGTAGTGTAAGAAGCCGAAACCGATGCTTTAAGCTCCTGATTGCATATGCATAGGCTTAGCACGGTTGGAAAGTAAGGCAATGACAAGCTTTCAACCTCTCGCAATCACATGCTGAATTTGAACTTGTGTAAAAACCGTTGCAAATATCTCCGATAAAATCTAAAAACACAAGTTTATGTTTCACTCTATAGCATGATGGTTGAACCTTGCTAGGGGTAGTTCACCTTACATACATGTTTAGCACTTGTTTGACTTCCTGTCTATACATGCTTAGTGCTAATTTGATGGTGAAACTCCTTTCTAAATGGCTTAAAACTACTCACTGAGCTTATGCATTCATATCCTATTTTCGGTGATCAGTTTGAGCCTTTGCTAGCACTTGTGTATGTTGCTGTGTAGTCGGATCAGCACTCATTAGAGCATTCTTTCACTCTTTCAAATATATACCTGAAGCTGCTAACATGCAATTTTTGACTCATGTGCATGTGCTTGACTCCGATAGGCATGACCTAGCTCCGTTTGACTTACTTGAGCTCTTTTCCTTCTCCTTTTTGATTGCAAATTGCCCCCAAGGGGGAGAATTGGGGGAGAATGTCTTGTTGGTGACAATTTGCAATTTGTGCTTCACTTGTTGAGGGGGAGTTCTTTGAGTGAGGGGGAGTGTTTCTGCCTGCTCTAAGTTGGTTTTGGTTGATATCGATCTTTTCAGCTAGTTGTGTCGAGCCTCTGTGCCTCTGTCTTGAGGGACTAGCTGTCTTCATCTTGTTTTAGTGGTTCTTGATTGGTATCGAGCTTTC
The DNA here is from genome assembly GCA_009763385.1 of Coix lacryma-jobi var. lacryma-jobi. NCBI lineage: Eukaryota > Viridiplantae > Streptophyta > Magnoliopsida > Poales > Poaceae > Coix > Coix lacryma-jobi. The sequence goes on along the minus strand of CM019825.1, from coordinate 114,342,112 downwards.
AGCTAGTGGTGTTGAGCCCCTTCTGCCTCTTCTTGAGGACTAGCTTGCTTCTGACTTGGTTGCGTCGAGCCATTGCCCATGTCTTTGGGAACCAAGTCTTGTGCTCTCATTTTGATCGAGTTTTGCTTCTGATGAGTTGTTGCTCCGATCTTTTGCTTGGTTGTGTCGAACTGTTGCCCATGTCTTTGGGGACCAAGCTTCGCTTATCTCGAATTGTTCTTCTTCGGCCCTTTTCTCTGGCTTTTGGACATTTCGAGTGAGTTTTTCTCCTTCTATCTAATTCTGCTTTCTTCTATTCTGGTTACGGATACTATGAGTTGACGATGCACTCATCAAGGGGGAGATTGAGAACACAAGGTTGATATATGCCCTTGTGGTTCCCTTCCTGAGTGATGAGTGATCGATCAACGGGCAACATGTCTCTTGGCTGTGTTGATGTGCAGGTGCGGAGCTCGGGCAGTGGTCGAAGGTGAGGTGAAGGTCAAGTGGGGACGTGCCGTGCCGACGGACCGGGATCGGTGAACGGCGGACGTGGAGCTTGGACCGACGGACCAGGAGACCTGAGGATCAGCTGTGGTAGCTGGCACGTGGCGTTGACAAGCAAGAGTACATGGGGATGTGCGGTGCATCGGCCGAGTCGGGAGGTGCCCGGCGTGGAGGCTGGACATGCTCCGGCATCGGTGCTAGAACTCGGGGTGTGCGAACCACATCCCGTCTACGGCACGGGTTCGGTAGCTGAGCCTCGAAAAGCTACCCTCGATGTTTTCCGAGTTTGGGCCTCAAAACTCGGCGAGGACGGTTTCCAGGTTTGGGCCTCAAAACCTGGGCGCGCGGGTTTCTGAGTTTGGGCCACAAAACTCAGCCTGAGGACAGGTTTCCCGGTTTCAGCCTCAAAACCGGGGGAAGGCCCAGGTTTCCCGGTTTCGGCCTCAAAACCGGGGGAGGTCCGCAAAAAGACGGTCGACGCGTGGCGGCGTGGAGAGGCTGGCACGGAGGCGAGGCTATCCACGAGGTAGGCGCGGGGTCGACTGGGCGGCACGTGGCGGCATCCTGAGGCTTGCGTCGAGGCGAAGCTAAGGATGAGGAAGGCGCGTGGCCGTCAGATCAACTATCAGCAGAGTTGGATCGGGATACCCCTAGGGTTGGCCGTTTCGCTCATGTATCTAGGGTAGTAAGGGGATTATTGTTTTAGGCTATAAATAAGAGAGGCACCCCTCCTCTCTCCCTATCCTTGCAGTCCTTTGTTCCTGAGCTCTCTCTCTCTCTAGCCCTCGCTTAGGTTCTAATCATACCTCGCTGCAAGCGATCCGCAGAGACGGGAATCATACCTCTGTATTTGGATATTTTGAGGAAACGAGACCGTATTCTCGTTGTCTCCTCGTGTGGAGGAATTTCAGCTGAAATCAAATCGTGTTCTGTGTTCTTCACGTTTTGGTTTTTCATCTCTTGGAGATTTGCCTCGTTCTCCCTCTCCACGAGATGATTTTCGATTCCACTTGAATCAGTTTGTTCTTGGTCGTGAGGTCCATCTTTTCACCGAAGGATTTCGCCTATAACCTCACGAGTCATAGATCGGGTGATCGTGTCGTTCTTCGTTTCGTTCTTCCTCTTTCCCCTCTTTCCGGTGTTTCTCGGATTACTCTCGATTGACTTGGATTGGTGCGATGATTTCTTAGGATTAGCACCCCAATACATTGAGGAACACCTGGGAGAAGTTTGATCGAACCCCCTTTTGATTTGGTGAAGTTCCGATCGATTTGCCTTTTGTCCCGAGCAGTTTTTCTGCTCTCTGTTCATCCACGGACAGTCCGCGCCCCCAGCGGCGGACAGTCCGGGGATCGGGGTTGGTCAGGTCAGTCAGGCGCAGTCCCCTGATTGTTCACTGTCATGTGAACGGCGGACAGTCCGCGCTACAAACCCGCGGACAGTCCGGGACCTGTCCAGCAGACTTGCAGAACAGTTCTGTTTCTGGTCTTTTGCCGGCAGACAGTCCGGACTCCCAGTGTCGGACAGTCCGGCGTTGGGCGGACAGTCCGGGATCCTGACCCCGGACAGTCCGCGAACCTGCAGACTTTGCAGTTTTGCTCCGAGGCTTTGGCAGTTGGTTTTGGGGTTTCTGCGGAGGATCCGCTGTACCACTAGGACATCTCCTAGGGTATCCACCTACTCATAGGTCGTGAACTCTCCGGTCGTTTCGAGTCTTCGCTTTTGGGTGATTTTCTGGGACAAGGGCCATACTATTCACGAGTTGAATTTGAGGCTCCCATTCACCCCCCCCTCTGGTCGCTAATCCGGTCCTTCAACAGGGCCCAATCTCGCTCCCCTTCGCGTGGCGCACTTCAACTGACCTCTCCAACGCATTTTGGCCCATGTGCATATGACGAAGATTTAGTAGTCCCACTGCTTGCCCCAAGGTGGAGGGAGGCCGGAGCCCCTAATAATAAACCTAGGACCCCCCCTGAGGCAATACAATATCATTAGGGAGTATTTGTAGAGGCGTCCCTTGAAGGACAACCTCTCCTCTCTATGTAATTAGGTTTAGATTTTCCAATGTAATAGCTTAGCTCTAGTCGGGAGTTAGGGAGAGCGGAGCTGCGCTCCGGTTCTGGAGGAGTCTTCAGAGTTTTGGTATGTCTTTGTATCTTTTCTTTGTACTACTTATGCTTTCATATATTTATCTTCTCTATTTACTTTATGGTTTATTATATGTTTAGTATAGTTGTTATATCTTGGAATGGGATCTTTGCTCGCATTGAGTCCTCTAGTTATAGGCCATAATTAGAGTAGTAATAGATAGATTAGACATGGTGTTTAGTCTATAGGTTACCTGAGGTTGCGCTCAATCCCACGAATAGTTGTGGTAGCCCCAGGGGTGACAGCTTCTGTTAGGCCTTCGTAGTCCACCATGTTCGGATTGATGTTTTTCGTAGAGCTTTTGGCAGCCTTCCCCTGACTACTTTTCTTCCCGGTCTTTTTCGAGAGTCAGAAAGGTACTATTGCTCCAAAGTGCCAATGTTATAACTGCTATATCTTTTCATCCTTGTTACCTTAGAACCTAAGTAATAGAGAAGTGCAATGGAACCTTGATTTCTAACCATGTGTAGATTGGAGAAAAGGTCGTCGTCACAAGAATTCAACTCCCATCCCATGTGACGGATATTTATGCTGCGCCACTCACAGATCCCAGTTGTGAGCCATGATAAGTATGATCAAGGTGAGACAGTCTTGCTCATGGACTTTAAAGTTTATGAGTAGTTATCTTTTTAATTTCTTGCATTCCACTGCATGTTTACTTTGAATCATCCTTGCATCCACTTCATTTAGTTTAAGATGTTTTCTCATATCAAGTCCATAACATGTTTAGTTCCTTGCATGCATTCATGTCATCTGCATCTAAAAATATATTTTTTAAAAAAAATTCCTCACTGTGATCATACTCTGTCATCTCTTTTTGAATAAATCTCTTTTATGCTCTCATTCTACCTATGTTTGCTATAGTATGCTTTGGTTTGGTTGTGCTTTTCGAGAGTACTTTCAAGGATTTTAAATAAAGCGTGGTGCTTAGGTTAAAATACCTTCCTTAATCCAAATAGATATGGAGTCTAGTTTGATTATTGAACTAAAAATTGCTAGTGTAGACATTGGATATTTTGTTGGACTAACCCCTGCAGAGAACTCTAAATACACTTTGGGAAAGTCCTGAGATGAATTCACATCAGAGATGAAGCAAGGCGTACGGTGAACTGCATAATGAAGACTCAGCTCATTCATCATTGATGAAAGAACTGTGAGTATTAAAGTTTATTTAAGTCTATCTTCTACTGCAAGTTATCTTTTGCCTTGAACCATGTTAAAATGCAGCCAACATAAAAATTGCTAGTCTATGCTAAAGTAATTCTAAAATAATCTTTTCATTAGCATGGATGAATAACACATAGTTATGGATAACAACCCATGTTTCAAATTCAGTACAATCCTTCGGGTATATGTCCACTAACATTTTGTAGGAGATGAGATTTGCTTATTCATGGTGTGAACTTAAAGATCCAAAACCCAACCCGTGGATAGTCAAAACTCATCATCAGACAAGTCACTAGTGATGTCGAAGGCATCCAAGCTTTGAGCCATCCCAAGGCCTAAGCCAGGACACTGATGACGAATAGGATGCAACTCACCCCGTATGGGTCAATCTATGCCTACACTCATCATTGTCAAAGACATCAACACCGACACCAACAACAAATATCAGGGTGACGATATGCCACTACATTATAACATCTATGAGTCGTTCAAAGGAAGTCTATTGGTGATTCACTACGAAGACAAGCAGTGGAAGTTCTCCTCACTTCTAATCATTGCAACACAAAAGCTAGTTTGGGGGATGAGGTGGAACAACTTCAACAACAACAAGGTCTACAATTTCAACTCATGAACATGTTGTTAAAGAAATATCCACCTACTTCACAAGCTAGATTGGGGGAGACACGATTCTGTTGTCCAGATCTGCTTCACGATCAAGGGTAGGAAGGAAAAATCCAGCTTCAAGACACTTTGACCTCCTACTCACCACTTTGATTAGTACAAGCCACTAGACGTTGCCCCAGCCAAGAAGAAGAATATGATCCATCACTCATTCTTGGAAGAACATTCTTGAACACCACCAAAGTTGTCATCTATGTCGGACCTGGAGACATCCATTTTTGGATCTTTGATCAAAAGGATTGCTGCTTCATCAACAACTACACCATTTATGAGCAGCCGAAGGAAACCAAGAGAAGACGTTGACTTAGTCGACAAAGGAAGAACCAACTGCCTGGAATTGAGGGAGACATCATGAAGGATGAAGCCACTGCACTGCAAGAATTCAAAGATAGAGAGATAGTACCCGAGCCTAAAAATCAAGAGAATAATTGACAAAGCCTCCATCGTCTGGACCTATTGAGAACAAGACTCAACTGACCCACTGTGAGATAGACAAGAGAAGACAAGTCATTCATGAACAACAACCAGCTAGACAAGAGAAGCTTCCACAAGTTTGTACGACACAATCACTCTTCCACGATAAGGTAACATTTCAAGGTAAGTGACCATCACTTTAAAAGCTTCTCTTTGTTTCCGGTATGCACATAAATAGAGAACCAAACATGTTTAAGTTGCACCTCACTTGATCCAACCTAATCAACTCAACATGTTCAGTTCTTTACTCATTGTTCCTAGCTTTACTCTCTTGAATCTCACTATATTAACTAAATGAGCTAAAATGTTATGCATCTAACCTTTGGAAGATGATATATCACAATTATGAAAAGATCGACACATTATGCATAGATTATTCTTCCTTTGGTTAAGCAATCTAATATGTTAAATTTTTTAAGATGCTACTTTCATGCTCATCTTCTGATCCTATCACTCATGTTAAGATTAAATAGAACACATAAACAACAAGTTCATCTTGTTCAATGTGCCTAAGGTTAGAGAGGAATGAACAAAACTTTTGGTTCTGTTGGTGTTTTTCCACCAACAGAGCCCATGCACTTGATCTCTACCTTGTCTTTATGAGTAGGACACACTCTTGAGCAAAACATAGAGGAGTTTGTCAACTCCCAAATTCTACAGAGTGAAGGTCCTGGATCTACAACAACATGCACACTGAGCAAAATGCTGCCAGCTTCCACAACTAAATGCAAGTAAATGCATATGAGTCAAAAATGCAAGTCAGCAACTTCTAGCATATAGTCGTTAGAGTGAAAGAATGCTCTAAAGAGTGCTGATCCGATAACTTAAGCAGTGCTAGCAGCCGATAAGTAAGCTAGCAAAGGCTCAAACTGATCACAGAATACGAAATATGAACACATAAGCTTAGTGAACAGTTTTAGCCTTTCAGAATGGGGATTCACCATCAAAATAGCACCGAACATGTATAGACAGGAAGTCAGAAACAAGTGCTAAACATGTATACAAGGTGAACTACCCCTAGCAAAGTTGAATGATCATGCTATAGAATGAAACATAGACTTGTGTTTTTCAGATTTTATCGGAGAAATGCAGCGGTGATTAACACAAGTTGAAATTTTAGCATGAGATTGCGAGAGGTTGAAAGCTTGTCATTGCCTAACTTTTCAACCGTGCTAAGCCTACGCAGAAGCAATCAGAAGCTTGAAGCATCGGTTTTGGTCATACACTACACGGCTCAAGTTTGACTCAAATGTGCAATGAGAGACAGTCTCAAGTTTGCTCATCAGCTTTTCTGGGCCTTTCAAATCCTATGAAACTCAAATAGACAACAAAACTTGTGGAACAGATTAAGCATTAATGGTTGGCCACTCAAGCCTTAGTTGTCCAGAATTTCAGTAAGATCTCTTTCTCAATATTTTTGTATTTTAATATTTTTACGATGCAAGAGAAAAAATGCAACAGGATGAATGTATGCATATTTATTTTTATTATTATTTATTTTTTTTTATACCACCACGGTGAACATTCCTGTGGGTTTCTACACAACATAGAATTATTCACATGGGGCTTCATGGTTTATGATGCAGTAAAATATTTTTTATTTTGTTTTCTAATTAAAATATTTGTGAATTAAATATGATGATATAAGAAATGATTATGAATTAAATATGAGAAATATGCAGCAAAGTAAATATAAAGATAACTACCGATTTTTACCTTTTGGCGAAGGTTCGGATATTTAGGTCCAACGAACCGGACCTTCCCTTGGTTCAGACCTCCCAAGGTATGTTAGACGTTTGGAAAGTTGTTATTGATTGTATCTCTTAGATGCAGACATTTTCTCCCATACTTTCTTGGTCTGAGTCTTCACTTCCTGTGGTTCACTGTCTTGAGGGTTCTCTCCTTTCTTTTCTGGGACAGTGTCGATAGCTTCTTCTTCATGATTGGCCTCTCTATTCTCGATAGCTTGTCTTCTTTGGCTTTGAGAGTGGCGTCTTTCACTTCTATTCTTCTTGGTGCTTCATTAGGTATTTAGTTGATGAAGTTGCATCGTGCTTTTTCTCCAGGAAAGTGAAAATGGATTTCCTCTTGTAAATGATTGTACTTGTAGCGTAGAGGAATGGTCTTCCTAGGATGAGGTGGATATCATCGTCTTCTCATGTCGAGGATCAAGAAGTCTGTGGGGACTTCATGACCTCTAATTCTGACTACGATGTCTTCCATCATTCCTTCTTGTTTATGCCTCTTGATATGGTGTCACTCATGTCATTTGTTCGTCCAGCAGTTTGAAGTGAAGCGTTAATTGTGGACGCTGGCAGCATCTTGCTCAGTGTGCATGTTCTTGTAGATCTAGGACCTTCACTCTGTAGAATTTGGGAGTGACAAACTTCTCCATGTTTTGCTCAAGAGTGTGTCCTGCTCATAAAGACAAGGTAGAGATCAAGTGCATGGGCTCTGTTGGTGGAAAAATACCAACAGAACCAAAAGTTTTGTTTATTCATCTCTAACCTTAGGCACATTGCACAAGATAAACTTTTTGTTTATGTGTTCTAGTCAATCTTAATATGACTGATAGGATCAGAGGATGAGCATGAAAGTAGCATCTTAAAATATTTAACAGATCAGATTACTTAATCCAAGGAAGGATAATCTATGCATAAAGTGTCGATCTTTTCATGATTGAGATATATCATCTTCCAAAGGTTAGATGCACAACATTTTAGCTCATTTAGTTAAGATAGTGAGATTCAAGAGAGTAAAGCTAGGAACAAAGATCAAAGGACTGAACATGTTGAGTTGATTAGGTTGGATCAAGTGGGGTGCAACTTAAACATGTTTTGTTCTTATGTTTATACTAGAATCAAGAAGCTTTTAAAGTGATGGTCACTTACCTTGAAATGTTACTTTGTTATTGAAGAGTGATGTGTCGAACCACCATGTGGAAGGTCCTCTTGTCTAGCTAGTTGTTGTTTATGAATGGCTTGTCTTCTCTTGTTTGTCTCACAGTATGCTTGAGAGGAGGAAGATCACAGCAGAATCATCCTTAGAGGTATCGACCTTCCTTCTCTATGTGTCGACTTATCAGTGAAGGCGCATTGCTCCTTGAGTATGCTGTCTAGGATCCTCTCTTTCTTGTATTAATTTTGTACTATGAGGATGTAGGGACAGTTCCATATTCTTCTCTTGTCAACCTTTCTTGTTTTCCTTTAATCATTGGGTTGGCAAGAGACTTGAATTTAGAGCTGCTACTCGAGTGCCTCCTTGAGAGTCTTTTGTCTTGTAATGTCACAACTGAGACTTGTCCCCTCAACAGTGTCTAGATGATGGAGATCTTATTGGCTGTTCTTCCTGATTTGCTGGCTCAGGTACTATCTCTCCATCTTCAAACTCTTGTGGTGCAGTGGCTTCATCCTTCATGATGCCTGAAAGGACCGTGATGCCTAAGAGGGGGGGGGGGATGAATTAGGCAACTTTAAAACTTCTACTCTAAACTATGCCTCTATTTTGCACCTAATCAAAACCTATGCAAGAAGGATAACTATCTATGTGCAACTAAGGTTTTGCTAGGTATGTTTGCTTTCTCTACCGCAAAAAGGAGTTATGCAACCTAGTTTCCAAACCTATCAGCTAGCAAGAGTAAGCTAGGAAAGGTAAAGCACATAAACAAGGTAGCAATGAAAAATGCGGAAGCTAAAGAGTGTGATAGAGATGCAAACTCCCATCGACGACTCCGGTATTTTTACCGAGGTATCGAGAAGCACGCAAGCTTCCCCCTAGTCCTCGTTGGAGCCCCTCGCAAGGAATCCCTCGCAAGGGCCAAGCTCCCGGTCGGATAACTCCGTGGATAGCTCCGGGCCTTCCCCACACACAAGTGGGTCTCCGGTTAAGCCACTCGTGGCAAACCCTCTCCCGGATGCTCTCCGCCGTCTTCACTATCAAGCTTTCGGCCAAACCGCCGCGGGCCTTGTTCCCTTCGGTACACGGAGGCGGCCACACCACAAACTCGGTTGGTGTGATCTCGCAAGACTACAAGCCCCGCCGATGTACAACCACGATGCGCGCAAGCACCGGTAGATAAGAGGTTTTCAACCTCACTAAACACTAGGCCTAACACCTAGAGCAAGCGCAAAGCGGTGGTCTAACTAGCTTAAGCACTTCGCAAAGTACCTACACTAATCACCTAGTATATCACTTGAGCACTTTGGTGGCTAGAGCAACTAAATATGTGTCTATACACTTGGTACACTTCCTTGAGCTCCAACCATATTGTTTTGGCCGGCCATGGGGGTATATATAGAGCCCCAACCAAATAGAGCCGTTTGGAGAAAGTCATGGACTTCACAGCATAGCATCGGACGCTGGAGTCATGACCATCGGAGCGTCCGATGCTCCTTTAACGGCTAGATGCCGACCTGGCACTGGGTCGCAACGGCTAGTCAGCGTCCGATGCCTGACCATCGGACGCGTCCGATGCTGCCAGAGCCTCTCTGGAACCTTTCTGTACAGGCATCGGACGCAGGGTCCTGTAGCGTCCGATGTTTGCATCGGTGCGTCCGATGTTCGCTGTGCGGGATTTGCACAGTGTTACAGTCGCGTCCGATGCGCTCGGTCTTCAGCGTCCGATGTTCTGCTGGCGCTGACATGAGCTAGGGTTTGCCATCGGCGCGTCTGATGCCTGCGAAGGCAGCGTCCGATGTCCCTTTCTTCTCGTTTCTTCGCGATTTCTTGCGCCGTCTAGGTTCCATTCTTGTGCCTTGGACTTTGCTTGATCTTTAGGGTCTTCTACTGAGCTTCTAATGTCTTGCTTGAGGTGTTGATCATCAGATCATCACTTAGTCCTTGTCCAAGTCACATTTGCACCCTATTGGACTATAAAACAAACACTAGCAAACTCATTAGTCCAATTTGGTTATGTTGTTCATCAAATCACCAAAATCCAAAGTTAAATGGTCCGAGGTCCATTTTCCTTACAATCTCCACCTTTTTGGTGATTGATGACAACACGACCAAAACAAGCAAATAATAGATACATAATTTAAAATGCAATCTACTTGCTAGGATGCAATGCAAAGGCAAGATGATATGTTTTTAAAATATATCAAATTGGAACAGATTTACTGTAACATATCTTGCCCTTGCCATGGAGTCCCAGTGTGTGATTTTATGGATTAAGGCTCCCCCTAACTCCATAAATCACTTCCTCCCTTTTTGAACCATTCCCACGAAAATAACCATAGAAATTTTGAAAAATTGATTTTGGGTTATTTTGTTTGTTTTAGTTTGGGATTGATTTTGGTCCCTACACATTCTTCCCCTTTGGAATCAAACACCGAAAAGGAAGACATTAAAGCTTAAGAGAGAAAACATTATATAAGCTAAAACTCCCCCTAAGTATATGCATACATATTGTTGGGTATTTTAAACGCACACAGAAGAATCCGCAAGCGCACGGATACCGATGTAGCTTTCACCCGAGAGTATTCCAGGGTATCGATTTCCACGGGGAACGTGAAGTGTACTAGAAGAATCAAGAATGTCCAAGAAAAGAATGATAATATGGTTAGAGAGAGATTTAGGGTTTTCTAAGCAGGTCTATCTAATTAAAGGCTTAATATACTTTACTTACTTCGGGACATCAGAACACTAGCCACAGAAAGGGATGAGAAAGGGGCTAGGAAGCTCCTACTACGGTCCTACAAACACCAACCCGAACGTGGTGGACTACGTCGGCCGTCAGGGCTGTCACCACCTGGGGCTACCACAACTATCCGTGGGGCTGGGTGCAAACTCAGGTAAACCCTAGTCTAAACACCACGTCTACACTAACGATTACTACTCTAATTACCTCGAATAACTAGAGCACTCGATACGAGCGGAGATCCAGTAAATAGAATAAAGCAAGAACTGAAATTAAATATAATACTTGGAAATAGTAAATGAAGAACCTGGAGATTACTTGAAGACGAACTAGATGCTGCACCAATACAATGTTGAGGAAGATCTGACAGATCCGGCTCCTCCTCAGCTCTCTCCTTCTCCTCTCTCTAATCCGATCTCTAATTACAACTAGATGAACTAGACAACTAGAACTAGAACTAGAAGAACTAGAACTTGAAGAACTAGAACTAGAACCTGAAGAACTAGAACTAGATCTAATTCTAGATGAACTAGAAGAGATTCATCTAGAGGGACCTCTACTTCTAATTGAAACCCTAGTTTCTGATGTGGAGATGAATAATGAAGATGGAGATGCCTGGAGAGGGGGGTCTGGGTCTAGTTTTATAGCCTGAAGCGTGGAACGTGAGCCCTTGGATCAAACCGACTTCAGGGACGGTGGAGATGCATCCTAGGAGGCGGTGGAAGAAGGTTCCAGAAGGCGGAGGCGAAATGGCCTCTGTGGCCGACCGGTCGGTCCCGGAGTGGGACCGGTCGGTCTGGCCCAGTGGGCCCACGTGGTGGCCCGCCTCGTGGTGTCTTCTGGTGTCTTCTAGATCCTTCTTTTGCAGATTTCGCTTCGAAATTAATATCTTTTCATCCGGCACTCCGAATATAGCAAATGATATGTCCGTTTCGATCGTCTTGACGAGCTCTTCACAATGGTGCACTCCAATTCATCACTTGAGATGCTTTTATATGGTAAAAACATGGATGTCCTACAAAACAAGTGAGAGCACCAAAACTCGTGGAACTCGTTAGTTTCAAACCCTACAACTATATTTTGTGATTCATTTAATGTCATTTCATGCAATAGTTGATGGTTAATTATGAGCATTAGTGAGCGTCAACAAGTTCCCCAAGCTTAACCTTTGCTAGTCCCGAGCAAAGCCAATCTCAACAATGGATCAGGAGTTTGCTGCAATATCTTCACTTCCAACAAGTACACATGTATTCAAACAAAAGTTCTCATATGGAATAGAAAAAGTATCATATTATTCATCACGGGGCTTAGTACTTTACCTTGAATCTTGATAATTGAAAGATAGAACGATCAAATCAAGCGCTATGTTTCTAGTTCTTTTACTTCATCATTATCCCGGAGTTTTTATGAATTTTCAGAAAAGATTAAAAACATATGTTGTCAAATTAAACAATGGATCCAAAGAGAAAGTCAACCACACCATTGAATCGAGAAGTGCATGTGTAGGGAAAATAGAGTCGGATGCTCTTTAAATATATCACTCTCTTTTGTTTATCAGAGACACATGGCTATGAGGCTAATTCTACTGGCGGGCACATGCCCATTTTTTTCTTGATATTCATTTTTTTTCTTTTTTTTCGAGGTTCCGGACACTTGTCCCTTTTTATTTCCTCGGGATCTATCTTATTGAGATTTCGGACACTTGTCCATTTTTATTTCCTCGGATTTTTTTTCCTCTTTTTTCTCTTTTTTTCAATAGCCACATGCTTCCAACAAACTTTTGAGAGGATTGGAACAAATAATCATGAGCATTATTTATGCGGAAAATGGATGGAATGTAAGTGATCTTAATTCAATAGCATGATAACTTCTCATAGGGTCAACGAAGCTTAATTTAACTCAATGCAATTATTAGACATATTTATATTGAGAAATCTCTGGAACTCTAGTGTTGTTTAGAACAAGATAGTAGTAGCTCAGATCATCACATGTCATATCTATCAATTACCTAGACCTCAGATCAAGAATTTGTCACCCATGCATTTGATTTCATTTTTAAGCATCATTATTAATTAAGAGAACTCATGCTTTGAAGGCTAGGTACTTGAAAGAAATTAGATAGAGCAACTATTCATCATTTCCATATAAAAGATTAGAGAGAGAGTTCTTCTTTTATTATTGACTTTTTAAAACAAACTAAGCACACTATTTATTTAATCTAACACACACTTATTATAAATAACTGAGATAATAAATAAGACATACCTAGACCACGAAGATAACGAGGGTGCGTCTCCCCCAAGCCGGTTCCCTTAATAACGTTGAGCCTTCATGTGCTCATATTTTTTTAATTAATGGTGAGCCTTCATGTGCCCACATTTTTTTCATTTTATTTTACTTATGTATAGAAAGAAAACTTAAGAGGAGAAGGATACTTACCTGGATACACGGGGGTGCTTTCCCCCAAGCTGAATGTTGACGTAGTCGTTCATTCTTGCCATGTAACGAACTGGCAGTGAAAATGTTCTTCCTCTATCGGAGCATTGATTGACGTTGATGGTTGTTGAAATAGTGTTCCAATAGTGGATGAGACATCCACTTGCTCGTCACCTTTTCTTGGTCTTTCAGATCCTGTGAAACTCAAATAGCCAACAAAACTTGTGGAACAGATTAAGCATTAGTGGTTGGCCACTCAAGCCTTAGTTGTCCAGAATTTCAGTAAGATCTCTTTCTCAATATTTTTGTATTTTTATTTTTATGATGCAATGACAGTCTAACAAAATGAATGCATGCATATTTATTTTTATTATTTTTTATGCCACCACGGTGAACATTCCTGTGGGTTTTTACACACCATAGAATTATTCACATGGGCTTTATGATGCAGTGAAATATTTTTATTTTGTTTTCTAATGTAATGCAGAAATTAAATGTGTTGTGAATTAAATATGATGATACAAGAAATGGTTATGGATTAAATATGAGAAATATACAGCAAAGTAAATATAAAGATAACTACCATTTTTTTACCTTTTGGTGAAGGTTCGGATATTTAGGTCCGACGAACCGGACCTTTCCTTGGTTCAGACCTCCCAAGGTTGTCAGACGTTTGGAAAGTTGTAATTGATTGTACCTCTTAGGTGCAGGCTTTTTCTTCCATACTTTCTTGGTCTGAGTCTCCACTTCCTGTGGTTCACTGTCTTGAGGTTTCTCTTCTTTCTTTTCTAGGATAGTGTCGATAGCTTCTTCTTCGTGATTGGACTCTCTATTCTTGATAGTTTGTCTTCTTTGGCTTTGAGAGCGGCGTCTTTCACTTCTATTCTTCTTGGTGCTTCATTGGGCATGTAGTTGATGAAGTTGCATCGTGCCTTTTCTCCAGGAAAGTGAAAATGGATTTCCTTTTGTTGATGATTGTACTTGTAGCATAGAGGAAAGGTCTTCCTAGGATGAGGTGGACATCATCGTCTTCTCATGTCGAGGATCAAGAAGTCTGTGGGGACTTCATTTCCTCTAATTCTGACTACGACGTCTTCCATCATTCCTTCTTGTTTATGCCTCTTGATATGGTGTCACTCATGTTATTTGTTCGTCCAGTAGTTTGAAGCGTTAATTGTGGACGCTGGCAGCATCTTGCTCAGTGTGCATGTTCTTGTAGATCTAGGACCTTCACTCTGTAGAATTTGGAGTGACAAACTTCTCCATGTTTTGCTCAAGAGTGTGTCCTGCTCATAAAGACAAGGCAGAGATCAAGTGCATGGGCCCTGTTGGTGGAAAAACACCAACAAAACCAAAAGTTTTGTTTATTCCCTTCTAACCTTAGGCATATTGCATAAGTGAAAGGACCTTGATGTCGCCTAGAGGGGGGGGTGAATAGGCCTGTTTAAAATCACAGCTCAAAACTTTGTTAGAGATGCCCGACACTACCGCCCTAAGCCCGGAACTGCCGCACCCCGGCACTGCCGGCCTCAGCCCGGTACTGCCGCGCCAACAAACTGCCCGAGCCTGCAATTCAAAAACTAGCCACAGGAAACCAATTCTATATGAATAGAAGTGTTGCTCTTGGTTTCCTGAACCTGCAGAACCAACTCAACCAAGCCAAAATGTTGTATGAAATAGATCGGGGCCAAATCCTAGAATCAATCACAAGCTCACAAGTATGATGAATGAACACAAGTAAATACAAGAGACAAGTGATTTATCCCGTGGTTCAGCTCGCCACCAAGGCTTGCCTACCTCCACGTTGTTGAGGATGACCACTTAGGTCAAGAGCTTTGCAACTCTTCCTCGGTCTCAAGTCAAGGAACCAAATCCTTGAAGTGAGGGGTAATTCTACTAGCTCCACAAGAGGATTACAAACTTCCCGCTGCTCACCACAAGCACGGGAGCTCGCCGGGCGACGCCTAGCCGTCTAGGAGGCTTCACCTCCAAGAGTAAAAGATGCACAACGAAGATCGACGAAGCCCGACAAGTGCTCAAGGTTTGGAAGGCTCTAATATGCTCTCTAGCTCTTAATCACACAGCCCCAACACTTAATCATGCACTAAGCATGTCACTCTTACAAGAGAGGGGGGGGGAGAGCTCTCAAATGGCTTTGGATGTGTTAGAAGTGTTTTGGGCACCAGCAGCCAGCTCTGGAGGCGTGGGTGGGTATATATACCCCCCACACCCAAAACTAGCCGTTGGAGGTCAGAAACTAGCCGTTACTGGCTGTACAGGCCCGGCACTGCCGCACTTAGCCCGGCACTGCCGGGGAGCGGCACTGCCGCTCGACAGAGCGGCACTGCCGCAGCTCCCTGAGACAGCACAGGTGACCTCACGAAAAACGCCCATAACTTTTACTCCGAACTCCGATTTCAGTGATCTTGGACTTTCCGGAAAGCTTGTTTCGAGGCTATCCAACCCTACAGAGAACAAGCGCAAGATCAACAAGTGAAGGTGCAGTGCTAAGTGTTTTCTCTCATGTTAACACTCGGGTTCGGTTAGTTTGAGCACTTGAGACTTGTCTATGATTCGTATTGCATCCCCCTTGATAGTACGGCATAACTATACTCAAGACAAAGAAAATATAACCATTTTAACCACTTGAGTCTTCAATGTCTTCATATGCCATTTCTTCTTGATATCACTTCGAAAGGGGTTGCAATCATCTTTGTCTCCTTTCTTTGAGCAAACACACCTTGAGCATGTGACTTGAACCATTTCCACACATATGAGTTCAATCCATGGCTTCAAGTCACTTCCACTAATGATTTGATCCTCAACACAATATGAATCCTCATAGCTTGATTAGTACCTCGACTCAATGCAAGTACTCTCTTCTTCACCCTAGCCATAGTACTTCGGTCTCTTGACCTTCACCGTCGCTTAGTACCTCGAAGCCCTTTCCTTGCTATCTTCACCTTATCAAGCCACACTCAAGTCACATCATATTGAGCATCCATTGAAAACCATTTCTTCAATATTGTGATCCTTGCTTGAACATCTTGTAGATATGCATGTTGAGATCAATCAAGCTTTAGTTTGACTCACATAGAGACATATATGGATCATCATTAATATGGTCAAGCCAATTCACGATTCCTAATATCCTCTCCTTTTGGCTTGACACTCAACACTCACTTCAATCTCCATCTTCATACTTCTAGCTTGATCAAATCAATGCAAAGTGATTCTCCAAACATTTATCCATACAAGCAAACCAAAGTAGAGAATGACTTATATCCAATATGAGTTGTGTCCTTTGTCATTTCAACTTTGCTTGCCATTTACTCACTTATGCATTCTTGATTCATTCTTCAACCTTGATCAAAGCTATTTCACTATCAAACTCTTCTCGCTCATGAAAAGCAACCCATTGTTGAGACCATTCCAAAATCATCAATCCATGTCTCACTTGTCATTTGCCAAATATGCTTGCTTTCTCATGATGCCATGATATCCCACAACATAGAAGCCATATCATCAACTCTATTTGCATTGTTGTCTTTTGCTTGAACAAGATTGTTTCCATGATCTTTCAATACAACAATACACAATTTTGGCCTTCATTTCAACACTATGTGGAATATCATCAAGTTTGCTTTTCTTGTTGAACCTTTGATACACTTAGCAAACTTGTTAGACCTTTAATTATGTTGTCACTCAATTCACCAAAACCCACTAAGGGCTAGATGCACTTACAATCTCCCCCTTTTTGGTGATTGATGACAACACAATTAAAGCTTACAAGAGATTGATAAACATTAAGATTTTGAATCCTATGATATAGTGAGCTCCCCCTAAATGTGTGCATTGAAAGGAACTTCAAATTTTGGCTTCAAATGCCAAATGCACATATTTAAGACAAAGTGTGGAAACTCTCTTATATCTTAGCATTCGTGGGGTGCAAGGTGTCAACATGATAACCGTGAGGCTCATGAGACAGTTCAAGCACTCAGAGATTGCTGGCCAGCAGAGAGCGGTACTGCCGCACCTGCCTGAACAACACTAGAGAAACAAGCACCACTCACATGAATGTCACACACTAGCATAATTGTCCCTATCAAGAGCATCAATTTTAAACTATCCTTGCACTCACCACATAATTTGAAAAATCTTATATGCCTCTCCTTTACCCCTTCCCATCCTCATATCAATCTCTCTTCCCTTACAATTGTCCCCCAAAATTTTCTCCCCCTTTGGCATTAATCTCCAAAAAGGATCTCTCCACCAAAAGAAAGAAATGATGGTAGACAAGTGAGGGCTAGAGGTAGGTAAAAGTTTAGCATATATGATTTCTCTTCTATGTTTTTCTACCAAACAAAGTATGCAACACTTTAAGTCAAGATTCTCAAGAGGTTAGCATATTTAGCTCATACCTCACATAGGTGACATAACATGAGACAAACTCACATAATCACCACAAGAGGTATCAACCAAATATCTAACTCATTCTCTAATCGTCACCATAAGAACAAACTCATGGTGCGACTCAAAATATTGCATACACATGCACACTCTAGCATGTAAGGGCCTAGATGCACAAAGGTAATACGAATGTTCATAGAGTGATATACCTTTGTTCTAAGCCTCATAATCTCCACCATGATGATGATTTTGAATTTAGTGCTTTGATGGGCCTAGCATTTCATTAAGAAAAGGATCTCATTTGTGCCCATCTCTTCTTTTCATCATCTTCAAGGAGACATTTCAAACTTGTGCTTCATCTTAGTTGAAAGTCCATTGCTAGCTCTTGTTGTCATTTTGAGATACCAATTGAAGACAAATTTCTTGATACACCAATTGAAAGGTTATCCACCAATATCAATTGAAATATGATCTTCATAGTTTGACACCAATGGAAGGAAACTTCACAAGTTGATGCCAATAGGAATGGATGCTTGTATCTCATAATATCACCTAGATGTCGACCTAGGGAATGCTCACGGAGACAAGAAATAGCATTAAATTGCACAAGCTATAGTTTTACAACTAGTGACCATTTGAATGTGGAAAGCATGTGGATCACTAATTGCAAAACCTCATAACATAAACTAAATCCCCCTTATTTGATAGTGCATACATATGTATGAGCAAAGCAAAACATATGCACTTTTGGTCAAATAAGTCTAAATAAGGGAAATGAGGCTATATTATGGAGAGTAGCTACATAAGAGTTAAAATTGCAATCCAAATGAATATGAGAGATAACATTACTATTTTGGATTGATTTGGCTATGTAGCATACCCATGAGAAACTCATTCTCACCAAGAGACTACACAAGTTCACTAGAAGAAAATGTTAGTCTCAAAAGACATAAGACATAGAATAGACTCCCCCTTAATATGTGCATCAAGTACTCGAACTACTTGTGAAATGCACTTGAATCACTTTAAGCGTCTAGAGGAGTTCATGCTATATCTTGGTCAAGGCACACCAAATTTGCAACAATTGAAATTATGCCAAAGAGAACATACCACCACTTAGGTAGAGAGATCACTACATAGATTTTCATTGATATGACCATCATAAGTGAGACTTGATGATATGGATGGCCATAGTTTTTCACTTGATGATTCATAGTGAATTTAAAGCTCTTGTGATCATCCAATATCCACATTAGGTTCCTAGTTCTTTCTCTACCTAAAGCAACTCACATAGAAAGCAAATGGTAAAGTTCATGAAATTTGCAAATTATGAACTAGGAGTTACCACTCTTGTTGATGAGATCCTGGGTGATTAATGGGATGGATCCAAGTGACTTGATGAGCTTTAGATGGAGAATTAGCAATGAACATCCATTCTTCACTTCTTTTCTCCAACTCACATAAATATAGTTCCTCCAAAGGATTGGGGCATCCGACAATAAAACTAGGAGCATTCACTTTATAAAGACTGAGACCTCCAAGAATAATCTTTGGAGCACTCAAAGATTCCATTGGAACTATCCATCCTCCATTGAAGTTCTTCTTTCTCCAATGTTTGAGATTACACAATATGAGCTTGAGAGAGAGCATTTTGTCTCATGAGATAGAAAGTAAACTCCCCTTCAATTTGTGCATACAAGAGTACACAAAGCACACCTATGCACATCAACAATGAGGTCAAAGGAGAAGTCTACACTATGTTCAAACTCATTTCAAACTCCTTCAAGATGCTTGCAATCCAACTTTTCAGATTCTGTCTTCCTTGGAGAAAAATTCATATCTCTCAGACCATTAAGCCAATATACATGAAATTTGGTAGAAATGTTCATCTATGAGTCCTCTAACTGCTGTCAAAATTTCAGCCCATTTGGATTCCATTTGATCAGTCAAATCTATTTTCTACCAAAACTGCTCAAGTCTGAAACTGCAGTGCTGAGGCTGACAAAATTCAACTGAAACTGATTTTCTTCTAAACCAAACTGCATCCCAACTGTACAACAACAAGTACTAGATATATATAGCATGCTCACAAAGTTTCAGGTCAATTCATCAGTGTTGGAACCTCCAAATCCATGCTTGAAAGCAGCTAACTCAAAATTTCAGATTTCTGGACAGATTTGATAATTTTTACAATTCTTCTCTTCTTGTCCAATAATGAGGTGGTTTTGGCTTAGAACACTCACAAGATGTCATTACCATTCAGTCCTCTTATCAATATTTGTAGTATTATGAGTTCTTCCAATATAGCATATCCAACTCAACCTCAACATCATGCTCTAGGTCCACAAAATGGACGGTTGTCAGCTGCTGTGTGTGGAGGTGGCGCAGCAGTGCTGCTCATGGTGCAGCAGTGCTGCTCATGGCCCGGCAGTGCTGCTCGTGGCCCGGCAGTGCTGCCCGTGGCCCAGCAGTGCTGCCCGCTGAGCGGCACTGCTGCTCGCACATCAGCAGTAGGTTGTAGATTATCTTCAACATGAGGAGCCTCCACATCTTGAGAGTGAGTCAACACACTCCGACTTCTACCAACCTCATCTTGCTTTAGGTGAAGAGTAACCTTTAGGCTTGTGATGCATTCAAATGAATAAGCACAACCTCTTCTTATTGATTTCCTATGAATAAGCTCAACACAAGAGGTATTAGTAGCACAAGCACTAGTTTCTCATTTAGTAACCCTTTATGTGTGGAAGGCAAATGAGCTACCAAAAAAAGAGAAACCTCATAACATGGATTAAATCTCCCTTAATGCCGCATGCACACTCTTTTGAGTCGAATGGAAATGTGAATGTGCATGGTTGGTCAATTAAGTCCAAAGGGTAGATTTAAGCCATATTATGGTGAGTGGCTAACATAGACTGAATCAACCCAAAATTAACTAGAGAGAACACATCACATAGTTCTGGATTGATGGCATTGATATGATAGCACACTCCATTTAAGAAACACATTCTCATTTAGTGAGACTACATAAATCACTTAGAGAAATGGTTAGTCTCACAACTCTAGTCATAGAGTAAATTCCCTTTTTTATAAGTGCTCTAAGTATTTGAATTTCTCACATAGCACTCTAT
The DNA here is from genome assembly GCA_009763385.1 of Coix lacryma-jobi var. lacryma-jobi. Taxonomy (NCBI): domain Eukaryota; kingdom Viridiplantae; phylum Streptophyta; class Magnoliopsida; order Poales; family Poaceae; genus Coix; species Coix lacryma-jobi. The sequence continues at coordinate 114,321,544 of CM019825.1, read as the reverse complement.
TCATTTAAGAACATGGCATTTTACTCTATGTCTAGGTCATGGCAACAATAGAATAATCAATTTTAACTTATGCCAAGAAATACTCACAACCATTCAAGCATGTAGATGGCCATAAGATGAGAATGAGAATTTGCCAATCTACCATATGACAAAATTTCATCAAGTAGAGAGTTCTTGAGATTTGAGTGATAAGTGCTTCTACTTGAGCTTTCTTGAAATTCTTGGTTTATGGTCCACAAAGAACACCAAGTCATGTATGTTGCTTGTTGTGATTGATCAATTCAATTCCAATCATACTTTTCTTTCATGACCAACAACCAATACACATCCTCAAGTGCTTTCTTTCCCTAAGTGACTACACAAGACACAAAGAGATAAGATTTGAAATAAATTGCACTTGAGATTTAGTTGTTACCACCCTTCTTGAAACATAATGGATGAGGTGGCTTCTTCATCTTCACTTTGCTTATCATCATGTTGTAGACTTCATCCATGGCTTGGACTTATCTCAGCCACTACTGTCTGCACAGGGGCGGCACTGCCACTCTGAGGCGCGGCACTGCCGCTCTGAGGCATGGCACTACCATATCAGAGATGTCAGCGGAATTTGGTGCAATAGTAGCTTGAGGATCTCCTATCTTTGTACCCAAAACTTCTTGTGGTCTTATATCGCCAATGGGCATTTTCTTGATTGTCTCACAAAGTGGTTCCTTATTACCTACAACATGAATAAGATCTTGCTCTACTAGAGAGCCATTAAAGCATCATATGAAAGATTCATTTGAACTCAAAGTACTCTAGCCACTCCTAATAATTCACAAGCATACACATATTTGCGAACTACTAGAGACTACACAAGTCAAGTGGCTAGCTAGCAAGGGTTAGGTACTTGTTACCGAGATGAGTAAGAAGTTAGAGATATATCCATCAATTCATCCTTGGGTCAATCTTGATAGAATAGTCAATATTAATAAGATTGATAGCTTGAGATGATATTTTCAATAAAAGTTACTCAAGCACCCCAAGGCTTCATATCACCTTCAAGTACCTACAACACTTACTAAGCACAATTTGGTACCCATACCAAGATGGGTCCATCAAGGTTAGTCACAAGAGACTTAGGCACCCAAATGGCCTTTGTGCTAGTATGTGGTGAACCAATCACCTTTCTAGCACAAGTGTCATTTTTGGGTCTCCTAAGCAAGTTTAAATCAATTGATGAGTTGAGCTTAGGAGGGTTACCCATGGGACAATCCATACTTAAATGTCCCTTTCCTCGGCAAATGTAGCAAATGCGATGTTTGTTCTTGTAAGACATCTTCTTATCTTGCTTCTTGTTTGCTTCCTTACCGGTGAGCCTCTTACTTGATGATGTCAAGCCTTTGTCCTTCATGTAGGGGCATGATGCAATTTCATGACCCTTCTCATTGCACTCATAACACTTCCTCTTACTTATTCTCATCTTCTTGTTTGGAAGTGTGGCTTGGTCATCAACCTTGTTGGAACACATCGAGGCATTGTGTCCCATGTTGGAGCACTTGCCATGAGCCATCTTTTTCTTCTCTTGAATGTTGCTCATGACCTTCGCTTCTTTCTTCAAGGAGCAATCCCTTACATGGTGACCCTCTTTCTTGCACTTGAAGCAAGTGATGAGAGTCTTCTTTGCTTTCTGGGGCTCTTGCTTTGATTTGGAGACCTTCTTCATGAGCTTGACCTGACCAGGGGCATAAGTGGTAGCCTTCCCTTTTCTGTGGGGAGCGGCACTACCGCCCTTCATAGCGGCACTGCCGCCCTTGGGTGGCTGTGCTGCTCGGGGCTGCTGTTGTGCCACCATCTGTGCAGGCTGATCTGTACCAACTTTGCCCTTGATCATGGACTGAGCACACTCAGAGCTATTTTCCACCTTCTTGCCACTGTTTTGAGTCTTGCCATCCATGCACTCTTTTGCTATGATCTCATTCAGCCTAGCAATCTCTTTTCTCATAGCCTCCATATTAGCAAGGTTAGTGGCATAAATATTCAAATCAAGATTAAAGCATTTTCCACAACCTTGACTAGTGGAGGGAGTAGAGACATCACTTGCCTTGGAAGGATGTGAGTTGCTTTCCCAAAGAAGGCTATATTGCTCCTCAAGTTCTTTGTGCTTGCCATTCAAGCTACAATACTTTTCCTTGAGTGTAATATGATCCTTCTTTAGGAGAGCATGGACATCTTGCTCTTTGGCCAAAGCCTTGTGCAAGATGTCCACCTCACTTCTCTCCAATGCAATAGCTTCCTTGCTAGCAATGTATAGATCCTCTTGTTTAATTAGAGTCTTTTCTCTAGATTCTAGCTCAGCTTGTGTTGCCTCTAAGTCCTCCATTAGCTTTGAAATAAATAACTTGGTCTTTCTATCCAAATTTTTAGTTATGTTATTTATTTCTTCATCACTAGAATCATCATCACTAGAAGTATCACTAAGATCACTACTAGAGATGTCACTGGGAGGTGGAGAAGGTTTAGCTTTTGATTTTACCTTCTTACCCTTTGCCATAAGACATACATGAGAAGTGGCATGAATAGTTGAGCACATTGGTGAAGTGGATTCATCACTTGGCCTCCACCGATCACAAGCTTCTTCTTCCTTCAAAATGTTAGTCTCACAAGAACTATAGGAAGTAGAAGTACCACATGTATAATCCTTGTTCTCACCAACCATTTCATTACCTTTCACATATGTTGGTGAGGGAGTGGGTGTGCCATGATCAGCTATGCCTTTTGGGAGAATCACTTGAGGCTCTTCATTTGTTGGCGAAGTTGAGCACTCCTCAAGTGGTTCCTCCAATGAGAGCAACTTCTCATCACATTTGGACTTGTCATATCTTTCTTTGAGTGTGGTCCAAATGACATGAGCATCCTCAAGAGGTTCACCATCTCCAAATATGACGGCATCAAAAACATCTTCACTCAAAGCACTAAATAAGACATTAGAGGCTTGAGCATTGTGTTGTAAGCATTTCACTTCCTCTTTAGATAGATAGGTCAAATCATCACTAGAAGGTGAAATGCTCACATCAACAATCCGCTCGATATGAGGACCCATGGTCCTAAAAACAGTAAGCACACTAGCGGACCAAGACGCATAATTTGAGCCATCGAAAAGTAAAAGTTCTAAAGATACTTCCTCACTTGTCGACATCGTCTCTCAAGGCGGTTAAGCCCGTAATTGAGAGCCCAGGCTCCGATACCAATTGAAAGGACCTTGATGTAACCTAGAGGGGGGGGGGTGAATAGGCCTGTTTAAAATCACAGCTCAAAACTTTGTTAGAGATGCCCGACACTACCGCCCTAAGCCCGGAACTGCCGCACCCCGGCACAGCCGGCCTCAGCCCGGTACTGCCGCGCCAACAAACTGCCCGAGCCTGCAATTCAAAAACTAGCCACAGGAAACCAATTCTATATGAATAGAAGTGTTGCTCTTGGTTTCCTGAACCTGCAGAACCAACTCAACCAAGCCAAATATGTTGTATGAAATAGATCGGGGCCAAATCCTAGAATCAATCACAAGCTCACAAGTATGATGAATGAACACAAGTAAATACAAGAGACAAGTGATTTATCCCGTGGTTCAGCTCGCCACCAAGGCTTGCCTACCTCCACGTTGTTGAGGATGACCACTTAGGTCAAGAGCTTTGCAACTCTTCCTCGGTCTCAAGTCAAGGAACCAAATCCTTGAAGTGAGGGGTAATTCTACTAGCTCCACAAGAGGATTACAAACTTCCCGCTGCTCACCACAAGCACGGGAGCTCGCCGGGCGACGCCTAGCCGTCTAGGAGGCTTCACCTCCAAGAGTAAAAGATGCACAACGAAGATCGACGAAGCCCGACAAGTGCTCAAGGTTTGGAAGGCTCTAATATGCTCTCTAGCTCTTAATCACACAGCCCCAACACTTAATCATGCACTAAGCATGTCACTCTTACAAGAGAGGGTTGGGGAGAGCTCTCAAATGGCTTTGGATGTGTTAGAAGTGTTTTGGGCACCAGCAGCCAGCTCTGGAGGCGTGGGGTGGGTATATATACCCCCCACACCCAAAACTAGCCGTTGGAGGTCAGAAACTAGCCGTTACTGGCTGTACAGGCCCGGCACTGCCGCACTTAGCCCGGCACTGCCGGGGAGCGGCACTGCCGCTCGACAGAGCGGCACTGCCGCAGCTCCCTGAGACAGCACAGGTGACCTCACGAAAAACGCCATAACTTTTTACTCCGAACTCCGATTTCAGTGATCTTGGACTTTCCGGAAAGCTTGTTTCGAGGGCTATCCAACCCTACAGAGAACAAGCCCAAGATCAACAAGTGAAGGTGCAGTGCTAAGTGTTTTCTCTCATGTTAACACTCGGGTTCGGTTAGTTTGAGCACTTGAGACTTGTCTATGATTCGTATTGCATCCCCCTTGATAGTACGGCATAACTATACTCAAGACAAAGAAAATATAACCATTTTAACCACTTGAGTCTTCAATGTCTTCATATGCCATTTCTTCTTGATATCACTTCGAAAGGGGTTGCAATCATCTTTGTCTCCTTTCTTTGAGCAAACACACCTTGAGCATGTGACTTGAACCATTTCCACACATATGAGTTCAATCCATGGCTTCAAGTCACTTCCACTAATGATTTGATCCTCAACACAATATGAATCCTCATAGCTTGATTAGTACCTCGACTCAATGCAAGTACTCTCTTCTTCACCCTAGCCATAGTACTTCGGTCTCTTGACCTTCACCGTCGCTTAGTACCTCGAAGCCCTTTCCTTGCTATCTTCACCTTATCAAGCCACACTCAAGTCACATCATATTGAGCATCCATTGAAAACCATTTCTTCAATATTGTGATCCTTGCTTGAACATCTTGTAGATATGCATGTTGAGATCAATCAAGCTTTAGTTTGACTCACATAGAGACATATATGGATCATCATTAATATGGTCAAGCCAATTCACGATTCCTAATATCCTCTCCTTTTGGCTTGACACTCAACTCTAACTTCAATCTCCATCTTCATACTTCTAGCTTGATCAAATCAATGCAAAGTGATTCTCCAAACATTTATCCATACAAGCAAACCAAAGTAGAGAATGACTTATATCCAATATGAGTTGTGTCCTTTGTCATTTCAACTTTGCTTGCCATTTACTCACTTATGCATTCTTGATTCATTCTTCAACCTTGATCAAAGCTATTTCACTATCAAACTCTTCTCGCTCATGAAAAGCAACCCATTGTTGAGACCATTCCAAAATCATCAATCCATGTCTCACTTGTCATTTGCCAAATATGCTTGCTTTCTCATGATGCCATGATATCCCACAACATAGAAGCCATATCATCAACTCTATTTGCATTGTTGTCTTTTGCTTGAACAAGATTGTTTCCATGATCTTCCAATACAACAATACACAATTTTGGCCTTCATTTCAACACTATGTGGAATATCATCAAGTTTGCTTTTCTTGTCGAACCTTTGATACACTTAGCAAACTTGTTAGACCTTTAATTATGTTGTCACTCAATTCACCAAAACCCACTAAGGGCTAGATGCACTTACAATAAGACAAACTTGTTGTTTATGTGTCCTATTCAATCTTAACATGAGTGATAGGATCAGAGGATGAGCATGAAAGTAGCATCTTAAAATATTTAACAGATCAAATTACTTAACCCAAGGAAGGATAATCTATGCATAAAGTGTCGATATTTTCATGATTGTGATATATCATCTTCCAAAGGTTAGATGCATAACATTTTTGTTCATTTAGATAACATAGTGAGATCAAGAGAGTAAAGCTAAGAACAAAGATTAAAGAACTGAACATGTTGAGTTGATTAGGTTGGATCAAATAAGGTGCAACTGAAACATGTTTTGTTCTTATTTATGCACATACTAGAATTAATGAGAAGCTTTTAAAGTGATGGTCACATACCTTGAGATGTTACCTTTATCATTGAAGAGTGATGTGTCGAACCACCTTGTGGAAGCTTCTCTTGTCTGGCTGGTTGTTCTTCATGAATAGCTTGTCTTCCCTTGCTTATCTCATAGTGAACCTGAGTGATGGGAGCTTGAGAGGAGGAAGGTATAGTAAGATCATCTTTAGAGGGATCAACCTTTCCTTCTCTGTGTCAACCTATCAGTGAAGGTGTGTTGTTCCTCCCACGATGGTCTTTATCTTCTAGTGACCCAGCTCAGACTTGTTCACCTACTTCCATGGAGTGAGTGCTTTGATTGTAGATATTGTTTTGTGGCACTCATCTTTTGTCTTGTTCCATGGATCTCATTTCTCCATGATCAGTGAGTTGTGTCTCCCTTGTGCAAGTTGTTGAAATTCATGTGTCTCTTCATCTCCAGTGTGAGTTCATCTCAGGACTTTCCCAAATTGATATTGAAAGTTTTCCTGCAGGGGTTAGTCCAACAAAATATCCAAAATCCACTATAGCATACTATCGGCTCAAAAACCAACCTAGACACCATGTCTAATTTGATTTAGGAAGGCATTTAAACCGAAGCACCATGCTTAATTTAAAAACCTTTGAAAGCAAGATCACCACTCCTAAACTAGGCACCATGCTCAATTTAAGAGATGTATGAAAGTACTTCAAACCTAAACATATACTATAGCAGATGAAGGTAGTATTAAAGCATTAAAGAGATTTACTCAAATGGCGATGAGAGAGCATGATTAGTGTATAGCACATGATCATGACTTAAAGGTAAGGCTAACCAGGATAGCAACATGGCAAGGAATGTTCGTATGTAAGTGTATCCCCCAAACTTAGATTTTGCAAACATCAAGATTGGATGACTATAATTCAATGTTGCATGATGATTGGTTGGACATACCTTGTGTTTTGTCGTTCCTTCGAACATTTTTGCTCCAGACCTGCAAAGGTTAGTAACAAGAATACCCAAAGGAATATTTTAACAATTATATCCTTATGCTCATTACACAAGGGCAGTGTAGCAGGAAGGTAAACACTGATCTGAAAAATGCTTGTTTTAGGACATTGAGCTTGTCCTGGGGAAACCTTCAAGATGTGATTTAGTGAAGTGGTTTCCCCTCCAACACCAAATTTAAGAGTACAACGAGATCTACAACATTTGTGATAAACATATGCATCTACAACCTCCCTTTTGATAATTTTGTAAATAGCAAGTGTGAGGGGGTTGAAAATCTCGAATGTGACAATGCTAGACAGACCAATTGAATCAGGAGATGTCTCATATGAGCATGGATTTAAAGAGGTGTTTATGAAGTAGCTTCCATGCTCTTTGATATCATCTTCCTCGATTTCAGAGAAGAACACCGAAGGATGGGGTTTATCATTTTCTAAAGTGTGGGGTGTTTTCTCTAGAGAAGGTTCTGTGACAACCAAATTATTAGAAGGATTTGAAGGAATTTCAAATTTGGTTCTGTGTTCCTCCTCGTGTTGGTCGGGGTTGGGCTCGACTTCTTCTTCGGGGAATTCATCAAAAACGCCAGTGTATGGGGTGTTTTCAAGGATTTTGTCTAAGATGGCTTTACCTCCACTTACAGTTTTATGAGTGAATGATCCTCCCGAAGAGGTATCAAGAAAAAGGGTAGCTTCTTTGCTAAGACCATAATGAAAATGTTGTAAAATAACGTCCTCAGTCAAAGAAAGATCTGGGCCAGTGTTGACAAGGCTCATAAATCTTGCCTAGGCTGCTCCTAGTGTCTCCTTCTCTTTTTGTTTAAAGGTAAGAATTTCTATTTGAAGGTTAGTGATTCGAGATAGAGGGAAGAAAGCAAGACAAAATTTGTCTCGAAGTTCATCCCAATTCCCATCTACTCCTCTTACGTTATGTGCATACCACTGTTTAGCTCTTCCAAAAAGGGAGAACGGGAACAATTTCCATTTAATGGTCTCTTGTGTCATGCCCGCAATAGACAAGCAAGAACACAATTGCTCAAATTCACGAAGGTGGGTGTAAGGATTCTTGTCTTCTAGCCCAGAGAAGGGTTGCTCCTGAACCATGGCTATAAAACCGGGACAAATTTGGTAGCCATCTGTAAGAATAGGATGTGATGATGGTGGTGGCTCCAATAATTCGCCCTTTGGAGCGGAGTATTTATAGATAGGAGTGGAATTCATGTGGTAAGAAGTGTGGTGGTGAGGTAAAGGTGGTGGTAAAAGAAAAAGGTGGTAAAAGAAAAGAAACATGGACGACTTGGTTCGAAACTAGCACAGCTACTGTTCCCCGGCAACGGCGCCAGAAAGCTTGTTGGGTATTTTAAACGCACACAGAAGAATCCGCAAGCGCACGGATACCGATGTAGCTTTCACCCGAGAGTATTCCAGGGTATCGATTTCCACGGGGAACGTGAAGTGTACTAGAAGAATCAAGAATGTCCAAGAAAAGAATGATAATATGGTTAGAGAGAGATTTAGGGTTTTCTAAGCAGGTCTATCTAATTAAAGGCTTAATATACTTTACTTACTTCGGGACATCAGAACACTAGCCACAGAAAGGGATGAGAAAGGGGCTAGGAAGCTCCTAGTACGGTCCTACAAACACCAACCCGAACGTGGTGGACTACGTCGGCCGTCAGGGCTGTCACCACCTGGGGCTACCACAACTATCCGTGGGGCTGGGTGCAAACTCAGGTAAACCCTAGTCTAAACACCACGTCTACACTAACGATTACTACTCTAATTACCTCGAATAACTAGAGCACTCGATACGAGCGGAGATCCAGTAAATAGAATAAAGCAAGAACTGAAATTAAATATAATACTTGGAAATAGTAAATGAAGAACCTGGAGATTACTTGAAGACGAACTAGATGCTGCACCAATACAATGTTGAGGAAGATCTGACAGATCCGGCTCCTCCTCAGCTCTCTCCTTCTCCTCTCTCTAATCCGATCTCTAATTACAACTAGATGAACTAGACAACTAGAACTAGAACTAGAAGAACTAGAACTTGAAGAACTAGAACTAGATCTAATTCTAGATGAACTAGAAGAGATTCATCTAGAGGGACCTCTACTTCTAATTGAAACCCTAGTTTCTAATGTGGAGATGAATAATGAAGATGGAGATGCCTAGAGAGGGGGGTCTGGGTCTGGTTTTATAGCCCGGAACGTGGAACGTGAGCCCTTGGATCAAACCGACTTCAGGGACGGTGGAGATGCATCCTAGGAGGCGGTGGAAGAAGGTTCCAGAAGGCGGAGGCGAAACGGCCTCTGTGGCCGACCGGTCGGTCCCGGAGTGGGACCGGTCGGTCTGGCCCAGTGGGCCCACGTGGTGGCCCGCCTCGTGGTGTCTTCTGGTGTCTTCTAGATCCTTCTTTTGCAGATTTCGCTTCGAAATTAATATGTTTTCATCCGGGACTCTGAATATAGCAAATGATATGTTCGTTTCCATCGTCTCGATGAGCTCTTCGCAATGGTGCACTCCAATTCATCACTTGAGATGCTTTTATATGGTAAAAACATGGATGTCCTACAAAACAAGTGAGAGCACCAAAACTCGTGGAACTCGTTAGTTTCAAACCGTACAACTATGCTTTGTGATTCATTTAGTGTCATTTCATGCAATAGTTGATGGTTAATTATGAGCATTAGTGAGCGTCAACACATATGATGAAGAGCAAAAGCATATGCATAACCAGCAAATTAAAGCACAAAGGAGTTTAATCTCTATAATGTATGGAGAAGGCATATTAGAGAATCAAGTTGAGATCAACATAATGACATTGGTTAGGAATACCATATGTAGATACCAAATGAATCATCGCTAGACATGATGCTTGTCTCCGAGAACTCCATTTTCCTTGCAATGAGACTTCTACACACATGATAATCTTGAAAGTAGTGTTAGTCTCAAAGTTTCCAAATTGTAGAGTAGACTCCCCCTAAAAGTGTGCATACAAGTTTTGAAATACTTGTAGGAGACATGCACATTGACTTGTAAGGTCAAATTACCATTTTCCATATTGATATTACAAGAACCGTGACATCAATTGAAGATGGTAATTGGGGTAGTTTATCTATAATTTGGAGTTTGGCACATATAATATAAATACAAAGTAAAAGAAGCTATGTGTCGTGGTTCTAACCAATTAAGACCATGTACAATTGCTCTAAGGATATGAGTGATACTGAGCAAAACTACCATATGATAAGCCTAATTTGCATGACAAAAGATATGAATATACCAATGCAAAAATAGGCAATGAAAGGAACTAGATGCTAAATGCAATACATTATACAAAATGAAAGTAATTGCAAGAATTTAAATCTAGTTACCTAACATGGGAGGGGGAACTTGGGTCCAAAGTAACCACTAACATACTTGGCAATGACATGATCCAATGTGATGCACCCAATGATATGCACCCAAAACTTTGCCAAGTCTCCAAATTCCCCGATGTCCACTTGACTACTTACTTTCCTTTCGGGACCCAAACCTTTTTGGTGCTCCTCATGGTTGAGAAGATGTCCTTAGGCACCCAAATGCATTTGTCCCCATTGTTGGCTTGCTTGTTCACCTTGATGGCCACCACCTTGTCATTCTTCTTTTTCTTCAAAAGATAAGGTGTGGTGGCCTTCTTGTTCACCTTGTTGGTGTAGGTGTTGGAGAGCTTGCTTGTTTGCTTTTTGTTTTTCTCTTTCTTCTTTTCTCCCCCATGCTTCACCTTGCACTGATAGGACTTGTGGCCTTCCTTGTGGCAAAGGTAACAAACCACGGTTTGCTCCTCATCAAGCTTCTTCACTCCCTTGATGGTGTTATCTTGATGAGTTCGGGTTTGCTTCCCCTTGCTTTTTTCTTGGGTCAAGTTCTTGGTGAGGCGAACCACTTCTTGCCTTAGTAGCTCATTTTCCATTGCAACCTCTTGTGTGCATGTTTCTACAATCATACTCTCAACACAAGCTTGTTTGCAAATGGGTGAGTTTAAATCAAGTAAATCTATGCAAGAAGTAGAGGCATCCTTTTTAGGTATATGAAAGATTGATTTCTCAATTTTAGGTGCCTCGGTGGGGTTTGCTCCGATGGTTTCAAGATTAGCAACATTGCTAGTTAGCTCATCACAATGCTTGCACATAATTTCCATTTTAGCAAGCAAACTTTTGTAAGCATCTTGTGTGCTAGCTAACTTTGCTTTTAGTTTTTCATTTTTCTTAGCAAGTTGCTCATCATTACTTGTGCTATCATATGTGCTTATACTAGCCTCAAGTTTCTCAATTTTATTAGATAGCTCAACATTTAAGTTTGAAAAAGTTTCATATTGATCAAGCATAGCATTATAGGCTTGTTGAGAACTATCTAATTTTTCTTTTAGGATATTAATTTTCTTTTGTTGGCTAGTACATGCTTTAGCATATTTAAGATTATCTTGCACAAGTTGATTGTAAGAAGGTAGCTCATCATCACTATCACTATCTCTATCACTATCATTAGAGATAGGGCTTGAGTTACCTCGTGCCATAAGGCACATACGTGAGGAGCTTGATGATGAGTGCTTGCGGCCATGCCTCTTGTGTTGGGCTTCATCATCACTTCATGAATCATCCCATGTCTTGATGGTAGTGAGAGCTTTGGCCTTGCATCCCTTCTTTTTCTTGTCGTTGGGTGTGGGCTTTTGTTTTGGACAATCTTCCACAAAGTGCCCTTTCTTGCCACATCTATAGCATCCCTTTTTTCTTTGCTCTCTTCTTGAGTTGGTGAAGAGGCAATCTTCTATTGTGATGGGCACACCCTTGACATTGAGCTTGCGGATCATCCTCTTCACTCCTTTCATGAGCTTGATTGTTTCTTCTTCATCTAAGGAGGAGTCGGATGAGGTGGAGGCTTGATCATCACTTGATTCTTCATCTTCATCATCCTCTTCATCTTCACTTGAGGAGCTTGAGCTTGTCTCAACTTGCTTTTTGCCCTTCATCTTTTTGTGCTCACATGAGAGAGCAATGTCTTTGCTTGATGAAGTGGCTTCTTCTTGACCCATCTTGCGTGACATCTCGAATGCCACCAATTTGCCAATGACAATGGTCGGGGTCATGGTGCTCAAGTCCTCCATGTTGTGGAGGATGGTGATGATGGTTGCATATTTGTTCTTTGGAAGCACGGAGATGATCTTCCTCACGATATCCGCATCACCTAACTTTGTAATTCCTATAGAATGGAGCTCATTGATAATTAGATTCAAACGAGAATACATATCACGAACAAGCTCATTATCATTCATTTTAAAGGAATCATAATTTGTTTTAGTTAGGTGATGTTTTTGCTCACGTACATTACTTGTACCATCATGGAGCTCATGTAGCTTTAACCAAATTTCATGAGATGATTGCAAAGTAAAGACTTGGTTAAAGACTTCCATGCTAATAGATTCAAACAAGCAATTTTTAGCTCTAGCATTAAGATGAATTTCTTTCTCATCACCCGCGGTAGGCTTCTCGGGATTCTTAATGGGTTTCATCCCGTCGCGGGTGACTCTCCAAACACCTAGATCAACGGCTTCTAAAAAGCAAGCCATCCTAGCACTATAGAAAGGGAAGTTAGTGCCGTCAAAGTGCGGAGGCCTAGAGGTATCCATCCCAACCTCTCTTAGGGGCGTCGGCTCGAAGGCGGTGAAGCCAAGAGTCCACAAGAGAGCCAACCTAGCTTTGATACCAATTGAAAGGACCGTGACGCCTAAGAGGGGGGGTGAATTAGGCAACTTTAAAACTTCGACTCTAAACTATGGCCTCTATATTCCACCTAATCAAAACCTATGCAAGAAGGATAACTATCTATGTGCAACTAAGGTTTTGCTAGGTGTGTTTGCTATCTCTACCGCAAAAAGGAGTTATGCAACCTAGTTTCCAAACCTATCACCTAGCAAGAGTAAGCTAGGAAAGGTAAAGCACATAAACAAGGTAGCAACGAAAAATGCGGAAGCTAAAGAGTGTGATAGAGATGCAAACTCCCGTCGACGACTCCGGTATTTTTACCGAGGTATCGAGAAGCACGCAAGCTTCCCCCTAGTCCTCGTTGGAGCCCCTCGCAAGGAATCCCTCGCAAGGGCCAAGCTCCCAGTCGGATAACTCTATGGATAGCTCCGGGCCTTCCCCACACGCAAGTGGGTCTCCGGTTAAGCCACTCGTGGCAAAGCCTCTCCCGGATGCTCTCCGCCGTCTTCACTATCAAGCTTTCGGCCAAACCGCCGCGGGCCTTGTTCCCTTCGATACACGGAGGCGGCCACACCACAAACTCGGTTGGTGTGATCTCGCAAGACTACAAGCCCCGCCGATGTACAACCACGGTGCGCGCAAGCACCGGTAGATAAGAGGTTTTCAACCTCACTAAACACTAGGCCTAACACCTAGAGCAAGCGCAAAGCGGTGGTCTAACTAGCTTAAGCACTTCGCAAAGTACCTACACTAATCACCTAGTATATCACTTGAGCACTTTGGTGGCTAGAGCAACTAAATATGTGTCTATACACTTGGTACACTTCCTTGAGCTCCAACCATATTGTTTTGGCCGGCCATGGGGGTATATATAGAGCCCCAACCAAATAGAGCCGTTTGGAGAAAGTCATGGACTTCACAGCGTAGCATCGGACGCTGGAGTCGTGACCATCGGAGCGTCCGATGCTCCTTTAACGGCTAGATGCCGACCTGGCACTAGGTCACAACGGCTAGTCAGCGTCCGATGCCTGACCATCGGACGCGTCCGATGCTGCCAGAGCCTCTCTGGAACCTTTCTGTATAGGCATCGGACGCAGGGTCCTGTAGCGTCCGATGTTTGCATCGGTGCGTCTGATGTTCGCTGTGCGGGATGTGCACAGTGTTACAGTCGCGTCCGATGCGCTCGGTCTTCAGCGTCCGATGTTCTGCTGGCGCTGACATGAGCTAGGGTTTGCCATCGGCGCGTCCGATGCCTGCGAAGGCAACGTCCGATGCAGCGTTCGATGTCCCTTTCTTCTCGTTTCTTCATGATTTCTTGCGCCATCTAGGTTCCATTCTTGTGCCTTGGACTTTGCTTGATCTTTAGGGTCTTCTACTGAGCTTCTAATGTCTTGCTTGAGGTGTTGATCATCGGATCATCACTTAGCCCTTGTCCAAGTCACATTTGCACCCTATTGGACTATAAAACAAACACTAGCAAACTCATTAGTCCAATTTGGTTATGTTGTTCATCAAATCACCAAAATCCGAAGTTAAATGGTCCGAGGTCCATATTCCTTACAATGCCCTCCTCAATTCTTGGCAGTTGGTTCTCCCTTCGACGTCTTCTCTTGGTTCTCTTTGGCTGCTCATAAGTGATATATATGTTGAAGAATCAGCAAAAGATCCAAAAGTTGACTTCACCAGGTCCGGCAAAGATGATAACATTGATGGTGTTCAAGAACGATCTTCCAAGAATAAGTGGTGGATCATACTCCTCTTCTTGACTGGGGCAGCATCTAGTGGTTTGTCATCATCAAAATGGTGAATAGAAGATCAATATGTTTGAAGTTGGGTTTCTCCTTCCTCCCTTTGATTGTGAAGCACATCTAGACAACGGAATTGTCTCTCCCAGGATGGCTTGTGATGTAGATGGACTCCCAACAACATGTTCATGTGTTTGACTTGTAGATCTTGCTATTGTTGTAGTGGTACCATCTTGTCTCCCAAGCTAGCTCTTGATTAGAAGAGAAGATAACTCCCCAATTCTTGTCTTGATGTCTTGGACAATGATGGTTGCAGGCATAAGTTGTCTCATACGAGGTAAGTCACATCCTGTTTGTCATCAGTGCCCAAGCAAGACTCAAAGCTAGGCTAGCACCATTTGTGATCTGAGAGTAGGTTTGTGTGTCTATGGTTTGAGTTTTGGATCTTCAATGTTCAGACCAAACCATGGATGAACAAAATCTCTCTCCTGCGTAATGTTAGTGGACATATACTCGAAGGATTGCAAGAATTTCAAGCATGGGTTATTATCCACAACTTATGTATTTTGCATCTATGCTAATAAAAAGATGTTTTTAGGATTATTTTAGCATAGACTAGTATTTTATGTGTTGGCTGCACTTTAACATGATTCAAGGCAAAAGATAACTTGTAGTAGAAGACAAAATAAATAAACTTTGATACTCACAGTTCTTTCATCCATGATGAATGAGCTGAGTCTTCATTGTGCAAGAGTTGTTGAAGTTCATTGTACGCCTTGCTTCATCTCCAGTGTGAGTTCATCTCCGGACTTTCCCAAATTGATATTGAAAGTTTCCTACAGGGGTTAGTCCAACAAAATATCCAGCATCCACTATAGCATACTATCGGCTCAAAAATCAACCTAGACACCATGTCTAATTTGATCTAGGAAGGCATTTTAACTTAATTGCTTAAATTAATAGCCTTTGAAAGCAAGATCACCACTCCTAACCTAGGCACCATGCTTAATTTAAGAGATGTATGAAAGTACTTCAAACCTAAACATATAATATAGTGAATGAGGGTAGCATGAAAGTATTATAGAGATTTATTCAGATGGTGATGAAAGAACATGATTAGTATATGAGCATATCTTAAAGGTAGGGATAACCAACATAGCAACACGACAAGAGATGCTCTTAGAAAGTCTATTCCCCAAACTTGGATTTTGCATAAATCAAGATTGGATGAATGTAATTCAATGGTGCATGATGATTGGTTGGCATACCTTGTGTTTGTTTTTCCTTCGTTCTTTTCTGCTCCAGACCTGGAAAGGTTAGTGACAAAATACGAGAAGGAATATTTTCACAATTATATTTCTATGCTCAGTGCAGCGGAAAGGTAGGCGTAGCTAATAACCAGATGTTATGATAGGGTGTAAGGATTCTACTGGTTATAGCTTGCGCTCATGGGGTAGTGATAGATAAGAGTGGAATTCAAAAACAACATTCATAAGAATGAAGACAAAAATAATGAAAAGACTGGGACAAAAAGGGAAAAGATAAAAGTATGATTACAAGGTTAAACTAAGACTTAAGATGATCTACCGTTCCCCGGCAATGGCGCCAGAAATGCTTGTTGGTATAAATTAACGCACACTCTACTTTATCCGCAAGCGCACAGATAAAATCTACCGATGTAGCACTTCACCGGAGTAACCCAGTTTTAATATCGAACCCAAAGGAACGGATAGTGTTAAGCCTTAAAGTCTAACCCATGAGTACCTAACAAGGACGGAGAATCTAGAAGTATAGAGGGGATTACTAAGGTTGTCTATGTGGCGGAACCGTCCAAATTATAAGAGCTCAAGTACCGTCTTAGCCAAATTCGACTGACGTCGACTCATACTTGAACCCATATAACTCCGGTAGTCCAGAAATCTCGAAGGATTTTAAACATCGTACAACATACAGGATCGCATTGTTCAAGTACCACATTCGCAAGGATACATAGTTGATAATCGAAACCGAAATTAACATCAGAGTGCAAAATCTTAAAAGAGTTATTACAACACGGAGTTTAAAAGTGCGAAAGCTCAAATACGTCTGAAACATGACCACCACATACGTGGTCCAAATAAAACATTGTTTGATAACTCACTCCTCCTTTTTAAAATAGTGTGCCACCAGTAGTCTAAGTCCAGCAAAAGAAAAGGAGAAGCTTCTGGACGACGCTGCCCTGGGCCTACTCCTCATCACCCTCCACAGGGAAGAGACAGTGCTTACAATAGCCGTAGTAGACCTGGCCATCTGCAACAACGGGATAAACCCTGAGTACGGGAATGTACTCAGCTAGACTTACCCGTCCAACTGAAAATAAAAGACACCAAGGGTATGCAAGGCTTTTTGGTGGAGCTGGGATCTTTAGTTGAGAAAAGCTCAATTTAAGAGAAGAAATATTTAATGATACCAGTGAGCATTCAAGTTTTAGGCCTACTTCTTAATCTAGGTTTGCACCTGAACTATTTCATACACTTGAGTCTAACAATCAATAATATAACCATATCCAGTTGGATTATCCGTATTTTAGTTGAACCTTAAACATCACATGGAGTTGCATCGTGGTGAATCTCGACATAGTTTCCCACTAACCGGGGGAGACGGCGACTCGAATCGAATTACAAACCAGCTGGCGAGAAACCTTTAATACAAACCCACACTTTCCCCGTCGGGTCCATGCATTGGGTCACCGCTCGATACTGTTCGTGGTGGTAATCGTCACGGTTCAAGCACGGACCACCTAATTAGAACTATACGATGGTCATTCCGAGGCAGATCGTGTTTCCATACTAGAGGGTGCGACACGGGTTGAGATCGGCCCGAACAGCATCTAAGCGGCTTCGGGGTCGGGGATTACAGCACCGACAACCCTAAGTAAAAGGGCACATTCAAAAATGAACGAGGGCCAACATCGATACAAACCTACATGATCCAACGGACGAACTGCCCCCAAGTTTCAACTTGGTGCCTTGCCTTCCAGTTGACCGTATTTCATTACTACTCAGGTTCTTTTCCACGATAGCAAATATAGCCAACCGTGATCCGGTAAATACCCACCAGGGGTATTACGGGAACATCCTTAAATTACTACTTTTATTAAGCAGACTAAGCAATTCTACATTTGAATAACTAACAAGATAACAAGGCAGATACACAATAATCAAGGAATGGATAATGCATCAAATAAGATTCAATCAACTCCTATACCTAATGCATCACAATATAAAATACTCAATTGAATTAATTGTAAAACTGGGAGACTTAAGATGCTCCGGGGCTTGCCTTGGGAGAAGATCGATGCCTCGTGAGAGGGGCACTCGGGCAAGTTAGTCTCCGCTGCGGGTTCGGCTTCCTCACTCCTGGGCACTTCCGGAATCTCCTGCTCGACGTTTGTCTCCGGCTCTGGCTCGGTCTCCGGGGCTGTCGATCCTATTGCAATGTGGTATATAAATAAGTAATGCAGGGTGCAAATATGGTGGTATGAAATGTAAACATTTCTTGCAAACCAACAAACCCAACTTTTTGAACCACTTTTGACATTGAGGAAAACACTTATTTACCACATTAAACAAAACCATTATTTTACTTATTTTCTATTTATAATTTCAAAAGAAAACTTGATTTGAACGGCAAGTACATTTTTCTGAATTCAGAAAAATCCACCAAAATTTCAGTATGTAACTTACACTTACTGGACCTTACTGTACAAATTTCACCAAGATACAAATTATTGAACAACAGATACAAAAAGATGAAATAAACTGCCCAAAAAGTGCTTTGAACTAACTTTTGTTATGAAAAGTGTCAAACAGCAGATTTCATATTTTTCCTAGCTTCATCTACCTATAACCACTTCACTGCAGAAAACTTACTGCTAAAGCATGAACATATAAATCTACACAAAATAAACAAGTTTATTTCAAAATAAACACTTTGAACTGCAACCCTACTGGAAAAGGGTGCAATCCTCATTTTCATATTTTTCCCAGATTCTACTCCACATTTCATATTTATCAAGAATGTTCCGTGAATAGAAACAATATATTCTTTTCTGCATGAATTTCCTAAGAAAAACACAGAAAAACACCTTTGTACTACAACTCCTTATTTTTTCATATAACAACCTATACTTAACATTTTTCTCAGCTTAAACAGAACATACAAAGACTGTATAAATTTTTCCATATTTTATTTTCACATATATTTCTCCTAACAAATATTTTAAGAAAACAGCCTTAAAGGAATTTAAACCTAAACAGATTCTTTTTCTACAAAATAGGTCCTCATAAATTTTTTTCAGATACATAACCTGATAAGAAACCTATACCATTTTTGCCATGAATTAATTCAACCAGAAAACATATAAACCTATTTATTTAGCATAGAGCACATAAACTAAAATAAATAAGAACAGTACAATAAATTTTCACCAAAAATACTTTTACATTTTTCCTTGCTAGATCTACTCATGAACAAGTTTACAAAACTGAAAGCACCTCCTTTGGATCATTAAAACGTGCTACACAAAATAAACAAGCTTTTCTAGAAAAGAAATGGAAAAAGAAAAACATTTGAAAACTCTCGGCCCAACTTGCGTAGACTCGGCCCATGGACCAAGAGTGGCTGACGTGCGGGGTCGGCTGGGTCAACGGGCCCACCTGTCAGTGAAAGCCGAGCAGGGGAAAAGTTTGACTAGTGATTACTCGCCGTAGGCGAGGTCGCCGGCGGTGGGGTTGGGCTTGGTGAGTTCGCCTCGACGAGGCGGATCGAGTGGTGGTGTTGGTTTGGCCAGCGCATGACCGTAGCTCGCCGGCGACGAGCAATGGCGGACGGTGCTAGTGGTGAGGCTCGGCTACGCCATCTCCGGTGGTCTCCGGCTAAATTGGTGCGTGCTATAGCTTGTGCGAACCCTAGGGTGGCTACTAGGAGGCTCGGTTTGGCGGCGAAGCTCCAGGGGAGCTTGGTCACGTGCGAGGGCCATGGCGGCGCCCATGGCTCTCGGCCGGGAAGAAGAGGGAGCTAGGGAGCGGTAGAGACCAGGTGGGAGCATGTTCTCACCTTGCCTTGGTGTGGTGAAGAGCTTCGGGGAGGATTGGGGCTCGGCGGAGGCTCGGTGGTTGCGGAACAGCGACGCGTACTCCTTGGCGGTGAATAGTGGCCGAAGGGGGCGCGACGTGTTCCGGCGCCAGTGGAGCTCGGCCGGCAGAGTGGTCGCGCGCATCGTGTGTGCGGGGACGAGGCGGAACGGTGGGCGCGAGGGATTGAGCCGAAGGGCTCTGGCAAGGCCGGAACGGCGAAGGGGAGGCTTGCGGTGGCGGTCACGGCGAGGGTGGCGCTCGAGCTCGCGTTTGCGCGCAGAGAAAGGGGTGAGAGCGAACGGGAGCAGGCGAGTGTGTGCGGGGTGAGTGAGGGAGTGAATTGCGGGGGCTTGGCTTTGCTTGGCCGGTCGACGGACAGCCGGTGGTAGTGGCAGGGCCCGGCGCGGCGTGCGACGAGTGGTGGCACAGCGGGCGAGGGCAGTGTGGCAGGCGAGGCGGCGAGAGAGTGGGCGCGCGGGATCACTTGCGTGATCAGGCGGAGGTGGATCGGATGGGGAGTGGCCGGCGCGGATCTTTGGCAGGAAGCGGCGGCCACGTGGCGCGAACGTCGACGTGCGGCGCGTCGCGCGCAGGAGCAGGCGGGGCGCGAGCGAGCGGGCCGGCGCGTGCGCGAGGCGGGCCAAAAGGCCGGATGGGCCGAAAGCTTTGCACCGGAAGAAAAGAAAACCCTTTTTGTTTTTCCAAACTTGTTCCAAACTTTGACTATTTCAAAACAGTTTCAAAAACTCAAAACTAGGCTTTGACCCAAAAATAAAAGTTGCTCAAAATAATTTACTCTACAACTTTCATATAAGACACTCTTTCTGAAAATCATTTCTCTGACCTACACATAATTAAAGCCAATTTTTGAGCCATAAACCATTTTTGTTCCCACATTTATAATTCTTAAACTATATTGAACTAGGTCAAGGTGTCTACATGAAAGATGTTATACTCAATATTATCTATTTTATAAAATTATTTGCCAAGACAGAAATTTATTTAGACAATCAAGTCGTATTGAAACCAAAATTCAAATAAACAAGAAAAAGGCAAAAACACTTCTATGCACATGAAATGATGCAATGCACTGCTTATGGAAATTTAGTAGCTAATGTGATTCCTAATGCAGTGCTTGACACTAGGGTGTCATAGTCTAATTCCAATTTAAGAGCGATATGTTTATATTATTCTTAGTGGGGAAGTTGCCATAAAAGGTCACAAACAGAGTATGAGTATTTTATGCAAATGTATAGTCCTACCGAGCCTACACACGGGTAAGTGGACTATAGAAGAATCAACAAGGCTATAAGAGTCACCCTTGCGAACAACCACTACTACCGGTGTTATAGGAGGTATTTATGAGATATCAAGTCTAAGCACCACGCTTACACTATCCAACTACTCTAACTCTAGAATGACTAGAATTAAAGTACTCAAAAGAGAGTCATAAACATTAAGAATAATAAGAATAATGGCTCAAACTTAAATATAGACGTTGATTACCAAAACAATCGCTGAAGCAAGTTGAAGATAAACTTGAATCCGCAGGTACAAGATGAAGAAGTTGATCCGACAGGCCGGAGCTCCTTCTTGATCTCTTCCTCTCTCTCTCTTCTAGTTCTAGTATAAGACTAGGTTCTAAACCTAAACTAGAGGGGTAACTAGTCTTCTACTTGAAAGCTGACTCTTGAAGTCTTCTTCTAGGGTTTCTGAATGAGGCGTAGACTTTTCTGAAGAGAGACTTGATCTTCCCTGGGGCCTGGGGGCCTATTTATATGGCCTTGAGGGATCAACCGCGACTGTTAGATCAAACCGACTGCACGTAGGGCTGAGATGGATCCTCAAAGGCGGTGGAGGAAGCTTCCAGAAGACGGAGCCCATCGGGCCCAGGGGAAGACCAACCGGTCTAAGGGTGGGACCGGTCGGTCCCACCTGGCGGCCTCTCGGGATGTCCCACCTCATGGTGTCCTCTGGTGTCCTCAAGATCCTTCTAGAGTATTCCTGACGTGCCGGTTTCGTAATCTTCCGTCGGTTTCCTTCTAGGAGAAGTAATCAGTGTTGGTTTTCCTGTTTAGTCCCTGCAGAATCACAATTCACCAAAACTCGTGGAATATTGTCAATTAAAACCCTAAACCTTTATTAGTGATTGAATTCATGCCCTTTTCATATTTATTTATCCTTTAATTTTGATAGATAACCAGTGTCAACAACCACAAAACAAGCGAAGAGCCATGAAATTGACAAGTCCCAGAAGTAGACTTGCGCTCAAGCCGACAACCGGCAAAATCCGCATCGGAGTAACCACAAAGCGAAAGAGTCGAAGAAGAAGAATACCAAAGTCCGAACTCAGGAGTGTATTGGAGGTACCTCATGATGTGTTTGACCGCCTACTTGTGGGAAATCCGAGGGGACGCCTAAAAACGAGCGCACAAACACACTGCGAAGTGTATGTCTGGCCTCGTCGCTGTCAAGTACAGGAGAGAGCCAATCATGCTCCTGTACTCTTTCTGGTCAACAGCCTCTTTGTCTTGGTCTGCGTCCATCACAATCATCATTGCCATGGGCATTGTGAGAGGCTTGGCCTCGCCCATGTCGAACTTCTTTAAGATGTCCTTCGTGTATTTGCCTTGATGCATGAATGTCCTGTCTCGGGTTTGCTTGATTTGCAACCCGGGGAAGAAGGTCAACTCACCCATCATACTCATCTCAAACTCCCTGCTCATAGTATCTGCAAACTTGGCGACAAGTGCATGAGAGGAGCCACCAAAGATGATATCATCCATGTAAATCTTAACTAAAAGGGTGTCATTGCCTTGCTTGAGGAGAAACAGAGTCTTATCTACCCGTCCCATTTTAAAACCCTTGGAAAGAAGAAAAGTTTTCAAACGATCATACCATGCTCTCGGGGCTTGTTTCAAACCATATAAAGCTTTTGTGAGCTTGAAGACATGGTTTGGAAACTTGGGACTCTCAAAACCTAGGGGTTTCCTAACATAGACCTCTTCCTCTATATACCCGTTTAGGAAAGCACTCTTTACATCCAATTGGTATAGATTAAAACCCTTCAAAGCAGCAAAGGCTAGAAGGATCCTAATGGCTTCTAACTGAGCTTTAGGGGCAAAGGTCTCCTCATAGTCTATCCCCTCTGTTGGGGAAAAGGACCCTCGGCAGAGGCGCCGCTCGAGCTGGTGTCCAAAGAATAACCCTCGCTAAGTCTGTATGTCCTTGCGAGGTCCCTCTCCACTTCGGGATCATTATCCTGACCCTCGGACGCGGGTTCAACCCTCGTCGCCGTGTTGCGTTCCATGCAGGTCTAAGTCGACAGCCGCACTGCAGGCGACCCTCGCTGGCTCACATAGCCACCCCGCTTGAAGCGAAGGTTCAAGCAAGCGACGAATGTGCGTTGGCCCGAAGGTAAGCAAAGTCAAAGGACCGGCGAGCACGGCCGAAGGTCAAACTTTCGCTCTTCTCTCCCGAAGGTGAACAGAACCAGGTGGCGGCGCATCGGAGAGGGGCCGGTTAGGGTTTCCACTTCAGATGTGTGTTTACGCTTTTGCCCTTCCTCCCTGCGTGGAGGTGAGGAATCTTTCCTGTACCCTTTTGTAATTTGGCCCGTGCCCCTTGGTTTTCCCTATAAATACCAAGGGGTGAACAGTGTAACAAGACGATTTTTTTGGGAATTGAGCACCATTCCACTTTCGCTTTACCTTCGCCACCGCTTCCGACACTTGGTCACCTTCGTTGCGACCCTGCACAAGTGCAAAGGTTGCGGCAAGTGCACGTCCAACAGTTTGGCGCCGTCCGTGGGGACTGAAGTTTGAAATGGCAGGAAACAGGAGAGCACCTTTGGCGAGGGACCAGCGCGTCGCTAGAGAGACGATGGCAGTAGTTCCCCCTGTTGAGGAAATTGTGCAACCCTCGGGAGCAGAGAATGTTACCCCAGAACCTCAGGTCCAAAGCCCCCAAGCCCGAGTGGCGACGCAGCCACACCCTCACACTTCAGGAGAGGGAGAGGAAGGAGATGAGGAGGAGTTGGGCCTCGAGGCCCTCGAGAGGCTTGAAGCTGAACTGCAAGAGAAGAAGAGGCGCCTGGATCAACTCGAGAGGCATAACCGATTACGCTCGATCAGACAAAGGGCAGATGAAGCCAGAGAGCAGCTTCGCCGAATGGAGGAATCCCTCGCTCCGGCAGAAGCCGAGGCCGAAGGCTGGAATGATGAGATGCCCCCGCTGCAGGAGGGGAATGAGCAGGATCAAGACAACCTTCGCCACCATCCACCACCCCCACCACCACCAATAAACCCGCAACCACACCCTATAAGGCCACCAAACTTCCGCCACCTCTACCCGGATGAGATAGAGCTAAACCTTCGCAACCAACGAAGGCCTCAACAACACCAAATGCCCTACGACCCAAAGTCTCCACTCTCCCAAATACTCCAAACCCAACCCTAGCCACCATGCTGCAACCCACAAAACCTACCTCGCTACGACGGGCTTTCTGACCCTCGTCAATTCATCATGAGCTACGAAGCAGCAGTTGCCGCGGCAGGCGGAGATGAATCAACAATGGCAAAATCTTTTGTCATTATCCTGCGAGACATCGCACAAACCTGGTACGGCAACCTCCGCCCCGGAACTGTAGATTCCTGGGCCAACCTCAGAGACAGGCTTTGCACAAATTTCAAATGCATCACGCCAGCTCCATCAAACCCCATTGAGTTGTTTAACTGCAAACAAGAAGAGCGCGAACCACTTCAAGATTACTGGTGGAGGTTCATTCAAATCAGAGCAAGAACCCCGGGGATATCCGACGAGGCTGTCATCCTCGCTGCAGTCAGCGGCCTTCGCCCCGACCCGTGCTCTTCGAAATTTGCTCGGAAGCCGGCGAATACAATCGAAGAATTGCACGAGACAATGGAAATATACTGTAGAGCACACATGGACTTCCGAGCGAAGTCCGATGCTCGGAGGTCACACCAGAAGCCACAAACGAGGCCTCAACCAAGGGAAAGCAACCTTCGCCAAGAGCAAAGCAACGTCGGTGCAATCAACAAAGCAACAAATTACGAGGCTCAAAGACGGGACGCTCAACCTCCGAGCAACCAAGCCCCGCAGGGTTTGCCACCTCCGCCGAATCAGCGGAACTAGCAGCGAGATCCCGCCAAAATGTATTGTCACTTCTGTGGAATGGGAAAGGGACACACAACAAAGCAATGCGAATGCTTCGCCAAGGGAAAAGAATACCAGGAATCCAGGAAAGCTGCTTCGTCAGACACCCGAATCATCAACCACACCAGGAAACCAAGTTTCCACCCACCAAATCCCCCATACCACTATACCCCCATAAACTACGGCCTACCTTCGCAACAACCCACTTACACTCATCACCCACTCTACAACCAAACCTCTTATCAGCCAACCACCATCCCACAACGCCAAAACCCACCTTACACAGTCACATACCCAACAACCCCCCAAAACCAAATTCCAACAACCCACCAAGCCACCAACGCTCTGCCACCACCACCGCCAATCCCCGCGTTACCAGCACCACAACCTGTCAAGCCCCGAGCCAAACGACCATCAACAATCCAACTTCAACCTTCGGTGTGATTCTAGCTATCACCGGAGGTTCAAATGAGGACCATGGTAACAAACGGCAGAGGAAGGAACATGCCAGACGAGTTCACCACGTGGCCGTCGAAGGACCACATAGATTCGGTCGTTGGTCTCACATCCCCATAACCTTCGATTCCAGTGACATGAAGCTAAGAGATTACCCTCACACAGATGCTATGGTGATCGAAACCAACCTCGCTGGGTGGACTGTCACCAAAATACTGGTCGATACAGGAAGCTCCGCTGACATCTTGTTCGCTTCAACCTTCGACGGCAGGAAGCTTGACAGGAACCTTCTGCAACCTGCTGACAACCCCCTATACGGCTTCGGTGGTCAACAAGTGAGAGCCGTCGGAAAAATTTCTCTGCCCGTGACCTTCGGCGACCAAATCAACTGCAGGACTGAGCACATAACATTTGATGTCGTCGACATGTTCTACCCATACAATGCCATTTTTGGCCGAGGGGTCACAAACGCATTCAATGCTGTCATCCATCCCGCGTACCTATGTATGAAGCTTCCCGCTCCGAAGGGTGTGGTCGCAGTATTTGGGGACCAAGACATTGCAAGGGCAGCTGAAGGGAACGTAGCCCCGGGGCAACGCAATGTGCACAACTTGTCAAAAGCTCAAACCCCCGGTATCAGCGACGAGGGTGAAGTTTGCAATGACAGAGTGAAGGCAGCGCCAAAGGAGGAAACCAAACAAGTCCAACTCTTTGAGGGTAACGCCGAAAGAAAGGTGACCATCTCAGCCAATCTAGACCCTCAATCAGAAGGCAACCTCGTCACCTTCCTCAGAGAAAATTCCGACACCTTCGCTTGGTCCGCAGAAGACCTAAAAGGAGTCAACAGATCAATGATCGAGCATAGCCTGAACATCAAAACAGGCTATCGCCCAATCAAACAAAAGCTTCGCAAGATGTCAGAAGAAAGAAAGGAGGCAGCGAAGGCTGAGGTAAAAAGGCTTTTGGACGCAGGCGTCATTCGCCCAGTCCAATACCCAACTTGGCTCTCAAATGTGGTCCTAGTCCAGAAGAAGAACAAAAAATGGCGAATGTGCGTGGATTTCACTTGCTTGAACAAAGCCTGTCCGAAGGATGACTTCCCTCTCCCAAACATAAGCACCCTGGTCAACAGAGCGGCAGGTTGCCAAATGTTATCCCTCCTCGATTGCTTTTCAGGCTATCACCAGATTTGGATGCATGAAGAAGACGAGGAAAAAACAAGTTTTATCACACCCTCGGGCACCTTTTGCTTCCGAAGAATGGCAGAAGGCTTGAAAAATGCAGGCTCAACCTTCGCTCGCATGACCTCTAAAGTTTTCAAGAATGAACACGCTGTCTCTGCTTATGTCGATGACCTAGTTGTCCAGAGTGAACTAAAAGAAAACCACATATCAGACTTATCGAGGGTGTTCAGCAACCTCCGGTCCGCCGGACTGAAACTAAACCCAGAAAAATGTGTTTTCGGGGTAAGCGAAGGTAAATTGCTAGGTTGCATCGTTTCAGCCAGAGGAATCGAAGCTAACCCTGAGAAGATTGATGCCATCATGAACATGGAACCTCCGGCGACCAAGAAAGCAGCTCAGCGTCTGACTGGTCGTTTAGCAGCACTTAGCAGATTCATCTCAAGATCCGCAGAGCGAGGGTTACCCTTCTTTGAAACACTCAGAAGCAACGCTCCATTTAATTAGGGTCCCCAGCAAAAAAGGCCTTCGAGGAGCTAAAAAAGTATCTGACCAGCTTGACTGCTCTAACCAGCCCAAGCAAGGGAGATCTATTGTTACTCTACGTCGCAGCCTCGCCCCACGCAGCAAGTGCAGTCCTCATCAAGGAGCTCCGCGAAAGCAACAAGACCAGGCAAGCCCCAGTGTACTATGTTTCAGAAACCCTCGAAGGTCCAAAGAGAAATTATTCAAAGCTTGAAAAAATAGCATATGCCGTCGTTATGGCATCAAGAAAGCTCAAGCACTATTTCTAGGCGCACGAGATCCATGTACCTTCGTCGTACCCCCTCGAGAACATTTTCAAAAACAACGAAGCAGTTGGAAGAATAGCAAAATGGGCAGTCGAGCTTAACAGTTACGCTGTGACCTTCATCGGCAGAACAGCAGTCAAATCACAGGTACTGGCTGATTTCATAGCAGAATGGACGCCAGACCCTCGCCCCGGTGAGCTGCAACATGACCAATTTTGGATCGTATACGTCGACGGAGCCTGGGGTGCAACTGGAGCCGGTGCCTCGGCCATTCTAATCTCGCCTTCCAGATCGAAGCTGAGATACGCAAGAAGGCTTGACTTCAAGTGCACAAACAACTCCGCAGAGTACGAAGCTGTGATTCTGGCACTTTCAAGACTACGGTCGTTATCAGTCCGAAGGGCACTCATTAACTCAGATTCTCAAGTCATTGCGGGGCACATTGAAAAGAACTACAAAGCAAAAGATCCAGAGCTTCAAAAGTATTTTCAATATGTCCGAAGGTTAGAATCTTTCTTCCTCGGCATAACTGTAAAAGCAATATCAAGAACTGAAAACAGCGAGGCAGATTGCCTAGCCAAAGCAGTCGCACAGCAGTTACAGCTTCCACCAGATGTGTTCTACGATGTTGCCACTCGTTCAGCCTTTGAAGATTTTGAAACCAGCATCAAGCTGATCAGCGCAATTCAGTGCGAGGATTGGAGAGCACCTATCATGGCCTACATCAAGGGGCTCCATGAATCAAGCAATAGAGAAGAAGAAAACAGACTAAAGCAAAGAGTGCGAGGATACAAGATCGTTGACAACACCTTGTACAAAGCCTCGGTAACCTCGCCATGGCTCAAATGTGTGTCTCAGTCCGAAGGCGATAACATTCTCAGGCTAATCCACGAGGGCATCTGCGGTTCTCACAACAGTCCGAGGGCTCTAGTCGGCAAAGCGTTCCGGTAAGGCTTCTACTTGCCAACAGCATTAAGAGATGCGGAAACCATCGTCAAGCATTGCGAGGGTTGTCAACTGATGGCAAAAAACCAAAACGCTCCAGGGGCACCCACAACCCTCATATGCCCAACCTGGCCTCTGCAAAGGTGGGCGATGGACCTCGTAGACCCATTACCGACAGCTCCAGGGAACCTTCGCTATGCGGTGGTAGCTGTGGAATACTTCACAAAGTGGATTGAAACAAGGCCACTGTCCTCCATCACCTCCCTCGCAGTAAAAAAGTTTTTCTGGCAACAAATAGTCTGTCACTTTGGAGTTCCTCAGCATCTAACCGTCGACAATGGCACTCAGTTTGACAGCGAGGTCTCCATCACCTCCCTCTTTCTGGCAAAAACCCTGGGCAACTAGCCTAGCCTTGTTCCTCACTACCATCCCATCCTCACCCTGTTTGTTTTTGAAAACCCATTTGGTACCTATAGGGTGGCATTCTGGTGGAGGTGGAACTAGGGTCCAGACTTGGTTTCGCTCAAAGTTCTTTAACTCATGCATGGCATTAACCCAGTTAGGATCAGAAAAAGCGTGTCCAACATCTTTTGGCTCAAAAGAAGCAACAAATACAAAATGAGAAAAGTGAGAGATCTCATACACTCGTGACCGCGTGACACGCTGGTCGATACCGCCGATCATCTGCTGCGGAGGGTGGATCTGCTGAACCCCTCGGGGCGCTTGCCTCGCCGAAGTCACCTCCACCTCGCCAGATGCTGTCGCTCCCTTAGGTGCAGCTGGTGCTCGCTGGAGAGGTGGCTCGAGACAACCCCAAGTAGTTGAAGTAGTGGCATCGGGTCCTCGAGCAGAAGTAGTCGTCGCAGGGTCGACGGGGGCAGCCAATGGAGTTGGCTCGGGATCACCCCAATCGGCATCTTCCTGCTCCTCCTCCACAAAGATGGTATATCCAAGCTCCAGTTCTCCTACAACATCAAAAGAAGAAGAAACGGTCTCCACTATCCGGTTAGTCTCAAGATTAAGAACTCGATAGCACGAGAATGCAAAGCATAACCAAGAAACACACCGTCAGCAAAATGAGATTCAAACTTGTCCAAATTTCCTTGCTTCAGGATAAAGCACTTGCACCCAAACACCCGAAAATGAGACACTTTGGGTACCCATCCAAAACGCAACTCATAAGATGTCTTTTTCATGAAAGCACGAAGAAAGATGCGATTTGAAACATGGCAAGCCGTGTTGATCACCTCGGCCCAAAATCGCCTAGGAGTCCTATGCTCATCGAGCATCGTCCTGGCCATCTCAACAAGGGTTCGGTTCTTGCGCTCAACAATGCCATTCTGCTGGGGGACATAGGGAGAGGAAAACTGATGCTCAATTCCATTAGAAGCACAAAAAGAAGTAAACTGAGAGTTATCAAACTCAGTACCATTATCGCTACGAATAGCTCTAATGGTATCAGGAGGAAACTCAGTTTTCAACTTCAAAATCAGATCTCGAGCAAAAGAGAAAGCCTCATCCTTACCCTCACAAAAGAACAGCCAAGAGTACCTCGAGAAATCATCCATGATCACTAGAATGTACCACTTCCCACCCGCTGAGCAAAACCGAGCTGGACCAACTGTGTCCATATGTAAAAGCTCTTCGGGTTGCTTGGTCATCACCTGATTAACAGGTGGGTGAGAAGCAGCAACCATCTTCATGTGACGACAGGGGTGGCAAACAAGGTCCTTCTGAAACTTAAGCTTGGCCAATCCTTGGATTAGGCCAAGTGAACTAAGTCTTGCAAGTAAGTCAAAACTCAAGTGACCGAGCCTCCTATGCCACTTCCACAAATCAGAAGAAGGACTAGCCACCAAACATCTAGAAGAGCCGAAAGAAGGAGAAAAATCGGCTCGGAAAACACGGCCAAAAGGGACGATCCAACACACAAGATCTCCACGAGAATCCAAAACTCGACTAAGGCCTTTCTTAAAGCGCACTTCAAAATTTTCTTCAAGGAGTTGCGAAACAGAAAGAAAGTTGAAATGCAAGTTTGAAACCAAAGCAACATCCTTGAGAACAAAGTTCTCGTTAAGTCGGATAGACCCACGAGAAGTGACCTTACCTCTACCACTATCCCCAAATGTGATGTACTCCTTGTGTACAATGGGGTCTAGGCTGGAGAACCATTCGTTTCTTCTAGTCATGTGGCGCGAACACCCAGAATCCATGAGCCACATGTTCTCCAACAGAAGTTCCTGCATCAATAGAAAGGCAGAAAATGAGCATATGGCACAACACTGGGGTTAGTATACTGAGAAGGATACCAGTGCTGTGTCATAGGCCCAAAAAACGTGTTAGGAGAAACACCAAAATGTCCTTGTCCCATGGGTGGATAGCGATCACCAGCAAACTGAACGGGTGGTCCGCTATGGAATGGAAATCCTCCAAACTCACCTCCATGTCCCATTTGAGCAAAGTGATCACCACCATGCTGAAAAGGTGGTCCGCTATGGGACTGTGCAACAAAGCCTCTTACACCCGACTCACGATTGTATTGAGGACGATCGGAACCGCGATGGGCATTACCACCACCCCGTGGTCTAGCTGCCTGGGGCCTAGCTACCTGAGGGGGTGCACATCCAGGGCTAGCCCTCTGCCTCTGAACTCCCTGACCTTGCACACCATGGAGAGGGTGGTGCATGGCCTGGTTGTTCAGCTCCAACTCCCTCCTAGCGTCTCTCTTTCTCTGAAAGCAAAACTCGGTTAAGTGACCCTGACGGTGACAGTACTCACACTCGAACCTCACCACCCTCTTGGGTTGTTGGTTCCTATGGTTGCGAGGGTTGTTCACTCTAGCCGACTGCTTGCCTCTCGGAAGGGGATCACTAGAGACGTTAGGAAGGGTGTCAAGTGTGTTCCTAAGATGGTTAGGTTTGGGAATCCACACATGCTTGTGAGGTGGAGCCTTGGGAGGTTCATCAAGGATGCCATCCTTGGTGATAGGCTTGGGAAGCTCAGGTGGGTGATCTTGGTAAGCTTAGGGATAGCGGATGGCTTCTCACTTGGGTTCACTCCGGTAAACTCACCGATCTTGCCAAAGGTACTAGCGCCCTTCCCACCTGAAGCAAAGCCTACTCCTGAATAGTCAGTTCCCCTCTTGAACTGGCTGATCATCATGCCCAACTATGGCTCACTGCATGACACCTAACTCAGGATGGACCGATGGTATGTGTTTTCCTCCTTAGTTTGCATCCTGTCATGCCGATAGTTGGCGATCTCAAGCTCCATCCCCACGCATCGCTCACATTGTAGCGGAAACAGTGCTACCTGAGCTGGCCTTCATGGCTAAGGCAAGCCTGGCACTAACATCTGCCAACTCAGATCGCAAGCCCAGACAAAGCTTGCATGCACCTAGCAAAGAAGGTCTTTCACTTCCTCCAGCTCCTTCTTCAGGAGGGGACACACTTTGCAATCACCAACCAAGTCTAGCCTACTCTTCAGCTCATCATACACCTCAATCAAAGAGGCATACTTGGTTTGTATGGTGGCAAAGTTTGTCATGTGCATCGTGCACTCCTCACACTCCTCCTCATCGACCACCTTCACCTTGGACCTAGCAAGCTCTAACTCCTTAAGCGCCTCAACTAGTTTAGCCTTAAACTCGTTGCGCTCTTTAACAACACGCTTGAGTTGCTGTTCCTGAGCGAGAACTATGTTGGCCAAGGTATTGCGCTCACTGGTAAGACGATCGACAAGAGAAGAAGATGATACCTCGGAAACGTCGTCATCGTCGTCGTTGTCGGTGTCGGTGTCCTTGACCTAGCACTTGCGGTCCTCCTCGTCCAAAGCCATGGTGCAAAAATCCTTGAAGGAGTTGCCGAAGAAGCAGAGTCCGTTGAAGCGTTCTTCAGTCTTGTGCTCGGACCCATCATTGTTGGAGTCGCAGTCAGAGCTCTTCTCACCGTCGCTGAAGGAGGAGATGAAGGCATGCCGGCTGGCGTCAAAAGCCTTCTCCAAGTCCTCTCGGGGGTAGCCACCCTTCTTCTTCTTCCTGGTCTTGTTCTCAGGCTTGGCTTTGCACCTGAAGTTGCGGTTCTTGCCGGGGAAGCTCTTGTCGCACTTGGGGCAGCTTGCGGTGAAGTGGTCGGGATCTCCACACCCGTAACAGCCCTCACGTGCATCACCATGCCGGCGATTCAAGTGGTTGTTGTGAAACCGCGAGAACCGGGTGATGATGAGGGCGAGCTCATCATTGCCCAACGCCTACACCTGCTCCTCTGTCACTGAAAGCAAAGAAGACAAAGCAAAGAGAGGTGGCGAAGCGTCAGTGGAAAGAATCGATCCACCCTTGCCTGAGACCAAAGCAATGGAATGTGAAGATGGGTTCTTCAGCTTGGCCTGAGTCAAGTGATCGATCTCAATGGACTTGAGCTTGCTGAATAGCTCATCCATGGTGAGGGTGTCATAGGATGGAGACTCTATCATGGTCGACACCTTCACCTCCCATACCTTCCGATCCAAGGCATATAGCAACTTGAGTGCCCTCTCATGATCATCATAAGGTAGGTTGGCCCGATTGGCACGCATCTTGTTCACAATCGTTTGGAAACAAGCGAACATAGCGCCGATCGTCTCTCCATCCATCTGAACAAAGTTCTCGTACTCGTGCTTGTACGTCTCGAAGAGTCTGGTCTTGACCTGGACGGTCCCCTCGTGATAGCTCTGAAGCTTCACCCAGATCTCTCGTGTCGTCTCAAGCTCGGAGACACGCTCGAACTCAGGAAGGGAGATGTTGGTCAGAAGAGCGTTACAGGCCTTTGCGTTTGCCTCGTGCTGGTCAATCTGGATCTGACAACCTCGAGCCGCAAGCACCTCGTACTCCGCGTTCTCACATATTGTTGACAGTGAGATATCACCAAAATAACATGCCCAAAACACCGTCAACAACCTCGGAATAGAAGGAAGCAAAGCATAGCATAAGCATATTTTGGTACAAATGACTTGGTTCCACATGTACATGTCCTCTATTTGAATGTAGGTGCAAAGTGGGTGAAAACCAAGCTTGGGAAGCCTAACATGACACGCTGGCCGACCCACCAAGTATGGCAAATTTCCAAACCAACTTGACCAACATCATGCATTATGCTTCTAGAAGCCACCTGCAAAAGATGGGCTAATTTGGCCACATAATGGGGTCGCCCGACCCCCTTATGGCCCCACCAGGGCTCTACGAAGTGGCATCAACCATGCTAAGCTCCCAAGTGAAGGAATATGACCAAGTGAGCCGGTGGGACCCACATAAGGGGGTCGCTCGACCCCCTATGGGCCTACCAGGGTCCTGCCACGTGTCATGATCCATGTCAAGCCTCCCAAAGTGCTTCTCATCCCTTGGATCACAATTGTGCTTTCTCTCAATGGTGGAAGATGAAGTCACATGGATCAATGGGCCCACAACGAAGCGTCCAAAGTGATCATGACACATTCCAACGTGCCAAACACCAAATGACAAGTGGGGACATCACCTACACATACCAAGGTGGGGCAAACCTGTCATAGGGGGGTCGCCCGACCCCCCCCCCCCCCATGGGTCGCCCGACCAAGGGGTACCCCCTAGGTGCCTTCTCATGGAAGCTAAGGTGCCTTCACAATGAATTAAGCTCAAGACACGGTGACCATTCATTTGGAGTAGTTACTATCCAACGGTGGAGGATGGAGAGGACACGGACCGGTGACGTGGCACAATGAGTGGTTGTCATTCATCGGCAACGGAGTAGCCCCTACTCCACCTCTCCTATAAATACCCCTCTACCCCTCACTCTTCATTCATGACATAGTAGAGTTAGCTACACTTGAGAAGCATTAGTGAAGCTCTGGCATAGCGCTATGCGAGTAAGGAGAGAGTGAGAGAGTCATCTGGAGGAAGCCCCGGGCCTGTTGAGAGTCTCCTCCGCGGTGTATCTCAGCGGATGCGGTCTTCTCTGTAAGTAAGCATCTGAGATATTCTTTAATATTCAGTATCCGGTTTAGCATTAAGTTATATACTTGTGTTTCATGGGTATGTTGTTCTATTAGTAGAGTGCTTTAGTCTTGTGGGACCAGGTTAGAGTAGTAAGGGTAGCGTAAACGTGGTGTTTAGGCTATATCTTGCCAGTATATGTTGCTTGTCGCACGGATAGATAGTGGTAGCCAGTGGGTGGTGACAGCCCCGAATCTGGTCTCTGGAGTCCACCACATGTTCTTAGGCAAGTTCTTAAAAAGTAGGGCTGAGTAAGGGAGTTGGGCTGCTTGCACGGGCTTCAGCTGCAACTGCCGCCCCCAGTGAGCAAGGGTGGAGAACGCCGCATATATCTTTTTGCTATACTAGACATAGGATATTATAGAGATCCTCTCTACCGAGCTTTCATAGGCTCTTCTATCTCATCATAGGACGACCTTGACTCTAGTTAGTTCACTTCACGTTCCCCATGGAAAATACGATACCTGGAATTGAAGGACCGAGAAGCTACCCGAAAGCGACCAGAGGGGGGGGGGTGAATGGGAGCTTCAAAATTTCCTTTCGGAAACTAGATGCCACTGTCCCAAATTCAACCCCAAAAGCGAAACCTAGAGCTTGCTAATGTCCACGACACTAGATGTAGGGTGGATGCTTCCTAGAAGCACAGCGAGACACTAGACAACCCTAGAAAGCCAATGCAAAAGACGGAAATCAAATCCGTCAACGAACGAACGAACCGCGAACGAAAACGCGCGAAACAGCTACGACCGGACTCTGGCCAGCGTCCGGTCAGCAGGGACCGGACGCGTCCGGTCGTCCAAAATCCGATTTCAGACCTTACTGTTTCCGACCGGACTCACTGGTACGGAGCGTCCGGTCGTGAACAGTGCGTCCGGTCGCAAGCACAGCACACTGATGAACAGTGACCACGATGAGTCCGGTCACGAGTTCAACAGTGCGTCCGGTCGATGCAAAACAAAACACCGAAAACGTTCAACGACCGGACTCACACGCTGAGCGTCCGGTCACCCCGTGACCTAGCGTCCGGTCACCCCGACAGTCCTCTGTTCTTCCACCGATTCGACTCAAACTCACCCAAAATGAATCCTCTAGGGATCAAACTTGGTGAGTGGAGTCACAAGGAGTATAGTGAGCTATCTCTAAGAGATCATGGCTCGAACCTATCTCCAAATCAGTGAATCAAAGAAATTCGGGAGAAGGGAGAAGAAGTGACCCGAAACTAAAAATCGATTGATCTCCTAGACCGTGAGGTTAGAGGATGATTCCTTCGGTGGAAAGAAGTGCCTCACGATCTAGAACAACTTGGTTCAAACGGATTTGCAAAAGATGAACCGAGCAAAGAGATCAAGCGACGGGAAAATCGTGGAGAAAAAGGATTCCGCGAAGAACACAAAGAAAACGCGAATCACAGCCACGAACTCGAATTAAAAACGCAAATCAAGCCATCGATCTGTGCTCCACGGTGAGGATACGGCCTCACTTCCTCAACTCAACAGTACACAGAGTGGAGTCTCTCTGCGGATCTCAACTAGCTGAAGCAGGGGAAGGGAGAGCAGGAAACCCTAGCAAATGAAGGCACTAACTGAGATAGCTAAAAACTGAGATAGCTAAAACTGAGATAGCTAAAACTGAGATAGGGAGGAGGGTGTCTCCCCTGGACTACTTATACTAACCTAGACTAAGCCTATTTCCTACTCTACCCCTCTCTAAACTAATTACAGAGCGAACCAGCTAAACCCTAAGGCTATTCTGGTCCAACCCGCGGTGGTAGGTAGATCCGACGGCCACGCCCGCTCGAACCGAAGCGTTGCCTCGACGCAACCTCTGGATCGCCGCAACCTGCCGCCCTCGCTCTGCACCCCCGGTTTTGTGGCCCAAACCGGGAAACCAGCCTTTTCCAGCAACCCCCGGTTTTGAGGCCCAAACCGGGAAACCAGCCCACCAGCCTGAGTTTTGTGGCCCAAACTCAGAAACCCGCAGCGCCCGAGTTTTGAGGCCCAAACTCGGAAACCGGCCCATCGCCCGAGTTTTGTGGCCAAACTCGAAAACCATCCGCGCCCAGGTTTTGTGGCTCAACCTGGAAACCGAGCACCCGAGTTTTGAGGCCCAAACTCGGAAACCATCCACCCGTTGGTTTTTCTCTGGCTCAACCAACAAACCGGAGCTGTAGAAGGGGTGCACCGCCCGTGCACCCCGTCCACCGACACGTGTCCCCAGGTCCTCGACCCGAGCAACACCGTGCCCCGCAAGTCTCCGCTCGTCGCTGTCCCAGGCTGCCAGCCACCACAGCTGATCCTCAGGCACTCCGGTCCCTCAGTCCAAGCCTCACGTCCGCCCTTCACTGCTCGATACATCGGCATGGCACGTCCGCCGCACGGCACGCCCATCCTTCATCGCACCCAGTCCGTCGGCACGGCACGTCTCAACTTGACCTTCACCTTGCCCTCGATCACTGTCTCCGAGCTCGACACCTGCACAACACAAGCCAAAGAACATGCGCATCAAACCCGTTGACAATCACTCATCACTCAGAGACTCGGCATACACCCATGTATCCGCAATCTCCCCCTTGATGAGTGCATTGTCAACTACACACACAAATCATAAAAAGAAAGAAGAAGGTAGGAGGAAGGAGAGGAAGAGAACTCAACCAAATGACCCAAAAGCATAGCAAAGCCGAAGAAGGTCAAGTGGAAGAAGCGAGAACTTGGTCCCCAAAGACATGGGCAACGGCTCGACGCGACCAAGCAAAGCAAAGCTAGCCCTCAAGAAGAGGTAGAACAGGCTCAACACCGCTAGCAGAAAACCAATTGAAAATCGGAGCTAAAGGATGGCAAAGTGCTAGTCCCTCAAGATAGAGGCACAGAGGCTCAACACAACTAGCACGAAAACCACTCCGAACCAATTGAAAAACAATCGAAAAGTCTTCGAACCAATCGAAATCAAACTCGATGCCAAATGAGAAAAATGTTTGCTAGTCCCTCAAGATAGAGGCAACGGCTCAACACAACTAGCAAACTCCCCTCGACAAGTGCAAGCAACCCGGGACTCCCCCTTAGGTCCAACAAGAGAAGAGCATAAAGATTTGAATAGCAAAAGCTCCCCCTTAGTTGAACGCCAGGGGACATATGATTTGCAAAAACTCTCCCCCTTAGTTGAAAATGCACTTATCAAGCACAGACTCTTCCAATGAGCCAACACAACTCCCCCTTCCAAAATGCATATGAAGTCAGAAATTGCAAGTTAGCAGCTCCAGGCATATAATCAAAAGAGTGCAAAAATGCTCTAATCGGTATAGCTCCAATGGCACAACTAAGCACTCACATAGCGAAGGCTCAAACTGATCACACATACGAAATATGAAGCATATGAGCAAGTGAGCAGTTTTTAGCCAAAAAGGTATTCACCATCAAAATAGCACTACACATGTATAGATAGGAATCCAGACAAGTGCTAAACATGTATACAAGGTGAACTACCCCTAGCAAAGTTCAATCATCATGCATAGGAATGAAGCATATACTTGTGATTTCATTTTTATATTGGAGTTGCAGCAGTGAAGACTTCACAAGTTCAATTATTTAGCATGTGATTGCGAGAGGTTGAAAGCTTGTCTTTGCCTAACTTTTCAACCGAGCGAAGCCTATGCCGAAGCAATCAGAAGCTTGAATCTACGGTTTCGGTCATACACTACACGGCTCAAGTTTAACTCAAAGTGCAATGAGAAACAGTCTCGATACCATGAGGTGTTGACAAGCAATCCCATCTTGATCTTTTCAATTCACTAAAACTTGGTTCAAACTTTATACATGATATGAACAGACCAAGCAAGTGAATGACTCATAACTAGAGACATAGCAACCTAGCATATATGAAAAGCACGAGTGAACTCAACATATCCTACACATGCTAGTTGCATATCTCAATGGTGAACATTTTCAGATTGTAAGCTATTAAGTAAATTCACCATTCCAAAGTAGCTCAGCTCATAACATGTACTAGTGATCAGGAAGAGCATAAGCTACAAGCATCCATATAAGCATCGGAGCATACTAAATAGAGCATAGTTATATTCTAGTGATTATAAACATGAAGCTCAGAATGTAAATGCGTATGCTAAAATGCAAAAGAAAAGAAAGACAAAAGAGTCAGTCAAATATACAAGATCCAAAATGTTTCCCCCATCTAAAAGGGGAAACACACACCAAGCTCACCCCTCAACCGATTAAAGGTTGATTCATCTAAAGGCTTGGTGAAAATATCAGCCAGTTGATGATGAGTATCGACATGGCGAAGGTCGATATCACCCTTCTCCTGGTGGTCTCGCAGAAAATGAAAGCGCACATCAATGTGTTTGGTCTTCGAGTGAAGCACGGGGTTCTTAGCAACGCTAATGGCACTCGTGCTGTCACAAAGCAAAGGCACGCGAGAAAAGCTCAGACCAAAATCATGCAAAGTGGCCATCATCCAAAGCAACTGGGAACAGCAGCTAGCCGCAGCAACATATTCAGCCTCTGTAGTGGACAGAGCGACGCTAGACTGCTTGCGAGAAGACCACGAAACAAGAGAAGAACCAATAAACTGGCAAGTCCCAGAAGTGGACTTGCGCTCAATACGACAACCAGCAAAATCAGCATCCGAATAACCGCAAAGGGAGAGGGTGGAGGAAGCAGAATACCAAATCCCAAACTCAGGCGTGAAACGAAGGTACCTGAAAATCCGCTTCACCGCCTGACGGTGAGAGGTGCGCGGCGACGCCTGAAAGCGCGCGCACAGACACACCGCGAACTGGATGTCCGGGCGTGTCGCCGTCAGGTAGAGGAGCGACCTGATCATACTGCGGTACTCCTTCTGGTCCACTGCTTCTCCATCTACATCTGCATCCAGGGCAGTCGTCGTCGACATGGGTGTTGGAAAAGGCTTGGCCTCACCCATATCGAACCGCTTCAGCAAGTCCTTGGTGTACTTGCCCTGGTGCACAAACGTCCCCTCTCGAGATTGCTTAATTTGCAACCCAAGGAAGAATGTCAGCTCGCCCATCATGCTCATCTCGAACTCCCTGCTCATAGTATCTGCAAACTTGGCAACCAAAGCGTGAGAAGAACCACCGAAAATGATATCATCCACGTAAATCTGGACCAAGAGCGTGTCTTTGCCTTGCCGGAGGAGAAAGAGCGTTTTATCTACACATCCCATTTTAAAACCCTTAGCAAGCAAAAAGGTTT
The DNA here is from genome assembly GCA_009763385.1 of Coix lacryma-jobi var. lacryma-jobi. Classification (NCBI taxonomy): domain Eukaryota; kingdom Viridiplantae; phylum Streptophyta; class Magnoliopsida; order Poales; family Poaceae; genus Coix; species Coix lacryma-jobi. The sequence goes on along the minus strand of CM019825.1, from coordinate 114,282,239 downwards.
TCAACCTATCATACCAGGCTCTAGGGGCTTGTTTCAAACCATATAAAGCTTTATGAAGTTTAAAGACATGGTTTGGAAACTTGGGATTTTCAAAACCAGGGGGTTGCTCAACATAAACCTCCTCCTCTATGTAGCCGTTTAAGAAGGCACTCTTGACATCCATTTGAAAAAGTTTGAAACCTTTGGATGCAGCAAAGGCCAAGAGTATCCTAATAGCCTCCAAACGAGCTACTGGAGCAAACGTCTCCTCATAATCTATCCCCTCCTTCTGACTATAGCCTTTCGCTACAAGCCGGGCCTTGTTTCTAACAACGTGGCCATCCTCTCCTTGCTTGTTTTTGAAAACCCATTTTGTCCCAATAGGCTTACAGTCAGGTGGAGGTGGAACTAGAACCCAAACCCGATTTCGCTCAAAGTTTTCTAACTCCTCATGCATGGCATTGACCCAATCCGGATCCGTCAAAGCGTGTCCAACATCTCGGGGCTCAAAATTAGCAACAAAAGCAGAATGAGCGAAGTGAGAGATGTGCTGTGACCTGGAGCGAGTGACTCGCTCGCCGATGTCGCCGATCATCTGCTCAGGGGGGTGCTGGCGCTGGATATGTCGTGGCGCCTCCCGGGAAGAAGTGACCTCCCCCTCAACAGCAGCTGGTGCCTCCCCGGGTACAAATGGTACCGCTCGAGGTGGCGGATCCCACGGCCCCCAGGAAGAAGAGGTGTCGGGGCCGTGAGTCGTCGTCGAGGCCGCTCTTTGCGGCGCGGCAGGTGGAGGGGGTGCTGGATCATCCATACCTTCAGCACCCTCGTCCTCGTCATCAAAAAGAGGCTCACCAACCTCATGATCACCTGCACGGTCAAAGCGAGAAGAAGGACAAACCATGGTCTCGTCGAAGGTGACATCGGATGTCTCCATGACTCGGTTAGTGTCAAGGTTAAGTACACGATAAGCTCGAGTGTGAGTGCCATAACCCAAAAACACAACGTCAGAAGAACGAGATTCAAATTTGTCCAAGTTGCCCTTTTTGAGTATAAAACAATGGCAACCAAAAACTCGAAAATAACTCACCTTGGGCAGTTTGCCAAAACGCAACTCATAAGAAGTCTTTTTCAAGAAAGCTCTTAGAAAAATGTGATTGGAAATATAGCATGCAGTGTTCATAGCTTCGGCCCAATAGCGCCTAGGAGTCCTATGCTCATCAAGCATCGTCCTGGCCATCTCAACAAGGGTCCGATTTTTCCTCTCTACAACACCATTTTGGGACGGTGTGTAGGGGGAAGAAAACTGATGCTCCAAGCCAAGGCGGTCACAAAACTTCTCAAAATCCGAATTTTTGAATTCGGAACCATTATCACTTCTAATAGCTCGCATCGAGTTCAAAGGGAACTCGTTCTGAAGACGCAAAATCAGATTGCGGGCGAAGGAGAAAGTCTCAGTCTTCTCAGTCAAAAAGAAGACCCACGAATATCTCGAAAAGTCATCAACAACAACCAAAACATACCACTTGCCACCAACCGAGCTCACCCGAGCCGGACCAACAAGGTCCATGTGTAAAAGCTCTCCGGGGTGCGAGGTCATGACCTTAGTCACTGGATGGTGGGGAGCGGCAACCATCTTCCCATGTCTGCAAGAATGGCAAACTAGATCCTTCTCCATCGAAAGCTTGGGCAATCCTCGGATTAGGCCAAGTGAGCTAAGTCTTGCAAGCAAGTCGAAGCTTAGATGACCGAGCCTCCTATGCCACTTCCAAAGATCGGAGGAAGAAGGACTAGCCAAAAGACAGCGAGAAGAACCAAACGACTCCGAGAAATTCGCGCGAAAGACTTTCCCAAAGGGCGAAATCAGACATACAAGATCGCCCTGAGGATCTAAGATGCGAGTAAGGTTCGGTTTAAAATGAATCTCATAGTCATCATCAAAAAGTTGCGAAACAGAAAGAAGGTTAAAATGCAGGTTAGAAACAAGAGCAACATCGCGCAACACAAAGTGCTCATTAACCCGCACCGTCCCACGAGACAATACCTTACCTTTCCTATTGTCGCCGAAGGTTATGTACTCCTTTCCGGCGACCGAGCTAAGGCTGGAGAACCACTTGGCGTTTCCGGTCATGTGCCTCGAGCAACCGGAATCCACCAACCAAATGTCCTCCAACCACCTTACCTACATCAATAAAAAGACATAGGGTGAGCATACGGTCCAACACTGGGGTTAGTGAAGTAAGGAGAATACCAGTGTTGGGCCGGCTGCTCAAAAGAACGGTTAGTGTAAAAACTATTCCTAGCCTGTCTACGGGGGATGCGATCACCACGCTGAGGAAAACGTGGTCCGCTGGGGAAGAAGCGCTCACCGCGGTACTCAAACTGCGGTGGGGGAAAGCGCTCAACTAAGCCTCCGCCACGGGGTCCGTTACCTGCAAAAGCAGGACCCCGTCGGGCACGCTCTCTACGAGGTCTACGCCTAGGAGCCTGGGGCTCAACTGCTCTAGCGTCTCTCCTCAGAGCTCTCTCCTGCCTAGGCCTAACAAACTGAGGTGCTGGACCTCTAGGCCTAGTCTCCCTCTTAGGGGCTCTCATCTCCTGCCTAGGCCGGGGACCTTGGCGTCCGAACCTAGCAGCTCTCCCCTGAGCCTTCGGCACATGTCCACCAAGAGCTGGATGGTACATGTCCGGGTTCTCCATCTCCCGAGCACGGCGCGCCTCTCTCTTGCGCCGGAAATAGAACTCGATCAAGTGACCATCCCTCCCACAGAAATCACACTGGTACCTCACCGCACGCAAAGGGGGTTGTTGGTGACCAGGGCTGTGGGTGTGGTTCACTTTGCCCTTCTGGGGCAAACACTCCTCTCTAATGGGTGGCATAGCATCAAGCTTGTTCTTGAGGTGGTTTGGCTTGGGTGCCCAAATTTGGTTCTTGGGAGGAGCTCTCGGGGGTTCCTCAACCACACCATCTTTGGTGGTAGGCTTGGCAGGCTCTTTTTGTGGAAGTTTGGCAAGCTTGGGAGTAGCGGTGGAGTTAGGCTTCTCACATGGATTCAAACCACTCGACTCTCCAATCTTCCCAAAAGCAGAAAGATCAACACCCTGAGCAAAACCTACACCAGGAGCCCCAGCAGCTCGCTTGAATTGGGAGATCATCATCCCGAGCTGCGGCTCACGACAGGAGACCCATGACAAGATGGTCCGAAGGTATGTGTTTTCTTCCTCGGTTTGCATCTTGCCATGCTTGACATTTGCAATCTCCATCTCCAGGCCCTCACACAAAGCGCACCTCGCCACACCGGTGCTACCTGAGTTGGCCTCCTCAAGAGACACAATCTTGGCATTCTTCTCTGCCAACTCAGATTGCAAGACGGGACAAGTCTTGCATGCACCCAACAGAGAAGGTCTAGCCTTCAGCTCATCTAGCTCTCCTACCAACGCAACATACTTACCTCTCAAAGTGAGAAGGTCAGTCATGTGCGCGGTGCACGACTCACACTCCGTCTCCTCCGACACAACCACGGTGGACCGAGCGAACTCAAGCTCCTTCACCGTGTCCTCCCACTTCTGCCTGAACTCCTTGCGCTCTCTAGCGGCACGCCTAAGCAGTTTATCTTGGCTAAGGAGGGCAGCGGTCAACTTCTCTACCTCGGAGGAAAGCTCATCGTAGGTGAGAGATACCTGGGAGGTGTCGTCGTCGTCGTTCCGAGGCGTATGTCCCAGCTCGCCTCCGACCTCATCTCCGAGCGCCATGGTACACAAGCCTCCGTCGCCGGCGAAGAAGCACAAGCCGTTGAACTTGTCCTCTAGCTTCTTCTTCACGGACTCGTCATCGCTGGAGCCAGCGGAGTCGTCATCCGAGCCGTCGACGTCGCTGAGCGTGGCGAAGAAGGCACGCTGCTCAGCTTGCTGCTTCTCCAAGTACTTCTTCTTGATGTACTCCTTGTCGAAGCCGCCCCGCTTCTTGTGTCTTGGGGGGAACGTGCTTCTCCTTGTACTTGGAGTCGCGCTTGCGCCCTTGATCGCCCTTCCCCGAATGCTTGTTCTTCTTGGGGCAGTTGGCGATGAAGTAGTCGGGGTCTCCGCACTCGTAGCATCCTGTGCGTCCTCCTCCACGACGGCGGTTCATGCGGTTGTTGTGGAACCGCGAGAACCGGTTGGCAAGCAAAGCCAACTCGTCGTCTCCCAAAGACTCCAGCTGGTCCTCTGTCACAGAAAAGAGAGAAGAAAGCGCAAAGCCAGCTGAGGGGTTAGAGGAAGAGCCAGAAACCAAAGCCATGGACGGGCGAGAAGGATTTTCAAAAGAAGCCCTCGCCATAGCATCAATCTCACTGGACTTGAGCTTACTGAAGAGCTCGTCGCAGGTGAGGGTCTCATAGTTCGGCGATTCGATGATTGCCTGAACCTTGGAGTCCCACACCGAACGGTCAAGAGTGTGCAAAAGCTTCAAAGCACGCTCATGATCGTCAAATGGCAACTGCTCTCTGTTAGCCCTCATCCTGTTGAGAATCACCTGAAAGCGAGCGAATAAACTTTCTATGCTCTCGCCAGGTTGATGTCTAAAGTTCTCATACTCACGCTTCAACGACTCGTAGAGTCGGGTTTTGACTTGAGAGGTGCCCTCATGGAAACGCATGAGGGTGTCCCAGATCTCCCGAGCCGTAGCGAGGTGAGAAACACGATCAAACTCACCCATGCTCAAACAAGAAAAGAGAGCATTACGGGCTCGGCTATTGACATCGTGCTCATCGATCTGTTGCTGAGAAACACGAGCAGCCAAGACCACGTAATCAGCAGAGTTGCAAATATCCCAAATAGACGGACCCAAACTCTGCAGATAGGCCGACATGTGTATCTTCCAATACGCATAGTTCGTCCCATCAAAGAATGGCGGTTTGCCCACGCCGCGATCCATGTCGCTTTCGGTGGATCTGGAACCGGCTAAGGTGGAAGATCCTTAACCTGCTCCGATACCAATTGAAGGACCGAGAAGCTACCCGAAAGCGACCAGAGGGGGGGTGAATGGGAGCTTCAAAATTTCCTTTCGGAAACTAGATGCCACTGTCCCAAATTCAACCCCAAAAGCGAAACCTAGAGCTTGCTAATGTCCACGACCCTAGATGTAGGGTGGATGCTTCCTAGAAGCACAGAGGGACACTAGACAACCCTAGAAAGCCAATGCAAAAGACGGAAATCAAATCCGTCAACGAACGAACGAACCGCGAACGAAAACGCGCGAAACAGCTACGACCGGACTCTGGCCAGCTTCCGGTCAGCAGGGACCGGACGCGTCCGGTCGTCCAAAATCCGATTTCAGACCTTACTATTTCCGACCGGACTCACTGGTACGGAGCGTCCGGTCGTGAACAGTGCGTCCGGTCGCAAGCACAGCACACTGATGAACAGTGACCACGATGAGTCCGGTCACGAGTTCAACAGTGCGTCCGGTCGATGCAAAACAAAACACCGAAAACGTTCAACGACCGGACTCACACGCTGAGCGTCCGGTCACCCCGTGACCTAGCGTCCGGTCACCCCGACAGTCCTCTGTTCTTCCACCGATTCGACTCAAACTCACCCAAAACGAATCCTCTAGGGATCAAACTTGGTGAGTGGAGTCACAAGGAGTATAGTGAGCTATCTCTAAGAGATCATGGCTGGAACCTATCTCCAAATCGGTGAATCGAAGAAATTCGGGAGAAGGGAGAAGAAGTGACCTGAAACTAAAAATCGATTGATCTCCTAGACCGTGAGGTTAGAGGATGATTCCTTCGGTGGAAAGAAGTGCCTCACGATCTAGAACAACTTGGTTCAAACGGATTTGCAAAAGATGAACCGAGCAAAGAGATCAAGCGACGGGAAAATCGTGGAGAAAAAGGATTCCGCGAAGAACACAAAGAAAACGCGAATCACAGCCACGAACTCGAATTACAAAACGCAAATCAAGCCATCGATCTGTGCTCCACGGTGAGGATACGGCCTCACTTCCTCAACTCAACAGTACACAGAGTGGAGTCTCTCTGCGGATCTCAACTAGCTGAAGCAGGGGATGGGAGAGCAGGAAACCCTAGCAAATGAAGGCACTAACTGAGATAGCTAAAAACTGAGATAGCTAAAACTGAGATAGCTAAAACTGAGATAGGGAGGAGGGTGTCTCCCCTGGAATACTTCTACTAACCTAGACTAAGCCTATTTCCTACTCTACCCCTCTCTAAACTAATTACAGAGCGAACCAGCTAAACCCTAAGGCTATTCTGGTCCAACCCGCGGTGGTAGGTAGATCCGACGGCCACGCCCGCTCGAACCGAAGCGTTGCCTCGACGCAACCTCTGGATCGCCGCCACGTGCCGCCCTCGCTCTGCACCCCCGGTTTTGTGGCCCAAACCGGGAAACCAGCCTTTTCCAGCAACCCCCGGTTTTGAGGCCCAAACCGGGAAACCAGCCCACCAGCCTGAGTTTTGTGGCCCAAACTCAGAAACCCGCAGCGCCCGAGTTTTGAGGCCCAAACTCGGAAACCGGCCCATCGCCCGAGTTTTGTGGCCAAACTCGGAAACCATCCGCGCCCAGGTTTTGTGGCTCAACCTGGAAACCGAGCACCCGAGTTTTGAGGCCCAAACTCGGAAACCGTCCACCCGTTGGTTTTTCTCTGGCTCAACCAACAAACCGGAGCTGTAGAGGGGGTGCACCGCCCGTGCACCCCGTCCACCGACACGTGTCCCCAGGTCCTCGACCCGAGCAACACCGTGCCCCGCAAGTCTCCGCTCGTCGCTGTCCCAGGCTGCCAGCCACCACAGCTGATCCTCAGGCACTCCGATCCCTCAGTCCAAGCCTCACGTCCGCCCTTCACTGCTCGATACATCGGCATGGCACGTCCGCCGCACGGCACGCCCATCCTTCATCGCACCCAGTCCGTCGGCACGGCACGTCTCAACTTGACCTTCACCTTGCCCTCGATCACTGTCTCCGAGCTCGACACCTGCACAACACAAGCCAAAGAACATGCGCATCAAACCCGTTGACAATCACTCATCACTCAGAGACTCGGCATACACCCATGTATCCGCAGGAATACTCCCGGTGAAGGATACATTGACAACCGTACGCTTGCGGTTTACCCGTTTGCCACATTAGGTGTCAACAAGCTTTCTGGCGCCGTTGCCGGGGAACGGTAGCTGTCTTAACTAGAACCGAGTCGTCTGAGTTATCCTTATTTTATCTTTCTTTTCTTTTATCCTTTCCACATCAAGAACCACACATCCATATCTCTTCTCACCGCTCCAAAGGGCGCTTGTTTGGAGCCACCACCATCATCACAACCCATCCTTTCACCTAGCTATGAGCTTCGCCCGAGTTTTCATAGCCATGTTCCGGAACGATCTTTCACTAGGGTAGAAGATGAAACCCCTATACTGCATCTACGTGAGTTCGAGGCAACTGTGCTTCGTGCCTTCACATTCAAGGCATGACACATGCTACCATGAAATGGAAGAGCTATCCCGTTCTCATTGACGGGAGCACCAGCAGGCTAAACATTGGTATGCTCGAACAGTAGAGAGTATGCATGGCGAGTGGGAAAACTTCAACCAAATTCTCTGCCTATCAATTATTTCCCATCCTCGTGAGTCATATTCGAAGAGAAGGGTCCTACGATTCCAAGCAACAAGGAGAGCAAGGAACCTCTAGGTGCAACAATGGGCCTGTTTCCCACAGATTTCAGTATACCTTTGGGCCTGACCTGGTTATGACTGAGCCAACGTTGTTACAACACTTTTATGTCGGTCTTAGCAAGGATTCTGCATGATTCCTTGATCTATCCTCTGGAGGAGCATTTCTACATCAGACTGTTGGTGAAAACACTCCCAACACTGACACCCATGATGAAATCTCTGAGGAAAATAAGGAATCCACTCCCACGAAAGGAGAGATCTCGATAGCCGAATCACCACCAATTCTATCCAAAAATTCAGCCATCGATCCTGAACCACTAATCCCACAAATTTCGAAGGATGAAGAAATTTGTCATCCAAATCAATCCATCAATTCTGAGGCCTGCCACCTATCTGATCTTGTTGGTTTTGGGAATGCCTTAAAATATCCTTTTCAAAAGAGACCTTCAAATAAACATCTTTCAAATACTCTCAAGAAAGGTTCTCTTCTAAAGTCTCCCAAATCAGCATCATCTTACATCTCGAATTCCCATGTGGCACATCAGGAAAAATCTAGGATGTTGGGTATTATCTCAAAAGGAATGTCGAGTGAGCGCATAGAGGAAGAACCAAAATGTCTAGAAGCAAAATCTATCCTCTCCCTTTCTATGCCCACACTCGACATGTCCTTTGAACCTGTCTCAAAACCCATCCTTGATCCTGATGATCGCCCATGTGCCATTTCTCTTAAGTCTTATGATGACCCAATCATTGACTCCGGGAATTCATTAGGATGCCCGAGGCATAGAAGTAAGGAGGGCCAGAAATCTAACCTAAAAGGACAACGGTTTGAGCATCTACCTACCGTTGTATGTCCAGAATGGTTGGATAAGGCTGATGCTTCAAAGGAAGTTTCTAAGATGCCCACTCATGTAAGGAGGATATTTTGTCAAGTAATGGGCATCTATGGTGAAATTTGTTATGATCCTAGCCTTGGGATCAACATCATCCCTCATTTCCTTGTCCAAAACTCATCAATGGATCATCTAATCCAATCCCGAAAGCGTCTTAGGCTCCCAAATGGTCAAATTCTTGATTGTTTAGGAGTTCTTCAAGGCATACTCGTGGTGATTGATGACCACAAAATCTCCCTAGATTCCATATCTTTGACCTTCCTGGACTCTCCTCTCATCTCACCTTTATTGGAAGGCCAATCATTGCGGATACATGGGTGTATGCCGAGTCTCTGAGTGATGAGTGATTGTCAACGGGTTTGATCGCATGTTCTTTGGCTTGTGTTGTGCAGGTGTCGAGCACGGAGACAGTGATCGAGGGCAAGGTGAAGGTCAAGTTGAGACGTGTCGTGCCGACGGACTGGGTGCGATGAAGGATGGGCGTGCCGTGCGGCGGACGTGCCATGCCGATGTATCGAGCAGTGAAGGGCGGACGTGAGGCTTGGACTGAGGGACCGGAGTGCCTGAGGATCAGCTGTGGTGGCTGGCAGCCTGGGACAGCGACGAGCGGAGACTTGCGGGGCACAGTGTTGCTCGGGTCGAGGACCTGGGGACACGTGTCGGTGGACGGGGTGCACGGGCGGTGCATCCCCTCTACAGCTCCGGTTTGGTGGTTGAGCCAGGGAAAAACCACCGGGTGAACGGTTTCCGAGTTTGGGCCTCAAAACTCGGGTGCTCGGTTTCCAGGTTGAGCCACAAAACCTGGGCGCGGATGGTTTCCGAGTTTGGCCACAAAACTCGGGTGATGGGCTGGTTTCCGAGTTTGGGCCTCAAAACTCGGGCGCTGCGGGTTTCTGAGTTTGGGCCACAAAACTCAGGCTGGAGGCTGGTTTCCCGGTTTGGGCCTCAAAACCGGGGGTTGCTGGAAAAGGCTGGTTTCCCGGTTTGGGCCACAAAACCGGGGGTGCAGAGCGAGGGCAGCACGTGGCGGCGATCCAGAGGTTGCGTCGAGGCAACGCTTCGGTTCGAGCGGGCGTGGCCGTCGGATCTACCTACCACCGCGGGTTGGACCAGAATAGCCTTAGGGTTTAGCTGGTTCGCTCTGTAATTAGTTTAGAGAGGGGTAGAGTAGGAAATAGGCTTAGTCTAGGTTAGTATAAGTAGTCCAGGGGAGACACCCTCCTCCCCATCTCAGTTTTAGCTATGTCAGTTAGTGCCTTCATTTGCTAGGGTTTCCTGCTCTCCCATCCCCTGCTTTAGCTAGTTGAGATCCGCAGAGAGACTCCACTCTGTGTACTGTTGAGTTGAGGAAGTGAGGCCGTATCCTCACCTTGGAGCACAGATCGATGGCTTGATTTGCGTCCTTAATTCGAGTTCGTGGCTGTGATTCGCGTTTTCTTTGTGTTCTTCGCGGAATCCTTTTTCTCCACGATTTTCCCGTCGCTTGATCTCTTTGCTCGGTTCATCTTTTGCAAATCCGTTTGAACCAAGTTGTTCTAGATCGTGAGACACTTCTTTCCACTGAAGGAATCATCCTCTAACCTCACGGTCTAGGAGATCAATCGATTTTTAGTTTCGGGTCACTTCTTCTCCCTTCTCCCGAATTTCTTCGATTCACCGATTTGGAGATAGGTTCGAGCCATGATCTCTTAGAGATAGCTCACTATACTCCTTGTGACTCCACTCACCAAGTTTGATCCCTAGAGGATTCGTTTTGGGTGAGTTTGAGTCGAATCGGTGGAAGAACAGAGGACTGCTGTGGGACGACGCTGGCACGGGTCGTGACATACGCTCGCGTGAGGTAGTCGTGAACGTTTCCGGTTCTTATTTTGATGACCGCGCTACGTTTGGACGACGATCTGTTCCACTGTTCATCGTGTTTGTTGCTTCGACCGGACGCACTGTCCGACCGGACGCTCCGTACCGTGAGTCCGGTCGCGAACAGTAAGGTTCCAGATCGATTTTGAGTCGACGACGCGTCCGGTCCCTCTGACCGGAGCTGGCCAGAGTCCGGTCGATCCAGTTTCGCGCGTTTTCGTTCGCTTAGGTTCGTTCGTTCGTTGATCGGCATTCGATTTCCGTCGATTTGCAGTTGGGCTTCTAGGGTTGTCTAGTGTCCCGCTGTGCTTCTAGGAAGCATCCACCCTACATCTATGGGTCGTGGACATTAGCAAGCTCTAGGTTTTGCTTTGGGGTTGAATCTGGGACAAGTGGCACTAGTTTCCGAAAGGAAATTTTGAAGCTCCCATTCACCCCCCCTCTGGTCGCTTTCGGGTAGCTTCTCGGTCCTTCAATTGGTATCGGAGCAGGTTAAGGATCTTCCACCTTAGCCGGTTCCAGATCCACCGAAGGCGACATGGATCGCGGCGTGGGCAAACCGTCGTTCTTTGATGGGACGAACTATGCGTATTGGAAGATACGCATGTCGGCCTATCTGCAGAGTTTGGGTGCGTCTATTTGGGATATTTGCAACTCTGCTGATTACGTGGTCTTGGCTGCTCGTGTTTCTCAGCAACAGATCGATGAGCACGATGCCAATAGCCGAGCCCGTAATGCTCTCTTTTCTTGTTTGAGCATGGGTGAGTTTGATCGTGTTTCTCACCTCGCTACGGCTCGGGAGATCTGGGACACTCTCATGCGTTTCCATGAGGGCACCTCTCAAGTCAAAACCCGACTCTACGAGTCGTTCAAGCGTGAGTATGAGAACTTTAGACATCAACCTGGCGAGAGCATAGAAAGTTTATTCGCTCGCTTTCAGGTGATTGTCAACAGGATGAGGGCTAACAGAGAGCAGTTGCCATTTGACGATCATGAGCGTGCTTTGAAGCTTTTGCACACTCTTGACCGTTCGGTGTGGGACTCCAAGGTTCAGGCAATCATCGAATCGCCGAACTATGAGACCCTCACCTGCGACGAGCTCTTCAGCAAGCTCAAGTCCAGTGAGATTGATGCTATGGCGAGGGCTTCTTTTGAAAATCCTTCTCGCCCGTCCATGGCTTTGGTTTCCGGCTCTTCCTCTAACCCCTCAGCTGGCTTTGCGCTTTCTTCTCTCTTTTCTGTGACAGAGGACCAGCTGGAGTCTTTGGGAGACGACGAGTTGGCTTTGCTTGCCAACCGGTTCTCGCGGTTCCACAACAACCGCATGAACCGCCGTCGTGGAGGAGGACGCACAGGATGCTACGAGTGCGGAGACCCCGACCACTTCATCGCCAACTGCCCCAAGAAGAACAAGCATTCGGGGAAGGGCGATCAAGGGCGCAAGCGCGACTCCAAGTACAAGGAGAAGCACGTTCCCCCAAGACACAAGAAGCGGGGCGGCTTCGACAAGGAGTACATCAAGAAGAAGTACTTGGAGAAGCAGCAAGCTGAGCAGCGTGCCTTCTTCGCCACGCTCAGCGACGTCGACGGCTCGGATGACGACTCCGCTGGCTCCAGCGATGACGAGTCCGTGAAGAAGAAGCTAGAGGACAAGTTCAACGGATTGTGCTTCTTTGCCGGCGACGGAGGCTTGTGTACCATGGCGCTCGGAGATGAGGTCGGAGGCGAGCTGGAACATACGCCTCGGAACGACGACGACGACGACACCTCCCAGGTATCTCTCACCTACGACGAGCTTTCCTCCGAGGTAGAGAAGTTGACCGCTGCCCTCCTTAGCCAAGATAAACTGCTTAGGCGTGCCGCTAGAGAGCGCAAGGAGTTCAGGCAGAAGTGGGAGGACACGGTGAAGGAGCTTGAGTTCGCTCGGTCCACCGTGGTTGTGTCGGAGGAGGCGGAGTGTGAGTCGTGCACCGCGCACATGACTGACCTTCTCACTTTGAGAGGTAAGTATGTTGCGTTGGTAGGAGAGCTAGATGAGCTGAAGGCTAGACCTTCTCTGTTGGGTGCATGCAAGACCTGTCCCGTCTTGCAATCTGAGTTGGCAGAGAAGAATGCCAAGATTGTGTCTCTTGAGGAGGTCAACTCAGGTAGCACTGGTGTGGCGAGGTGCGTTTTGTGCGAGGGCTTGGAGCTAGAGATTGCCAATGTGAAGCATGGCAAGATGCAAACCGAGGAAGAAAACACATACCTTCGGACCATCTTGTCATGGGTCTCTTGTTGTGAGCCGCAGCTCGGGATGATGATCTCCCAATTCAAGCGAGCTGCTGGGGCTCCTGGTGTAGGTTTTGCTCAGGGTGTTGATCTTTCTGCTTTTGGGAAGATTGGAGAGTCGAGTGGTTTGAATCCATGTGAGAAGCCTAACTCCACCACTACTCCCAAGCTTGCCAAACTTCCACCCAAAGAGCCTGCCAAGCCTACCACCAAAGATGGTGTGGTTGAGGAACCCCCGAGAGCTCCTCCCAAGAACCAAATTTGGGCACCCAAGCCAAACCACCTCAAGAACAAGCTTGATGCTATGCCACCCATTAGAGAGGAGTGTTTGCCTCAGAAGGGCAAAGTGAACCACACCCACAGCCCTGGTCACCAACAACCCCTTTTGCGTGCGGTGAGGTACCAGTGTGATTTCTGTGGGAGGGATGGTCACTTGATCGAGTTCTGTTTCCGGCGCAAGCGAGAGGCGCGCCGTGCTCGGGAGATGGAGAACCCGGACATGTACCATCCAGCTCATGGTGGACATGTGCCGAAGGCTCAGGGGAGAGCTGCTAGGTCCGGACGTCAAGGTCCCCGGCCTAGGCAGGAGATGAGAGCCCCTAAGAGGGAGACTAGGCCTAGAGGTCCAGCACCTCAGTTTGTTAGGCCTAGGCAGGAGAGAGCTCCGAGGAGAGACGCTAGAGCAGTTGAGCCCCAGGCTCCTAGGCGTAGATCTCGTAGAGAGCGTGCCCGACGGGGTCCTGCTTTTGCAGGTAACGGACCCCGTGGCGGAGGCTTTGTTGAGCGCTTTCCCCCACCGCAGTTTGAGTACCGCGGTGAGCGCTTCTTCCCCAGCGGACCACGTTTTCCTGTACGTGGTGATCGCTACCCCCGTAGACAGGCTAGGAATAGTTTTTACACTGACCGTTCTTTTGAGCAGCCGGCCCAACACTGGTATTCTCCTTACTTCACTAACCCCAGTGTTGGACCGTATGCTCACCCTATGTCTTTTTATTGATGTAGGTGAGACGGTTGGAGGACATTTGGTTGGTGGATTCTGGTTGCTCGAGGCACATGACCGGAAACGCCAAGTGGTTCTCCAGCCTTAGCCCGGTCGCCGGAAAGGAGTACATAACCTTCGGCGACAATAGTAAAGGTAAGGTATTGTCTCGTGGGACGGTGCGGGTTAATGAGCACTTTGTGTTGCGCGATGTTGCTCTTGTTTCTAACCTGCATTTTAACCTTCTTTCTGTTTCGCAACTTTTTGATGATGACTATGAGATTCGTTTTAAACCGAACCTTAGTCGCATCTTAGATCCTCAGGGCGATCTTGTATGTCTGATTTCGCCCTTTGGGAAAGTCTTTCGCGCGAATTTCTCGGAGTCGTTTGGTTCTTCTCGCTGTCTTTTGGCTAGTCCTTCTTCCTCCGATCTTTGGAAGTGGCATAGGAGGCTCGGTCATTTAAGCTTCGACTTGCTTGCAAGACTTAGCTCACTTGGCCTAATCCGAGGATTGCCCAAGCTTTCGATGGAGAAGGATCTAGTTTGCCATTCTTGCAGACATGGGAAGATGGTTGCCGCTCCCCACCATCCAGTGACTAAGGTCATGACCTCGCACCCCGGAGAGCTTTTACACATGGACCTTGTTGGTCCGGCTCGGGTGAGCTCGGTTGGTGGCAAGTGGTATGTTTTGGTTGTTGTTGATGACTTTTCGAGATATTCGTGGGTCTTCTTTTTGACTGAGAAGACTGAGACTTTCTCCTTCGCTCGCAATCTGATTTTGCGTCTTCAGAACGAGTTCCCTTTGAACTCGATGCGAGCTATTCGAAGTGATAATGGTTCCGAATTCAAAAATTCGGATTTTGAGAAGTTTTGTGACCACCTTGGCTTGGAGCATCAGTTTTCTTCCCCCTACACACCGCCCCAAAATGGTGTTGTAGAGAGGAAAAATCGGACCCTCGTTGAGATGGCCAGGACGATGCTTGATGAGCATAGGACTCCTAGGCGCTATTGGGCCGAAGCTATGAACACTGCATGCTATATTTCCAATCGCATTTTTCTGAGAGCTTTCTTGAAAAAGACTTCTTATGAGTTGCGTTTTGGCAAACTGCCCAAGGTGAGTTATTTTCGAGTTTTTGGTTGCCACTGTTTTATACTCAAAAAGGGCAACTTGGACAAATTTGAATCTCGTTCTTCTGACGGTGTGTTTTTGGGTTATGGCACTCACACTCGAGCTTATCGTGTACTTAACCTTGACACTAACCGAGTCATGGAGACATCCGATGTCACCTTCGACGAGACCATGGTTTGTCCTTCTTCTCGCTTTGACCGTGCAGGTGATCATGAGGTTGGTGAGCCTCTTTTTGATGACGAGGACGAGGGTGCTGAAGGTATGGATGATCCAGCACCCCCTCCACCTGCCGCGCCGCAAAGAGCGGCCTCTACGACGACTCACGGCCCCGACACTTCTTCTTCCTGGGGGTCGTGGGATCCTCCACCTCGCGCGGTACCTTTTGTACCCGGGGTGGAACCAGCTGCTGTTGAGGGGGAGGTCACTTCTTCCCGGGAGGCGCCACGACATATCCAGCGCCAGCACCCCCCTGAGCAGATGATCGGCGACATCGGCGAGCGAGTCACTCGCTCCAGGTCACAGCACATCTCTCACTTCGCTCATTCTGCTTTTGTTGCTAATTTTGAGCCCCGAGATGTTGGACACGCTTTGACGGATCCGGATTGGGTCAATGCCATGCATGAGGAGTTAGAGAACTTTGAGCGAAATCGGGTTTGGGTTCTAGTTCCACCTCCACCTGACTGTAAGCCTATTGGGACAAAATGGGTTTTCAAAAACAAGCAAGGAGAGGATGGCCACGTTGTTAGAAACAAGGCCCGGCTTGTAGCGAAAGGCTATAGTCAGAAGGAGGGGATAGATTATGAGGAGACGTTTGCTCATGTAGCTCGTTTGGAGGCTATTAGGATACTCTTGGCTTTTGCTGCATCCAAAGGCTTCAAACTTTTTCAAATGGATGTCAAGAGTGCCTTCTTAAACGGCTACATAGAGGAGGAGGTTTATGTTGAGCAACCCCCCGGTTTTGAAAATCCCAAGTTTCCAAACCATGTCTTTAAACTTCACAAAGCTTTGTATGGTTTGAAACAAGCCCCTAGAGCCTGGTATGATAGGTTGAAAACCTTTTTGCTTGCTAAGGGTTTTAAAATGGGATGTGTAGATAAGACGCTCTTTCTCCTCCGGCAAGGCAAAGACACACTTTTGGTCCAGATTTACGTGGATGATATCATTTTCGGTGGTTCTTCTCACGCTTTGGTTGCCAAGTTTGCAGATACTATGAGCAGGGAGTTCGAGATGAGCATGATGGGCGAGCTGACATTCTTTCTCGGGTTGCAAATTAAGCAATCCCGAGAGGGGACGTTTGTGCACCAGGGCAAGTACACGAAGGACTTGCTGAAGCGGTTCGATATGGGTGAGGCCAAGCCTCTTCCAACACCCATGTCGACGACGACTGCCCTGGATGCGGATGTGGACGGAGAAGCAGTGGACCAGAAGGAGTACCGCAGTATGATCGGGTCGCTCCTCTACCTGATGGCGACACGCCCGGACATCCAGTTCGCGGTGTGTCTGTGCGCGCGCTTTCAGGCGTCGCCGCGCACTTCTCACCGTCAGGCGGTGAAGCGCATCTTCAGGTACCTTCGTTTCACACCTGAGTTCAGGATTTGGTATTCTGCTTCCTCCACCCTCTCGCTTTGCGGTTATTCCGATGCCGATTTTGCTGGTTGTCGTATTGAGCGCAAGTCCACTTCTGGGACTTGCCAATTTATTGGATCTTCTCTTGTATCGTGGTCTTCTCGCAAGCAGTCTAGTGTCGCCCAGTCTACCACGGAGGCGGAGTATGTTGCTGCGGCTAGCTGCTGTTCCCAGTTACTCTGGATGATGGCCACTTTGCGTGATTTTGGTTTGAGCTTTTCTCGCGTGCCTTTGCTTTGTGACAGCACGAGTGCTATTAGCGTTGCTAAGAACCCCGTGCTTCACTCGAAAACCAAACACATTGATGTGCGCTTTCATTTCTTGCGAGACCACCAGGAGAAGGGTGATATCGACCTTCGCCATGTCGATACTCATCACCAACTGGCTGATATTTTCACCAAACCTTTAGACGAATCAACCTTTAATCGGTTGAGGGGTGAGCTTGGTGTGTGTTTCCCCTTTTAGATGGGGGAAACATTTTGGATCTTGTATATTTGACTGACTCTTTTGTCTTTCTTTTCTTTTGCATTTTAGCATAAGCATTTACATTCTGAGCTTCATGTTTATAATCACTAGAATGTAACTATGCTCTATTTAGTATGCTCCGATGCTTATATGGATGCTTGTAGCTTATGCTCTTCCTGATCACTAGTACATGTTATGAGCTGAGCTATTTTGGAATGGTGAATTTACCTAATAACTTACAATCTGAAAATGTTCACCATTGAGATATGCAACTAGCATGTGTAGGATATGTTGAGTTCACTCGTGCTTTTCATATATGCTAGGTTGCTATGTCTCTAGTTTTGAGTCATTCACTTGCTTGGTCTGTTCATATCATGTATAAAATTTGAACCAAGTTTTAGTGAATTGAAAAGATCGAGATGGGATTGCTTGTCAACACCTCATGGTATCGAGACTGTTTCTCATTGCACTTTGAGTTAAACTTGAGCCGTGTAGTGTATGACCGAAACCGTAGCTTCAAGCTTCTGATTGCTTCGGCATAGGCTTCGCTCGGTTGAAAAGTTAGGCAAAGACAAGCTTTCAACCTCTCGCAATCACATGCTAAATAATTGAACTTGTGAAGTCTTCACCGCTGCAACTCCAATATAAAAATGAAATCACAAGTATATGCTTCATTCCTATGCATGATGATTGAACTTTGCTAGGGGTAGTTCACCTTGTATACATGTTTAGCACTGGTCTGGATTCCTATCTATACATGTGTAGTGCTATTCTGATGGTGACTATCTTTTTGGCTAAAAACTGCTCACTTGCTCATATGCTTCATATTTCGTATGTGTGATCAGTTTGAGCCTTCGCTATTTGAGTGCTTAGTTGTGCCATTGGAGCTATACCGATTAGAGCATTTTTGCACTCTTTTGATTATATGCCTGAAGCTGCTAACTTGCATTTCTGACTTCATATGCATTTTAGAAGTGGGAGTTTGTTGGCTTCAAGGGAAGAGTTGTGTGCTTGATAAGTGCATTTTCAACTAAAGGGGGAGAGTTTTGCAAATCATATTGTCTCCTGGCGTTCAATTAAGGGGGAGCTTTTGCTAAGGGGGGAGATTTTCAGATCTTATGCTCTTCTCTTGTTGGACCTAAGGAGGGAGTCCCTGGTTAGCTTGCACTTGTCGAGGAAGGAGTTTGCTAGTTTGTTGATGCCGTTGCCTCTATCTTGAGGGACTAGCAAACATTTTTCTCAGTTTGGCGTCGAGTTTGAATTGCCGATTGGTTCGAAGACCTTTCGATTGTTTTCAATTGGGTTCGGAAGTGGTTTCGTGCTAGTTGTGTTGAGCCTCTGTGCCTCTATCTTGAGGGACTAGCACTTTGGCCATTTTTAGCTTCGATGTTTCAATTGGTTTTCTGCTAGCGGTGTTGAGCCTAGTTCTACCTCTTCTTGAGGGCTAGGCTTTGCTTGGGCTTGGTCGCGTCGAGCCGTTGCCCATGTCTTTGGGGACCAAGTTTCTCGCTTCTTCCACTTGACCTTCTTCGGCTTTGCTATGCTTTGGTCAGTTGGGTGAGTTCTCTTCTTCTCCTTCTTTCTTCTTCCTTTCATTATGATTTGTGTGTGTAGTTGACAATGCACTCATCAAGGGGGAGATTGCGGATACATGGGTGTATGCCGAGTCTCTGAGTGATGAGTGATTGTCAACGGGTTTGATCGCATGTTCTTTGGCTTGTGTTGTGCAGGTGTCGAGCACGGAGACAGTGATCGAGGGCAAGGTGAAGGTCAAGTTGAGACGTGTCGTGCCGACGGACTGGGTGCGATGAAGGATGGGCGTGCCGTGCGGCGGACGTGCCATGCCGATGTATCGAGCAGTGAAGGGCGGACGTGAGGCTTGGACTGAGGGACCGGAGTGCCTGAGGATCAGCTGTGGTGGCTGGCAGCCTGGGACAGCGACGAGCGGAGACTTGCGGGGCACGGTGTTGCTCGGGTCGAGGACCTGGGGACACGTGTCGGTGGACGGGGTGCACGGGCGGTGCATCCCCTCTACAGCTCCGGGTTGGTGGTTGAGCCAGGGAAAAACCACCGGGTGAACGGTTTCCGAGTTTGGGCCTCAAAACTCGGGTGCTCGGTTTCCAGGTTGAGCCACAAAACCTGGGCGCGGATGGTTTCCGAGTTTGGCCACAAAACTCGGGTGATGGGCCGGTTTCCGAGTTTGGGCCTCAAAACTCGGGCGCTGCGGGTTTCTGAGTTTGGGCCACAAAACTCAGGCTGGAGGCTGGTTTCCCGGTTTGGGCCTCAAAACCAGGGGTTGCTGGAAAAGGCTGGTTTCCCGGTTTGGGCCACAAAACCGGGGGTGCAGAGCGAGGGCGGCACGTGGCGGCGATCCAGAGGTTGCGTCGAGGCAACGCTTCGGTTCGAGCGGGCGTGGCCGTCGGATCTACCTACCACCGCGGGTTGGACCAGAATAGCCTTAGGGTTTAGCTGGTTCGCTCTGTAATTAGTTTAGAGAGGGGTAGAGTAGGAAATAGGCTTAGTCTAGGTTAGTATAAGTAGTCCAGGGGAGACACCCTCCTCCCCATCTCAGTTTTAGCTATCTCAGTTAGTGCCTTCATTTGCTAGGGTTTCCTGCTCTCCCATCCCCTGCTTTAGCTAGTTGAGATCCGCAGAGAGACTCCACTCTGTGTACTGTTGAGTTGAGGAAGTGAGGCCGTATCCTCACCTTGGAGCACAGATCGATGGCTTGATTTGCGTCCTTAATTCGAGTTCGTGGCTGTGATTCGCGTTTTCTTTGTGTTCTTCGCGGAATCCTTTTTCTCCACGATTTTCCCGTCGCTTGATCTCTTTGCTCGGTTCATCTTTTGCAAATCCGTTTGAACCAAGTTGTTCTAGATCGTGAGACACTTCTTTCCACCGAAGGAATCATCCTCTAACCTCACGGTCTAGGAGATCAATCGATTTTTAGTTTCGGGTCACTTCTTCTCCCTTCTCCCGAATTTCTTCGATTCACCGATTTGGAGATAGGTTCGAGCCATGATCTCTTAGAGATAGCTCACTATACTCCTTGTGACTCCACTCACCAAGTTTGATCCCTAGAGGATTCGTTTTGGGTGAGTTTGAGTCGAATCGGTGGAAGAACAGAGGACTGTCGAGGTGACCGGACGCTAGGTCACGGGGTGACCGGACGCTCAGCGTGTGAGTCCGGTCGTTGAACGTTTTCGGTGTTTTGTTTTGCATCGACCGGACGCACTGTTGAACTCGTGACCGGACTCATCGTGGTCACTGTTCATCAGTGTGCTGTGCTTGCGACCGGACGCACTGTTCACGACCGGACGCTCCGTACCAGTGAGTCCGGTCGGAAACAGTAAGGTCTGAAATCGGATTTTGGACGACCGGACGCGTCCGGTCCCTGCTGACCGGACGCTGGCCAGAGTCCGGTCGTAGCTGTTTCGCGCGTTTTTGTTCGCGGTTCGTTCGTTCGTTGACGGATTTGATTTCCGTCTTTTGCATTGGCTTTCTAGGGCTGTCTAGTGTCCCGCTGTGCTTCTAGGAAGCATCCACCCTACATCTAGGGTCGTGGACATTAGCAAGCTCTAGGTTTTGCTTTTGGGGTTGAATCTGGGACAGTGGCATCTAGTTTCCGAAAGGAAATTTTGAAGCTCCCATTCACCCCCCCCTCTGGTCGCTTTCGGGTAGCTTCTCGGTCCTTCAATCATGCAAATCTTGGAGAATGTTTTGGGAAATGAGAAGCTTGATCATAAAATATGCAAGGACTATCACTACTACAGGAATCTTAACCGCGGCGGTCAATTTTGGTTAATCGAGGCGGGTATTGCAACCACCTCGGGCCATAAGTCACGGTTAATCGTGGCTTAACCGAGGCGATTGCACGCCCGCCACGGTTAATCGATTAACCGAGGCGGGCAAGTAACATCAACCGCCACGGTTAATCCATTAACCGAGGCGGTCTCTTTAAAACGACCACCACGGTTAATGGATTAACCGTGGCGGTTGATGTTACTTGCCCGCCTCGAGTTTTTTTCTAGAATAAAAAAATAAAATTTTGAATTTGAAATTGGATTTGAATTTCCTCAATTCAAACCAGATATTAGGCACATACATAACACAAACATATATCACATTCACTGAATTAGTAGTGTTCAGTTCAGAATTGTACGTAACTCAAAAGTTCATCGAATTTCGCATAAGTTCAAACACATAGCACAATATCGATACAATAACGTTCACTCAATCTCTGGTAATGTGTAGTCCTTGAGGTCTAGCTGGGTTCTCCAGTTCCTGAGCTTCTCGAATTTCTCGCTGATCGCGAGATCGCTGTCCTCGTTGAAGAAAGTCCCCCCGGCTAGCACGCACGAGTCCATGATGAACTTGCAGATATCGGCGATCGTTTGGGTGATGTTCTTGTCGTCGAACTTTTCTTTCTGCCACCACTTCCTTCCCTTCTTGAGCTGCCGCCAGCTTAGGTTGAACTTGCTGCAAGCTCTGAGGTACTCGCAAGCGAAGTAGCCACATAGTACGGTGCCGGGGGGTTGTTTGGCGCACTACACGATAGAGAACACAAGACAATAAGAACCTATCCATAGGATGCACAATGTAGTAGCACATATGACGTTTCATACGTACCGGGAACTCACGCCTGATTTTCAGCCTCTTCCCGTACTGCTTCTTCTTCTTCTCATATCTGCGATCGAACGAGTCTTCATCTTCCAAGTACTTCCTGTAAGCACTGCATGAACACGACTAATGTGATCGACATATTCGACACCTACGGCATGTATACGAAATAATAGAAACTGTCACTTACTATCTCAGGGTGTCTTCGAATTTCTTGTATGATTTTTTATTCGTCTCCCTTAACGAGTCGAATACACAAGCCCTTCCATCCTGAGGATAGACTATGAATACAATGAAGTGACCCATTGCGCCCAAGCTGCACCGATCAAATCAAATTAGGATTTCAAATATGAAAACTAGGATTCCAACAGATACAAAGAATACTATCGACTTACCCAAACTCGTGGGTGACAAGAAGACACCCGAATTCCTTGACCTTCTTCATTGCCCGGTACAAGTACATACCCACCTTCCACTTCAGATCGATGAGCATACTTTCCCGGGCTTCTTTCCTCTCCTCGGGCGTCAAGTTCACCAGCAGATGGTGCGTGTCAGGTACGTTGTATCCTACGATGACCCTCTCAGAAAGATGCATCGGAGATACGTAAACGACACCAGTGTTGAGCTCGTCGCATACATAAGCTTGCATCCTGCAAGGACAAGACATCATGGTGGTATTAGTTTCGTCGTAAAGCACACAAAACGAAACTATAAGCTGTACAGAGTTGTCATTGACTTACATGGCAAACAGTGTAACCATTGCGACGTCTAGGTCCTTACGTCGCAGCAGTCTGTGCATATCATGGAAATCAATGACCATTTCAACATCCTCCTCTAAGTGGAAGTACTTTGCTGGGACCTTGACAACGAAAGATCTCATCCTTTTTTTTAGCTGCCTCCATGTACCAGAGATGGAACCTCCGTACCTCCCATGGCTCCTCCTGCACGAGTTGGACTAGGGGCAGCATGAACTTACCATTCTCATACTGGTCCAGGCAATCTGGAGTTAGTCCCCAAATACTTCCTTGAGGTGTTCGTGGCCTATACTTGACACTCATCGGAGTAAAAAATTCTGCGAGCATCTCTCTAGATATTATAGTTTGACTATGTTTGCCAGTGGCATACCTCTCGTTTGTAGTGGAGTAATCATACTTGTTGGCTAGTTGCCAGCCTGCCCAGCTAGTCTTTGTGTGGTTCCACGATATTTCCTCCTCCTGTTGACCTTTCTGCTTCGACGGGGGAGGAGGCTGCTGACTTGTGCCCTCCTTCGGAGCACTGGAAGGTGGTGTACTTTCACGCGGTGGAGGTGGAGGACTCCGTGAAGGTGGAGGACTGCGTGGGGGTGGACTCCTCGGATTTGGGCCACCATCATCATCGCAGTTGTCATCGTTGTCCCCGCCGTCATCCGGTGACCCAGGCATCGCCGTCGTCTTCTGCGTCGGCTCATCCAGTACAATATCTTCTTTTGGCCAAAATATTTGAAAGGCCAGAGCCTACCTGAGCAACCTAATCCCTGCAGGCTGAGGAATGTCTATCTCATCATCCTCATGCTGAGGGTTGACCCACGCAATGTCCACCCTGGCACAGTTGGGCGGGACCGGACCCTCGAACACCCCAGGCGTGTTGGGCGCCAAGACAATCCCTTTGGCCACTGCATTCTTCTTTGTCATGCTTCTGCCATAGGGGATCATGAGGGTGCATTCAGTATCTTGCATGATATCATCGACCGGATACCTCTGGGGTGCTTTGTTTTGCGATTGTGTGGCGGCTTCACCCTGTGATAGCTCCGATCCAGCCTGACGAAGCATCTGGGTCCTCAGCTCCACCATCTTAGGGTCTTTGCTCGTGGCCAGTTCTTGTAATGACCCCATGATCATGTCCTTCATTGCCTCATCACGGCCTCGCTGGATGAGCCCTTCTTTGTACGCCTGCCTCGTGTGGTACGAGGCCGCGTCGGATTGCCAGGACTCTACGGTCCTCCAGCTTTTCCTCGACCCTACGCCACGGACGCGGCCGTGGTGCTCCGGGTTCCCCAGCGCCTCGGTCAGCTGGTCTGTCTCTCTCTCCGCGGGTTGAAGGAGCCGCTCTGCTCGGCCGTGGCAACCGCAATGAGCTTCTTCTCTGCCTCCTCTGCATGTGGCTCGTTGAACTTTGTCTTGCCCTCCTTCAACCTCTTCGGCCTGCGGGCATATATGTAGTTTCGTGACCTCTCATTGAGGCCAGGGTACAGTTGTGGCTCCCCAGACTTAGCTCGTGTCCTTTCTTCATCCCGCCATTGTTTCTCCTTCACGGCATACCCTGTCATGCCTAGGTGATGGGGGAGGGTATTCTTGGCTGCGAGTTCCTTGAACTTCTTGCTCTTGGAATTTGCTTCCTCTGTTTCTTTCTGCTGTTTGAATTCTTCCCATACAGCCTCCGTGATGAACCGATATTTCTCAAACAGCGTCTTGCCTTTCAGCCGGAACTCTATGTTCAGCCTAGATCTGAAGTTGCGAAGCGCCTTGCCGGCAATGTACAGACAATGCGCCTTGCACTTGTCTTCATCCTACTCCTCCTCGGGAAAGATGAACTTGGACTTGACCTCTCCCCACACCGCCACTTTCAGGTGTTTAGGTACTTTCTTCCAGTTCTCATAGGTGATGGGCACATGCTCTCTGACTACACATGAGAATTGATTGTTGTATTTTCCAATCACTTTAATTGGCAGCAATGGCTCTCCCTGCGGCCCAAGCTTTGAGATCACTTCTTGCCCTTTCTTTCTTATTTGATGCCTCCCATGCTGTCCTCTTTTCCTCTGTGGCTTATCGTCTTCGGTTGCCTTTGTAGAATCGCTCGTTTCCGCTGACTCTTCGGCTTGTTTTTGAAATTCCAAACGGATCGGAACGAGCGGTATCTGTATGAGAACGTATATAATTAAGTTAGATGGTTGTGTTTACCCCTACAACGCTCGTGAATCTGTTAACCCTACAACGCTCGGAACGA
This sequence comes from Coix lacryma-jobi var. lacryma-jobi, assembly GCA_009763385.1. Classification (NCBI taxonomy): domain Eukaryota; kingdom Viridiplantae; phylum Streptophyta; class Magnoliopsida; order Poales; family Poaceae; genus Coix; species Coix lacryma-jobi. The sequence goes on along the minus strand of CM019825.1, from coordinate 114,257,773 downwards.
ACCTCATGTCTCTGGGTTTCGGTATCATCCTCCGGATGAACTCGTGACTCTGCACGAGAAGACCGTGTCTTTTGCGGTGGAGGCGTCAGTTCGTAATTAGGATCGTCATCTTCTTCTCCCCACTTTCTCTTTTCTGGTCTTGGTGTCAGTTCCTCACTCACGTAATCACCACTGCTCGCTGAGCCCGATGAGCCCGATGAGCTAGATGAGGAACCTTCATCATCGGTATTAACCGGGCTAGGCTGGTGCCAATTTTTATGAGCCTCGTCCAGTGAATCCATTCTTCAGCTATATGTATAGATACATGAAGTCAAATGGACATTTCATACCCAATATCTTGTAATATGCAATATTTCGAGTAAATAAGTAGGATTAGAGTATAAAATTGAGATCATTATATTCATATTTGAAATTCTATTACATAGTTTGTGCATATACAATATTTAGAGTACAAAAATGTCAAAAAGAATACAAAAATTATAAGAAAATTACATAATTTGAGAAGAAAAAAATAATTTACATATTTGGCTCAGATTTTGCCCTTGTCATCACAATGCTACTAAACTGGTTGCCCAATGAGCCATCCTAGTTTAGCAGCTTACAAGGGAGGGCATTTCATCATCATAGCCGCTGCCTCAGCATAAGAAATTCACATCATTGCATATGCCATCGCCTCAGCCAATTTTAAAAAATTTATCATTGCAATGTCAAAGAGTAGGAGCAAAGTAGTAGGAAGTAGCTAGTAGAGTGATGCAAAGTTCATGTTCATGAGTGATATGAGATATGGATGACTTGGAAACTAATTTGAGAGCATCTTTAATCAAGTATTCAGATCTGAGTGTTCAGTTTTAATAATAAAAAAATGACTAGAGTGATAAACTAGCTAGGATGCAAAGTTCATGTTCATGAGTGATATGAGATATGGATGACTTGGAAACTGATTTGAGAACATCTTTAATCAAGTATTCAGATCTAAGTGTTCAGTTTTGATAATAAAAAAATGACTAGAGTGATTCTAGTTGACAGAAGAGACATGACACACATATCTGATCAAAGTTACTCACACATTTTATATTACATCTAAAGCAGATTAGGAGACATAGATATCAAGAAAGAGAAAATAAACACTTGAACTATACTTTTCCACTAGAAACTCAACTATAGAAGAATACCAAGTCACATAACAAATCTGAGAACATAATTATGCACTAGACTCTAAGCAGTACCTAACTACAACTAACATACTCAAAACAGATTACCCAAACTATTGTAATTAAATAAACAGTTTTGACTAAACAAAACATGATTGTACTCCAATTTTTAATACAGATTTTCACCCTATTTAAACTCGAAAACTAAAAGTGTTCAGAAAATTCTACAAAAATTACAGTGGCAAGATTAGATGTTCACTAGTTCCCTGTCCGAATTTTATCTCAGTTGAACTTATAACTAATGCTGTGTAAAAATAACAAACAGCTAAGACAGATTTGACCATAACTCAAAATTGAACTACAACTTCAGATTTTTGAGCCACACATATTGGGTATATATTTTTATATGAGAATAGGTTCCACATGAGACCAAAAGCTAAGAGCATGTAAGAGCAAAGCTAAGAGTAGCATGTAAAGGCATTCGAAATCAAAATCATAGTTTCAAACTTACAAAATCACAGGCATCTACTCAAATTGGATAATTTGATGCATGCCAGGACATCAGCTTGGCATCATCGGGATTCCCAAATAAAGCACACAGGCGATCGATCACGGGCAGGTACCACATTGATAGTGCAGGACTCTTCCTTAGCGTATAACTCACTTCTTCCTCGTCCTCGAACTGAGACGGGTTCTGCTTCGCACTCTTCTTGGTCGTCTTCTTCTGTGGCGCACTCCAGACGCCCAGGTCGCTATCCACACGACAACCAGCATTCTTCTTGTATTGACTCGCGCCGCAATGCGGACAGCTGTCTAGTTTCTCATACTCGCCCCGATATAGGATGCAGTGGTTGGGGCAGGCGTGGATCTTCTTTAGCTTCATTGCAACAGGACGGATCAGCTTCTTCGCCCGATAAGTATTGGCGGGTACCTTGTTACCTTCTGGGAATGCAGAGGAACAGATACGTAACAGGTCGTTGAAGCTAGTGTCAGACCAGCCATGGCGAGCCTTGCACATCAACATCTGGAGGTTGAAACGCAGCGTCGTCCATTGCTTCGGGCAGTGCTCCGGAATATAGAGGGGGTCGATTGCCGCTTGCTTCATTTCTCTAAAATTCTGCAACCACTTCGGGTTCCCAAACAGAAGGTCATCGTGGTCCAAGTGATTAACAATCTCCTCAACGAGCTCGACATCATCTTGCTCAGTCACAATTTCTTGATCAACACTGCCACCGTCATCCCTGCCACCGTCACCCTCGTCGGCAATGTCTTGCAGGAGATCGTGAATCATGATGTAGTCATGATCTCCATGGTCACCGCCATCAGCTGTTCCATGTCCGCCACCCGCCGATGATGGTTCTTCGTTCAACACCACGGTTAATGATGACTCGTTTCCTCTGTATGCTGCACCGGTGCTCGGATCTGCTTCACCGTGGAAAACCCACACAGTGTAATCCTTGACAAAACCAAACCTCACCAAATGAGACTGCACTAACTCATCGTCATGCGCAGTCAGGTTCTTGCAACGATTACACGGACAGATCATGTGTGTCCGCTTCAGACTGAGCCGGTGCTTCTTTGCAGCCGCAATAAACTTTCGCACGTGATCCAGGTACATCGGCTCAATCCTTGATGACCGGTACATCCATTCATCTCTATCCATGCCTGCCAAACCCTGTACACAAGACAAAATAGCATACTGCAGTATTAAAAAGCAGATCTTTAGAAAAAACAATAGTTGTATCTATCTCCAATCTATAAAACTTGGGAAAAACAACAGATTCGAGGCATAAACGAGAGCTCCACAGCTCAAACACCAACACAAGCGAACAAGAATTACAAAATTACAGTCAGGAACCTGCAGATCTGTTTTCTCTCTCCTCCATCAAAAACTAGATCTAAGAGGACAAAAAAAGCACCAAATTCTTGAAAAAGAGAGGAGATTGAGGATGGGAGAGTGATTAGCGATGTCCCCTTCGACAAATTCAAGGGCAAAACCTCCTCCCCTAGTTAATGGTGGATTATTGGGATTTTGGAGCTCAAAACCCGCAATAATGGAGGAAGATTCGTGGGGAAGAAGGGGGTTGCACGGGCTGTTTATATAGGCGGGATTAACCGAGGCGGGCACTGTAGTGGCAACCGCCTCGGTTAATCAATTGTTAACAGTGGCGGTTGAGTAGAGGCAACCGCCTCGGTTAATCGATTAACCGAGGCGGTTGTTGTAAACCGACCGCCTCGGTTAATACGGATTAACCGAGGCGGTTGTGTTATAGCGCCCGCCTCGGTTAACGATTAACCGAGGCGATTGCTCGGCGGGCTGCCCTGCCACCCATTAAAGGAGGCGGGCAGCAGGGCGCCCGCCTCGGAGCCACTTTTCCAAGTGTCACGGAAAAGATTTTGTGTATTAGTGTATTTACCCGTTTGGTCTTCCCGATCTCTCAACACAAGGGTATAATCCAAACTTGTTCTTGATCCTAGGTGTGAGCTTATGTCACTTTCTCGAACAACCATGACCCCTCCGAGTTTGGAGGAGGACTTAGGTTGTCATGAAGAAAGAAGTTCTCACCCTCTCAAGCTCAATCCAAGGGAAATCATGTCCACAGAATGTCATAAGCATGGAATGATTGAAACAAACATTTTGCCTATGAACATTCATGAGACATCAAAACTTGAGCTTGAAAGGGAAGATGATATGAATGAACATGGAAGTCACATCTTAACCATCCCATCAAATCCATGCTTCCATGATGAACCTTTCAAATCAATTCTTCTCCCTGCCATTACCACACACGAGATCTACAACCCCTTCATTCTTCCTGCTGCTAAAATCTTTGTAGGGATTGTTGTAGATGTGTTTGTCTATCATAAATATTGCAAGTCTCATAGTGGTATCAAGTTTTTTGGCAGTTAGGTCCATGAAAGTTGGCGTTGAAGGAGAAACCAGTTCGCTAATATGATGAAACTCATGCATAACTCTAGTTAAATTTGGTTCTGCGGGTGCATTGCCACCAGTAGAACCTTGCACTTGACCTTCTCTTGTCTTTGTGATTCAACACACACTTTGAACTAAGTGTGGGGGTCGGTTGACCTCCCTCAAGTTCATCTTGTCATAATGTTGAACCTGCCATGGAGTCATATAATATGATAATTCAACATCCAAAAGTTGGACTCCAAAGGCTACATTTGGGCATCGGGTGACGTCCAAATGAACATATGGACAAAATGCATCAGTGCAGAATTACATCTTCAGAAATAAGAATACATAGGGCAGACACCGAAGTGGCCAGTGGCTACAAGGTGGGGTCGGCCGACCCCACCCTGGGCCCTTCGGCCCACCAGTCAGTGTCCATTCCATTCTTACGTGCTTCTTGACTGGTTTGTCACGTCTCCTCCCTCTCTTTTAATGCATTCCTTTTTACATTTGTTTATTTCTCCTCATAAAAATATTAATAATAAAAAGAATACACCATTCATGTTTGTCTTCATGCTACCCTGTTTCTATTAGAATATGCTTTGGTTTGGGAGTAATGCACATACTTCCAATAGCTCTTTAAATTAAGCGTGGTGCTTAGGTTAAATAGCTTTCCTTAATCAAATAAGACATGGTGTCGAGTTTGTTTATTGAACCAAAATATACTTGGATAGGAATTGGTTGTGCATATGGACTAACCCATGCAGGAGAACTCTAAAAATTTATTGGGAAAGTCATGAGAACATACATGGAGATAATTCAAGATTAGAGAACTCCACTGAAGCTAAGTGTGGGGGTCGGCCGACCCCCAAGTGAAGCTTCTAAAAGTTCCAAGCACACCATGTTGATGCTCACTGCAACCCAACCTCGCACGTCAAATTTGAGCCGCAAAGGATACTTTTTGGCGTCGGGCGACGGGCAAATGAACACACCACCAAAAAGCGCAAGTACCAAATTACATCCTTGGAGGTAAGGACATGAATGGAAAGCACCTAGGTGGCATGAGGCCCCAAGGTGGGGTCAGCCGACCCCACCATGAGTCTCTAGGCCCACCAGTCAACCTTTGCTCCACTTCTACACACGTGCTGGCTAGTTTGCTACATCTCTTTCCTCTCCTAAGAATCTCTTTTTTACATATTTAATTGTTTTCGTACAAAGTAAAATAGAAAGAGGACCCCCAAACTCCATGACAACATCACCCTTGCTTAAAAAATGTGTATGTACTCCTTCGGGTATGTGTTGTCCACTAATCCTCTGTAGGAATGAAACAATGAGTGGAGCAGAAGATCGAAACACCATGCCAAGATGCACGAAAGAAGAACAAAATGATGGCATGAAGGAGTACAAGATTGAAGATACGATGTCCATGATCAGCTCAGGATGTGAAGCTAGCCAAGCAAGGAAAGTTTTACGGACCACCACAACTCATCTACCCATCGTCATGGTGCCACCATGCTCCAATGATTAAGGTAACTTCTTATGGTAAGTGGTTAGTGTTTGAAAAGATCTTCCTTGGTTCTAGCATATATACAAATGAAGAATCAAACATGTTTAAGTTATAATTTTCAATGATAAAACCTTGCGTAACACAACATGTCTTTCTTCTATAATATTGTTCATAGCCTTACATATCACTATCATGTCATCCTAATCTTAACCCAATGAGCTGAATATTTTACACATCTTATATCTAGAAGATGAAGGTCATGATCATGTAAAGTTCGATACATTATGTCATAAGATGTAGGTTGGCCAACCCTTCTATAGGTTAAGCAATCAAACTCCTTTAGCCAAATGTATTCAAATTTTAGATTCATCCTTCTTCTCTTAGTAACCATGTTACAAGAATAAATATGGCACATGTAGTCAACCTTGACCTTTCTCAAATGCGACAATGTGTCTTGTCCAAGATTTATTTTGAATAAAATTTGACTCTCTGGTGTCTCCCACCAGTAGGGTCCTTTGTTGTTTTTGAATAAAAGACAGATACTGTTTGGAAGAAGTGGTGAGGGTTGGTCACCCCCAAACTTTCACCAATTGAAGTTTTGAGTCTATAGCAGTGATCCACACTGGGAGAGATGCTGCCACACAAAAATTGAGCCTGTTTGGCCACCAAAGGACGTCGGCCGACAGTCCAAAGGTGGCCAATTGAGCTAACTTTTGGTGCACTTGTAGAGGACAAGAGAGGGAACAACGTATCAGGTTCCGTTTTCCAAGATCGCACCAAAGGCACGTCGGCCGACGTGCAAATGATGGCAAAACAGAAAACAGAAAACACAGGAAGGCATCCCTCGATGAGAAGACAGACTTAGGAGGGTCATAGGCCACTAGGTGGGGTCGGCCGACCCCACCATGGTGCCTTGGGCCCACCTGTCAACCTCCATTGCTGATGCTTCACTTTGAAACGCAGGTTTGACACTTCCTCTCATCTTTTTGGTATATGTTTCCACACTTTTCTTAGTTTCCATGCAAGTAAAATGAACCAAAACCACACTTGGATTAAAATTTGAAAAGTGACATGCTTAGGACATTTTTTGAGATAGAAGCTGCATAAAGTTCATTCCATACACATATACTTATGCTTGTGGGAAATATCTTGATAGGAAAATCATATTGACTAAGTTGTTGTGAAATGTGATATAGCTCTGGCTTAGGAGTCCTACCCATTCTATTCAAAGTGCTTGGAGATCTTATTTCTGATAAAGATGTCATAAAATTATAGTGTCACATACTCCTCAATGGTGAGAAAATTCCTACCAAAGCCAAATGCCATGTTCTTACATGTTCAAAACTTTCTTGTGCTACTTGTTATTGCTTTGAGTTTAGTCAAACCTTGTTGACCCTTGTTGAGAAATTTATCATGCTCCCAAGATCAAGATCACGTACACTCTACATATACACGCTACTTCTACACTGGAAGTGCGCAAAAACATGTCTTTCATTTCCATAATTAAATACTCCATGCTTTAAAAGAATGATCTCTCTAGTTCGAATGAGTAGAAGAGACATGGGCTATGCAAAAGTAAAAAGAAAAAAAAGGTCACATGAAGGTCCAAAGTATTGAAAAAAAGAGATGAGCATGCTAGAGCTCATGAATAAAAAGAGTTATGATAGCCATGTCTCAAAAATAAGTAATATAGAGAGATCATATCACTAAAGGAGTATCATGTGTCATACACACACCATGTTTGACACACATGCACATCTTGATCTAGGATTATGATATTTTTCTCCATGGATCCTTGTTTTGACTTTACAATATATGCAATACAAGTATGCTATCATGTTTATCCCTACCTGAACTCTACATAAGCCTTTTTGAAGTAGAATGAAATAAAAGAAGGTAAATAATGTTATGCCTTGGTAAGGAATCATACACCATTGAGCGATTTGAGAGTACCATATGAGGAGTATAAGTGAACTATGCTTTTCTTGTGAAAACTTTGAAAAACTCCAAGTCACTAAGATGTGAATTAGGAAAGATAACTTTGCCATGAGTTCTTCCATCTTACAACACCTAAAGGATATATGTTAGACAATACCACATAACCCACTTGTATAGGGTATGTCTTGAATGATACTTTAAGTTGCTTTTTATCTTGAAGATTGTTATGATCATGTCTACTACTATCCTTAACCTTTACTCGAGGACGAGCAAAGAGCTAAGTGTGGGGGATTCTTGTTGACGGTGAGATATCACCAAAATAACATGCCCAAAACACTGTCAACAACCTCGGAATAGAAGGAAGCAAAGCATAGCATAAGCATATTTTGGTACAAATGACTTGGTTCCACATGTACATGTCCTCTATTTGAATGTAGGTACAATGTGGGTGAAAACCAAAGCTTGGGAAGCCTAACATGACACGTTGGCCGACCCACCAAGTATGGCAAATTTCGAAACCAACTTGACCAACATCATACATTATGCTTCTAGAAGCCACCTGCAAAAGATGGACTAATTTGGCCACATAATGGGGTCGCCCGACCCCCTTATGGCCCCACCAGGGCTCTACGAAGTGGCATCAACCAAGCTAAGCTCCCAAGTGAAGGAATATGACCAAGTGAGCCGGTGGGGCCCACCAGGGTCCTGCCACGTGTCATGATCCATGTCAAGCCTCCCAAAGTGCTTCTCCACCCTGGATCACAATTGTGCTTTCTCTCAATGGTGGAAGATGAAGTCACATGGATCAATGGGCCCACAACGAAGCATCCAAAGTGGTCATGACACATTCCAATGTGCCAAACACCAAATGACAAGTGGGGACATCACCTACACATACAAGGTGGGGCCAACCTGTCATAGGGGGGTCTCTCGACCCCCCCCCCCATGGGTCACCCGACCTAGGGGTACCCCCCCTAAGTGCCTTCTCGTGGAAGCTAAGGTGCCTTCACGGTGAATTAAGCTCAAGACACGGTGACCATTCATTTAGAGTAGTTACTATCCAACGGTGGAGGATGGAGAGCACACAGATCGCTGACGTGGCACAATGAGTGGTTGTCATTCATCGGCAACGGAGTAGCCCCTACTCCACCTCTCCTATAAATACCCCCTAGCCCTCACTCTTCATTCATGACATAGTAGAGTTAGCTACACTTGAGAAGCATTAGCGAAGCTCTGGCGTAGCGTTATGCGAGTAAGGAGAGAGTGAGGGAGTCGTCTGGAGGAAGCCCCGGGCCTGTCGGGAGTCTCCTCCGCGGTGTACCTCAGCGGATGCGGTCTTCTCTGTAAGTAAGCATCCGAGATCTTCTTTAATATTCAGTATATGGTTGAGCATTAAGTTACATACTTGTGTTTCATGGGTATGTTGTTCTATTAGTAGAGTGCTTTAGCCTTGTGGGACTGGGTTAGAGTAGTAAGGGTAGCGTAAACATGGTGTTTAGGCTATATATTGCCAGTATATGCTGCTTGTCGCACAGATATATAGTGGTAACCAGCGGGTGGCGACAGCCCCGAATCTGGTCTCTGGAGTCCACCACGTGTTCTTAGGCAAGTTCTTAAAAAGTAGGGCTTAGTAAGGGAGTTGGGCTGCTTGCACGGGCTTCAGCTGCAACTGCCGCCCCCAGTGAGCAAGGGTGGAGAACGCCGCATATATCTTTTTGTTATACCAGACATAGGATATTATAGAGATCCTCTTTACCGAGTTTTCATAAGCTCTTCTATATCATCATAGGACGACCTTGACTCTAGTTAGTTCACTTCACGTTCCCTGTGGAAAATACGATACCTGGAATACTCCAGGTGAAAGCTACATTGACAACCGTACGCTTGCGGTTTACCCGTTTGCCACATTAGGTGTCAACACATATCTCCCTAACAGAAGATCCGAGCTCCACACCTGCACATCAACACAGCCAAGAACACATGTTGCCCATTGACCGATCGCTCATCACTCAGGAATGGAACCACAAGTGCACATATCAACCTTTTGTTCGCATGTATCCTCAAAATCCCGGACCGACGGAGGAGCCGACGTGCCTCCGGGGTGACGGGAGGGGATCGACCTCGAGGTAGAAATGACCCTGAGAGCATGCGAAAAAGAAGGGTCAGAATGCCTAAATAGTACCATGACAACGAAGGGAAGGGAATCTACCCTGGGATGCGGCGGCATTGCCCCGGCCACCCCATCTTCGACTGCTCGTTGGCAGCATGCTTACCACGGTCCATCTCGAGGAATAGGGAAGACAGCAAAGCGAAATGGGATGAGGGCTACATCCCGTCGCTCCGTACTTATAACGGGAAGGACCATCCCATGACTCCCGCAGGAATGCAACCTTTGCGGTTCCCCAAGAGAAGTCAAGGTGCCGCGCAACTCATCGGTTGTTGGGCGCAACGGTAGCACTCTTGGGAAACCGCGCCGCTAGCCGGTTGCGATTTCGAAAGCCCGACCTTCAGTACGCGCAAGCCGGACGGCTAAGCCTCGTTATCAGCAATGACTCGGCTACACCATAGGCCCGAGGGCACGATGCCCGAGGGCGAGCTAATGCGCTCAAGCTCCAGCCCTTGGAGGAGTTACGAAAACTCCCCCAAGGCCTCGAGGGCTACACCTGGCGGGTGCGCTCGCACGCACCCACCGAAGAAAACAAAGTCGCTCAACAAAGGCTTCGGCTGAACCTTCGAGGGAGTGCCAGCACTCCCCCAAAGGCTCAGGGGCTACTGTCGGGTACCAAAATAAGGGGTACCCAAAGCAAATCGACCAAAACATGACCAAAGCCCGCAAACCCACCGAACGGAAGTAGGCCAAGACAGCCCAACTACCCGAACGCTCCATTCTCCGCCTCGCCCGAGCCCTCCACGCCAGGCAAAGGACAAGCGCTCTCTTGACGGTCACTAACTCATATCTTATACCGTCAATAAGTCACCTAAAAGAGAATAAAAGTAACCATCAACATAGAAAAGGGTTTGATTCTAACGAGTGTTGACGGTCCTTACAGTCAACATTATACCATCCACTAATGCATAGAATGATATTAAATGAACCATAAAGCATAGTTGTAGGGTTTGATTCTAACAAGTTCCATGAGTTGCGTTGTTCTCACTTGTTTTGCAGAGTTATCAATATTTCACCATACAAAAGTATCTCAAGTGATGAAACAGAGCACACCATTGCAAAGGGCTCGTCGAGATGATCGAAACAGACATATGGTTTGCTACATTTGGAGTCCCGACGAGAGAGTCCTTGTTGGATACGACATGGAAGCTTCTAGAACAACCTGGAGTGATCACCAAGCAACATAATTCAGGGACTAAACTGACAGATCCAACAGCTTTAGTGAATTATTGTTTTCCAGGGATTTTTAGAGAAGATGGAAAGAGATTGAATCTTAATCCAACACGACAAATCATGCAAACGGATGGAAAGTCGTATTAGGGCAACAAGGGAGGTTCCAGAAGACGTCACGACGAAGCAAGCACCTGGTGGATGACAGGTGGGGCCGGCCGGCCCCACCCCCAGGACGGCCGACCTGGGCCAATATCCACTTCAGCCCATCTTTCTCCAGCGTGACCTAATCGACCTCTACGACGCATCTCAACCATTGTTTCAAGTCGGTTTGATCCAAGGGTTGCGGTTCATCCCACCGGACTATATAAGGAGCCCCAGACCTCCCTCCCTAGAGCATCCATCAATCAATCATTATCTATCTTCATCATAGGCATAGCCAAGAGCAATAGCTAGGATTTCTAGATGGGAGGGGTCCCTCGAATGGACAACCTCGCTCTAGAATTAGTTTAGATCTAGTCTTCTAGATAGTAGAGAGATGGAGAGCGAGGGAGAAGTTTGGAGGAGATGTCGGCCTGTCGGTGCTTCTTCCTCCCGTTGTACTTCGGCGGGATCAAGCTCCGTTCGAGCTTGCTCCTGAGATGCTTCGGGTCATCAACTTCTGATTCATGTAAGTTTCTTGTTTTTATTATTCTTCTGGTCACGAGTTTCTTTTGAGTACTTTAATTTACTGCAATAGATTAGAGTATAATTCGTAGTGTAAGCGTGGTGCTTAGGCTCGGGTTACTCGTCGATGTAGCCTATAGGCCGGGCGTATTTAGGTGGTAGCTCGTGGGTGTGACTCTTATAGACATGTTGAATCCTATGTAGTCCACCTCCCTTTATAGGCCGAGCATGACCGTAGTTACCTCGTTGGGATGTACTCTGGATGCAGCCCTTCTATCGTAATGTCCCAGTTGAATCGTATAAAATATAGTCTCTTGCCTAGATCAGAACTAGACGAATCCCAAGTTATCCTCTCTATAATCCTGCTATCGACCTCATACTAGATTGCTATTTCCCTGCACTTTAATCTTGTCTTTACTTTATCTTATTGGGCTACTTTAGTTTCTACTACCACTCATTTATCTTATCTGGTTAAGTTAGAACATAGTTGATCTCACACATTTCCCTGTGGGTACGATATTAAAACCTCTGGGTGAAAGCTACAGCGGTATTCGTGCGCTTGCGGATCTTTTTTCTGTGTGCTCATATATACCAACCAACCACTTCTATGTGTTGCTGCTAGTGGTGACATCCTAGAATTAGTGTGACGCTAAGAAGTGCCAACAAGCTTTCTGGCGCCGTTGCCGGGGAAACGGTTGCTGAATTAACTACGAACCTAGCTTAATCTTTTCCTTTATATAAAAAGAAAAAAATTCTATCTTTCCTTATCTTTATCTTTCCCCTCTATCTTTTAGTTTTATCCTTTGCCTCATCTCTGCTATTCTGTCTTCTTATCTATCCTTTCTAGCATGGATAATAACATACCTATCTATCAATATGCTAGACTAACAGGCACATTCCTTAAATCACCAGAACATTTAGAGCCTATCACAACATCTGGTTTTGAGATAAGCCCGGAATACATAGAATTTATCCAAAAACAACCTTTCTCAGGAGAAGGTGAGGAAAACCCTTATACACACCTACAAGAGTTTGGACTAATCTGTGACCTCCTTCGTATAAAAGGGGTGTCCAATGAGACCATACGATGGAAGCTCTTTCCGTTCTCTTTAACGTGAAAAGTTAAACATTGGTATAAACTCAACATAGGAAGTGTTCATGGAGATTGGGAGGTGCTATGCACTAATTTTCTTACAAAATATTTTCCCATCTCCAAAGTAATTGACCTTCGAAAAGAGGTTCTAACTTTTAGACAACTAGAAGAAGAATCTTTTAGCGAATCATGGGATCGATTTATTGACCTTACTCTCACTAGCCCAGATCTTTCTATTGCAGAATCTATTCTTCTGCAACACTTTTACATGGGTCTTAGTAGGGAGAATAGGGAATCCCTTGATATAGCCTCTGGAGGAGTTTTCTTTTGCCTGTCTGCTAGTAAAGCAAGGTACATACTTGATATAATGAGTGGAAAGACCCCTTGCCCTAGCATTCAGAAACCAATCCCTGAGAAAGAAAAAGAATCAGTTCCTAGACAAGAAGAGGAAGTTTTGATAGCCAAATCACAACCATTCACATCCCAAGATTTAGCTATCCATCCTAAACCATCAATGCCCCAAAATCCTCCTAGGGAAGAAGAAATCCCACCCTTGGAGAGCTCTAATCTATCTGGTGCTAATGGTCTACACTTCCAGTTTCATAAGAAACCTTCAAACGAAGATAATTCAAATCTTCGCAAGAACGGTTCTCTTAAAGAATGCCCTGATTCCCATTATGAACTAGTCGAGGATGGCATGTCATTTGATGCCATAGAAGGAGAGCTAAGCCACATGGAAAATTCTATCTACTCCCCTACTATGCTCACAAATGACACAAATCATGAACCCATCTCTAAACCCATTCTTGACCTCGAAAATTCTTCTTATCATCTTCCTCCCCAGTCTCATGAAGATCCTAGAAATCCACTAAGACAACCAAACCATAGGAGTCATGAAGACCACGAGGATGATCAAGAGATGCTACGACGGTGGAAGGAATGTGTAGAATGGATGGACAGGGAAGAAGCCTTAATGGAATCCAACCTTGGCTTAGATTCAAATGTTGAGTATTCAACTCCCTTTGAAAATGAGATTCATCCATCTATCAAAGGGGACCTAGATGAGACCAATCCAACTGAAACTCTGAACATTCAGATTGGAGACAAAGATAACATCAATAAGCATGGAATTTATTCCATAACCATCTCATTAAACCCATGCTCATATGAAACATCTCCCCAATCAATTGGTCTCTCCAACCTCACCACATTCGAGATCTTCAACCCCCTCACATTTTCTGTTTACAAAAACTTCAAAAGGGTGGTTGTAGATGCATATGTTTATCACAAATATTGTAGATCTCGATGTGGGTTAAGTTCGTGTTGGAGGGGAAACCACTTCACCAAATCACATCTTGAAGGTTACCAAGGACAAGCTCAGTGTCCTAAAACAAGCACTTTTCAAATCCTAACATGAGTGTTCACCTTTCTGTTGTACTACCCTTGTGTAATGAGCATAGGATATAATTGTAAAAATATTCCTTCGGGTATTCTTGTCACTAACCTTTCCAGGTCTAGAGCAAAAAGTTCGAAGGAATGACAAACACAAGGTATGTCCAACCAATCATCATGCAACATTGAATTACAATCATCCAATCTTGATTTTACAAAATCCAAGCTTGGGGGATACACTTCCTAAGAACATACCTTACCATGTTGCTATGTTGGTTGCCCCTACCTTTAAGACATGCTCAATTGGTTAAACACTAATAATTATTTTTCATCTCCATCTGAGTAAATCTCTATAATGCTCTCATGTTACCTTTATCTGTTATAATATATGTTTAGGTTTGAAGTACAGTCATACATCTCTTTAAATTCGGCATGGTGTTTAGTTTAAACCAAGAGGTGTGTTGATTTCACTTCAGAAGGATTTTAAATTAAGCATGGTGCTTAGGTTAGAATACCTTCCTAAGTCAAATTAGACGCGGTGTCTAGGTTGATGTCTGAACTGATAGTATGCTATAGTAGATATTGTATATTTTGTTGGACTAACCCGTGCAGGAAAACTTTCAAAGTCAATCTAGGAAAGTCATGAGATAAACTCACATTGGAGATAAAGAGGGTGACACATGAACTTTAACAACTTACACAAAGAAGACACAACTCATTCATCATAGAGAGATGAGATCCATACAACAAGAAGAAGAGTGCCACAAAACAATGCCTACAATCAAAGCACTCACTCCATGGAAGTATCTGAACAAGTCTCAGCTGGGCCAATAGAAGACAAAGACCATCATGGAGGCACTCTAGTAGAAGCTCCAATTTCAAGTCTCTTGTCAACCCAATAATTAATGGAAAACAAGAAAGGTTGACAAGAGAAAAACGTGGAACTACCTTTGCATCCTCATCACTCAGGCCCAATGTGAGATAAGCAAGAGAAGACAAGCCGTTCATGAGCACAACCAGTTGAGCAAGAGAAGCTTCCACAAGGTGATATGGTACCATCACTCTTCCATGATTAAGGTAACATCTCAAGGTAATTGACCATCATTTTAAAAGCTTCTCTTTAATTCTGGTATGCGCATAGATAAAGAACCAAACATGTTTAAGTTACACCACACTTGATCTAACCTAATCAACTGAACATGTTCAGTCCTTTGATCTTTGTTCCTAGCTTTACTCTCTTGAATCTCACTATCTTAATGAGCTAAAAAGTTGCACATCCAACCTTTGGAAGATGATAGATCACAATTAGATAGATACATTATGCATAAGTAGATTATCCTTCCATGGGTTAAGTAATGTGATCTGTCAAATGTTGTGAGATATTCATGCTCGTCTTATAATCTCATATCACTTATATTAAAACTGAGCAAAACATATAATCAACATTTGTATCTGGTTCAATGTGCCTAAGGTTAGAGAGAAATCAACAAACCTTTTGGTTCTGTTGGTGTTTTCCCACCAACAGAGCCCATGCACTTGATCTCTACCTTGTCTTTATGAGTAGGACACACTCTTGAGCAGAACATGGAGAAGTTTGTCAACTCCCAAATTCTACAGAGTAAAGGTCCTAGATCTACAAGAACATGCACACTGAGCAAGATGCTGTCAGCTTCCACAATTAATGCTTCACTTCAATGTTGGGCGAACGAAGAACATGAGTGACACCATATCAAGAGGCACAAACAAGAAGGAATGGTGGAAGATGTCGTAGTCAGAATTAGAGGTCATGAAGTCCCCACAGACTTCTTGATCCTCGACATGGGAGAAGATGATGATGTCCACCTCATCCTAGGAAGACCGTTCCTCTACACTACAAGTGCAATCATCTACATGAAGCAAGAGGAAATCCATTTTTACTTTCCTGGAGAAAAGGTATGATGCTACTTCATCAACTACATACCCAATGAAGCACCCAAGAGGAACAGATGAAGATGCCTCTCCCAACGCCAAAGAAGACAAACTATCAAGAATGGACAGGCCAATCATGAAGAAGAAGCTATCGACGTTGTCCTAGAAAAGGAAGAAGAAGAGAAACCTCAAGACAGTGAACAACAGGAAGTAAAGACTCAGACCAAGAAAGTATAGAAGAAAAAGACACCACCTAAATAGGAACAATCAGAAACAACTTTCCAAACGTCTGACACACCTTGGGAGGTCTGAACCAAGGGAATGTCCGGTTCGTCGGACCTAAATATCCGAACCTTCGCCAAAAGGTAAAATCGATAGTTATCTTCATATTTACTTTTCTACATATTTCTTATATTTAATTCTTAGTCATTTATTGCATCATCATATTTAATCATTGCATCATCATACTTTATTCATAGGCATTTTAATTTCTAGATTGCATAGAAAAAGAAAAATAAAAATAATCATGTTGCATTATCACATTGCATTTAAAATAATAATAAAAAAACTCTTTAAGCCCCATGTGAATATTCAACTATTTACTGTGGAGGCACAAGAAAAATGTGTTTCTACATTTTACATCTGTATATAAAATATAAAAATCCAAAAAAAAAGATATTAAACTCTTGTTGAATCATGCTTGCTTAAACATCTATAAGGCTCGATAAGACATAAATGATTTTACCACTAACGCTTAATCAATTCCACGAGCTTTGTTGTCTATTTGAGTTTAGCAGGAATCAATGAGAAGGCCAGATAATTTCATCCACTCTGGAGAGACTAAAACAAACAACCTTCCATTAAGGACCAGAGGAGTGAAGTACATCGATGGTACCAAGAGAACGAACACGCAAGCATCTAGATTGGGGGAAAAGTCTCCCCCGTTATCCAAGGTAATATATCTATATATTTTTAATTTTCATAAAAACATAAAACACCAAAAATATGTGAGCACATGAAGGTTCACTCTTAAAAACAAAACCCCAAAAATATATGAGCACATGAAGGCTCACCCTTACAAAGAAAAAGAACAAAAATATTCGGGCACATGAAGACTCGACGCTATCAAAAGGATTAGCTTGGGGGAGACGCACCCTCGTTATCTTCGCTCGCTATTAAGGTATGTCTTTACTACTACTACTACTACTACTACTACTACTACTACTACTACTATTATTATTATTATTAGCTTTTATATTATATTATAGTGTGTTAGATTAAATAAATAAAATAGTGTGTCTAGTTTGTTTCAAGAAGTTGATAGAAGAAGCAATCTCTGTCTAATATCTTAAAATGGAAATGATGAATAGTTGCTCTATCGTAATTTCTTTTCAGTACCTAGCCTTCAAACAAGAGTTCTCCTAATTAATAATGATGTTTTAAAATGAAATTAAATGCATGGGTAGCAAATGCTTGATCTAAGGTCTAGGTAATTGATGGATATGATATGTGATGATCTAAGTTGCTATTATCTTGTTCTAAACAACACTAGAATCCTGGAGATTTCTTAATATTAAACATGATTAATAAAAAGATTCAACAAAGTTCTATCGGCCCTATGAGAAGTTATCATGCTATTGAATTGATATCACTTACACATTTCATTCATCCTCCGCATAAATGCTCATAATTATCTATTGCTATCCTCTCAGAAGTTTGTTGGAAACATGTGGCTATTAAGAAGAAAAATAATAATAATAATAATAATATAATATATATATATCCGAGGAAATAAAAAGGGACACGTGTTCAAAACCTCAAAAAGATAGATCCCGAGGAAATAAAAAGGGACAGGTGTCTGGAACCTCAAAAAAAAGAGAATATTAAAAAAAATGGGCACGTGCCCGACAGTAGAATTAGCTTGATAGTCATATGTCTTTGATAAACAGAAGAGAGTGATATATTTAAAAGAGCATCTGACTCTATCTTCCATACACATTCACTTCTCGATTCAATGGTGTGGTTGACTTTCTCTTGGGATCCATTAATTAAATTGACAACACACATCTTTAAGCTTTTTGAAGATTCATAAAAACTCCAGGATAATGGTGAAGTGAAAGAATGAGAGACATAGTGCTTGATTTGATCATTCTATCTTTCAATTACTCAAGATTCAAGGTAAAGTACTAAGCCCCGTGATAAATAATATGTTATCTTTTCTAAATGAGAACTTTTGTTTGAATGCGTGTGTACTTGTTGGAAGTGAAAATATTGCAGCAACTCCTGACCGATTGTTGAGATTGGCTTTTGCTCAGGGACTAGCAAAGGGTAAGCTTGGGGGAACTTGTTGACGGTCCTTACAGTCAACATTATACCATCAACTAATGCATAGATTGATATTAAATGAACCATAAAGCATAGTTGTAGGGTTTGATTCTAACAAGTTCCACGAGTTGTGTTGTTCTCACTTGTTTTGCAGAGTTATCAATATTTCACCATATAAAAGTATCTCAAGTGATGAAACATAGCACACCATTGCAAAGGGCTCGTCGAGACGATCGAAACAGACATATGGTTTGCTACATTTGGAGTCCCGACGAGAGAGTCCTTGTTGGATATGACATGGAAGCTTCTAGAACAACCTGGAGGGATCACCAAGCAACATAATTCAGGGACTAAACGGACAGATCCAACAGCTTTGGTGAATTACTGTTTTCCAGGGAGTTTTACAGAAGATGGAAAGAGATTGAATCTTAATCAAACACGACAAATCATGCAAACAGATGGAAAGTCGTATTAGGGCAACAAGGGAGGTTCCAGAAGACGTCACGACGAAGCAAGCACCTAGTGGATGACAGGTGGGGTCGGCCGGCCCCACCTCCAGGCTAGCCGGACTGGGCCAAGATCCACTTCGGCCCATCTTTCTCCATCGTGACCTAATCGACCTCTACGACGCATCTCAACCATTGTTTCAAGTCAGTTTGATCCAAGGGTTGCGGTTCATCCCACCAGACTATATAAGGAGCCCCAGACCCCCCCTCCCTGGAGCATCCATCAGTCAATCATTATCTATCTTCATCATAGGCATAGCCAAGAGCAATAGTGTAAGGACTTGTGTGGCCTAGAGGGGGGGTGAATAGGCCTGTCAAAAATCACAGCTCAAAACTTAATTAGTGAAGCCCGGCACTACCGCCCTGAGCCCGGCACTGCCGCTCCCCGGCACTACCGGCCTCAGCCCGGAACTGCCGCGTAGAATACTTCCCAAGCCTGCAATTCAAAATCCAGCCACAGGAAACCAAATCTATATGAATGGAAATGTTACACTAGGTTTCCTGAACCAGCAGAACCAACTCAACCAAGCCAAATATGGTGTATGAAGTAGATCGGGACCAAACCCTAGAATCTATCACAAGCTCAGAAGTATGATGAATGAAAGCAAGTAAGCACAAGAGACAAGTGATTTATCCCGTGGTTCAGCTCGCCACCAAGGCTTGCCTACCTCCACGTTGTTGAGGTTGACCACTTAGGTCATGAGCTTTGCAACTCTGCCTCGTTCTCAAGTCAAGGAACCAAATCCTTGAAGTGAGGGGCAATAATACTAGCTGCACGAGTGATTACAAACCTCTCAAGGCCGCCACACAAGTTGGCTAGCTCAAGGGCGACTCCTAGCCGGCTAGGGTTCCAAGAACCCAAGAGTAATAGAAGCAAATCCACCGGCTATGGCTCAAATCAAGTGCTCTAGGGAGTAGATCTCAGCTAGGGCTTCTCTTTGATGAAGGTTTGAGGCTCTAACTCACTTGGAATCAATGGGAATCGAAGATTAGGTGAGAGAGAGCTTGGGAGCCTTTAATGGGGTGTTGACACTAATTAACTCTTATTATTAAAGGTCAATTAAGCATGAAAATGGATGGATACGTAAACTCCACCTTAGTATAGGGATTAAAACTAATGAATTCCACGAGTTTTGGTGAATTATGAATCCGCAGGGACCAAATCAGGAAACAGCCCTCAATTCCTTCCCCTAAAAGGAAACCGACGGGAGATAACGCATTCGCCAAGTCAGGAACCTTCGAGAAGACTCCAGAGATCACGTAGAGACACCACGCGAAAGGGCACCATAGGAGGCTTACCTGTGGGACCGACCGGTCCCACAGGGCCCACCGGTCGGTCGGCCACGGAGGCCTCGCGCTTCCGTCTTCTGCAAGCTACTTCCACCGCCTTTGAGGATCAATCTCAGTCCTACGTGAAGTCGGTTTGATCTAACGGTCGCGGTTTATCCCTCAGGGCTATATAAACAGGCCCCTGAGCCCCAGGTCAGGAGGAAGGTCCCTCTTCAGAAGACTACGCTTCAACTAGAAACCCTAGAAGAGACTTCAGGAGTTAGCTTTCAAGTAGAAGATTAGATACCCCTCTAGTAGGATTAGAACCTAGTCTTATTTAGAACTAGAAGAGAGAGAGAGAGAGGAAGAGATCAAGAGGAATCTCCGGCCTGTCGGATCAACTTCTTCATCTTGTACCTGTGGATTCAAGTTCTTCATCGACTTGCTTCAACGATTGTTTTGGTAATCGACATCTATATTTAAGTTTGAGCTATTGTTCTTATTATTCTTAAGGTTTATGACTCTCTTTTGAGTACTTTAATTCTAGTCGCTCTAGAGTTAGAGTAGTTGGATAGTATAAGCGTGGTGCTTAGACTGGATAACTCATATTTACCTCCTATAACGTCGGTAGTAGTGGTTGTTCGCAAGGGTGACTCTTATAGCCTTGTTGATTCTTCTATAGTCCACTTATCCGTGTGTAGGCTCGGTAGGATTATACATTTGCATAAAAGAATCATACTCTGTTGTGACCTTTTATGGCAACTTCCCCATTAAGAATAATAAACATATCACTCTTAAGTTGGGTTTCGACAACCTTAGTAATCCCCTCTATACTTTTAGCTTCTCCGTCCTTGTTAGTTACTCAGGGGTTATACGCTTGAGACTCATCGCTATCCGTTCCTTTGGGTTCGATATTAAAACTGGGTTATTCCGGTGAAGTGCTACATCGGTAGAGCTTATCTGTGCGCTTGCGGATAAAGTAGAGTGTGCATTAATTTATACCAACAAGCATTTCTGGCGCCGTTGCCGGGGAATGGTAGATCTTTTTACGTCTTGAGTATAACCTTGTATTATACTTTTATCTTTTACTATACTCTGTACTTTGTCTTTGTTGTTATATCTTTTATTCTTTTTATTCTTTTCACAATGGATTTCTCAGAGCCAACCACTAGCTCCACGAATTCCATTCCATTGAACCAGTATACCTATCACACTGTCGTAGACTTAGAGTTGCCCAAATCTGCTAAGCCTATCCTTTCAGACAACTACGAGCTACGCCCATGTTTGATAGAGATGGTTAAGAATCAAATTTTTTCTGGCTTAGAAGACGAAAACCCACATATTCATTTAAATGAGTTTGAACAAACCTGTGCGTGCCAACATATCGCAGGCATGTCAGACGAAACCCTTAGATGGAAACTTTTTCCATTCTCCTTAGAGGGAAGAGGCAAAACATGGTACCTTCAAACAGCACCAAGTAAAAATGGGGATTGGAAAGAACTCTGCTCTAGCTTTTGCTTAGAATACTTCCCTGTCTCCAAAATTATTTGTCTTCGCTTAGAGATTTTGTCCTTCATCCAAGAGGATAATGAGTCTCTAATTGCATCCTTTGAAAGATTCGATAATCTTGTCCGCTCTGGTCCAGCCTTATCTATTCCAGACCCTGTCTTGCTTCAACACTTTTATAATGGTCTGAATAGAAAAACTTCTAATTACCTTAACTTAGCTTCAAATGGATCATTCCTACATACCCCAGCCTCCAAGGCAAGGGAAATGTTGCAAAACTTATCTCAAATCACTCCTACTCCTGAAGCTAAACCATAAGAACCACTAGAAGTAAATCTCGAAGCTGATCCTATATCTATTCTTAATCATACACAAACCTCAGCTTTAATTCCTAGTGAGAGGGAAACCTCAATCTTAGGAGACACCTTTGATTTCGAGGATGAGTACTTTACCAAATTTGGTAATACCTCGAAATATCACACAATTAGGGAACCACAAAATCAAAGATCGTTTTTAGAAGAACTTACTGATAAGGTTTTCCTAAAAGAGACTGCGAAGAAACTAATCTCTATAATAAGTCATGAATGGTTAGAAGAATTAGAGCTTTCTAATGATACAATTCGCTTAAATTCACCTTCTACACACATTCAATGTCAAATCCATCAACAAACCTTCGAAGCTCTCTATAATCCTGTTGTGGGAATCAACATTATGTCTGAAACTTTTGCTCAAGATTTATTAAAACAAATGCCACTTACCCCAACAGCTAAATTATCGAAAACCCCTTTTGGACATGTTATTCCTAGCTCAGGAATCATGTATGTCCTGCCTGTCACAGTAGATAACACTCCACTTCACTTAAGCTTTTATATTTTTAATATTAAAGAGTTTAATCTGCTGATAGGCCAACCTCTTAAGCAACTCATTCATGAAGGACAATTAGGGATCTTAAACTTCCATCTTGGGAAAAATCTTAAAGGAACCATACCTATCACTCACTCTCTAAATGTTGAGAATGAATCATGTCCCGAGCCAGATCCTATGGAAGAAATTAAAGAAGCATCTTTTGAAATAATAAATGAATTCGAATATGAAGAAGATGCTCAGTTCTTCACTGAGGAAGAAGATAACACACCAGATCCTCTAGATTCCTTAGAAGAACCTCCTAAACCTCCCATAGAGTTAAAACCCTTACCTTCTGGGCTTCGATATGCTTTCTTGAATAATGATCCTGAATCTCCAGTAATCATAAATAATAATCTTACTCAGGAACAAACTTCTAGGTTGATCACTGTCTTAGAAAAACATAAATCAGCCTTTGGCTATTCACTCCATGACTTAAAGGGAATCAACCCCGCTTTCTGCACCCATCGCATTCCTACTGATCCTAACATATCACCATCCAGAGAACCACAACGCAGGCTTAACAATGCGATGAGAGAAGTAGTAAAGAAAGAGGTTTTGAAACTCTTGCACACCAGAATCATTTATCCTGTGCCACACAGTGAGTGGGTAAGCCCTATCCAAGTTGTGCCTAAAAAAGGAGGCATGACTGTGGTAAAGAATGAGAAGAATGAATTAATTCCACAAAGAACTGTTACTGGTTGGAGAATGTGCATTGATTACAGACAATTAAACAAGGCAACTAAGAAAGATCACTTTCCGCTACCTTTCATAGATGAAATGTTAGAACGGTTAGCCAATCACTCTTTCTTTTGTTTTCTTGATGGGTATTCTGGATATCACCAAATCCCAATCCATCCAGATGATCAAAGCAAAACCACTTTTACATGTCCATACGGAACTTATGCTTATCTCCGAATGTCTTTTGGATTATGTAATGCACCTGCTTCTTTTCAAAGATGTATGATGTCTATATTTTCTGATATGATTGAAGAAATCATGGAAGTTTTCATGGATGACTTTTCTGTTTATGGAAAAACTTTTGATGATTGTCTTGAAAATTTAGACAAGGTTTTGCAAAGATGTGAAGAAAAGCACTTAGTCCTTAATTGGGAAAATGTCACTTCATGGTTAAAGAAGGCATAGTGCTAGGTCATTTAGTATCTGAACGTGGAATTGAGGTAGACAAAGCTAAAATTGAAGTAATTGAACGTTTGCCTCCACCGATTAATGTCAAAGGAATCCGAAGTTTTCTTGGCCATGCTGGTTTTTACCGTCGATTTATAAAAGATTTTTCATATATTGCAAGACCACTTACAAATCTTTTGGCCAAAGATGTTCCTTTTGAATTTGATGATGCATGTTTAGAATCTTTTAACACTCTTAAGAAAGTACTCACTTCTGCACCTATCATTCAACCTCCTGATTGGTCTCTACCTTTTGAGATTATGTGTGATGCAAGTGATTTTGCTGTAGGAGCTGTGCTAGGACAATATAAAGATAAAAAGCATCATGCAATCACTTATGCCAGCAAAACTTTAACAGGACCTCAACTTAATTATGCTACTACTGAAAAAGAACTTCTGGCTGTTGTTTTTGCTATAGACAAGTTTAGATCTTATTTAGTGGGATCAAAGGTGATTGTTTTTACTGATCATGCTGCACTTAAATACCTGCTCACTAAGAAAGATGCTAAGCCACGCTTGATAAGATGGGTTTTGTTACTCCAAGAGTTTGACTTAGAAATAAAAGATAAGAAAGGAGTAGAAAACTCTGTAGCTGATCACTTGTCTAGAATGTATTTTGAAAATCCGCAGGAATTGCCTATAAATGATTCACTCAGGGATGATATGCTTTTTCAAATCTCTAGATCTGACCCCTGGTATGTAGATATTGTCAATTTTATAGTTGCAGGGTATGTACCGCCAGGAGCAAATAAGAAGAAGCTAATCTATGAGAGCAGGATCCACATATGGGATGATCCATATCTATTCAGAGCTTGCTCTGATGGATTACTCAGAAGATGTGTGCCAGCTGAAGAAGGAATCAAGATCATTGAATGCTGCCACTCTTCACCATATGGAGGACATTATGGGGCATTCCGAACACATGCGAAAATCTGGCAAAGTGGATTTTTCTGGCCAACTATGTACCAAGACACAAAAGCTTTCATCCGGAGATGTGGGTCACGTCAAAGGCACGGCAGCATCAACACCAGAGATGCCATGCCACTCACTAACAACCTTCAGATTGAGCTCTTCGACGTATGGGGAATTGATTACATGGGACCATTCCCTAAATCAAGGAATCATGAGTATATCCTAGTTGCTGTCGACTACGTCTCAAAATGGGTCGAAGCAGTGCCATGCAAGTCTGCTAATGCAAGAAACTCTCAGAGGATGTTCGAGGAAATAATATTTCCAAGGTTTGGAGTGCCAAGGATGGTAATTAGTGACGGAGGAACCCACTTTATTGACAAAGGCTTTCATAAATATCTAACAAATCATGGGATCCGTCACAATGTTGCCACTCCCTATCATCCTCAGACAAGTGGCCAAGCAGAAACATCAAACAAGCAAATCAAGAATATTCTGCAGAAAACAGTTGATGAGATGGGAACACAATGGAAAGATAGACTACCTGAAGCACTGTGGGCTTACCGTACTGCCTACAAAACACCGTTGGGAATGTCTCCATTTCAACTCGTCTATGGAAAGACTTGTCACTTACCAGTGAGCTTTGAATTCTAACTCCACTGGTAATCAAAAGATGGAACATGGACTTAGAAGCTGCCGGAGTAAAGAGGAGAATGCAACTCTCTGAACTAGATGAATGGCGCAAAAAAGCATATCATAACGCAAAGATCTACAAAGACAGAACAAAGAGGTGGCATGACAAGAGAATCAAGAAGAAGAACTTCATTCCTGGAGACAAGGTATTACTTTTTAATTCTAGGGTAAAATTGTTCGGGCATGGAAAACTACGAAGCAAATGGGAAGGACCTTTCACGGTGGTAGCCACTTCATCACATGGAGCCATTACACTTCAAAATGACGAAGGTACGTTATTCAAGGTAAACGGACAACGTCTTAAGATTTTTCTAGAACCTGAAAAGAGTCCTGAAGAGTTGGATGTCATCCAATTCTTCATTATCTCATAGATTTACACCATCGTCTTTTTTCCGATAAATTCGCGCATCGGGGATATATTTTCTGGGCTTAGGATCAAGTTTGAAGACACCACGAGCGATGGACCCGCGAGATCCCACAGGGAGGGACCGACCGGTCTCCTAGGGAGACCGACCGGTCTGCCCTGGAGGCCTCTCGCCCTCTTCCTTCTTTCGTTACGTGTCCGGACTCTTTCTCGTACCCATTCTGGTAACCTGATCTGTAGAAGCGATAATTCCCGTAATGAACCTATCATGCCTATCATTCAAGCTTCCTCAACTATAAAACCAGCCCCAGGCCTGCCTCTAGATTCATTGCAACCTCTCCCAGAAAACCAGCAACAACAGAGCTCTCCTCCCACCAGCACTAATGGCCTCCTATCCAAGGATCGACCTCAACGAACCCGCTGACGACTCGATGGCTCTTGTCGTCACCGCGTCAAAGGACCTCGTCGTAACATCATCCAAGGAGATCGCTCTTGCTGACTCGCCTACACCCGTTGATACGATTCCACCAGAAGAAACCTCGTCGCATCATCAGCAAACTTTCTACGCCCAAGCAGTGCCGGCGAGAAGACTTCTGACTTTCTCCGTCACCAAATAGATCCCGCTCCTTCCTCCTAGACCCAATGAGACACTCGTCCGGCTGAAGACGAACAAGCTTGGAGAACCCACTGTCGTAAGATACACATCTGAAAATCCGCGCCCGCGCTTTGAGGGAGTTAGTGGTCACCCTGAACAGATCAAGGTCACTCCACCAGCAACCAGGGTACCCACCACTCCTAATATCGCAGCTAAATGCAAAAGGATTACCCAGTTAGATCGTCTCGGGGATAGAATTGAAGATCTTGAGAGAGATAATTTAGAGCTCAAGCAGAGATACGCCTCGCTAGCCAAGACTACGAAAAAATGGCCGATACAATGCACAAATATGTAACTAAACACATTAGCTTGAAGGATAAGGTCGTCAGTGTAGCCTCTACAATAACAAATCTGCTCGAGGGAGAGAAGTGAGAGATAGTTTATCAGTAGTTTAATAAGGCACTTGTGTTTGCAGAGTCTTGTGTTTAAGTCTAGTTTCGTTAAGAGTTTTTGTTTAGTTAAATTCAGTGTGTAATGAAAGTGCCTTAAATATCAATAAAGTTTTAGTTATCTTTTATATTGTTATTTTGGATAGAACGATCGTGAAAACTGCATAGAACAGAAAACAACGTTACCAAGATCACGCACCACGAAGTGGGCCACGGTTGGGCTCTGAGCCCAACCGACCGGTTGGTGGACCCCACCGGTCGGTCAGGGGTTGACCCCCCTTGCCTCCTCCTTCGTCCACAGATCGGTATGTAATTACTACATTCTATTTTTTGATGTTTAAACTTCTGTTCAAATTAAAATCATATTCTAGCAATTCATGAACTTTAAAGAAAGATGAATTTGACATGTTCATAGTATAAAATCCCATAAACATCCTTTCTGAAAGACCTGTTCTGATATTTAAAGAAACCCATATTATCCAGAGTTGTTGTGGAATATGATAGAGAATAATGAGAACTCAATTCCTAAAGTATGAGCATTGGAGAATTTTACTTGCAAAGTTAAAAAAAATTAGCAACACTTCTCCTTTGTAGTAAATAAGTTACCTGCCAAAGACATCAATCAATTATTGTTTACTTTAATACTGAGTTCTTTGTTGAGAAATTTATTATGCTCTGAAGATCGAGATCCTTACAAATAAAAGAAAGATTCACTCTTCCGAAGTAGTATTGTATTAGAGTCATGGGCTATGCAAAAGTATGAAATATGAGGAAAGAAAAATGGACAAGTGTCCGATATACCTCAAAAGAAAAAGAGAGAAAGAAAAGTATTATGATAAAAATATGATAAAGAGAAAAAGAAGATAGCCCATGGTCCCTCTAATTACAATATGCCAGCAAGAGTGACAAAGTTTAAAAAGATTAATGTCTTGATCTAAGAGTATAGTATTTTTCTCCATTGGCTTAGTAACATAAAACTGCTCTGCATAAATAAAATGCTTTGGTAAGGAATTGAAGTGCTACAAAAGGAGAAGGAAAGCTATGACTTGTTTCAAAATTTCAAAAACTCCAATGTCTTATGCTAAAAGAAAAGGGTGATATGTTTCAACTGTTCTATTTCCCAACTTCTCAAGGTTTTATGGTAAAACACGGAAGAGCTTAATGTTTGATATCTTATGATCCAATCTTTTATCGAGGACGAGTAAAAGTCTAAGTGTGGGGGAGCTTGTTGACACTAATTAACTCTTATTATTAAAGGTCAATTAAGCATGAAAATAGATGGATACGTAAACTCCACCTTAGTATAGGGATTAAAACTAATGAATTCCACGAGTTTTGGTGAATTGTGAATCCGCAGGGACCAAATCAGGAAACAGCCCTCAATTCCTTCCCCTAGAAGGAAACCGACGAGAGATAACGCATTCGCCAAGTCAGGAACCTTCGAGAAGACTCCAGAGATCACGTAGAGACACCACGCGAAAGGGCACCACAGGAGGCTTACCTGTGGGACCGACCAGTCCCACAGGGCCCACCGGTCGGTCGGCCACGGAGGCCTCGCGGTTCCGTCTTCTGCAAGCTACTTCCACCGCCTTTGAGGATCAATCTCAGCCCTACGTGAAGTCGGTTTGATCTAACGGTCGCGGTTTATCCCTCAGGGCTATATAAACAGGCCCCTGAGCCCCAGGTCAGGAGGAAGGTCCCTCTTTAGAAGACTACGCTTCAACTAGAAACCCTAGAAGAGACTTTAGGAGTTAGCTTTCAAGTAGAAGATTAGATACCCCTCTAGTAGGATTAGAACCTAGTCTTATTTAGAACTAGAAGAGACAGAGAGAGGAAGAGATCAAGAGGAAGCTCCGGCCTGTCGGATCAACTTCTTCATCTTGTACCTGTGGATTCAAGTTCTTCATCGACTTGCTTCAACGATTGTTTCGGTAATCGACATCTATATTTAAGTTTGAGCTATTGTTCTTATTATTCTTAAGGTTTATGACTCTCTTTTGAGTACTTTAATTCTAGTCGCTCTAGAGTTAGAGTAGTTGGATAGTATAAGCGTGGTGCTTAGACTAGATAACTCATATTTACCTCCTATAACGCCGGTAGTAGTGGTTGTTCGCAAGGGTGACTCTTATAGCCTTGTTGATTCTTCTATAGTCCACTTATCCGTGTGTAGGCTCGGTATGATTATACATTTGCATAAAAGAATCATACTCTGTTGTGACCTTTTATGGCAACTTCCCCATTAAGAATAATAAACATATCACTCTTAAGTTGGGTTTAGACAACCTTAGTAATCCCCTCTATACTTTTAGCTTCTCCGTCCTTGTTAGTTACTCAGGGGTTATACGCTTGAGACTCATCGCTATCCGTTCCTTTGGGTTCGATATTAAAACTGGGTTATTCCGGTGAAGTGCTACATCGGTAGAGCTTATCTGTGTGCTTGCGGATAAAGTAGAGTGGGCATTAATTTATACCAACATGGGGAGAGAAAGCCTTGTCTGGAGGTAGGAGAAGAGTTATGGTCGTGGATGACCGTTGGGGTGGCGGGAAGGTAGAGTAAATACCCCTGCCATCCAACAGCTGAAACAAGTCGCGGCAGTGCCGGCCATAGCCCGGCACTGCCGCGCCCTGGGGCGGCACTGCCGCGCCTACCAGAAAGACAGGTAGAGATCAGAATTTGGTGCAGCTGTCTTTGGTTAAAAACAAGGATGGCTAGGGTTGGTTTGAGCACATATCATTCAGCCATAGCGATGCATTTGCATTCTCCCTTGATAGTACGACAATCCTATAACTCAAATACAGATGAAAAAGCTTGTTATAGCACTTTGAGTCCGGAACCGATGAAATGTAGTATTAGGGGTCCACCAACATATGTGCACCATCCTTTCTCATTATCAACCTGCTTGTCATCTTGATAAATCTCATTAGTTCTCCAATCATGTGGTCATTATCACCAAAACCCACAATTAGGGCTTGATTGCACTTACAATCTCCCCCTTTTTGGTGATTGATGACAACACAATTGAAGCTTACAAGAGAATGGTACAATACTTGAGATTTATAAGCTTAGGTGTGAAACCTCCCCCTTAATGTGTGAATGAGAGCTGAAATCTCAAATTGGCATTAGAGGCCAACATTCACATATTAAACGTGTAAAGGTAGGTTCAGTTTCACATCTAATTGCTTTGTCGGGTGCAGACAAACTGTGTCAAGAATAAATACGTGATGCGAATGACAGTTTAGGCACAGCAGAGTGGTTTGCTACCTGTCAGCCAGAGCGGCACTGCCGCTCTAGGCGTGGCACTGCCGGCCTTGGAGCGGCACTGCCGCTCAGGCTTTCAAACAGCAAACGCAGCGGAATAAAAAACAGCCACAAAGCATAATAAACAACATGTCTAAACAAGATATAACAAGCTAAAATAACCAAACAAACGTACATGTCCACATCCAAGTCTAAGAAGTAGCAACATAGAGTAATATTACAAAATAGAGTTTTCATCGAATCAAACTCTCTCACAACTCACAACTACTAAACGATGGGACATGAAGAAAAGTGTTGTACCCCCTTCTCTTCACCTAATTCTCCCCCTTTGGCAACAAGTCACCAAAAAGAGAGAAGTAGAGAGAAGAGAAAAGTGTCCAAACACTCACTCATCATTAGAAGCTATCGTGTCCCACTGAACTTCGGTCTCATCATCGTCGTCGTCGTCGTCATTGCCATCGTCGTCGTCATCATCAGACTCTACAACGGCCTTCCCATGGCGATGGGTAGTGCTGGTGTAGCGTGTCGAGGTACGTGTAGAACGACGAGACAGCTCAGGCACCACCTCCTCCTGCTCCTCGTCGCCGTCTGAGTCTATGTCATCTGAGTCGAGGCTGGAGAGGTCAAACTAAGGTGGAGAGTGGGGTGGAGGTAACGGAGAACGTCCCGCCCGCTCTCGCTCTGCGCGCTGCTCAACTAGTGCCTGGTGAGCTGTCTGGGCTGCGTAGGTGCAAGTAGAGAAGATGGCCTTAATCCATTTGGCCAGCTTGCTCTTCTTCTTCCTCTGAGAGGAAGGGTGGGAGCTCTCTGGCCTGTCAACTGCTGCTGCTCTCTTCTTCTCTGCTCTGTGTGGCTCGTGCAACCCATCCTTAGCGAAGGTGTAGCCGAAGACCATCTCTATGATATACATGATGTAGGGGGCATAGAGCACTGCCTTCCTATCATCCTCGGCTGCCACCTGAAGCTCAGTCCAAATGAAGCTCGAAATGGAAAAGTGATTTGCCTTGGGAGCCATTCTAGCCAACATATTCCTGCCATATCCATAGAGGTTAGAATGGGAACCCCCTTTGGGGTTGAGAGTCTGCCTGAAAAGGTTGTTCAACATGTAGTAGTAGCCCTTCAGCCCTTTGACCAACCCGTCTGCCTTCCGAGGATCCTCATACATGAATGCAATCTCATTATCAGTCAATGTCCTCTCCTGGTGCAGATTGTCAAGCTCTCTATCCTCGCTGCCCAAACCGAGGATCCTAGCAAAGGTCTCAAAAGTGACCTTGTAGTGACGACCCTCGGTCATCCAATGCATCTCCTCCACCACATTGTCCACATAGAGCGTGGCATTAAACTGATGGATGATCTCTGTGTTCCAATTGTAGCTGAATCCCATCAAGTCATACATGTTCCTTGCCTTGCAAGCTGCCACCACCCTGTCAATGTCACGATCATGCTTGGCCTCCAGGTGCTCCCAATCAACATACTTCATACTTAGAATCTTCTGCTTCTTGGCATTGTACAGGACTGAACGGTAGAAGTCGGAATGGAACTCATTCCAGAAACTGTAATCAATGCCCATATCCTTCTGAGTGTTGTAGGGATTGAGTTGGCGTTGTGTCTTCACTGAGCTGAACTGCTGATAATAAGACACGGGCTGCCTGTCCTTGGTGTCCTGTGGAGGCCTCTCCTGCACATCCTCAGTGTAGGGCTGCAAGTGGGATCTGCTGACCTCAGCAAGATGCGCTGGTGTGTTGGGATAGAGGTCATCTCGAATCTGTCGCCCTTGCATCTGCAAGCGAACTTCATCATGGATCTGTTGCCTTGCGGTCACATCATCCCCCTGAGAGCTAGAACCTCCTCTGCAAGACCGTTGCTTGCTCCTCCCCCTGAGCGGATCCATCCTTTGCTTCACCCTTCTCTCATCATCTCCTCCTCCCGACATCTAAAACATGGAAACTGTGAATTAGAAGACTGCATAAGAGCTAGTAGGTTATAGTGAGGCAATAGACTTTGATGGATAGGGTGTTTCTTGGATCAAGCCCCTGCTCATGGTCTGGCACTGCCGCGCATAGCGTGGCACTGCCGCACAGGCAGACCAGGTCTGAGCCAAGAAACACCACATCCATCATCTCTACTACCTCCCTATCATCTACAAACCCTTCTACAACCTCTAAGTACAACAACCATGGCGCATTTTACAAATCGGGAAAACTAGGGTTAGGGATTTGAAATTTCACCTTGAGATGGAGAGAAGAGGGAAGGAGACCCTTGGAGAAGGGAGGATGAAGCTGCACCAAAGGAGATCCACGAGCGGCACCTCCGGTGGCCGGAGTCGCCGGAAGAGGGGCTGGTGAAGCTCGGTCCTCTTCTCCCCCTTGACCGCCCGAGAAAGAGAGGAGAAAGGGACTCTTGTGGTTGTGGATAAGAGTGAAAGAGAGAGAGAGAGAGAGAGAGAGAGAGAGAGAGAGAGAGAGAGAGATGGGTGGAGCCGTTGGGTAGAAGTAGAAAAGGGTTTTCCCTTTGGCCCCACACGGTAATAGTCGATTCAGGCTGAACCGACAAGTCGCGGCACTATCGCGCCAACCGCGGCACTGTCGGAGCCAGGCACTTCTGCGATTGGCCCGGCACTGCCGAACAGTTACCACAGAACATATTTATCTCTAAGTTACTATATCTCTTCTTTGGAGTGGACACGTACTGCTTGCATGTTATGACCAGGGACAATCAATCAATACAGAACAATGGTCATTTCAAGCAAGTTGCTTTTTCAAAGATTTTGAAACACAATGTATGAAAGTTTTGAAATTGGTTTTGCCTAGGTCATACTAGTTGATCAATCAAGCATACTAGGTTTCAAACTACATTACGAGAGTCAAGGATATTTAGTTCACTCCTCAAAGCACAAAACCTTGACTCATCAAGAGGCTTAGTGAAGATATCGGCTAGTTGTTTGTCGGTGCTCACATGACGAATTGTGATATCTCCTTTGGTTTCGTGATCTCTCAAAAAATGATGTCGGATGTCTATATGTTTGGTTCTTGAGTGACTCACTGGATTGTTTGCAAGTTTTATGGCACTTTCATTGTCACACAAGAGTGGGATATGGGTAAAATGACATCCGAAATCACGAAGGGTTTGCCTTATCCAAAGTAGTTGCGCACAACATGCACCTGCTGCAACATACTCGGCCTCGGCTGTGGAAAGGGCTACACAATTTTGCTTTTTAGAACTCCAAGACACTAAGGAGCGTCCAAGGAATTGACATGTCCCCGAAGTGCTTTTTCGATCTACTTTACAACCGGCGTAATCGGAATCCGAATAGCCAAGTAGTTCGAACTTGGAGCCCTTAGGATACCACAAGCCAAGGTTTGGAGTGTGAACTAGATATCTCAAGATTCTCTTAACGGCCACTAGGTTACACTCTTTCGGGTTAGCTTGAAATCTAGCACACATGCACACACTAAGCATAATATCAGGCCTAGATGCGCACAAATAGAGTAGAGAGCCGATCATGGAGCGATATACCTTGATGTCCACGGCTTTCCCTTCTATGTTGAGATCAAGATGTCCATTAGTTGGCATGGGAGTTTTGATGGGCTTGGCGTTCACCATGTCAAACTTTCTCAACATATCATGGGTGTACTTGGTTTGGCAAAGGAAAGTCCCTTCCTTCAATTGCTTGATTTGAAAACCAAGGAAGAACTTGAGCTCACCCATCATAGACATCTCAAATCTCTTGGTCATGATCCTACCCCTTTCGAAGACTCCCAAGGATGTTGTCAACGGGATGGTCCCGTTGAATAGTTTGCTTGAGTCTTGGATGATCAATGAGTTCTGCTTCATCTTCTGCATCTTCTTCATCTTGCTCGAAGATGGGTTGTAGGTTCACTCCATGAAGTGGAGTAGCTGCAGCTCCCCTGGGAGTGCCTGGTACAGCTAGGCTCTGCCCGGTACTGTCGGAGCCCAGCACTGCTGGGGACTGTATATCACCAGTCCTAGCAGGGGCTTCATCTTGAGGACCATCCTGATCAGTAGCCCGATGTTCTTGTGGTCTGATATCACCAATGGCTAATTGCTTGATTGCTTCGCAAGATGGTTCCTCATTTCCTACAACAACTTCATCAACTTGCTCTACTTGAGAGCTGTTAGATTCATCAAATGTCACGTCTATCGCTATTTCAACTTTGTCGGATGCCTTGTTGAAAACACGATAGGCATGTTCGTTTGATCCATAACCAAGAAAAAAACCTTCATCAACCTTAGATGCAAACTTAGAGGCTTTGGGCTTTTTGTTCAATATGAAACATTTGCACCCAAAGACCCTAAAGTAAGACACCTTTGGCTTGTTACCGGTGTGCAGCTCATATGAGGTCTTCTTTCTTCTCTTGAGGAGGTAGAGGCGGTTGATTGCATGGCAAGCGGTATTGACGGCTTCGGCCCAAAAGATGTTCGGCGTCTTGTACTCATCTAGCATCGTCCTTGCCATGTCAATAAGTGTTCTATTCTTCCTCTCCACCATGCCATTTTGTTGAGGGGTGTATGGAACTGAAAACTCGTGCTTGATGCCCTCCTCATCAAGAAACTCTTCCACTTGGGTGTTTTAGAATTCGGTTCCATTGTCACTACGAACTTTCTTGATGTTGAAACCGAACTCCCTTTGAGCTCTTCGTATGAACATCTTGACCTTCTCTTGCACTACACTCTTGTCATGCATAAAGAATACCCAAGTGAAACGAGAAAAATCATCAACAATAACAAGACCATGTTTGTTACCGCCGATGCTAAGGTAGGCAACCGGTCCAAAGAGATCCATATGAATCAACTCCAATGGATGTGTAGTAGTGTCATAGCTCTTTGGTGGGTGTGGTACGCCTACTTGTTTTCCGGCTTGGCAAGCTCCACATACTCTATCTTTCTCAAAATAAACATTAGTTAGTCCTAGGATGTGGTTGTCTTTTTGAAGTTTGGCCAAGTTCCTCATCCCAACATGAGCTAGTCGGCGATGCCATAACCAACCCATGCTAGATTTTGCCACTAGACAAGTCTCAAGTTTAGCTTCACTTTTGTTGAAATCAACTAAGTAAAGCTTCCCTTTCAAATGACCCGTAAAGACAATAGAGGAATTCTCCCTTCTAAAGACTTCCACACCCTCATCTGTAAAGAGACAATTGAAACCCATCCCACACAGTTGTGAGACGGATAACAAGTTGTAACTCAATGAATCAACATGTAAGACATTAGTGATTGAATGCTCAAGTGTAATGGCAACTTTACCAAGTCCTAACACATCCCCCTTGGAGTTATCACCGAAAATGATGTTTTCACTTGCATTTGAAGTTGGGGAATATGATGAGAACATACTCCTTTCTCCGGTCATATGATTTGTACATCCGCTATCAAGCACCCAACTTGATCCACCGGAGGAGTATGCCTGCAAAACAAGTTTAGTTCCTAGATTTAGGTCCCCAATTTAGATTGGGGCCTTGCAAGTTAGTCACAAGTATCCTAGGAACCCAAATGAACTTGTCGGTTGTCTTCTTGTTATCACCAACATATTTTGCAACAACTTTACCACTGTTGTTGTGTTCTAATATGTAACAAGATGACATGCTTTTCCTTAGGGCTTCTGTCTTGGGTTGATGTGCAAACTTGTTCTTGGTCACCCAAATAGATTTCTTTGGTTTCTAAGATCCTTGCTTCTGGTTGGGCAACTGCTTGTGCTGTGTGTGAGATTGAGCAGAAGGGAAACTGGTAGCCTTCCCTTTCTTGGGGCGCGGCACTGCCGCCTTCTGGCGCGGCACTGTCGTGATCTGTGCAGGCTGAACTGTACCAATCTGACCCTTCTTCTCAAACCTCACACACTCATAGCCATTCACTGTTTTTCTTCCATTGGTTTTGGCTCCTTTTTCGTGCCCCAACCCATCCTTTATGGAAGGACGTCTTCCATTTTTGAACTTGTGCTTGTTCTTCTCTTGAGTCTTCTCATTAGCACTTGTGGTAGACTTGACACAACCACTTGCAATGATGTTTGTCAATCTTGCTATCTCCTTTCTCATGGCCTCCATGTTCACAAGGTTAGTGGAATAGGCATTCAAATCAACATTATAGCATTTTCCACAACCTTCACTAGTGGAGGGAATAGAAGTGGCATTTGCTTTAGGGAGAGTTGAGTTGCTTTCCCAAAGAAGATTATATTGCAGCTCAAGTTCTTTGTGCTTTTTATCCAAGCCACAATACTTTTCCTTGAGTGCAATATGAGCTTTCTTTAGGGAAGCATATTCATCTTGCTCTTTGGCCAAAGCCTCATGCAAGATGTCCAACTCACTTCTCTCTAATGCAAGAGCCTCCTTGCAAGCAATATAGAGGTCCTCTT
Source organism: Coix lacryma-jobi var. lacryma-jobi (assembly GCA_009763385.1). Taxonomy (NCBI): domain Eukaryota; kingdom Viridiplantae; phylum Streptophyta; class Magnoliopsida; order Poales; family Poaceae; genus Coix; species Coix lacryma-jobi. The sequence goes on along the minus strand of CM019825.1, from coordinate 114,221,541 downwards.
GTTTGATGAGGGCATCCTCTCTTAATGCTAACTCGGCTTGTGCACTTTCTAATTCCTCCATTAGCTTAGTGATAAAGAGTTTGGTTTTCTTGTCCAAATTTTTAGTTATCATATTTATCTCTTCATCACTAGAGGAATCACTAAGTTCACTACTAGAGATGTCACTAGGTGGAAGAGAAGGTTTAGGAGTGTGAGCCTTTTTCACCTTCTCTTTCTTGGCCATGAGACAAGTGTGGGAGTTGCAATCATCATCATCAGACAAGTTGTTGAATAGCCTTGGTGAAGGAGATGACTTTTGAAATGCTATTGTTGCTATCTTCTCATCTTCTTCACTTGAGGTTTGTACGGTTGAGTCCCATTCATGTCCAATGTGAGCTTCTCCCATGTATCTCTTGTTGTTCTTCTTGTAAGTGGCTTTATCATCTTTCTTGCCCTTGTTGAAATTGTTGTCCTTCTTCTCATGTGGGTAATGTGCTATGAAATGATCGGTGCTACCACAATTGTAGCAAGTTCTCTTTTTCTTGTTTGGAAACCTTCTCTTCACAAACTTGTAACCTTCCTTCTTGAGCCCCTTGCGGTATCTTCTCATGAAGAGGGCTACATCTCCAATTGCTTCACATTCTTCTCCTACACTTCCACTTTCACTTGAGGATGATGTGTTGTCCTCAACTTCTATTTTCTTCTTTTGTTGCTTGGGCTTGCTTCATTTGCCTCCTCTCTTTGCATGTCAAAGGTAATGATCCTCCCAAGCACATCACTAGGTGTGAATTGCTCAAACTTCTTCTTGTCTCTAATCAATGTCACTACGGTCTCATTCCTTGGTGAGTATGCTTCCAACATGATCTTCACAACCTTGTGATCATTGATTTCACTTCCACCTAGCCCTCTAATCTTGCCAACAATGACCATCAATCTATCAAACATCTCTTGTGGACCTTCACCATCACAAATCACAAACCGGTTGAGCTTAGCCATCAACAAGTCAATCTTGGATTGCCTCACTTTGTCAACTCCCTCATGAGCAATGTGCAAAGTGTCCCAAATTTCTTTAGCAACCTCAACTCTCATAACTTTGTTGTACTCATCACCATCCAAGGCACTAAGTAGCACACTAGTGGCTTGGGCATTGAGATGAATGTTGCGGAATTCATCTTGAGTGGGGTTCTTTGGATCAACCGGTGCTTCAAGTCCATTGTGCACTATCTCCCAAATACCTGGATGGAGACCAATAAGATAGGTCTTCATAATGTGCTTCCACTTGGCAAAGTTAGTCCCATCGAAACGAGGTAACTTGCCCGCGGGCACATTTATGAGAGGCCTAGAATCATGATTAGTCAAATTAGAGTAGTTAAAGGATACGGCTCCATATGACTTCTTGGTCTCCTCCATCTTCTTCTTGTTGCCCTTGGGGAGATAGGAGATGTCATCATCTCCATCTTCGGTGCTACTTGAGTCATCACTCAAGTTCACATTCTTCTTTGCTTGGAGCTCTTCCTTCTTCTTCTTTTCTTCTCTTCTCTTGGCTCTTTCTTCTCTTCTAATCTTTCTCTCTTCTTTTCTTTGAGCCTTATCCTCTTTAGCTTTGAGAGCTGCTGCATCTTTTCTTGCTTTAGCTCTTGCTTCTCTCCTTAGCCTTCTTTCTTATTTTCTTCTTGCAAGCTCTCCAGTAGACACATCCAATTGAGGAAGTGTCCTTCCACTTGCTGTGGAGACGCTTTCGCTGCTGTTAGTGGTGTGCATTTCCACCTCGACGGGTGTGGGTTGCACAACACTAGCGTTACCCGTTCCTCCGTCGGTGGCCATTCTCTCGCATGGTGAAGTGCTGCGTGAGAGACCAGGCTCTGATACCACTTGTAAGGACCTGTGTGGCCTAGAGGGGGGTGAATAGGCCTGTCAAAAATCACAGCTCAAAACTTAATTAGTGAAGCCCGGCACTACCGCCCTGAGCCCGGCACTGCCGGCCTCAGCCCGGTACTGCCGCACAGAATACTTTCCGAGCCTGCAATTCGAAATCCAGCCATAGGAAACCAAATCTATATGAATGGAAATGTTACACTAGATTTCCTGAACCAGCAGAACCAACTCAACCAAGCCAAATATGGTGTATGAAGTAGATCGGGACCAAACCCTAGAATATATCACAAGCTCACAAGTATGATGAATGAAAGCAAGTAAGCACAAGAGACAAGTGATTTATCCCGTGGTTCAGCTCGCCACCAAGGCTTGCCTACCTCCACGTTGTTGAGGTTGACCACTTAGGTCATGAGCTTTGCAACTCTTCCTCGTTCTCAAGTCAAGGAACCAAATCCTTGAAGTGAGGGGTAATAATACTAGCTACACGAGTGATTACAAACCTCTCAAGGCCGCCACACAAGTTGGCTAGCTCAAGGGCGACGCCTAGCTGGCTAGGGTTCCAAGAACCCAAGAGTAATAGAAGCAAATCCACCGGCTATGGCTCAAATCAAGTGCTCTAGGGAGTAGATCTCAGCTAGGGCTTCTCTTTGATGAAGGTTTGAGGCTCTAACTCACTTGGAATCGATGGGAATCGAATATTAGGTGAGAGAGAGCTTGGGAGCCTTCAATGGGGAGAAAGCCTTGTCTGGAGGTAGGAGAAGAGTTATGGTCGTGGATGACCGTTGGGGTGGCAGGAAGGTAGAGTAAATACACCCTGCCATCCAACGGCTGAAACAAGTCGCGGCAGTGCCGGCCATAGCCCGGCAGTGCCGCGGCCCGGCACTGCCGCGCCTACCAGAAAGATAGGTAGAGACCATAATTCGGTGCAGCTGTCTTTGGTTAAAAACAAGGATGGCTAGGGTTGGTTTGAGCACATTTCATTCAGCCATAGCGATGCATTTGCATTCCCCCTTGATAGTACGGCAATCCTATAACTCAAATACATATGAAAAAGCTTGTTATAGCACTTTGAGTCCGAAACCGATGAAATGTAGTATTAGGGGTCCACCAACACATGTGCACCATCCTTTCTCATTATCAACCTACTTGTCATCTTGATAAATCTCATTAGTTCTCCAATCATGTGGTCATTGTCACCAAAACCCACAATTAGGGCTTGATTGCACTTACAAATAGCTAGGATTTCTAGATGGGAGGGGTCCCTCGAATGGACAACCTCGCTCTAGAATTAGTTTAGATCTAGTCTTCTAGATAGTAGAGAGATGGAGAGCGAGGGAGAAGTTTGGAGGAGATGTCGGCCTGTCGGTGCTTCTTCCTCCCGTTGTACTTCGGCGGGATCAAGCTCCGTTCGAGCTTGCTCCTGAGATGCTTCGGGTCATCAACTTCTGATTCATGTAAGTTTCTTCTTTATATTATTCTTCTGGTCACGAGTTTCTTTTGAGTACTTTAATTTACTGCAATAGATTAGAGTATAATTCGTAGTGTAAGCGTGGTGCTTAGGCTCGGGTTACTCGTAGATGTAGCCTATAGGCCGGGCGTATTTAGGTGGTAGCTCGTGGGTGTGACTCTTATAGACATGTTGAATCCTATGTAGTCCACCTCCCTTTATAGGCCGAGCACGACCGTAGTTACCTAGTTGGGATGTACTCTGGATGCAGCCCTTCTATCGTAATGTCCCCAGTTGAATCGTATAAAACATAGTCTCTTGCCTAGATCAGAACTAGACGAATCCCAAGTTATCCTCTCTATACTCCTGCTATCGACCTCATACTAGATTGCTATTTCCCTACACTTTAATCTTGTCTTTACTTTCTTATTGCTACTTTAGTTTCTACTACCACTCATTTTTCTTATCTGGTTAAGTTAGAACGTAGTTGATCTCACACGTTTCCCTATGGATACGATATTAAAACCTCTGGGTGAAAGCTACAACGGTATCCGTGCGCTTGCGGATCTTTTTTTTGTGTGCTCATATATACCAACCAACCACTTCTATGTGTTGCCACTAGTGGTGACAGCCTAGCATTAGTGTGACGCTAAGAAGTGCCAACAACGAGTTCCAGGAGTTGTGTTGTTCTCACTTATTTTGCAGGAATATCAATATTTCACTACATAAAATTATCTCAAGTGACGAATCAGACTATACCATTGTGTAGAGCTCGTCAAGACGATCGAAACGGACATATGGTTTGCTACATTTGGAGTCCCGACGAGAGAGTCCTCATTGGTTACAACTTGGAAGCTTCTAGAAACATCTTGGAGTGATCACCAAGCAACATAATTCAAGGGCTAAACTGACAGATCCAACAGCTATGGTGAATTACTGTTCTCCAAGGTGTTTTTCAGGAGATCGAAAGAGATAGAATCCTTCTCCAACATGATGGATTGCGCAACAAGATTGAAAACCACGCTAGGGCAACAAAGAGGCTTCCAGAAGACAACTCGGCGAAGGCGGCGCCTAGCGGCTGCCAGGTGGGGCCGGCCGGCCCCACACCTAGGTCGGTCGGCCTGGGCCAGGGTTCCCCTCAGCCCATCTTCGTGGAGCGTGCCCTAACCGACCTCCTCGACGCATCTCAACCATTGTTCAAGTTCGGTTTGATCAGAGGGTCACGGTTCACCCCCCAGGGCTATATAAGAAACCCCAGACCCCCCGAGACAAAGCAATAGATCCAATACAGAAACCCTAGTTCATATTCTTCAGGAGAGGATCAGAGCCTATCTAGCAATTAGAAGCCTAGTACCCCTCTAATTAGGGATTAGATCTAGTCTTCTCTAGGATTAGAAGAGAGAGACAAAGAGGTATTAGAGGAGGATTAGAAGGAGCTCCAGCCTGTCGGATCTACTTCTTCAGCTTGTACCTGCAGATTCAAGTTCGTCAAGAGCTTGGATCAGGATATTCTTCGGTCTTCAACTTCTAATTATCAGTAAGCGTTATTGTTCTTATTATTCTTCTAGCTTGCAACTATAATTAGAGTACTCTAATTCTAGTCGCTCTAGGATTAGAGGAGTCATCGTCCTGTAAGCGTGGTGCTTAGACTCGATTACTTGCATAGTGTACCCTATATTCCGGATCGTGTGGTAGCTCGCAAGGGTGACTCTTATAGCCTTGTTGAATCTTCTATAGTCCACCTCACGTGTATAGGCCGAGCAGGAGTATATTACTTGGGAACAACCATACTCTGGATATGGTCTCCCAACATAATCCACAGTTGAATAATAATCGCATAGCTTGAGATTAGAGTTGGAAACCTTAGTTATCCCCTTTATCTTTTGTGTTCTCATCTTTGCTAGTGCCCAAGGTTTAAGCAATATACTTAAGACAATCACGATGTTCCTTTGGGTTCGATATTAAAACTGGGTCTACATGTGGTGAAGTGCGGGTATCTAATTTGTGCGCTTACAGATCTATCTCTTGTGTTCTGATAACATACCTAAGCCTTTCTAGTGTCATTGCCAAGGTTAGGGCTTATCTCTACTCTTGGTAGCGACGGTAGTAAGTGTCAACACGCTTCGTTCTTCGCCTCGCCCAAGCCCTCCACGCCTCGGATGGGTGCTCCACGCTAGGCCTCCCCAAGGTTTCCGCATGAAGGAAACTTCCCACTCCTCTCCAGTACTCTGACGACCGTACCATCGCCCACTACGCCTTTGTCCCATCGAATAGGACCTCATACCCACTTCCTGACGTGTGTTGACGGGAACTGATAGGGTGGGGAGGGGCGCGCAGGGGGCATAGGGAGACATGACAGGAGTCACATCCTCCTTTTCCACAATCGGTAGAACCGGGCATGGGGAAACATGTCCGGCGCCACTATTCGGTACACTATACCCACTCCAGGGCCCCGATGACATACGACCAATTAACAAGCTACAGCACCACCGAGGCCTCGACCCTCTTCGGGGGTCAAACCAACTGATCGTCAAGTATGCCCTCCACTATGGGCCTCCGGTCCGCACGATCTCTCATCGGGAACTCCGCCATATCTGCCCTCCATACCGCCACCCCCGCACGGCGTCAGCCACGCACCCGCACGGTACTAGAAACGTGGAACAGCGGCGGGATGAGACGGGGATAATAGGGACTCTCCGTCCATTCCGGGCACTGTGACCACTCCGGGGCCTCGGGGCTACCCTGAGGCTCAGCTCCGACGCAGCATTCTCGGGACAACCAGCAACGGAAGCACAGTGCCCCAGAGGCCTCGAGCGAAGGCCTCGGGAGAGAGCACAATCCTGGCAGCGGGTTTCCTGGGAGCGCACGACTTGAATAGGAGGCTCCACAGTACGGGATGTGCTCTGCCACGACGTCAAGGACGACGACCATGCCGCCACAGTGAAGCCAGGGCAGCTCAGTTCTTCCCTTTTTGACCAAGATAGAGTCATGAGTGTAATACCTTCTTTGTAACCCTCTGTCCTCCTTGTGGCTATAAAAGGAGGAGCCAGGGGCACCCTGAAGGACATGAGCAACACTCCGATTGCCATCTCCCAACACACACACGCACTTCCGCTCACACGAGACTTGGGGAGCTCTCCCTCTCTTACCCGTTTGTACCCCTACTACGATCACCTCGGTGCAAGATAACACGACATCCTCTCTCCCACTGGACGTAGGGCCTCTGTTTGCCCGAACCAATATACAACGAGTGTTCTTCTTGCATCACTACCCAAAGCTAGGAACACGCAGCCGGTGCCAGGACCCTCGGTTCTAGACACCGACAGTAACAAACAGTGGTGTGGCGCACTTAGATTAGTCTTTAATTGGGAAAGAACGTATCATGTTTCATAAGTAGTCCGTATAACTCTCTATAGACAGTTACAAATTTAGGTACCTCATATTTAATTTAATACAAAAATAAAATAAATTCGTGACAATATATATGTGCTCGTGTGAAGTACAGTTAATCGTTATAGTGATAACTATGAATCTATGATAGACTTACTAAAGATAGAAATAGCTAGTAAGATCATAAAATAAATCCCGTGGGGTGACCATAGTTGAAGGCTTACGTAGCTCCATGCATACTAGATGACATAGTATATTGTTGATCAGTCTCACAAACGTTCATTAAGAAAAAGATGCAGATCAGCAACGAGTAGTTGCATTAGACGCTCCCAAAAATCAGACGTGTGTGGGGTTCTAGAGCCTACTCTCCCAATGCCTATGCGCACAGGACTTGGAACAAGGGGAACTAGAAAACAACAACAATAGAAGAACGATGGCGCTTGATGTGTATGTTTAGGCGCGCGAGACTAAAGGCGAGCATCCTTGTTATAAGCATGAGAGATGGAAGGCAAAGAGGTAAAGAATAAACCTAACTAAACATTACAAAGACGTTCAACAGTTACTGAGCATCTCCAGCAGTTTGGTAAATGACTTATCATCCTTCAAAATTTAGCAAAACAAGCAAAAAATACTTCTCCAACAGCTTGCCAAATTCACTAGCTATTTTTTTTCAACTTGCTAAATCTCCCGTCCGCGCGCGTATCCACGCGGCCGCGTGCTCGCGACGAGAAATTCTCCGCTACGACGAATCCTCCACTTCTCCGCGTGACCGCACTGGCCAGGGAATCTTTTGCTAGGCGGACGACAGCGGTCTACGTACTGGATGCACGATACTCCAGCAGAAGGGAGTCGATCTGCTACCCGTCCCCGGCAAATGGGTCTCCGTGCAAGTCACAGGCATCGTCTCCGTGTCTACATACACGCCGTCTAGGATCAAGACGACCAACGAGCGGGCGAGCTCGGTGTCCGGGTTGAGCAACAGCTCCGACGAAGATGTCGGAGTGTACCGATCAACAATCTCAACTGTTGTGAATCCTCCGCTCCTTTTTTTTTTAGCAAGTTAAAAATAGAAAATTATTGGAGAGAGCTTCTTTTTCACTTGGTATATTATTTTAGCAACTTGTTAAAACACAACATTTGGCAAGTGATTTTTACAACTCCAACCATCGACAAGAATCAACCCACTATTAATCAGCTCAAAGTGACTAAACTAGGACACCAACAACATGTACGTGCTCATCGCATCACACGGTCTCTATTGCACCTAGCATTCAATAAAATCCAACTCGTGGACGTGGACGGTTCCGGTACGGTGGTGTGGTACGTCTTGAGTATGGCCGCAGATCTTAGGATTTATTTGATTTTAATTGAATAAAATTAGACTAAGGGCAATAAAATCCAACAGCATATTAGTGATTTTAGAGAAACTCTTCTTCATTTGCTGGGAAATCAAGGCAATATTGTTAATACTCTCGTTTTCAGATCGGAACAGAAAACTACTACTATCTGAGTGTCCTGGTTCCTCGTACAGCTGAATTTTGTAATAAACGCAAAAATGACATGAAATTACATGATTAGACACGTTAATTAATTTTTCGTCAACTCCTTTCCTCTTTTGGTGGATCAATATTCCCACTCACCATCAAACATATTCAAACTTATATGGCAATTGATAATACCCCCTCTGTCCACGAAAGAATTAATTCCTAGAGTTGTCTTAAGTTAAACTTTTTAAACTTTGACTAAATTTCTAGAAAAAATTATCAAGATTGATGGTACCAAATTTACATCATTAGATATATCTTCAAATGTATTTTCATAATGTGTTCATTTGATATCATAGATGTTATTACGTTTTTCTATAAAGTTAGTGTTGACGTCGGAAGTTATCCGAATCACACACAAACAGGGCTAGAACGCCCGGAGAGGTTGCGGTTCAACCTGAGACAACAGGGACCCTGGCTAAACCGACGAAAACCGATCTAAAGACCGGTTTTGATCGATCTAGGATTTTGGGCTCCTGTGTTGATAACTCTAGAACTCCTCCCCACTCCTCCCGGGAAGACCCGTCGGGGAGAAGCACGTAGAGGTTGTTCTAGGACCAGCAAGGCCGCCTAGAACGCCGTCGAATCTCGCCGGGAGATGCGCCGAACAGCAAGGTAGAGGGGAAAAAGGGTAAAGGGAATAGTAGATTGGTTTTGATCGATTGATGTTGGATACCGCAATCGGCCATGATCCTCTCATATATATAGAGGGGGTTGGTCTTATCCCAACAGGAAATATCTCTCTAGATACGATCCCAAGTTTCTTATCCGAACTCTATCAAAATATAGAATCCAATCCGGATGCAACAAGGTAACCCTGATCTTGCCAATCCTTAGATCGACTAGATCGGCTTAATGGGCTTTATCAGCTCATACTGATCAACAAATCGTCCTTATAAAAGAAGGATCTATATATTAGCGCTGGGCTCAGCTTTCATAAGGCTTCCGACCAGGGCCACCTGGTCGGACATAACACAAGTGATCGGAAACCCAAAATGACCAGGCCCATTTGACATCCGATCCATCAAACATGAAACAATAGAATACAAATTTGACTCTAATATTTCAAGCCGAATACCTCTTCTAAGTTCATCTTTATCTGTGACACTTTTGAGTGTCAACATATGCCCCCCTGTTTTTAGGTGATCTTTAAAAGAACCTGAAAACAAAACCAAATAACAACGATGTCCAACTCATCGGCTATTCGAAAATTAAGGATAAATATTCTGATTATTTTTTATCTAAGGGCGATACATGTATCGGCCATTGTTTGGAAGGCGCTCAAGCTTCTTGCCAAACACTTGGAAAGTACTTTTTCAGATATCTTCCATTTATTGCTCTTGGGAGACTTTCACCTTGTAACGTCTCTAGCACATATGCATTCCCGAATATTACTTTGATCACTCTATAAGGACCTTCCCAACTCGGCGACCACTTACCAAACTTGTTGCTTCTCTATCCGAGTGGTAGTATAGTCTTCCACACTAATTCTCCCACTTGGAACGATTTGCTTCTCACCTTCTTGTTGTAAGCTCTGGCAACTCGGGCTTTGTCTTTCTCCATTTCCTTAAGAGCCTTTAACCTCTTATCGGTCACTTCATCAATGTTGTCCATCATGGCATCATGATACATAACAACAGATAAATCATTCTGTCTAGCTAGTCTATATGCATCCAGATTTACCTCAACGGGCAACACTGCTTCTTGCCCATATACCAGCTTGAAAGGAGTGACTTTCGTAGCACCATGCCTTGACACACGATGAGCCTATAAAGCCTCAGAAAAAACCTCATGCCACCTCCTGGGATTATCCTCAATCTTCTTTTTGATAAGCTTGATCAAAGTCTTGTTACTAGACTCAGCCTGGCCATTAGCTTGAGCATAGTATGGAGATAAATTGAGCATCTTTATTTTGTATAATTCGGCAAAATCTCGCACCTCTTTAGAAATAAAAGATGTTCCTTGATCTGTAGTTAACGTCTGAGGTATGTTAAATCTATGTATAATATGCTCAGTGATAAACTCAATTACCTCCTTATGTGTCATATTCTTCAAAGGCACCGCTTCAGTCCATTTAGTAAAGTAATCTGTAGCGACCAGAACAAAACGATGTCCCTTTGAAGATGGAGGATGAATTTGGCAAATGAAGTCTAGCCCCCAACCAAAAAGGCCACGGTTTGATAATAGGATGAAGCATAGCAGCAGGTGCAAGTTGTATGTTTCCAAACCGTTGACATTCTTCGCATCCTTTGTAGTAACGAAAACAATCGGCCATCATTGTGGGCCAATAAAACCCAGCTCTTCGTAATAACCACTTCATCTTAGGCGCCGATTGATGTGTACCACAAATGTCTTCATGAACTTCTCCTATAGCCACCTTTGCTTGTTCAGATCCCAAACACTTAAGCAACAAGTCTTCGGTAGTTCTTCGGTAAAGCTCATCATTATGTAGTGCATATTTAAATGCACTCCGCCAAACACTCTGATCAGCCTTAGTACTTGGATCATTAAGATATGTAAGTAGGGGAGTTCTCCAATCTTCCAAATCAGTTCCATTTGTTTCGGACCGATTTAGAGTTTCTTCAGACAAATTAATCGTTCCAAGATCGACCAGGTCAATCGAACGGATTACCTGACTTGACTCATAAACAACCTGGTCGGCCATAGTACTTACCCAAGTATGCTCAATATATACCTGGTCTCCATGGCAAGGTGGTCGAACTGGTCTTAAAACAAACTGGTCGACCATAGAAGCCGACAATACTTCTACGCGTTGTTGCACCGGCTTTATGTAAAAATTATGTTTACTAACATCATAGCCAGATGCTTGCTGGGCTAACATGTTGGCTTTATAATTTTCATGCCTTCGTATATGCCGAATCTGGAATTCGGTAAAATGAGCAATGATGTCCAGGCACATGTTAAGATAAACATTTAACGATCCCTCTAAACATTGGAAATTACCAGCAACTTGTTGTACTACTAGTAAGGAATCACCATAAGCTTCAACATGTTTAACCTCCATGGAACATAAAATTTCTAAACCGAATAAAAGAGCTTCATATTCGTCTTGATTAGTAGTGCACAAGTAATCTAACCGGCTCAACATTTCAAACTCAGCACCATTAGGAGAAATAATGACCACACCAACACCTTGGCCCTCTTTACAAGCCGATCCATCAAAATGAAGCTTCCATGGAATAAAAGTAAAATAACCGATTTCATCTTCTAAACTTATACCATGCTCAACAATGAAATCGGCCAGAACTTGACCTTTCAAAGTTTTCAATGGTTCATAGGTCAAGTCAAACTCAATCAATGCATACGCCCATTTGTCAATCCTTCCTCTAAGGATTGGCCGATATAACATGTGCTTAATCACATCGTCCTGGCATGCAACAACGCATGTACTAGATAGCAAATAGTGTCTCATTTTAGCATAAGCATAGTACAAGGATAAACATAATTTCTCGATATGGGCGTACCTTGTCTCGGGATCGAGAAGACGGCGACCAATATATGCAATTACATATTCTTTACCTCCATCTTCTTGTGTCAAGACAGCTCCAATAACCTTTTCATCGGCGGCGACATATAATCTAAAAGGGATGCCTCTCTTAGGCGCCCGAAGAACTGGTGGAGATGACAAATATTCCTTTATCTTTTCAAATGCTTCTTGTTGCTCTGTCCCCCAAGCGAACTCAGCTTCATCTTTTAATTTTAAGATAGGGGTGAAAGGAATAATTTTCCTGGACAAATTTGCAATAAATCTCCTCAAGTAGTTCACTTTTCCTAAGAACTTCTGCAAGTCCTTTTTGCATGTAGGCGCCTGAACTTTCTTGATCTTTTCTATCCTTTTAGGATCAATCTCTATGCCTTTGTCGTGAATAATAAACCCTAAAAATTTCCCAGCTGATACACCAAAAGCACATTTCAATGGGTTCATTTTCAAGCCATAACGACGCATCCTTTCAAACGCTAGATGTAAATCGGCTAGATGAGACATATGGGCAGCCAATTTAATCACAATATCATCAATATACACTTCCATGATTATCCCAATCAAATCATGGAAGATTAGATTCATAGCGCGCTGATAAGTAGCACCTGCATTCTTCAAACCGAATGTCGTCACGACCCACTCAAAAAGACCAACGAACCCAGGACAAATAAAGGTCGTTTTCGACATATCTTCTTTGGCCATGAATATCTGGTTATAACCAGCGTTGCCGTCAAGAAAACTGACAACCTGATGTCCTGAAGCATCATTGATTAACATATCGGCTATAGGCATAGGATACTCATCTTTGGGAGTAGCTCTATTCAGATCCCTAAAATCAATGCAAACCCTGATTTTCCCGGTATCTTTCTTTTCTACAGGCACGATGTTAGAGACCCACTCCGCATATCTGCATGGTTGGATAAACCCCGCTTGCAATAACCGATTAATCTCTTCTTTAATCCGGTCATATATTGTAGAATTAAAACGGCGAGGATGTTGCTTGAATGGTCGGAACCCCGGCTTAATAGGAAGTCGATGCTCAACAAGTTCTCGGCTTAACCCGGGCATCTCCGTATGACTCTATGCAAAGCAATCAACATACTCTTTCAAGAGCGCGATTAACTTTAATTTATAATTGGCTTCAAGATTTTGATTTACAAAGGTCGGCCTAGGTATAGAACCATCCCTAATATCTATTTGTTCTAAAGGATCAGCCGACGTGAAACCTTGGCCCAACTTATTGAGCTCATCAAAATCATCAATAGCCTCACAAGTATCGGTCTTACAGGTCCGATATTGCTCAACACGATGTTTTAACCAATCAACATTAGCATCCATTAAATTACATGATAATGTTGAACCGATTATTAGTCGGCTTTAAAGATACGGGTACGAAACCTTCCCTAGTAACACTAACAAACTGAAAATCAGAAAGGTCCCGACCAGACAGACAAGCAATAGTATCATGCCCCCCGAGCAAAGGAGCATCGGCCGTAGCTACATAGGCCGATGAATCTGAGTGCACCACCTCAACATCGTCTCCCACCCACTGAATGAGAAACTGATGTAAACTAGAAGGTATGCACCGATTAGCATGAATCCAGTCACGTCCAAGTATAAGGTTATAGCTACCTTGTATATGGGCGACGAAGAAGGCAGTGGCCAAAGTCTTGCTCCCAATGGTCAGCTCCATGGATGCAACCCCTTTGGCCGGAATTGGATCTCCTCCTCCGACTCCAGTGATAGTCATGTTGGTCTTGATCAGTTCTTCATCGGTAACGCCAAGCTTCTGGTAAAGCGAGTAAGGCATCAAGTTTACGATTGCCCCGCTGTCGACCAGCATCTTGTGAACTGGCGTACCATTGATGTGACCCTTTATATGCAACAGTTTAAGATGATTAACGGATTCCTCTGGCTTCAGGAATACAGCAGTCTATGTAGCGAAGTTAAATTCCGCCGCCATTGAATCATCTCCGACCACGTAGTAGTCGGCCGATAAGTAAACTACATTGACCTCCGCCCTCTCTAGGGAAGGTTCATAATCCACCATCTCCTCATCTTGTTCCCTAGATAATTCTCCACTGGTTGCAGCAACATCAGTGGAGGAATCAGGATTATCAAGAAGCGAGCCTAATCCCATCAGCATATTAGGAACCGATTCGGTCACAGACCCTGGTCGGGCCGGCTCAATTTCTGATCTAGCAGTAATCAGCTCATCCTGCTCGACCGATAAACTGGTCGACACCTGTACTGCGGTGGTCGGATTGGTGTCCGACTTGGTTGTTTCTGAAGCCTCTTTAGTAAATTCGGCACTCAAATTGGTCGGTTTAGGATCCGACCTGTTTATCTCTACTATCGTCAAGATCGGCTTTTGATTGCAAGCCGACTCTTCACCTCCTCGTTTGCCCTGAGGGAAAATAGGATGTGTTGAATTAAATATGTCTTCCCTCATTTTGTTGAGCCGTTCTTTCCTCTGTTTGTTGCAGCGGGCCCTCTGCAACTTTCTTCGCTGAGTTTTAGTCAAACCAGGAGGACACCATCTGGGCTGCATGTATTTGGGGTCACGCTCGACAGGCTTTTCTGCCTCAGCCGGAGTATCTTGAGCCTCCGGGAACTCTTCTGTTGTTGGCTCCTCAACCACCATCGGCTCAGGTTCACTGGCAAGAGGGACTTCCATAGACCCAATTGTAATAGTAGGGACCGGGTCGGGTATGGTCGGAGAGACAATAGGAACACTTTGCACCTTCTTAGGTACATAGACCCGTCGCGCCTGCGTCTTCCTGGTCTCCTTAGATATTAAAGTCTTTGGCACGACTGGCCGATTCTGGCTAGAACTCGGTTGATCACCCAAGCGGTCAAATACTGAGACTCTTGTAGGCTGATTAGTGGGAATTCCTCATCTTGGCTGATAATACATATGTGCCAGCATAGAGTAGGGCACCCACACCCCTTGAGGACCCCATTGTGGTGGGGGCGAAATAGGAGGGGCCCACTGATGGTAACACGGGCCAGCCTTTGGTGCCAGATACGTCGCCTGAGACACCACCATCTGTTTGGATTTCTCGTCCTCACGCTTCGGAGGAGTAGAATCTCTCTTTTTTAAGGGCCGATTCTGGGAATCGGCCTTCTGCTGCTTGTATTTGGCCATGAGCTTGTCAAAAGCACTTGGTTCTCTAGCGACCTTCCCCTTATTTCTGTCTGCATTAGTCTTCCAAGTGCCAACTTTAGGTTTCTGCGGGACAAAAGTGCGGATGACGCATACTCTGAAAGGGGTAGAGTCTTTAGATACAGTTACACCGACTGTATCAGTCGGTTTATCGATCCTACCGGAATTGGCAGAGACCGACCTTACCTGGTCGGCCTTCTGTTCCGGCTGCTTTGAAGATGAACCGGACTGGTTGGCTTGAGGACCCGACCTGGTCAGCCTTTGTTGTGCTGCCCTGGTCTCAAAATACCTTTGTCTATACAGGTGTCGTGTTGACCCTGCAGTAATTATGATTTTACTTTTGCCATCGTCACCCTTCTCGAGCACCACCTTGCGCCCCGAATCGTTCTCGGTATTCGGTGTTCCTTGCGGTTCATCAATGACCACATTCTTTCCCTTGGTCGTATCGGCTTGCTCTGGACGAATCATAATAGCAGGATCCCCTGCTTCCACCATGTGTACTGGGAAAGGAGTAGTACTGATCTGCATCTCAGTTAGACTCAATCGTCTTTCATTGAGGGCCGATTGGACCTGCCGACGGAAAACATTGCAATCATTAGTGGCATGAGAGAAAGAATTATGGAATTTGCAGTAAGCCCTCCTTTTTAATTCGTCGGGTGATGACAAAGTGTAATTAATTTTAAGATAACCGAATTTAACTAATTCATCAAATATTCGGTCACATTTAGAGAAATCAAAAGTAAATTTCACCTCCTCACTCCGATTCTTCTGAATCGGTTTAAGGGAAGGACAAGTGACCAGTTTATTTTGCGCTAGCCATAAAACTTTAGCAGCATAGCAATCTTTAGACTCATCGTCAGAACTATCAGAATTTATCTCGACAATGTGCACGCCCGATCGATGAGTCTTATGAGGATCATAGGGTTCTTTGAAGCGTGATTCTATCGAAACGGCCTTTTGCAATAGTTGATTTACGTTAAAGAAATCATGATGCTCAAGTTTGTCTTTGATCTCTCGACGTAGGCCAGCTAGACATAGATCTGTTAGATCTCTGTCGAATATCCTCAAATGAAAACATCGGTTTTTAATTTCTTTAAAACGTTTAAAGAAATCGACTACAAACTCACTACGTCCTTGTCGAACCGATGTAAGATGTGATAACCTAGTTTCTTGGACTCTGTCATAAAAGTGATTATGAAATTTTTCTTCTAATTTGGCCCAAGAACCTACGGTGCACTCTGGTAGTGACGTAAACCAGGCGAAAGCTGTACCAGTAAGAGACAAAGGAAAATGTCGTATGTTCATAAAATCTAAAGTACTAGCTTCGCCCATTTGAGCGAGGAACATGCTGACGTGTTCCATAGTTGTTTTACTACCGTCACCACTAAACTTATAAAAATCTGGTACCCTCCAACCGTCAGGTGCTTTCATAAAATTGAAATATGAAGGGTATGGTTTAGAATAAGTGGTCCTGGTAGGCTTGAATTGGACCCCTAAACTAGTCTCAAGCGACCTAGTTATTTCTTTCTTAAACCGATTTATGGTTCGTCCAAAATCGGTGTTGGCGAGGTCGTTGGTACCACCATGCATGGGATTGTGGCTTGGTGACTTCGGCGGATTAGGTAACACCGTTCCCTGTCCTCCCGAAGTCCTGTTGGTCGAGGTACCCTGGTCGGTCTACATAGTCCGACCAGTGCCATGATGAACGTGATTGGTAGTTGTCGAGGTACCGGCTTCACCACCCCTGGTCTCAGTAAACCCTAATTGTCCAAAATTAACGTGTGAAGTTTGTCCCCTAAAAGAATTAAAAGGCATGCCGAACTGTGGTTGCCCAGCCGGGGCTTCGGGTTCGACAATTTTGCCTTCTATCTTATCCATGCGGTCGCTAAGCAATTTAAATGAATGCTGGATAGTATTGGTAAGAGTTTTTGAAGAATCAACCAACATTGCGGAATAATCAGCATGGGTGGGGTAAGGATCTTCAGGTACCTTATTTTTTACCTTGTCAGAAGCGTCTTCAGCATTTGTATTTGTCGTGGTAGGGACGATCTCGCTGAAGTCTGGCTCCTTGTCCTGAGTGATCCTGCCGCGCTGATCCTTCGAGCAACTTTCTAGGAAAGCCTTCAATACAGCGTCGAGCTTGGCTTGCGCCTGTTGCTTCAACTCGTCTGGGAGCTCGTCAATGCCCGCGGGACGGACGATGTTGTCCTTATCAGTAGCACCGTCTTTGCCGCCCATGTTGGTAGTAGATGAGATTTTAATCGTCCCCAGCGGAGTCGCCAAAAAGTGTGTTGACGTCGGAAGTTATCTAAATCACACACCAGCAGCGCTAGAACGCCCGGAGAGGTTGCGGTTCAACCTGAGACAGCAGGGACCCTGGCTAAACCGACGAAAACCGATCTAAAGACCGGTTTTGATCGATCTAGGATTTTGGGCTCCTGTGTTGATAACTCTAGAACTCCTCCCGGGAAGACCCATCGGGGAGAAGCACGTAGAGGTTGTTCTAGGACCAGCAAGGCCGCCTAGAACGCCGTCGAATCTCGCCGGGAGATGCGCCGAACAGCAAGGTAGAGGGGAAAAAGGGTAAAGGGAATAGTAGATTGGTTTTGATCGATTGATGTTGGATACCGCAATCGGCCATGATCCTCTCATATATATAGAGGGGGTTGGTCTTATCCCAATAGAAAACATCTCTCTAGATACGATCCCCAAGTTTCCTATCCGGACTCTATCAAAATATAGAATCCAATCCAGACGCAACAAGGTAACCCTGATCTTGTCAATCCTTAGATCGACTAGATCGGCTGAATGGGCTTTATCAGCCCATACTGATCAACAAATCATCCTTATAAAAGAAGGATCTATATATTAGCGCTGGGCTCAGCTTTCATAAGGCTTCCGACCAGGGCCACCTGGTCGGACATAACACAAGTGATCGGAAACCCAAAATGACCAGGCCCATTTGACATCCGATCCGTCAAACATGAAACAATAGAATACAAATTCGACTCTAATATTTCAAGTTGAATACCTCTTCTAAATTCATCTTTATCTGTGACACTTTTGAGTGTCAACAGTTAGTCAAAGTTAAAAAAAAGTTTGACTAACACGGATTCTAGAAATTGATTTTTTCATGAAACAGAGGGAGTACCATATGTACTTCGCGACCCACAAGAAATGGGCAACAAGATGACTGTCGGTGGAGCTAATGACAACCGATGCCCTGGTGTCCCGGTAGTGTTGGCCTCGCCGGTCGCCGGACGTCCGCGCTGTAGCTCTGCGCGGCGAAGTTCTGGCAGGCACACGTCGCTCGTGCACCGCACCACCGCCGTCGTGGTTGACAGCGCCAAGTAGAGGGGCGTCGCCGGCGTGACGCCGCAGTGTTAGCTACTCTACGGTAATCGGCCGGAGCCGGGGAGGAGGAATAGTGTTCGCCGGCCAGAGGTCCGGTTACAGAGTAGCTATTGCGATAGAAATTGTAACAGATTACAAAGCTTGCCTGACTTTCCTCCCGTCTCTGCCTTATCTACCTTCACACTTGGGCTCACAACGGATACAAACCCACTGGGGACCGAACACTCTGGAACTTCTGGCTCGGGCCCGAATGCTGCGATGTGGGCCGCCTTGGCCTTCCGGGGCGCCCAGATGAGGGGCAGTGACATCCCCTCCTCCTTGGGTGTCAGCATGTCCCCAGGCCGGCGCAGCTAGGAAACGTTGACGGAGAGCTTCCTCATCTTCCCAAGTAGCCAGAGAATCATCGAGGCCAGACCACTTGATCAAAACTTGGGGAACCGCGTGATCGCCACGCTGGTGAATACGGCGCTGTAGCACAGCCTCTGGGAACTGCAAGTCATCATCCATGTTAGGCAGAGAGCTGGAAACAGTATACCTGGAAGATGGGGCCGGCTTCAGTAGAGACACATGAAACACTGGGTGTATGGAGGACGCAGGTGGAAGTTCCAGTTTGTATGCGACGGAACCCACTCGGGCCAGCACGCGGTATGGCCCGAGGTAGCGGAAAGACAGCTTCTAGTGTGCCCGAGGAGCCAAGGAATACTGAACATAAGGTTGTAACTTCAAGTAGACGAGGTCACCGACATTGAAGGTGCGGTCAGATCGGCGCTTGTCAGCTTGAGACTTCATCCGCTGCTAGGCACAATGAAGGTGATAACGGACAGAAGACAGCATGGTCTCCCTCGTCGAGAGCATGGAATCGACCTCCTCAACTAGCGAAGCAAAAGTTTCAGAAAGACCGAAGTGACGAGGGGGATGACCGTACAGTACCTCGAAGGGAGTCCGCTGAATTGAGGAATGGAAACTTGTGTTGTACCAATACTCGGCAAGCGAGATCCATTTCACCCACTGACGGGGACACGAATGGACGAAGCAACGTAAGTATGTCTCCAAGCATTGATTGACTCGTTCCGTCTGACCATCAGATTGGGGGTGATACGCTGAACTCATGCACAGTTCAGTCTTGGCAAGGCGAAACAGCTCACGCCAAAAGTTGCTGGTGAAAATCCTGTCGCGATCAGATACTATATGTGTTGGCATGCCATGCAGCCGATATATTGTGTCGAGGAACAGCTGAGCGACCTGTTGGGCTAAGAATGGATGTAAGAGAGGAATAAAGTGTGCATACTTGCTGAACCGATCGACCACCACAAGTAGGAAGCTCGCTGCACCGGAGCGAGGCAACCCCTCAATGAAATCCATAGATATCATTTGCCAAGACTCCTCCGGTACTGGCAAGGGAGAAAGCAGCCCAGGATATTTGGCACGGTCTAGTTTAGCACGGACACAGATAGAGCAACTGGCGACAAAAGCCTTGACTGCACCTTTCATGTCGCGCCAAGCAAAGAGCTTCTTGAGCCGGCTGAATGTGACAGGGAATCCAGAATGTCCCCCAAGGAGGCTGCTGTGAAAGGCAGACATAACACGGGACTGCAGAGCTGAGTTGTTACCGAGCCAAATACGACCACGGAATCGGATGATTCCATCAACTAATGAAAAGGGTGGATGGCTAGTAGGTTCCACGGCCAGCTCTTGGAGCAACTTCTAAGTTGTGTTGTCCTGGGAATAACCACTGATAACTGCAGTCAGCCAAGCCGGTTGGGAAGAAGATATCGCGTTGAGCGACAACGGTGGGCTGGGGTGACGAGATAGAGCGTCTGCTGCCAGGTTGGAGGTGCCAGGCTTGTAAACAATTTTGTATTGAAGGCCCACTAGCTTGGTGTAGAGTTTAAGTTGTCAAGGAGTATGAAGACGTTGATCCGTAATGTGGACCAGGCTGTGCTGATCCGTGAAAATCAAGAACTCAGTGTGCTGCAAATAGGAACGCCACTGCTCGACGACAACCAAGATGGCCAAGTACTCCTTTTCGTAAGTGGAGAGACCTTTAGTACGAGGACCGAAGGCCTTGCTAATAAATGCCAACTGATGGCCTTCCTGTAACAGAACTGCACCTACGCCACCATCACTAGCATCAATCTGCAGCTGGAACTGTTTGTTGAAGTCTGGAAGTGCCAAAACAGGAGCAAAGACCAATGCTTGTTGGAGAGTGCGGAACGCTGTTTCATGAGCAGGAGTCCATATGAAAAGAGAACCCTTCCGCAGCAAGTCGGTGAGGGGTCGAGAAATAATTGCATAATGTTGCACAAATTAGCGGTAGTAGCCAGTCATCCCCAAGAAACTACAGAGTTGCTTGATGTCTGCCGGTACAGGCCATGCCTTCACAGACTCAATCTTAGCAGGGTCTGTCGCCACACCTTGGTGGCTGACGACGTGGCCCAAATAGGAAATGCTTTGTTGGGCGAAGCGACATTTGGACATTTTCAACCTCCACTTGTCCCTGGCCAGCAAGGTAAAGACTTGTCGCAGATTTGACAGGTGAGCTTCAAGAGTAGGGCTGTAGACCAGAATGTCATCAAAGAACACCAACGCACAACGGCGGAGGAGGGGCTGCAATGTCTGGTTCATGGCGCCTTGAAAGGTATTGGGAGCTCCGGTCAACCCGAACGCCATTACAGTGAACTCAAAGTGACCCCAATGAGTTTGAAAGGTCGTCTTATGCTCCTCGCCCGGTGCCAAGCGTATCTGATTGAAGCCGGCCCGGAGATCCAAGGTAGAAAACCTCGCAGCTGAAGAAAGCTCATCAAGCAACTCATCAATTATCGGAATCAGAAACTTGCTTTTGATGGTTAATGCGTTAAGCATCCTGTAATCAACGCAGAAACGCCAAGAGCCATCCTTCTTACGGACCAGGAGAACAGGGGAAGAAAAAGCGCTGACGCTGGGTCGGATGAAGCCAGTATGCAACATATCGGCGACTTGCTTCTCAATCTCAGACTTCAGGGCTGGAGCATACCGATAAGGCCGGACGGCAACCGGCTGGGCTCCCGGTACCAGTGGAATAGAATGATCACAAGGGCGTCGGGGAGGAAGATCAGTTGGTTCCTCGAACAGAGAAGAGAACTCCTCGAGTAAAGCTTGCACTGCTGGAGGGAGAGATACCGACTGTCCTGAATCAGAATCTGCTGCCACATGAAACAACTGTACCACTGAACAGCTGGCGGGTTCAGGCAAAAGTCCTTGCAGGGCAATCTGCGTGGAGCCATAGGGGATAAGCATCCATTTCTGCTCCCAATGAACTTTCATTGGCGAGAATGCCTGTAACCAATCCATTCTGACGATCATGTCATAGGAACCAATATTGAGAACCTTCAGAGTAGAGTGAAACCGATAGTGTTGGACAAACCATTCCGCCATTGGAACTTCCTGAGTACAAGCTATCTTCCCTCCATTGGCCACTTGAACTGACATTGGAGACGCAATGGACTGAACACCAGGAACATGCTGAGCGACAGCCTCATTGAGGAAGGAGTGAGTACTACCGGAGTCAACCAGAATGAGGATATCTCTGCCAGCTATAGAGCCACAAAGTTGAAGAGACCGAGCTGACCGTGAGCCGGAGGCCGCTGTCGCAGAAATCATCATGAACAGTTGGCTAGAGTCTTCGGAAGCGGTGGGTTTTGGAGTGTCAGCATCAGAGAAATCATCTTGACAAAGGTTCCAGACCTCTTGGAGAGCATGTAACTGCAGAATAGGAGCACATTTGTGGCCCGATTGCCATTTCTCAGCGCAACGGACACAAAGTCCACACGCGTGATGGTAGGAGCGCAAAGACTGTAGACGATCATCCACTGAGGGCTTTAGAGTGTGGCGTTTGTCCTCAACAGTCTTCTTCTCCTCAGCACTGTTTGTACCACCCGGACGAGGAAGAGGATGCGGTAATGGCATCGCGACCTTGGCTGGTGGAGGCTTGAAGAAGGAGTAACCTTCATTTTTTTTTTGAAATCTTTGCGGCATCCCCGGTCCACAGCTTCTTCCTGCAACAGCGACAAGGTACAAGTAGTATCCAAGTCTGGAGGGCATTGAACAAGGACAATAGCACAAATATCATCTCGAAGCCCATCAATGAATCGGGTTGTGTAGGAAAGAGAATCTGGGTGGGGAGTGTAGGCTGAAAGGTTTTCGATGAGCTCCACGAACTGGTCTACATACTCTTGGACCGACGAAGTTTGTTTGATGTGGAAGAGCTGGCGATGGAGAAGTTCGTGTTGGTCTCGACTAAAGTGATCATGTATCATCCGGCAGAAGGAGGTCCAATCAAGGCCATGAAGTCGAGGTTCAATGGACTGAAGCCAGCGTTTAGAGGCACCGACAAACTGCATTGTGGAGCATTTTACCCAAACTGAAGGATCTACAAAATACATCTCGAAGTAGGTTTTATCTTGGGAAATCCAGAGTTGGGGGTTGTCTCCGTCGAACTTAGGGAATTGCATCTTAGGTAATTGACCGAGGGAAGGGTTGTGGTGATGGAAATGGTTGGGGGACGGATGGGGAAAATTGGGACGGTGTAGGGGTTGGAAGTTGGTGGTTGGAGGGGGAAAACTGGATGGAGGTGGTGGGAAGATTGGGGGTGGCTGGTCGGAGAGTGACTTCTGATGAACCCTAGGACAACCCGACGGTGGACGCCAGAATGGGAAAAAGGAACTGGGATCAATGGACTTACTATTGGCCGGGGTCAGAGCTAGGGTGGAAACCACGCCATAGCTCCTCTTCCGTGTAGTCATGTCGTCGCGGTGCCCGCAGGGCCAGTCGACCGGAGATCCGGCAGAGAAGTGCACGGCGGCCGACTCTAGAGGCTGCGCGGGACCGGTGTGGTGCGGCGCCTGCCCCTGGTGCTTGGTGTGGCGGCGGAGCTCGCTGGTGACGTCGCCGAGATGGACGTCGACCTCCTGGCGCCAAGCTTGGATCTCGCCACTGCGGACTTGAGGTCAACCACCCGGTCATCGCGCTCGTTGCAGATCTCGGTGACCCTGATGAGCTCGAGATCGACCATGCGATGCTCCATGTCTGAGAGGCAGGATTCGAATTGGTGCCCCCAGTTGTCTGCCACCACGGCGGCGGTGTACTCGGACGAGGCGAACTCCTCGGGCACTGTGAGGCGGGAGTCCACAGCTTCCTTCCGTTCCTTGAGCGATGCTTCCGCCTCGTCGATGCGCTTCTCCAGGCGCTCCCAGCGCTGGGCGGACCTGGAATCGATGGCCTCGACCTTCTGGAGTATTTCGTCGAACATCTGTCGGACAACGGGATCCATTGCTCCCTTCGAGCGTTGAAGCTGGGTGAAGTGGGAGTGGGAGCTGGGGGTAGGATCCAGGGCTTGACGGCGCCGAAGACCGTCGGCTTTGATACCAGATGTTAGCTACTCTATGGTAATCGGCCGGAGCCGGGGAAGAGGAATAGGGTTCGCTGGCCAGAGGTCCGGTTACAGAGTAGCTATTGCGATAGAAATTGTAACAGATTACAAAGCTTGCCTGACTTTCCTCCCCTCTCTGCCTTATCTACCTTCACACTTGGGCTCACATCGGATACAAGCCCACTGGGGACCGAACACTCTGGAACTTCTGGCTCGGGCCCGAACGCTGCGACGTGGGCCGCCTTGGCCTTCCGGGGCGCCCAGATGAGGGGCAGTGACACGCAGGTGGCGAGATGTCCAGCGCGCCCGTCTGTGGGGGCGTGCTCACTTGGTAGCTGTACACCCTTTTGACCCTCACGGACTTGTAGGCACAATATCCACAATGTGACACGGCGTTGATACACTATGTTTGATTTTAATAACAAGTATTTTGACAGGAATATAATAATGCATCAAAAGATCGAAGCAGTACTATAATATAGTGAGACATACCACACATTTTTTTTTTTGATATACAGCGCGTTCGTCCTTTCCGTATTAAAGTGTCCTTTTAAGTTTTTAATGTAGCACCTATATATCCTATTAATTTTTTTAAAATTAAAGTAATTCTGCATAACTATTTTTTAAATGCACATATTGAATCATGATAATAGTTCATATACGTCTCGAGGATGGTAGGAAGTCTTTGTACTCCTCCAGGTCCTTGTCTAGCTAGTGAATCAAGGACTCCAATCATGCCGACCTCAACATCAGCCACTATGCAAATCCAATGATTTTTTTTAAAGAAATGTGCAAATCCAATGATTGTTTTATTAATTCAAACATACATAAGTTATAGTGTATCAAATAGAATATTGTTGACATAAAGATTGGTCAACCTGTGGACTTAGTCTGAAATCAAACCGGGACTTTCAACTATTTCATTTTTTTAAAAAAAATCACATATAGGGAAAAAGAGTTTTGTATAAAATAAATCTGACTTAGAGTTATCCCGAGTTAAACTATTTCAAGTATATTTCACCAATTTTACGGAGAAGAATATCAACATTTTTTGCACCCAATAAGTATACTATGATAATATATTTATGGTGTATTTAATAATACTAATTTAGTTTTGATAAATATCGGTGCGCTCCACTATAAATTCAGTTAAAACTAAGATAGTTTTAATTTAGAACAATTCAATAAATTAATTTATTTTGTGACGGAGGGAATAATAATGCAATAGAGTTTTAATAAGAGCTAGCTAATATCAGGAGAAAATGGTGGGAGAGTGATGGGAGCCACGGTTTCCGATTGTCATGTGGATGAATTGATGATGCATTCTTATTTCATTATATTTTTTTCAAACCACGGTACAGAAACATACGCTCCCAACCACGCACATATACTCACCCCTTTCAGGAGCAGATCTAGAACCCAGACTGGGGGGTCCAGTCTATAAAACTTCATATACGTTCAAGCTTTCTGTAGTGTAGATTAATAGATGTTGCTCCACACTAGCCCTAGTAGCTTCAGCTCATATCAGTGTGACAGTGTCTAATGGATCAGCCCCGACCCAGCTCCATATTATTGGGTCCGATCTTCTATCCCTATGAAAACACAAATGAAACCATACCCTTAGGAGCACCTCCGAAAGACTGGTAGATTTCAAGATCGATTGTACAATGCTTTTTGAGATTGTTATAACCCTGTCACTTGATGAGGATGCATCTTGCAGGAGAACCTTCAGCACCCCGTAGTCTTAGTGGCAAGCAATGCAAGGTGTATATTCCAGGGGTAACATGCTCCAAATTTAAGGCTTCCACAAGGATGACCTCCTAATGGATGAAAAATATCAAGTTCAGTTAATTAGGGTGTGGAAATTTCTAATTTATTATCTATGTCTCAAAGTGTGTGTATATATCGGATTGCTAAAAAAACAATTGTATAGGATAGAAATATTACCCTTTTTTCAAGAAATACTAAATGAGCTGGAATGCATTCATCAAATGCACCTACTGACAAGTAGTCAACTCCTGCATGAACTAAAGGATGTTATGCTAGAAGAAGAAACATGAGATGAGTAGAAGGGAAACATGGGCTGATATCAAATGCTTAGCATAATCTAGTACACATTCGTCAACCAGATCATATTTTGTGATTATTTATGTACTCAAAAAATCTGTTTAATTTGTTACATCTTGCTATGCTCTTCATTCAAGTGTATTTTTGTTCACAATAAATCAAGATCTCCAACCATCCATGCAATTTTTGTTAGGCGAAGTAGATAATTTGTACCAGCAAAACAAAAGGATCCCATAGTAACATGCCACTAAATTAACTTAGTCTTACTAGTAACAATTGTATCACATTTTTGTAACTTACATTAGCCAGCATGATCAATATATATTGTGAGCTCAAAACATGCATAAAAGCTTAGATCATATATGAAGAAACAATGGGATAAAAAGTGCACAATATTGTAAGATTGGACATAGAAAATGTTGTTAACAATGTATGAGTCTTCCATGTACAAAGATTGTTTAAGCCATTTGCTTAAAGTTGGGATATGTTCATATATTGACCTATTCACTCAATAAGAGATCTAAAACATTGAAGTGCAGAAATGACTCAGATAGTGAACTTTTTAGCTAATGCATACAATTAACTAGTACTGATAAAAGGACATAAACATTCTAAAATTCAATAGAAATATTGTTGCAAGTCCACAAATGACCCTCTAAATGGAACTAACTTACCAACTAGTTTGATGTCGGTATTATCAACCAACCATTGTGCACCGTCCTTCATGAAGCCAACATAACTTGTATCAAATTTTTTCTTCCACATAAGCTTTCTGCATAAAAATATGGTTTAGCACATTTGACGGCTAACACAAAATTTGGCCTTACTTTTGTCACCCATAAATATAGAACTTTTTCACTTAGACTTCTCAACTATTAGAAAGGGAACAAGATCATTAATGAAGAGGCTATTCCAAGATTAATAAGGCGGTACTCCCTCTGATTCCAAATGTAAGATGTTTAGGACATCCACACAGTCTTGAATATAACACTTTGACTTGTATTTGTTTGGTAAAAGTTTTAAATACAGAAAGTTATGTACTATGAAAGCATTTTCCATCATGGATATATCATTAAATCTTTGCATCTTTTTATGGCTAAGTTTTAGAAGTTTGGAAAACTAGAACCCTGAAACAACCTATATTTAGAATTGAAGGGGGTATTAAATTCAGGAAAACTTCATTGGGTCAACATTATTCCAGATGGATCTAATTTAATTAATTAGGTTCAAACCATTGTTGGTGATATCACAATCACGTGCACACTATGTCCAAAACCATGAAAATAATAAAGAGATTAACTACTATCCTCATGCTTGGTATGTTGAATCCATCAATAAGTGAAATGTAGAAATGGATGTGTTTGCATGTGCCTATGCACAGGGTGACGCCACGTTCACCTTTCCCGGTGCCCATGCACCAGGGTAAATATTGTTTTTATCATTAAAGAGTCTAAGATTTACCACTTATCTTTATAAAAATATATAGGCTCTTTTAAAAGTGCACCAGGGTTCGTTTCCATCTAGCTTTGCCCCTGCCTATGCATGTTCTTTGGATTTGTGATATGAAGATAAAACATACCTGTCTGTATTTAGGGTTCGAAAGAGTACACGTCGAACACCTTTAGGAATGTTTAGGGATGCCATAACATCAGCTACAATAAGAAAAAAGGGCAATATCTTGTGACTTTTCTTGAATCAAACTCATGTTACAAACCATCATATTAAAGACCATTTTTAATCTAAAAGCGCTTGCGAGTGTTGTTAACCATTCGAGAGAAGCCTAGCTATATTTAGTCATCAATTGAAATCAGATAGACGAGTCTACATCATTAGACGTTAGATAATGCTTGGTCGTTGAAAATTAAATCTAAGCTAAACACCATCATATCCACCAGCATTTTAGAATTTGAACCGCTTGTGGAAATGTTTTTTTTTGGATAATAGAATAGAAGTATCCTAGCATCCACACCAGGGTGATGCTTTAGGAGAGGGTGTATGGGAAAATCATTTTTATAGTTTTTTTTTTGTGACTATCATTTTTATAGTTGTGTGATGGTGTTGAGGGCTATCGAAAGTTGGGACCTCTTTTGGTGAGGAAAAGTACAGTATATTTGACAACTAACATTGTTTAATCAACAGATCTTATTTATCAAAGCTCTACATCAAGTTTAGAATAGTATCTACTATTTACTAAAATAGCAGGGTTATAGATAAGGAGCTAGAGGTAGGCTGTTTGTCAGCTACAACTTAGTCATCTCAAGTTTCATAAAGCTGCAGGCATACTGAAAGTATTTGATTGGCCAATCTTACTATTATTTTGTTCTAAATACATTCTCTAAGCCAAATTATATAATCCTACAAAAAAAAAGAGGTGCGGATCTTGGCCAATGCTAATTTACCAGCAAAGTATGTATACTGGAGTAGTACTTGCAATAATATATAGTACTCAAAAGTATATGCCGGTCTGTTTTACCTGTGATGTTCTTATCTCGGGGAACGTCAACCAACAGCGCTGGTCCTGCACACTCACAAGTTGAATATCACACCTCATAAGTGAAATTAATTAGTTTACTTATTTTTCGAGATAAAGAAATCCTGCTATATATACCATTGAGGACGGCGAGGTCGAGCGTGTCGACGTCGAAGCCGGCGTCGTAGTAGTGCTCGAAGACGTGTCCCGGCGCGTCCACGTGGGTGCCGGAGTGCACGGTGAGCCGGAGCTCCGAGAAGTTAGCGATGTCGGAGCCGTTGCGCATGGACCGCGTCAGCTGCAGGAACTCGCCGGGGCCTTCCGACGACTCCCACGCCGGCATGTCCTCGCGGTAGTAGTGACTGATGTCCACGATCCGGCCGCCGTCGAACTCCTCGCGCCGCTCCGGCGCCGGCGCCAGCACCGTTGCTGTCTCTGCCACGCCGCCGCATGCCTCCTCGGCGTGCGGGTAGCCCGGGTGCGCGGTGATCTCGCCGGAGACAACCGCCACCGCCGGAAGAAGCAGCAGCAGCAGCTGGGAGAGGAGGAGCAGGGGCGCGAGCTCCATGGAATGGATATGCCTTGGACTTGGACATCCAGCAGCTCAATAAAAGCACACTACAAGTTTACAACTGATTGATGCGCCGTGGAAGTCTAATATGTCCACATCATTGCTTACGATCGTGTGTACAAAGTGTTACTTTCTCCTCGCTTCATTTTTGTGCATAATATGAAAACAATAAGGAAGAAATAAGTTAGAGATATTAGTATACTACTCACATTTTAGAAGCTATTTAGATATATCCAACTAAAATTTAGCTAACTAAAATTTCAATGTAAAACTTTCTCAGCTAAACTTTAGCTGACATGTTTAGATGCTCTGGCTAATAGACTCAGCTAAATTTTACTTGACTTTAGCTGGTTGAAATAGCTAAATCTAGCTAAACTTTAGCTGAGGTGTTTGGATGTCTAGCAGCTATTTAGTCAGATAAAGTTTAGCTGGTGTATCCAAACAGTACCTTAGTAAGAGTAGCTTATTATGAATGAAGATGGAGGCTAGCAGCTATTTAGTCAGATAAAGTTTAGCTGGTGTATCCAAACAGTACGTTAGTAAGAGTAGCTTATTATGAATGAAGATGGAGGCTAGCAGCTATTTAGTCAGATAAAGTTTAGCTGGTGTATCCAAACAGTACCTTAGTAAGAGTAGCTTATTATGAATGAAGATGGAGGGCATCATATCATATATGCTTATTTGAGGATCTTTAGTTTGTTTTGTTTTAATTTAAAAGTACAACAATGCAGCTATCCCATCGGTTTCATAAACCACAGTTTTTTTTTCCAAAGACCGCTGGCCCACCAGCTCCTTGTCATCACTGTTTGTTAATTGTGATGCGCACAACACGTTTGCTCACTAAAACAAATACATTATGTTTGCCTTCAACCCCCGTCAACATCATTCAACTGAACTTGGCCCAAACCAATCTGAACTTGGGGTTCTTAGTTTCCCTAACTAATATTTAGTCACTTTCACATTAGATATTGCAACCCTAATTTAGCCTATTAAAAATAGACTAATTACAAAACTAATTTTTCAGTTAGAGGATAATTCACGAGACTAATCTATCAAGCCTAATTATTACATATTTTGACAATGTGGTGCTAGAGTAAACATTTGTTAATGATGAATTAGTTTGACTTAATGAATTCATCTTATTAATTACTATATGACAGTGTAATTAGTTTTATAATTATTCTATTTTTAATAAACTAAATTAGTGTTACAACATCTCAGGTAACACGGACTAAAGTCCTTGGAACCAAACACCCCCTTACCATTGCACCCTAACCATTCCATAAAACCTTCCAATCTGATCCCCACGATCATCATTTACCCAAAATCTGTTGGACAAAGTGTTCCATTCAGTGTGCAAAACTTAACGACCAAAACAAACTCTTAAACAATTGCTGCTCATGGAATAAGATGGTAGGGAATCCAATGAGCTATAATGGTGATTGGTCACAAGTTGAATATCTGAACAGGCCAGCTGCGCTTCCGGCCATCTGAACTGATTGCTGTGGTTTCAATCGATATGTCTATGCTACGGTGCTCAGATGCCCTCACAATGCTTATCCGAGACCTGAGCATCGTAGCTAGGCACTCAACTGTGCCAGCCGATGCAGATGAACCCAGGGTTGATTCCTCCTTCGCCATTGCGATGGGCTCTTGAAAGGTGAAGATTGTTTGTGACCAGTGAGTTGGTGTAGAGAAGGGAGAGGTGGAGAGGACAACAGGCTTCTCCTTGCAGAATCTGTTGGTAAACCCCGTGTCAAACCACAAGACAATGCCATAACACCATGTCACTCCAGGCACAGTGGCACTACTTTCACTGAGCCTCAGCTCAAAGCTTGCAGTAAAATCCATCTCACTTTCCTTCATACTTGCAAGATCAAAGGACTGAAAACAAAAAATAGAAGCAAGATGTTAGTATAAATCCCTTAATTCAAAGCGGCATTTGAGCACATTTTACCGAATACTCAAAATATAAAATATTATAAGAATACAATTCTTTTTTAACAAAACTACACTTTTCTTGATGAGGACATCAGCCCTTCAATTCAAACCACATCACCAGCCACAACAGATATGCAACGACTAGCCACTCGGTCTTGTGCACATGGAATGAATTATGTGATTCTTGTAACGAATGAAGATCAAGACATCAAAAAAAAATGAGAGCCAAATAAAAGGGGTGCTCTGCCACCTGTCCTTGGGCTGGGCCCATGTAATAAAGACCACATTTTTAGGGGATTGTGCAAACATTGTTCAGTTGTGTCAGATGACCAACACAAGGCAGCCTTTGAGAATTCCACATGTGTTGAACGAGATTTTTCTTTTTATATTCCAGTTTTGCCTAAATCAAGTTGCAGGAATTGAACCTTGTTTTCAGATAGCAAGGACGCATGGCCAATAACCATGTGGAGTTGGTTCTGTAATTACTAAGGCACCCACGATCTGTTCATTCATAGATCGCAAGAGTCACCTCCACCTGCTCGATAGTTACCCTTAGGGTCACCCAATCTTATTATTTCTTGCCTATTAATGTCAGAAAACTACACATTTGTGCTCACTTCATTTCATAACTACACTCTTCAGGTAATCAGATCTCAAAAGTGTAGTTTTGCCATACAGATGACATTAAATGTGTAGTTTTCTAAACTTGATTCCTCAAAGTGTAACTTTGCAAAAGAAAAAGGTTGCTAAATAAGGTGCAGTTCTGTGGAGCTACAAGGTGGTTTTTAAAAAGTGCAGTCTTGCGATAAGTACTGCAACTTTGGTGTCTTTCGCTAAATTTACCCTGTATAAAGAAACCCATGCTGTATAAAGAAACCCATGCATCGCATTAAGGGCGCGTTTGGCAGCCGTTCCACTCCTATTTCTAGCGAGAAACAGTGGGAATCGGTGCAAAACGCAGAAAGGACATAGCGATTCTGGAGCCAAACCTTTCATGCTTTTGTACTACAAGAGAGAAATGGTGAGAAGGTGGTTTCTAGTGATTCTCATTCTTCCTTCTCACCTCATGTTTTTTTCAAATAATCCTTTTTAAGTGGGACAAGTTAAAGTGGGTTGTATTTAAGTTGTTCTTTGTCCACAAAAAGTTTGGAATTTTTTAAGTATATTTTTATTTGATTCTTTTTTTTGTGAATTGGAACCCAGTCTATCAGCCAAACGGTTTCACAAAGTGATTCCAATTCATCATATCCGAAACGTTTCTATGCACCCTAAGGTAGTTAACACACAGATTGATATCTAGCTCTACAGACATTTAACAAATTCAACATCAGAAGTGAAGCTAAGTAAGTTACAGGAACTTACATGGAGCACAGCAGTCTCTGTCACAATATCCTGAGAAGACAGTACATCAACTACAGGAAATCGAGCTGAAGTTGAAGTTACTTCTTTGCCAATACATGACATATCGAAGCCATATACGTTTTCCCAAAATGGCAAGCTAGTTCCACCTTTCCCGAAGCCAACACCAAACTAGAGGGTGGATCAGGCACGAGTTATCAAACAGAAGAAAATACAGGACAAAATAAAAGCAAGCAACTGTGGACTTACAATTGTTGCAGTATCTGGGAGAATAGCACCACCTGGTTTTAGAAAATGATCACGTGCATATAGGACAGAACTTAGCATGGATTCATACAGCAGGCAATATCCCATCCATTCACTCACTAACACATCAAAGCCATTTTGTGGGACTTGTATTTTTTGGTTTAGCTCTTCAGCCTTTGTATGCACAACACTTATCACTTGAGCACTACCCTGCTTTTGCTCTGCTTCCATGTTTTCATCATGCAACAGACAATTATTCTTTGCAACCTGCGTCATGCAATACCTATAAGATACTCATGGTGCAAAGAGATTGGTCCGTGAATACAATATTGAAGAGAAAAGAGACATACTTGGGTAGCCACAGAAGCCATCTTTGCACTCCCATCAACAGCAACAACTCTGGATGCACCAGCCTTAGCTGCAAAAAGACTGTAGATAGGAAGCATATCAACAGCTGGACATGCGAAATTGACAATTCACCATGCATCAAAAGTAGTCAGTTACTCAACCAGCCTTGGACTCCAGAAATAAGATCACTATATAACATGCAGTGCTTCTTGGTCACAACAGGAAAGGTGTTCTAGCTTTAGTACTTACTTCTGATCACAAACATAAGTCCATTTAGATTTCCCTAACTACTAAGTCATTTTTTTAAAAAATGACTAGCAATATCTACATTCTACAGAAGCATCTTAAATCAAAACAGTTATATGCCATCAAAATACTTTTTCGCAATGAATCGATAAATGACACTTTTGTCTTGCCAATCCTTATAAACTTTAGATATAGAAGATGGTTGAGTTAAATCATGAACTAGATCAGGTTTGTCAACACTGTAACTACTTAGGACCTTAATGTGCAACCAAGACAAAATTATCCATAACCAGTCAGTTGAGTACAATTATCCAACCCAGACCTTTCTTGTCAACTATTATTCCAGTTAGGCCAGTTCATGGGTTATGCAACCCACCCAAAAACCAACCCAAACCAAGAGAAAGACAAATATATGGATTGGGTGGATATGGGTTAAATCCGGCTAACCCATGGATCCCTTCTTCAAGTGCCATGGAGCTCGTTGAGCCTGGCGGTGGCCATGTCACTGTGCTCCTTGCTTTCTTCTATGTGCTTGGCGCATGGCAGCACAACGGCCATAACAAGGGCGACC
The DNA here is from genome assembly GCA_009763385.1 of Coix lacryma-jobi var. lacryma-jobi. Taxonomy (NCBI): domain Eukaryota; kingdom Viridiplantae; phylum Streptophyta; class Magnoliopsida; order Poales; family Poaceae; genus Coix; species Coix lacryma-jobi. Next base: position 114,188,058 of record CM019825.1, on the reverse strand, counting down.
GCATCACCGCCGTGCTGAGCCAACAGACAACCTGTGGGCCGGACAACATCGCAGCGGGGCTCAGCTTTGAGACGCACCACAGCGGCGATGCGGCCATCAACGCGGAGTCATCTCTGCCATTTGAGGCCGACACCACGGCAGCGCCAATATTCGCACCATGTGCCGTGGCGGTGGCGGACCACACGCTGTGCCACGACCAGACTAGCTCTCACAGCATGCATGCAGGTGTCGAGCTAGCACTTGCAGCACAAGTCTGACGACGACCTCCGCGTAGGTGCCAAGTTATTACAGCGTCCAGCTAGCCTCCGCGGCAGAGGGGCACGGTGGCGGCGCAATTTCATCCAGCTGCAGGCTTCCCCACTGCCACGGCACGTGCGCACGGGCCACCACCGGCCAGACCCATATAACCCACCCAAATCCACCCAATCCAAACCCAGCTAACTCATGTATTCATGGGTGCATCAAAAATCCATCCAGACCCATCGAAACCCACCCATGCACAGGGCTAATTCCAGTGGTTATGTTTTCCAGATGTGCAATATGAAGCCTATTTGCCTTTACAGGATCTAAGGCTTGCATGGTTAAGATAAACTAACCCCCATGCGTATAAGTAATCAGTAGGTGATCATAATATAGTGAATGCTTCGATACCTTAAAATTCCTGTGCCGCAACCAACATCCAGTACAGTTGCTCCACTTAATAGGCTAGGATTGCCTAAAATTGCATCTCTGTAAGCATCTGTTCTGACCTGAAAAAGGTTATTCAGAGCATTCAGTGTTCTCAGACCACACAAATACATATCGGACATGAATAGACACACATATTTGACATGAACTTGCTGACCACAAATCCAGAAAGAGTTCACATACTTTATCACCGAGCATCTCCCTGTGGATACCAAATGAACTGTAAGATCCAAAGTAGTTATCATCGACTGTTTTGATTGCCTTGGCATTAACACTAGCACGTGCAACCTTTAGGTGGCTATCATTCGTCGCATCAGCAAGAGACTCCCTGCCCTCCCCTTGTGTACTCCCAACAGTACATTCTTGCTGAAATTGAGCGCTGATATCAGAACCATTTCTTTCTGATATGTTGCTCAGCTTGTTCCCCGGTGGTTCAGCTAAAACCCCATTCCCTGCTGAACATTGTCCGCTTTCCATTGACATCCCACAGTCCTCATCTTCATTGTCATCGATTGACAAGCTATGCAAAAGGGAGTCGTCTTCCATGAAAGGTTTCAAGTACACATCGTCCTCCCATGGCACCTTTCCGTCAATTAGGTATCTCTCCACTGCATGCCATTGGCTGCAAAGTTCGTTGTTGGAAGAGAATGCTTCGCCACAGCTCCAGCATTTTTTCTCTGCAACCTACGAATCAGCAACGGCTAGAAATCAAGCAGAGTACGCTCAGATATTCGAGAAAATTGCAAAAATGGGACTCGAAACAATGCGCTTCGCAGTTTTTGCAATTTTCTCCAGATATTCATATTAACAAGATTGCAACCTTAATCATCTCTTCATACCACCATAGAACCATTTATATTAAGCAAAGCAATTGAGCCGATAAAACTACTGCAAGCATTAACGTGGCCCAGAAAATATTACTGTCAGCAGAAGGGTGTTGCTGACACACCTTGGAGCGGACAAAGTTGATGAGCTTGATGCAGCTGTAGAAATCCAGCCCCAGCTCCTTCACAATGCTGTGGAAATCGAAGCAGTGCTCGGCGGCGCAGTGCTCGAAGAGTGAGCTCTCGGTGTCGAAACGCGAGCTACAGAACAAGCACAGCAGCCCGCCGCCAACATCTTCGCCGTCGGAGCACCAGTCGTCCCACCCCTCCTCTCCTTCCTCCTCATCTTCCTCCTCCTCCTCATCAGACCTTAGCGGCTCTTCTGCCTCGACCACCTCCTTGTCTGCAGGGCTGCGCTCCATTTACTCCGCGGCTTGGTTTGCAGGGAGCTCCCTGGCTCACTCGCTCGGCCGGTCGTCTCACCGGTCGCCGCGCCGCCGCCTCACCGAACTAGGGTTTTAGACAGATGAGGGGTTTCAACCTAGCAATTGGGCCTTTCTTAGTTGCCACATGCCAGGACGGCCCACCTAAAGCTCAAAGGGGCAACAAATATGCATCCTTTCTTTTTCTGAGACAGTTCTCTCGGCGTTGTCGCCGTTATCCCGAAATTCCCAATTCCCCACCCCACCCGGCCCCAAAACCCTTTGCGGCGTCGCACTCACACTAGCAACCAGGCCCAGACCCTCCTCTCCGACGGCGGCCAGCGCGCGCGCGCTAGGGAGATGGACCGCCCTGCCGGCGCATCGTACCAGCGCTTCCCCCGCGTTCGGATCCGCGAGCTCAAGGACGACTACGCCAAGTTCGAGCTCCGCGACACCGACGCCAGCATGGCCAACGCCCTCCGCCGCGTCATGATCGCCGAGGTCCCAACCGTCGCCATCGATCTCGTCGAGATCGAGGTTAACTCCTCCGTCCTCAACGACGAGTTCATTGCCCACCGCCTGGGGCTCATCCCGCTCACCTCCGCCGCCGCCATGCAAATGCGCTTCTCTCGGGACTGCGACGCTTGCGACGGCGACGGCTCCTGCGAGTACTGCTCCGTCGAGTTTCACCTCGCCGCGCGCGCCACCGACTCCGACCAGACGCTCGAGGTCACATCCAACGACCTGAGGTCCATGGATCCCAAGGTCTGCCCAGTCGACCAAGCACGCGCCTACCAGCAGGCGCTCGGCGGCACCGACCCCTTTGGAGCAAACGCCTCTAACGAAAATAGGCAAGTCATCGATTATTTAGCTAGTTGCCCCACCTGCTTGTGGCCTTATTGTATGTTGCTCAATTCATTCTGCTATTAGTCATGCTTAATAATTTCTAATTTTGATTTGAATGATGGGTCCATCAGAACGTGTACTGTTATTTGAGGCTTGGAATCAATTGAATCTGATATCTCCATTTATCATTTTGTTATCTGCATGGGTTAGATTTGAACACGTCTCCTTGCTTTTGGCAGACAATTGAACTCTTTTTAGTGGATCTCAATGGTTGCGTTAGTATCCTCAAATTTCATTCATAAATATTCATTTGTTGATGCCTAAATTTAAGATGGTTAAAAGGTGAAACCTCTACAGCCATCCCCCAGCTTCTTGTGCACATTCTCTTGTTACAAAGAAATTTGTGCCATCAGCATTGTACACTCAGGGTTGCAATGGACAGACAATATATGGCTGTTATGGAACTGTGTTTCAACCATGCTTAACCAACTTTTACTTTATAAATGAATGCAGTTCAATTTAATATATGTTAAAATAGCAGGGGCAAAAGAGATATCCTTGTACCACACTGTTTATTGACAGCTGCATTATGAGCAGACAGTAATAATCTCTATTCTAATTGGTAGTGATTTGAATCATGATAGGTATAAAAAAGCATGGTTCTTAGATGTATCTTTTTTTAGTAGCTGTCTTCAACTCTTGTGTTCATTGTCAAAACCTTTCAAAAGTTTCATCCACTAAAAAATGTAAAACACTTGGTACAGATGCATGTTGTGCCTGTATAGATGTTTTCATGGGGTATATAAAGTCAGTGCACTTTGTACTGGGCAAACTTTTGCTAGGAATTTGTTTTACTTTGGAATCTGGAGGAAAGACAATTGAACCATGAACCAGATTTGTTTGCTTAGAAACGATTATTTCTATTTCCTTAAAAATGTTCTTTTTCCCTTGAATATGGATACATTTGGCATTTGGGAAGCCTGAAATTTGTTTGTGTACTAGCTATTGAGTAGTCAGCTTATTGTATGTTGCTGATTTCAGGGGCATACTTATTGTAAAGCTGCGTCGGGGGCAAGAACTAAGGCTCCGTGCCATTGCTAGGAAAGGAATTGGCAAGGATCATGCCAAATGGTCACCAGCTGCTACCGTGACTTTCATGTATGAGCCTGACATACATATCAATGAAGAACTAATGGAAACATTGACAGTGGATGAGAGAATAAGCTTCATCGAAAGCAGCCCTACAAAAGTATTTGAGCTTGATTCAGCTAATCAGGTCAGCTTGCTTTCTCTAGTAATTCTGAATTATTTTCTTGTCTTGATCTATCATTGATGTGATCCATAGAATTCAATATTTATCATTATGTAGTACTTTACAGTTCCATGCTGCAACTATGATACTATTCAACCACTAGTTCCTTGTATATTGGTAACTGTATTCTTTCACTAATGCAGTTTGCGTTGTACTGTATTTCAAAATCTGCCATATCAGTTTCGTGAGCCTAATTGTAAGACAACTTGCTGTCTATGCTCAGGATTGGTGATTAGAGAGAGAGAGAGAGAGAGAGAGAGAGAGAGAGAGAGGGAGGGAGGGAGGGAGAATTTTCTTGGCGTCCAAGTCGCCTAGCTACATGTAGACGTGGAAAAGGACTTGGATTGTCCAAAATTAATTGGAATTTTTCTTCAGGCTACATTGGATGGATTAGTTTGGGATTGGATAATATTTGGACCTAAAGTCCGTAAAACGTTTTGGATTATGGATAACCAAAATGTGATGTCCAAACATCCATTGGATATTCATCTGTGCCCACATGCCCTCACGTATCTCATCGCTTCTGTCCTGGTCTCCCACTGCAGCGACAGGTAAAGGCTGACTCTTTCTGTTCGACACAGCGTAGGTGGAGAGGAGTGCTGCTCCTAGGCCACCTCCGAGCAGACTTCCTCACCCTGCTTCTGTCCATGACTAAAGCAGACTTCCACCCAACTCTATTCCTTCTCTGGATCTCTCCTCTCTAATCTCACCAGCTACCTGGCGCCGCCCCAGATTACGCCGCCCACCACCAGGCCAACCTCCAGGACCAAGGGCCCATCTTGGCTAGATGTTATTTGGATTATGGATGGACCTTTGATGTTCAGCAGGTGGATTGGATTGGATTTCTTCTGTTTTAAACTGGACTGGAGGTGGATTCTTTATGTTTGAATTTTTCTTGGATTATTCTAGTTTGGATTTGGATTTAGTCCATTACCAGGTCTAGCCACATGACACACCATGTGCTTTGACATGCAGTTAAAGACGACATATGTCTGAGCTGCAGAGTGTACACTAAATGCAAAAGCTAAAAAAAACTTCCATAATTGGATAGCCACGTACAAATTCTAATGGAACTTAAAGAGTATCATAGCTTGCATTGGCACTATTTAATCAAAGGTTATATTTCTTTATCTCCTGCATTTTGGGCATTAAGACTCAGTATTGAGAATATATCATTTGGAGGGAAATTAGCAAGTGATTGTGCAAATGTAGTTTACACTGTTTATTGACTCGTAAGTCGTAAGGGCACCACAGAGAAGCCACCAGACCACATTGTTACTATTGATGGGCCTTATTTTGCACTTGACCTTTTCTTTTTTGGGAATGAAATGTGTCAGCTCTCCTGTGTATTTGAGAAAAAAAAACCTTGTAACATCTAATTGAATTTCTGATATTCTAAAAGACCGAGATGCTCATTCCTTAGCTGTTTGCCTCTAGCTGTGTGTTGCTTGCACTGTGGCTTTGTTGTGGACTCATTTGTAGGGCACCCATATAGGTGGCACCCGACGACCACCGAGCCCAGCTCGTGGTTAGGATTGGCAAGAGCTGGACCGGTTGGGTTGGTTAGGGAGTCATTAATTGGGAGGATTGTTAGGAGTTTATTTCCAAGTTTGTTAACAGTGCACCTGAGCAATGTTTTCAGGTCGTCTGGTCGAACCTGGTCGCCTTGGGACTGACCAGGAGATTAATCGCGATTAGTCGTCGACCAGGCCGATTAATCAACCCTGGTCGTCCATCTAGTCATCCATTTATATCAGGACATATACCTATATATATACCTCTATATATACTAGATAGTATCAAAGTTCAAAAAGGCGCTCGCCTAGGCACGCCTAGGCGCTGGGCGAAGGGCTTCCGCCTGGCCTATGGGGGTAGGCGGACCACTAGGCGGGCGTGGCACATCTGCGGCGTAGGGCAGTGTGTCGGCGACGATTTGGCAGAGTGGAAGCAGGCTGAGCGGCAGCGGAGGGAAGAAGCAGTCGCGCCCGTAGCTCCTCCCCGCCTGCAGCGCTCCTCGCCGGGCTGCTGCTTCCGCCGGCGCGCGACGAGCAAGAGAGAGATGCAAGAGAGGGAGAGGAGGCTAGAGGCGGGGACCGTGGCAGAGAAGGCGGAGAAGCAGGGACGGGGAAGGCTGGACGGGGGCGGCGGCGAGTGCGAGCAGCAGAGGAGGCGTGGTCGGGGCGGCGAACGGTGCGGAGGAAGTAGGGACGGGTGCAGATAAGGTGGGGATGAGGCCAGAGATAAGGCTTGCTCCTCAGATATGGGCCTGGGCTGCTCTATGGGCTTTACATACAGCCTTCTTCTCTTTTTTCCCTATTCCATGAGCAATAATCTCTATTTTTTCTTTTCTTTTAAGTACTTTTGCTTGTATTAGCCATTGCCTAGAAAAACGCCTTGAATCCCCTAGGCCCCCTAGGCTCTAGGCCGTGGGTCGTCGCCTAGAAACTGCCTAGCGCCTTCTTGAACTTAGGATAGTATACATAATAAAGCAAACATCAAGACTGCATTAGTGATTAGCTGGTGACTTTATTACTTCTGGGAGTTGTTTTCTTCTCTTTTCTGCACTGTCAAGAGGTCCATATTCCTGTGTGCCTCCTATTCTATCTAATAATTCTATAAGTCACTAACAGGCCAAACTGCAAACCCAGTAGTCCACATGTCCGCCCAGTTAAAACAGGCCCAAAAACAGAGTAGCCAAACTGGCCGTCCATGTCCTGGTCGGACGACTAATCGCGATTTCTCGTCGACTAATCGGACGACGAGCTTTCTGGTCGAGCTAACCAAGTTGGGCCTCCTAATCGAACACCAGGGGCGATAAGGATGAGTAATCGTGATTAATCGGATGACCTGAAAACATTGCACCTGAGTATAAAGGTCACTTTCCTTGCTGTAAAGAAACTATCGAAGAAGGAATAAACCTCTCGTGCGGGTGGGTTTCCCCTTCGACAGTGGCGACTGGCAATCCTGTGCCGCAGCCGCTGGCGACGAACCCACCTTGCCACTTCCTTGCTACCCTCTGCGCTCTAGCTCTCAGTCTCAGCTGCTCCTCAGATCCCCTCTATGCACTCCTTGCCGCTCACGCCGCATAAGGGTCACCTTAGAATTAATGCAGACAATAGTACATTGAACTGTTCTTAAATTATCCTAAGCTTGCACTATTTTCCATTTAAACTTATTTTTGTGAATTTGATTTAGCTTAATAAAATATATAGTTGCTAGTCTCTTGCTGCTTTGGTGATTGTTTCTTTAGCAGCATTTGAAAACATGTTTATGGATTTTGGGGACAGGCAAAATACAATATGATTAACCTGTCATATGATGGTATGAAAACCTTCCATTAGTGAAAACTGAAAAGAGAATCCATTTGATGGAGGTGAGTCTTGTTAACCCACAACAGGCAGGGTATCTTGTGGATGGTTCTTAAGTGTCCCTTTGTCACATCACATCAACAATATTTTTTTTCTGCCAAATTTCTTCAAAAGCTGATCTTGATCATCGTAAAAGCTAATCAACTCTAACATGTATTTGAACCGTGAATCACCTCTATGGTTCAATTTTTATTTTGCAAATGTAGGCTCTTCCCTGTAAAGCCAACAAACGCAGCCCACCAGATATGGTGTTATGCTTTCTGAAAAGATGGGGCATGCAGAGGTCTTAGGTTAACCATAAATTGCCCCTTTCAACAGAAACAACAGCATAATGTAGAATTAGGGTATTTAAATGAGACATGAAGGCTCCACTTGAAATCTAAGGGGAAAATTTCACGGTAAATATTGCAGGTAAGTTATTGAGACAGCATAACACCATAGCTGTTGTTTCATTGGCAGAGATAATGTGAGGTTTGAGCCATGCATGCTTTTACTGTTGTTTCATGCATTTCAGTTTCGTTTAATTCAGGTTGTTGAGCGTGGCAACTGTGCAATTACAAATTTGGCTTATGCTTGCTTTGTTCCTTGTTTAGCTTGAATGATTTGTCTGTCGTTAATCAGCTTTAGTGGAAATCAATCTTGTAATTGATCACCAATGCTGGGCCACTTGGCGCAACATTTGACAGAATTGCTTGTGCCTCTTTCACTAGCGCATTTTCCTTTTAGCGCCCGTTTGGATCCCTTTATTTTGGTGGAATTGGAATTCACTCAATAAACTAGCCTATTTGTCTTGGAATTTGATATTCCACCACTTTCCAAGGTTCACATATATGCCTACCTCAAATTCATAGGGTGAGAGAGAGAAATGGATTCCATACATCACCATACTATATTTCTACTTTGCAACTTATAACATTCTCTTCAACTCACTCTCCTAGGGTACAAATGCAACACATGAGTATCTCTCTCGTATAAGCAACAATAATATACAAATATAATCCATACATAATCATATTAGCTTAATTAATATGTGTACAAATTATATACAAATTATGATTCCTTTTATAATAAACCCATGGTGTTAAGCAGCTGCATTCTATTCTGTATAAATTATCAGGTGGTGGTGAAAAATGCCGAGGCATACACCTATGACGATGAGGTGATCAAGCACGCTGAGGCCATCGGAAAGCCAGGCTTAGTTGAGATCAAGGCGAAGGAGGACAGCTTCATCTTCACTGTAGAAACAACTGGGGCCATCACAGCCTACGAGCTGATCATGAACGCAATCGCGGTCCTGAGGCAGAAGCTGGATGCTGTCCGCCTTCAGGACGATGATGGTGACCTTGGCGAGCTCGGCGCCCACCTTGGCGGGCCTTAGGAGCTTTGCAAGAAGAATCGTCCTCGGTGTCTTCCTCCACCGCCTATGTAGGCCTGTCTAACTGCCATGCTAGTCGAACAGTCTGATAACCTTATGGTGTCTAAGCTCCAGACTTATGGATTTCCAAATATCCAGTACTGAATTCCGGTCTGGGCTCGCCCCTTGTTTGTGCTGTGACCTTTCTGCACTGGCCTTGCAGCATCGATTTAGTTATGACCGTTATCGAACCTAGAGTTAATTATGGGAGGTGGTACTGTTTGGCCGTGATGTTTTCTTGTGCGTCTGATTGATGTGGTGTGTACGGTCTCACTGTTTTGTGAGGTGAATGCTGAGTTATTCGCAGGTTCCCCGGGCCCAGATTTTGATACGCTGAAGCTGAATGCAAGGCAACGTTTGATGAGAGGATCTTTCGATGAGAATTGAGATGGTACATGTGGTACTAGTAGTACTGGAGCCTGCATTGGTGATGCCGGGGTGGTGAGTGCTTTGAGGATGGATTGGCCGTGGCGCGCTGAATGCGATGCTCGTGGTCGCGGGTGCTGAGATTTGGTGATTTCTGGAGTAAATGAATGCCGGGTTGCCGTTCATCGGTTTTGTTGTTTCTCCGTGTTTTTCTCTCCGTCGCAGTGCGCGTCCTGGGTGGCGGTGCCGGAGATGCTTGGTATACGAGGATGAGTTGAGCCCGCTACATAGACCCATCAGCTTCTGCAGCGTGAGCACAGGATGCGCAGCGGCGCCCGTGAAACTAGTGCGGCTGTTCCCGCGACAGATTCGAGATTAGGTACTACGCAAATCCAGTGTGGATTTGTGTGATGCACACATGCCTGCCATTTTCACCAACGGTGTCCAGAGTCACGGGAGGACGGAGCTCCGAGCCTTCTCGCAGAGGTTTCGGTTTGATGTGATGTGATGAGCTCCTATGATAATAAGGACGTGTTCGTTTCGTTAGCTAAAGTTTTAGCCATGTCATATCGGATGTTACGCTACTAAAAAATTTAGACAGGAAAACAAACATGTCCTAACAGTAACCTAACTAAAATTGCTCCAAATATATATATAGATCTATATATCTATATAAGACAGCATGGAGACGAGCAGAATGGATGGATGGATGGATGGATCCATCGATCGATTTGCAACAAACGCACCATGCTCGCTTTATTAGAGCTAGGTAGATACGTACTAGAAGTGGTATGAGGTGTGATTGGTTGTCTGCGTACGCTCCAGTCAGGCTCGCATGATGCAGGTTGGTAATGTTTGGTTGCCTGTACGGTGTCCTGGGCCTGGCTCTGCTCGTGCAAAAAGCACTCCTCAGCCTGGCTCACGGGATACGCACGATTTGGGCGTTTCTCCAGAGCCAGGCTCGCCAGATACGAGCGATTACTCAGTTAATGATATTGTTAGCGTATGATTAGTATATATTAATTGATATTAATATATTTTCAATAATATTAAGAAATAATAATGTAAATTAAGAGCAATGAAACATAGTTGCACATAATAAATTGTGTAATTATGTTTATTAACCTTAAATAATAATGGTTTATCTCATGCAATGTATTCTTGTGCAAGCAACCAAACACCATCTTAACTCAGTCAGGCTAGTCAGGTGCACGCAACCAAACATGATATTGTTGCATGCTCTAAGCCTGTCTCCATGGTAACCGCTAGCACTAGCTGGGGACCTGGGGTACTGTACTGTACGAGCTAGGTAGCCGCGTGGCAGGCAAGCCGTGTACTCCTTCCGTACGGCAGGCAAGCCGTGTACTCCTTCCGTATTGATAAAAGATATTGATTTGGACAGTGATACGGTCTCTAAAACATAATTTTTGATTACTTATTTCTTTAAAAATATTTGTTATAAAGTTATATTTTTATAAAAATACTTTTCAAAATTAATTTATTTATATAATTTTACATCTTTAAACATAATAATTTAAAAGTTATTTATGATTTATATCTCAATCTTTGATCTAAACCTTGTCAAAAACGACTTTTTATTAACGTGGAGAGAGTACTACTAGTACTAGTATACAGTGCAGTAGTAAATGCGAATCCTATAGCATCAGCTTGTCAGATTCGCGCTGATACGGATGGATGCTAGCGTGGGCCAGGCCTTGTTTACTTCCGATAAATATTTGGAATTTGCACTGTAACATTTTCGTTGTTATTTGACAAACTTTATTCAAACATAGACCAACTAGGCTCAAAAGATTTGTCTCAATATATAGATACTAAAAGTATAATCAGTTATGTTTTTATCTATATTTAATGCTCCAGGTATGCAGCTAAAGATTGATGTGACAGAGAATCTAGAAATATTTGGAGAAAGTTGAGAAAACTAAGACTGATCGCACTGCTCTTCGGTATATCGTACTGGAGAAGCATATACGAGATTTTAGTGCTGCAGCCGATACGTTATTTCCTACGCTAAACACCAGGACGAGTGCGACATCCGCTATTCCTAGAGTTTCGTAGAGTGGTAGCGGACATAGCGTACAAGCACTACATCGGGAATGGAGCCTGTATGAGAGCTTCGCGGTTGAGAGGAGGGGTGAGAAAAAGATTCTCCAGCGGGCACTATTATTTTAATAAAATAAAAGATATTATATCTAAAATCCAATTTAAATTTGATTGCACCATTAAATTTGTTATAATTAATTCTTCAAAACTAGATCTTTCATAAATATATTTAGATAAAATGACAAGTGGGCTCATAGTGGATAGAGGATGATATAGAGGATGAATGAATGCGGGAGAAATAAGTATAGAGGAGAGAATCTTGATGATAAGGCAATATAGAGAATGAAAATAGACGAACACGAGTGCGGTAACCAAGGCCTGACTCGTCAGTGGCACGAACGTTTTTCCGGTGCTGTGTTGTGTGCTGTTTTGATTACACGAATTCGGCAGCCAACGGAACAACCATCTCTTTTCTGTCTGCCAACGACAACGAAGGTAGGGCCGTAGGGGGGTTGAGGGGTTTGGTTTCCAACTACAACCTGTCTTAATTAACCTTAGGCAAAATATAGCAGTAATAGAAAATATGACAAGCAAAAATATGCATACTTTTCTTACCTAAATAATCTTGCCACACTTTTTTTAAAGCTTTTTACCTATATGGCCTTAGAAATAATGGCTCTTTCTTGTATGACCCTTTTTTACTTGAACTTACTTCTATGGCCCTGAAACGAACTTTCATTCCTTCTATGGTCTTCCGTTCGTTTTTGCCACTTTTCAGTGTTAATTCAAGGGTAAAAAGACTGTTTTGCCCCTGACATAAAAAATTATAATTTTGCTTGTTTGTTGTATATTTAGAATAATATTAAACAAATAAATTTATATGTAACAATATTATTTTATGTGAAATATTGTCATGTGTGAATTTATTTTTTTAATATTAATTTTAATATACAGCAAAAATATAACTCTGCAATTTTTTTTTATGCTAGGGGTAAAATTGTCTTTTCACCCTTGACTTAACACCGTCAAGTAACAAAAACGGACGGAAGGTCATAGAATGAATAAAAGTTCGTTTCAGGGCCATAGAAGTAAGTTAAAATAAAAAAGGTCATACAAGGAAGAACCATTATTTCTAAGGCCATATAGGTAAAAAGCTCTTTTTTTTACTCTATGACATGTGGAGCCTAGATGAATCTCGCCTAAGGTTATTCATCAATCAAACACTTGTCAATCTGATCAAAGTTGCTTATAAAGTATGACAAAATGTGACTAGCAATGCATTCCGCACTTGTTGGCTTTAGGGCACTCCCAATACAAGAAACTACTCATAGTTTCTAGAGCATAGGATTTTGTATCAGGAAACTATCCTTCCCGGTGCAAGAATTTTTGGTGAGGTCTAGATAAGAAAAATAACCAATCAACCATTGTATTCTTCTCTCACGTTGAAGGATCCTATCTGCAGACTGTAACTGTGTGTGAAAGAATGACGCAACACCACACGATATGCCCACGCGCGAGGCTCATCTAGATTCCAGTACGAACTGAGAAGCTGCGCTTGCATCGGAGCCCCAAGCCAGCGCCGGCGACCGCGTCCTCATCGTCGACCAGGGATGTGACGTCCACAGGCTCTACAGCGGCGGAGGAGCGGCCCATGCTTGGCCCAGCGGCGGTGCTCCCATGGCATGAGCCGCGACGGTGACGAAAGAGCTGCCCGTGCCTACACAGCACATCGTCAGACCTACCGCCATGCTCCAGCTCGGCTCCGGCATGCGAGGTCACGCGCGCCTCGTCGGACGTACCCGATGCACTCCAGCTCCGCCCCGGCTCCGAGGTCACATCGCGTGCAATGGCGCGAGATCTGACATGCAAGCTGTCGCCAACAGTGAGCGAGCTCCGTGTCCGTCACGCCTCAGCCCGATGCCCGTCGCCGGCGACTGCGCCAACACCTGCGCTCACCGGCCTGTTGCCGACGTATCACGCTGGAAGGGTCGGGGCGAGTATAGGAGTGCGCTCAAGGGAGTATTTTGGCTCACGGCGCATGGGATTTGAAGACGCCGAGAAGAAACGATGCTGCTCTCCCAACGCGGTCGCAAACTCATTTCATTAGTCTCGGTTGGAGTGAAGACGTCGTTTCCAGATAAGACGTCGTTTCTTCCTTTTTCCCTCTCTCTTCAATAAATGACCAACCACAAGATCAAATTGTCTACGTAGCAATGTAATTAATAGCTATCTACTATAGTTTCTGCGTTGGGAGTGCACTTACAATAGCAATCGTCATCGCTTATGTTATGATGATGAGACGGATGATTTTGCATGGATAGTGTGTTAACGGGTGTAAATGAGCGCTATTTTTTACGGGTCGAGACCGGTTTAGGTTACAGAGAAAATAGATCAGGCGGGTCAGTGGAAAGAATTACGCTACCTTTCGTGTTCGGTAATATGTTTTTTTTTCTTGTGGAGGGTTGACCCAGATAAATAGAGTAAGTTTATTCACTAAATATTTAGGTGGATTAGGACAAATAAAGCTTTTATGTGACAATGAATTGAGATGGACATGGACGTGAAGCGGGTTGGTCGCTATTGGATTACCCCGCGCTGAGATTTTGATGAAATGGGGTGGCATGGAATGGCATGTCGCGGCACGCATGACGCATGCGCGGGGGAAAGGAGGACAGCGTGGATTCATCCATCAGGGTTCAGGTGCGCCCAATTCAAGGCTCATCATTCTGCTCTCCGATGGAATCCTTCCTTCAAGGGAGCTGCTACAGTTTGTCTGTGCGGCAGGCAGTGATGCATGGATGCTTGCTGCACGCAAATGTCACCATGTAATTTATTACCTTTGGATTGGGTCGCTTTTCACAATCTTGAAAACCTGCCCGGCTGCCCCTCCTCTCCATTTGCTTTTGCTTGTATATGGAATGTCTAAGGGTACTCTAATTTAGTCTAATAAATTTAAAAATTAAATTTAATAAGAATCGAGTCATAATACTATATGATTTAAGCTAAAATTAGATAAGACTAAATTGAATTGTAAAGGAAATATAAAGGTCATAATCCATTACCACCCCTACTTGCATTTTGTACAGTTGTGCGATCCTACATTGAGGCCGCCTTTGGCTCGTACGAATGGCGTGGGAAAAATACAGGAAGCCAACAACATAGGAAAGGGAAGCCAGTTCGATTCCTCTGGAACCGTTCCCACAAAAAAAGAGCACGACGTGGATGTTTCGTTTCCTGCGTGTACAGTGAGAGCACGCCCTTTCCTCCACCGCTTTCCTCTACAACGATTCCCGTGAACCAAATAAGTAATGACATCATCTATTCCTATGAAATTCCTTCCTCTGTTTCACTCATACTTGCCCTGCATTTCAAAGGAGGCCTGAGAGGGAATTATAATCTTGGACATGTGTCACATCGAATGTTATTGCAACACTAATTTACTCTACCAAAAATAAACTAATTACAAAACAAATTATAACGCTATATAATAATTAACAAGATAAATCTATTAAGTCAATTTAATCTATTATTAGCAAATATTTACTGTAGTATAGCACCACATTGTCAAATCATGAACCAATGAGGTTTAATAATTTCGTCTCTTGAATTAGCCTCCGGTTAACAAATAAATTTTGCAATTAGTCTATTTTTAATAGACTAAATTAGAACCGCAATATTCGATGTGACAAAGACTAACCTTTAGCCTGAAAATCATGGAGAGCCTTAGGCCTTGTTTAGTTGGGAGTTGGGACATGAAAACTTTTTGGATGTCACATCAAATGTTCCGTCACATATTTAGTTTATTAAAAATAAACTAATAAAAAAATAAATTACATATTTCGTCTAAAATCGTGAGACGAATTTATTAAAACTAATTAATTTATCATTAGCATATGTTTACAATAGCACAATATTGTCAAAATACAAACTTTATTAGATAAAAAATTATCTCGTAAATTACACACAATATGTATAATTAGTTATTTTTTAGTCTATATTTAGTACTTAATGTATGTATCTAAATATTTGATGTGATGAGTGATAAGTTTTTGGGATGACAAAGTCAGGCCAGCTAGGCCTACTCTGTACCTTGCTTTGAGACGAGTGGTCTTTATAATGCTACCAGTATCTACACTAGAGACAAATTTTCACTTGCTTGTCATGCATGCAGAGCAGAGAGGCCTACATCGTCCTGTTCATTTGGCTTATTAACCGTACTTCGACTTATTCTCTCTCCCAGAACACTATTGAAATAGCCGAAATCAACCGTAAAAACGACCAACCGTTCGTCATCCTGCCGGAGATGAAGCTGGTGGTTTTTAATAATTTATTTAATATTCAAACGATTCCTAAATGCTTTTTCTTAGCAGTCTATCTCTTTACTTCGTTTGTCCATGTAAAGTATATATCATTATTGCTTGTGTTCAATTATTTATGCCAAAATCTTGCCTGTAACGCTATGAAGCTACACTATAATAAGATATTTTTGTTTTTCTACATATATAGTTTTTGTTGTATATCTAGATATACTCCCTCCGTATAGAAAAATGAAGTCATTTTGGACAACAACACGGTCTCCAAAGTATAACTTTGACTCTTTGTTTTTATAAAAATTATTTATTAAAAAATAATATATGTAAACTTTTATAAAAATATTTGTCAATACAAATCTATTCATATAGCTTTTACATTTTAAAACTCAATATCTTAAAAGTTATTCATGATTTATATTCTCAATGTTTGACTAAAATCTTGTCAAAACGACTTCCTATCTGCACGAGATGGAGAGGTAATTTCTTCGAAGGAAGCTTGGACGGCCAGGTCGGCCTGACCCCTTTTATACTTCTCTAGCCCCGCCCGTGCATGGAAAATGACACGGCACGGTATCCAGGTGTTGTGGTACTGACTGAATTAACAAGAACGCAGCTCAGGCGCGCACACACACCAAGCCACGTTTCTCTTGTTGCCGC
Organism: Coix lacryma-jobi var. lacryma-jobi; assembly: GCA_009763385.1. NCBI lineage: Eukaryota > Viridiplantae > Streptophyta > Magnoliopsida > Poales > Poaceae > Coix > Coix lacryma-jobi. The sequence goes on along the minus strand of CM019825.1, from coordinate 114,171,788 downwards.
CTTAAATTCCGGCTTCTATTTCCACGGCCAAGGGTTTCATACATTTTGCGAGTGATGGCCCGACAATGCACGATGCATGGCGAATCGGCCAATCGCCCTGGATCAATCAACATGATATATTCCTCCTATGCAATTCTCTTTTTTTTCTGATAACTTAAATAATTTTCAATTTAATTAAAATGAGCCACGCTTGGCAGCCTTCTTCCCCACTCCTCAGCCACGTCCTCGCCTTGCTCGAAAATCTGCTTAAGAAGTTCCAGCCTAGAAACTAGGGTGATTTCTATGTTTATATTATTAGAATGTCAGTAAAATGATGATGTAGCATTAGAATTAAAAAGAAGAGCGAGCAGACAATTATTTCTCAATAAGAACCCGCTCTGAGAACCCATCTGTATGATGACACTTTTACAGAAATCCCCTCCATGCACAGTAACCAAAGAAGGGTCATCGTCTCATCAGGGGCTACTTTGGCAGCACATGCTAATTATCACCGGGAACGAAACCCTGCAGCAAAATTTTTTTGGGTCACTCCGATGCTCTTCCACACCCATGGTACATATCCACGCAGGGGAGGTTTGCACGCTGCTGTTTGGAAGCTTTTTGAGGGACAGTCTACGGCAGGAAAGTCACAGAAGCAGCGGCGGCCTCCCTGCGAAGCCGCACGAGAAAGATGATGCACAAGTCGATGTCAACGGACGGGGAACCGCTCCCAGCCTGGTGACTCGAGGTTTTCCACCGCGTGGAAAAGGAGGGGAAGCGGGCTTGGAGCCCGTGCGGATCGACTGCCAAAGAGCGCGATGGATTTGCTCGGGGTAAATTTGGCTCATGGTTTTTTAGCCCAGGAAAATCACAGGAAACCGGAGGGTTCCCCTGCTGCCAAAGTAGGCCCAGATGACGGCACAGACACGTGCTCCCAGGTGGAATCGATAGCAGGTTGTGGCACTATACGAACTCGTCTCCACACGACATGCATGGGATCTAGCTGCGAGCAAGGTTTATTTAAATTAATAAATATTAATATTGTTTACTAGAAACTTGGTCAAACATGAATTATTTTTCTGGCATGAAATTTATAGGTGTATATTTTTTTAACAGAGGAGTATTAGTCAAGAATATTTTTTCTATGTACTCCGTAGTGTTTATAGTATGATTAGACTTTTTAGAATTTTTATTTGACTATTCGTATTATTCAAAAAATTTCTATAAATATTATTTATTTTATTATGACTTATTTTATTATTAAATATACTTTAATGATGATTTATTTATTTTATTATTTGTCTAAAAAATTTAAATAAAACAAGCAGTTAAATAAGAAGTCTGAAAGTCTAAAATAACACTTTGAATAGAACAAAAGGAGTAAGTATAAAAACCGCCTCCTAGTTTTTTGGTCGAGACCGTCGTTAATCGGGCCAATAGATATACTCCCTCCGTATCGGTATTAGAAGTCGTTTTTGAACAGCGACACGGTCTCCAAAACATAACTTTGACTTATTGTTCTAATAAAAATATTTATAGAAAAGTGATATATATGTACTTTTATAAAAATATTTTTCAAGACAAATCTATTGATATAATTTTTAGATTTTCAAACTCAACAACTTGATAGTTATTCATGATTTATATTCCCAAAGTTTGACTCAAACGTTGTCCAAAACGACTTCTAATACCAATACGGAGAGAGTACTAATGAAATTTAAGTCATTCTTGAAGAACTTTTATTAGTAAACAAAGTCATAACAAAAAAAATTAAACAAAATTTTGAATAAGACGAGTGATCAAATTTAATATCAAAAAAGTCAAACATCTTATAATTTGAGATAGATTGAGTAGAAAATTTCCTATTTAATATTAGGAAAAATGTTGTTTTCTTATTTGACAACTAAATTAAATTGTTTTCTTAAGAGAGAGAGAAAAAGACACAATATTTATTACACGAAGAAACTTCTATTATGTGATGTAGTTTTTATAGATAGTTTTTGTTTACATGGATATGATAAAAACTGTATGTAGTTTCTACCGCTGGACTGTCCTACCATACCAAAGCTGTGATACTTAAAACTAAGCTTTTCCTCAGTCTTTTCCCATTTGCTCACTTGGAGACTAACTGAGGCCCTGTGTTAGGCTTTTGGCTTTGACTTTTAGCCCCAAAAGCCAAAAGCTCAACCAAAGGGGTGGCTGCTGGAGGTGGATTTTGCAGAAGCAGGTGCTTTTCCGTAGTACATTTTTGAAAGTTGATTTGACCCTGCGTTTGGTTTTTGGCTTTCAACTTTTTAAAATAGGTGAACTAAAAAATGTTTTCATAATTATTTAAAAAAAAACAAAACTAGAAGGCAATTTTCAGTTTTTCCACAGCTCACAGCTCACAACAGCTTTTCCACAGCTCACAGCTACAACAGCTTTTTCCCACAGCCACAGCTCAACCAAACAGGCCCTTCCTCGTAGAAATAACAGAAGTGTCAATGGGAAAGAAAAACTTGAGATGAGGACAAATAAAAATGAATTTGATTTTTGGTGTCAAATAAGAGAGCAGAACCTTTTCCGTGTCAAATAGGAAATTTAGTAAAAAAACACAATAAACATTGTATTGGAACGAATGAACGAGAACCTAAAAGTGCCCAAGGTGATCTGAAGGCGTCACTGTAAGCGTGTCGTGTCCCTGTCCCTGGTTTGTTTTTTTTTCTCTTCCTTTCTTTGCATTGAAGAAGCATATATATATATATATATATATATGTCCGTGCAGCCTGAGGCACGAAGGCACGACACGAGGCCCGCGTTTTTAGCCCGACACGAGCATGGCACGGCCCGAGCTGGCCCGACCCGCACCTACAGGCCGTGCTTGGGCCGAGGACAAGGCACGCGGGCCAGCACAAGCACGGCCTGGCCTTCAACGGCAGGCACGAGCCGGCCCGACCTGCTAGCCCCGCTCCCCCCAACCCCCCATATAAAAGCCAGCACGGCCGGTGCCCCCCTGCCCACCCCCCTCATTTCTAACCCTAGTCGCGCGCCTCTCCGACTCCGCCCTCTCCCTTCCCTCTCCGCTCGCGTCTGGACAGGCGCCGCTCCCTCCCAACTCGCGCCCTCCATGGAGTCGCTCTCCCGCAGCACCCCGCGACGCCGCTCTCCCGCTGCCCCTCCGCGGCGCTCGAGGACCACCGACCACGAGCGTTCGAGCGGAGCCGCCGAGGCGAAGGAGAGGACATGGCGGCCGGCGAGACGCGCCCCTTCGCTTCCACCTCTGGCACCGCCTGTCCGCCTCCCATGGCCGCCTCGCATGGCGACCGCGCCGCCGCCTCCGGCACCGCCTCCCTGGCCGGATCTGCCTCCTCCGTGTCCCCACCTCCAGGGCGAGCGCGTAGCTGGTTGGATCTGTCTCGTGCAGCGCGCGTGGTGGCCACCCCTTCGCTCCCCGCGCCGACAGCAAGTCATGGCGGTCGTCTGCTCCACCTCCTCCCGCCGGTCGCCGTCTCCTGCTCAGGCAGCTCAGCTGCTCTTCCCTTCCCCCTCTCTCTCTCTGTGGGCCTCGGGCCGGCCCGAGGCGTTGGAGTTGGCCGTGCTTCTCGGGCCGGCCCGACACGAAAATCAACCCGTGGGCCCGTGCCTGGGCCGGCGGCCAGGCCCGTGGGCCAATAAGGCATGGCACGGGAGGCCCACGGGTCATGCCGGCCCGGCACGGTGCGGGCCGTGCCTTACCCGGGCCCGGGCCGGGGCGAGCCGGGCCGGCCCGATGGCCATCTATAAAGAAGCGCGCGCGTCCGGTCCCTGGCCGGCTGTGGTTGGTTGGATCATTGGATGGCTTGTGCTGCGGAGAGCGAGGCCTGTAGTTGTAGACTTGTAGCCAGCGTGCTGTATGCATGTGCAAAAACTGTTGCACGGCACACGGACTACACGGGAAGCTGCAGCTGCAGGCCACTCGCCGCGGCCGCTGCAAAGGCGCGCATGGTGGGTCATTTCCTGGCAGTGCCCCCCACGGCCCCACCCCACCGTGTCGTGCAACTGCAACTGCAACTGCATGCAATGCAACGCACGGTCATGTCACGAGAGCATGAGATGGCAATGGCAATGGCAATGACAATGGCATGCATGCATGCCTAGGAGGACAGGGGAGAGGCACTGTGTGAGCTAGGCGCGTTGAGGAAGGCAGCCAGCCAGCCAGTGTGCAGGCAGTCTGCAGGCGGCCAGCCAGTCTTGCTTGCAACGTGTGAGAATGGCTGAGAATGCCTTGAACTAATCCAGCTGTGGAGTAAAAAGGAAGCACATGCTCCATCATCGATTTAGTTCTAAAAAAATTGAAGCACTTAGTCTGGCATTTTAAGAGTTTTCTTTTTCTTATGTTAGTAGTAGATCTTGTAATAAAGTTGCTCATTGTTTAGCTAGACAAGTCACCAACACACATCGTTTGGAGAAGTGACATGTAACAGCAGCCTGTGTTAGTGATTTGGTGCTTACGGAGCCCTTGGCCGCCGTTTGATTTAATATAAGGCAGACAAGTCACGGAAAAAAAACCACACACACCACACGACGTATGGATGCATGTCTACACTGCACAGGAGCAGCAGGCGGGCTGGCTGGCCGCCTGAGAGCAGCTCCAATGTACTCCCTCCGTCCAATACAACATGCAGCTATGAGTTTCGTGCCACTAAAAGTAGTTTACATTTGATCAAATTTCTAGTAAATACTATTTAGATTTACGACTCCAAATTAATTTATTAAAAAAATACATTTCGTAATAAATCTAATGGTATTTATTTGACATCATAAATATTAATATATTTTAATCTATAATTAATCAAACTAGAGATACTAAATCATAACACTGTGCTAGAATTGCATGTTTTTATGGACGGAGAGAGTATTATTTTGGGGTGCTTTGAAGAGAGAGAAAGAGAAAAAGTAGGTGCTACATATTGAAGTGTCAGTGCTAGCATTAAAAAAATGGTTGTGTCAGAGCACTGATTCTTACTGTTGGCTCTTTGTAACCGTTTGGGGTATTGGGGCATGCCAACTAGCCGTATTATACATATTTTTTATTCGTTATGGACCCCCTCTTAGCCAGCGCTATCGCATTATACATTGGAGCATGTTTGGCTAGCGGAGCACCAACTGAGATATCATTTGTTTGCACCCATGTCATGAATATACATTAGAGCTGCACTGATGTCGCTGCGTGCGTGTATTTATGTCGCGTTGCTTCCGTGGCTTCACCCTTCCTCCTTCGATCCGCTTGCTTTCCTTCCCTGCAATTTGCGAGCTCCGAATTGCATTGATGAACTGAACTGAATTGAATCCAAGCCATGCCCGCCACTGTCTGTCTCAGAACTCACGAAGTCACGAGCCATCGTCTCGCTTGCTAGAGCTATACTTACAGTAGGATTTGACAAGGTTGTGACCAAGACACCCAAGAACAATGATGTGGATACAAGTTATTTTAGAATTTTTTTTGTTGTGACCCTAACATTGCATCCGACATCTAAGATACTTTCTCACATCTAGAAAGGATACAATTCTAACTAGTATTTGACCAAACCATCTTAAATTTAACTAAATTTTAAAAGTATTTAAACATCAATAGATCTGTCATTTAGAACATGTTTTCATGGTACACCCGGCCTATTCTGAGATATTTTTTTAAAAAAATATTAATATTTATCATACTGCGTAAATGTTAAATTTTATAAATTTAATTAAACTTAGTATTTGGACTTAAACAAAATCTAGAATTGAAACCTTCCCCCGGACGGAGGTACCAACGTACTCGCTCCGTTCCAAATTATAAGTCATTCCAAGAATCTTGGAGAGTCAAAGTTTTTCAACTTTGACCAAATTTATATAATAAGATAATAATATTTATGATACCAACCAAGTACAATTAGATTCTTTATTGGTTATATTTACATAATATACATATTTGATATTATAAATCTTTGTATTTCTCTCTAAAATTTTGGTCAAAGTTGAAAAATTTTGGCTCTCCAAGATTGTTGGAATGACTTATAATTTGGGACGGAGGGAGTAGTTGATATAAGAAATCGGTTTACGTACCCTGCTGATTTGCTGAATATATAGGGATACTGTACAGGGACTATTGTCTGCTCAAGCGAGAACGATAGATGCGTGAGAGGAGGAGGGGTCAACACAACACAAGAAAGCGTAGATTGCCATCATATTAATTATTCCTGAATTATGTTGTTGGCCCACGCCACATCACTTGCTTTGTCTGCTCGATCGCTACTCCCTCCGGGACCTCGATCTCCTCACGAAATGGACCTGTCCAAGCCAATGCGAGATTAAAGGCAAAGAAGGTCAGAGCAAAAAGCATCGTGCCTGACCTTAAAAAAAAGCATCATGTCTAAAAAGAAAAGCGGGGCGTCTCATCCTGTAATCTGTATTTTGCGTTACCTCGTTAAGTGGTCGGGCATTTCCCACTAACAATAATAGTGTCCGATTACAGAGGTAAAACTAACAATACGCTTCGCGTTGGGTGGCTACATCGTTAGAGCATCTCCAGGAGCTTCTGTAAAATATATTCTTTTTTTTTTTTTGAAAATTAGCAGAAGCTCTGCTATGTCATATAAGAAGAAGAGGAAGCCAAGGTTTTACATAGTCTTATTACATTGAATTGAAAACTAAAAAACACAAGTAATGAAAACACTTAAAGGTAAGTTTGGAACTCCATTAAGGAACTATTGGACGACCGCAAGCCTGTGTCATTAGCCCCAACTCTTTCTTGATTAGTCCCAACACTTGAATGGGAGTTCTCTCCGCTTCTTGAAAGGTTCTTCGATAACGTGCTTTCCGGATATTCCAAGTTGTGTACGTAAGAATTGCCATTGTTGTTCGTTGTTGAGTTGGTGATTGTTCTTGGAAAGCTTGCTCCCACCACTGCTGCATTGACTGCACATCCAGAGAAGGCTAACTGGTGCAATCACCCGCCCAATTTTTGACAAGGGACCAAATCTACAGTGCAGATGGGTAGAGAACACAGAGGTGAAGTGCCATCTCTGGCTATTGGTCACATAGCGAACAGACTAGGTTGCACGGCCAGTTCCTTTGTAAGAGTTTGTCCGTCGTCAAATTTTTTGCCTATATCAGCCGCCAAGTGAAGAAACGATGTTTACCTTCTGCATGTGCCCTTCAAATGGACTTGGAATTGAAAGAGGGAGTAGACCCTTTGAATTGCGCCAAATATGCTGATTTTGAACTGTAACATCCATCAGTTGTCCATCTCCAAGATATGGTGTCCTCCCGATCAACTAGCTGGACAACACTTACAAGGTCCCAAAGCTCAATGAATTCAGCTATTTGTTGCACAGATTCCATTCTTTATAATCCTCTTGTCCAGTTCATGTGTAGCAAGTCATCTTTTACCTTCTGATTTTTTTCTCCATGCAAGCGAGTAAAGATTTGGAGCAATATCAATTGGCGCACGACCATTTAGCCAAGATGAATGCCAAAAAACTTGCCTTGTCACCTCTACCAACAGTGATCAGTGTCGAAGCACGAAATAGGGCTTTATCTTTAAGATCACACGATGGGGGATTTCCTACCCACGGCCGATTAGGATCCACCCATTGGTACCACAACCATCTCAATCTTAAAGCTCTTCCAAATCTTTCCAAATCCAGAATCCCTAGCCCACCAAGGGGCTATGGTCTTGCTGCCTTAGGCCACATCACCAAGCAATGCCCCTGACGGACCAGAATGTCAGAGATATCATCTATCGATGATTACTCCGACTAATCTAGGACGGCTTTAGAGATCCGAAGACTTGTAACGAAGTGTACTTGGATTAGGACTCTGGTTTGTAACTTAGCCGAGTTGTAAAAGGAAGTCCTGTAATTAGAATAGGACTTCACTGTTGTAACCGGCTAGGACTCGGTCTGCGCTGAGGCTCACCCGGATATATAAGGGGAACCGAGCGCAGGTCCTAGATGATCGATTATTGAATCATAACAATACACAAGGCACACGCCGCACTGGACGTAAGGTATTACGCTATTTAGCGGCCTGAACCAGTATAAATCGCTGTCCCTGTGTACTCGCCGAGTCCTACGAACGCCGATCCCCACCGAACAAATCATCTGAGATTACTCAAGACGAGTTGACGGTTAACAAACACCGACAGCTGGCGCGCCAGGTAGGAGCTTTCGGCGATTCGATGACCAAGAGCCCAGCGAACCGCGACAACATGTTCTCGGCGGGATCAATTTTCGTTTTTGGCTCATGGACTTGCATTGCGGATGATCAAGGGAAGCTGCACAGATAGCTCGCCGTGGAATCAGAACCACAAGCCATGCCAAATATGGAACACCTCGCTCAGAACCTAGCAAATCTGACAATCCAAGACCCGCAGAACCCTGGGGACCATACAGAGACATTCGACTCCTACTCCAACTCGAACTCTGAAGAAAAGGACCCGGATACCTGCTATGGCTTCACCTTCGGGCTGCGAAACTCGGCTGAAAACTTTCAGGACTTGGTTAGTGCAAAATTCAAAGACTATCAATAGATACCTTTGACGGGAGCTCAACAAGGACTCATTTTCAGCTCTACCAAGGAGGGTAACATTGTCCATTGGCCAATTCAGCCTGCCCCGGCTAGACTGGTTGGCACAATTGACCAGCAACTTCCGTACCAGCACGGACATCAGCTCCCTTTTGAGGAACACGACTCCACAATGGAACTAATCTCCAGCACTTCTACTTTGGAATCAGTAACACCGGGATCATCAAACCAGGGCTACACTCGTGAAGTCTTCATGGCGGGGCACCAGTCATCTCTACGACCACCAACCCCACCAGATGTCTGTCAAGACGATGAAACTCTGAGTATGATCTCTGACAACGATCCGGAAGGACCCACGGAAACCGAGTCCTTGAAAGCTGAAAGAATCCGAAGGAATAGAGCTAAGGAGGCCCGCAGAAGGCGAGCAACTCACCGCAAGGAAGCTGTAGATTGCTACAATGCACGACTAGAAGAATACAACACCCGGAGGCGTCTGGAAGCAAAGGCCGAGCGTCAAGCTCGCACTGAAGAGAATCACTCCCAGGATGATCTTAACAGACGACGCCCCGATTGTTCTCGCAACCTTGAACCCGAGTTCATGAGGGTCGCCGGCCATAAAGTCTTCCAGACTCCCTACCAAAACATACTAGCTCTAGCTACGAAGATGGGAGCCAAGACCAACTGCACCCCTGATGAAGAGCGACGACTGGTCATGCTGCAGACTACCGCACTCCAACTCCGAGGGCGGAATCTTGATTCCCTAGCTGACGAGCAAGCTTCGTCTCACCCAAGCCAGAGGCGGCCGGTTCAAGAACGACTCGGTCTTATCCCAGCAAGGAGCCGTCTAGGCCACCGAGTACCCGACCAAGCTGAGGGAGGAGCCGAATCTTCATACAGAGGAGTCGCAGTTGCAGCATCCGATGCAGTTGATCGCTTCCCCTGCTTTTCCCAAAGGCTTCGAGTGGTTTCGTTCCCGCGAAAATTCAAACCCGGGAATTACTCAAAGTACGACGGGAAGATAGAACCTAAACGGTGGCTCATGTTGTATGCTCAAGCAGTCGAGCTAGCGGGCGGAAGCAACGACGTCAAAGCACTCTACCTCCCGATGGCTCTAGAGACAATGCCGCTTGCTTGGTTTGACAGGCTTAAACCCGAGTCCATCGACTCCTGGGAACAACTACATCGTATCTTCGTTGAAAACTTTGCTGGTGTCCCAGAGAGATCAGATCCCCGGACTAAGCTCAGAACCTGCAAGCAACAGAAAAATGAATCAATGCGGGAGTACTATAGGCGATTCTCAGAAATCCGCTCTACAGTATCCGACATTACAGACAGAGAAGTAATTGACCTTTTTGGCAACGGTATTTGCGAAAGGTACAATTACAAAGATTTCATCAAGCAGGACCCGACCATCGCTGACGAGTTCCATCGGGCTGTAAACTCCATGATGGCGACAGAGGAACGCACACAGGAATGCTTCCCCGATAGAAACACGCAAGGTGATCGAGGAAACAACCCATTCACCTTTGATGACTTACTGGACGGACCCTGCCCTTTCCATCCGAAAAGTGGACATCAAGCAAGGCACTGCCGACAGCTCAAGGAGCGAGGTTTGAACCCTGACTTCAACAAGAACAAGAAAGACAAAGGCAAAAAGACAGCTGAGGATCCTCAACAGGACGCTGGTGGCTTTCAACACTCCAAAGGGACTATTAATGTCATCTTTGGGGGAGTAACTACCAGTGACAACAAGAGGCTTCAGAAGCTTTCCCTGCGAGAGATCATGTCCACCGAACCAGCGACACCCAAATACCTCGACTGGTCCGAACATCCGATTAACTTCTCCCGAGCAGATCAATGGACCAGTGTTTCCAATGCAGGCCATTACCCGCTAGTTTTGGACCCCACGGTCGCTGGATATACACTTGGTAGGGTACTCATCGATGGCGGAGCAAGACTCAATGTTATCTTTGCAAGCACCCTACGAAAGATGAATCTAGATCTCGCAACCCAGCTCACACCATCAACCGCTCCTTTCTATGGCATAGTACCCGGAAAAGCGGTTGTACCACTCGGAATGATTATACTACCCGTCACTTTTGGAACTCCGATCAATTACAGAATGGAGTACATCAGTTTTGAGGTAGCCGACTTCGAATCATCATATCACGCCATATTCGGGCGACCCGCCATTGCCAAGTTTATGGCAGTACCCCACTACCCGTACCTCTTATTGAAGATGCCGGGTCCCAAAGGAATCTTAACCTTCAGAGGCGACTTGAAGCGGTCATTTGATTGCGACACAGAGGTTGTCCAAATCGCTGAAAAAGCTCAACTCACCCTGGAAGTACAAGAACTCGCTCAGATGGTGCTTAATACCAAGCCTGGAGACTCAGAAATCCCAACCAAGAAGGCGGGTACTATTCAACCATCAGCAGAAGTCTCCACAAAGGCCATTGACCTGGAAACCGGTGATCCTTCCAAGACAGCGGTTATCAGTGCTCACCTATCTGAAGAATAGGAACTCGCGCTCACCAAGTTCCTTAGAGCAAACAAAGACATATTTGCTTGGAAACCAGCAGACATGCCTGGGGTCCCAAGGAACTTGGCTGAGCACAGATTAGAGTTAAAGGAAGGCTCTAGACCTATCAAGCAAAGACTACGACGATTTTCACCAGAGAAGAAAGAGGCAATCAAGAAGGAAATAGCCAAGCTACTCGCGGCCGGATTCATCAGGGAAATCCTACACCCCGAGTGGTTAGCTAACCCAGTGCTAGTCAAGAAGAACTCTGCTGAGTGGCGCATGTGTGTCGACTACACAGATCTCAACAGGCATTGTCCAAAGGATCCCTTCAGATTACCAAGGATAGACCAAATAGTTGATGCCACCGCAGGCTCTGCCTTACTCTCTTTTCTGGATTGCTACTCCGGGTACCATCAGATTGCCCTCAAAGAAGAAGACCAACCCAAGACATCGTTCATTACTCCTTTTGGAGCATACTGTTACAAAACTATGTCTTTTGGACTAAAGAACGCGGGGGCTACTTATCAACGCGCCATCCAAGATTGCCTGGGTGATCAGATTGGCCACAATGCAGAAGCTTATGTTGATGATGTAGTCATAAAAACAAAGGATCCGACTACCCTGATATCAGACCTAGAGGAAGCCTTCAACCGATTACGTGCGTATCAATGGAGACTCAATCCAACCAAATGCGTCTTCGGGGTACCCTCAGGACAGCTACTCGGATTCCTCGTTAGTCATCGAGGCATCGAGGCTAGTCAAAAGCAGATCACAGCTATCATCAACATGAAGCCGCCTACCTCTGTCCGAGACGTTCAGAAACTCACCGGGTGCATGGCTGCGTTAAATCGATTTATCTCACGGCTCGGAGAAAAGGGATTGCCTTTCTTAAAATTGCTTAAAGCCGGCGACAAATTTCAGTGGACAGATGAAGCGGACAGAGCTTTTGAACAACTCAAAAGCTACCTTATCAATTCACCCGTAATGACACCGCCGGAGCCCAGTGAACCGATGATGTTGTATATCGCAGCTACCACACACGTTGTCAGCACAGCAATCGTGGTGGAGCGCAAAGGCGACAAGCACATCTACAACACCCAACGACCAGTTTATTACATCAGCGTGGTACTATCTGACTCGAAGGTCAGGTACCCGCAAGTACAAAAACTGCTCTATGCTTTACTCATATCCTCAAGAAAGCTGCGACACTACTTCGAAGCTCATGAGATCACGGCAGTCACAGATTTTCCTTTAGGAGAAATCCTTCGCAACCATGATGCTACTGGAAGGATTTCCAAATGGGCAGTTGAATTAGGGGCACTCAACATCAAGTTCACTCCGAGGAAAGCTGTCAAGTCTCAGGCTCTAGCTGATTTTGTCACCGAATGGACTAAAATACAGCAGACTAGAGACAACGCTGTTCCTGATCATTGGAGGATGTACTTCGACGGGTCCTTAAAACTCGGAGGAGCAGGAGCCGGAGTCCTTCTTGTATCACCCGCTGGCGAACAGCGCAAATACGTTCTGCAAATATTGTGGCCAGCCACCAACAATGAAGCAGAATATGAGGCACTACTCCACGGACTTAAACTAGCAGTCACTTTGGGCATTAAGCGGCTATTAGTCTATGGCGATTCTTCTGTGGTCATTCACCAAGTTAATAAAGACTAGGACTGTACCAAGGAAACAATGAACGCCTATTGTGCTGAAGTACGCAAGCTGGAAAAACACTTTGCAGGACTGGAACTCATTCATGTTACCCGGGATCTCAACGTGGCAGCAGATATACTCGCAAAATTGGGTTCTGACAGAGCACAAGTTCCTAGTGGTACCTTCGTACATGAGTTATCCAAGCCTTCAATCCAAGAGAAGTAAGAGTTCGAGCCAGAACCCGCAACCCAGGTCCTATCTCTAGCACCCGACTGGACACAAGTTTTCATTGATTACTTCAAAGAACATAAACTGCCAAGCGACAAAACTACAGCAGAGCAAGTCACCAGGCGTAGCAAAAACTATGTTCTAGTCAGGGATAAGCTGTATCGACGCGGAGCTTCATCAGGGGTCCTCCTCAAGTGTATTACACCAGAAGAAAGCAGGGAAATCCTAAATGAAGTCCACTCTGGGTCATGCGGCAATCACGCAGCTTCACGAACACTAGTCGAAAAAATCTTTAGGTCAGGATACTACTGGCCCTCAGCTTTAAAAGACGTGGAAGACTTAGTCCGCCGCTATCAATCATGCCAGTTCTTTGCCAAGCAGCAGCATGTACCCGCACATGAACTGATATGCATCCCTCCGTCATGGCCCTTCTCATGCTGGGGACTCGACATGGTGGATCCTCTCAAACGTGCCCCAGGTGGATTCGAGTACATCTACGTCACAATTGACAAGTTCACAAAATGGATCGAGTACATGCCCTTGGTTAAGTTCAATGCATCCAAGTCAGTCCAATTCATGCAGAGCATCTTTCATCGCTTTGGAATGCCGCACAGAATCATCACTGATCTTGGGTCCCCCTTTACGGCTATCGAATTCAAGTCATGGGCCAGTGACTGTGGAATCAAGATAGACTATGCATCAGTAGCTCACCCACAGTCCAATGGCCAAGTTGAAAGAGCAAACGCCCTGATTCTCGCCGGATTAAAACCAAGGTTATTTGACCTCCTAAAAGATCACGACGGAAAGTGGGTTGAAGAATTGCCTAAGGTAGTCTGGGGTCTACGAACACAACGAAGTCGGGCAACAGACCAAACACCTTTCTTCCTGGTATACGGCACTGAAGCAATCCTACCGTCTGACTTAATCTGGAACTCCCCACGAGCGGAGCAGTACAACGAGGGCGAAGCTGATGATACCAGGCGGTTAGAAGTCGACAGCCTTGAAGAAGCCCGACTAACCGCACTTTTTCAGTCAGCAAGATACCTTCAAGGGATGAGGCGCTATTATGATAAGAACGTCCATCACCGCACCTTCCAAGTAGGCGACATGGTGTTGAAGAAAATTTAGAACACCGTTGGACGTCACAAGCTCATGAGCCCATGGGAAGGTCCTTATATTGTATCTAAAGTAACAAGACCCGGGTCATTTGAGCTAGTCACTGAAGATGGATCTCCACTGCCAAATTCATGGAATATAGAGCACTTGAAGAAATTCCATACTTAAGGACTACGCTACAACTCTGATTCAGGGCAATTGTATTTATTAGTCGGATATTAATAAAGTTTGAAGTTCAGACGACATAAGAACTTTTATCCAGGCTATTTTCTACACCTCATCACCACTATTCAGTCGCATAGCAGTCTCTGCGATAGCAGGGCTTACCTCGGATAGATTGGTTCAGTGGAAACCACACTTGAGTTACGAGCTTCGAGCTCAATACAACTCACAAGATAGTACGGCTTAACACCCGGCTATCAGCCTATAGCAAATATGGAATCCACCATAGTGGAGACTAGTTCCTATAAGGCGTAACAAGGCGGGATAGTACCCACCCTGTTACATACATCCTGGACAGAGGTCCACTTACCTTCGCACCCAAGCTGCGATCCCCAAGAGGATACGATCCACCCTGAAGGAACCAACACTGCAGTCCTTCAAGAGGTGCTTGATCATTGTTATCCCTTGAACAAGGGTACTAAGAGTAGTACTCGGGCAAGACTAAGTTCTCTACTCAGTGGTTAGAGAAACGAAGTCACACGACCCAAACTAAAGTGCCAGCGGGCACTCGGTTAGACTCGTCTAATTAGACACCTGGTCATACATCCACAACAAATAAACTCAACCCATTGCCAAAGAAATTTGCCGCAATATGGAGTTGGACATATATACAATTCACAAGATTCAAAAGTAACCAATATTTTTGATATCTTATAATAATTGATTTCAGGAGATACAAGCTGCAGAGACTGAGGAGTCTAGACTACTCTACAAGATCTAATATTTGTGAGTACTCCTCCGCGGCGGCCTTCACCTCCTCTTGCATTGCCGCAAGGTCCTCGTCACCTTTGTCCTCAGGAAGGGTCATCAGAGCGGACAGGTCAAAGGATGGCAGATGTAGCCGCAGCGTTGCCATCAGACCCTGCACCACGGAGATCGACATATCTTTGATATATTGCGCCAGCCGCCCAGGTGCAGCCTTGGCCCGTTCAATCAAAGACTCCTCGACTCCTGCTGGCGCCGGAATCATGTTGAGCAGGGGCTCGATAGCTTGCTCCAAGGCCATCAGGGAATCCCGCGACTCCTTCATAGACTTCAAAGCCTGCAGAAGGTCCCGGTCAGCACCCTCACGCATCAATTTGGCTTCTTGAAGAGTACTCTGCGCATTAGCAAATACCTCTTCAAGCTCTGCCTGCTTCCGATTGAAGGCGTTCTGCCACCCAGAAGCCAGTTTATTTGCATCTGCATACACAACAGTCAGTTATCATGTCATTCGACTAATATTATGGAGCAGAACGACTCAAAACTCCAAGTATACCTTCAAGCTGCTTTTTAGAACTCTTCTTGAGCTCCTTCAGCTTCTGTTCCATAGCAGCGGACTTGGATATCAGCTCACCCTCTCGGTCGTTAGCAGTGTCATGCTCCGCTACCACTTCCTTGAGGTTGCCTTGGAGTTCATTAATGCGATCATGCAGAACCTGGGTGGCTACCTTCTGACTAATTTGGTCCTGGGCAATATAGTCCCGGAGCTCTTGGTTTTCACGAGACAGCTCCTGGCGGATCCGGGTGACTTGATCTCTAACCTTGAAGTCAAAGGACTACAATACAATGATACCATGAGTACTCGGATGAGTTTACAGTATAACAAGAAGAGATTGAGACTCTTACCTGAACAAATTGGTGAGGAGCTTCAAAAGGAGCCCTCACCTGATCCTTCAGCTCTTTCAGCCGAGTAAGATCCTGGTCATACCCGAATACGTCAAGAGTAGCTCCTTGGCGCGAGGACTCGGGTGCATCTAAAGATCCTCCCTGCTGACAAGCTGAGTCCTCTGCATGTATCTCTGTTAAGACCATGTCTAGGGTAGGTTCGTCCGGCTGTCATGTACGAAAAAACCAGTCATTCCACACTCGGTCAAACTCCAATTGAGCGGGAGAACGAAAGATGGAGTACGACCAACCAACCTGAGGCAATGGAAGAGCATCCGCGTCAGGAGCGGCTTTGACCTGAGACTTGGACGCAGAGGAGTCAGACAGCGGATCTACCTGACTGAAGGTTGGCGGCATGCTGGAGCCATCCTTGGCTAGCGGCTCTGACTCCTCCACCACCTGAGGATCAGGAACGGTGCTTGAGGCTGTTGCACCTAGTTTTGCTTTCCTGCAAGCAAACAAGTATACATGTCAGTATCAGAACTCTGTGTACACTCTACAAAGCTGAAAACTTACTTCACGAGCTTTAAAGGCTTTGGTAGCTTCAAGAGCGGCTGTATCAGAAGCGGGTCTGAAGTCGGAGGCTTCTCAGACACCACGCTGCTTGAAGTCCCTTGCGCCGTTCCAGCATATGAGACAACGACATATATAAGACAAGAGATTATCAACACTCAAAAGGACTATAAAGTACTCGGGTTTTCCCTTACCAGGAGCACCCAACTTATAGTGCTTATCAGACAATTCTTGAGATAAAAGAACTTTTCGGCAAGCACGGCGATTACCAGTGCGAGAATTCTTAAGGACTGGTCCCCTGGCTTCTAGTTGAGGAGTCGGCGACCTCTTTCGGCTACCTTCAGCCTCTGGTTCTATAAGCAGGACATTAGAGTCAGTTGATTCTGTGTCAAGCCAGTCAAGATCTTCAGGCGAACTTGGTTTATTAGGAAGATCCTCACTTCGGATTGGACCTTCCAACGCGATGCCTCCGCCTTCTTCAGCCGCCGGAGGCAGGGGAGGACAATCATTGTTATCTCTCCCCTGGCCCTAAAAAACAGAAGGGTACCTAGTCAGGTCAGAAGGATATTTATTCCGAACCTTGACGACTCGACAAATCAAGTACTTATCGGAGGAGGAGGATTAATGGCGGAGAAGGATGTCATCACTGGAGCAAGACGTTCATGGCTCTTAAGCAGCCGGTTCACTCTCTAGAGGACTTCACAGTCTGCCAATTGCTCGACAGCGTGGCGACCCGGGTTGTTCTTACCCAGGTATTCGAACCCATAGTTGGCTCGCTGCTGAAGCGGATGGATGCGCCGGGCAACAAAGTCTTGAACGACAGTGTATCCGGTCAGCCCATCGATTATCAAAGCATCTATCATAATGAGGAGGGGTTGGATAGCCGCTACTTCTTCACTTGTGAGCTTCTCCTTCCATTCACGGCACTTCTGCGGTGGCCATCCATCGTGACGACGAAGAGCTGGGGGTGGGTTACCCATATAGAACCACCCAGCAGCCCAGTCTTTTACCGACTCCAACAACTCAATAGTTATATATTGATTGGCTACTTCCAATCTAACCTGAAGACTAGCCCCTCCAACTACTTCGGTATTAGCGTCACTAGGTTGACATTTAAACCAGAAAAAGTAGCGGAAAGGGTAATAGAAGGACATATCCCAAGAAAAGCCTCACAGAGATGGGCGAAGATTGCAATATGAAGAACCGCATTGGGAGTAATATGGTTTAGAGACAAACCATAGTAATGCAGCAATCCACGGAAGAAATCCGAAGCAGGAAGCCCCAATCCCCACTCTATGAAGGCTTTAAACATCGCGATCTCCGTGGTGTTGGGGGCAGGAGCGCGATGATCAGTGGGTACCCTCCATCCATCCAGTGGTTGCGCCCACAGCAATCCCTGCTGCGCCAGGAATGCCAGTTCCGCCAGGGTGGTGTCCGGCTTCTTCCACGCCAAAACATCAGTTTGCGGGTTCGGATGCTTAGGTCTCCCAGTGGTGGTGATCCTAGGTTTCTTCTTCTCCGCCGCGGACTGTTTCTTGGGACCCATGTTGGTGACGAGAGATTTTCTGCGCATCAACTGTGGAATTGGCTAAGGGATTTCTAGCTCCGAAGGCAATGGCTTGATGAAAGCGTAAGGAAAACATAAGCCCGACGGCGGCTTATTATAGATCTGTTTTGGCACCCGTTCATCTTTTCTCAACGGCGTCATGGAACCGTCTAAAAACCCTAACGGCTGGGAGTACGTGTCAGAAGGCGTTAGAGACGGAGAACAGGAATACAGTAAACAGACAAGTTTCTTCTTCCGCAAGATACATTTAGTACTCGGAAAGCAAGACAGAGGACTCGAAAATATTCCAAGTACCCGGATCTTTGTTATTATTACTCAGAATTACAACAGAGATACATGGAAACATCTTGAGATACAACAACTTTCAACAGAAGTACAATCAAGGTGTAAAACGCTACTCTAGTGAATTCAAGGTACATAGCCTTGATGCCTATTGCACCAAGGACCGGGTTCAGTGAGACGCAGTAAAGCAGACACAGAACCTTGGGTAGACACTATCTTTTCAGTGCATCCCAAGGTGGGTCTTTGGTACCACCCCAGTACTCAAGGAACTCAGGGAAGACCATCACCCTCGCCGCCCTTTTGACAACCTATGACTCCGAGGTTATCTACGAGTGGTAGTCACAAGAGTTCTTTTAGGCGCACCTCTGTGTCTCTCTGCTCGCGACCACTTGGAAACCACCCTAACGGATGGTCCTTTCACAAGAGTTCTTCTGGGCACTTCATCTATTCTACTGAAGGAAGACACCCGGGGGCTCGATCATCTCAGCTACTGCTATTGCAATACCCATGGAACTAATAAGAAGTTCTACACTCTCGAAAGATATGAACTCTTTGCTTCCCAGGCAGGGTATTTATATGCGGTTTCTTCTGGGTCTATAGACCAGGTTCATCAACAAGAGTGATCGCTGGACCAATAATTCAACCAAGATACTATGGTGCATGTGAAGCTCGACATGGGTAACAGAGCTGATTCTCACGCGCACTTCAAGACGAAGACGACAAAAGTTTGCAGTTGCAGAAAACGACAAACATCATTATTACGCACAGTTGGAACAGTCACCAGTCAATTATTGCTGGACTCAAGGTAATTTTTATTCAGTGGGGGGTGATATGGGATGTTTGTTGAAAACATTGCCCACCTGAAGCTGAGTAATTATTATTTGGGCGGTTTAAGCAACAAGTTAGCGTCATGGTCTGACTACTCCAAACCTTAATAGATTACCTAATGGCTTCATTTAGAAGACCCCGAGAACCGACTACTATGGTACTCGGAACTCAGGCTCGGGGGCTGCAGGGTATAATCTATAAAGGAAATGTTTTTTCTTATTCAAGATTTACCTGGAAAAGGCTCCAAAGATCCTCAAAGTTATTATAAATAACAAGAGGCTCGGGGGCTACACCCTATGGGTGCACTTTTTGTAAAAAGTGCACACCATGGATTTTCTTTACACTCGGAGCACTTCAAGATTTCTCAAGACATTACTCGGAGATTCTCAAGAAGAAACTAGAAGATAACGTCGTGAAGAAATGACGAAGAGCTCGGGGGCTTGACGGACCAGGATGTCAGAGATATCATCTATCGATGATTACTCCGACTAATCCAGGACGGCTTTAGAGATCCGAAGACTTGTAATGAAGTGTACTTGGATTAGGACTCTGGTTTGTAACTTAGCCGAGTTGTAAAAGAAAGGCCTGTAATTAGAATAGGACTTCACTGTTGTAACCAGCTAGGACTCGGTCTGCGCTGAGGCTCACCCGGATATATAAGGGGAACCGGGCGCAGGTCCTAGATGATCGATTATTGAATCATAACAATACACAAGGCACACGCCGCACTAGACGTAAGGTATTACGCTATTTAGCGGCCTGAACCAGTATAAATTGCTGTCCCTGTGTACTCGCCGAGTCCTACGAACGCCGATCCCCACCGAACAAATCGTCTGAGATTACTCAAGACGAGTTGCCGGTTAACAAACACTGACAGCCCCCACTCACACTTAGTTCTCCTTTCCAAAGGAAACCCCCTCATAATCTTATCAGTTTGCTAATCACCCATTTCTTGATTTGGAAAACTGTGAGAAAATGCACAGGAATAGAGGACAACACCGAATTTACTAAAGTTAGTTGGCCATGTCTATCCAAAAATTTTGCCTTCCATGACGGTAGGCGTGCAGCGACTTTATTGATCATGGGCTGCACATCAACCCTCCAGAGCGTTCTAACATTCAGTAGGAGGCCTAAGTATTTGCATGGGAATGCTTTGACCTCACATGGGATGACGCCGTAAATTTGCTCCATAATTGTGTTATCGCAGACAATCAGATATACCGCTCACTTTTGAAGATTAGTTACCAACCTAGAGGCTTGCCCAAAAACTTGTAGAATGTGCAGGGCTGTAGTGAAGTCCTATGGTGATGGGTTCAAAAAAAATTGTGGCATCATCGACATATAAGCTGACTCTTAACTTGACCGATCTGTGCTGGATGGGATGCAAGAAACCCAATCTAGTTGCTACGTCAAAAAGCCTCTGCAGGGTCAATTGCTAAAACAAATAGAAGAGTGAAAGGTCCAAATTGGCTAGAGGGGGTGGGTGAATAGCCTAATTAAAAATCTACAAAATCACTTAGGCAAACACTATTAGTACAACAAATGACGAAGCTTTTTGCGCTAGCCTAATAGTGTGTTGCAAGCCACCTATCCAACAATTCTACCTAATATTTCTATGTCACACAATTAACTAGAGCTAATATCCAGAGCGGAATAAAGCTATCTAGCTCTAGTACAAGTATGATATACAAATAATGTAAATGAGACAAGTGTGTACAATAGATAGACTAAGCAAGCTAATCACAACTAGCTACACAAGGTATATAACAAAATATATACAACAAGTGATAGTATCTACACAAAAAGGAATAACTTAAAGTAAATGCACAAAGTAAACAAGCTAGATAGAAGTGATTTCACCGAGCCTTCGGGATCGTCTAGTAGAAGGCAAATCACCGGTGAAATCCACTTGTGATGCCAATCACCAAGAATGTGAATATGAAGACCAATCACCAAGATGTGGAAGCAATCACAATAAGCACATGGGACACCAAGATTTATCCCGAGGTTCACGTGCTTGCCGGCACGCTACTCCCCGTTGTGTCGACCAACACTAGGTGACCCGGTGGCTAATTGGCACAAAGCCAAGCTCACAAAGAGCACCACAAGAATCTACCACTAGCGAGGTAGCTCAATGACATGAGCAATCCACTACGGATGCCTCTTGCTGCTCCGGCGAGGTGAGGCTCCAAAACCTCTCACAATCTCGAAGTGTGGTGGCCAAGAACAATCTCCTTCTCTTGCCAACTCCACCTCAATGCCTCCAAGCCGTCTAGGCACTGGCAAATGCCAAGAGTAACAAGCAACTCAAAGCCGATGCGAAGAACTAGTGCCACTAGAATGAACTCTTTCAAATCTTAGCACTAATCACTCAATCTCACTTAGTTTGATCAAATCAACACTAGAGATGAGTTGGGAGGCTTGGCTATGCTCACAAGAATGCTTAGGGATCAAAATGTGCAAGAGAAAAACCATGTGAGCCGGCCAAGCCACTTAAATAGGCCACTCAAGTCGGCCTAGCCGTTGGGCTGAAAACGCGACCATCGGAAGCGCCGGTGTCGGGGCCATCGGACGCTTCCCCCAGCGTCCGATGCTCCGATGAGCACCACGTGTCCCCTGCTATGAATACGAGCCGCCCGATCCCAACGGTCAAAACTCTCCGCGCCATGGTTAATGTGACATCGGACGCGCCGATGCCAGGCGTCGGACGCTCCGATGCCACTGCTCTTTTCAGCTATTTTCAATGCCACATCGGATGCGCCGGCACCCTCACATCGGACGCTCAACCCCTGCGTCCGATGACCATGCAGAGAGGTTCCAGAAAGCTCCCAAACACATCGGACGCATTCGATGGTTTGGCATCAGACGCAGGCCAGCGTCCGATGCTCCCTGCAAAGCTTGCTCATGCCACGTCATCTCCATCGGACTCTGCAATAGTGCTTCCTCAGCGTCCATTGCCAGCTATTGACACCAAAATTTGGTCAGCCGAGAAATATTATTAAACAGGGGAATATTAGTATATTTTGGGAAAAGCAACACGTCTGGTGGTCGCTAGCAAAAATCAAGCAAAGGAGATATATACATATACGTGACTATGGTATATCCGTTTGAGACCGCGTGGACATGGCTATTGAAAAGGAGGAAAATTATATTATAAGATACATGACATCCAAAGGCTCATCACGTGAATAGAAGGGAAGACAAGAGAAGCTAGAAGAACGAAGGCAATACGTCATACCAGATTTGCATGATCGGATATTACTTGCATGTTCGGTTTATTTGGGACTTCATGCAGGTATGGCTAATTAATATATTTGGCCACATCATTTCATAAAACTTACCCTGGAAAGGAAAAGGGGTTGGCCGATGATATCAATAATATTATTCCTCACGTAAATGAGCAAGCATGGAGAGATAGAAACTGGATTGGAGGTCATATATATATATACGTACAACATACGACATAAGACATCTGATTACTAGTCCGATCGTGAGGTGACTTACTCCAAACAAGAAACAAACTCATTGGATACGACCAATGTTGGAAGACCAATAGGTGTTAGTGGTGTTAGCCTGAACGTGGTGAAGACATACTCCACCAGGAAGGAAGTAGTAGATTCGTTATTGTATTAAATTAGTATTTCTTTTTAAATAAGGAATTGTTTAGTCGTAGTCCCTTCAGGACTCTTATTCGTCCAGGGTATAAATATAAACCCTCGGCTATTGTAAACATTGTTCACAACCATATCAATACAAATCGGCTCCGTGCCACCTTCGAGTCCTTAGTCGTGTCGTCGAGTTCTTCGAGAGGAATCATCGATCCGTCGACCTCCGTAAGTTCCGGCAACCTTGTTATCATGTCTAGTATCATGCGGTGGATTTAGATGTGATGCAAGTAGTCTTGTTTGTTTTCAATGGTCGTGCGGCGGACCCTTGTTAGCGATCAAGAAGTCTTTGCTTATGTTTTGCTTATGGGTAGATACCGTGCGGCAGACGTTTATTCATATGTTTAGCAAAAGCGAGATAGTTATTGGCTCTACTAGATTTGGCAAGATTTAGTAGATTCATCAAGTTATCATGTGTTGCATGTTTTAATTAATTTTGTAACACTCTTTTGCCCAATCTAGATTGATCTTTGTTCGGCCTTGCTTTACAAGTTTACTCGTGTTCTGATAATTGTATGATCATGATGGCCGAATCAATTCCCAATCTAGGTTGTTACATGTTGTGGGTTCATGCATGTCAGTCACGTTTGAGCTTTGATAAAACTTGGTATCGTGCGGCAGATGCAGGTTTTAGATTGGTTTGATCATGCTTGTTTGTATGTTGCTTCTCCATGGACCCCAATTCGGCTAGCTTGCCGAAATTGGTTAAGCTTACACGAGTAATGAGTTTTTATAGATCTGTCCAGATATATGCATGCTTTTAGCTTCTTATCATTAGATTGTATCATGCGGTGGATTAATCTGATTGTAGGAAGTGGTGTAGATCTATAGCGAGTATTAGTCTCGCTTTGGGTTTATGCTTGACGGGTTTATGAAGACTAGACGTGCGACAGACTAGTTGAATTAATCTATGCATGTGCTGTTTGAGTAGATTTACATTTACGATTTACCTATTTATAATTCACTATGTCTTGATGACGTTTTCTTACATGTGCTTTTGGCAACCAGCTACTTATATATGCTTATCTTTAAGGTTAGCCGAATGATCTTTAAACCTGTTGACAGACAACTTCTATAGCTGTGTGCCATCATGATTGGCTTTAAAGCCGTAAATATGGAACTGTCTGGTCTTATCCGGCATGTTCCAGTTTATTCTCATAGTTTTATCCCTTGTTGGTTTTCAGGTCAAACCGACTGACACGTCTCCGGATTCCAAATCGTCCGGGCACCCGATTGAAGCCACGCTTTTTCCGGCTTGCTGTGTGTGAGGCGTGGTGTACCACATTTTGCGTCAACACCAGCGTTCGATGCTTCTTCAGCATCAGGCTGTAGCTAGGGTTAGTCATCGGGCGCTTGGCCCACCGTCCGATGCTGCCACCTTCAGCGTCCGATGCTGATAACTCAGCACCTTTCGCTTTCTAACTTCTACCCTTGCTCCCATACGCCAATACCAAAGTGTTTCAACACTTGTGCACGTGTGTTAGCATTTTACAAAGCATTTTCCAAGGGTTTAGTTAGTCTCTCACTAGGTCTAAAGCATTGATATGTTAGAGAACTCCTAGTGGCACTTGGACACCGCATAAGCCGTGAATTATCTCCTCTTAATAGTACGACTATCTGTCCTAATTGTGATCACACTCGCTAAGTGTCTTGATCACCAAAACAAAGAGCCATATAGGTTATACCTTTGCCTTCGGGCCTCTTTGTTCCATCTCTTCTCTTCTTTATTTCACCAATGGTAGAGCACTTGATCTCTTGAGTGCTTGTGGCCATCACCATCCTCCATGGTCGCCACCTTGCTAGCTCCACCACTTGGCTTGGTCACAATCCTTTCTTATAAGCTACACACACACGCTTAGCAATAGGATTAGACCAAATAGGTTTCATCAATTAACCAAAACCAAACTAGGGCTTTCAATCTCCCCCTTTTTGGTAATTGATGACAACCTATATAAAGATATGTGATTTAAATTTGAGTAACCACATTGATAGTATTAGCTCCCCCTACATATGTGCTATAGAGTTTGGTTCTAAATTTTGCACATATGTATGGATATGAATTATATGTGAGCAATATTATCAATGATGATGCTAAGGCATAAGAATGGACCTTTGAAGCGTGATACCAATCGGAGTGCACATATTATACCATCCTTAGCACCATTTATCACTAGACATACATCAAAACTCAAGAACCCCGTGAGATCAACATTATAAAAGGGCTCTTGAACCACTTGAAAAGCAAATATATCTAGTTGCCACTCTAAACATATTAGTTAAAACAATTCATCAATCGAGTCCTATCACTAGCATTCACCACATAAGCATGAATATTACAAGAAATAGCTTATGCAATACAATCAAACATATGAAAATGCATATTTCAAATGCGACATACATGTTTATGAGCTTGCTCCCCCTATTTGTATGCTCAAATTTTAATTGTTCAAGCTCTGATCCACTTGAAAATTACACTCTTATTTCATCCCTTTTTATTTTGTCATCTCCCCCCGTCACTATCATATCTTTGCATCTTCTCCCCCTTTGTCAACAATTATCATAAAGGTGGGGCAAGTTTTAAAGAAAGAGACAACTTTTGCCATGAGATTTGCATGAGGGAATCAAGCTAAGTCAAGTTGTGGCTTAATCTAGCTTATGAACATAAGATATTTAACACGGTTTGCTCTAGAGTAAGCTTCTTCACACATCTTGCAATGGTTATCTTAATCACGTTGGTTAAACACTTATGCCTCACTTACTAGATCAAACACTAGAGTTACAAACTCACAAACAAGTTATATGCTACCACTAGAACAAGTCAATCATAGAAGCAATAGTGGTACCATATATACTTCAAATTCATTTGATTTACCATGAATGATCCTAAATAAGCAATGAGATGGCTATATGAACTAGAGCACAACCTAATAAGAATGAATGCACATGCCAAACAATTTCACCTTTGCTTTCTTGGAGGAGAGGCATGTCATATGTGGGGGTCCATTCAACTCATCAACTCATGTTGGAGAAGTCTAGGATATTCAATTCATTCCTTAGCTTGCAAAACCTTCTCTCATCTAGTGGTTTGGTGAAGATATCGGCAAGTTGATCATCAGTGCCCACACTTTCAATAGATATATCTTTCTTTGCTTGATGGTCACTAATGAAGTGATGCCTTATGTCAATGTGCTTTGTTCTTGAATGTTGAACCAGGTTGGTGTCTATTTTGACGGTGCTCTCATTATCACATAGCAATGGGACTTGTCCAAACTTGACTCCATAATCTTGCAATGTTGCCTTCATCCATAGCAATTGTGCACAACAACTACCCGCGGATATGTATTCGGCTTCGGTGGTAGAGCCACTATTTTGTTTCTTTGATGACCATGAGACATGTGATCTTCCAAGCAATTGACAAGTGCCCGATGTGCTCTTCCTATCCACCTTGCATCCCGCATAATCGGAATCCGAGTATCCAATCAATTCAAATTGGGAGCCCTTGGGATACCATAGTCCAACATTTGCAGTGTGCTTCAAATATCTCAATATTCTTTTGGTTGCCTTCAAATGACTTTCTCTTGGTGAAGCTTGAAACCTTGCACACATACACACACTAAACATGACATCCGGCCTTGATGCGGTCACATAAAGTAGGCTTCCAATCATTGACCGATATAGCTTTTGATCCACCATGTCACCACTAGAATCACCATCCAAATGTCCATTTGTGCCCATTGGAGTGGTTATTGCTTTTGCTTCATCTAACCTAAACTTTTTGAGCATGTCCTTGATGTACTTGCCTTGACTAACAAAAGTGTCTTTCTTCATTTGCTTGATTTGTAAACCAAGGAAGTAACGAAGCTCTCCAATCATAGACATCTCAAACTCTTTAGCCATCATTTCCCAAACTATTCACAAAAGTCTCGGTTGGTTGATCCAAATATAATGTCATCCACATAGATTTGCAACACAAACAAGTCACTTCCAATCTTCTTGGTGAAGAGATTGGTGTCAACCTTCCCAATCTTGAACCCTTTAGCTAACAAGAAATCCCTCAATCTTTCATACCATGCTCTTGGTGCTTGTTTCAACCCATAAAGTGCCTTCTTGAGTTTGTACACATGGTTGGGCTTCTTTAGATCTTCAAATCCAGGAGGTTGCTCAACATACACTAGCTCATTAATGAATCCATTGAGAAACGCACTCTTGAAATCCATTTGATAGAGCTTGATGTTGTGAGAACAAGCATATGCAAGTAGAATTCTAATAGTTTCCAATCTAGCAACCGGTGCATAGGTTTCTCCAAAGTCAATGCCTTCCATTTGAGTGTACCCTTGTGCAACCAATCTTGCTTTGTTCCTTACAACAATGTCATCTTCATCTTGCTTGTTCTGGAAGACCCATCTTGTACCAATAACATTTGTGTTCTTTGGTCTTTCCACTAACTCCCAAACATCATTGCGGGTAAAGTTGTTCAACTCTTCATGCATTGCATTTACCCAATCAACATCCATCAAAGCTTCATCAATCTTGGTTGGCTCAATAGATGATACAAATGAGTAGTGTTTACAAAATGAAGCCAATCTTGATCTTGTTTGCACACCTCTTCTTATGTCACCAACAATTAGATCTAGAGGATGATCTCTTGCAATATGTGTTGGTTGGAGCACTTGTTGTAGTTGGACACTTGCACTTGCACTTGGATGAGCCACTTGAGAGTTACTAGCATCTTGTTGATCATGTGAACCAATGTCCATTTGTGGTTGGAGGAGAGAGCACTTGATCTTTGTCATCTTCAATGTCAATCACTTGCTTTGGCCTAATATCACCAATGTCCATGTTCTTCATAGCTTCCACCAATTGTGTTCCTCTCACATCATCTAGGTTGTCTTGTTCTTCATGAGAGCCATTTGTTTCATCAAACTCAACATCATGGACTTCTTCAACTATTCTTGATGTGTTGTTCCACACTCTATATGCCTTGCTTGTAGTGGAGTAACCAAGTAGGAACCCTTCATCTCACTTCTTCTCGAACTTGCCAAGTCTTGTGCCCTTCTTCAATATGTAGCACTTGCACCCGAAGACCCGGAAATAAGCAATATTGGGCTTTCTATCATTGAGTAGCTCATATGGTGTCTTCTTCAATAGAGGGTGAATAGAGGGTGACAATAGAGCCGGTTGCTATAATAGCATGCCGTGTTGATTGCTTCGGCCCAAAAGGAATCACTCACATTGTATTCACTAAGCATGGATCTTGACATATCAATGAGTGTCCTATTCTTCCTTTCAACCATCCCATTGGATTGAGGTGTATACTTGGCCGAGAATTGATGTTTGATTCCAAACTCATCACATAGCTCATCAACTCTTGTGTTTCTAAACTCACTTCCATTGTCACTTCTCACTTTCTTGATTCTTCTATGAAACTTATTTTGACTTCTCTTGACAATGGTTTTGAATATACCAAACACTTTACTCTTGTCAATGAGAAAGAAGACCCATGTGTATCTTGTATAGTCATCCACTATTACAAAGCCATACTTGTTTCCCCCAATACTTGCATATGTAGTTGGTCCAAACAAGTCCATGTGCAACAACTCAAGTGCATGTGTAGTGCTCATCATTCCTTTGTTGGGATGAGTGTTTCCAACTTTCTTTCCCATTTGGCATGCACTACATAGCTTGTCTTTCTCAAAGTGAACATCTTTTAGTTCTATAACCATGTCATGCTTCACTAGCCTCTTTAGTTGCTTCATTCCAACATGTCCCAAGCGCCTATGCCATAGCCAACCCATACTTGATTTGGTGAATAAGCATGTTGTCAATTGAGCTTCACTAGCATCAAAGTCCACCAAATAAAGATTCTCATATCTAAATCCTTTGAACACCAAGTCACTTCCATCAACACTCACTATCTCTACATCATCAACACCGAATATGCATTTGAATCCCAAATCACACAATTGTGCCATGAACAATAGATTGAAGTTGAGAGATTCCACTAATAGCACATTGGAGATGCTCAAGTCATTTGATATTGCAATCTTGCCCAAGCCTTTGACCTTGCCTTTCTTGTTGTCACCAAATGTGATAGCATCCGCATGATCATTGCCACTAGTGTTGATTGATTTGAACATTCTTCCATCTCCGGTCATGTGTTGAGTGCACCCACTATCAAGCACCCAATGCCTTCCTCTCGCTTTATAATTTACCTACAAAGAGATCAATTTCTTTTAGGTACCCAAATCTTTTTGGGTCCTCCAAGGTTAGTCACCAAGCTCTTGGGCACCCAAATTGCCTTCTTCTTTGGGCCAACCATGGGTGCACCAATGTACTTAGCCTTCACACCATTAGTTCCCTTTGTAAGCATGTAACTAGAATCAAGTCTAATAGATGAAACATGAGCATTGTTCTTGTTCTTGTTCTTGTTAAAGCAATTTTGCTCTATATGCCCGGATTGCTTGCAACTATAGCAAAACCGACCATTGCTCTTCGCAAAACAAGTCTTGTGAATAGCAAAGGCCTCCTTGCCCTTCTTGAGGGTATAGCCAAGTCCCTCCTTGTTGAGTGGACACCTTTGGCTACCCAAGCACTTTAGCAAGCGAGCATCTCCACCATAGGCATTGCCTAAGGCATGAGTGAGCTCAATAACCTTGTTCTTAAGGTTCTCATTCTCTACCACTAATGATGAATCACAAGTAGTAGAAGTAGGCATTTTAGTTAAGCTAGATGATGATGATGCATTTGTGGGAGCAACGATAATAGGAGCATAAAATGATTCATCAAGTATATCACAAGTTACTCCTACATTGCATGTCTCTACAACATCCTCAATCTTACTTTGATCAAGGAGGGAGGAGTGGGCTTCCTTAAGCCTAGTGTGAGCTTGATCAAGCTTCTCATGGGCTTCCTCTAGCCTCTCATGAGTAGACTTGAGCTCATCAAAGGATTGCTCAAGAGCCTTGTTGGCCTTGCGCAATTCTTTGCACTCCTTCCTCTTAGTCTCAATGTAAGAGTGAGCATCTTGTAGCATGCTCATGAGGTCCTCCTTTGAGTACTCCTCCTCATCATCATCACTCTCACTCTCACTCTCATCAGATGATACCTTAGTGGCCTTAGCCATGAAGCATGTCGATGGAGTGTTGAAGATAAAAGGCTTGCTTGAGATAGCAAGACTAGCCATAGCCTTCTTCTTGGTGGTCTTCCTCTCATCATCACTAGAGTCATCATCATCACTTGAGGAAGCATCACTATCCCATGTCACAACATAGGATCCACCCTTCTTCTTCTCCTTCTTCTTCTCTTTCTTTTCTTTCTTCTCTTTCTTGTCCTTCTTCTTGCTCTTCTTGTGGTCATCATCATCTTCATCACTAGAGTATGGACAATCCGCGATGAAGTGATCCTTGCTCTTGCATCTATAGCACCTTTTAGTTGTGCTTTTGGTTGCATCTCTTCTCTTTCTTGCTCCATAGCCCTTCTTCTTCATGAACTTGCCAAATCTTTTCACAAAGAGAGCCATTTCTTCATCATCTATCTCACAACCACTTGAGCTTGCTTCATCATCACTTTCCTCCTTCTTTGCTTTGCCCTTGCTCTTGCTCTTCGAGGATGAAGCTTTGAATGCCATAGTCTTCTTCTTCTTTTCTTCCTCTTGGGCTCCCCCACCGCGTTCCACACGGTATGTGTCTTGAGTGACCACATCACCTAATACTTGGTTTGGGGTTACCGTATCCAATCCTTCCCTCACAAGGATAGTTACCAATGTGTCAAACCTTGAAGGACCGAGAAAGCACTAGTAAGGCGACCAGAGGGGGGGGGGGGTGAATGGGAGCTCAAAAAATTTCCTTCAAAACTTTGGCCAAATGTCCCAAAATCAACCCCGAGAAACTGCGACCAAAACCGTGATGCTCACGACCCTTGGAAGAGGGTGGATGATCCCTAGGATCACAGCAGAGCACCACAAAGAAGTAGCAAACCAATCGCCGAAAACTCCGGCTCAAATACGACCCAAAAACCAAGTCCCGAACGTAGATAGACGGCTACATCTAGAAATCCCCAAATAATGATGCTAACAAGTAGCAAAGATACCTAGAGAGGTTCCTTGGTCAACTACAAGGCCAAATGAGAAGTCTGGAAACCAAGTGAAAAAGCCGGGAGAGCAAACGCACTAAACCGGAAGCTTCAGCAGGGTCCCGGACTGTCCGCGGGTACTGCGGACTGTCCGCGAGGAAAGCCCGGACTGTCCGCCGACAAAATCCCCAAAACCGCAAGTCTACTGATGTTCCCTGGTCAACTCCCGGATTGTCCACGAGTTCCAACGGCGGACTGTCCGCGGTTCAAAAAGAACTCGTCCGTATGAGCTGTGCAGCCACGGACTCGGCTGGAGCCCGACCCCCGGACTATCCACGGGTCCAACGGCGGACTGTCCGCGGATGAACAGAGTGGGCGATTTTGATCGCCCCTCTCACCAATCCTCTCAAATCCGAATGAAAACTCAATCCCACGTTCCCAAACTTGGAGAAGATGATCACGAGGTAGTTTGGTGACTATCCCCAAGAAATCATCCGCTCAAATCAACTTAAACAACGAGAAATCAAAAGGGGAGGAGGATTGAACGAAAAAGCGTCACGAAAATGAAATCAACCCGATCTACTTGTTCGTAAGGAGTTAGGTAAATTCCTTCGGTGGAAATGATCTCCTTTCAAATATGAACAAGTTGATTCAAACGGATTTCGCAAAGACGCACTAGAGAGGGAGATCGAGTGACGGGAAAATCGTGGAGAAACGAAGAACGCGAAGAACACGAACCAAAACGCGAATCAACACATCGATCTGCAACCGTGTGGCTACCACACGCTACAACAGTGAGGTTACGGCCTCACTTCCTCAAAATCTCCAGTACACAGCGTGGATGGGGAGGTGGGTGTCTCCCCCTACTTATCCTAATTCTAACTATTCCTAATTCCCACTCTACCCCTAACTACTTACAGAGCGAACCAGCTAAACCCTAAGGTTATTCTGGACTAACTCGATGGTAGGTGGATCCGACGGCCACGCCCGCACAACTTGTAGCGTTGCCTCGACGCAACCTCCCGATTGCCGCCACGTGCCGCCACCGCTCTGCACCCCCAGTTTTGTGGCCCAAACCGGGAAACCAGCCTTTCCAGCCAACCCCCGGTTTTGAGGCCCAAACCGGGAAACCAGCCCACCAGTATCTGAGTTTTGAGGCCCAAACTCAGCAAACCCGCACCGCCCAGGTTTTGAGGCCCAAACCTGGAAACCATCCTCAGCGCGAGTTTTGTGGCCAAACTCGGAAACCATCCGCACCCAGGTTTTGAGGCCCAAACCTAGAAACCGTCCACCCGATGGTTTTTCTCTGGCTCTACCACCAAACCGAAGCTGTAGAGGGGATGCACCTCCCGTGCACCCCGTCCACCGACACGTGTCCCCAAGTCCACTACTCAGGCAACACATGACCGCAAGTCTTCGCTCGTCGCTGTCCCAGGCTGTCAGCTACCACAGCTGATCCTCGGGCCACCGGTCCCTCAGTCCAAGCCTCACGTCCGCCCTTCACCACTCTCGGTCCATCGGCACGACACGTCTCTACTTGACCTTCACCTTGCCTCTGATCACTGTATCCGTGCTCGACACCTGCACAACACAAGCCAAAGAACATGCGCATCATCCCAATTGACAATCACTCATCACTCAGAGACTCGACATACACCATGTATTCGCAATCTCCCCCTTGATGAATGCATTGTCAACTACCAACACAAATCATAATAAAAGCAGAAGAAGGAAGAAGGAGAAGAAGAGAGAACTCAACCAAATGACCCAAAGCATAGCAAAGCCGAAGAAGGTCAAGTGGAAGGAGCGAAACAACTTGGTTCCCAAAGATATGGGCAACGGCTCGACGCAACCAAGCAAAGCAAAGCTAGCCCTCAAGAAGAGGTAGAACAGGCTCAACACCGCTAGCAAAAACCAATTGAAAAATCAAGGCAAAATGCTAGTCCCTCAAGACAGAGGCAGGGGCTCAACACAACTAGCAAAAATGCTCCGAACCAATTGGAAAATTCAAAAATTCAGCACGAGCAAAACTCCCCCTTGCATGGTGCACACAACCGATTCCTCTCCCCTTTGAACATGGGAGGCATGATTTGTCCAAATTCTCCCCCTTAGTTGAAAATGCACCATCAAGAAAAAGGAATCAAAAGCAATTGTCTCCCCCTCAGAAAATGCACCACTCAAAAGTGCCAACTGGTGAGAAATTTTCCCCTTCCAAAATGCATGAGTCAAAATGCAAGTTAGGAGCTTCAGAAGTATACTCAAAAGAGTGCAAAGATGCTCTACAGGGTTCTGATCCGATGACTCAGAAAATGCACAGAATGCTAGCAAAGGCTCAAACTGATCACCAAATATGCAATATGAACATATGAGCAGAGTGAGCAGTTTTGAGTCAAAAGGTATTCACCATTAAAATAGCGCTACACATGTATAGACAGGAATCCAAACAAGTGCTAAGCATGTATACTAGGTGAACTACCCCTAGCAAAGTTCAAACATCATGCTATAGAATGAAGCATACACTTGTGATTTCAGTTTTAAATCGGAGTTGCAGCGGTGAAATAACACAAGTTCAGAAGTTTAGCAGATGTTTGCGAGAGGTTGAAAGCTTGTCATTGCCTAACTTTTCAACTGTGCGAAGCCTATGCAGAAGCAATCAGAAGCTTAAAGCAACAGTTTCGGTCATACACTACACAACTCAAGTTTAACTCAAAGTGCAATGAGAAACAGTCTCGAAACTGTGATGTGTTGACAAGCAATCCCATCTCAATCTTTACAATTCACTTATCTTGGTTCAAGTTTTATCTCAGAATATGAACAGACCAAGCAAGTGAGAGACTCAGAACTAGAGACATAGCAACCTAGCATATATGAAAAGCACGAGTGAACTCAACACATCCTACACATGCTAGTTGCATATCTCAATGGTGAACATTCTCAGTTTTAAGTTCATTATCAAATTTCACCATTCAAAAATAGCTCAACTCACAGTATGTATTAGTGATCAGAAAGAGCATAAGCTATAGCATCAACATAAAGCATCGGAGCAAAGACTACACAGAACATAGTTACATTCTTCAGACTATATTCATGAAGCTCAGAATGTAAAAGCGTATGCTGAAATGCAAAGATGCATGAAGAAACTAAAAGAAATAAAACCAACTGAAAAACACACAGTCAGTGTATCATACAAGAGTCAAAATGTTTCCCCCATCTAAAAGGGGAAACACACACCAAGCTCACCTCTTAACCGATTAAAGGTTGATTGGTCCAAAGGCTTGGTGAAAATATTAGCCAACTGATGATGAGTATCGACTTGGCGAAGGTCGATATCACCCTTCTCATAGTGGTCTCGCAGAAAATGAAAGCGCACATCAATGTGTTTGGTCTTCGAGTGAAGCACGGGGTTCTTAGCAACGCTAATCGGACTTGTACTGTCACAAAGCAAAGGAACACGAGAAAAGCTCAGACCAAAATCACGCAAAGTGGCCATCATCCAGAGTAACTGGGAATAGCAGCTAGCCACAGCAACATACTCAGCCTCCGTGGTAGACTGGGCGACACTAGACTGCTTGCGAGAAGACCACAATACAAGAGAGGATCCAATAAACTGGCAAGTCCCAGAAGTGGACTTGCGCTCAATCCGGCAACCAGCAAAATCAGCATCGGAATAACCACAAAGGGAAAGAGTGGAGGAAGCAGAATACCAAATCCCAAATTCTGGAGTGAAGGATAAGTACCTGATAATGCGCTTGACCGCCTGACGGTGAGAGGTGCGCGGCGAAGACTGAAAACGCGCGCAAAGACACACCGCGAACTGGATGTCCGGGCGTGTCGCCGTCAGGCACAGCAGCGACCCGATCATACTCCGGTACTCCTTCTGGTCCACAGCTTCTCCATCCTTGTCCGTATCCAGGGCCGTCATGGTCGACATGGGTGTTGGAAGAGGCTTGGCCTCACCCATATCGAATTTCTTCAAAATGTCATGGGTGTACTTGCCCTGGTGCACAAACGTTCCTTCCCGAGATTGCTTGATTTGCAACCCGAGGAAAAACGTCAACTTGCCCATCATGCTCATCTCAAATTCCCTGCTCATAGTATCTGCAAACTTGGAAACCAAAGCGTGAGAAGAACCACCGAAAATGATATCATCCACGTAAATCTGGACCAAGAGAGTATCAGTGCCTTGCTTGAGGAGAAAGAGCGTTTTATCTACACATCCCATTTGAAAACCCTTAGCAAGCAAAAAGGTTTTCAACCTGTCATACCAGGCTCTAGGGGCTTGTTTCAAACCATATAAAGCTTTGTGAAGTTTAAAAACATGGTTTGGAAACTTGGGATTTTCGAAACCGGGGGGTTGTCTAACATACACCTCCTCTTCTATGTAGCCGTTTAAGAAGGCACTCTTGACATCCATTTGAAAAAGTTTGAAACCTTTGGATGCAGTAAAAGCCAAGAGTATCCTAATAGCCTACAAACGAGCTACAGGAGCAAAAGTCTCCTCATAGTCTATCCCCTCCTTCTGACTATATCCCTGGGCTACGAGTCTGGCCTTGTTTCTCACAACATGGCCATCTTCTCCCTGTTTGTTTTTGAAAACCCATTTTGTCCCAATAGGATGACACTCAGAAGGTGGAGACACTAGAACCCAAACCCGATTTCTCTCAAAGTTTTCTAACTCCTCATGCATGGCATTGACCCAATCCGGATCCGTCAAAGCGTGTCCAACATCTCGGGGCTCAAAATCAGCAACAAAAGCAGAATGAGCAAAGTGAGAGATTTGAGACCTGGATCGAGTGACCCATTCGTCAATGTTGCTGATCATCTGCCGAGGGGGGTGTTGGCGCTGGATATGTCGTGGCGCCTCCCGTGCAGAAGTAATCTCCCCCTCAACAGCAGCTGGTGCCTCCCCGGGTACAAAAGGTACTGCTCGGGGTGGCGGATCCCACGGCCCCCAGGAAGAAGACGTGTCGGGGCCGTGAGTCGTCGTAGAAGCCGCTCCTTGTGGCAAAGCAGGTGGAGGGGGTGCTGGATCATCTATACCTTCAGCACCCTCGTCCTCGTCATCAAAAAGAGGCTCACCAACCTCATGATCACCTGCACGCTCAAAACGAGAAGAAGGACAAACCATGGTCTCGTCGAAGGTGACATCGGATGTCTCCATGACTCGGTTAGTGTCAAGGTTAAGTACACGATAAGCTCTAGTGTGAGTGCCATAACCCAAAAACACCCCGTCAGAAGAGCGAGACTCAAACTTGTCCAAGTTGCCCTTTTTGAGTATAAAACAATGGCAACCAAAAACTCGAAAATAACTCACCTTGGGCTGTCTCCCAAATCGCAACTCATAAGAAGTCTTTTTCAAGAAAGCTCAGAGAAAAATGCGATTGGAAATATAGCATACAATGTTCATAGCTTCGGCCCAATAATGCCTAGGAGTCCTATGCTCATCGAGCATCGTCCTGGCCATCTCTACAAGGGTCCGATTCTTCCTCTCTACAACACCATTTTGGGGCGGTGTGTAGAGGGAAGAAAACTGATGCTCCAAACCCAAAGAGTTACAAAACTTCTCAAAATCTGAATTCTTGAATTCGGAACCATTATCACTCCTAATAGCTCGCATCGAGTTCAAAGGGAACTCATTCTGAAGACGCAAAATCAGATTGCGAGCAAAGGAGAAAGTCTTGGTCTTCTCAGCTAAAAAGAAGACCCACGAATATCTCGAAAAGTCGTCAACAACAACAAGCACATACCACTTCCCCCCAACCGAGCTTACCCGAGCCGGACCAACAAGGTCCATGTGTAAAAGCTCTCCAGGGCGCTTGGTCATGACCTAAGTCACTGGATGGTGGGGAGGGGCAACCATCTTCCCATGTCTACAAGAGTGGCAAACAAGATCCTTCTCCATATGCAACTTGGGCAATCCTCGGATTAGGCCAAGTGAACTAAGCCTTGCAAGCAAGTCGAAGCTCAAATGTCCAAGTCTCCTATGCCACTTCCAAAGATCAGAGGAGGAAGGTCCAGCCAAAAGACAACGAGAAATTCCAAACGACTGTGAGAAATCCGCACGAAAGACTTTTCCAAAGGGCGAAATCACATAAACAAGATTGCCCTGAGGATCCAAAATACGACTGAGATTCAGCTTAAAACGAATGTCATAGTCGTCATCAAAGAGTTGTGAAACAGAAAGAAGGTTAAAATGCAAGTTAGAAACAAGAGCAACATCGCGCAACACAAAGTGCTCATTAACTTGCACCGACCCACGAGACAAAACCTTACCTTTGCTATTGTCGCCGAAGGTGATAAACTCCTTTCCGGCGACTGGACTAAGACTGGAGAACCACTTGGCGTTTCCGGTCATGTGCCTCGACCAACCAAACGTTCTCCAATCGTTTTACCTACATCAATAAAAAGACATAGGGTGAGCATACGGGCCAACACTGGGGTTAGAGAAGTAGGGAGAATACCAGTGTTGGGCCAACTGCTCAAAAAAATGGTTAGCAGAAAAACCATTCCTAGCATGTCTACGGGGAAAGCGATCACCACGCTGAGGAAAACATGGTCCGCTGGGAAAGGAGCGCTCACCGCGATACTCAAAACGCGGTGGAGGAAAGCGCTCAACAAAACCTCCGCCACGGGGTCCATAGCCTACAACTGCAGGCTCCCGCCGGGCACACTCTCTACGAGGCCTAGGCCTAGGAACTTGAGGCACTGCACCTCTAGGCCTAGCAGCTCTCCTCGGAGCTCTCCTCTAAACATTCGGTGCATGTACATCATGGAAAGGATGGTACATGTCCGGATTGTTCATCTCCCTAGCACGGCGCGCCTCTCTCTTGCGCCAAAAGCAGAACTTGCTCAAGTGTCCATCTCTCCCACAATGCTCACAATGGTACCTCACCGCTCTCAAAGGGGGTTGTTGGTACACACGGTTGTGGGTGTGGATCACCTTGCCCTTCTGTGGCAAACACTCCTCCTGGATAGGTGGCATCGTATCAAGCTTGTTCTTCAAGTGATTGGGTTTGGGATGCCACACTTGGTTCTTGGGTGGAGCTCTCGGAGGTTCTTCAAACACTCTGTCCTTGGTGTTGGGCTTGAGCGGCTCTTTGGGTGGAAGCTTGGTCAGTTTGGGAGTAGTGGTGGAGTTGGGCTTCTCACATGGGTTTAGACCACTCAACTCTCCAATCTTCCCAAAAGCAGAAAGATCAACACCCGGAGCAAAACCTACACCAGGACCTCCAGCAGCACGCTTGAACTGGGAGATCATCATCCCAAGCTGCGGCTCACCACAAGACACCCATGACAAGATGGTCCGAAGGTATGTGTTTTCCTCCTCGGTTTGCATCTTGTCATGCTTCACATTAGCAATCTCCATCTCCAAACCCTCACACAAAGCGCACCTAGTCACACAAGTGCTACCCGAGCTGGCCTCCTCAAGAGACACAATCTTGGCATTCTTCTCTGCCAACTCGGATTGCAAGACAGGACAAGTCTTGCACGCACCCAACAGCGAGGGTCTTGCCTTCAGCTCATCCACCTCTCCTACCAACGCAACATACTTGCTTCTCAAAGTGAGAAGGTCAGTCATGTGCATGGTGCACATCTCGCACTCTACCTCCTCAGAAACGACCACGGTGGACTTCGCAAACTGAAGCTCTCTCACCGTGTCCTCCCACTTCTGCCTAAATTCCTTGCGCTCTCTAGCAGCACGCCTAAGCAACTTGTCCTGACTAAGCAAGGCGGCAGTAAGCTTCTCGACCTCAGCAGAAAGCTCGTCATGGGTGAGAGATACCTGGGAGGTGTCGTCGTCGTCGTCGTTCCGAGGGGAGTTCACCAGCTCGCCGTCGACCTCCTTGCCGAGGGCCATGGTGCACAAGCCATCGTCGTCGGCGAAGAAGCAGAGACCGTTCAGCTTGTCCTCGATCCTCTTCTTCTTCTCGGACTCGTTGTTGCTTGAGCAAGCGGAGTCATCATCCGAGCTGTCGACGTCGCTGAGAGTGGCGAAGAAATCACGCTGCTCAGCTTGGGCCTTCTCCAAGTACTTCTTCTTGATATACTCCTTGTCGAAGCCGCCCCTCCGCTTGTGCCTTGCGGGGACGTACTTCTCCTTGCGCTTGCCAGAGTCGTACTTGTGCCCATGATCGCCCTTCCCAGATGTGTTCTTCTTCTTGGGGCAGTTGGCGATGAAGTGGTCGGGGTCGCCGCACTCATAGCATCCTGAGCGTCCTCCTCCGCGGCGACGGTTCATGCGGTTGTTGTGGAACCGCGAGAACCGGTTGGCGAGCAAAGCTAGCTCGTCATCCCCCAAAGATTGAAGCTGGTCCTCTGTGACAGAAAAGAGTGAAGAGAGTGCAATTCCTCCAGAGGGGTTAGCAGAAGAGCCAGAAACCAAAGCCATAGTCGGGCCAGAAGGATTCTCATAAGAAGCCCTCGCCATGGCATCGATCTCACTGGATTTGAGCTTACTGAAGAGCTCGTCGCACGTGAGGGTCTCATAGTTAGGTGATTCGATGATCGCCTGAACCTTGGAATCCCACACCGACCGATCGAGAGTATGCAAAAGCTTGAGAGCCCTCTCATGATCGTCGAAAGGCAACAGCTCCTTGTTAGCCCTCATCCTGTTGACAATCACCTGAAAGCGAGCGAATAAGCTTTCTATGCTCTCGCCAGGCATATGTCGAAAGTTCTCATACTCTCGCTTGAACGACTCATAGAGATGGGTTTTGACTTGAGAGGTTCCCTCATGGAAATGCATGAGGGTAGCCCAAATCTCCCGAGCCGTAGCAAGGTGAGAAACGCGATCAAACTCACTCATGCTCAAGCATGAGAAAAGAGCATTACGGCCTCGGCTATTGGCATCGTGCTCATCGATCTAAAGCTGAGAGACACGAGCAGCCAAGACAACGTAATCGACAGAGTTGCAAATATCCCAAATGGAAGCACCCAAACTCTGCAGATAGGTCGACATGTGTATCTTCCAATACACATAGTTCGTCCCATCGAAGAACGGCGGTTTGCCCACGCCGCGATCCATGTCGCCTTCTGTGGATCTGGAACCGGTTAAGGTGGAAGATCCTTAACCCGCTCCGATACCAATTGAAGGACCGAGAAAGCACTAGCAAGGCGACCAGAGGGGGGGGGGGTGAATGGGAGCTCAAAAAATTTCCTTTGAAACTTTGGCCAAATGTCCCAAAATCAACCCCGAGAAACTGCGACCGAAACCATGATGCTCACGACCCTTGGAAGAGGGTGGATGATCCCTAGGATCACAGCGGAGCACCACAAAGAAGTAGCAAACCAATCGTCGAAAACTCCGGCTCAAATACGACCCAAAAACCAAGTCCCGAACGTAGATAGACGACTACATCAAGAAATCCCCAAATACCGATGCTAACAAGTAGCAAAGATACCTAGAGAGGTTCCTTGGTCAACTACAAGGCCAAATGAGAAGTCCGGAAACCAAGTGGAAAAGCCGGGAGAGCAAACGCACTAAACCGGAAGCTTCAGCAGGGTCCCGGACTGTCCGGACTGCAGGTCCTGGACTGTCCGCGGGTACTGCGGACTGTCCGTGAGGAAAGCCCGGACTGTCCGCCGGCAAAATCCTCAAAACTGCAAGTCTGCTGAAGTTCCCTGGTCAACTCCCGAACTGTCCGTGAGTTCCAACGGCGGACTGTCCGCGGTTCAAAAAGAACTCGTCCGTACGAGCTGCGCAGCCACGGACTCGGCTGGAGCCCGACCCCCGGACTGTCCACGGGTCCAACGGCAGACTGTTCGCGGATGAACAGAGTGGGCGATTTTGATGGCCCCTCTCACCAATTCTCTCAAATCTGAATCAAAACTGAATCCCACGTTCCCAAACTTGGAGAAGATGATCACGAGGTAGTTTGGAGACTATCCCCAAGAAATCATTCGCTCAAATCAACTTAAACAACGGGAAATCAAAAGGGGAGGAGGATTGAACGAAAAAGCGTCACGAAAACGAAATCAACCCGATCTACTTGTTCATAAGGAGTTAGGTAAATTCCTTCGGTAGAAATGATCTCCTTTCAAATATGAACAAGTTGATTCAAACGGATTTCGCAAAGACGCACTAGAGAGGGAGATCGAGTGATGGGAAAATCGCGGAGAAACGAAGAACGCGAAGAACACGAACCAAAACGCGAATCAACACATCGATCTGCAACCGTGTGGCTACCACACGCTACAATAGTGAGGTTACGGCCTCACTTCCTCAAAATCTCTAGTACACAGAGGTATTGTTCTCTGCGGATCTCAGCTAGCTACAGCAGGGGATTGGGAGAGCAGGAAACCCTAGAAGCAAAGAGCAAATGAACTGAGATGGATGGGGAGGTGGGTGTCTCCCCCTACTTATCCTAATTCTAACTATTCCTAATTCCCACTCTACCCCTAACTACTTACAGAGCGAACCAGCTAAACCCTAAGGCTATTCTGGACCAACTCGATGGTAGGTGGATCCGACGGCCACGCCCGCACAACTTGTAGCGTTGCCTCGACGCAACCTCCCGATTGCCACCACGTGTCGCCACCGCTCTGCACCCCCGGTTTTGTGGCCCAAACCAGGAAACCAGCCTTTCCAGCCAACCCCCGATTTTGAGGCCCAAACCGGGAAACCAACCCACCAGCATCTGAGTTTTGAGGCCCAAACTCAGCAAACCCGCAGCGCCCAGGTTTTGAGGCCCAAACGTGGAAACCATCCTCAGCCCGAGTTTTGTGGCCAAACTCGGAAACCATCCGCACCCAGGTTTTGAGGCCCAAACCTAGAAACCGTCCACCCGATGGTTTTTCTCTGGCTCTACCACCAAACCGAAGCTGTAGAGGGGATGCACCTCCCGTGCACCCCGTCCACCGACATGTGTCCCCAAGTCCACGACTCAGGCAACACATGACCGCAAGTCTTCGCTCGTCGCTGTCCCAGGCTGTCAGCTACCACAGCTGATCCTCGGGCCACCGGTCCCTCAGTCCAAGCCTCACGTCCGCCCTTCGCCACTCTCGGTCCATCGGCACGGCACGTCTCTACTTGACCTTCACCTTGCCTCTGATCACTATATCCGTGCTCGACACCTGCACAACACAAGCCAAAGAACATGCACATCATCCTAGTTGACAATCACTCATCACTCAGAGACTCGACATACACCCATGTATTCGCAAACCTTGGTGGTAAGCACCTCAAGAACTTGTGAGAAAAGTCTTTGTCCTCCACCTTTTCTCCCAAAGCCTTCAAGTCATTGATAATAACTTGCAACCGGTGAAACATCTCCGGTATGCTCTCATCATCTTGCATCTTGAATGTAGCAAGCTTGTCCTTGAGAATATATAGCTTGGCTCCTTTCACGGCCTTGGTGCCCTCATATGTCTCCTCCAATCTCTCCCATATTTCACTTGCTCTTTCAAGGTCCTTTATTTGCTCAAACACCTTTGTGTCAAATGCTTCATAGAACAAGTTGATTGCCACATCATTCCATTGAAGCTTCTCTTCTTCTCTTGAAGTGGGACTTGCGGTGTCGATTACCGCAAGATCATGCTCAATCACTTCCCAAATCTTTCTATTCATTCCTCTTGTGAATGCACACATCTTCCTCTTCCAACAATCAAAGTTGGTGCCGTCAAAATGTGGTTGCTTCCCCATATAGTTGATTTGAGCCATTGTAACACCGGAGGATGTTAAGCCTCAAAAAACGGTGACCACGGCTCTGATACCACTTGAAAGGTCCAAATTGGCTATAGGGGGGGTCAATAGCCTAATTAAAAATCTACAAAATCACTTAGGCAAACACTATTAGTACAACAAATGGCGAAGCTTTTTGTGCTAGCCTAATAGTGTGTTGCAAGCCACCTATCCAACAATTCTACCTAATATTTCTATGTCACACAATCAACTAGAGCTAATATCTAGAGCAGAATAAAGCTATGAAGGACCAAAAACTCTAGTAGAAAGCGACCAGAGGGGGGTGAATGGGAGGCTAAAAATTTCTCACAAAACTTTGGCCTTTGTCCCAAAAATCAACCCCCGAAAACTTCCACCAAACCGTGATACCCATGACCCTTGGAAGAGGGTGGATGATCCCTAGGATGACAGCGAGGCACCACCAAACAAGAGTGAACCAAATACCAAAAGCTTCGGCTCAAGTTCAAACCCAAGAACTGACTCCCGAACGTAGATGGAAGGCTACGTTGGGAAATCTTCAAATACCGATGCTAACGA
Source organism: Coix lacryma-jobi var. lacryma-jobi (assembly GCA_009763385.1). Classification (NCBI taxonomy): domain Eukaryota; kingdom Viridiplantae; phylum Streptophyta; class Magnoliopsida; order Poales; family Poaceae; genus Coix; species Coix lacryma-jobi. The sequence goes on along the minus strand of CM019825.1, from coordinate 114,128,754 downwards.
GTAGCAAAGATACCTAGAGGGATTCCTTGGTGAACTCTAGGCTCAACGAGAAGTCCGAAAACCAAGTTGAAAAGCCGGGAGGGCAAACGCACTAAAACGAGGCTTCAGCCAAATCCCGGACTGTCCGGACTCCCAGTCCCGGACTGTCCGCGCCAGGTGCAGACTGTCCGCGGTCCACTGGCGGACTGTCCGCCGACAAAAATCCAGAAACAGCACAGTTGCTGAAAGTCCCCTGGACGTTCCCGGACTGTCCGCAAACTCCAATGGCAGACTGTCCGCCGGTCAAAAACTGAGCACAATTCACCGCGACAAACAGCCACTGCTCGGCTGAGTCCCGACGCCCGGACTGTCCGCGCCCCAAACGGCGGACTGTTCGTGGCTGTGCAGAGAGGGCGATTTCAGTCACCCTTCTCCCAAATCTCCACAAATCCAAATCAAAACGAAATCCCTTGATTCCAAACTTGGAGCAAATAATCACAAGGTAGTTGGAAGACTATCCCCAAGAAATCATCCGCTCAAATCAACTCAATCAACGGGAAATCGTAGGGGAAGGTGTATGAACCGAAAAAGCACCACAAAACTTGAATCGACCCGATCTACTTGTTCGTGAGGAGTTAGATGAATTCCTTCGGTGGAAATGATCTCCTCACATCAAAGAACAAGTTGATTCAAGTGGATTTCAAAAAGACGCAGTAGAGAGGGAGATCGAGTGACGGGAAAATCATGGAGAAATGAAGAACGCGAAGAACAAATTCAAAACGCGAATCAAACCTGTAACGTAACGGCCCTAAACCCATGGCCCACTGATCACCGTCAACCACTGACAGTCGATCCGTACAGCCAAGAGATTAAGACCGGTTCCGCTACTGGGCTACATCAGTGCCCGACGTCCGCAGGATCATCTCACAATTCAGTTACAATCTCTTGAACATTTTGTCAAATAACTTCGGAGTAAATAGCGGAAGACTTAAATAACAATAGTTTTACAAACCAGGGTTCAACATAAAATTAAAGTGAAGTTATTACAGACCATAGTTCAAATAGATAGAGTTGGCAGAGTAGCATATGACAACAACTAGAGGTAAAGATACATCACCCAGCCCGAGGGTGAATAATCACTCATCGGCCTCGTCGGCCTCCTCCTGAACAACAGTCACACAGCAGGATCCAAGGCATACTGAGGAATCTGCCATACCTGCAACATGGGTAATAAAACCCTGAGTACAAAGGTACTCAACAAGACTTACCCGACTAAGAAAAGGGAGAAGACTCAGGAATGAAGGCTTAGGGTAGTCAAGGTAAGGCTTCAGCAAGATCAAGTATTTTGCAGAAAAGCTTTTTTTTGTAACCTTATTTTATTTTTGAAAGATTCAATATTCCTCAATTCTTCATCATTCATGATTCATTTTACATTTCAAAACATTCCTAGTTGAGAACCACTCTCCGTTGACAGTCAGTGGACCAAGTCTCCATAACCGAGGAGCAATGTTAATCCGGATAAATAATACTCAGCTGAGGATCCCTATCCACACTGCATATGTAGCACCCAAGCTTGCATATGCCAACTCGTCTACCACGATTCCTCCAAGATTGGGCCCGGTCCTACGCCACCCGGAAGTACAGTACACCACTCCAATCCGGGACTCTAACCCACGTGGGTACATGCTACTTCCGCCATCTCTCCACTCCCAGTGCGCGGTTGTCGGTCCAATAATGGATTTCTCGGAGCCAGAGCTTTCCGTAGTATGTGAATAGTTACAAGTCTTGACCAGCAGGCCCCCATACGGATGGTCCCTACATTTTTCCGCCAGCGACAAGCACCTCGGGACTCTAACCCAAGAGTACAGGTCCTGTCGGTTTTTCAACCCTGTCCCGGTCGGTGTCAACTGTTGAGTCCCGGACTACAACATGACGGCACCGTACGCAAGGACAACCTCTCCTTCCCATTGACTAAGTACGGATCAGATACTTAGCCAATAGTGGGAGTAAACCAGAAATTCCCATAAAGTTCTTTAAGTGATCACACTTTTGAAATTGACATTTTTATTGCAAAGTCTAATTCAATAAGCATTGCTAAGCATTTTTCAAACACTTTTGAAAAGCAGGTGTCGGGTGTTTCAATGGTCAAGGTGGATAATGCATCAATTAGGATAGCACACAACTCCTATAAACCTAATGCAGTAATTTAACTCAAAAGCATTTAAGGAAATCACTTTATAAATTCAAGGAAGGGGTTAATGCACCGGGGCTTGCCTTGGATGGCAAAAAGAGCAGACTCGGGGTTGGTGGTGTAGGTGCCGGAGCTCGGGGTCGCCTCGGGGACAGATCCTTCGGTGGCTACCTCGACTTCAGGTCCTTCTTCGTCAACTATACGGATGCAATGATGAATGCTCATGAGAAAGATGATATGAACTTATGGTGCAAGACAATTCCACTGATTCTAGATTACTTTTTAATAAAGCATAATCGAAATCTAGGTTGAGCATAAAAGGTAACCATTTCTTCCTTAAGCAATTTTGATTAAACTAGCCCTTATTATAATTATCCTAAGCATCAACCAAACATAGCATCACAACCTCATAGACCAAAGGGTAGGGGTCTATGAACATCAATCAATCCAAAGATCACATCATCAAATACTTATTACCAACCCTAATCCATCTTTTCTTTTTTTCTTAATTTATTTAAAAGGTCATTTTATGAAGTTGCTCCAAAAATTACCAAATTAATCACATAAGTTCATTATGGTATAGATAGATGGCAAAACAAATTTCATAATTTTTGGAGGTCATTAAGGTGCTCAATTAAATCTAGACATTAATTAACAAAAGGTACTATTTAGGAATTAAAATAAAAGCTCAACAATCAACTTGTCCCAAAAGACTTCAAAATTTTACCAGAGACTAAACATGGCATAAGAAGTTCACAAAAATTTGTCTCATGATTTTTGGAGTTATAAATCACTCTCCAAAAATACCAAAACCTTCATTTTTCAATTAAAAGGGGAATTTTACATTTTCACATTTTTGCACAAAACTCAAGTTTCATATTTTTATAAAATACTCCAGAGCATAAAGAGTCTACCACAAAAATTTCAGAATTTTTGGATGCACACAGAAAATCATACAAAAAGATGAAATTTGAACACTATTCACATGTTTGGAAAAAGAAAAACGGCACTGTTCTTCTCCTTCCCGCGTTTGCCGGCGGCCGGACGGCGGCGGCGCTGCTACGCCGGCCACTGCGGGCGTTCCGCGGCGAAACCGAGGGTACGGGAAGCAACAGGGAGCTCACCGGCGTCGATTGCGGGGCTCGGCGAGGTGAGGGGATGAACGGAGGGGTGAGTTCGACGGTGACCGGCGGACGGCGGACGGCGGTGATCGTCGACTCGGCGTTCCTGTGCGACACAAGCGACCACAAGGGGTCAGTCAGAGACGCAAAGGAGCAAGGAAGGTGATGCGGGGGTCAGTGGAGGATGATCAAGGCCGGAGAGGGAGTATTTCACGATCCCGACCTCGACGGGATTCTTGCCGGAGATGACAACGACGAGCTACGCCGGGCGAATGGAGGCGGTAGCGACCAAATTGAGAGGTGGTGAAGCTGCGCAAGGACTTGGCGGAGCTTCTGGGCTAGCTGGGAGAGAAGCGGAGGCTCGGGTTTGCTCTGGCCACGGTGGCGGAGTTGGGTTCCACTCCGGCCGGCTCGGCGGGGCTCTTATAGCCGCGGCCAGGGGCTGGCAAGACGCGCGCGGGGGCGGATAAGATCGCTCGACGCGTGCGCAATCGAGTGCGAAGCCAAGGGTCAGCGGTTTGGCACGCAGGGACCGGGCGCACGGCTCACCGGCGGCGAACGCGTGGCGGCGACACACTGCGGGCGGTAGGGGACGGGGAAGATGTCAACTGGGGCTCAGGCGCGTGCGCAATCGAGTGCTGAGCATCGGCGTGGAGTCGGTTTGGCCGAAGGAGCTTCGGACACGCGGCGGCACGCGACTCCGGCGAGGGCGCGCGGCCGGGCCCCCCCCTGGCTCGCCTGGGAAGATGAACAGGGCTATGCCCTAGCTTTTGACTTTGAGCAGATTTTGTATTTTGCAAAATTCTCCCAAAATATGAATTGTGCGACAAAAACTCAAAATACTAAAGTTGCTCAGAAAAACGAGATCTACAACTTTGTCAATATGAACATTTTCAAATTCCAAATAGTTTTTGAACTATATTCAAAAACAGAAAAGGGGACACTTTTTCAAACTTGATTCAAATCAAAATTACTCTGGATTTTAAACTGAAACTTGAAAATCTTCCAATATGAAAGTTGTTCCATTTGACAAACTCTATAACTTTGCTAATATACACTTTTTCTGAAACTCAATAGTTTTTGATTAACTTTTCAAAACTGAAAAGGGGACAAAATCTGGAATTTGAATGAATTTGAAATTACTGCAAATTTTATACAGAAACTTTGAAATCTGTAAATACCAAAGTTGTTCCTCTTGATCAGATTCACAACTTTGCTTTTTGAACCAACTCAAAATTTTGAATTTTAAAAAAATTATTTAAAAAGGGAATAAATTCAGGATTTGGGATTTTAGGGTTTTGCAAATGAAATTCAATTCAAATCTGATTTTTGAACTTTGGTCAAAGCAACAAACATCTGGGCACTGAATTTGAACAAGAATTACATAGAACTAGGCATAGAGGTGAAATTACCATTTTGCCCCTATAGGAAGAAGTGGGCTAATAAGGGTTTTTGCAATAGGGGTACATCACATAAAATGATACACTAAGCAAATGCATACACATGAAATCATGATCAAGATGATTAATGATGCTAATGATGATATGTCAAGTTAATTACATGCTTAAACACCAGAGGTGTTACAAAACCACGAATTTGCAACCGTGTGGCTACCACACGCTACAATAGTGAGATTACGGTCTCACTTCCTCAAAATCTCATGAACATAGAGGTTTGGTTCTCTGCGGATCTCAGTGTCGGTGTTTGTTGACCGGCAACTCGTCTTGAGTAATCTCAGACGATTTGTTCGGTGGGGATCGGCGTTCGTAGGACTCGGCGAGTACACAGGGACAGCGATTTATACTGGTTCAGGCCGCTAAATAGCGTAATACCTTACGTCCAGTGCGGCGTGTGCCTTGTATAAATCGCTGTCCCTGTGTACTCGCCGAGTCCTACGAACGCCGATCCCCACCGAACAAATCGTCTGAGATTACTCAAGACGAGTTGCCGGTCAACAAACATCGACAGCTGGCGCGCCAGGTAGGGGCTTTCGGTGATTCGACGACCAAGAGCCCGGCGAACCACGACAACATGTTCTCGGCGGGATCAATTTTCGTTTTTGGCTCATGGATTTGCATTGCGGATGATCAAGGAAAGCTGCACAGACAGCTCGTCGTGGAATCAGAACCACAAGCCATGCCAAAGATGGAACACCTCGCTCAGAACCTAGCAAATCTGACAATCCAAGACCCGCAAGATCCTGGGGACCATACAAAGGCATCCGACTCCTACTCCAACTCGAATCCTGAAGAAAAGGACCCGGACACCTGCTATGGCTTCACCTTCGGGCTGCGGAACTCTGCTGAAAACTTCCATAACCTGATTGGCGCAAAATTCAAAGAGTATCAACAGATACCTTTGATGGGAGCTCAACAGGGACTCATTTTCAGCTCTACCAAGGAGGGTAACATTGTCCATTGGCCAATTCAGCCTGCCCCGGCTAGACTGGTTGGCACAATTGACCAGCAACTTCCATACCAGCACGGACATCAGCTCCCTTTTGAGGAACATGACTCCACAACGGAACTAATCTCCAGCACTTCTACTTTGGAATCAGTAACACCGGGATCATCAAACCAGGGCTACAATCGTGAAGTCTTCATGGCGGGGCATCAGTCATCTCTACGACCACCAACCCCACCAGATGTCTTTCAAGACGATGAAACTCTGAGTATGATTTCAGACAATGATCCGGAAGGACCCGGGGAAACCGAGTCCTTGAAGGCTGAAAGAATCCGAAGGAATCAAGCTAAGGAAGCCCGCAGAAGGCGAGCAACTCACCGCAAGGAAGCTGTAGATCGCTACAATGCACGACTAGAAGAATACAACACCCGGAGGCGTCTGGAAGCAGAGGCTGAGCGTCAAGCTCGCATTGAAGAGAATTACTCCCAGGATGATCTTAACAGACGGCGCCCTGATTGTTCTCGCAACCTTGAACCCAAGTTCATGAGGGTCGCCGGCCATAAAGTCTTCCAGACTCCCTATCAAAACATACTAGCGCTAGCTACGGAGATGGGAGCCAAGACCAACCGCACCCCTGATGAAGAGCGACGACTGGTCATGCTTCAGACTACCGCACTCCAACTACGGGGGTGAAATCTTGAATCCCTAGCTAATGAGCAAGCTTCATCTCACCCGAGCCAGAGGCGGCCGGTTCAAGAGCGACTCGGTCGTATCCCAACAAGGAGCCGTCTGGGCCACCGAGTACCCGACCAAGCTGAGGGAGGAGCCGAATCTTCATACAGAGGAGTCGCAGTTGCAGCATCCGACGCAGTAGATCACTTCCCCTGCTTTTCCCAAAGGCTTCGAGCAATCTCGTTCCCGCGAAAATTCAAACCTGGGAACTACTCCAAGTACGACGGGAAGACAGAACCTAAACGGTGGCTCAGGCTGTATGCTCAAGCAGTCGAGCTAGCTGGTGGAAGCAACGACGTCAAAGCACTCTACCTCCCAATGGCTCTAGAGACAATGCCGCTTGCTTGGTTTGATAGGCTTAAACCCGAGTCCATCGACTCCTGGGAACAACTACATCGTATCTTCATTGAAAACTTTGCTGGTGTCCCAGAGAGATCAGATCTCCGGACTAAGCTCAGAACCTGCAAGCAACAGAAAAACGAATCAATGCGGGAGTACTATAGGCGATTCTCAGAAATCCGCTCTACAGTATCCGACATTATAGACAGAGAAGTAATTGACCTCTTTGGCAACGGTATTTGCGAAAGGTACAATTACAAAGATTTCATCAAACAGGACCCGACCACCGCTGACGATTTCCATCGGGCTGTAAACTCCATGATGGCGACAGAGGAACGCACACAGGAACGCTTCCCCGATAGAAACACGCAAGGTGATCGAGGAAACAACCTGAGAGGTAACCAGGCACCACAGCAAAATACCTAGAAAAGGGCAGGAGATAATACTGTTGCAGCCATGGAGCCTCAGAAGAAGGGAAACAAGCCATTCACCTTTGATGACTTACTCGACGGACCCTGCCCTTTCCATCTGAAAGGTGGACATCAAGCAAGGCACTGCCGACAGCTCAAGGAGCGAGGCTTGAACTCCGACTTCAACAAGAACAAGAAAGACAAAGGCAAGAAGACAGCTGAGGATCCTCAACAGGACGCCGGTGGCTTTCAGCACCCCAAAGGAACTATTAATGTCATCTTTGGGGGAGTAACTACCAGTGACAACAAGAGGATTCAGAAGCTTTCCCTGCGAGAGATCATGTCCACCAAACCAGCGACACCCAAATACCTCGACTGGTCCGAACATCTGATTAATTTCTCCAGAGCAGATCAATGGACCAGTGTTTCCAATGCAGGCCATTACCCGCTAGTTTTGGACCCCACGGTCGCTGGATATACACATGGGAGGGTACTCATCGATGGCGGAGCAAGACTCAATGTTATCTTTGCAAGCACCCTACGAAAGATGAATCTAGATCTCGCAATCCAGCTCACACCATCAACCGCTCCTTTCTACGGCATAGTACCCGGAAAAGCGGCTGTACCACTCGGAAGGATTATACTACCCGTCACTTTTGGAACTCCGATCAATTACAGAACGGAGTACATCAGTTTTGAGGTAGTCGACTTTGAATCATCGTATCACGCCATATTCGGGCGACCCGCTATTGCCAAGTTTATGGCAGTACCCCACTACCCGTACCTCTTATTGAAGATGCCGGGTCCCAAAGGAATCTTAACCTTCAGAGGCGACTTGAAGCGGTCATTTGATTGCTGACACAGAGGCTGTCCAAATCACTGAAAAAGCTCAACTCACCCTGGAAGTACAAGAACTCGCTCAGATGGTGCTTAATACCAAGCCTGGAGATTCAGAAATCCCAACAAAGAAGGAGGGTACTATTCAACCATCAGCAGAAGTCTCCACAAAAGCCATTGACCTGAAAACCGGTGATCCTTCCAAGACAGCGGTTATCAGTGCTCACCTATCTGAAGAATAGGAACTCGTGCTCACCAAGTTCCTTAGAGCAAACAAAGACATATTTGCTTGGAAACCAGCAGACATGCCTGGGGTCCCAAGGAACTTGGCTGAGCACAGATTAGAGTTAAAGGAAGGCTCTAGACCTATCAAGCAAAGACTACGACGATTTTCACCAGAGAAGAAAGAGGCAATTAAGAAGGAAATAGCCAAGCTACTCACGACTGGATTCATCAGAGAAATCCTTCACCCCGAGTGGTTAGCTAACCCAGTGCTAGTCAAGAAGAAGAACTCTGCTGAGTGGCGCATGTGGGTCGACTACACAGACCTCAACAGGCATTGTCCAAAGGATCCTTTCGGATTACCAAGGATAGATCAAATAGTTGATGCCACCGCAGGTTCCGCCTTGTTATCCTTTCTGGATTGTTACTCCGGGTACCATCAGATTGCTCTCAAAGAAGAAGACCAACCCAAGACATCGTTCATTACTCCTTTCGGAGCATACTGTTACAAAACCATGTCCTTTGGACTGAAGAACGCGGGAGCTACTTATCAACGTGCCATCCAAGATTGCCTGGGTGATCAGATCGGCCGCAATGCAGAAGCTTATGTTGATGATGTGGTCATAAAAACAAAGGATCCGACTACCCTGATATCAGACCTAGAGGAAACCTTCAACCGATTACGTGCATATCAATGGAGACTCAATCCAACCAAATGCGTCTTCGGGGTACCCTCAGGACAATTACTCGGATTCCTTGTTAGTCATCGAGGCATCGAGGCTAGTCAAAAGCAGATCACAGCCATCATCAACATGAAACCACCTACCTCTATCAGAGATGTTCAGAAGCTCACTGGGTGCATGGCTGCGTTAAATCGATTCATCTCACGGCTAGGAGAGAAGGGATTACCTTTCTTCAAATTGCTCAAAGCCGGTGACAAATTTCAGTGGACAGATGAAGCGAACAAAGCTTTTGAACAACTCAAAAGCTACCTTATCAATTCACCCGTACTGACACCGCCGGAGCCCAGGGAACCGATGATGCTGTATATCGCAGCTACCACACACGTTGTCAGCACAGCAATCGTGGTGGAGCGCAAAGACGACAAGCACATCTACAACACCTAACGACTAGTTTATTACATCAGCGAGGTACTACCTGACTCGAAAGTCAGGTACCCGCAAGTACAAAAACTGCTCTATGCTTTACTCATATCCTCAAGAAAGCTGCGGCACTACTTCGAAGCTCATGAGATCACGGTAGTCACGAATTTTCCTTTAGGAGAAATCCTTCACAACCGTGATGCTACTGGAAGGATTTCCAAGTGGGCAGTTTAATTAGGGGCACTCAACATCAAGTTCACTCCGAGGAAAGCTATCAAGTCTCAGGCCTTAGCTGATTTTGTCGCCGAATGGACTAAAATACAGCAGACTAGAGACAACGCTACTCCCGATCATTGGAAGATGTACTTCGATGGGTCCCTAAAACTCGGAGGAGCAGGAGCCGGAGTCCTTGTATCACCCATTTGCGAACAACTCAAATACGTTCTGCAAATATTGTGGCCAGCCACCAACAATGAAGCAGAATATGAGGCACTGCTCCACGGACTTAAACTAGCAGTCACTTTGGGCATTAAACGACTATTAGTCTATGGCGATTCTTCCGTGGTCAATCACCAAGTTAATAAAGACTGGGACTGTACCAAGGAAACAATGAACGCCTATTGTACTGAAGTACGCAAGCTAGAAAAACACTTTGCAGGACTGGAACTCATTCATGTTACCCGGGATCTCAACGTGGCAGCAGATATACTCATGAAATTGGGTTCTGACAGAGCACAAGTTCCTAGTGGTACCTTTGTACTTGAGTTATCCAAGCCTTCAATCCAAGAGAAGGAGGAGTTCGAGCCAGAACCCGCAACCCAGGTCCTATCTCTAGCACCCGACTGGACACGAGTTTTCATTGATTACTTCAAAGAACATAAACTGCCAAGCGACAAAACTACAGCAGAGCAAGTCACCAGGTGTAGCAAAAACTATGTTCTAGTCGGGGATAAGCTGTATCGACGCGGAGCTTCATCAGGGGTCCTCCTCAAGTGTATTACTGTTTGAAGGACCGAAAATGCTAAAGCAAGGCGACCAGAGGGGGGGGGGGGGGTGAATGGGAGCCTAAAAATTTCTTCTCAGAAATTCCTGCCTCTGTCCCAACAAAATCAACCCCAAGAGCAAAGCCGACACACGTGATGTCCACGACCCAAGAGAATGGGTGGATGTTCCCTAGGAACACAGCGGGACACCACAAAGGCTCCCTCTTCCAAATCCACGCGAGTCAACTAGTGACAGGATGGAGTTTGGGTAACCTCAACCTCCCCCGAGCAACGCGAGGGGGATTCAGGCTTTTTCGCAAAGCAGGAAGCCCGGTTTCTGTAGAGCACAGAGTCGGGAATCCAACACAAAAAGCGGATCTCAAATCGGAGCTCGAACGCAAAAGATACGGGCGAAAACGTGCAAACACTGCACTGACCGGACTCTGAGGTGCGTCCGGTCAGTGTCGATCGGACGCGTCCGGTCAGAGAAAAACCTCTCTGGATGCTCTCTGTTCACGACCGGACTCACGGTGATCAAGCGTCCGGTCGTTACAACTGAGCGTCCGGTCAAGCACCGAGGAGGCAATGAACAGTGCCTTCAGTGCGTCCGGTCACGCGAAACCCTAGCGTCCGGTCAGAATCGCGCATAGTATTTCGCTCGGCCTTCAACGATCGGACGCACGGGATAGCGTCCAGTCGATATGAGGCGTGCGTCCGGTCAAGTCATGAAGGAGACGCAGAGAACGTGTTCAACGACCGGACTCACGACCAAGCGTCCGGTCGGTGCGACTCGTGCGTCCGGTCACCGCGATGCATCTCTGTTCATCCACCGAATCAACCCGATCTCCCTCAAATCAAAAGCACTAGGGCTCCAACTTCGTGTGAGGGGTCACAAGGATGTTAGTGAGCTACTCCTAAGAGATCATGGCTCGAACCTAACTCCAAATCGGTGAATCGGAGAAAAAGGATGAAGAACGGCAAGAACTTGATCCCAAAACTAAATCCGCCCGATCTGTGAGTTCGTGAGGTATTAGAGAAATTCCTTCGGTAGAAAGAAGACTCTCACGAAGCTACACAAGATGGTTCAAACGGATTTGCGAATCTTCCCTCGAAACAAGAATTCTCGTGAAGAATGAAAGAGGGGAAAACGTGCAAACGCGAAGAACAAAATCGCAAGACAAATTAAAGCACGAATTTGATCCTTGGACTCAGATGAATGGATGATTCATTAAGCACTTGGTGTCGGGCTACAAGCCAATCCTAGCAACACAAAGCTTGGATGGCGAAAAGCTCAAGAACAAGAGCCTGTCTCTCCCTAACCCTAGCCTTCTCTCACAAGAACAAAATGAGAGAGACACCACAAAGAATTCCCCCTTTGGATGGCGGCTGCCCTAGCAGCCCCCTCATATATATAGGCGCATATCCGAAGACCAAAACGCCCTTACATTAAGCACTCAACCCAAATACCCCCTAGGGGTAAAACTGTCCAGTCCGGTCAATCTTCATCCGACGGCCACGCCCGCACATCTGGTAGCTTCGCCTCGACGCGACCTCCCTGATGCCGCCACGTGCCGCCACCGTCGACCGCCGCGCCTTCTCACCGATAGCTTCGCCGCAACGCAAGCCTCTCGGTGCCGCCACGCGTCGACCGTCCTTTCGGACCAACCCCCGGTTTTGAGGCCCAAACCGGGAAACCGTCCACCCCGAGTTTTGAGGCCCAAACTCGGAAACCCGCAAGCCCAGGTTTTGAGGCCCAAACCTGGAAACCGTCGATGGTAGCTTTTTGAGGCTCAGCTACCGAACCCGCACCGAAGACGGGATGTGGTTCGCACACCCCGACCACCGGCACCGATGCCGATGCGTGTCCAGCCTCCACGCCGGGCACAACGCCTTCGCCTTCCTTCTTGACTCGGCCGACGGCACTTGCGCCGCACGCAAGCCCGTGTCCGACCTCCCGCCAAGTGACACGACTCCAGCGCCTTCGTCCCGACTCGGCCGATGCACCGCACATTCCCATGTGCTCCCGCTCGTCGATGCCACGTGCCAGCTACCACAGTTGGTCCTCTGGCCCCCGGTCCGTCAGTCCAAGCCTCACGTCCGTCCTTCACCGCTCTGGGTACATCAGCATGACACGTCCGCCGCACGGCACGCCCATCCTTCACCGCACCCGGTCCGTCAGCACGACACGTCTCAACTTGACCTTCACCTCGCCATAGAGCACTGTCTCCGAGCTCAACACCTGCACATCAACACAGCCAAGAGACACATGTTGCACACGCACACCAACACAGAAACACCACACAACTCACACCACCGGTTAGTCATAAACAATAAGCGCATAGCAAGATATGGACTAAACCGGGTAAAAGCCTCAAATCTTCCTCATCAAAGTCAATCATTCATCATATGTATTCTCAATCTCCCCCTTGATGAATGCATTGACTAACAATAAAACCAAAAAGGAAGGGTTTGAAGGCAAGCCTCACTCAAGTGCCCAAAAGCCAAGTAAAAGCAAACACAAGGCCACTTGAGATGAGGAAGGATCATGAAAACTCCAAATAAAAACTCTCGGTCCTGAAAGAAATGGGAAAAGCGGGCAAAGCCTCCACACAACCGAAGAGTCAAGAGAAGACAATAGTTTCATGAAATCCCAAAAGGCACTCGAAAACCAATCTCAAAAATTGTTAAACAATCATCACAAAAGAAACCAAGGTACTTATCCACTTGGGTTCACATGGGTTACTCCCCCTTGATGATTGAATTACTTGGGTTTCTAGATTTCTCCCCCTTGATGATTGAATTGACAAAAACTAGGCACAAGAGATGGTTTGAGATACCATAACCGAAAACTTGGTCCCCAAAGACATGGGCAACGGCTCAACGCAACCAAGCAAAGGATCGGAGCAACAACTCAGTAAAGAGCAAAACTCGATCACAAAGAGCAAAAGACTTGGTTCCCAAAGACATGGGCAACGGCTCGACGCAACCAAGTCAAAAATGAGCTAGTCCTCAAGAAGAGGCATAAAAAGGCTCAACACCACTAGCTCAAGGCTCGACACAAATTGAGGCTGAACAGCGCATAAGAAGCAAAACTGCTAGTCCCTCAAGATAGAGGCACAGAGGCTCAACACAACTAGCAGAAGACTTGATACCAATCAAAAATAGCCACAATTTGGTGAAAACAGCTAGTTCCTCAAGACAGAGGCAAAGCGGCTCAACACAACTAGCTGAAGGCTCCAAACCAATTGAAAATACCAAGCAAAAACTGCTAGTCCCTCAGGACAGAGGCAAAGCGGCTCAACACGACTAGCAGGCTCGATACCAATGCCTTACGGCCAAACATGCTCCACACCAAATGAAAATCAATCGAAGCGAACCAATAGAAGGAACACAAAGAAGGTTCGATATCAATTGAAAAAGCCCAAAGAAAAGGCTCAAGGTGAAATGGAGCACAATCACTCGGAGCACACGGAGAAGCAGCAAGACAAAGGCGGCTCCTCCTGAAAGCAAGCCTATACACAAAAGCTATGCACAAAGCTCATGACACCAAATACAATCCATACCAAAAGATGGATACCAAATGAAACACATAAAAGAGCTATACCGAGTGAAAATACCAATTGAAGAAGAAACCAAAAAGAGCTAAACTCCCCCTATCTCCAAGCTCTCCCCAAAATGCAAGACTCTCCCATTTGTGCCAACACTCAAGCTCCCCCTTGCAAACAGCTTCTCCCCCTTGACAAAAAGGGAACATGCTGAGGGGTTGAACTCACCACAAAATTGACACAAAACCACAAGACAAGTCAACAACAAAAGCATATGGGGGGTAGTGATACCAACTGAAGGTAACCATAAAGTGTATCGGAGCTGGGGGTATGTACACTAAGCTAAAAATGCATGATATGCACAATGCAACAGCTTCAAGTGTATAGCAATCAAAATGAAAAGATGCTCAAAAGGGTGCTGCCCTGAAAGTATAATAATCAATACAAATGCTAGCAAAGGCTCAAACTGATCAAATGAATACAAATATGAACAATTAAGCATATGAGCAGTTTTAAAGCCATTTGAAAAGGAGTTCACCACTAAAATAGCACTTAGCATGAATAGACAGGAAATCAAACAAGTGCTAACTTAAGTATAAAAGGTGAACTACCCCTAGCAAAGTTCAATCATCATGCAATAGAATGAAGCATAGACTTGTGTTATTTTTCAAATTTTATCGGAATTTTCAGCGGTATTAACACAAGTTCAATTTAAAAGCATGTGATTGCGAGAGGTTGAAAGCATGGTCATTGCCTAACTTTTCAACCGGGCTAAGCCTATGCAATAAAAGCAATCGGAAGCTTAAAGCACCGGTTTTGGTCTTACACTACACGGCTCAAGTTTAACTCAAATGTGCAATGAGAAACAGTCTCGATACCGTGATGTGCCGACACATGCAATCCCATCTCGATCTTTTCATTTCACTAATACTTGGATCAGAATTTTAAGCACAATGTACATATGAACAATCCAAGCAAGTGAATGACTTAGTGCAAGAGACATAGCAACCTAGCATAAAAAAGATAGCACAATGATCTCAACATCCTACCCATGCTAGTTGCCAATCTCAATGGTGAACAAATTAAAGGTTTCATAGTTGATTAGTCAAGTTCACCATTTGCAAAAATAGCTTAGCTCATAACATGTATCAAGTGATCAAAAAGAGCCTAAGCTACAAGCATCATCATGAATAAACAGGGCATACCAAAAAGAGCATAGTCTCATTTTCATTACTATATACATGAAGCTCTAAAATGCAAGATGTACATGATGAAATGCATGCAAAAGCTAGTCTATCAAAAACTAAGCAAAAACTAGCCTAAGAGTAAAGACCAAAAACAAAAGGGGTATCGGAGAAGACCAACTAAGATACAACAAGCAAAATGCTTCCCAACCTAAAAGGGAAACACACACCGGACTCACAAGAAAGAGACCAAGAAACGCTCAAGCGAAGGGCCAACAAAATCCACATCGGAAAGACCACACAGCAGAAAGAGGTCGAAAAGGAAGAGAGCCAAAATCCGAACTCAGAAGTGGGTCGGACGTACCTCATGAAGCGCATGACCTCCTGCTGGTGTGATACCCGAGGGAACGCTGAAACTGAAACTGAACTCCGGGCGCCTGCCTCGCCAAGTCGTCTTCCCCTCGCCTGATGCTGTCGCTCGCACAGGCGCTGCTAGTGCTCACTGGAGAGCTGCTCGAATGGATCCCAAGACGTGGAAGAAGTGGAATCGGGTCCATGAGCCGAAAAACTCTCTCCAGGCTCCTACTTAAAAGCAGAAGACAACACAAGGCATTGTCTCGTCTAGTGTGACCTCAAGGTCTCCACGAAAACAGTTAGTCACATAAAAGCATAAGGTAAGCTCTCAACAAAAAGAGGTCTACCCATGAATGATACCGCAAGGAGATATGAATCCAAACTAGACAAGACTACCATGCAACAGGATAAAGCACTATGGAGCAAAATGCATTCTAAGGACATGATCAACTCAAACGCAGCCTAAACCTCAAACACATGCCACAATGCCAGAAAATGATAGCAATAGATCCAAAAGCATGTAACATGATAAAATTGTGGAAAGGCTAGTGCTCAAACTAATCACATCAACAGGATACATGTAGCTACACAAAACTAGCACCTGAAAAATGATACCTAATGAACATCATACCTCTACATGTAAAGCTCATGGAGAAGTATGGTAAAACATGGCATAATGTTCATAAGGATCACAGACTAGCATGAAAGGTGGATATTCCACAAAAGCTATACACAAAGCTAGCATGACATGATATACAAGATAGCACATGCTAGACTAAAGCAAAACATGATACAAAAGAAATGTACATGTAAAAGCTATACAAGTGAGCACATGATGATCCATCTCATACCACAAGACATAAATCATGGATGAACAAGGTATGAGTGTATAAGAAAGCTCACCAAGCTATACAAACCTCTTTGGAGTAAAATCTAAGCGGGATGCAGAGAACCATCAAAACTTGATCACATCTAAAAGATCAAGCTCCATTCGGCGCATGTCCTCCACCCCCGCGTCCTCATATCTACACACAAGAGGACAAAGTAACCCGAGCCTTGGATCCCGAAGGGTTAGCAAGCATGTACTTGGGAATCCAGGACTTGGTCACAAATCTCAACTTCTCATGTGGGTTAACATGATGCAAATGCTGGTTCAAAAGCAATTTTGAAACACCCTTGGAAGCATTCCTCAAAAGGACAACTCGAGGAGAAGAACGAGTCGAACCATGGGAAAAGAGGCAAACATCTTCCAGGGTTTTTGTAGAAGAACCAATAGAAGCACCATGAGAAGCATGACGTGGACCAAGAGAAGAAGCAGTAGAAACATGTCCATGACCATGACCTATCCCACTAGAAAAGGAGTCATAAAACCCATCAACAAAAATGGGCTTCTTACTAGGAACACAAGCGTTCATGCCATGAGAAGGGCTATGAACCACCATCTTCCTAGAAGAGCGAGCTTGGCGCAAGCATTTGGCACGCCGATAGCAAAAGCTTTCTTGATGCCCATCTTTCTCACAAAAAGAGCAATGGTACAAAGGCCTATCGGAAGGCACACCATTCTCTGACAAGTGAGAAGTCCCTTGGGTCTTAGAACAAGAAGCATCAACAGCCAACTTGGGGCCAACACTAGGAGCACACGTGCCATGGGAAAGGCTACGAGGCTTCCTGAAAGCCTTAGCTCGAATACGCCGCTCATGCTTGACACGGCGAAAACAAAAATCGAGCGAATGTCCCTCCTTCTTGCAAAGGTGCAATGAAAACCGGATTGGGAGGACGAGTCCCAAAAATACGAGAAGCACCCTTATCAAGAGAAGTCCCTTGGACATCACTCGAAGAAAACAACAAGGTTAGGAGTAGCTATGAAAGAGCTATCCGAAACCTTGACACTAATGCTATCGTCAAAAGACTCACGCGCAGCACAAGAACTCAACTCCGGTTGCAAAGATGCAACTTGGAAATATCAACATCGGAGTTGTAAGAATTGCGTGACTCAAAAGACTTAGCACAAAGGCTCTTGCACCTTTTGGCTAAAACCTCATTCTCAAACATGAGGCGATCACAAGTACCACAAGGAGTGTTTTTCAGATTCTCCATCTCCTCTTTTATGCACTCGGCATATGTGGTATGCAAGAGCTCGACTTCCCTCTCAAGGTTGGCACGCATATCATTGTGCTCAACCAACTTAGCGCTCATATCATCGCGCATTTGCTTCAAAACCAAAACTTCTTTTTCTAAATCCATGCATGATGTGCAAATGAAATTGGTGGGAGAAACATCACCATTCACATCAAGCAAAGAATCATGATTAGCACAAGAAGTATGGCAAGCATCTTTATTCAAAGAGCACAAGCTACAAGGCCTAGCATTTATCTCAATAATTTCAGCCCTAGCATGCTCAAGTTCATCTACACATGTGGTGTGAGTCAATTTTAAATTATTAATTTCAGCAAGCAAAGACTCACAAGAATCACATGGTAAAGAAGCTTTTGACATAAGCAAGGCTATTTCAGATTTAGCATAAACAAGTTCCTTGCGCAAGTCAAAGCAAACAAGACATGGTATGGAAGCATTTGATTTCAATATTTTCATTTTCAGATTCTAAGCTAGCAAGCGAAAAGCAGCATAGCTCATTTCTTCCTAACCATGTCACTACAAGAGGTGCAAGGTAAAGATGCACTAGACTTCCAATGAAAAGGCCACATTTTAACCTAGCAATGGAGCATTTCAATTTCTTGATCTTTCTATGCAAGGTATCACAAAGCTCATCATATCTCAGGTTATCATCACAACAAGCTTCAAATCGTTGGGATAAAATCCCAAGACTAGCGAGAAGTGTACCTTTCTTGGCCTTGCCAAGTTCACGTATACGATCCTCCGTTGAATGCTCATCATCACCTAGAAAGTCCAGCAAAGCATCCACCTCGCGTTCCGCCTCAAGAGCCGTACTCCTCCTTCTTGCCAAAGTGTCGTCCTCGATCACATGTCCAAGACTCAACCTAAGGACAAGACACACTAGAAGAAGAACTTGGTGCCATCTCGAAAAGCACCATTAGTGTTAGCCAAACAAAAGCTTAACACCTCGGCAAACCACGCCGGAGGAAAAACCACTCTAAAAGGTCGCCTTCGCGGATCCGGAACCGGTTAAGGTAGAGAGATCCCTAACTGGCTCCGATACCAATTGAAGGACCGAAAATGCTAAAGCAAGGCGACCAGAGGGGGGGTGAATGGGAGCCTAAAAATTTCTTCTCAGAAATTCCGGCCTCTGTCTCAACAAAATCAACCCTAAGAGCAAAGCCGACACACACGTGATGTCCACGACCCAAGAGAATGGGTGGATGTTCCCTAGGAACACAGCGGGACACCACAAAAGCTCCCTCTTCCAAATCCACGCGAGTCAACTAGTGACAGGATGGAGTTTGGGTAACCTCAACCTCCCCCGAGCAACGCGAGGGGGATTCAGGCTTTTTCGCAAAGCGGGAAGCCCAGTTTCTGTAGAGCACAGAGTCGGGAATCCAACGCAAAAAAGCGGATCTCAAATCGGAGCTCGAACGCAAAAATACGGGCGAAAATGTGCAAACACTGCACTGACCGGACTCTGAGGTGCGTCCGGTCAGTGTCGATCGGACGCGTCCGGTCAGAGAAAACCTCTCTGGATGCTCTCTGTTCACGACCGGACTCACGGTGATCAAGCGTCCGGTCGTTACAACTGAGCGTCCGGTCAAGCACCTAGGAGGCAATGAACAGTGCCTTCAGTGCGTCCGGTCACGCGAAACCCTAGCGTCCGGTCAGAATCGCGCATAGTATTTCGCTCGGCCTTCAACGATCGGACGCACGGGATAGCGTCCGGTCGATATGAGGTGTGCGTCCGGTCAAGTCACGAAGGAGATGCAGAGAACGTGTTCAACGACCGGACTCACGACCAAGCGTCCGGTCGGTGCGACTCGTGCGTCCGGTCACCGCGATGCATCTCTGTTCATCCACCGAATCAACCCGATCTCCCTCAAATCAAAAGCACTAGGGCTCCAACTTCGTGTGAGGGGTCACAAGGATGTTAGTGAGCTACTCCTAAGAGATCATGGCTCGAACCTAACTCCAAATCGGTGAATCGGAGAAAAAGGATGAAGAACGGCAAGAACTTGATCCCAAAACTAAATCCGCCCGATCTGTGAGTTCGTGAGGTATTAGAGAAATTCCTTCGGTAGAAAGAAGACTCTCACGAAGCTACACAAGATGGTTCAAACGGATTTGCGAATCTTCCCTCGAAACAAGAATTCTCGTGAAGAACGAAAGAGGGGAAAACGTGCAAACGCGAAGAACAAAATCGCAAGACAAATTAAAGCACGAATTTGATCCTTGGACTCAGATGAATGGATGATTCATTAAGCACTTGGTGTCGGGCTACAAGCCAATCCTAGCAACACAAAGCTTGGATGGCGAAAAGCTCAAGAACAAGAGCCTGTCTCTCCCTAACCCTAGCCTTCTCTCACAGGAACAAAATGAGAGAGACACCACCAAGAATTCCCCCTTTGGATGGCGGCTGCCCTAGCAGCCCCCTCATATATATAGGCGCATATCCGAAGACCAAAACGCCCTTACATTAAGCACTCAACCCAAATACCCCCCAGGGGTAAAACTGTCCAGTCCGGTCAATCTTCATCCGACGGCCACGCCCGCACATCTGGTAGCTTCGCCTCGACGCGACCTCCCTGATGCCGCCACGTGCCGCCACCGTCGACCGCCGCGCCTTCTCACCGATAGCTTCGCCGCAACGCAAGCCTCTCGGTGCCGCCACGCGTCAACCGTCCTTTCGGACCAAACCCCGGTTTTGAGGCCCAAACCGGGAAACCGTCCACCCCGATTTTGAGGCCCAAACTCGGAAACCCGCAAGCCCAGGTTTTGAGGCCCAAACCTGGAAACCGTCGATGGTAGCTTTTTGAGGCTCAGCTACCGAACCCGCACCGAAGACAGGATGTGGTTCGCACACCCCGACCACCGGCACCGATGCCGATGCATGTCCAGCCTCCACGCCGGGCACAACGCCTTCGCCTTCCTTCTTGACTCGGCCGACGGCACTTGCGCCGCACGCAAGCCCGTGTCCGACCTCCCGCCAAGTGACACGACTCCAGCGCCTTCCTCTCGACTCGGCGATGCACCGCACATCCCCATGTGCTCCTGCTCGCCGATGCCACGTGCCAGCTACCACAGCTGGTCCTCTGGCCCCTGGTCCGTCAGTCCAAGCCTCACGTCCTCGCCCTTCACCGCTTGGTCCATCGGCATGGCACGTCCCCGCACGGCACGCCCATCCTTCACCGCACCCGGTCCGTCAGCACGGCACGTCTCAACTTGACCTTCACCTCGCCATAGACCACTGTCTCCGAGCTCAACACCTGCACATCAACACAGCCAAGAGACACATGTTGCACACGCACACCCCACAGAAACACCACACAACTCACACCACCGGTTAGTCATAAACAATAAGCGCATAGCAAGATATGGACTAAACCGGGTAAAAGCCTCAAATCTTCCTCATCAAAGTCAATCATTCATCATATGTATTCTCACTGTTGACACAAAATGTGACCCTCTGTGCCAATCACACCGCAAGCCGGAGAAGCTAGCTTCAAACGTAGCCCGGGTGCTCAAAAGTCCGGTGCGTGCCAGTCAGTTTGTCCTGCAACTAACAAAGGAGATAAACTGTTAAATACAAAGCTGGAACGTGCCGGGTATGACCAGACAGTTCCAAGATGTACGGCCGTGAAGCCACTTACGATGACACATAGCTATGAAAGCTATCTGCCAACAGGTTTAAAGATCATTCGACAGTATGAACGAAGTTACGTGAGTAGCGAGTTGCCGAATACGTTTGCATGAGAATTGTACTTGCATGGCGTATTGAATATGAATTAAAGCTTAACCAATCTCGATTTACAACGGAGTTGGGGTCCATGGGGATTGAACGTACAAATTAAGCATGATTAAACTAATCTAAAGCCTGCGCCTGCCGCACGACACCTAGCTGTATCATAGATCAAGCATACTCAACGTGCATGAACCCTCACCACGTGGCGATCTAGATATGATCGAATCGGCTATTGCAAACAGTAGATCTATCGTATAAAGGCCTTACAAAATAATCATAAAAGGACAGGATAGATCTTATAACAAGATGAAGCCGAACCGAGCAAGATCTAGATTGGGCAATAAAGTGTTACAACGAAATACACATTATAATACGTATAACACAAGGTAACTTAATGAATCTATTAGATCTTGCCAAACCTAATAGAGCCGATAACTATCTTGTTTATGCTAAGGTTACCAAGTAAGTGTCTGCCGCACGATACTTACTCGTAATCTTATCATAAACTAAGACTTCCCGATCATCGAGCAATGATCCGCCGCACGACCATTACCAACAAACGAGACTACTTGCATCATGCCTAAATCCGCCGCACGATACTAGACATAATAGCAAGGTTGTCGGGACTTACGGAGGTCGACGGGTCGATGGCTCCTCTCGAAGAACACGACGACACGACTTGGACTCGAAGATGGCACGGGGCCGGTTTGGTTGTATTGATTGTGAACGTCTTTACAATGGCCTCAGGGTTATATTTATACCCTGGTGTCCTATGAGTCCTAGAAGGACACGATTACAACGACAAAATCAGGAAACTATCTAAAACATGATGCCTTCTGCTCCAAGCTTCCTTTAATAACCGGCATGCACTAAAATGACGAGATCCCAATCGCTAAATCTTCTTGACATGCCGCATTTGTCATCTTCTGACGCAAACCGACTTGGCTTGAGGTAGCCGACGCAGCGTCACATTGCCGAATTCGCTCGCCATTGACCAGTCGCCTCCACAGCCTTGCCGAACCTACTAAGTTAGCCGACCGTGCCCGTCATCTGCCGAATCCCCTCAGGCGGTGATTTCTCTGAACCTGCACTGGGCTGGCCTACTTGTCATAGTGCAAAAATTATGTGTTAACACATGCCCCCTCAATTTCTGCACAAAGGCATTTGTTCTGAAATTGACCACAAGTCCGCCGCTCATTCTAGGTCAGCACTGCTTCAAACTCCGCATCTTCTCCAAATCATCAACAGCTTCAAACTCCACCCGAGCTTCGCAATGGCGACCCACGACGAGATCCCAGAGGTAAATTTCACTTTTCCTTTCAACGCATTCGGTCAATTTATGTCGGCATTCGGCTCATTTAGCTTTCTCCGCACACCTCCTCCTTTCAGGCCCTTAGGGATGAAATTCTGATTCCTTGCGATGCGGATCCCGATTCCTATTTCTTGGGTCCAATGGGAACTCCATCCAACTAATATCATCGGTATGGAGACCAACAGAATCCCTTTCAAGTACGGAGTCATTTCATCGAACAGGTGGCGGTATACCTTCAAGAACTGGCCCCTGCCCGCGGTCACCGGCTGGAGGAATTGGTACAGAAGAATTCAAGCGAAATTTGGACCTCACTGGGAAACCCAAGACATCCATCACGCTCTGGAACTGTCCCTGGCCGGCATGCCCAAAAATGAGTCATTGCTCATAGCAGCTTCTCATTTTTGGTCAGATGCCCTCAATGCTTTCGTGTTCGGCCATGGCATAATGACAATCACATTAGCCGATGTCTTCATGATGAGTGGCCCGAACATTACCTCGATCATGAACACCGACGAACTGCTAGAGAAAATTTCTCAGAGATCCATTGATGTCAGCGTTGGATGGATGAAGTATGTAGAGATCCACAACAAATATCAGGCCCAGTAGCAGAAACAGAGCACAGGGCTTTTCTAACATGTGGCTATGCAGATTTATCTTCTGTGGGAGATCCAACGAGCCAACCCTTAACTACATCGCACTGGCTGATAAATTATCTAAAGGAAAGCAAATCCCTCTAGGCAGGCTCTTCCTGGGATCTATATACCACATGATGCATCAGATCTCCATTCAAATGTATCATGCACTCATGACAGCACAGATAGACTGCCACCAATTGATTGTGTCAATGGCCCCTGGTGGTTTGTTTCAAATGTGGTTTCAGCTATACATGCACCAAATTATTGCTGTGCCATTGGACAACCTCAGCTTTCCCTCCAGCAACTTCGCTGAGGATGAAGAGGCCACAGAGAAAGCTTGCCAAACTTATGGGGAAGCAGCCACTGCTATAACCATAAACAAGAGTATTGGCAGTCTCTTCAAATTATTCTTCAAGGCTTTAATCAGGTGCTCTGGTTACCCTACAGGGAGAATGACAACTCACTTTCCCTATCAAATTCAGCTTTGATGATGGCTGCATAGATGAAATGGCCACAGGAGTTTTCAACTCATTTATCAAACCCTGCACCCTACCAGCCGAATTCAACAGGGGAAGACAAGTGAAGCACACTTATGATTCTATCTATCATCCTAACATAGCAGCTAGGCAATTAGGTTGTGGACAGCTCCCTCCAAAACTCATCTTTTCCACCATCATCAAGCCCAGGGAGCAGATTCAGTCCAAAGAGCGTATTACAATAGGGATGCAGGCCCATCGAGTATTCAGCCTGGGGCAAGATCTACCAGACTACAAACCAGTACCATTTCATTTGATCCAGTCTGCTCATCCTCTTTTTGAGTCCTGGTGGCAAGAATGGCATGATCATATCTTCAACAGCCCAGTCCATCCCATGTGCTTGGAACTTCAAGCAGACTTCAGCTCTGACAGCGAGGTACAATATCAAGTCACCTGTTGCTTTAGTATTTGATCCTTGAGATTTCTAACTTTTTCAAAACTTCCACAGGACTTCACACCCATTCTGACATTAGGCCTATCCAATATCATCAAGCAGGCCCAATCACTGTCCTGGGACACAATGCTCCTTCATTGATTCAGTTTATGAAATCCCAAGCAGCTTCATTAACCACCTCTCTCAGCTAAGGAGAGAAGAGAAAGGCCACTGAGGGCACTTCCAGCTCCAGGCGAACCAAGACCAAGCAAAACACACCCCCCCCAAAGGTAAGATGTTCTAGTTCTTCCATCATTATCAACTTATTCTTGACTGGCTCGTATACCATTACAGGCTTCTTTCCCTGAACAAGAAAACGCTCAAACGACGGTGCCCCCAATCTTTATTACCTTGGAAAATGATGAGCATGCAGATGCCGAGGAAATGGACACCCAGAACCCGGATGATGTCAACATTGGTAGGTCCCTTAATTCCCTTCAACCAGCAGATTCTTGCCTCTCTTGGCTGACCAGCGATTTCACAGATGCCGCGATTGATGAGACCTTCATCGGCTCAACTCCAGACCCTGCTGGTCCATCCGGTTCTCAACCAGACCAAACCCCCACCAAACAGCCGACTCATCAGGTAAGGACTAACCTCTCATTTCATTCCTCCTTCATACCTTACCTCAATCGGCTAACCTGTCTGAATTATCACAGACTTCTGCCAGCCCGGCTTCCAAATATGCATTTGATGTCAACGAGTTCCTGAGTAAAAGAACAGTGGCCAAAAGACCATCAGCACTTGTCCAAGATATCCTGAGCAACGTAACAGACTTTCCTGAGTCAAGACATCTTGTCCTTAGTTAGAGATGCCGATGAGGTTAAAAATTTCCTTGAACCCATTGCTGAGGACATTCCAGAAAATTTGAGGCTTCATCTAGAGGTTGTATCCACACTGGATGACTGCTTTGCCAAAGTGAAACGAGCAACTAGAAGCGCTGACCTTCAGACTGCCAAGTCCAAGTGCACCCAGGAGGTCAATGATCTGTATTCTAAGTTTCAAGAGGCCAAGAACTCTCAATTGGCCCTGGAGACTCAGTTGAAAGAACTACAAGAAAAGAGATCCGAGCTGGAAACCCAATTAGCCCAGGTCAACTCTGACATCCAGTCATGTACCTCTCGGTTATCAGGCTTGCCGAACATCATTGAGGCAACATCCTCCAAACTATCACTGGCGCTTGATGAGGACATCAAGCTCAATGCAAGGCTTTCACAAGCACAAGGTACCGAAGAGGAGGACCGAAAAGCACTGGAGCATGCTAACCAGGTTAAAGCCGATGCTTTGGCGGCTATAACTCAATTCTTGAACAACTGAGATGATTGTGTAATGAACTTTTAATTTCGGCAATCCCGTGTCAGAACGACTCAAACACCTTCTTGTGATATATCTGTACCTTTCATTCAATCGGTTACTGTTCCGATGACATTGTGACTAACTGCCTTATAAATCTGTTCGGCAATCTGGCAAGTGTCCGCTCCGAATATCTAAATCGGCAATTTTTGCCGAAGCCGGGCGCCCTTGCTCCTGCCGAACACGCAAGCGCGTCTAGACGGTTCGCACAGCCCGTTACTGTAGAGGCCCATCTTGGGAATTTGGGAAAAAAACCCAGTCCGCCGGTTGATATTCGGCGTGTTACCCCGGGACATCCGCCACGATCACTGTTCCGCCTTTATAAATTGCCCCCGGAGGCTTGCCTTCTTCCCCATCTCGCCTTTGCTTCTCTAGTACTCTCGCCGCTTCGGCTTCCTTGCTTACTCCGCTCCAGAAAACCCTAACTCTCCAAGTGCAATGGCGAGCCATGATGACCGCGGCAAGCGCCCGGCGACTGAGGAGGCCGAAGGGAGTCGTGCTCGGCGCCTCCGTCAGCGCGGGTAGGACTTCTCTCGCCTACGCCCTTTGTGGCACTTTCTTGAAAACCCCGCTTACACCCTGTCACTGTTTGCCGGCAGGATTCCCGTTATCTCCACCGCCGGTGGGCACGCCAGGCCTTCTCCAGCAACGGGAGGGCCAGGAGCTCCGCAATCGGGTTCGTCGAGCTCCTCCGACGACCTCTCCTACCACTCCCATCCTTGGGAGGGAACCCGGACCGGGATTCCGACGACGACCTCTACGACCACAACGACGCCTTGAACTTCATGGCGCTGCGGGATGAGTCCCGGGAGGAGCTGGCCGCCGTCTCGAAGCAGTACGGGATCGATCAGCTGGAGTGGGAGGACCAGCGCCGGCAGTTCTGCGACGCAATCACGGGTATGAACACCCAATCCTAGATCGGCTTTCGGTCGTTCTTGTTGATCTTTTAACCGATCCATTTCAACTCGTCGTTCACAGCGCTGTCTGAAGAGCTGGAGCGCCTGAAGATGGCGGCGAACGCCGTCGCAGATCGGGTGAACGCCCAGGGCGACACCGCCGAGGCGCGCCTGGCCAATGTGCACGGCCGCGTCGAGCAGTCGCCCTGCAGGGCGTGCACCACGGCGTGGCGCTGGGGCTATCGCGCTGACGGTCCGCACGGAGGAGGACTTCTCCGTGGTGCCGGTTGGCTTCCCCGGCGGGGCATCCCCAGAAGATGTCGCACAGATCGGCGATTTTCTGGAATCCTACGATCACAGCCCACGCCCTCACCATAGTCACCAACCCGCAGACGGTCATCAACAGGGTGTTCGGTAACTGATCTGCACCTTTTGCACAGCCCCCACTATGAACAATGCTCCACACTCTACCACGTTCGTTCTCCCGTTCTGTGCTTGTTGAGTGTTTGATTTATCTAGCCGATTGCACAGCACCGCGTGCACTTGGCCCTGTATTTCTGCGTTTTTTGCGCTAAAGGCGACACATGCCGTGCCGGCTGTTTTTTGCTCTAAGGGCGATAGACCCCATCGGCCATTTTTGTGCTAAGGGCGATACAACTTCGTATCGGCCGTCGGTGCCCGCAAGACCTTGATTCCACTATGCACCGACCTCCACGCTAGGATGAAATCTCTTTAGATAACGTCCATTAATCGCCCTAGCAAACTCTTCCCTTGGAGGGTTTTTAGAATGTACGCGTTACCGGGAACACACCTCAGAACCCGAAAAGGCCCTTCCCAAGTTAGGGGACCATTTGCCGAATACCTTGTCTTTGGTACCGATCGGCAAGATAATTTTCCAAACCAAGTCTCCTTCTTCGAACCCTTTTTCTTTCACTTTCGAATTGTAGTACTTGGCAACGCGTATCTTGTTCTTTTCAATATTTTCCAAGGCCTTGAGACGAATCAAATGCAAATCCTCTAGCTCATCCATCATCAAATCTTTATAATCTCTTTGGCTAGATCGTTCTGCAATGTAACTCGTCTTGACCCCGATTGCAACTCCCATGGTAGCACTGCGTGATGCCCATAGACCAACTCGTATGGTGACGTCTGAGTCGACCCATGACAAGCCATTCGGTAAGCCCACAAGGCTTCGTTGAGTACCAAGTGCCACCTTTTAGGCTTCTCTTCGATCTTCTTTTGAATAATCTTGATCATGATTTTGTTAGAAGCCTCTGCCTGTCCATTGGCCTGTGCATAATAAGGAGAGGAATTATAGAGCTTAATCCCCATCCCTTCGGCAAAGTCACAAAACTCCGAGGAAGTGAACTGAGTTCCCTGATCGGTAGTGATGGACTGAGGAATGCCAAATCGGTAAATGATATGCTCCCTGACGAAGGACACCATGTTCTCTGACGTCACCTTCTTCAATGGGATGGCTTCAACCCACTTAGTGAAATAATCCGTGGCTAACAGAACAAACTTATGTCCCTTGCTAGATGGAGGGTGGATCTGGCCGATCAAATCAATGCCCCATCCTCTGAAAGGCCAAGGCTTGATGATCGGATTCATGGCCGATGCTGGGGCCCTTTGCACATTGCCGAATCGCTGGCAATCCTGACAACCTCTGTAGTATTCAAAGCAATCTTCGAGCATAGTCGGCCAAAAATATCCAGTCCTCCTGATTATCCATCTCATACGGTGAGCTGACTGGTGTGCACCACATACGCCTTCGTGCACCTCATACATCAGTTTCCTAGCCTCGTCTTGGTTCAGGCACTTAAGCAAAACCCCATCTATGGATTTGTAGTACAATCGATTGTCCAAGAGCGTAAACTTAAGAGCCTTGTACCTGAGTTTTCGGGAGACTTTTCTGGATGGGTCCCTGAGGTAATCGGCAATGTTGTCTCTCCAGTCTTCAATTGCCTGATTATCACTTGGGATTACTTGATCATCTCCTGGGGTTGTTTGCTCTTCCTCAAGTGCAAAAATGTTTTGATTCTCCCTATACCCGGATGCTGCCTGAGCCAACTGGTTTGCTTCTTCATTTTGCCCCCTAGGAATATGTTGCAAGGTTGCTGATCGAAACTGTTTAAGGAGCTCTTGGCAACCTTCGAGATATTCCTGCAGCGTGTCGTTTTTGCACTCGTACTCACCTGTCAGCTGCCTGATCACCAACTCCGAGTCACCGAAGATCTCCACGGCATCTGCCTTAACGTCCACAAGCAACCGCAATCCTCGAAGCAGTGCCTCATACTCCGCTTGATTATTAGTCACCGGGTACTCGATCGGTATAGAGTATTTGAAAGGTGCCCCCTTGGGAGAAATCAACATGATCCCGACTCCACCACCTTTGCTACACGATGATCCATCAAAAAAAATGCCCAGGGGGCAATGGTTACTATGTTAGCGTTAGGATCACGATGGTGAGTGACGAAATCAGCCATAATCTGGCCTTTAACAGCCTTTGCCGATTCAAAACGCAAGTCAAACTCAGAAAGAGCTAAAACCCATTTACCGATCCTTCCACTCAAAATCGGCATTGATAACATGTGCTTGATTACATCAAACTCCGACACTACCACGCATTCGGCATTCAATAGATAGTGCCGAAACTTGGTACAGGAATAGAAAACGCACAAGCACAACTTTTCCGTAGCCGAATACCTCGTCTCGGGGTCCAGTAGCTTTCGGCTAAGATAGGCTACGACTCTCTCTTTCCTTCGAATTCTTGCAGGAGGGCCGACCCTATTGTTAGGTTGTCGGCCGCCACGTACAACTTGAAAGGCTTGTCGAGTTGTGGAGGGACCAATACTGGTGGTGCCTTCATGTATTCTTTGATTTCATCGAAAGCCTTTTGTTGCACGTCACCCACACGAACTCCTGATCTTTCTTGAGCTTCAACAGTGGAGAAAATGGCAGCACGCGCTGGACAAGTTGGATACCTGACAGTTGGACAAGTTGGATATGAACCTTCTGACAAAGTTGATCTTGCCGAGCAGTGATTGCAGTTCTTTGAGATTGGTCGGCGGCACTACCTTATCAATTGCTTCCATGCTCTTCTTGCCGACTTCGATGCCCCTTTTGTGGACCAAGAATCCCAGAAACTCACCAGCCGACACCCCAAATGCACACTTGGTTGGATTCATCTTTAAACCGTGTTTCCTTGTGCACTCCAAGGTCTTCCTTAAATCGGCTAAGTGTCTTTCTTTGCCTCTGGATTTGACCACCACGTCATCAATGTAGATCTCTACGATTTTGCCGATCAGCTCATGGAATATGTAATTCATGGCTCGCTGGTAAGTAGCACCGGCATTTTTCAAACCAAAAGTCATGACAATCCATTCAAACAAACCTATATGGCCGGGGCACCTGAAGGCGGTTTTTGCCACATCCTCTGCAGCCATGAAGATCTGGTTGTAACCTGCATTGCCGTCCATAAAGCTTATAATTTCAAAACCGGCCGAAGCATCTACTAGCAAATCGGCCACCGGCATTGGATAACCGTCCATAGGAGTGGCTTTGTTGAGGTTCCTGAAGTCGATGCAGACTCTCATCTTCCCGTTCTTCTTGTACACCGGGACAATATTGGAGATCCATTCCGCATATCGACACGGCCGAATGAAGTTAGCTTCTAGTAATCTCTCCACTTCCTTTTTCACGTCGGCCAATACCTCCTCCTTGTAGATCCTGCGCGGAGGTTGTTTGTATGGGCGGTATCCAGGTTTGATCGGCAACTTATGCTCAACAATGGACCGATCTAATCCGGGCATCTCTGTGTAGTCCCACGCAAAACAGTCTTTGAACTCTTTTAAAAGATCTACTAATTGCACTCTAAAGTCAGGGTCTAAACTAGAACTTATGAACATCGGCCTCTTTTTACTTGTGTCGCCAACATCCACTTCTTCCAGCTTGTCGGCCGATGTGAAGCCACGTCCCAGTTTGCCCTCGCTGTTGTCGGTTGGGTTATCCATCTAAAAGAAGCTTTGAGAGCCGATTGCTTGGATCGGCTGTTGATCCCTGTCGTAGACGTTGACAGGACCTTCTCCCCACACACGATCGGAGAAGCAATCTACTCCGTCGAATTCCCAGTAAGTGGGCTCAATGGTAGCAACACTCACCGAGTCGTCAGCTTGGACAATTTCGATGTCATCTCCAACCCACTGAATGAGTATTTGGTGCATGGTCGAAGGAATGCAGCAGTTGGCATGGATCCAATCCCTGCCCAAAAGCAGGCTGTATGCCCCCTTGCCATCAATGACAAAGAAGGTCGTGATGAGCGTCTTGGATCCAATCATCAGTTCTACGTGCACGGCACCCCGAGTGTCAGAGGGATTGCCGGCAAAGTCACGGAGTATCATGTCCGTTTTGAGCAGATCTTCATCGTTCATGCCCAGCTTTCTGAAGGTGGCGTAAGGCATGATGTTGATCGCTGCGCCGCCATCGACAAACATCTTGGTCAGCGGCTTTCCGTTGACGTACCCCTTGACATACAACGGCTTTAAATGCCGATGCTTGGCTGGTTTGTCAAATGCTGCCTTCTGAGACAACACGAGCTGTGCTGCGAGCTCGTCGTGCTCGGCCTCGTCAGAGTCCGAATACACCTCGTCCTGTGCCCCCCGGCCGGCAGGAGCCATGAATTCCAGGGGAAGGAAGAAAGTCATGGCCACGCCAGCGCCTTTGTCGGTGTCGTCTGGCTTTTCCTTGGGCGCCACTCTTGCTTCTCCCGTCGGCAGCTGCTTCTTCTTCAACTCCCTATTCCGGAGGCGCTGCACCCTCCTTTTCTGGCTCTTTCTGAGCCCTGGCGGGCACCACTGCCCCTTCTGCCACCTATATGGGCGGGGCTGTGCCTCCTCGCTGTCGTCCTGGTGGTGCGCCCACTCCTGATCGACATATCTTTTGGCTTGCCGATTCGGGCTCTCCATTTTTAGGCGCCGATCGTCCATTGGGATGCGTGCTCCCAATCTTTCGTGGACGGCACGGCGGTTGACTCGAGCCTGCCTATACCCCTTGTACTGATCGCTGCACTCAGGGCAGTTATTGACGGCAGGCAGCTTCAAGCCTTCGTTCCAGCAGTGGCGGAAGAACGGGCATTCCCAGTGAGCCTGCTCCTGCTCTTGGCGGCGTTCCTGCTCCCTGTGGTAGGCCTGTTCTCTGCGGTAGGCCCTCTCCTCCAGACGGTACCGGTACTCCTCCGTGTGACCGTCTTCACGCTGATATTCTTCCTCGAATCTCTGTTCCTCGCGTTGGAGACGCCTCCGCTCTTTCTCTCCTTCCCGGCGCCACTTGTTGAGGAGGTCCCTGTGGGTAGGCCTGCGCCTGGAAGATGACTCCCCGTGCTCATATCGACTATTCGTGGTCTGGGTACGCTGCCGGAATTCATCGCTGGTGATCTGCCGATCGGGGTCCACTGTGCCAGACTCGCGCGCTTTGTCGGAGGTGAGGACTTTGACTTTGCCCTTGCCCCTGGGGTCTTCTGGAGCTACCATGTTCACTGAGAAGAACACGGCGTTCTGGGCGAAGGGGTTAGCATCGATCTCATCTTGCCATTGAACTTGATGTGGCCGTCCTGGATGGCCTTCTGGATCCTTGTCCTGAACACGCGGCAATCATTAATAGAATGAGTGTTAGTGTTGTGGAAACCGCAGTACTTCTTGTCCTTGATCCCTCCAGGACGCAGCATCGGGTGATCCGGGGTAGCCTGACTCTCCCTTCGGCGACCAGGAACTCGAAGAGCTTGTCGGCCTTGGTGACGTCGAAGTCGTATGCCCCCTTCTGCTGGCGCAGCCATTGCTTGTTGGCCTGGGTCGGCTCTTTGTCCCAGTTGAGCTCTGCAGCGGCCACCTCATCTTCGGCATCGGTATAGTCATCGGCTTCGTCCAGGAAAGCCTGATACATCTGGGCCGCGACATTGTCCTTCTGGAAGCGCCCTTCCCTCCGGAAGCCTTGCGCTTGGATAGTCATTTCATTCAGCCGGCGAGAGAGATGACCCAGGTCCTCAAACTCCTGGCCGAAGAGCTTGTCTCTGATGCTCGGGAGCATGCCTGCCACGGCCAATGGTGGAAGCTGGTCGTCCGGCAGGTACATGCCGAAGCACTGGCTCTTGACTTCCCTAAACCTGCGCAGGTAGTCCTGCGGTGTCTCATTTGGCCTCTGTCGCACGTACATGATGTCCACCAGCTTCTTCTCTTTGGTACCCGTGTAGAAGTGCGTATGGAACTTTTGCTCCAAATCTGCCCAAGAGAGAATAGAGCCCGGCGGTAGTGACGTGAACCAAGCGAACGCCGGTCCGGTGAGTGACGACGGGAAATACCGAACCCTGAATGCGTCTTCGGTATTGGCCTCCCCAAGCTGGAGCAGATAGCGACTGATATGCTCCACCGTGCTGGTGTCGTCCAAACTGGAGAACTTGGACAAATCTGTCGGTACTTTGACTCTGGGAGGCAGGGCCACACGATGGAACCATTCGGGGAACGGAGACCTGTAAGCGTGAGTGCCCTTAGGCTTCAGGCCAAAGTGCGCTGCATCATGTCTGCCATCTTTTCCAGCATGACGTCGACATTAGAGTCGGCAGTTCTTTCGGCCGTCGACCTCCCATATCCCGGATGTGGGATGCCCTCTAGATTGTGGGCTCAAGCATCTCGTGGTACCCGTTTCCGAAGTGGTCCTTTATGAGCCTATAGTTTTGTGGGGAGATCTTGCGTGTTGACTCTGGCGGTTGACCCCTGGCGCCGATCGTGAATTGACCCATGTTCGGCAGTCGGCCCTCTGGCGTCTGCTTCTCTTGAATAGTCAACCCGCTCGTCTGAGCATTAGGCGGGGTCTCCTCACCAGCAGCTCCTGCCCCCTTGGGGTGATTCGGCAGGTTGAAGAGGTGTGGTCCTGCTATAGGGCCAAACTCCGCCTCCATAAGTTCATCAGCCTTAGGGCCGAATTGGGCGATCATGATGGTGCGGAAAGTGTTGAGGAACGCCCCATGCATGCGGCCGATGGTGCCAGAGACAGCTTCATTGACCATGTTAGTCATTTTCTGCACTGCACTCCCTCCTCTTCCCCAGGATTAGTTGGGTCGAATTGAACGGGCTTCGGCAAATCATGCAGACGGCGGACCTTTCCGCTCTTGTTCTTGGAGAAGGCTTCTAGGCACTTGGTCTGGAATTCGGCACAAGCATTCTCCACCTGCTCTTTGTACTCGTCGGGTAGCTCAGTGAACTGCACCTGCACGAGCCCCGCCTTGTTGCTGGCCTCGGCTTCAGTGACTTCGACCATTGCTGCAGGAAAAAAGTGTCCCACCGGGCGTGCCAAAAAGTGTGTTGACACAAAATGTGACCCTCTGTGCCAATCACACAGCAAGCCGGAGAAGCTAGCTTCAAACGTAGCCCGGGTGCTCAAAAGTCCGGTGCGTGCCAGTCAGTTTGTCCTGCAACTAACAAAGGAGATAAACTGTTAAATACAAAGCTGGAACATGCCGGGTATGACCAGACAGTTCCAAGATGTACGGCCCTGAAGCCACTTACGACGACACATAGCTATGAAAGCTATCTGCCAACAGGTTTAAAGATCATTCGGCAGTATGAACGAAGTTACGTGAGTAACGAGTTGCCGAATACGTTTGCATGAGAATTGTACTTGCATGGCGTATTGAATATGAATTAAAGCTTAACCAATCTCGATTGTACAACCGAGTTGGG
The DNA here is from genome assembly GCA_009763385.1 of Coix lacryma-jobi var. lacryma-jobi. NCBI lineage: Eukaryota > Viridiplantae > Streptophyta > Magnoliopsida > Poales > Poaceae > Coix > Coix lacryma-jobi. The sequence goes on along the minus strand of CM019825.1, from coordinate 114,094,590 downwards.
GTCCATGGGGATTGAACGTACAATTAAGCATGATTAAACTAATCTAAAGCCTGCGCCTGCCGCACGACACCTAGCTGTATCATAGATCAAGCATACTCAACGTGCATGAACCCTCACCACGTGGCGATCTAGATATGATCGAATCGGCTATTGCAACAGTAGATCTATCGTATAAAGGCTTACAAAATAATCGTAAAAGGACAGGATAGATCTTATACAAGATGAAGCCGAACCGAGCAAGATCTAGATTGGGCAATAAAGTGTTACAACGAAATACACATTATAATACGTATAACACAAGGTAACTTAATGAATCTATTAGATCTTGCCAAACCTAATAGAGCCGATAACTATCTTGTTTATGCTAAGGTTACCAAGTAAGTGTCTGCCGCACGATACTTACTCGTAATCTTATCATAAACTAAGACTTCCCGATCATCGAGTAATGATCCGCCGCACGACCATTACCAACAACGAGACTACTTGCATCATGCCTAAATCCGCCGCACGATACTAGACATAATAGCAAGGTTGTCGGGACTTACGGAGGTCGACGGGTCGATGGCTCCTCTCGAAGAACACGACGACACGACTTGGACTCGAAGATGGCACGGGGCCGGTTTGGTTGTATTGATTGTGAACGTCTTTACAATGGCCTCAGGGTTTATATTTATACCCTGGTGTCCTATGAGTCCTAGAAGGACACGATTACAACGATGACAAAATCAGGAAACTATCTAAAACATGATGCCTTCTGCTCCAAGCTTCCTTTAATAACCGGCATGCACTAAAATGACGAGATCCCTATCGCTAAATCTTCTTGACATGCCGCATTTGTCATCTTCTGACGCAAACCGACTTGGCTTGAGGTAGCCGACCGCAGCGTCACATTGCCGAATTCGCTCGCCATTGACCAGTCGCCTCCACAGCCTTGCCGAACCTACTAAGTTAGCCGACTGCGCCCGTCATCTGCCGAATCCCCTCAGGCGGTGATTTCTCTGAACCTGCACTGGGCTGGCCTACTTGTCATAGTGCAAAAATTATGTGTTAACAATTACACAAGAAGAAGGCAGGGAAATCCTGAATGAAGTCCACTCTGGGTCCTGCGGTAATCCGCAGCTTCAAGAAACTAGTCGGAAAAATCTTCAGGTCAGGATACTACTGGCCCTCAGCTTTAAAAGACGCGAAAGATTTAGTCCGCCGCTGTCAATCATGCCAGTTTCTTTGCCAAGCAGCAGCAGCTGTACCCGCACATGAACTGATATGCATCCCTCCGTCATGGCCCTTCTCATGCTGGGGACTCGATATGGTGGTTCCTCTCAAGCGCGCCCCAGGCGGATTCGAGTACATCTACATTGCAATCGACAAATTCACAAAATGGATCGAGTACATGCCCTTGGTCAATTTCAATGCTTCCAAGTCAGTCCACTTCATGCAGAGCATCTTTCACCGCTTTGGAATGCCGCATAGAATCATCACTGATCTTGGGTCCCCCTTTACGGCTATCGAATTCAAGTCATGGGCTAGCGACTATGGAGTCAAGATAGACTACGCATCAGTGGCTCACCCTCAGTCTAATGGCCAAGTTGAAAGAGCAAACGCCCTGATTCTCACCGGATTAAAACCAAGGCTATTTGACCTCCTAAAAGATCACGACGGAAAGTGGGTTGAAGAATTGCCTAAGGTAGTCTGGGGCTACGAACACAACAAAGTCGGGCAACAGGCCAAACACCTTTCTTTCTGGTATATGGCACTGAAGCAATCTTACCGGCTGACTTAATTTGGAACTCCCCACGAACGGAGCAGTACAACGAGGGCAAAGCTGATGATACCAGGCAGTTAGAAGTCGACAGCCTTGAAGAAGCCCGACTAACCGCACTTTTTTAGTCAGCAAGATACCTTCAAGGGATGAGGCACTATTATGATAAGAACGTCCATCACCGCACCTTCCAAGTAGGCAACATGGTGTTGAAGAAAATTCAGAACACCGTTGGACGTTACAAGCTCATGAGTCCATGGGAAGGTCCTTATATTGTATCCAAAGTAATAAGACCCGAGTCATTTGAGCTAGTCACTGAAGATGGATCTCCACTGCCAAATTCATGGAATATTGAGCACTTGAAGAAATTCCATACTTAAGGACTACGCTACAATGCTGATTCAGGGCAATTGTTTTTATTAGTCGGATATTATAAAGTTTGAAGTTCATACGACATAAGAACTTTTATCTAGGCCTTATCATGACTATTCAGTCGCATAACAGTCTCTGCAATAGCAGGGCTTACCTTCGACTAATATATAATATTACTCAGATAGATTGGTTCAGCGGAAACCATACTTGAGTTACAAGCTTCGAGCTCAATACAACTCACAAGGTAGTACGGCTTAACACCCGGCTATCAGCCTATAGCGAATATGAAATCCACTATAGTGGACAACAGTTCCTATAAGGCATAACAAGATGGATTAGTACTCACCCTGTTACACATTTCTTGGACAGAGGTCCACCCACCTTCGCACCCAAGCTGCGATCCCCAAGAGGATATGATCCATCCTGAAGGAACCAACATTACGGTCCTTCAAGAGGCGCCTGATCGAAATTATCCCTTAAACAAGGGTACTAAGAGTAGTACTCGGGCAAGACTAAGTTTTCTACACAATGGTTAGAGAAACAAAGTCACACAACCCAAACTAAAGTGCTAGCGAGCACTCGGATAGACTCGTCTAATTAGACGTCTGGTCATACATCCACAACAAATAAACTCAACCCATTGCCAAAGAAATTTGCCGCAATATGGAGTTGGACATAATGCAAATCCATGAGATTCAAAAGTAACCAATATCTTTGATATCTTATAATAATTGTTTTCAGGAGATACAAGCTGCAGAGACTGAGGAGTCTAGACTACTCTACAAGATCTAATATCTGTGAGTACTCCTCCGTGGCGGCTTTCACCTCCTCTTGCATTGCCGCAAGGTCCTCATCGTCTTTGCCCTCAGGAAGAGTCATCAAAGCAGACAAGTCGAAGGACGACAGATGAAGCTGCAGCGTCGCCATCAGGCCTTGCACCACGGAAATCGCCATATCTTTGATGTATTGCGCCAGTCGTCCAGTGCACCTTGGCCCGCTCAATCAAAGTCTCCTCGACTCCTGCTGGCGCCGGAATCATGTTGAGAGGGGCTCGGACAAGCATGCTCCAGGCCTTCCTTCAAGATTCCGCCAACTCCTTTGTAGATTTCAAAGCCTGCAGAAGGTCCCGGTCAGCACCCTCACGCATCAATTTGGTTCTTGAAGAGTCTCTGCGCATTAGCAAATACCTCTTCAAGCTCTGCTTGCTTCCGGTTGAAGGCGTTTTGGCCACCCAGAAGCCAGTTTTGTTTCATCTGCATGCCTACACAACAGTCAGTTATGTCGTCATCTGACTAATATTATGGAGCAGAACGACACAGAAACTCCAAGTATACTTCAAGCTGCTTTTTAGAACTCTTCTTGAGCTCCTTCAACTTCTGTTCCATAGCCAGCGGACTTGGATATCATCAGCCCACCCTCTCGGTCGTTAGCAGCGTCACGCTCCCCTACCACTTCCTTGAGGTTGCCTTGGAGTTCATTAATGCGATTATGCAAAACCTGGGTGGCTACCTTCTGACTAATTTGGTCCTGGGCAAATAGTCCCGGAGCTCTTGGTTTTCACGAGACAGCTCCTGGCGGATCCGGGTGACTTGATCTCTAACCTTGAAGTCAAAGGACTACAATAATAATATCGTGAGTACTCGGATGAGTTTACAGTATAACAAGCAGAGATTGAGACTCTTACCTCATCAAATTGGTGAAGAGCTTCCAAGGGAGCCCTCACCTGGTCCCTCAGTTCCTTCAGCCGAGTAAGATCCTGGTCATACCCGGATACGTCAAGAGTAGCTCCTTGGCACGAGGACTCGGGTGCATCTAAAGATCCTCCCTGCTGACAAGCAGAGCCCTCTGCATGTATCTCCGTCAAGACCATGTCCCGGGGAGGTTCGTCCGGCTATCGTGTACGAAAAAACCAGTCTTTCCAAACCCGGTCAAACTCCAATTGAGCGGGAGAACGAAAGATGGAGTACGGCCAACCAACCTGAGGCAATGGAAGAGCATCCGCGTCAGGAGCGGCTTCGACCTGAGACTTGGACGGAGAGGAGCCAAGCAGCGGATCTACCTGACTGAATGTTGGCGGCACGCTGGAGTCATCCGTGGTCAGCGGCTCCGACTCCTCTACCGCCTGAGGATCAGGAATGACACTCGAGGTCGTTGCATCTACTTTTGCTTTCCTACAAGCAGACAAGTATTAAAATCAGTATCAGAACTCTGTGTACACTCTACAAAGCAGAGCACTTACTTCACGAGCTTCAGTGGCTAGGGTAGCTTCAAGAGAGGCTGTTTCAGAAGAGGGTTTGAAGTCAAAGATTCTTCAGGGACTGCGCCGCTTGAAGTCCCTTGAGTAGTTCCAGAACCTGATAGCAGCGACATATATAAGACAAGAGACCATCAACACTCAAAAGGACTACAAAGTATTCAGGTTTTCCCTTACCAGGAGCACCTGGCTTATAGTGCTTATCAGACAATTCTTGAGATAAAAGAACTTTTCGACAAGCACGGCGATTACCAGTCCGAGCCTTCTTAAGGACAGGTCCTCCGGCTTCTAGTTGAGGAGTCGGCGACCTCTTCCGGCTACCCTCAGCCTCTGTGTCTATAGATCAGGTTCATCAACAAGAGTGATCGCTGGACCAATAATTCAACCAATGTACTGTGGTGCATATGAAGCTCAGCATGGGTAACAAAGCTGATTCTCACATGCACTTCAAGACGAAGACGACAAAAATCATTATTACGCACAGTAGGAACAGTCACCAGTCAATTATTGTGTGGCTCAAGGTAATTTTTATTCAGTGGGGGGGGTGACATGGGATGTTTGTTGAAAACATTGCCCACCTGAAGCTGAGTAATTATTATTTGACGGTTTAAGCAAAAAAGTGGGTGTCATGGTCCGACTACTCAAGACCTTAATAGATTACCTAATGGCTTCATTTAGAAGACCCCGAGAACCGCCTACTATGGTACTCGGAACTCCGGCTCGGGGGCTGCAGGGTATAATCTATAAAGGAAAGGTTTTTCTTATTCAAGATTTACTCGGAAAAGGCTCAAGAGATCCTCAAAGTTATTAAAATAACAAGAGGCTCGGGGGCTACACCCTATGGTGCACTTTGTAAAAAGCACACACCATGGATTTCTTTACACTCGGAGCACTTCAAGATTTCTCAAGACATTACTCGGAGATTCTCAAGAAGAAACTAGAAGATAACGTCGTGAAGGAATGATGAAGAGCTCGGGGGCTTGAAGGACCAGGATGTCAGAGATATCATCTATCGATGATTACTCCGACTAATCCAGGATGCTCTTAGAGATCCGAAGACTTGTAACGAGGTGTCTCGATTAGGACTCTAGTTTGTAACTTAGCCGAGTTGGTAAAAGGAAGTACTGTAATTAGAATAGGACTCCAATATTGTAACTGGCTAGGAACTGGTCTGCGCTAAGGTTCACCCAGACATATAAGGGAGACGGGGCGCAGGCTCTAGAGGATCGAATATTGAATCATAACAATACACAAGGCACACGCCGCACTGGACGTAAGGTATTATGCTATTTAGCGGCCTGAACCAGTATAAAGCGGTTGTCCCTGTGTACTCGCCGAGTCCTACGAACGCCGATCCCACCGAACAAATCGTCTGAGATACTCAAGACGAGTTGCCGGTTAACAAACACCGACACTCAGTAGCTACAGCAGGGATGTGGGAGAGCAGGAAACCCTAAGTGGAGAATAGCAAATGACTAAGATAGGATGGGAGGTGGGGTCTCCCTCTACTTATCCTTAATTCTAGTTCCCACTCTACCCCTAACTAATTACAGAGCAAACCAGCTAAACCCTAAGGTTATTCTGGACCAACTCGAAGTAGATGCTGATCCGACGGCCACACCCGCACAATAGGTAGCTTCGCCTCGACGCGACCTCACCGATTGCCGCCACGTGCCGCCACCGCTCTGCTCATCCTTTTCACGGACCTCGCCCCCGGTTTTGAGGCCAAAACCGGGAAACCTGTCTTGACGACCATCCCCTGGTTTTGAGGCCCAAACCGGAAAACCTGCCGTCCATCGCCTGAGTTTTGTGGCCCAAACTCAGAAAACCGCCAGCGCCTAGGTTTTGAGGCCCAAACCTAGAAACCGTCCTCAGCCCGAGTTTTGTGGCCCGAACTCAGCAAACTCGCAGCACCCAGGTTTTGTGGCCCAAACCTGGAAACCGTCCACTGGTGGTTTTTCTGTGGCTCAACCACCAAACCGAGCCATAGAAGGGATGCACCGCCCGTGCACCCCGTCCACACGCAAGTCTTCACTTGTCGCTGTCCCAGGCTGTCAACCACTACGGCCGATCCTCAGGCCACCGGTTCGTCAGTCCGAGCCTCACGTTCGCCCTTCACCGCTCCGGGTCCATCGACACGACACATCTATTGATGGTCCTTAAACACCTGTTTTACCAACAACATTTGACCCTAAAATCCACCAAAAAGGCATGAAATGTAGTCAAATAGGTTTCAAACTAACCAAATTCCACATGTCCATAGATTTTTATTTGAATTCAGGAATTTGGACCAAATTTGGACATATGGACACACCAGAGGCCAAGCCCACTCACCAGGGCCCAAATGGGCCTAGGGGGGTGGCGCCCGCCACTTGGGTTGGCCCAAACCATCCCCCCTGTCACGTCACTGATCCATGTGACCACCCCAAGGCCAAATCTTGGCCCTTGGTCACTAGGTCGGTTTGATCGGAGGGCTATGGAGGGGAGTGGCGTGGATCATGACCTAAGTCGGTTGCTAGGACATGCAACCGACCTCCAACCGCCTTGGACAACCACCTGGTGGCCGTAGGATCACGACGAAGCATCCGAACGGCCAGGGGACTGGCGGCCGCCAGTAGGGGGTGGCGCCCGCCACCTGACCTAACCCTAGGTCGTTGGCTGCCCCTATAAGTACCCCCTCACTCCACAAGGCTATAAATACCCCCTGGTGGCACACTTCATTGTAGTCCCATTACCATCCCAAGAGAAACACAAGCAAGAGAAGCAAGTGAGAGTTAGGTTAGAAGCTCAGAGAGCTTAGGCAAGTAGGTTAGCTAGTAGAGAGAGTATAGCTCTAGTGCCCTCGCTACGGCGCGCTCTTAGTTTAGCACAGCTCAGCCTAAGTTCTTGTAAAAGGAGCGTAGAGCTTGCTAAGAGAGAAGCGGTGCGAGCGACTGGCATCGGAGTCGGTTGATTTCCTGGCGTCTCTGGTCTGGTTTGCTCTCTTGTATCTCAGGTACATTTATCTTTATCTCAGTATTACTTTAAGCATTACTTTCTATCAGTAGTACTTTCAGTATTACTTTATCAGTACCTTGAGTGTGACCTAGCTATCCTACAGTTCAATTCACTTAGCCATAGTAGTTAATCTCTAGTGAGCTTAGTGTTTGATCTTTGCCAATAGGTTGCTTAGTTAGTTTAGTGTTTATCTTATTAAGTCAAGTATTTGCTCTGACGTCCGCAAGGGTGTCTCTATTCAAAGCTAGGGTAGAGATAGTTAGAATATAGTTAAGCGTGGTGCTTAGTTATAGACTTACCTTCAGATACGGCTGGACCCCCGGATAGCTGTGGTAGCAAGCAGGTGGTGACAGCCCTGTGCGCCTTGAATTCCACCACGTAGTTGGCCCAGTTTAACAGTAAGGCTCGTTGTGCTAGCGTTCAACCTAAGTAAGTGGTAAAGGCTAGTACGCCTCGATACTTGACAAGATAGGAATAAAACTTACTCAACTTAGTTGCTTTATTGACTTTTGCCTGCCTTGCTTCGTAACTATCTTGCTTCGTAGTTATCTTGCTTGTAGTTATCTAGGATTAGTTATTAGTAGTTAGTAGTATTAGTTAGTTATCCTTAGTTACCTATTCCCTTATCTACCTATCCATCCACCTTACCTTACCATCCATTTTCATCCTACCTATCCACCCACATATTCTTTCTAGCCTTCATCCCTCTCCCTCCCTCTCTTCCTTTTCCTTTTCTTTGACTCTCATCCCCTCCTTGACTCGACTCATACACCACCCTAGCCTCCCTTGGGATCAAATAAATCGACACCTGGTACTCCCAGGCGAAGTGCTACTACGATAGTTCTGTGCGCTTGCAGAATCTCCTCTTGGTAGATTGCAATCTCTCTAGCTAGCTCCTACTAGTGTCGGGATTGACAACCCCACTTGACATTAGTAGATAGCTGCTTTAGCTTCACTCCTTTAGGTATAGTGACCGGACTTGCTACAAGCACTTCTGACGCCGTTGCCGGGAATAGATTCCAAAGTCTACTCCTAGTAACGACATTAGCAAGTGCCAACAAGCATTTCTGGGCCGTTACCGGGGATAGTTGCCTAGCTCTATCTTTAGTGAAGCTAAGAACTACCAACAAGCATTTCTGGCGCCGTTGCCGGGAAGGCAATCGGTGTATCGGTTGAGTCCGTGTCGAATTTATCTTCGCTTAAGCTCCCTTAGCGAATCCCATCTTACCCCATTCTTTCTTTCCTTAACTCTTCTTATCTTTTTCCTTCATCTTCTTCAACTTCTTTCTTTCTTATCTCGTTCTATCTTCACGATGGCCATAAGACCATTCGTGAGTTTTCTGCTCCTTCTGCCGCTAATGTAGCGATAGGACCAGACGTGATCGATGCCAACCTCAATTTTGAGTTGAAACCGGCTCTGATCACGATGGTCCAAGCTAGCCCGTTCTGTGGCAAGGCTCATGAGGATGCCAATGCTCACCTCCAACAATTTTTGGAGATTTGCGGCACCTTCACCATTAAGGGGATAACCCAAGAAGCCATCCGTCTTCGTCTCTTTCCTTTCTCTTTGCTAGGAAAAGCGAAGCAATGGTTCTATACCGATCGCAACGCTGTAGACACATGGGACAAGTGTTTCAATGCTTTTCTCGCCAAATTCTTTCCTATGGGCAAGACGAATGCTCTGCGCAACAAAATCTCCAGCTTTACGCAACAAGCCGAGGAATCTATTCCCGAGGCTTGGGAGAGGTTGCAAGAGTATGTCGCTGCTTGTCCGCACCATGGTATGGAGGACTGGCTATTGATCCAGAACTTCTACCATGGCCTAACCCCACTCTCTAGAAGCCATTTGGATGCCGCCGCCGGCGGTGCATTCTTTTCTCTGAATGTTGCAGATGCTAAGGCTCTCATAGAGAAGATGGTGTCGAACCAAGGATGGAATGACGAGAGACTGCAGCCCCGTAAGCGAGGTATGCATTCCCTTAAGGAGGCCGACATGATCGTGGCCAAGATGGACCTACTGGCAAAGAAGCTGGACACTGTGAGAAGATGAACCAACAAGAGAGTGTCCAATCTCTGGAATCCTACATGACTTGTGAAGTCTGTGGAGAACCGGACATTCTGGGAGCCACTGCCCCGAGCTACATGAAGATTTGAACTTCATCAACAACAATAACGTTTTCCGTCAACAAATCAAGGATGGAATCAGCCTGCAAACTCTCAAGGTACAATTCATTCCCCCGCTCTAATTTTCATAATTCTGATGATTTCTCATTCTTAAAGAATCTAGTTTACTCTCAAGGTAGAACTACTGATTTTTGAATAAGAAATTAATGTGAATGATAAAATCCTTGAGAAAATAAATGCTAAATTGGAAGATTTCTCATCTGCTCTGAAAAATCAATTAGCTTTAATAAGATGTTAGAAACCCAATTAGCTCAACTTGCTGCTATCATACCATCTTTTGAATCTGGCAAAATTCCTGCTAAACCTGACATGGAAACTGCAAATATGGTTGAAATAAAATATTTTAACTATTATGAAGATCAAACCATGACTGTTAAAAAGGGTGATCCTGGTAGTCCCATAATTAGATGCTCAATCTTTGGTGAAGTCTTTAAAAATGCCATGTGTGATTTAGGATCGAGTGTGAACATTCTATCTAAAGATTTTTATGAAAACTCGTTCTTTCCACCCATGTCATCCACATCTGCCTATGTTGTGCTAGCTGATCAATCCACTTGCTATGTAGAAGGAATAGTTAATGATTTACCTGTTCATATTAGAGGTTCATATGTTCCTTGATTTCATAATACTAGATATGGGAAATAGGAAAGATGTGCCTCTAATCTTAGGTAGACCCTTCTTGAACACTGTTGATGCTTGCATATATGTGGGGAGTGGTAAAATGCAAATGACATTAGGAGGGAGGAAGGAAATATTCTCTTCTCCCGAGGTCCCGCATATGCCGCTAACATGCAGGAAGCAAAACCCGTTCGTACCAAGAAGAGGCGCCCAAGAACATGGTGGAGCAGAAAGAAAGAACCACCTTCTCCTGAGTTGTGTAATTCACATAACAAGGAGAGGTGCCAAAAGAAGAAGAACCGATGGAGTACTAGAGAAGAAGTGCCCAAGGAAGAAGATCCACCCGATAAGGATGAAACTCCATGGACCTAAGGTATGGTTTTACTTTTAATTTTTCCTTCAAATTTCCCTTTTAAATAAATAACATATGTCATGCATGAACTACTAAAAAATATATATCACCAGTTATCATTAGTTATATGCATAGGTATATGTTAACTTAGCTAGAATAATAAAATATCATAATAGGATAGTTTCCCTTTTTCACAACATTAGATAGTTTCCCTTTTAATAAAATGAGAACAAGAGCTCCGACCGAGAAAGAAGAAGGCCCTTCACCAAGCAAGAAGCCAGCTTGGGGAGACTCCCGCTCCAATAAGGTATGTCTCAAGCCTACACTTTACATTCAGTTCTTAAATTCTATATCTTTTGAATGTCACATGCTTGCCTAAATAACCATTCCATGAATAAAATTGATAAAATCTGCTTAAACAAGTTGAAACCTGAATAAGATTTGAAATATGTCATGCAAATGCTATTGTTATGGTTTGAATAACTGGTCTTATCTAAGTTGTAGCTTTTGTGGTTGCACATGCTTTAACTGAAATCATGCTTAGTGAATAAAGTTAGTAAGAAATGGAGTAATTCTTTAAACTTGCTAAGGTGAAATTAGGACCTAATCTGGAGGATTTCTTTTAAAAATTATGAAAACCTTGCTAAAAGTTCCTCCTAGATTTTATCCCATCCCACCACCAGCCAAATATTTGTTAGTCATTAGTCAAAACCACAAAGAGCTTTGTTTGTGTTGAGCTTTGTTAGACCTCATAGATCTTAGTAGAGAAGCTTATCATATCTTTTGAATCAAGATTCACACACCCCACCATAAATTGCCTACTTTCCACTTTGGAAGTTTGCAACCACCAAATAAATTGCTTATTCTCTACACCGGAGATATGCAACCCTGCCAAACATCCCATTGCTAGCCTTATGCTTATTCCTACACTGGGAATAAGCATTTCTCCCTCTTCCCCCTTTTTCATTTCTGAAATCCTTTCCTATAGATGTCTGGGGAAATCTAGAGCTAAAAAAAAGAAAGAGAGAAATGAGCAAAGTAGCTCAAGAAAGGACTATGTCCTGAAGAAAAAAAAGTGAGCAAAGTAGCTCAAGAGAGGACTATGTCCTAAGAAATGTGAGGACACATCTTTTGTCTACTCACTATGTATCCAAAAAAAAGAGAGAGAGAGAGAATTATCATTAGCTCTAGACCCCAGAAATTAACTAGGAAGGATTATGAAATATCTCTCTATACACTTCCACATAACCACACATGCACATCTTGATCAATTTTTATGATTTGCTGCTCCTTATGATCTGAGTGTCTAGCTTAGCAATAAACATCAGGCAATTTGCTCATGATTCTTAGCCTACCTATAACTCCACATATCATTCTTTAGAAATAGGAGAGGCTACATTTTGGCCTAAGTGAGGATTTAAACACCATTGAGTGATTGAGTGAATCTTGGAGGACTTAAGCAAGTTGTTATCTTTTGAAAACCTTGAAAACCTCCACAGAATCCTAGTCAAACCTAAGCAAGATAAAATTTCCTATCTACTGCTTTATTTCACTCTTGCATGTTTGAAGTGAAAAGCTATAAGCCCCACATTGCTATGATTAATGATATATGCTAAGTTATTTCTCACTATACAATATGCACTTGCAGACATCTTAATTGCTATCCATTTCATGCTCAATGCTTAAACCGCATTGTTGCTCGAGGACGAGCAACAGGTTAGCTTGGGGGAGCTTGTTGATGGTCCTTAAACACCTGTTTTACCATCAACATTTGACCCTAAAATCACCAAAAAGGCATGAAATGTAGTCAAATAGGTTTCAAACTAACCAAATTCCACATGTCCATAGATTTTTATTTGAATGCAGGATTTGGACCAAATTTGGACATATGGACCCACCAGAGGCCAAGCCCACTCACCAGGGCCCAAATGGGCCTAAGGGGGTGGCGCCCGCCACCCTAGGTGGCGCCCGCCACTTGGGTTGGCCCAAACCATCCCCCCCTGCCACGTCACTGATCCATGTGACCACCCCAAGGCCAAATCTTGGCCCTTGGTCACTAGGTCAGTTATCGGAGGGCTACGGAGGGGAGTGGCGTGGATCATGACCTAAGTCGGTTGCTAGGACATGCAACCGACCTCCAAACCGCCTTGGACAACCACCTGGAGGCTGTAGGATCAACGACGAAGCATCCAACGGCCAGGGGACTGGCAGCCGCCAGTAGGGGGTGGCGCCCGCCCCTAACCTAACCCTAGTCGGTTGGCTGCCCCCTATAAGTACCCCCTCACTCCACAAGGCTATAAATACCCCCCTAGTGGCAACACTTCATTTGTACCATCACACATACCATCCAAGAAACACAAGCAAGTGAGAGTTAGGTTAGAAGCTCAGAGAGCTTAGGCAAGTAGGTTAGCTAGTAGAGAGAGTATAGCTTAGTGCCCTTGCACAGCGCCGCTCTTAGTTTAGCACAGCTCAGCCTAAGTCTTGGTAAAGAGCGTAGAGCTTGCTAAGTGAGAATCGGTGCGAGCGACTGGCATCGGAGGTTGGTTGATTTCCCAGCGTCTCTGGTCTGGTTTGCTCTCTTGTATCTCAGGTACATTTATCTTTTTATCTCAGTATTACTTTAAGCATTACTTTCAGTATTACTTTATCAAGTACCTTGAGTGTGACCTAGCTATCCTATAGTTCAATTCACTTAGCCATGGTAGTTAATCTCTAGTGAGCTTAGTGTTTGATCTTTGCCAATAGGTTGCTTAGTTAGTTTAGTGTTTATCTTATTAAGTCAAGTATTTGCTCTGACGTCCGCAAGGGTGTCTCTATTCAAAGCTAGGGTAGAGATAGTTAGAATATAGTTAAGCGTGGTGCTTAGTTATAGACTTACCTTCAGATACGGCTGGACCCTCGGATAGCTGTGGTAGCAAGCAGTGGTGACGCCCTTTGCGCCTTGAATTCCCCACGTCGTTTGCCCAGTTTAACCTCAGTAAGGCTCGTTGTGCTAGCGTTCAACCTAAGTAAGTGGTAAAGGCTAGTATGCCTCGATACTTGATAAGATAGGAATAAAACTTTACTCAACTTAGTTGCTTTATTGACTTTTGCCTGCCTTGCTTCGTAACTATCTTGCTTCGTAGTTATCTTGCTTTGTAGTTATCTAGGAGTAGTTATTAGTAGTTAGTTAGTTAGTAGTTATCCTTTAGTTAACCTATTCCCTTTATCTACCTATCCATCCACCTTACCTTACCATCCATTTCATCCTTACCTATCCACCCACATATTCTTTCTAGCCCTTCATCCCCTCTCTTCCCTTTTCTCTCTTTTCGACTCTCATCCCCTCCTTGACTCACTCATACACCACTCTAGCCTTCCCTTGGGATCAAATAAATCGACACCTGGTACTCCCAGGCGAAGTGCTACTACGATAGTTCTGTGCGCTTGCAGAATCTCCTCTGGTAGATTGCAATCTCTTAGCTAGCTCCTACTAGTGCCGGGATTGACAACCCCACTTGACATTAGTAGATAGCAGCTTTAGCTTCATCCTTTAGGTATAGTGACTGGGACTTGCTACAAGCATTCTGGACGCCTTGCCGGGGAAGCAATCGGTGTATCGGTTGATCCGATTTGTCGAATTATCTTCGCTTAAGCTCCCGCTAGCGAATCCCATCTTACCCATTCTTTCTTCCTTAACTCTTCTTCTTTTCATTCATCTCTCACTAGAGACGTGAGTCTGTGAAGTGATCCATATCGATCTTTCAATTCACTTAGACTTGTCTCCAATTTAGCCAGAAATGAACATCCCAAGCAAGTGATGACTCAGAACTAGAGACGTAGCAATCTAGCATATTGAAAAGCACAAGTGACCCCAAAACATTCTACACATGCTAGTTGACAGAATCAATGGTGAACATGTTTCAAATTTTATGTTGAATTTAGCATATTACAGTTCTAAAAAAGAGCTCAGCTCACAACATGTATCAGTGATCAAAAGGAGCCTAAGCTACAGCATCATTATGTAGTATCGGAGCATACACTAATCAGAGCATAGATTCATTCTACAGATTAAGACATGAAGCTCGAAAGATAAAGATGCACTATGATGAAATGCAAAAACTAAACAAAAACAAGAGAAAAGAAGTCAGTCTATGACACAAGAACCAAAATGTTTCCCCCAACTAAAATGGGAAACACACACCAAACTCACCTCTCAACCTAGCAAAGGTTGATTGGTCCAAAGGCTTAGTGAAAATATCTGCCAACTAAAGATGAGTATCGACATGGTGAAGGTCGATATCACCCTTCTCATAGTGGTCTCGCAAGAAATGAAAGCGCACATCAATGTGTTTGGTCTTAGAGTGCAGCACAGGGTTCTTAGCAACGCTAATTGCACTCGTGCTGTCACAAAGCAATGGAACTCGAGAAAAACTTAGACCAAAATCACGTAAAGTGGCCATCATCCACAACAACTGAGAACAGCAGCTAGCCGCAGCAACATATTCAGCCTCTGTGGTAGACTGAGCGACACTAGACTGCTTGCGAGAAGACCAAGACACAAGAGAAGAACCAATAAACTGACAAGTCCCAAAAGTGGACTTGCGATCAAGTCGGCAACCAGCAAAATCAGCATCGAGTAAACCGCAAAGGGAGAGGGGGTGGAAGAAGCAGAATACCAAATCCCAAACTCAGGTGTGAAGCATAAGTACCTCATAATGCGCTTAACCGCCTGACGGTGAGAGGTGCGCGGCGACGACTGAAATCGTGCGTAAAGACACACCGCGAACTGAATGTCCGGGCATGTCACCGTCAGGTACAGCAGCGATCCGATCATACTCCGGTACTCCTTCTGGTCCACAGCTTCTCCATCCTTGTCCGCATCCAGGGCCGTCGTGGTCGACATGGGTGTTGGAAGAGGCTTGGCCTCACCCATATCGAATTTCTTCAAAATGTCCTTGGTGTACTTGCCCTGGTGCACAAACGTCCCTTCTCGGGATTGCTTGATTTGCAACCCAAGAAAAAACATCAACTGCCCATCATGCTCATCTCAAATTCCCTGCTCATAGTATCTGCAAACTTGACAACCAAAGTGTGAGAAGAACCACCGAAAATGATATCATCCACGTAAATCTGGACCAAGAGATAGTTTCTTTGCCTTGCTTGAGGAGAAAAGCGTTTGATCCAACATCCCATTTAAAACCCATAGCAAGCAAAAAGTTTTCAACCTATCATACCAGGCTCTAGGGGCTTGTTTCAAACATACATACAAAGCTTTGAAGTTTAAAAACATGGTTTGGAAACTTGGGATTTTCAAAACCGGGGGTTGTTTCACATACACCTCCTCTTCTATGTAGCCGTTTAGAAAAGCACTCTTGACATCCATTTGAAAAAGTTTAAACCCTTTGGATGCAGCAAAAGCCAAGAGGATCCTAATTGCCTCCAAACGAGCTACAGGAGCAAAAGTCTCTCATAGTCTATCCCTCCTTCTGACTATACCCCTGGGCTACAAGTCTGGCCTTGTTTCTCACAACATGGCCATCCTCTCCTTGTTTGTTTTTGAAGACCCATTTTGTCCCAATAAGGTGACACTCAGGAGGAAGAGGAACAAGAACCAAACCCGATTTTCTCAAAATTTTCAAGCTCCTCATGCATGGCATTGACCCAATCTGGATCGAGATAAAGCATGTCCAGCATCTCGGGTTCAAAATCAGCAACAAATGCAGAATGAGCAAAGTGAGAGATTTGTTGTGACCTAGACCGAGTGATGCGTTCGTGGATGTCGCCGATCATCTGTTGAGGAGGGTGTTGGCGCTGAATGTGTCATGGCGCCTCCCTTGCTGAAGTTACCTCCCCGAGGTGGTACAGCCCGAGGTGGTGGATCACACGGCCCCCATGTAGTAGAGGAAGAAGGGTCAGGGCTGCGTGCAGTCGTGGTCGAGGTCGACCCAATCGGCGCAGCAGGTGGAGGAAGTGCTGGATCATTGAGAACACAAGGTTGATATGAGCCTTGTGGTTCCCTTCCTGAGTGATGAGTGATCGATCAACGGGCAACATGTCTCTTGGCCGTGTTGATGTGCAGGTGTGGAGCTCAGGCAGTGGTCAAAGGTGAGGTGAAGGTCAAGTAGGGACGTGCCGTGCCGACGGACCGGGAGCGGTGAAGGGCGGACGTGGAGCTTGACCGACCGACCAGGAGACCTAAGATCAGCTGTGGTAGCTGGCACATGGCGTTGACAAGCAAGAGTACATGGGGATGTGCGGTGCATCGGCCAAGTCGGGAGGTTGCCCGGCGTGGAGGCTGGACATGCTCCGGCATCGGTGCTGGAACTCGGGGTGTGCGAACCACATCCCGTCTCTGGCACGGGTTCGGTAGCTGAGCCTCGAAAAGCTACCCTTGATGGTTTCCGAGTTTGGGCCTCAAAACTCAGGGTGGCCGATTTCTGAGTTTGGGCCTCAAAACTCGGTGAGGACGGTTTCCAGGTTTGGGCCTCAAACCTGGGCGCGCGGGTTCTTCTGAGTTGCGGCCACAAAACTCAGGCCTGAGGACAGGCTTCCCGGTTTCGGCCTCAAAAACCGGGGCGAAGGCCCAGGTTTCCCGGTTTCTGCCTCAAAACCGGGGGGAGGTCCGCAAAGGACGGTCGACGCGTGGCGGCGTGGAGAGGCTGGCGCAGAGGCGAGGCTACTCTCCACGAGGTAGGCGCGGCGGTCGTAGTTGTCGTTGGCACGTGGCGGCATCCGTGAGGCTGCATTGCGTCGGTAGGCGTCGAGGCGAAGCTACGGATGAGGAAGGCGCGTGGCCGTCAGATCAACTATCAGCAGAGTTGGATCAGGATACCCCTAGGTTTGGCCGTTTCGCCTCAAGTATTAGGGGTAGTAAAGGGATTATTGGTTTTAGGCTATAAAATAAGAGAGGCACCCCTCCTCTCCCTCTATCCTTGCAGTCATTTGTTCCTGAGCTCTCTCTCTAGCCCTCGGTAGGTTCTAATCATATACCTCGCTGCAAGCGATCCGCAGAGACGGCAATCATTACCTCTGTGTATTTTGATCTTTTGAGGAAACGGAGACCGTATTCTCGTTGTCTCCTCTTGTGGAGGAATTTAGGCTGAAATCGAATCGTGTTCTGTGTTCTTCACATTTTGTTTTTTCATCTCCCGGAGATCCTTGCTTCGTTCTTCCCCTCCGCAAGATGATTTTCGATTCCACTTGAACATCATTTGTTCTTGGTCGTGAGCCCCTTCTTTCTATCCAAGCCGAACCGGTGAGGTCTCTCTAACCTCACGAATCCATAGATCGGGTTGATTTCGTGTTTGTTCTTCCTCTTTTCCCCTTTCCGGTGTTTCTTGGATTACTCTCGATTGACTTGGATTGGTGCTGCGATGATTTCTTAGAGGATTACACCCCAATACATTGAGGAACACCCTGGGAAGGAGTTTGATTTAATTCCTTTTTAGTTTGGTGAAGTTTTGATCGATTTGGAGTTTGTCCCGAGCGTTTTTCTTTGCTGTGCTCATCCGCGGACAGCTCCGCCGCCTTCCTTCAGTGCGGACAGTCCGGGACTCGGGGTTTGTCAGTATCTAGAGATACTGCGCAGCGCGACTGCTACTGTTCTCGTCTTGTGACCGGCGGACAGTCCGCCAGTGACCCGCGGACAGTCCGGGGTCACATCGGACGCAGCACAGGATCAGCTCGGTAACGCTCGACCGACGGTCACTGTTCACTGTACCACGGACTGTCCGGCGTGCAAACCGCGAACAGTCGGGAGTCATCCCAGAACTTGAGCAGAACAGTTCTATTTCCGTCTTTTTGCCGGCGGACAGTCCGCACCTCCAGTGGCGGACAGTCCGGCGTTGGGCGGACAGTCCGGGACCTTGACCCCGGACAGTCTGCGAACCTGCTGGTTGTGCTGGTTTGTTTTCGTGGCTTTGGCAGTTAGCTTTGGGTTTCTCCCGGAGGTTCCGCTGTAACCACTAGGACATCTCCTAGGTATCCACCTACTTGTAGGTCGTGAACACTCCGTCGTTTCTAGTCTTCGCTTTTTGGGGCTGACTTTCTGGGACAGGAGGAAAGGGCTATACACAATTCACAAGTTGAATTTGAAGCTCCCATTCACCCCCCCTCTAGTCGCTAATCCGGTCCTTCAATCATCAATCCCTTCAGCACCTTCTTCCTCATCATCGAAAAGAGGTTCTCCAACCTCATGATTGTAACACCCCCGGTGTTAAGCAATCCCTAAATGCATAATCTGGCATGGCATGAGCATGGCATCTCATCATTTCATGTGCATAGGTTTGTTGAAGTGCTTAAGTCCTTGTTTGGTCTCTAGTGTAACCTTGTTTGCTTTCTGTTTCTGACCAAGTGGCCTTATAACAAAAGTTGTAGATCTTGATGAAGGGAACAACTTTGCTTTAACAGTACTTTCGCAGAAAAAGCTGTTAAATTATGATTTCTTGCATTAGAAAAATGGATTAGAAGTAAATTTCTTTTTCTAAGCAGAATTGGACTTGAGCCTTAAAGATGATTGTTCGTTACAAATTCTAAGCAACTTTGCTTTTAGACCTTCTCCTGTTTCGGCTTAGTTTAGGAGTTATAGAGCATCAAAGTTTTTAACCAAACTTCATTAGTTTAACCCCAGTGGACCCCGCCTGCCTGTCTCTCTCTTCTTCTCCTTCGCGGACGCCGCTCCCTCCGCGCCGGCAGAATCCGCCCACAGCCGCGAGACCGCTTCGGCCGGCCGGCCAAACCACCAACTTCGCCGCCCGTGGTTTGCGCCCGAACTCGCCACTCGTCGCTCCATGCACCCCGCGTCCTCGCCCGCCGAGTGTCGCGCGACGCCTGTCGTCCGCCGCGTCCGGTCGGGAGTTCCCTCGACGGGAACCGGCCAGGTGCAATGCACCTAGCACTTCGTTCCTTTTGCCTTCGCTCCGCCCCGTGCTTGCAACCAGAGGAGCATTTCCATTGCTCGCTCTCTCCCCTCGCTCCACTCCACTCCATCTTCACCAGAGCTCCGCGCCGCCGCCGCCCGCCGAACCTCGGCGAGCGATTACATTACTCGCTCCACCGCTCACCGCCGTTCGATTCCTCCCGCCAGTTCCTCCGCCTTGACCTTCTCTTTCTCCGGTAAGGTTGTGTTTCCCCTCTCTCCCTCTCTAGCCGCCGGAACAGCGGAGGCCATCCGCAAGCTCCCGCCATGGCCGCCACCGTGACCTTCATGTGGACCGGTCATCTCCGGCCAAGCTATCCCAAGCCGAGCCATGTTCTAGTCTTGTCTACCTCCGTAGTAGCTTGAGTTAGTTGGAGCCCTCTCTTCTCGGCGTGTTTTTCATCGGAAACCGCCGTGAACCGAGCCGTTCGTCGCCGTGTCCGCCTGGACCGCCGCCGTGCATAGCTCGAGCAATGCCGGGATGCCGAAGTAAGCCACGAGAGTTGCTCCAATAGGTCGCTTAGGTCTTGCTTGGGCTAGTGCTAACTCGCCGAGTCGCAACCGCCGGAAGAGTTCCGCCGCCGAGTCACAGAGCCGCCGCTCCGCCATGGCCGCCGTCGAGCTTGCTCCGGTATCCCTCTGGCTTAGCAAGTCGGTTAGTCGTGTTCGCCTCGCAAACCCGCACCCAGGGATGGTCTCAGTGTCACCGGAAGCGTCGCCGTCGAAGAGCTAGGGCCGGTCAACGATTACGCGCAAAACTCGCCGTTGACCGCCGAGCCTGGGCCTCGCGCGGGTGGTAACTGCCGAGCTTGCCTCGGAAGCTTGGTCGCCCTGACCAGCGGGCCCCGAATGGCAGTAAGAAAGAGAGAAAGGGAAGAGCTTGGGTGCCGTAGGCCTCGGAAAGCCGGATGCGCCGAGCCTTCGCCTCGAGCCTCGACCGAGTCGGTTGAGTTAGTCTCGGTTGAGTCAGTAAGCCTCGGTTGAGTCAGTAGCCTCGGCTGAATAGTTAGCCTCGGCTGTCAGTGTGCCTCGGCCGAATCGGTAAAAGTGTCTGAGCCTCGGCCGAATCGGTCGAGTGCGGTCTAACCTCGGCTGAGTTGAGCCGGGTGTGCCGAAGCCTTCACCTCGAGCCTCGGCCGAGTCGCGCCGGGTGTGCCGAGCGTCTGTCTTGTGCCTCGGCCGAATCAAGAAGGGAGTCCGTATGTTAGGATTGAGTTTTCTTTTAAATGTGTTTTGCAGAATTCATGTAAGGCTTCAAAAATTCATACAAGGCTCATTTTAAGTCCAACTCCTGTGAAACAAATTTTTTAGGTCAAGCATGTTTAGATCTATCAGTGAAAACTGTTGAATGCATTCTTGGTGATACTTTTATGTGTAGATTTATTTTACATTAGAAAAGTGCTGATACTTGGAAAATGCATAACTAATTATATATCAGTCAGAAAAATGTGATTCCAATTTTGTTAGTTTGTATGAAGGTGTAGTTTCAGAGAAAAATATAATATGAGGTTGTTCTGTGAATTAATTTGACAGTAGCTTTTAAAATGGTTAAATGTCGTTTCCTTGTTTATTTTGTAGTAATTAAAATATGAGGAATATGAACCTGAGAATTTAATCTCATTGCTCTTTACTAGGAAGCTCATTAGAAAAATATCAGTAGAAAAATAAGAAATCTGTTGTTTGACACTTTGTGCTAGGGTGTGTAGTTCAAAGACCTCTCCATATAGAATTTGTCTTTTCATAGAGAATGGAGTTTAAGTCCCAAATGAGAATGAAATGTGGACAGGGAGCTAGATTAGGTGTTGTTAACTCCCAGTAATTTCTGTAGATTTTCTAAAGCTGCCTAGGTTAGGTTGCTGTTTAAAGCATGTGTTAAATAGATTTATTTCAGCAAGTATTAGGGTAATAAACTCATTAAGTAAACTTGAGGGTGGTGACAACATAGCTTAATCAATTGACTATGTTAGGTTAAATAGTGGGATGATGTTGACTACCTTGTTGAAGAGAATGCGTCGATTGACATGTGCCTTCTCGCCTGATTGCTGTCGATCATGGGCACACATATGCATTCTATGTGCATTCATCCTATTCATGCGCCACTATGCATCATACAGGATCAGCGGAGGAGATCCAGACCCAGTCGATACTGGAAGAGCCCAGTCCGGAGGAGAACCTGACAGAAGAAGCCGGAGGGACCGACGCCGACGAGTTGCCGAGTGCCGCGATCACCGTCCGTCGGACTTTGAGAAAGGCAAGCCCCGGAGCATTCTAACTCCTACGGTTTGCAAATGTTTTCTAATTAACCTGATGATGAATGATGCATTAGGTTATAGGAATTGATTGCTACCGTTGATGCATTATTACTTATCCT
Source organism: Coix lacryma-jobi var. lacryma-jobi (assembly GCA_009763385.1). Lineage (NCBI taxonomy): Eukaryota > Viridiplantae > Streptophyta > Magnoliopsida > Poales > Poaceae > Coix > Coix lacryma-jobi. The sequence continues at coordinate 114,072,784 of CM019825.1, read as the reverse complement.
TGTCCACCTGCAATATATCTTGATATCCCTGTTTAGGTCTAGGCTCGTTATATGCTTAGCCCTGCTTAGATCGGTAAAAGTCGGGTGATTCCTGTCTCCCGCAATAGGTGGATACTGATCATGTTTAGCCTGTGCTATCATGAGATAACCATGTGATAATTAATCTGAGACGGAGGCGGGATGTAAGAGCAGCAGGACATGGGTTCTGTGTGCTAGTAGGCTCCCGTCTGTGTCGCATAGGACCCGTTCGGGAATGTCCCTTCAGTCAAATTGAACGCGTCGATCACTTAACGGAGTTGGTCTGAGTACCTCCCGTGAAGCCGAGTAAGGTTATTCGAGCCGGAGATGGAGATGTTGACGCCTAACACCCAGGGCCTCAGCTGTACCGTGGGCAACTATTCTGATCGACCTGGCATGGTCCGAGGGCAGGCAGGGCCTGATCGACCTGGCATGACCGTGGGCAGTTATAGATTGAGCGACCTGGCACTGAGATAACCCCGGTGTAGAAGGGCCCATGGCCGTCCCGCGCTTTGTGTTCTCGAATCTCCTGACTGGCAGCTTACGACTGCCGTAGCCGGAATGTGCCGGGCGAGTGTGAGACATTTTATCCCCAGCTGGGTAGGAATCGATTATAATCGCCATCGCTCCTGGACAGTGAGCAGTTGACTTTAGATCATCTCCCGTAGAACTTATGGAACTAAAATGGTTATGGAATCTGAAAGGCTATTGATGAAATAGTCACTCTTGATTGATTAATTAGCAAGTGCTTGTTTAGTACAGGTGCAAATCTAGTAAGGTAGAGTTAATGACTAAAAGCAATTGCCAACATCTGAAACTGAGTTTTATTACTAAAGCTTTCATGCAAAAGAGTATGTACAGCCAACCCCACCCATATAGCCTACATGATCCTTGGAGTCTCATTATTTTTGGTTTATGACGGGTAAGTCTAGCTGAGTACCTTCTCGTACTCAGGGTTTTATTCCCTTGTTGTTGCAGATGGCCAGTGCTTTTATGGTTACTGCGAGAACTGCTTGTACCCGGTAACGGGTGATGACTAGACCAAGGGCATGGTCAACACTTATCTCATCTGTTGCTTTTGTGGACCCAGTCAACTGATGGCACCGTATTTATGAACAATCCAAACTTATGTTTTAAAGACTATGTTGCTTCCGCTACTACTATCAAACTATGGTTTGTAATATTATTTCGTACTCCGATGTAATTTGAACTGTGTGCAACTGTGTTGTAACCCGTGAGCATGTTCGTGGAACAAGTACGATTGGCTGGATGTCGTTGAATGATTTGAAATCCTTCGAGATTTCCGGACTACCGGGTTTGTACGAGCTTAAGTACTCGATGATTTCTGCGAGAGCGGAGGTTTTCAGTGCTTAATCTTGCAAATTGGTCGGTTCTGTTACGGCATCGGAGCAAGTTCTGCGTTACTGTTCATGGGTGTATTAAAAAACATATTTTATAAAGGATAAATATTATTGAACTTATAGTTATATTAGGATTTGGAAAATCTTAAGGATTAAAGCTAAGGTGTGCCAGTGACCAAGTCCTTATGCCCAATAGGAATTTAGGTGGCTATTTAAGTACTAACTTGGGGGTTGTGCATCATATTTAAATTCTGTTATTTCTGTCGTCCATACGGCAAGGGTGAAATTGTATGGTGCTATTCTCGGAATAGTAATGTATGGATCAATTGCCTCTACGCCAAGGTAATAAGTGAGTTGTGAGAGCATGATTGGACAACCGCCAATCTAGGGGAGTGAATGATGCTGACATGTATACCTGTTGCACACAAGTATATGTGAAAGTATTAATGTGGGAGTAATACTTCTCTGATGGGTGCATATACTGCTTACGTGTATACTGGGTGTGCACCTAAGCCAGTATTAGATTTAATTTTCAGCAATGCATGATATTCATATTGTGGGCAGGGCTGAAATGAACTTTCTGCAGGTACGCTAACTTGCGAACGTGTAGTACGCTAGTTAACGCTATGAGTGAACGTTGTATGCCACCGTCTAGCCGTTAGATTGTTAGGCAGTGAGGACGTATGTTACGCTCATGCATCATGATCATATAATCTTGCATTAATTTACTTCCTTCCTTATGTTATCCGTCCCGATCTTAAATAAAAGTTGTTCTCAACTAATTAAAAACTATGTGGATACACTTCTTTCAGATGGCCCGCACTAAGCGTACCGCCCGCAAGTCGACTGGAGGCAGGAGGCCCAATTACATGCTGGGTCCTTGGACCGAGGAGGGATCCGAGGATTTTCTGGAGGAGTTCGGCATGCCTACTCTTTTGTGGAGGGTGCTGCACTTAGTCGGATACCAGGAGGGCCAGGAGCCGCAGTATGAGTGGCATCGAGTTCAGTTTTCAGAGGATCGCTACATGTACACAGTTGAGGTGGACGTGCCCAGCCGTGATCCGCAGGATCATGTGTGGTGCCGCAGAGTGTTTGCTCTTCAGGGCAGGACTCCTTGGGATGGAGCCAACCAAGTTGCGTACACTGTTCTTCGGGATATCATGGAGGATCATCCAGAGGTAGTTGCCCAGGCCACAGCCGGTGTCTTCCCTACAGCAGATCCGTACCAGTCCGTGTGGCGTCAGCCGGTTGCACGGTGTTGGAGGCTAGTTCTTCAGAGCGTGAGCACTGCGCAGGGCCAGCTGGGAGTGCGATGGCTGCACTCATGGCTACCTACGGGTGTCTGTCACGTAGCTACGACCACCTGGACCACATCCTCAGTGAGGAGATAGCTGCACATCACCAGGGTCAGGAGGCGCATGCTACAGAGGTCGACCTTCTTACCACTCAGCTAGCTCACTTGACCGTTGAGAGAGACCAGGCTCGTCAGAGGGAGCAGGAGACGGCACAGCAGCTTAGTGACCAGCAGGGTATGACGACCTTCTTATCCACCATCATGGCCGAGACTGAGGAGTCGCTACGTAATGTTTGTCTCGAGGGTATGCGTGCGACTGAGCAGAACAGGCTTCTCAGGCTACAGGTGGGAGATTTGGAGCTGCAACTTCATCATCTCCAGGACTACAATGATCGCCTACATGAGGAGATTCATCGCCGTGAGAATGAGAGGAACCCTATCCTTCCTCAGAGGACCCGGATTCTCATGCTTCGTCCAGTGGTTCTTCGAACATCTCGAGTGATGATGATGACAACGACGATGATGACGATGGTGCCAAGGGAGTAGACTAGTTAGTGTTAGCGCGTAGTGGTCTTATCTCATATCGTAGCGCTTGATCTTTTGGGTAACATGTGGATGTAAGAATGTGTGTTGGACCTATGTGCGTATGGCGCAAAACCTTTAAAAGTCCCATATGTATGGGCACCTACGGATGTTATGTTGACTTTTGTATGTTATGTGATGAGCACTTTTTATCATGTGATGATGCGTTGTGGATCGAAATTTATTATGCCTCTGTAATTGTTTGGTGAATTCGTTTTCCGAATAATTTCTGTTGGCATGGTTTATTGTTCTCCGCAATTTTGGCAACGTCGTTTAATGATTATTGCTATCGCTACATGCAGATGACGACGACTCGCAGTGGAGCGGGTGGTAGTGGTGGTAATGATGGTAGCAGGGAGAACCGCAATCCACCACCTCCTCCACCACCCACGGCCGAGCAACTCTTCGCTCAGTTCTTGGGAAGCCAACGCAACATTGAGGCGCTTCTGCGAGAGAATTTAGCGCATAACAATCAACGCCCTGAGCCGAATCAGTACAGCTCGTTCAAGGATTTTCTGGACACAAGGCCGCCAATTTTCAAGGAAGCCACAGAACCTCTAGAAGCAGAAGAATGGCTGCATACAATAGAGCAGAAGTTTCGACTGCTCAGGCTTACAGAAGAATTAAAGCAGAGTATGCTGCACATCAGCTACAGGGGCCAGCCGGAATTTGGTGGGGACATCACCGTACCACTTATCCAGCTCGTACACCTGTCACTTGGAGAATGTTCGCGGAAGCTGTTCGCGGGCACTATATTCCGCCAGGCTTGACTCAGATGAAGATGGCTGAATTCATGAGCTTAACCCAAGGAACTCGATCAGTGACCGAGTATCATCACTTGTTCAACTCTTTATCTCGCTATGCACCAGATTTTGTTGATACCGATGCTAAGAAGATAGCTAGCTTTAAGAGAGGACTGAATACTAAGATGGGAAAATCAGTGGGTACTTCATCCCGCACAGTTTTCAATGACTTCATCAGTGACTGCCTGATCCAGGAGAATCACAACAACAAGCATGCTGCAAGCAAGGCTAGGAAGAGGACCCTGGAATCTGGATCATCTCAGTTTAGAGGACCACCAGCCCAGCGTTCTCAATACCGACCACCAGCACCTGGGGCTCGTTTCAGGCCGCCTCAGAAGAAAGGACAGCAACAAGCTCAGCGTGGTCAACGACCATACAAGGTGGCAGCAAGTCAGGCTCGAGCAGGACAAGGCAGCTCAACTGGGACCAAGCCAATAGTTCGGGGACCGTGCTTCAATTGTAACCAAGAGGGCACTTTGCAAGGTATTGCCCACACCCCAAGAAGCAGCAGGCTAATTACCCAGCGCGTCTGCATAACATGACTGCTGAAGAAGCTCGTGCAGGAGACCCGTGACTGCCGGTATGTGTCTCGTGAACCATCATCCTGCAGTTGTTTTATTTGATACTGGATCATCGCATTCTTTCATGAGCAAGGCATTTGCACAAAAGCATAATCAAGAAATCTCTGAAATGGATTATGGGTTTCGCGTGAGCTCCGTAGGGAGTAGCGTGTTATCTAGACAGATGGTGTGTAATGTGACCATCGATATTGGAGGGCATAAATTTGGAGCCAACTTAGTGGTTTTGCCGGGACTAAGTATGGATGTAGTCTTAGGCATGAGTTGGATGACCATGTGGAGTGCGGTGTTAGACACTGCAAACAGGACTCTTACCTTATCTGATAGTCGGACAGGTAACAAGCTTCGCGTATCTCTTCCTCGAGGTGCCGATCTTGTTGACTTATCTTGTACTTTTGCTATAGAAGACCTCTCCAAAATTCCAGTTGTTAGGGATTTTCGGACGTTTTTCCAGATGAGTTACCAGGGTTACCACCGAAGAGAGCAGTGGAGTTTGTGATAGAGTTGTTACCAGGAACTGCACCAATCTCTAGGAGACCGTATCGAATGCCGCCCAATGAGCTGGCAGAACTCAAGACCCAGATCAAGGAACTCTTGGACAAGGGATTCATTCAACCTAGTGTATCAGAATGGGGTTGCCCAGCTTTGTTTGTCAAAAAGAAGGATAAGTCCTTGCGCATGTGTGTGGATTATCGTCCACTCAATGCCGTGACTGTTAAGAATAAGTATCCGTTACCTAGGATAGACATCCTTTTTGATCAGTTATCAAGGGCCAAGGTGTTTTCTAAGATTGATCTAAGGTCAGGGTATCATCAGATTCGAATCAGACCACAGGATATTCCAAAGACCGCTTTCTCAACCAGATACGGGTTATACGAGTATCTTGTTATGTCCTTTGGATTAACCAATGCTCCAGCATATTTTATGAGTTTGATGAACTCCGTGTTCATGCCAGAATTAGACAAGTTTGTGGTAGTGTTCATTGACGATATTCTGGTTTACTCGGAAAATGCAGAAGATCATGCAGAACATTTGAGGGTTGTCTTATCTAGACTCAGGGAACACAAGCTCTATGCTAAATTCAGCAAGTGCGAGTTTTGGATGAAGAAAGTACAATTTCTTGGTCATATTCTGTCAGAAGAAGGAATCTCAGTAGACCCTAGTAAAGTACAAGAAGTCATGGACTGGAAAGCTCCTACTTCAGTTGGTGAAATCGGAGTTTTCTCGGTTTAGCGGATATTATCGTCGATTTATTCCCGATTTCTCCAAAATTGCAAAGCCAATGACAAGTTTGTTGCAAAAGAATCAGAATTTGAATGGACAGAGAAGTGCGAAACTGCTTTCCGTACCTTGCGGAAGCTGTTGACCACTGCTCCTGTTTTAGCTCAACCGGATGTTGAGAAACCCTTTGATGTCTTTTGTGATGCGTCAAAGGTAGGCCTAGGTTGTGTTCTCATGCAAGAAGGCAGAGTGATTGCTTATGCTTCGCGGCAATTGCGAAAGCATGAAGTGAATTACCCGACCCACGATCTGGAATTAGCTGCCGTTGTACATGCTTTGAAGATTTGGAGACACTATCTGCTTGGGAATGTCTGCAATATGTACACCGACCACAAGAGTCTTAAATATATTTTCACGCAAGCAGAATTGAATATGAGGCAAAGAAGATGGCTGGAATTGATTAAGGATTATAATCTTCAAATTCACTATCATCCAGGCAAGGCGAATGTTGTGGCCGATGCTCTGAGCCGAAATCACACTGTAATGCTATGAAGCTTCTACCAGAGGATGAGTTCAGCTTAACACATGCTGCAGTGCTACATGATTTAAAGTTGCGCAATGTGTTAGTAGACCAAATTATAGAGGACAGAAAACCGATAAGGGGATCTATCATATTAAGGAAAGGCTCAAGGATGAAAAAGAGGCCGATAAGCATTTTCGAGTTGACGAAAATGGAGTTCTATGGTTTAACCAGCGATTAGTGGTGCCTAAGGATAGAGAACTCAGGAATCGGATCATGGATGAAGCACATTTGTCCAAATTATCTATTCATCCTGGAAGTACAAAAATGTACCAAGATTTGCGTCCGAGATTTTGGTGGACCAAAATGAAGAAAGAAATTGCTGCTTATGTGGCCAGATGCGATACGTGTTGTCGAGTAAAAGCTATTCATTTGAACCAGCTGGAATGCTTCAGCCATTAGCTATACCTGAATGGAAGTGGGAAGAAGTGAGTATGGACTTTATCGTTGGTTTACCCACGACTCAGAAGGGTAATGATTCAATTTGGGTAATTGTGGATCGTCTCACAAAGACCGCACATTTCATTCCAGTCAAGACCAACTATAAGGCCCCAGATTATGCAGAGATCTACATAAGTCAGATTGTGCGACTGCACGGTGTACCAAGGGTTATAGTCTCTGATCGCGGACCGCAGTTTACTGCACCATTTTGGGAAAAGTTGCAGAAGGAGTTAGGCACGGATTTAGTCCGAAGCTCAGCCTATCATCCGCAAACATCAGGGCAGACAGAGAGAGTGAATCAAGTTTTAGAGGATATGTTAAGAGCCTGTGTTTTATCAGCAAAAGGTTCTTGGGAGAAATGGTTACCATTGGCAGAGTTTGCTTATAACAACAGTTATCAAGAAAGTATACAGATGGCTCCTTTTGAAGCTCTGTATGGTAGAAGATGCAGGACACCGATAAACTGGGTAGAACCAGGGGAACGTCGTACTATGGTATTGACTTTGTGAAAGAAGCAGAAGAACAAGTTAGAACGATTCAGCAACATATCGCGTCTGCACAATCTCGCCAGAAAAGCTATGCTGATAAACGAAGGAAACCGCTTGAGTTCAATGTTGGTGACTATGTCTATTTGAAGGTTTCACCAATGAAGGGTGTAAAACGTTTTGGAGTCAAAAGGAAGTTAGCACCAAGGTTCGTGGGACCTTATAGAATTGTGCAAAAGAAGGAGAAGTGGCTTATCAACTGCAATTACCAGAGCATTTGAAGGCTATTTTTCCAGTGTTCCATGTCTCAACTGAAGAAATGTCTTCGAGTACCAGAAGAAGAGGTACAACCAGCTCGTATCAAATTGCAATCTGATCTCACTTACTCAATTACACCATGTCGAGTGCTCGATGAAAAAGAAAGAGCGACCCGCGGAAGAATCATGAAGCAATATAAGGTATCTTGGAGTGAGCAAGATGACCGGGATGCTACCTGGGAGACGGATGACTATCTAAAGGAAGTATACCCACACTTTTATAAGAAATGGTTCGTAACCCAAATCTCGGGACGAGATTTCTTTTAAGGAGGGGAGGGCTGTAACACCCCCGGTGTTAAGCAATCCCTAAATGCATAATTTGGCATGGCATGAGCATAGCATCTCATCATTTCATGTGCATATGTTTGTTGAAGTGCTTAAGTCCTTGTTGGTCTCTAGTGTAACCTTGTTTGCTTTCTGTTTCTGACCAAGTGCCTTATAACAAAGTTGTAGATCTTGATGAAGGGAACAACTTTGCTTTACAGCACTTTCTCAAAAAAGCTGTTAAATTATGATTTCTTGCATTAGAAAAAATGGTTTAGCACTAAAATTCTTTTAAACAACAGAATTTGGACTTGAGCCTTAAAGATGATTTGTTCCTTACAAAATTCTAAGCAACTTTGCTTTTAGGACCTTCTCCTGTTTTGGCTTAGTTTAGGAGTTATAGAGCAGTCAAAGTTTTAACCAAACTTCATTAGTTTAACCCCAGTGGACCCCTCCGCCTGTCAGTCTCTCCTTCTTCTCCTTCGCGGACGCCGCTCCCTCCGCGCCGGCAGAATCCGCCCGCAGCCGCGAGACCGCTTCGCCGGCCGGCCAAACCACCGACTTCGCCGCCCGTGGTTTGCGCCCGAACTCGCCACGTCGCTCCATGCACCGCGTCCTCGCCCGCCGCGTGTCGCGCGACGCCTGACGCCGCCGCGTCCGGTCGGGAGTTCCCCCGACGGGAACCGGCCAGGTGCAATGCACCTAGCACTTCGTTCCTTTTGCCTTCGCTCCGCCCCGTGCTTGCAACCAGAGGAGCATTCCATTGCTCGCTCTCTCCCTCGCTCCACTCCACTCCATCTTCACCAGAGCTCCGCGCCGCCGCGCCGCCGAACCTCGGCGAGCGATTACTCGCTCCACCGCTCACCGCCGTTCGATTCCTCCCGCCAGTTTCTCCGCCTGACCTCCTCTTTCTCCGGTAAGGGTTGGTTTCCCCTCTCTCCCTCTCTAGCCGCCGGAACAGCGGATGCCATCCGCAAGCTCCCGCCATGGCCGCCACCGTGACCTTCATGTGGACCGGTCATCTCCGGCCAAGCTATCCCAAGCCGAGCCATGTTCTAGTCTTCTCTACCTCCGTAGTAGCTTAGAGTTAGTTGGAGCCCTCTCTTTCGCCGTGTTTCAGCCGGAACCGAGCCGTGTCGTCGCCGTGTCCGCCATGGACCGCCGCCGTGCATAGCTCCGAGCAATGCCGGGATGCCGAAGCCCGAGAGTTGCTCCAATAGGTCGCTTAGGTCTTGCTTGGGCTAGTGCTAACCTCGCCGAGTCGCAAGCCGCCGGGAAGAGTTCCGCCGCCGAGTCGCAGAGCCGCCGCTCCGCCATGGCCGCCGTCGAGCTTGCTCCGGTATCCCTCTGGCTTAGCAAGTCGGTTAGTCGTGTTCGCCTCGCAAACCCGCACCCAGTGATGGTCTCAGTGTCACCGGAAGCGTCGCCGTCGACGAGCTAGGCCGGTCAACGACCACGGCGCAAAACTCCGCCGTTGACCGCCGAGCCTGGCCTCGCGCGGTAACGTGCCGAGCTTGGCCTCGGAAGCTTGGTCGCCCTGACCAGCGGGCCCCGACTGGCAGTAAGAAAGAGAGAAAGGGAAGAGCTTGGGTGCCGTAGGCCTCGGAAAGCCGGATGCGCCGAGCCTTCGCCTCGAGCCTCGACCGAGTCGGTTGAGTTAGTCTCGGTTGAGTCAGTAAGCCTCGGTTGAGTCAGTAGCCTCGGCTGAATAGGTTAGCCTCGGCTGTCAGTGTGCCTCGGCGAATCGGTAAAAGGTGTCTGAGCCTCGGCCGAATCTCGAGTGCGTCTAACCTCGGCTGAGTTGAGCCGGGTGTGCCGAAGCCTTCGCCTCGAGCCTCGGCCGAGTCGCGCCGGGTGTGCCGAGCGTCTGTCTTGTGCCTCGGCCGAATCAAGAAGGGAGTCCGTACGTTAGGATTGAGTTTTCTTTTAAATGTGTTTTGCAGAATTCATGTAAGGCTTCAAAAATTCATACAAGGCTCATTTTAAGTCCAAATCCTGTGAAACAAATTTTGTTAGGTCAAGCATGTTTAGATCTATCAGTGAAAACTGTTGAATGCATTCTTGGTGATATTTTTATGTGTAGATTTATTTACATTAGAAAAGTGCTGATAACTTGGAAAATGCATAACTAATTATATATCAGTCAGAAAAATGTGATTCCAGTTTTGTTAGGTTTGTATGAAGGTGTGTAGTTTCAGAGAAAAATATAATATGAGGTTGTTCTGTGAATTAATTTGACAGTAGCTTTTAAAATGGTTAAATGTCGTTTCCTTGTTTATTTTGTAGTAATTAAAATATGAGGAATATGAACCTGAGAATTTAAGCACATTGCTCTTGTACTAGGAAGCTCAGTAGAAAAATAAGAAATCTGTTGTTTGACACTTTTTGCTAGGGTGTGTAGTTCAAAGCACCTTTCCATGATAGAATTTGTCTTTTTCATAGAGAATGGAGTTTAAGTCCAAATGAGATGAAATTTGGACAGGGAGCTAGATTAGGTGTTGTTAACTCCCAGTAATTTCTGTAGATTTTTCTGAAGCTGTCTAGGTTAGGTTGCTGTTTAAAGCATGTGTAAATAGATTTATTTCAGCAAGTAATTAGAGGGTAATAAACTCATTAAGTAAACTTTGATGTGGTGACAACATAGCTTAATCAATTGACTATGTTAGGTTAAATAGTGGGATGATGTTGACTACCTTGTTGAAGAGAATGCAGTAGATGACATGTGCTTATCTCCTGATTGCTGTCGATCATGTGCATCACATATGCATTCTATGTGCATTCATCCTATTCATGCGCACTATGCATCATACAGGATCAGCGGAGGAGATCCAGACCCAGTCGATACTGGAAGAGCCCAGTCCGGAGGAGAACCTGACAGAAGAAGCCGGAGGACCGACGCCGACGAGTTGCCCGAGTGCCGCGATCACCGTCCGTCGGACTTTGAGAAAGGCAAGCCCCGGAGCATTCTAACTCCTACGGTTTGCAAATGTTTTCTAATTAACCTGATGATGGATGTTGCATTAGGTTATAGGAATTGATTGCTACCGTTGATGCATTATTACTTATCCTTGTCCACCTGCAATATATCTTGATATCCCTGTTTAGGTCTAGGCTCGTTATATGCTTAGCCCTGCTTAGATCGGTAAAAGTCGGGTGATTCCCTGTCTCCCGCAATAGGTGGATACTGATCATGTTTAGCCTGTGCTATCATGAGATAACCATGTGATAATTAATCTGAGACGGAGGCGGGATGTAAGAGCAGCAGGACATGGGTTCTGTGTGCTAGTAGGCTCCCGTCTGTGTCGCATAGGACCCGTTCGGGAATGTCCCTTCAGTCAAATTGAACGCGTCGATCACTTAACGGAGTTGGTCTGAGTACCTCCCGTGAAGCCGAGTAAGGTTATTCGAGCCGGTGATGGAGATGTTGACGCCTAACACCCAGGGCCTCAGCTGTACCGTGGGCAACTATTCTGATCGACCTGGCATGGTCCGAGGGCAGGCAGGGCCTGATCGACCTGGCATGACCGTGGGCAGTTATAGATTGAGCGACCTGGCACTGAGATAACCCCCGGTGTAGAAGGGCCCATGGCCGTCCCGCGCTTTGTGTTCTCGAATCTCCTGACTGGCAGCTTACGACTGCCGTAGCCGGACGTGCCGGGCGAGTGTGAGACATTTTATCCCCAGCTGGGTAGGAATCGATTATAATCGCCATCGCTCCTGGACAGTGAGCAGTTGACTTTAGATCATCTCCCGTAGAACTTATGGAACTAAAATGGTTATGGAATCTGAAAGGCTATTGATGAAATAGTCACTCTTGATTGATTAATTAGCAAGTGCTTGTTTAGTACAGGTGCAAATCTAGTAAGGTAGAGTTAATGACTAAAAGCAATTGCCAACATCTGAAACTGAGTTTTATTACTAAAGCTTTCATGCAAAAGGAGTATGTACAGCCAACCCCACCATATAGCCTACATGATCCTTGGAGTCTCATTATTTTGGTTTTGACGGGTAAGTCTAGCTGAGTACCTTCTCGTACTCAGGGTTTTATTCCCTTGTTGTTGCAGATGGCCAGTGCTTTTATGGTTACTGCGAGAACTGCTTGTACCCGGTAACGGGTGATGACTAGACCAAGGGCATGGTCAACACTTATCTCATCTGTTGCTTTTGTGGACCCAGTCAACTGATGGCACCGTATTTATGAACAATCCAAACTTATGTTTTAAAGACTATGTTGCTTCCGCTACTACTATCAAACTATGTTTGTAATATTATTTCGTACTCCGATGTAATTTGAACTTGTGCAACTGTGTTGTAACCCGTGAGCATGTTCGTGGAACAAGTACGATCTTGGCTGGATGTCGTTGAATGATTTGAAATCCTTCGAGATTTCCGGACTACCGGGTTTGTACGAGCTTAAGTACTCGATGATTTCTGCGAGAGCGGAGGTTTTCAGTGCTTAATCTGGTGCAAATTGGTCGGTTCTGTTACAATGATCACCTGCACGCTCAAAACTAGAAGAAGGAAAAAAAGCACAGTCTCAGTCGAAGGTGACATCGGATTCTTTCCATTGACTCGGTTAGTATCAAGGTTAAGTACACGATATGCACGAGTATTGATTTCCATAACCCCAAAAATACACCGTCAGAAGAGCGAGACTCAAAACTTGTCCAAGTTTGCCTTTCTTTGAGTATAAAACAGTGGCAACCAAAAAACTTAAAATAACTCACTTTTGGGTTGTTCCCAAATCGGCAACTCATAAGAAGTTTTCTTAGAAGCACGGAGAAAAATTGATTGGAAATGTAGCATGCATGTTTATAGCCTCGGCCAATACGCCTAGGACCTATGCTCATCGAGCATTGTCCAGGCCATCTCTACAAGGGTCTGATTTTTCCTCTCTCAACACCATTTTGTGGCAGTGTGTAGGGGGAAGAAAACTGATGCTCAAACCCAAAGAATCACAAAAACTTCTCAAAATCGAGTTTTGAACTCGGAACCATTATCGCTATGAATAGCTCTCATCGAGTCTTATGGAACTCGTTCTAAAGTCACAAGATCAAATTGCGAACAAAAGTGAAAGTCTCAGTTTTCTCAGCTAAAAAGAAAACCCACGAATATTTCAAAAAGTCGTCAACAACAACATGCACATACCACTCCCCACCAACTGAGCTCACCCGAGCCGGGACCGACAAGGTCCCATATGCAAAAGTCTCCAGGGTGCTTGGTCATAACCTGATTCATAGGATGGTGGGGAGCAGCTACCATTTTCCCATGTCTACAAGAATGGCAGACAAGGGCCTTCTCCATGTGCAACTTAGGCAATCCTCGGATTAGGCCAAGTGAACTAAGCCTTGCAAGCAAGTCGAAGCTCAGGTCACGATCTCCTATGCCACTTCCAAAGATCAAGGAGGAAGGACCAGCAAAAGACAATGAGAAATGCCAAAAGACTCCGAGAAATTCGCACGAAGACTTTCCCAAAGGGCAAAATCGAACAACAAGATTGCCCTGAGGATCCAAAATACGACTGAGATTCGGCTTAAAACGAATCTCATGTCATATCAAGAGTGCGAAACAGAAAAAGGTTTAAAATGCAGGTTAGAAACAAGAGCAACATCATGCAACACAAAGTGCTCATTTACTCGCACCGATCCATGAGACAATACTTTACCTTTGCTATTGTCGCGAAGGTGATAAACTCCTTTCCGGTGACTGGACTAAGACTGGAGAAACCACTTGGCGTTTCCGGTCATATCCTTGAGCACTCGGAATCCACCACCAAATGTCCTCAATCGTTTTACCACATCAATAAAAGAAATAGGGTGAGCATACGGTCCAACACTAGGTGAGTAAAAGGGAATTATACCTCTGTTGGGCCGGCTGCTCAAAAGAAACGGTTTATAGCAAAACCATTCCTAGCACGCCTATGGGGAAAGCGATCACCACGTATAGGAAAACGTGGTCCGCTAAGGAAGAGCGTCCATCGCGATACTCAAAACGCGCAGCGGTGGGGTTAACGCTCAACTACAAAGCCACCGCCACGGGGTCCATAGCCTACAACTGTAGGCTTCGCCGGGCACGTCCTCCTCTGCGGCCTAGCCTAGGACCTTGAGGCATTTGACCTCTAGGCCTAGCAGCACGCCTTTGAACATTCGACACATGTACATCATGGAAAGGATGGTACATGTCCGTGTTGTTCATCTCCTTTTCACGGCGCTTCCTCTTGCGTCGAAAGCAAAACTCCCTCAAGTGTCCATCTCTCCCACAGTGCTCACAATGGTACCTCACACTCTCATAGGGGGTTGTTGGTACTCACGGTAGTGGGATGTGGATCACTTTGCCTTCTGTGGCATGAGCTCCTCCTGGATTGGTGGCATAGTGGGTCCAGTTTGTTCTTGGGTGGTTTTGGTTTTGGAGCCCATGTCTGTTTCTTGGGTGGAGCTCTTGGAGGTTCCACAAACACTCCATCCTTGGTGTTAGGCTTGAGAGGCTCCTTTGGGTGTATCCTGGTTAGCTTGGGAGTAGTGGTGGAGTTGGGCTTCTCACTCGGATTAAGACCACTCGACTCTCCAATCTTACCAAAAGAGGCAGCACTTACCATCCCTTGAGAAAAAACTACACCTGGACCCAAGCACACGTTTGAATTGGGCAATCATCATCCCAAGAATCGGACAGTTGGCGATGAAATGGTCCGAGCCTCCACACTCGTAGCAGCCACCTCGTCCTGCTCCGCGGCGACGGTTCATGCGGTTGTTGTGGATCCGCGAGAACCGGTTGGCAAGCAGGGCCAACTCATCGTCCGCCATGAACTCCAGCTGCTCCTCCATTACAGAAAGAAGAGATGACAAAGCAAAACCTCCAGAGGGATTAGCAGAAGAGCCAGAAACCAAAGCCATCGACGGGCCAGAAGGATTTTCATAAGAAGCCCTCGCCATGGCGTCAATCTCACTGGACTTGAGCTTACTAAAGAGCTCATCGCACGTGAGAGTCTCATAGTTAGGCGATTCGATGATCGCCTGAACCTTGGAGTCCCACACCGATCGATCGAGAGTGTGTAAAAGCTTGAGAGCCCTCTCATGATCATCGAAAGGCAACAACTCCTTGTTAGCCCCTCATCCTGTTGACAATCACCTGAAAGCGAGCGAATAAACTTTCTATGCTCTCGCCAGGCATGTGTCGAAAATTCTCATACTCTTGCTTGTGCGACTCGTAGAGACAAGTTTTGACTTGAGTGGTTCCCTCATGGAAACGCATGAGGGTAGCCTAAATCTCACGAGTCGTAGCGAGGTAAGAAACACGATCAAACTCCGTCATGCTCAAACATGAGAAAAGAGCATTACGGGCTCAGCTATTGGCATCGTGCTCATCGATCTGATGCTGAGTCGCATGAGCAGCCAAGACCACGTAATCAGCAGAGTTGCAAATATCCCAAATGGAAGCACCAATACTCTGAAGATAGGCCGGCATACGTATCTTCCAATACGCATACTTCGTCCCATCGAAAGACGGCGGTTTGCCCACGCCACGATCCATGTCGCCTTCTGTGGATCTGGAACTGGCTAAGGTGAAAGATCCTTAACCCGCTCCGATACCAATTGAAGGACCGAGAACTCTAGCAGAAAGCGACCAGAGGGGGGTGAATGAGAGCCTAAAAATTTCCCACGAAACTTTGATCTTTGTCCCAAAAATCAACCCCCGAAAACTTTGACCAAACCGTGATACCCACGACCCTTGGAAGAGGGTGGATGATCCCTAGGATAACAATGAGGCACCACCAAACAAGAGCGAACCAAATACCAAAAGCTTCGGCTCAAGTTCAAACCCAAGAACTGACTCCCGAACGTAGATGGACGGCTATGTTGGGAAATCTTCAAATACCGATGCTAATGAGTAGCAAAGATACCTAGAGGGATTCCTTGGTGAACTCTAGGCTCAAACGAGAAGTCCGAAAACCAAGTTGCAAAGCCGGGAGGGCAAACGCACTAAAATGCAAGATTCAGCCAAATCCTGGACTGTCCGCGCCAGGGTCGGACTGTCCGCGGTCCACTGGCAGACTGTCCGCAGCAAAAAATCCAGAAATAGCACAGTTGCTGAAAGTCCCCTGGACGTTCCCGGACTGTCCGCGAACTGCAACGGTGGACTGTCTGACATTCAAAAACTGAGCACAATTCACCGCGATGAACAACCACTGCTCGGCTGAGTCCCAACGCCCGGACTGTCCGCGCCCCAAACGGCGGACTGTCCGCGGCTGTGTAGAGAGGGCGATTTCAGTCGCCCTTTCTCCCCAATTCCACAAATCCAAATCAAAACGAAATCCCTTGATTCCAAACTTGGAGCAAATAATCACAAGGTAGTTGGAAGACTATCCCCAAGAAATCATCCACTCGAATCAACTCAATCGACGGGAAATCGAAAGGGAAGGTGTATGAACCGAAAAAGCGCCACGAAACTTGAATCGACCCGATCTACTTGTTCATGAGGAGTTAGATGAATTCCTTCGGTGGAAATGATCTCCTCACATCAAAGAACAAGTTGATTCAAGTGGATTTCAAAAAGACGCAGTAGAGAGGGAGATCGAGTGACGGCAAAATCGTGGAGAAACGAAGAACGCGAAGAATAAATTCAAAACGCGAATCAAACCACGAATTTGCAACCGTGTGGCTACCACACGCTACAATAGTGAGATTACGGTCTCACTTCCTCAAAATCTCATGAACACAGAGGTATGGTTCTCTACGGATCTTAGTAGCTACAGCAGGGATGTGGGAGAGCAGGAAACCCTAAGTGGAGAATAACAAATGACTGAGATATGATGGGAGGTAGGTGTCTCCCTCTACTTATCTTAATTCTAGTTCCCACTCTACCCTAACTAATTACAGAGCAAACCAGCTAAACCCTAAAGTTATTCTGGACCAACTCGAAGTAGATGCTGATCCGACGGCCACACCCGCACAATAGGTAGCTTCGCCTCGACGCGACCTCCCCGATTGCCGCCATGTGCCGCCACCGCTCTACTCGTCCTTTTCACGGACCTCGCCCCCGGTGTTGAGGCCGAAACCGGGAAACCTGTCTTCACGACCATCCCCCGGTTTTGAGGCCCAAACCGGGAAACCTGTCATCCATCGCCTGAGTTTTGTGGCCCAAACTCAGAAACCCGCCAGCGCCCAGGTTTTGAGGCCCAAACCTGGAAACCGTCCTCAGCCCGAGTTTTGTGGCCCAACTCGGCAAACCCGCAGCACCCAGGTTTTGTGGCCCAAACCTAGAAACCGTCCACCGGTGGTTTTTCTGTGGCTCAACCACCAAACCAAGCCGTAGAAAGGATGCACCGCCCGTGGACCCCGTCCACACGCAAGTCTTCACTTGTCGCTGTCCCAGGCTGTCAGCCACTACGGCCGATCCTCAGGCCACCGGTCCGTCAGTCCGAGCCTCACGTTCGCCCTTCACCGCTCCGGGTCCATCTGCATGACACGTCTCTAGTTGACCTTCACCTTGCCTTTGATCACCGTATCCGTGCTCAACACTTGCACAACACAAGCCAAAGAACATGTGCATCATCCCAGTTGACAATCACTCATCATCACAAGATTCGGCATACACCCATGTATCTGCAAGCTATCTAGCTCTAGTACAAGTATGATATACTAAGAATGTAAATGAGACAAGTGTGTACAATAGATATACTAAGCAAGCTAATCACAACTAGCTACACAAGGTATATAACAAAATATATACAACAAGTGATAGTATCTACACAAAAAGGAATAGCTTAAAGTAAATGCACAAAGTAAACAAGCTAGATAGAAGTGATTTCACCGAGCCTTCGGGATCGTCTAGTAGAAGGCCAATCACCGGTGAAATCCACTTGTGATGCCAATCACCAAGAATGTGAATATGAAGACCAATCACCAAGATGTGGAAGCAATCACAGACACCAAGATTTATCCCGAGGTTCACGTGCTTGCCGGCACGCTACTCCCCGTTGTGTCGACCAACACTAGGTGACCCGTTGGCTAATTGGCACAAAGCCAAGCTCACAAAGAGCGCCACAAGAATCTACCACTAGAGAGGTAGCTCAATAACACGAGCAATCCACTAAGGATGCCTCTTGCCGCTCCGGCGAGGTGAGGCTCCAAAACCTCTCACAATCTTGATCGGTGGTGGCCAAGAATAGTCTCCTTCTCTTGCCAACTCCACCTCAATGCCTCCAAGCCATCTAGGCACTGGCAAATGCCAAGAGTAACAAGCAACTCAAAGCCGATGCGAAGAACTAGTGCCACTAGAATGAACTCTTTCAAATCTTAGCACTAATCACTCAATCTCACTTAGTTTGATCAAATCAACACTAGAGATGAGTTGGGAGCCTTGGCTATGCTCACAAGAATGCTTAGGGATCAAAATGTGTAAGAGAAAAACCATGTGAGCCGGCCAAGCCACTTAAATAGGCCACTCAAGTCGGCCTAGCCGTTGGGCTGAAAATGCGACCATCGGACGCGCTGGTGTTGGGGCCATCCGACGCTTCCCTTAGCGTCCGATGCTCCGATGAGCATCACGTGTCCGCCTGCTATGAATACGAGCCGCCCGATCCCAACGGTCAAAACTCTCCGTGCCACGGTTAATGTGACATCGGAAGCGCCGATGCCAGGCGTCGGACACTCTGATGCCACTGCTCTTTTCAGCTATTTTCAATGCCACATCGGACGCGCCGGCACCGTCACATCGGACGCTCAACTCCTGCGTCCGATGACCATTCATAGAGGTTCCAGAAAGCTCCCAAACACATCGGACGCGTCCGATGGTTTGGCATCGAACGCAGGCCAGCGTCCGATGCTCCCTGCAAAGCTTGCTCACGCCACGTCATCTCCATCGGACTCTGCAACAATGGTTCCTCAGCATCCGTTGCCAGCGTCCGATGCTTCTTCAACATCAGGCTGTTGCTAGGGTTAGTCATCGGACGCTTGGCCCAGCGTCCGATGCTGCCGCCTTCAGCGTCCGATGCTGATAACTCAACACTTTTCGCTTTCTAACTTCTACCCTTGCTCCCATACGCCAACACCAAAGTGTTTCAACACTTGTGCACGTGTGTTAGCATTTTACAAAGAATTTTCCAAGGGTTTAGTTAGTCTCTCACTAGGTCTAGAGCATTGATATGTTAGAGAACTCCTAGTGGCACTTGGACACCGCATAAGCCGTGAATTATCTCCTCTTAATAGTACGACTATCTATCCTAAATGTGATCACACTCGCTAAGTGTCTTGATCACCAAAACAAAGAGCCATATAGGTTATACCTTTGCCTTCGGGCCTCTTTGCTCCATCTCTTCTCTTCTTTATTTCACCAATGGTAGAGCACTTGATCTCTTGAGTGCTTGTGGCCATCACCATCCTCCATGGTCGCCACCTTGCTAGCTCCACCACTTGGCTTGGTCACAATCCTTTCTTATAAGCTACACACACGCTTAGCAATAGGATTAGACCAAATATGTTTCATCAATTAACCAAAACCAAACTAGGGCTTTCAAAGAGGCGAAAGAGGATCGCCTTGTCTTAACCCCCGCCCATGATCAAACCAGTGACCTCTTGAGCCATTCACAAAATGAAAGGACCGAACGGACCTAAGATGACGCCTAGAGGAGGGGGGTGAATAGAGGTTTCTGAAAAATTAACACCTTAAATGCGGAAGCGATTAGTATATGAGCTTCCAATTTCTTGGAAGCTCTCAATCGGAGTCAATCAACCCCACAAGAGACAAATACACAGTATATATGAAAGATATACAAAGAATATAAAGATAATTCCCTGCAACACAAATGATTATCAGAGCAAGATATAAAAGTTCCTGCATAAGGAGCTAATACCGGACATGTCTGGTAGGGATACCGGACATGTCCGGTAAACCCTAAGGCGTTGAGCCTTTAGGCAATACCGGACACGTCCGGTAGCAATACCAGACACATCCGGTATTTGCGATTTTAGCACAGAGTTCCAAATTGACTCCGATTTCTTCACAACTTTCACACACCCTGCAGAGATACAATATATATATATGCACTACACACAGAACCTGCAGGGAAAGCTCGAGCCACACAAATATCAAATGTAATAAAGAGAGAAGACACGATATTTGTTTTACCGAAGTTCGGCACCCCCTCGGGTCCTACTCTCCGTTGAGCCGGCTACGAGCTACCACAAAGGTGGGCTCTAGAGGACACCACATGTCACTCTAGCCGTGGTCTATTTCACCCACAATGCTCCTTCCACTAGATGATCTCTTTTGAGGAGAGATCGAACCTTCACAAACTTTACGAGGCACTCCACAAAGCTCTTGGGTGCTCAACGGCGATGCCTAGCCATCTAGGATCGTAGAGTCCAAGAGTAGCGAATGCACACAACAAGATAGACGATTTGCACAAGTGCTCAAGGTGGCTTGCTCTCTAATTTTGAATCTCTCTCAACCCACTAATGGATTTGGCAATTAGAAGTCAATCACTCACTAAGAGAGGGTTGGAATGTGTTTTGGAAGCTCTAGAATGAGTGGGGAAGTCAGTAGAATCAGCAACCTCCAAATGGGGAGGCTTGGGGGTATTTATAGCCCCACCCACGAAACTAGCCGTTTTCTAGCCGTTGGTCTGAAAATGTGAAGGTCAGAACTTCCAGTCCAGATCTCGGAACTTCCGACGTTTACTAGAAACACTGTTCATAGAGGTACAATGACTACTTTTCAGTCAGTGTCGGAACTTCTGGGATTTAACCGGAACTTCCAACGAGCTTGCGGCAGGGAGGCTGAGCAGGTCGAGATCCCACTGTCGGAACTCATGTCGGAACTTTCAACGCTGGCAGTGTCGGAACTCGTGTCAGAACTTCTAACGTTGGGAGTGTCGGAGCTCGTGTCGGAACTTGGGTCGGAACTTCCGATGATGGGAGGACAGAAAAGCTTTCTACTTGCTGAAAATCCCAGTGTCGGAACTTCCGGCTTTCGGGTCGGAACTTCCGACGCTGGAAGTTGACAGCAACCTCTCCAAGTGTTCATGAAGTGATTTTGTGTCTCTCTTTTGATTTTATTT
The DNA here is from genome assembly GCA_009763385.1 of Coix lacryma-jobi var. lacryma-jobi. Classification (NCBI taxonomy): domain Eukaryota; kingdom Viridiplantae; phylum Streptophyta; class Magnoliopsida; order Poales; family Poaceae; genus Coix; species Coix lacryma-jobi. The sequence goes on along the minus strand of CM019825.1, from coordinate 114,051,786 downwards.
TATACTTGAGCACTTAGGAAGAATCATCTACAATATGTTGCATCCCTCTTAATAGTACCGCTTTCCTAATCACTTAAGATGAATAGAAAAAATTTTAAACCTCTTGAGTTGATCTTTATCGAACCAAAGCCGCTTCTCTTTCATCTTCTCATTTAGAGGAATGCTTGTCTTGATGTAAGTGCATTCACCCCCAATGTGGGTTTTGGCTAATTAATGACAATCAAATTAGGGACTAACAGATTTATAAAAGCATGTATGCAGGTGTTAGTCCATAGAAAGATTTGAAATGTTGAAATCTAGTGTGAACACAAGGTTGATATGTGCCCTTGTGGTTCCCTTCCTGAGTGATGAGTGATCGATCAACGGGCAACATGTCTCTTGGCTGTGTTGATGTGCAGGTGCGGAGCTCGGGCAGTGGTCGAAGGTGAGGTGAAGGTCAAGTAGGGACGTACCATGCCGACGGGCCAGGAGCGGTGAAGGGCAGACGTGGAGCTTGGACCAGGAGACGAGGACCTGGAGGACGAGTGGACGGAGCTGTGGTCGTGGCTGACAAGCAGGGGAACATGGGGATGTGCGGTGCATCGGCCGAGTCGGGAGGAAGGTGATGGCGTCGTGACACTTGGCGGGAGGCCGAGAAGGATGGCGAATGCACTGTGCCCGGCGTTGAGGCTGGACATGCTCCGGCATCGGTGTTGAAACTCGGGGTGTGCGAACCACATCCCGTCTACGGCACGGGTTCGGTAGCTGAGCCTCGAAAAGCTACCCTTGACGGTTTCCGAGTTTGGGCATCAAAACTCGGGGTGGCCGGTTTCCGAGTTTGTGCCTCAAAACTCGGCGTGGACGGTTTCCAGGTTTGGGCCTCAAATCCTGGGTGCGCGGCTTTCTGAGTTTGGGCCACAAAACTCAGCCTGGGGACAGGTTTCCCGGTTTTAGCCTCAAAACCGGGGGAAGGCCCAGGTTTCCCGGTTTCAGCCTCAAAACCGGGGGAGGTCCGCAAAAAGGACGGTCGACGCGTGGCGGCGTGGAGAGGCTGGCGCGGAGGCAAGGCTATCCACGAGGTAGGCGCGGCGGTCGACTGGGCGGCACGTGGCGGCATCCTGAGGCTTGCGTCGAGGTGAAGCTATGGGTGAGGAAGGCGCGTGGCCGTCAGATCAGCTATCAGCAGAGTTGGACCGGGATACCCCTAGGGTTGGCCGCTTCGCTCTTGTATCTAGGGGTAGAAAGGGGATTATTGTTTTAGGCTATAAATAAGAGAGGCACCCCTCCTCTCTCTCTATCCTTGGAGTCATTTGTTCCTGAGCACTCTCTCTCTCTAGCCCTCGCTTAGGTTCTAATCATACCTCGCTGCAAGCGATCCGCAGGGAAGACTCAATCATGTCTTTGTGTTTTGGGAAGTTCAGGAAGTGAGACCGTATTCTCACGATTGTCTCGTGTGGTTGCCACACGGCTGGAATTGATCGATTCGCGTTTTGAGTTGGAGTTCTTCGTGTTTCCGTTTTTTATCTCCCGGAGAATTGCCACGTTCTTCCTCTCCTCGAGATGGTTCTTGATTCCACTTGAATCAATTCGTTCTTGGTCGTGAGCTCTTTCTTTCCACCGAAGGAATTCTTCTATAACCTCACGAATCCATAGATCGGGTCGATTTCGTGTTCGTTCTTCCTTTTTCCCCCTTTCCGGTAATCCTCGGATTTCTCTTGATTGACTTGGTTTGGTGCGATGATTTCTTAGGATTAGCACCCCAATACATAGAGGAACACCTGGGAGGAGTTTGATCAAAGTACCTTTTGATTTGGTGTAGTTTTGATCGATTTGCCTTTTCGTCCCGAGCATATTTCTGCTTTCTGTTCATCTGCGGACAGGCCGCGCTCCCAGCGGCGGACAGTCCGGGGATCGGGACTTGGCTGGTTCAGTTCCGTGCAGCGCGATACTGTTCTCGGTCTCGTGACCGGCGGACAGTCCGCCAGTAACACTCAGATAGTCCAGGGTTACATCGGACGCAGCACAGGGCATGCTTCGGACGCTAGGGTTTCACTGTTCACGTGAACCGCGGACAGTCCGGTGTGCAAACTGCGGACTGTCCGGGAGTCGTCCAGAACTTGTTCAGAACAGTTCTGTTTCTGGTCTTTTGCCTGCGGACAGTCTGGACTCCCAGTGTCGGATAGTCCGGCGTTCAGCGGACAGTCCGGGACCCTGACCTCACACAGTCCGCGAATCTGTTGTTTGTGCAGTTGTTGTTCTGTGACTTTGGCAGTTGGCTTTGGTGTTTCTCCAGGGGTCCCTCTGTACCACTAGGACATCTCCTAGGGTATCCACCTACTCGTAGGTCATGAACTCTCCGGTCGTTTCGAGTCTTCACCTTTGGGGTGATTTTCTGGGAAAGGGCCATACTATTTACGAGTTGAATTTGAGGCTCCCATTCACCCCCCCTCTGGTCGCTAATCTGGTCCTTCAATTGGTATCGGAGCTAGTTAAGGATCTTCTCTTCCTTATTCGGTTTCGGATCCTAAGGGCGACATGGATCGAGGGAACGGCAAGGCTCCCTATTTCGATGGAACGAACTATCCCTATTGGAAGATTCAGATGCATGCTTATCTCAACAACATCGGATCTTCTGTCTGGGAGATATGCGAGAATGCTGAGTACGTAGTCCTTGCGGCTCGTGTGGGTCAGATCCAGATTGAACAACATGAGGCCAACTCCAAGGCTCGTAATGCTCTTTTGGCCAGCATCTCCCTTCCTAAGTTCGAGCGTGTCTCTGAGCTTGAGACGGCACGAGAGATCTGGGTGAAGCTTCAGAGCTATCACGAGGGGACCGCTCAGGTCAAGACCAGACTCTTCGAGACCTACAAGCGAGAGTACGAGAACTTTGTTCAGTTGGAGGGGGAAACGATTGACGCCATGTTCGCTCGTTTCCAAACGATTGTGAACAAGATGCGTGCAAATCGGGCTAACCTACCCTATGACGATCATGAGAGGGCTCTCAAGTTGCTATATGCCCTAGATCGGACGGTATGGGAGGTGAAGGTGTCGACCATCATAGAGTCTCCGTCCTATGACACCCTCACCGTGGACGAGCTGTTCAGCAAGCTCAAGTCCACCGAGATCGATCACCTGACTCAGGCCAACCTGAAGAACCCATCTTCACATACCATGGCTTTGGTCTCTGTCACAGGTGGATTGACCTTCTCTGCTGACGCTTCACCTCCTCTATTTTCTTTGTCTTCTTTGCTTACAGTCATGGAGGAGCAGTTGGAGGCATTTGGAGACGACGAGCTCGCCCTCGTCATCACCCGGTTCTCGCGGTTTCACAACAACCACCTGAATCGCCAGCGTGGTGGTGCACGCGAGGGCTGCTACAAGTGTGGTGATCTAGACCACTTCATGGCGAACTGCCCCAAGAACGACAAGAGCTTCCCCGGCAAGAACCGCAACTCCAGGCGCAAGGGCAAGTCGGAGAACAAAGCCGGGAAGAAGAAGAAGGGCAACTATCGCCGGGAGGACATGGAGAAGGTTTTCGACGCCGGTCGGCGTGCCTTCCTCGCCACCATCAACGACGGCGAGAAGACCTCCGACGGCGACTCCAGCGACGACGGGTCCGAGCACAAGACAGAAGAACGCTTCAACGGACTCTGCTTCTTCGGCCACTCCTCCAAGGGCTTGTGCACCATGGTCCTGGACGAAGAGGACTCCAAGTGCCAGGCAAAGGACGCCGACACTGACGACGACGATGCTTCTGAGGTATCAAACTCCTCTCTTGTCGATCGTCTTATCGGTGAGCGCGATTCTCACATCGACATAGTTCTCGGTCAGGACAAGCAACTCAAGCGAGCTATCCGAGAGTGCAACAAGTTTAAGGCTAAAATGAATGAGGCGCTTGAGTTTGCTAGGTCCGAGGTGAAGGTGACCGACGTGGAGGAGTGTGAGGAGTGCACGATGCATATGACTAACTTTGCCACCTTGCAAACCAATTATGCCTCCTTGATTGAGGTGTATGATGAGCTGAAGAGTAGGCTAGACTTGGTGGGTGATTGCAAGGAGTGTCCCTCCCTGAAGAAGGAGCTGGAGGAAGTGATGGCAAGGCCTTCTTTGCTGGGTGCATGCAAGTCCTATCCTGGCTTGCGAACTGAGTTGGCAGAAGTTAGTGCCAAACTTGCTGAAGCCATGAAGGCCAGCTCAGTTAGCACCTTGTCCGCTCCATGTGAGCGATGCGTGGGGATGGAGCTTGAGATTGCCAACTGTCGGCTTGACAGGATGCAAACCGAGGAGGAAAACACATACCTTCGGTCCATCCTGAGTTGGGTGTCATGCAGTGAGCCGCAGTTGGGCATGATGATCAGTCAGTTCAAGAGGGGAACTGATTGCTCAGGAGTAGGCTTTGCTTCAGGTGGGAAGGACGCTAGTATCTTTGGCAAGATCGGTGAGTTTAGCGGAGTGAACCCGAGTGAGAAACCATCCACTATCCCTAAGCTTACCAAGATCACCCCACCTGAGCCTCCCAAGCCTATCACCAAGGATGGTGTCCTTGATGAACCTCCCAAGGCTCCACCTCACAAGAAAGTGTGGGTACCTAAACCTAACCATCTTAGGAACACACTTGACACCCTTCCTGACGTCTCTAGTGATCCCCTTCCGAGAGGCAAGCAGCCAGCCAGAGTGAACAACCCTCGCAACTTTAGGAACCAACAACCCAAGAGAGTGGTGAGGTTTGAGTGCGAGTACTGTCACCGTGAGGGTCACCTAGCTGAGTTTTGCTTTCGGAGGAAGAGAGACGCTAGGAAGGAGTTGGAGCTGAACAACCAGGCCAAGCACCACCCTCTCCATGGTGTGCAAGGTCGGGGAGTTCAGAGGCAGGGCGCTAGCCCTGGAGGTGTACCCTCTCAGGTTGCTAGGCCTCATGCAGCTAGACCACAGGGTGGTGGTCGTGCCCGTCGCGATTCCAGTTGTCCTCAATACGATCGTGAGCCGGGTGTAAGAGGCTTTGCTGCCCAGTCCCATAGCGAACCACCTTTTCAGTACGATGGTGATCGCTTTGCTCAAATGGGACAAGTAGGTCAGTTTGGAGGTTTTCCGTTCCATAGCGGACCACCCTTTCAGGTTGGTGGTGATCGCTATCCACCCATGGGACGAGGACAGCTTGGTGTTGCTGCTAACACTTTTTCTGGGCCTATGACACAGCACTGGTATCCTTCTCATTATACTAACCCCAGTGTTGTGCCATATGCTCACTTCCTGCCTTTCTATTGATGCAGGAACCTCGGTTGGAGAACATGTGGCTCATGGATTCGGGTGTTCGCGCCACATGACCAGAAAGAAGGAATGGTTCTCCAGCCTTAGCCCCGTGATGCACAAGGAGTACATCACTTTTGGGGATAATAGTAGAGGTAAGGTTGTTTCTCATGGAGCTATTCGGCTCAATGAGAACTTTGTTCTCAAGGATGTTGCTTTGGTTTCAAACTTGCATTACAATTTGCTCTCTGTTTCACAACTCCTTGAAGACGATTGTGAAGTGCGCTTTAAGAAGGGTTTGAGTCGTGTTTTAGACCCTCGGGGAGATCTTGTTTGTCGGATCGTCCCTTTTGGCCGTGTTTTCAGAGCCGATTTTTCTCGCTCTTTCGGCTCTGCTAGATGTTTGATGGCTGGTTCTTCTTCTGATTTGTGGAAGTGGCATAGGAGGCTCGGTCACTTGAGTTTTGACTTGCTTACAAGACTTAGCTCACTTGGCCTAATCCAAGGATTGCCCAAGCTTAAGTTTCAGAAGGACCTTGTTTGCCATCCTTGTCGTCACGGGAAGATGGTTTGTTGCTTCCCACCCACCTGTTAATCAGGTGATGACCAAGCAACCCGCGAGCTTTTTCACATGGACACAGTTGTCCAGCTCGAGTTTGCTCGCAGTGGAAGGCAGCAGGTGGGAAGTGGTACGTTCTAGTGATCGTTGACAATTTTTCGAGGTCTACTCTTGGGTGTTCTTTCATGGAGGGTAAGGATGAAGCCTTTTCTTTTGCTTGTGATTTGATTTTGAGGTTAAAAACTGAGTTTCCCCCTAATACCATTAGAGCTATTCGTAGTGATAATGGTACTGAGTTTGATAACTCACAGTTTGCCTCTTTCTGTTCTTCTAATGGAATCGAGCATCAGTTTTGCGGGTACATGGGTGTATGCCGAGTCTCTGAGTGATGAGTGATTGTCAACGGGTTTGATCGCATGTTCTTTGGCTAGTGTTGTGCAGGTGTCGAGCACGGATGCAGTGATCGAAGGCAGGTGAAGGTCAAGTTGAGACGTGCTGTGCCGACGGACCGGGTGTGGTGAAGGATGGGCGCGCCGTGCGGCGGACGTGCCATGCCGAGGTACCGAGCGGTGAAGGGCGAACGTGAGGCTTGGACTGAGGGACCGGAGTGCCTGAGGATCAGCTGTGGTGGCTGGCAGCCTGGGACAGCGACGAGCAGAGACTTGCGGGGCACGGTGTTGCTCGGGTCGAGGACCTGGGGACACGTGTCGGTGGACGGGGTGCACGGGCGGTGCATCCCCTCATCAGCTTCGGTTTGGTGGTAGAGCCAGGGAAAAACCATCGGGTGGACGGTTTCTAGGTTTGGGCCTCAAAACCTGGGCGCTGCGGGTTTCTGAGTTTGGGCCACAAAACTCAGGCGTTGGACTTGGAGGCTGGTTTCCCGGTTTGGGCCTCAAAACCGGGGGATAGCTGGAAAAGGCTGGTTTCCCGGTTTGGGCCATAAAACCGGGGGTGCAGAGCGAGGGCGGCATGTGGCGGCAATCGGAAGGTTGCGTGGAGGCAACGCGGATGAGTTGTGCGGGCGTGGCCGTCGGACACACCTACCACTGAGTTGGTCCAGAATAACCCTAGGGTTTAGCTGGTTCGCTCTGTAATTAGATTAGAGAGGGGTAGAGTAGGAATTGTACTTAGACTAGAATTAGGATAAGTAGTCAGGGAGACACCCTCCTCCCTCTATCTCAGTTTTAGTCATCTCATTTGCTCTCGTGCACTTAGACTTCCTGCTCTCCCTATTCCCTGCTGTAGCTTGCTGAGATCCGCAGAGAGACTTGACTCTGTGTACTATTGATTTTGAGGAAAGGAGGCCGTAACCTCTTTGTCGTAGCGTGAGGTTGCGCTTCGGCTGCAAGATCGTGTGTCAATTCGCGTTTTGATTCAAGTTCATCGCTGTTCTTCGCGGATTGCTTTTTGCTACGATTTTCCCGTCTCTCGATCTCCCTCTCCGGTGCATCTTTGCGAAATCCGTTTGAATCAACTTGTTCGTATTTGAAAGGAGAACATTTCCACCAAAGGAATTCATCTATCTCCCTACGAATAAGTAGATCAGGTTGATTTTGTTTTCGGATCACTTTTTCGTTCATCCACCTTCCCTTTTGATTTCCCGTTGAGTTAGTCGATTTGAACGGATGATTTCTTGGGGATAGTCTCCTAACTACCCCGTGATCATCTCCTCCAAGTTTGGGGAACTTGGATTTTGATTTGGATCGGATTCAGAGGGATTTGAGAGAAGGGCGATCAAAATCGCCTTCTCTGGACACCCAGGCGCGGACAGTCCGGCCCGCGTCCCTCGAGAGAGCCGAGGCCACCCTTGGACTGTGACCCTCGAGGGCGCCGAGGCCTTTCCGTGACCCTCGGGCGAATCGGAGTTTGACGCCGAGGCCAGCCTCGAGCGAGCCGAGGCCTACCCTCGAGCCTCGAGGTCACATAACCCTCGAGGACGTCGAGGCCTGTCTCGAGCAGCTTCCCTCAAGCGTGCCGAGGCCACCTTCGAACGGTGCCCCTCGAGCGAGCTGAGGCCTCCCCTTGGGCGAGTCAGAGTTTTTCCGAGGCCTTCATCGAGCCTCGGGCGAGGCGGAGTTTTTCCCCCAGACCTCTCTTGAGCCTCGGGCGAATCGGTGTTTTTCCCCAAGGCCTCTCTTGAGCCTCGGGCGAATCGGAGTTTTGCCCTGAGACCTCGTGGCTCAGTTTTTCGCTGGCTTCTTTCGTGTTCTCTGGTCAGTGGTGCCTCGCTGTGATCTCAGGGATCATCCACCCTCCTTCCAAAGGGTCGTAGGCATCACTTCTGAGAACAAAGCTTTCGGGGTTGATTTTATTGACTGAGGCCGTAGTTTCTGTGAAGAAATTTTGAGGCTTCCATTCACCCCCCCCCCCCCCTCTGGTCGCCTTGGTTTATCTCTTTCGGTTCTTCAAGTTTTCTTCTCCTTATGTCCCTCAGCAGAACTGTGTTGTTGAGCGCAAGAACTGGACCCTTGTTGAGATGGCTAGGACGATGCTCGATGAGCATAGGACTCCTAGGCGTTTTCGGGCCAAGGCGATCAACACCGCTTGCCATGTTTCAAATCGCATCTTTCTTCGAGCTTTCATGAAGAAGACTTCTTATGAGTTGCGTTTTGGACGGGTTCCCAAGGTGTCTCATTTTCAAGTGTTTGGGTGCAAGTGCTTTATTCTGAAGCAAGGCAATTTGGACAAATTTGAATCTCGCTCTGTTGATGGGGTGTTTCTTGGTTATGCTTCTTATTCACGTGCTTATCGAGTTCTTAACCTAGAAACTAACCGGATAGTGGAGACCTGGGAGGTCACATTCGACGGAACTATGCCTTGTGTTTCTTCTGCTTTTGATGTTGCAGGGGAACAGGAGCTGGGAGAGACCATCTTTGTGGAGGAGGAGCAGGAGAATGCTGATTGGGGTGATCCCGAGCCAACTCCACTGGCTGCCCCCGTCGACCCTGCGATGACTACTTTAGCTCGAGGACCCGATCCCACGACGTCTTCTTCTTGGGGTCCTCTAGAGCCACCTCTCCAGCGAGCACCCTCTGCACCTGAGGGAGCGACAGCATCTGGCGAGGGGGAGGCGACTTCGGCGAGGCAAGCGCCCCGAAGCGTTCAGCAAGTCCACCCCCCGCGGCAGATGATCGGCGGCATCGACCAGCGAGTCACACGGTCACGAGCGTATGAAATCTCTCACTTTGCTCATTCTGCGTTCGTTGCTTCTTTTGAGCCCAAAGATGTTGAACACGCACTTTCTGATCCTAACTGGGTCAATGCCATGCATGAGGAGCTAGAAAACTTTGAGCGAAACCAAGTTTGGACCCTAGTTCCACCTCCACCAGAATGCCACCCCATAGGTACCAAATGGGTTTTCAAAAACAAAAAGGGTGAGGATGGGATGGTAGTGAGGAACAAGGCTAGAGTAGTAGCCCAGGGTTTCTGCCAGAAAGAGGGAATAGACTATGAAGAAACCTTTGCCCCTGTAGCCCGTTTAGAAGCCATCAGAATCCTTCTAGCCTTTGCAGCTTCGAAGGGTTTTAAGCTTTACCAGATGGATGTCAAGAGTGCCTTCTTGAATGGGTATATAGAGGAAGCGGTTTATGTTAGGCAACCCCCTGGTTTCGAGGATCCCAAGTTTCCAAACCATGTTTATAAACTTTCAAAAGCTTTGTATGGTTTGAAACAAGCCCCGAGAGCGTGGTATGATCGATTGAAAACATTTTTACTCCAAGGGATTTAAAATGGGACGGGTCGATAGAACTTTGTTTCTCCTCAAGCAAGGCAACGATACCCTGGTAGTCCAGATTTATGTGGATGATACCATCTTTGGTGGCTCTTCTCACGCGCTTGTTGCCAAGTTTGCAGATACTATGAGCAGAGAGTTCGAGATGAGTATGATGGGTGAGTTAACTTTCTTCCTCGGGTTGCAAATTAAGCAAACCCGAGACAGGACATTTGTGCATCAAGGGAAATACACGAAGGATATCCTGAAGAAATTCGACATGGGCGAGGCCAAGCCTCTTACGACGCCCATGCCGATGACTGCGGCGATGGACGCGGACCAGGACGGAGAGCCGGTTGATCATAAGGAATACAGAAGTATGATTGGCTCGCTTCTGTACCTGACGGCGACGAGGCCAGATATACAGTTTTCTGTGTGTCTGTGCGCTCGTTTTCAGGCATCCCCTCGGACTTCCCACAAGCAAGCGGTCAAGCGCATCATGAGGTACCTCCGATACACTCCTGAGTTCGGTCTTTGGTACTCTTCTTCTTCGACCCTCTTGCTTTGTGGTTATTCTGATGCGGATTTTGCCGGCTGTCGGCTAGAGCGCAAGTCTACTTCTGGGACTTGTCAGTTTCTTGGCTCTTCTTTGGTTTCATGGTCTTCTCGCAAATAGTCAAACGTAGCCCAGTCTACTACTAAAGCCGAGTATGTTGCCGCTGCTTCTTGTGCTTCGCAGCTTTTGTGGATGGTTGCTACATTGCGTCATTTTGGTCGAGATTTCAGTCGGGTCCCTTTGCTTTGCGACAACACTTCTGCCATAAGTGTAGCAAAGAACCCTGTTCTTCACTCCAAGACCAAACACATCGATGTTCGCTTTCACTTTCTTCGTGATCACTATGAGAAAGGCGACATTGATCTTAGGCATGTAGACACCCATAACCAGGTTGCGGATATTTTCACCAAGCCTTTGGATCTCTCAACTTTTGCTAGGTTGAGAGGTGAGCTTTGTGTGTGTTTCCCCTTTTAGATGGGGGGAGCATTTTGCCTGTTGTTCAATAGACTGACTTTTTGATCCTTTTTGTTTTTTGGGTCTTGAGTCTTTTTAGTTTTGTTTTGGCTCCGATTCTGACTTGATCATGCATTCATCTTGCATTTTCAAGCTTCATGTCTATATTCCTTAGAATGAATTTATGCTCTGAGTAGTGTATGCTTCGATGATATATGATGATGCTTGTAGCTTAGGCTCTTTTTGACCACTGCTACATTTTGTGAGCTAAGCTAATTTTTTCAAAATGCTGAACATACTTAATAAAGTTAAAATTTGATACATGTTCACCATTAAGATTGGCAACTAGCATGTGTAGGATATGTTGAGGTCACTTGAGCTATTTCATATGTGCTAGGTTGCTATGTCTCTAGTTCTGAGTCTTTCACTTGCTTGGATTGTTCATATTCTATTTAAAATGAACCAAGTATTAGTGAATTGAAAAGATCGAGATGGGATTGCTCTGTCAACACATCACGGTATCGAGACTGTTTCTCATAGCACTTTTGAGTTAAACTTGAACCGTGTAGTGTAAGACCGAAACCGATGCTTTAAGCTACCGATTGCATATGCATAGGCTTAGCACGGTTGAAAAGTTAGGCAATGACAGGCTTTCAACCTCTCGCAATCACATGCTGAATTTAAACTTGTGTTAATAACCGCTGCAAATTCTCCGATAAAATCTGAAAACACAAGTCTATGTTTCATTCTATAGCATGATGATTGAACTGTGCTAGGGGTAGTTCACCTTGCATATCTGTTTAGCACTTGTTTGACTTCCTTTCTATATATGTTTAGTGCTATTTTGATGGTGAAACTACTTTCTAAACGGCTTAAAACTGCTCTTTTGGCTTATGCATTCATATCTTGTATTGGATGATCAGTTTGAGCCTTTGCTAGCACTTTTTGCATGTTGCTTTGTAGTCGGGTCAGCACTCTTTAGAGCATTCTTTCACTCTTTCGAGTATATACCTGAAGCTGCTAACTTGCATTTTTAGCTTATATGCATTTGCTTGACTCCGATAGGCATGACCTAGCTCCGTTTTTCTTACTTGAGTCCTTTTACCCTCTCTTTTGATTGCAAATTGCCCCCAAGGGGGAGAATGTTCCAATGATGAGATTTTTAGACTTTCTGTGGTGACAATTTGCAATTTATGCTTCACTTGTTGAGGGGGAGTTCGTTGAGTGAGGGGGAGTTTCTTCTGTCTGCTCCGAGTTGGTTTTTTATTTGATATCGATCTTTTAGCTAGTTGCGTCGAGCCTCTGTGCCTCTGTCTTGAGGGACTAGCTGTCTTCACCATGTTTTGATGGTTCTTGATTGGTATCGGGCTTACTGCTTGTTGTGTTGAGCCTCTGTGCCTCTATCTTGTGGGACTAGCAGTAGCTGCTTCTTATGCAGTCTTCGTTTGGTATCGAACTTTCAGCTAGTGGTGTTGAGCCCCTTTCTGCCTCTTCTTGAGGACTAGCTTGCTTCTGACTTGGTTGCGTCGAGCCGTTGCCCATGTCTTTGGGGACCAAGTCTTGTGCTCGGATTTTGATCGAGTTTTGCTCCTTAATGAGTTGTTGCTCTGATTTCTTGCTTGGTTGTGTCGAACCGTTGCCCATGTCTTTGGGGACCAAGCTTTTCTTATCTCGAGTTGTTCCTCTTCGGCCTTTTCTCTGGCTTTTGGACATCTCGAGTGAGTTCTTTTCTCCTTCTATCTAATTCTGCTTTTCTTTTATTTTGGTTACGGTTACTATGAGTTGACGATGCACTCATCAAGGGGGAGATTGAGAACACAAGGTTGATATGTGCCCTTGTGGTTCCCTTCCTGAGTGATGAGTGATCGATCAACGGGCAACATGTCTCTTGGCTGTGTTGATGTGCAGGTGCGGAGCTCGGGCAATGGTCGAAGGTGAGGTGAAGGTCAAGTAGGGACGTACCGTGCCGACGGACCGGGAGCGGTGAAGGGCGGACGTGGAGCTTGGACCGGGAGACCTGAGGACCAGCCGTGGTAGCTGGCACGTGGCGTTGACAAGCAAGGGCACATGGGGATGTGCGGTGCATCGACCGAGTCGGGAGGAAGGTGATGGCGTCGTGACACTTGGCGGGAGGCCGAGAAGGATGGCGAATGCACTGTGCCCGGCGTGGAGGCTGGACATGCTCCGGCATCGGTGTTGGAACTCGGGGTGTGCGAACCACATCCCGTCTACGGCACGGGTTCGGTAGCTGAGCCTCGAAAAGCTACCCTCGACGGTTTCCGAGTTTGGGCATCAAAACTCGGGGTGGCCGGTTTCCGAGTTTGTGCCTCAAAACTCGGCGCGGACGGTTTCCAGGTTTTAGCCTCAAAACCTGGGTGCGCGGGTTTCTGAGTTTGGGCCACAAAACTCAGCCTGGGGACAGGTTTCCCGGTTTCAGCCTCAAAACCGGGGGAAGGCCCAGGTTTCCCAGTTTCAGCCTCAAAACCTGGGGAGGTCCGCAAAAAGGACGTTCGACGCGTGGCGGCGTGGAGAGGCTGGCGCGGAGGCAAGGCTATCCACGAGGTAGGCGCGGCGGTCGACTAGGCGGCACATGGCGGCATCCTGAGGCTTGCGTCGAGGCAAAGCTAAGGGTGAGGAAGGCGCGTGGCCGTCAGATCAGCTATCAGCAGAGTTGGACCGGGATACCCCTAGGGTTGGCCGCTTCGCTCTTGTATCTAGGGGTAGAAAGGGGATTATTGTTTTAGGCTATAAATAAGAGAGGCACCCCTCCTCTCTCTCTATCCGTGCAGTCATTTGTTCCTGAGCACTCTCTCTCTCTAGCCCTCGCTTAGGTTCTAATCATACCTCGCTGCAAGCGATCCGCAGGGAAGACTCAATCATGTCTCTGTGTTTTGGGAAGTTCAGGAAGTGAGACCGTATTCTCACGATTGTCTCGTGTGGTTGCCACACAGCTGGAATTGATCGATTCACGTTTTGGGTTGGAGTTCTTCGTGTTTCCGTTTTTTATCTCCCGGAGAATTGACACGTTCTTCCTCTCCTCGAGATGGTTCTTGATTCCACTTGAATCAATTCGTTCTTGGTCGTGAGCTCTTTCTTTCCACCGAAGGAATTCTTCTATAACCTCACGAATCCATAGATCGGGTCGATTTCGTGTTCGTTCTTCCTTTTTCCCCCTTTCCGGTAATCCTCGGATTTCTCTTGATTGACTTGGTTTGGTGCGATGATTTCTTACGATTAGCACCCCAATACGTAGAGGAACACCTGGGAGGAGTTTGATCAAAGTACCTTTTGATTTGGTGTAGTTTCGATCGATTTGCCTTTTCGTCCCGAGCAGATTTCTGCTTTCTGTTCATCCGCGGACAGTCCGCGCTCCCAGCGGCGGACAGTCCGGGGATCGGGACTTGGCTGGTTCAGTTCCGTGCAGCGCGATACTGTTCTCGGTCTCGTGACCGGCGGACAGTCCGCCAGTAACCCTCGGACAGTCCAGGGTTACATCGGACGCAACACAGGGCATGCTTCGGACGCTAGGGTTTCACTGTTCACGTGAACCGCGGACAGTCCGGTGTGCAAACCGTGGACTGTCCGGGAGTCGTCTAGAACTTGTTTAGAACAGTTCTGTTTCTGGTCTTTTGCCTGCGGACAGTCCGGGCTCCCAGTGTCGGACAGTCCGGCGTTCAGCGGACAGTCCGCGAATCTGCTGTTTGTGCAGTTGTTGTTCCGTGACTTTGGCAGTTGGCTTTGGTGTTTCTCTGGGGGTCCAGCTGTACCACTAGGACATCTCCTAGGGTATCCACCTACTTGTAGGTCATGAACTCTCCGGTCGTTTCGAGTCTTCACCTTTGGGGTGATTTTCTGGGACAAGGGCCATACTATTTACGAGTTGAATTTGAGGCTCCCATTCACCCCCCCTCTGGTCGCTAATCCGGTCCTTCATCTCATTGTTGGTAGTTCTTAGCTACACCTAGGATAGGGTAACTAAAGTAGCTATCTACTATTGCCAAGCGGGGTTGTCAGTCCCGACACTAGTAGGAGCTAGCTAGCGAGAATGCAATCTACCAGGAAAAGATTCTGCAAGCACACAGAACTATCGTAGTAGCACTTTGCCTGGGAGTACCAGGTTTCGATTTATTTGATCCCAAGGGAAGGCTAGGGTGGTGTATGAGTTGAGTCAAGGAGGGGATGAGAGTCGAAGAAATAAAAAAAAGGAAAAAGGGGAGAAGAGAGGCGAGAAAGAATATATGGGTGGATAGGTAAGGATGAAAAGGATGGCTAAGGTAAGGTGGATGGAAAGGTAGATAGTTGAAGGGAAATATGATAACTAAGGATAACTAACTACTAACTAATAAATACTCCTAGATAACTACAAAGCAAGATAACTACGAAGCGAGATAGTTTCGAAGCAAGGCAGGCAAAAGACAATAAAGCAACTAAGTTGAGTAAAGTTTTATTCCTATCTTGTCAAGTATCGAGGCGTACTAGCCTTTACCACTTACTTAGGTTGAACGCTAGCACAACGAGCCTTACTGTTAAACTGGGCCAACTACGTGGTGGAATTCAAGGTGCACAGGGTTGTCACCACCTGCTTGCTACCACAGCTATCCGGGGGTCCAGCCGTATCTGAAGGTAAGTCTATAACTAAGCACCACGCTTAACTATATTCTAACTATCTCTACCCTAGCTTTGAATAGAGACACCCTTGCGGACGTTAGAGCAAATACTTGACATAATAAGATAAACACTAAACTAACTAAGCAACCTATTGGCAAAGATCAAACACTAAGCTCACTATAGATTAACTACTATGGCTAAGTGAATTGATCTGTAGGATAGCTAGGCACTCAAGCAATCAATCAAGTATACCACTCAATACTCATAAGTAGGATAAAGTAATACTTGAAATGATGAACTAGAATATAGTAAGTGCTTGAGTAACAAGAGCAAAACCTGAACTGGAGATGAAGGAAGACTCTTCCCAGCTCCAGAACCGATCACTCGCACGCCTCTACTCTTGAGCTAAGCCTTGAGCAGCGCTACTGCAAGGGCGAAGATGCCTTGCTCTACTAGCTACCTACTTGCCAAAGCTCTCGAAGCTTCTAACCTAACTCTCACTTGCTTCTCTTGCTTTGCTTCTCTTGGAAGTGTGGGATATGAGGGATATTAATGAAGTGATGCCGCAGGGGGGTATTTATAGCCCAAATGAGTGAGGGGGGGTTCTTATAGTGGGTTGCCAACCGACCTAGGGTTAGGTCAGGTGGCGGGCGCCACCCCCTACTGGCGGCCGCCAGCTCCTTGGCCGTTGGATGAACCGCCTCTGCTTCAACGACATCCAGGTGGTTGTCCAAGGCGGTTTGGAGGTCGGTTGCATATCCTAGCAACCGACATTCAGCCTTGATCCACGCCACTCCTCCCTGAGCCATCCGATGCCACTGACCTTGTGACCAAGGGCCACGATTTGGCCTTGGGGAGGTCACACGGATCGGTGACATGGCAGGTGGTGGCACTTGGGCCAACCCAAGTGGTGGGCGCCACTTAGAGGTGGCGGGCGCCACCTAGGGGTGGAGGGCGCCACCCCCCTTAGGCCCATTTGGGCCCTGCTGAGTGGGCTTGGCTCCTGGTGGGTCCAAATGTCCAAATTTGGTTCAAATCCTGCATTCAAATAAAATTCTATGGACATGTGGAATTCGGTTAGTTTGAAACCTATTTGACTACATTCCATGCCTTTTTGGTGAACTTTAGGGTCAAATGTTGACGGTAAAACAGGTGTTTAAGGACCGTCAACAAGCTCCCCCAAGCTAACCTGTTGCTCGTCCTCGAGGAACAATGTGGTTTAAGCATTGAGCATGAAATGGATAGCAACTTAAGATGTCTGCAAGTGCATATTGTATAGTGAGAAATAACTTAGCATGTATCATAAATCATAGCAATGTGGAGCTTATAGCTTTTCACTTCAAACATGCAAGAGTGAAATAAAGTAGTAGATAGGAAACTTTTATCTTGCTTAGGTTTGACTAGGATTCTGTCTGGAGGTTTTTCAAGGTTTTCAAAAGATAACAACTTGCTTAAGTCCTCCAAGATTCACTCAATGGTGTTTAAATCCTCACTTAGGCCAAAATGTAGCCTCTCCTATTTCTAAAGAATGATATGTGGAGTTATAGGTGGGCTAAGAACCATGAGCAAATTGCCTGATGTTTATTGCTAAGCTAGACACTCAGATCATAAGGAGCAGCAAATCATAAAAATTGATCAAGAAGTGCATGTGTGGTTTATGTGGAAGTGTATAGAGAGGTATTTCATAATCCTTCCTAGTTAATTTCTGGGGTCTAGAGCTAATGATAATTCTCTCTCTTTTTTTTGGACACATAGTGAGTAGCCAAAAGATGTGTCCTCACATTTTCTTAGGACATAGTCCTCTCTTGAGCTACTTTGCTCACTTTTTCTTTCTTTCTTTTTTTTCACAGGACTGGTCCTTTCTTGAGCTACTTTGCTCATTTCACTCTCTCTCTCTTTTAGCTCTAGATTTCCCCAGACATCTATAGGAAAGGATTTTTGAAATGAGTAGGGAAAGGGAGAGAAATGCTTATTCCCAGTGTAGGAATAACATAAGGCTAGCAATGGGATGTTTGGTAGGGTATTGCATATCTCCAGTGTAGAGAATAAGCAATTTATTTGGTGGTTGCAAACTTCCAAAGTGGAAAGTAGACAAATTATGGTGGGTGTACGTGAATCTTGATTCAAAAGATATGATAAGCTTCTCTACTAAGATCTATGAGGTCTAACAAAGCTCAACACAAACAAAGCTCTTTGTGGTTTTGACTAATGACTAACAAATATTTGGCTGGTGGTGGGATGGGATAAAATCTAGGAGGAACTTTTAGCAAGGTTTTCATAATTTTTAAAAGAAATCCTCCAGATTAGGTCCTAATTTCACCTTAGCAAGTTTAAAGAATTACTCCATTTCTTACTAACTTTATTCACTAAGCATGATTTCAGTTAAAGCATGTGCAACCCACAAAAGCTACAACTTTAGATAAGACTAGTCATTCAAACCATAACAATAGCATTTGCATGACATATTTCAAATCTTATTCAGGTTTCAACTTGTTTACGCAGATATTGTCAGTTTTATTCATGGAGTGGTTATTTAGGCAAGCATGTGACATTCAAAAGATATAGAATTTAAGAACTGAATGTAAAGTGTAGGCTTGAGACGTACCTTATCGGTGCGGGAGTCTCCCCCAAGCTGGCTTCTTGCTTGGTGAAAGATCTTCTTCGTCTCAGTCGGAGCTCTTGTTCTCATTTTATTAATAGGGAAACTATCTAATGTTGTAAAAAGGGAAACTATCCTATTATGATATTTTATTATTCTAGCTAAGTTAACATATACCTATGCATATAACTAATGATAACTGATTTTTTTTAGTTTCATGCATGACATATGTTATTTATTCGAAAAAGGGAAAATTGAAGGGAAATTAAAAGTAAAACCATACCTTAGGTCCATGGAGTTTCATCCTTATCGGGTGGATCTTCTTCCTTGGGCACTTCTTCTCTTAGTACTTCATCGGGTTCTTGTTCTTTTGACACCTCTCCCTTGTTATGTGAATCACACAACTCAGGAGGTGGTTCTTTCTTTCTGTTCCACCTTGTTCTTGGGCGCCTCTTCTTGGTACGAACGAGTTTTGCTACCTGCATGTTAGCGGCATATGCGGGACCACGGGAGAAGGAGAATATTTCCTTCCTCAATCCTAATGTCATTTGAATTTTACCACTTCCCACATATATGCACGCATTAACAATATTCAAGAAGGGTCTACCTAAGATTAGAGGCACATCTTTCCTATTTCCCATATCTAGTATTATGAAATCAGTAGGAACATATGAACCTCTAATATGAACAGGTAAATCATTGACTATTCCTTCTACATAGCAAGTGGATTGATCAGCTAGCACAACATAGGCAGATGTGGATGACATGGGTGGAAAGAACGAGTTTTCATAGAAATCTTTAGATAGAATGTTCACACTCGATCCTAAATCACACATGGCATTTTTAAAGACTTCACCAAAGATTGAGCATCTAATTATGGGACTACCAGGATCACCCTTTTTAACAGTCATGGTTTGATCTTCATAATAGTTAAAATATTTTATTTCAACCATATTTGCAGTTTCTATGTCAGGATTAGCAGGAATTTTGCCAGATTCAAAAGATGGTATAATAGCAGCAAGTTGAGCTAATTGGGTTTCTAACATCTTATTAAAGCTAAGTTGATTTTTCAGAGCAGATGAGAAATCTTCCAATTTAGCATTTATATTCTCAAGGGCTTTATCATTCGACATTAATTTCTTATTCAAAAATTTAGTAGTTCTACCTTGTGAGTAGACTAAATTCTTTAAGAACGAGAAATCATCAGAATTATGAAAATTAGAGCGAGGGAATGAATTGTTACCTTGAGAATTGGAGTGCTGATTCCATCCTTGATTCTGTTGACGGAAACCGTTACTGTTGTTGATGAAGTTCAAATCTTCATGTAGCTCGGGGCAGTGGCTCCCAGAATGTCCAGTTTCTCCACAGACTTCACAAGTCATGTAGGATTCCAGAGATTGGACACTCTCCTGTTGGTTCATCTTCTCACAGCTGTCCAGCTTCTTTGCCAGCAGGTCCATCTTGGCCACGATCATGTCGGCCTCCTTAAGGGAATGTATACCTCGCTTACGGGGTTGTAGTCTTTCGTCACTCCATCCTTGGTTTGACACCATCTTCTCTATGAGAGCCTTAACATCTGCAACATTTAGAGAAAAGAATGCACCGCCGGAGGCGGCATCCAAATGGCTTCTAGAGAGAGGGGTTAGGCCATGGTAGAAGTTCTGGATCAATAGCCAGTCCTCCATACCATGGTGCGGACAAGCAGCGGCATACTCTTGCAACCTCTCCCAAGCCTCGGGAATAGATTCCTCGGCTTGTTGCGTAAAGCTGGAGATTTTGTTGCGAAGAGCATTCGTCTTGCCCATCAGAAAGAATTTGGCGAAAAAAGCATTGGAACACTTGTCCCATGTGTCTACAGCGTTGCGATCGGTATAGAACCATTGCTTCGCTTTTCCTAGCAAAGAGAAAGGAAAGAGACGAAGACGGATGGCTTCTTGGGTTATCCCCTTAATGGTGAAGGTGCCGCAAATCTCCAAGAATTGTTGGAGGTGAGCATTGGCATCCTCATGAGCTTTGCCACAGAACGGGCTAGCTTGGACCATCGTGATCAGAGCCGGTTTCAACTCAAAATTGAGGTTGGCATCGATCACGTCTGGTCCTATCGCTACATTAGTGGCAGAAGGAGCAGAAAATTCACGAATGGTCTTGTTGGCCATCGTGAAGATAGAACGAGATAAGAAAGAAAGAAGTTGAAGAAGATGAAGGAAAAAGATAAGAAGAGTTAAGGAAAGAAAGAATGGGGTAAGATGGGATTCGCTAAGAGGGATAAATTCGACACGGACTCAACCGATACACCGATTGTCGTCCCCGGCAACGGCGCCAGAAATGCTTGTTGGTAGTTCTTAGCTACACCTAGAATAGGGTAACTAAAGTAGCTATCTACTAATGCCAAGCGGGGTTGTCAGTCCCGACACTAGTAGGAGCTAGCTAGCAAGAATGCAATCTACCAGGAGGAGATTCTGCAAGCGCACAGAACTATCGTAGTAGCACTTCGCCTGGGAGTACCAGGTGTCGATTTATTTGATCCCAAGGGAAGGCTATGGTGGTGTATGAGTTGAGTCAAGGAGGGGATGAGAGTTGAAGAAATAATAAAAAGGAAAAAGGGGAGAAGAGAGGCTAGAAAGAATATATGGGTGGATAGGTAAGGATGAAAAGGATGGCTAAGGTAAGGTGGATGGAAAGGTTGATAGTTGAAGGGAAATATGATAACTAAGGATAACTAACTACTAACTAATAACTACTCCTAGATAACTACAAAGCAAGATAACTACGAAGCGAGATAGTTTCGAAGCAAGGCAGGCAAAAGACAATAAAGCAACTAAGTTGAGTAAAGTTTTATTCCTATCTTGTCAAGTATCGAGGCGTACTAGCCTTTACCACTTACTTAGGTTGAACGCTAGCACAATGAGCCTTACTGTTAAACTGGGCCAACTACGTGGTGGAACTCAAGGTGCACAGGGCTGTCACCACCTGCTTGCTACCACAGCTATCCGGGGGGTCCAGCCGTATCTGAAGGTAAGTCTATAACTAAGCACCACGCTTAACTATATTCTAACTATCTCTACCCTAGCTTTGAATAGAGACACCCTTGCGGACGTCAGAGCAAATACTTGACTTAATAAGATAAACACTAAACTAACTAAGCAACCTATTGGCAAAGATCAAACACTACGCTCACTAGAGATTACCTACTATGGCTAAGTGAATTGATCTGTAGGATAGCTAGGCACTCAAGCAATCAATCAAGTATACCACTCAATACTGATAAGTAGAATAAAGTAATACTTGAAATGATGAACTAGAATATAGTAAGTGCTTGAGTAACAAGAGCAAAACCTGAACTGGAGATGAAGGAAGACTCTTCCCAGCTCCAGAACCGATCACTCGCACGCCTCTACTCTTGAGCTAAGCCTTGAGCAGTGCTACCGCGAGGGCGAAGATGCCTTGCTCTACTAGCTACCTGCTTGCCTAAGCTCTCTAAGCTTCTAACCTAACTCTCACTTTCTTCTCTTGCTTTGCTTCTCTTGGAAGTGTGGGATATGAGGGATATTAATGAAGTGATACCGCAGGGGGTTATTTATAGCCCAAATGAGTGAGGGGGGGTTCTTATAGTGGGCAGCCAACCGACCTAGGGTTAGGTCAGGTGGCGGGCGCCACCCCCTACTTGCGGCCGCCAGCTCCCTGACCGTTGGATGAACCGCCTCTGCTTCAACGGCATCCAGGTGGTTGTCCAAGGTGGTTTGGAGGTCGGTTGCATGTCCTAGCAACCGACATTCAGCCTTGATCCACGCCACTCCTCCCTGAGCCGTCCGATGCCACTGACCTAGTGACCAAGGGCCAGGATTTGGCCTTGGGGAGGTCACACGGATCGGTGACATGGCAGGTGGTGGCACTTGGGCCAACCCAAGTGGCGGGCGCCACCCTCCTTAGGCCCATTTGGGCCCTGCTGAGTGGGCTTGGCTCCTGGTGGGTCCAAATGTCCAAATTTGGTTCAAATCCTGCATTCAAATAAAATTCTTTGGACATGTGGAATTCGGTTAGTTTGAAACCTATTTGACTACATTTCATGCCTTTTTGGTGAACTTTAGGGTCAAATGTTGATGGTAAAACAGGTGTTTAAGGACCGTCAACACTCGTGAACAAAGCACGTTGAGTATAGTTGGACAAAAGTTGCCTAGCTCAAGTGGTGGATTATAAGTTTAATTTTAAACTTGAGTTATAGGTAAGCGGACTATCAAGAGGGATACAAATTAGGTTGACTAGATGTGGAGAAAAGTACTCAAATCGACTAACAAAAGTTTGCTTGAGAGTCACCGCACGATCACCAACACGTAGATGTTTTTCTGTGAAGTCGGTAGTACCGACCAGGGAGGCCGCGCGCAATGCTCTCTAGGTAGAGTTCATTTTGAACTGGCGGTAGTACCGCCATAACGTCGGTACTACCGACCACCCAGACCATTCTAACACCCTATCTGTGTAGGTTCAAAAATGACTTGACCGACCCTCGGTGGTACCGACCTTGGTCGGTAGGAAAGTCGTTTTTGCAGACCTCTCGGTTCCTGGGCGAATTGGCTTGGCAGTAGTACCACTATAATAGTCGGTACTACCGGGCTCGGTAGTACCGACCCTGGTCGGTAGGTACCGAGCCCCTGAGGCCGAGTCTTGGAGCTCTCTGTTCATGCACGTTTTGACTGGGTGGTAGTACCGCTATAAAAGCCAGTACTATCGATCCTCGGTGGTACAAACCTTGGTCGGTAGGTACCGAGCAGCCAAGTGTTCTTTTGCAGAGCTCTCTATTCGCGGCCGTTTTGGCCTGGCGGTAGTACCGCCATAAGGACGGTACTACCTACCGACCCTTGGTCGGTGGTTGGATCTAGGTCAACTCCGATCTGGCACAGCGGTTCTTGGCTAGTCGGTACTACCGACCATGGGTGGTCGGTACTACCGACAGGCCTCGGGACTGCGGGACTATAAATAGCCTCCCACTTCACTTATGACCGTTACCCTCTCACTCTAACATTCATTGCGACCAACCTCCTGCCAAAAACGCCTCCAAGCATTGACTCCTCCCCTCTCTCTTCCCCTTTGCTCCAAGATTCATTCCCTTGCAAGATTTGAGCTAGGGAAGTGAGATTAGAGAGTGGGAAGCTTCGATCTACGACTTGAGCACTTGGTTCCTCATCTAGCCGGCTTGGTTTGTGTCTATTACTCTTGGGTTCTTTGAACCCTAGCCGGTTAGGTGTTCTTCATGGTAGCCCATGTTGATTCGTTTATGAGGGCTCCCCGAAGCGTTTGTATTTCCCCTGTGATTTCTTGTAGAGAAACTCGGCTAACCTTTGTGGTGGCTTGAGTGAGGCAAGGAGGTGAAAGAGACTCCGACCTTGGTGGTCACCTCAACAACGAGGACGTAGGCACTCCTTGGTGGTTTGGCCGAACCTCAGGATAAATCTCGTGTCTCGCATGCTTGTTGTTATCTTTACTTTGGATATTACGCTTGTACTTGTGTTCTTCGTATTCTTCCTATCCCTACCTCGTTCTTAGGTTGGGAAGGCTCGATCTACACCATGGGAAATAACCAAGGCTTGGCAAGGCTAGAATCTTCATCTACCATACTTAGGGAAGTGCGACATTTAGTTGATTTACATTGATAGCTCACATACATTGGACTTGTAGTTTCTTTTTAGGTTTCCGGTAGTGCCGTTTGTTTGTGTCGGTAGTACCGGTGTTTCATACCCGGTAGTACCTGTGGCGGAACCGTCCTGATTATAAGAGCCCAAGTACCGTCTTAGTCAAATCCGTCTGACTTCGACTCCTACTTGAACCCATATAACCCCGGTAGTCCGGAAATCTCGAAGGATTTCTATCACCGTACAACATACAGGATCGCATTGTTCAAGAATTACATTCACAAAGATACATCACAGAGAAACGGAACCGAATTTAAAGTATCAGAGTGCGAATTTAAAACAGAGTTATTACAATACCGAATTTAAAAGTGCGGAAGCTGAAATAGTTTGAAACTCGACCACCACACATGTGGTCCAAATAAAACATTGTTTGACAAATCCAACTCAACACAACTCACTCTTCCCTTTTTAGATAATGTGCCACTAGGAGTCTCAGACCAGCAAAAGAAAAGGGGAAGCTTCTGGACGACCCTGCCCTGGGCCTACTCCTCATCACCTTCCACCGGGTAGAGGCAGTGCTTACAATAGCCAAAGTAGACCTGGCCATCTGCAACAAACGGGATAAACCCTGAGTACGGGAATGTACTCAGCTAGACTTACCCGTCCAACTGTAAAATAAAGACACCAAGGGTATGCAAGGCCTTTTTGGGTGGATCTGGGATCTTTAGTTGCGAAAAGCTCAAATTAAGATAAGTGAGGATTTAATGATATTGCTGAGCTGTCATTTTTAGACCTATTTCTTTACTCTAGGTTTGCACCTGAACTATTGCACACACTTGAGTCTAACAAACAATAATATAACCATATCCAGTTGACTTATCCACATTTTTAGTTGAACCTTTAAAACATCACATGGAGTTGTATCGTGGTGAAGCTCGCCATAGTTTCCCACTAACCGGGGGAGACGGCGACTCGAATCGAATTCCAAACCAGCTGGTGAAAGACCTTTAATACCAGCCCACACTTTCCCCGTCGGGTCCATGCATTGGGCAACCGCTCGATGCTTGTTCGTGGTGGTAATCGTCGCGGTTCAAGCACGGACCGCCCAATTGGAACCTGGTGATGGCCTCTCGCGGCAGATCACATTTCCATACTAGAGGGCGCGACACGGGTCGAAACCGGTCCAAACAGCTTCTAACCGGCTTTGGGGTCGATGATTACGGCACCGACATATCCCTAAGTAAAAGGGCGCGTTCAAAAATGAACGAGGGCCAACATCGATACAAACCTACACGATCCAACGAACGGACTGCCCCAAGTTTCCAAACTTGTGCCTTGCCTTCCAGTTGACCGTATTTCATTACTACTCAGGTTCTTTTCCACGATAGCAAAAATATAGCCAACCGTGATCCGGTAACTACCCATCAGGATATTACGGGAACATTCTTAACTACTACTTTTATTAAGCAAGCTACGCCATTCTACATTGTGAATAAATAACAGGATAACAAGGTAGATATTAATCAATAACCAAGGAATGGTAATGCAGCAAGTAGGATTCATTCCAACTCCTAAACCTAATGCATCACAATATACAAGGACTCAAGTAAATTTTTTAATTGCAAAAGATAGGAGGCTTAATATGCTCCGGAGCTTGCCTTGAGAGAAGACTGAGGCCTCGTGGGAGGGGCACTCAGGCAGGTTAGTGTCGGCCGCGGGGTCGACTTCCTCGGTTTGATGAAGTTCCAGGATCTCCTACTTGACGTTTGTCTCCTGCTCCTGGTCTTGATCCTGCACTGTCGATCCTATTGCAATGCGGTTGAAAATGATAAATAAATAATACGTGGTGCGAGATGCGGTGGTAAGAAATTAAAATTTCTTGCAAACCAACAAAACCAACTTGTTGAACCAATTTTGACATTGAGGTAAATACTTATTTATTTCATAAAACAAAATCCATTAATTTACCTA
Source organism: Coix lacryma-jobi var. lacryma-jobi (assembly GCA_009763385.1). NCBI lineage: Eukaryota > Viridiplantae > Streptophyta > Magnoliopsida > Poales > Poaceae > Coix > Coix lacryma-jobi. The sequence goes on along the minus strand of CM019825.1, from coordinate 114,026,478 downwards.
TTTCTTATTTAGAAATTCAAAAGAAATTCAGGTTTGAACTGCAAGTGCATTTTTCTTAATTCATAAAAATCTACAAAAATTCCAGAAAGCAAATAACACCTGCTGGACTTTACTGAACAATTTTCAGCCAGAAATAAAATATAGAACAGCAGATATAAAAAGAACAAATAAACTGCTCAAAAGGCACTTTGAACTAACTTTTTACACAAAAAGTGTTCAACAGCAGATTTCATAATTTTCCTAGCTTCAACTACTCATACACATTCTACTGTAGAAAACTTGCTGTCAGAGCATAAACATACAAGCCTACACAAAATAAACAAATCTATTCCAAATTAAACCCATTGAACTACAACCCTATTGGAAAGGGGTGCTAAACTCTTTTTCATATTTTTCCCTGATTCTACTCCATATTCCATACTTATCCAAAAAGTTCCACGAACAGAAACATTATATTATTTCTTACATGAATTTCCAAAGGAAAACACAGAAAAGTACATTTGTAAAGCAACTTCAGATTCTTCCATACAACAGCTCATGCTTAACATTTTTCTTAGCCTGAACATGTCATACAGAGACTACACAATTTTTCCCACATTTTATTTCGACATATAAAACACCTTAATATTTATTCTAAGAAATCGGCCAAAAAGGATTTTTAACTATAGCAGAAACTTTTTCCACATAAACTGTGCCTTATATATTTTTCACAGGTGCAAAACATGATAATAAACTTACACAAATTTTCCCATGAATTAACTCAACAATAAACACCTATTTCCATTTATCTACACAAAAGCTCACAAACTGAATTAGATAAAAACAGTAATAAAAACTTTCACCAAAAATACTGTCATATTTTTCTATGATAGATCTACTCATAAACAAGCTAACAAAACTGAAAGTACTTCATTTGGACTTTTAAAATGAGCTACACAAAAATAACAAGCATTTCTGGAAAATAAAACAAAAGGAAAACATATTTGAATCTTCCCGGCTGGCCTGCGTGAACGTGGTCCATGGACCGGGTGAGGCTGACGCGCGGGGTCCGTTGGTCAACGGGACCCACCCGTCAGAGAGAGGAAACAGGGGAGAGAGGTTGACCGGCGATTGCTCGCCGGCGATGAGGTCTCTGGCGGCGGTGTGGTGCTCGATGGACTCGTCTCGACGAGGCGAACCTATCAGTGGTGTTGGTTTGGCCAGTGGGTGGCCATAGCTCGCCGGCGACGAGAGGTGGCGCACGACGGCGGCGGCAACACACGGCTACACAGTTTCCGGTGGTTGCCGGTTAAATTGGGGAAGGCATAGGCTTACTCGAACCCTAGGGAGGCTATCGGAGGGCTCGGTTTGGCTCGGGAAGCTCCGAGGAAGCTTGGCCTCGGGCATGGCCTCAGCGGACAGCCATGGCGCTCGGCCGGGGAAGAAGAGGTGGGTGAGAGCGGTAGCGTTGAGGCTAGTCGGTGTTCTCACCTTGCCTTGGCTTGGTGATGCTCGACAGAGAAGAGGGGAAGCGGAGAAGCTTCGGTCGATGTAGAACAGTCGCGAGCTCCGGACGGTGCCGATGGCGACCGCGGCGGCGCTCCACAGACTTCGATGTCGGCGAGGCTCGAGGGGTGGTGCTAACGCGAGCACTGGGTGTCTGGGGTGTAGGCGGAGAGGTTTGCGCAAGGAATCGGACGGTGAGGCTCTGACGTGGCCGGAACCGCGAAGGGGTTTTGCGGGGGTGGTCGCGGCGAGAGCGAGCAGAGCGCTCGTTCTTGCTCGGTGGCGTGGGGGGGAGAGTGCGAGCGAGAGTGGGAGAGTGTGTGCGGGTGAGTGAGGGAGCGAAGGGTGCTCGGGTTTTGGCTCGGCCAGCGGCAATGCGCGGTCGTGGCGGGGGCCACGGCGACGCGACGTTGCGCAGCACGGCGCGAGCGGCGAGGCGGCGCGAGCGGCGAGGCGGCGTGGGAGTGGGCGAGGGAGATTGCTTGCTTGCGTGGGCACGCGAAGATCGAACGGGGAGTGGCGGAGGCGGATTTGGAGCAGAGGCGGGGCGCCACGCGGCAGGCGGGCCGGCGTACGGCGCGGCGCGGTCGACGACCGGCGCTGCGCGGCGCGCGCGTGGGCGAGTGCGGGAGCGGGCCGGCGCGGTGCAGAGCTGGGCCGAAAAGGCCAGATGGGCCGGAAGTGAAGGCGCGGAAAAAAAATTCGTTTCCTTTTTCTTTTTCCAAGGATTTTCCAAAGTTTGACCATTCAAAAACAGTTTCAAAAACTCCAAACCAGGCTTTGACCCAAATATAAAAGTTGCTCAAAATAATTTTCTCTACAACTTTCATATAAGACACTTTTTCTGAAAACCATTTTTACAACCTCCACATAAACAAAGCCAGTTTTGAAACATAAAATATTTTGCTTGCCTCATTTTTATTTGATAAACTATTTTGAACTAGGTCAAAATATCAACATGAAAAGCACTCTACTCAATATTCTCTATTTTATAAAACTATTTGCCAAAATAGAAATCCACTTTAATCATCAAGTCAAATAGAAATCCAAAATCCAGATAAATAAACAAAAGGCAAAAAGCACTCTTATGCACATGCAATGATGCAATGCATTACTTATGCTCTTTAGTAGCTAATGTGGTTCCTAATGCAGTGCTTGACACTAGGGTGTCACAGTACCTACCCAAACAAACTGGTAGTACCGCTTGTTATCTAACTCCAAATTTTAGTTTGTGAAGTTTCAGATTGTAGAAAATCACCTATTCACCTCCTCTAGGCTGATTTGATCCTTTCAATTTGTATCGGAGCCTAACCCTTGTGTTAGCGCTTCACCGCGTAAGGGAGAAATCATGTCGACCCTAAGTCAAGAAGCAGTCAATGACATTGTCAAGAGAGTTTCTGATCAGCTGTTGGAACATCAAGCAAAGCAATTCGAAGATCAAATGAAGAAGATGAAGGATGAGATTGAGAGCTTGAAGCAAGCTTTGGAGAGAAAATGTGAAACATCAGGAAGTGGAGGAGTTCCACCATAGCCCAAAGAAAATAAGACAAAGGAAGATGAAGAGAAAGGCAAGAGAGAGAAGGAATTCTCAAGCATACCATATGACTATAGCCAAATGGGCAAGATCCTTCAATTGCCTAGCGTCAGTCTAGGCAAACCACCCTCCTTTGATGGAATCAACTACAATGATTGGGCACACAAGATGAAGCTACATCTTCTGGCTGCAAGAGCTTGGGAGATTGTTGAGAATGGACTAAGTCATGTTGAAGGTGAAGAGTACACCGACCTAGATGCGATTGAGTTTCAACAAAATGCTCAAGCAACATCCTTGATTCTATCATGGCTCAAGGCCGAAGAAAGTACCAAGGTCCATGGAATGGTACTTGCAAAGAAGATTTGGGACACTCTCAGAATATCATATGAGGGTGATGAAAGTGTGAGAAGATGCAACATAGAGCTTCTTCAAGGGAAGATCGAGAACTTCACTATCAAGAGTGGTGAAACCACTCAACAAATGTTTGATAGGTACATGACCTTGATCAACAAGATTAGAGCGCTTGGAGATAAGAAGTGGGATGACAACGCACCAGCAAGAAAGCTATTGAGAGCCTATAGGAGGAAGAACAAGACACTCACATCCATAATTATGGAAAAACCAAACTATGAGAGCATGGGACCACATGAGATGCTTGCCAAGATAAAGCATCATGAAGTTCTAGATGATGAAGCCATAGAAGATAAAGAAGCTAGCAACAAGAAGGTGGTAGCTCTCAAGGCAAACCAAGAAGAAGGAAGCAAGGCCCAAAATGATTCATCAAGTGAAGGGAGCGATGACTCCGATGATGAGATTGCGCTTCTTGTGAAGAACTTTAGAAGATTCATGAGGAAGAAGATGTACAAGAAGGGCAAAGGTGGATACTTCAAGAAGTCAAAGAAGAGGAATTGCTATGAGTGTGGTGCAGATGATCACTTCAACACTGATTGTCCACAAAATTAGAACAAGAGAAAGTATGGCAAGAGTGATGACAAGAAGCTAAGAATAAAAAGAGGTGGTGAAGCTCATTTTGGTGAAGAATGGTTCTTGGAAGATGACTCAAGTGATGAAGAGAAGAGCAAGAGCAAGGAGAAGGAGAAGGGAGTGGCCAACATCGCCATACACAAGACCTCTTCTCTAGGCCTCTTCTCCAACATGACTACCTCGACCACTTCATCACGCTTGTTCGAGAGTCTCTCCGACAACGAGGATGACTTCACTCATTCTTGCTTCATGGCTAAGGATGAGAAGGTATCATCTAACTCTTCTACTTGTTCTAGTGATGAGTATAGTGATGATGATATGGATGAATTTGAGCTTAGCATAATAAGAAAATTTGGTAAGAAAGGAGGACCTAAAATATTAAAATTGCTTACTAAGTTAGAGAGTCGGAATGAGATTCTTATTTTGCAAGGGGACTTGATCTCTCAAGAGAGAGAAAAGAACCTTGCATTAGAAGCCTCTCTTGCCGAGGAGAACTTGAAGGTTGAGAAATTGACCATGGAACTATCTTTAGCCAATAGCTCTAACAAGAAGTTGGCTAAGGAGTGTTCCACGAGCAATGACTCAATTGCTAGTCTAAAGAATGAAGTTAGCTTGGTTCAAGAAAGCCTCACAAGCTTTCAAGATAAATATCAAACTCTTGAACTAAGCTACAACACTCTTTGGAGTAGTACTTCTTCAACCACTCCTAAGGGTTCCGATAACTCTAATGCCTCAACTAGTAATGGCTGCAAAAGATGCTATAAAGTTGATATAAATGCTTGTGCAACTAACCTTGTTGAGCTAGAGAAGAAAGACAAGGAGATACAAAGGTTGAACATGATCTTGAGGAATGGTTGCAAGTGTAAGGTGCAACAACCAAAAGACATCCTCAAGACCGCAAGGCACCCATCCATCAAGGATGTGATTGGCTACAATAGGTATGGTGGCAAAGCCAATGGAAGGAAGATGGTCAACGGGGTACCCTTTGTTAACTTTAACAAAGGGGTTCCTCTCTTTGACCTCATGAACAAGGCAAACAAGGTTGCCAATCCAAAGGCTACACTTGCCAATGACAAGGTCAACAAGGAGAAGCAAGTGGAGGTCCCCAAGAAACAAAAGCCCATATCACGAAGCTATACACGTGATTACTTATGCTGTTGGGGAGAGAACAACAAGATTGTCGTTAAGTATGTTGGTGCACTCAAGAAGAGAGAGATCATGAGAAATGTTTGGGTGCCCAAAGTTTATGTGACTAACCCCCTAGGACCCAATCTCACTTGGGTACCTAAATCAAGGACATAATTTTGTTTTGTTAGAATATGCCTCCGGTGGAACAAGTTGGGTGTTGGATAGTGGATGCACCAATCATATGACCGGGGCAAAAGAAATGTTCACTTCTTTTCAACCAAGCCATGATTCATGCAACAACATTGTGTTTGGTGATAATGGAAAAGGAGAGGTACTTGGCTTGGGTAAAATTGCTATCTCAACCGACAATTCTATCTCAAATGTATTACTTGTGCATTCGTTGAGTTACAATTTGTTATCCGTTTCTAACTTTGTGAAGTGGGTTACGATTGTCTCTTTACGGATAAGGTGTGACCGTCTCTAGAAGAAGGGATTCCTCTATTGCATTTAAGGGTGTGTTGAAGGGAAAACTTTATCTAGTTGACTTCTCAACTAGTAAGGTGGAACCTACGACATGCCTAATGGCAAAATCTAGCATGGGTTGGCTTTGGCATCGCCGACTAGCTCATGTTGGGATGAGGAACTTGGCCCAACTTCAAAGAGAAGGGCACATCCTTGGACTAACCAATGTTTCTTTCGAGAAAGATAGAATTTGCAGCGCATGCCAAGCCGTAAAGCAAGTTGGAGCGAAGCATCCAATGAAGAACATCGTGTCAACCACAAGACTGTTGGAGCTACTACATATGGACCTCATCGGACCCGTTGCTTACCAAAGCATCAGTGGTAACAAATATGGTTTCGTTATTGTTGATGATTATTCTCGTTTCACTTGGGTGTTCCTTTTAGGAGATAAAAGTCAGACCCAAGGCATCTTCAAGAAGTTTGCGAGAAGGGCTCAAAATGAGTTTGAGCTCAAGATCAAGAAAGTTAGAAGCGACAACGGGACCGAGTTTAGGAACACCAATATATAAGAGTATCTTGATGATGAAGGAATCAAGCATGAGTTCTCTGTTCCATATACCCCACAAAAAATGGGGTTGTGGAAAGGAAGAATAGAACTCTTGTTGAAGCCCTCAAGATCTATGTTGGATGAGTACAAGACATCTCATGGCTTTTGGGCGGAGGCGATGAACACTGCATGCCATGCAATCAATCGCCTCTACCTTCACAAGCTAAGGGACAAGACACCATATGAGCTCCTAACCGGTAACAAACCGAAGGTGCATTACTTTCAAGTCTTTGGCTGCAAGTGTTTCATACTTAACAAGAGGGCCAAAAGCTCAAAGTTTGCACCTAAGGTACACGAAGGCTTTCTACTTGGTTATGGTACTAACGAACATGGCTACCGTGTATTCAATAATGCCACTGGCACTATTGATTTAATGGTAGACGTGACTTTTGATGAATCCGACGGCTCCCAAAAGGAGCAAGTCAATGATGAGCTTGTAGGTAAAGACATGCCTCCGTCCGAAGCAATCAAGAAGCTTGCGACCGGTGATGTGAGGCCTATTGAGATTCAAGATGATGAAGATGAGCCATTGCACACTCCACAAGATTCAAATGTCCATCATGTGCATTCGAATGTACATGGTGAAGCTTCCGCAACTCCGAAAGGTGGAAGTGCAAATGATGTTCAAATGCCACATCAACTTGATGATCTAGCTCAAGCTCAACATGATGACCAACAAGCTAATGAAGACATCCATACATATGATAAAGATGATGAAGATGGACCCATCCAAAGAAGATCACTCGTGCCACATCTAAAAGTTCATCATTCAATTCAATGGGATCATCCCGTTGATAACATATTAGGGAGCATACGACGTGGGGTACGACACGTTCTCGTTTAGCAAGTTTTTGTGAACATTACTTGTTTGTCTCCTCTTTGGAACCTCTTAGGGTGGAAGAAGCACTTGATGATCCGGATTGGGTGATGGCTATGCAAGAAGAGTTGAACAACTTCACTCGGAATGAAGTCTGGTCCTTGGTGGAAAGGCCCAAGCAAAATGTGATAGGAACCAAATGGGTCTTCCGCAACAAGCAAGACGAGCATGGCGTGGTTACAAGGAACAAAGCACGGTTGGTGGCTCAAGGTTTCACTCAAATCAAAGGTTTGGATTTTGGGGAAACCTATGCACCCGTAGCTAGGCTTGAGTCAATTTCTCTTGGCTTTTGGACATCTCGAGTGAGCTTTCTCCTTCTATCTATCTTTGCTTTCTTTTTCTTTTTGATTATGGTTACTATGAGTTGATGATGCACTCATCAAGGGGGAGATTGCGAACACAAGGTTGATATGTGCCCTTGTGGTTCCCTTCCTGAGTGACGAGTGATCGGTCAACGGGCAACATGTCTCTTGGCTGTGTTGATGTGCAGGTGTGGAGCTCGGAGACAGTGGTCGAAGGTGAGGTGAGGGTCAAGTAGAGACGTGCCGTGCCAATGGACCGGGATTGGTGAAGGGCAGACGTGAGGCTTGGACTGACGGACCGGGAGACCTGAGGACCAGCTGTGGTAGCTGGCACGTGGCATCGGCAAGCAAGAGCACATGGGGATGTGTGGTGCATCGGCCGAGTCGGGAGGAAGGTGATGGCGTCGTGACACTTGGCGGGAGGTCGAGAAGGAAGGCGAATGCATTGTGCCCGGCGTGGAGGCTGGACATGCTCTGGCATCAGTGCTGGAACTCGGGGTGTGCGAACCACATCCCGTCTACGGCGCGGGTTCGGTAGCTGAGCCTCAAAAAGCTACCCTCAACGGTTTTCGAGTTTGGGCCTCAAAACTCGGGGTGGCCGATTTCTGAGTTTGGGCCTCAAAACTCGGCGAGGACTGTTTCCAGGTTTGGGCCTCAAACCTGGGCTCGCGGGTTTCTGAGTTTGGGCCACAAAACTCAGTCGGAGGACAGGTTTCCCGGTTTCAGCCTCAAAACCGGGGGAAGGCCCAGGTTTCCCGGTTTCAGCCTCAAAACCGGGGGAGGTCCGCAAAAAGGACGGTCGACGCGTGGCGGCGTGGAGAGGCTAGCGCGGCGGCGCAGCTATCCGCGAGGAAGACGCGACGGTCGACAGGGCGACACGTGGCGACATCCTGAGGCTTGCATCGAGGCGAAGCTAAGGATGAGGAAGGCGCGTGGCCGTCGGATCGTCAACCAGCAGAGTTGGACCGGGATACCCCTAGGGTTGGCCGCTTCGCTCTTGTATCTTGGAGTAGAAGGGGACTATTGTTATTAGGCTATAAATAAGGGAGGCGCCCCTCCTCTCTCTTGATCCTTGCAGCCATTTGTTCCTAAACTCTCTCTCTCTAGCCCCCGCTTAGGTTCTAATCATACCTCGCTGCTAGCGATCCACAGAGAGACTCCAATCATACCTCTGTGCTTTGGGATTTTCAGGAAGTGAGACCATAATCTCACGATTGTCTCGTGTGGTATACACACGGTTGAAATCCCGAATCTATTCACGTTTTGTTCTAGTGTTCTTCACGTTTTCAGTTTTGCCTTCCTTGAGTTTTGCTTGATTCTCCCTCTCCGAGGAACGATTTTTTATTCCACTTGAACACACTTCTTCTAGATCGTGAGGCGCATCTTTTCACTGAAGGAATCCATCTAATTCCTCATGAGCACATAGATCGGGTGGATTTTCTTTTCGGTTCTAAACTTTTCTCTTTTGCACGAGATCTCCAATTCATGAATTTCTAGCTGGATTCGAGCCATGATCTCTTAGAGATAGCTCACCAACATAGTTGTGATCATCTGTGCAAAATTTGGTTAAGTTTGGAGTTGATTTGACTGAGTTTTGGGTCGATTTGGTGTTTGAACAACACTGTTTTCGGGCTGACCGGACGCTGCTACACTACGACCGGATGCTACAGTAATTTGCTATAGTGCGTCTGGTGCTACAGTAACTGCTACAGTGATGACCGGACCCGCCGTTGTTTTCCGACCGGACTCAACGCTGTTACTGTTCATGCATTCGGTGCTACAGTAACCTGCTGCAGTAACAGTGACCAGACGCTATTGTACTGCTACAGTGCACCCAGTCCTAAAGTGACCAGACGCTACAGTACAGTGACCGAACGCTGCAAATGCTGCTACAGTGCCAGCGTCCGGTCAGTGTTGTTTTCGCGCTTTTTTGTCCGTAGTTTTTGCGTTCGAGCTCCGATTCGAGTTCCGTTTGTTGTGTTGGTTTTCTAACTTTGTGGGGCATTCTAAAGTACTTTTTTCACTAGTTGACTCAAGTATTTTTGGTTGGGCATTTACTTCTTCTCCATAGGAGTGTAGTGCTTCCCGTTCGGAGCGCCAGTTTTGGTGGTGTGCATGGTTGATCGCGTGTGTGCTGTCCCGCTGTGTTCCTAGGGAACATCCACCCAATCTTTTGGGTCGTGGACATCACGGTTTGTGATCTTTGCAATTGGGGTTGTGGATTTGGGACAACTATCTGATATTTCTGAAAAGAAATTTGAGGCTCCCATTCACCCCCTCTGGTCGCCCCTTTCGGTCCTTCACATGGGGTACGGCACGTTCTCGTTTAGCAAGTTTTTGTGAACATTACTTGTTTGTCTCCTCTTTGGAACCTCTTAGGGTGGAAGAAACACTTGATGATCCGGATTGGGTGATGGCTATGCAAGAAGAGTTGAACAACTTCACTCAGAATGAAGTTTGGTCCTTGGTGGAAAGGCCCAAGCAAAATGTGATAGGAACCAAATGGGTCTTCCGCAACAAGCAAGACGAGCATGACGTGGTTACAAAGAACAAAGCACGGTTGGTGGCTCAAGGTTTCACTCAAATCAAAGGTTTGGATTTTGGGGAAACCTGTAACACCCCGGTGTTAAGCAATCCCTAAATGCATAATTTGGCATGGCATAAGCATAGCATCCCATCATTTCATGTGCATCTGTTTGTTGAATGCTTAAGTCCTTGTTTGGTCTCTAGTGTAACCTTGTTATACTTTCTGTTTCTGACCAAGTGTCTTATAACAAAGTTGTAGATCCTGATGAAGGGAACAACTTTGCTTTAAAGCACTTTCTCAGAAAAAGCTTTTGAGTTAGGATTTCTTGCATTAGAAAAATGGTTTAGCACTAAATTTCTTTTAAACAACAGAATTTGGACTGGAGCCTTAAGGATGATTTGTTCCTTACAAAATTCTAAGCAACTTTGCTGTTGGGACCTTTTCCTAGTTCGGTCTAGTTTAGAAGTTATGGAGCATCAAAGTTTGAAACAAAACTTCTTTAGTTTAATCCCAGTGGACCCCGCCAGTCAGTCTCTCCTTCTTCTCCTTCGCGGACGCCGCTCCCTCTGCGCCGACCGAGCCTGCCGCCGCCGCGAGACCGCCTCGCTGGCTGGCAAAACCACCGGCATCGCCGCCCGCGGTTTTGCGCCGCGTGCGCCATGTCGCCCCCTCGCTCTCTGCAAGCTCGCCACGTCGCCCAGGAGCTCGGGGCATGCTTGCCGCGTGGAGCGCGACACCTGACGCCGCCGCGCCCGGTCGGGAGCTCCCCCGACGGGAACTGGCCAAGTGCGATGCACCCAGGCACTTGTTCCTTTTGCCTTCGCTCCGCTTGTGCTCGCAGCCAGCAGAGCATTCCATTGCTCAGTCTCTCCTTCGCTCCACTCCACTCCATCTTCACCCGACCAAAGCTCCGCCGCCGCCCGCCGAACCTCGGCGAGCGATTGCTCGCCACTCACCGCACCACCGTTCGATTCCTCCCGCCAGTTTCTCCGCCGTGACCTCCTCTTTCTCCGGTAAGGGTTGGTTTCCCCTCTCTTCCTCTCTAGCTGCCGGAACAGCGGACGCCATCCGCAAGCTTCCGCCATGGCCGCCACCGTGACCTTCACGTGGACCGGTCATCTCCGGCCATGCTACCCTAAGCTGAGCCATGTTCTAGTCTTCTCTACCGCCGTAGTAGCTTAGAGTTAGTTGGAGACCTCTCTTTCGCCGTGTTTCAGCCGGAACCGAGCCATGTCGCCGCCGTGTCCGCCATGGACCGCCGCCGTGCATCGTGCCGGACAATGCCGGGGATGCCGAAGCCCGAGAGTTGCTCCAATAGGTCGTTTAGGTCTTGCTTGGGCTAGTGCTAACCTCGCCGAGTCGCAAGCCGCCGGGAAGAGTTCCGCCGCCGAGTCGCAGAGCCGCCGCTCCGCCATGGCCGCCGTCGAGCTTGCTCCGGTATCCCTCTGGCTTAGCGAGTCGGTTAGTTGTGTTCGCCTCGCAAACCCGCACCCAATGATGGTCTCAGTGTCGCCAGAAGTGTCGCCGTCGACGAGCGAGGGCCGGTCAACGACCACGGCGCAAAACTCCGCCGTTGACCGCCGAGCCTGGCCTCGCGCGGTTACGTGCCGAGCTTGGCCTCGGAAGCTTGGTCACCCTGACCAGCGGGCCCTGACTGGCAGTAAGGAAGAGAGAAAGGGAAGAGCTTGAGTGTTGTAGGCCTCGGTAAGTCGGATGCGCCGAGCCTTCGCCTCGAGCCTCGATCGGGTCGGTTGTGTAAGCCTCGGTCGAGTCGAGCCAAGTTAGTCTCGGTTGAGTCAGTTAGTCTCGGTTGAGTCAGTTAGTCTCGGTTGAGTCAGTTAGTCTCGGTTGAGTCAGTTAGCCTCGGCTGTCCGTGAGCCTCGGGCGAATCGGAAAAATGTGTCTGAGCCTCGGGCCTCAGCCGAATCGCGCTGAGTGTGCCGAAGCCTTGCCTCGGGCCTCAGCCGAATCGCGCTGAGTGTGCCGAAGCCTTGCCTCGAAGCCTCAGCCGAATCGCGCTGAGTGTGCCGAAGCCTTGCCTCGAAGCCTCGGACGAGTCGCGCCGAGTGTGCCAAAGCCGTGCCTTGTGCCTCGGCCGAAGTCCGTGCGTTAGGATTGAGTTCTCTTTTAAAATATATGTTTTGCAGAATCCAAGTAAAGGCTTCAAAAATTCCTACAAGGCTCATTTTATGTCCAAATCCTGTGAAACAAATTTTGTTAGGTCAAGCATGTTTAGATCTATCAGTGAAAACTGTTGAGAGCATTCTTGGTGATACTTTATGTGTAGATTTATTTAAATTAGAAAAGTGCTGATAACTTGGAAAATGCATAACTAATTATGTATAAGTCAGAAAAATGTGATTCCAGTTTTGTTAGGTTTGTATGAATGTGTAGTTTCAGAGAAAAATATAATATGAGGTTATTCTATGAATTAATTTGACAGTAGCTTTTAAAATGGTTAAATGTCGTTTCCTTGTTTATTTTGTAGTAAATAAAATATGAGGAATATGAACCTGAGAATTTAAGCACATTGCTCTTGTACTAGGAAGCACAGCAGAAAAATAAGAAATCTGTTGTTTGACACTTTTTGCTAGGGTGTGTAGTTCAAAGGACCTTTCCATGATAGAATTTGTCTTTTTCATGGAGGATGGAGTTTAAGTCCAAATGAGTTGAAATTTGGACAGGGAGCTAGATTAGGTGTTGATAACTTCCAGGAATTTCTGTAGATTTTTCTGAAGCTGTCTAGGTTAGGTTGCTGTTTAAAGCATGTGTAAATAGATTTATTTCAGCAAGTAATTAGAGGGTAATAAGCTCGTTAAGTAGACTTTGATGTGGTGACAACACCGCTTAACAAGTTGATCTTGATAGGTTAAATAGTTGGGATGATGTTGACTACCTTGTTGAAGAGTAGCAGTAGATGACATGTGCTTATCTCCTGAATTGTTACTCCATGTTGCATCACCGTGCATCCCATGTGCATTCATGTTATTCATTCATGTACCGCATCACGCAGGGTCGGTAGTGGAAGCCCAAGACACGCCGGAGGAGCAGCGTCAGGAGGAGACAACCGAGGAGGGGATCCCGGAAGGAGACGCTGAGGACCTGCCGGAGTGCCGTGATCATCGCCCCGCCGACTTCGAGCGAGGCAAGCCCCGGAGCATTTTTCTCCTACGGTTTGCAAATTACCGTTTACAAGTTAACCTGATATGATTGTTGCATTAGGTTATAGGAGTTGTGTGATACCGTTGCTGCATTGATTAATTATCCTTGTCCACCTGCAAATATTATCTTGTGATCCCTGTTAGGTCTAGGCTCGATTACATGCTTAGCCCCGCTTAGACCGGTAAAAGTCGGGTGATTTCCTGTCTCCCGCATATAGGTGGATACTAAACATGTTTAGCCTGGTGCTATCATGGAGAGAACCATGTGATAATTAATCTGAGACCGGGCGGGATGTAGGAGCAGCAGGACATGGGTTCTGTGTGCTAGTAGTCTCCCGTCTGTGTCGATTAGGACCCGACGAAGGCACACCTCAGTCATTTTGAACGCGTCAATCACTTAACGGAGCAGGTGCGGGTACCTCCCGTGAAGCCGAGTAAGGTGTTTCGAGCCGGTGACGGAGACGTTGACGCCTAACACCCAGGGCCTTATATGTACCGTGGGCAACTATTCTGATCGACCTGGCATGGTCCGAGGGCAGGCAGGGCCTGATCGACCTGGCATGACCGTGGGCAGTTAATAGCTTGAGCGACCTGGCATTGAGATAACCCTCGGTGTAGAAGGGTCCATGGTCGTCCCGCGATTTGGGTTCTCGAACCTCCTAAGTGGTCGCCAACGGCCACCTGGCAGGGTGTGTCGGGCGAGTGTGCGACATTTTATCCCCAGCTGGTAGGAATCGATTATAATCGCCATCGCTCCTGGTTAGTGAGTAACTTGACTGAGCATGTGTTACCGTAGTAATATATGGAATTAATGATGGTTATGGTTGGTGAATCTGAAAGGCTATTGATGAAATAGTCACTCTTGCTTGAATAAGTAGTCAAGTGTTTGCTCTAGATCAGGTGCAAATTTAGATAATCAGGTTGACTACATAAAATTGACTGCTAATGCTCTAATAATGATTATTTAATAATAAAATGCTTTTATGCAAAAAGGTAAGTGTGGCCAACCTCAGATACAGCCTTGCATAATCCTTGGTGTCAATTATTTCTGGTTTATGACGGGTAAGTCTAGCTGAGTACCTTCTCGTACTCAGGGTGCTATCCCTTGTTGTTGCAGATGGGCAATGTTTCTTCGGCTACTGCGAGAACTGTCTGTATCCCGTCGAGGGCAGTGACTAGACCATGGGCATGGTCAATCCTTATCTTTCCTGATGCTTTTGTGGACAGATCAGGCATATGGCACCGTATTGTGAACTAAGGACTTGTGTTTCAAAACTATGTTGCTTCCGCTTTGAATTCAAAACTATGGTTTGTAATAACTATTGAACTCCGATGTATTTGAACTATGTGCGAACTGAATGTACCTTGTGGGCATGTACGCTAATCTATTACGATCTTGGTTAAAGTTGAATGACTTGAAATCCTTCAAGATTTCCGGACTACCGGGTTTGTACGAGCTTAAGTACTTGTAATCTCTGTGAAAGCAGCGATTCGGTGCTTAATCTGGTGCAAATTGGTCGGTTCTGTTACAGCTGGCATCGGAGCATGGTTAGCGTTACTGTTCACAAGTGTATTTGAAAAACCGTATTTTCAATTAAAATTTCCTATTTGACAAGAACCTATAGCTATATTAGGATTTGAAAAACCTTTTTGACCAAGAGTAAGGTGTGCCATTGATCAAGTCCTTATGCCCAATAGGAACTTAGGTGGCTAGTTAAGTACTAACTTTGGGGGTCGTGCATCATACTTATTTTCTGTTTATTCTGTCGTCCATACGGCAAGGGTGAAATTGTATGGATGCTATTCCTCGGAATAGTAATGTATGGATCAATTGCCTCTACGCTACAGGTAATGAGAGTTGTGAGAGCATGATTGGACAACCGCCAATCTAGGGGAGTGCTTGAAGGATGCTGACATGTATACCTGTTCCACACAAGTATATGTGAAAGTATTGATTGTGGGAGTAATAATTTCTGATGGGTGCATATACTGCTTACGTGTATATTGGGTATGCGCCTAAGTAGTATTAGATTTAAATTTCAGCAATGCATGATATTCATATTGTGGGCAGGGCTGAAATGGTTTTTCTGCAGGTACGCTAACTTGCGAACGTGTAGTACGTTTAGTTAACGTTATGAGTGAGCGTGTATGCCACCGTCTAGCCGATAGATTGTTAGGCAGTGAGGACGTATGTTACGCTCATGCATCATGATCATACAACTTTGCATTAATCTTACTTCCTTCCTTATGGTTTCTGTCCCGTCTTTCTAATAAAAGTTGTTTTCAACTAATTTAAAACTGTGTGGATAAACTTCTTACAGATGGCACGCACCAAGCGCACTGCTCGCAAGTCCACGGGAGGCAAGAGGCCTAACTACATGCTGGGGCCATGGACTGATGAGGGGTCAGAGGACTTCTTGGGAGAATTTGGGATGCCCACTATTCTTTGGAGAGTTCTGCACCTGGTGGGATACCAGGAGGGTTAGGAGCCGCTGTACGACTAGCACCGTGTGCAGTTGTCAGAGGATCGTCACGTGTACACGGTGGAGGTCGACGTGCCTAGCCGTGAGGACCAGGATCACGTCTGGTGTCGACGGGTGTTTGCCTTGCAGGGGATGACCCCCTGGGATGCAGCCAACCAGGTTGCTTATACTGTTCTTCGGGACATCATGGAGGACCATCCGGAGGTGGTTGCCCAGGCTACTGCTAGTATCTTCCCGACGACAGACCCTTACCAGGCAGTGTGGCGTCAGCCAGGCGCTACCGTATTAGAGGCTAGCTCTCTTGAGAGGGAGCATTGTGCTGGACCAGCAGGGAGTGCTATGGCTGCTCTGATGGCTACTTATGGGTGCCTATCGCGCAGCTATGATCATCTGGATCATACCCTTAGTGAGGAGATGGCTGCACAGCATCGCCGGCAGGAGGAGCATACTACAGAGATAGACCTCCTCACTACACAGTTAGCTCAGTTGACAGTGGAGAGAGACCAGGCACTTCAGAGGGAGCAGGAGACGGCACAACAGCTTAGTGACCAGCAGGGTATGACGACCTTCTTATCCACCATCATGGCCGAGACTGAGGAGTCGCTACGTCGTGTTTGTCTCGAGGGTATGCGTGCGACTGAGCAGAACAGGCTTCTCAGGCTACAAGTGGGAGATTTAGAGCTGCAACTTCATCATCTCCAGGACTACAATGATCGTCTACATGAGGAGATCCACCGCAGGGAGAATGAGAGGAACCCCATCTTTCCTCAGGAGGATCCGGAGCCGAGTAGTTCTTCTAGTAGTTCTTCAGATATGTCTAGTGAGGACGGTGACGTTGGTGAGATCGCTAGAGAGTAGTCTAGATCGTATGCTTAGCACCTAGAGATCTTTTGCGTATGTTGGCACGCCCGATCTTTTGTTTTGTTATGGGCTGGATGTAAGCATGTGAGGCAGACTTATGTGATGTGTGTGAGACCTTGGAAAGTCCCATATGTATGGGCAAAACTTTGGATGTTATGTTATCTTTTGCATGATGTGTTAAGTGATCTTGTTATGTGTTGATGCGATGTGGACTGAAATTTATTGTACCTCTGTCATTGTTTGGTGAATCGTTTTTCCGAATAATTTCAGTGGGTATGATTTATTGTTCTCTACAAGTTGCAACTTCGCCTAATGGTCGCTTACTATACTATATGCAGATGACGACAACTCATAGTGGAGCGGGCGGTAGTGGTGGAAATGAGGACCCCAGGGAAAACCGCAATCCACCACCTCCTCCACCACCAACGGCTGAGCAGCTTTTTGCTCAATTTCTTGGAAGTCAGCGCAATATTGAAGCTTTGCTGAGGGAGAACTTGGCGCAAGGACACCAACGCCAAGAGCCAAACCAGTATAGTTCCTTCAAGGATTTCCTGGATACCAAACCACCAATCTTCAAGGAAGCTACGGAACCATTGGAGGCAGAAGAATGGCTGCATACTCTGGAGCAGAAGTTCCGTTTGCTTAGGCTCACAGAAGAGCTTAAAGCGGAATATGCCGCACACCAGTTGCAGGGACCAGCCGGGATTTGGTGGGGACATCACCGCACCACCTATCCTGCTAATGTTCCTATCACTTGGAGAATGTTCACTGCTGCTGTTCGAGGTCATTACATTCCGCCGGGTTTGACTCAGATGAAAGTGGCAGAGTTCATGAACCTGACACAAGGAACTCGGTCTATCACAGAGTATCATCATCTGTTCAACTCGTTGGCTCGCTATATCCCAGACTTCGTTGATACAGACGCTAAGAAGATTGCTAGTTTCAAGAGAGGCTTGAACACTAAAATGGGAAAGTCAGTGGGTACCTCTTCTCGTACCAATTTCAATGACTTCATAAGTGACTGTCTAATTCAAGAGAATCATAACAACAAGCATGCTGCTAGCAAGGCCCGGAAGAGAACCTTTGAATCAGGATCATCACAACCCAGAGGACCACCAGCTCAGCGAAATCAGTATCGACCACCAGCGCCGGGGGCACGTTTTAGGCCGCCGCAGAAGAAGAATCAGCCACAAGCTCAGCGCAATCAGAAGCCATACAAGATAGCTGCTGCTCAGGCTCGTGGAGGTCAAGGCAGTTCTTCAGGAAATAAACCATTGGTTCGGGGACCATGCTACAACTGCAACCAAGAGGGGCACTTCGCAAGATACTGTCCCTACCCAAAGAAGCAACAGACCAATTACCCCGCACGCCTGCACAACATGACCGCTGAAGAAGCTCGTGCTGGAGAGCCCGTGACTGCTGGTATGTGCCTTGTTAATCATCATCCTGCAGTCGTTTTGTTTGATACTGGATCATCGCATTCGTTCATGAGTAAAGCATTTGCACAAAAGCATGATCAAGAGGTGTCCGAAATGGATTATGGGTTTCGCGTAAGCTCTGTGGGGAGTAGTGTGTTGTCTAGGCAGATGGTACGTGATGCAACCATCGACATCGTAGGGCATAAGTTTGGGGCTAATTTAGTAGTTTTGCCAGGACTCAGTATGGACGTAGTCCTAGGAATGAGTTGGATGAGTATGTGGAAAGCGGTGTTAGACACTGCAGATAGGACTCTTACCTTGACCGATCCAAGGAGGAACAACAAGTTACGTATCTCTCTTCCTCGAGGGGCTGATTTTGTTGATCTATCTTGCACCTTATCTATAGAGGACCTGTCAAAAATTCCAGTTGTTCGGGATTTCCCAGACGTCTTTCCAGATGAGTTGCCGGGTTTACCGCCCAAGCGGGCTGTAGAGTTTACCATTGAGCTGTTACCAGGGACTGCACCGATCTCGAGAAGACCTTATCGCATGCCGCCCAATGAGTTAGCTGAACTCAAAACTCAGATCAAGGAACTTTTGGACAAGGGTTTCATTCAACCTAGTGTGTCAGAGTGGGGATGTCCAGCCTTGTTTGTTAAGAAGAAGGACAAGTCCTTGAGAATGTGTGTGGATTATCGACCGCTTAATGCCGTGACCGTTAAGAATAAATATCCGTTGCCACGGATAGATATTTTGTTTGACCAGTTATCCAGAGCCAAGGTGTTTTCCAAGATCGATTTGAGATCCGGTTATCATCAAATTAGAATCCGACCACAAGATATCCCAAAGACTGCTTTTTCAACCAGATATGGCCTATACGAGTATTTAGTCATGTCTTTTGGATTGACAAATGCTCCGGCTTACTTTATGAGTTTGATGAACTCGGTATTCATGCCAGAACTAGATAAGTTTGTAGTGGTGTTCATTGATGACATTTTGGTGTATTCTGAGAACCCGGATGATCACGCAGAACATTTGAGGGTTGTTCTGACAAGGCTACGAGAGCACAAACTTTATGCTAAGTTTAGCAAATGTGAATTTTGGATGAAGCAAGTACAATTCCTTGGTCACATCCTGTCAGAAGAAGGAATCTCTGTGGACCCTAGCAAAGTCCAAGAAGTAATGGATTGGGAAGCTCCAACTTCGGTTGGGGAGATTCGGAGTTTTCTCGGTTTAGTGGGATATTATCGTCGTTTCATTCCCGACTTCTCTAAGATTGCCAAGCCCATGACAAGTTTGCTTCAGAAGGATCAAAAGTTTGAGTGGACAGAGAAGTGTGAAACAGCTTTCCGTACCTTGCGGAAACTGTTAACCACTGCCCCTGTCTTAGCTCAACCAGATATCGAGAAGCCGTTTGACGTCTTCTGCGACGCATCAAAAGTTGGTTTAGGGTGTGTTCTTATGCAAGAAGGCAGAGTGATTGCTTATGCTTCACGACAGTTGAGAAAACATGAGATAAATTATCCTACGCATGATTTGGAATTAGCTGCTGTGGTGCACGCTCTGAAGATCTGGAGGCACTATTTGCTAGGAAATGTCTGCACTATGTACACTGATCATAAGAGTCTCAAGTATATCTTCACTCAACCGGAGTTGAATATGAGGCAGAGAAGGTGGCTTGAATTGATTAAGGATTACAATTTACAGATACATTATCATCCAGGAAAAGCAAATGTGGTTGCTGATGCTCTGAGTCGGAAGTCGCATTGTAATAACTTGAGGATACAACTAGAGGACGAGTTTAGTCTTGTACACCCTGTGATCTTGCGTCACATCGAGTTGCAGAGCACCTTAGTTGACCAGATTCTAGAAGGGCAGAAAACAGACAAGGGAATCTATTATATCAAAGAAAAGCTAAGGGCTGCCACCGAACCCGTAAAATATTTCCGAGTTGATGATAAGGGAGTGTTATGGTTTGATAATCGCCTAGTGGTACCCAAGAATAGGGAACTGAAAAATCAGATCATGGACGAGGCTCATCTTTCTAAATTGTCTATCCATCCCGGGAGCACTAAGATGTATCAAGATTTGCGTCCAAGATTTTGGTGGACCAAAATGAAGAAGGAAATTGCCGCATATGTAGCCAGATGCGACACATGTTGTCGGGTGAAGGCTATTCACCTG
Source organism: Coix lacryma-jobi var. lacryma-jobi (assembly GCA_009763385.1). Taxonomy (NCBI): domain Eukaryota; kingdom Viridiplantae; phylum Streptophyta; class Magnoliopsida; order Poales; family Poaceae; genus Coix; species Coix lacryma-jobi. Next base: position 114,006,465 of record CM019825.1, on the reverse strand, counting down.
AAGCCAGCAGGAACACTTCAACCTTTATCCATACCTGAATGGAAGTGGGAAGAAGTGAGTATGGATTTTATCACCGGTTTGCCTACCACTCAGAAGGGAAACGATTCGATTTGGGTAATTGTAGATCGTCTCACCAAGACCGCTCATTTCATACCAGTTAAAACTTGTTATCGAGCACCGGACTATGCGGAGATTTATATCAATCAGATTGTACGATTACATGGTATACCCAAGGTCATAGTTTCGGATCGTGGAACGCAGTTTACTGCACCATTCTGGGAGAAACTGCAAAAAGAGTTAGGCACTAAGTTAATCCATAGCTCAGCTTACCATCCTCAGACATCAGGGCAAACGGAAAGGGTAAATCAGATTTTAGAGGACATGTTAAGAGCCTGTGTAATTTCAGCAAAGGGATCTTGGGAGAAGTGGTTGCCATTAGCAGAATTCGCTTACAACAATAGCTATCAAGAAAGCATTCAGATGGCACCTTTTGAAGCTCTGTATGGCAGAAGATGCAGAACACCAGTAAATTGGGTTGAACCAGGAGAACGTCGTTACTATGGAATTGATTTTGTCAAGGAAGCAGAAGAACAAGTTAGAATAGTTCAACAACATATCGCAGCGGCACAGTCCCGACAGAAGAGCTATGCCGATAAGCGAAGAAGGCCGCTTGAATTCAAAGTAGGTGACTATGTGTACTTGAAAGTATCACCCATGAAAGGAGTTAAACGTTTTGGCGTGAAAAGAAAGTTAGCGCCAAGGTTTGTGGGACCCTACAGGATAATGGAAAGGAGGGGAAAAGTGGCTTATCAACTACAGTTACCTGAACATTTGAAGGCTATATTCCCTGTATTCCATGTGTCACAATTAAAGAAATGTCTTCGAGTTCCAGAAGAGGAAGTACAACCGGCCAATATCAAGTTACAATCCGACCTTACTTACTCGGTGAAGCCATATCGAGTACTCGATGAGAAAGAAAGAGTGACTCGCGGAAAGGTCGTGAAGCAATATAAAGTATCCTGGAGTGAGCAAGACGACCGAGATGCCACTTGGGAAACGGAAGACTATCTAAAGGAAGTATATCCACAGTTTTATAAGGAATGGTTAGTAACTCAAATCTCGGGACGAGATTCCTTTAAGGAGGGGAGGGCTGTAACACCCCGGTGTTAAGCAATCCCTAAATGCATAATTTGGCATGGCATAAGCATAGCATCCCATCATTTCATGTGCATCTGTTTGTTGAATGCTTAAGTCCTTGTTTGCTCTCTAGTGTAACCTTGTTATACTTTCTATTTCTGACCAAGTGTCTTATAACAAAGTTGTAGATCCTGATGAAGGGAACAACTTTGCTTTAAAGCACTTTCTCAGAAAAAGCTTTTGAGTTAGGATTTCTTGCATTAGAAAAATGGTTTAGCACTAAATTTCTTTTAAACAACAGAATTTGGACTGGAGCCTTAAGGATGATTTGTTCCTTACAAAATTCTAAGCAACTTTGCTGTTGGGACCTTTTCCTAGTTCGGTCTAGTTTAGAAGTTATGGAGCATCAAAGTTTGAAACAAAACTTCTTTAGTTTAATCCCAGTGGACCCCGCCAGTCAGTCTCTCCTTCTTCTCCTTCGCGGACGCCGCTCCCTCTGCGCCGACCGAGCCTGCCGCTGCCGCGAGACCGCCTCGCTGGCTGGCAAAACCACCGGCATCGCCGCCCGCGGTTTTGCGCCGCGTGCGCCATGTCGCCCCCTCGCTCTCTGCAAGCTCGCCACGTCGCCCAGGAGCTCGGGGCATGCTTGCCGCGTGGAGCGCGACACCTGACGCCGCCGCGCCCGGTCGGGAGCTCCCCCGACGGGAACTGGCCAAGTGCGATGCACCCAGGCACTTGTTCCTTTTGCCTTCGCTCCGCTTGTGCTCGCAGCCAGCAGAGCATTCCATTGCTCAGTCTCTCCTTCGCTCCACTCCACTCCATCTTCACCCGACCAGAGCTCCGCAGCCGCCCGCCGAACCTCGGCGAGCGATTGCTCGCCACTCACCGCACCACCGTTCGATTCCTCCCGCCAGTTTCTCCGCCGTGACCTCCTCTTTCTCCGGTAAGGGTTGGTTTCCCCTCTCTTCCTCTCTAGCTGCAGGAACAGCGGACGCCATCCGCAAGCTTCCGCCATGGCCGCCACCGTGACCTTCACGTGGACCGGTCATCTCCGGCCATGCTACCCTAAGCTGAGCCATGTTCTAGTCTTCTCTACCGCCGTAGTAGCTTAGAGTTAGTTGGAGACCTCTCTTTCGCCGTGTTTCAGCCGGAACCGAGCCATGTCGCCGCCGTGTCCGCCATGGACCGCCGCCGTGCATCGCGCCGGACAATGCCGGGGATGCCGAAGCCCGAGAGTTGCTCCAATAGGTCGTTTAGGTCTTGCTTGGGCTAGTGCTAACCTCGCCGAGTCGCAAGCCGCCGGGAAGAGTTCCGCCGCCGAGTCGCAGAGCCGCCGCTCCGCCATGGCCGCCGTCGAGCTTGCTCCGGTATCCCTCTGGCTTAGCGAGTCGGTTAGTTGTGTTCGCCTCGCAAACCCGCACCCAATGATGGTCTCAGTGTCGCCAGAAGTGTCGCCGTCGACGAGCGAGGGCCGGTCAACGACCACGGCGCAAAACTCCGCCGTTGACCGCCGAGCCTGGCCTCGCGCGGTTACGTGCCGAGCTTGGCCTCGGAAGCTTGGTCACCCTGACCAGCGGGCCCCGACTGGCAGTAAGGAAGAGAGAAAGGGAAGAGCTTGAGTGTTGTAGGCCTCGGTAAGTCGGATGCGCCGAGCCTTCGCCTCGAGCCTCGATCGAGTCGGTTGTGTAAGCCTCGGTCGAGTCGAGCCAAGTTAGTCTCGGTTGAGTCAGTTAGTCTCGGTTGAGTCAGTTAGTCTCGGTTGAGTCAGTTAGTCTCGGTTGAGTCAGTTAGCCTCGGCTGTCCGTGAGCCTCGGGCGAATCGGAAAAATGTGTCTGAGCCTCGGGCCTCAGCCGAATCGCGCTGAGTGTGCCGAAGCCTTGCCTCGGGCCTCAGCCGAATCGCGCTGAGTGTGCCGAAGCCTTGCCTCGAAGCCTCAGCCGAATCGCGCTGAGTGTGCCGAAGCCTTGCCTCGAAGCCTCGGACGAGTCGCGCCGAGTGTGCCGAAGCCGTGCCTTGTGCCTCGGCCGAAGTCCGTGCGTTAGGATTGAGTTCTCTTTTAAAATATATGTTTTGCAGAATCCAAGTAAAGGCTTCAAAAATTCCTACAAGGCTCATTTTATGTCCAAATCCTGTGAAACAAATTTTGTTAGGTCAAGCATGTTTAGATCTATCAGTGAAAACTGTTGAGAGCATTCTTGGTGATACTTTATGTGTAGATTTATTTAAATTAGAAAAGTGCTGATAACTTGGAAAATGCATAACTAATTATGTATAAGTCAGAAAAATGTGATTCCAGTTTTGTTAGGTTTGTATGAATGTGTAGTTTCAGAGAAAAATATAATATGAGGTTATTCTGTGAATTAATTTGACAGTAGCTTTTAAAATGGTTAAATGTCGTTTCCTTGTTTATTTTGTAGTAAATAAAATATGAGGAATATGAACCTGAGAATTTAAGCACATTGCTCTTGTACTAGGAAGCACAGCAGAAAAATAAGAAATCTGTTGTTTGACACTTTTTGCTAGGGTGTGTAGTTCAAAGGACCTTTCCATGATAGAATTTGTCTTTTTCATGGAGGATGGAGTTTAAGTCCAAATGAGTTGAAATTTGGACAGGGAGCTAGATTAGGTGTTGATAACTTCCAGTAATTTCTGTAGATTTTTCTGAAGCTGTCTAGGTTAGGTTGCTGTTTAAAGCATGTGTAAATAGATTTATTTCAGCAAGTAATTAGAGGGTAATAAGCTCGTTAAGTAGACTTTGATGTGGTGACAACACCGCTTAACAAGTTGATCTTGATAGGTTAAATAGTTGGGATGATGTTGACTACCTTGTTGAAGAGTAGCAGTAGATGACATGTGCTTATCTCCTGAATTGTTACTCCATGTTGCATCACCGTGCATCCCATGTGCATTCATGTTATTCATTCATGTACCGCATCACGCAGGGTCGGTAGTGGAAGCCCAAGACACGCCGGAGGAGCAGCGTCAGGAGGAGACAACCGAGGAGGGGATCCCGGAAGGAGACGCTGAGGACCTGCCGGAGTGCCGTGATCATCGCCCCGCCGACTTCGAGCGAGGCAAGCCCCGGAGCATTTTTCTCCTACGGTTTGCAAATTACCGTTTACAAGTTAACCTGATATGATTGTTGCATTAGGTTATAGGAGTTGTGTGATACCGTTGCTGCATTGATTAATTATCCTTGTCCACCTGCAAATATTATCTTGTGATCCCTGTTAGGTCTAGGCTCGATTACATGCTTAGCCCCGCTTAGACCGGTAAAAGTCGGGTGATTTCCTGTCTCCCGCATATAGGTGGATACTAAACATGTTTAGCCTGGTGCTATCATGGAGAGAACCATGTGATAATTAATCTGAGACCGGGCGGGATGTAGGAGCAGCAGGACATGGGTTCTGTGTGCTAGTAGTCTCCCGTCTGTGTCGATTAGGACCCGACGAAGGCACACCTCAGTCATTTTGAACGCGTCAATCACTTAACGGAGCAGGTGCGGGTACCTCCCGTGAAGCCGAGTAAGGTGTTTCGAGCCGGTGACGGAGACGTTGACGCCTAACACCCAGGGCCTTATATGTACCGTGGGCAACTATTCTGATCGACCTGGCATGGTCCGAGGGCAGGCAGGGCCTGATCGACCTGGCATGACCGTGGGCAGTTAATAGCTTGAGCGACCTGGCATTGAGATAACCCTCGGTGTAGAAGGGTCCATGGTCGTCCCGCGATTTGGGTTCTCGAACCTCCTAAGTGGTCGCCAACGGCCACCTGGCAGGGTGTGTCGGGCGAGTGTGCGACATTTTATCCCCAGCTGGTAGGAATCGATTATAATCGCCATCGCTCCTGGTTAGTGAGTAACTTGACTGAGCATGTGTTACCGTAGTAATATATGGAATTAATGATGGTTATGGTTGGTGAATCTGAAAGGCTATTGATGAAATAGTCACTCTTGCTTGAATAAGTAGTCAAGTGTTTGCTCTAGATCAGGTGCAAATTTAGATAATCAGGTTGACTACATAAAATTGACTGCTAATGCTCTAATAATGATTATTTAATAATAAAATGCTTTTATGCAAAAAGGTAAGTGTGGCCAACCTCAGATACAGCCTTGCATAATCCTTGGTGTCAATTATTTCTGGTTTATGACGGGTAAGTCTAGCTGAGTACCTTCTCGTACTCAGGGTGCTATCCCTTGTTGTTGCAGATGGGCAATGTTTCTTCGGCTACTGCGAGAACTGTCTGTATCCCGTCGAGGGCAGTGACTAGACCATGGGCATGGTCAATCCTTATCTTTCCTGATGCTTTTGTGGACAGATCAGGCATATGGCACCGTATTGTGAACTAAGGACTTGTGTTTCAAAACTATGTTGCTTCCGCTTTGAATTCAAATCTATGGTTTGTAATAACTATTGAACTCTGATGTATTTGAACTATGTGCGAACTGAATGTACCTTGTGGGCATGTACGCTAATCTATTACGATCTTGGTTAAAGTTGAATGACTTGAAATCCTTCGAGATTTCCGGACTACCGGGTTTGTACGAGCTTAAGTACTTGTAATCTCTGTGAAAGCAGCGATTCGGTGCTTAATCTGGTGCAAATTGGTCGGTTCTGTTACAAAACCTATGCACCCGTAGCTAGGCTTGAGTCAATTCGTATATTACTTGCCTTTGCTACTCACCATGATTTCAAGCTATATCAAATGGACGTAAAAAGTGCATTCCTCAATGGCCCCCTCTCCGAATTGGTGTATGTAGAGCAACCACCGGGTTTTGAAGATCCAAAATATCCCAACCATGTCTGCAAGCTCGACAAGGCGCTCTATGGGCTCAAGCAAGCCCCTAGAGCTTGGTATGATTGTTTAAACGATTCCCTACTCAAAAAGGGTTTTCAGATAGGAAAGGCCGATGCTACTTTATTTACTCGCAAAGTCGATAATGATATCTTGGTGTGCCAAGTATATGTCGATGACATAATATTTGGTAGTACTAATGTGGCTTTTTATGAGGAATTTAGTAGGATTATGACCAAAAGGTTCGAGATGTCCATGATGGGTGAGTTGAAGTACTTTCTCGGATTCCAAATCGAGCAACTCAAGGATGGCGCGTTCATCAGTCAAACAAAGTACACAAGAGACATGCTAAAGAAGTTTGAGATGGACAAGGACAAACCCATCAAGACACCTATGCCAACAAATGGACATCTTGATCTAAATGAGAATGGTAAGTCGGTGGACCAAAAGGTATATCGCTCTATGATCGGTTCATTACTTTACCTTTGTGCATCCATGCCCGATATTATGCTTAGCGTGTGCATGTGTGCAAGGTTTCAAGCTAATCTGAAAGAATGTCATATCATGGCCGTTAAGAGAATATTTTGATACTTAGTACACACTCCGAATCTTGGCTTGTGGTATCCTAAGGGCTCCACTTTCGATCTACTTGGCTATTCCGATTCGGACTATGTCGGTTGCAAGGTAGATCGGAAGAGCACTACCGGGACTTGCCAATTTATTGGGAGGTCTTTGGTGCCTTAGAGTTCCAAGAAACAAAACAGTGTTGCCCTATCAACTGCCGAAGTCGAGTATGTGGCGGCCAGCGCATGCTGTGCCCAACTACTTTGGATGAAGCAAACACTAAAAGACTTTGGATGTGAGGAAACCAAAATTCCACTTTTGTGTGATAATGAGAGTGCTATCAAACTAGCAAACAATCCCGTAAACCATTCTCGCACAAAACACATAGACATCCGACATCATTTCTTGAGAGACCACGAAGCCAAAGGAGATATCGCTTTACGTCATGTGAGCACCGAAAAACAATTAGCCGATATCTTCACAAAGCCTTTAGATGAGTCAAGATTTTGTGCTTTGAGGAGTGAACTAAATATCATTGATTCTCGTAACGTGGCTTGATGACTTGCACATATTTGTTTTCACCTAGAGACATAGACAAATGTTTTGACAAAATTTGTGTGTGATTTTAAAATCTATTTTGCATGCTTCACTTGTGTCCATTGTTATGTACTGCTTGTATGAAATCTGGACATGGTTGAAGTGTGTGTAGTATACCTGTGGCAGAACCTCCTGAATTAAGTGGCCCACATGCACCCATCATTGTCTTAAAGACTTCTGATCGGCGTGCACGAGTTCCAAATGACTCAAGAGATCTGTCGGGTGTCCTCGGGAAACCCGAATCATCCACGTTACATTCTTTTCAGGAATTCCCTCGTCAAGCATCACAGTATTACAACAGTTTTATAGATAAAATAAATCAGAGTAAAAGCGGAAAGAGTATATAACATAGATTGAAACTTAAGTTTAAAAGTTTACAACCTAGAAGTACTTAATACATAAAAGGTTTGGAACTTTATATTACATATACCACACAACTTTTGGTTACTTGCCCAAGGTCAAACATCAGTGTCATCATCACTCTCCTCCACAAGAGTGAAGAAACATTGACCACCAAAAGGATGATCAATAAACTCACCTGCAACAAAGGGTAACGAACCCTGAGTACAAAAGTACTCAACAAGACTTAACCGTCTAGAAAAGAGGAAAAGACTCAGGTATGAAGGTTATAGGGATTCAAGGTAAGGCTTTAACAAGATCAAAACATTTCTTTTGCATAAAAGCTTACTAATAGAAAAACCCTACTTTCAAGTTTTAACTCAAGATTAAAATTTCATAACTATCCAAAGATTCTCAACTTTCATAAGCATACCACATCTTTCGTTCTCATTTCATAAAGATCTCATTCATTACTACGGTGCGGGTCAGTGGATTGAGGCTCCATATCCGAGGAAACACGGCGATTCGAATCGTTTAAACCCAGCTGGGGATTCAGTACCACACGACATATGTAGAACTTAATCTTACATACGTCAACCCTATCTATAGATCCTCCCATACAAGAACGGGTCCAGCGTCACCCGAGAGTACAGTACACCTCGAACCCGACTATCTCATAGCCCCGAGGGTACACGCTACTCCCGCCATCTCTCCACTCCCAGTACACGGTTGGCCGTTCTCAAGTATCGGAATAGCTATAGACGAGGCTTACCACCGCATGTGGGCTGTACTCAAAGGTCTCAATCACAGCAGGCCAACAACGATAAGGTCCTATGTTGAGTAACCTTACAACAAGACTCCATTCTTGATGTAAGTTACTATCGTTATCATGTTATCTCAAGATTCATGATTTACATAACATAACAACCATTTTTAAAAGCACCTACTATAATGAAGTAGTAAAGCATGGCTAAGCATACTAAGCATTTTCATAAAACGGTTATCAAGGTTAAAAATTGGAATCATCAAGATTGGTAATGCATCAAATAGGATTCACTCAACTCCTATTCACTTAATGCATCATATTAACTCAAGTGATATAAATAACTTTATAAAAATACAAGGATAGGTTTAATGTCCGGGGCTTGCCTTGGTGATTAGCGAAGTCCGGAGATTCTGAAAAACTAGAAGGATCCACACACTCAGGAGAAACCCACTGAGGATCCGGTTCTTCCGAAACGAGATCTACACGTAGAAGTGCATATGCATGATCAATGGGATGCTTATGACATGATCATGGTAAAGATGGAAATTTTCGAAGCTGTAGACATTTATTCGTACAATCTTTCATCACGGTAAAGTTGCAAATCAACAAATCCAACTTAGCTATTAAACTATATATATTATTACTAAGCAAATTTTATTATCTCTATTAAGCAAGGTTATGTAACTAACAAGCAACAAAGGATTATTAGCATAAAAGAATCCATAACCAGGGAGCAATTCATGCTACTGATCCCCTGATTGTCAAACAAAACCAAAAGTCATACAAATCTAAAAGGGATTAACAAAAACTATTTATTTTATAAGTCATTTTAATTAGCCTTTACTTATAAATAAATCATACTTATTCAAACAGAGCTGAAATTAAACATGAAGGTAGATATCAATGACATAAACTCACATGTCAAAATTCATGATTTTTGGAGAAACACAGAAAATTACATAATTCATCAAAGTTGCATTTATTAATTAAAATACAGATTTAATTGTCATAGCAAAATTACTCAAAACACAAGTTTTATAATTTTTATATTAGCACAGACATGCTATCATCTAACATGTCAAATTTCAAAATTAACAGAGCTATAGAAAAATTATAACAAAAATAACAAAACTAGCTACTGTGCATAAAGCCAGAAAAAGAAAAACATAAATCTAGCCCAAACTGGGCTTTCGGCCCGCTCCCGCGCGGCCCAACGCGCGTGAAAACGGCCTGGCCTGGCTCCCGCCCGTGCGCCTCGGCACTTTTGCAGAAAAGCCCTTTGGCTTAAACGAAAACAACCCACAGTCCAGAGCACTATTAACCTGAGTCACAGACTTTGCAACCAACACCCTAAACTTTCTCATCTTCACAAACGTGAAGTCCCCGACCGTGGCCAGAGCGGACGGCGGCGCACCGAGCGCCGGCGAGCCTTACGCCGGTCAACTCCGGCCATTAGAGACCTAACGGACGCGAGCACAAGCACCGGCAGGTCACCCGCAGCCGATAGAGCTCCTAACCCTAACCGCTACCACTCCGGTGAGGTCTGGCCACGCACTGCGGCGGACCGGATCACGGCGGAGCTGTTCCGGCGAACCTAGGCCGGTAGCAGTAGAATGGAGGGGCTAGGAAGTTCCAGTAGCTCACCCTGATGCTAGCTATGTAGCTGGTTCATGCAGAGGATGAACGGAGAGGAGAAGTCCACGGAGCAGCGGCTTGCGGCGGCGAGCTCCGGCGAAGAAGATGATGTTCCGGCGAGACCTGAGCATCAAACAGAGAACCATCGAGCCGATGAGTACTCTGGGGTCAAGGTGAAACATAAACATGAGACAGGGAGAGTAGAGGAGTGCTCGGATGGGCTGACCACGGCGAGGTCGAGCTCGGCGGCGATTTTGCCCGGCGGAAAGAAGAACGGCGAGCACGAGCTCTCTGAGGCAGTAGAGGTCGAAGGGATGGGCTCTGGAGATGAGCAAGGAGGTAAGGGAGTTATAGCCGCGGTCAATTTTGGATGAGGACGATCAGAGGCAGTGAATTTGGGGATTGGGTTGAGTTGAAGCCCGTCGGTGCTTTGGTGGCGAACGGACGCTGGTGAGCTCAGGAGGAGGCGCCACGACGCGAGGGAGAGCGCCAGCAGCTGCTTCACTTTGCCACGAACACAAGCACAAGCTCTAACGAGAAAGATCGACGCCCTACGCGCTGGCAGCACCGATCAAACATCGGTTGCCCACCGCCATGAACAGGGAAACAAGCATATCCCCCCTCTCCATTCTACCCTTTCGGAAATTTAGAAATTACTTTGGATTTTTGAATATAAGTTGAAAATATGTTAAAATATCAAATGCTCAGAATTCAATACTGAACATCTTTTATTTTTGCAACATAAGCAAAATTTGCTTAGATTTTGAATTAGGGTTTGAAAATCAAAAGGGGACAAAAAGGGCAAAAGTGTATTTTCACAATTACTTTTGATTTCATTTAAGAGCTTGGAAAACTTTATACATCAAAGTTGATCCTTATCAAAAAATGGAGCAACTTTGCTTTTTGAAGCATAACCAAATTCTTTATAGATTTAGAATTATGAAAAAGGGAACAAAATAGGATTTTCAAATTAATTAAATTATTTAATTGGATTTCAACCAAATTTGATTTATAACTCAATGGTGACCTGAAACATGTTCCAAATACACCTTTGAGACATAATACCAAGATGTGATCCAAAATTCAATTACTATATAAGAAATTACCATAGTACCCTTATATAGCATAAAAGCATTATTCACCACATAAGAAAACATAAACTAGTGTTTCAAACTTAAGCACTTCTTATCACTAAGCACAAGCATAAAGAATAAAACTTGTTTTTAGTGAATGCAAAATTGGGTTATCAACTCAAGTGAAATGCCAGTGCTTATGATGACATGTCAAGTTTTAGTCTGCTTAACACCAGAGTGTTACAATACCACACAAAGTTCCCCTAGCAAAGCTCTCTGTACGTTCTGGAAGTGAACTGTCGGTAGTACCGCCATAAGGGCCGGTAGTACCGACCGTCGGTAGTACCGACCCCTATGGGCGGTAGTACCGACCGGGGTTTTACCCTGGTATAAAGGGGCGCAGTGAAAAGGGTTTCTATCTTATCCGTTCAGTTTCTTTCACCTTGGGCTGCCCTTTGACCCGAGCCGATCGGCCGCCGCCACGCCTCCTCCTCCACTTAAATCCGTTTTCCTCCGGTGGAAAGGTGTGTTGGAGCTTGGAGATCATTGTGGTGGTGTTCTTGAAGCCCGGAAGCTCTCCTTCCCTCGGATTTCGGCCTCTTCACTTCGAGTAGCAAGGTACTAGGGTGTTCTTGCCCGATCTCTGAATGTACCTTGTTCTAGGCCGATTCCTTTGGTGGGATTGTTCTCTCTAGTGTATAGATACTTCTAGGATGTATATTTTGCAAGTTTGTTGGCGATTTGTATGGATGGATTGAGGATAACCGCGCACTGTTGTGTGGTCGGTAGTACCGACCCTATGGGCGGTAGTACCGACCGCGCGTAGTGAACGGCAGTTCTTCCCCATTCGAGTATCGTCGCTTCTATTTGCTACATCGTTTGAGGTTGTCTTGTTGTCACTTGTGTCTCATATTAGTCCATGAATTCTATTCTATATGTCGCATGACCAAAGAGCCTCACGTGACGCAAGGCTTTCTAGGGAGGCAAGGGAGGAAGAAGAAGAATATGTTGCGATGGAGCAAGGTGATCAGCAGCGGCGCAATCCCTCGCGCCATGCTTGGCCTGCTGGTGGAAGTAGCGAGGACCTCACTCGGTCGGTCCGTGGACGCCAGTCCACGGGACAACGAAGTGTGGGTCGAGATGGTGGTAGTGGTAGTGGACATGCTCCATCTCCTCCTCCGCCGCCTCCTGTTGCCGGTCCCCCAGGTCGGCTGCACAGTGTGCTAGTCGGTGGTCAGACCCTGGCAGTTGGTCCCGAAAGGGAGGGTCAAGCCATCGATCCTCGCGTTGGGCCCAGATCTCCTCAGGTAGCTGGTTTGATGTTGATCAACCGTGCCTTTCACCATCATGGTCAGGCAGGAGCTTTGATGATTGGTCCAGCGTATCCAGGAAATGTCATGGACTATTCAGATAGGAAGAGGGCAAATCTGCTAAGGGAGCAGCGGTTGGAGAACCCCAACATGTATGTCAGGGATACTTCTGTGGATAGACGCTTTTGGTCCCGCTTTCAGCAGGACTATTATGTGTCTGTCCTCTAGAAGGGATTCTGTGCAAAGGGGCGTCCTCCGCTTTTTGAGCATAAGTGTCTGGGGATTTGAAGGACCGAGAATGCAAAAGCAAGGCGACCAAAGGGGGGGGTGAATGGGAGCCTACAAATTTCTCTCGAAACTTTGGCCTCTGTCCCAAAATCAACTCCCAAAAGCTTCGATCGAAAATGTGATGCCTATGACCCTTGGAAGAGGGTGGATGATCTCTAGGATCACAGCGAGGCACCACCAAGCAAGAGTGAACCAAACGCCAAAAGCATCGGACCAAGTTTGATCCCAAAAACCGACCCTCGAACGTAGATGGAAGGCTACGTTGAGAAATCTCCAAATACCTATGCTAACAAGTAGCAAAGATACCTAGAGAGGTTCCTTGGTGAACTCTAGGGCCAAACGAGAAGTCCAGAAACCAAGCGGAAAAGCAGGGAGAGCAAATGCACTGAAAAGCACAAGTCTGCGAGTTCCCGGACTGTCCGTGGGTACGGTCCCAGACTGTCCGGCTCAACTGCGGACTGTCCGCTGGCAAAATCCCCGAAACAACACTGTTGCTGAAAGTCCCCTGGATGGTCCCGGACTGTCCGCGGATGACAACGGTGGACTGTCCGCCGGTCAACCTGACCGAGAACAGTCGAGCTGCGCAGCCACTGATCTGGCTCGAGCCCGACGCGCGGACTGTCAGCGGGCACAACGGCAGACTGTCCGCGAGTGCCCAGAAAGGGTGATTTTGGTCGCCCTCAACTCAAATCTCCTCCAAATCGATTCAAATCAAAATCTCTTGATCCCAAACTTGGAGAGGATGATCACGACGTAGTTGGGAGACTATCCCCAAGAAATCATCCGCTCAAATCAACTCAATCAACGGGAAATCGAAAGGGAAGGAGTATGAACCGAAAAAGCGCCATGAAAATTGAATCGACCCGTTGTACTTGTTCGTGAGGGTAGAGATGAATTCCTTCGGTGGAAATGTTCTCCTCACTATAAAGAACAAGTTGATTCAAGTGGATTTCAAAAAGACACAGTAGAGAGGGAGATCGAGTGACGGGAAAATCATGGAGAAACGAAGAACGCGAAGAACAAAGTCAAAACGTGAATCAAGACATCGATCTGCAACCGTGTGGCTACCACACGCTACAACAGTGAGATTACGGTCTCACTTCCTCAAAATCTCATGAACACAGAGGTATGGTTCTCTGCGGATCTCAGTAGCTACAGCAGACGATTGGGAGAGCAGGAAAACCCTAAGTGGAGAATAGCAAATGACTGAGATAGGAAGGGAGGTGGGTGTCTCCCTCTAATTATCCTAATTCTAATTCCCACTCGACCCCTAACTAATTACAGAGCGAACCAGCTAAACCCTAGGGTTATTCTGGACCAACTCGAAGTAGATGCTGATCCGACGGCCATGCCCGCACAACTGGTAGCGTTGCCTCGACGCAACCTCACCGATTGCCACCACGTGCCGCCTCCACTCTGTTCGTCCTTTTCACGGACCTCGCCCCCGGTTTTGTGGCCGAAACCGGGAAACCTGCCTTCACGACCAACCCCCGTGTTTGAGGCCCAAACCGGGAAACCAGCCGTCCATCGCCTGAGTTTTGTGGCCCAAACTCAGAAACCCGCCAGCACCGAGGTTTTGAGGCCCAAACTTGAAAACCGTCCTCAGCCCGAGTTTTGTGGCCCAAACTCGGCAAACCCGTAGCACCCAGGTTTTGTGGCCCAAACCTGGAAACCGTCCACCAGATGGTTTTTCTGTGGCTCAACCATCAAACCGAGCCGTAGATGGGATGCACCGCCCGTGCACCCCGTCCACATGCAAGTCTTCACTTGTCGCTGTCCGAGGCTGTCAGCCACCACAGCTGATCCTCAGGCCACCAGTCCCTCAGTCCAAGCCTCACGTCCGCCCTTCACCACTCCCGGTCCATTGGCACAGCACATCTCTACTTGACCTTCACCTTGCCTTTGATCACTGTCTCCGTGCTCGACACCTACACAACACAAGCCAAAGAACATGCACATCATCCCAGTTGACAATCACTCATCACTCAAGATCCGACATACACCCATGTATCCTCAATCTCCCCCTTGATGAGTGCATTGTCAACTACCAACACAAATCATATTGAAGGTAGAAGAAGGAAGGAAGAAGGAGAAGTAAAGAACTCGTCCAAATGACCCAAAAGCACAACAATGCCAGAAGAAGGTCAAGTGAAAGAGCAAAACAACTTGGTCCCCAAAGACATGGGCAATGGCTCGACACAACCAAGCAAAGCAAAGCTAGCCCTCAAGAAGAGGTAGAACAGGCTCAACACCGCTAGCAGGAAAGCTCGACACCAATTGAAGTAAATCTCGACACCAATTGAAATATCAGTTGACAATCAAGCAAAATAGAGCTAGCCCTCAAGAAGAGGCAGAACGGGCTCAACACCACTAGCGAGAAAACTCGATACCAACTAAAAAGCAAAAGAGCTCAAAACCAAGTGAAGAGCATATAGGCAAAGTTGCTAGTCCCTGAAGAAAGAGACAAAGGTTCAACACAACTAGCTACAAAAAATGCTCTGAATCCAATTGGAAAAATGCTCCATACCAACTGAAAAATCCATCAAATGAGCCAACTCCCCCTCCAATAGTGCACACAACTAGGATATGATTTTATGATTTCTCCCCCCTTATGATTTGTCAAATTTCTCCCCCTTAGTTGATAATGCACAATCAGGCAAACTTCTCCCTTCCAAATGCATATGAGTTAAAAATGCAAGTTAGCAGCTTTAGGAATATGGTCAATAGACTGAAAAGATGCTCTACAGAGTATAACTCCAATGACTCAACAATAAGCATACATGCCAGCAAAGGCTCAAACTGATCACCAAATACGAAATATGAACATATGAGCAAAGTGAGCAGTTTTTTTAGCCAAAAGGTATTCACCATCAAAATAGCACTAAACATGTATATACAGGAAGTCAAACAAGTGCTAAGCATGTATACAAGGTGAACTACCCCTAGCAAAGTTCAATCATCATGCTTCAGAATGAAACATATACTTGTGATTTCAGATTTTAATCGGAGTTGCAGCGGTGAAATTACACAAGTTCAAAATTCAGCATGTGATTGCGAGAGGTTGAAGGCTTGTCATTGCCTAACTTTTCAACCGAGCTAAGCCTATGCAGAAGCAATGAGAAGCTTAAAGCATCGGTTTCGGTCTTGCACTACACGACTCAAGTTTAACTCAATGTGCAATGAGAAACAGTCTCGATACCGTGATGTGCTGACAAGCAATCCCATCTCGATCTTTTCAATTCACTTAAACCTTGGTTCATATTTTATGACAGAATTATGAACATACCAAGCAAGTGAATGACTCAGAACTAGAGACATAGCAACCTAGCATATATGAAAAGCACAAGTGAATTCAACACATCCTACACATGCTAGTTGCCAATCTCAATGGTGAACATTTTCAAATTTTAAGTTCATTAAGCATATTCACCATATACAAAATAGCTCAACTCATAACATGTATCAGTGATCAGAAAGAGCATAAGCTACAAATATCATCATATAGCATCAGAGCATACTAGATAGAGCATAATCACATTCTAAAGATTATATACATGAAGCTTAGAATGCACAGATGCATGATGAAATGCAAAGATTAACTCATCAGAAATGAAAACAAAATGAAAGAAAAAGAGTCAGTCTATAATACAATAGACAAAATGTTTCCCCCATCTAAAAGGGGAAACACACACCAAGCTCACCTCTCAACCTAGCAAAGGTTGATTGGTCCAAAGGCTTGGTAAAAATATCTGTCAACTGATGATGAGTATCGACATGGCGAAGGTCGATATCACCCTTCTCATAGTGGTCTCGCAAGAAATGAAAGCGCACATCAATGTGTTTGGTCCAAGAATGCAGCACAGGGTTCTTAGCAACGCTAATTGCACTCGTGCTGTCACAAAGCAAAGGAACGCGAGAAAAGCTCAGACCAAAATCACGCAAAGTGGCCATCATCCAAAGCAATTGAGAACAATAGGTAGCCGCAGCAACATACTCAGCCTCTGTGGTAGACTGGGTGACACTAGACTGCTTGCGAGAAGATCAAGATACAAGAGAAGAACCAATAAACTGACAAGTCCCAGAAGTGGACTTGCGATCAAGTCGACAACCAGCAAAATCGGCATCAGAATAACCGCAAAGGGAGAGGGTGGAGGAAGCTGAATACCAAATTCCAAACTTTGGTTGAAGCATAAGTACCTCATAATGTGCTTGACCGCCTGACGGCGAGAGGTGCGTGGCGATGACTGAAATCGCGCGCAAAGACACACCGCGAACTGGATGTCCGGGTGTGTCGCCGTCAGGTACAGCAACGACCCGATCATACTTCGGTACTCCTTCTGGTCCACAACTTCTCCATCCTTGTCCGCATCCAGGGCCGTCGTGGTCGACATGGGTGTTGGAAGAGGCTTGGCCTCACCCATATCGAACTTCTTCAGTATGTCCTTGGTGTACTTGCCCTGGTGCACAAACGTTCCTTCTCGGGATTGCTTAATTTGTAACCCGAGGAAGAATGTCAACTCGCCCATCATGCTCATCTCAAACTCCCTGCTCATAAAATCTGCAAACTTTGCAACCAAAGCGTGAGAAGAACCACCGAAAATGATATCATCCACGTAAATCTGGACCAAGAGAGTGTCATTGCCTTGCTTGAGGAGAAAAAGCGTTTTATCTACACATCCCATTTTAAAACCCTTAGTAAGCAAAAAGGTTTTCAACCTATCATACCAGGCTCTAGGGGCTTGTTTCAAACCATATAAAGCTTTGTGAAGTTTGAAAACATGGTTTGGAAACTTGGGATTTTCAAAACCGGGGGGTTGTTTCACATACACCTCTTCTTCTATGTAGCCGTTTAAGAAGGCACTCTTGACATCCATTTGAAAAAGTTTAAACCCTTTGGATGCAGCAAAAGCCAAGAGTATCCTAATCGCCTCCAAATGAGCTACAGGAGCAAAAGTCTCCTCATAGTCTATCCCCTCCTTCTAACTATACCCCTGGGCTACAAGTCTGGACTTGTTTCTCACAATGTTGCCATCCTCCCCTTGTTTGTTTTTGAAAACCCATTTTGTACCAATAGGATGACACTTAGGAGGAGGTGGAACCAAAACCCAAACCCGATTTCTTTCAAAATTTTCTAACTCCTCATGCATGGCATTGACCCAATCCGGATCAGATAAAGCATGTCCAACATCTCGGGGTTCAAAATCAGCAACAAATGCAGAATGAGCAAAGTGAGAGATTTGTTGTGACCTTGACCGAGTGACACGTTCGTTGATGCTGCCGATCATCTGTTGAGGCGGGTGTTGGCGCTGAATGTGTCATGGCGCCTCCCGAGCCAAAGAAACCCCCCCCCCCTCAACAGCAGCTGGTGCCTCCTCGGGTACAAAAGGTACAGCCCGAGGTGGCGGATCCCACGGCCCCCAAGTAGTCGACGAAGAGGGGTTGGGGCCATGAGTCGTCGTAGTAGAAGCCGATGCTTGTGGCAGAGCAGGTGGAGGTGGTGCTGGATCATCCATCCCTTCAGCACCCTCGTCGTTGTCATCAAAAAGAGGTTCGCCAACCTCATGATCACCTGCACGCTCAAATCTAGAAGAAGGACAAACAATGGTCTCGTCGAAGGTGACATCAGATGTCTCCATGACTCGGTTAGTATCAAGGTTAAGTACACGATATGCGCGAGTATGAATGCCATAACCAAACATACACCGTCAGAAGAGCGAGACTCAAATTTGTCCAGGTTGCCTTTCTTGAGTATAAAATAGTGGCAACCAAAAACTCTAAAATAACTCACTTTGGGCTGTTTTCCAAAACGCAACTCATAAGAAGTCCTTTTCAAGAAAGCTCGAAGAAAAATGCGATTGGAAATATAGCATGCAGTGTTCATAGCCTCGGCCCAATATCGCCTAGGAGTCCTATGCTCATCGACCATCGTCCTGGCCATCTCTACAAGGGTCCAATTCTTCCTCTCTACAGCACCATTCTGTGGCGGTGTGTAGGGGGAAGAAAACTGATGCTCTAAACCCAAAGAGTTACAAAACTTTTCAAAATCCGAGTTCTTAAACTCAGAACCATTACCACTCTGAATAGCTCGCATTGAGTTCATAGGGAACTCATTCTGAAGACGCAAAATCTGATTGTGAGCAAAAGAGAAAGTCTCGGTTTTCTCAGCTAAAAAGAAAACCCACGAATATCTCGAAAAGTCATCAACGACAACAAGCACATACCACTTCCCACCAACCGAGCTCACCCGAGCCGGACCAACAAGGTCCATATGCAAAAGCTCTCCAGGGCGCTTAGTCATGACCAGAGTCATTGGATGGTGGGGAGCGGTAACCATCTTCCCATGTCTACAAGAATGACAAACAAGATCCTTCTCCTTGGACAACTTGGGCAATCCTCGGATTAGGCCAAGTGAACTAAGCCTTGCAAGCAAGTCGAAGCTCAGGTGACCAAGTCTCCTATGCCACTTCCAAAGATCAGAGGAGGAAGGTCCGGCCAAAAGACAACGAGAAATTCCAAATGACTCCGAGAAATTTGCACGAAAGACTTTCCCAAAGGGCGAAATCAAACATACAAGATTGCCCCGAGGATCTAAAATACGACCGAGATTCGGCTTAAAACGAATCTCATAGTCATCATCGAAAAGTTGCGAAACAGAAAGAAGGTTAAAATTCAAGTTAGAAACAAGAGGAACATCACGCAACACAAAGTGCTCATTAACTCGCACTGACCCACGAGACAACACTTTACCTTTGCTGTTGTCGCTGAAGGTGATAAATTCCTTTCCGGCGACTGGACTAAGACTGGAGAACCACTTGGCGTTTCCGGTCATGTGCCTTGAGCAACTGGAATCCACCAACCAAATGTCCTCCAATCGTTTTACCTACATCAATAAAAAGACATAGGGTGAGCAAACGGTCCAACACTGGGGTGAGTAAAATGGGAATTATACCAGTGTTGGGCTGGCTGCTCAAAAGAACGGTTTGTTGAAAACCCATTCCTAGCATGCCTACGGGGAAAGCGATCACCACGTATAGGAAAACATGGTCCGCTAAGGGAAGAGCGTCCATCGCGATACTCAAAACGTGGTGGAGGGTAACGCTCAACTACAAAGCCACTGCCACGGGGTCCATAGCCTACAACTGTAGGCTCCCGCCGGGCACGTCCTCCTCGCGGCCTAGGCCTAGGAACTTGAGGCATTGGACCTCTAGACCTAGCAGCACGCCTTTGAACATTCAGCACATGTACATCATGGAAAGGATGGTACATGTCCGTGTTGTTCATCTCCTTTGCACGGCACTCCTCTCTCTTGCGCCGAAAGCAAAACTCCCTCAAGTGTCCATCTCTCCCACAATGCTCACAATGGTACCTCACCGCTCTCATAGGGGGTTGTTGGTACTCACGGTAGTGGGTGTGGATCACTTTGCCCTTCTGTGGCATGAGATCCTCCTGGATAGGTGGCATGGTGTCTAGCTTATTTTTGAGGTGGTTTGGTTTTAGAGCCCATGTCTGTTTCTTGGGTGGAGCTCTCGGAGGTTCAACAAACACCCCATCCTCAGTGTTAGGCTTGAAAGGTTCTTTGGGTGGAATCTTGGTAAGCTTGGGAGTAGTGGTGGAGTTGGGCTTCTCACTCGGGTTAAGACCACTCGACTCTCCAATCTTGCCAAAAGATGAAACACACTCAACACCCTGAGCAAAGCCTATACCAGGACCTCCAGCAGCACGCTTGAATTAGGCAATAATCATCCCAAGCTGCGGCTCACCACAAGACACCCATGACAAGATGGTCCGAAGGTATGTGTTTTCTTCCTCGGTTTGCATCTTGTCATGCTTCACATTAGCAATCTCCATCTCCAAACCCTCACACAAAACACACCTAGACACACAAGTGGTACCCGAGCTGGCCTTCTCAAGAGACACAATCTTGGCATTCTTCTCTGCCAACTCGGATTGCAAGCCTGCACAAGACTTGCACGCACCCAGCAACCCCGGTCTAGCCTTCAGCTCATCCATCTCTCCAACCAAAGCAACATACTTCCCCCTCAAAGTGAGAAGGTCAGTCATGTGCTTGGAGCACATCTCGCACTCATCCTCCTCGGTGACAATAACGGTGGACTTGATAGATTCAAGCTCCTTCACCGTATCCTCCCACTTCTGCCTAAACTCCTTCCGCTCTCTAGCAGCACGCCTAAGTAGCTTATCTTGACTAAGAAGGGCGGTAGTAAGTTTCTCGACCTCAGCAGAAAGCTCGTCAGGGGTCTGAGATACCTGGGAGGTGTCGTCGTCATCGTCGTTCTGGGGGATCTTCTCCGGCTGGCTGTCGACCTCCTTGCCGAGGGCCATGGTGCAAAAGCTCTCGTTGTCGACGAAGAAGCAGAGGCCATTCAGCTTGTCCTCGATCTTCTTCTTCTTCTCGGACTCGTCGTCGCTTGAGGAAGCGGAGTCATCATCTGAGTCGTCGACGTCGCTGAGCATGGCGAAGAAAGCACGCTGCTTAGCCTGGGCCTTATCCAAGTACTTCTTCTTGATGTACTCCTTGTTGAAGACGCCCTTCTGCTTGTGCTTCGCGGGGATGTACTTCTCCTTGCGCTTGCCGAAGTTGTACTTGTGCCCATGATCGCCTTCCCAAATGCTTGCTTGTTCTTCTTGGGATAGTTGGCGATGAAGTGGTCAGGGTCGCCGCACTCGAAACATCCAGAGCGTCCTCCTCCGCGGCAACGCTTCATGTGGTTGTTGTGGAACCGCGAGAACCGGTTGGCGAGCAAAGCCAACTCATCATCCCCCATGAACTCCAGCTGCTCCTCTGTGACAGAAAGAAGAGAAGAAAGTGCAAATCCTCCAGAGGGGTCAGTAGAAGAGCCAGAAAGCATAGCCATAGATGGGCCAGAAGGATTCTCATAAGAGGCCCTCGTCATGGCGTCAATCTCACTGGACTTGAGCTTACTAAAAAGCTCGTCGCATGTGAGGGTTTCATAGTTAGGTGATTCGATGATCGCTTGAACCTCCGAGTCCCACACCGACCGATCAAGAGTATGTAAAAGCTTCAAAGCCCTCTCATGATGGTCGAAAGGCAACAACTCCTTCTTAGCCCTCATCCTGTTGACAGTCACTTCAAAGCGAGCGAATAAACTCTCTATGCTCTCGCCAAGCATGTGTCAAAAGTTCTCATACTCCCGCTTGTGCGACTCATAGAGACAGGATTTGACTTGAGAGGTTCCCTCATGAAAGCACATGAGGGTCGCCCAAATCTCACGGGCCATGGGGAGATGAGAAACGCGATCAAACTCAGACACACTCAAACAGGAGAAAAGAGCATTACGGGCTCGGCTATTGGCATCGTGCTCATCGATCTGCAGCTGAGTCACACGAGCAGCCAAGACCACGTAATCATCCTAGTTGCAAATCTCCCAGATAGAAGCACCCATGCTCTGAAGATAGGCCGACATGCGTATCTTCCAATACGCATAGTTCGTCCCATCGAAAAACGGCGGTTTGCTCACGCCGCGATCCATGTCGCCTTCGGTGGAAGATCCTTAACCTGCTCCGATACCAATTGAAGGACCGAGAATGTAAAAGCAAGGCAACTAGAGGGGGGGTGAATGGTAGCCTAAAAATTTCTGTTAAAACTTTGGCCTCTGTCCCAAAATCAACTCCCAAAAGCTTCGATCGGAAACGTGATGCCTACGACCCTTGGAAGAGGGTGGATGATCTCTAGGATCATAGCGAGGCACCACCAAGCAAGAGCAAACCAAACGCCAAAAGCACCGGACCAAGTTTGACCCCAAAAACCGACCCTCAAACGTAGATGGAAGGCTACGTCGAGAAATCTCCAAATACCTATGCTAACAAGTAGCAAAGATACCTAGAGAGGTTCCTTGGTGAACTCTCGGGCCAAACGAGAAGTCCGGAAACCAAGCGAAAAATCCAGGAGAGCAAATGCACTGAAAAGCACAAGTCTGTGAGTTCTCGGACTGTCCGCGGGTATGGTCCCGGACTGTCCGCGAGGGGATGGCGGACTGTCCGTCGGCAAAATCCCCGAAACAGCACTGTTGCTGAAAGTCCCCTGGACGGTCCCGGACTATCCGCGGATGACAACGGCGGACTGTCCACCGGTCAACCTGACCGAGAACAGTCGAGCTGCGCAGCCACTGATCTGGCTCGAGCCCGAGGCGCGGACTGTCCGCGGGCACAACGGCAGACTGTCCGCGAGTGCCTAGAAAGGGCGATTTTGGTCGTCCTCAACTCAAATCTCCTCCAAATCGATTCAAATCAAAATCTCTTGATCCCAAACTTGGAGAGGATGATCACGAGGTAGTTGGGAGACTATCCCCAAGAAATCATCCGCTCAAATCAACTCAATCAACGGGAAATCGAAGGGGAAGGAGTATGAACCGAAAAAGCTCCATGAAAATTGAATCGACCCGATCTACTTGTTCGAGAGGGTAGAGATGAATTCCTTCGGTGGAAATGTTCTCCTCACTATAAAGAACAAGTTGATTCAAGTGGATTTCAAAAAGACCTAGTAGAGAGTGAGATCGAGTGACGGGAAAATTGTGGAGAAACGAAGAACGCGAAGAACAAAGTCAAAACGCGAATCAAGACATCGATCTGCAACTGTGTGGCTACCACACGCTACAACAGAGGATTGGGAGAGCAGGAAAACCCTAAGTGGAGAATAGCAAATGACTAAGATAGGATGGGAGGTGGGTGTCTCCCTCTACTTATCCTAATTGTAATTCCCACTCTACCCCTAACTAATTACAGAGCGAACCAGCTAAACCCTAGGGTTATTCTGGACCAACTCGAAGTAGATGCTGATCCGACGGCCACACCCGCACAACTGGTAGCGTTGCCTCGACGCAACCTCACCGATTGCCGCCATGTGCCACCTCCGCTCTGCTCGTCCTTTTCACGGACCTCGCCCCTGATTTTGTGGCCGAAACCGGGAAACCTGTCTTCACGACCAACCCCCGGTTTTGAGGCCCAAACCGGGAAACCAGCCGTCCATCGCCTGAGTTTTGTGGCCCAAACTCAGAAACCCGCCAGCACCCAGGTTTTGAGGCCCAAACCTGGAAACCGTCCTCAGCCCGAGTTTTGTGACCCAAACTCGGCAAACCCGTAGCACCCAGGTTTTGTGGCCCAAACCTAGAAACCGTCCACCCGATGGTTTTTCTGTGGCTCAACCATCAAACTGAGTGACTGTATACATGGGTGTATACCGGATCTTGAGTGATGAGTGATTGTCAACTGGTTTGATGTGCTTGTTCTTTGGCTTGTGTTGTGCAGGTGTCGAGCACGGATACAATGATCGAAGGAAAGGTGAAGGTCAAGTAGAGACATGCCGTGCCGATGGACCGGGAGCGGTGAAGGATGGGCGTGCCGTGCGGCGGACGTGCCATGCCGATGGACCCAGAGTGGTGAAGGGAGGACGTGAGGCTTGGACTGAGGGACTGGTGGCCTAAGGATCAGCTGTGGTGGCTGACAGCCTAGGACAGAGACGAGCGGAGACTTGCGGGGCACGGTGTTGCTCGGGTCGAGGACCTGGGGACACGTGTCGGTGGACGGAGTGCACGGGCGGTGCATCCCCTCTACGGCGTCGGTTTGGTGGTTGAGCCACAGAAAAACCATCGGTGGACGGTTTCCAGGTTTAGGCCACAAAACCTGGGTGCGGCGGGTTTTCCGAGTTTGGGCCACAAAAATTGGGCTGAGGACGGTTTCCAGGTTTTGGCCTCAAAACCTGGGCGCTGGCGGGTTTCTGAGTTTGGGCCACAAAACTCAGGCGATGGACGTCGGGTTTCCCGGTTTCGGCCTCAAAACCGGGGGGGCTTGAAGGCAGGTTTCCCGGTTTCGGCCTCAAAACCGGGGGCGAGGTCCGTGAAAAGGACGAGCAGAGCGGTGGCGGCACGTGGCGGCAATCAGTGAGGTCGCGTCGAGGCGAAGCTACCTATTGTGTGGGCGTGGCCGTCGGATCACCATCTACTTCGAGTTGGTCCAGAATAACCCTAGGGTTTAGCTGGTTCGCTCTGTAATTTGTTAGGGGTAGAGTGGGAACTAGAATTAGGATAAGTAGAGGGAGACACCCACCTCCCATCCTATCTCAGCCATTGCTATTTTCATTCTAGGGTTTCCTCTCTCCCATTCCCTACTGTAGCTAACTGAGATCCGCAGAGAAGACAATCATACCTCTGTGTTCGTGAGATTTTGAGGAAGTGAGACCCTAATCTCACTATTGTCTCGTGTGTTAGCCACATGGTTGCAATTCATGGGTTGAATTCACGTTATGAATTTGTTCTTCGCGTTCTTCGTTTCTCCATGATTTTCCCATCACTCGATCTCCCTCTACGCTGCGTCTTTCTCGAATCCACTTGAACCAACTTGTTCTTTGATGTGAGGAGATCATTTTTACCGAAGGAATTCGTCTAACTCCTCATGAACAAGTAGATCGGGTCGATTCAAGTTCCATGGCGCTTTTTCGTTCATACATCTTCCCCTTCGATTTCCCGTTGATTGAGTAGATTTGAGCGGATGATTTCTTGGGGATAGTCTCCTAACTATCTTGTGATCATCCTCTTCAAGTTTGGGATCGAGGGATTTTGATTTGGATCAAATTTGGAAGGATTTGGGAGAAGGGCGATTGAAATCGCCCTCCCTGAGTGTTCGCGGACAGTCCGCCACTCAGGGCGCGGACAGTCCGCGCGTCGGGCTCCTGTCGAGTCAGTGGCCACGAGTCTCGGCTGTGTGGTCTCAGTCTGACCGGCGGACAGTCCGTAGTTGGTTACCGCGGACAGTCCGGGACCGAGCAAGGGACTTTCAGCAGTAGTGTTGTTTCGGGGTTTTTGCCGGCGGACAGTCCGCCATCCCCTCGCGGACAGTCCGGGATCGTACCCGCGGACAGTCCGGGAACTCGCTGTGTGCTGATTTTTAGTGCATTTGCTCTCCCGGCTTTTTGGCTTGGTTTTTGCACTTCTCGTTTGGCCCTTGAGTTAACCAAGGAACCTCTTTAGGTATCTTTGCTACTTGTTAGCATAGGTATTTAGAGTTTTCCCGACGTAGCCTTCCATCTACGTTCGGGAGTCAGTTTTTGGGGTTGGACTCGAGGCGGAGTTTTTGGCGTTGGACTTGCTCGCATTTGGTGGTGCCTCGCTGTGATCCTAGGGATCATCCACCCTCTTCCAAGGGTCATGGGCATCACGTTTCGGTCAAAGTTTTTGGGGGTTGATTTTTGGGACAGAGGCCAAAGTTTCGAGAGAAATTTTTAGGCTCCCATTCACCCCCCCCCCCCTCTGGTCGCCTTGCTTTAGCATTCTTGGTCCTTCAATTGGTATCGGAGCAGGTTAAGGATCTTCCACCTTAGCCGGTTCCATATCCATAGAATGCGACATGGATCGCAACGTGGGCGAACCGCCGGTTTTTGATGGGACGAACTATGCGTATTGGAAGATACGCATGTCGGCCTATCTTCAAAGCATGGGTGCTTCTGTCTGGGAGATTTGCAACAAGGAAGATTACGTGGTCTTGGCTGCTCGTGTGACTCAGCTGTAGATCGATGAGCACGATGCCAATAGCCGAGCCCATAATGCACTTTCTCCTGTTTGAGTATGTCTGAGTTTGATCGCGTTTCTCACCTCCCCACGGCTCGTGAGATTTGGGCAACCCTCATGCGTTTCCATGAGCGAACCACTCAAGTCAAATCCCGTCTCTATGAGTCGCACAAGCGGGAGTATGAGAACTTTCGACACATGCGTGGCGAGAGCATAGAAAGTTTATTCGCTTGCTTTCAGGTGATTGTCAACAGGATGAGGGCTAACAAGGAGTTGTTTCCTTTTGACGATCATGAGAGGGCTCTCAAGCTTTTGCATACTCTCAATCGGTCGGTGTGGGACTTGAAGGTTCAGGCGATCATCGAATCGCCTAACTATGAGACCCTCATGTGTGACGAGCTCTTTAGTAAGCTCAAGTCCAGTTAGATTGATGCCATGGCGAGGGCTTCTTATGAAAATCCTTCTGGCCCGTCGATGGCTTTGCTTTCTGGCTCTTCTGCTAACCCCTCTGGAGGCTTTGCACTTTCCTCTCTTCTTTCTGTCACAGAGGAGCAGCTGGAGTTCATGGGAGACGATGAGTTGGCCTTGCTTGCCAACCGGTTCTCGCGGTTTCACAACAACCGCATGAACTGACGTCATGGAGGAGGACGCGCTGGGTGTTTCAAGTGTGGCGATCCAGACCACTTCATTGCCAACTGCCCAAAGAAGAACAAGCAAGCAGCGGGCAAGGGCGATCGTAGCCACAAGTATGACTTCAGCTGGCACAAGGATAAGCACACTCCTCCCAAGTACAAGCGGAAGGGCGGCTTCAACAAGGAGTACATCAAGAAGAAGTACTTGGAGAAAGCCCACGCCGAGCAGCGTGCTTTCTTCGCCACGCTCAGCGACGTCGATGACTCCGCTGCTTCAAGCGACGACGAGTCCGAGAAGAAGAAGAAGATCGAGGACAAGCTGAACGGCCTCTGCTTCTTCGCCGACAACGAGGGCTTTTGCACCACGGCCCTCGGCAAGGAGGTCGACAGTCAGCTGGAGGAGACCCCTCGGAACGACGACGACGACAACACCTCCCAGGTATCTCAGACCCCTGATGAACTTGCTGCTGAGGTTGATAAGCTTACTGCCGCCCTTCTTAGTCAAGATAAGCTGCTTAGGTGTGCTGCTAGAGAGCGGAAGGAGTTTAGGCAGAAGTGGGAGGATACAGTGAAGGAACTTGAGCTTGTCAAGTCCACCGTTGTTGTTTCCGAGGAGGGTGAGTGTGAGATGTGCACCAAGCACATGACTGACCTTCTCACCTTGAGAGGTAAGTATGCTGCTTTGGATGGAGAGGTGGATGAGCTTCGGGCTATACCCTTGTTGCTTGGTGCGTGCAAGTCTTGTGCAGGCTTGCAAACCGAGTTGGCAGAGAAGAATGCCAAGATTGTGTCTCTTGAGAAGGCCAGCTCGGGTAGCACTTGTGTGTCTAGGTGTGCTTTGTGTGAGGGTTTGGAGATGGAGATTGCAAATGTGAAGCATGACAAGATGCAAACCGAGGAAGAAAACACATACCTTCGGACCATCTTGTCATGAGTGTCTTGTGGTGAGCCGCATCTTGGGATGATGATTGCCCAATTCAAGCGTGCTACTGGAGGTCCTGGTGTAGGCTTTGCTCAGGGGATGGAGAGTGCTGCTTCTTTTGGCAAGGTTGGAGAGTTTAGTGGTCTTAACCCGAGTGAGAAGCCCAACTCCACCACTACTCCCAAACTTACTAAGATTCCACCTAAAGAGCCTCTCAAACCTAACACCAAGGATGGAGTATTTGTGGAACCTCCAAAAGCTCCACCCAAGAAACAAACATGGGCTCCAAAACCAAACCACCTGAAGAACAAGCTAGACATAATGCCACCTATCCAGGAGGAGCTCATGCCACAGAAGGGCAAAGTGATCCACACCCACTACCGTGAGTACCAACAACCCCCTAGGAGAGCAGTGAGGTACCATTGTGAGCACTGTGGGAGAGATGGACACTTGAGGGAGTTTACCATCCTTTCCATGATGTACATGTGCAGAATGTTCAGAGGAGAGTTGCTAGGCCTAGAGGTCCAATGCCTCAAGGTCCTAGGCCATAGGGAGGTTTTGCCCGGCGGGATCCTAGCTTTGCAGGATATGGACCCCGTGACGGTGGCTTTGTTGAGCGTTATCCTCCACCGCGTTTTGAGTATCGCGATGGACGCTCTTCCCTCAGCGGACCACGTTTTCCTGTGCGTGGTGATCGCTTTCACTGGTACTCTTCCCATTTTACTCACCCCAGTGTTGGACCATTTGTTCATCCTATGTCTTTTTATTGATGTAGGTAAAACGATTGGAGGACATTTGGTTGGTGGATTCCGGTTGTTCGAGGCACATGACCGGAAATGCCAAGTGGTTCTCCAGTTTTAGTCCTGTTTCCGGAAAGGAGTTTATCACCTTCGGCGACAATAGAAAAGGTAAAGTGTTGTCTCGTGGGTCGGTGCGAGTTAATGAGCACTTTGTGTTGCGTGATGTTGCTCTTGTTTCTAACTTGCATTTTAACCTTTTTTCTGTTTTGCAACTTTTCGATGATGACTATGAGATTCGTTTTAAGCCGAATCTCAGTCGTATTTTGGATCCTCAGGGCAATCTTGTATGTTTGATTTTGCCCTTTGGGAAAGTCTTTCGAGCGAATTTCTCGGAGTCATTTGGAATTTCTCGTTGTCTTTGGGCTGGACCTTCCTCCTCTGATCTTTGGAAGTGGCATAGGAGACTAGGTCACCTGAGCTTTGACTTGCTTGCAAGGCTTAGTTCACTTGGCTTAATCCGAGGATTGCCCAAGTTGTGCATGGAGAAAGATCTTGTTTGCCATTCTTCTAGACATGAAAAAATGGTAGCCGCTCCCCACCATCACTACAAGAAAACCCCCCTCTAGATACGCTTTATTTATAGGTTAGATGCGCTTTATTTCATCTCTAGTGTAGTATAGACACACTTTACTAAAGCGTGTCTGAGGCGTCTCCACACGTGTCAGGAATTGTAGATAGGTTTTATCAAGCGTATCTAAAAGATTAGAGATGCTTTCTAGAGACATTGCCAAGCATGTCTACGAGACAAGAGACGTTTTATAGAGAGGCAATTACGTATCTACATCTTGTAGAGACATTTTAAATTTCATGTCAAGCCAGGTTGAATTTCGTGTCAAGCAACGCTGTTACACGCTTATGCTTTTTGTAATTTTTCTTATTGCCAATATAGTTTGCGAAACTATTCATTTTGGACATCATAAAACAGAGAAGATTGGAAAACTACATGCAATATATTCATTTAATATTAGAGCAAACAGTCAGCAAGTAAACCAGTCGTTTCATATACAACTTGTATATATATACACACACACACTACATATTCGCTCAAATCTAACACTTTGGGTTCTAGTATATATGTATCAATGCTTCCACTTCCATTCTTAATCTTTGCAATTCTCAATCTTCTCTTCTTCGTTCAACATATTTTCTTGACATGCTTCTATGATCCTGTAGATTAAATAAATAATGCATTCGATGTAAGTGCTAAAAAGATAACAGCATACAAATTTTTGTGATGAATTTAGAAAAACAAAGGTTGTTAGGTATAGAATGAAGTAAAGATGTTTTCCCCACGGTTATGACATCATAAAGCATGCAGATTCTCTAGTATCTTAATTAAATAATACAATGCTTATATTAGTTGTTAACTACTCTGCTCTAGAATTAGGTATTCGCACTGACAAGAACAATGCTCTTTGATATTTATTATAAAGCTACGCTCACGAATGATAGGAGTGTTTTATTTATTATGATACCACATAAATCGTGGATACATTAATGAGCAGTGACTTACATGAGGCACAGATGGGATATATCACTTAGCTTCTGAAGCATCACACAACAATCAAGTAGGAACAATCTGCAGCCAAGCTTAGGAAGTCATATTATTAGTAGACAGATAAAAGCACAATTCGCATAAGAGAATGATTAATAAATATTTATGGATGAAAATGCTAGCTTAAGTTAAAATAACACCACCCAGCAATCAAGTAGAAACTAGACTAAAATGAAACAAGTGCTTTATGTCAATTTCAGAATAATTTGAACATACATTATAGACTCTGGATATGAGAAATAGAACTGGTATGCTGTCACTAGCTATCCCAACAATCCAACATATATAATATATATATATATATATATTCAATTAAAAAATATGCACAACAGCACCAATGTGGTTGTCATGGCAGCCGAGCTGCACATCATTGCTCAACTTCTAACAATATACTCCTGACCAGTAGCCTTGCCATTAACATCTCTTAGGCTGTAACTCCTTTTTCAATTTAACAACATGCCATCGAAATCCCAAAAACATACTCGTACTGCTTGTCTAGCTAAAGCTTACGATTTTGCCTCTTCAAATATCTTGCTGTTAGAAGAATCAATCTTAGTGCTCAGTATAAAATGAGAGACAAAAAAGGGAACACGTAGACAAAACTGGGAACATGTAAGCAAGTGTTTGAATGCCTTGTTGTTACAAAAAAATGTTGTTGTGACTTTTTCTAAGCTTTCTGAATTTCCCAGCCTAGAATTATAGATTAGCAAAGGCTAAATATTGTGCCACCAGTTGATATGATGATTGGATGAACTAAAATTTCTGAAAAGATGTAAACCAGATTGGAGACATAATGTAAGACATAATGGGCAAGAGCTTTAATAGATCAACTACATGGCGATGGTGCTACAAGTAACAGATCGCAGGATTCAAGGGGCAAAAAAAAAGGAGTACCTCAGATTTCACTCACGCAATACAAAGACGTCGGAGAGAGGATGAACAGGCGACGCAGACCTTGAGTCTGCCGAAGTCATCAACGACCTCCCCGCTCTGCTGGACGAGTTCTTCATCTGCGGGCTCTCCCAGCAGTACGAGCTGTCGAGCCCGCCGTAGATCAAAGGGTCTCGTCGGCATCTCCACCCGCCAACTGATCTGGATTTGGTGGGGTTTGTGTTGACCAGTGAAGGTGCACGCCGCCGCCGGCGATTCCGTGCAGGGAGGAGGGGAAGGGGAGGTAAGAGAACATGAGGAGATATACAAGGGTTCACAGGATGCCACCACCACTTCTTGCCGCATTGCTGCTGTTCACAGGCTCAGGATTGTGGAACTGCCGGTGAGGTTCAAGCAGGAGGAGGACGAAGGAGTTACGGGAAGAGTTGCGGTGGGGAAGGTTATAGTAGACCGTCAGATCAAAATGGGTAAACGAGATCATTTGGGCCTTTATTTGGGTTATACGAGCATCATGGCCTCATGCGAATTATTCTGGCCGCACATTCTCACGACGTATTTAAAAGCGTGTTAAAAATCGTATTTAGTAGCAGATGTATGTACGTTTTCTTAAAACGTATCAAACAACTGTATCTAGCACTAAACCTCTCGATGCGTAGACACGTTTTTATCAAAGCGTGTCAACCAACGTGTGTAGCACTCCAACCATTACAGATGAAGTTACGCTTTCGAAACCGTAGTACACAAATCGTATCTAGAAGCGGGTTTTTTTTTACTGCATCCAGTGAATCAGGTTATGACTAAGCGCCCTGGAGAGCTTTTGCATATGGATCTTGTTGGTCCGGCTTGGGTGAGCTCAGTTGGTTGGAAGTGGTATGTGCTTGTTATTGTTGTTGACTTTTCGAGATATCCGTGAGTTTTCTTTTTAGCTGAGAAAACTGAGACTTTCTCTTTCGCTCGCAATCTGATTTTGCGCCTTCAGAACGAGTTCCCTAAGAACTCGATGCGAGCTATTAGAAGTGATAATGGTTCCGAGTTTAAGAACTCGGATTTTGAGAAGTTTTGTAACTCTTTGGGTTTGGAGCATCTGTTTTCTTCCCCCTACACACCAGCACGGAATGGTGTTGTAGAAAGGAAGAATCGGACCCTTGTTGAGATGGCCAGGATGATGCTCGATGACCATAGGACTCCTAGGCGGTATTGGGCCGAGGCTATGAACACTGCATTCTATATTTCCAATCGCATTTTTCTCTGAGCTTTCTTGAAAAAGACTTCTTATGAGTTGCGTTTTGGAAAACAACCCAAGTGAGTTATTTTAGAGTTTTTGGTTGTCATTGTTTTATACTCAAGAAAGGCAACTTGGACAAGTTTGAGTCTCGTTATTCTGACGGTGTATTTTTGGGTGATGGCACTCATACTCGTGCATATCGTGTACTTAACCTTGATACTAACCGAGTCATGGAGACATCCGATGTCACCTTCGACGAGACCATGGTTTGTCCTTCTTCTAGATTTGAGCGTGCAGGTGATCACGAGGTTGGCGAACCTCTTTTTGATGACAAGGACGAGGGTGCTGAAGGGATGGATGATCCAGCACCACCTCCACCTGTTGTGCCGCTAGGATCGGCTTCTACTACGTCGACACACGGCCCCGACCCTTCTTCCTTGACTACTTGAGGGCCGTGGGATCCGCCACCTCGGGCTATACCACTTGTACCCGAGGAGGCGCCAGCTGCTGTTGAGGGGGAGGTTTCGTCAGCTCGGGAGGCCCCATGACACATTCAGCGCCAACATCCACCTCAACAAATGATCGGCAGCATTGATGAACACGTCACTCGGTCAAGGTCACAACAAATCTCTCACTTTGCTCATTCTGCATTTGTTGCTGATTTTGAACCCTGAGATGTTGGACACGCTTTATCTGATCCAGATTAGCTTAATGCCATGCATGAGGAGTTAGAAAATTTTGAAAGAAATCGGGTTTGGGTTTTGGTTCCACCTCCTCCCGAGTGTCACCCTATTGGTACAAAATGGGTTTTCAAAAACAAACAAGGAGAGGATGACCACATTGTGAGAAATAAGGCCAGACTTTGTAGCCCAAGGGTATAGTCAAAAGGAGGGGATAGACTATGAGGAGACTTTTGCTCCTGTAGCTCGTTTGGAGGCAATTAGGATACTCTTGGCTTTTGCTGCATCTAAAGGGTTTAAACTTTTTCAAATGGATGTCAAGAGTGCCTTCCTAACTGGCTACATAGAAGAAGAGGTGTATGTGAAACACCCCTCGGTTTTGAAAATCTCAAGTTTCCAAACCGTGTTTTTAAACTTCACAAAGCCTTGTCTGGTTTGAAACAAGCCCCTAGAGCCTGGTATGATAGGTTGAAACCTTTGTGCACCAGGGCAAGTACACCAAGGACATCTTGAAGAAGTTCGATATGGGTGAGGCCAAGCCTCTTCCAACACCCATGTCGACCACGATGGCCCTGGATGCGGACGAGGATGGAGAAGCTGTGGACCAGAAGGAGTACCGAAGCATGATCGGGTCGCTGCTGTACCTGACGGCGACACGCCCGGACATTCAGTTCGCGGTGTGTCTTTGCGCGCGCTTTCAGGCGTCGCCGCGCACCTCTCACCGTCAGGCGGTCAAGCGCATTATGAGGTACCTTCGTTTCACTCCAGAGTTTGGGATTTGGTATTCTGCTTCCTCCGCCCTCTCCCTTTACGATTATTCTGATGCCGATTTTGCTGGTTGCCGACTTGATCGCAAGTCCACTTCTGGGACTTGTCAGTTTATTGGTTCTTCTCTTGTATCTTGGTCTTCTCGCAAGCAGTCTAGTGTCGCCCAGTCCACCACAGAGGCTGAGTATGTTGCTGCGGCTAGCTGCTGTTCCCAGTTGCTTTGGATGATGGCCACTTTGCGTGATTTTGGTCTGAGCTTTTCTCGAGTGCCTTTGCTTTGTGACATCACGAGTGCGATTAGCGTTGCTAAGAACCCTGTGCTTCATTCTAAGACCAAACACATTGATGTGCGTTTTCATTTTCTGCGAGACCATTATGAGAAGGGTGATATCGACCTTCGCCATGTCGATACTCATCATCAGTTGGCAGATATTTTTACCAAGCCTTTGGACAATCAACCTTTGCTAGATTGAGAGGTGAGCTTGGTGTGTGTTTCCCCTTTTGTATGAGGGAAACATTTTGTTTATTGTATTATAAACTGACTCCTTTTTATTTTGGCTTATTTTCATTTTTAATAGATTAGTCCTTGCATTGCATCATGCATTTTTGCATTTTCGAGCTTCATGTCTATATTCTTTAGAATGTAACTATGCTCTGTCTAGTATGCTCTGATGCTATATGATGATGCTTGTAGCTTATGCTCTTTCTGATCACTGATACATGTTGTGAGCTGCGCTATTTTATGAATGGTGAATATGCTTAATGAACATAAAATTTGAAATTGTTCACCATTGAGATTGACAACTAGCATGTGTAGAATGTGTTGAAATCACTTGTGCTTTTCATATATGCTAGGTTGCTATGTCTCTAGTTCTGAGTCATTCACTTGCTTGGTATGTTCATACTCTATAATAAAATTGAACCAAGTTAAGTAAATTGGAAAGATCGAGATGGGATTGCTTGTCAACACATCACGGTATCGAGACTGTTTCTCACTGCACTTTGAGTTAAACTTGTGCCGTGTAGTGTAAGACTGAAACCGTTGCCTTAAGCTTCTGATTGCTCTTGCATAGGCTTAGCTCAGTTGAAAAGTTAGGCAATGACAAGCTTTCAACCTCTCGCAATCACATGCTGAAATTTGAACTTGTGTAATTTAACCGCTGCAACTCCGATAAAATTTGAATACACAAGTCTATGTCTCATTCTATAGCATGATGATTGAACTTTGCTAGGGGTAGTTCACCTTGTATACATGTTTAGCACTTGTTTGACTTCCTGTCTATACATGTTCAGTGCTATTTTGATGATGAATACCTTTTTGGCTAAAACTGCTCACATTGCTCATATGTTCATATTTCGTATTGGTGATCAGTTTGAGCCTTTGCTAGCATTTTGAGCGTGTTGTTAAGTCATCGGATCAACACTTTGTAGAGCATCTTTTCATTCTATCGACTATATTCCTGAAGCTGCTAACGTGCATTTTTTACTCATATGCATTGGAAGGAAGAAATTTACTTGATAGTGCATTATCAACTAAGGGGGAAAAATTGTCAAAATCATATCTTAGTTGTGTGCATTGTTGAAGGGGGAGTTTGCTGGGGAGTTTGCTGGGAGCATTTTTCAATAGGTTTGAATTTTTCAATTGGTTCGGAGCTATTCTGCTAGTTGTGTTGAGGCTCTATGCCTCTATCTTGAGGGACTAGCACTTTTGTTTTCTGAAATGCTTTTCAGTTGATTTTGGTTCAATTGGTAAAGTTCAATTGGTATCCAGGCTCTCTTGTTTTCAGTTGGTATCGAGCTTTCTCGCTAGCGGTGTTGAGCCCGTTCTGCCTCTTATTGAGGGCTAGCTTTTCAATTGATGTTGAGCTTTCTCAAAGTTTCAATTGGTGTTGAGCTTTCTTGCTAGCGGTGTTGAGTCTGTTCTATCTCTTCTTGAGGGCTAGCTTTGCTTTGCTTGGTTGCGTCGAGCCGTTGCCTATGTCTTTAGGAACCAAGTTGTTTTGCTATTCCACTTGACCTTCTTCTGGCTTTGCTATGCTTTTGGGTCGTTTGGATGAGCTCTCTCTTCCTCCTTCTTCTTCCTTCTTCTACCTTCATATGATTTGTGTTGGTAGTTGACAATGCACTCATCAAGGGGGAGATTTGTAAGGACCTATGTGGCCTAGAGGGGGGGTGAATAGGCATGTCAAAAATCACAGCTCAAAACTTAATTAGATAAGCCCAGCACTGCCACTCCCCGGCACTGCCGCCCTCAGCCCGGTACTGCCGCGCAGAGTAGAACCTGAGACTGCAATTCGAAATCCAGCCACAGCAAACTGATTCTATATGAATGGAAATGCTACAACAAGTTTCCTGAACTAGCAGAACCAACTCTAACAAGCCAAATATGTAGTATAGAGTAGATCGGGCCAAACCCTAGAATCTATCAGAAGCTCACAAGTATGAAGTTAAAAACAAGTAAGCACAAGAGACAAGTGATTTATCCTGTGGTTTAGCTCACCACCAAGGCTTGCCTACCTCCACGTTGTTGAGGTTGACCACTTAGGTCATGAGCTTTGCAACTCTACCTCGTTCTCAAGTCAAGGAACCAAATCCTTGAGGTGAGGGGTAATAATACTAGCTGCACAAGCGATTACAAACCCTCCCAAGGCCGCCACACGAGTTGGCTAGCTCAAGGGTGACGCCTAGCCGGCTAGGGTTCCAAGAACCCAAGAGTAATAGAAGCAAATCCACCGGCTATGGCTCAAATCAAGTGCTCTAGGAAGTAGATCTCAGCTAGGGCTTCTCTTTGGTGAAGGTTTGAGGCTCTAACTCACTTGGAATCAATAGGAATCAAAGATTAGCTGAGAGAGAGCTTGGGAGCCTTCAATGGGGAGAGAAAGCCTTGTCTGGAGGTAGGAGAAGAGTTATGGTCGTGGATGATCGTTGGGGTGGCAGGGAGATAGACTAAATATCCCCTGCCTTCCAACGGTTACAACAAGTCACGACAGTGCCGGCCAAAGCCCGGCCGTGCCGTGGCCCGGCACTGCCGCGCCCTGAGCGGCACTGCCACGCCTACCAATCAGACAGTGAAAGATCTGATTTCAGTGCAGCTGTCTTTGGTTAGAAATAGGGATGGCTTGGGTTGGTTTGAGCACATATCATTCAGCCATAGCAATGCATTTGCATTCCCCCTTGATAGTACGGCATTCCTATAACTCAAATTCAAATGGAAAAGCTTGTTATAGCCCTTTGAGTCCAGAACTGATGAAATGTAGTATGAGGGGTCCACCACAACATATGCACCATCCTTTCTTAACATTAACCTGCTTGTCATCTTCATAAATCTCATTAGTTCTCCAATCGTGTGGTCATTATCACCAAAACCCACAATTAGGGCTTGATTGCACTTACAATCTCCCCCTTTTTGGTGATTGATGACAACACAATCGAAGCTTACAATAAAAGGGTACAATACTTGAGATTTAGAAG
Organism: Coix lacryma-jobi var. lacryma-jobi; assembly: GCA_009763385.1. Lineage (NCBI taxonomy): Eukaryota > Viridiplantae > Streptophyta > Magnoliopsida > Poales > Poaceae > Coix > Coix lacryma-jobi. The sequence continues at coordinate 113,969,479 of CM019825.1, read as the reverse complement.
CTTAGGTGTGAAACCTCCCCCTAAATGTGTGAATGAGAGCTGAAATCTCAAAATGGCATTAGAGGCCAACATTCACATATTTAAAAGTGAAAAGTAGGTTCAGTTTCACATCTAATAGCTTTGTGGGGTGCAAACAAACTGTGTCAAGAATAATACGTGATGCGAATGACAGTTTAAACACATCAGAGAGGTTTGCTACCCGTCAGCCAGAGCGGCACTACCGCTCTAGGCGCGGCACTGCCGGAGCCCGGCACTGCCGGCCTGGGAGCGGCACTGCCGCTCAGACTTCCAGACAGCAAACGCAACGGAATTTAACACAGCCACAAAGCAATAAAATCAACAAGACTAAACAGAATATGACAAGCTAGATGAGTAGATAAAAGTACATGTCCACATCCAAGTCTAAGAAGTAGCATCATAGAGTATTACAAATTAGAGTTTTGATCGAATCAAACTCCCTCACATCTCACAACTACTAAAAGATGGGGACATGAACAAGAAGTGTTGTACCCCCTTCTCTTCGCCTAATCTCTTCGCCTAATTCTCCCCCTTTGGCAACAAGTCACCAAAAAGAGAGAAGGAGAGAAGAGAAGAGTGTCCAAACACTCGCTCATCATCAGACGCTATGGTGTCCCACTGAACCTCGTCCTCATCATCATCATCGTCGTCGTCGACGTCATCGTCGTCGTCGTCGTTGGACTCTACCACGACGTTCCCATGGCGATGGGTAGTACTGGTGTAGCGAATCGAGGCACGTGTAGACCGGCGAGACGGCTCAGGTACTATCTCCTCCTGCTCCTCGTCGTCATCTGAGTCCATATCATCTGAGTCAAGACTGGAGAGGTCGAAGTGAGGTGGAGATCGGGGAGGAGGTAACGGTGAACGACCCGCCCGCTCTCGCTCTGCTCGCTGCTCAATAAGTGCCTGGTGAGCTATCTGGGCTGCGTAGGTGCAGGTAGAGAAGATGGCCTTGATCCATTTGGCCAGCTTGCTCTTCTTCTTCCTCTGATAGGAAGGGCGGGAGCTCTCTGGCCTGTCAACTGCTGCTGCCCCTGCTGCTGCTGCGCCTTACTTCTTTTCCGCCCTATAAGGCTCATGCACCCCATCCTTAGCAAAGGTGTAGCCGGAAACCATCTCTATCATGAACATGATGTAGGGGGCATAGAGCACTGCCTTCCTAGCATCCTCGGCTGCCACCTGTAGCTCAGTCCAAATGAAGCTGGAGATGGAGAAATGGTTCGCCCTTGGGGCCATCCTAGCCAACATGTTCCTCCCATATCCATAGAGGTTAGAATGAGAACCACTCTTGGGTTTAGAGTCTGCTTGAATAGGTTGTTCAACGTAATAGTAGCCTTTCAGCCCCTTGACAACCCGTCTGCCTTCCGAGGATCCTCATACATGAAAGCAATCTCACTATCAGTCAATGTCCTCCCTGGTGCAGACTATCAAGCTCTCTATCCCCGCTGCCCAAACCGAGGATCCTAGCAAAGGTCTCATAAGAGACCTTGTAGTGACGTCCCTCGGTCATCCAATGCATCTCCTCCACCACATTATCAACATAGAGCGTTGCATGAAATTGATGGATGATCTCGGTATTCCAATTGTGGCTGAAACCCATCAAGTCATACATGTTCCTCTCCTTGCAAGCGGCCACTACCCTGTTGATATCACGATCATGCTTGGCCTCCAAGTGCTCCCAATCAACATACTTCATACTAAGAATTTTCTGCTTCTTGGCATTGTACAAGACTGAATGATAGAATCGGAATGAAACTCATTCCAAACCTATAGTCAATGCCCATGTCTTCTGTGCGTTGTAGGGTTGATCTGGCGCTTGTTGTATTCTAGCTTCACTAAGATAGCTAGGCATCTATCCCCGTAACGGCCCAGAATGCTTGTTTGGTACTTGCTAATGTCGTTTATAGGAGTAGACTATGGAATCTATTCCCGGCAACGGCGTCAGAATGCTTTATAGCAAGTCCGATCACTATACCTAAAGGATGAAGCTAAAGCATGAAGGACCGAGAAGCTACCCGAAAGCGACCAGAGGGGGGGAATGGGAGCTTCAAAATTTCCTTACGGAAACTAGATGCCACTGTCCCAAACTCACCCCAAAAGCGAAACCTAGAGCTTGCTAATGTCCACGACCCTAGATGTAGGTGGATGCTTCCTAGAAGCACAGCGGGACACTAGACAACCCTAGAAAGCCAACCAAAAGACGGAACTCGAATCCGATCAAGAACGAACGAACCGCGAACGAAACGCGCGAAACTGATCGACCGGACTCTGGCCTGCGTCCGGTCAGCAGGACCGGACGCGTCCGGTCAACAAAAAACGGTCTGGAACCTTACTGTTCGCGACCGGACTCACGAGTACGAGCGTCCGGTCGTTCACCTGGCGTCCGGTCAGAATCAACCGCGCATTGAACAGTAACTGAGGCGAGTCCGGTCACCCAAAAGCAGAGCGTCCGCCGCATGCGTCCGGTCAAGCACAAAGACTTTGCACGAAGGTTCAACCACCGGACGCTCCTGGTGCGTCCGGTCACCCCGAGGCAGCGTCCGGTCACCCCGCGAATTCACTGTTCGTCCCCGATTCGACTAGAACTCACCCAAATAAATCCTCTAGGGATCAAACTTGATGAGTGAAGTCACAAGGAGGTTAGTGAGCTATCTCTAAGAGATCATGGCTCGAACCTAACTCCAAATCGGTGAATCGAAGATTTCGGGGGAAGGAGGAAAAGTGACCCGAAAGAAAAATCGATCGATCTCCTAGACCGTGAGGTTAGAGGATGATTCCTTCGGTGGAAAGAAGTGCCTCACGATCTAGAGCAACTTGGTTCAAACGGAATCGCAAAAGATGAACCGAGCACAAGATCAAGCGACGGGAAAACTCAAGGCACAAAGCATCCGCGAAGAACATGATGAACATGAAATCAAAACGCGAATTGACACCAAGAGATGGGATCCAAGGTGAGGATACGGCCTCACTTCCTCGAATCAACAGTACACAGAGTGGAGTCTCTCTGCGGATCTCAACTAGCTAAAGCAGGGATGGGAGAGTGGAAACCCTAAGTGCAGGAAGCAAATGAGATGACTAAACTGAGATAGGGAGGAGGGTGTCTCCCCTAGACTACTTATACTAACCTAGCCTAAGTCTATTTCCTACTCTACCCCTCACTACTGTATTTACAGAGCGGACCAGCCTAACCCTAAGGCTATTCTAGTCCACCCGCTGGTGGTAGGTAGATCCGACGGCCACGCCCGCACGGTCTTCCGCGTCGCCTCCACGCAACCTTCAGATCGCCGCCACGTGCCGCCACCACTCTGCACCCCCGGTTTTGTGGCCCAAACCGGGAAACCAGCCTTTCCATCAGCCCCCGGTTTTGAGGCCCAAACCGGGAAACCAGCCTCCAGCCCGAGTTTTGTGGCCAAACTCGGAAACCGTCCGCGCCCGAGTTTTGAGGCCCAAACTCGGAAACCGGCCCACGCCCAGGTTTTGAGGCTCAACCTGGAAACCCAGCACCCAGGTTTTGAGGCCCAAACCTGGAAACCGTCCACCGTTGGTTTTTCCTCGGGCTCTACCAACAAACCGGCGTCGTAGAGGGGATGCACCGCCTGTGCACCCCTTCCACCGACATGATCGCACTTCTCCGCCTGTCGCTGTCGCAGGCTGCCAGCCACCACAGCTGATCCTCCGGCCTCCAGTCCATCAGTCCAAGTCCACGTCCGCCCTTCACCGTCCGATACATCGGCATGGCACGTCCGCCGCACGGCACGCCCATCCTTCATCGCGCCCGGTCCGTCGGCACGGCACGTCGCAACTTGACCTTCACCCGCCATCGATCACTGTCTCCGTGCTCGACACCTGCACAACACAAGCCAAAGAACATGCGCATCATCTCCGTTGACAATCACTCATCACACAGAGACTCGGCATACACCCATGTATCCGCAATCTCCCCCTTGATGAGTGCATTGTCAACTCCACAACAAATCATGAATAAGAAGAAGGAGGTAGGAAGGAGTGGGAAGAGAAACCCAACCAAATGACCCAAAGCCTTAACAAAAGCCAAAGAAGGTCAAGTGGATGAAGCAAAAACTGGTCCCCAAAGACATGGGCAACGGCTCGACGCAACCAAGCAAAGCAAAGCTAGCCCTCAAGAAGAGGTAGAACAGGCTCAACACCGCTAGCAGATACCAATTGAAGATCGGAGGACAACAGAAGCAAAATGCTAGTCCCTCAAGATAGAGGCACAGAGGCTCAACACAACTAGCAAGAAAATCACTCCGAACCAATTGGAAATCAACCCAAACCAAATGGGAAAGCACACCAGACGATACCAATTGAAAGCCAAATGAAAAGCTTATGAAAGCTCATGAAAAGCTAGGAACGTTTGCTAGTCCCTCAAGACAGAGGCAACGGCTCAACACAACTAGCAAACTCCCCCTCGACAAATGCAAGCAACTAGGACAAAAGATTCTCCCCTTAGTTGATCAACACAGGAGCATATGATTTGCATAAATTTCTCCCCCTAGTTGAAAATGCACTTATCAAGGCCAAAAGGTATCGGAGAAGCAACTCCCTTCACATAAACTCCCCCTGAACACAAGATCTTCTTCCAAATGCATATGAAGTCAAAATGCAAGTTAGGAGCTTCAAGTATATAGTCAAAAGAGTGCAAAGATGCTCTAATCAGTATAGCTCCAACATCTCAATTAAGCACTCAAATAGCAAAGGCTCAAACTGATCACTTATACGAAATATGAAGCATATGAGCATGTGAGCAGTTTTAAGCCAAAAGGATAGTCACCATCAAAATAGCACTAGACATGTATAGAAGGAATCCAAACAAGTGCTAAGCATATATACAAGGTGAACTACCCCTAGCAAAGTTCAATCATCATGCATAGGAATGAAGCATATACTTGTGATTTCAAATTCATATCGGAGTTGCAGCGGTAAAAGAATTCACAAGTTCATTTTTAGCATGTGATTGCGAGAGGTTGAAAGCTTGTCATTGCCTAACTTTTCAACCGTGCGAAGCCTATGCCGAAGCAATCAGAAGCTTAAAGCAACGGTTTCGGTCATACACTACATGGCTCAAGTTTAACTCAAAGTGCAATGAGAAACAGTCTCAATACCATGAGGTGTTGACAAGCAATCCCATCTCGATCTTTTCAATTCAACAATACTTGGTTCAGATTTTAAGCAAGTTATGAACAACCAAGCAAGTGAATGACTCAGAACTAGAGACATAGCAACCTAGCATATATGAAAAGCAGGAATGGACTCAACACACCCTACACATGCTAGTTGCATATCTCAATGGTGAACATTTTCAGATTTATATACATTAGGCATAATTCACCATTCCAAAAATAGCTCGCTCATAACATGTAACAGTGATCAGAAAGAGCATAAGCTACAAGCATCATCATAAGTATCGGAGCAATACTAACAAGAGCATAATTACATTCTAGTGAATATAGACATGAAGCTCAGAATGTAAATGCGTATGCCCGACACAAAACTGAAAGAAAGAAGATACCAAATGGAAAGACTCAAGAAACTCAAAAGAAAAGAGCCTCAAAATAAAAGAGTCAGTCTGTACATCTCAAAATGCTTCCCCCATCTAAAAGGGAAACACACACCAAGCTCACCCCTCAACCTATTAAAGGTTGATTCGTCTAAAGGCTTGGTGAAAATATCAGCCAATTGGTGATGAGTATCGACATGGCGAAGGTCGATATCACCCTTCTCCTGGTGGTCTCGCAAGAAATGAAAGCGCACATCAATGTGTTTGGTTTTCGAGTGAAGCACGGGGTTCTTAGCAACGCTAATGGCACTCGTGCTGTCACAAAGCAAAGGAACTCGAGTAAAGCTCAAACCAAAATCACGCAAAGTGGCCATCATCCAGAGTAACTGGGAACAGCAGCTAGCCGCAGCAACATATTCAGCCTCCGTGGTAGACTGAGCGACACTAGACTGCTTGCGAGAAGACCACGACACCAGAGAAGATCCAATAAACTGGCAAGTCCCAGAAGTGGACTTGCGCTCAATGCGACAACCAGCAAAATCGGCATCGGAAAAACCGCAAAGCGAGAGAGTGGAGGAAGCAGAATACCAAATCCCGAACTCAGGCGTGAAACGAAGGTACCTGAAGATGCGCTTCACCGCCTGACGGTGAGAAGTGCGTGGCGAGGCCTGAAAGCGCGCGCACAAGCACACGGCGAACTGAATGTCCGGCCGTGTCGCCGTCAGGTAGAGCAGCGATCCAATCATGCTGCGGTACTCCTTCTGGTCCACTGCTTCTCCATCCGTGTCGGCATCCAGGGCAGTCGTCGTCGACATGGGCGTCGGAAGAGGCTTGGCCTCACCCATGTCGAACCGCTTCAGCAAGTCCTCGTGTACTTGCCCTGGTGCACAAACGTCCCCTCTCGGGATTGCTTAATTTGCAACCCGAGAAAGAAAGTCAGCTCGCCCATCATGCTCATCTCGAACTCCCTGCTCATAGTATCTGCAAACTTGGCAACCAAAGCGTGAGAAGAACCACCGAAAATGATATCATCCACGTAAATTTGGACCAAGAGAGTATCTTTGCCTTGCTTGAGGAGAAGAGCGTTTTATCAACACATCCCATTTTAAAACCCTTAGCTAGCAAAAAGGTTTTTAATCTCTCATACCAGGCTCTAGGGGCTTGTTTCAAACCATACAAAGCTTTGTGGAGTTTAAAGACATGGTTTGGAAACTTGGGATTTTCAAACCGGGGGGTTGCTGGACATAGACCTCCTCCTCAATGTAGCCGTTTAAGAAGGCACTCTTGACATCCATTTGAAAAAGTTTGAAACCCATGGATGCAGCATAAGCCAAGAGTATCCTAATAGCTTCCAAACGAGCTACAGGAGCGAAAGTCTCCTCATAATCTATCCCCTCCTTCTGACTATAACCCTTCGCTACAAGCCGGGCCTTGTTTCTCACAATGTGGCCCTCCTCTCCTTGCTTGTTTTTAAATACCCATTTTGTCCCAATAGGTTTACAGTCAGGAGGTGGTGGCACTAGAACCCAAACCCGATTTCGCTCAAAGTTCTCTAGCTCCTCATGCATGGCATTGACCCAATCCGGATCCGTCAATGCGTGTCCAACATCTCGGGGCTCAAAAGACGCAACAAAAGCAGAATGAGCAAAGTGCGAGATGTGCTGTGACCTGGAGCGAGTAACTCGCTCGTCGATGTCGCCGATCATCTGTTCAGGGGGGTGCTGGCGCTGGATATGTCGTGGCGCCTCCCGGGAAGAAGTGACCTCCCCCTCAACAGTAGCTGGTTCCACCCCGGGTACAAAAGGTACCGCGCGAGGTGGGTCCCACGGCCCCCAGGAAGAAGAAGTCTCGGGCCGGGTCGTCGTCGAAGCCCGCTCCCGGCGGCGCGGCAGGCGGGGGGGTGCTGGATCATCTATACCTTCAGCACCCTCTTCCTCGTCATCGAAAAGAGGCTCTCCAACCTCGTGATCACCTGCACGCTCAAAACGAGAAGAAGGAGAAACAAGAGTCTCGTCGAAGGTGACATCTGATGTCTCCATGACTCGGTTAGTGTCAAGGTTAAGTACACGATAAGCTCGAGTGTGAGTGCCATAACCCAAAACACACCGTCAGAAGAACGAGACTCAAACTTGTCCAGGTTGCCTTTTTTCAATATAAAACAGTGGCAACCAAAGACTCTAAAATAACTCACCTTGGGCTGGCGACCAAAACGCAACTCATAAGAGGTCTTCTTCAAAAACGCTCTCAGAAAATGCGATTCGAAATATAGCATGCAGTGTTCATAGCTTCGGCCCAATAGCGCCTAGGAGTCCTATGCTCATCAGCATCGTCCTGGCCATCTCAACAAGGGTCCGATTCTTCCTCTCTACAACACCATTTGAGGGCGGTGTAGGGGGAGAAAACTGATGCTCCCAACCAAGGCGTTTACAAAACTTCTCAAAATCCGAATTTTTAAATTCGGAACCATTATCACTTCTAATCGCTCGCATCGAGTTCAAAGGGAACTCGTTCTGAAGACGCAAAATCAGATCGCGAGCGAAGGAGAATGTCTCGGACTTCTCAACTAAAAAGAAGACCCACGAATACCTCGAAAAGTCGTCAACAACAACAAGCACATACCACTTCCCACCAACCGAGCTCACCCGAGCCGGACCAACAAGGTCCATATGCAAAAGCTCTCCGGGGTGCGAGGTCATAACCTTGGTCAAAGGATGGTGGGGAGCAGCAACCATCTTTCCATGCCGGCAAGCATGGCAAACTAGATCCTTCTCCAACGAAAGCTTGGGCAATCCTCGGATTAAGCCAAGTAGAGCTAAGTCTTGCAAGCAAGTCAAAACTCAAGTGGCCGAGCCTCCTATGCCACTTCCAAAGATCAGAAGAGGAAGGACTAGCCAAAAGACAGCGAGAAGATCCAAACGACTTTGAGAAATTCGCGCGAAAGACATTCCCAAAGGGTGAAATCAGACATACAAGATCACCCTGAGGATCTAAGATCCGGCTAAGGTTCGGTTTGAAACGAATCTCATAGCCTTCACGAAAAAGTTGCGAAACAGAAAGCAAGTTAAAGTGCAGGTTAGAAACAGAGCAACCTCGCGCAACACAAAGTGCTCATTAACCCGTACTGCACCAACGGACAATACCTTGCCCTTACCTTTGTCGCCGAAGGTTATGTACTCCTTTCCGGCGACCGGACTATGGCTGGAGAACCATTTGGCATTTCCGGTCATGTGTCTCGAGCAACCGGAATCCACAAGCCAAATGTCCTCCAACCGCTCCTCCTACATCAATAAAAAGACATAGGGTGAACATACGGTCCAACACTGGGGTTAGTAAAATAAGAAGGAAACCAGTGTTGGGCCGGCTGCTCAAAAGAACGGTTAGTGTAAAAACCATCCTGTCTAGGAGGATAGCGATCACCACGCACAGGAAAACGTGGTCCGCTGGGGAAGAAGCGCTCACCGCGAAACTCTACCTGCGGTGGGACAAAGCGCTCAACAAGGCCTCCGCCACGGGGTCCGTTACCTGCAAAAGCAGGACCCCGTCGGGCACGCTCTCTACGAGGTCTACGCCTAGGAGCCTGCTGCTCAACTCTAGCGTCTCTCCTCGGAGCTCTCTCCTGCCTAGGCCTAACAAACTGAGGTGCTCCACCTCTAGGCCTAGTCTCCCTCCTAGGGGCTCTCTCCTGCTGCCTAGGCTGGGTACGCTTCCCTCCAGACCTAGCAGCTCTCCCCTGAGGCTTCGGAGCATGTCCACCACGAGCTGGGTGAAACATGTCCGGGTTCTGCATCTCCCTAGCACGGCGCGCCTCTCTCTTGCGCCTAAAGCAGAACTCACTCAGGTGACCATCCCGCCCACAAAAGTCACACTGAAACCTCACCGCGCGCAAAGGGGGTTGTTGGTTTGCAGGGATGTGGGTATGGTTCACCTTGCCCTTGCCCTTCTGTGGCAATTCCTCTCGGATGGGTGGCATTGTGTCAAGCTTGTTCTTTAGGTGATTGGGCTTGGGTTGCCATTGTGGATTCTTGGGTGGAGCCTTAGGAGGTTCAACTACAACTCCATCCTTGGTGACAGGCTTGGCAGGCTCTTTGGGTGGAAGCTTGGTTAGTTTGGGAGTAGTGGTGGAGTTGGGCTTCTCACTCGGATCAAGACCACTAGACTCTCCAATCTTCCCAAAACCGGAAAGATCAACACCCTGCGCAAGGCCTACGCCTGGACCTCCAGCAGCTCGCTTGAATTGGGAGATCATCATCCCGAGCTGAGGCTCACCACAAGACACCCATGACAAGACGGTCCGAAGGTATGTGTTTTCCTCCTCGGTACGCACCTTGTCATGCCTCACATTGGCCATCTCCTGCTCCAGGCCCTCACACAAAGCACACCTCTTGACACAAGTGCTATCCGAGCCGGCCTTCTCTAAAGACTCAAGCTTGGCATTCTTCTCTGCCAACTCGGATTGCAAGACAGGACAAGTCTTGCACGCACCCAACAGCTGCGGTCTAGCTCGGAGCTCATCCACCTCATCTACCAGCGCAGCATGCTTACTCCTCAGAGTGAGAAGATCCGTCATGTGCGCGGCGCAACTCTCGCATTCCAACTCCTCCGACACACCACGGTGGACCGAGCGAACTCAAGCTCCTTCACCGTGTCCTCCCACTTCTGCCTAAACTCCTTGCGCTCTCTAGCGGCACGCCTAAGCAACTTATCTTGACTAAGGAGGGCAGCAGTCAACTTCTCAACCTCGGAGGAAAGCTCGTCGTAGGTGAGAGATACCTGGGAGGTGTCGTCGTCGTCGTCGTTCCGAGGTGGTGCTCCAGCTCGCCTCCGACCTCATCTTCGAGCGCCATGGTACACAGGCCTTCGTCGCCGGCGAAGAAGCATAAGCCGTTGAACGTGTCCTCCAGCTTCTTCTTCTCGGACTCGTCATCACTCGATCGAGCGGAGTCGTCATCCGAGCCGTCGACGTCGCTGAGCGTGGCGAAGAACGCACGCTGCTCAGCCTGCTGCTTCTCCAAGTACTTCTTCTTGATGTACTCTTTGTCGAAGCCGCCCCGCTTCTTGTGCCTTGGGGGAACGTGCTTCTCCTTGTACTTGAGTCGCGCCTGTGGCCGTGATCGCCCTTCCCAGATGCTTGTTCTTCTTCTTGGGGCAGTCGGCGATGAAGTGGTCGGGGTCGCCGCACTCGTAGCATCCCGTGCGTCCTCCTCCTCGACGACGGTTCATGCGGTTGTTGTGGAACCGCGAGAACCGGTTGGCGAGCAAAGCCAACTCGTCATCTCCCAAAGACTCCAGCTGGTCCTCTGTCACAGAAAAGAGAGAAGAAAGCGCAAAGCCAGCTGAGGGGTTAGAGGAAGAGCCGGAAACCAAAGCCATGGACGGGCGAGAAGGATTTTCAAAAGAGGCCCTCGCCATAGCATCAATCTCACTGGACTTGAGCTTACTGAAGAGCTCGTCGCAGGTGAGGGTCTCATAGTTCGGCGATTCGATGATTGCCTGAACCTTGGAGTCCCACACCGAACGGTCAAGAGTGTGCAAAAGCTTCAAAGCACGCTCATGATCGTCAAAAGGCAACTGCTCTCTGTTAGCCCTCATCCTGTTGACAATCACCTGAAAGCGAGCGAATAAACTTTCTATGCTCTCGCCAGGTTGATGTCTAAAATTCTCATACTCTCGCTTGAACGACTCGTAGAGTCGGGTTTTGACTTGAGAGGTGCCCTCATGAAAACGCATGAGAGTGTCCCAGATCTCCCGAGCCGTAGCGAGGTGAGAAACACGATCAAACTCACCCATGCTCAAACAAGAAAAGAGAGCATTACGGGCTCGGCTATTGGCATCGTGCTCATCGATCTGTTGCTGAGAGACACGAGCAGCCAAGACCACGTAATCAGGGGAGTTGCAAATATCCCAGATCGAAGCGCCCAAGCTCTGCAAATAGGCCGACATACGTATCTTCCAATACGCATAGTTCGTCCCATCGAAAAACGGCGGTTTGCCTACGCCGCGATCCATGTCGCCTTCGGTGGATCTGGAACCGGCTAAGGTGGAAGATCCTTAACCTGCTCCGATACCAATTGAAGGACCGAGAAGCTACCCGAAAGCGACCAGAGGGGGGGTGAATGGGAGCTTCAAAATTTCCTTACGGAAACTAGATGCCACTGTCCCAAACTCAACCCCAAAAGCGAAACCTAGAGCTTGCTAATGTCCACGACCCTAGATGTAGGGTGGATGCTTCCTAGAAGCACAGCGGGACACTAGACAACCCAAGAAAGCCAACGCAAAAGACGGAACTCGAATCCGATCAAGAACGAACGAACCGCGAACGAAAACGCGCGAAACTGGATCGACCGGACTCTGGCCTGCGTCCGGTCAGCAGGGACCGGACGCGTCCGGTCAACAAAAAACGGCTCTGGAACCTTACTGTTCGCGACCGGACTCACGAGTACGGAGCGTCCGGTTGGTTCACCTGCGTCCGGTCAGAATCAAACACGCGCAGTGAACAGTAACTGAGGCGAGTCCGGTCACCCAAAAAGCAGAGCGTCCGGTCGCATGCGTCCGGTCAAGCACAAAGACTTTGCACGAAAGGTTCAACCACCGGACGCTCGACTGGTGCGTCCGGTCAACCCGAGGCAGCGTCCGGTCACCCCGCGAATTCACTGTTCGTCCACCGATTCGACTAGAACTCACCCAAAATAAATCCTCTAGGGATCAAACTTGATGAGTGAAGTCACAAGGAGGTTAGTGAGCTATCTCTAAGAGATCATGGCTCGAACCTAACTCCAAATCGGTGAATCGAAGAATTTCGGGGGAAGGGAGGAAAAGTGACCCGAAATGAAAAATCGATCGATCTCCTAGACCGTGAGGTTAGAGGATGATTCCTTCGGTGGAAAGATGTGCCTCACGATCTAGAGCAACTTGGTTCAAACGGAATCGCAAAAGATGAACCGAGCACAAAGATCAAGCGACGGGAAAACTCAAGGCACAAAGCAATCCGCGAAGAACATGATGAACATGAAATCAAAACGCGAATTGACACCAAGAGGTGGGATCCAAGGTGAGGATACGGCCTCACTTCCTCGAATCAACAATACACAGAGTGGAGTCTCTCTGCGGATCTCAGCTAGCTACAGCAGGGGATGGGAGAGCAGGAAACCCTAAGTGCAGGAAGCAAATGAGATGACTAAAACTGAGATAGGGAGGAGGGTGTCTCCCCTAGACTACTTATACTAACCTAGCCTAAGTCTATTTCCTACTCTACCCCTCACTACTGTATTTACAGAGCGGACCAGCCTAACCCTAAGGCTATTCTAGTCCACCCGCTGGTGGTAGGTAGATCCGACGGCCACGCCCGCACGGTCTTCCGCGTCGCCTCCACGCAACCTTCAGATCGCCGCCACGTGCCGCCACCACTCTGCACCCCCGGTTTTGTGGCCCAAACCGGGAAACCAGCCTTTTCCATCAGCCCCCGGTTTTGAGGCCCAAACCGGGAAACCAGCCTCCAGCCCGAGTTTTGTGGCCAAACTCGGAAACCGTCCGCGCCCGAGTTTTGAGGCCCAAACTCGGAAACCGGCCCACGCCCAGGTTTTGAGGCTCAACCTGGAAACCTAGCACCCAGGTTTTGAGGCCCAAACCTGGAAACCGTCCACCGTTGGTTTTTCTCGGGCTCTACCAACAAACCGGCGTCGTAGAGGGGATGCACCGCCTGTGCACCCCTTCCACCGACATGATCGCACTTCTCCGCCTGTCGCTGTCGCAGGCTGCCAGCCACCACAGCTGATCCTCCGGCCTCCAGTCCATCAGTCCAAGTCCACGTCCGCCCTTCACCGTCCGATACATCGGCATGGCACGTCCGCCGCACGGCACGCCCATCCTTCATCGCGCCCGGTCCGTCGGCACGGCACGTCGCAACTTGACCTTCACCCGCCATCGATCACTGTCTCCGTGCTCGACACCTGCACAACACAAGCCAAAGAACATGCGCATCATCTCCGTTGACAATCACTCATCACACAGAGACTCGGCATACACCCATGTATCCGCAAAGCAGCTATCTACTAATGTCAAATGGGGTTGTCAATCCCGACACTAGTAGGAGCTAGCTAGAGAGGTTGCAATCTACCAAGAGGAGATTCTGCAAGCGCACAGAACTATCGTAGTAGCACTTCGCCTGAGAGTACCAGGTGTCGATTTATTTGATCCCAAGGGAAGGCTAGGGTGGTGTATGAGTCGAGTCAAGGAGGGGATGAGAGCCGAAGAAATAAGAAAAGGGGAAAGGAGAGAAGGGAAGAGAGGGGATGAAAGGCTAGAAAGAATATATGGGTGGATAGGTAAGGATGAAATGGATGTCTAAGGTAAGGTGGATGGATAGGTAGATAAAGGGAATAGGATAACTAAAGGTACTAAGATAACTAACTATTAACTACTAACTACTCCTAGATAACTACAAAGCAAGATAACTACGAGGCAAGATAGCTACGAAGCAGGATAGGCAAAAGTCAATTAAGCAACTAAGTTAAGTAAAGTTTTATTCCTATCTTATCAAGTATCGAGGCGTACTAGCCTTTACCACTGACTTAGGTTGAACTCTAGCACAACGAGCCTTACTGTTAAACTGGGCCAACTACATGGTGGAATTCAAGGCGCACAGGGCTGCCACCACCTGCTTGCTACCAAGCTATCCGGGGGTCCAGCCGTATCTGAAGGTAAGTCTATAACTAAGCACCACACTTAACTATATTCTAACTATCTCTACCCTAGCTTTGAATAGAGACACCCTTGCGGACGTCAGAGCAAATACTTGACTTAATAAGATAAACACTAAACTAACTAAGCAACCTATTGGCAAAGATCAAACACTAAGCTCACTAGAGATTAACTACTATGGCTAAGTGAATTGAACTGTAGGATAGCTAGGCACTCAAGCAATCAATCAAGTATACTACTCAATACTGATAAGTAGAATAAAGTAATACTTGAAATGATGAAATAGAATATAGTAAAGTGCTTGAGTAACAATAGCAAAACCTGAACTGGAGATGAAGGAAGACTCTTTCTAGCTCCAGGACCGATCACTCGCACGCCTCTACTCTTGAGCTAAGCCTTGAGCAGCACGACCGCGAGGGCGAAGATGCCTTGCTCTACTAGCTACCTACTTGCCTAAGCTCTCTGAGCTTCTAACCTAACTCTCACTTGCTTCTCTTGCTTGGTGTTTCTCTAGGATATGAATGAAGTGATGCCTTAGGGGGGTATTTATAGCCTTGTGGAGTGAGGGGGGTATTTATAGGGGGCAGCCAGCCGACCTAGGGCTAACCCTAGTGGCGGGCGCCAGCCCTAGGTGGCGGCCACCACCCTCACAACTGTTGGATGCACCGCCTTTGCTTCAATGGCATCCAGGAGCTCCAGAGAGGCGGTGGTTTGGTCGGTTGCATGTCTGAGTAACCGCCATTTGGTCTTGATCCACACCATTCCATCCTGAGCCGTCCGATGCCATTGACCTAGTGACCAAGGGCCAAGATTTGGCCTTGGCATGGTCACACGGATCAGTGACGTGGCAAAGGGGGAGAGTTGGGCCTCTCCATGTGGCGGGCGCCACTTTGGGGTGGCGGGCGCCACCTCTGGTTGGCGGGCGCCACCCCACTCGGGCCCAAATGGGTCCTGGTGAGTGGGCTCGTCTCCTAGTGGGTCCATTCTCCAAATTTGGTCCAAATCCTGCATTCAAATAAAATTCTATGGACATGTGGAATTTGGTTAGTTTGAAACCTATTTGACTACATTTCATGCCTTTTTGGTGAATTTTAGGGTAAAATGTTGATGGTACAACAGGTGTTTAAGGACCATCAACAGCGTTGTGTCTTCACCGAGCTGGACTGCTGGTAGTAAGACACGGGTTGCCTATCCTTGGTGTCCTGTGGAGGCCTCTCCTGCACATCCTCTATGTATGGCTGCAGGTGGGCTCGGCTGATCTCTGCAAGATGCTCTGGAGTGTTGGGATAAAGGTCATCCCGAATCTGTCGCCCTTGCATCTGCAGGCGAGCCTCATCACGGATCTGCTGCCGTGCTGATGTATCCCCTTGGGAGCTAGAGCCACCTCGGCGAGATGGCTGCTTGCTCTTCCCCCTGAGCGAATCCATCCTCTGCTTCACCCTTCTCTCATCACCTCTTCCGCCCGACATCTAAAACATGAAAACTGTGAATTAGAAGACTGCATAAGAACTGGTAGGTTATAGTGAGGCAATAGACTTTGATGGATAGGGTGTTACTTGGATCAAACCCCTGCTCATGGTCCGGCACTGCCGCTCGGGGAGCGGCACTGCCGGGGCCCGGCACTACCACATAGAGCGTGGCACTGCCACGCGGGCAGCCCAGATCTGAGCCAAGGAACACCACATCCATCATCTCTACTACCTCCCTATCATCTACAAACCCTTCTACAACCTCTAAGTACAATAGCCATGGCGCATTTTATAAATCGGGAAAACTAGGGTTAGGGATTTGAAGATTCACCTTGAGATGGAGAGGAAAGGGAAGAAGACCCTTGGGGAAGGGAGATCGGAGCAGCAACAGTGGGGAGCTCGGAGCAGAACCGCAGGTGACCTATCTCGCCGGGAAGAAGCCCGGAGGAGAGGGAGGTCGCCGGTCACGTTGGTCGCCCGTGAGAGGAGAAAGAGGAAGTTTTTCACGGGCTGGGGTAAAACTGAGGGACAGAGAGAGGGTGAGTCCGTCAGGAGGAGTAGGAAAGATTTTTCCTCGGCCCCACACGGTAACAAATCGATTCCTGCTGAACTGATAAGTCGCGGCACTACCGCGCCTGTCGCGGCACTGCCGGGGCCCGGCACCTCCGCGCCTGGCCCGGCACTGCCGGACAGTTACCACCATAATAGAATTATCTCTAAGCTACTACAACTCTTCCTTGGAGTGGACACGTACAACTTGCATGTTACGACCAGTGACAATCAATCAATACAGAACAATGGTCATTTCAAGCAAGTTTCTTTCTCAAATATTTTGAAACACAATATATGAAAGTTTTGAAATTTGTTTTGCCTAGGTCAAACTAGTTGATCAATCAAGCATGCTAGGTTTCAAACTACGTTACGAGAGTCAAGTATATTTAGTTCACCTCTCAAAGCACAAAACCTTGACTCATCGAGAGGCTTAGTGAAGATATCGGCTAGTTGTTTGTCGGTGCTCACATGATGAATTGCGATATCTCCTTTGATTTCGTGATCTCTCAAGAAGTGATGCCGGATGTCTATATGTTTGGTTCTTGAGTGTCTCACTGGGTTGTTTGCAAGTTTTATGGCACTTTCATTGTCACACAAGAGTGGGATATGGGTAAAATGACATCCGAAGTCACGAAGGGTTTGCCTCATCCAATGTAGTTGCGCACAACATGCACCTGCAGCAACATACTCGGCCTCGGCTGTGGAAAGGGCTACACAATTTTGCTTTTTAGAACCCCAAGACACTAAGGAGCATCCAAGGAATTGACATGTCCCCGGAGTGCTTTTTCGATCTACTTTACAACTGGCATAATCGGAATCCGAATAGCCAAGTAGTTCGAACTTGGAGCCCTTAGGATACCACAAGCCAAGGTTTGGTGTGTGAACTAGATATCTCAAGATTCTCTTAACGGCCACTAGGTGACACTCTTTCGGGTTAGCTTGAAATCTAGCACACATGCACACACTAAGCATAATATCGGGCCTAGATGCGCATAAGTAAAGTAGAGAGCCAATCATGGAGCGTTATACCTTGATGTCCACGGCTTTCCCTTCTTCGTTGAGATCAAGATGTCCATTAGTTGGCATGGGAGTTTTGATAGGCTTGGCATTCACCATGTTAAACTTCCTCAACATATCATGGGTGTACTTGGTTTGGCAAAGAAAAGTCCCTTCCTTCAATTGCTTGATTTGAAAACCAAGGAAGAACTTGAGCTCACCCATCATAGACATCTCAAATCTCTTAGTCATGATCCTACTAAACTCATCACAAAAGGATTTGTTAGTACTACCAAATATTATGTCATCGACATATATTTGGCACACAAAAATATCTCCATTGACTTTATGAGTGAAGAGAGTAGGATCGGCTTTGCCTATTTCAAAGCCTTGTTTAAGCAAGAATTCCTTAAGGCATTCATACCATGCTCTAGGTGCTTGTTTAAGCCCATAGAGCGCCTTTTGGAGCTTGAAGACATGGTTGGGGAACTTGGGATCTTCAAAACCCAGCGGTTGCTCAACATACACCAACTCTTGTATAGGGCCATTGAAAAATGCACTCTTCACATCCATTTGATATAGCTTGAAGTTGTGATGGGCTGCATAGGCTAAAAGAATCCGAATGGCTTCAAGCCTAGCAACCGGTGCATACATTTCTTCAAAGTCCAAGCCCTCTACTTGAGTGAACCCTTGAGCTACCAATCTTGCCTTGTTCCTTGTAACCACACCTTCTTCATCTTGCTTGTTGCGAAAGACCCATTTGGTTCCAATGACATTGGTATTTGGTCTTTCCACAAGTGGCCATACTTGATTGTGCTCAAAGTTGTTGAGCTCCTCTTGCATGGCCATCACCCAATCTGGATCTTCAAGAGCTTCTTCTACCTTGAGAGGTTCCAAAGAGGAAACAAACGAGTAATATTGACATATATTTGCCAAATGAGAGCGTGTCGTTACCCCCTTTCGAAGACTCCCAAGGATGTTGTCAACGGGATGGTCCCGTTGAATGGTTTGCTTGAACCTTGGATGATCTATGGGTTCTGCTACATCTTCGGCATCTTCTTCATCTTGCTCGAAGATGGGTTGTAGGTTCACTCCACGAAGTGGAGTGGCTGCAGCTGCCCTGGGAGGGCCCGGTACTGCTGGGCTCTGCCCGGCACTGCCGGGGTCCGGCACTGCCGGGGTCCGGCACTGCCGGGGACTGTATGTCACCAGTCCCAGCAGGAGCTTCAGCTTGAGGACCATCCTGATCAGTAGTCGGCTGTTCTTGTGGTCTAATATCACCAATGGCTAATTGCTTGATTGCTTCGCAAGGTGGTTCCTCATTTCCTACAACAACTTCATCAACTTGCTCTACTTGAGAGCCGTTAGTTTCATCAAATGTCACGTCTATTGCTATTTCAACCTTGTCGGAGGCCTTGTTAAAAACACGATAGGCATGCTCATTTGATCCATAACCGAGAAGAAAGCCTTCATCAACCTTAGATGCGAACTTAGAGACTTTGGGCCTCTTGTTCAATATGAAGCATTTGCACCCAAAGACTCTAAAGTAAGACACCTTTGGCTTGTTACCGGTGAGCAGCTCATAGGAGGTCTTCTTTCTTCTCTTGTGGAGGTAGAGGCGGTTGATTGCATGACAAGCGGTATTGATGGCTTCGGCCCAAAAGATGTCCGGCGTCTTGTACTCATCAAGCATCATCCTTGCCATGTCAATGAGTGTTCTATTCTTCCTCTCTACCACTCCATTTTGTTGAGGGGTGTATGGAACCGAAAACTCGTGCTTGATGCCCTCCTCATCAAGAAACTCTTCCACTTGGGTGTTTCGGAATTCTGTTCCATTGTCACTACGAACCTTCTTGATGTTGAAACCGAATTCCCTTTGAGCTCTTCGTATGAACATCTTGACCTTCTCTTGCACTACACTCTTGTCATGCAAAAAGAATACCCAAGTGAAATGAGAAAAGTCATCAACAATAACAATACCATGTTTGTTACCGCCGATGCTAAGGTAGGCAACCGGTCTAAAGAGATCCATGTGGATCAACTCCAATGGATGAGTAGTAGTGTCATAGCTCTTTGGTGGGTGTGGTACGCCTACTTGTTTTCCGGCTTGGCAAGCTCCACATACTCTGTCTTTCTCAAAATCAACATTGGTTAGTCCTAGAATGTGGTTGTCTTTTTGAAGTTTGGCCAAGTTTCTCATCCCAACATGAGCTAGTCGGCGATGCCATAACCAACCCATGCTAGATTTTGCAACTAAAAAAGTCTCAAGTTTGGCTTCACTTTTGTTGAAATCAACTAAGTAAAGCTTCCCTTTCAAACGACCCGTAAAGACAATAGAGGAATCCTCCCTTGTAAAGACTTCCACACCCTCATCCGTAAAGAGACAATTGAAACCCATCCCACACAATTGTGAAACAGATAACAAGTTGTAACTCAACGAATCAACATGTAAGACATTAGTAATTGAATGTTCAAGTGTGATGGCAACTTTACCAAGTCCTAACACACCCCCCTTGGAGTTATCACCGAAAATGATGTTTTCACTTGCATTTGAAGTTGGGGAATATGATGAGAACATACTCCTTTCTCCGGTCATATGATTTGTACATCCACTATCAAGCACCCAACTTGATCCACCGGAGGAGTATGCCTGCAAAACAAGTTTAGTTCCTAGGTTTAGGTCCCCAATTGTTATTGGGGCCTTGCAAGTTAGTCACAAGTATCTTAGGAACCCAAATAAACTTGTCGGCTGTCCTCTTGTTATCACCAACATATTTTGCAACAACTTTACCACTGTTGTTGTGTTCTAATATGTAACAAGATGACATGCTCTTCCTTGGGGCTTCTATCTTGGGTTGATGTGCAAACTTGTTTTTGGTTAACCAAATTGATTCTTTTGGTTTCTGAGATGCTTGCTTCGGGTTGGGCACCTACTTGTGCTGTGTGTGAGACTGAGCAGAAGGTAAACTGGTAGCCTTCCCTTTCTTGGGGCGCGGCACTGCCGGCCTGGGGGCGGCACTGCCGGGGCCTGGCACTGCCGCCTTCTGGCGTGGCACTGCCGCTGTCTGTGCAGGCTGAATTGTACCAATCTGACCCTTCTTCTCAAACCTCACACACTCATAGCCATTCACTGTCCTTCTTCCATTAGTCTTGGCTCCTTTTTCGTGCCCCAACCCATCTTTCATGGAAGGACGCCATCCATTCTTGAACTTGGGCTTGCTCTTCTCTTGAGTCTTCTCATTTGCACTTGTGGTAGACTTGACACAACCATTTGCAATGATGTTTGTCAATCTTGCTATCTCCTTTCTCATGGCCTCCATGTTCACAAGGTTAGTGGAATAGGCATTCAAATCAACATTATAGCATTTTCCACAACCTTCACTAGTGGAGGGAATAGAAGTGAAATTTGCTTTAGGGAGAGTTGAGTTGCTTTCCCAAAGAAGATTATATTGCAGCTCAAGTTCTTTGTGCTTTTCATCCAAGCCACAATACTTTTCCTTGAGTGCAATATGAGCCTTCTTTAGGGAAGCATGTTCATCTTGCTCTTTGGCCAAAGCCTCATGCAAGACGTCCAACTCACTTCTCTCTAATGCAAGAGCTTCCTTGCAAGCAATGTAGAGGTCCTCTTGTTTGATGAGAGCATTCTCACTTATTGCTAGCTCGGCTTGTACACTTTCTAATTCCTCCATTAGCTTAGTGATAAAGAGTTTGGTTTTCTTGTCCAACCTTTTAGTTATCATATTTATCTCTTCATCACTAGAATCATCATCACTAGAGGAATCACTAAGTTCACTACTAGAGATGTCACTAGGTGGAAGAGAAGGTTTAGGAGTGTGAGTCTTTTTCACCTTCTCTTTCTTGGCCATGAGACAAGTGTGGGAGTTGTAATCATCATCATCGGACAAGTTGTTGAATAGTCTTGGTGAAAGAGATGACTTTTGAAATGCTATTGTTGCTATCTTCTCATCTTCTTCACTTGAGGTTTGTGCGGTTGAATCCCATTCATGTCCAATGTGAGCTTCTCCCATGTATCTCTTGTTGTGTTTCTTGTAAGTGCCTTTGTCATCTTTCTTGCCCTTGTTGAAGTTGTTGTCCTTCTTCTCATGTGGACAATGTGCTATGAAATGATCGGTGCTTCCACAATTGTAGCAAGTTCTTTTCTTCTTGTTTGGAAACCTTCTCTTCACAAACTTGTAACCTTCCTTCTTGAGCCCCTTGCGGTATCTTCTCATGAAAAGAGCTATATCACCAATTTCTTCAAATTCTTCATCATCACTTCCACTTCCACAAGAGGATGATGTGCTGTCCTCAACTTCAATTTTCTTCTTTTGTTTCTTGGGCTTGCTTGTAGAGGCTTGCTTGCTTGATTTTGCCTTGCTTGATGTTGCTTGCCTTGATGGCTTGCTAGCCTTAAGTGCCACATCCTTGATCTTCATCCCATCTAGCCTAGCTTGCAACTCTCCAAGCTTCCTTCTCTCATTTGCCTCTTCTCTTTGCATGTCAAAGGTGATAATCCTCCCAAGCACATCACTAGGTGTGAATTGCTCAAACTTCTTCTTGTCTCTAATCAATGTCACTACGGTCTCATTCCTTGGTGAGTATGCCTCCAACATGATCTTCACAACCTTGTGATCATTGATTTCATTTCCATCTAGCCCTCTAATCTTGCCAACAATGACCATCAATCTATCAAACATCTCTTGTGGGCCTTCACCATCACAAATCACAAACCGGTTGAGCTTGGCCATCAACAAGTCAATCTTGGATTGCCTCACTTTGTCCACTCCCTCATGAGCAATGTGCAATGTGTCCCAAATCTCTTTTGCAACCTCAACTCCCATGACCTTGTTGTACTCATCACCATCCAAGGCACTAAGTAACACACTAGTGGCTTGGGCATTGAGATGAATGTTGCGGAATTCATCTTGAGTGGGGCTCTTCGGATCAACCGGTGCTTCATGTCCATTGTGTACTATCTCCCAAATACCTAGATGGAGACCAATAAGATAGGTCTTCATAATGTGCTTCCACTTGGCAAAGTTAGTCCCGTCGAAACGAGGTAACTTGCCCGCGGGCACATTGATGAGAGGCCTAGAATCATGGTTAGTCATAGAGGAATAGTTAAAGGATACTTCTCCATATGACTTCTTCATCTCCTCCTTCTTCTTGTTATCCTTGAGCATGTAGGAGAAGTGATCGTCTCCATCTTCGGTGCTACTTGAGTCATCACTCAAGTTCACACTCTTCTTTGCTTGGAGCTCTTCCTCCTTCTTCTTTTCTTCTCTTCTAATATTTCTCTCTTCTTTTCTTTGAGCATTATCTTCTCTTGCTTTGCGAGCCGCTGCATCTTCTCTTGCTTTGGCTCTTACTTCTCTTCTCAACCTTGTTTCTTCCATTCTTCTTGCAAGCTCTCCGGCCGACACATCCATTTGAGGAAGTGCCTTTTCACTTGCTGTGGAGATGCTTTCATTGCTACTAGCAGTGTGCATTTCAACTTCGGGTGTGGGTTGCACAATACTAGCGTTACCCGTTCCTCCGTTGGTGGCCATTCTCTCGCACGGTGAAGTGCTGCGTGAGAGACCAGGCTCTGATACCACTTGAAAGACCTGTGTGGCCTAGAGGGGGGGTGAATAGGCCTGTCAAAAATCACAGCTCAAAACTTAATTAGATAAGCCCGGCACTACCGCTCTGTGCCCGGCACTGCCGCTCCCCGGCACTGCCGGCCTCAGCCCGGTACTGCCACGCAGAGTAGAACCTGAGACTGCAATTCGAAATCCAGCCACAACAAACTGATTCTATATGAATGGAAATGCTACAACAAGTTTCCTGAACCAGCAGAACCAACTCTAACAAGCCAAATATGTAGTATAGAGTAGATCGGGCCAAACCCTAGAATCTATCACAAGCTCACAAGTATGAAGTATAAAAACAAGTAAGCACAAGAGACAAGTGATTTATACCGTGGTTCAGCTCGTCACCAAGGCTTGCCTACCTCCACATTGTTGAGGTTGACCACTTAGGTCATGAGCTTTGCAACTCTACCTCATTCTCAAGTCAAGGAACCAAATCCTTGAGGTGAGGGGTAATAATACTAGCTGCACAAGCGATTACAAACCTCCCAAGGCCGCCACACGAGTTGGCTAGCTCAAGGGTGACGCCTAGCCGGCTAGGGTTCCAAGAACCCAAGAGTAATAGAAGCAAATCCACTGGCTATGGCTCAAATCAAGTGCTCTAGGAAGTAGATCTCAGCTAGGGCTTCTCTTTGGTGAAGATTTGAGGCTCTAACTCACTTGGAATCAATAGGAATCAAAGATTAGGTGAGAGAGAGCTTGAGAGCCTTCAATGGGGAGAAAAAGCCTTGTCTGGAGGTAGGAGAAGAGTTATGGTCGTGGATGACCATTGGGGTGGCAGGGAGATAGAGTAAATATCCCCTGCCTTCCAACGGTTACAACAAGTCACGGCAGTGCCGGCCAAAGCCCGGCCGTGCCGCGGCCCGGCACTGCCGCGCCTACCAATCAGACAGTGAAAGATCTGATTTCATTGCAGCTGTCTTTGGTTAGAAATAGGGATGGCTTGGGTTGGTTTGAGCACATATCATTCAGCCATAGCAATGCATTTGCATTCCCCCTTGATAGTATGGCATTCCTATAACTCAAATTCAAATGGAAAAAGCTTGTTATAGCCCTTTGAGTCTGGAACCGATGAAATGTAGTATGAGGGGTCAACCAACACATATGCACCATCCTTTCTTAACATTAACCTGCTTGTCATCTTCATAAATCTCATTTGTTCTCCAATCGTGTGGTCATTATCACCAAAACCCACAATTAGGGCTTGATTGCACTTACAAGATTGCAGATACATGGGTGTATGCCGGATCTTGAGTGATGAGTGATTGTCAACTGGTTTGATGCGCATGTTCTTTGGCTTGTGCTGTGCAGGTGTCGAGCACGGATACAATGATCGAAGGCAAGGTGAAGGTCAAGTAGAGACGTGCTGTGCCGATGGACCAGGAGCAGTGAAGGATGGGTGTGCCGTGTGGTGGACGTGCCTTGCCGATGGACCCAGAGCGGTGAAGGGCGGACGTGAGGCTTGGACTGAGGGACTGGTGGCCTGAGGATCAGATGTGGTGGCTGACAGCCTGGGACAGCGACGAGCGGAGACTTGCGGGGCACGGTGTTGCTCGGGTCGAGGACCTGGGGACACGTGTCGGTGGACGGGGTGCACGGGCGGTGCATCCCCTCTACGGCGTTGGTTTGGTGGTTGAGCCACAGAAAAACAATCGGTGGATGGTTTCCAGATTTGGGCCACAAAACCTGGGTGCGGCGGGTTTTCCGAGTTTGGGCCACAAAACTCGGGCTGAGGACGGTTTCCAGGTTTGGGCCTCAAAACCTGGGCGCTGGCGGGTTTCTGAGTTTGGGCCACAAAACTCAGGCGATGGACGTCGGGTTTCCCGGTTTCGGCCTCAAAACCGGGGGGAGGACTTGAAGGCTAGTTTCCCAGTTTCGGCCTCAAAACCGGTGGCGAGGTCCGTGAAAAGGACGAGCAGAGCGGTGGCGGCACGTGGCGGCAATCGGTGAGGTCGCGTTGAGGTGAAGCTACCTATTGTGCGGGCGTGGCCGTCGGATCACCATCTACTTCGAGTTGGTCCAGAATAACCCTAGGGTTTAGCTGGTTCGCTTTGTAATTAGTTAGGGGTAGAGTGGGAACTAGAATTAGGATAAGTAGAGGGAGACACCCACCTCCCATCCTATCTCAGCCATTGCTATTTTCATTCTAGGGTTTCCTCTCTCCCATTCCCTACTGTAGCTAACTGAGATCCGCAGAGAAGACAATCATACCTCTGTGTTCCTAAGATTTTTAGGAAGTGAGACCGTAATCTCACTATTGTCTCGTGTGGTAGCCACACGGTTGCAATTCATGGTTTGAATTCGCGTTTTGAATTTGTTCTTCGCGTTCTTCATTTCTCCACGATTTTCCCGTCACTCGATCTCCCTCTACGCTGCGTCTTTCTCGAATCCACTTGAACCAACTTGTTCTTTGATGTGAGGAGATCATTTTTACCGAAGGAATTCGTCTAACTCCTCACGAACAAGTAGATCGGGTCGATTCAAGTTTTGTGGTGCTTTTTCGTTAATACACCTTCCCTTTCAATTTCCCGTTGATTGAGTTGATTTGAGCGGATGATTTCTTGGGGATAGTCTCCTAACTATGTTGTGATCATCCTCTTCAAGTTTGGGATCGAGGGATTTTGATTTGGATCGAATTTGGAAGGATTTGGGAGAAGGGCGATTGAAATCACCCTCCCTGAGTGTTCACGGACAGTCCGCCACTCAAGGCGCGGACAGTCCGCGCGTCGGGCTCCGGCCGAGTCAGTGGCCGCGAGTCTCGGCTGTGTGGTCTCGGTCTGACCGGCGGACAGTCCGCAGTTGGTGACCACGGACAGTCCGGGACCGAGCAGGGGACTTTCAGCAGTAGTGCTGTTTCAGGGTTTTTGCCGGCGGACAGTCCGCCATCCCCTCGCGGACAGTCCGCAGTAAGGCCGGATAGTCCGGGACCGTACCCGCGGACAGTCCGGGAACTCGCTGTGTGCTGATTTTTAGTGCATTTGCTCTCCTGGCTTTTTGGCTTGGTTTTTGGACTTCTCGTTTGGCCCTTGAGTTAACCAAGGAACCTCTCTAGGTATCTTTGCTACTTGTTAGCATAGGTATTTAGAGTTTTCCCGACGTAGCCTTCCATCTACGTTCGGGAGTCAGTTTTTGGGTTGGACTCGAGGCGGAGTTTTTGGCGTTGGACTTGCTCGCATTTGGTGGTGTCTCGCTGTGATCCTAGGGATCATCCACCCTCTTCCAAGGGTCGTGGGCATCACGTTTCGGTCGAAGTTTTTGGGGGTTGATTTTCGGGACAGAGGCCAAAGTTTCAAGCGAAATTTTTAGGCTCCCATTCACCCTCCTCTTGTCGCCTTGCTTTAGCATTCTCGGTCCTTCAATCGCAATGCCCCCAGATTATCAGAATTGTATGGTGAGCGGATCTTTCCTTCAGAGCTATAGGATTCTGGCATCTACATGCCCGACAAGGTGGCCAACTTTCAGGTGAATGGCCTGAAGCCTTATTATTTTGTGCTGAACAACTTGATGAGGCTCACTTTGGATCCGAAGAGCGGTGATAACACCAACTTGAGGAGTGATGCTCCAAAGGTCCTTTGTTGGTTTGCTTTGCCAGATGGGAGGTTCAGTATCTCTCATTTTATGTGGCAGAAGATTTCGGAAGCTTATAATGATCCCCACAAGGACTTGGCTTATGGTCCATATCTGATGCATATGATCGAGCATGTGGTTGGAGCAACTTTCGATTATGATCGGGTTGTGAAAGAATACAATGTCTGACAGTTCTCCTCCACAGGCAAGGATAAAGATGAAGAAGGTGATGATGCTCCAGCTACTACAGCTGCTCCCAGCGAGGCTCATGGCCAGGAGCAGGCTCATGAGGAAGTGCCTACCGCTTCTTCTCGTCCGCGTCGTGAGAGGCATAGGAGTGGGGGTGGTGGGGCTGTTCGTTTCGCCCTCAGCAAGTTCTTTAAATGGTTTTGCTACAAGGCTGAGCACGTCGAGCAGCATCAGAGGCAGGTAAATGAGCATCTTAGTCTTCCCTAGCAGTCTCCTCTTTGGCCCTTCCCGGATCCTTTTGTTGAGTATGAGGCCCAATATGGCAGAGATGATGATGATGATGATGAGCAGCCGCAGCGAGGTGGAGATGATGCTGGTGTTTTTAGCTCAGCTCTGTTGCAGCCCCTCCAACCTCCGCCTTCGTATCAGCCTCCCCCCTTCTATCCTGACTTTGGTGCGGGTCTGTCACTGAAAGGTCCGAATTGGCTAGAGGGGGGTGAATAGCCTAATTAAAACTCTACAAAATAACTTAGGCAAACACTATTAGTATAACAAATGGCGAAGCTTTTTGCGCTAGCCTAATAGTGTGTTGCAAGCCACCTATCCAACAATTCTACCTAATATAACTATGACACACAAGCAATTAGAGCTAGAAACTAATGCGGAATAAATAAACTAGCTCTAGCACAACTATGATCAAGATGGTCTAAGATAAACAAGTGTGTGCAAAGGATGAACTATGTAAACTAATCAAAACTAGTAACACAAGGTATACGACAAAGGATATATCACAAGTAATAGTATGTACACAAATGAAATAGCTCAAGGTAAATACACAAAGTAAAAGAGCTAGATAGAGGTGGTTTCACCGAGCCTTCGGGATCGCCTAGTAGACAGCCAATCACCGGTGAAATCCACTCGTGATGCCAATCACCAAGAATGCGAATATGTAGACCAATCACCAAGATATGAAAGCAATTACAATAAGCATACGGGACACCAAGATTTATCCCGAGGTTCACGTGCTTGCCGGCACGCTACTCCCCATTGTGTTGACCAACACTAGGTGACCCGGTGGCTAATTGGCACAAAACCAAACTCACAAAGAGCACCACAAGAATCTACCACTAGTGAGGTGGCTCAATGACACGAGCAATCCACTAAGGATGCCTCTTGCCGCTCCGGCGAGGTGAGGCTCCAAAACCTCTCACAATCACGATCGGTGGTGGCCAAGAACAATCTCCTTCTCTTGCCAACAACACCACAACGCCTCCAAGCCGTCTAGGCACCGGCAAATGCCAAGAGTAACAAGAAACTCAAGGCCGATGCGAAGAACTAGTGCCACTAGATTGAACTCTTTCAAATCACCGCACTAGATCACTCAATCTCACTTTGTTTGATCAAATCAACTTGGGAGATGAGTCAGGAGGCTTGCCAAAGCTCACTAGTATGCTTAGGAATCAGAATGTGCAAGCCAAACCAAGTGAGCCGGCCAAGCCCCTTAAATAGGCCACTCAGAATGGCCTAGCCGTTGGGCCATAATCGGGGGCATCGGACGCGCCGATGCTTGACCATCGGACGCTGCCCCAGCGTCCGATGCTTCAGATAAAGCCATGTGTCCCCCCGATATGAATTCAGCCCGTTAGATCCCAACGGCCAATTCCCTTCGTGCCACGGTTAAAGTGACATCGGACGCGCCGATGCCAAGCATCGGACGCTCCGAATGACTGCTCTGTTTAGCTCTCATTTGCGCCACATCAGACGCTCTGAGACTCCTGCATCAGACGCTCAACCCCTGCGTCTGATGACACAACAGAAAGGTTCCAGAATGCTCCAAACCACATCGGACACGTCAGATGGATTGGCATCGGACGCAGG
Source organism: Coix lacryma-jobi var. lacryma-jobi (assembly GCA_009763385.1). Taxonomy (NCBI): domain Eukaryota; kingdom Viridiplantae; phylum Streptophyta; class Magnoliopsida; order Poales; family Poaceae; genus Coix; species Coix lacryma-jobi. Next base: position 113,940,965 of record CM019825.1, on the reverse strand, counting down.
CCAGCGTCCGATGCTCCCTGAACAGCACGCTCTCGCCATGTCACCTGCATCAGACTCTGCAATAGTGATACCTCAGCGTCCGTTGTCAGCGTCCTATGCTCCTTCAACTTCTGTCAGAAACTAGGGTTTACCATCGGACGCTTGGCCCAGCGTCTGATGCCCCTCGGACCAGCGTCCGATGCTTCTGAACACACTTCTTCTCTTCCGAAAAACGCTGAATCCTGCCTCACAAGCTCGGCAAGAGGGAGAAGAACTATACACTAGTTTCTCCCACTTCTCCACAACTTCTTAACACCCCCTTATCCAAAAGTGCCAACACCACCAAGTGTACATCATTATATGCAAGTGTGCTAGCATTTTGCAAAGCATTTTCCAAGGGGTTTTGTTAGTCACTCACTAGGTCTATAGCATCGATATGTTAGAGAACACCTAGTGGCACTTGAACACCACATAAGTCATGAATTATCTCCTCTTAATAGTATGTCTATCTAACATAAATGTGATCGCACTCGCTAAGTGTCTTGATCACCAAAACAAAGAGCCCTATAGGTTATACCTTTGCCTTCGGGTCTCTTTGCTCCATCTCTTCTCTTCTTCATTGCACCAATGGTAGAGCACTTGATCTCTTGAGTGCTTGTGGCCATCACCATCCTCCATGGTTGCCACCTTGCTAGCTCCACCACTTGGCTTGGTGTTGGTATAAATTAACGCACACTCTACTTTATCCGCAAGCGCACGGATAAAATCTACCGATGTAGCACTTTACCAGAGTAACCCAGTTTTAATATCAAATCCAAAGGAACGGATAGTGTTAAGCCTTAAAGTCTAACCCCCTGAGTAGCTAACAAGGACGGAGAATCTAGAAGTATAGAGGGGATCACTAAGGTTGTCTAATTCCAATTTAAGAGTGATATGTTTATATTATTCTTAGTAGGGAAGTTGCCATAAAAGGTCACAAACAGAGTATGAGTCTTTTATGCAAATGTATAATCCTACCGAGCCTACACATGGGTAAGTGGACTATAGAAGAATCAACAAGGCTATAAGAGTCACCCTTGCGAACAACCACTACTACCGGCGTTATAGGAGGCATTTATGAGCTATCAAGTCTAAGCACCACGCTTACACTATCCAACTACTTTAACTCTAGAATGACTAGAATTAAAGTACTCAAAAGAGAGTCATAAACCTTAAGAATAATAAGAACAATGGCTCAAACTTAAATATAGACGTTGATTACCGAAACAATCGCTGAAGCAAGTTGAAGATGAACTTGAATCCGCAGGTACAAGATGAAGAAGTTGATGTGACAGGCCGAAGCTCCTTCTCGATCTCTTCCTCTCTCTCTCTCTCTTCTAGTTCTAGTATAAGACTAGGTTCTAAACCTAAACTAGAGGGGTAACTAGTCTTCTACTTGAAAGGTGTCTCTTGAAGTCTTCTGCTAGGGTTTCTGAATGAGGTGTAGACTTTTCTGAAGAGAGACTTGATCTTCCCTGGGCCTGGGGGCCTGTTTATATAGCCCTGAGGGATCAACCGCGTCCGTTAGATCAAACTGACTTCACGTAGGGCTGAGATGGATCCTCAAAGGCGGTGGAGGAAGCTTCCAGAAGACGGAGTCCAGCGGGCCCAACGGGAGACCGACCGGTCTAAGGGTGGGACCGGTCGGTCTCACCTGGCGGCCTCCTGGGGTGTCCCGCCTCGTGATGTCCTGTGGTGTCCTCTAGATCCTTCTGGAGTATTCCTGACGTGCCGGTTCCGTAATCTTCCGTCGGTTTCCTTCTAGGAGAAGTAATCAGTGCTGGTTTTCCTGTTTAGTTCCTACAGAATCACAATTCACCAAAACTCGTGGAATATTGTCAATTAAAACCCTAAACCTTTATTGGTGATTGAATTCATGCCCTTTTCATATTTATTTATCCTTTAATTTTGATAGATAACCAGTGTCAACAACTCCCCCAAGCTTAACCTTTGCTAGTCCCTTAGCAAAACCAAAAATTAACAATGTGAAGGACCGAGAAGCTACCCGAAAGCGACCAGAGGGGGGGTGAATGGGAGCTTCAAAATTTCCTTTCGGAAACTAGATGCCACTGTCCCAAATTCAACCCCAAAAGCGAAACCTAGAGCTTGCTAATGTCCATGACCCTAGATGTAGGGTGGATGCTTCCTAGAAGCACAGCGGGACACTAGACAACCCTAGAAAGCCAATGCAAAAGACGGAAATCAAATCCGTCAACGAACGAACGAACCGTGAACGAAAACGCGCGAAACAGCTACGACCGGACTCTGGCCAGCGTCCGGTCAGCAGGGACCGGACGCGTCCGGTCGTCCAAAATCCGATTTCAGACCTTACTGTTTCCGACCGGACTCACTGGTACGGAGCGTCCGGTCGTGAACAGTGCGTCCGGTCGCAAGCACAGCACACTGATGAACAGTGACCACGATGAGTCCGGTCACGAGTTCAACAGTGCGTCCGGTCGATGCAAAACAAAACACCGAAAACGTTCAACGACCGGACTCACACGCTGAGCGTCCGGTCACCCCGTGACCTAGCGTCCGGTCACCCCGATAGTCCTCTGTTCTTCCACCGATTCGACTCAAACTCACCCAAAACGAATCCTCTAGGGATCAAACTTGGTGAGTGGAGTCACAAAGAGTATAGTGAGCTATCTCTAAGAGATCATGGCTCGAACCTATCTCCAAATCGGTGAATCGAAGAAATTCGGGAGAAGGGAGAAGAAGTGACCCGAAACTAAAAAACGATTGATCTCCTAGACCGTGAGGTTAGAGGATGATTCCTTCGGTGGAAAGAAGTGCCTCACGATCTAGAACAACTTGGTTCAAACGGATTTGAAAAAGATGAACCGAGCAAAGAGATCAAGCGACGGGAAAATCGTGGAGAAAAAGGATTCCGCGATGAACACAAAGAAAACACGAATCACAGCCACGAACTCGAATTAAGGACGCAAATCAAGCCATCGATCTGTGCTCCAAGGTGAGGATACGGCCTCACTTCCTCAACTCAACAGTACACAGAGTGGAGTCTCTCTGCGGATCTCAACTAGCTAAAGCAGGGGATGGGAGAGCAGGAAACCCTAGCAAATGAAGGCACTAACTGAGATAGCTAAAACTGAGATGGGGAGGAGGGTGTCTCCCCTGGACTACTTATACTAACCTAGACTAAGCCTATTTCCTACTCTACCCCTCTCTAAACTAATTACAGAGCGAACCAGCTAAACCCTAAGGCTATTCTGGTCCAACCCGCGGTGGTAGGTAGATCCGACGGCCACGCTCGCTCGAACCGAAGCATTGCCTCGACGCAACCTCTGGATCACCGCCACGTGCCGCCCTCGCTCTGCACCCCCGGTTTTGTGGCCCAAACCGGGAAACCAGCCTTTTCCAGCAACCCCCGGTTTTGAGGCCCAAACCGGGAAACCAGCCTCCAGCCTGAGTTTTGTGGCCCAAACTCAGAAACCCGCAGCGCCCGAGTTTTGAGGCCCAAACTCGGAAACCGGCCCATCGCCCGAGTTTTGTGGCCAAACTCGGAAACCGTCCGCGCCCAGGTTTTGTGGCTCAACCTGGAAACCGAGCACCCGAGTTTTGAGGCCCAAACTCGGAAACCGTCCGCGCCCAGGTTTTGTGGCTCAACCTGGAAACCGAGCACCCGAGTTTTGAGGCCCAAACTCGGAAACCGTCCACCCGTTGGTTTTTCTCTGGCTCAACCAACAAACCGGAGCTGTAGAGGGGATGCACCGCCCGTGCACCCCGTCCACCGACACGTGTCCCCAGGTCCTCGACCCGAGCAATACCGTGCCCCGCAAGTCTCCGCTCGTCGCTGTCCCAGGCTGCCAGCCACCACAGCTGATCCTCAGGCACTCCGGTCCCTCAGTCCAAGCCTCACGTCCGCCCTTCACTGCCCGATACATCGGCATGGCACGTCCGCCGCACGGCACGCCCATCCTTCATCGCACCCAGTCCGTCGGCACGACACGTCTCAACTTGACCTTCACCTTGCCCTCGATCACTGTCTCCATGCTCGACACCTGCACAACACAAGCCAAAGAACATGCGATCAAACTCGTTGACAATCACTCATCACTCAGAGACTCGGCATACACCCATGTATCCGCAATCTCCCCCTTGATGAGTGCATTGTCAACTACACACACAAATCATAACAAGAAAGAAGAAGGTAGGAGGAAGGAGAGAAAGAGAACTCAACCAAATGACCCAAAAGCATAGCAAAGCCGAAGAAGGTCAAGTGGAAGAAGCGAGAACTTGGTCCCCAAAGACATGGGCAACGGCTCGACGCGACCAAGCAAAGCAAAACTAGCCCTCAAGAAGAGGTAGAACAGGCTCAACACCGCTAGCAAAATACCAATTTAAAAATCAGAGCTAAAAATGGCAAAATGCTAGTCCCTCAAGATAGAGGCACAGAGGCTCAACACAACTAGCACGAAAACCACTCCGACCAATTGAAAAACAAACGAAAGGTCTCTGAACCAATCAAAATCCAACTCGACGACAAATGAGGAAAATGTTTGCTAGTCCCTCAAGACAGAGGCAACGGCTCAACACAACTAGCAAAACTCCCCTCGACAAGTGCAAGCAACTAGGGACTCCCCCTTAGGTCCAAAAGGAGAAGAGCATAAAGATCAGAAAATCTCCCCCTTAGCAAAAGCTCCCCCTTAATTGAACGCCAGGAGACATATGATTTGCAAAAACTCTCCCCCTTAGTTGAAAATGCACTTATCAAGCACAAACTCTTCCCTTGAGCCAACAAAACTGCCCCTTCTAAAATGCATATGAAGTCAGAAATGCAAGTTAGCAGCTTCAGGCATATAATCAAAAGAGTGCAAAAAATGCTCTAATCGGTATAGCTCCAATGGCACAACTAAGCACTCAAATAGCGAAGGCTCAAACTGATCACACATACGAAATATGAAGCATATGAGCAAGTGAGCATTTTTAGCCAAAAAGATAGTCACCATCAAAATAGCACTACACATGTATAGATAGGAATCCAGACAAGTGCTAAACATGTATACAAGGTGAACTACCCCTAGCAAAGTTCAATCATCATGCATAGGAATGAAGCATATACTTGTGATTTCAGTTTTATATCGGAGTTGCAGCGGTAAAGAATTCACAAGTTCAATTATTTAGCATGTGATTGCGAGAGGTTGAAAGCTTGTCTTTGCCTAACTTTTCAACCGAGCGAAGCCTATGCCGAAGCAATCAGAAGCTTAAAGCTACGGTTTCGGCCATACACTACATGGCTCAAGTTTAACTCAACGTGCAATGAGAAACAGTCTCGATACCATGAGGTGTTGACAAGCAATCCCATCTCGATCTTTTCAATTCACTAAAACTTGGTTCAAATTTTATACATGATATGAACAGACCAAGCAAGTGAATGACTCAGAACTAGAGACATAGCGACCCAGCATGTATGAAAAGCAGGAATGGACTCAACACACCCTACACATGCTAGTTGCATATCTCAATGGTGAACATTTTCAGATTTTATATACATTAAGCAAATTCACCATTCAAAAATGGCTCAGCTCATAACATGTACTAGTGATCAGGAAGAGCATAAGCTACAAGCATCCATATAAGCATCGGAGCATACTAGATAGAGCATAGTTACATTCTAGTGATTATAAACATGAAGCTCAGAATGTAAATGCGTATGCTAAAATGCAAAGAAAAGAAACTCAAAATAAAAGAGTTAGTCTATACAGGATCCAAAAAGTTTCCCCCATCTAAAAGGGGAAACACACACCAAGCTCACCCCTCAACCGATTAAAGGTTGATTCGTCTAAAGGCTTGGTGAAAATATCAGCCAGTTGGTGATGAGTATCGACATGGCGAAGGTCGATATCACCCTTCTCCTGGTGGTCTCGCAAGAAATGAAAGCGCACATCTATGTGTTTGGTTTTCGAGTGAAGCACGGGGTTCTTAGCAACGCTAATAGCACTCGTGCTGTCACAAAGCAAAGGCACGCGAGAAAAGCTCAAACCAAAATCACGCAAAGTGGCCATCATCCAGAGTAACTGGGAACAGCAGCTAGCCGCAGCAACATACTCAGCCTCCGTGGTAGACTGGGCGACACTAGACTGCTTGCGAGAGGACCACGATACAAGAGAAGATCCAATAAATTGGCAAGTCCCAGAAGTGGACTTGCGCTCAATGTGACAACCAGCAAAATCGGCATCGGAATAACCGCAAAGCGAGAGGGTGGAGGAAGCAGAATACCAAATCCCAAACTCGGGGGTGAAACGAAGGTACCTGAAGATGCGCTTCACTGCCTGACGGTGAGAAATGCGCGGCGACGCCTGAAAGCGCGCGCACAGACACACCGCGAACTGAATGTTCGGGCGTGTCGCCGTCAGGTAGAGAAGCGACCCGATCATACTGCGGTACTCCTTCTGGTCCACTGCTTCTCCGTCCACATCCGCATCCAGGGCAGTCGTCGTCGAGATGGGTGTTGGAAGAGGCTTGGCCTCACCCATATTGAACCGCTTCAGCAAGTCCTTCGTGTACTTGCCCTGGTGCACAAACGTCCCCTCTCGGGATTGCTTAATTTGCAACCCGAGAAAGAATGTCAGCTCGCCCATCATGCTCATCTCGAACTCCCTGCTCATAGTATCTGCAAACTTGGCAACCAAAGCGTGAGAAGAACCACCGAAAATGATATCATCCACGTAAATCTGGACCAAAAGTGTGTCTTTGCCTTGCTGGAGGAGAAAGAGCGTCTTATCTACACATCCCATTTTAAAACCCTTAGCAAGCAAAAAGGTTTTCAACCTATCATACCAAGCTCTAGGGGCTTGTTTCAAACCATACAAAGCTTTGTGAAGTTTAAAGACATGGTTTGGAGACTTGGGATTTTCAAAATCGGGGGGTTGCTCAACATAAACCTCCTCCTCTATGTAGCCGTTTAAGAAGGCACTCTTGACATCCATTTGAAAAAGTTTGAAGCCTTTGGATGCAGCAAAAGCCAAGAGTATCCTAATAGCCTCCAAACGAGCCACAGAAGCAAACGTCTCCTCATAATCTATCCCCTCCTTCTGAATATAGCCTTTCGCTACAAGCCGGGCCTTGTTTCTAACAACGTGGCCATCCTCTCCTTGCTTGTTTTTGAAAACCCATTTTGTCCCAATAGGCTTACAGTCAGGTGGAGGTGGAACTAGAACCCAAACCCGATTTCGCTCAAAGTTCTCTAACTCCTCATGCATGGCATTGACCCAATCCGGATCCGTCAAAGCGTGTCCAACATCTCGGGGCTCAAAATTAGCAACAAAAGCAGAATGAGCGAAGTGAGAGATGTGCTGTGACCTGGAGCGAGTGACTCGCTCGCCGATGTCGCCGATCATCTGTTCAGGGGGGTGCTGGCGCTGGATATGTCGTGGCGCCTCCCGGGAAGAAGTGACCTCCCCCTCAACAGCAGCTGGTTCCACCCCGGGTACAAAAGGTACCGCGCGAGGTGGAGGATCCCACGGCCCCCAGGAAGAAGAAGTGTCGGGGCCGTGAGTCGTTGTCGAGGCCGCTCTTTGCGGCGCGGCAGGTGGAGGGGGTGTTGGATCATCCATACCTTCAGCACCCTCGTCCTCCTCATCAAAAAGAGGCTCTCCAACCTCATGATCACCTGCACGCTCAAAACGAGAAGAAGAAGAAACAAGAGTCTCGTCGAAGGTGACATCTGATGTCTCCATGACTCGGTTAGTATCAAGGTTAAGTACACGATATGCTCTAGTGTGAGTACCATAACCCAAAAATACACCATCAGAAGAGCGAGACTCAAATTTGTCCAAGTTGCCCTTTTTGAGTATAAAACAATGGCAACCAAAAACTCGAAAATAACTCACCTTGGGCAGTTTGCCAAAACGCAACTCATAAGAAGTCTTTTTCAAGAAAGCTCTCAGAAAAATGCGATTGGAAATATAGCATGCAGTGTTCATAGCTTCGGCCCAATAGCGCCTAGGAGTCCTATGCTCATCAAGCATCATCCTGGCCATCTCAATAAGGGTCCGATTCTTCCTCTCTACAACACTATTTTGGGGCGGTGTGTAGGGGGAAGAAAACTGATGCTCCAAGCCAAGGTGGTTACAAAACTTCTCAAAATCCGAATTTTTGAATTCGGAACCATTATCACTTCTAATAGCTCGCATCGAGTTCAAGGGGAACTCGTTCTGAAGACGCAAAATCAGATTGCGAGCGAAGGAGAAAGTCTCAGTCTTCTCAGTCAAAAAGAAGACCCACGAATATCTCGAAAAGTCGTCAACAACAACCAAAACATACCACTTGCCACCAACCGAGCTCACCCGAGCCGGACCAACAAGGTCCATGTGTAAAAGCTCTCCGGGGTGCGAGGTCATGACCTTAGTCACTGGATGGTGGGGAGCGGCAACCATCTTCCCATGTCTGCAAGTATGGCAAACTAGATCCTTCTCCATCGAAAGCTTGGGCAATCCTCGGATTAGGCCAAGTGAGCTAAGTCTTGCAAGCAAGTCGAAGCTTAAATGACCGAGCCTCCTATGCCACTTCCAAAGATCAGAGGAAGAAGGACTAGCCAAAAGACAGCGAGACGAACCAAACGACTCCGAGAAATTCGCGCGAAAGACTTTCCCAAAGGGCGAAATCAGACATACAAGATCGCCCTGAGGATCTAAGATGCGACTAAGATTCGGTTTAAAACGAATCTCATAGTCTTCATCAAAAAGTTGCGAAACAGAAAGCAAGTTAAAATGCAGGTTAGAAACAAGAGCAACATCGCGCAACACAAAGTGCTCATTAACCCGCACGGAGCCTCGGGATAAAACTTTACCTTTGCTCTTGTCGCCGAAGGTTATGTACTCCTTTCCGGCGACTGGACTAAGGCTGGAGAACCACTTGGGGTTTCCGGTCATGTGCATCGAACAACCGGAATCCACCAACCAAATGTCCTCCAACCGTCTTACCTACATCAATAAAAAGACATAGGGTGAGCATACGGTCCAACACTGGGGTTAGTGAAATAAGGGGAAAACCAGTGTTGGGCCGGCTGCTCAAAAGAAGGGTTAGTGTAAAAACCATTCCTAGCACGTCTACGAGGGAAGCGATCACCACGCTGAGGAAAGCGTGGTCCGCTAGGGAAGAAGCGCTCACCGCGGTACTCAAACTGCGGTGGGGGAAAGCGCTCAACTAAGCCTCCTCCATGGGGTCCGTTACCTACAAAAGCAGGACCCCGTCGGGCACGCTCTCTACGAGATCTACGCCTAGGAGCCTGGGGCTCAACTGCTCTAGCGTCTCTCCTCGGAGCTCTCTCCTGCCTAGGCCTAACAAACTGAGGTGCTGGACCTCTAGGCCTAGTCTCCCTCCTAGGGGCTCTCATCTCCTGCCTAGGCCGGGGTCCTTGACGTCCGGACCTAGCAGCTCTCTCCTGAGCCTTCGGCACATGTCCACCATGAGCTGGATGGTACATGTCCGGGTTTTCCATCTCCCGAGCACGGCGCTCCTCTCTCTTGCGCCGGAAACAGAACTCGATCAAGTGACCATCCCTCCCACAGAAATCACACTGGTACCTCACCGCACGCAAAGGGGGTTGTTGGTGACCAGGGCTGTGGGTGTGGTTCACTTTGCCCTTCTGGGGCAAACACTCCTCTCTAATGGGTGGCATAGCATCAAGCTTGTTCTTGAGGTGGTTTGGCTTGGGTGCCCAAATTTGGTTCTTGGGAGGAGCTCTCGGGGGTTCCTCAACCGCACCATCTTTGGTGGTAGGCTTGGCAGGCTCTTTGGGTGGAAGTTTGGCAAGCTTGGGAGTAGTGGTGGAGTTAGGCTTCTCACATGGATTCAAACCACTCGACTCTCCAATCTTCCCAAAAGCAGAAAGATCAACACCCTGAGCAAAACCTACACCAGGAGCCCCAGCAGCTCGCTTGAATTGGGAGATCATCATCCCGAGCTGCGGCTCACGACAAGAGACCCACGACAAGATGGTCCGAAGGTATGTGTTTTCTTCCTCGGTTTGCATCTTGCCATGCTTGACATTTGCAATCTCCATCTCCAGGCCCTCACACAAAACACACCTCGAGACGCAAGTGCTATCTGAGCTGGCCTTCTCTAAAGACTCAAGCTTGGCATTTTTCTCTGCCAACTCAGATTGCAAGACAGGACAAGTCTTGCACGCACCCAACAGTTGTGGCCTAGCACGGAGCTCATCCACCTCTCCAACCAACGCAGCATACTTACCTCTCAGAGTGAGAAGGTCAGTCATGTGCGCGGTGCACGACTCGCACTCCGCCTCCTCCGACACAACCACGGTGGACCGAGCGAGCTCAAGCTCCTTTACCGTGTCCTCCCACTTCTGCCTAAACTCCTTGCGCTCTCTAGCGGCACGCCTAAGCAACTTATCTTGGCTAAGGAGGGCAGCAGTCAACTTCTCAACCTCGGAGGAAAGCTCATCGTAGGTGAGAGATACCTGGGAGGTGTCGTCGTCGTCGTCGTTCCGAGGGGTACGCTCCGGCTCGCCGTCGACCTCATCTCCGAGCGCCATGGTGCACAGGCCTCCGTCGCCGGCGAAGAAGCACAAGCCGTTGAACTTGTCTTCCAGCTTCTTCTTCACAGACTCGTCATCGCTGGAGCCAGCGGAGTTGTCATCCGAGCCGTCAACGTCGCTGAGCGTGGCGAAGAACGCACGCTGCTCAGCTTGCTGCTTCTCCAAGTACTTCTTCTTGATGTACTCCTTGTCGAAGCCGCCCCGTTTCTTGTGTCTTGGGGGGACGTGCTTCTCCTTGTACTTGGAGTTGCGCTTGCGCCCTTGATCGCCCTTCCCCGAATGCTTGTTCTTCTTGGGGCAGTCGGCGATGAAGTGGTCGGGGTCTCCGCACTCGTAGCATCCCGTGCGTCCTCCTCCACGACGGCGGTTCATGCGGTTGTTGTAGAACCGCGAGAACCGGTTGGCAAGCAAAGCCAACTCGTCGTCTCCCAAAGACTCCAGCTGGTCCTCTGTCACAGAAAAGAGAGAAGAAAGCGCAAAGCCAGCTGAGGGGTTAGAGGAAGAGCCGAAAACCAAAGCCATGGACGGGCGAGAAGGATTTTCAAAAGAAGCCCTCGCCATAGCATCAATCTCACTGGACTTGAGCTTACTGAAGAGCTCGTCGCAGGTGAGGGTCTCATAGTTCGGCGATTCGATGATTGCCTGAACCTTGGAATCCCACACCGAACGATCAAGAGTGTGCAAAAGCTTCAAAGCACGCTCATGATCGTCAAATGGCAACTGCTCTCTGTTAGCCCTCATCCTGTTGACAATCACCTGAAAGCGAGCGAATAAACTCTCTATGCTCTCGCCAGGTTGATGTCTAAAGTTCTCATACTCTCGCTTGAACGACTCGTAGAGTCGGGTTTTGACTTGAGAGGTGCCCTCATGAAAACGCATGAGGGTGTCCCAGATCTCCCGAGCCATAGCAAGGTGAGAAACACGATCAAACTCACCCATGCTCAAACAAGAAAAGAGAGCATTACGGGCTCGGCTATTGGCATCGTGCTCATCGATCTGTTGCTGAGAAACACGATCAGCCAAGACCACGTAATCAGCAGAGTTGCAAATATCCCAAATAGAAGCACCCAAACTCTGCAGATAGGCCGACATGCGTATCTTCCAATACGCATAGTTCGTCCCATCAAAGAACGGCGGTTTGCCCACGCCGCGATCCATGTCGCCTTCGGTGGATCTGGAACCGGCTAAGGTGGAAGATCCTTAACCTGCTCCGATACCAATTGAAGGACCAAGAAGCTACCCGAAAGCGACCAGAGGGGGGGGTGAATGGGAGCTTCAAAATTTCCTTTCGGAAACTAGATGCCACTGTCCCAAATTCAACCCCAAAAGCGAAACCTAGAGCTTGCTAATGTCCACAACCCTAGATGTAGGGTGGATGCTTCCTAGAAGCACAGCGGGACACTAGACAACCCTAGAAAGCCAATGCAAAAGACGGAAATCAAATCCGTCAACGAACGAACGAACCGTGAACGAAAACGCGCGAAACAGCTACGACCGGACTCTGGCCAGCGTCCGGTCAGCAGGGACCGGACGCGTCCGGTCGTCCAAAATCCGATTTCAGACCTTACTGTTTCCGACCGGACTCACTGGTACGGAGCGTCCGGTCGTGAACAGTGCGTCCGGTCGCAAGCACAGCACACTGATGAACAGTGACCACGATGAGTCCGGTCACGAGTTCAACAGTGCGTCCGGTCGATGCAAAACAAAACACCGAAAACGTTCAACGACCGGACTCACACGCTGAGCGTCCGGTCACCCCGTGACCTAGCGTCCGGTCACCCCGATAGTCCTCTGTTCTTCCACCGATTCGACTCAAACTCACCCAAAACGAATCCTCTAGGGATCAAACTTGGTGAGTGGAGTCACAAAGAGTATAGTGAGCTATCTCTAAGAGATCATGGCTCGAACCTATCTCCAAATCGGTGAATCGAAGAAATTCGGGAGAAGGGAGAAGAAGTGACCCGAAACTAAAAAACGATTGATCTCCTAGACCGTGAGGTTAGAGGATGATTCCTTCGGTGGAAAGAAGTGCCTCACGATCTAGAACAACTTGGTTCAAACGGATTTGAAAAAGATGAACCGAGCAAAGAGATCAAGCGACGGGAAAATCGTGGAGAAAAAGGATTCCGCGATGAACACAAAGAAAACACGAATCACAGCCACGAACTCGAATTAAGGACGCAAATCAAGCCATCGATCTGTGCTCCAAGGTGAGGATACGGCCTCACTTCCTCAACTCAACAGTACACAGAGTGGAGTCTCTCTGCGGATCTCAACTAGCTAAAGCAGGGGATGGGAGAGCAGGAAACCCTAGCAAATGAAGGCACTAACTGAGATAGCTAAAACTGAGATGGGGAGGAGGGTGTCTCCCCTGGACTACTTATACTAACCTAGACTAAGCCTATTTCCTACTCTACCCCTCTCTAAACTAATTACAGAGCGAACCAGCTAAACCCTAAGGCTATTCTGGTCCAACCCGCGGTGGTAGGTAGATCCGACGGCCACGCTCGCTCGAACCGAAGCATTGCCTCGACGCAACCTCTGGATCACCGCCACGTGCCGCCCTCGCTCTGCACCCCCGGTTTTGTGGCCCAAACCGGGAAACCAGCCTTTTCCAGCAACCCCCGGTTTTGAGGCCCAAACCGGGAAACCAGCCTCCAGCCTGAGTTTTGTGGCCCAAACTCAGAAACCCGCAGCGCCCGAGTTTTGAGGCCCAAACTCGGAAACCGGCCCATCGCCCGAGTTTTGTGGCCAAACTCGGAAACCGTCCGCGCCCAGGTTTTGTGGCTCAACCTGGAAACCGAGCACCCGAGTTTTGAGGCCCAAACTCGGAAACCGTCCGCGCCCAGGTTTTGTGGCTCAACCTGGAAACCGAGCACCCGAGTTTTGAGGCCCAAACTCGGAAACCGTCCACCCGTTGGTTTTTCTCTGGCTCAACCAACAAACCGGAGCTGTAGAGGGGATGCACCGCCCGTGCACCCCGTCCACCGACACGTGTCCCCAGGTCCTCGACCCGAGCAACACCGTGCCCCGCAAGTCTCCGCTCGTCGCTGTCCCAGGCTGCCAGCCACCACAGCTGATCCTCAGGCACTCCGGTCCCTCAGTCCAAGCCTCACGTTCGCCCTTCACTGCCCGATACATCGGCATGGCACGTCCGCCGCACGGCACGCCCATCCTTCATCGCACCCAGTCCGTCGGCACGACACGTCTCAACTTGACCTTCACCTTGCCCTCGATCACTGTCTCCGTGCTCGACACCTGCACAACACAAGCCAAAGAACATGCGATCAAACCCGTTGACAATCACTCATCACTCAGAGACTCGGCATACACCCATGTATCCGCACAATGGATCAGGAGTTGCTATAGTATCTTCACTTCCAACAAGTATACCTCCTGTTAAACAAAAATTCTCCAAAATATATTATGTTATTCTTCATGGGGCTTATTACTTTTACCTTAGATCTTGAGTAGTTGAAAGATTGAACGATCAAATCAAGCAGTATGTCTCTAGTTCTTTCACTTCACCTTTATTCCGGAGTTTTGATTAATTTTTAAAAGCTTTAATACATATGTTGTCAATTTAAACAATGGATCCAAAGAGAAAGTTAACCAACCATTGAATCAAGAAGTGCATGTGTATGGAAAAATGGAGTCGGATGCTCTTTTGAATGTATTTACTCTCTTCTGTTTATCAGAGACATATGACTATTAGGCTAATTCTACTGTCGGGCACGTGCCCATTTTTTTCTGATTTTTTTTTATTTCGAGGTTCCGGACACTTGTCCCTTTTTATTTCCTCGGGATCTATCTTTTTGAGGTTTCGGACACTTGTCCCTTTTTATTTCCTCGGATCTCTCTTTTTTTCTCTTTTCTTTTCTTTTAAATAAAAGCCACATGCTTCCAACAAACTTCTTAGATGGTAGCAACAGATAATTATAAGCATTTATGCGGAAATGTGTAAGTGATCTCAATTCAATGGCATGATAAACTACTCATAGGATCACAAAGCTTAATTTAACTCAATGCAATTATTAGTCATGTTTATATTTAGAAATCTTCGGAACTTTAGTGTTGTTTAGAACAAGATAATAGCAGCTCAGATCATCACATATCATATCCCAATTACCTAGACCTTAGATTAAGTATTTGCCAACCATGCATTTAATTTTATTTTAAGACATCATTATTAATAAGGAGAACTCATGCTTGGAAGACTAGGTACTTCAAAGAAATTAGATAGAGCAACTATTCATCATTTCCATGCAAAAGATTAGAGAGAGAGGGTTCTCTTTAGTCATCAACTTCTTAAAACAAACGAGACACGCTATTTTATTTATTTAATCTAACACATTTTAAGATATAAAATAAAAGCTAATAATAATAGTAGTGTAGAAGTAGTAGTAGTAACAATAATAATAATAATAATAATAATAATAATAATAATAATAATAATAAAGACATACCTGATTTGCGAAGATAATGAGGGCGCGTCTTCCCCAAGCTAGTTCCCTTAATAGTGTTGAGTCTTCATATGCCCATATATTTTTGTCTCTTTTTTTAATTAATGGTGAGCCTTCATGTGCCCACATATTTTTGTTCTTTTTCTTTTTAAGGATGAGCCTTCATGTGCTCACATATTTTTGGTGTTTTGAATTTGTTTATAGAATAAAAAACTTAAGAGGATAAAGATACTTACGTGGATACATGAGGGTGCCTTCCCCCAAGCTAAATGTTGACGTAGTCGTTCGATCTTGTAATATAGCAGACTGACAATGGATATGTCCTTCCTCTATTAGAGCTTTGATTGATGTTGATGTTTATTGAAATAGTGCTCCAACAGTGGATGGAACATTCACTTGCTCGTCAACTTTTCTTGGCCTTTCAAATCCTATGAAACTCAAATAGACAACAAAACTTGTGGAACAGATTAAGCGTTAGTGGTTGGCCACTTAAGCCTTAGTTGTCTAGAATTTTAGTAAGATCTCTTTCTCAATATTTTTATATTTTTAATATATTTACGATGCAAGAGAAAAAATGCAACAGGATGAATATATGCATATTTATTATTATTATTATTATTATTATGCCACCACGGTGAACATTCCTGCGGGTTTTTACACGCCATAGAATTATTCACATGGGGCTTTATGATATAGTGTAACAAATGCAATATTTTTATTTTCTTTTCTAATGCAATGCAGAAATTAAAAATGTTTGTGAATTAAATATGATGATGCAAGAAATGGATATGAGAAATATGCAACAAAGTAAATATAAAGATAACTACCGATTTTTACCTTTTGGCGAAGGTTCGGATATTTAGGTCCGACGAACCGGACCTTCCCTTGGTTCAGACCTCCCAAGGTTGTCAGACATTTAGAAAGTTGTTATTGATTGTACCTCTTAGGTGCCGACATTTTCTTCCATACTTTCTTGGTCTGAGTCTTCACTTCCTGTGGTTCACTGTCTTGAAGTTTCTCTCCTTTCTTTTCTGGGACAGTGTCGATAGCTTCTTCTTCATGATTGGCCTCTCTATTCTTGATAGTTTGTCTTCTTTAGCTTTGAGAGCGGCGTCTTTCACTTCTATTCTTCTTGGGTTCTTCATTGGGCATGTAGTTGATGAACTTGCATCGTACCTTTTCTCCAGGAAAGTGAAAATGGATTTCCTCTTGTAAATGATTGTACTTGTAGCGTAGAGGAATGGTCTTCCTAGGATGAGGTGGACATCATCGTCTTCTCATGTCGAGGATGAAGAAGTCTGTGGGGACTTCATGACTTCTAATTCTAACTACGATGTCTTTCATCATTCCTTCTTGTTTATGCCTCTTGATATGGTGTCACTCATGTCATTTATTCGTCCAGCAGTTTGAAGTGAAGCGTTAATCGTGGACGCTGGCAACATCTTGCTCGGTGTGCATGTTCTTGTAGATCTAGGACCTTCACTCTGTAGAATTTGGGAGTGACTTCTCCATGTTTTGTTCAAGAGTGTGTCCTGCTCATAAAGACAAGGTAGAGATCAAGTGCATGGGCTCTGTTGGTGGAAAAACACCAACAGAAACAAAAGTTTTGTTTATTCTCCTCTAACCTTAGCCACATTGCACAAGACAAACTTTTATATGTTCTATTCAATCTTAACATGAGTGATTGGATCAGAGGATGAAAGTAGCATCTTAAAATATTTAACAAATCAAATTACTTAACCCAAGGAAGGATAATCTATGCATAAAGTGTCGATCCTTTCATGATTGAGATATATCATCTTCCAAAGGTTAGATGCACAACATTTTAGCTCATTTAGTTAAGACAGTGAGATTCAAGAGAGTAAAACTAGGAACAAAGATCAAAGGACTGAACATATTGAGTTGATTAGGTTGGATCAAGTGAGGTGCAACTTAAACATGTTTATTTCTTTATTTATGTTCATACTAGAATCAAGAAAAAGCTTTTAAAGTGATGGTTACTTACCTTGAAATGTTACTTTGTCATTGAAGAGTGATGTGTCGATCCACCTTGTCGAAGCTTCTCTTGTCTAGCTGGCTTGTCTTCTCTTGCTTTTCTCACAGTGTGCTTGAGAGGAGGAAGATCACGGTGGAATCATCTTTATAGGTATCGACCTTCCTTCTCTATGTGTCGACTTATCAGTGAAGGCACATTGTTCCTCGAGTATGCTGTCTAGAATCCTCTCTTCTTCTTGTATTAATTCTGCACTATGAGGATGTAGGGACAGTTCTGCATTCTTCTCTTTGTCAACCTTTCTTGTTTTCCCTTTAATTATTGGGTTGACAAGAGACTTGAAATTAGAGCTGCTACTCGAGTGCCTCTATGATAGTCTTTGTCTTTTAATGTCACAATTGAGACTTGTTCTCTCAACAGTGTCTAGATGATGGAGATCTTATTGGCTGTTCTTCTTGATTTGCTAGCTTAGGTACTATCTCTTCATCTTCTAACTCTTGTGGTGCAGTGGCTTCATCCTTCATGATGCCCTCCTCAATTCTTGGCAGTTGGCTCTCCCTTCGACGTCTTCTCTTGGTTCTCTTTGGCTGCTCATAAGTGATGTAGATGTTGAAGATGCAGCGAAAGATCCAAAAAGTTGACTTCTCCAGGTCCGATAAAGATGATAACATTGATGGTGTTTAAGAACAATCTTCCAAGAATGAGTGGTGGATCATATTCTTCTTCTTGACTTGGACAACATCTAGTGGTTTGTACTGATCAAAGTGGTGAGTAGGAGATCGATATGTCTTGAAGCTGAATTTCTCCTTCCCCCTTTGATTGTGAAACACATCTAGACAACAGAATTGTCTCTCCCAGGTTGGCTTGTGATGTAGATAGATTCCCAAACAACATGTTCATGTGTTGGATTTGTAGATCTTGCTGTAGTCGTACCATCTTGTCTCCCAAGCTAGGTACTGATTAGAAGAGAAGATAACTCCCCACTTCTTGTCTTGATGTCTTGGACAATGATGATTGCAGGCATAGGTTGTCTTATACGAGGTAAGTTGCATCCTGTTTGTCATCAGTGCCCAAGCAAGACTCAAAGCTAGGCTAGCACCATTTGTGATCTGAGAGTAGGTTTGTGTGTCTATGGTTTGAGTTTTGGATCTTCAATGTTCAGACCAAATCATGGATGAACAAAATCTATCTCCTGCGTAATGTTAGTGGACATATACCCGAAGGATTGCAAGAATTTGAAGCATGGGTTATTATCCACAACTTATGTATTTTGCATCTATGCTAATTAAAAGATGTTTTTAGGATTATTTTAGCATAGGCTAGTATTTTATGTGTTGGCTGCACTTTAACATGATTCAAGGAAAAAGATAACTTGCAGTAGAAGACAAAATAAACTTTGATACTCACAGTTCTTTCATACATGATGAATGAGCTGAGTCTTCATTGTGCAAGAGTTGTTGAAATTCATGTGTCTCTTTATCTCCGGACTTTCCCAAATTAATATTGAAAGTTTTCCTGCAGGGGTTAGTCTAACAAAATATCCAATATCTACTATAGCATACTATCAGTTCAGAAATCAACCTAGACACCACGTCTAATTTGATCTAGGAAGGCATTTTAACCTAAGCACCATACTTAATTTAAAAGCCTTTAGAGGTAAAATCAGCACACCTTTTAGCTCAAGAATCAAACCAGACACCATGTCTTACTTTAATTCATAAAAACAGTTAAACTAAGCTCCATGCCTAATTTAAAAGGTGTATGATTATACTTCAAAACCAAAGAATATACTATAGCAAATAAGGATAACACGAAAGCATTGTAGAGATTTATTCAGATGGTGATGAAAGAGTATGATTAGTATATGAGCATATCCTAAAGGTAGGGACAACCAACATAGCAACATGGCAAGAAATATTCTTAGAAAGTCTATTCCCCAAGCTTGGATTTTGCACAAATCAAGATTGGATGAATGTAATTCAATGTTGCATGATGATTGGTGGGACATACCTTGTGTTTGTTGTTCCTTCGTTCTTTTCTGCTCCAGACCTAGAAAGGTTAGTGACAAGAATACCCGAAGGAATATTTTCATAATTATATTTCTATGCTCATTACAAGAACAGTGCAGCAGAAAGGTAGGCATAGCTCATAACCAGGCATTATGATGGGGTATAAGGATTCTACTGGTTATAGCTTGCTCATGGGGTAGTGATAGATAAGAGTGGAATTCAAAAACAACATTCATAAGAATGAAAATAAAAATAAAGAAAAGACTGGGACAAAAGGAAAAGATAAAAGTATGATTACAAGGATAAACTAAGACTTAAGATGATCTACCATTCCCCGGCAACAGCGCCAGAAATGCTTATAGGTATAAATTAATGCACACTCTACTTTATCCGCAAGCGCACAGATAAAATCTACCGATGTAGCACTTCACCGGAGTAACCCAGTTTTAATATCGAACCCAAAGGAACGGATAGTGTTAAGCCTTAAAGTCTAACCCCTGAGTAGCTAACAAGGATGGAGAATCTAGAAGTATAGAGGGGATCACTAAGGTTGTCTAATTCCAATTTAAGAGTGATATGTTTATATTATTCTTAGTGGGGAAGTTGTCATAAAAGGTCACAAACAGAGTATGAGTCTTTTATGCAAATGTATAATCCTACCGAGCCTACACACGGGTAAGTGGACTATAGAAGAATCAACAAGGCTATAAGAGTCACCCTTGCCAACAACCACTACTACCGGCATTATAGGAGGCATTTATGAGCTATCAAGTCTAAGCACCATGCTTACACTATCCAACTACTCTAACTCTAGAATGACTAGAATTAAAGTACTCAAAAGAGAGTCATAAACCTTAAGAATAATAAGAACAATGGCTCAAACTTAAATATAGACGTTGATTACTGAAACAATCGCTGAAGCAAGTTGAAGATGAACTTGAATCCGTAGGTACAAGATGAAGAAGTTGATCCGACAGGCCGGAGCTCCTTCTCGATCTCTTCCTCTCTCTCTCTCTCTCTCTCTCTCTCTCTTCTAGTTCTAGTATAAGACTAGGTTCTAAACCTAAACTAGAGGGGTAACTAGTCTTCTACTTGAAAGCTGGCTCTTGAAGTCTTCTTCTAGGGTTCCTGAATGAGGTGTAGACTTTTCTGAAGAGAGACTTTTGATCTTCCCTGGGGCCTGGGGGCCTGTTTATAGCCCTGAGGGATCAACCGCGGCCATTAGGTCAAACTGACTTCACATAGGGCTGAGATGGATCCTCAAAGGTGGTGGAGGAAGCTTCCAGAAGACGGAGTCCAGCGGGCAGTCTAAGGGTGGGACCGGTCGGTCCCACCTAGCGGCCTCCCGGGGTGTCCCGCCTCGTGGTGTCCTGTGGTGTCCTCTAGATCCTTCTGGAGTATTCCTGACGTGCCGGTTCCGTAATCTTCCGTCGGTTTCCTTCTAGGAGAAGTAATCAGTGTTGGTTTTCCTGTTGAGTCCCTGCAAAATCACTATTCACCAAAGCTCGTGGAATATTGTCAATTAAAACCCTAAACCTTTATTGGTGATTGAATTCATGCCCTTTTCATATTTATTTGTCCTTTAATTTTGATAGATAACCAGTGTCAACACTTGGTCACAATCCTTTCTTATAAGCTACATACATGCTTAGCAATAGGATTAGACCAAATAGGTTTCATCAATTAGCCAAAACCAAACTAGGGCTTTCAATCTCCCCCTTTTTGGTAATTGATGACAACCTATACAAAGATATGTGATTTAAATTTGAGTAACCACATTAATAGTATTGGCTCCCCCTACATATGTGCTATATAGTTTGGTTGTAAACTTTGCACATATGTATGGATATGGATTGTGGGTGAGCAATACTACCAATGATGATGCTAAGGCATAAGAATGGACCTTTGAAGCGTGATACCAATCGGAGTGCACATGTTATTCCATCCTTAACACCATTTATCACTAGACATACATCAAACTCAAGAGTCCCATGAGATCAATATTATAATAAGGCTCTTGAACCACTTGAGAAACACATATGTCTAGTTACCTCCTTATACATGCTAGTGAATCAATTCATCAATCATGTCCTATCACTAGCATTCACCACATAAGCATGGATATCAAATTAAAAGACTTAAGCAATGCAGTCCATCATATGAATATGCACATTTCAAATGCAACATACATGTTTATGAGCTTGCTCCCTGTTGACACTTCTTAACGTAACCACTAGAACTAGATTATGAAGCCTAACCCCAGCAACGGCGCTAGAAGTGTCTTGGTGGTAAAACTATTGACTATTGGATAATTCCGCAAGCGCACAAAATATACTGATGTAGCACTTCACCTGGGAGTATTCCAAGGTATCGTTATTTATTTTATCCCAAAAGAAAGCATGCTAGGAAAGATGTAGAGAGAGAAAAGATAGATCCTTTAGTCTTACTATAATCTATTATCAATTAGAGAAGCCAAAGGGGATAAGTGGATATAAGGGAGGATAGATAGATAAGATAAATAAGTTAAGGAAAGAGTATATGATATGAAAGATAACTTTAGTAGAGTTAGCTAGGTGGGAGGACAACGAGTGAGTATAAAGTACTCCTATGTTTCTACCTTTACTCCTATGAACTAATCCTAATTAAATAGATGACTTAACTAGATTGACGCCTTGCTACTTGTGTGAGAGGGATAAACGAGAGAGTAAAGCGATAGAAGGTTGTTCACCTAACCCAATACTCAAGCGGATATTTGGCTTATGCACGCCTTACCTTTTAAAAACTAGCCTGAGTTCACGTGAGGGGATCTAGGTAGCCAGGCAAAATCTGTCACCTTTTGCCCATGCGCCCCTACTGTCCGTGCAAGCTAGCGGTAGTCAAAGATAAGATGAAGTATGAGCACCAGGCTCACACTTATCTACACCTTCAGCTATAAATCAAAATAGCTAAAGCCCCTATCCTAAGATAGGACGATGACGCACACACAAGAAGCTATTTAAAGGAAATCAATCTAACTAAGACAACTATAGAACTAAGATAAGCACACAACAAGACTATATAAATATAGACTTGCACTAAGTAAATACTTAAATAAATACTTGGAAAGTAAATACTTAAGTAAATACAAAGTAAAGTAAAGAAAGAATAATATATTATATAAATAAAGTCTTACAAAAGAAGAAAGATACAAGGGCGGTACCAGACTCCCAGAAGATGACTCCAGAGACCCGAGCTTCGCCCGACTCAACTCTAACTCCAACTCTAGACTAACTACTACTACTCTTGCTTTATCTCACATGAAAGTGGAGATATGTGTTGTGAGATATATCGAATGAGAGGGTGAAGGCCTCTATTTATAGTGGAGGTGGAGTAGGGGCTACTCCGGTGCCACGTCAGCGATCCGTGTGCTCATCCTCTCTTCACCCTTGGATCCACCGCCATAGCAACCGACCTTGATGAATGGCTTGGATATTGTTCACGTGTGAAACATGTGCTTTGCCACCGGCTTGGATGAAATTCACCATGGGGTCGGCCCACCCCCCCTCTATGACATGTGGGCCCAGGGTAATCTTCTAGAAGGTGATGATGTCATCCTCATGAATAGTGCAGATGGGCCCCACCAAGGGGGTGTCCGCCGACCCCCCTATGACAGGGCTGGCCCACCACCTTCTCTCCCTTGGTGACCCCACATGTCATGGAGCAAGTCTTGTGAAGTTGGTTGCATTTGGTTTTCGGTGTGGACCCATGAATCCATGTGCTTCTCATCTTGCACCATTGAGCAAAAGCACATGTTTGATCCAATGGTTGATATTGACTTGAACATGCTTCTCTTGGATCATGCCATGTCACCACGGCCGAGGTGGCCCCAAGGTGGGGTCGGCCGACCCCCTTGGTGGGCCCACCTGGCCTCGTTTTGTTCATTTTGCCATCTCCTACAAGTTCACAAGCTAAGAGTACAAGTGGAACTTATTAGTGATAAATATGCTCATGATATGCTATTCTTCCTTGAAACCGAGGCCTGTTGATGGTATTTTGATAAGGTAAAAGATGCTATAACTTCCGTCAACACTCCCCCTATTTGTAAGCTCAAATTTTAGTTTGTTGTTTCCACGCTCCAAACCACTTGAAACTTACACTCGTTGTTATCTCCCCCTTTCATTAGCATATCTTTGTTGCATCATTTTTCCCCCTTTGTCAACAATTATCATAAGGTGGGGCAAGTTTTAATGAAAGGAGACAACATTGTTCATGAGATTCGCATGAGGGGATCAAACTAAGTCAAGTTATGGCTTAATCTAGCTCATGAGCATAAGACCTTTAACACGGTTTGCTCTAGAGTAAGCTTCTTCACACCTCTTGCAATGGTTATCTTACTCCCGTTGGTTAAAACATCTATTGCTCATTTACTAGATCAAACACTAGAGTTACAAGCTCACAAACAAGTTAATGCTACCACTAGAACAAGTCAAACATGAAAGCAATAGTGGTACCATATATACTTCAAATTCATTTGTTTTACCATGAATGAGCCTAAATAAGCAATGTGATGGCTATATGAACTAGGACAAGACCTAATAAGAATGAATGCACATGTCAAACAATTTCACCTTTGCTTTCTTGGAGGGGAGGCATGTCATATGTGAGGGTGCATTCAACTCATATTGGAGAAGTCTAGAATATTCAATTCATTCCTTAGCTTGCAGAACCTTCTCTCATCTAGTGGCTTGGTAAAGATATCGGCAAGTTGATCATCGGTGCCCACACTCTCAATAGATATGTCTTTCTTTGCTTGATGATCTCTAATGAAGTGATGTCTTATATCAATATGCTTTGTCCTTGAGTGTTGAACCGGGTTGGTGGCTATTTTGACGGCGCTCTCATTATCACATAACAATGGGACTTGTCCAAACTTGACTCCATAATCTTGCAATGTAGCTTTCATCCATAGCAATTGTGCACAACAACTACCCACGGATATATACTCGGCTTCGGCGGTAGAGAGTGCAACACTATTTTGCTTCTTTGATGACCATGAGACAAGTGATCTTCCAAGCAATTGACAAGTGCCCGATGTGATCTTCCTATCCACCTTGCATCCCGTATAATCGGAATCCGAGTAACCAATCAATTCAAATTGAGAGCCTTTGGGATACCATAGTCCAACATTTGCAGTGTGCTTCAAATATCTCAATATTCTTTTGGTTGCCTTTAAATGACTTTCTCTTGGTGAAGCATGGAACCTTGCACACATGCACACACTAAACATGACATCCGGCCTTGATGCGGTCACATAGAATAGGCTTCCAATCATTGACCGATATAGCTTTTGATCCACCATATCACCACTAGAATCACTATCCATGTGTCCATTTGTGCCCATTGGAGTGGTTATTGCTTTTGCTTCATCTAACCCAAACTTCTTGAGCATGTCCTTGATGTACTTGCCTTGACTAACAAATGTGCCTTTCTTCATTTGCTTGATTTGTAGACCAAGGAAGTAGCTAAGCTCTCCAATCATAGACATCTCAAATTCCTTAGCCATCATCTCTTCGAACTCTTCACAAAAGTTTTGGTTGGTTGATCCAAAGATAATATCATCCACATAGATTTGCAACACAAACAAGTCACTTCCAATCTTCTTGGTGAAGAGAGTGGTGTCAACCTTGAAGGACCAAGAATCCAATAGCAAGGCGACCAGAGGGGGGGTGAATGGGAGCTCAAAAAATTCTCTCGAAACTTTGGCCTTTTGTCCCCAAAATCAACCCCAAGAGCTTCGATCGAAACCGTGATGCCCACGACCCTTGGAAGAGGGTGGATGATCCCTAGGATCACAGCGAGGCACCACAAAGCGATAGCAAGCCAAACGCCAAAAGCACCGGCATAAGTTCGACCCCTAAAAACCTAGTCCCAAACGTAGATTGGAGACTACGCCGGGAAAACCAAAAATACCGATGCTAACAAGTAGCAAAGATATTTACAGCCCTAAAACGTAGATTGGAGACTACGCCGGGAAAACCAAAGATATTTACTAAAGGGCCAACCAAGAAGTCCGAAAACCAAGCGAAGAAGCCGGGAGAGCAAACGCACTAAAACGCAACACTCAGCAGGATCCCAGACTGTCCGGCCCTGAGGTCCCGGACTGTCCGCCCCTACTGCGGACTGTCCGCGAGGGGATGGCGGACTGTCCGCCGGTCAAAAGTGCAAAAACGCACTGCTACTGAAGTTCCCTGGACCCTTCCCGGACTGTCCGCGACTTTACACTGCGGACTGTCCGCCGGTGTAAAAACAGCAACCCGTCCGAAGAACACAGCCACTGATCCGGCTGATCCCCGACGCGCAGACTGTCCGCGGTGGCACTGGCGGACTGTCCGCGAGTGCCTAGAAAGGGCAATTTCGGTCGCCCTCAACTCAAATCTTCTCCAAATCGATCCAAACCAAAATCCCTTGATCCCAAAATTGGAGAGGATGATCACGAGGTAGTTAGGAGACTATCCCCAAGAAATCATCCGCTCAAATCGATTCAATCAATGAGAAATCGAAGAGGAAGGTGTATGAACCGAAAATGCACCACAAAAACGAAATCGACCCGATCTACTTGTTCGTGAGGAGTTAGATGAATTCCTTCGATGGAAATGATCTCCTCACTATAAAGAACAAGTTGATTCAAGTGGAATTCGAAAAGACACAGTATAGAGAGAGATCGAGTGACGGGAAAATCGCGGAGAAACAAAGAACGCGAAGAACACAAACAAAACGTGAATCAACACCTCGATCTGCAACCGTGTGGCTACCACACGCTACAACAGTGAGATTATGGTCTCACTTCCTCAAAATCTCTAGTACACAAAGGTATGGTTCTCTGCGGATCTCAGTTGCTACAGCAGGGGATTGGGAGAGCAGGAAAATCTAGAAGGCAAAGAGCAAATGACTGAGATGAATGGGGAGGTGGGTGTCTCCCCCTACTTATCCTAATTCTAATTCCCACTCTACCCCTAACTAATTACAGAGCGAACCAGCTAAACCCTAAGGTTATTCTGGACCAACTCATGGTAGGTGGTGATCCGACGACCACGCCCGCACAACTGGTAGCGTTGCCTCGACGCAACCTCACCGATTGGCGCCACGTGCCGCCACCGCTCTGCTTGTCCTTTCTCGGACGTCGCACCCCCGGTTTTGAGGCCCAAACCGGGAAACCAGCCTTCACAGCCAACCCCCGGTTTTGAGGCCCAAACCGGGAAACCAGCCGTCCATCGTCTGAGTTTTGTGGCCCAAACTCAGAAACCCGTAGCACCCAGGTTTTGAGGCCCAAACCTGGAAACCGTCCTCAGCCCGAGTTTTGTCGCCCAAACTCAGAAACCATTAGCGCCCAGGTTTTGAGGCCCAAACCTGGAAACCGTCCACTCGGTGGTTTTTCTGTGGCTCAACCACTAAACCGAACTGTAGATGGGATGCACCGCCCGTGCACCCCGTCCACCGACACAGGTCCCCAGGTCCTCGACCGAAGCAACACCATGCCCGCAAGTCTTCGCTCGTCGCTGTCCCAGGCTGTCAGCCACCACAGCTGATCCTCAGGCCATCGGTCCCTCATCCAAGCCTCACGTCCGCCCTTCGCCACTCTCGGTCCATCGGCACGACACGTCTCTACTTGACCTTCACCTTGCCTTCGATCACTGTATCCGTGCTCGACACCTGCACAACACAAGCCAAAGAACATGCGCATTATCCCAGTTGACAATCACTCATCACTCAGAGACTCGGCATACACCCAAGTATCCGCAATGTCCCCCTTGATGAGTGCATTGTCAACTACCAACACAAATCATAATAGAATAGAGGAAGGAAGAAGAAGGAGAGAGAACTCGACCAAATGACCCAAAAGCATAGCAAAGCCGAAGAAGGTCAAGTGGAAAGAGCAAAGCAACTTGGTTCCTGCGGATACATGGGTGTATGCCGAGTCTCTGAGTGATGAGTGATTGTCAACTGGGATAATGCGCATGTTCTTTGGCTTGTGTTGTGCAGGTGTCGAGCATGGATACAGTGATCGAAGGCAAGGTGAAGGTCAAGTAGAGACGTGCCATGCCGATGGACCGAGAGTGGCGAAGGGCGGATGTAACACCCTAGGTGTTAAGCAACCCTAAGTGCATAATTTGACATCTCATGAGCATAAAGCATCATCATTTCATGTTGCATTCTTTCTTTTGTTAAGTGTCATTTCATGTGACCTTTTGTGATGCTATGCTTGATTGAATGCTTGTGTGTCTTGTTTGTGGAGTGCTTAAGTCTCCTTAGTAGTTGAACCTTGTTGGGGAGTCAAAATGAAGCTAGGTTTATGTTGGTCATGTTGGCTAACCAAGTCTCTAACCCAAGTTGCCTTAATAGAGCCCTAGGAGTCCTTTTGTTTGACTAACTAAGACCTTCTTGATAGAAGCTTCGCATGGCTGTGGGCCCTTAACCAAAAGTGTGTAGAATTTAGAGTAGAACAAAAGTTGTTTAAGGCCCAACTCATGAAAATGAGTTTAACAAGGTGTTTTGGGACCCACAAGGCAGATTAGAGGGAGTTTAGACTTAGAAAATTTCTCTAAGTCCTAACTGCCCAAAACAGTTTCATCTAGCCATCTTTGGAGCTTTCTCTGGAGCAATCTAGACCGAACCAAAGATCAATCTTGTAACCAAAGTTGTAGATGGTATGTAGCCCTAAGTAGTGGAGCAAGTAGTTTAGCTTTTCTTCAAGTGGTTTAGGAGTTAATCGTGACCAAAATCCGGCCGTCAGTCGGCCACCGTCACCTGAACCCGGCCGATTCAGTTTGAATCGGGCCGTGCCGTGCCGACCGCGCGCAGAGCTCGGCCGCCGTGTGGCGCGAGCAGGCCGGGGTCGCAGCGTCCGCGCGTGGCGTGGCAAGCATGGCCTCGCCCTCGCCCTGTCCGAACCCGCTCCTCCCTCCATTCTGTTCCCCGCGCTCGCGCCTCTCTCTCGCTCTCTGCTCTCGCCGGCGTTCGAGCGGGAAAGGGGAGAAAGCAAGGCGCCGCCGCCGTTCGCCGCCGTCCCACCGCCGCACCGTCCACCCAACCAGCTGCCAAGCTTCGCCGTGAGCTCCCACCCCTTGTGCTATCCTTAGCGCTCTATGAGAGACCGTAGGCAAGCCCCGGGATGAGCCGCCGCCATGATCGCCATGACCGCCGAGCTCGGTCCACCGTGGCCGGCATCCGTCTCGTGGTTGCGTGTTGCCCTAGCGCTCGTTTAGGGGTTAGTGAGGTCCGAGGAGAGCGTAGAGGGTGTTGGTTTGGTCGATTAGGGTTAGGAGCCCGCGGAACGCCGCCGTCCGCCATGACCGCCATGGCCGGCGCGCTCGGTCCGCCGTGGCCAACCCTCTTCCCGAGCTCAACCATCTGCCCTAGCTAGCGTTCTTGAATCGCCTCGGTATGCTGGAGCTCGTGGTGGTGTTGGTTAGGCCGATTAGGGTTTGGAAGCTCGAGTATGCCGTCGTCTGCCGCTCGCCATGGTCGCCGGAGTGGCGTGGCCGGGGTCGCGGGTGCTCGGAGCTTGCGCCCTGGCTTCCGAGCCTTGGGCTAGGGATATGAAGGTCGTCGGAGTAGATCTCGAGGGTCGGATGAGCCCGTCGTGGCCGGAGCCGGCCGGCGTAGCTAGGGCCGCGCCGCCGTGTCCGCCATCGTCGACGGCGAGCTCTATCCGAGCAAGCGCCGGGCTAGGTAAGGGCACCGTTGGGTGCGGAAGGAGAAGGAGAGTCCATCGGTAGGGTTAGCTTCGCCGGAAAGTTCGCCGCCGGCGAGCTACGGCATGGTCAACCTCCTCCCCTGCTTGCTGTGTATGACGAGTGGGGTCGGTTTGACCCGAGGGCCCGCGTGTCAGCGAGTTCAGTTCTGTCTGTGTACGCTGGTTCGGGTACCCTTAGCAGTTTCAGTTTGATGTTTTCAGGGTTTTGTTAATTAGTTTCCAGAAATTGTGTATTGCTTGTTTAATTCATATCTTGTGAAATATAAATGCTAAAAAGGTGAAACAAGTTTTGTTAGGTTTGTTATGTTGAGGTCTATGCATGAAAAATATAATATGTCCAGTTTGTGGTAATTTTCTGTGTAGTTATATTTAATTTATGTTTAGGCTGAAATCTTGTTTAATGCATAGTAATTTGTGGTTATCTCAGAAAAATGTGATTCTTGTTTTGTTAGGTTTGTGTTGAAGACTAGTTTCTGGGAAAAATGTAAAATGAGGTTACTCTGTGAAATAATTTGGCAGTAGTAATTAAAATGATTAAATGCTGTTTTCTTGTTTATTTTGTAGTAATAAAATATGAAGAGTATGGACTTGGTAATTTTTACTGACTGCTCTTGTGCTAAGAAGTTCAGAAGAAAATTATGAAATTTGTTGTTTGACACTTTGTGCTAAGGTGTGTAGTTCAAAGCACCTTTTCATGATAGAATTTGTCTTTTTCGTAGGGGGTAGAGTCTATGTCCAAATGGGGTGAAATTTGGACAGAGGATTAGATTAAGTGTTCTTAATCTCTAGTAATTTTTATAGATTTTTATGAAGCTATCTAGAATGGGTTACTGTTATAGGCCTGTTTAACTAGATTTAATTCTACAATTAATTAGAGGGTAATAAACCCGTTAAGCAACTTTGATGTGGTGACAACAAGACTTAGTAAGTAGTATGTTAGATTAAGTAAGTGAGTAGCAGTAGATGACATGTGCTTATCTCCTGGATTGTTACTCCATGCTGCATCACCATGCATCCCCTGTGCATTCATGTTATTCATTCATGTACCGCATCATGCAGGGTCGGTAGTGGAAGCCCAAGACACGCCGGAGGAGCAGCGTCGAGAGGAGACACCCGAGGAGAGGATCCCGGAAGAAGACGCTGAAGACCTGCCGGAGTGCCGTGATCACCGCCCCGCCGACTTCGAGCGAGGCAAGCCCCGGAGCATTTTCTCCTACGGTTTGCAAATTACCGTTTACAAGTAACCTGATATGATTGTTGCATTAGGTTATAGGAGTTGTGTGATACCGTTGCTGCATTGATTAATTATCCTTGTCCACCTGCAAATATTATCTTGTGATTCATGTTAGGTCTAGGCTCGATTACATGCTTAGCCCTGCTTAGACCGGTAAAAGTCGGGTGATTTCCTGTCTCCCGCATATAGGTGGATACTGATCATGTTTAGCCATGTGCTATCGTGGAATATAACCATGTGATAATTAATTTGAGACCGGGCGGGATGTAGGAGCAGCAGGACATGGGTTCTGTGTGCTATTAGTCTCCCGTCTGTGTCGATTAGGAACCGACGAAGGCACACCTCAGTCATTTTGAACGCGTCAATCACTTAACGGAGCAGGTGCGGGTACCTCCCGTGAAGCCGAGTAAGGTGTTTCGAGCCGGTGTCGGAGACGTTGACGCCTAACACCCAGGGCCTTATATGTACCGCGGGCAACTATTCTGATCGACCTGGCATGGTCCGAGGGCAGGCAGGGCCTGATCGACCTGGCATGACCGTGGGCAGTTAATAGCTTGAGCGACCTGGCATTGAGATAACCCCCGGTGTAGAAGGGTCCATGGCCGTCCCGCGATTTGGGTTCTCGAACCTCCTGAGTGGTCGCCAACGGCCACCTGGCAGGGTGTGTCGGGCGAGTGTGCGACATTTTATCCCCAGCTGGTAGGAATCGATTATAATCGCCATCGCTCCTGGTTAGTGAGTAACTTGACTGAGCATGTGTTACCGTAGTAATATATGGAATTAATGATGGTTATGGTTGGTGAATCTGAAAGGCTATTGATGAAATAGTCACTCTTGCTTGAATAAGTAGTCAAGTGTTTGCTCTAGATCAGGTGCAAATCTAGATAATCAGGCTGATTACATAAAAGTGACTGCTAATACTCTAACGATGATTATTTAATAATAAAATGCTTTTATGCAAAAAGGTAAGTGTGGCCAACCCAGATACAGCCTTGCATAATCCTTGGTGTCGGTTATTTCTGGTTTATGACGGGTAAGTCTAGCTGAGTACCTTCTCGTACTCAGGGTTTTATCCCTTGTTGTTGCAGATGGGCAATGCTTCTTCGGCTATTGCGAGAACTGTCTGTATCCCGTCGAGGGCAGTGACTAGACCATGGGCATGGTCAATCCTTATCTTCCGTGATGCTTTTGCGGACGGATCAGGCATATGGCACCGTATTGTGAACTAAGGACTTGTGTTTCAAAAACTATGTTGCTTCCGCTTTGAATTCAAAACTATGGTTTGTAATAACCATCGAACTCCGATGTATTTGAACTATGTGCGAACTGAATGTACCTTGTGGGAATGACGCTAATCTATTACGATCTTGGTTAAAGTTGAATGACTTGAAATCCTTCGAGATTTCCGGACTACCGGGTTTGTACGAGCTTAGGTACTTGTAATCTCTGTGAAAGCAGCGATTCGGTGCTTAATCTGGTGCAAATTGGTCGGTTCTGTCACAGCGGACGTGAGGCTTGGACTGAGGGACCGGTGGCCTGAGGATCAGCTATGGTGGCTGACAGCCTGGGACATCGACGAGCGAAGACTTGCGGGTGGACGGGGTGCACGGGCGGTGCATCCCATCTATGGCTCGGTTTGGTGGTTGAGCCACAGAATAACCACCGAGTGGACGGTTTCCAGGTTTGGGCCTCAAAACCTGGGCGCTGATGGTTTTCGAGTTTGGGCCACAAAACTCGGGCTGAGGACGGTATCCAGGTTTGGGCCTCAAAATCTGGGTGCTGCGGGTTTGCTGAGTTTGGGCCACAAAACTCAGGCCATGGATGGCTGGTTTCCCGGTTTGGGCCTCAAAACCGGGGGTTGGCTGTGAAGGCTGGTTTCCCGGTTTGGGCCACAAAACTGGGGGTGCGACGTCCAGGAAAGGACAAGCAGAGCGGTGGCGGCACGTGGCGGCGATCGGTGAGGTTGCATCGAGGTAACGCTACCAGTTGTGCGGGCGTGGCCATCGGATCACCACCTACCACGAGTTGGTCCAGAATAACGCTAGGGTTTAGCTGGTTCGCTCTGTAATTAGTTAGGGGTAGAGTGGGAATTAGAATTAGGATAAGTAGGGGGAGACACCCACCTCCCCATGTGTCTCAGTCATTTGCTCTTTGCTTCTAGGGTTTCCTGCTCTCCCAATCTCCTGCTGTAGCTAGCTGAGATCCGCAGAGAACCATACCTCTGTGTACTAGAGATTTTGAGGATGTGAGACCGTAATCTCACTGTTGTAGCGTGTGGTAGCCACACGGTTGCAGATCGATGACTTGATTCACGTTTTGGTTCGTGTTCCTCGTTTCTCCGCGACTTTCCCATCACTCGATCTCCCTCTCTACTGCGTCTTTGCGAAATCCGTTTGAATCAACTTGTTCTTTATAGTGAGGAGTTCATTTCCACTGAAGGAATTCATCTAACTCCTCACGAACAAGTAGATCGGGTTGATTTCGTTTTCGTGGCGCTTTTTCGTTCATACTCCTCCCCTTTAGATTTCCCGGTGTTTGAGTTGATTTGAGCCGATGATTTCTTGGGGATAGTCTCCTAACTACCTCGTGATCATCCTCTCCAAGTTTGGGAACTTGGGATTGAGTTTTGTTTTGGATTTGAGAGGATTCGTGAGAGGGGCGACATAAATCGCCCTCTCTGTTCATCCGCGGACAGTCCGCCGTTGGTACTGCGGACAGTCCGCGCGTCGGGGTCGGTCAGACCAGTGACCTGACTCCGCGCTGTTGGACAAGTGTTTTTCGAACCATGGACAGTCCGCCGTTGGAGTTCGTGAACAGTCCGGGAACGTCCAGGGGAGTTGTCGCACCTCTGCTGTTTTGGGTTTTCTGCCGGCGGACAGTCCGCCAGTGAACCGCGGACAGTCCGGCCTAGTGTGGACAGTCCGGGACTGGGAGTCCGGACAGTCCGCGAATCGGCTGAGTGTTGAGGTTTAGTTCATTTGCTCTCCCGTCTTCTTCGCTTGGTTTCCGGAATTCTCGTTTGGCCCTAGAGTTGATCAAGGAACCTCTCTAGGTATCTTTGCTACTTGTTAGCATAGGTATTTGGGGATTTCTCGACGTAGCCGTCTATCTACATTTGGAACTCGGTTTTTAAGGGTTGAACTTGAGCCAATGCTTTTGGTTTTTGGTTCGCTATCGCTTTGTGGTGCCTCGCTGTGACCCTAGGGATCATCCACCCTCTTCCAAGGGTCGTGGGCATCACGGTTTCGATCAAAGCTCTTGGGGTTGATTTTGGGGACAAAAGGCCAAAGTTTCGAGAGAAATTTTTGAGCTCCCATTCACCCCCCTCTGGTCACCTTGCTATTGCATTCTTGGTCCTTCAATTGGTATCGGAGCGGGTTAAGGATCTTCCACCTTAGCCGGTTCCAGATCCACAGAAGGCGACATGGATCGCGGCATGGGCAAACCGCCGTTCTTTGATGGGACGAACTATGCGTATTGGAAGATACGCATGTCGGCCTATCTGCAGAGTATTGGTGCTTCCATCTGGGATATTTGCAACTCTGCCGATTACGTGGTCTTGGCTACTCGTGTCACTCAGCGTCAGATCGATGAGCACGATGCCAATAGCCGAGCCCGTAATGCTCTTTTCTCATGTTTGAGCATGTCTGAGTTTGATTGCGTTTCTCACCTC
Source organism: Coix lacryma-jobi var. lacryma-jobi (assembly GCA_009763385.1). NCBI lineage: Eukaryota > Viridiplantae > Streptophyta > Magnoliopsida > Poales > Poaceae > Coix > Coix lacryma-jobi. Next base: position 113,907,320 of record CM019825.1, on the reverse strand, counting down.
GCTACGGCTCGGGAGATTTGGGCTACCCTCATGCGCTTCCATGAGGGAACCTCTCAAGTCAAAACCCGTCTCTACGAGTTGTTCAAGCGAGAGTATGAGAACTTTCGACATATGCCTGGTGAGAGCATAGAAAGTTTATTCGCTCGCTTTCAGGTGATTGTCAACAGGATGAGGGCTAACAAGGAGCTGTTGCCTTTTGATGATCTTGAGAGAGCTTTGAAGCTTTTGCATACTCTTGATCGATCAGTGTGGGATTCCAAGGTTCAGGCGATCATCGAATCGCCTAACTATGAGACCCTCACGTGCGACGAGCTCTTCAGTAAGCTCAAGTCCAGTGAGATTGACGCCATGGCGAGGGCTTCTTATGAAAATCCTTCTGGCCCATCGATGGCTTTGGTTTCTGGTTCTTCTGCTAACCCCTCTGGAGGCTTTGCACTCTCTTCTCTTCTTTCTGTCACAGAGGAGCAGCTGGAGTTCATGGGGGATGACGAGCTGGCTTTGCTCGCCAACCGGTTCTCGCGGTTCCACAACAACCGCATGAACCGTCGCCGCGAAGGAGGACGCTCAGGATGCTTTGAGTGCGGCGACCCCATCCACTTAAAACTTTGGCAATGCGGATCATGGGCACAAGTACGACTCCAGCAAGCGCAAGGAGAAGTACGTCCCCGCGAAGCACGAGCGGAAGGGCGGCTTCGACAAGGAGTACATCAAGATGAAGTACTTGGAGAAGGCCCAGGCTGAGCAGCGTGCGTTCTTCGCCACGCTCAGCGACGTCGACGACTCGGATGACAACTCCGCTACCTTAAGCAACGATGAGTCCGAGAAGAAGAAGAGGATCGAGGACAAGCTGAACAGCCTCTGCTTCTTCTGAAGGACCGAGAAAGCACTAGCAAGGCGACCAGAGGGGGGGGTGAATGGGAGCTCAAAAATTTCTTTTGAAACTTTGGCCAAATGTCCCAAAATCAACCCCAAGAGCTATGATCGAAACCGTGATGCCCACGACCCTTGGAAGAGGGTGGATGATCACTAGGATCACAGCGAGGCACCACAAAGCGATTGCAAACCGAACGGAAAAAGCACCGGAACAAGTTCGACCCCAAAAACCAAGTCCCAAACGTAGATAGACGGCTACGTCGAGAAATCCCCAAATACCGATAGAGAGGTTCCTTGGTCAACTACAAGGCCAAACGAGAAGTCCAGAAACCAAGTGGAAAAGCCGGGAGAGCAAACGCACTAAACCGGAAGCTTCAGCAGGGTCCCGGACTGTCCGGACTGCAGGTCCCGAACTGTCTGCGGGTACTGCGGACTGTCCGCGAGGAAAGCCCGGACTGTCCGCCGGCAAAATCCTCAAAACCGCAAGTCTGCTGAAGTTCCCTGGTCAACTCCCGGACTGTCCGCGAGTTCCAACGGCGGACTGTCAGCGGTTCAAAAAGAACTCATCCGTACGAGTTGCGCAGCCACGGACTCGGCTAGAGCCTGACCCCCGGACTGTGCACGGGTCCAACGGCGGACTGTCCGCGGATGAACAGAGAGGGCGATTTTGATCGCCCTTCACCCAAATCTTCTCCAAATCGATTCAACCCAAAATCCCACTTTCCCAAACTTGGAGAGGGCGATCACGGAGTAGTTAGGAGACTATCCCCAAGAAATCATCTGCTCAAAACAACTCAATCAATGGGAAAACGAAAGGGGAGAAGGATGAACCGAAAAGTGCCACAAAAATGAAATCAACCCTATCTACTTGTTCGTAAGGAGTTAGATAAATTCCTTCAGTGGAAATGATCTCCTTTCAAATACGAACAAGTTGATTCCAACGGATTTCGCAAAGACGCACGAGAGAGAGATCGAGTGACGGGAAAATCGCGGAGAAACAAAGAACGCGAAGAACACGAACCAAAACGCAAATCAACACATCGATCTGCAACCGTGTGGCTACCACATGCTACAACAGTGAGGTTACGGCCTCACTTCCTCAAAATCTCCAGTACACAGAGGTATGATTCTCTGCGGATCTCAGCTAGCTACAGCAGGGAATTGGGAGAGCAGGAAACCCTAGAAGCAAAGAGCAAATGAACTGAGATGGGAAGGGAGGAGGGTGTCTCCCTCTACTTATCCTAATTTCTAATTCCTACTCTACCCCTCAACTAATTACAAAGCGAACCAGCTAAACCCTAAGGTTATTCTGGACCAACTCGATGGTAGGTGGATCTGACGGCCACGCCCACACAACTCGTAGCGTTGCCTCGACGCAACCTCCCGATTGCCGCCACGTGCCGCCACCGCTCTGCACCCCCGGTTTTGTGGCCCAAACCGGGAAACCGGCCTTTCCAGCCAACCCCCGGTTTTGAGGCCCAAACCTGGAAACCAGCCCACCAGCATCTGAGTTTTGAGGCCCAAACTCAGCAAACCCGCAGTGCCCAGGTTTTGAGGCCCAAACCTGGAAACCGTCCTCAGCCCGAGTTTTGTGGCCAAACTCGGAAACCCTCAGCACCCAGGTTTTGAGGCCCAAACGTGGAAACCATCCACCCGATGGTTTTTCTCTGGCTCTACCACCAAACCGACGCCGTAGAGGGGATGCACCGCCCGTGCACCCCATCCACCGACACGTGTCCCCAAGTCCACGACTCAGGCAACACATGACCGCAAGTCTTCGCTCGTCGCTGTCCCAGGCTGCCAGCCACCACAGCTGGTCCTCTGGCCCTCTGGTCCGTCAGTCCAAGCCTCACGTCCGCCCTTCACCGCTCTGGGTACATCGGCATGGCACGTCCACCGCACGGCACGCCCATCCTTCACCGCTCCCGGTCCGTCGGCACGACACGTCTCTACTTGACCTTCACCTCGCCATTGACCACTGTATCCGTGCTCGACACCTGCACAACACAAGCCAAAGAACATGCGCATCATCCCAGTTGACAATCACTCATCACTCAGAGACTCGGCATACACCCATGTATCCGCATCTTCACCGATGACGACGGCTTCTGCACCATGGCCCTCGGCAAGGAGGTCGACGGCGAGCTGGAGGACACTCCTCGGAACGACGACGATGAGAAAGACACCTCCCAGGTATCTCAGACCCCTGACGAGCTTTCTGCTGAGGTCGAGAAGCTTACTATCGCGCTCCTTTGTCAGGATAAGTTGCTTAGGCGTGCTGCTAGAGAGCGCAAGGAGTTTAGGCAGAAGTCGGAGGATACGGTGAAGGAACTTGAATCTGTCAAGTCCACCGTAGTTGTTACCGAGGAGAAGGAGTGTGAGATGTGCTCCACACACATGACTGATCTTCTCACTTTGAGGAGTAAGTATGCTGTGTTAGTAGGAGAGGTGGATGAGCTGAAGGCGAGATCTTTGCTGTTGGGTGCGTGCAAGTCCTGTGCGGGCTTGCAATCTGAGTTGGCAGAGAAGAATGCCAAGATTGTGTCTCTTGAAGAGGCCAACTCAGGTAGCACATGTGTGGCTAGGTGTGTTCTTTGTGAGGGTTTGGAGATGGAGATCGCTAATGTGAAGCATGACAAGATGCAAACCGAGGAGGAAAACACATACCTTCGGACCATCTTGTCATGAGTGTCTTGTGGTGAGCCACAGCTCGGGATGATGATCTCCCAATTCAAGCGAGCTGCTGGAGGTCCTGGTGTAGGTTTTGCTCCGGGTATTGATGTTTCATCTTTCGACAAGATTGGAGAGTCGAGTGGTCTTAACCCATGTGACAAGCCCAACTCCACCACTACTCCCAAGCTTACCAAGATTCCACCCAAAGAGCCTCTCAAGCCTAACACCAAGGATGGGGTCTTTGTTGAGCCTCCGAGAGCTCCACCCAAGAAACAATCATGGGCTCCCAAACCAAACCACCTCAAGAACAAGCTGGACACCATGCCACCCATCCAGGAGGAGTTTATGCCACAGAAGGGCAAAGTGATCCACACCCACTACCGTGAGTACCAACAACCCCCTTTGAGAGCAGTGAGGTACCATTGTGAGCGTTGTGGGAGAGATGGTCACTTGAGTGAGTTCTGTTTTCGGCGCAAGAGAGAGGCACGTCGTGCAAAGGAGGTGAACAACACGGACATGTACCATACTTTCAATGATGTACATGTGCCGAACGTTCAGAGGCGTGCTGCTAGGCCCAGAGGTCCAGAACCTCAAGTTCCCAGGCCTAGGCAGAGGAGAGGACGTGCCCGGCGGGAGCCTGCAGTTGTAGGCTATGGACCCCGTGACGGTGGCTTTGTTGTAGAGCGCTTTCCTCCACCGCGTTTTGAGTATCGCGGTGAGCGCTCCTTCCCCAGCGGATCACGTTTTCCTCAGCGTGGTGATCGTTTCCCCGTAGGCGTGCTAGGAATGGTTTTTCTGCTAACCGTTCTTTTGAGCAGCCGGCCCAACACTGGTATTCTCCCTACTTCACTAACCCCACTGTTGGACCGCATGCTCACCCTATGTCTTTTTATTGATGTAGGTAAAACGATTGGAGAACGTGTGGTTGGTGGATTCCGGTTGCTCGAGGCACATGACCGGAAACACCAAGTGGTTCTCCAGTCTTAGTCCGGTCACCGAAAAGGAGTTTATCACCTTCGACGACAATAGCAAAGGTAGAGTGTTGTCTCGCGGGTCAGTGCGAGTTAATGAGCACTTTGTGTTGCGCGATGTTGCTCTTGTTTCTAACTTGCACTTTAACCTTCTTTCTGTTTCGTAACTCTTTCACGACGACTATGAGATTCGTTTTAAGCCGAATCTCAGTCGTATTTTGGATCCTCAGGGCAATCTTGTTTGTGGGATTTCGCCCTTTGGAAAAGTATTTCGTGCGGATTTCTCAGAGTCGTTTGGAGTTTCTCGTTGTCTTTTGCCTGGACCTTCCTCCTCTGATCTTTGGAAGTGGCATAGGAGACTAGGACATTTGAGCTTCGACTTGCTTGCAAGGCTTAGTTCACTTGGCCTAATCCGAGGATTGCCCAAGTTGTGCATGGAGAAGGATCTTGTTTGCCATTCTTGTAGACATGGGAAGATGGTTGCCGCTCCCCACCATCCAGTGACTCAGGTCATGACTAAGCGCCCTGGAGAGCTTTTGCACATGGACCTTGTTGGTCCGGCTCGGGTGAGCTCGGTTGGGAGGAAGTGGTATGTGCCTGTTGTTGTTGACGACTTTTCGAGATATTCGTGGGTTTTCTTTTTATCTGAGAAAACTGAGACTTTTTCCTTTGCTCGCAATCTGATTTTGCGTCTTTAGAATGAGTTCCCTTTGAACTCAATGCGAGCTATTAGGAGTGATAATGGTTCCAAATTCAAGAATTTGGATTTTGAGAAGTTTTGCAACTCTTTGGGTTTAGAGCACCAGTTTTCTTCCCCCTACACACCGCCACAGAATGGTGTTGTAGAAAGGAAGAATCGGACCCTTGTAGAGATGGCCAGGACGATGCTCGATGAGCATAGGACTCCTAGGCGATATTGGGCCGAAGCTATGAGCACTGCATGCTACATTTCCAATCGCATTTTTCTCCGAGCTTTCTTGAAAAAGTCTTCTTATGAGTTGCGTTTTGGAAAACTACCCAAAGTGAGTTATTTTAGAGTTTTCGGTTGCCATTGTTTTATACTGAAAAAGGGCAACTTGGACAAGTTTGAGACTCGTTCTTCTGACGGTGTGTTTTTGGGTTATGGTGCTCATACTCGTGCGTGTCGTGTACTTAACCTTGACACTAACCGAGTCATGGAGACATCCGATGTCACCTTCGACGAGACCATGGTTTGTCCTTCTTCTCGTTTTGAGCGCGCAGGTGATCATGAGGTTGGCGAGCCTCATTTCGATGATGAAGAAGAAGGTGCTGAAGGGATGGATGACCCAACACCTCCTCCACCTGCTGTGCCGTAAAGAGCGGCTTCTACTACGACTCACGGCCCTGATCCCTCTTCTTCGACTTGGGGGCCGTGGGATCCGCCACCTCGAGCGGTACCTTTTGTACCCGAGGAGGCACCAGCTGCTGTTGAGGGGGAGGCCACCTTGGCAAGGGAGGCGCCACGACACATTCAGCGCCAACACCCGCCTCAGCAGATGATCGGCAGCATCGGCGAACGCGTCACTCGGTCAAGGTCACAACAAATCTCTCACTTTGCTCATTCTGCATTTGTTGCTGATTTTGAACCCCGAGATGTTGGACACGCTTTGACGGATCCAGATTGGGTCAATGCCATGCATGAGGAGTTAGAAAATTTTGAAAGAAATCGGGTTTGAGTTCTAGTTTCTCCTCCCTCTGAGTGTCACCCAATTGGGACAAAATGGGTTTTCAAAAACAAACAAGGAGAGGATGGCCATGTAGTGAGAAACAAGGCGAGACTTGTAGCCCAGGGGTATAGTCAGAAGGAGGGAATAGACTATGAGGAGACTTTTGCTCCTGTAGCTCGTCTGGAGGCTATTAGGATACTCTTGGCTTTTGCTGCATCCAAAGGTTTCAAACTTTTTCAAATGGATGTCAAGAGTGCCTTCTTAAATGGCTACATAGAAGAGGAAGTATATGTGAGACAACCCCCTGGTTTCGAAAATCCCAAGTTTCCAAACCACGTTTGTAAACTTCACAAAGCTTTGTATGGTTTGAAACAAGCCCCTAGAGCCTGGTATGATAGGTTGAAAACCTTTTTGCTTGCTAAGGGTTTTAAAATGGGATGTGTAGATAAAACGCTCTTTCTCCTCAAGCAAGGTAGTGACACTCTCTTGGTCCAGATTTACGTGGATGATATCATTTTCGGTGGTTCTTCTCACACTTTGGTTGCCAAGTTTGCAGACACTATGAGCAGGGAATTTGAGATGAGCATAATGGGCGAGTTGACATTTTTCCTCGGATTGCAAATCAAGCAATCTCGAGAGGGAACATTTGTGCACCAGGGTAAGTATACCAAAGATATCCTGAAGAAATTCGATATGGGTGAGGCCAAGCCTCTTCCAACACCCATGTCGACCACGATGGCCCTGGATGCGGACAAGGAGGGAGAAGCAGTGGACCAGAAGGAGTACCGGAGTATGATCGGGTCGCTGCTGTACCTGACAGCGACACGCCCGGACATCCAGTTCGCGGTGTGTCTCTGCGCGTGATTTCAGTCTTCGCCGCGCACCTCTCACCGTCAGGCGGTCAAGCGCATTATGAGGTACTTATGCTTCACTCCTGAGTTTGGGATTTGGTATTCTGCTTCTTCCACCCTCTCCCTTTGTGGTTATTCTGATGCCGATTTTGCTGGTTGCCGGATTGAGCGCAAGTCCACTTCTGGGACTTGCCAGTTTATTGGTTCTTCTCTTGTATCGTGGTCTTCTCGCAAGCAGTCTAGTGTCGCCCAGTCTACCACGGAGGCTGAGTATGTTGCTGCGGCTAGCTGATGTTCCCAGTTGCTTTGGATGATGGCCACTTTGCGTGATTTTGGTCTGAGCTTTTCTCGCGTTCCTTTGCTTTGTGACAGCACGAGTGTTATTAGCGTTGCTAAGAACCCCGTGCTACACTCTAAGACCAAACACATTGATGTGCACTTTCATTTTCTGCGAGACCACTATGAGAAGGGTGATATCGACCTTCGCCATGTCGATACTCATCATCAGTTGGCTGATATTTTCACCAAGCCTTTGGACCAATCAACTTTTGCTAGGTTGAGAGGCGAGCTTGGTGTTTGTTTTCCCTTTTAGATGGGGGAAACATTTTGACTCTTGTACGATAAACTGACTTTGCATTTTTTAGTTGGTTTCTTCTTGCATCTTTGCATTTCATCTTGCATATTTACTTTCAGAGCTTCATGCATATAATCTGAAGAATGTCATTGTGCTCTGTATAGTATTTGCTCCGATGTTTATGATGATGTTGTGGCTTATGCTCTTTCTGATCACTGTTACATGTTGTGGGCAGAGCTATTTTTTGAATGGTGAATCTGATTAATGAACTTAAAACTTGAAAATGTTCACCATTAAGATATGCAACTAGCATGTGTAGAATGTGTTGAAATCACTTGTGCTCTTCATATATGCTAGGTTGCTATGTCTCTAGTGTTGAGTCATTCACTTACTTGGTATGTTCATATGTTGTTTAAAATCTGAACAAAGTTAAGTGAATTGGTAAGATCGAGATGGGATTGCTTGTCAGCACATCACAGTTTCGAGACTGTTTCTCATTGCACTTTGAGTCAAACTTGAGCTGTGTAGTGTATGACCGAAACTGTTGCTTTAAGCTTCTGATTGCTTTTGCATAGGCTTCGCACAGTTGAAAAGTTAGGCAATGACAAACTTTCAACCTCTCGCAATCGCATGCTGAAATTTAAACTTGTGTAATTTAACCGCTGCAACTCCGATAATACTTGAATACACAAGTGTATGTTTCATTCTATAGCATGATGTTTGAACTGTGCTAGGGGTAGTTCACCTTGTATACATGTTTAGCACTTGTTTGATGTCCTGTCTATACATATTTAGTGCTATTTTGATGGTGAATACTTTTTCGGCTGACAACTGCTCATTTTGCTCTCATGTTCATATTTCGTATCTAGTGATCAGTTTGAGCCTTTGCTCGCATTCTGTGCATTTTATGAGTCATCGGATCAGACCTGTGTAGAGCATCCTTGCACTCTTTTGATTATATTCCTAAAGCTGCTAACTTGCATTTTCATTCATATGTATTTCTGGAGGGAGATATTCTGTCAAGGGGGGGAACTTTGAGTGCTTGTGCACATTTGCTTGATGGTGCATTTTCAACTAAGGGGGAGAAAATATTGACAAATTATGTGTTCCCTAGGTTGTGTGCACTATTTGAGGGGGAGTTTGCTAGTTGTGTTGAGCCCTTTGCCTCTGTCTTGAGGGACTAGCAAACATTTTCAGCTTTTCAATTGGTTTTCAGCTCTTCAATTGGTATCGAACTCTTTTGGTTCTTGAGTTGGTAACAGTTGGTATTCGAGCTTCCTCGCTAGCGGTGTTGAGCCTGTTCTACCTCTTCTTGAGGGCTAGCTTTGCTTTGCTTGGTCGCGTCGAGCCGTTGCCCATGTCTTTGGGGACAAAGTTGTCTTGCTCTTTCCACTTGACCTTCTTCGGCTTTGCTATGCTTTTGGGTCATTTGGTCGAGTTCTTTCTCCTTCTTCCTTCTTTCTTCCATTCTATTATGATTTGTGTTGGTAGTTGACAATGCACTCATCAAGGGGGAGATTGCGGATACATGCGTGTATGCCGAGTCTCTGAGTGATGAGTGATTGTCAACTGGGATAATGCGCATGTTCTTTGGCTTGTGTTGTGCAGGTGTCGAGCACGGATAAAGTGATCGAAGGCAAGGTGAAGGTCAAGTAGAGACGTGTCGTGCCGATGGACCGAGAGTGGCGAAGGGCGGACGTGAGGCTTGGACTTAGGGACCGGTGGCCTGAGGATCAGCTGTGGTGGCTGACAGCCTGGGACATCGACGAGCGAAGACTTGCGGGTGGACGGGGTGCACGGGCGGTGCATCCCATCTACGGCTCGGTTTGGTGGTTAAGCCACAGAAAACCCACCGAGTGGACGGTTTCTAGGTTTGGGCCTCAAAACCTGGGCGCTGATGGTTTCCGAGTTTGGGCCACAAAACTCGGGCTGAGGAAGGTTTCCAGGTTTGGGTCTCAAAACCTGGGTGCTACGGGTTTGCTGAGTTTGGGCCACAAAACTCAGGCCCTGGATGGCTGGTTTCCCGGTTTGGGCCTCAAAACCGGGGGTTGGCTGTGAAGGCTGGTTTCCCGGTTTGGGCCACAAAACCGGGGGTGCGACGTCCGGGAAAGGACAAGCAGAGCGGTGGCGGCACGTGGCAGCGATCGGTGAGGTTGCGTCGAGGCAACGCTACCAGTTGTGCGGGCGTGGCCGTCGGATCACCACCTACCACGAGTTGGTCCAGAATAACCCTAGGGTTTAGCTGGTTCGCTCTGTAATTAGTTAGGGGTAGAGTGAGAATTAGAATTACGATTAGTAGGGGGAGACACCAACCTCCCCATGTATCTCAGTCATTTGCTCTTTGCTTCTACGGTTTCCTACTCTCCCAATCCCCTGTTGTAGCTAGCTGAGATCCGCAGAGAACCATACCTCTGTGTACTGGAGATTTTGAGGAAGTGAGATCGTAATCTCACTGTTGTAGCGTGTGGTAGCTACACGGTTGCAGATCGATGACTTGATTCGCGTTTTGGTCCGTGTTCTTCGTGTTCTTCGTTTCTCCGTGATTTTCCCGTCACTCGATCTCCCTCTCTACTGCGTCTTTGCGAAATCCATTTGAATCAACTTGGTCTTTATAGTGAGGAGTTCATTTCCACCGAAGGAATTCATCTAACTCCTCACGAACAAGTAGATCGGGTTGATTTCATTTTCGTGGCGCTTTTTCGTTCATACTCCTCCCCTTTCGATTTCCCGGTGTTTGAGTTGATTTAAGCGGATGATTTCTTGGGGATAGTCTCCTAACTACCTCGTGATCATCCTCTCCAAGTTTGGGAACTTGGGATTGAGTTTTGTTTTGGATTTGAGAGGATTCGTGAGAGGGGCAACAAAAATCGCCCTCTCTGTTCATCCGCGGACAGTCCGTCGTTGGTACCGCGGACAGTCCGCGCGTCGGGGTCGGTCAGACCAGTGACCTGGCTCCGCGCTGCTGGACAAGTGTTTTTTGAACTGCGGACAGTCCGGGAACGTCCAGGGGAGTTGCAGCACCTCTGCTGTTTTGGGTTTTCTGCCGGCGGACAGTCCGCCAGTGAACCGCGGACAGTCCGGGACTGGGAGTCCGGACAGTCCGCGAATCGGCTGAGTGTTGAGGTTTAGTTCATTTGCTCTCCCGGCTTCTTCGCTTGGTTTCCAGACTTCTCGTTTGGCCCTAGAGTTGATCAAGGAACCTCTCTAGGTATCTTTGCTACTTGTTAGCATAGGTATTTGGGGATTTCTCGACGTAGCCGTCTATCTATGTTTGGAACTCGGTTTTTAAGGGTTGAACTTGAGCCAGTGCTTTTTGGTTTTTGGTTCGCTATCGCTTTGTGGTGCCTCACTGTGATCCTAGGGATCATCCACCCTCTTCCAAGGGTCGTGGGCATCATAGTTTCGATCAAAGCTCTTGGGGTTGATTTTGGGGACAAAAGGCCAAAGTTTCGAGAGAAATTTTTGAGCTCCCATTCACCCTCCCCTCTGGTCGCCTTGCTATTGCATTCTCGGTCCTTCAGTTCCCAAAGACATGGGCAACGGCTCGACGCAACCAAGCAAAGCAAAGCTAGCCCTCAAGAAGAGGTAGCACAGGCTCAACACCGCTAGCGAGAAAACTTGATACCAATTGAAGAATCAACTGAAATTCAAGCAAAACAGAGCTAGCCCTCAAGAAGAGGCAGAACGGGCTCAACACCGCTAGCGAGGAAGCTCGATACCAACTGTTACCAACTCAAAAACAAAAGAGTTTGATACCTATTGAAGAACTAAAAGCGTTTACTAGTCCCTTAAGAAAGAGGCAAAGACTCAACACAACTAGCAGACTCCCCCTCAATTATTGCACACAACCGGGAAATCTCCTTGGTTGAACTCGGAAAGCACATGATTTGCAAATATTTTCTCCCCCTTAGTTAAACTTCGGAAAGCACATGATTTGTCAAATAAATTTCTCCCCCTTAGTTGAAAATGCACTATCAAGCAAAAATGCACCAAATAGCTCATTTCTCCCCCTTAATCAAATAGCTCCCCTTTGACAGAATAAATGCATATGAGTCAAAATGCAAGTTAGCAGCTTCAGGAATATAGTCGATAGAATATGAAGATGCTAGTCAAAATGCTGATCCGATGACTCAGAGTATGCACAGAATGCTAACAAAGGCTCAAGCTGATCACCAAATACGAAATATAAGCATTTGAGCAAAGTGAGCAGTTTTAGCCATTCAGAAAAGGATGTTCACCACAAAAAATAACACTATTCATGTATAGATAGAAATTCAAACAAGTGCTAAACATGTATACAAGGTGAACTACCCCTAGCAAGGTTCAATCATCATGCTATAGAATGAAACATAGACTAGTGTATCCAAAATTTTATCGGAGTTGCAGCGGTTAAAGTACACAAGTTCAAATTTCAGCATGTGACTGCGAGAGGTTGAAAACTTGTCATTGCCTAACTTTTCAACTGTGCGAAGCCTATGCAGAAGCAATCAGAAGCTTAAAGCAACATTTTTGGTCATGCACTACACAGCTCAAGTTTAACTCAAAGTGCAATGAGAAACAGTCTTGAAACTGTGATGTGCTGACAAGAAATCACATCTCGATCTTTCTAATTCACTTAACTTGGTTCAAATTTAAAACAGAAAATGAACATACCAAGCAAGTGAAAGACTCAGAACTAGAGACATAGCAACCTAGCATATATGAAAAGCACAAGTGAATTCAACACATTCTACACATGCTAGTTGCATATCTCAATAGTAAACATTTTCAAGTTGTTATGTTTTTTTAAGCAAAATCACCATTCATAAAATAGCTCAGCTCACAACATGTATCAGTTATCAGAAAGAGCATAAGCTACAAGCATCATCATAAAGCATCAGAACAAGCACTATACAGAGCATAGTCACATTCTACAATATACATGAAGCTCTGAATGTAAATATGCAAGATGGAATGCAGAAAAGATGACAATTGAAAAACACAAAGTCAGTTTATGATACAAAAGTCAAAATGTTTCCCCCATCTAAAAGGGGAAACAGACACCAAGCTCACTTCTCAACCTAGCAAAAGTTGATTGGTCCAAAGGCTTGGTGAAAATATCAGCCAACTGATGATGAGTATCGACATGGCGAAGGTCGATATCACCCTTCTCACAGTGGTCTCGCAAAAAATGAAAGCGCACATCAATGTGTTTGGTCTTAGAGTGCAGCATGAGGTTCTTAGCAACACTAATAGCACTCGTGCTGTCACAAAGCAAAGGAATGCGAGAAAAGCTCAGACCAAAATCACGCAAAGTGGCCATCATCCAAAGCAACTGGGAACAGCAGCTAGCCGCAGCAACATACTCAGCCTCCGTGGTAGACTGGGCGACACTAGACTGCTTGCGAGAAGACCACGATACAAGAGAAGTACCAATAAACTGACAAGTCCCAGAAGTGGACTTGCGCTCAATGCGACAACCAGCAAAATCGGCATCAGAATAACCGCAAAGGGAAAGGGTGGAGGAAGCAGAATACCAAATCCCAAACTCAGGTGTGAAGCATAAGTACCTCATAATGCGCTTGACCGCCTAACGGTGAGAGGTGCGCGGCGATGACTGAAATCGCGCGCAAAGACACTCCGCGAACTGAATGTCCGGGCGTGTCGCCGTCAGCTACAGCAGCGACCCGATCATACTCCGGTAATCCTTCTGGTCCACCGCTTCTCCATCCTTGTCTGCATCCAGGGCTGTCGTGGTCGACATGGGTGTTGGAAGAGGCTTGGCCTCACCCATATCGAACTTCTTCAGGATATCCTTGGTATACTTACCCTGGTGCACAAACGTTCCCTCTCGAGATTGCTTGATTTGCAATCCGAGGAAAAACGTCAACTCGCCCATCATGCTCATCTCAAAGTCCCTTCTCATAGTATCTGCAAACTTGGAAACCAAAGCATGAGACGAACCACCGAAAATGATATCATCCACGTAAATCTGGACCAAGAGAGTGTCACTACCTTGCTTGAGGAGAAAGAGCGTTTTATCCACACATCCCATTTTAAAACCCTTAGCAAGCAAAAAGGTTTTCAACCTATCATACCAGGCTCTAGGGGCTTGTTTCAAACCATACAAAGCTTTGTGAAGTTTAAAAACATGGTTAGGAAACTTGGGATTTTCGAAACCGGTGGGTTGTTTTACATACACCTCCTCTTCTTTGTAGCCATTTAAGAAGGCACTCTTGACATCCATTTGAAAAAGTTTAAACCCTTTGGATGCAGCAAAAGCCAAGAGTATCCTAATCGCCTCCAAACGAGCTACAGGAGCAAAAGTCTCCTCATAGTCTATCCCCTCCTTCTGACTATACCCCTGTGCTACAAGTCTAGCCTTGTTTCTCACAACATGGCCATCTTCTCCTTGTTTGTTTTTGAAAACCCATTTTGTGCCAATAGGGTGACACTCAGGAGGAAGAGGAACAAGAACCCAAACCCGATTTCTCTCAAAGTTCTCAAGCTCCTCATGCATGGCATTGACCCAATCCGGATCCGTCAAAGCGTGTCCAACATCTCGGGGTTCAAAATCGGCAACAAATGCAGAATGAGCAAAGTGAGAGATTTGTTGTGACCTTGATCGAGTGACACGTTCGCCGATGCTGCTGATCATCTGTTGAGGTGGGTGTTGACGCTGAATGTGTCGTGGCGCCTCCCGAGCTGATGTAGCCTCCCCCTCAACAGCAGCTGGTGCCTCCTCGGGTACAAAAGGTACCGCTCGAGGTGGCGGATCCCACGGCCCCCAAGTCATCGAGGAAGAAGGATCGAGGCCGTGAGTGGTAGTAGAGGCCGCTCTTTGCGGCACATCCCTTTAGAACCCTCTTCCTCATCATTAAAAAGAGGCTCGCCAACCTCATGATCACCTGCACGCTCAAAATGAGAAGAAGGACAAACCATGGCCTCGTCGAAGGTGACATCGGATGTCTCCATGACTCGGTTAGTATCAAGGTTAAGTACACGATATGCACGAGTATGAGTGCCATAACCCAAAAATACACCGTCAGAAGAACGAGACTCAAACTTGTCCAAGTTGCCCTTTTTGAGTATAAAACAATGGCAACCGAAAACTCTAAAATAACTCACTTTGGACTGTTTTCCAAAACGCAACTCATAAGAAGTCTTTTTCAAGAAAGCTCGGAGAAAAATGCGATTGGAAATGTAGCATGCAGTGCTCATAGCTTTGGCCCAATATCGCCTAGGAGTCCTATGCTCATCGAGCATCGTCCTGGCCATCTCTACAAGGGTCCGATTCTTCCTTTCTACAACACCATTCTAAGGTGGTGTGTAGGGAGAAGAAAACTGATGCTCTAAACCCAAAGAGTTACAAAACTTCTCAAAATCTGAGTTTTTGAACTCGGAACCATTATCACTTCTAATAGCTCGCATTGAGTTCAAAGGGAACTCATTCTGAAGACGCAAAATCGGATTGCGAGCAAAAGAGAAAGTCTCGATTTTCTCAGCTAAAAAGAAAACCCACGAATATCTCGAGAAGTCGTCAACAACAACAAGCACATACCACTTCCCCCCGACTGAGCTAACCCGAGCCGGACCAACAAGGTCCATGTGCAAAAGCTCTCCAGGGCGCTTGGTCATGACCTGAGTCACTGGATGGTGGGGAGCGGCAACCATCTTCCCATGTTTACAAGAATGGCAAACAAGATCCTTCTCCATGCACAACTTGGGCAATCCTCAGATTAAGCCAAGTGAGCTAAGGCTTGCAAGCAAGTCGAAGCTCAAATGTCCTAGTCTCCTATGCCAATTCCAAAGATCAGAGGAGGACGGTCCAGCCAAAAGACAACGAGAAACTCCAAATGACTCCGAGAAATCCGCACGAAAGACTTTCCCAAAGGGCGAAATCACACAAACAAGATTGCCCTGAGGATCCAAAATACGACTGAGATTCAGCTTAAAACGAATCTCATAGTCGTCATCAAAGAGTTGCGAAACAGAAAGAAGGTTAAAATGCAAGTTAGAAACAAGAGCAACATCGCGCAACACAAAGTGCTCATTAACTCACACCAACCCACGAGACAACACTCTACCTTTGCTATTGTCGCCGAAGGTGATAAACTCCTTTCCGGCGACCGGACTAAGACTGGAGAACCACTTGGCGTTTCCGGTCATGTGTCTCGAGCAACCGGAATCCACCAACCAAACGTTCTCCAATCGTTTTGCCTACATCAATAAAAAGACATAGGGTGACCATACGGTCCAACACTGGGGTTAGTGAAGTAAGAAGAATACTAGTGTTGGGCCGGCTGCTCAAAAGAACGGTTAGCAGAAAAACCATTCCTAGCACGCCTACGGGAAGAGTGATCACCACGCAGAGGAAAACGTGGTCCGCTAAGGGAGGAGCGTCCATCGCGATACTCAAAACACGATGGGGGAAAACGCTCAACTACAAAGCCACTGCCACGGGGTCCATTGCCCACAACTGCAGGCTCCCGCCGGGCACGTTCTCTTCGCGGCCTAGGCCTAGGAACTTGAGGTTTTGGACCTCTAGGCCTAGCAGCACGCCTCTGAACATTCGGCACATGTACATCATGTAAAGGATGGTACATGTCTGTGTTGTTCATCTCCTTTGCACGGCGCGCCTCTCTCTTGCGCCGAAAGCAAAACTCACTCAAGTGTCCATCTCTCCAACAGTACTCACAATGGTACCTCACCACTCTCAAAGGGGGTTGTTGGTACTCACGGTAGTGGGTGTGGATCACTTTGCCCTTCTGTGGCATAAGCTCCTCCTGGATGGGTGGCATGGTGTCCAGCTTGTTCTTGAGGTGGTTTGGTTTGGGAGCCCATGATTGTTTCTTGGGTGGAGCTCTCAGAGGTTCAACAAAGACCCCATCCTTGGTGTTAGGATTGAGAGGCTCTTTGGGTGGAATCTTGGTAAGCTTGGGAGTAGTGGTGGAGTTTGGCTTCTCACATGGGTTAAGACCACTCGACTCTCCAATCTTCCAAAAAGACGAAACATTAACACCCGGAGCAAAACCTACACCTGGACCTCCAGCAGCTCGCTTGAATTGGGAGATCATCATCCCGAGCTGTGGCTCACCACTAGACACCCATGACAAGATGGTCCGAAGGTATGTGTTTTTCTCCTCGGTTTGCATCTTGTCATGCTTCACATTAGCGATCTCCATCTCCAAACCCTCACAAAGAACACACCTAGCCATACATGTGCTACCCGAGTTGGCCTCTTCAAGAGACACAATCTTGGCATTCTTCTCTGCCAACTCAGATTGCAAGCCCACACAGGACTTGCACGCACCCAATAGCGAGGATCTAGCCTTCAGCTCATCCACCTCTCCTACCAACACAACATACTTGCTTCTCAAAGTGAGAAGGTCAGTCATGTGTGTGGTGCACATCTCGCACTCAACCTCCTCAGAAACGACTACGGTGGACTTGACAAACTCAAGCTCCTTCATCGTATCCTCGCACTTCTGCCTAAACTCCTTGCGCTCTCTAGCAGCACGCCTAAGCAACTTATCCTGACTAAGGAGCGCGGCAGTAAGTTTCTCGACCTCAGCAGAAAGCTCGTCGGGGGTCTGAGATACCTGGGAGGTGTCGTCGTTGTCGTCCCGAGGGATGTCCTCCAGCTCGCCGTCGACCTCCTTGCCGAGGGCCATGGTGCAGAAGCCCTCGTCGTCGGCGAAGAAGCAGAGGTCGTTCAGCTTGTCCTCGATCCTCTTCTTCTTCTTGGACTCATCGTCGCTTGAGGAAGCGGAGTCGTCATCCGAGTCGTTGACGTCGCTGAGCGTGGCGAAGAACGCACGCTGCTCAGCCTGGGCCTTCTCCAAGTACTTCGTCTTGATGTACTCCTTGTTGAAGCTGCCCTTTTACTTCTGCTTTGCAGGGACGTACTTCTCCTTGCGCTTGCCGGAGTTGTACTTGTGCCCATGATCCGCCTTGCCGAAGGTCTGCTTGTTCTTCTTCCGGCAATTGGCGATGCAGTGGTTGGGGTCGCCGCACTCGAAACATCCCGAGCGTCCTCCTCCGCGGCGACGGTTCATGCGGTTGTTGTGGAACCGCGAGAACCGGTTGGCGAGCAAAGCCAACTCATCATCCCCCATGAACTCCAGCTGCTCCTCTGTGACAGAAAGAAGAGAAGAAAGTGCAAAGCCTCTAGAGGGGTTAGCAGAAGAACCAGAAACCAAAGCCATCGACAGCCCAGAAGGATTTTCATAAGAAGCCCTCGCCATGGTGTCAATCTCACTGGACTTGAGCTTACTGAAGAGCTCGTCGCATGTGAGAGTCTCATAGTTAGGTGATTCAAAGATCGCCTGAACCTTTGAGTCCCACACCGATCGATCAAGAGTATGCAAAAGCTTCAAACCTCTCTCATGATCGTCGAAAGGCAACAGCTCCTTGTTAGCCCTCATCCTGTTGACAATCACCTGAAAGCGAGCGAATAAACTCTCTATGCTCTCGCTAGGCATATGTCGAAAGTTCTCATACTCTCGCTTGTGCGACTCATAGAGACGGGTTTTGACTTGAGTGGTTCCCTCATGGAAGCGCATGAGGGTAGCCCAAATCTCCCGAGCCGTAGCGAGGTGAGAAACGCGATCAAACTCCGTCATGCTCAAGCATGAGAAAAGAGCATTACGGGCTCGACTATTGGCATCGTGCTCATCGATCTGATGCTGAGTAACACGAGCAGCCAAGACCACGTAATCGGCAGAGTTGCAAATATCCCAAATGGAAGCACCAATACTCTGCAGATAGGCCGACATGCGTATCTTCCAATACGCATAGTTCGTCCCATCGAAAAACGGCGGTTTGCCCACGCCGCGATCCATGTCGCCTTCTGTGGATCTGGAACCGGCTAAGGTGGAAGATCCTTAACCCGCTCCGATACCAATTGAAGGACCGAGAATGCAATAGCAAGGCGACCAGAGGGGGGTGAATGGGAGCTCAAAAATTTCTCTCGAAACTGTGGCCTTTTGTCCCCAAAATCAACCCCAAGAGCTTCGATCGAAACCGTGATGCCCACGACCCTTGGAGGAGGGTGGATGATCCCTAGGATGACAGCGAGGCACCACAAAGCGATAGCAAGCCAAACGCCAAAAGCACCGGCACAAGTTCGACCCCTAAAAACCTAGTCCCAAACGTAGATTGGAGACTACGCCGGGAAAACCCCAAATACCGATGCTAACAAGTAGCAAAGATATTTAGAGAGGTTCCTAGGTGAACTAAAGGGTCAGCCAAGAAGTCTGGAAACCAAGCGAAGAAGCCGGGAGAGCAAACGCACTAAAATGCAACACTCAGCAGGATCCCGGACTGTCCGGCCCTGAGGTCCCGGACTGTCCGCCCCTACTGCGGACTGTCCGCGAGGGGATGGCGGACTGTCGGCCGGTCAAAAGTGCGAAAACGCACTGCTACTGAAGTTCCCTGGACCCTTCCCGGACTGTCCGCGACTTTACACTGCGGACTGTCCGCTGGTATAAAAACAGCAACCTGTCCGAAGAACACAGCCACTGATCCGGCTGATCCCTGACGCGCGGACTGTCCGTGGTGGCACTGGCGGACTGTCCGCGTGTGCCCAGAAAGGGCGATTTCGGTCGCCCTCAACTCAAATCTTCTCCAAATCGATCCAAACCAAAATCCCTTGAACACAAAATTGGAGAGGATGATCACGAGGTAGTTAGGAGACTATCCCCAAGAAATCATCCGCTCAAATCGATTCAATCAATGAGAAATCGAAGGGGCAGGTGTATGAACCGAAAAAGGGCCACGAAAATAAAATCGACCCGATCTACTAGTTCGTGAGGAGTTAGATGAATTCTTTCGGTGGAAATGATCTCCTCACTATAAAGAACAAGTTGATTCAAGTGGAATTCGAAAAGACGTAGTATAGAGAGAGATCGAGTGACGGGAAAATCATGGAGAAACGAAGAACGCGAAGAACATGAACAAAACGCGAATCAACACCTCGATCTGCAACTGTGTGGCTACCACACGCTACAACAGTGAGATTACGGTCTCACTTCCTCAAAATCTCTAGTACACAGAGGTATGGTTTTCTGCAGATCTCAGTTGCTACAGCAGGGGATTGGGAGAGCAGGAAAACCTAGAAGGCAAAGAGCAAATGACTGAGATGAATGGGGAGGTGGGTGTCTCCCCCTACTTATCATAATTCTAATTCCCACTCTACCCCTAACTAATTACAGAGCGAACCAGCTAAAGCCTATGGTTATTCTGGACCAACTCATGGTAGGTGGTGATCCGACAGCCACGCCCGCACAACTGGTAGCGTTGCCTCGACGCAACCTCATCGATTGCCGCCACGTGCCGCCACCGCTCTGCTTGTCCTTTTCCCGGACGTCGCCCCCGGTTTTGATGCCCAAACCGGGAAACCAGCCTTCATAGCCAACCCCCGGTTTTGAGGCCCAAACCGAGAAACCAACCGTCCATCGCCTGAGTTTTGTGGCCCAAACTCAGAAACCCGCAGCACCCAGGTTTTGAGGCACAAACCTGGAAACCGTCCTCAGCTCGAGTTTTGTGGCCCAAACTCAGAAACTATCAGCGCCTAGGTTTTGAGGCCCAAACCTGGAAACCGTCCACCCGGTGGTTTTTCTGTGGCTCAACCACCAAATTGAACCGTAGATGGGATGTACCGCCCGTGCACCCCGTCCACCAACACGTGTCCCTAGGTCCTCGACCCAAGCAACACCGTGCCCGCAAGTCTTCGCTCGTCGCTGTCCTAGGCTGTCAGCCACCACAGCTGATCCTCAGGCCATCGGTCCCTCAGTCCAAGCCTCACGTCCGCCCTTCGCCACTCTCGGTCCATCGGCACGGCACGTCTCTACTTGACCTTCACCTTGCCTTCGATCACTGTATCCGTGCTCGACACCTGCACAACACAAGCCAAAGAACATGCGCATTATCCCAGTTGACAATCACTCATCACTCAGAGACTCGGCATACACCCATGTATCCGCAAACCTTCCTAATCTTGAACGCTTTAGCTAACAAGAAATCCCTCAATCTTTCATACCATGCTCTTGGTGCTTGTTTCAACCCATATAATGCCTTCTTAAGCTTGTACACATGGTTGGGCTTCTTCAAATCTTCAAATCCGGGAGGATGCTTAACATACACTAGCTCATTGATGAATCCATTGAGAAATGCACTCTTGACATCCATTTGATAGAGCTTGATGTTGTGAGAACAAGCATATGCAAGTATAATTCTAATGGCCTCTAATCTAGCAACCGGTGCATAGGTTTCTCCAAAGTCAATGCCTTCCATTTGAGTGTACCCTTGTGCAACCAATCTTGCTTTGTTCCTTATAACAATGCCATCTTCATCTTGCTTGTTCCGGAAGACCCACCTTGTACCAATAACATTTGTGTTCTTTGGTCTTTCTACTAACTCCCAAACATCATTGCGGGTGAAGTTGTTTAACTCTTCATGCATTGCATTCACCCAATCAACATCCATCAAAGCTTCATCAATCTTGGTTGGCTCAATAGATGATACAAATGAGTAGTGTTCACAAAATGATGCCAATCTTGATCTTGTTTGCACACCTCTTCTTATGTCACCAACAATTTGATCAAAGGATGATCTCTTGCAATATGTGTTGGTTGTAGCACTTGTTGCGGTTGGGCACTTGCACTTGCACTAGCATCTTGTTGATCTTGAGAACCACTAGAGCTTGCAATATCATTGTCATGCATGGTTGGAGGAGAGAGCACTTGATCTTTGTCATCTTCGATGTCAATCACTTGCTTTGGCCTAATATCACCAATGTCCATGTTCTTCATGGCTTCCACCAATTGTGTTCCTCTCACATCATCTAGGTTGTCTTGTTCTTCATGTGAGCCATTGGTTTCATCAAACTCAACATCATGGACTTCTTCAACTATTCTTGATGTGTTGTTCCACACTCTATATGCCTTGCTTGTAGTGGAGTAACCAAGTAGGAACCCTTCATCACACTTCTTTTCAAACTTGCCAAGTCTTGTACCCTTCTTCAATATGTAGCACTTGCACCCAAAGACCCGGAAATATGCAATGTTGGGCTTTCTATCATTGAGGAGCTCATATGGTGTCTTCTTCAATAGAGGTTGACAATAGAGCCGGTTGCTATAATAGCATGCCATGTTGATTGCTTCGGCCCAAAAGGAATCACTCACATTGTATTCACTAAGCATGGATCTTGACATATCAATGAGTGTCCTATTCTTCCTTTCCACTATCCCATTGGATTGAGGTGTATACTTGGCCGAGAATTGATGCTTGATTCCATACTCATCACATAGATCATCAACTCTTGTGTTCCTAAACTCACTTCCATTGTCACTTCTCACTTTCTTGATACTTCTATCAAACTCATTTTGACTTCTCTTGACAAAGGTTTTGAATATGTCAAACACTTCACTCTTGTCAACAAGAAAGAAGACCCATGTGAATCTTGTATAGTCATCCACTATCACAAAGCCATACTTGTTTCCCCCAATACTTGCATATGTAGTTGGTCCAAACAAGTCCATGTGCAACAACTCAAGTGCATGTGTAGTGCTCATCATTCCTTTATTGGGATGAGTATTTCGAACTTGCTTTCCCATTTGACATGCACTACATAGCTTATCTTTCTCAAAGTGAACATCTTTTAGTCCTCTAACCATGTCATGCTTCACTAGCCTCTTTAGTTGCTTCATTCCAACATGTCCCAAGCGCCTATGCCATAGCCAACCCATACTTGATTTGGTGAATAAACATGTTGTCAATTGAGCTTCACTTGCATCAAAGTCCACCAAATAAAGGTTCTCATATCTAAATCCTTTGAACACCAAGTCACTTCCATCAACACTCACTATCTCCACATCATCAACCCCAAATATGCATTTGAATCTCAAATCACATAATTGTGCCACGGACAACAAGTTAAAGTTGAGAGATTCCACCAATAGCACATTGGAGATGCTCAAGTCATTGTATATTGCAATCTTGCCCAAGCCTTTGACCTTGCCTTTCTTGTTTTCACCAAATGTAATAGCATCCGCATGATCATTGCCACTAGTGTTGATTGATTTGAACAGTCTTCCATCTCCGGTCATGTGTTGAGTGGACCCACTATCAAGCACCCAATTCCTTCCTCCCTCTTTATAATTCACCTACAAAGAGATCAATTATTTTGAGGTACCCAAATCTTTTTGGTCCTCCAAGGTTAGTCACCAAGCTCTTGGGCACCCAAATTGCCTTCTTCTTTGGGCCAACCAAGGGTGCACCAATGTACTTAGCCTTCACACCATTAGTCCCCTATGTAAGCATATAAAAAGAATCAAGTCTAATAGATGGAATATGAGCATTGTTCTTGTTCTTGTTTTTGTTAAAGCAATTTTGCTCTATGTGCCCGGATTGCTTGCAATTATAGCAATGCCGACCATTGCTCTTCACAAAACTAGTCTTGTGAGGAGCAAAAGAGGCCTTGCCCTTCTTGGGGGTATAGCCAAGCCCCTCCTTGTTGAGTGGACATCTTTGGCTACCCAAGCACTTAAGCAAGTGGGCATCTCCACCATAGGCATTGCCTAAAGCATGAGTGAGCTCATATACCTTGTTCTTAAGGTTCTTATTTTCTACCACTAATGATGAATCACATGTAGTAGAAGTAGGCATTTTAGTTGAGCTAGATGATGATGATGCTTTGGTGGGAGCAACAATAATAGGAGCATAAAAAGATTCATCAAGAATATCACATGTTACACCTATGTTGCATGTCTCTACAACATCCTCAATCTTACTTTGATCAAGGAGGGAGGAGTGGGCTTCCTTGAGCCTAGTGTGAGTTTGGTCAAGCTTCTCATGGGCTTCCTCTAGCCTCTCATGAGTAGACCTGAGCTCATCAAAGGATTGCTCAAGAGCCTTGTTGGCCTTCGCAATTCTTTGCACTCCTTCCTCTTAGTCTCAATGTAAGAGTGAGCATCTTGTAGCATGCTCATGAGGTCCTTCTTTGAGTACTCCTCATCACCATCACTCTCACTCTCACTTTCACTCTCATCGGATGATACCTTAGTGGCCTTAGCCATGAAGCATGTTGATGGATTGTTGAAGATAGAAGGCTTGCTTGAGATAGCAAGACTAGTCATAGCCTTCTTCTTGGTGGTCTTCCTCTCATCATCACTAGAGTCATCATCATCACTTGAGGAAGCATTGCTATCCCATGTCACAACATAGGAACCACCCTTCTTCTTCTCCTTCTTCTTCTCTTTCTTTTCCTTCTTTTCTTTCTTCTTGCTCTTCTTGTGATCATCATCTTCATCACTAGAATATGGACAATCCGCAATGAAGTGATCCTTGCTCTTGCATCTATAGCACCTTTTAGTTGTGCTTTTGGTTGCATCTCTTCTCTTTCTTACTCCATAGCCTTTCTTCTTCATGAACTTGCCAAACCTTTTCACAAAGAGAGCCATTTCTTCATCATCTATCTCACAACCACTTGAGCTTGCTTCATCATCACTTTCCTCCTTCTTTGCTTTGCCCTTGCTCTTGTTCTTGGAGGATGAAGCCTTGAATGCAATGGTCTTCTTCTTCTTCTCTTCCTCTTGGGCTCCCCCATCCCTTTCCACACGGTATGTGTCTTGAGTGACCACATCATCTAGTACTTGGTTTGGGGTTACCGTATCCAATCCTTCCCTCACTAGGATTGTCACCAAAGTATCAAACCTTGGTGGTAAGCATCTCAAGAACTTGTGAGAAAAGTCCTTGTCCTCCACCTTCTCACCCAAGGCCTTCAAGTCATTGATAATGACTTGCAACCGGTGAAACATCTCCGGTATGCTTTCATCATCTTGCATCTTGAACATGGCGAGCTTGTCCTTGAGAATGTATAGTTTGGCGCCTTTGACCGCCTTGGTGCCTTCATATGGTTCCTCCAATATCTCCCATATCTCACTTGCTCTTTCAAGGTCTTTGATTTGCTCAAACACCTTTGTGTCAAAAGCTTCATAGAACAAGTTGATTGCCACATCATTCCATTGAAGCTTCTCTTCTTCTCTTGGAGTGGGACTGGCGGGGTCAATTACCGCAAAGTCATGCTCAATTACTTCCCAAATGTTTCTATTCATTCCTCTTGTGAATGCGCACATCTTCCTCTTCCAACAATCGAAGTTGGTGCCATCAAAATGTGGTGGCTTCCCCCCATATAGTTGATTTGAGCCATTTTAACACTGGAGGATGTTAAGCCTCAAACAATCGGTGACCATGGCACTGATACCACTTGAAAGGTCCGAATTGGCTAGAGGGGGGTGAATAGCCTAATTAAAACTCTACAAAATAACTTAGGCAGACACTATTAGTATAACAAATGGCGAAACTTTTTACGCTAGCCTAATAGTGTGTTGCAAGCCACCTATCCAACAATTCTACCTAATATAACTATGGCACACAAGCAATTAGAGCTAGAAACTAATGCGGAATAAATAAACTAGCTCTAGCACAACTATGATCAAGATGGTTGTTGGGTATTTTAAACGCACATAGATTAATCCGCAAGTGCACGGATACCGATGTAGCTTTCACCCGAGAGTATTCCAGGGTATCGATTTCCACGGGGAACGTGAAGTGTACTAATCAAGGGGCAAGTTGTCCAAGAAAAGAACGATAATGCGGATAGAGAGAGATTTAGGGTTTTCTAAGCAGGTCTATCTATTTAAAGGCTCACTATACTTTACTTATTTCGGGACATCAGAACACTAGCCACAGAAAGAGATGAGAAAGCGGCTAGGAAGCTCCGACTACGGTCCTACAAACACCAACCCGAACGTGGTGGACTACATCGGCCGTCAGGGCTGTCACCACTTGGGGCTACCACAACTATCCGTGGGGCTGGGTGCAAACTCAGGTAAACCCTAGTCTAGACACCACGTCTACACTAACGTCTACTACTCTAATTACATATGATAATTAGAGCACTCGATACGAGCGGAGATCCAGTAAATGAAATAAAGCAAGAACTGAAATTAAATATAATACTTAGAAATAGTAAATGAAGAACCGAGAGATTACTTGAAGACGAACTAGATGCTGCACCAAAACAATGTCAAGGAAGATCCGACAGATCCGGCTCCTCCTCAGCTCTCTCCTCCTCTGTCTAATCCGATCTCTAATTACAACTAGATGAACTAGACAACTAGAACTAGAACTAGACGAACTAGAACTAGAAGAACTAGAACTAGATCTAATTCTAGATGAACTAGAAGAGATTCATCTAGAGGGACCTCTACTTCTAATTGAAATCCTAGTCTCTGATATGGAGATGAATAACGAAGATGGAGATGCCTGGAGAGGGGGTCTGGGTCTGGTTTTATAGCCCGGAGCGTGGAACGTGAACCGACTTCAAGGACGGTGGAGATGCATCCTAGGAGGCGGTGGAAGAAGGTTCCAGAAGGCGGAGGTGAAACGGCCTCTGTGGCTGACCGGTCGGTCCCGGGGTGGGACCGGTCGGTCTGGCCTAGTGGGCCCACATGGCGGGCCGCCTCGTGGTGTCTTCTAGATCCTTCTTTTGCAGATTTCGTTGCGAAATTAATATATTTTCATCCGGGACTCCAAATATAGCAAATAATATGTCCGTTTCGATCGTCTCGACGAGCTCTTTGCAATGGTGCACTCCAATTCATCACTTCAGATGATTTCATATGGTAAAAACATGGATGTCCTACAAAACAAGTGAGAGCACCAAAACTCGTGGAACTTGTTAGTTTCAAACCCTACAACTATGCTTTGTAATTCATTTAGTGTCATTTCATGTAATAGTCGATGGCTAATTATGAGCATTAGTGAGCGTCAACAAGTTCCCCCAAGCTTAACCTTTGCTAGACCCGAGCAAAGCCAATCTCAACAATGGCTCAGGAGTTGCTGCAATATCCTCACTTCCAACAAGTACACATGTATTCAAACAAAAGTTCTCAAAAAGATACCATATTATTTATCACGGGGCTTAGTACTTTACCTTGAATCTTGAGTAATTGAAAGATAGAACGATCAAATCAAGCACACTGTCTCTAGTTCTTTTACTTCACCATTATCCCAGAGTTTTTATTAATTTTCAAAAAACTTAAAAACATATGTTGTCAAATTAAACAATGGATCCAAAAAGAAAGTCAACCACACCATTGAATCGAGAAGTGCATGTGTATGGAAAATGGAGGCGGATGCTCTTTTGAATATATCACTCTCTTTTGTTTATCAGAGACACATGGCTATCAAGCTAATTCTACTGGCGGGCACATGCCCATTTTTTTTATGATATTCATTTTTTCATCATTTTTTTCGAGGTTCCGGACACTTGTCCCTTTTTATTTCCTCGGGATCTTTCTTTTTGAGGTTTTGGACACTTGTCCCTTTTTATTTCCTCGGATTTTTTTTCTCTTCTTTTTTTAATAGCCACATGCTTCAAACAAACTTTTGAGAGATTACGAACAAATAATCATGAGCATTTATGAGGAAAATGGATGGAATGTGTAAGTGATCTCAATTCAATAGCATCATAACTTCTCGTAGGGTCAACAAAGCTTAATTTAACTCAATGCAATCATTAGTCATATTAATATTGGAAACTCTCCGGAACTCTAGTGTTGTTCAGAACAAGATAACAGTAGCTCAGATCATCTGTCAATTACCTAGACTCTGGATCAAGCATTTGAAAGTCATATATTTAATTTCATTTTAAGGCATCATTATTAATTAAGAGAAATCATGCTTTGAAGGCTAGGTACTTGAAAGAAATTAGATAGAGCAACTATTCATCATTTCCATATAAAAGATTAGAGAGAGAGTTCTTCTTTTATTATTGACTTTTTAAAACAAACTAAGCAAACTTAACACACTATTTATTTAATCTAACACACACTTATTATAAATAATTGAGATAATAAATAAGACATACCTGGATTACGAAGATAACGGGAGTGCGTCTCCCCCAAGTCGGTTCCCTTATTAGCGTTGAGCCTTCATGTGCCCATATATTTTTTTTCTCTTTTTTTTTTAATTAATGGTGAGCCTTCATGTGCCCACATTTTTTTGTATATATTTTTTTAGATTTATGTATAGAAAGAAAACTTAAGAGGATACTTACCTGGATACATGTGAGGGTGCCTCCCCCAAGCTGGATGTTGACATAGTCGTTCGATCTTGTAATGTAGTGGACTGACAGTGAAAATGTTCTTCTTCTATCGGAGTTTTGATTGATGATGATGGTTGTTGTAACAGTGTCCAACAGCGGATGGAATATTCACTTGCTTGTCAACTTTTCTTAGTCTTCAATCCTGTGAAACTCAAATAGACAACAAAAGTTGTGGAACAGATTAAACATTAGTGGTTGGCCATTCAAGCCTTAGTTGTCCAGAGTTTCAGTAAGATCTCTTTCTCAATGTTTTTTGTATTTTATTTTTTCGATGCAATGACAACTTAACAAAATGAATGTATTTTTATTTTTATTTTTATGCCACCACGGTGAATATTTCATGTGGGTTTTTACACACCACAAAATTATTCATATGGGGCTTTAGGTTTTATTATGCAGTGCAATAAGTAAAATATATTTTTATTTTATTTTCAAATGCAATGCTAATTCAGAAAAGTAAATATGCTATGGAGAAATGATTATGCAAATGATAGAAAGTAAACATGCAAAAAGAGAAATTAATGCAGAAAAAGATAAATATGGATAACTACCGATTTTACCTTTCGGCGAGGGTTCAATGTTTTAAGTCCTCTGAACAGGACTTCTCACCATATTCATTCTTGAGGTGCATCATTTGATCCTGATATGTAGTCCTTGTTAACTACACCTCTTGATATGGTGTCACTCATGTTGTTCGTTCGCCCAACAATTTGAAGTGAAGCATTAGTTGTGGAAGCTGGCAGCATCTTGCTTAGTGTGCATATTCTTGTAGATCCAAGACCTTCACACTGTAGAATTTGAGAGTTGACAAACTCCTCTATGTTTTGCTGAAGAGTGTATCCTGCTCATAAAGACATGGCAGACATCAAGTGCATGGGCTCTGTTGGTGGAAAAACACCAACAGAACCAAAAGTTTTGTTCATTCTCTCTAACCTTAGGCACATTGCACAAGATAAACTTGTTGTTTATGTGTTCTATTCAAACTTAACATGAGTGATAGGATCAGAAGATGATCATGAAAGTAGCATCTTAAAATATTTAACAAATTAGATTGCTTAACCCAAGGAAGGATAATCTATGCATAATGTGTTGATCTTTTCATGATTGTGATATATCATCTTCCAAAGGTTAGATGCACAACATTTTAGCTCATTTGGTTAAGATAGTGAGATCAAGAGAGTAAAGCTAAGAACAAGGAGTAAAGAACTGATCATGTTGAGTTGATTAGGTTGGATCATGTGAGGTGCAACTTAAACATGTTTGGTTCTTATTTATGCACATACTAGAATTAAGGAGAAGCTTTTAAAGTGATGATCACTTACCTTGAGATGTTGCTTTACCATTGAAGAGTGATTGTGTCGAACCACCTTGTGGAAGCTTCTCTTGTCTAGCTGGTTGTTGTTCATGAATAACTTATCTTCTCTTGCTTATCTCACTGTGGGCCAGCTAAGTCTTGTCTTCAACAGATCCAGATGATGGAGACTTTGTCAACTATTTTCTTGATTTGTAGGCTTAGGTATTGTCTCTCCATCTTCTACTTCTTGTGGTGCAGTGGCTTCATCCTTTATGATATCCCCTCAATTCCTGGCAGTTGGTTCTTCCTTTGTCGGTTGAGTCAATGTCTTCTCTTGGTCTTCTTTGGCTGCTCATAAATGGTGTAATTGTTGAAGAGGCAGTGAACCTTTTGGTCAACGATCCAAAAGTGGATTTCTCTAGTTCCGACATAGATGACAACATTGAAGGTTTTCAAGAACGATCTTCCAAGAATTAGTGGTGGATCATATTCTTCTTCTTGATTGGGATAGAGTCCAATGGCCTGTACTGATCAAAGTGTTGAAGCTGAATTTCTCCGTCCTCCCCTTTGAGCAGATCTAGACAACAGAATTGTGTCTCCCCCAAGCTGGCTTGTGAGGAAGGTGGATGCCCAAATTTCTTCAACAACATGTTCATGTGTTGAATTTTGTAGACCTTGTTGTTGTTGAAGTCGTTCCACCTCATCCCTAAGCTAGCTCTTGATTAGAAGAGAGAATAACTTCCCACTGCTTGTGTTTGTACTGTTTGATCTGAGGGTTCAGACACGAGTGCCCCCATGATGGTCTTTGTCTTCTAGTGGCCTAGCTTAGACTTGTTCACCTATTTCCATGGAGTGAGTGCTTTGATTGTAGGTATTGTTTTGTGTCACTCGTCTTTTGTCTTGTTCTACGGATCTCATTTCTCTATGATCAGTGAGCTATGTCTCCCTTGCGCAAGTTGTTGAAGTTCATGTGTCTCTTCTTCTCCAAAGTGAGTTCATCTCAGGACTTTCCCAAATTGGTATTGAAAGTTTTCCTACAGGGGTTAGTCCAACAAAATATCCAACATCCACTATAGCATATTATCGGCTCAAAAATCAACCTAGACATCACGTCTTATTTGATCTAGGAAGGCATTTTAACCTAAGCACCATACTTAATTTAAAAGCCTTTAGAGGTAAAATCAGGACACCTTTTAGCTCAAGAATCAAACCAGACATCATGTCTTACTTTAATTCAGGAAAACAGTTTAAACTAAGCATCATTCCTAATTTTAAAAGGTGTATGAAAATACTTTAAAACCAAAACATATACTATAGCAAATGAGGGTAGCATTAGAGCATTAAAGAGATTTACTCAAATGGTGATGAGAGAGCATGATTAGTGTATAGCACATGAGCATATCTTAAAGGTAGGGGCAACCAACATAGCAACATGGTAAAATATGTTCTTACAAAGTCAATGTTGCATAATGATTGGTTGGACATACCTTGTGTTTATCGTTCCTTCGAACTTTTTGCTCCAGACCTGCAAAGGTCAGTGACAAGAATACCCAAAGGAATATTTTCACAATTATATCCCTATGCTCATTACACAAGGGCACTATATGAGGAAGGTGAACACTAATCTAAAAAGTGCTTGTTTTAGGACACTGAGCTTGTCTTTTAGGAAACCTTCAAGATGTGATTTGGTGAAGTGGTTTCCCCTCCAACACCAACTTTAAGAGCACAACGAGATCTACAACATTTGTGATAAACATATGCATCTACAACCACCCTTTTGAAGTTTTTGTAAATAGAAAGTGTGAGGGGGTTGAAAATCTCAAGTGTGGCAATGTTAGACTGAAGGACCGAGAATGCAATAGCAAGGCGACCAGAGGGGGGTGAATGGGAGCTCAAAAATTTCTCTCGAAACTTTGGCCTTTTGTCCCAAAATCAACCCCAAGAGCTTCGATCGAAACCGTGATGCCCACGACCCTTGGAAGAGGGTGGATGATCCCTAGGATCACAGCGAGGCACCACAAAGCGATAGAGAACCAAACGCCAAAAGCACCGGAACAAGTTCGACCCTTAAAAACCAAGTCCTGAACGTAGAATGAGAACTACGTCAGGAAATCCCCAAATACCGATGCTAACAAGTAGCAAAGATACCTAGAGAGGTTCCTAGGTGAACTCTAGAACCAAACGAGAAGTCCGGAAACCAAGCGGAGAAGCCGGGAGAGCAAACGCACAAAACCAGAAGCTTCAGCCAAATCCTGGACTGTTCGGCCCTGGGGTCCCGGACTGTCCGCCCCTACTGCGGACTGTCCGCGAGGGGTTGGCGGACTGTCCGCCGGCCAAACACCAGAAACAGCAACCCTGCTGGAACCTCCCTGGACGACTCCCGGACTGTCCACGAGTTCCTACGGCGGACTGTCCCCCGGTCAAGGAACAATAACGCGACCGAGACCCGCAACCACTGACCTGGCTCGATCCCGATGGCCGGACTGTCCGCCGGTCAGGTGGCGGGCTGTCCGTGACCGACCAGAGAGGGCGATTTCAGTCGCCCTTCTCCCAAATCCTCCCAAAATCGAATCAACTCACAAACCCACATTCCCAAACTTGGAGAGGATGATCATGAGGTAGTTAGGAGACTATCCCCAAGAAATCATCCGCTCAAATCAATTCAAACACCGGGAAATCGAAAGGGGAGGAGTATGAACGAAAAAGCGCCACGAAAACGAAATCAATCCGATCTACTTGTTCGTGAGGAATTAGATGAATTCCTTCGGTGGAAATGATCTCCTCACTATAAAGAACAAGTTGATTCAAACGGATTTCGCAAATACGCAGTAGAGAGGGAGATCGAGTGACGGGAAAATCATGGAGAAACGAAGAACGCGAAGAACACGAATCAAAACGTGAATCAAGTCATCGATCTGCAACCGTGTGGCTACCACACGCTACAACAGTGAGAATACGGTCTCACTTCCTCAAAATCTCCAGTACACAGAGGTATGGTTCTCTGTGGATCTCAGCTAGCTACAGCAGGGGATTAGGAAGGCAGGAAACCCTAGAAGCAAAGAGCAAATGACTGAGATGGGATGGGAGGTGGGTGTCTCCCTCTACTTATCCTAATTCTAATTCCCACTCTACCCCTAACTAATTACAGAGCGAACCAGCTAAACCCTAGGGTTATTCTGGACCAACTCATGGTAGGTGGTGATCCGACGGCCACGCCCGCACAACTGGTAGCGTTGCCTCGATGCAACCTCACCGATTTCCGCCACGTGCCGCCACCGCTCTGCTTGTCCTTTTCCCGGACGTCGCACCCCCGGTTTTGTGGCCCAAATCGGGAAACCAGCTTTCACAGCCAACCCCCAGTTTTGAGGCCCAAACCGGGAAACCAGCCGACCATCGCCTGAGTTTTGTGGCTCAAACTCAGAAACCCGCAGCACCCAGGTTTTGAGGCCCAAACCTGGAAACCGTCCTCAGCCCGAGTTTTGTGGCCCAAACTCGGAAACCATTAGCGCCCAGGTTTTGAGGCCCAAACCTGGAAACCGTCCACTCGGTGGTTTTTCTGTGGCTCAACCACCAAACCGAGCCATAGATGGGATGCACCGCCCGTGCATCCCGTCCACCCGCAAGTCTTCGCTCGTCGATGTCCCAGGCTGTCAGCCACCACAGCTGATCCTCAGGCCACCGGTCCCTTAGTCCAAGCCTCACGTCCGCCCTTCGCCACTCTCGGTCCATCGGCACGGCACGTCTCTACTTGACCTTCACCTTGCCTTCGATCACTGTATCCGTGCTCGACACCTGCACAACACAAGCCAAAGAACATGCGCATTATCCCAGTTGACAATCACTCATCACTCAGAGACTCGACATACACCCATGTATCCGCATAGATAGGCCAATTGAATCAGGAGATGTCTCATATGAGCATGGATTTAAAGAGGTGTTTGTGAAGCAGCTTCCATGCTCTTTGATATCATCTTCCTCGATTTCAGAGAAGAACACTGAAGGATGGGGTTTATCATTTTCTAAAGTGTGAGGTGTTTTCTCTACGGAAGGTTCTATGGCAACCAAATTATTAAAAGGATTTGAAGGAATTTGGAATTTGGTTGTGTGTTCCTCCTTGCGTTGGTCGGGGTTGGGCTCGACTTCTTCTTCGGGGAATTCATCAAAAATCCCAGTGTAAGGAGTGTTTTCAAGGATTTTCTCTAAGATAGCTTTACCTTCACTAACAGTTTTATGAGTGAATGATCCTCCCGAAGAAGTATCAAGAAAAAGGGCAGCTTCTTTGCTAAGACCATAATGAAAATGTTGTAAAATAATGTCCTCGGTCAAAGAAAGATCTGGGCTAGTGTTGACAAGGCTCATAAATCTTGCTTAGGTTGCTCCTAGTGTCTCCTTCTCTTTTTGTTTAAAGGTAAGAATTTCTATTCGAAGGGTAGTGATTCGAGACAGAGGGAAGAAAGCAAGACAAAATTTGTCTTGAAGTTCATCCCAGTTTGCATCTACTCCTCTTACATTATGAGCATACCACTGTTTCGCTCTTCCGAAAGGGGAGAACGGAAACAATTTCCATTTAATGGTCTCTTGTGTCATGCTAGCAATAAACAAGCAAGAACAGAATTGCTCAAATTCACAAAAGTGGGTGTAAGGATTCTCTTCTTCTAGCCCAGAGAAGGGTTGCTCCCGAACCATGGCTATAAAGCTTGGACGAAATTGGTAGCCATCAGTAAGAATAGGATGTGATGATGGTGGTGGCTTCAACAATTCGCCCTTTGGAGCGAAGTATTTAAAGATAGGAGTTGAATTCATGTGGTAAGAAGTGTGGCGATGAGGTAAAGGTGGTGGTAAGACAAAAAGGTGGTAAAAGAAAAGAAACACGGACAACTTGGTTCGAAACTAGCACAGCTACTGTTCCCCGGCAACGGCACCAGAAGCTTGTTAGGTATTTTAAACGCACACAGATTAATCGGCAAGCGCACAGATACCGATGTAGCTTTCACCCGAGAGTATTCCAGGGTATCGATTTCCACGGGGAACGTGAAGTGTACTAATCAAGGGGCAAGTTGTCCAAGAAAAGAACGATAATGTGGATAGAGAGAGATTTAGGGTTTTCTAAGCAGGTCTATCTAATTAAAGGCTCACTATACTTTACTTACTTCGGGACATCAGAACACTAGCCACAGAAAGAGATGAGAAAGGGGCTAGGAAGCTCCGACTACGGTCCTACAAACACCAACCCGAACGTGGTGGACTACGTCGGCCGTCAGGGCTGTCACCACCTGGGGCAACCACAACTATCCGTGGGGCTGGGTGCAAACTCAGGTAAACCCAAGTCTAGACACCACGTCTACACTAACGTCTACTACTCTAATTACATATGATAATTAGAGCACTCGATATGAGCGGAGATCCAGTAAATGAAATAAAGCAAGAACTGAAATTAAATATAATACTTAGAAATAGTAAATGAAGAACCTGGAGATTACTTGAAGACAAACTAGATGCTGCACCAAAACAATGTCAAGGAAGATCCGACAGATCCGGCTCCTCCTCAGCTGTCTCCTCCTCTCTCTAATCCAATCTCTAATTACAACTAGATGAACTAGACAACTAGAACTAGAACTCGACGAACTAGAACTATAAGAACTAGAACTAGATCTAATTCTAGATGAACTAGAAGAGATTCATCTAGAGGGACCAATACTTCTAATTGAAACCCTAGTTTCTAATGTGGAGATGAATAATGAAGATGGAGATGCCTGGAGAGGGGGGTCTGGGTCTAGTTTTATAGCCCGGAGCGTGGAACGTGAACCGACTTCAGGGACGGTGGAGATGCATCCTAGGAGGCGGTGGAAGAAGGTTCCAGAAGGCGGAGGCGAAACAGCCTCTGTGGCTGACCGGTCGGTCCCGGGGTGGGACCGGTCGGTCTGGCCCAGTGGGCCCACGTGGCGGGCCGCCTCGTGGTGTCTTCTGGTGTCTTCTAGATCCTTCTTTTGCAGATTTCATTGCGAAATTCATATATTTTCATTCGGGACTCCGAATATAGCAATTGATATGTCCGTTTCGATCGTCTCGACGAGCTCTTCGCAATGGTGCACTCCAATTCATCACTTGAGATGCTTTTATATGGTAAAATCATGGATGTCCTACAAAACAAGTGAGAGCACCAAAACTCGGGGAACTTGTTAGTTTCAAACCCTACAACTATGCTTTGTAATTCATTTAGTGTCATTTCATGCAATAGTTGATGGTTAATTATGAGCATTAGTGAGCGTCAACAATGGTCTAAGATAAACAAGTGTGTGCAAAGGATGAACTATGTAAACTAATCACAACTAGTAACACAAGGTATACGGCAAAGGATATATGACAAGTAATAGTATCTACACAAATGAAATAGCTCAAGGTAAATACACAAAGTAAAAGAGCTAGATAGAGGTGGTTTCACCGAGCCTTCAGGATCGCCTAGTAGAGAGCCAATCACCGGTGAAATCCACTAGCGATGCCAATCACCAAGAATGTGAATATGTAGACCAATCACCAAGATATGAAAGCAATTACAATAAGCACACGGGACACCAAGATTTATCCCGAGGTTCACGTGCTTGCCGGCACGCTACTCCCCATTGTGTCGACCAACACTAGGTGACCCGGTGGCTAATTGGCACAAAGCCAAACTCACAAAGAGCACCACAAGAATCTAGCACTAGTGAGGTGGCTCAATGACACGAGTAATCCACTAAGGATGCCTCTTGCCGCTCCGGCGAGGTGAGGCTCCAAAACTTCTCACAATCATGATCGGTGGTGGCCAAGAACAATCTCCTTCTCTTGCCAACAACAACACAACGCCTCCAAGCCATCTAGGCACCGGCAAATGCCAAGAGTAACAAGAAACTCAAGGCCGATGCGAAGAACCAGTGCCACTAGATTGAACTCTTTCAAATCACCGCACTAGATCACTCAATCTCACTTGGTTGGATTAAATCAACTTGGGAGATGAGTTGGGAGGCTTGTCAAAGCTCACTAGTATGCTTAGGAATCATAATGTGCAAGCCCAACCAAGTGAGCCGGCCAAGCCCCTTAAATAGGCCACTCAAAATGGCCTAGCCGTTGGGCCAGAATCGGGGGCATCGGACGCGCCGATGCTTGACCATCGGACGCTGCCCCAGCGTCCGATGCTTTAGATCAAGCCATGTGTCCCCCCCCCCCCGATATGAATTCAGCCCGTTAGATCCCAACGGTCAATTCCCTTCGCGCCACGGTTAAAGTGACATCGGACGCGCCGATGCCAAGCATCGGACGCTCCGATGCCACTGCTCGGTTTAGCTCTCATTTGCGCCACATCGGACGCTCCGAGGCTCCTGCATCGGACTCTCAACCCCTGCGTCCGATGACACAACAGAAAGGTTCCAGAACGCTCCAAACCACATCAGACGAGACAGATGGATTGGCATCGGACGCAGGCCAGCGTCCGATGCTCCCTAGACAGCATGCTCTCGCCACGTCACCTGCATCAGACTCTGCAACAGTGATTCCTCAGCGTCCGATGCTCCTTCAACTTCTGTCAGAAACTAGGGTTTACCATCGGATGCTTGGCCCAGCGTCCGATGCCCCTCGTGCGGATACATGGCTGTATGCCGAGTCTCTGAGTGATGAGTGATTGTCAACTAGGATAATGCGCATGTTCTTTGGCTTGGGTTGTGCAGGTGTCGAGCACGGAGATAGTGATCGAGGGCAAGGTGAAGGTCAAGTAGAGACGTGCCGTGCTGACGGACCAGGAGTGGTGAAGGGCGGACGTGAGGCTTGGACTGAGGGACAGGTGGCCTGAGGATCAGCTGTGGTGGCTGACAGCCTGGGACAGCGACGAGCGGAGACTTGCGGGACATGGTGTTGCTCGGGTCGAGGACCTGGGGACACATGTCGGTGGACGGGGTGCACGGGCGGTGCATCCCCTCTACAGCTTCGGTTTGGTGGTTGAGCCACAGAAAAACCACCGAGTGGACGGTTTCCAGGTTTGGGCCTCAAAACCTGGGCGCGGATGGTTTCCGAGTTTGGGCCACAAAACTCGGGCTGAGGATGGTTTCCAGGTTTGGGCCTCAAAACCTGGGTGCTACGGGTTTGCTGAGTTTGGGACACAAAACTCAGGCGTTGGTCGGCTGGTTTCCCGGTTTGGGCCTCAAAATCGGGGGTTGGCTGTGAAGGCTGGTTTCCCGGTTTGGGCCACAAAACTGGGGGTGTGACGTCCGGGAAAGGACAAGCAGAGCGGTGGCGGCACGTGGCGGCAATCGGTGAGGTTGCGTCGAGGCAACACTACCAGTTGTGCGGGCGTGGCCGTCGGATCACCACCTACCACGAGTTGGTCCAGAATAACCCTAGGGTTTAGCTGGTTCGCTCTATAATTAGTGAGGGGTAGAGTAGAAATTAAAATTAGGATAAGTAGAGGGAGACACCCTCCTCCCAATCCATCTCAGTCATTTGCTCTTTTGCTTCTAGGTTTTCCTGCTTTCCCTATTCTCTGCTGTAGCGAACCTGAGATCCACAGAGAAGAGAACAATACCTCTGTGCCCATGAGATTTTGAGGAAGTGAGACCGTAATATCACCATTGTAGCGTGTGGTAGCCACACGGTTGCAAATTCGTAGTTGTGATTCACGTTTTATTTGTGTTCTTCGCGGATTATTTTTCTCCACGTTTTTCCCGTTGATCGATCTCTTTACTCGGTGCATCTTTTGCAAATCCGTTTGAACCAAGTTGTTCTAGATCGTGAGGCACTTCTTTCCACCGAAGGAATTCATCCCTAACCTCACGAGCTAGTAGATCGATCGATTTTCGTTTTGGATCGGTTTTGCTCCTTTAGTCCCAAATTCTTCCAATTCATCGATTTGGAGTTAGGTTCGAGCCATGATTCCCGTGGGATAGCTCACTAACCTCCTTGGAACTCCTCATACCAAGTCTAAGCCTTAGTACTTTTGATTCGGAGGAGATCGATTGGATTTCGCAGAAGAACTGTACTGTTTCGGGACCATCGGACGCTGAGTTCGTGAGCATCGGACGCTTAGCTCAAACCATCGGAGCGTCCGGTGCCACATGTCGTCTGACAGTGCTTTTTAAGGAGCATCGGACGCTGACCATCGGAGCGTCTGTTGCCATCGGACGCGCCAGGGGTCTAGCATCGGACGCTAGGGTTTCACTATAGCAGCGTCCGATGCTAGTCCAGTAAGGTTCCAGTAAGGTCCAGCCATCGGACGCAGGCCAACGTCCGATGCGACTGTTTTCGCACAGTTTCGTTCGCGGTTCGTTCATCCGTTTTCGGTTTTGATTTCTGGCTTTTGCGTTGAGTTACTAGAGTCGTAAAGTGTCTCAATGTGCTTCTTGGAAGCATCCACCCTATCTCTAGGGTCGTGGACACTTACAAGCTCTAGGGTTTGCTCTTGGGGTTGATTTTAGGGACAGTGGCGATAAGTTTCCGAAAGGAAAATTTGAAGCTCCCATTCACCCCCCTTTGGTCGCTTTCTGTTAGCACTTTCGGTCCTTCAATTGGTATCAGAGCAGGTTAAGGATCTTCCACCTTAGCCGGTTCCAGATCCATGGAAGGTGACATGGATCGCGGCGTAGGCAAACCGCCGTTCTTTGATGGGACGAACTATGCGTATTGGAAGATACGTATGTCGGCCTATCTCTAGAGCATGGGCTCCTCTATTTGGGAGATTTGCAACAAGGATGATTATGTTGTCTTGGCTGCTCGTGTCACTCAGATTCAGATCGATGAACACGATGCCAATAGCCGAGCGCGTAATGCTCTTTTCTCCTGTTTGAGCATGTCCGAGTTTGATCGCGTTTCTCACCTCCCCACGGCTCGTGAGATTTGGGCGACCCTCATGCGCTTCCATGAGGGAACCACTCAAGTCAAATCTTGTCTCTACGAGTCGCACAAGCGGGAGTATGAGAACTTTCGACACATGCCTGGCGAGAGCATAGAGAGTTTATTCACTCGCTTTTAGGTCATTGTCAACAAGATGAGAGCAAAGAAGGAGTTGTTGCCTTTCGACGATCATGAGAGAGCTTTGAAGCTTTTGCATACTCTCGATCGGTCGGTGTGGGACTCAAAGGTCCAGGCGATCATCGAATCGTCTAACCATGGGACCCTCACATGCAACGAGCTTTTTAGTAAGCTCAAGTCTAGTGAGATTGACGCCATGTCGAGGGCTTCTTATGAAAATCCTTCTGGCCCGACTATGGCTTTGGTTTCTGGCTCTTCTGCTAACCCCTCTGGAGGATTTGCACTTTCTTCTCTCTTTTCTGTCACAGAGGAGCAGCTTGAGTCTTTGGGGGATGATGAGTTGGCTTTGCTAGCCAACCGGTTCTCGCGGTTCCACAACAACCGCATGAACCGTCGCCGCGAAGGAGGACGCTCATGATGCTTTGAGTGCGGCGACCCCAACCACTTCATCGCCAACTGTCCCAAGAAGAACTAGCAATCTGGGAAGGGCGATCATGGGCACAAGTACGACTCCGGCAAGCGCAAGGAGAAGTACGTCCCCACGAAGCACAAGCGAAGGGGCGGCTTCGACAAGGAGTACATCAAGAAGAAGTACTTGGAAAAGGCTCAGGCTGAGCAGCGTGCATTCTTCGCCACGCTCAGCGACCGATGACGACTCCGCTGTTTTGAGCGATGACGAGTCCGAGACGAAGAAGAGGATCGAGGACAAGCTGAACGGCCTCTGCTTCTTCACCGACGACGAGGGCTTCT
Source organism: Coix lacryma-jobi var. lacryma-jobi (assembly GCA_009763385.1). Classification (NCBI taxonomy): domain Eukaryota; kingdom Viridiplantae; phylum Streptophyta; class Magnoliopsida; order Poales; family Poaceae; genus Coix; species Coix lacryma-jobi. The sequence continues at coordinate 113,867,501 of CM019825.1, read as the reverse complement.
GCACCATGGCCCTTGGTGACGAGGTCGATGGCAAGCTGGAGGACATCCCTTAGAACGACGATGACGACGACTCCCAGGTATCTTAGACCCCCGACGAGCTTTCTGTTGAGGTCGAGAACTTACTGCCGCGCTTCTTAGTCAAGATAAGCTGCTTAGGCGTGCTGCTAGAGAGCGCAAGGAGTTTAGGCAGAAGTGGGAGGACACGGTGAAGGAGCTTGAGTTTGCTAGGTCCACAGTGGTCGTTTCTGAGGAGGCTGAGTGTGAGATGTGCACCAAGCACATAACTGACCTTCTCACTTTGAGAGGTAAGTATGTTGTTTTAGTTGGAGAGGTGGATGAGCTCCGGGCTAGAACCGTGTTGTTGGGTGCGTGCAAATCTTGTGCTGGCTTGCAATCCGAGTTGGCAGAGAAGAATGCCAGGATTGTGTCTCTTGAGAAGGCCAGCTCGGGTAGCACTTGTGTGTCTAGGTGCGTTTTGTGTGAGGGTTTGGAGATGGAGATTGCCAACGTGAAGCATGGAAAGATGCAAACCGAGGAAGAAAACACATACCTTCGGACCATCTTGTCACGTTTTCCTGTGCGTGGTGATCGCTATTGTAACACCCTGATTTAATTTTTCCCCAATTGAATAAAATAAATTAGAAATTAAATAGGTTGTCTATTTAATTAGAGGAGGAAAATAAAATTTGTTTATCATTTTCATGTTGCATTCATGCCGTTGCATAATTTTATCGAGTGGAAAATAAATTTATTAAACCCGAATAGGGCGAATCGGATTTATTCTATTTAGAAAGCAAATAAAAGATTTATGAAAATTTTACAAATTTAAACTCAAGTTTTCTTTTCAAAACCTAGGGAAAATGTTTCTAAAATATCTCAAAGTGATTTTGATTTCAAACTGATTTGATTTTGGATTTCAAATGAATTTGGAAAAGGATTGTACAGTAAAAACAAAAAGGAAAGAGAATTGGCAACGGGCTCATTTTCCTCCCCTAACCAAGCCCAACCCGTTTTCCCCTCTCTCCCCAACCGGCCTGCTCGGCGCCCCTGGCCCAGCGCCGCATCCCGCCTCCCCTCCCGCGGCCAGTGCAAGCCGCGGCCCAGCGCACCCCTTCGGCCCGACACCCTCTCCCTCCCTCTTTCCCCTCACCCCGCTCGAGTCGAGCCTTCGCACCGGCCCAGCGAGCCGCCCGGCCGTCTCCCACACGCGCACTCCCTCCTCACCGCACCAGACTACCCGCCCTTCGCGCGCAAGCGATCGATCCCGGCTCCGTTTTCCCCGGATCGATCCACACCACCTCAACGCGCCGCCACCCTTCCCTCTGTCTACAAAAGCTGAAGCATCCCCACGCGGGACCTTTCTCGCATCTCGCCGAAACCTCGCCGCCACCGCCATAGCCGAGCCAACGCAAGCTTGGTTCTCCCCACCGTCGCAGCTGCTCCGACCCCTCTTCAAGCGCCATCGTGCTCGCGGAGCCGCTCCGCGACCGGGGGATCCCTCACCAGCGAACGCCTACGTCGGGAGCTTCGCGACATCGATCACGCCGGAGCTCCGAGCCGCGGACGTCGCCCCACCGTCGAAACCACCCTGCCGAGCCCTCCCCGTCGTCGGAAAACCCTCCATCGGATCCGCTGTAAGGCCCTCGTCCGATCCCGCCTCTCCCCTAGGTCTCTACTGGTCCCTAGGCCCCTCCCCGAGAACTCCGGCGAGTCCTTTCATGGCGCCGCCGCGTAGAGCCCGGGCGCCGTCGTGCCCTTCCCCGCCGGCGGTAACCCCTGGCTCCCTTTTCGTTCCCAGCCGTCCAATCTTGTTTCCGCGGCTGAGATTAGATCAAACCCCGAACCGGTATACACCGGGTGCGCCTGCGCCGTGGACACAGTTCACCCCGTCCACGCCAGCGGTCCACCGTACACGCGGCACGCCGGTCCAGCCCCCGTACGCCATGTGGCACACGTCGGCACCACGCGGCGCACACGCCAGCCGACCGCCCCCGATCTAATCCTAGCCTCGGGCGAGTCGGAAGGAGGAAGGCCGAGGCTAACCGAGCGCTAGCCTCGGGCGAGTCGGAAGGAGGAAGGCCGAGGCTAACCGAGCGCTAGCCTCGGGCGAGTCGGAAGGAGGAAGGCCGAGGCTAACCGAGCGCTAGCCTCGGGCGAGTCGGAAGGAGGAAGGCCGAGGCTAATCGAGCGCTAGCCTCGGGCGAGTCGGAGGAGAACCCGCTAGCCTCGGGCGAGTCGGAGGAGAACCCGCTAGCCTCGACGCGTGGCGCCACGCAGACACCCCGCACGCGCCAGCCGACCAGCCTCGCGATTTTTGCACTTGAGCCCCTCCAGATAGGCCAAATAAACCCGCAGTCCATCCTTCCTATTCACCGAGTCTAATTAAACTCGCGTTCTAGCCCTTCCGTTTCCATCAAAATGACCCCCGGTCCTGATGCCATTTAAAACCTGGTTTCTTTTATTTTAAAACCGAAAATGACTTTGATCTATTTACAGTTTTGCCATCCAACTTCAAATGCTTATAACTTTTGCGTTTTAACTCCGATTTGACCCATTCAACTTGCGTTAGATTCATAATTTCGTTCTCTACGCAGTAGAACTATTTGTTTACTGTTTTCATACTGTTTGTTGTACTGTTTCTTATTTTGCTTTGTATGTGCCATGTATGTTGATTGGGCCAGAGAGTGCGGAGTACGAGGACGCTCCCGACCCTTCCTGTGACCCTGCAGATTCGACCCAGCCCGAAGGCAAGTGTCCTTGAACATCTTGCACCTACTTCCTTTTACTTTTGGTACTAGAGTAGTTAGATCTTGTAGATGCATGCTTGTCATTAATTTGAATCCCATGATATGGTTTACTAGTTATTGTTATATTATCCTTGTCGCCTGTTTTGGGTTGTTCGGGTAGAAGTCTTGCTTAGCCTTGCAGTCATGTTGGGATGGGATGATGGTCAAATATAATTAATCCGGATTAATGAACTATGAAACGATGTGGGCATGGTAACTTTTGTAGAAACATGGTTTAGGTAAATCCGGCAGGATGGAACCGTATTGGTGGTTTTGTGCCGTGGGACTCGGCAGCTGCTTTTGGTTTTGGTTCGGGGCTCGTGCTAGACATATCCTGCCTGGATCCCTAGGACCCGGTTCTCGAAGCCTGTAACCCGGCTTAACAGCGCAACCATGAGATCTGGATGGGCTGGACCTGGCTAATTAATTAGTTTCCTCTAAGTTATGCTACACGGGGTTTGTTTAGTGGCTCAAGAGGGGTCCCTTGGGGTCGTTGACTTATGGACAGGGGAGAAACCTTAGAGTACGTGTAACACAGACTTGGAGGGGCTTTGTAAAGGCCTTGCAGTGCAACCTGCTATGCACCTTGGCAGTGTTTAGCGTGACGGGATCTGCACGACTCATGGGTAACGATGTGCAACCTCTGCAGAGTGTAAAACTGATATATCAGCCGTGCTCACGGTCACGAGCGGCTTGGACTTCTTCGAGATTAGTTGGTTACTGGTTGCTGTTTTGGGTCATCTGATGGACTTCAGGTGCGGTTGCCTGATGGACTTCCGGTGTGGGTACTTGGTGCGACTCCAAGCGCGGTTGCTTGGTGTGACTCCAAGTGTTGGTTACTCGGTGCGACTCCGAGTGTTGTTACTTTACTACAGAGTCTGTCTATAACCTAGTAGATAGGTGCATAGGATTAATAGGATGTGTCGCTTTAGGCGCTTGAGTCAAACAAAGTCAGCCTACCTTTGTTATAAGCCTCATAAGCATATATTTCCTACACTTGCGGAGTACATTTCGATGTACTCACCCTTCCTCTTTGTCCCCCTGCTACCCCACCCAGACGCTGGCGATTACGGAGACACTGGTGGCTACGTTCACGAGGAGCCGGAGTATCCAGAGGACGGTGGCTTCGACCCTGACGACCTGTACTAGGGTGGCGCTACCCCCGGTCGACCTTCCTGTGGAGATGGAGTCCAGACTTCCGCGACTACTTCAGAGTCTTCATTAGAGTTAGATGTCGAGAGAGTCTGTACTTTTTCTTTCAGACCCGAGGGTCATTTATGTAATAATATTCGATATATTAATAAAAGCATTGTTTTGATATTTACTATGATGTGGATATATGTATGAAAATTGATCCTGGCATACATATATTGTGCTCCAATTTTGTTCTTAAAATTGGGGTGTCACAGAGTGGTATCGGAGCCGTGTTGACCGTAGGACGCTACCCTAGTCAGTCGTCGAGTTTACAAAACTATTTTTAAAAGCCCCATCTCTTTTCTCACTTCTGTAGACCCTTTCTCTGCTAAAAATTCAAACTTTGTTTCAGAGTAGGTCCTCCAATAGTAGGATTCCCACCATAATTGTTTGAATTCGTAGCACGTTGATTGACATGTACTTGTGCACATGTTTTGATTTGGTTCTTTGTAATGATTGTTGGTGTGTTGCGACCGTCAGGTTGCAGCGACATCATTTGTTAAAATGTTTTACTAAACGAATTAATTAACCAAACCAGGGTTGTTATATATCTATCTATCATATCTCACTCTTACTCCTGGAAAATGTAACAGATGGTTGACACCAGGAGCAGCGCGGGTAACGCCGGTCACGCTGGCGGGAGCGGAGCAGGTGGCAACCAGCCGCCTCATCCTCATCCACCTCCACCTCCGCCTCCGTACGACCCACTCCAGATGGCCCAGGTGCAGAATGAGATGATGCAGAACATGGCCCAGATCATGCAGCACATGCAGCAGATGGCGCAGGCTGCTCAGGGTGCTCAGGGTGCAGGAGCCGCACAGCCACCCCGACCGGATGACACTCTCAGGAGCTTCATGACGACGCGCCCTCCAGTGTTCCACCACGCCATAGAGCCAATGGATGCAGATGATTGGCTCGAGACGATTACAGGCAAGTTGCAGCTTGCCCATGTCGGGGACCTTGATAAGGCCCTCTACGCCTCGCACCAGCTTCAGGGCCCGGCGAAGAACTGGTGGACTGCGTACACCGCAGCTCATGCGGACGCCGACTCGATCACTTGGGAGGAGTTCCGCAGGGCATTCCGCGACCAGTACGTCCCTTTCGGCGAGATCAGGGTGAAGCGCCGCGAGTTCCAGGATCTCAGGCAGGGCGCGATGACAGTGCGTGAGTATCTCACGCGGTTCAGCCAGCTGTCCCGTTACGCCCCAGATGACGTGGACACAGATGATAAGAAGCAGGAGTGCTTCAGGCAAGATCTCTGACATTCTTTCATATTAAATATATTCTTCATATACCCTTGTTCATTCCTTTTGTTACCTGATCAATAATGAAATTGTTATCTGCTTCAGGCATGGGCTTAACCCAGGACTCCGCTATGCCCTAGCTTCAAATGAGTATTCCTCATTTCAGAAGCTGGTTGACCGTGCCTTCGCAGTGGAGAAGGAACGGAAGGACCTCGATGCCGATCGCAAGAGGAAGATGACGTTCCAGGGACAGTCCTCTGGCAGCTCTACTCGTCCCCGCTACGCTCCACCTGCCTCAGCTTCTAGGCAGATTCCCCAGCAGCAGCAGTACCGCCCGCCCCAGTCCCGGCAGCCAGCTCCCCAGTACAGGCATCCAGCTCCACAGTATCAGGCTCCACCCCAGCAGCAGCAGCAGCAGCAGCCACGCCAGGCTCAGGCACCTCGCCAGGGTCTTCCAGCTCCGCAGCAGCCCCGTTCAGCACAGGGGGCAGGTCAGGTTGGCCCGTGCTACAAGTGCAACCAGATGGGACACTTCGCCAACAAGTGTCCGTTGAGGCAGCCAGCTCCACCGCAGTCTCGTCCTGCAGGCCAGTCCCAGAGCTACACTCGTGGTCGTGTGAACCACGTGACGGCAGAGTCTGCCCAAACGGCACCAGATGTGGTGTTTGGTACGTTCCTTGTTGACTCTCAACCAGTTACAGTCTTGTTTGATTCTGGAGCATCTCATTCTTTCATATCAGCACCCTGCGCATCTAAATATAATATGAATAGAGTGCTGATGAAAAAGCATCTGCTAGTGAATTCTCCTGGAGGAGAACTGATATCGAGGCATGTGTGCCCGAATGTGAGCTTAACCATAAGGGGGGTAGTCTTTCCCACCTCTCTTATTGTTCTGGATTCCCAAGGTATTGATGTCATTCTGGGAATGGATTGGCTACGCAAGTACCAGGGAGTCATTGATTGTGCTCAGAGGATCATCACAGTGAAGCATCCAGATGGCCCGGAGATTGTATATCAGGCACCGACAAAGATGATAGAAGAAGCCAGAGCATATGAGGCTGTCGTGGTACCTGATATCCGAGTTGTCAAGGAGTTCCCAGATGTCTTCCAGAAGGTGCCAGGTATGCCACCTGATCGTGAGATTGAGTTCTCTATTGATTTAGTTCCTGGCACTGCACCTATATACAGGCGACCATATAGAATGGATGCCGAAAAGCTAGCTGAGCTGAAGACGCAGATCCAAGAGCAGTTAGAGAAGGGGCATATTCGTCCTAGTACATCCCCGTGGGGAGCACCTGTGATCTTTGTTCCGAAGAAGGATGGAGGTCTGCGGATGTGCGTTGATTACCGCGCATTGAATGAAGCTACCATCAAGAACAAGTACCCGATTCCTCGCATTGATGATCTGTTTGATCAGTTGAAGGGTGCTCATGTGTTCTCGAAGATTGACCTGCAAACAGGTTATAACCAGCTGAAGATTCGTGAAGCTGATATCCCGAAGACGGCGTTTGTGACTCGATATGGGTTATATGAGTACACAGTGATGTCCTTCGGCTTGACTAATGCCCCAGCTTTCTTCATGTATCTGATGAACAAGGTCTTCATGGAGTTTCTAGATCTGTTCGTCGTGGTATTCCTTGATGATATCCTGATATTCTCGAAGACTGAAGAAGAACATGAGAAGCATCTGAGGTTAGTGTTGCAGAAGCTCAGAGAGCATCGGTTGTATGCAAAGCTGAGCAAATGCGAGTTCTGGTTGAGGAAGGTTGCATATTTGGGGCATATCATCTCAGAGGGTGGTGTATCAGTGGATCCAGGCAAGGTCCAAGATATATTGGACTGGAAGGTACCTGAGAGCGTTACTGAGATTCGGAGTTTCCTCGGTATGGCAGGATATTATCGCAGATTCATTGAGGGATTCTCCAAGATCGTGAAGCCGATGACGAGATTGACTGAGAAGGGTGCCAAGTTTGTATGGTCCACTGAATGCCAGACTGGTTTCGAGGAGCTGAAAGCGAGATTGACCTCTGCTCCTATTCTTGTCATGCCAGATGTCCAGAAGAACTTCACTGTGTATTGTGATGCTTCGCGACAGGGTCTGGGATGTGTGCTTATGCAGGAAGGTCGGGTGATTGCTTATGCCTCGAGACAGCTCAGGAAGCATGAGCTGAACTACCCTACACATGATCTAGAGTTGGCAGCTGTTGTTCATGCTCTGAAGATCTGGAGGCACTATCTGATGGGCAAGAAGACAGAGATATACACTGACCATAAGAGCTTGAAGTACATCTTCACCCAGCCAGATCTGAATCTCCGCCAACGGAGATGGCTAGAGTTGATCAAAGATTATGATCTGAGTATCAACTATCATCCGGGCAAGGCGAATGTTGTTGCAGATGCCTTGAGTAGGAAGGTCTACTGCAATGTGCTTGAGATCAAGGAGCAGCAGCCCGAGTTGCATGAGGAGTTTGAGAAGCTCAACTTGGGTATTCTTGGTCATACTGATGCAGTGGCCTTGGAGGTTGATTCGACCTTGGAGCGTGATATTCGAGCAGGACAGCTCACTGATGAGTACTTGCTAGAGATCAGACAGTTGATCAAGGAGGACAAAGCCCCAGAGTTCACAGAGGATGATCAGGGTGTCTTATGGTTCAGAGGCAGGATCTGTGTTCCAGATGTGAAGGCTATCAAGGAGTTGATCTTGAGAGAAGCTCATGATTCAGCCTACTCTCTTCACCCAGGCAGTACCAAGATGTACCAGGATCTGAAGCAGTATTACTGGTGGTATGGGATGAAGAGGGAAGTAGCAGAGTATGTGGCCTTGTGTGACACATGTCAGAGGGTTAAGGCCCAACATCAAAGACCAGCTGGTTTGCTACAGCCTCTGCAGATTCCCGAGTGGAAATGGGAAGAGATCAGCATGGATTTCATCACTGGTTTGCCCAGGACCCAGTCGGGCTATGATTCTATCTGGGTCATAGTTGATCGTTTGACCAAGGTGGCTCACTTCATTCCTGTCAAGGAAACATATAAGGGAGATAGACTTGCAGAGTTGTACATGTCCCGCATTGTTTGCTTGCATGGGGTACCTAAGATCATAGTATCTGACAGGGGTACACAGTTCACCTCCAGATTCTGGAAGCGGTTGCATGAGTCTATGGACACCCGCCTCAGTTTCAGTTCAGCTTATCATCCTCAGACTGATGGTCAGACAGAAAGGGTGAATCAGATTCTGGAGGATATGTTGAGAGCCAGTGCGCTTCAGAACAGCCAGAGTTGGGATGTGAGTCTGCCATATGCAGAGTTCTCATATAACAACAGCTATCAGGCCAGTCTGAAGATGTCACCTTTCGAGGCACTGTATGGCAGGAAGTGCAGAACTCCTCTGTTCTGGAATCAGGTTGGAGAAAGGAAAGTCTTTGGCCCCGAGTCTATAGAGGAAGCTGAGGAACAGGTCAGGCAGATCAGAAGCAACCTGAAGACAGCTCAGTCTAGACAGAAGAGTTATGCAGATGTCAGACGACGAGAGCTGGAGTTCCAGATTGGGGACTATGTCTATCTGAAGGTGTCACCTTTCAGAGGTCTTCGGAGGTTTAATGTCAAAGGGAAGTTATCTCCGAGATTCATTGGCCCTTTCAAGGTGATTGATAAGAAAGGTGCAGTTGCTTATCAGCTGGAGTTGCCTGCACGTCTGGCAGGTATTCATAATGTGTTCCATGTATCCCAGCTGAAGAGATGCCTCCGAGTTCCAGAGGAGCAGTTGCCACTTGAGGAGCTTGATCTGAGAGATGATCTCACATTCTCTGAGCCGATCAAGATCCTGGACACGATGGAACGGGGCACTCGCAACAAGAGGATTAAAATCTGCAAGGTGCAATGGAAGCATTACTCCGAAGAAGAAGCCACATGGGAGAAAGAAGATGATCTTCGGGCAGATTTTCCTCATCTCTTCGCCGACTCTTCCTAATCTCGAGGACGAGATTCTTCTAAGGGGGGTAGGTTTGTAACACCCTGATTTAATTTTTCCCCAATTGAATAAAATAAATTAGAAATTAAATAGGTTGTCTATTTAATTAGAGGAGGAAAATAAAATTTGTTTATCATTTTCATGTTGCATTCATGCCGTTGCATAATTTTATCGAGTGGAAAATAAATTTATTAAACCCGAATAGGGCGAATCGGATTTATTCTATTTAGAAAGCAAATAAAAGATTTATGAAAATTTTACAAATTTAAACTCAAGTTTTCTTTTCAAAACCTAGGGAAAATGTTTCTAAAATATCTCAAAGTGATTTTGATTTCAAACTGATTTGATTTTGGATTTCAAATGAATTTGGAAAAGGATTGTACAGTAAAAACAAAAAGGAAAGAGAATTGGCAACGGGCTCATTTTCCTCCCCTAACCAAGCCCAACCCGTTTTCCCCTCTCTCCCCAACCGGCCTGCTCGGCGCCCCTGGCCCAGCGCCGCATCCCGCCTCCCCTCCCGCGGCCAGTGCAAGCCGCGGCCCAGCGCACCCCTTCGGCCCGACACCCTCTCCCTCCCTCTTTCCCCTCACCCCGCTCGAGTCGAGCCTTCGCACCGGCCCAGCGAGCCGCCCGGCCGTCTCCCACACGCGCACTCCCTCCTCACCGCACCAGACTACCCGCCCTTCGCGCGCAAGCGATCGATCCCGGCTCCGTTTTCCCCGGATCGATCCACACCACCTCAACGCGTCGCCACCCTTCCCTCTGTCTACAAAAGCTGAAGCATCCCCACGCGGGACCTTTCTCGCATCTCGCCGAAACCTCGCCGCCACCGCCATAGCCGAGCCAACGCAAGCTTGGTTCTCCCCACCGTCGCAGCTGCTCCGACCCCTCTTCAAGCGCCATCGTGCTCGCGGAGCCGCTCCGCGACCGGGGGATCCCTCACCAGCGAACGCCTACGTCGGGAGCTTCGCGACATCGATCACGCCGGAGCTCCGAGCCGCGGACGTCGCCCCACCGTCGAAACCACCCTGCCGAGCCCTCCCCGTCGTCGGAAAACCCTCCATCGGATCCGCTGTAAGGCCCTCGTCCGATCCCGCCTCTCCCCTAGGTCTCTACTGGTCCCTAGGCCCCTCCCCGAGAACTCCGGCGAGTCCTTTCATGGCGCCGCCGCGTAGAGCCCGGGCGCCGTCGTGCCCTTCCCCGCCGGCGGTAACCCCTGGCTCCCTTTTCGTTCCCAGCCGTCCAATCTTGTTTCCGCGGCTGAGATTAGATCAAACCCCGAACCGGTATACACCGGGTGTGCCTGCGCTGTGGACACAGTTCACCCCGTCCACGCCAGCGGTCCACCGTACACGCGGCACGCCGGTCCAGCCCCCGTACGCCATGTGGCACACGTCGGCACCACGCGGCGCACACGCCAGCCGACCGCCCCCGATCTAATCCTAGCCTCGGGCGAGTCGGAAGGAGGAAGGCCGAGGCTAACCGAGCGCTAGCCTCGGGCGAGTCGGAAGGAGGAAGGCCAAGGCTAACCGAGCGCTAGCCTCGGGCGAGTCGGAAGGAGGAAGGCCGAGGCTAACCGAGCGCTAGCCTCGGGCGAGTCGGAAGGAGGAAGGCCGAGGCTAATCGAGCGCTAGCCTCGGGCGAGTCGGAGGAGAACCCGCTAGCCTCGGGCGAGTCGGAGGAGAACCCGCTAGCCTCGACGCGTGGCGCCACACAGACACCCCGCACGCGCCAGCCGACCAGCCTCGCGATTTTTGCACTTGAGCCCCTCCAGATAGGCCAAATAAACCCGCAGTCCATCCTTCCTATTCACCGAGTCTAATTAAACTCGCGTTCTAGCCCTTCCGTTTCCATCAAAATGACCCCCGGTCCTGATGCCATTTAAAACCTGGTTTCTTTTATTTTAAAACCGAAAATGACTTTGATCTATTTACAGTTTTGCCATCCAACTTCAAATGCTTATAACTTTTGCGTTTTAACTCCGATTTGACCCATTCAACTTGCGTTAGATTCATAATTTCGTTCTCTACGCAGTAGAACTATTTGTTTACTGTTTTCATACTGTTTGTTGTACTGTTTCTTATTTTGCTTTGTATGTGCCATGTATGTTGATTGGGCCAGAGAGTGCGGAGTACGAGGACGCTCCCGACCCTTCCTGTGACCCTGCAGATTCGACCCAGCCCGAAGGCAAGTGTCCTTGAACATCTTGCACCTACTTCCTTTTACTTTTGGTACTAGAGTAGTTAGATCTTGTAGATGCATGCTTGTCATTAATTTGAATCCCATGATATGGTTTACTAGTTATTGTTATATTATCCTTGTCGCCTGTTTTGGGTTGTTCGGGTAGAAGTCTTGCTTAGCCTTGCAGTCATGTTGGGATGGGATGATGGTCAAATATAATTAATCCGGATTAATGAACTATGAAACGATGTGGGCATGGTAACTTTTGTAGAAACATGGTTTAGGTAAATCCGGCAGGATGGAACCGTATTGGTGGTTTTGTGCCGTGGGACTCGGCAGCTGCTTTTGGTTTTGGTTCGGGGCTCGTGCTAGACATATCCTGCCTGGATCCCTAGGACCCGGTTCTCGAAGCCTGTAACCCGGCTTAACAGCGCAACCATGAGATCTGGATGGGCTGGACCTGGCTAATTAATTAGTTTCCTCTAAGTTATGCTACACGGGGTTTGTTTAGTGGCTCAAGAGGGGTCCCTTGGGGTCGTTGACTTATGGACAGGGGAGAAACCTTAGAGTACGTGTAACACAGACTTGGAGGGGCTTTGTAAAGGCCTTGCAGTGCAACCTGCTATGCACCTTGGCAGTGTTTAGCGTGACGGGATCTGCACGACTCATGGGTAACGATGTGCAACCTCTGCAGAGTGTAAAACTGATATATCAGCCGTGCTCACGGTCACGAGCGGCTTGGACTTCTTCGAGATTAGTTGGTTACTGGTTGCTGTTTTGGGTCATCTGATGGACTTCAGGTGCGGTTGCCTGATGGACTTCCGGTGTGGGTACTTGGTGCGACTCCAAGCGCGGTTGCTTGGTGTGACTCCAAGTGTTGGTTACTCGGTGCGACTCCGAGTGTTGTTACTTTACTACAGAGTCTGTCTATAACCTAGTAGATAGGTGCATAGGATTAATAGGATGTGTCGCTTTAGGCGCTTGAGTCAAACAAAGTCAGCCTACCTTTGTTATAAGCCTCATAAGCATATATTTCCTACACTTGCGGAGTACATTTCGATGTACTCACCCTTCCTCTTTGTCCCCCTGCTACCCCACCCAGACGCTGGCGATTACGGAGACACTGGTGGCTACGTTCACGAGGAGCCGGAGTATCCAGAGGACGGTGGCTTCGACCCTGACGACCTGTACTAGGGTGGCGCTACCCCCGGTCGACCTTCCTGTGGAGATGGAGTCCAGACTTCCGCGACTACTTCAGAGTCTTCATTAGAGTTAGATGTCGAGAGAGTCTGTACTTTTTCTTTCAGACCCGAGGGTCATTTATGTAATAATATTCGATATATTAATAAAAGTATTGTTTTGATATTTACTATGATGTGGATATATGTATGAAAATTGATCCTGGCATACATATATTGTGCTCCAATTTTGTTCTTAAAATTGGGGTGTCACAGCTATCCCCGTAGACCTGCTAGGAATGGTTTTTACACTAACCGTTCTTTTGAGCAGCCGGCCCAACACTGGTATTCTTCCTACTTCACTAACCCCAGTGTTGGACCGTATGCTCACCCTATGTCTTTTTATTGATGTAGGTAAAACGATTGGAGGACGTTTGGTTGGTGGATTCCGGTTGCTCGAGGCACATGACCGGAAACGCTAAGTGGTTCTCCAGTGTGTCATACCCGGTAGTACCTACCCAAACAAACCGGTAGTACCGGTTGTTATCTAACTCCAAATTTTAGTTTGTGAAGTTTCAGATTGTAGAAAATCACCTATTCACCCCCCTCTAGGCTGATTTGATCCTTTCACATGATTAGAAGTAGATATCCCTTGAGCATAGCCATTCTTGAGCATGTGACTTGACTCCATACAAGTGATATGAAGAAATCTCAAATGTGTCAAGTCACTTCAATCAATATTGTTGCTAGGATTGTTGATTCTCCACTCAATGTAGTCTTCAAGCTTGATTGATCCTTCAACTAAATGCAATTACTTTCTTCTTCACCCTAGCTAGAGTCTTTGATCGCCAAGCTGTCGCTTGCCCTTCACCCTTGCTTAGTACCTCGAAGACTCTTTCCTTGCTATCTTCATCATCTTCAAGCCATTCAATCACACTTCGCTTTGAATCCTTTGTTAGCACACATATGAACCATGATTATCCCACAATAGAGTAGTCTTTTCATCAATGTCTTTTTCATTATTGTCTTGTACTTGTGACATGAATATCATACAACAATCCATCATTTTGGCTTTGCATTTCATTTCAAACATATTTTGAGATAAGCTTTTTTCTGTGTCACACTTAGCAAACATATTAGACCTTTAATCAATGTTGTCATCAAATCATCCAAAATATACTTAAGCGCAACATGCACTTTGACAAAAGCAGCTGAAAAACCTGTGCATAGGAGAGCAGATACCCAAGCACGCCACCGAGGCCCAAATCCAAGTTTCTGCAGAACTTCCTGCAGATAATCCCATCTCTCCGAATCAAAAGCCTTTGCAATGTCCAATTTGAAAAATATTGTCGGATGTTTAGCTTTGTGCAATGAGCCTTTTACTTTTATGGCATCAAAAAAGATGGTGTAATCGTCCATATTCCTCGAAGATGAGTTCTAACGCTCTTGTTCCTAGATCTGAAAAGTTTTCTTCCTCACGTCATTCCGTCTGTTTTCAGCACTAACGGTGTTAAATATGGATAACAAAAGACTTCAATGCCCTGAGAACTTTGTTTCTCATGCGCCACTAGCTGCTGAGTGCCTGACTAGAAAAAAAAAAGAGACATGCATAGCAAATGATAAATGAAAAAAAAAAAATAAGAAAAAAATGATTGAGCTGTCCCCCTTGTCTCAACATGCAGCTTACTCACTGTCTCCGTTATTTCATCTTTCGGTGACCAAATCCCCTCTTCCCTTGTGGCACAGGTAAGTAGTGTGAAATGATACTAACGGAGCACAGTACAGATCGATACGGTGTGAGTAAAATTGGAAAGGGGCGTGACCGCCGATCCGTGCCGGAAATTCTATCTCTGCGCGAGTGTGAACCGTCCCGGTTTTGTTCCGCTGGCGCGGGTGTTGTAACATCGTGTGTGCGTGCGTCTGTCCACCTGCCAGATGTGGGTCCGCTGGGCTGCTGCTCACATTGGAATTTTTTTTTTTTGATCGGAGCTCACATTGGAATTTGAACTGCATGTGTGGTGGTGTTGCGCCTGGCCAGTGGCTATGCGTGACTTTGCATTGCTAGCGTATGATCGTCAGCTTTCAATTTAGAAAATTCATAACTTTCTCAGATTGACTCTAAATAAAACACATAGTATATTTATTTGTTGACGATCGAATTATTTGAATTAATACTTTTTCATAACTACTGTTTCCAACGACTGTAACACTTTTTCACACATATACTTGTTTATTTATATTTAAAGAATACATAAATACATATTTCAAAATATTTCCTATTCCTTAAAAAATATTTTGCGGCACACTAAGTGACATTTTTTACACTACTTTTTTATTGTTTTATTTCCTTAAGTAATTATGCAAATAAATCTTTCATATTTTCCTAATTATGCCTGATGCCATGCAGCATGCATGCATGCATGCGGCCACCGCGGAATCATTTGTCATGCATGTCTCATATTTTTTCTAGTGAGGTGCCCAGCAGCCAGTGGCGTATGAGAAACAAAGTTCTTAGGGGCATTGAAGTCTTTTGTCATCTATATTTAACATCGTTAGTACTAAAAACAAACGGAATGACATGAGAGAAAAAACTTTTCAGACCGAGGGACAAAAACGTTAGAACCCATTTTCGAGGGATATAGACGATTATATCATCTTTTTTAATGTCATACAAGTAAAAGGCTCTTGTGCAATTCCATAACTGCACATTGAGTATACAAGAAGTTATCATGTATGCTCCTTTTCCTGATAAAAGCACTTTGACTTCTAGATGTTAGAGAGTCCAGAGAGTTGGATAGCACCTGGGCACTTTGACTTAAAATATATTCTCTAAATCAACATTTAAAGAGTTATTTGAGTACAAATTATTTTTTACATGTTTGTACTATTATTGCCTGCCGGTTGGCGTTTTTGTCGTGTTGTGTTGTGTTGTGTTGTGGTGTGTGGGTGAGAAGACCTAACAATCTTTTTTCCCTCCTGCGACGGATGATGACATTGGTGGTACATGCATGATATTGTTCCGTTCCTCGCGGGCTACCTTTTGCAAAAGCTCGTGCCTGCTGCCCTGCCAAGGTAGGTGTTCCTTGCATCCTTTTACATTCAACTCACTCCATAAAAAATTAATTCCTAAAATCCATGTCAGTCAAACTTTTTTACTTTGACTAATTTTATAGAAAGATTAATAATATCTATGATATAAAATGGACACATTATAAAAATATATTCGAAGATATATCTAATGATGTGAAAAGTTTAAAAAGTTTGACTTAAAATAATGGTAGGAATTGATTCTTTCGTGGACGGGGGGAGTATTTTCACGTCCTTCCTCTTCGTTTGAGGTGTTCAGTTTCCCCAAAAGATTCAAATGTTTTCTGGATTCATCAACGCATCGAATTTTTAGACGCATGCATGAAGAATTAAATATAGGTAAAAAATAACTAAATGTACTTTTAGTACGTACATGTCGAGACAAATTTTTTGAGCCTAGTTAGTCCACATTTGGATAAAGTTTATCAAATAACAACGAAAATGCTACATGAACTCTTCCTAAAAATTTTGGGAAACTCAGGGGGTGTTTGGGACTGCTCTGCTCCCGTTTTTTATACTATGCTCCAGCTCCACAGTGCCAAACATATTCAGCTCTAAGAACTCCGCTCCGCAAAAAAAGTGGAGCTGGAGACCAACTCCACGTTTTTTCTGGAGCACCTCAAGGGGTACTCCAGTTTGTGGAGTTTTATACTCTCACATGGAATTGTGAGATCATATTGTCATTGATTAATGGTTACTCATCTACTGATCTGTTCGACTCCTAAAAGCGTGCGTCGAACCTTTCTATTACTTATAATTTACCAAACAATTATTTATATTTGAATTATGACCCTAATTAATGTTCTATTATTTGTTTTCTATTTTTATTAAAAATATCAAGTGCAATTTCAATTAGGGGCATAATAAACTATTTATATGAAAACAACTCATTCCTAGAGCTGGAGCAGAGTTCTGTGCCAAAGAAGACCATCTGCTCCACAAACTCTACGGTAGAGCTGCTCCGTGGGGGAATTCTTGTAGCAGAGCAGCAAAAATAGGAGTGAAGCAGTCCTAAACACCACCTAAACAAGGCAATAAACGTACTTTGTATCGGTAGATTTCTATTCAAAGTAAGGCTAAGATGATATTTGATTATTTAGCATATATAATAACATATTTGTAAAAGAAATTAAGGGTCAAAACATTATAAATATTTTGTGTGACTTTTCGGTTTTTCCTATAATAATGAATTACGTTTATCATTTTGGAACGGAGAGAGGCAAACGTCCATCATTTCTCGAGCAAAGGCAGGTTGCAGGTACTCCATGGTACGTATTGTTTGTCAACAAGATAGGCCCAAATTTCTCCATACAGTAGTTCCATGATATGCGTGCTTGAGACAAGTGAACTCCAACGTGCATGCATCTATGGAGAGAGGTCAATCTCTGCCGCCCAAAGTCTACTGTGTGCCGACGTACAGTTGTTTCTTCTTCGATGCACATCCTAATAAGTCAAATGTCGGGCACGGGCAACCTTTCACTGCTATAGAACACAGTCTTTGGCCCATTTGCAAAATCGTCTTTCGTCTCGGCGTTTTTGCCGCCCGGGACTAATAGACCCTTTAGTCCCGGTCGGTAACACGGACCGGGACTAAAGGGTCTGCCCCAACGGCTACTACGCAGAGCTGTCGGGGCAGGGACCCTTTAGTCCCGGTCCGTGTTACCAACCGGGACTAAAGGGCACTCTTTAGTCCCGGTTGGTGTCACAGACCGGGACTAAAGATTTAGCCACGGTTTGTGGCTTGCCCCGGGATAAATGATCACCTTTTAGCCCTAGTTTTTAATACAAACCGGGACTAAAGCTCCCCGGTTTTTAACCAGCCAACTTCTTCCTCCCCTGAGCCAGAGACATTCAAATTTCAGTGAGCTTCTTGCTTGTTCTTGTTGTTGCTATTGCTTGTTCTTCATTGTTCTTCGTCTCCGGCGTCAATTGGTGATCTTCTTCGACTCCGTCATCGTCTCTTTGCATTTAGAGGTAACTATTTTCATCTCCTACCATGTCTTTTGAATATGAGAGTAATTTAATTAAAATATATAGTTTGCAAGAACAGTACTAGAGAGTTGAGTAGTTTAAATTGGTTCATCACAATCACTTGATAGTTTTCTACTGCTAGGTAGTATCCATTCTATATTTCATACTTATGCAGGACGAGTAATATTGAATTTTAGTGTCTTTTTAGTTTATTTTCTTTAGAAAAATGTGGAATTTATAATAGTTTGCAACAATAAATATAGATAGTAGACAATGTGGAAATTGGTATTGTTATATCATATTTTTCGATTATCTAAACAAATAGATAAATTTAGAGTCTTTTTTATTTATAATTGTTTAGAAAATTAGGAATTTGCATGTAATAGTTTACAAAATGAGCATGGATATAGTAGATGGCAACCGTGACCGGGTCCTCAGCCTCTCATCATCGGGATCTGAAGCGTTTGCGGCCGGATCTTCCTCTCATTGCTTGCGGCGAGTGTAAGCAGAAGATTATGAAGGAGTATCGAGTGAAAAAAGATGGAATCAACAAGGGTCGTATATTCTACAAGTGTCCGGACCATGAGGTGGGTTATTATTTACCCGCATTTGATTAATATGGTTCATTCGTATCGGTTTTGCTTGATGATGTTGTTTAAATTTCTTATTCTTTGTTCTAATTGCAGTGGGAGGCCGGGCACCGGCGGATATAAAGGTTGGTACTGGGAGGAAGAGTACGTTCAGCACGTACGAAATTCTGTTGCACAAGAGGTTGCCGCTGAAGGTGATGAGGCAGTGAGTCAGCGGCAGCAACCCATCCATGCTGATGAAGCGAATGATCTGTCTATTTTAGTTGGGATGGGACGCGAACTAATTATGTTGCTTAAGTGCATTTTATTTTTAGTTTTTTTAGTGCTAGCTGCGATAGTCTTCGTTGTAGTCAAGCTTGCTTGAATTAATCAATCATGTGATGTCATGAGTGATGTGCAATAACATGAGAAACTACTAAGTGCATGGTTGTAATATTTAATGCAGATTTTGTCACGCAATTGGATGTATAATGTCGATCACCGCTCTAAAGAGTTCATTGCTGGCGTGCACTATTTCTTAGGTGTGGCTGAGGCAAACAAGCAGGATGGTTTCATGTGCTGCCCATGCACCGTCTGTAAGAATTTGAAGGAATATTCATGCCCAAGGACTCTTCATACGCATTTGTTGAAGTCGGATTTCGTAACAAATTATATTTGTTGGACGAAGCATGGAGAAAGGGGGGTTGTAATGGATGATGGTGAAGAAGGTGAAGAAAAATTGGCCCATGCTGATATTATTGCTCAGTACGGTGCCTTTGATGATGATGCAGTGGGGGGAGATGGTGAAGAAGATGCGGCAGCGACAGAAGATGTGGCAGCTGATGTTGATGCTCTTGGTGATGCCATTCGTGATGCACAAAGAGAATGTGAAAGTGACAAGGAGAAGGTCAAGTTCGAGTGCATGCTAGAGGATCATAGAAAATTGCTATATCCCACTGCTGAAGATGGCCAAAAAAAGCTGGGTACTACACTGGAACTGCTGCAATGGAAGGCAAAGAATGGTACATCCGACAAGGCATTTGAGCAGTTATTGAAGATAATAAAAAAGATGCTTCCGAAAGCAAATCAATTGCCCACCACTACGTACGAAGCAAAACAGGTCGTCTGCCCTTTGGGATTAGAAATCTAGCAGATACACGCATGTGCTAACGACTGCATCCTGTACCGTGGGGAGGAATACGAGAATTTGGATGCATGCCCGGTATGTGAAGCATCACGGTATAAGATAAGGCGAGATGACATCCAAGCTCATTTCTCGTTCGACACGGATGATGAGGAGCTGTTGAGGCGAATTCGGGAGTGGACAATGAAGAAGATGGCCACACTTTTTCAGGACTGGAAGAAGAAATTGTACCACAAGTTTGTGCTGAAGAACGAGACGCCAGATTTCAACTCTAAGGCGTATGTCAAGATAAGGGCCGATTGGGATGAATTTGTACAGTACAAAAGATCACAAGAGAGCGAGGCCTGGGTCAGAGTAAACAAACAGAATGCAGCTCAGAAGAAATACCACCATCATTTAGGATCAGGTGGCTATAAGACTGCTCTTCCAAAGTGGGAGAGACAGGAACAGGAGATGCTGCCAGGGGTAGTCCCGGAGACAATAAGAAGAAATTGGAGTGAACGGTCCAGGAATTGGTTCTACGCTCATGGGGGAACCATAAACCCTGATGACGGGGAGCTTGATTGGGGCTCGAAAATTTCAAGAGCAGCACAGAGGCTAGTTCAAGCACGAAGTGCGGTGTTGGCTAGCGAGTTCAAGCCCAAAAGAGAGAAGGATGAACTCACGTACGCGCTGGAGAATCCTGAGCACGGTGGGCGTACGAGAGGCTTTGGGGACATTTCGTGGCTGCATTCCTTTGAAGCGGATCGAGAAAGTTACAGAAGCCGCCAGAGAAAGAAGGTCGAGGAGGCAGAGCAGATCTACAAGTTGGAGGAGTATGTTCTGCAAACACAAGAGCGTGACAAATCTCGTGAAGAATGGATGCAGGAGGAAATCAAAAGGCAAGTGCAAGCAGCACTTAGTCGAATGATGAGTGGGCAAGGTACATCATCACAACAGCCACAAGCGAACATTAGCCCCCTAGGTCAGATGAAAAGCAGCTGCGCCTCCACGGAAGTACCAACCATTCAAGATGACTCCAAGCTACGCTTCCCCGTGGATGACGTTAAAGAACCTTTTACTACTTGTGAGCTGCACATTCCAGATGGAAATGCCACGAAAAAGGTGGTTGTCGGTGTTGTAAACCCTATCGACCGCACAAGAACACCAAGAATCCATGGTCAACCAGTGCCAGCCGGATACGCTAGCGTCTCGGTGGATAGGGTTGAGACAGGTTGTGGCAGCGTGGCACTGGAAATCGAAGGGGGAGATGGGGAGAAGACTTTAGGTGAAGCAGAGAAGACATTTATTTGCTGGCGCAAGCGCTTCATTATTATTCCTGGAGTGTCACCGCCGCAACCTCCTCCTACTAATCAAGATCCTCACCATAGGTAGTGTGCGCGTGAACGAGAAACAATTTTTATTACACTAACTTCCTATATGTATATATTAGTTTGATGCTCACATCATTCGTTGTTTTGCGTAGCAGGAACTAAAGTCCAGTATTCCCCAGCGCATCAGAGTGCTACGGGCGATGACGATGTGTTGGAGGACACGGCTTCAACCCCATCTCCTGCACAAAGATCTCCACTGCGGGCTCCAACACCGCCACCGGCCCCACCATCTCCTCCACCGCGGGCTCCAACACCACAACCTCCACCGCGGGCTCCAACACCCCCACCGGGCCCACCATCTCCTCCACCGCGGGCTCCAACGCCACAACCTCCACCGCGGGCTCCAACACCGCCGCCTCTACCGCGCGGCCCTAAGAAGCGGTCCGCCGCCACAGAACCAAAGGCCCCACCTCCAAAGAAGAAGGCTCCTGCATCAGAAAAAAAAGCCCAGGAGAAATTAGCTTATGAAAAGACTGATGAGGAGTTAGAAATTACGATGAAAAAAGATATGCGGAATTTTTTAGATGAACGTGAGGCCGCTGCTAAAGCAAAGTGTAACCCGGAGAAGCCTTACGTCTTGTTAAATCCACAGGAGTTAAGGAAAAGGGTGGACCAACATGGTATCAACATGCGTGAAGCCTGAAAGGCTCCGCGAAAATCAGACTACGAACGCTCTCTAATCAAGTCTGCAAAAGAACAACAATCCAGCAAGAAGAAAGTGGAAAAGGGTGTTCCACAGCTCGGGGGAACATCAAGACCTTTGTCCCCGTTATTTGTGTAAAATCAGTATGGTTCAAACATGGGCAGAGTACAGAGGAAATCTGGAGAGACCAGTAGTTTGTCTGAGATGGACTCAATGGAAAAAAAATTCATTGACAGCGGTCTCCCGTACGACACGATTGCCAATATTGCTACTAGGCTGGAGTTTCCACGAGCGGAAGTAGTTGATGAATGAAGGAGAAATTTTGCACCGGGCAGGAGTCTAATGAACCCCAATCACTTACATGTACTTGGTACACAAATGTTTGCAATCAACAAATGGTGCATGGAGGCTTCTAAAGACGGTGATGTCAATTGGATTTATGTCCGAATTCGGAACCATCACTAGTTCCGTGGCGATGACCTAATCTTAGTCCAGATGGAGGAATTACACCAGCTATGTCATATGGACGCACTGGACAAATCGCTCTTTAGCTGCTATTGTTTGTAAGTGTTTCTTTTATAGTTTTCATTGAACTCTCTAGTATGTGTATATAGTATGTAGTATCGACTCGACTCGATATTTTGCAGGTATCAGATGACTCAGCTCAGAGATAATCATGACAATTCTGTTGGGTTTGTTGATCCATATATTGTTTTCAAGGCTCCAAACCCTTCAGCGACTTGGAGTGATGAGTCGTGTATGAATCTCATGAGGTTCTTCGTGAACCAAAAAGATAGAGAAAGAATTCTCTTCCCATACAACTTTAAGTATGCGAGACATATATATATAGTTAATAATAAGTATGTGCACATTTTATTTTACTTAACCCTAATAATATATATATATATATATGAATCATGTGTATGAACAGCTATCACTGGATACTGATGGTCATCGATCTCAAACACAGCAATGTGTTAATCTATGACTCGTTGAGCAAACCGCAAGAAGATTACCAAGATATGATAGACATCCTCCAAAGCTAATTTTTCGATCCCTAGGTTGCATGCTTAAAGTATAGACTAAGCTTGTATATATGTATACTAATTAAATAATGATCCAACTATTAATGTTTCATTGGCCGGATTAGGGTTTGAGAAAAATTCATTGCTCGGGAACATATGAGTTAGTGTAAGGCCCCCCTTACAATAAAGCCACGACTACCAGTAAGTTTACACCTTTGTCAATGTACGTGTATCTTTATTATATCATGTCATATATCATATCTTTATTACGAGATGAATCTTTTCATTATACGGTGGATTTTGAGACAAAAACAGGGTACCAACTTATGCGGATTCTATGTTTGCGAGTACATGATGATAGAATCAAATAGAATTCGTGAAGAAATCATCAAAGTACGTAGCATGTTTCTTTTCATTTTTTATATACTTAATATTGATAATATAGATGTAACTAATATCTTCTTTAATTCCAATTGAAGACTGACTGGTTGAAGCAAAAAGCGATGCTAGAAGACCAATTGAAAGCAATACAACAGACAATAGCAGGATTTCTTCGGGAATAAGTCATAAATCCAAACGGCGAGTTCTACTGTAATACCAACGAGTCGTTGATTCCAAACAATGATGATCATTTGTATGCCCTGTAGATCTTTAATTAGATGGAGTACAACTTGTAATAGGTTTACAGTACTAACTTTAAAGTACAACTTGTGTAGATAGATATTTGGACAACTCCTATATGTATATTGCTTCTAATTTTATGTACATATATTTATATTTATATATATATATATAGTTCTATACTTCAATTATATATGCATGCAATAAGCTTATTGTGTTATGCTGCTAATATATATAAATTATATATATTAGCAGCAAAGAATATATATTGCATAACCTATTAAATAAATAAACAAAACTAAAAACAGAACTGAAATGAAAATAAAAAAGGAAAAAACAGAGGACGCTTTAGTCCTGGCGGGCAGCACCCTTTAGTCCCGGCTGGTATTACCAACCAGAACTAAAGGGGGGCTTTAGCCCCGGTGACCGGAGCCGGGACTAAAGGAGGGGCCTTTAGTCCCGGAAGCGTAGTCCCGGCTCGGCAACCGGGGCTAAAGGCCCTTGCCGACCGGGGCTAAAGCCCAATTCTGTTGCAGTGTTTTAGACTGTCGACCGGACCAGTGTTCCCTTTGGTACCTACTCTTGTCCTTACCCCTTGTTTAACCTGGACCAGTATATAGGAGTACTAGTAGAAAGGGCGCGCCCCTGCGCGCCCGTAAATATAGATCGAGGATATGTTTTAACTATAGACTGCAAAGTAGTTCACAAATTTATCATATAAATACACATACATCCATCCATATAGTGGTGACAAAGGCTAGACATATATAGCAGTGCAAAATGTTAGACATCTAGCAGCGCCAAAGTTCTGTTATGGTCTCCTCAGCTCCTTGGACTTCTTGACATTATTGTACCCAGCAACAACAGTTTAGCAGCTCTCTCAACTTACTGCATTTAGCAAAATCTTCAACCAGTCCTATTGTGTTCTTCACCCTTTCCAGCCTTGCCATGGAGAAGAGGATGGGTTTTGATGGTCACCTAGATGCCCACTGCGAATTATGGGGACAACTATCATCATTAGAAATAATCAAAGAGACATATGTTACCACTATCTAAAATCCCACCAAATAAAAACCAAATGGTCAAAGTGGTAACCATATCATCATCAGAGATTTCAGAGTTTAAATTAGAAGAGAATACTACAAAGAACATCCATGTCAACTCAAAGGACCTCAAAAAGGACCAAGATAATATTAGGTACTCACACGTATTGTCATTTTGCTCTGGGTCATAAATCAAATTTTCAATTGGACCATGAAGAGAAGTGACCACTTGGTCTTTTTAGTATGTGAAAAATATATGGACATGTCAGCTCTAGGAGAGACTATTGAACTTTGGATTGAAGACATCAATCCCATGGACAACGCGGTACAGACCAAGCAGAGTAAAAGCAGTATGACTCTCATACTGGCCAACAGTATTTTTCTAAGAAAAAGGAAAAATTAGAATAAGATGTGCATCTTATAGGGAATTAAGAATAGTTATTATCCATTGTGATCACAATCCATGCAAGATGAATTTATGGGAGGCATAGCATGGTACCCTAATTATAGTCAATACAATACTTAACATCAGAGAAAATGAATGAGTCAGGTAAACATGATTCAGTATGGTTGCAAATTAACCGTTGAATGTTGAAGTTACAAAAAAAAGTCTACAATGCTCAACAGGCGGGAAGGGGATAAAATGTTCCAACAATTTCTTGGTATGTGCTGGTGATGATAAAATCAGCACTATTCATAGAAATTATATCAACAGTGAACTGACAGGAGAAATGATATTTGTAATTGAACTTCTTTCAGTATATTCTGAATCTGGATGTTTAGTGTTTTCCGAGCATGAGCAATATTGACTCCAAGGAACTTCCAGATATGTTAGTAGAAACAAATGCAAGACCTCAAGTATAATTAACAGGACATACCTAGGTAATTCCCATCTTGTAAGATAGCAATGATGCCACAAGATTTCCACTACTATAGTTTCCAATAATGAAGTCTGGAATATCCTGTAATTGAACACCCATTTCAGCAGCAGCATCCTATATAAAAAGAAAATCAAAATATTTTTTTTGTCAAATGGGAAATGGGAGACATCATTGAGTAGAAAAAGTTAGGTAAGAAAAAGAATCAGTACATAGAGAAATTCTGCATATAAGCAATCAATGCTTGAAAAAAAGTGGTCCTTTGTTATGCAACTCTACTGGAAATAGTTTTGATTTTTAGAAATATTTTTTTAGATATATAGTAACTATGAATCTACAAAAACAAAAACGACTTGCAATTGGAATGGAGTCAGTATCAACTACCGTCTCCTACCTAACTATTAACATATTTTACACTGCGCCATGGGAATCATAGTTTTACTTTCCTAAAAAAAATCATTGTAAGCACACAGTCCAGAGCCATCTCAATGGTCTATGTTCAAGGTAAGAACCATAAGGACCAATGATATTGACCTCAACAATGTTTCCATGTATGGCCACACACCAAATCTTGATATCCATTTCTGCCTATCCCATTTTCATTTTTGAAGGGAACTCATAATATGTAAGTATGTTTGTGTTCCCAATTATCTCAAGCCGCCGATTGCATCATGTTTCTTTGCATTTGGTATCAACTGATTAACCTTGACCACACGAGAAAGAAAACAATGAATGAATAATTACTGGGCCTTGCTATGGTATCTAGTATTGTAGTTACCCCATGTAATATCTCGAACAATCATGACCATTGATTTTTGGAATTTGCTAAACTAAGCAACCAAAAAAATACCAAATAAAGAAAAACAATTCCCCTGATTTCAGGTGGATGGCATCTGATGCCACTGTCAATGGTAGACCAGTTTGTACATGCACTTCTGTGCATGTGTTCGGGAAAAAACATAGTTTTAACATCTTGTGAGTTGAAATCAGGGAATTTGTTTTTCCCGGCCCTCAATTCAATCTAGGGCATGTCTATCTGCATAATGTTGTAATAAGAAAAATATCACTACATGTAGATTAACCGGACTACAATATCGACACCTAGGTACAGATAATTTCAACTCAGTGCCTAACATAAACCAATAAACCACAAAGCAGGTATTGTACGCTATGGACTGTGGTAGAATGCATGATAATAAACATACATAGTTCTACTGATATCTTTCTCTTCCGTACTCCTATTTTGCAAAATACAAAGACGCTCCCATTTTACAAAACAGAATAGACATGATGTAAGCATTACCAAAGCATAGGAAGACCAAACTTTTAATATGCAGATAGAAATATGGTACAAATCTGTTGAGACTTTTGTGTATTCACATTTTAATTCTAACACACTACTGACATTAACAATGAGAAATACAAGGCAAGCCAACAGATATCAACTTTGTAGACCTGGAAGGTAGGATTAGTTGTGAAAAGTTCATCAGATATTGAGACATAGCTTCTAGACTGGGTGGCCATCAACTTCTTATGAGATAATTATCAGACAATAATAAAGAAGGGTGTTAGAAAACATTGTTCGTGACTTCATTAGACGCTGTAAAGCGCCAACTATCATAGAAATCAGAAGACAAGAGATACAAATTTCAGTTTTGGATTTGAGATCGTAACAGAGCAAATAATTTGAGCTAGGCAAAACCAACCGGTACATGGTTTTACATCCTAAAAAAGAACCCATATATCCATTTCCCCTGCGGGGGCCTAGATGTCAGAGTATGGCTAACTGTTGAAAAGATGTCTATTCTTATGTGTTACTTAAAATTAGTAATCAAACAAGAAGATATTTAAATAGTACCCAAAACCTCCAGTGAACCTTGTAACAGGAATATATTACTCCTAAATCACTAAGAATTAAGATCACATCTGATAAGTAAAATGTTTAAAAAATTATTGACATATATAATAAGCAGAGACCGTTATAGCTTGATGATGCCTTGGAGTTTCATTTACTTTGCTGCTTCCTCTGCAGCAAACACACTATGTAGGTAGCATACTGAAATACTAAACTTGGGCAGCCCTTTAGCCTTTTTTATTGTAGGCGTCAATTACCGAGGGCATAACTTGATAAGTAAACTATTAAATACATGCTAAATAGATACAAAACAAAAAGGATTGTACCCTAAGAACTTGTGAAACTTTATCTATTTTGGTGCTAGCTAAGTAGCAGCATATAAATGTGCACAAGGAAATTCAATTTTAATCCTTTTGTGTAAGCTAATGAGTATAAGAACATGGTTGCACACATATAATAATTCAAAGGTTACATAATATTTTTTAGCCCATGGTCTATGAAGGTCAGGGCATCAGAAACCATCAATGCATACAGGCCAAAAAAATGAGAATATAGAACAAAAAATGTTCAGGGATGCATTGTAAATTCAAAAACTAACCCAATCCTCTCATAAGAAAAAACACATTTTCATCAAGCTTGGTAAAACCCAATTACCTTTTTTAGTATAGTATCAGTTGACATTCTAGGGGAATTGAATGTTGTAACTCAAATATAGACTAAATAATAAACCAGGACCATTGAAATAAACAAAATTGAGGTGTTTAACAAATGGTAAAAGAATAAAGAAAGAGAAATATGCCTTTAAGAAAATATCTTCAGTCTTCCATAGATGGCGTATTAGGTACATATGGATGACAACATCGAAACATGCTTATTCATAAATTCATATATAATGACTAGCTGGAATACCCATGTACAATTGACACAAAAATGCTTGGTAATCATTTGAAGAGCAAAAGCCATGAAATAAACATATGTCTTTATATAGGTAAATAAAATTCATTACTGCAATGATGGATGTGCATCTTGTGGCACACGAATCAAATAATGTCCTCCACTTGGAGCACCTTGGATCTAGAAAGGTACAAGAAGAAACATAACATATAAGTATGCTGCTGGAGAGGGGGTGTGAAATAATTGTCATATAAATCAGAAACTAAATCAGGAGCAGGTTACATGATAAAGAAGATTTCAACCAGCGTATATCCTGTGAACTTGCAGTAAACTAACACCTATTATATCCTAAGCATAAATTGCTTATGAATCAAATAAGAGACACAGATGGGGAAATTACAAGGCTGGAACAACAGGAGTTAGCTAACCACCTAAAGTACAACATATGAAGAAGTAAAAAATTAATTACTAAACAAAAAAAGGGTTATGATACCCTATTAAAGATTTGATAGGGCCACAGTGCGAACGTAATAGTATATATTAGTCCTCCATCTAAGCATACAATATACCAAAAAGAACAAAATCCGTTCATTAGTATAAAATAATCAATTGTGAATGTGTCACTTACTATTTTTAACATCTCACCAATTATCACATTAATTATACCATCTGTCTATTTTTAAAGTGAAATTGGAAGAACTGAATTAATAAAATTAAAAAAATGCTTACATGCTAAGATTTTGGATGTCTAGCGTTGGGCTCTGGAGAGTCCAACTCTGCTGCTGGATGCCCCGGCGGAATCCTGATGCCAGTCTGGGGCTGCCCAAGCTGGCTTCCATGGAGTCACGCACCGATACAACTGGAGCGATGGTGCGCAAGAAAATAGTCTGAGGCAATGAGGATCTGAGAGAAGAAAAGCTCAAGAACAACTATAGATCAGATCGAGACCGAGGAGGGACGTACCACAAAGTCACGACGGCAGCAAGATAGTTGAGGACAACGTCAAGGTAATTGACGGAGGAGATGAGGACGGCCTCCTCGAGGCAGCACTACAGAACTGGGCAGGTTCGGGGCAGAGCGTGGTGGCATGACCGGTTGCTGCTCGTGCGACAAGCAGTGACTGCAGCATGGTGTGCGCCGCCGAATCCGAGATACGCGACGCAGAGATGAAGCCCTAGATCGGCACCGCCGCCGCATCGACAGGCGGTCGCGCAGGTCGATGAGGCAATAAGCGGTAGGAGGAAGCCACGAGGGTGGGTAGGTGCGGGAGGGGCAGGGGGCACCCGCACCCACGGCCACCGTTGCGAGGCCCGCAGAACACCTGCAGGAGGCCGCACGGGGAGAGCAAGGGGGTGGGCCACGGCCACCGGCGATGCCCAGCGCGTCGTGCTGCCCTGCCGGGCAGGGAAGGACGTTGTCGCGCCGCACACACGGTGCGGGGAGGGGCAGCGACTGGGACGAGGAGCGAGGTGGAGAGAGAGAGAGGGGAAAGGGGAGGGGAGGAGGCGAGAGAGAGAGAGGAGATGCGAGATATTTTGGCAGGCGTACGGTGTGGGAGGAGACTCGTGGCTAGTGTTTAGCGGACGACGTGGCTCGCTAGTGACCAAGCGAACATGAGCAGAGGAGCCGGACGAATGAGAAGCAGCACAAACAGGGCGTCGCTGAGGTGGGCGAATGAAAACATTACGGGCGACGTGGCCCGGCTGGCCGCGCGGCGAGCCATCGGCGAATGTAGAAGTAGATATGATCGCCACATTGGGCTATATACAATGGTGCATGCAGCAGCTCAATGTTGGACAAAGCAGTGGCACGCACGGTCTTGGGCCACCTGTGTTCGCGTTCCCGAGGGCACCCCTCTCTTTCAACAGGATTCGTGGATCTAACGCTAAAATTTTAGTCGTGACATATCAGATATTGCGAAATACTAATTTAATCTATTAAAAATAAAAGTCCTATATATAGTTTGAGTCATTAATAGATAGACCCCACCAATCATCAACTTAGGTCCTCCTAGAATCATCTAGTATGGATTATGAAATCTATATTAAGAAAAATGCATAGCTGATCCAAGCATCCATGATTCTTGGGTGGATTATAGAATTGAACCACACATATTCTCCACTGTGGCTATTTCGAGACTTTAAACACAACCAACCATCTAATAACATAAAAATTTGAAGAATCCAGATAACACGACAATTTATTTATAACTTTTTAACACATAACTGTATATTCTGTAGCTACTAAAAACTCGACTATAGACAAGGCATCCCCATCTTCATCTTAAGAAGATGGTATCACGATTCAAACTCGAGTTGGTTCAGCCAACACCACAACAGCTTCATTGTCGTGTTGTGCTAACTAGATAAACGGTGAGAGTATTGGTCTAATATATATTTTCTCGTCGACACTTCTAACAAAAAAATGTAAGTATTTTCCTGAAAGGACCTAATTGGCCTAGAGAGGGGGGTGTGAATAGGCGTATTTGGAATTCCTGAAACTCACAAACTCAAATGCAGAAGTTAAACACCAACCGGAAGTACCGGTGGTTTGAAGCGGAAGTTCCAGTCGTAGACTAAAACTTCCGGTGCAAACCAAACTACACTTCTGGTGCCCTACGTGGCTACGAAATCAGAGAAAAATTGAGTTGTTTGTTTCAAACCAATAATACACTGCACCCTCTTGGATGATGTTGATGAAGAAGTAGAGCTCTGCAAAGCCTCGCTCCTC
The DNA here is from genome assembly GCA_009763385.1 of Coix lacryma-jobi var. lacryma-jobi. Taxonomy (NCBI): domain Eukaryota; kingdom Viridiplantae; phylum Streptophyta; class Magnoliopsida; order Poales; family Poaceae; genus Coix; species Coix lacryma-jobi. Next base: position 113,837,118 of record CM019825.1, on the reverse strand, counting down.
ACCAACCGATGGATGATCACCTTCAACCTATCAGGTGGAAATGGAGGAGGGAAATACAAATAACAAGGGTAGTCAAAGCTACAACCACAACAACAAGCACACAGCACAAATGATTTATCCCGAGGTTCGGCAATCCCCACGTAGTTTTTTCTACGTCCTCGTTGTTGAGGTGACCACTAAGGTCTGACCACTTAGGTCTCCTCCCTCCAGCAACCACACAGGAAGTTGAGATTTTCACTAAGAAAAAGGGTGATACAAACGCTTCAGGGTGCCTTCACAAGTGAAACAATCTGGGCAACCACGAAGAACACCTAGATGACTAGGGTTCAAAGAACCCAAGAGTAAAAGCCACAAACCAAGCATGCAAGATGAGGAATCTAAGTGCTCAATTCGAAGATCGAAGCTCTCACTCTCTAATCTCACGTCCCTAGCTCAAATCAATGGAGGATTGAAGCTTGGAAGCAAAGGGTGGAGAGAGAGTGAGTGAGTCACGCTTGAAGGCTGAAGCAAAGGTGGGAGAGAGGTGAGAGTGGTTAGTAACCCGTCCAAAGAGGACGGGAAAATACATATATACTCGAGCTTCAGACTGCCTATCGGTACTTCCGGTGGGGCCACCGGCACTACCGGTCAGTGGAGATTCAACGGTTCAAAAAGCGTGCAAGCGGAAAAAGTTGGCGGGACTTCCGGTCGGCTGACCGGTACTACCGGTCAGGGACCGGTGGTACCTGGCTGCTCCGCCTGAGGCGCCTGCAGAACTACTTTTTCCCTTGAGTGGTACTTTTGGTCAAAGATCGGTACTACCGCTCCACCCTGGCTGACTTCGAAAAACTAAGTGCCCGTGGGTGAAAAAGTGTTCTCTCATGCGAACTAAGTTAATGACCTGAGCTCTTTTTATCCTCAACTAGCTAGCTATGATTTGAGACCCTCTTGATAGTACGACATTTCCTATAACTCAAAATAGAGAGTAAAACGATGAACCACTTGAGTTTAGACGCCTCTTTTTCCATCAAAATTTAGGGTGCTATGAATCACCAAATTTGTTCGTTTAAATTCATCGATGGACTAACACCTGTAGATGTCACTTGATAAACATGTTAGTGCGGATACATGGGTGTATGCCGAGTCTCTGAGTGATGAGTGATTGTCAACTGGGATAATGCGCATGTTCTTTGGCTTGTGTTGTGCAGGTGTTGAGCACGGATACAGTGATCGAAGGCAAGGTGAAGGTCAAGTAGAGACGTGTCGTGCCGATGGACCGAGAGTGGCGAAGGGCGGACGTGAGGCTTGGACTGAGGGACCAGTGGCCTGAGGATCAGCTGTGGTGGCTGACAGCCTGGGACAGCGATGAGCGGAGACTTGCGCGTGGACGGGGTGCACGGGCGGTGCATCCCGTCTATGACTCGGTTTGGTGGTTGAGCCACAGAAAAACCACCGAGTGGACGGTTTCCAGGTTTGGGCCTCAAAACCTGGGCGCTGATGGTTTCCGAGTTTGGGCCACAAAACTCGGCTGAGGAGGACGTTTTCCAGGTTTGGGCCTCAAAACCTGGGTGCTGCGAGTTTGCTGAGTTTGGGCCACAAAACTCAGGCCTTGGATGGCTGGTTTTCCCGTTTGGCCTCAAAACCGGGGGTTGGCTGTGAAGGCTGGTTTCCCGGTTTGGGCCACAAAACCAGGGGTGCGACGTCCGGGAAAGGACAAGCAGAGCGGGGGCGGCACGTGGCGGCAATCAGTGAGGTTGCATCGAGGCAACGCTACCAGTTGTGCGGGCGTGGCCGTCGGATCACCACATACCACGAGTTGGTCCAGAATAACCCTAGGGTTTAGCTGGTTCGCTCTGTAATTAGTTAGGGGTAGAGTGGGAATTACGAATAGTTAGAATTAGGATAAGTAGGGGGAGACACCCACCTCCCCATCTATCTCAGTCATTTGCTATTTTGCCTTCTAGGTTTTCCTGCTCCCCCTCTCCCCTGCTATAGCGAACTGAGATCCACAGAGAAGAGAACCATACCTCTGTGTTCGTGAGATTATGAGGAAGTGAGACCATAATCTCACTGTTGTAGCGTGTGGTAGCCACATGGTTGCAAATTGGTGGTTGTGATTCGCGTTTTGTTCATGTTCTTCGCGGGTTGCTTTTCTCCACGTTTTTCCCGTTGATCGATCTCTCTACTTGGTGCGTGTTTTGCAAATCCGTTTGAACCAAGTTGCTCTAGATCGTGAGGCACTTCTTTCCACCGAAGGAATTCTCCTCTAACCTCACGAGCTAGTAGATCGATCGATTTTCGTTTTGGATCAAGTTTTTCTCCCTTCCTCCGAATTTCTTCGATTCATCGATTTGGAGATAGGTTCGAGCCATGATCTCTTAGAGATAGCTCACTATCATCCTTGTGTCTCATCTCTCCAAGTTTGATCCCTAGAGGATTCGTTTTGGGAGAGTTTGAATCGAATCGGAGGATGAACAGTGGATTGTCGGGGTGACCGGACGCTCTGATCGGGTCGACCGGACGCACTCCACAGAGTCCGGTCGTTGAATGCCATGTGTATTTTCTGTACAACGATCGATCGACCTCCCCTGTCCAACTGACCGGACGCACCTCTTCTACTGTTCATCGGCGTTTGTCTTTGTGACCGGACGCTCCCCTTCAGTGAGTCTGGTCAGGAACAGAGAGTTCCCAAACCGTGTTTTGCTCGACCAGACGCGTCCGGTGGTCAGTGACCGGACGCAGGCAGAGTCCGGTCAGTGCAGTTTTTGCGCAGTCTCGTCCGTGATTTGTTCGTTCGTTGATGGTTTCGATTTACGTCTTTTGCATTGGATTTCTAGGGTTGTGTGGTGTCCCACTGTGCTTTGTGAAAGCATCCACCCTATCTCTAGGGTCGTGAACACTTGCAAGCTCTAGGTTAGCTCTTGGGGTGATTCTTGAGACAGTTGCGACAAGTTTCTGAAAGGAAATTTTGAAGCTCCCATTCACCCCCCCTCTGGTCGCTTTCTGCTAGCACTTTCGGTCCTTTAGGACCGAGTAGACGGAATCTTGCAGAAAACGACATGCACAACTGACTGGAGGTATCAGATGGAGACCCGGAACCCCCGCTCAACATATGAACAGCACATGCTCCATAAAATCCATCATAACCGACCATAAGAGTTGCATAAAAGACATCCACAAAGCTAGAACAGACAAAGCATAGCTAGCACGTGCGAGGAATTGAAGCAAAACAAACTACAGTGGGAGATCGAACAAAATCCCGGTACCTTGCAATGCGAGGAGATGAGACGAAGAACGCACGTGCCAAGACCTCCCGAAGACTCCAAGGACCACCAAGGCGAGGTACAAGGCGAGGAGGAGCTTCTCCCCAACAAGGAAGGCAAGAAAGCTCGAGGGAGAAGGAGGAGGAAGAGCGCCGCCGCCGCTTGAGAGAGACATGAGAAGATAAGGACGGGTGGGTGGGGTGAATGAGAAGAGACGAAGAGATAAGGCAGGGCCCCCACCCTTTTGACTGGAGACGACTGGAGGTACCGCTCGGCGAGCGGTACTACCAGTCAACCGAGCTTGGCCCGGTCAAACGCCTAGTCAAACTCCAGCAGTACGTCCGCCCGACTGGCGGTACTAGCGCCCGGGCTAGCGGTACTACCGCCGGGGCGAGCGGTACCACCGCCCGGAACCCGGAAGTACTACAGAAGCCCAAAAAACGGCCAGAAAAACGCCTAGAAAGATGGTGACTTATGGCAACTTAGAACCAACTCAATTTTGTCCAGATTTCAAACATCAATACATAACTATGGACATACTTGAGTTGGATAAATTTTTTTTTGAAAATGAGCACACAACTTTTCACAAACAGTTTCTCTACATCTAAGACAAACAAGTGTGTGCAAGAGATCAAGTTAGATTTCTAGAGTCAATAACATTTAGCTCACTTCTTAAGGCACAGAATCTTGATTCATCAAGAGGTTTTGTGAAGATATCGGCTAGTTGGTTTTCGGTGCTCACATGGTGCAATGCTATATCTCCTTTGGCTTCATGGTCTCTTAGGAAATGGTGTCGGATGTCTATGTGTTTTGTGCGAGAGTGGTTTATAGGATTATTTGCTAGTTTTATGGTACTCTCATTGTCACACAAAAGAGGTATTTTAGTCATCTCACATCCAAAATCTTTAAGAGTTTGCTTCATCCAAAGTAGTTGGGCACAGCAAGAGCCGGCCGCCACATACTGTGGCGGAACGGTCCTAATCCCATGGCCCACAGGTCCCTGTCAGCCTCTGACAGCCGAACCTATGTTCCACGTGACCAAGACAGTTCGTCACCGGGCTGCATCAGCGCCCATCGTCCGCAGGATCATCTCACCCTTCGGTTACATCACTGGATTCTTTTACAAATAACATCGGAATACAGAGCGGAAGACTTAAATAACATTAGTTTTACAAACCGAGGTTCCAAATAAGATTAAAGGTGCAGTTATTACAAACCAAGTTCGGATGATAGAAATAGGGGCAACGTAGCGGAGTACAACAAAATAAAGATACTTGCAATCACCCAGCCCGAGGGTGTACACTTTATTCTTCGGCCTCATCGGCCTCTTCCTGGACGATGGTCATGCAGCAGGGCGCAAGACACATCCGGGACTCAGTCATACCTGCAGATGGGTAACAAACCCTGAGTACTGGGGTACTCAACAAGACTTACCCGACTAAAGAAAAGGGAGAAGACTCAGGGATGAGAGGCTTAGGGTAGTCAAGTAAGGCTTAAGCAAGAGCAAGTATTTTGCAGAAAAGCATTTTGTAAACCTTGTTCTATTTTAGAAAGATTCAGGCATTTCTCAATTCTTCATTGTTCATGATTCATTTTACCTTCCAAAACATACCTAGTTGAGAACCACTCTCCGTTGACAGTCAGTGACCAAGTCTCCATAACCGAGGAGCAACGTTAATCCGGATAAATAATACTCAGCTGAGGATCCCTATTCACACTGCATATGTAGCACCAAAGCTTGCATATGCCAACTCGTCTACCACGATTCCTCCAAGATTGGACCGGTCCTACGCCACCCGGAAGTACAGTACACCACTCATATCCAGGCACGACGACCACGTGGGTACAAGCTACTTCCGCCATCTCGCCACTCCCAGTGCGCGGTTGTCGGTCCCAATGAAGGAGTCCTCGGAGCCAGAGCTTTCCGAAGTATGTGAATAGTTGCAAGTCTTGACCAGCAGGCCCCCATACATGCCGGATGGTCCCTAATTTTTCTGCCAGAACTATACCTTGGTTATATCTCACCCAAGCGTAATAGTCCTGTCAGTTTTTCAACCCTGTCCCGGTCGGTGTCAACTGTCGAGTCCCGGACTTCAACATGACGACACCGTACGCTTGGACAACCTCTCCTCGCTGTTGACTCGGTACGGATCAGATACTTAGCCAACAGTCGGGGAGTAAAGTCAAATTCCCATAAAATTCTTTAAGTGATCACACTTTTGAAATTGGCATTTTATTGCAAATCTATTGAATAGCGTACTAAGCATTTCGCAAATAATTTTAAACAGGGCGGGGTATTTGCCGTGGAGGTAAATAATGCAGGCAATAGGTCATCACACAACTCCTATAACCTAATGCAGTAGTTTAACTCAAAGGCATTTAGGTAAACTTTTATAAAAACAAGGAAGGGTTAAAATGCACCGGGGCTTGCCTTGAAGAGCAAAGAGGACAGGCTCGGGGTCGGCAGTGCAGGTGTCGGAGCTCGGGGTCGCCTCGGGGGTAGGTTCGTCAGCGGCTGCCTCGACTTTGATACCTTCTTCCTTTCACTACACGTATGCAATGATGTATGCTTATGAGGATGCTGACAAGAACAAGAGACTTGCTAAGGCGCAGGACAATTCCACTGATTCTAGAATACAACTTTTCACGTGAAAGTAACTTCTAGAGTGGACATAAAGTTACCTATCTCTTCCCCTAAGCAAGATTAATCAAACCTATTAAGCATCATCTAGTAAAACCAAGCATAAGTCATGCATGGCATCACAAACACCATAGACCAGCTGGGTGGGGGTCTATGAACAGCAAACAATCCCAAAAGTCACATCACAGGACATACAACGTAAACCCTAATTGCTTTTCTACTTTTCCTATTATTTAAAAAAGGTCATTTATGCAGTTGCTCCAAAATTTACCCAATTAATCTCATAAGTTCATTATGGTATAAATAGATGACAAAATAAATTTTATAATTTTTTGGAGGTCATTAAGGTGCTTAACAAAAATCAAACATTTAATTAACAAAAAGCACTATTCAACATTTAAAATAAATGCCCAAAAATCAACTTGCTCCAAATGGCCTCAAAATTTTACCAGAGACTAAACATGACATAACTAGCACATAAAAATTTATCTCATGATCTTTGGAGCTACACATGATTTTCTAAAAATCTAAAACCATCCATTTCTTAATTAAAAGAAGGATTTTTCATTTTCCAATTTTTGCATAAAAGTGGGTTTCTTATTTTTCTAAAATACTACACAGTGCAAGGAGCCATACCACATTTTTATCAGAATTTATGGAAAAACAGATTAATTCTTACAAAAAAGAGAAAACAGAACACTATCACATTTTTTTTAAAAAAGAAAAGGAGCACTGTGCTTCTTCCCCTCGGCTCGGCGCACGCGCGGCGAGAGCGCGCGGCGGACCGGCCGCTCGGGCCTTGCGCTGGGAAAACAGAGGGTGGGGAGAGCTTCGTGGGCTCACCGGGGGTCGGGAACGGGGAACGGCGAGGCGGTGCAAGGGTCGGAGGAGGGAGTTCGACGCGCGGCGGCGCCTCGGCGGAGCTCTTCGGCGGAGCAAGCGTTCCGGCGGCTCTGTTCATCAAAAGGGATCACCGGTGTGCGGTTAGGAGCGCACCGAGGTGAGGGAAAGAGGACGGGGGTCGGAGGGACGGGAGGAACACTCACGGCGAATTTCGCCCTTCACCGCGGCGGGCCGTTCGCCGGAGTCGGGGACGGATTGCTTGCGCCGGCGAAAGGAGGGGCGGAGGGGTGAAATTAGTTACTCAGGAAGGTGGAGAAACTCAAGGCGAAGGCGATGGTGTGCTCAGCGGGCTCCGGGGCGGTCCGGTGGCTCGGGTTGACGGGGTTACGCCGGTTGCGGGCAACGGCGGGAGCTCGACGGCTTTTATAGTCGCGGGGCGGCGCTGGGGGTCCGGGCGAGGGTGAGGAGCGCTCGCGCGGCACTAACGGAGGTAGGGAGCAAGGTAGTAGGGGGCGGCGCGACGAGGGCAGGGAGCTCGAGTGCGGCGCGGCGGCTGCCGGCGGCCGGCACCCGCCCCCTGTCCGCGGGCCGTAGGGAAAAGGAGGAGGGTAGGGGGTCGGCGAGGCGGTGGTAGGGGACCGGGGAGGTCGAGCGCCTGCGCTGACCGCGCGCGGCACGGGCGCAGGTCAGCCGGTCGGCGTGGCCGGCGCTCCGCCGCCGGCGGCCGGGGCCCCCCTGCTTTAAACTCGTGCAGTGACGTCATATTTTTCCCCCTTTCTGAAGTTTTGAAATTACTCCCAAAATTTGAACTACACAAAGAAAACTCAAAATACCAAAGTTGCTTAAAATTTTGAAATCTACAACTTCTCCAATATAAACTTTTTCTGAAACTCAATAGTTTTTTAGATAATTTTGAAAACTAAAAAAGGGACAAAATTGAAGTTTGAAAGAATTTGAAATTACTTCTGATTTTGTATTGAAACTTGAAAATCTGTAAACACCAAAGTTGTTCCTTATTGCAAGATCTACAACTTTTCTTATTGGGCCAACTTCAAATTTTGAATAGTTTTGAATTAGAAAAAAAAGAGGGGTGAAACTAGAGTTTGGAAATTTTGTTTTTTCAAAAGGAATTTAAATTCTATTTCTGATTTTGAACTTTGATCAACACAACAAAACATCAGGGCACTCAACTGAACAAGATTCACACAACTAGACACAGAGATGAAATTACCATTTTGCCCTTATAGGAGGATTTGGGCCTTTAGGTTTTTTGAAAAAGAGATCACTACACAAGTCACCTCAGAAAAAGTAAATGCAAAACAAGAATTAGGCAAACATAATGCATGCAAGGATGATTATGACTAAAGATGATGACATGTCTGGTTAATTTACATATTAATCACCGGAGGTGTTACACATACTTGGCTTCAGCAGTTGACAAGGCAACACTATTTTCACTAGTACACAAAATGTTTGCAGCGACGCCACCATTTTTAACAGAGGCGGTTCAAATAGCACACCGCCTCTAACCATTTCGTTGGGCACTGCAACTTATCAACCGCCCCTGAAAAAAGATCTTTAGAGGCGGTTCACTTAAGAAAACCGCCTCTGAAAACGGTCTCATTTTCAGGGGCTGTTTCCTTAAGTGAACCAGCTCTAAAGATCGTTTTTCAGGTGCGGTCGTCCTTGGTGAACTGACACTGAAAATCCTTGTTTTCAAAAATGGTTTCTTAAGAGATCCACCCCCAGTAAATGAGTTATCAGAGGCGTTTTCTTTGGTCAACCGCCCCGGAAAAAAAACATGCTCCAAGACCCTTTCTTCTTCCTCATGACAAAAGCAGCTGATACACTGTTGTTCATTCAGCTCACTTGGGGGCAAGAAATAGCGAGAATAGAGGGGAGGGGGAGGTTTTGCCCTTTCAACCTTCAAACTGGTTGGGATTGTCGGGTGAGTTTCTGTAAACCGTAAACCCTTTTGATTTTTGCAGAAACATTTATTTGACTTTATGCAGCACACCGAGATCTATAGAAAAGACATGGTATGCTTGTCTTTTTTTTATATAGAAGCAATTTGGGCACTAATTTTGGTTTAGCTTCATATATATAATATTCTTCATCATATATGTAAATGATATATGTTTTCTCGTTCATATTTTTATCTTTATATATGTATATATATGGTAAATATGGATCGGTCATGAATGTACACAAAACGAAGATTCGAAGCTTCCTACATACAAGATGTGAATGGTTTTATTGAAGCCGCTAAAAGACATGCTATGATTAAGCAGACAAATGATATATATTGCCCTTGTTGTGACGTAGAAACCATATAGTGTGTCGGGATCCAAATACAATAAGATCGCACTTGATAACAAGGGGTTTCATGGAGAACTACGAGATTTGGGATCATCATGGTGAGAGAAGTATAGAGGCAAGAGCTACAAATGCACCAGAAGTAAGGGGAGATGACGACGATCTCATGATGCATGATGCAAGAGAAGACTTTGATGATGGTGGTGGAGATGAATTGTTGTGATGGAGAAGGATATGGTGGAGAGGATGATGGTGAAGAAGGAGAAGAAGATGATGACTTCCTAGAAGAGATGTTATGCAATGTGGGACAAGAAGTGTTGATTAAAGAGCTAAATAACTTGGAGACGGTAAAGAAGGCAAGGAAATAGCGCTTATACCCGGAGGAAAAGGGTTGTGAGAAAAGATGGTCGTTGCTACGTTTTGTGCTGGACATACTGGTTTTGATGGCTAAGTACGGATGGTCTAATAGGAGCTTCAACGACCTATTGACTCTGTTGGCTGTTGTGCTTCCTAAACCAAACTTTGTGCCCACCAACACATATCAAGCAAAGAAGCTTATCAGTCCACTTACAATGGGTGTGCAACGAATACATGCATGTCCGAACCATTGTATCCTTTATTGTGGGGTCTTCAAAGACCTAATTAATTGTCCGACGTGTGGTGCAAGTCGATACAAAAGGAACGACAACTGTACTGAAGAAGACATGGGTCCTACCTCTGGGAAAAAGCGAAAGAAGGGTGGAAAGAAAAAAGACGTTGCACAGAATACTGAAGGGGATAACAGCACCCTAGCGATAGATGATAATAACCAAAGAAGAATCCCAACATTGGTTATGTGGTACCTATCGCCGATTGATCGCTTGAGGCATTTATTCTCAAACCCCAGGGACTCAGAGCTCATGCGATGGTGGGCTTCGGATGAACGCAAGAAGGGCGATGGTGTGCTACGTCACCCATTTGATGCACAACAGTGGAAGGACTTTGATGCGAAGTACCCAGAATTCCAAGAAGACCCCAGAAACGTAAGGTTCACTTTGAGCATGGATGGAATGAATCCATTTGGTGACAGGACCAGCACACATAGCACGTGGCCAGTTCTCCTGTTGATGTACAACCTCCCTCCATGGTTGTGCCATAAGAGAAAGTATTTGTTGCTGACTATGATAATTTCTGGACCGAAAGCACCAGACATCGACATAGATGTTTTTCTCGAACCATTGATGCAAGAGATGGAGACACTATGGAAGGAGGGAGTGAAAATGTGGGATGAGCTTGCAAAGAGTGCCTTCACATTGAGAGCCATCATCTTTGTTACCATCACTGACTACCCATGACAGTTTTCGCTTTCAGGACAGATCAAAGGATTCCTAGGGTGCTCGGAATGCTTGACTGCCACTGTAGCTCAGTTCCTAGAGGGCTCCCGGAAGGTAGTGTACATGCGTCACCGACGCTTCTTAGTGGAAGGACATAGGTACCGAAGCAAGAGGATGATGAAATACCTCATTGGTAGTTCTATTGAGACAGAGCATGCGCTAGATAGACGTGATGGGCATTACGTGTTTAACATGGTGAAGAACATCAAAGTCGCATATGGTAAAAAGGAAAAGGATGGAAAGATCAACAAGAGAGATACAACTCCAATCGAAGGTGTGCCCTTTAAGAAGATGTCAATCTTCTTAAAATACCTGCCTTACTGGCCGAATTTGGTTGTGCTCCATTCCCTCGATGGAATGCACATAAAAAATGTATTTGAGAGTGTGATTGGGATATTGATGGACATTAAGACAAAGACAAAGGATGGACTGAAGTCACGGGAGGACCTAGTACGTTTGCAATCTAGACTAGAGCTTCACCCACAAGACCTGGGGAACAGAAGATACAACCTTCCTGCAGCCAGCTACAACTTATCAAATGTTGAGAAGAGAGAAATTTGTGTAAGCTTAAAGGGCTTAAAAGTCCCTACAGGTTTCTCCTCCAACATCAAGAGACTAGTCTCGATGAAAGACCTGTCATTAATCGGTTTCAATGCTCATGATTGTCATATGATGTTGACAGTGTTCCTTCCTATTGCTATTAGGGCAATAAAGCCCATATACACGAGGATGGTCATAACTAGGATGTGCTACTTCTTCAACCAAATTGGATGGAAGGAGATCCGTGAGGACGAATTAGGTGACTTGAAGCATTTCATGGTAGAAACTATGGGCCAAATGGAGCAATGCTTCCCACCATCCTTTTTGATATAATGCCACACCTCATGATGCACATGGTTGACCAGGTTAGGTGGCTCGGGCCTATGTACTTGCATGAGATGTGGTCGTATGAGAGGTTCATGTCTATTCTAAACCGATATGTACACAACCGTGGTCACCCAGAGGGATCGATGATAGAGAGATATTATGCCGAAGAAGTCATAGAGGCCTATCAAGATTACTTGTGTGAAGAAGATAGACGTGCACTTTGTTTACCTGTTACTCGTCATAAGGCCGGGTAGGTTGGTAGGGAAAGGCAGCAAGGGTAGAAAAACATTCATCGACAAGGAATACAAACAAGTGGAAGAAGCACACTCATGTGTGTTGCAATATCTGACGATAACAGAGTCATTGATCAAAAAACACATGACACTCGTAAGAGAAGAACATCCAGGGCGGTCGGAGCAATGGATCGTTCGAGAGCAAAAATGTCTATTTGGCAAATGGCTTCGAGAACAAGACTTATCAGAAGGGGAACCGGAACGGGAAACCATACGAACATTGGCACTTGGGCCATCATCCCAAATCACATCTTGGCAGGCATATGATATTAATGGATACACATTCTACACCAAAGCAAAGGATGCGAAGTCAGTGTGTCAAAACAGTGGGGTTCGTATTGAAAATGTTGATGCATTTGAAGAGGTTCACACACACTTTGGTTTCATAGAAGACATGGGAATTGGAGTATGGATCATCAGATATACATATGACCATGTTTCGGTGCCAATGGGTCAAACACCCAAGTGGCATGGAGGTCGACAAATTTGGACTCACACGTGTCAACCTTGATAATGTAGGCTACAAGGATCACATGTGGGTCCCTGCTGATCGTGTGGCACATGTTCTCTATTATGTTGATCCTGAGAATCCAAAGAGACATGTGGCTATATCAGGGAAACAGAGGATCCTAGGAGTAGACGGTATAGAGGATTTGGAGGAGTACAATGGGTATTGTGAAATGCAACTTTTCACCGACCTACCAAACAAGATCAGGGTTATCGAAGCACAGGTCGAAAAATCAAACATTGTTCCATACTTGCGTACTGTATGGAAGGCGAAGGCCGTAGTTGTCTTAATAGCTTAATTATTTATTTTATGTATCACTAGGTTACTATATTTTAACGACCATTTTATGTACGATTATATTAAATGTAATGTTTTGTTGGCACTCGTTTGGTTTGGTAGAGTCGTAGGTGTACTAGGTTATCATAAGGTAAAACGGTCATTACTATGGTTTGTTAAGAATTAGTTAGTAAAAAAATATAGGTTAAACGAAAGGACCTTTAGAAATGGAACGGCAAAGAGATAAAAGAATGACAAAGAGCGAAAACAACGGTAAAACGTGCGACTGGGGGTGACCGAATGTGCGCTTACTAATGTCGGACGGGACGCCCGGTTGGACATGGTTGGCAAGGTGTTGTTGTCTTAAGTAACCACCCCCAAATTAACGGGCGCCCGCGTGTGCTGCCCCTAAAATACAACTACTCGCCCGACTTGCCCCACCACACATTTCACATTTCACCTGTCCATTAACCACAGTCAACGGACGCGGTTCTTGACCGACGTCTACCGGCGGCGAGGAGGCAGGGGTGGATCGGCGCCGTTGGCCGTACGTGCAGTTGAAAGGATCAAGATGCCCAAGAGGGGGGTGAATTGGGCTTTTCTAAAAACTTTTTGCAATAAATAAATCCTAACAAGCCCAATTAACCCCCTAGTGCGTAGAAGTGTGTTTCTCTAGAATCAATCGCACAAAAGATCAACACTATGACATTTCTACTCTACCATGGCAATTCAAATGGATGGACAATAAGTAAATTGCGGAATTGAATTGCTCAAATGTAAATGCGTAAGTAAAGAGAGTAGAGATGACACGATGATCTTTTTGCCGAGGTATCGAGGTGTCGGCACACCCCCTAGTCCTCGTTGGAGCACCCGCGCAAGGGTATCGCTCCCCCTTGATCCGCGCAAGGATCAAGTGCTCACTACGAGCTGATTCTTCGCCACTCCGGCCCGGTGAATCGCTTGCTACCGGTCACAACTTGGCTTGGGTCATCCACAATGCCTCCGGATGATCACCAAGCTCTCCGACCACCACCAAGCCGTCTAGGTGATGCCGATCACAAGAGTAACAAGCTAGAACTCTCACTTGACCAGACAAGGCCAAAGAGATGGATGGATGCACACTTGCTACTCAATTCTCACTAGGAGGTCACTAATTCTCTCAATTAGCTATTCTCTCAACCTCACTAGGGCTCTTGTTCTTTCTCACACTCACTATGTGTTTCTCAGCAGAGGAAAGTGGCAAGAACACTCTAATGGAGGAGGGGGAGGAGTATAAACACTCACCCCAATCGGCCATCCAATAGAGCATTGAACAGGTGTTTCTGCGGTGGCATTAGACGCTCCCATGCTAGGCATCGGACGCTCCGATGACCTCGACCAATGGTCAAATGTACAACCTGTCAGACATTTTAAAGGAGCATCGGACGCTGGTCAGCGTCCGATGCCCTCGCAACGGACGCGTCCGATGCGAATTTACCCTCTCTGGAACCTCTCTGCATGGACAACGGACGCTGGCCCTCAGTGTCCGATGCCACCGTCCGATGTGCCCCTCAGGGCATCCTCTCTGGCACAGTGGCACAGGCGCGTCCGATGTGACAACATCGAAGCGTCCGATGTGACAACATCGGAGTGTCCGATGCCACCACGCCAGCACTCTCAAGTCTAGTGAGCATCGGACGCGCGTCCGATGCCCACCTGGCCAGCGTCCGATGCCTGTTTCACAGCCAAAACTCACTCGGATCGCGATGCTGCCTTAACGCCTTTTCATCCTCGCGACATAAGGCATCTCTCTGAGCTACCTAGGCTATGAAATAACAAGTGTGACACCACACCTACCTCAATAGACTCATCTAAGTTAAGCTACTAATTCACGCTCCCCTTTATAGTACGCCAAAGGAAAACAAAGACCTAAGACTACCTAAGTGTCCTCCAACACCATATGACACTTAGCCTAGTCTACCACCATCTTTGTCATCGTCCTTTGAAAACCGAAACATTTTATCGCCAGGGGACATTAACTCCTATGCCCGTATCGTCGCCATTACCGTGACCAAACTCATCACTGTTTCTGCAAAACACACGTTAGTCACAGTAATCTTGTGTTCATTCCAATCACCGAAACCCACTAGGGGCCAAGATGCGTTCAATCTCCCCCTTTTGGTGATTGATGACAACACGACCTCGAGTATAGAGAGAAGAGGTTTTCAAATCATGACATGTATGAACTTGCAATGAATAAGAGAAAATGATTAGAGGCAAGCTCATACATATCATGCCAACATCCTGCACTCAACAAGTTAGATTGAATAGCAAGTGCAAGAATATAGAGCTCGAATACATAACAAGTGAGAATTAAGTGGCAAGTAAACAAGCGAAATGAAATGACATGTCATATAATGATTCATAGTGAGCACAAAACATGTCATGAGGCCCATAGCACAGATATATAACACAACATAGTGCAAAAGATGATAAGCAAAGAGCGTATTGAATAACACACAAAAGATCCAAACCCTCTCACACTCGCTCCCCTATCGCTATACTCGACCACTCTCCCCCTTTGGCGTCAAGCACCAAACTTGGCGTCGGAGGGCAGAGGTGGCACAGACGAGTCAGGTGCAGTCTCTGGAGTGCACTGGGAGAACTCGAACTGCTGCAAGAGCGCCTCGGAGTCGGACGAAGATGAGCCGGCAGTCTGACTCTCTGTAGGTTGAAGCTCTGGAGAAGCGGTCCGGGTCTGCTCTGGCATTGACTGCTCTACCTGCTCGGTCTACTCGGGAGCTGTCTCAGTCACAGTCTCCGTAGAAGTGCCAGCCTAAGCCTCGGAGTGCGGAAGCTCTAGGATAGTAGAAAGCTCAGGCTGCACGATCGTCGTGGTCTCAGACTAGACTGGCTCTGTCTGCTCGGAAGACGCGACAGAACTCGGAAGAGTCTCAGCGGTGGAGGTCACTGAAGCCGTCGACGTCTGAACTGGGTCCTAAAGATCCGGTGTGGGAAACCCAGTGAGCTCACTGAAACTGGCAGACATGTCCCGCGTCACTGTAGTAGTCGTTGCAAAGAGGGACTCTGTCGGACGAGGCGTGAAACCAGTGCGTAGTGGACTGAACAGCGGGGCCCCTCTGGTGGGTGTAGTGTAGCTCGGAACGGTGAGGAGCTCTGGGGCCAAAGAACTACTGTGGCTGGCTAAACTGCTGAGGCGGCTGAGGTACCGGGGGCTGCCACTAAAGCTGCTGCTGCTATGGGGGAGGCTGCTGCCACTGAGGTGGACACTCATGATCCTCTCCATGAAGCTCAGGATCTGCTGCTGAAGCTCCATCATCTGCCGCTGCCGGGCGTCTGATCGCTCCTGAGCCTGCTGCTGAGCTAGGGCCTGCTGCTGAGCCAACCGCTGCTGCTCCTGGGCTAACCGCTGGATGTCCTGTGTCACCGTCCGCTCTGCTCCTCCATCCGAGAAAGAATCGCAAGAAGTGCGGGGTCAGAGGAAGCAGTACCAGACGACCCGGCCTGTGAGTTGTTAGCTCTAGGCTGAAAACGAGGCGGCATCTGGTAGTCCTCGTCAGAGCTGTCGGTGGGGTCCTCGATGACGTACTGTCCCTCTACCTCTAACTCGGCAAGCTCCTGCTCTGCGAGGACTCGGACGGCCTCGTCCTGCTCTTGTGCAGACTTTTGCCCCTCTGGACGCTGCCTCGAGCTAGACGGACGCTGCTGCTCCTGCTGCCTGCGGTCCCCGCCGTGTCCCAACAGCTGACTCATGTTGTACTCAGGGAAGACGGTCGCGGAGCCGATGAGAGTCTACCCAGGGTCAGATCCTGTGGTGGCAGCTACCTTCCAAAGTATATAAGAAATCCATTGGGCATATGGTAGCTGTCTGCGGGCCTTGATGCCCTCTGCTATAGTGTCCTCCATCTCGCACAAGATGATGTCCCAAACGTCAAACTCCTGTTGCCTGACCATGTAAGCTAGTAACCAGAGCTGAAGACGAGATAACCCCTCTCGGAAGCCCACCCTAGGAAGCAGGGTCCGTCGAAGAACCTCGTTGAGGATCCGAGTCGTAGGGGTGAGATCCCTAGGCGCGCGACTCGAACCCTCGCCAAAGGGCTCAGTGAAACAAGGGCGGACCAAGTCTATCGTCGGTTGTGCACCACCGTGAGGGCGGCGGGGTGGCTCAGTCCTGTCGTAGCACAGGTCATGGATCTGGGTCTGTGAGTGTCGCAGTCCAAACCAATCCCGGATCTCAGAAGAAAAGAGTTTGTAGTGCTCCCCTTGAAATGCAAACTCTATGGTCTCTCTGTCAGGGTGCACCCATAGTGACGCGTAGAACTGGAAGACCCAATCCTCGATATATGAGCTAGACCAACCCAGAAGGTCTGCCAAACTGGGTAGATAGGTGAGTATGGGGCGGATCTACTCTCCAGCTGCTGTGACCACTGCCTCTAGGGGACAGACTCGCTGCGAACGCAAACAGATGCCAGTGTTCCTGTATCCCTGGTAAAAATCCTCCTGGAGGACAGTGTAGAACTCCGGACCTGCCTGAGGCTGCCTCTCTCTTGGAAACCACTACTCAACTGGCACTAAACGAAGTGTCTGAATCTGGGAGCAAGTGGCCGCCCAGAGGTCCAGACACGGAATCGGTGGGGGCGCATGCCTCGACGGAGCACGTGCTCCCCGCATAGGGACGTCGGGCTGGGGCGGCACCTAGGTCCTGTGACGGGACGACCGGTGCTTGGGTACCTCCTCAGGAACCTCCTCCTCCTTCTCCTCCTCTGCCTCTGCCTCGGCTGCCTCGGCCTCTGTCTGGCCCTGCTGCAAGCTCTGAGGCTCCACACCTGGTGAGGTGAACGTGGTCCGACGACCGACAGCCATAAGCGTGCCAGTCGGCGAACCATGGAACCGCTCAACCTCCTCAACTCCTCTCCTCTGCTCTGGAGTCAACTAGTCCTGTATCCTCAAGCCACCACCACGGCCTCCCTGCTCTACACGCTCAGCGGCGTCTGCAACTCTCTGAGCCTGCACTGCCTCTCGCTCCTGTCTGGTGCGCTTCCTGCGCGTGACGAGCTTCCCCTTTCCCGGTCGCTGACCAGAAGGAGGGGGACGTGGAGGGGAGTCCCCTGGAGCACCACTGACGTTCTTGTAGCGCATGGCTGACAAGAACTGAACACACTGTCACTAAGAAACGCTGAGTTGCCTCTGAAAGAACCACTGTCACTGAATCAGCCCGGACAACCCAAACGGATAAACAACCCGCTGACAGAGACTCCCCTGACACTGACAAGCAACTGACGCTGACACTCACGAGGCTTGGCCTCGATCCTTACCCGCGGGCTTGGCCCCGGGTTCTCTGTCACTGCCCAACTGACCAGGCTATCAACTGCCACTGACTCACTGCATAGGATAGACGGGAGACATATAAGAACACATATATGCTAGAGATGAGTGAGTCCTATCGGAAGCAAAGCATATGGGGATAAGAGGGGAAAAGGGCTTCGCTACCTGGCGAACGATGAACCGAACAAAAGAAGAGGTAAGAGCGGACGGTCGGGTACCCACGTATCACGCCAAGGAGCGCATGGCGGAAAACAGGGTCATGAACAGTGAAGAACATGCTTAGGGACATTTCGTCGAGCACCTACTGAGCATGAGATTTGGAGGAGGGGCGATTGCTCACTTTGGATGAACTGCGCGTCGGGGGAGAGCGCCAGAGGGAGGAATAGGCTCGAGGGCGACTCAGTTGATCGCCGGCGGGGGTTGGACGGCCGACGAGGAGCTTCAACTCCGGCGAGGTGGGCGCAGCACCGGCGAGCTAGCACTAGCAGGGCCCGTGAGCGAGTGAGAGAGCTAGGTGGTGCTAAAACGCACGCGCGACGGAGGGCGGTGGCAAGGGTGGCGAGCGTGGCGGCCGGCGGTGAGAGCGGGTCAGCGCGCTAGGGTTTGAGTGCGAATGGCGGCGGCAGGCTCGGGTTTGGGAGCGTTGGAGACGAAGGCGGGGTTATGACATGTGGGACCCCTCTGTCGGTTAAAGACCCAAACTGCGCCGCTTAAAGGAGCATCGGACACGCCGATGAAATTGCATCGTACGCTCCGATGTCCATCCAGAGAGCTCCAAAACGGCCAAATTCACATCGGACGCGTCCTATGCCTCAGCATCGGACGCGCCGATGGTGACACATCGGACGCTGACAAGACACTGTTTCAGCCGGGGCCACCTACAGTGCATGCATCGGACGCTGGGGCCAGCGTCCGATGCTGCATTTTGAGCAGTTTCGAGGATCTCCGTTGCAGCTCCCTATCCCAACCAAGTTCCAACTCACATAAGAGGCAAATAAACACCAGTTGAAACCTAGTATGAGCATCCTCACATAAACCCTTTTTTAAAAAAAAATATTTTGCCATAGGCTACATATCAATTTTTAGAGAAAATAGGCATTAAAACCCGAGGAGACAACATGTGGCCACCAAAACTAGGGGTCTCAACCATTAGGAGCCTCAAATGCTCCCCCTAGCGGTGGACGAACATAGCGGTTGCTCAAAACTTAACCAAAAAGAAACGACAAAGCAACACTCATGCATATGCAATGCAATACGGAATTTGAATTTAGGTTGCTTGTCAAGTTTGCTCATGGGTAAGCTTCTTCACAAGCTTTTTAGGGCGGTTATCTTAACCATGTCTGACAAGCCTATGTGCAAAGCAGAATTTGAACATGGCATATGATACAATGCAATGCAAAGACAACCCCCTTTCACCTTTTGACAAAGTTACTTAGATCAAGCACATTAAGCTCACTTCGCAATCTACAAAGGGTGTTTTCATCTAGGGGATTTATGAAGATATCCACCAATTGATCTTCGGTTCTAACTCCTTCTAGTGATATGTCTTTCTTTGAAACATGGTCTCTTAGAAAGTGATGGCGAATATCAATGTGCTTTGTGCGTGAGTGTTCAACCGGGTTGTTAGCAAGCTTAACCGCGCTCTCATTGTCACACAACAAATGTACCCTTTCTAGAACTACACAATAGTCTAAAAGGGTTTGTTTCATGTAAAAAATTTGTGCACAACAAGCACCCACGGCTATGTATTCTGCCTCGGCGGTAGACAAGGCCACACTATTTTGCTTTTTCGAACTCCATGAAACTAGTAATCTCCCAAGCAAATGGCACCCTCCGGATGTGCTCTTTCTATCTACTTTGCAACCCGCGTAATCTGAATCGGAATACCCAACGAGTTGGAAGTTAGCTCCTTTGGGATACCAAAGGCCAATGCTTGGGGTGTGCTTTAGGTACCTAAGGATTCTCTTTACGGCTATGAGATGTGATTCCCTAGGATCGGCTTGAAAACGAGCACACATGCACACACTAAACATGATGTCGGGCCTCGATGCGGTCAAATATAACAAGCTACCAATCATAGAACGGTAGAGAGTTTGATCAACCGGGTTACCTCCCACATCTAGGTCGAGATGTCCATTTGTTGGCATTGGAGTCTTGATAGGCTTGCAATCATCCATGTTGAAGCGCTTGAGGAGGTCTTTTGTGTACTTCTCTTGTGATATAAAAGTCCCCTCCTTCGATTGCTTGACTTGGAAGCCTAGAAAGAATGTGAGCTCGCCAATCATGGACATTTCGAACTCCTTCGACATCAACACACCAAATTCCTTGCAATAGGCTTCATTTGTTGACCCGAAGATGATATCATCAACGTAGAATTGACAAATGAAGATCTCTCCATCAAGCTTCTGTAACACTCTGGTGTTAAGCAAGACTAAAACTTGACATGTCATCATATGCACTGGCATTTTATCTGAGTTAATAACCTGATTATGCATTCACTTCAAACAAGTTTAATTCTCATGCTTGTGCTTAGTGATAAGGAGTGTTTAAGTTTGCAATCTTAGTTTATGCTTTCTTGTTGATAAAATGCTTTATGCTTATAAGGGTATGGTAATCTTATGTATAGTAGTTGAATTTGTACCTGGTATTATGTCTCAAATGTAGTGGGAACTGTTAAGTACATTATGGTTGTTTCCAGCAATGATATTCAAATAAGGGTTGTAATTAAAAACCCTATCATATCCCCTTGATATGTAATTCATATTGGAATTCAATTAATATACTCTATACAATACAACCCTATAATATGAATAATCAAAACTCATAAGATATAATGAATAAATAAAACTAGTATATCTTATGTATTAAAATTTTTTGTCAAAGTCCTTTGGGTGTTTCAGATTGGAATGAAATTTATGAATAAATCTTAATTTAATTAAGTTATATATGCATTCAAAAGGCTCCATTTTTGATAAGATTTGATGTATCAAGTTTTTCAAGTTTTCATATGAAATCAAAAGTAATTGGAAAATACTTTTCTGCCCTTTTTGTCCTCTTTTGTTTCTCAAACTTTAATTCAAAATCTGCACATATTTTGCATAGATTGCAAAAATAAAAGATGTTCAGTTTTGAATTCTGAACATTTGATAGTTTATCATATTTTCAACTTCTATTCAAAAATTCAAAGTAATTTTTTTTTGGAAAAGGGTAGAATAGGGAAGGGGGGAGATAAGCTCCCTGGCTCTGTTCATGGCGGTGGCCGCCGAGCTTTTGACCGGCGACGCCTGCACATAGGCGCGTGGAATCCTCCGAACAAGCGCGCAATCACGTCCGTGGCAAAGTTGCCTTGCTGCTGGCACTTACCCTCGCGTCGTGGCGCCTCCTCCCGTGCTCGCCGACGTCGTTCCGCCACGAAGCCCCGACGAGCATCTTCTCTGCCTCATCTCAAATTCACCGCTCACCGTTACTTCTCATCTCAATTTGACCGCGGGTATAAATACCCAATCTCTTTGCGCATCTCCAGAGTCCAGTTCTTCAAACTCTACTGCCTCAGAGAGCGTGTGCTCGCCATTCTTCTCCCCGCCGGGCAAAAGACGCCGCCGAGCTCGACCTCGCCGAGCTCGACCTCGCCGTGGTCAGCCCAACCGGGCACTCCTCTACTCCCTTGTCTTGCGTTGCGTTTCTGTTTATCTTGATCCCAGAGTCCTCATCGGCTCGATGGTTTCCCTCTCGACGCTCAGGTCTCGCCGGAACCAGCACATCTTCGCCGGAGTTTGCCGCCGAAGCTCTCTGTGTCGTGGACCTCCTACCTCCGCTCCTCCTCCGTTCGAACCGGCTAAGCCATCAGCATCGGGGTGAGCCACTGAAGCTTCCTAGCCCCTCCATTCTACCTCTACCGGCCTAGGTTCGCCGGAACAGTCTCGCCGAGTTTCGGTCCGCCGCCGTGCGTGGCCAGACCGCACCGGAGCGGTAGCGTTTAGGGTTAAGGGTCCTATCGGCCGCGGATGACTTACTGGTGCTTGTGCTCGCGTTAGTTGGGTCGCTTCTGGCCGGAGTCGGCCGGCGTAAGGACCGCCGCCGCTCGGTTCACCGCCGTGCGCTCGGGCCATGGCCAGGGACCTCGCGTTTGTGAAGACAGGATCTTCCAGGGTGTTGGTTGAAAAGCCAAAGACTCATGTGAATAGTATCTTGGACTGCGGGTTAGTTTCATTCTAACCGGAGGGCTCTTTTGCAAAGTAGCCAGCGCACGCGGGCGGGCTAGCTAGGCTGGTTTTCGCACGGTTTGGGCCGCGTCGGACTGGACCACAAGCCCAGTTTGGGCCGATTTAGTGTTTTTCTTTTTCTGGTTTTGTGCACAGAAGCTAGTTTTGTTATTTTTGTTATAATTAATCTATAGCTCTGTTAATTATGAAATTTGACATGAGTTATGTTAACATGTCTATACTAATATAAAAATTATAAAACTTGTATTTTGAATACCTTTTATAGGACAATTAAATCTGGAATTTAATTAATAAATGTAACTCTTAGGAATTATGTAATTTTCTGTGGTTATCCAAAAATCATGAAATTTGACATGAGAGTTTATATAACTGATATACACCTTCATGTTTAATTTCATCCCTGTTTGACCAAGTATGATTTATGTATGTGTAGAAAGCTATTTTAAATGGCTTATGAAATAAATAAAATTAGTTAATCACTTTAGGATTTGTGTGACTTTTGGAGTTGTATGACAACCAATGGGAAGTTAACATGATATACTCCCTGGTTATGGGTTTCCTTTATACAAATACCTTTTTGTTGCTTAATCATATTCAAAGAAAATAATAAAATTTGTTTAGTATTTATAATAGCTAAAGTGGGTTTTTTGGTTTGCAACTTTACCGTGATGGAAAGTTGTACTCTATAAAGGTTATAATTAAGAAAATTTCCATCTTTACCATGATTATAACATAAGCATCTCATTGTTCATACATATGCACTTCTACGTGTAGATTCCGCTTCAGAAGGCCCTAACTCTCAGTGGATTTCTCCTGAGGGTGTAGACCCTTCTCGTTTTTCAGAATCTTCGGATTTCATTAATCTTCAAGGCAAGCCCCGGTGCATTTAACCTTTCTATTTCTATTGCAAAATTTATACAATGATTTATCAATTGCATTTAAGTAGTAGGAGTTGAATGACACCAGTAGTTGCATTACCAGTTGGTTACCTTTACTCTATCCTTGTTACCTATTTATTTGTAAATGCTTAGCCAAGATGCACGGTGATGAGATTATCCTCCGCTTAGGCCTTGAGCAAACTAAGGGATGATAAGTCATCACTGTTAGGATACCTCTCTCAGGTACAAACTGATAAATGGATGAAAAATGAAATTCAGACCGGGCAGGTAACTTGCATCCGGAATGGAATCTTGATGTAGTGTTCCTGTCTGTGTCGATTAGGAACCGTTCGTTGTTGGTCCTTGATCGAGTGCATGATAGTACCAATCACGGGATACGGGTTGGTATGTTGCAGGTTAGAGTCCTGCCATACAACGCCGTAGTGCTTTGGTATGTTGCAGGTTAGAGTCCTGCCATACAAATCACTTGTGGTGGTGCAATATGTTGCAGGTTAGAGTCCTGCCATATTGTGTGATTGGGAACCCCCAGCTGGGTAGATAAAGCAATTCGAATTGTCGTTGCTCTACGATAAAAAGAGACTCGATCTCTGACTCTCAACGTAGAGTTTTCAAAACCAAAGCTTTTGAGAAAATGATGTTTCATCCTAAAAGGGTACTATTGATGGTATAGTTGGAATTACTAAGGAAAAGAAGAATGTTTTGTTAAAAATACTTATTTTGCAAATTCCTTCTCTATTGCTAGCCCCACTACATCCCTTTCTTTTGACGGATAAGTCTTGTTGAGTACTTTTGTACTCAGGGTTTGTTAACCCTTGTTGCAGGAGAGTACTTGGATCCACCTTTTAATGGGCAGTGCTACTTCACTCTGATAGAAGAGAGTGATAACGATTCTGATGTGTGACCTTGGGCAAGTAACAACTTTTGAGTGGAATATGTAATGTTAAGTTCCGAACAAGTTATGTAATAAGTTATTTGGTGATGTAAACTTTTAAACTTAAGTTTTAATCTATGTTTATAATCTTTCCGCTTTACTCTGATTTATCTTATCTATAAAACTGTTGTAATACTGTGATGCTTGATGAGGGATTTTCCTGGAAGCAATGTAACGTGGATGATTCGGGTTTCCCGAGGACACCCGACAGACCTCTTGAGTCATTTGGAACGCGTGTACGCCGATCAAAGGTCTTTAGGACAATGATGGGTGCATGTGGGCCACTTAATTCAGGAGGTTCTGCCACAGCTGGTATCAGAGCAGGAATTCCTTAGAAAGTATAACAGTATTCATTTTTTGAAAACTTCAAAAGTTTTTGAGTCAAACTAAAGTTCAAATTAGTTTGAGTCCAAATTGCTTCTAGACTTGTCCTATTCTTCTGACTTGTCTAAATTCATTCAGTAGACTTATCCCTCTATCTAAATGGATATGTTTTTAGTATAGTTATGGTGATATTTATATCTAAGGAACAATGTTTATAATATTATAATATTGCCCTAATTATGAAAAGAAAGTTATTCACTTCTATAGTAAGTGATTACTTTAAAGTTAATTATTTGTTTGATGTATGCTTTGTTCGTAAGATCGACTCATGCATCATGATTGATAACATATGATTAACTTTCCCTCTTAGAAGTTTGTATCTAAATAGAGTTAATATATCTATCTAATTATAAAACTCTATCTCTTAATCTTGGAACATATATAGTTCTAATATTCAAAAAGAATATATTTTAGCAGATGGCCCGTACCAAGCAGACTGCACGCAAGTGTACCGGACCTCGAGGTGTTCCTCGACACGTTCTTGCCCCAAGAAATGATGACCCTGCTGAGAGTGAAGGAAGTAATCAGCTCATGGTTGCTTACGAAGAAGGGGAAGGTAGTAATACTGCCACTTCCCAACTGCAGGCGGAAGTAGACCGCCTGTATATGGAGTTGGCAAGGGCAAATGGAGAAAGGATGAGGGGCACCAGAGAGAGGGAAGAGTTGCGTGAGCAGCTACATTACCACCACGAGCAGCACCAAGAGTACGAGTGCAAGTGGAGGCAGGCCGTGGAGCAGAGAAACCAGGCACGAACCCGGGTAGATATAATGAGAGATAATCAAAACATCCTGGCAAACCATCATGCTGACCTGCATAGGCATATAGAGGAGCTGACCGCACAGTTGCAGCCAGAACCCCTGCTACGCCACCTACTCCTGAAAATGAATCTGAGGAGGAAGAAGAAGGAGAAGAAGAAGATGAAGAGTTAGAACCGATGGAAAATGAAGCCTCATCTGAGGGAGAGTCATAGATTAAGAGGTTGAATAAGCATAAGGTGTATCTTAATGTATCTTTCTGACTTTGTAACCCAGTAGTCAGAAGACCCCTTATATGGCCAGATGTGTAAGACAGTGGTCTCGATAGTCCTGCCCTAAAAGCGGACTTGTGTATAATAAAATAAGTTGACCTTGTTATGTATGTCGTAATGTTTATATATGAATGTTCTGTTTGTTTGAAACAGATGCCTGTTAACACCCGTGGTGCTAGTTCTTCTCACGGTGGGGATGACATCCCAAATGCACCACCAGTTCCACCTTCTTTGGCCGATGCGATTGCAGCATTGGTCAATGCAACGACCTTGTTGGCACAGAATCAAAATGCCGGACAACGGGGCCGTGGCCATTATAATAGGGAGGAAACAACATATATGGACTTCACGGATACTCGTCCTCCGTATTCACAAAAGCAGATGAACCTCTGGAGGCGGATGACTGGCTCCGCACTATGGAGCAGAAGTTCAGTCTTATCAATTGTACCGAGATTCAGAAGCCAGCGTTTGCGGCGCAACAGCTTCGCGGTGCTGCAGGAGTTTGGTGGACAAACCTATTAGCGGTTCAACCGGCTGGTCACCGAATTACCTGGGCTGAGTTCAGGGCAGCCTTCAGGGCTCACTATATACCTGATGGAATTATGCAAATGAAACTTGAAGAGTTCTTAGCACTCCGTCAGGGAAATGAACCTGTAATGCAGTATATTGGGAAATTCAATCATCTGTCCCAATATGCTTTCGATCAAGTCAATACGGAGGAGAAAAAGAAGGGATGTTTCATGAGGGGATTGAATACAAAACTTCAATCAATGATGACCACTTGTGGCAATATGAATTTTAATGAGGCAGTGAATATTGCTATAGCTAGCGAGGAAAAGAACCGCAAGCATAAGGAGGCCAAGAAGAAGAGGAGGACTTGTGTCAGGACTGGAATCCTCTAACGCACAAGAAGCGTCAGAGATTTGTATACCATCCAGTCCAACAGTTCCATCCATCCTATCGCCCATCTTACCGTCCACTCAGCAGCAACAAGTATCCTCAGCGGACGTTTGCAAGGCCTGTTATGCCTTTAATGCTCAACAACAGTCGAATGTCCCTGCTATTCGTCCACCTGTGCCACAAGCTACCAATTCTCCATGTTATAATTGCGGAAAGACGGGCACTTCTCTCGTGAATGTCCTTATCCAAGGTAGAATATTTCCAATACCAATATACCAAGGCCAGCAGGAAATCAGCAAGCAAATCAGAACCGGGGAAATGCACAGAATAACCAAAGAGTAAAGGTGTTCCGAAAATAGGAAAGGTTTTCCACACTCAAATAGAAGCTATTTCTGAAGGAGAACCTGTTATGCTTGGTATGTTTCCTATCGCTCAACACCCAGCTATTACACTTTTTGATTCTGGTGCATCGCATACTTTCATGAATAGAACATTTGCAGAAAAGCATGATATACCTATTGATGAAACCCAAGATAACTTCTTTATACAGTCACCTGGGGGTCGACTAAGTACTAAGGAATGGTACATCAGGTACCTATAGATCTGGGTGGATATATATTTCCAACCTCCATGATAGTATTAAAAGATCCAAGTATAGATGTGATCTTGGGAATGAATTGGATGAATCAGAGAGGTGCAGTGATAGACACCTTGAATAGAACCATCAAACTCAACGTACCTAATAGCCAGTCTCAACTTCTTATCCATCTTCCTACTTTTAAGAGAGCAGTTGAGCAAGTATGTGCTACTTCTGTCAGGGAAATCCAAACATTCCAGTGGTCTGTGAGTTTCCTGATGTGTTCCCAAAAGATTTAACTGGTCTTCCACCTGATCGTGATGTGGAGTTTGAAATAGAACTCAAACCAGGGACAGCACCAATAGCCAGAAGAGCTTATAGAATGCCACCAAGGAGTTAGCAGAATTAAAAACTCAGTTGCAGATCTACTAGAAAAAGGTTTCATTCGACCTAGTTCGTCACCGTGGGGTTGTCCAGCGATCTTTGTGAAGAAGAAGGACCGTACCTTAAGGCTATGTGTGGATTATCGTCCTTTGAATGAAGTGACAATCAAGAACAAGTATCCTTTGCCCCGTATTGATCTCCTCTTTGATCAACTAGCTGGTGCAAAGGTATTCTCGAGATAGATTTGAGATCAGGATATCATCAGATCAAGATTAAACCAGAAGATGTTCCAAAAACAGCATTCACTACTAGATATGGTCTATATGAATACCTAGTCATGTCCTTTGGTCTGACCAATGCCCCAACACATTTTATGTATTTGATGAATTCAGTGTTTATGCCAGAGCTAGATAAGTTCGTGGTAGTGTTCATTGATGATATTCTCATCTATTCCAAAACCAAAGAAGAACATGCAGAACATCTCAAGGTAGTGTTGACTCGCCTGAGAGCACATCAGTTATATGCTAAATTCAGTAAATGTGAGTTTTGGATAAATGAAGTTCAATTCTTGGGTCATGTCCTGTCAGCTGAAGGTATTGCAGTAGATCCAAGTAAGTTCAAGAAGTGCTTGACTGGAAGTCACCAACTTCAGTACATCAAGTTCGGAGTTTCTTAGGATTAGCAGGGTATTATCGTAGATTTATCCCTGACTTCTCCAAGATTTCTAAACCAATGACCACACTGCTAAAGAATGACACTAAGTTTGTATGGTCAAAGGAATGTGAAGAAGCTTTTCGGACTTTGAAAAAGTTGTTGACAACTGCACCAGTGTTAGCCCAGCCAGACATTGAAAAATCCTTTGATGTCTACTGTGATGCTTCAGGCAAAGGCATTGGGGTGTGTACTGATGCAAGAAGGCAGAGTTATTGCCTATGCTTCGCGACAGCTTAAGCGACATGAAGAACATTATCCAACACATGATCTCGAGTTGGCAGCTGTAGTCCATTCTCTAAAGATCTGGCGACATTATCTGTTGGGTAATACTTGTCATATATACACTGATCATAAAAGTTTGAAGTACATTTTCACTCAGTCTGAGTTGAACATGCGACAAAGAAGATGGTTGGAATTAATAAAAGACTATGATATTGAAGTACACTATCACCCAGGTAAAGCTAATGTAGTGGCAGATGCACTCAGTCGAAAGGATCATTGCAATTGTTTAGAAGTCAAGCCAATCGATGTTACCTTGTGTTATGAGTTTGAAAGGTTAAGCATTGGAATGATTTCACAAGGAAATCTCACGAATGTGACAGTTCAATCATCCATTAAGGGTCAAATCATTGCAGCCCAGAAGGAAAGCAAGGGAATGATCCATCTAAAAGAAAGATTCAATCTGAGCAGAATTCCAAATTTAAAATAGATGAAGCTGGAGTGATTTGGTTCAAGGAACGGTTAGTAGTTCCAAAAGTTCCTGAGCTCCGAAAGCAGATTCTTGATGAAGCTCATGCCACAAGATTTTCAGTACATCCAGGTAGTCATAATCAAGATTTGAAACAGAGATTCTGGTGGACTAAGATGAAACTTGAAATTGCCAGTTATGTAGCAAAATGTGATACTTGTCAGAAAGTGAAGGCTGTTCATCTTAGGTCTGCTGGAGAATTACAATCATTACCAATTCCATCTTGGAAATGGGATGACATTAGTATGGACTTCATAGTAGGTTTGCCCAAGACATCAAAAGGGTTTGATTCTATATGGGTCATTGTTGATCGTCTGACCAAATCAGCTCATTTCATATCTGTGAAGGCAACATATCCAGCATCTACCTATGCTAAGATATATTTGGACAGAATTGTAAGTCTGCATGGTGTTCCAAAGACTATCATATCTGATAGAGGGACACAGTTTGTTAATGTTTTCTGGAGGCACTTACATGAGTCTTTGGGTACCAAGCTTCTGCATAGTACAGCTTATCATCCACAGACTGGGGGCCAAACTGAAAGAGTTAATCAGATCTTAGAAGATATGTTAAGATCATGTGTGCTCAATTATTCAGAGAAATGGGATGAATGTTTGCCGTTAGCAGAATTCTCTTACAATAATAGTTATCAAGAGAGCATTAAGATGGCACCATTTGAAGCTCTGTATGGCAGAAGATGCAGAACACCTTTAAACTGGTATGAACCAGGAGAATGTAGTCTCTTTGGAGTTGACTTAGTTAAAGAAGCTGAAGAAAAAGTCAGGTTAATTCGAGAGAACATGAAGATAGCGCAATCCAGACAAAAGAGTTATGCCGATAAGAGACGTCGGTCTCTTACCTTTGAAATTGGTGATTATGTCTATCTCAAGGTGTCACCAATGAAAGGAGTTACTCGATTTGGTCAAAGGAAAGTTGGCACCTCGATATATAGGTCCTTATCAGATCCTTAAAATGTGGGAAGGTGGCATATCAACTTGATTTACCACCACAGCTATCTTTAGTCCACAATGTGTTCCATGTCTCTCAGTTAAAGAAATGTCTTCAAGTGCCTGATCATGTTATTCATGTTGAAGAGATTGAATTAGAGCCTGATCTGACATATTCAGAGTATCCTATCAAGATTCTTGACCAGAAAGATCGAGTCACTCGAAAAAGAACTGTCAAGTTCTACAAGGTTCAATGGAATCAACATACAGAAGATGAAGCCACGTGGGAGTCGGAAGAGTTTCTCTTAGAAAGTTTTCCTGAGTTTCTTTCTTCTCTATAGTCCTTATAATCTGTCATATGATGACCTATCCCCTACTTTATGTAAAGGTTAGTTATGGAAGTGCCTGACACATTTCCTTTTCCTTTACTTAGCCTACAAGTTAAATCTCGGACGAGATTTCTTTAAGGGGGAAAGAGCTGTAACACTCTGGTGTTAAGCAAGACTAAAACTTGACATGTCATCATATGCACTGGCATTTTATCTGAGTTAATAACCTGATTATGCATTCACTTCAAACAAGTTTAATTCTTCATGCTTGTGCTTAGTGATAAGGAGTGTTTAAGTTTGCAATCTTAGTTTATGCTTTCTTGTTGATAATAATGCTTTTATGCTTTATAAGGGTATTATGGTAATCTTATGTATAGTAGTTGAATTTTGTACCCAACCCTGGTATTATGTCTCAAAGGTGTAGTGGGAACATGTTTCAAGCTACCTTTGAGGTGTAATTCCAGATTGGAATGAAATTCAAGTAAATAAGTTAATTAATTTAAAAACCCTATTTTATCCCCTATATTATCAAATCAAAATCTAAAAAGAATATGGCTATGCTCCAAAAAGCAAAGTTGCTCCATTTTTGATAAGGAACAACTTTGATGTATCAAGTTTTTCAAGTTTTCATATGAAATCAAAAGTAATTTGGAAAATACTTTTCTGCCCTTTTTGTCCTCTTTTGTTTCTCAAACTTTAATTCAAAATCTGCACATATTTTGCATAGATTGCAAAAATAAAAGATGTTCAGTTTTGAATTCTGAACATTTGATAGTTTATCATATTTTCAACTTCTATTCAAAAATTCAAAGTAATTTTTTTTTTGGAAAAGGGTAGAATAGGGAAGGGGGAGATAAGCTCCCTGGCTCTGTTCATGGCGGTGGCCGCCCGAGCTTTTGACCGGCGACGCCTGCACATAGGCGCGTGGAATCCTCCGAACAAGCACGCAATCACGTCCGTGGCAAAGTTGCCTTGCTGCTGGCACTTACCCTCGCGTAGTGGCGCCTCCTCCCGTGCTCGCCGACGTCGTTCCGCCACGAAGCCCCGACGAGCATCTTCTCTGCCTCATCTCAAATTCACCGCTCACCGTTACTTCTCATCTCAATTTGACCGCGGGTATAAATACCCAATCTCTTTGCGCATCTCCAGAGTCCAGTTCTTCAAACTCTACTGCCTCAGAGAGCGTGTGCTCGCCATTCTTCTCCCCGCCGGGCAAAAGACGCCGCCGAGCTCGACCTCGCCGTGGTCAGCCCAACCGGCACTCCTCTACTCCCTTTGTCTTGCGTTTCTGTTTTATCTTGATCCCAGAGTCCTCATCGGCTCGATGGTTTCCCTCTCGACGCTCAGGTCTCGCCGGAACCAGCACATCTTCGCCGGAATTTGCCGCCGAAGCTCTCTGTGCCGTGGACCTCCTACCTCCGCTCCTCCTCCGTTCGAACCGGCTAAGCCATCAGCATCGGGGTGAGCCACTGAAGCTTCCTAGCCCCTCCATTCTACCTCTACCGGCCTAGGTTCGCCGGAACAGTCTCGCCGAGTTTCGGTCTCCGCCGCCGTGCGTGCCAGACCGCACCGGAGCGGTAGCGTTTAGGGTTAAGGGTCCTATCGGCCGCGGATGACTTACTGGTGCTTGTGCTCGCGTTAGTTGGGTCGCTTCTGGCCGGAGTCGGCCGGCGTAAGGACCGCCGCCGCTCGGTTCACCGCCGTGCGCTCGGGCCATGGCCAGGGACCTCGCGTTTGTGAAGACAGGATCTTCCAGGTGTTGGTTGAAAAGCCAAAGACTCATGTGAATAGTATCTTGGACTGCGGGTTAGTTTTCATTCTAACTGGAGGGCTCTTTTGCAAAGTAGCCAGCGCGCGGGCGGGAGCCAGCTGGGCTGGTTTTCGCATGGTTTGGGCCGCGTCGGACTGGACCACAAGCCCAGTTTGGGCCGATTTAGTGTTTTTCTTTTTTTTCGTTTTGTGCACAGAAGCTAGTTTTGTTATTTTTGTTATAATTAATCTATAGCTCTGTTAATTATGAATTTGACATGAGTTATGTTAACATGTCTATACTAATATAAAATTATAAAACTTGTATTTTGAATACCTTTTATAGGACAATTAAATCTGGAATTTAATTAATAAATGTAACTCTTAGGAATTATGTAATTTTCTGTGGTTCTTATCCAAATCATGAAATTGACATGAGAGTTTATATAACTGATATACACCTTCATGTTTAATTTCATCCCTGTTTGACCAAGTATGATTTATGTATGTGTAGAAAGCTATTTTAAATGGCTTATGAAATAAATAAATTAGTTAATCACTTTAGGATTTGTTTGACTTTTGGAGTTTTATGACAACCAATGGGAAGTTAACATGATATACTCCCTGGTTATGGGTTTCCTTTATACAATACCTTTTGTTGCTTAATCATATTCAAAGAAAATATAAAATTTGTTTAGTATTTATAATAGCTAAAGTGGGTTTTTTTGGTTTGCAACTTTACCGTGATGGAAGTTGTACTCTATAAGGTATAATTAAGAAAATTTCCATCTTTACATGATTATAACATAAGCATCTCATTGTTCATACATATGCACTTCTACGTGTAGATTCCGCTTCAGAAGGCCCTAACTCTCATGGATTTTCCTGAGGGTGTAGACCCTTCTCGTTTTCAGAATCTTCGGATTTCATTAATCTTAAGGCAAGCCCGGTGCATTTAACCTTTCTATTTCTATTGCAAAATTTATACAATGATTTATCAATTGCATTTAAGTAGTAGGAGTTGAATGACACCAGTAGTTGCATACCAGTTGGTTACCTTTACTCTATCCTTGTTACCTATTTATTTGTAAATGCTTAGCCAAGATGCACGGTGATGAGATTATCCTCCGCTTAGGCCTTGAGCAAACTAAGGGATGATAAGTCATCACTGTTAGGATACCTCTCTCAGGTACAAACTGATAAATGGATGAAAAATGAAATTCAGACCAGGCAGGTAACTTGCATCCGGAATGGAATCTTGATGTAGTGTTCCTGTCTGTGTCGATTAGGAACCGTTCGTTGTTGGTCCTTGATCGAGTGCATGATAGTACCAATCACGGGATACGGGTTGGTATGTTGCAGGTTAGAGTCCTGCCATACAACGCCGTAGTGCTTTGGTATGTTGCAGGTTAGAGTCCTGCCATACAAATCACTTGTGGTGGTGCAATATGTTGCAGGTTAGAGTCCTGCCATATTGTGTGTGATTGGGAACCCCCAGCTGGGTAGATAAAGCAATTCGATTGTCGTTGCTCTACGATAAAAGAGACTCGATCTCTGACTCTCAACGTAAGTTTTCAAAACCAAAGCTTTTGAGAAAATGATGTTTCATCCTAAAAGGGTACTATTGAAGGTATAGTTGGAATTACTACGGACAAAAGAAGAATGTTTTGTAAAAATACTTATTTTGCAAATTCCTTCTCTATTGCTAGCCCACTACATCCCTTAAAGCTAGCATGACCTGGGATCTTTTCTTTTGACGGATAAGTCTTGTTGAGTACTTTTGTACTCAGGGTTGTTAACCCTTGTTGCAGGAGAGTACTTGGATCCACCTTTTAATGGGCAGCGCTACTTCACTCTGATAGAAGAGAGTGATAACGATTCTGATGTGTGACCTTGGGCAAGTAACAACTTTTGAGTGGAATATGTAATGTTAAGTTCCGAACAAGTTATTAATAAGTTATTTGGTGATGTAAACTTTTAAACTTAAGTTTTAATCTATGTTTTATAATCTTTCCGCTTTACTCTGATTTATCTTATCTATAAAACTGTTGTAATACTGTGATGCTGATGAGGGATTTTCCTGGAAGCAATGTAACGTGGATGATTCGGTTTCCCGAGGACACCCGACAGACCTCTTGAGTCATTGGAACGCGTGTACGCCGATCAAAGGTCTTTAGGACAATGATGGGTGCATGTGGGCCACTTAATTCAGGAGGTTCTGCCACAGCTTCTTGGTGAATAGCATGGTGTCGACCTTCCCAATGATGAAGCCCTTCTCAACGAGGAAGTCCCGGAGGCGCTCGTACCATGCTCTTGGGGCTTGCTTGAGCCCATATAGCGCCTTGGACAACCTATAAACATGATTAGGATATCTAGGATCTTCAAACCCGGGAGGTTGATCAACATAGACTAGTTCATTTATGAAGCCATTTAAAAATGCACTTTTCACATCCATTTGATATAATTTAATGTCATGATGTGATACATATGCAAGGAGGATACGAATGAATTCAAGTCTTGCAACCGGTGCAAAGGTCTCTCCAAAATCCAACCTTCAACTTGAGAGAACCCCTTTGCCACTAGCCTGGCCTTGTTTCTAACAACCTTGCCTTGATCATCTTGCTTGTTTCTAAACACCCATTTTGTTCCAATGACTCTTGCGCCTTTAGGTCGCTCTTCAAGTGTCCAGACTTGGTTGCGGGTGAAATTGTTCAATTCTTCATGCATGGCATTCACCCAATCCGGATCACCTAGAGCTTCATCTACAATGGTAGGCTCAACAAGAGAAACAAAGGAGTGATGTTCCATAAATAAAGCAAGTTTTGAGATCGAGTCATTACACCCCTTGTTGGACTCCCTATGATGAGATCTTGAGGATGAACTTGTAGTAGAGTAGTCCTTCGATCAACCACTTGAGGGGTCTCTTGTGGAGCATCAACATCTGAGCTTGTACCACCATTTGTTCATGGAGACATGAGTATCTTCAAATGGCTCTCTCCCATCTTTATCATCATCTTGTGTACATTTGATGAGATGGCTTGTCAATGATTGCACATCATCATCATTCTTAGGCTTGATGGCTCCAACCGGCATGTTCTTCATTGCTTCCCTCAATGGTTCATCACCTACATCATCAGATCTCATGCTCTCCTTGAGAGCCATTAGATTCATCGAATTCCACATCATA
Source organism: Coix lacryma-jobi var. lacryma-jobi (assembly GCA_009763385.1). NCBI lineage: Eukaryota > Viridiplantae > Streptophyta > Magnoliopsida > Poales > Poaceae > Coix > Coix lacryma-jobi. The sequence continues at coordinate 113,802,434 of CM019825.1, read as the reverse complement.
GTTTCTTCTACCATCCCAGTGGCATGGTTGAATACTCGATATGTTGGACTTCAATGAGTAACCAACAAGAAAACCAATATCACATCGACGTTTATACTTCCCTAGGTGTTGGCGCTTCTTGTAGATGTAGCATTTGCAACCAAACACTCTAAAGAATGATACATCCGGCTTCTTGTTGTTGAGTAGCTCATAGGGGGTCTTGCCAAGGAGACGATGGGGGAACAACCAATTTGATGCATAACAAGCGGTGTAGATTGCTTCCGCCCAAAATTGCGGATACATGGGTGTATGCCGAGTCTCTGAGTGATGAGTGATTGTCAACTGGGATAATGTGCATGTTCTTTGGCTTGTGTTGTGCAGGTGTCGAGCACGGATACAGTGATCAAAGGCAAGGTGAAGGTCAAGTAGAGACGTGCCGTGTCGATGGACCGAGAGTGGCGAAGGGCGGACGTGAGGCTTGGACTGAGGGACCTGTGGCCTGAAGATCAGCTATGGTGGCTGACAGCCTGGGACAGCAACGAGCGAAGACTTGCGGGCACGATGTTGCTTGGGTCGAGGACCTGGGGACACGTGTCGGTGGACGGGGTGCACGGGCGGTGCATCCCCTCTACGGCTCGGTTTGGTGGTTGAGCCACAGAAAAACCACCGAGTGGACGGTTTCCAGGTTTGGGCTTCAAAACCTGGGCGCTAATGGTTTCCGAGTTTGGGCCACAAAACTCGGGCTTAGGACGGTTTCCAGGTTTGGGCCTCTAAACCTGGGTGCTGCGGGTTTCTGAGTTTGGGCCACAAAACTCAGGCGATGGTCGGCTGGTTTCCCGGTTTGGTCCTCAAAACCGGGGGTTGGTCGTGAAGGCTGGTTTCCCGGCTTGGGCCTCAAAACCGGGGGCGAAGTCCGGGAAAAGGACAAGCAGAGCGGTGGCGGCATGTGGCGGCAATCGGTGAGGTTGCGTCGAGGCAACGCTACCAGTTGTGCGGGCGTGGCCGTCGGATCACAGCTATCTTTGAGTTGGTCCAGAATAACCCTAGGGTTTAGCTGGTTCGCTCTGTAATTAGTTAGGGGTAGAGTGGGAATTAGAATTAGGATAAGTAGAGGGAGACACCCACCTCCCATCCTATCTCAGTCATTTGCTCTTTGCCTTCTAGGTTTTTCTGCTCTCCCAATCCCCTGCTGTAGCAACTGAGATCCGCAGAGAACCATACCTCTGTGTACTAGAGATTTTGAGGAAAGTGAGACCATAATCTAACTGTTGTAGCGTGTGGTAGCCACACGGTTGCAGATCGATGTGTTGATTCGTGTTTTGTTCGTGTTCTTTGCGTTCTTCCTTTCTCCACGATTTTCCCGTCACTCGATCTCTCTTTATATTGCGTATTTTCGAATTTCACTTGAATCAACTTGTTCTTTATAGTGAGGAGATCATTTCCACCGAAGGAATTCATCTAACTCCTCACGAACAAGTAGATCGGGTCGATTTCGTTTTCGTGGCGCTTTTTCGGTTCATACACCTTCCCCTTCAATTTCTCGTTGATTGAATCGATTTGAGCGGATGATTTCTTGGGGATAGTCTCCTAACTACCTCGTGATCATCCTCTCCAAGTTAGGGATCAAGGGATTTTGGTTTGGATCAATTTGGAAAAGATTTGAGTTGAGGGCGACCGAAATCGCCCTTTCTGGGCACTCGCGGACAGTTCGCGCGTCGGGGATCAGCCGGATCCGTGGCTGTGTTCTTCGAACGGGTTGCTGTTTTTACACCGGCGGACAGTCCGCAGTGTAAAGTCGCGGACAGTCCAGGAAGGGTCCAGGGAACTTCAGCAGCAGTGCGTTTTCGCACTTTTGACCGGCGGACAGTCCGCCATCCCCTCGCGGACAGTCCGCAGTAGGGGCGGACAGTCCGGGACTTCAGGGCCGGACAGTCCGGGATCCTGCTGAGTGTTGTGTTTTAGTGCGTTTGCTCTCCCGGCTTCTTCGCTTGATTTTCGGACTTCTCGTTTGGCCCTAGAGTTGACCAAGGAACCTCTCTAGGTATCTTTGCTACTTGTTAGCATCGGTATTTGGGGATTTCTCGACGTAGCCTTCCATCTACGTTTGGGACTTGATTTTTAGGGTCGAACTTGTGCCGGTGCTTTTGGCGTTTGGATTGCTATCGCTTGTGGTGCCCTCGCTGTGATCCTAGGGATCATCCACCCTCTTCCAAGGGTCGTGGGCATCACGGTTTTGATCGAAGCTTTTGGGGTCGATTTTGGGAACAAAAGGTCAAAGTTTCGAGAGAAATTTTTGAGCTCCCATTCACCCCCCCCCTCTGGTCGCCTTGCTATTTGCATTCTCAGTCCTTCAATTGGTATCGGAGCGGGTTAAGGATCTTCCACCTTAGCTGGTTCCAGATCCACAGATGGTGACATGGATCGCGGCGTGGGCAAACCACCGTTTATCGATGGGACGAACTATGCGTATTGGAAGATACGCATGTCGACCTATCTGCAGAGTATTGGTGCTTCCATTTGGGATATTTGCAACTCTGCTGATTACGTGGTCTTGGCTGCTCGTGTGACTCAGCATCAGATCGATGAGCACGATGCCAATAGCCGAGCCCGTAATGCTCTTTTCTCATGTTTGAGCATGTCCGAGTTTGATCGCGTTTGTCACCTCGCTACGGCTCGGGAGATTTGGGCTACCCTCATGCGTTTCCATGAGGGAACCACTCAAGTCAAAACCCGTCTCTATGAGTCGTTCAAGCGAGAGTATGAGAACTTTTGACATATGCCTGGCGAAAGCATAGAAAGTTTATTCACTCGCTTTCAGGTGATTGTCAACAGGATGAGGGCTAACAAGGAGTTGTTGCCTTTCGACGATCATGAGAGAGCTTTGAAGCTTCTGCACACTCTCGATCGGTCAGTGTGGGACTCGAAGGTTCAGGCGATCATCGAATCACCTAACTATGAGACCCTCACATGAGACGAGCTCTTTAGTAAGCTCAAGTCCAGTGAGATTGATGCCATGGCGAGGGCTTCATATGAAAATCCTTCTGGCCCGTCGATGGCTTTGGTTCCTGGCTCTTCTGCTAACCCCTCTGGAGGCTTTGCACTTTCTTCTCTTCTTTCTGTCACAGAGGAGCAGCTGGAGTTTATGGGGGATGACGAGTTGGCTTTGCTCGCCAACCGGTTCTCGTGGTTCCACAACAACCGCATGAACCGTCGCCGCGGAGGAGGACGCTCGCGATGTTTCGAGTGCGGCGACCCTAACCACTTCATCGCCAATTGCCCGAAGAAGAACAAGCAGACCTTTGGCAAGGTAGATCATGGGCACAAGTACGACTCCGGCAAGCGCAAGGAGAAGTACATCCCCACGAAGCACAAGCGGAAGGACGGCTTCAACAAGGAGTACATCAAGACGAAGTACTTGGAGAAGGCCCAGGCTGAGCAGCGTGCTTTCTTCGCCACCCTCAGTGACGTCGACGACTCGGATGATGACTCCGCTTCCTCAAGCGACGACGAGTCCGAGAAGAAGAAGAGGATCGAGGACAAGCTGAATGGCCTCTACTTCTTCGCCGACGACGAGGGCTTCTGCACCATGGCCCTCGGCAAGGAGGTCGACGGCGAGCTGGAGGACATCCCTCGGAACGACGACGACGACGACACCTCCCAGGTATCTCAGACCCCCGATGAGCTTTCTACTGAGGTCGAGAAACTTACTGCCGCTCTCCTTAGTCAAGACAAGCTTCTTAGGCGCGCTGCTAGAGAGAGGAAGGAGTTTAGGCAGAAGTGGGAGGATACGGTAAAGGAACTTGAATCTGTCAAGTCCACCGTTGTTGTCACCGAGGAGGAGTGTGAGATGTGCTCCACACATTTGACTGATCTTCTCACTTTGAGAAGTAAGTATGCTGTGTTGGTAGGAGAGGTTGATGAGCTGAAGGCTAGATCCTCGCTGTTGGGTGCGTGCAAGTCTTGTGCGGGCTTGCAATCCAAGTTGGCAGAGAAGAATGCCAATATTGTGTCTCTTGAGAAGGCCAGCTCGGATAGCACGTGTGTGACTAGATGCGTTCTATGTGAGGGTTTGGAGATGGAGATTGCAAACGTGAAGCATGAAAAGATGCAAACCGAGGAGGAAAACACTTACCTTCAGACCATCTTGTCATGGGTGTCGAGTGGTGAGCCGCAGCTTGGGATGATGATCTCCTAGTTCTGGCATGCTGCTGGAGGTCTAGGTGTAGGCTTTGCTCAGGGTGTTCAGTGCGCTTCATCTTTTGGGAAGATGGGAGATTCGAGTGGTCTGAACCCGTGTGAGAAGCCCAACTCCACCACTACTCCCAAGCTTACCAAGATTCCACCCAAAGAGCCTCTAAAGCCTAACACCAAGGATGGTGTATTTGTGGAACCTCCGAGAGCTCCACCCAAGAAACAATCATGGGCTCTAAAACCAAACCACCTCAAGAACAAGCTAGACACCATGCCACCCATCCAAGAGGAGCTTATGCCACAGAAGGGCAAAGTGATCCACACCCACTACCGTGAGTACCAACAACCCCCTATGAGAGCGGTGAGGTACCATTGTGAGCACTATGGGAGAGATGGACACTTGAGTGAGTTTTGCTTTCGGTGCAAGAGAGAGGCGCGCCGTGCAAAGGAGATGAACAACATGGACATGTACCATCCTTTCCATGATGTACATGTGCCGAATGTTCAGAGGCGTGCTGCTAGGCCTAGAGGTCCAAAACCTCAAGTTCCTAGGCCTAGGCTGCCAAGAGAACGTGCCCGGCGTGAGCCTGCAGTTGTGGGCTATGGACCCCGTGGCGGTGGCTTTGTAGTTGAGCGTTTTCCCCATCGCGTTTTGACGTTTTGAGTATCGCGGTGGACGCTCCTCCCTTAGCGGACCACGTTTTCCTCTACGTGGTGATCGCTCATCCCGTAGGCGCGCTAGGAATGGTTTTTCTGCTAACCGTTCTTTTGAGCAGCCGACCCAACACTGGTATTCTTCCTACTTCACTAACCCCAGTGTTGGACCGTATGCTCACCCTATGTCTTTTTATTGATGTAGGTAAAACGATTGGAGAACATTTGGTTGGTGGATTCCGGTTGCTCGAGGCACATGACCGGAAACGCCAAGTGGTTCTCCAGTCTTAGTCTGGTCGCCGGAAAGGAGTTTATCACCTTCGGCGACAATAGTAAGGTAAAGTGTTGTCTCGTGGGTCGGTGAGAGTTAATGAGCACTTTGTGGTGCGCGATGTTGCTCTTGTTTCTAACTTGCATTTTAACCTTCTTTCTGTTTCGCAACTTTTCGATGATGACTATGAGATTCGTTTTAAGCCGAATCTCAGTCGTATTTTTGGATCCTCAGGGCAATCTTGTTTGTGTGATTTCGCCCTTTGGGAAAGTCTTTCATGCAAATTTCTCGGTGTCGTTTGGAGTTTCTCATTGTCTTTTGGCTGGACCTTCCTCCTCTGATCTTTGGAAGTGGCATAGGAGACTAGGACATTTAAGCTTCGACTTGCTTGCAAGGCTTAGTTCACTTGGCCTAATCCGAGGATTGTCCAAGTTGTGCATGGAGAAGGATCTTGTTTGCCGTTCTTGTAGACATGGGAAGATGGTTGCCGCTCCCCACCATCCAGTGACTCAGGTCATGACTAAGCGCCCTGGAGAGCTTTTACACATGGACCTTGTTGGTCCGGCTCGGTTGGGGGGGAAGTGGTACATGCTTGTTGTTGTTGACAATTTTTCGAGATATTCGTGGGTCTTCTTTTTGACGAGAAGACCGATACTTTCTCTTTGCTCGCAATCTAATTTTGCGTCTTCAGAATGAGTTCCCTTTGAACTCAATGCGAGCTATCCATAGTGATAATGGTTCCGAGTTCAAAAACTTGGATTTTGAGAAGTTTTGTGACTCTTTGGGTTTAGAGCATCAGTTTTCTTCCCCCTACACACCGCCACAGAATGGTGTTGTAGAAAGGAAGAATCGAACCCTTGTAGAGATGGCCAAGACGATGCTCGATGAGCATAGGACTCCTAGGCGATATTGGGCGGAGGCTATGAGCACTGCATGCTACATTTCCAATCGCATTTTTCTCCAAGCTTTCTGAAAAAGACTTCGTATGAGTTGCGTTTTGGAAAACAGCCCAAACTGAGTTATTTTAGAGTTTTCTGTTTGCCATTGTTTTATACTCAAAAAGGGCAATATGGACAAGTTTGAGTCTCGTTCTTCTGACGGTGTATTTTTGGGTTATGGCACTCACACTCGTGCATATCGTGTACTTAACCTTGATACTAACCGAGTCATGGAGACATCCGATGTCACCTTCGACGAGACCATGGTTTGTCCTTCTTCTCGTTTTGAGCGTGCAGGTGATCATGAGGTTGGTGAGCCTCTTTTTGATGATGAGGATGAGGTTGCTGAAGGGATGGATGACCCAGCACCACCTCCACCTGCTGTGCCGCAAAGAGCGGCCCTCTACTACCACTCACGGCCCCGACCCTTCTTCTTCGACCTGGGGGGCCGTGGGATCCGCCACCTCGAGCTGTACCTTTGTACCCGAGGAGGCACCAGCTGCTGTTGAGGGGGAGGTCATCTTCAGTTCGGGAGGCGCCACGACACATTCATCGCCAACACCCGCCTCAACATATGATTGGCAGCATTCGGCGAATGTGTCACTCGGTCAAGGTCACAACAAATCTCTCACTTTGCTCATTCTGTATTTGTTGCTGATTTTGAACCCTGAGATGTTGGACACTGCTTTATCTGATCCTGATTGGGTCAATGCCATGCATGAGGAGCTTGAAAACTTTTGAGAGAAATCGGGTTTGGGTTCTTGTTCCTCTTCCTCCTGAGTGTCACCCTATTGGGACAAAATGGGTTTTCAAAAACAAACAAGGAGAGGATGGCCATGTTGTGAGAAACAAGGCCAGACTTGTAGCCCAGGGGTATAGTCAGAAGGAGGGGATAGACTATGAGGAGACTTTTGCTCCTGTAGCTCGTTTGGAGGCAATTAGGATCCTCTTGGCTTTTGCCTGCATCCAAAGGGTTTAAACTTTTTCAAATGGATGTCAAGAGTGCCTTCCTAAACGGCTACATAGAAGAGGAGGTGTATGTGAAACAACCCCCCGGTTTCGAAAATCCCAAGTTTCCAAACCATGTTTTTAAACTTCACAAAGCTTTGTGTGGTTTGAAACAAGCCCCTAGAGCCTGGTATGATAGGTTGAAAACCTTTTTACTTGCTAAGGGTTTTAAAATGGGATGTGTGGATAAAACCTTTTTTCTCCTCAAGCAAGGCAATGATACTCTCTTGGTCCAGATTTACGTGGATGGTATCATTTTCGGTGGTTCTTCTCATGCTTTGGTTTCCAAGTTTGCAGATACTATGAGCAGGGAGTTCGAGATGAGCATGATGGGCTAGTTGACGTTTTTCCTCGGATTGCAAATCAAGCAATCTCGAGAGGGAATGTTTGTGCACCAGGGTAAGTATACCAAGGATATCTTGAAGAAATTTGATATGGGTGAGGCCAAGCCTCTTCCAACACCCATGTCGACCACGACGGCCCTGGATGCGGACAAGGATGGAGAAGCTGTGGACCAGAAGGAGTACCGGAGTATGATCGGGTCGCTGTTGTACCTGACGGCGACACGCCCGGACATTCAGTTCGCGGTGTGTCTTTGCGCACGATTTCAGTCGTCGCCGCGCACCTCTCACCGTCAGGCGGTCAAGCACATTATGAGGTACTTATGCTTCACTCCTGAGTTTGGGATTTGGTATTCTGCTTCCTCCACCCTCTCCCTTTGCGGTTATTCTGATGCCGATTTTGTTGGTTGCCGTCTGGAGCGCAAGTCCACTTCTGGGACTTGTCAGTTTATTGGTTCTTCTCTTGTATCGTGGTCTTCTCGCAAGCAGTCTAGTGTCGCCTAGTCTACAATGGAGGCTGAGTATGTGAAGGACCGAGAAGCAACCAGAAAGCGACCAGAGGGGGGGGGGTGAATGGGAGCTTCAAAATTTCCTTTCGGAAACTAGTAGCCACTGTCCCGAGAATCACCCCAAAAGACAAACCCTAGAGCTTGCTAATGTCCACGACCCTAGATGTAGGGTGGATGCTTCCAAGAAGCACAGCGGGACACTACACAACTCTAGAAAGCCAACGCAAAAGACGGGAACCAAATCTGAGATCGCACGAACGAACGGCGAACAAAACTGCGCGAAACAGCTTGGACCGGACTCTGACTGCGTCCGGTCCGTCAGCACCGGACGCGTCTGGTCACAAGAAAACGGTTCTGGAACCTTACTGTTCCTGACCGGACTCACGAGCAAGGAGCGTCCGGTCAGCAACAGTGCGTCCGGTCACAAAAGTCAAGCCAGTCACGACCGGACTCTGGGCAGCGTCCGGTCAGTGAGCACCGGACGCGTCCGGTCGTGCGAAAATCGTTCTGGGACCTTACTGTTCCCGACCGGACTCACCAGAGACAAGCGTCCGGTCGATGCACAGAGCGTCCGATCAGAACGAACAAAAACCGTGAACAGTAGATCCTGAGTGTCCGGTCAATCCAAAAACCAGCGTCCGGTCACGAGCGTCCGGTCAAGTCACAGACAGACACAGTGGACATTCAACCACCGGACGCACTGCCCTAGCGTCCGATCGTCGCGTATCAAGCGTCCGGTCACCCCGACAGCAGCCTGTTCGTCCACCGATTCGACTCGATCTCACCCAAAACGAATCCTCTAAGGATCAAACTTGGTGAGAAGAGTCAAAAGGAGTATAGTGAGCTATCCCTAAGAGATCATGGCTCAAACCTATCTCCAAATCGATGAATCGAAGAATTTTGGGGGAAGGGAGAAAACTTGACCCGAAACGAAAATCGATCGATCTCCTAGACCGTGAGGTTGGAGGGGAATTCCTTCGGTGGAAAGAAGTGTCTCACGATCTAGAACAACTTGGTTCAAATGGATTTGCAAAAGATGAACCGAGCAAAGAGATCAAGCGACGGGAAAATCGAGGAGAAAAAGGATTCCGCGAAGAACACGAATGAAACGCGAATCACAACCACGAACTGCAACCGTGTGGCTACCACACGCTACAACAGTGAGGATACGGCCTCACTTCCTCAAATCAACAGTACACAGAGGCAAGTCTCTCTGCGGATCTCAGCTAGCTACAGCAGGGGATGGGAGAGCAGGAAACCCTAAGTGCGAAAGAGCAAATGACTGAGATCGGAAGGGAGGAGGGTGTCTCCCTCTACTTATCCTAATTCTAACCTAAGTCTAATTACTACTCTACCCCTCACTATTCTAATTATAGAGTGAACCAGCTAAACCCTAGGGTTATTCTGGACCAACTCGGTGGTAGGTGTATCCGACGGCCACGCCCGCACAAGTCGTCCGCGTTGCCTCCACGCAACCTTTCGATTGCCGCCACGTGCCGCCCTCGCTCTGCACCCCCGGTTTTGTGGCCCAAACCAGGAAACCAGCCTTTTCCAGCAACCCCCGGTTTTGAGGCCCAAACCGGGAAACCAGCCCACCAGCTTCTGAGTTTTGAGGCCAAACTCAGCAAAACCCTCAGCGCCCAGGTTTTGAGGCCCAAACCTGGAAACCGTCCTCAGCCCGAGTTTTGTGGCCAAACTCGGAAACCGTCCACGCCCAGGTTTTGAGGCCCAAACCTGGAAACCGTCCATCCGATGGTTTTTCCCTGGCTCTACCACCAAACCGACGTCGTAGATGGGATGCACCTCCCGTGCACCCCGTCCACCGGCACGTGTCCCCAAGTCCACGACTCAGGCAACACATGACCGCACTTCTTCACTTGTCGTCGTCACAGGCTGCCAGCCACCACAGCTGATCCTCAGGCCTCTGGTCCCTCAGTCCAAGCCTCACGTCCGCCCTTCACTGCTCGGTACCTCGGCATGGCACGTCCGCCGCACGGCACGCCCATCCTTCACCACACCCGGTCCGTCGGCACAGCACGTCTCAGCTTGACCATCACCTGCCTTCGATCACTGCATCCATGCTCGACACCTGCACAACACAAGCCAAAGAACATGCGCATCATCCCAGTTGACAATCACTCATCACTCAGAGACCTGGCATACACCCATGTATCCGCAGTATGTTGTTGCGGCTAGCTGTTATTCCCAATTGCTTTGGACGATGGCCACTTTGCGTGATTTCGGTCTGAGCTTTTCTCGTGTTCCTTTGCTTTGTGACAGCACGAGTGCCATTAGCGTTGCTAAGAACCCCGTGCTGCACTCTAAGACCAAACACATTGATGTGCGCTTTCATTTTCTGCGAGACCACTATGAGAAGGGTATATCGACCTTCGCCATGTCGATACTCATCATCAGTTGGCTGATATTTTCACTAAGCCATTAGACCAATCAACTTTTGCTAGGTTGAGAGGTGAGCTTGGTGTGTGTTTCCCCTTTTAGATGGGGGAAACATTTTGACTCTTGTATTATAAACTGTCTTTGTGTTTTTTATTTGGTTTCGTCATGCATCTTTGCATTTCTTCTTGCATATTTACATTCAGAGCTTCATGTATATAATTTTTAGAATGCGACTATGTTTTGTACAGTGTGTGCTCCAATGCTTTATGATGATGTTGTAGTTTATGCTCTTTCTGATCACTGATACATGTTGTGAGCTGAGCTATTTTATGAATGGTGAATTTGCTTAATGAACATAAAACTTGAAAATGTTCACCATTGAGATATGCAACTAGCATGTGTAGAATGTGTTGAAATCACTTGTGCTCTTCATATATGCTAGGTTGCTATGTCTCTTGTTCTGAGTCATTCACTTGCTTGGTATGTTCATATTTTGTTCTAATTTTGAACCAAGTTGTTAAGTGATTTGGAAAGATCGAGATGGGATTGCTTGTCAGCACATCACAGTTTCGAGACTGTTTCTCATTGCACTTTGAGTTAAACTTGAGCTGTGTAGTGTATGACCGAAACTGTTGCTTTAAGCTTCTGATTGCTTCTGCATAGGCTTCGCACAGTTGAAAAGTTAGGCAATGACAAGCTTTCAACCTCTCGCAATCGCGTGCTGAAATTTAAACTTGTGAAATTTAACCGCTGCAACTCCGATAAAATTTTGGATACACAAGTCTATGTTTCATTCTATAGCATGATGATTGAACCTTGCTAGGGGTAGTTCACCTTGTATACATGTTTAGCACTTGTTTGACTTCCTGTCTATATCTGCTTAGTGCTATTTTGATGGTGAATACCTTTTTGGCTAAAAATTGCTCATTTTGCTCCAATGTTTAGATTTCGTATTTGGTGATCAGTTTGAGCCTCTGCTAGCATTCTATGCATTTTATGAGTCATCGGATCAACACTTTGTCGAGCATCTTCATATTCTATCGACTATATTCCTGAAGCTGCTAACTTGCATTTTGACTCATATGCATTTGGAGGGGAGATACTTGATGGTGCATTTACAACTAAGGGGGAGAAAATATTGACAAATCATGTGTGCTCTCTTTGTTCGACTAAGGGGGAGAAAATATCTTCAAATCTTTGCTTTCCGAATTGAACTTAAAGGGAGATTTCCTGGTTGTGTGCACTATTTGAGGGGGGGTTTGCTCGTTGCTGAGTTTCTGAGCTGGTAACAGTTGATTCGGAGCATTTTTGGTAGCTAGTTGTGTTGAGCCTTTGCCTCTTTCTTGAGGAACTAGCACCTTTGCTTTTATGCTCTTCAGTTGATATCAAGCTTTCTTCAGTTGGTATCGAGCTTCCTCGCTAGCGGTGTTGAGCCCGTTCTGCCTGTTCTTGAGGGCTAGCTCTGTTTTGCTTGAATTTTAGTTGATTCTTCAATTGGTATCGAGCTTTCTCGCTAGCGGTGTTGAGCCTGTTCTACCTCTTCTTGAGGGCTAGCTTTGCTTTGCTTGGTTGCGTCGAGCCGTTGCCCATGCCTTTGGGAACCAAGTTGTTTTGCTCTTTCCACTTGACCTTCTTCGGCTTTGATATGCTTTTGGGTCATTTGGTCGAGTTCTCTCTCCTTCCTTTCTTCCTCTACTCCATTATGATTTGTGTTGGTAGTTGACAATGCACTCATCAAGGGGGAGATTGCGGATACATGGATGTATGCCGGGTCTCTGAGTGATGAGTGATTGTCAACTGGGATAATGCGCATGTTCTTTGGCTTGTGTTGTGCAGGTGTCGAGCACGGATACAGTGATCAAAGGCAAGGTGAAGGTCAAGTAGAGACATGTCGTGTCGATGCACCGAGAGTGGCGAAGGGCGGATGTGAGGCTTGGACTGAGGGACCGGTGGCCTGAGGATCAGCTGTGGTGGCTGACAACCTGGGACAGCAACGAGCGAAGACTTGTGGGCATGATGTTGCTTGGGTTGAGGACCTGGGGACACGTGTCGGTGGACGGGGTGCACAGGCGGTGCATCCCCTCTACGGCTCGGTTTGGTGGTTGAGCCACAGAAAAACCACCGATTGGACGGTTTCCAGGTTTGGGCCTCAAAACCTGGGCGCTGATGGTTTCCGAGTTTGGGCCACAAAACTCGGGCTGAGGACGGTTTCCAGGTTTGGGCCTCAAAACCTGGGTGCTGCGGGTTTCTGAGTTTGGGCCACAAAACTCAGGCGATGGTCGGCTGGTTTCCGGGTTTGGGCCTAAAAACTAGGGGTTAGTCGTGAAGGCTAGTTTCCCGGTTTGGGCCTAAAAACTGGGCGAAGTCCGGGAAAAGGACAAGCAGAGCGATGGCGGCACGTGGCGGCAACCGGTGAGGTTGCGTCAAGGCAACGATACCAGTTGTGCGGGCGTGGCCGTCGGATCACAGCTATCTTCAAGTTGGTCCAGAATAACCCTAGGGTTTAGCTGGTTTGCTCTGTAATTAGTTAGGGGTAGAGTGGGAATTAGAATTAGGATAAGTAGAGGGAGACACCCACCTTCCATCCTATCTCAGTCATTTGCTCTTTGCCTTCTAGGTTTTTCTGCTCTCCCAATCCCCTGCTATAGCAACTGAGATCCGCAGAGAACCATACCTCTGTGTACTAGAGATTTTGAGGAAGTGAGACCGTAATCTCACTGTTGTAGCGTGTGGTAGCCACACGGTTGCAGATCGATGTGTTGATTCGCGTTTTGTTCGTGTTCTTCGTTTCTCCACGATTTTCCCATCACTCGATCTCTCTCTATATTGCGTGTTTTCGAATTTCACTTGAATCAACTTGTTCTTTATAGTGAGGAGATCATTTCCACTGAAGGAATTCATCTAACTCCTCACGAACAAGTAGATCAGGTCAATTTCATTTTCGTGGCGCTTTTTCGGTTCATACACCTTCCCCTTCGATTTCCCGTTGATTGAATCGATTTGAGCGGATGATTTCTTGGGGATAGTCTCCTAACTACCTCGTGATCATCCTCTCCAAGTTAGGGATCAAGGGATTTTGGTTTGGATCGATTTGGAGAAGATTTGTGTTGAGGGCGACCAAAATCGCCCTTTCTGGGCACTCGCGGACAGTCCGCCAGTGCCACCGCGGACAGTCCGCGCGTCGAGGATCAGCCGAATCAGTGGTTGTGTTCTTCGAACGGGTTGCTGTTTTTACACCGGCGGACAGTCCGCAGTGTAAAGTCGCGGACAGTCCAGGAAGGATCCAGGGAACTTCAGCAGTAGTGCGTTTTCGCACTTTTGACCGACGAACAGTCCGCCATCCCCTCGCGGACAGTTCGCAGTAGGGGCGGACAGTCCGGGACTTCAGGGCCAGACAGTCCGGGATCCTGCTGAGTGTTGTGTTTTAGTGTGTTTGCTCTCCTGGCTTCTTCGCTTGATTTCCGGACTTCTCGTTTGGCCCTAGAGTTGACCAAGGAACCTCTCTAGGTATCTTTGCTACTTGTTAGCATCGGTATTTGGGGATTTCTCGACGTAGCCTTCCATCTACGTTTGGGACTTGATTTTTAGGGTCGAACTTGTGCCGGTGCTTTTGGCGTTTGGATTGCTATCGCTTTGTGGTGCCTCGCTGTGATCCTATGGATCATCCACCCTCTTCCAAGGGTCATGGGCATCACGGTTTTGATTGAAGCTTTTGGGGTCGATTTTGGGAACAAAAGGTCAAAGTTTTGAGGGAAATTTTTGAGCTCCCATTCACCCCCCCTCTGGTCGCCTTGCTATTTGCATTCTCGGCCCTTCAAAAATCTTTCCGGTGTAGAGTACTCATCTAACATTGTTCTTGCTAGGGTGATTAGTGTCCGGTTCTTCCTCTCAACTACCCCATTTTGTTGTGGTGTGTAGGCTGCGGAGACTTCATGCTTGATCCCAACTTCATCACAATATTCCTCGATGTGGGTGTTGTCAAACTCCTTTCCGTTGTCACTTCTAATTTTCTTGATCTTCAAGTCAAATTCATTTTGGGCTCTCTTGGCAAACTTCTTGAATGAAGGGGTTGCTTCGGATTTGTCATGAAGAAATAATACCGAAGTGTATCTAGAATAGTCATCAACAATCACTAGGCAATAGAGATTTCCACCCAAGCTAGCATATGTTGTTGGCCCAAATAGATCCATGTGAAGTAGCTCTAACTCTCTTGATGTTGAAACAAAAGCTTTGGTTGGATGGGTGTTTGCAACTTGCTTGCCGGCTTGACATGCACTACACAATTTGTCCTTCTCAAATTTGACATCCTTCAAGCCCCTAACCAAATCCTTCTTCAATAGCTTGTTGAGAGTGTTCATTCCAACATGTGCCAACCTTCTATGCCATAGCCAACCAAGAGATTGCTTAGTGAACAAACATGTCTTCAAGTTGGCATCTTCGGAGGAGAAATCAACTAGGTAGAGATTGTTGTATCTAAAGCCTTTGAATATCACTTGTGTATCATCTTTCTTGGTCACAACCACTTCTTTGTTGGTGAACAAACATTGAAAGCCAAGATCACATAGTTGCCCAACGGATAGCAAGTTGAAGCTCAATGAGGCAACTAGAAGCACATTTGAGATGGTATGATCATTTGATATTGCCACTTTGCCCAATCCCTTCACATTGCCCTTAGAGTTGTCACCAAATGTAATCTTTTCTTGGTCACTAACATTCTCTTCTTGTGAGGTGAACATCCGGGGATCACCGATCATATGTTGTGTGCAACCACTATCAATCACCCAATGAGATCCACCGGTCTTCTAGTTCACCTACACAAACAAGAAATCAAGCTTGAGGTTTAGGGACCCAAACTTGTTGAGGCCCCTTAATCTTCTCCACTAAGGACTTGGCAACCCAAATTTGCTTTGGCCTATTCTTGTTTGGAGGCCCCATGAACATAACTTTCATCTTGCCACTAGAATCTTGTCTAAGCATGTAGTGAGCATTGAAAGCAAAGGGCCTAGCATGCTTGGGCTAGGGTGTGGGTTTAGGCTCTTCACAATTGTGAGCAAAGTGTCCTTCTTTTCCACACTCATAGCATCTCCCAATCTTCTTCTTCTTTGGCTTTGTGATACTCTTGTGTTGCTTCATCTTCTCTTCAAGAAAGCCAATGCCATTTCTATTGGTCTTCATTACGGTGTTCATGAGTAGCTCACTTTGAAGACATTGACCCTTGGTGAACTTTTTCAATCCAATGGTAAGGTGCTCTTTATCCTTCTTAAGCTTGTCGTTTTCTTGTTGGAGCTCCAATTGAGATGGTGTCATTTTGAAATCTCTCACCATCTTCAATCTCTTGTTCTCTTCTTTTAGCATATCAAGCTCAAGAGACATGCTATAGTATTCATCTTGAGTTTCAACAATGACTTGCTTTGTGGTTGCTAGCTTCTCTAGATCACTCTTGAGCTTTGCATTCTCACTCTTGATCTTGACATAGTCATCACAGTGATCGGCCACAACCACTTCCTTGCCCTTGCCACTAACTCTTTGCTCATCATGCTCACTAACCAAGTCCTCACAAGATGTTGCTATGTCACACTTAACAACAAGGTTAGAAGCATCATGTGTCTCAAGTGAAAGCATATCATAAGCAATGGTGAGAGCATCATGATCAACTTTAACTTGAGTGTATTTCTCTTTGAGCAAAGCATAGCTAGTGGTAAGGTCACTATGCATCTTATCAAGTTTTTCATTTTTAGCTTTGAGCTCCTTGTTAGAAGATGACATAGTAGCAAGTTCATTTTGTAACTCATCACTAGCATGTGAGGCATGTTTATACTTTTCAACAAGAGATTCATTATCACGAACAAGCCTTTCATTTTTAGCTCTAGTCTTTCTTATGATTTTAGAATAGTTGTTTAGCAAATCAACAAGTTCATCATAAGAAGGAGCTTGGAACTCTCCATCACTTTCATCATCACTAGAGTCATCATCACTTTGTACCTTCCGGTCACCCTTTGCCATGAGGCATAGGTGTGTAGAGGATGATGGCGACGGTGGAGGTGGTGGTGTAGAAGTCCCAATCACTAGAGCGGCCACCTTCTCCTTCTCATCATCACTATCTTCATTTGATGAGCCACCGGAGGAGTCAATGTCGGTGAGCCAATCACCAACTATGTAGGCCTTGCCACCTTTCTTGTGGTATTGCTTCTTCTTCTTGCCATCCTTCTTGTAAGGCTTCTCACTCTTCTTCTCATCTTCGCTAGATGAGTCATATTTCTTGCCCTTGTTCTTGTTCTTGTAGCTCTCTTTCTTGGGCTTGGTGCATTGATGAGCAAGATGGCCAAGTTCACCGCAATTGTAGCAATCCATTTCGGATAGTGGCCTTCTCTTGCTACTTGTGAAGAACTTCTTCTTTCTTGAGTCGAAGTTGACTCCATTCTTGTGAAGCTTCTTCAACATATTAGTGGTCCTTCTCACCATGAGAGCAATGTTGGAATCATCATCTTCATCACTTGTGCTCTCATGATGCACTTCAATTGCCTTGGACTTGCCCTTCTTATCATGGCTTGCTTTGAAGGCCAAATCCTTCTTCTTGTCGGTGGAGGAGCCACCACTTGGTGTGATGTGCATGTACATCTCATGCGCATTGATCTTCCCCAAGACTTGTGTTGGTGTGGATGTGGAAAGATCACCTTGATGTAGCATGGTCACAATGTGTCCATACTTCTCAATTGGAAGGACACAAAGAATCTTCCTCACAACATCGGATGGTTGCATTTGTGTGAGGCCAAGTCCATTGAGTTCTTCTACAAGAACATTCAAACGTGAGTACATTTCATTTGCACTTTCATTAGCATGCATATCAAAAGAATGAAGCTTTTGCATAACTAAATGATAGCGCTCCTCACGCTCACTCTTGGTTCCCTCATGGAGCGCACAAATGTTTTCCCATAGATCATGGGCATTTTTGTGGTTCCGGACGCGGTTAAACACATCCTTGCAAATGCCTCTAAAAAGGATGTTTTTGGCTTTTGCATTCCATTTCCCATTTTCCTCCTCATTAGGAGTAAGGCTTGTGCCCTCCTTGGCCTTGGCAAAACCGGTGATCACGGCTTCGCGGCATTTTACATCAATCGCTTATAGGTACGACTCCATACGGATTTTCCAATATGGAAAGTCATCTCCCTCGAACATGGGAGGTGGTCCATCACCTCCGGACATCTTAACTCTAGGCGGTTAAGCCTAAATCGAGAGCACGAGGCTCCGATAGCAATTGAAAGGATCAAGATGCCCAAGAGGGGGGGTGAATTGGGCTTTTCTAAAAACTTTTTGCAATAAATAAATTCTAACAAGCCCAATTAACCCCCTAGTGCCTAGAAGTGTGTTTCTCTAGAATCAATCGCACAAAAGATCAACACTATGACATTTCTACTCTACCATGGGAATTCAATTATGGATGGACAATAAGTAAATTGTGGAATTGAATTGCTCAAATGTAAATGCGTAAGTAAAGAGAGTAGAGATGACACGACGATCTTTTTGCCGAGGTATCGAGGTGTCGGAACACCCCCCTAGTCCTCGTTGGAGCACCCGCGCAAGGGTATCGCTCCTCCTTGATCTGCGCAAGGATCAAGTGCTCACTACGAGCTGATTCTTCGCCACTCCGGCCCGGTGAATCGCTCGCTACCGGTCACAACTTGGCTTGGGTCATCCACAATGCCTCCGGATGATCACCAAGCTCTCCGACCACCACCAAGCCGTCTAGGTGATGCCGATCACCAAGAGTAACAAGCTAGAACTCTCACTTGACCAAGACAAGGCCAAAGAGATGGATGGATGCACACTTGCTACTCAATTCTCACTAGGAGGTCACTAATTCTCTCAATTAGCTATTCTCTCAACCTCATTAGGGCTCTTGCTCTTTCTCACACTCACTATGTGTTTCTCAGCAGAGGAAAGTGGCAAGAACACTCTAATGGAGGAGGGGGAGGAGTATAAATACTCCCCCCAACCGGTGAAAGGTCCTAAATGGCTAGAGGGGGGGGTGAATAGCCTATAAAAATTCTACAACAACACTTAAACAAACTTGTTATACAACTAAATGGCGTAGCAAAGATAGCGCTAGCTCTACAAAAGTGCAAGCCACCTATCCACAATATGAAACACTACACAATATAGGAAATCTAGAATAGCAACAACATATAAATAATACTTGCAAGAAAGTAACAAAAATAAGTACAAGAGATAGAAGTGTGTATACCGATCCGGCAAGAGATTAATCAATGAATATCAATGAATACCACGGAGACAAGTTGACACAATAATTTTTCCTCCGAGGTTCACTTGCTTGCCGGCAAGCTACGTCCCCGTTGTAGCGATACACCCACTTGGAGGTTCACGCGCTAATAGGCATCACACGCCTAACCCTCAATAGGGTGCCGCACAACCAACACAAGATGGGGATCCACAAGCTACGAGCAATCCACTAGAGTTACCTTTGGCGCTCCGCCGGGGAAGGTACAAGAAACCCCTTACAAATCACCGGGAGATGGCCACGAACAATCACCACTCGTGCCTAATCTCCTCCGCTGCTCCAAGCCGTCTAGGTGGCGGCAACCACCAAGAGTAATAAGAATATCCGCAGCAACCACAATCGCCAAGTGCCACTAGATGCAAACTCACAAGCAAATGCACTTGGATCTCTCGATCTCACTTGGATTCGCACTAACAAGCAAAGAGATCGGAGGGAGGGATTAGATCTTACTCAAGAGGATGTTCAAGAAGTCAGAGAGTCAAGAAGATATCCCCAAAGGCGGCCACGGACAATATATAGGGAAGGGGCGGCGGCGGCCCGAACCCTACCTTTCTGCGCTTGGTCGGTAGTACCGACCCCTCCTGGGCGGTACCACCGACAGAGTCAAACTAGCCATTTTCCCATATCCCGCTGATTTCGGCAAACCACCGACCCCTGGTCGGTTCCTCCGAGGTCGGTAGTACCGATGTGATGGCGGTACTACCGCCAGGCCAAAAAGCGCCGCGACCAGAGAGCTCTGCGAAAAACACAGTCACTACCGCCTTGCGTCGGTACCACCGTGGGCGGTAGTACCGAGGTAATGGCGGTACTACCGGCAAGCCATTTTCGAAAACAACAGAGAGCCCTGCAAAAACTCGCCAACCACCGACCTTGGTCGGTAGTACCGGGCGCGGTACTACCGAGGTAATGGCGGTACCACCGCTAGGCCAAAAACGCCCCATCACAGAGAGGTCTGCACGCTGCCTCCTTGGGCGGTACCACCGACCCCTCCTGGTCGGTACCACCGGCTTCACACAGAAAAACCCATTTTCATCTCTGAGTTGATCCAAAACTATTTCAACAACTTCTCCTTTGCAAATGTGCTAACACCACCAAGTGTTTATCATCTTGTGCAAGTGTGTTAGCATTTTCACAAACATTTTCAAAGGATTCGAGTTAGCACACTAGGTCCTAATGCATATGCATGTATGAATTCACCTAGTGGCACTTGATAACCGCGATCACTGAGATATTCCCCTCTTAATAGTACGGCTATCTATCCTAAACGCACTCACACCCTCTATGGTGTCTTGAGTGCCAAAACAAAATTCCTATTTATACCTTTGCCTTGATCTCCATAGGATTTTGCTTTTCTCTTCTTCGTCTTCCAAATGTGAGGCACTTGATCTATCTTTTGGCCATCACCACCAATATCATGATCGTCATTTAGCTCCCACATATGGTGTGTACCAACCAAGCTCATAAGCACTTCATGACATGGTTAGTACACTAGGTGACATCAATTACCCAAAAACCAAACAAGGACTTTCAATCTCCCCCTTTTTGGTAATTGATGACAACCTTTTACAAAGATATATATTTGAAAATTTGAATCACCTCTACTAGTATTAGCTCCCCCTACATATGTGCTATAGTGTTTGGTTCAAGTTCGGCACATATGCATAGATATGAAATGTGGGAGAGTAATACTGTCAAATGATGCTAAGGTGTAAAGAATGGACCTTTGAAGCGTGATACCAATCGGAGTTGCCAATTTTCATCATCCTTAGCACCATGGTTAGCTAGACTTAAAAACAAACACTAGATACCTCATGAGATCAACATTATATGAAAGGATCTAGTATCACTTGTAAAAGCAACTTACATCTAGCTACCACTTATGCATGCTAGTGCACAAATCATCATTCAAAACTTATTTCTAGCATACATCACACAAGCATGTATATTAAACTTTTGCAATGCAATCACTCATATGAATATGCACATTCAAATGCAACAATAAGTTCATGAGCTTGCTCCCCCTACTTGTGTGCTCAAATTTTAATTGATCCTCCCTTTGTTATATATATCTATCTTAACCATTTCTCCCCCTTTGTCATTAAGTACCATAAAAGGCACACCAATTTTAGTAGGAGTTAAGTTAACCAATAGGGTGATCAAGTTCATAGAAAGGTTCAACCTAGCAAACAAACATAAGATGTTTAACACGGTTTGCTCTAGAGTAAGCTTCTTCACACATCTTTCAATGGTTATCTTACTCACGTCGGTTAAACCCTTGAATGCTTGTTTCCAAGATCAAACACTAGGTTCACAAGCCCATAAACATGTCATATGCTACCACTAGATCATATCAAACATAGAAGCAATAGTGGTACCATATGTACATCCCAAGTATTTTATTTTCATGAATGAGCCTATAAGATGCAAGGAATGACTAAATGCACTAAACATATCCTTAGCAAGAATGAATGTCATGCCAAACAATGTTACCTTTGCTTTGTCGAAGGAGAGGCATGTCATATAATGGAGGGTGCATCAACTCATATTTGAGAAATCAAGTATATTCAATTCATTCCTTAGCTTGCAAAATCTCTTTTCATCAAGTGGCTTGGTGAATATATCGGCTAGTTGATCATCGGTACCAACATTCTCAATTGAAATATCACCCTTTTGTTGATGGTCTCTTATGAAGTGATGGCGAATGTCAATGTGCTTTGTTCTTGAATGTTGTACTGGATTGTTGGTGAGCTTCACTGCACTCTCATTGTCACATAGCAATGGTACTTGTTTGAATTTAATTCCAAAGTCATCCAAAGTTGCTTTCATCCAAAGTAATTGAGCACAACAACTTCCTGCGGATATGTATTCTGCTTCGGCGGTTGAAAGTGCAACACTGTTTTGCTTTTTCGATGACCATGATACAAGTGATCTTCCAAGTAATTGACATGTGCCCGATGTGCTTTTTCTATCAACTTTGCATCCTGCATAGTCGGAGTCCGAATATCCAATCAACTCAAAGTTTGACCCCTTGGGATACCACAATCCAACATTTTGTGTATGCTTCAAATATCTCAATATTCTTTTAGTTGCCTTCAAGTGACTTTCTCTTGGTGAAGCTTGAAATCTCGCACACATGCATACACTAAACATGACGTCCGGCCTAGAAGCGGTCACATAGAGTAAGCTTCCAATCATAGACCGATACAACTTTTGATCCACCATGTTGCCACTAGCATCACTATCCAAATGTCCATTTGTTCCCATAGGTGTACTAATAGCTTTTGCATCATCTAGACCAAACTTCTTAAGCATATCTTTGATGTACTTGCCTTGACTCACAAAAGTACCATTCTTCATTTGCTTGACTTGAAGACCAAGGAAGTAACTAAGCTCTCCAATCATAGACATCTCAAACTCATTTGCCATCATATTCCCAAACTCTTCACAAAACTCTTGGTTGGTTGACCCAAAAATAATGTCATCAACATATATTTGCAACACAAACAAGTCTTTGCCAATTTTCTTGGTGAAGAGAGTAGTATCAACCTTGCCCATCTTGAACCCTTTAGAGAGTAGGAAATCTCTCAACCTCTCGTACCATGCTCTTGGTGCTTGCTTCAAACCATACAACGCCTTCTTGAGCTTGTAAACATGGTTGGGCTTCTTGTCATCTTCAAAACCGGGAGGTTGTTCTACAAATACTAACTCATTGATATACCCATTGAGAAATGCACTTTTGACATCCATTTGATATAACTTGATATTATGAGCACATGCATAAGCCAATAGAATTCTAATTGCTTCCATTCTTGCAACCGGTGCATATGTTTCTCCAAAATCAAGACCTTCAACTTGAGTGTAGCCTTGAGCTACCAATCTTGCTTTGTTTCTTACTACTATCCCATCTTGATCTTGCTTATTTCGAAATACCCATTTGGTTCCAATTACATTGTAATTCTTTGGTCTCTCAACAAGTTCCCAAACTTGGTTGCGGGTGAAGTTGTTTAGCTCTTCATGCATAGCGTTTACCCAATCAACATCCATCAATGCATCTTCTATCTTGGTTGGTTCAAATGATGACACAAAAGAAAAATGCTCACAAAATGATGCCAATCTTGATCTTGTTTGCACACCACTTCTAATATCCCCAACAATTTGATCTATGGGATGATCTCTTGCAATGTTGGTTGGTTGGAGGATTTGCACTTGATTGCTTGGTTGAGATGAACTAGCTTGTTGATCTTCACTAGCACTTGATTGATCATGAGAACCACTAGCTTGATTTGCATCAACTTGCACATTTGAGGAGAACATTTGGTCATCTTCACTATCATCCACTTGTCTTGGCCTAATATCACCAATATCCATATTCTTCATTGCATTAGCCAATTGCGTGCCTCTCACATCAATAAGATTTTCATTTCCTTCTTGAGAGCCCTTAGTTTCATCAAATTCAACATCATGCACTTCTTCCATAATACCACTAGCCAAGTTCCAAACTCTATATGCTTTGCTTGTTGTTGAATATCCAAGTAAGAATCCTTCATCACATTTCTTCTCAAATTTGCTCAACCTTGCACCTTTCTTCAATATATAACATTTGCAACCAAAAACTCTAAAGTATGCGATATTTGGCTTTCTTCCATTTAATAGCTCATATGGTGTCTTCTCTAGCATGCCATGGCAATAGAGACGGTTGCTACAATAGCAAGCCGTATTGATAGCTTCGGCCCAAAAAGAATGACTGACATTGTATTCACTGAGCATAGACCTTGCCATATCAATCAAAGTTCTGTTCTTCCTTTCAACAATCCCATTTGATTGAGGAGTATACTTGGGTGAGAATTGATGTCTAATGCCAAAGTCATCACACAACTCATCAATTCTTGTATTCTTAAATTCACTCCCATTGTCACTTCTAACTTTCTTGATTGTTGTTTCAAACTCATTCTGACATCTCTTGACAAAAGTTTTGAAGATCTCAAAAGTTTCACTTTTATCACTCAGAAAGAAGACCCATGTGTATCTAGTGTAATCATCAACTATCACAAAGCCATATTTACTTCCACCGATGCTAGTGTATGTTGTTGGTCCAAATAAATCCATGTGCAATAACTCAAATGCTTTACTGGTACTCATCATGCTTTTCTTAGGATGGGTGTTACCAACTTGTTTTCCAGCTTGACAAGAGCTACAAAGTTTATCCTTCTCAAATGTGACATCTTTCAAGCCTCTAACTAAATCATGTTTCACTATTTTGTTCAACTGTTTCATTCCAACATGACCAAGCCTTCTATGCCATAACCAACCCAAACTGGACTTAGTGAATAAGCATGTTGACAATTGTGTTCCACTAGCATTGAAATCAACCAAATAAAGGTTCTCATATCTAAATCCTTTAAATATCAAATTTGAGCCATCTACACTTATGATTTCTACATCATCAACTCCAAAAATGCATTTGAAACCAAGATCACACAACTGAGCAACTGACAGTAAATTGAAGTTCAAGCTCTCAACTAGCAACACATTTGAAATGCTCATGTCATTGGATATTGCAATCTTACCAAGCCCTTTAACCTTGCCTTTTCCATTGTCACCAAATGTGATAGAGTCAAAACCATGATTGCCACTTGAATTGATTGAATCGAACATTCTTGAATCTCCTGTCATATGTTGAGTGCACCCACTATCAAGCACCCAATGCCTTCCTCCGGCTTTATAGTTGACCTACAAGAACAAATCAATTCTTTTTAGGTACCCAAACCTTTTTGGGTCCTCCAAGATTAGTGACCAAACTCTTTGGTACCCAAATGGCTTTCTTCTTTGAGCCCACAATTGGTGTACCAATGAATTTAGCTTTAATGCCATTAACACCCTTGGTAAGCAAATAACAAGAATCAAATTTAATAGAGGATACATTAGAGTTCTTGTTCTTGTTCTTGCAATATTGCTCTACATGCCCACTTTGCTTGCATCTAGTGCAAAACCGACCATTGCTCTTCACAAATCTAGTCTTGTGAGTAGCAAAAGCCGCCTTGCCATTCTTGAGGGTATAGCCCAATCCCTCTTTGTTGAGAGAAAAACGTTGGCTACCCAAGCACTTAAGCAAGCGGGCCTCACCACCATAGGCTTTACCTAAGGCGTGAGTGAGCTCATTTACCTCCTTCTTCAATGTCTCATTTTCAACCATGAGTGAGGCATCACAAGTGAAGCCATCATCCATAGATGAAGTAGTAGTGGTAGATGATGAGCTACATGAAGGGTTAGTAGCAGCAACAATAATAGGCTTATAGAAAGATTCATCAATTATATCACAAGCTATGCCTATGTCACATGTTTTAACCACTTTTTCAGTTTTAGCTTGATCAACAAGTGAGGAGTGAGCTTCCTTAAGCTTAGTGTGAGCATTGCCAAGCTCCTCATGGGCTTCCACTAGCCTCTCATGAGTAGCATTGAGCTCCTCAAAGGATTGCTCAAGAGCTTTTAGTCTCTTTTGCAATTCTTTGCACTCCTTTCTCTTTTTATCAAAATGTTCTCTAGCATCATCAAGCATTTCAATTAATTCATCTTTAGTGGGTTCATCATCATCACTATCATCACTATCACTCTCATCATCATCAGATAGTACCTTTGTGGCCTTAGCCATGAAGCATGATGGAGTATCGAAGATTGAAGGCTTGTTGTTGATAGCAATACTTGCAAGTGCCTTCTTCTTGCTTGTCTTGTGATCTTCATTATCACTATCTTCATCACTATCACTTGTGGAAGCATCACTATCCCAAGTGACCATGTATGATTGCCCCTTCTTCTTCTTCGTGTAACTCTTCTTTTCTTTCTTCTCCCTCTTCTTGTCCTTCTTGTTGTCATTGTCATCATTTTCACTGTTGTATGGACATTGAGCAATGAGATGGTCCTTGCTACCGCACTTGAAGCACCTTCTTGGTTCATCCTTATTCTTGTATGATGTCTTCTTCCTTCTTGCCCGGTAGCCCTTCTTCTTCATGAATTTGCCAAATCTTTTAACAAATAAGGCCATCTCTTCATCTTCATCGTCACTAGCATTGGAGCAATCATCTTCACTTGATTCTTCCTTCTTTGCTTTTCCCTTGCTCTTGGTCTTGGATGATGATGTTGTGGCTTTGAATGCCACACTTTTCTTCTTTTCATCCTTCTTCTCTTCTTCTTCATTTTCTTCTCTATATGTGTCATCGGTCATCACATCTCCAAGTACTTGGTTTGGTGTCATTGTGTCCAAACCACTTCTTACTAGCAAAGTAACCAACATACCAAACCTCTTTGGGAGGCATCTCAAGAACTTGTGTGAGAAGTCCTTGTCCTTCACTTCTTCCCCAAGTGCCTTTAGATCATTGACTAGCACTTGTAGCCTATTGAACATCTCCGGCACACTTTCATCTTCCTTCATCTTGAAGCTTGCAAACTTCTCCTTGAGAATATAAGCCTTAGCTCCCTTGACTGCTTGAGTGCCCTCATATGACTCTTCTAGTTTCTTCCATGCCTCATTAGCCAGTTCCATGCCCTTGATTTGCTCAAACACATTTGCATCAATAGCATCATGAATAGCACTGAGAGCAATATCATTGTTTTGCATCTTCTCTTCTTCGGCATTGGTGAGATGCTCTGGATCGACTATCTCAATCTTTGTTTCTACCACACTCCAAATTTTTCTATTGATTGACTTGATGTGAGTAGTCATCTTTGCCTTCCAATAACTGTAATTTGTGCCATCAAATTGGGGTGGCCTTTTGGTGTTGTTGATATGAGCCATTTTGACACCGAAGGTTGTTAAGCCTCAAATAAACGGTGACCTTGCTCTGATACCAATTGAAAGGTCCTAAATGGCTAGAGGGGGGGTGAATAGCCTATAAAAATTCTACAACAACACTTAAACAAACTTGTTATACAACTAAATGGCGTAGCAAAGATAGCGCTAGCTCTACAAAAGTGCAAGCCACCTATCCACAATATGAAACACTACACAATATAGGAAATCTAGAATAGCAACAACATATAAATAATACTTGCAAGAAAGTAACAAAAATAAGTACAAGAGATAGAAGTGTGTATACCGATCCGGCAAGAGATTAATCAATGAATATCAATGAATACCACGGAGACAAGTTGACACAATAATTTTTCCTCCGAGGTTCACTTGCTTGCCGGCAAGCTACGTCCCCGTTGTAGCGATACACCCACTTGGAGGTTCACGCGCTAATAGGCATCACACGCCTAACCCTCAATAGGGTGCCGCACAACCAACACAAGATGGGGATCCACAAGCTACGAGCAATCCACTAGAGTTACCTTTGGCGCTCCGCCGGGGAAGGTACAAGAAACCCCTTACAAATCACCGGGAGATGGCCACGAACAATCACCACTCGTGCCTAATCTCCTCCGCTGCTCCAAGCCGTCTAGGTGGCGGCAACCACCAAGAGTAATAAGAATATCCGCAGCAACCACAATCGCCAAGTGCCACTAGATGCAAACTCACAAGCAAATGCACTTGGATCTCTCGATCTCACTTGGATTCGCACTAACAAGCAAAGAGATCGGAGGGAGGGATTAGATCTTACTCAAGAGGATGTTCAAGAAGTCAGAGAGTCAAGAAGATATCCCCAAAGGCGGCCACGGACAATATATAGGGAAGGGGCGGCGGCGGCCCGAACCCTACCTTTCTGCGCTTGGTCGGTAGTACCGACCCCTCCTGGGCGGTACCACCGACAGAGTCAAACTAGCCATTTTCCCATATCCCGCTGATTTCGGCAAACCACCGACCCCTGGTCGGTTCCTCCGAGGTCGGTAGTACCGATGTGATGGCGGTACTACCGCCAGGCCAAAAAGCGCCGCGACCAGAGAGCTCTGCGAAAAACACAGTCACTACCGCCTTGCGTCGGTACCACCGTGGGCGGTAGTACCGAGGTAATGGCGGTACTACCGGCAAGCCATTTTCGAAAACAATAGAGAGCCCTGCAAAAACTCGCCAACCACCGACCTTGGTCGGTAGTACCGGGCGCGGTACTACCGAGGTAATGGCGGTACCACCGCTAGGCCAAAAACGCCCCATCACAGAGAGGTCTGCACGCTGCCTCCTTGGGCGGTACCACCGACCCCTCCTGGTCGGTACCACCGGCTTCACACAGAAAAACCCATTTTCATCTCTGAGTTGATCCAAAACTATTTCAACAACTTCTCCTTTGCAAATGTGCTAACACCACCAAGTGTTTATCATCTTGTGCAAGTGTGTTAGCATTTTCACAAACATTTTCAAAGGATTCGAGTTAGCACACTAGGTCCTAATGCATATGCATGTATGAATTCACCTAGTGGCACTTGATAACCGCGATCACTGAGATATTCCCCTCTTAATAGTACGGCTATCTATCCTAAACGCACTCACACCCTCTATGGTGTCTTGAGTGCCAAAACAAAATTCCTATTTATACCTTTGCCTTGATCTCCATAGGATTTTGCTTTTCTCTTCTTCGTCTTCCAAATGTGAGGCACTTGATCTATCTTTTGGCCATCACCACCAATATCATGATCGTCATTTAGCTCCCACATATGGTGTGTACCAACCTAGCTCATAAGCACTTCATGACATGGTTAGTACACTAGGTGACATCAATTACCCAAAAACCAAACAAGGACTTTCAACCGGCCATCCAATAGAGCACTGAACAGGTGTTTCTGCGGGGGCATCAGACGCTCCCATGCTAGGCATCGGATGGTCCGATGACCTCGACCAACGGTCAAATGTACAACCTGTCAGACATTTTAAAGGAGCATCGGACGCTAGGCAGCGTCCGATGCCCTCACAACGGACGCGTCCGATGCGAATTTACCCTCTCTGGAACCTCTTTGCATGGACATCGGACGCTGGCCCTCAGCGTCCGATGTATCCCTCAGGGCATCCTCTCTAGAACAGTGGCACAGGCGCGTCCGATGTGACAACATCGGAGCATCCGATGCCACCACGCCAGCACTCTCAAGTCTAGTGAGCATCGGACGCGCGTCCGATGCCCACCTGGCCAGCGTCCGATGCCTGTTTCACAGGCAAAACTCACTCGGATCGCGACGCTGTCTTAACGACTTTTCATCCTCGCGACATAAGGCATCTCTCTGAGCTACCTAGGGCTATGAAATAACAAGTGTGCACCACACCTACCTCAATAGACTCATCTAGTTCAAGCTACTGATTCACGCTCCCCTTTATAGTACGGCCAAAGGAAAAACAAAGACCTAAGACTACCTAAGTGTCCTCCAACACCATATGACACTTAGCCTAGTCTACCACCATCTTCGTCATCCGTCCTTTGAAAACCGAAATGATTTCCATCGCCGGGGGACATGAACTCCATATGCCCGTATCGTCGCCATTACCGTGACCAAACTCATCACTGTTTCTGCAAAACACACATTAGTCACAGTAATCTTGTGTTTCATCCAATCACCAAAACCCACTAGGGGCCAAGATGCGTTCAGCCGTCTCCCCGGAGCTTCCCCTGATCTGGTAACTCGTGTCCTCTTCTCTGATCTACTTCTTAATGAGTTAGTGGATCCACTAACTAGTGTGGACGATAAGCACGTGCACAACGAGTAAGGCACGAATGGCAATATTGTTTTCACCGATTTGTTTATCGATCCACTAAGGGCATGTTTGGATCCCACCCACTAAACTTTATTCACTAAACTTTAGTCACTTTTAGTGGCTAAAATACCAAACACCTCCACTAAAAGGGACTAAAAAGCCTTTTTAGTCCCTTTTAGTAAGGGTGTTGCTACTAAAAGTGACTAAAATTTAGTGACTAAAGTTTAGTGGGTGGAATCCAAACATGCCCTTAGTGGATCGATTCACGTGCACAGAGACAAAATACTCCACCAAACGTGCATCCCAGATCTGCAGTATATGTATATGATACGTACAAAATGAATATTCATTTTTGTGTTCTAATTTCAGAAGAAGACATGGCAGAACTGCTTACCTTTATAAATAGATGCTGCTGCCTATTTGCTTCTGAACTGCTTAGCTGCTGCTGGTGCTTCTGAACTGATAACTGAACTTTTTGTGTACTAATGCAGCGATCACTTCATCTTAGCATCCATTAATTTGAAATTGGGAAACTTAGTCATCTTTGACTCTTTGAAAAGAGATAAAAAATAGTATAAAAATTTCATCAGCCTTTTACAAACATAAGTGGATTATATTTGTGCATATAAATATATTTTTGTGGAGCTGATTGTTTCTTCCTTTAAGCAGTTCTTATATATATTACGTTTCTCAAGGCGGAGAGCATATACCGGAGAAAAAGGACAGGATGCCTATTACTTTTCATCAAAGTATACGATCATTTTCTAACTCAATCAAACTGTTATACTATTTTGGCATTTGGTTGACTCCTTTAATTTGACACATAGAGCTTGAGTTATAGCTGTTTGAAGTAAGATGACAGATCAGAATCTGTCCAAGTTTGGACAGAGCTACATTCTTGGTGTTGTTTGACTTCCTTAGCTATTGAATCCACTTTGGATGATAATAAGAAAGTTATAGAGAACTTTATAAGCATTCTAGGAAGTTAAGAACCATGTTTGTTGAATGTCTAGTACTTTAGTTATGCATCTCTGAATCTTCTGTCAGTTTTCTACCCAAGTTCGGACAGAGCTGTCTTGTTATCTGTTTTTGCCTATGTTAACAACATAATTAGCTTTTGGTGTAAATAACAAAGTTGTAGATAATTTTATTAGCTTTCCACAAAGTCTAATATTACCTTGTTTGGATATGTGTATCTCAATTTATGTTTAAAACAAATGACTGTTGTGATGTTGTCCAGATTTTGTGAGTGGGTGCGTAAGTTGATTGTTGCATATTGACTTGCCTTGCATGATTGCTTAGTGTTGTTCATGCTTTTGCTGCTGTTAAACTAATATACCTGAGACCTATTGTAATCTTGTGTCTTGATGTATGCATAATGCTTGGGAATGTTAATTATGTATCTAGTTTGTAGAGTTTTGGTCATTTCTTGTAATAACTCTGTACGCATGAGTGCCCTAAACATAGTGATTGAGTTGTACTAGGCTTAATTAGTTCTTGATGGTTAATTAAGTGCTTGCCATAGCTTTACTTGAGTTAGCTTGTATGTCATGCTGAATGTGTCTTGCTATCCAACCATGGTTGACTTGTACATGTGTGATCTAAATATAATTGCAGCACACTTTCATCAGAATCATTTTCTAACCCAATCAAACTGTTATACTATTTTGGCATGTGGTTGATTGTGTCATTCACTTGCAGTGTTCGAGGTAGCCTCCCGGCACCGTTCTTTGTGGGTACTATGTGTGTCAATGGATGCGAACGACCGGATTTTACTACAATCACCCTGAAGATGTAAGTCGCACTATATCTCATTAATTTAAATCTAACTACTTTTTCCCCTTCTAATTATTTTGGTGCAGCATAAGTCATTCCATCCTTCGACATCAATTGAGCAAAAGGACATTCAAGGACTTCAAGACAACTACTGTGGGTTTTTGTTGAGGGAGGTTCTTCGAGAGGGTGGCGAATTCTTTGATGACGAGTCGGAGTATGCCACAGATCCAAAGTAAGAATCTCTTCGAGCTTCATGCCGGTTTTCCTTCTTTTGTTTTTTTAAATAGAAACAACATTATATATGTATATATAATATTGTAACATAAATATACTTTATTCATCATGTGTATATATTGTACCGTTTGATATAATTTCAATCATTTGCAATGAAATTTGGTAGGAAAGCACGATATATAATTATGGCAGGAAAGCACGATATAATTATGGCGGGAAGGTTCGTATTCAAAAGTACAGAAATAACCTTTAGAGGTGGTTTCTTTTGCCGCTCCTGTAGATCAATTTTCAGAGGTGGTTGTGTTGCAAGAGCCATCTCTGATTAATACCTTAACAGCAATGCAACGCCCCAGAGAATGAGTTTTCAGAGGCGGTTCACTTAAGAAACCGCCCCTGGAAATGGGTCTTCATAGGCGGTTTACTTAAGAAACCGCCCCTGGAAATGGGTCTTCAGAGGCGGTTTACTTAAGAAACCGCCCCTAGAAATGGGTCTTCAGAGGCGGTTTACTTAAGAAACCGCCTCTGAAGATCATGTTTGCAGGGGCGGCTTTCTTAAGTAAACCGTCTCTAAACACCATTTCCAGGGGTGGTTGAAAGACTGTTGCTACAAAGGGTTGATCTTCACAATCGGTGACATTGTAGCGGTTCAGGAAACCATCCCTGGAAACTGAATTTAACCGCCCCTAAAGTCATTTTCTGTACTAGTGTTTGCTTTTTAGAACTCCATGACACCAAAGACCTACCAATAAATTGGAAAGTCCTGGTAGTGCTCTTTCGATCTACCTTGCAACCGGCATAACCGATTCAGAATAGCCAAGCAAATCGAAAGTGGAGCCCTTGGTATACCACAAGCCAAGGTTAGGTGAGTGAACCAAATATCTAAAGATTCTTTTTACAGCTATAAGATGGCATTCTTTAGGGCTAGCTTGATATCTTGCACACATGCACAACTAAGCATAATATCATGCCTAGATGCACAAAGGTAAAGTAGGGATCCAATCATGGAGCGATATACCTTTTGATCTATGGCTTTGTTGTCTCCTCCAAGGTCAAGATGTCCCGTTGTTTGCATTGGTGTCTTGATGGGTTTGGCCTTGTCCATGTCAAACTTCTTCTCCCTTTCCTCTAGGAGCAATTCCCCTTGTGACTCAATGCATGACTCACGCCTATCTATTTTGTACATGAGCTTCAATATTTTAGTTGCTGCAGCTTTGCCATATTTCTTAATTATTTTATCGGCATAGTTTTCATCATCCTCATCATCACTATCACAATCACTAGATGCATGTGTAGGAGAGTTAGGTGGTACCTTATCTCCTTTTTGCCATGAGGCAAGTAGGAGTGTGATAGTCGTCATTGGGGAGGTTGGCGAAGAGTGAAGGTGATGAAGATAAGTTGGTGAAGAGAGAAGTCGATGAAGCATAGTCGGTGATGAACTTAGTTGATGAAGATGTCTCATGCATAGCAATAGCGGCTACGCTCTTATTTTCATTGTCATTGTCATCTTCACTATCATCGTCCGATTTCCATTCTTGTCCCATGTGAGCTCCACCTTTTCTCTTGTCCTTGTACTTCTTGTCACCTTGCTTGTTGTTCCTAAACTTATTTCCCTTGTTTGGACAATCTGCGGTAAAGTGTCCAAGATCACCACACTCATAGCAAAATCTCTTCTTGTATGTCTTGCTTCCATCACCTCTTCCAATCTTCTCCTTCTTTATTCTCAAGAACTTCTTGTAGTTTCTCACCAATAGAGCTTGCTCTTCATCAAGGTCATCATCATCATTGTTGTTGTTGTTGCTTTTATGCTCATAATGCTTCTTGTTGCAATGACCTTCACTTCCTTGTGATGTCGTGCGGGCAATACTCTTCTTGTGTCTTGATGCTTCAATAGCTTCATCATCAAGTACTTCATGGTGCATCAACTTGGCTAGCATCTCTTGTGGAGTCATGGTGTGATAGTTTTCTCTTTCCATGATGACCGAAGCAAGCATGTTGTTCTTTTGCCGATACACTCTACATATCTTTCTAGCTGTGACATTGTCATCCCATCTTGTATCTCCAAGTGCTCTAATTCGATTGATCAAGGTCATGAATCTATTGAACATGTCTTGAGTGGTTTCTCCTTCTCTTATCTTGAAGTTCTCAATCTGCCCTAGAAGGAGCTCAATGTTTCCTGTTCTCACACTCTTGTCACCTTCAAATGATACTTTCAAAGTATCCCAAATTTGCTTTGCACTAACCATGCCATTGACTTTGTTGTTCTCTTCCGGTGATAGACATTGCAAGATCAAAGTTGCAGCTATTGCATTGAGATGAAAGTCCGCTGCATCTTCGGGTGTCCACTCACTACCATTTGTGGGTAGGTTAACACCTACATCCACTACTTCCCAACACCTTGCAGCTATAAGATGCAACTTCATCCTATGAGCCCAATCCGTGTATCTCACACCATCGAATGACGGTGGCTTCCCGGGGTTGACCATAAGCAAGTTGGAGCTGAGATTTTTGCTGGACATGCTATAGTAAAATCCGATTTTTGCATAATCCTTCGGTGACTTCGGAGTCTTGTCACCACCACCTTCTTGGAATGATTCTTGATTTGGCTTGATCAGCTCCTTCAACTTGTCAATTTGCTCTTGCATCTTGTCCATTTGCTCTTTTTGTTGCACTTTGAGCGACTCGGAGTGTTGAGCAGTGATTTGATCGACGAGAGCTTTCATTGTGCTGTCATCCATCTTGGCCAATGAAATTCCTCACGCGGTGAAGCATTCATCTGAGGAATCTGGCTCTAATACCAATTGAAAGGACCTAATTGACCTAGAGGGGGGTGAATAGGCGTATTTGAAATTCCTGAAACTCACAAACTCAAATGCGGAAGTTAAACACCAACCGGAAGTACCGGTGGGTTTGAAGCGGAAGTTCCGGTCGTAGACCAAAACTTCCGGTGCAAACCAACCTACACTTCCGGTGGCCTATGTGGCTACGAAATCAGAGAAAAATTGAGTTGTTTGTTTCAAACTAATGATACACCGCACCCTCTTGGATGATGTTGATGAAGAAGTAGAGCTCCGCAAAGCCTCGCACCTCACCAACTGATGGATGATCACCTTCAACCTATCAGGTGGAAATGGAGGAGAGAAAGACAAATAACAAGGGTAGTCGAAGCTACCACCACAACAACAAGCACACAGGACAAATGATTTATCCCGAGGTTCGGCAATCCCCACGAAGGAGTTCCTACATCCTCGTTGTTGAGGTGACCACTATGGTCCAACCACTTAGGTCTTCTCCCTCTAGCAACCACACAGGAAGCTAAGATTTCCACTCAGGAAAAGGGTGATACAAACGCTTTGGGGTGCCTTCACAAGTGAAACAATCCGGGCAACCATGAAGAACACCTAGCCGGCTAGGGTTCAAAGATCCCAAGAGTAAAAGCCACAAACCAAGCCGGTGAGATGAGGAATCCAAGTGCTCAAGTCGAAGATCGAAGCTCTCACTCTTTAATCTCATGTCCCTAGCTCAAATCAATGGAGGATTGAAGCTTGGAAGCAAAGGGGGGGAGAGAGAGTGAGTGAGTCACGCTTGAAGGCTGAAGCAAAGGTGAGAGAGAGGTGAGAGTGGTCAGTAACCCATCTAAAGAGGATGGGAAAACACATATATACTCGAGCTTCAGACTACCTATCGGTACTTCCGGTGAGACCACCGGTACTACCGGTCAGTGGAGATGCAACGGTTCAAAAAGCGTGCAGGCAGAAAAAGTTGGCGGAACTTCCGGTCAGCTGACTGGTACTACCGCTCACCGACCGGTACTACCGGTCAACAGGACCGGTACTACCGGTCGCTGTCCGATAGTACTGGTCAACCCTGAAGACTACCGTTAGAGAAAAGGGGCACGACTAGGTACCTCCGGTCGCCTGACCGGTACTGCCGGTCAGGGACCGGTGGTACCTGGCGGTACCACCGCCCTACCTGAGGCGCCTGCAGAACTACTTTTTCCCTTGAGCGGTACTTCTGGTCAAAGATCGGTACTACCGCTCCACCCTGGCTGACTTCGAAAAACTAAGTGCCCGTGGGTGAAAAAGTGTTCTCTCAAGCGAACTAAGTTAATGACCTGAGCACTTTTTATCCTCAACTAGCTAGCTATGATTTGAGACCCTCTTGATAGTACGACGTTTCCTATAACTCAAAATAGAGAGTAAAACGTTGAACCACTTGAGTTTAGACGCCTCTTTTTCCATCAAAATTTAGGGTGCTATGAATCACCGAATTTGTTCGTTTAAATTCATCGATGGACTAACACCTGTAGATGTCACTTGATAAACGTGTTAGTCCCTAATTTGATTGTCATTAATTATCCAAAACCCACATCGGGGGTGAATGCACTTACATTTCCTATAAAAGTTGTAGGTGCCTACTTTGTAGTAGTATAGTATGAGTGCGTTTGGTTCACGTTTTGGATCTAACTTAGCTAGCCAACTAAGCAAGGACAGATAAAGGCTGGGTTGTACAATACAAGATGCATTGGTTTGGGTTATATGGACTGTCTTAGCCTGCATTAGAAACAATTGTGTTTGGTTGTCCGATTGGCTTTGCATAGAATCACCTCGTCTTCATTCAGGTAACATTACCTCTGTTCGATATTCTGTCGAACGGGTAGTGAGCACCAGAGACACCATCACCATTAGCTTCTTAACCCTGTTGTTGATTCTTCTAATGACACTCTAACGCTAGGTTATCACCACTAACAACGACACTAGAAGAGTGGTGTAAAACTATGCTCCTAATAAGATTAAAGTTTATCCGCAAGCGCATAGATAGAATACCGATGTAGCACTTCACCGAGATAACCCAGCTTAATATCGAACCAAGGAGAAGGTTTACTACTTTCAATTGATTAAGATTAACTCCAGAGAATCACAAAAACGAGTGCTTAAGATAAAAGACCTGCTATAGTAATTCCTATTCTGAGTCTTGCAAGAAATCTTATGTTGTATAAAGGGGATAATTTGGCTTTAAAGGATTGCAAACAGAGTACACTCCTCTAAGAGAATTAGTCCTAATGATAATTCTATAAACAGGAGGGGGACTACAGAGGAATCAATAGGCCTATAACAGTCACACCTGCAAACTACCCCCGATCTGGCCTATAGGGTACATCATACGAGAACCTTAGTCTAAGCACCACGCTTACACCACAATTCTACTCTAACTCATAGCTACTCAAGTTAAAGTACTCAAAAGAGAGTCGTAGACCAGTAAATAATACAACCAATAACTTACTTGAATAGAATGAAGAATATCGTAGTAGATTCAAAATACAAGATCATATCTTGATAAACTTGAATCTGTGGGTACAAAGTGCAGAGGTAGCACCGATAGGTCGACACCTCCTCTAGGACTTCACAACTTTACTCTTACCTCTTGCTTCTATACTAGAACTAATCTAGACTTGTATATTGCTATCTCTAATTGAGCTCCCATCTAGGGTTTTTGAGTTCGAGCTCTTCTATTCTGGTGAGGATGATGCCTGGAGGGGTCTCTAGGGTCTGGTTATATAGCCTGATGGGATTGACATCAACCGTTGGATCAAACCGACTTAACTAAGGGCTTAGGTTGAAACCCTAATGAACAAAGGCGGTGGAACAGCGACGCGGGCTAAAGTGGGCCAGGGCGGTCAGCCGACCCACCAAGGTGGGCCCTCGCGGCCTTCTTCGCTCGGGTGTCGTCTCGGTCCTTCTAGATCCTTCTTTGCTACCTGTTTGCCCATCGGTTTTCCTGTTGATTATTCTTCATCGGTTTTCCTGTTTAATCCCTGCAAGACACAGATTTACCAAAATTGTGGAATTCTGTCAGTTTAAACCCTAATACTTCTAATTAGAACTCTTGGATATTTTCTAAGTTGTATTATGACATATAAATGGTGTGGTATAGACGCTAATTTTTTTTGGAATCGATCCATTTTCATTGATAGGTAGTACTACTCTTGTACGACTACTGCCTAGAGAGATTTTTATTATAATACAAGACCAAATTATGTACTACTTTATTTACTTTAAATTATAAGACGTTTTAGTATTTTTAGATTTATAATCTTTGCAACGTATCTAGATATATGTTATAAAAGTTACGAGTCTAAAAATCTTAGAACTTTTATGATTTGAGATAGAAAGATTTGAGACGGAAAGAGTACAAACTAGCTAGGTTTAGCTTTATAAGCGCAGTCCCAATGCAAGAAACCACATATAGTTGCTACGTGTATTTAATTTACGTAGACACTATGTATAGAAACTATGGTCCCAATGGATGATTTCTATAACATTAGTTTTTGTCCAATCATATATCTTCTCTCTCCATCATCTACCAATCACATCTCCTCATATTGTGGTTCTCATGTAGACATGGTTTCAAGAAACCATTTTCTTATCTCTCTTCTTTAATTAGGGTGTCACCTCATCTTTTTGCTTAGTTGACACCATAATCAATGAAGATAGAAACCATCTAGTTTCATGGTTGGGAGTGCCCTAAACGAATAGAAGCATTTTCTTTGGAACAAGAAGCGAATGAGTTGATCATGATTCCATCATGAACGATGATACTGTTAGAAGATTTGGGCCTGACCCAAATAAATATTCCAAATAAATTCCAAAGGCCCATCACACATGCATGGTATGGTGGGGGACTTCAGTCCCACATTGCTACTCTAGAAGGAGGGAGGCCAGCTTATATAGTTGAGCTATCTCCAACTAGTTGAAGCTATTGAGGAGAGGCAAAGGAAGAAACCCACGCGCGCGCTCGCTCGCCTCGCCTCGCCGGGCCGGGCGTGGCGTGGCGTGGCATGGCGTCTCGCGCGGGGGCGCACGTCATGCGCGTGAATGGTCCGACCGAGGCCTTGCGGGTGCGCGGCTTCCTTTTGTCACTCGATATTTTTGCATGCATGGAGAAAATTGCGCTGGCCTGCGCGGTTGTCTCTTTCTAAAGATGAAACTGCGGCGTGTGTATAAGGGTTATCACATTCTCCTCCTCCTCTGCCCTAGTGTTGCGCTGCTGCTGTCGACCCCATCCCGCCGCCGACGTGCCATCGGTACCGGGAGAGCAGGATCTCCGAAGCCTACGTCTCCTCGCGTCCCTGCATGGTGTAGGGGACGTATAAGGTTTTTGGGAAGCGCCGTCGCGACTGCTCGCTGGACGTCTTCTTCCCTCTACGCCGACTTCGCCGGTCTTCATCAACGGTCTGCGTCGTCTTCTCGCAACCCCACTGTAAGCATGCCTTCAATCTCACTGTTCCTCTATTTTATGTTCTTCGTGTTATTAGCGATACATAGTCTGGATATGTATCGGATCATGCTGCTAGTGGTAGATTACATATCTATGATATATATTGTTTATCTTTTCCTCATTGTCAGAATTAATTTATGCATCACTAAATTGCTATTATTTCTAACATTCCAAAAACCTTATATGCATTTAGTGATGGCTGGTTTTAGTGATGCGATGAAACCAGAGAAATTCACTGGTGTGAATTTCAAGAGATGGCAGACGAGAGCTCAGTTGTGGCTCATGGCTATGGGCATATTTTGGGTCGTTAGTGATCCCCCTGCACTACCTCTCGGATCTGAGAAAGAGGTGCGGGATTTCACTGCGGCTACGACGATTTTCGTCGGATGCGTTCTTAGCGTGCTCTCGGACCAGCTATGTGATGTTTATATGAACATCAAAAGTGTTGTTGAACTGTGGGAGGCACTTGAACATAAGTTCTCGGCCTCAGACGCTGGGCGCGAGCTGTACGTGATGGAGCAGTACCACGACTTTAAAATAGTTAATAACCATTCGGTCGTGGAACAGGCTCATGAGTTCCAACTTATTGTGAGGGAACTCGAACAGCTCGAGCATGTCTTGCCTGATAAATTTGTGGCGGGTGGCATTATTGTCAAGTTGCCTTCTTCATGGAGGAACTTTGCCACAGCTCTGAAACATAAAAGACATAAAATCTCCGTTGAAAATTTGTTGGCTGGTCTTGATGTTGAAGAGAAGGCTCGGGCAAAGGATGCTCCACCAAGAGCACCTGAAGGGCAGTCCAGCGCCAACGTGATGCAACACGCTGGTAAGAACAAATAAAGGCCTAATCAGACTGCTCAGTTCAAGAAGAAGAAGATGAACATGGACGAGGTTATGTGCTT
The DNA here is from genome assembly GCA_009763385.1 of Coix lacryma-jobi var. lacryma-jobi. NCBI lineage: Eukaryota > Viridiplantae > Streptophyta > Magnoliopsida > Poales > Poaceae > Coix > Coix lacryma-jobi. Next base: position 113,763,054 of record CM019825.1, on the reverse strand, counting down.
CGTTTGCGGTGAGACTGGGCACTTCGCCAAGAAGTGCAAGAACCGCAAAGGAAAGAAGAATCAGCAAGGGCAGAAATCTGCCAACGTGACTATTAGCGATCCTAGCGGATCTGGGTACGGTAATTATTTACCGAGCGTATTTTCTGTATGTCAATCTAATAATTTGTGGATAGATACAGGGGCCAATATTCATGTTTGTACTGATATCTCCATGTTTTCATCTTACCAGGACGCACGAGGTTCAACTGTCATGATGGGGAATGGCTCGCATGCTACTGTTCTTGGTGTTGGTTCAGTCGATCTGAAGTTCACTTCGGGAAAGATCGTGCGGCTCATGAACGTGCAGCATGCCCCCTCAATAAAGAAGAACCTCATTAGTGGATCCCTCTTGTGTCGAGATGGATTTAAACTGGTATTTGAATCGAATAAAGTAGTCATCTCGAGGTATGGCCAATTCATTGGCAAAGGCTATGATAGCGGAGGCTTGTTCCGCTTTTCTCTCTCCGATTTCTATAATAAAGTGGTGAACCATATTTGTGACTCGAACATTTCAGTGGTTGATGTTTGGCATTCACGTTTGTGTCACATTAATTTTGGTTGTATGTCGCGTCTATCCAGCATGAATTTAATTCCGAATTTTTCGACTGTCAAAGGCTCTAAATGTCAAGCGTGCGTGCAAGCAAAGCAACCTCGTAAGCCACACAAGGTTGTAGACGAGAGGCGTACGACATTATTAGAGCTCATACACTCTGATCTTTGTGAGATGAATGGTGTGTTGACAAAGGGAGGAAAAAGATATTTTATGACTTTAATTGATGATGCAACAAAATATCGTTTTGTGTTTCTTCTAAAAACGAAAGATGAGGCATTAGAATGTTTTAAGACTTATAAAGCTGAGGTGGAAAATCAATTGGAAAAGAAAATAAAACGTGTTAGGTCTGATCGTGGTGGTGAATATTTTTCCAATGAGTTTGATCTGTTCTATTCGGAGAATGGAATAATTCATGAACGGACACCTCCATATTCACCTCAATCTAATGGGGTTGCCGAAAGAAATAACCGGACGCTAATGGACTTGGTGAATGCCATGTTAGGAACGTCCGGTATGACCAAGGCATGGTGGGGGCAGGCTGTTTTGACAGCATGTCATGTTCTGAATAGAGTTCCCACTAAAAATGGTGATGTGACTCCGTATGAAGGATGGAAAGGAAGAAAACCTTCACTACATTACTTGCGTACATTGGGCTGTTTGGCAATGGTTAGCGTACCAATTAATAAGAAGCGCAAGCTCGGACCTAAGACAGTTGACTGTGTTCTTTTGGGATATGCGTACCACAGCACGGCGTATAAGTTTTTAGTGATAAAATCAGAGACGCCTGATATTTTAGTTGATACACTTATAGAGTCACGGGATGTTACTTTCTTTGAGAATATATTCCCGATGAAAGGTGCTTATTCTGTGTCTAGTTTGTCAACTGATTTTACCCCTGAACCTATACCCATAATTGAACCAATTGTATACCCACTTGGTAATGAAGAGGATGACAGTGATGTAGCTCCTAGAAGGAGTAAGAGACAAAGGGTTGCAAAATCCTTTGGTGAAGACTTCACTGTCTACCTCGTGGATGATACACCCATGACCATTGCAGAGGCATATGCATCGCCTGATGCAGAATACTGGAAGGATGCAGTCCGTAGCGAGATGAACTCCATCATGGCAAATGGTACTTGGGAAGTGACAGATAGACCAGTGGGTTGTAAGCCAGTTGGCTGCAAATGGGTATTTAAGAAGAAGCTTAGGCCTGATGGTACTATTGAAAAGTACAAGGCGAGGCTTGTGGCTAAAGATTACACACAAAAGCAAGACGAGGATTTCTTTGATACCTACTCACCTGCTGCCAGATTAACTACAATCCGAGTGCTATTATCTGTGGCTGCTTCCCATGGTCTTCTTGTTCATCAAATGGATGTGAAGACAACTTTCCTTAATGGAGAGTTAAAGGAAGAAATTTATATGGATCAGCCTGATGGATTTATAGCACAAGGACAAGAGGGCAAGGTGTGCAGGTTACTCAAATCCTTGTACGGTCTAAAGCAGGCACCCAAATAGTGGCATGAGAAGTTTGATAATACTTTAACCTCTGCTGGGTTTGCTGTAAATGAAGCCGATACCTGTGTGTATTACCGTTATGGTGGGAGCAAAGGAGTAATCATGTGCTTGTATGTTGACGACATATTGATCTTTGGGACAAGCATCGATGAGATTTATGATATAAAATCATTCTTATCCCAAAACTTTGACATGAAGGATTTGGGAGAAGTTGATGTGATCCTTAATATTAAACTTAATAAGAGCGAGAATGGGATTACTCTTTTGCAATCTCATTATGTGGAAAAGGTTTTGAGCCGCTTTGTCTATATAGATAGCAAACCTTCTCCAACACCCTATGATCCTAGTCTAATTCTTCGAAAGAATCGGAGGCTAGGAAAGGATCAACTGAGATACTCCCAGATTATTGGCTCATTGATGTATTTAGCTAGCGCAACCCGCCCTGACATCTCATTTGCTGTAAGCAAGTTGAGTAGATTCACATCTAGTCCAGGAGATGATCATTGGCGCGGTATTGATCGAGTAATGCGCTATCTAAAGGGTACAATGAGCTATGCGATTCACTATTCAGGGTACCCAGGTGTACTTGAAGGATATAGTGATTCAAATTGGATTACAGATGCTGATGAGCTAAAGGCCACTAGTGGATATATATTCACTTTAGGAGGTGGTGCTGTCTTTTGGAGATCTTGTAAGCAGACAATACTTACAAAATCGACAATGGAGGCAGAGCTCGCAGCTCTGGACACAGCTTCTACTGAAGCTGAATGGTTAAGAGAACTGTTGATGGACTTACCTGTGGTTGAAAAACCAATTCCTGCTATTCTCATAAACTGTGATAACCAAACAGTTATTACGAAGGTGAAGAATAGACAGGATAATATGAAGTCCAACAAACACGTGAAACGTAGACTGAAGTCTGTCAGAAAACTGAGAAACTCCAGAGTAATAGCTGTGGACTACATCCAGACAGCTAAGAACCTAGCAGATCCCTTCACCAAGGGACTATCACGTACTGTGATTGATAATGCATCGAAGGAGATGAGACTGAGACCCATGTGAGTTAACCTCAGTAGTAACCCAACCTATGTGATCGGAGATCCCGTGAATTAGGACCTGAGAAAAACAAGCTGCTAGTTGACGGGAGAGTACATCCTTACTTAACCCACTCCGTTGGAGATGCAGTACTCTCATTTCTGTAAGGCAGGATGACTTTGTCTTAATGTGTTCTGAGGCTTTATAGCAAGATACTATCCTACAGAGTATCTGTGTAAGAACACACCTATGTGAGCTTAACTGTTAGTCGCAGTTTGTGAGATTTGGGAATTCTCTAAGAAGCTCGTGAAGTGAGATAGGAGTATGACTTATACGCTCCACTCGCGGGGTAGGCAAATGACAGCCTAGTATCAGTCAAGACGTCAAGTGAAGCTCGTTCGCACCAAACTGCCAATTCAAGGTTAGTCCATTGTGCAGTTGTGAACGAATCTAGCTTGTCGCTCTAGGTGAATGTTCAACCTTAACCGGTCTCCACTGAATAGCTGATATATTAACAGTACTTTGCATATTGATAGCATGAAGATAGCGGCAAATCGTCCGATAGGCCTGCCGCTCCAGATTTGGCAATAATAAGAAGCCAATCCACCAAGATACTCCAAATCATTGCCACCGCCATACCATGGATCTTCCCAAACATTTTTCCCCTTTGCCTTGCCTTTGTGCCTTTGAAAAAACAAAAATGGTTTCTCTCTCTCCTCGCATGCGTAGCAGTACTAGAGCTACAGTACGCGTCGCTCCGTTTGTCTCCTCTGGCGCTAGTAGTAGTGCACATTGCCAGTGTAGAGTTAGTGTGCATGTCAAGGGGAGTTTCTCATTCTCTCTCTACAACTTTTTCTTTGTGTGAACATTGCCCATTGCTTTTTCTTTGGACGTACTCCCTCCGTGCCTAAATAAATGTCACCGTTAGTGTGCATGTCACATGTTTAACTCAATTTGTAAAAAATATATGTAATATTTATATCTACAAATAATTTTGTTAAAAAACTAGATGTAAAGATCTTTCCGATGATACTAATTACTTAGTATAAATATTAATATATTTTAATATATAATTACCGGTAGTTTTTTCTCGGAAAGCGAGAACGATACTGGTTTAGGGACGAAGGGAGTACGGGTGTGTTTAGATGTCAAATTTTGCAAAAAATTTCACTGTAGCACTTTCGTTGTTATTTGACAAACTTTGTCCAAATATGGACTAACTAGCCTCAAAAGATTTGTCTCGATATGTACATACTAAAAGTATAATTAGTTATTTTTTATCTCTATTTAATACTCTATGCATGTGTCTAAACATTGATGTAATGGTTGATGCGATGGAGAGACGGTGAAAAGTGGTGGAATCTAAAGAGGACGTACGAGTAGTATGCTTTTGGTGTGGTTAGACGTTCTGGATTGGTGCGAGAAAAGTCAAAAGTCCACGTTGAACGCCACCTCATCTCACACGCCAGGTGTGCAACCGGCCTGATGACTCATCAAGCAAGTTTTTTTTTTTTTTTTTTGCCATTGCTTTCCCGACACCCTCTTGTCAACTTCATACTCACTACTTACAAATATTAGTTGTCTTTAGGACAACGACACAGTTTTCAAAACACAACTTTAATCTCTTGTTTTATAAAAAATATTTATAGTAAAATAATATATGTATACTTTAATAAAATTATTTCTCAAGACATTTATTCATATAATTTTCATATTTGCAAACTTAGGAACGTAATAGTTATTGACAATTTATATTCTGAATGTTTGACTCAAATCTTGTTTAAAACGACAACTAATATGGGTATGGAGGGAGTACTCAATAATATTATAATACTACTCTATTATACTTCAATTACACCCTCTGATCTGATTTTTTTTATTTGATCATCAACATAAAAAAATTACTTACTCCTGTAGATTGATTAGGTAAGAATTGATGTTCGTGGGTTTCAGAACTTGTGACATGTGGGCAATTCTGAGGCGCTATCATGTGTTACAATCAAATTGACAAGCACTAATGACACATGAAACATTTCCCTCGTGACATAATTTCGATTTCCCTCCGTCCCTCTCTGCTAGTTAAGGGCACTCACAGTGCAGACTCTACATAAAGTCTAAGTTTATTTATTACCTCGAAGATATCATAGACTTGGAGTCTAAATAAGACTTGGAGTCTTAGTTTTTGTCTCTCTTTCTTCGATAACTACACTGCCACATCAGCAAAATAAAATAAATAGGAGTGTAGTAAATAGGTTTAGACTCTATGATAGAGTCTGCATTGTGAGTGCCCTAATACGCACAGCACATGCGCTCTTCAGTTTAGAGACAACATTCCCAGCAATATCTATTCTTATGCTAGTACAAATAAACAAGAGGATTTAAGTTGGGTGCCACATTTATTTATTTATCATTAATACTACTCCCTCCGTCCAACAAAACATGCAATTCTCACTTATCGAGAAGTCAAACAATTCAAACTTTGACCAAAATTATAAAAAAAAGTACTAACATTCTTGATTCCAAAAAAGTATCATTAGATTAGTAATAGAATATATTTTCATAATAATTTTGTTTAACAATATAAATACTAATACTTTTTATTATAATTTTGGTCAAACTTGAACTTATTTGACCGGCACGGATCCCATAATTGCATGTTTTTATAGACGGAGGGAGTACCTTCATCTATAAAAGAATACATTTCTCAAGTTCCGATGAGTCAAATATTGTACTCCCTCTGTATCACAAATAGAAGTACTTTAGGACAGCGACACGGTCTCCAAAGCATAACTTTGACCACTTATTTCTTTAAAAATATTTATTGTAAAGTGGTATATGTATATTTTATGAAAGTACTTTTCTTTATAAATTTATTTATATGATTTTTACATCTCTAAACTCAATAATTTAAAAGTTATTCATGATTTATATTCCCAATGTTTGACCCAAACCTTTTCCAAAAGGACTTCTATTTCCGATGCGGAGGGAGTAAGTTTTAACTAAAATTATATGAAAAAAGTTCTAACACTTATGAGACAAATAAACACCATTAGATTAGTTATAAAATATATTTTCATAATAAATTTATTTTAAGACATAAATATTAATACTATTTATTATAAACTTGATTAAATATATTTTTTGGCAAATACATTGTTTTGTGGACCTATAAACTTGATCAAATATAATCTGGCTTTAATCCGTATAAATCAGTCGTTTAATAGTATGTTCCTCTTACAACAAAACAAAGGAAAAGATTTAGGGCGTGTTAGCCGTGTCACATCGAATTTTGCGACCCTAATTTAGTCTATTAAAAATAAAGTAATTAAAAAACTAATTTGTCAACCAAAGACTAATTTGCGAGACGAGTCTATTAAATTTAATTACTTCATGGTTTGATAATATACTGCTACAGTAAACATTTACTAATAATAAATTAATTTGCTTTAATAGATTTATCTTGTTAATTAGCATACGGTGATGTAATTAGTTATTGGATGTGACAAGCTATTTTTTTTATCAGGAAGAGTAGTACTATGGAGGGAGTAGACTTTAATGCAGGCTCATCTCCCGAGCGTTGCAGTACATTTTGATGGCGGGTGGCAGCAGCATTTGCGCATCGCGAACGGAAGAAAAGAAAGGTCTGGAGAGAGAGAAGGGGAAATGAAATGAAATCGAAACAGCAGAAGAGAGAGAGACGCGACGCAGGCGCGCAGCCACAGGGGGAGAGCAGTGCTGCTACAGTAGTGGTCGCAGCAGCAAAGTCAGGACAAAGGAGGGCCCCTGTCATTGCCCTTCCAAGCAAGCAATGCCAAGAACCAACAAGAACATGGCAAAGAACTCGCATCGCTACAATTGTAACTGGTAATAATAATCTTAATAAATCGCCATCGATCTCGATTCTCGACGGCAAATTATCCGCTAATCATCTTCCAGCTCAGTGAGGAACGAGAACCATCATTGCAAAATGTGCTGCCATAAGCATGCAAACATTAGATCTTTGAGAGTTTCTTATCTTCTTGCCCTCAACGGCAACGGGCAAAATGGTTCCTTCTTCTGGCCACCGGCGCGAGCCTCTCCACCGCCACCGAACGACGGTCTCGCCATAGACACCGTTCCGGCATGGCGCGTCACGCGGCGCAGGTGGACGGCCAGGCGTCGCGGCTCTCCTCGTCGGGGGGAAGCGGATGCGGGACCCCGGGTGCGACCCCCGCCTCCGCAGCGGCGCGCTTGGGGGGCCGACCGTGTGGCTCCGGAGAGGACGACACGGACACGGGCGCCGACGGTGCCCACGGGCCGACCCCAGCAGCCGTAGTAGCGGTGGCGCGCGAATCCGCGGTGGCCGACGACGAGCTCTCGCAGCTGAAGCAGGACAGCGCGCCGATCACGCCGCTTGGGCTCGGCGGCGGCGAGTACATCCGCGCCGCCGCGTGCTTACGCTTATTCCCGGCGCTCACGCCGACATAACAGGCGAGGAAGCTCATGCCCGTCACCTCGGAGATGATCTTGGCGCACTCCGCGGTCTCGTCCTGCGGCGCGTCCAGCGGTAGGTAAGCAACGCGGTCTCACAACAAGGATCAAGCAACCCCCACAGTATTAGGCTGATGCAATGGCATTGTGCTGCGCTGACCTCGGGGGCATTGATGAGCTCCAGGAGCTCCGTGTCGCCGTTGTCGCCGCCGGCTGTGGTAAGCAACGCCGCGGCGGCCCACGAGGAAGGCCGGTGCCGAGGCCACCTCCAATCTGCCATATTTTTTTTTTGGAAGAATACATAAAAATCAAGTCTTTGGCACGGAAATGCAACTACTCCTACACAACACTGGCTGGAAGCCTGGAACGCGCAAGATGAAGCAGCACGCACCGGCCATGACCGCGAGCAGGACGCCCTCGCAGTTGCGCAGGTGCATCGCGGCGTCGGCGAGGACGGGTTGGAGGTAGGAGAAGGGCGTGACAGGGTGCATCCGCCAGCCTAGCGCGGAGAGCACGAGCAGCTCCATCCGGCGCACCGTCTTGGCCTCGAACACGTACGCGTCCGCGGCGTCCGCGGCGGCGCAGAGCTGGAGGTCGGGGAGCAGCGGCACGCGCGTCTCCTCGATCTTGGCGGCGAGCGCGACGCAGGCGACGGCGGCGAGGCGCGCCATCCAGGGCTGGTTGCCGAGCCGGAGCGCGCCCCCGGGGAGGAAGCAGCGGTCAAGGTAGGCGGCGGCGAGCGCGGCGGTGAGCGCGGAGAAGCCCAGCCGCGCCGCGGCGCGTGACGCCCAGCCGACCGCGGCCTCCCGGCCCGCCGCACCGCCGTACCCGTCCTCCTCCCCCTCGCCCGCCAGCACCACGCCCTCCTTGGCCCGGAGCGACTCGAATAGCGCCGGCAGCTCGTCGTCAAGAGCCGCCGGCTTCTGCTGCTGTCCGTGCTGGTCCGGCCACTGCTCGTCCGCTTCCTCGCCGGGTTCTTCATGGTACAGATCGAGGTGCTCCTCTGGGCAGTAGAGGGGGTCGAAGAGCGCGGCGAAAGCCGCCATGGCTTGCTGCACTAGGAGAGGTACCGTAGGCCCAGATCGAGCGAAGGGAGAGCTCAAGCGGCGACGGCGGCGGAGGAAGAGGAGAGCAGCTGCTGCGGCATCTCCTCCTCCATGGCCTGAGGTTCCTTGCAGCTTGGGAAAATTCGTCCTTTTTTCTTGGTCTTTGGCGTGGCGTGGGGAGTGACGAGGCGAAGACAGGAGAATCCGAAGTCGAGAGGAGGGAAAGCGTGGTTTTATTGGGGTTTGAGTGGATGACGAAGAGATAGAGAGACTTTTTTTTTTTTGAGACTTGGGGGAGGGAGGAGCGAGAGAGTGACACCGAGGAGTGACACGCATGCAGCACAGCGCCTTCTTTATTGCCGCGGCGTGGTCGAGGCGCCTGTGTCCAGTTCAGGCCTTTGATTTTTTGGGCTTCCCTCCAACATCTTTTTGGCGAAAAAAATAGGGCAGTGACTATCCCTGTACGAATTCTGTGCGGATTGTATGATTGTAGCGTTGGTCTATTTTAATTATTTTCCCTCTCATGTTTAGTTACGACTCACTTACCATACACTTAATCCCCACAATGTTTCGTGCGGATGGTCCCACCAGATTTATTTCCTCCCCAGGCAGGAGCAGCGACGCGCACAATATCGACCACCACCGTTCTTAAGGTCATCCCCAATGGTTGTCAAATACGGAGTAGCTAGCTACGAGGAATTCTATTGGCTCTCAATAACACTTTATAAATAGCTAGCGAGATGACGTATAAAAATAATAAAAGTAGCACTCTTATTGGCTGTGGAGGAGAGAGATCAAATAGCTAGCGACTTCCCAATAGCTAGTTATTTGATCTCTCTCCTCGATAGCCAATAAGAGTGCTACTTTTGTAAGTTGTGTCATCAAAATAGTATTTATTTATAGCTAGTTATTTGATCTCTCTCCTCGATAGCCAATAAGAGTGCTACTTTTATAAGTTGTCTCATCAAAATAGTATTTATTTATATGTCTTGTCTACCTAGCTATTTGTCCACGAGACAGACTCGACTTGTCGGTGTGATTTTCTCGATTTACTTCACTAATCTTCATTCCCTTCCCCGAATCGAATCCCGGTTTCGTTCAAATAACGACTAATTTTCAACAAAATTGGGACCCCACAATTAGTTTCATGATGATTGAATCCCGGCGGCACCGTTAAACACCTACGAGTGGGTTTTATTTTCATATGAGCCAATATTCTATTTCTTCTCTTCATATCAGTGGAACTCAATCTAGTAAGAATCATCATAGCTATATACAGTAAGATTTTTAAGATCGGCTCCCGAAAAGAGAAAGGGAGACTTTTTGGTTCGGTTTGGTAAGGGATTTTGGTGTTGGTATTTCCAACGAATTTATAAGTTGTTATTGAGAACCAATAGTGTTGTTTCGGGACCGAGACCCCCAAAACAGCGGGTTGTCGCGCGAGCGAAAGCACGGAGCGAAAGCGAAAGTAGACGGAAGAGAGTGGGAAGTAGAGTCGGATGAACAGTGTTCTCCCCTCCTTCCCTTTCCAGGGGAAGCCGGGAGCTTCTTATATTAATCCAGATCAGCTTGAAAGTACAAGATTGCCCTTCCAACCACTCTGTTACAATTACAACGATGTCCTACTCAACTACTCCGTGGGTGCGCCCGCCTCTTCCGGCACGAGGGGCATCACCGTAACTCCGCCCTCTGACGGGCTCAGCGTCCCCCGGCGCCTTTTCCTGACCGGTGAGCCCGCTTCCTTTGACCCGGGCTTCCGGCGACCTGCGAAAGCCTATGAAAAACCAAAGTCATAAAAGACAAAAACTCCCGCCGGAGACGCCGGACTCCTTTCGCACGAAAACTCTGCCATTCTCCGGTCCTGCGGGCCGAAGCGCGTGCTTCCGCGCGAATGCTTCCTTTCGCGCTAAAGCTCCACCTTCCCATGGTCCTCGAGCCGAAACGCGTGCTTCCGCGCGAATGATTCCTTTCGCACGAAAGCTCCGTCTTCCCTTGGTCCTCGAGCCGAAACGCGTGCTTCCGCGCGAATGCTTCCTTTCGCACGAAAGCTCCGTCACCTTCAGTCTCCGAGCCAAAACGCGTGCTTCCGCGCGAATGCCTCCTTTCGCACGAAAGCTCCATTACTTTCGGTCTCGCGGGGCCGAAGGCGAGCGCGTGCTTCCGCGCGAATGCGCACATCCGCGTGGAAGCTCCGTCATCCTTCGGTATTGCGGGTTGAAGGCGCATGCGGTCTGGGTACCATCCCAACAATAGGCCCTCACGGCCGGATCCGTAAGCTTGCGAGGTTCAACCGTGTCCTTCCGCTTAGGCGCCTACGCCCGCCCAAAAAACCTTTGCTTTGTTTCAAAGTCATGTTTTTTTTTCTGACGCGCCTGGACGTCATTCTGCTGACACTATGTGACGTTTGCCAGGCCGTTGCGATGCTTCGTATTCCGTGTCCAGATGTCTTTTCGTCTTCCTCAAAAACCGTGTACTATTATGGCGTGCCGTTGCGACGCTTCGAATCCTGTGCCCGAGTGTCTTTTCATCTTCCTCGAAAACCGTGCGCTGGCCGCTCGTATATAAGCAAGAGGGTTTCAGGCAGGGAGGCTACTTGGCCGCCTGGCTCATTCACGCACCATTGCCTCGCGCTTGTGAAGCCTCAATTCATTCGCCTGAGCGAAAGCTGCTGGTGCCTGCGCCGATCATTCGCTGAGCGACGATTGTGGTGCGTAGCTCTCTCTTGCCTTTGTTTATTTTCGGATTATCTTATGTTTCGAATTAGCATTTTAAGTTTGTGTGCTATCGTCGTTATTTTCTTTTTTGCTTTCGCATGCATCCTTTGTTCATTGGTCTTTCGGGCCATGTTAGATGGCGTCTTCCAGTTCCTTGTCAACTTCGAGCTCTAGCGAAAGCAGTGGCGCTTCTGAGTCCGTTCGCCGTGAAAGCAGTGCTGACATATCGATTGGATCTGGGGAGGCTCCGCGGATGCCAAGTCACAGTGGAAGCTTATCTGATGACGGAGACTCTGGCGTGGTTTCGGTGCCTACCGACTATTCTTTTTATCTTGGCACCTCGCGAGTGACAGCTGCTAGCTTGCAAGCAATGGCCGACGAGGGGCCTCTAAGGGCGGACCATCTGGCGAATTGTTGGGTCCCTGGAGACGAAGAGGTGCCAATTCCGCGGTCCAACGAAGCTGTTGTCTTTCGCGATTATTTCGCCGCTGGTTTGGATTTCCCGCTTGAAGAGTTTGTCTCAGACGTCCTTTCGGGGTTTGAGATACAGCTCCACCAGCTGACGCCGAATGCTTTCGTCAGGCTCGGTGTTTTCGCGCAAGCGATGAAGATGCTAGATTGTAAGCCACGAGCGGACGTTTTTGTGTGTTTTTATGATATTCACCGTAGACCAACGAAAGTGGACGACCCCTTCGTGGGAAGTAAACTGCTCAGCGAAATTGGGTGCATCAACTTTGTTTTGCAGAAGACTCGAGGCAGTGTTTCCATTTCGCTCACCTACCAAAACAAATGGTCAGACTGGAATCGCTCCTGGTTCTACTATCGTGTTTGCTCAAACGAAACCATCGCCGTTGAACTGGGTAAGGGGAGAAGAAAGGCTCTCCGCTTGTGTCGGTTTTAGAGAAATGCCCCGGAAGACACCTTCCGCCCGTCGCGTTGAGTGACGAGGAGGCAATTTGTTGTGGAGACGCATTCGCACTCACTGCGCGATTTCAGATCAGCCGAGATTTGGTCGAAGAGTGGATGGCCATCGGGATGAACCCGCTCTGCAGTGCAACAACTTTCGTGAATTTCTCTGACAAGGACGGGTATCGGGGCCCCCTTCTGCTGCTGGAGAGGCCTGCTGATTTCGCTGATGATGAAAGCTATGTGAAGCATATTGAAAAGGAAACGAGGAAAGTTTGCGGTCCGTATCTGCAAAAGGAGAGCAAGTTTCAGCTCGGCAACCTTGGCCGAAGTCGCCGATTGAACCGCGTATTCGACGCCATGGGCATCAAATACGCCGAAAGGCCTTTGGTTGACGAAAGCAAGGAGGGGACTGACAATCCGAGGGCGAAAGGCAAGGCCGTGGTCCGGCGCGGTGGGCGGAGCGGTGTGATCCCTCGGCGGAAATCTACTGAAGCTGGGGATATTCGCATCGGGCGCTTAATCGCCAAACCGATGCTTAAAAGCCGAGGGGGAGCGCTGGAGTCGATCCCCGATGTTGATCCTTTTGATCATCCGAGGGTGGTTAGTTTCTTTGATTTTTTTGCCTTTCGACTTGTTCGTGGATTTTGTACTTCCTTTCGCCCGAGCCGTTCCTTTCTAGAACTCGCGATGTGTGTGTTATATGTTCTGTTTTCTGTTTTGTTTCGCAGAGCGTCTTCTGCTGCTGGGATGGCTCCGAAAAGGCCGCACGTGTGTCTCTCGACCTCAGCTTTTGATGATGACGCTTCCGTAGCCGACCTTTCGACTTTGGCGAAGCCTGGCTCGTGGAAGGCTTCAGGCCAGCCGGAGGCCGTGGAGCGCCAGGCCAAAAAGCTGAAAGCGCCCCGCGTCGAGCCCGCTGCTAGGACCTTCACCGAAAAGGCAGCCCCGAGCAAAAGGAGGACCAGGTCTGAGAGCCTGCCGGTTCCCGCTGCTGCGGACAGAGGTAAGTCACAGCTTTCGCTGCGATGCATTCACCTGTCGCAGGAGATGGTGAAAGGACAACTTCTTGGCTTCAGGCGATTGATTATCGACGGGGTGCCTTCAGACTACAAGAACCCATGGGAAGGTACCTTTGCACAATTTTTTATGCTTTCGCTTGATGCTTTTCTCTCTCTTTCTTTTTTTGTGGGGTGAATGACTCCTCTTCTGAGCTATTGCCCTTGATGCAGACTCCAGAGGAGAAAGCTCACATCCGAAAGGTGTTTTCGGATTTCATCTCAGAGAGGTGGGCGCGTGAAGCCGAGCCGGAAGACGAAGCGAGCCCGCCCCAGTCGAATGAGGAAGTCCCCGAGAGCTCAGCCGCTGCTGCTTCCCGTGACGCGAGTGCTCCTCAAGATGCGGTAGATGAATAAATAGGACTTGTTTGTTTTTTTAAGCGCCGGTTGTATTCGCTAGACTTGTTGCTACACACGGCTTTTTGGACTTAAACTGGAATGTTGTATTGAACAGGATGCGGATGCGGGAACACCGGACGTTCTCGACATCTGCCCACTAATGATTAGATCTGGCGATCTATGTGTCGGAGGTGACTTGTGGCGGAGCTATCGTTCTAGATTTCCGACGGCTTCGCTTTCCTCTTACCTGAATAAACGCGCTAAGAAACTTAAGCGCACGGAGGATCGGTTGCGTGCTTTCTATGAAAACTTTGACCGGCGTGAACTCGAGACGAGGCGGATGAGGCGCGAGGCTTCGCGTGCGCCGCCAGGCTTCGAAAGCGCCCCATTCATCAAGGTGGAGCCCGAAGACACCGTGCCCTCGCCGAATGAGCGGCGATATAGCATTTTCCTTGGTCGCGGAAGTAGTTCGCGAACTTGATTACATTGTACAGACTTGTTTACGAGTTCGACGTAATGAAGCGAGTTCTTTGTGGCTTCTATCTTTTGGCATTGATATTATTTGTGCACCCGCGGGCTTTATTCTCTCGTCTATCTATACTGCGAACGATAGCTGCCGGTGATTGGCCGAATGTTCGTGCACTTGCAGACGAGGGGCAATAGCATTCGCGCGAGGGTGATTCCGTTGCCAGCCCCTCGGCCGATAGTAAAAACGCGCCCGCCCCCGCACATTAGACGAGGGGCGGTAGCATTCGCGCAGGGTGCTTTCGTTGCGAGCCCCTCGGCCGATAGTAAACACGCGCCCGCCCCCACACACTTAGACAAGGGGCGGTAGCATTCGCGCGAGGGTGCTTTCGTTATGAGCCCCTTGGCCGATAGTAAAGACGCGCCCGCCCCTGCACACTTAGACGAGGGGCGGTAGCATTCGTGCGCGGATGCGAGCCCCTCGGCTGATAGTAAAGACGCGCCCGCCCCCACACACTTAGACGAGGGGCGGTAGCATTCGCGCGAGGGTGCTTTCGTTGCGAGCCCCTCGGCCGATAGTAAAGATGCGCCCGCCCCCACACACTTAGACGAGGGGCGGTAGCATTCGCGTGAGGGTGCTTTCGTTGCGAGCCCCTCGGCCGATAGTAAAGACGCGCCCGCCCCCACACACTTAGACGAGGGGCGGTAGCATTCGCGCGAGGGTGTTTTCGTTGTGAGCCCCTCGGCCGATAGTAAAGACGCGCCCGCCCCCACACACTTAGACGAGGGGCGGTGGCATTCGCGCGAGGGTGCTTTCGTTGGGAGCCCCTCAGCCGATAATAAAGACGCGCCCGCCCCCACACACTTAGATGAGGGGCGGTAGCATTCGCGCGAGGGTGCTTTCGTTGCGAGCCCCTCGGCCGATAGTAAAGACGCGCCTGCCCCCGCACACTTAGACGAGGGGTGGTAGCATTCGCGCGAGGGTGCTTTCGTTGCGAGCCCCTCGGCCGATAGTAAGGACACGCCCGCCCCCACACACTTAGACGAGGGGCAGTAGCATTCGCACGAGGGTGCTTTCGTTGCGAGCCCCTCGGCCGATAGTAAAAACGTGCCCGCCCCCACACACTTAGACGAGGGGCGGTGGCATTCGCGCGAGGGTGCTTTCGTTGCGAGCCCGTCGGCTGATTGTAAAGACGCGCCCGCCCCCACACACTTAGACGAGGGGCGATAGCATTCGCGCGAGGGTGCTTTCGTTGCGAGCCCCTCGGCCGATAGTAAAGACGCGCCCGCCCCCACACACTTAGACGAGGGGCGGTAGCATTCGCGCGAGGGTGCTTTCGTTGCGAGCCCCTCGGCCGATAGTAAAGACGTGCCTGCTGAAAGCCCTAGTTTGGTTTTGGTTAATTGATGAAACCTATTTTGGTCTAATCCTTTTATGAAGCATGTGTGTAGCTAATGGAAAAGGATTATGACCAAGCCATTGGTGGAGCTAGCAAGGTGGCAACCATGGAGGATGGTGACGGCCACAAGCACTCATGTGATCAAGTGCTCTACCATTGGTGAAATGAAGAAGAGAAAAGATGCCTTGCTCAAGTGGTAGATTATTTCTCTCTTTTGATCTTGAGTATAGGCAAGCCGGACTATCAAGAGGGATATAAATTAGGCTAGCTAGATGTGGTGAAAAGTGCTCATGACGTCTAACTTCTAGTGCCACGTTGAGCGATCTAACTTTGCGTTGTTCCTAGGATCGAGTGGCGTGGTGAGAGCAAGTGAAAATCCTTTGAAAAATGTTTGTGAAAATGCTAACACACATGCACAAGATTGTATACACTTGGTGGTGTTGGCACTTTTGCAAAGGAGAAG
Organism: Coix lacryma-jobi var. lacryma-jobi; assembly: GCA_009763385.1. Taxonomy (NCBI): domain Eukaryota; kingdom Viridiplantae; phylum Streptophyta; class Magnoliopsida; order Poales; family Poaceae; genus Coix; species Coix lacryma-jobi. The sequence continues at coordinate 113,747,048 of CM019825.1, read as the reverse complement.
GTGTTGGAGTTGAATTGAATCAACTCGGAGAAGTTTCCGGAGAAGTCTTTGTTTGAAAAAAGAGAAGCGATGGATCTTGGATTGGAATTCTGTACTAATCCTTTGTGATTTGGAACTTGTATTCATGTGGGATGTGTAGCCCTCTGAATAAGCTTTCCAAAATGTCCAAGATCATCGAAATCGGAGTTCGGAGCTAAGAGTTATGGTCGTTTTAGCGCGGAGGTCAGTTTTGGCCTAGAGGTAGTACCGACCCTACTACCGACCCTGAGGCCGGTAGTACCGCCATAACCTCGGTACTACCGACCCCTCCGCGAGCAGAACGCAAAACTCTCTGTTCGGGGGAGTTTTTGGCCTACCGGTAGTACCGCCATAACCTCGGTAGTACCGGGCTCGGTAGTACCGACCAGGGTGTCGGTAGTACCGAGGTTCGAAGTGGTTTTTCAGGCTCTCTGTGTAGATCTAGATTTGGCCTAGAGGTAGTACCGCCATAACCTCGGTAGTACCGACCCTACTACCGACCCTGAGGCCGGTAGTACCGACCTTACTACCGACCCTGAGGCCGGTAGTACCGACCCTACTACCGACCCCTCTGTAGACAGCGCGCAAACTCTCTGTTCGGAGGAGTTTTGGCCTAGAGGTAGTACCGCCATAAGGCCGGTACTACCGACCCTCGGTACTACCGACCTATGGGGTCGGTACTACCGACCGTGGCGCAGTTGACTTGTTTAAGTAGCTGCTCGGCCGGCTCCCAACGGTTACCTCTCCCATTCTTTGCGCCCAAACTCAAGAAAGAGAGCTCCCAAGTGTTGACTAACCTTCTCTCTCTCCCCCTTTGATTCTAGAGTGAATCTCTTGCAAGCTTTGAGCTAGGGAAGTGAGATTAGAGAGTGAGAAGCATCGATCTACGTCTTGAGCACTTGGATCCAACATCTCTCTGGCTTGATTTGTGTTCTTTACTCTTGAGTTCTTGGAACTCTAGCCGGTTAGGTGTTCTTCGGTCGTTGCCCGTGATTGACTCATTTGTGAGGGCACTCCGAAGTGTTTGTATTACCCTCTGATTCTTAGTGAAGAAACTCAACTAGCCTTTGTGGTTGCTTGAGTGAGGCAAGGAGGTGAAAGAGACTCCGACCTTCGTGGTCACCTCAACAACGGGGACGTAGGCGCTTCTTAGTGAAGTGGCCGAACCTCGGATTAAATCCTGTGTCTCGTGTGCTTGTTGATTTTGCATCCTTGGATATTTTGTTTGCACTCGTGTTCTTCGCGTTCTTCCTCCCTCCTCTCTCGTTCTTAGGTGTGGGAAGGCTCGATCTACTCTTTGGGGAGGAGCCACTTCTTGGATAAGGTATAAACTTCATCTACATCTTCTAGGGAAATATTGGTATGTGCTAGATCCACTTTTGCATCTTCTCTATCTCGATCTCGTAGCAGTTTTTAGGTTGTCGGTAGTACCGACCTGTAGAGCCGGTAGTACCGACCTCGGTAGTACCGGCCCCTATAGTCGGTAGTACCGACTGTGCAATCTGATACTCGTTTTGAGCTTTGAGTTTCAGGTTTCTAGATTTTTGAATTGGCTATTCACCCCCCCCCCCTCTAGCCATTCGGACCTTTCAAGTGGTATCAGAGCCAAGTCACCGTTTGTTTGAGGATTTACAACCTCCGGTGTTGCAATGGCTCAAATCAACTATATGGGGAAGCCACCACATTTTGACGGCACCAACTTCGATTGTTGGAAGCGGAAGATGTGCGCATTCACAAGGGGCATGAATAGGAAGATATGGGATGTGATCGAGCATGACTTTGTTGTGATTGACTCTGCCGATCCAACTCCAAGAGAAGAAGAGAAGCTTCAATGGAATGATGTGGCAATCAACCTTTTCTATGAAGCATTCGACATCAAAGTTTTTGAGCAAATCAAGAATCTCGAGCGTGCAAGTGAGATATGGGAAAGATTAGAGGAGACCTATGAGGGCACCAAGGCCGTGAAGAGTGCCAAGCTTTACATTCTCAAAGACAAGCTTGCCACCTTCAAGATGCAAGATGATGAAAGCATACCGGAGATGTTTCACCGGTTGCAAGTCATTGTCAATGATTTGAAGGCGTTGGGTGAGAAGGTGGATGACAAGGACTTTTCTCACAAGTTCTTGAGATGCTTGCCACCTAGGTTTGATACCTTGGTGACAATCCTTGTGAGAGAAGGGTTGGATACGGTAACCCCAAACCAAGTACTAGGTGATGTGGTCACTCAAGACACATACCGTGTGGAACGGGATGGGGGAGCCCAAGAGGAAGAGAAGAAGAAGAAGACTGTGGCGTTCAAGGCGTCATCCTCCAAGATCAAGAGCAAGGGCAAAGCAAAGAAGGAGGAAAGTGATGATGAAGCTAGCACAAGCAGCAATGAGTTTGATGATGAAGAAATAGCTCTCTTTGTCAAGAAGTTTGGCAAGTTCATGAAGAAGAAGAGCTTTGGGGCAAGAAAGAAAAGAGATTCATACAAGAGCTCAACTAGAAGATGCTATCGATGCAAGAGCAAAGATCACTTCATTGCGGATTGTCCACAATCTAGTGATGATGAAGATGATCATAAGAAGAACAAGAAGGAGAAGAAGGAGAAGAAGGAGAAGAAGAAGGAAAAGAAGAAGGGTGGATCCTATGTTGTGACATGGGATAGTGATGCTTCCTCAAGCGATGATGGTGATTCTGGTGATGATGAGAGGAAGACCACCAAGAAGAAGGCTATGGTTAGTCTTGCTATCTCAAGCAAGCCTTCTATCTTCGATGCTCCATCGACATGCTTCATGGCTAAGGCCACTAAGGTATCATCCGATGAGAGTGAGAGTGAGAGTGATGATGATGAGGAGTACTCAAAGGAGGACCTCATAAGCATGCTACGAGATGCTCACTCTTACATTGAGACTAAGAGGAAGGAGTGCAAAGAATTGCGCAAGGCCAACAAGGCTCTTGAGCAATCCTTTGATGAGCTCAAGTCTACTCATGAGAGGCTAGAGGAAGCCCATGAGAAGCTTGATCAAGCTCACACTAGGCTTAAGGAAGCCCAATCCTCCCTCCTTGATCAAAGTAAAATTGAGGATGTTGTGGAGACATGCAATGTAGGAGTAACTTGTGATATACTTGATGAATCTTTTTACACTCCTATTATTGTTGCTCCTATCAATGCATCATCATCATCTAGCTCAATTAAAATGTCTAATTCTACTACATGTAACTCATCATTAGTAGTAGAAAATAAGAACCTTAAGAACAAGGTTAATGAGCTCACTCATGCCTTAGGCAATGCCTATGGTGGAGATGCCCGCTTGCTTAAGTGCTTGGGTAGCCAAAGGTCTCCACTCAACAAGGAGGGACTTGGCTATACCCCCAAGAAGGGCAAGGCGGCTTTTGTTCCTCACAAGACTCGTTTTGTGAAGAGCAACGGTCGGTTTTGCAATAGTTGCAAGCAATCCGGGCATATAGAACAACATTGCTTTAACAAGAATAAAAACAAGAAGCATGCTCATGTTACATCTATTCGCTTTGATTCTTGTTATATGCTTACTAAGGGCACTAATGGTGTGAAGGCTAAGTACATTGGTGCACCCATGGTTGGCCCAAAGAAGAAGGCAATTTGGGTGCCCAAGAGCTTGGTTACTAACCTTGGAGGACCCAAAAAGATTTGGGTACCTAAAAGGAATTGATCCTTTTTGTAGGTTAATTACAAAGCCGGAGGAAGGCATTGGGTGCTTGATAGTGGGTGCACTCAACACATGACCGGAGATGGTAGAATGTTCAAATCAATCAACACTAGTGGCAATGATCATGCAAATGCTATCACATTTGGTGACAACAAGAAAGGCAAGGTCAAAGGCTTGGGAAAGATTGCAATATCAAATGACTTGAGCATCTCCAATGTGCTATTAGTGGAATCTCTCAACTTCAACTTGTTGTCAGTGGCACAATTGTGTGATTTGGGATTCAAATGCATATTTGGTGTTGATGATGTGGAGATTGTGAGTGTTGATGGAAGTGATGTGATCTTCAAAGGATTTAGATATGAGAACCTCTATTTGGTGGACTTTGATGCTAGTGAAGCTCAATTGACAACATGCTTATTCACCAAATCAAGCATGGGTTGGCTATGGCATAGGCGCTTGGGACATGTTGGAATGAAGCAACTAAAGAGGCTAGTGAAGCATGACATGGTGAGAGGGCTAAAAGATGTTCACTTTGAAAAGGACAAGCTATGTAGTGCATGCCAAATGGGAAAGCAAGTTGGAAACACCCATCCAAACAAAGGAATGATGAGCACTACACATGCACTTGAGTTGTTGCACATGGACTTGTTTGGACCAACTACATATGCAAGTATTGGGGGAAACAAGTATGGCTTTGTGATAGTGGATGACTATACAAGATACACATGGGTCTTCTTTCTTGTTGACAAAAGTGAAGTGTTTGGGGTATTCAAAACCTTTGTCAAGAGAAGTCAAAATGAGTTTGATAGAAGAATCAAGAAAGTGAGAAGTGACAATGGAAGTGAGTTTAGAAACACAAGAGTTGATGAGTTATGTGATGAGTTTGGAATCAAACATCAATTCTCGGCCAAGTATACACCTCAATCCAATGGGATAGTTGAAAGGAAGAATAGGACACTCATTGATATGTCAAGATCTATGCTTAGTGAATACAATGTGAGTGATTCTTTTTGGGCCGAAGCAATCAACACGGCTTGCTACTATAGCAACCGACTCTATTGTCACCCTCTATTGAAGAAGACACCATATGAGCTCCTCAATGATAGAAAGCCCAACATTGCTTACTTTCGGGTCTTTGGGTGCAAATGTTACATATTGAAGAAGGGCACAAGACTTGGAAAGTTTGAGAAGAAATGTGATGAAGGGACACTTCTTGGTTACTCCACTACAAGCAAAGCCTATAGAGTGTGGAACAATACAACAAGAATAGTTGAAGAAGTCCATGATGTTGAGTTTGATGAAACCAATGGTTCCCATGAAGAACAAGACAATCTAGATGATGTGAGAGGAACACAATTGGCGGAAGCTATGAAGAACATGGACATTGGTGATATAAGGCCAAAGCAAGTGATTGACATAGAAGATGACAAAGATCAAGTGCTTTCTCCTCCAACCATGCATGGCAATGATGTTGCAAGCTCTAGTGGTTCTCAAGATCAACAAGATGCTAGTACAAGTGCGAGTGCTCAACCGGAACAAGTGCTCCAACCAACACACATTACAAGAGATCATCCTTTAGATCAAATTGTTGGTGACATAAGAAGAGGTGTGCAAACAAGATCAAGATTGGCTTCATTTTGTGAACACTACTCATTTGTATCATCTATTGAGCCAACCAAGATTGATGAAGCTTTGATGGATGTTGATTGGGTGAATGCAATGCATGAAGAGTTGAACAACTTCACCCGCAATGATGTTTGGGAGTTAGTGGAAAGACCAAAGAACACAAATGTTATTGGTACAAGATGGGTCTTCCGGAACAAGCAAGATGAAGATGGCATTGTTGTAAGGAACAAAGCAAGATTGGTTGCACAAGGATACACTCAAATGGAAGGGATTGACTTTGGAGAAACCTTTGCACCGGTTGCTAGATTGGAAGCCATTAGAATCCTTCTTGCATATGCTTGTGCTCACAACATCAAGCTCTATCAGATGGATGTGAAGAGTGCTTTTCTCAATGGATTCATCAATGAGTTAGTGTATGTTGAGCAACCTCCCGGGTTCGAAGACTTGAAGAAGCCCAACCATGTGTACAAGCTCAAGAAGGCACTATATGGGTTGAAGCAAGCACCTAGAGCTTGGTATGAAAGATTGAGGGACTTCTTGTTAGCAAAAGGGTTCAAGATTGGAAAGGTTGACACCACTCTCTTCACCAAGAAGATTGGAAGTAGCTTGTTTGTGTTGCAAATCTATGTGGATGACATTATCTTTGGATCAACCAACCAAGACTTTTGTGAAGAGTTTGGGGAGATGATGGCTAAAGAATTTGAGATGTCTATGATTGGAGAGCTTAGTTACTTCCTTGGTCTACAAATCAAGCAAATGAAGAAAGGCACTTTCGTTAGTCAAGGCAAGTACATCAAGGACATGCTCAAGAAGTTTGGGTTAGATGAAGCTAAAGCAATAACCACTCCAATGGGCACAAATGGACATTTGGATAGTGACTCTAGTGGTGACATGGTAGATCAAAAGTTATATCGGTCAATGATTGGAAGCTTACTTTATGTGACCGCATCAAGACCGGATGTTATGTTTAGTGTGTGCATGTGTGCAAGGTTCCAAGCTTCTCCAAGGGAAAGTCATTTGAAGGCAACCAAAAGAATATTGAGATATTTGAAGCACACTCCAAATGTTGGACTATGGTATCCCAAGGGCTCTCAATTTGAATTAATTGGATACTCGGATTCTGACTATGCGGGATGCAAGGTGGATAGGAAGAGCACATCGGGCACTTGTCAATTGCTTGGAAGATCACTTGTCTCATGGTCATCAAAGAAGCAAAATAGTGTTGCACTCTCTACCGCCGAAGCCGAATACATATCCGCGGGTAGTTGTTGTGCACAATTGTTATGGATGAAAGCTACATTGCAAGATTATGGAGTCAAGTTTGGACAAGTTCCATTGCTATGTGATAATGAGAGCGCCGTCAAAATAGCCACCAACCCGGTTCAACATTCAAGAACAAAGCACATTGACATAAGACATCACTTCATTAGAGATCATCAAGCAAAGAAAGACATATCTATTGAAAGTGTGGGCACCGATGATCAACTTGCCGATATCTTCACCAAGCCACTAGATGAGAGAAGGTTTTGCAAGCTAAGGAATGAATTGAATATCCTAGACTTCTCCAACATGAGTTGAATGCACCTCCACATATGACATGCCTCTCCTCCGACAAAGCAAAGGTGAAATTGTTTGGCATGTGCATTCATTCTTATTAGGATTTGCTCTAGTTCATATAGCTATCACATTGCTTATCTAGGTTCATTCATGGTAAATCAAATGACTTTGAAGTATATATGGTACCACTATTGCTTCTATGTTTGACTTGATCTAGTGGTAGCATATAACTTGTTTGTGAGCTTGTAACTCTAGTGTTTGATCTAGTAAGTGAGCAAAATGTGTTTAACCAACGTGAGTAAGATAACCATTGTAAGATGTGTGAAGAAGCTTACTCTAGAGCAAACCGTGTTAAATACCTTATGTTCATAAGCTATATTAAGCCACAACTTGACTTAGTTCGATCTCCTCACATGTACCTCATGCTAATAGTTGCCTCCTTCCTTTAAAATTTTGCTCCACCTTTATGATAATTGTTGACAAAGGGGGAGAAAGAAAGTGCTACAAAGATATATGCTAGTGGAAGGGGGAGTAACAAAAACAAAAAGGGGATAAAAGTTTCAAGTGGTTCGTAGCTTGAACTCTTAAAATTTGAGCATACAAATAGGGGGAGCAAGCTCATAAACATGTATGTTGCATTTGAAATGTGCATACTCATATGTTTGTTGCATTGCATAAGCTATTTATATTGATATTCATGCTTATGTGATGAATGCTAGTGATAAGACTTGATTGATAAATTGTTTAATTAGCATGTATAGGATCGCAACTAGACATATTGTTGTTTCAAGTTGCTCAAGAATCTTATTATAAATGTTGATCTCATGGGGTTCTTGAGTTTTGATGTATGTCTAGTGAATAATGATGCTAAGGATGGTATAACTTGTGCACTCCGATTGGTATCACGCTTCAAAGGTCCATTCTTATGCCTTAGCATCATCATTGATAGTGTTGCTCACCCATATTTCATATCTATACATATGTGCCAATTTTAGAACCAATCTCTATAGCACATATGTAGGGGGAGCCAAAACTATCAATGTGGTTACTCAAACTTAAATTACATATCTTTGTATAGGTTGTCATCAATTACCAAAAAGGGGGAGATTGAAAGCCCTAGTTTGGTTTTGGTTAATTGATGAAACCTATTTTGGTCTAATCCTTTTATGAAGCATGTGTGTAGCTAATGGAAAAGGATTATGACCAAGCCATTGGTGGAGCTAGCAAGGTGGCAACCATGGAGGATGGTGACGGCCACAAGCACTCATGTGATCAAGTGCTCTACCATTGGTGAAATGAAGAAGAGAAAAGATGCCTTGCTCAAGTGGTAGATTATTTCTCTCTTTTGATCTTGAGTATAGGCAAGCCGGACTATCAAGAGGGATATAAATTAGGCTAGCTAGATGTGGTGAAAAGTGCTCATGACGTCTAACTTCTAGTGCCACGTTGAGCGATCTAACTTTGCGTTGTTCCTAGGATCGAGTGGCGTGGTGAGAGCAAGTGAAAATCCTTTGAAAAATGTTTGTGAAAATGCTAACACACATGCACAAGATTGTATACACTTGGTGGTGTTGGCACTTTTGCAAAGGAGAAGGTGTTGGAGTTGAATTGAATCAACTCGGAGAAGTTTCCGGAGAAGTCTTTGTTTGAAAAAAGAGAAGCGATGGATCTTGGATTGGAATTCTGTACTAATCCTTTGTGATTTGGAACTTGTATTCATGTGGGATGTGTAGCCCTCTGAATAAGCTTTCCAAAATGTCCAAGATCATCGAAATCGGAGTTCGGAGCTAAGAGTTATGGTCGTTTTAGCGCGGAGGTCAGTTTTGGCCTAGAGGTAGTACCGACCCTACTACCGACCCTGAGGCCGGTAGTACCGCCATAACCTCGGTACTACCGACCCCTCCGCGAGCAGAACGCAAAACTCTCTGTTCGGGGGAGTTTTTGGCCTACCGGTAGTACCGCCATAACCTCGGTAGTACCGGGCTCGGTAGTACCGACCAGGGTGTCGGTAGTACCGAGGTTCGAAGTGGTTTTTCAGGCTCTCTGTGTAGATCTAGATTTGGCCTAGAGGTAGTACCGCCATAACCTCGGTAGTACCGACCCTACTACCGACCCTGAGGCCGGTAGTACCGACCTTACTACCGACCCTGAGGCCGGTAGTACCGACCCTACTACCGACCCCTCTGTAGACAGCGCGCAAACTCTCTGTTCGGAGGAGTTTTGGCCTAGAGGTAGTACCGCCATAAGGCCGGTACTACCGACCCTCGGTACTACCGACCTATGGGGTCGGTACTACCGACCGTGGCGCAGTTGACTTGTTTAAGTAGCTGCTCGGCCGGCTCCCAACGGTTACCTCTCCCATTCTTTGCGCCCAAACTCAAGAAAGAGAGCTCCCAAGTGTTGACTAACCTTCTCTCTCTCCCCCTTTGATTCTAGAGTGAATCTCTTGCAAGCTTTGAGCTAGGGAAGTGAGATTAGAGAGTGAGAAGCATCGATCTACGTCTTGAGCACTTGGATCCAACATCTCTCTGGCTTGATTTGTGTTCTTTACTCTTGAGTTCTTGGAACTCTAGCCGGTTAGGTGTTCTTCGGTCGTTGCCCGTGATTGACTCATTTGTGAGGGCACTCCGAAGTGTTTGTATTACCCTCTGATTCTTAGTGAAGAAACTCAACTAGCCTTTGTGGTTGCTTGAGTGAGGCAAGGAGGTGAAAGAGACTCCGACCTTCGTGGTCACCTCAACAACGGGGACGTAGGCGCTTCTTAGTGAAGTGGCCGAACCTCGGATTAAATCCTGTGTCTCGTGTGCTTGTTGATTTTGCATCCTTGGATATTTTGTTTGCACTCGTGTTCTTCGCGTTCTTCCTCCCTCCTCTCTCGTTCTTAGGTGTGGGAAGGCTCGATCTACTCTTTGGGGAGGAGCCACTTCTTGGATAAGGTATAAACTTCATCTACATCTTCTAGGGAAATATTGGTATGTGCTAGATCCACTTTTGCATCTTCTCTATCTCGATCTCGTAGCAGTTTTTAGGTTGTCGGTAGTACCGACCTGTAGAGCCGGTAGTACCGACCTCGGTAGTACCGGCCCCTATAGTCGGTAGTACCGACTGTGCAATCTGATACTCGTTTTGAGCTTTGAGTTTCAGGTTTCTAGATTTTTGAATTGGCTATTCACCCCCCCCCTCTAGCCATTCGGACCTTTCACCTGCCCCCACACACTTAGACGAGGGTCGGTAGCATTCGCGTGAGGGTGCTTTCGTTGCGATCCCCTCGGCCGATAGTAAAGACGCGCCCGCCCCCACACACTTAGACGAGGGGCGGTGGCATTCGCGCGAGGGTGCTTTCGTTGCGAGCCCCTCGGCCGATAGTAAAGACGCGCCCGCCCCCACACACTTAGACGAGGGGCGGTAGCATTCGCGCGAGGGTGCTTTCGTTGCGAGCCCCTCGGCCGATAGTAAAGACGCGCCCGCCCCCACACACTTAGACGAGGGGCGGTAGCATTCGTGCGAGGGTGCTTTCGTTGCGAGCCCCTCGGCCGATAGTAAAGACGTGCCCGCCCCCACACACTTAGACGAGGGGCGGTAGAATTCGCATGAGGGTGCTTTCGTTGCGAGCCCCTCGGCCGATAGTAAAGACGCGCCGGCCCCCACACACTTAGACGAGGGGCGGTGGCATTCGCGCGAGGGTGCTTTCGTTGCGAGCCCCTCGGCCGATAGTAAAGACGCGCCCGCCCCCACACACTTAGACGAGGGGCGGTGGCATTCGCGCGAGGGTGCTTTCGTTGCAAGCCCCTCGGCCGATAGTAAAGACGCGCCCGCCCCCACACACTTAGACAAGGGGCCGTAGCATTCGCGCGAGGGTGCTTTCGTTGCGAGCCCCTCGGCCGATAGTAAAGACGCGCCCGCCCCCACACACTTAGACAAGGGGCCGTAGCATTCGCGCGAGGGTGCTTTCGTTGCGAGCCCCTCGGCCGATAGTAAAGACGCGCCCGCCCACACACACTTAGACGAGGGGCGGTGGCATTCGCGCGAGGGTGCTTTCGTTGCGAGCCCCTTGGCCAATAGTAAAGACGCGCCTGCCCCCACACACTTAGACAAGGGGCGGTAGCATTCGCGCGAGGCTGCTTTCGTTGCGAGCCCCTCGGCCGATAGTAAAGACGTGCCCGCCCCCACACACTTAGACGAGGGGCGGTAGCATTCGCGTGAGGGTGCTTTCTTTGCGAGCCCCTCGGCCGATAGTAAAGACGTGCCCGCCCCCACACACTTAGACGAGGGGCGATGGCATTCGCGCGAGGGTGCTTTCGTTGCGAGCCCCTCGGCCGATAGTAAAGACGCGCCCGCCCCCACACACTTAGACGAGGAGCGGTGGCATTCGCGCGAGGGTGCTTTCGTTGTGAGCCCCTCGACCGATTGGTCGCGAGAACCTTTGTTGTCGGTTTGCTGCACTTGAAAACTGGTTGGTGAAAATGACTTTACAATTTGAATTGGAAAGGTTGCAACTGGTCGTGCCCGCGATATTGCTCTCGTTGTTATCTAGCAGCATGCTTGCTTTTGGTCATCTTCTGGGTGCGGTTTGAGATGGGCATGCTGCATGTTGGTGCTTTCGCCTAAAGTTACTGGATTGGTGGCGCTATCTGAATGTGTTTTCGATGTCACAATCATCAAAGCGAAACCTTTGTTCCTGATGCTTCCTATTCACACTATGCGTCTTGGGTGGGCTTTTCGGGGTTTACATTTGAATAGATTTTGTGGCTTTGGATGGTTGGAAAGGCTTGCGCTTTGGTGTCTATTTATATTGACCTACCTTTACGGCGAGGGCACTGTATTTATTGTCTTGGCTGTACTTGCGGTGATTTGTAGGTGGGAAGTTAAGGTGGCGTTCAAGTTTTGCATCTACTGGAGGCTGCTATCTGTCTTTCCTGACATCGTGGACTCCGTGAGGGTTGCTCAGCTTGACTTTCGTTGCTGTCCTTCCGTCTTGTTGGAGGGACGGTTGGTTTTTGTATAGTCCACAACCTTTCGTTCCACCCTATCGTTTTGTCGGAGGGTCAGTTTTTGTGTAGCCCGCAGGCTTTCGTTCTGCCCTCTCGTTTTGTCGGAGGGTCGGTTTTTGTGTAGCCCGCAGGCTTTCGTTCTGCCCTCTCGTTTTGTCGGAGGGTCGGTTTTTGTATAGCCCGCAGGCTTTCGTTCCGCCCTCTCGTTTTGTCAGAGGGTCGGTTTTTGTATAGCCCGCAGGCTTTCGTTCCGCCCTCCCGTTTTGTCGGAGGGTCGGTTTTTGTATAGCCCGCAGGCTTTCGTTCTGCCCTCTCGTTTTGTCAGAGGGTCGGTTTTTGTATTGCCCGCAGGCTTTCGTTCCGCCCTCTCGTTTTGTCGGAGGGTCGATTTTTGTATAGCCCGCAGGCTTTCGTTCCGCCCTCTTGTTTTGTCGGAGGGTCGGTTTTTGTATAGCCCGCAGGCTTTCTGAGATTGTCGGTGGCTGCGGAGGATTCCTTTCGCCCAGCAAGCCAACATTCTCGTTTATTAGATCGAAATGACGAATGTCTCAACCTTATGTTTGGTTGACTTCATCCTTTGTCAGGCCACACAATTTTTCTGGGGGATTGCAGATGCTTTCATAATGTAGCGGTTACATTCGGCTGCCTCATTAAAAAACCTCGCACCCCGATGAACGGCTTCCCCGACGAGGAAAAGGAGTGCAGCCGACTTTGATTGCAGAAGGTAACAATAAAAAAAAATTACACTCAAACTCGAAAATAAGGGCAAAGGGTAAAAACGATGCAAGTTGCTTGCGTTCCACGTGTGGGATGATTCTTCGCCCTTATCATTCAGCAACCGGAATACACCGGGTGCTGCCATGCTTGCCACGATGAAAGGGCCCTGCCACTGCGACTGCAGCTTACCTTGCTTATCCGGCTGCCGAATGGTGACCATGTCTCCAGGCTTGATGTCCCTTCGGACTATGGTCTTGTCCCTGTGGTGCTTCATTTCGGCGTGGTATTTTTCGAGATTGTCTGCAGCTTGCAGCCTTGCCTCTTCGATGGTGTCAAGTTCGAGGTGCCTTTGCTCCTGAGTTACTTGAGCCATTTCGGTCTGGAATGAACCCAGTTTTACCTCTTCCGGGGTGACAACTTCCTCGCCGTAAAGCAATCAGAACGGAGTGAAGCCGGTAGCTCTGGATCGTGAGATATTGTGTCCCCATACAGCTGTTGTTAGGGTGTTGGCCCACTTGCCTTTCAGCGAGTCGTACAGGGTTTTTGATATTGCCGAAAAGATTAAGCCATTCGCTCTCTCAACAGCCCCGTTTGCTTGCGGGTAGTTTACTGAGGCGAAATTAAGCTTGATGCTGAGTTCTTCGGAAAAACTCCTAAATTCGGCACAGTCGAATTGCTTCCCGTTGTCGCATGTGATGAAGGAGGGAACGCCAAAATGACAGACTGTCCTCTGCCAGACGAATTTGGTTAAAGAGGTGGAAGTTATGCTTGCGAGGGCCTTTGCTTCCACCCACTTGGTGAAATACTCAAGAGCGACCGCTGCAAAACGGAGGTTGCCCGGAGCTGCTGGTAGCGGACCTACTATGTCAATGCCCCATCTCTGCAAGGGCCAGATTGGCACTATCGGCGTGGTTTCGTTTGCTGGGGCTTTCTGGTTTCTAGCGAACATCTGGCAGCCTTTGCAACATTTGACTAGCTCTCTAGCGTCTGATGCGGCACAAGGCCAGTAGAATCCCTGCCTCATTGCTCTGTGCGCTATCTCGTGAGGCCCTCTGTGCGCTCCGCACATTCCGGCGTGCATTTCTTCGAGTAGTTGAATGCCCTCCCGCCTGCTTATGCACTTCAAAAGAGGGGCTGCTATCCCATTCTTGAATAGCTGTTCTCCGATGATTGAGTAGCCTTTCGCTCTGCTGGCCATCCTTTCGGCGTCCTCTCTAGACTCCGGCTCGTATGTTCCGGCTAAGTAAGCGAATATCTGCGACCTCCAGTCATCACTGGCGATAACGTGCACTGAACTTGGGCAATCTTCCTCTTCTTTCACGGCTTTGGCCGAAAGGACTTGGTAGAACACGTCTGGTGGTAATGGCAGATTTTGCGCTGTGACTTTGGCCAGTTTGTCTGCCTCTGTGTTTTCGGCTCTTGGAATGTGGCGTAAAGTGAAACCTGCGAAATACTTCTCCATTCTTCTGATTGCTGCCAGATACTTGGCTAGCTCTAGTTCTCTTGCTGTGAAATCCTTTTCGGCGTGGCCAACGATGACTTGGGAATCTGACTTGAGTATGCATCTTCTCGCCCGATTGCTCGGAGCTTTCGTAGTTGTTGGTAGTTCTTAGCTACACCTAGGATAGGGTAACTAAAATAGCTATCTACTAATGCCAAGCGGGGTTGTCAGTCCCGACACTAGTAGGAGCTAGCTAGCGAGAATGCAATCTACCAGGAGGAGATTCTGCAAGCGCATAGAACTATCATGGTAGCACTTCGCCTGGGAGTACCAGGTGTCGATTTATTTGATCCCAAGGGAAGGCTAGGGTGGTGTATGAGTTGAGTCAAGGAGGGGATGAGAGTCGAAGAAAAGAGAAAAGGGAAAAGGGGAGAAGGGAAGATTAAAGGCTAGAAAGAATATATGGGTGGATAGGTAAGGATGAAATGGAAGGCTAAGGTAAGGTGGATAACTAGATAGATAGATAGTTGAAGGGAAATATGATAACTAAGGATAACTAACTACTACAAATAACTAATCCTAGATAACTACAAACAAGATAACCGCGAAGCAAGATAGTTACGAAGCAAGGCAGGCAAAAGACAATAAAGCAACTAAGTTAAGTATAGTTTTATTCCTATCTTGTCAAGTATCGAGGCGTACTAGCCTTTACCACTTACTTAGGTTGAACGCTAGCACAACGAGCCTTACTGTTAAACTGGGTCAACTACGTGGTGGAATTCAAGGCGCACAGGGCTGTCACCACCTGCTTGCTACCACAGCTATCCGGGGGTCCAGCCGTATCTGAAGGTAAGTCTATAACTAAGCACCACGCTTAACTATATTCTAACTATCTCTACCCTAGCTTTGAATAGAGACACCCTTGCGGACGTCAGAGCAAACACTTGACTTAATAAGATAAACACTAAACTAACTAAGCAACCTATTGGCAAAGATAAATCACTAAGCTCACTAGAGATTAACTACTATGGCTAAGTGAATTGAACTGTAGGATAGCTAGGCACTCAAGCAATCAATCAAGTATACCACTCAATACTGATAAGTAGAATAAAGTAATACTTGAAATGATGAACTAGAATATAGTAAGTGCTTGAGATACAAGAGCAAAACCTGAACTGGAGATGAAGGAAGACTCTTCCCAGCTCCAGAACCGATCACTCGCACGCCTCTACTCTTGAGCTAAGCCTTGAGCAGTGCTACCACGAGGGCAAAGATGCCTTGCTCTACTAGCTACCTACTTGCCTAAGCTCTTTGAGCTCTCACTTGCTTGCTTCTACTTGCTTTGCTTCTCTTGTGTGGGATGGTACTTGGGTGTGAATGAAGAGGTGCCTCAGGGGGGTATTTATAGCTCAAATGAGTGAGGGGGGTACTTATAGGGGGCAGCCAGCTGACCTAGGGCTAACCCTAGTGGCGGGCGCCAGCCCTAGGTGGCAGCCGCCACCTCCCTCACCGTTGGATGCACCGCCTTGGCTTCAACGGCATCCAGGTGGTTGTCCAAGGTGGTTTGGAGGTCGGTTGCATGTCCTAGCAACCGCCATTCAGCCTTGATCCACGCCATTCCTCCCTGAGCCGTCCGATGCCACTGACCTAGTGACCACGAGCCAAGATTTGGCCCTGGGGAGGTCACACGGATCGGTGACATGGCAGGGAGTGAAGCTTGGGCCAACCCAAGTGGCGGGCGCCACCCCCCCTTAGGCCCATTTGGGCCCTGCAGAGTGGGCTTGGCCTCTGGTGGGTCCATATGTCCAAATTTGGTTCAAATCCTGCATTCAAATAAAATTCTATGGACATGTGGAATTTGGTTAGTTTGAAACCTATTTGACTACATTTCATGCCTTTTTGGTGGACTTTAGGGTCAAATGTTGATGGTAAAATAGGTGTTTAAGGACCGTCAACAGTAGTCCCAGCAACACGGCTTCATATTCGGCAGTGTTGTTGGTTGTGAGGAATTGCAGCCTTGCGGCAAATCTGACCTTCGGTCCTCTTGGTGGGGTTAAGATCGCCGAGATTCCGGCTCCAGCCATTCCCCAAGCGCCATCACAATTTATTGTCCATACGGGCTCCTCGAATTCAAGAGTTGTGTCAAAAGCTGCGGGAGTCCAGTCTGCTATGAAATCCGCCAATGCTTGCGACTTGATTGCAGACCGGTGTTGGAAATCGATCACGTATTCGTTTAGCTCCGCCGCCCACTTGCCAATTCGGCCGATAGCTTCATTGTTGCGGAACAAAGCTTCCAATGGTTGAGCCGATAGGACTAAGATGTGGTGAGACTGAAAGTAATGCTTTAGCTTTCTAGAAGCCATTACCACCGTATATGCTATCTTCTCCAGCTCTCAATAGTTCAGTTTTGCTCCCGCCAGGGCCTCGGAGACGAAGTAGATCGGGAACTGCGTCATCTTGTTTTCGTGTTCCTTCTGTTCCACCAATACTGTGCGGATACATGGGTGTATGCCGAGTCTCTGAGTGATGAGTGATTGTCAACTGGGATAATGCGCATGTTCTTTGGCTTGTGTAGTGCAGGTGTCGAGCACGGATACAGTGATCAAAGGCAAGGTGAAGGTCAAGTAGAGACGTGCCGTGCCGATGGACCGAGAGTGGCGAAGGGCGGACGTGAGGCTTGGACTGAGGGACCGGTGGCCTGAGGATCAGCTGTGGTGGCTGACAGCCTGGGACATCGACGAGCGAAGACTTGCGGGTGGACGGGGTGCACAGGCGGTGCATCCCTTCTACGGCTCGGTTTGGTGGTTGAGCCGCAGAAAAACCACCGAGTGGACGGTTTCCAGGTTTGGGCCTCAAAACCTGGGTGCTGATGGTTTCCGAGTTTGGGCCACAAAACTCGGGCTGAGGACGGTTTCCAGGTTTGGGCCTCAAAACCTGGGTGCTGCGGGTTGCTGAGTTTGGGCCACAAAACTTAGGCGATGGTCGGCTGGTTTCCCGGTTTGGGCCCCAAAACCGGGGGTTGGCTATGAAGGCTAGTTTCCCGGTTTGGGCCACAAAACCGGGGGTGCGACATCCGGGAAAGGACAAGCAGAGCGGTGGCGGCACGTGGCAGCAATCGGTGAGGTTGCATCGAGACAACGCTACCAGTTGTGCGGGCGTGGCCGTCGGATCACCACCTACCGCGAGTTGGTCCAGAATAACCCTAGGGTTTAGCTGGTTCACTCTGTAATTAGTGAGGGGTAGAGTAGGAATTAGAATTAGGATAAGTGGAGGGAGACACCCTCTTCCCATTCTATCTCAGTCATTTGCTCTTTGCTTCTAGGGTCTCCTGCTCTCCCAATCCCCTGCTGTAGCTAGCTGAGATCCGCAGAGAACCATACATCTGTGTACTGGAGATTTTGAGGAAGTGAGACAGTAATCTCACTGTTGTAGCGTGTGGTAGCCACACGGTTGCAGATCGATGACTTGATTCGCGTTTTGTTCGTGTTCTTCGCGTTCTTCATTTCTCCGCGATTTTCCCGTCACTCGATCTCCCTCTCTACTGCGTCTTTGCGAAATCCGTTTGAATCAACTTGTTCTTTATTGTGAGGAGATCATTTCCATCGAAGGAATTCATCTAACTCCTCACGAACAAGTAGATCGGGTTGATTTCATTTTCGTGGCGCTTTTTCGTTCATACTCCTCCCCTTTCGATTTCCCGGTGATTGAATCGATTTGAGCGGATGTTTTCTTGGGGATAGTCTTCTAACTATCTCGTGATCATCCTCTCCAAGTTTGGGAACTTGGGATTGAGTTTTGTTTCAGATTTGGGAGGATTCGTGAGAGGGGCAACCGAAATCGCCCTCTCTGTTCATCCGCGGACCGTCCGCCACTGGGGGCGCGGACAGTCCGCGCGTCGGGCTTTAGCCTGATCAGTGGCTGCGAGGCTCGTGCGCTTTGCTGCTATTAGACCGGCGGACAGTCAGCCGTAGTCGATCGCGGACAGTCCGCGAGTCGACCAGGGAACCTCAGCAGCTGTGCAGTTTTGCACTTTCAGCCAGCGGACAATCCGCCACCTGCTCGCGGACAGTCCGCCGTAGGGCCGGACAGTCCGGGACCGTACCGCCGGACAGTCCGGGATCCTGCTGAAGGTTGCTTTTAGTGCGTTTGCTCTCACGGCTTTTTCGCTTGGTTTTTGGACTTCTCATTTGACCTTATGGTTAACCAAGAAACCTCTCTAGGTATCTTTGCTACTTGTTAGCATCGGTATTTGGAGATTTCTCGACGTAGCCTTCCATCTACGTTCGGGACTTGGTTTTTGAGGATCGAACTTGTTCCGGTGCTTTTGGCATTTGGTTCTCTATCACTTTGTGGTGCCTCGCTGTGATCCTAGGGATCATCCACCCTCTTCCAAGGGTCGTGGGCATCACGGTTTCGATCGAAGCTTTTGGGGGTTGATTTTGGGAACAAAGGCCAAAGTTTCGAGAGAAATTTTTGAGCACCCATTCACCCCCCCTCTGGTCGCCTTGCTATTGCTTTCTCGGTCCTTCAATTGGTATTGGAGCGGGTTAAGGATCTTCCACCTTAGCTGGTTCCAGATCCACAGAAGGCGACATGGATCGTGGCATGGGCAAACCGCCGTTCTTTGATGGGACGAACTATGCGTATTGGAAGATACGCATGTCGGCCTATCTGTAGAGTATTGGAGCTTCCATCTGGGATATTTGCAACTCTGCTGATTATGTGGTCTTGGCTGCTCGTGTCACTCAGCATCAGATCGATGAGCACGATGCCAATAGCCTAGCCAGTAATGCTCTTTTCTCGTGTTTGAGCATGTCTGAGTTTGATCGCGTTTCTCACCTCGCTACGGCTCGGGAGATTTGGGCTACCCTCATGCGCTTCCATGAGGGAACCTCTCAAGTCAAAACCCGTCTCTATGAGTCGTTCAAGCGAGAGTATGAGAACTTTCGACATATGCCTGGCGAGAGCATAGAAAGTTTATTCGCTCGCTTTCAGGTGATTGTCAACAGGATGAGGGCTAACAAGGAGCTGTTGCCTTTCGATGATCATGATAGAGCTTTGAAGCTTTTGCATACTCTTGATCAATCGGTGTGGGATTCCAAGGTTCAGGCGATCATCGAATCGCCTAACTATGAGACCCTCACGTGCGACGAGCTCTTTAGTAAGCTCAAGTCCAGTGAGATTGACGCCATGGCGAGGGCTTCTTATGAAAATCCTTCTGGCCCGTCGATGGCTTTGGTTTCTGGCTCTTCTGCTAACCCCTCTGGAGGCTTTGCACTCTCTTCTCTTCTTTTTGTCACAGAGGAGCAGCTGGAGTTCATGGGGGATGACGAGTTGGCATTGCTCGCCAACGGGTTCTCGCGGTTTCACAACAACCGCATGAACCGTCGCCGCGGAGGAGGACGCTCGGGATGTTTCGAGGGCAGCGACCCCAACCATTTCATCGCCAATTGCCCAAAGAAGAACAAGCGCAAGTACAAGCGGAAGCACTTGGATGACAAACACTTGGATGACAAGTACAAGCGCAAGTACAAGCGGAAGTACATGTTTCGGGATGTTTCGGCAAGGCGGATCAAGGGCACAAGTATGACTCCGGCAAGCGCAAGGAGAATTATGCCCCCGCGAAGCACAAGCGGAAGGGTGGCTTCGACAAGGAGTACATCAAGACGAAGTACTTGGAGATGGCTCAGGCTGAGCAGCGTGCGTTCTTCGCCACGCTCAGCGACGTCGACGACTCGGATGACGACTCCGCTGCCTCAAGCGACGACGAGTCCGAGAAGAAGAAGATGATCGAGGACAAGCTGAACGACCTCTGCTTCTTCGCCAACGATGAGGGCTTTTGCACCATGGCCCTCGATAGGGAGGTCAACGACGAGCTGGAGGACACTCCACGGAACGACGACGACAACGACGACGACACCTCCCAGGTATCTCAGACCCTCGACGAGCTTTCTGCTGAGGTCGAGAAGCTTACTGCCGCGCTCCTTAGTCAGGATAAGTTGCTTAGGCGTGCTGCTAGAGAGCGCAAGGAGTTTAGGCAGAAGTGGGAGGATACGGTGAAGGAACTTGAATCTGTCAAGTCCACCGTAGTTGTTACCGAGAGGAGGAGTGTGAGATGTGCTCCACACACATGACTGATATTCTCACCTTGAGAAGCAAGTATGCTGTGTTGGTAGGAGAGGTGGATGAGCTGAAGGCGAGATCTTTGCTGTTGGGTGCGTGCAAGTCCTGTGCGGGCTTGCAATCTGAGTTGGTAGAGAAGAATGCCAAGATTGTGTCTCTTGAAGAGGCCAACTCAGGTAGCACATGTGTGGCTAGGTGTGTTCTTTGTGAGGGTTTGGAGATGGAGATCGCTAATGTGAAGCATGACAAGATGCAAACCGAGGAGGAAAACACATACCTTCGGACCATCTTGTCATGGGTGTCTAGCGGTGAGCCACAGTTCAAGCGAGCTGCTGGAGGACCAGGTGTAGGTTTTGCTCCGGGTGTTGATGTGTCATCTTTCGGCAAGATTGGAGAGTCGAGTGGTCTTAGCCCATGTGAGAAGCCCAACTCCACCACTACTCCCAAACTTACCAAGATTCCACCCAAAGAGCCTCTCAAGCCTAACACCAAGGATGGGGTCTTTGTTGAGCCTCCGAGAGCTCCACCCAAGAAACAATCATGGGCTCCCAAACCAAACCACCTCAAGAACAAGCTGGATACCATGCCACCCATCCAGGAGGAGCTTATGCCACAGAAGGGCAAAGTGATCCACACCCAGTACCGTGAGTACCAACAACCCCCTTTGAGAGCGGTGAGGTACCATTGTGAGCACTGTGGGAGAGATGCTCACTTGAGTGAGTTCTGTTTTCCGCGCAAGAGAGAGGCGCGTCGTGCAAAGGAGATGAACAACACAGACATGTACCATCCTTTCCATGATGTACATGTGCCGAATGTTCAGAGGCGTACTGTTAGGCCTAGAGGTCCAGAACCTCAAGTTCCTAGGCCCAAGCAGTGGAGAGGACGTGCCCGGCGGGAGCCTGCAGCTGTAGGCTATGGACCCCATGGCGGTGGCTTTGTTGTTCAGCGTTTTCCCCCACCGCGTTTTGAGTATCGCGATGGACGCTCCTCCCTTAGCGGACCACGTTCTCCTCTACGTGGTGATCGCTCTTCCCGTAGGCGTGCTAGGAATGGTTTTTCTGCTAACCGTTCTTTTGAGCAGCCGGCCCAACACTGGTATTCTCCCTATTTCACTAACCGCAGTGTTGGACCGTATGCTCACCCTATGTCTTTTTATTGATGTAGGTAAAACGATTGGAGAACGTTTGGTTGGTGGATTCCGGTTGCTCGAGGCACATGACCGGAAACGCCAAGTGGTTCTCCAGTCTTAGTCCGGTCGCCAGAAAGGAGTTTATCACCTTCGGTGACAATAGCAAAGGTAGAGTTTTGTCCCGTGGGTCGGTGCGAGTTAATGAGCACTTTGTGTTGCACGATGTTGCTCTTGTTTCTAACTTGCATTTTAACCTTCTTTCTGTTTCGCAACTCTTTGATGACGACTATGAGATTCGTTTTAAGCCGAATCTGAGTCATATTTTGGATCCTCAGGGCAATCTTGTTTGTGGGATTTCGCCCTTTGGGAAAGTCTTTCGTGCGGATTTCTCGGAGTCGTTTGGAGTTTCTCGTTGTCTTTTGGCTGGACCTTCCTCCTCTGATCTTTGGAAGTGGCATAGGAGACTAGGACATTTGAGCTTCGACTTGCTTGCAAGGCTTAGTTCACTTGGCCTAATCCGAGGATTGCCCAAGTTGTGCATGGAGAAGGATCTCGTTTGCCATTCTTGTAGACATGGGAAGATGGTTGCCGCTCCCCACCATCCAGTGACTCAGGTCATGACTAAGCGCCCTGGAGAGCTTTTGCACATGGACCTTGTTGGTCCGGCTCGGGTGAGCTCGGTTGGGGGGAAGTGGTATGTGCTTGTTGTTGTTGATGACTTTTCGAGATATTCGTGGGTTTTCTTTTTAGCTAAGAAAACTGATTCTTTCTCTTTTGCTCGCAATCTGATTTTGCGTCTTCAGAATGAGTTCCCTTTGAACTCAATGCGAGCTATTAGGAGTGATAATGGTTCCGAATTCAAGAATTTGGATTTTGAGAAGTTTTTTAACTCTTTGGGTTTAGAGCATCAGTTTTCTTCTCCCTACACACCGCCTCAGAATGGTGTTGTAGAAAGGATGAATCAGACCCTTGTAGAGATGGCCAGGACGATGCTCGATGAGCATAGGACTCCTAGGCGATATTGGGCCGAAGCCATGAGCACTGCTTGCTACATTTCCAATCGCATTTTTCTCCGAGCTTTCTTGAAAAAGACTTCTTATGAGTTGCATTTTGGAAAACTGCCCAAAGTGAGTTATTTTAGAGTTTTCGGTTGCCATTGTTTTATACTCAAAAAGGGAAACTTGGACAAGTTTGAGTCTCGTTCTTCTGACGGTGTGTTTTTGGGTTATGGCACTCATACTCGTGCTTATCGTGTACTTAACCTTGACACTAACCAAATCTTGGAGACATCCGATGTCACCTTCGACGAGACCATGGTTTGTCCTTCTTCTCGTTTTGAGCGTGCAGGTGATCATGAGGTTGGCGAGCCTCTTTTCGATGATGAAGAAGAGGGTGCTGAAGGGATGGATGACCCAACACCTCCTCCACCTATTGTGCCGCAAAGAGCGGCTTCCAC
The DNA here is from genome assembly GCA_009763385.1 of Coix lacryma-jobi var. lacryma-jobi. Classification (NCBI taxonomy): domain Eukaryota; kingdom Viridiplantae; phylum Streptophyta; class Magnoliopsida; order Poales; family Poaceae; genus Coix; species Coix lacryma-jobi. Next base: position 113,724,319 of record CM019825.1, on the reverse strand, counting down.
TATGACTCACGGCCCTGACCCCTCTTCTTCGACTTGGGGGCCGTGGAATCCGCCACCTCGAGCGGTACCTTTTGTACCCGAAGAGGCACCAGCTGCTGTTGAGGGGGAGGCCACTTCGGCAAGGGAGGCGCCATGACACATTTAGCGCCAGCACCCGCCTCAACAGATGATCGGCGACATCAACGATCGCGTCACTCGGTCTAGGTCACAACAAATCTCTCACTTTGCTCATTCTGCATTTGTTGCTGATTTTGAACCCCGAGATGTTGGACACGCTTTGATGGATCCAGATTGGGTCAATGCCTTGCATGAGGAGTTAGAAAATTTTGAAAGAAATAGGGTTTGGGTTCTAGTTTCTCCTCCCTCTGAGTGTCACCCAATTGGGACAAAATGGGTTTTCAAAAACAAACAAGGAGAGGATGGCCATGTAGTGAGAAACAAGGCCAGACTTGTAGCCCAGGGTTATAGTCAGAAGGAGGGGACAGACTATGAGGAGACGTTTGCTCCTGTAGCATGTTTGGAGGCAATTAGGATACTCTTGGCTTTTGGGGCATCCAAAGGTTTCAAACTTGAAGGACCGAGAAGGCTACCCGATAGCGACCAGAGGGGGGGGGGGGGGTGAATGGGAGCTTCAAAATTTCCTTCTGGAAACTCAATGCCACTGTCCCAAAAACAACCCCAAAGACAAACCCTAGAGCTTGCTAGTGTCCACGACCCTAGATGCAGGGTGGATGCTTTGAAGAAGCACAACGGGACACTACACAATTCTAGAAAGCCAACGCAAAAGACGGAAATCGAATTCGACAGCGAACGAGCAAGCTGCGAACGAAAACGTGCTGAACCTGCACTGACCGGACTCTGCCTGCGTCCGGTCACTGAGCACCGGACGCATCCGGTCGTGCTGATACTATTTTCGGAGCTCTCTGTTTGTGACCGGACTCACTGTCCTGGAGCGTCCGGTCACTTGCAGTGCGTCCGGTCAGACAAGAACAAGCCCGGTGAACAGTGCCAAAGACGAGTCCGGTCAGAAGAGAAACGATGCGTCCGGTCAAGTCACAGGAGAGATGCGCTGGGTATTCAACGACCGGACGCACTGGGTCAGCGTCCGGTCAGCCCGTGCCCAGCGTCCGGTCACTCCGTGACTGCACTGTTCGTCCACCGATTTGCCTCGATCTCACCCAAAATAAATCCTCTAGGGATCAAACTTGGTGAGATGAGTCACAAGGAGTATAGTGAGCTATCTCTAAGAGATCATGGCTCGAACCTATCTCCAAATCGGTGAATCGAAGAATTTCGGGGGAAAGGAGAAGAACTTGACCCGAAACGAAAATCGACCGATCTCCTAGACCGTGAGGTTAGAGGTGAATTCCTTCAGTGGAAAGAAGTGTCTCACGATCTTGAACAACTTGGTTCAAACGGATTTGCAAAAGATGAACCGAGCAAAGAGATCAAGCGACGGGAAAATCGTGGAGAAAAAGGATTCCGCGAAGAACACGAACAAAACGCGAATCACACCCACGAATTGCAAGCCGAAGCGCAAACACACGCTACGACAAGGAGGTTACGGCCTCCTTTCCTCAAAATCAACAGTACACAGAGTTCAAGTTTTCTCTGCGGATCTCAGCTACCTAGAGCAGGGGATGGGAGAGCAGGAAACCCTAGGAAGCAAGAGCAAATGAGATGGCTAAAACTGAGATGGGGAGGAGTGTGTCTCCCCTGACTACTTAACCTATTCTAGACTAAGTCTATTTCCTACTCTACCCCTCTCTATTCTAATTACAGAGCGAACCAGCTAAACCCTAGGGTTATTCTCGACCAACTCGGTGGTAGGTGTATCCGACGGCCACGCCCGCACAAACCGAAGCGTTGCCTCGACGCAACCTTCGGATCGCCGCCACGTGCCGCCCTCGCTCTGCACCCCCGGTTTTGTGGCCCAAACCGGGAAACCAGCCTTTTCCAGCCAACCCCCGGTTTTGAGGCCCAAACCGGGAAACCAGCCCACCAGCTTCTGAGTTTTGAGGCCAAACTCAGCAAACCCTCAGCGCCCAGGTTTTGAGGCCCAAACCTGGAAACCGTCCTCAGCCCGAGTTTTGTGGCCAAACTCGGAAACCCTCAGCCCGAGTTTTGTGGCAAAACTCGGAAACCGTCCACGCCCAGGTTTTGAGGTCCAAACCTGGAAACCGTCCATCCGATGGTTTTTCCCTGGCTCTACCACCAAACCGAAGCTGTTGAGGGGATGCACCGCCCGTGCACCCCGTCCACCGACACGTGTCCCCAGGTCCTCGACCTGAGCAACACCGTGCCCCGCAAGTCTCCGCTCGTCGCTGTCCCAGGCTGCCAGCCACCACAGCTGATCCTCAGGCACTCCGGTCCCTTAGTCCAAGCCTCACGTCCGCCCTTCACTGCTCGATACATCGGCATGGCACGACCGCCGCACGGCACGCCCATCCTTCATCGTACCCAGTCCGTCGGCACGACACGTCTCAACTTGACCTTCACCTTGCCCTCGATCACTGTCTCTGTGCTCGACACCTGCACAACACAAGCCAAAGAACATGCGATCAAACCCGTTGACAATCACTCATCACTCAGAGACTCGGCATACACCCATGTATCCGCAAAACTTTTTCAAATGGATGTCAAGAGTGCCTTCTTAAACGACTACATAGAAGAGGAGGTTTATGTGAGAGAACCCCCGGTTTCGAAAATCCCAAGTTTCCAAACCATGTTTTTAAACTTCACAAAGCTTTGTATGGTTTGAAACAAGCCCCTAGAGCCTGGTATGATATGTTAAAAACCTTTTTGCTTGCTAAGGGTTTTAAAATGGGATGTGTGGATAAAACGCTCTTTCTCCTCAAGCAAGGCAGTGACACTCTCTTGGTCCAGATTTACGTGGATGATATCTTTTTCGGTGGTTCTTCTCACGCTTTGGTTGCCAAGTTTGCAGATACTATGAGCAGGGAATATGAGATGAGCATGATGGGCGAGTTGACGTTTTTCCTCGGATTGCAAATCAAGCAATCTCGAGAGGGAATGTTTGTGCACCAGGGTAAGTATACCAAGGATATCCTAGAGAAATTCAATACGGGTGAGGCCAAGCCTCTTCCAACATCCATGTCGACCACGACGGCCCTGGATGCGGACAAGGAAGGAGAAGCAGTGGACCAGAAGGAGTACCGGAGTATGATCGGGTCGCTGCTGTACCTGACGGCGACACGCCCGGACATCCAGTTCGCGGTGTGTCTCTGCACGCGTTTTCAGTCTTCGCCGCGCACCTCTCATCGTCAGGCGGTCAAGCGCATTATGAGGTACTTATGCTTCACTCCTAAGTTTGGGATTTGGTATTCTGCTTTCTCCACCCTCTCCCTTTGTGGTTATTCCAATGCCGATTTTGCTAGTTGTCGCATTGAGCGCAAGTCCACTTCTGGGACTTGCCAGTTTATTGGTTCTTCTATTGTATCGTGGTCTTCTCGCAAGCAGTCTAGTGTCGCCCGGTCTACCACGGAGGCTGAGTATGTTGCTGCGGCTAGCTGCTGTTCCCAGTTGCTTTGGATGATGACCACTTTGCGTGATTTTGGTCTGAGCTTTTCTCGCGTTCCCTTGCTTTGTGACAGCACGAGTGCTATTAGCGTTGCTAAGAACCCCGTGCTGCACTCTAAGACCAAACACATTGATGTGCGCTTTCATTTTCTGCGAGACCACTATGAGAAGGGTGATATCGACCTTTGCCATGTCGATACTCATCATTAGTTGGCTGATATTTTCACCAAGCCTTTGGACCAATCAACTTTTTCTAGGTTGAGAGGTGAGCTTGGTGTGTGCTTCCCCTTTTAGATGGGGGAAACATTTTGATTCTTGTATTATAAACTGACTTTGTGTTTTTCAGTTGGTTTCTTCATGCATCTTTGCATTTCATCTTGCATATTTACATTCAGAGCTTCATGTATATAATCTGAAGAATGTAACTATGCTTTGTATAGTCTTTGCTCCGATGCTTTATGATGATGCTATAGCTTATGCTCTTTCTGATCACTGTTACATGTTGTGAGCGGAGCTATTTTATGAATGGTGAATCTGAGTAATGAACTTAAAACTTGCAAATGTTCACCATTGAGATATGCAACTAGCATGTGTAGAATGTGTAGAAATCACTTGTGCTCTTCATATATGCTAGGTTGCTATGTCTCTAGTGTTGAGTCATTCACTTGCTTGGTATGTTCATATTCTGTTTTAAAATTTGAACCAAGTTAAGTGAATTGGAAAGATCGAGATGGGATTGCTTGTCAGCACATCACAGTTTTGAGACTGTTTCTCATTGTACTTTGAGTTAAACTTGAGCTGTGTAGTGTATGACCAAAACTGTTGCTTTAAGCTTCTGATTGCTTTTGCATAGGCTTCGCACAGTTGAAAAGTTAGGCAATGACAAGTTTTCAACCTCTCGCAATCACATGCTGAAATTTAAACTTGTGTAATTTAACCGCTGCAACTCCGATAAAATTTGGATACACAAGTCTATGTTTCATTCTATAGCATGATGATTGAACTGTGCTAGGGGTAGTTCACCTTGTATACATGTTTAGCACTTGTTTGACTTCCTGTCTATACATGTCTCGTGCTATTTTGATGGTGAATCCCTTTTTGGCTGAAAACTGCTCTTTTTGCTCTCATGTTCATATTTCATAATTAGTGATCAGTTTGAGCCTTTGCTAGCTTCTCATGGATGTTGTTGAGTCATCGGATCGGAACTGTGTAGAGCATCCTTGCACTCTTTTGATTATATTCCTAAAGCTGCTAACTTGCATTTTCATTCATATGCATCTCTGGAGGGAGATATTCTGTCAAGGGGGAGAACCTTAAGTGCTTATGCACAATTGCTTGCTGGTGCATTTTCAACTAAGGGGGAGAAAATACTAACAAATCATGTGTTCCCTGGGTTGTGTGCACTGTTTGAGGGGGAGTTTGCTAGTTGTGTTGAGCCTTTGCCTCTTTCTTGAGGGACTAGCAAACACTTTCAGCTTTTCAATTGGTTTTTTAGCTCTTCAATTGGTATCGAACTCTTTTGGTTTTTGAGTTGGTAACATTTGGTATTCGAGCTTTCTTGCTAGCGGTGTTGAGCCTATTCTACCTCTTCTTGAGGGCTGGCTTTGCTTTGCTTGGTCGCGTCTAGCCGTTGCCCATGTCTTTGGGGACTGAGTTGTCTTGCTCTTTCCACTTGACCTTCTTCAGCTTTGCTATGCTTTTGGGTCATTTGGTCGAGTTCTCTCTCCTTCTTCCTTCTTTCTTCCATTCCATTATGATTTGTGTTGGTAGTTGACAATGCACTCATCAAGGGGGAGATTGCGGATACATGGGTGTATGCCGAGTCTCTGAGTGATGAGTGATTGTCAACTGGGATAATGCGCATGTTCTTTGGCTTGTGTTGTGCAGGTGTCGAGCACGGATACAGTGATCAAACGCAAGGTGAAGGTCAAGTAGAGACGTGCCGTGCCGATGGACCGAGAGTGGCGAAGCGCGGACGTGAGGCTTGGACTGAGGGACCGGTGACATGAGGATCAGCTATGGTGGCTGACAGCCTGGGACATCGACGAGCGAAGACTTGCGGGTGGACAGGGTGCACAGGCGGTGCATCCCTTCTACGGCTCGGTTTGGTGGTTGAGCCATAGAAAAACCACCGAGTGGACGGTTTCCAGGTTTGGGCCTCAAAACCTGGTTGCTGATGGTTTCTGAGTTTGGGCCACAAAACTCGGGCTGAGGACGGTTTCCAGGTTTGGGCCTCAAAACCTGGGTGCTGCGGGTTTGCTGAGTTTGGGCCACAAAACTCAGGCGATGGTCGGTTGGTTTCCCGGTTTGGGCCTCAAAACCGGGGGTTGGCTGTGAAGGCTGGTTTCCCGGTTTGGGCCACAAAACCGGGGGTGCGACGTCCGAGAAAGGACAAGCAGAGCGGTGGCGGCACGTGGCGGCAATCAGTGAGGTTGCGTCGAGGCAACGCTACCAGTTGTGCGGGCCTGGCCGTCGGATCACCACCTACCGCAAGTTGGTCCAGAATAACCCTAGGGTTTAGCTGGTTCACTCTGTAATTAGTGAGGGGTAGAGTAGGAATTAGAATTAGGATAAGTAGAGGGAGACACCCTCCTCCCATTCTATCTCAGTCATTTGCTCTTTGCTTCTAGGGTTTCCTGCACTCTGCGGATACATGGGTGTATGCCGAGTCTCTGAGTGATGAGTGATTGTGAACCGAGATAATGCGCATGTTCTTTGGCTTGTGTTGTGCAGGTGTCGAGCACGGATACAGTGATCAGAGGCAAGGTGAAGGTCAAGTAGAGACGTGCCGTGCCGATGCACTGAGAGTGGCGAAGGGCGGACGTGAGGCTTGGACTGAGGGACCGGTGGCCCGAGGATCAGCTGTGGTGACTGACAGCCTGGGACAGCAACGAGCGGAGACTTGCGGGCATGGTGTTGCCTGAGTCGAGGACTTGGGGACACATGTCGGTGGACGGGGTGCACGGACAGTGCATCCCCTCTATAGCTTCGGTTTGGTGGTAGAGCCAGAGAAAAACCATCGGGTGGACGGTTTCCAGGTTTGGGCCTCAAAACCTGGGCGCTGATGGTTTCCGAGTTTGGCCACAAAACTCGGGCTGAGGACGGTTTCCAAGTTTGGGCCTCAAAACCTAGGTGCTGCGGGTTTGCTGAGTTTGGGCCACAAAACTCAGGCTTGGTGGGCTGGTTTTCCGGTTTGGCCCTCAAAACCGGGGGTTGGCTGTGAAGGCTGGTTTCCTGGTTTAGGCCACAAAACCGGGGGTGCGACGTCCGGGAAAAGGACAAGCAGAGCGGTGGCGGCACGTGGCGGCGATCGGTGAGGTTGCGTCGAGGCAACGCTACCAGTTGTGAGGGCGTGGCCGTCGGATCACCACCTACCCGAGTTGGTCCAGAATAACCTTAGGGTTTAGCTGGTTCGCTCTGTAATTAGTTGAGGGGTAGAGTAGGAATTAGAAATTAGGATAAGTAGAGGGAGACACCCTCCTCCCATTCTATCTCAGTCATTTGCTCTTTGCTTCTAGAGTTTCCTGCTCTCCCAATCCCCTGCTGTAGCTAGCTGAGATCCGCAGAGAACCATACCTCTGTGTACTGGAGATTTTGAGGAAGTGAGGCCGTAACCTCCCTGTTGTAGCGTGTGGTAGCCACACGGTTGCAGATCGATGTGTTGATTCGCGTTTTGGTTCGTGTTCTTCACGTTCTTCGTTTCTCCACGTTTTTCCCATCACTCGATCTCCCTCTCTACTGCGTCTTTGCGAAATCCGTTTGAATCAACTTGTTCTTTATAGTGAGGAGATCATTTCCACCAAAGGAATTCATCTAACTCCTCACGAACAAGTAGATTGGCTTTATTTTGTTTTCGTGGCACTTTTTCGTTCATACTCCTCCCCTTTCGATTTCCCGGTGATTGAATCGTTTTGAGCGGATGATTTCTTGGGGATAGTCTCCTAACTACCTCGTGATCATCCTCTCCAAGTTTGGGAATGTGGGATTGTGAGTTGATTTGATTTGGAGAAGTTTTGAGAGAAGGGCGACCAAAATCGCCCTCTCTGCAAGGTCGCGGACAGTCCGCGCCTGGTACCGCGGACAGTCCGGGGATCGGGGATCGGGGGTGAGCCAGATCAGTGGCTGCGTCCCTCGGCGGCCTTGGCGATTTTTGACCTGCGGACAGTCCGCAGTTGAATTTCGCGGACAGTCCGGGAGTCGACCAGGGACGTTCATCAACCTTGCTGTTTTGTCCATTTGGCCGGCGGACAGTCCGAGCTTCTGTGGCGGACAGTCCGCAGTAAGCCCGGACAGTCCGGGACTGTACCGGCGGACTGTCCGCGAATCGGCTGAAGCTTCCGGTCTTGTGCGTTTGCTCTCCCGGCTTTTTCGCTTGGTTTCTGTACTTCTCTTTTGGCCCTAGAGTTGATCAAGGAACCTCTCTAGGTACCTTTGCTACTTGTTAGCATAGGTATTTGGGGATCTCTCGACGTAGCCGTCTATCTACGTTCGGGACTTGGTTTTTGAGGGTTGAACTTGTGCCGGTACTTTTGGCATTTGGTTTGCTATCGCTTTGTGGTGCCTCGCTGTGATCCTAGGGATCATCCACCCTCTTCCAAGGGTCGTGGGCATCACGGTTTCGATCGAAGCTTTCGGGGGTTGATTTTGGGAACAAAAGGCCAAAGTTCCGAGAGAAAGTTTTGAGCTCCCATTCACCCCCCTCTGGTCGCCTTGCTATTGCATTCTCGGTCCTTCAATTGGTATCAGAGCGGGTTAAGAATCTTCCACCTTAGCCGGTTCTAGATCCCCAGAAGGCGACATGGATCGCGGCGTGGGCAAACTGCCATTTTTTCATGGGATGAACTATGCGTATTGGAAAATACGCATGTCGGCCTATCTGCAGAGTTTGGGTGCTTCCATTTGGGATATTTGCAACTCTGCCGATTACGTGGTCTTGGCTGCTCGTGTCTCTCAGCTTCAGATCGATGAGCACGATGCCAATAGCCGAGCCCGTAATGCTCTTTTCTCATGCTTGAGCATGAGTGAGTTTGATCGCGTTTCTCACCTCGCTACGGCTCGGGAGATTTGGGCTACCCTCATGCGTTTCCATGAGGGAACTTCTCAGGTCAAAACCCGTCTCTACGAGTTGTTCAAGCGAGAGTATGAGAACTTTCGACATATGCCTGGCGAGAGCATAGAAAGTTTATTCGCTCGCTTTCAGGTGATTATCAACAGGATGAGGGCTAACAAGGAGCTGTTGCCTTTCGACGATCATGAGAGGGCTCTCAAGCTTTTGCATACCCTTGATCGGTCGGTGTGGGATTCCAAGGTTCAGGCGATCATCGAATCACCTAACTATGAGACCCTCACGTGCGACGAGCTCTTCAGTAAGCTCAAGTCCAGTGAGATCGATGCCATGGCGAGGGCTTCTTATGAGAATCCTTCTGGCCCGTCGATGGCTTTGCTTTCTGGCTCTTCTGCTAACTCCTCTGGAGGTTTTGCACTCTTTTCTCTCTTTTCTGTCACAGAGGAGCAGCTGGAGTCTTTGGGGGATGACGAGCTGGCTATGCTCGCCAATCGGTTCTCGCGGTTCCACAACAACCGCATGAACCATCGCCGCGGAGGAGGACGCTCGGGATGCTACGAGTGCGGCGACCCCAACCACTTCATCGCCAGTTGCCCGAAGAAGAACAAGCAAGTCTTCGGCAAGGGCGATCATGGGCACAAGTACGACTCCGGCAAGCGCAAGGAGAAGTACGTCCCCGCAAGGCACAAGCGGAAGGGCGGCTTCAACAAGGAGTACATCAAGACCAAGTACTTGGAGAAGGCCCAGGCTGAGCAGCGTGCGTTCTTCGCCACGCTCAGCGACGTCGACGACTCGGACGATGACTCCGCTTCTTCAAGCGACGACGAGTCCGAGAAGAAGAAGAGGATCGAGGACAAGCTCAACGGCCTCTGTTTCTTCGCTGACGACGACGGCTTCTGCACCATGGCCTTCGGCAAGGAGGTCGACGGCGAGCTGGAGGAGACTCCTCGGAACCACGACAACGATGACGACACCTCCCAGGTATCTCTCACCCATGACGAGCTTTATGTTGAGGTCGAGAAGCTTACTGCCACCTTGCTTAGTCAGGACAAGTTGCTTAGGCGTGCTGCTAGAGAGCGCAAGGAGTTTAGGCAGAAGTCGGAGGATACAGTGAAGGAACTTGAGTCTGTCAAGTCCACCGTTGTTGTCACTGAGGAGGAGGAGTGTGAGATGTGCACCAAGCACATGACTGACCTTCTCACTTTGAGAAGTAAGTATGCTGCGTTGGTAGGAGAGGTGGATGAGCTGAAGGCTAGATCCTCGCTGTTGGGTGCGTGCAAGACTTGTCCTGTCTTGCAATCTGAGTTGGCAGAGAAGAATGCCAAGATTGTGTCTCTTGAAGAGGCCAACTCAGTTAACACTTGTGTGGCTAGGTGTGTTCTTTGTGAGGGTTTGGAGATGGAGATTGCGAACGTGAAGCATGACAAGATGCAAACCGAGGAGGAAAACACATACCTTCGGACCATCTTGTCATGGGTGTCTAGCGGTGAGCCACAGCTCGGGATGATGATCTCCCAATTCAAGCGAGCTGCTGGAGGTCCAGGTGTAGGCTTTGCTCTGGGTGTTGATGTTTCATCTTTTGGGAAGATTGGAGAGTCAAGTGGTCTTGACCCATGTGAGAAGCCCAACTCCACCACTACTCCCAAGCTTACCAAGATTCCACCCAAAGAGCCTCTCAAGCCTAACACCAAGGATGGGGTCTTTGTTGAACCTCCGAGAGCTCCACCCAAGAAACAATCATGGGCTCCCAAACCAAACCACCTCAAGAACAAGCTAGACACCATGCCACCCATCCAGGAGGAGCTTATGCCACAGAAGGGCAAAGTGATCCACACCCACTACCGTGAGTACCAACAACCCCCTTTGAGAGCGGTGAGGTACCATTGTGAGCACTGTGGGAGAGATGGTCACTAGAGTGAGTTCTATTTTCGGCGCAAGAGAGAGGCGCGTCGTGCAAAGGAGATGGACAACACGGACATGTACCATCCTTTCCATGATGTACATGTGCCAAATGTTCAGAGGCGTACTGTTAGGTCTAGAGGTCCAGAACCTCAAGTTCCTAGGCCCAAGCAGCGGAGAGGACGTGCCCGGCGGGAGCCTGCAGTTGTTGGCTATGGACCTCGTGGTGGTGGCTTTGTTGTTGAGCGTTTTCCCTCACCGCGTTTTGAGTATCGCGATGGACGCTCCTCCCTTAGCGGACCACGTTCTCCTCTACGTGGTGATCGCTCTTCCCGTAGGCGTGCTAGGAATGGTTTTTCTGCTAACCGTTCTTTTGAGCAGCCGGCCCAACACTGGTATTCTCCCTATTTCACTAACCCCAGTGTTGGACCGTATGCTCACGCTATGTCTTTTTATTGATGTAGGTAAAACGATTGGAGAACGTTTGGTTGGTGGATTCCGGTTGCTCGAGGCACATGACCAGAAATGCCAAGTGGTTCTCCAGTCTTAGTCCGGTCGCCGGAAAGGAGTTTATCACCTTCGGCGACAATAGCAAAGGTAGAGTTTTGTCCCGTGGGTCGGTGCGAGTTAATGAGCACTTTGTGTTGCGCGATGTTGCTCTTGTTTCTAACTTGCATTTTAACCTTCTTTCTGTTTCGTAACTCTTTGATGACGACTATGAGATTCATTTTAAGCCGAATCTCAGTAGTATTTTGGATCCTCAGGGCAATCTTGTTTGTGGGGTTTCGCCCTTTGGGAAAGTCTTTCGTGCAGGATTTCTCGGAGTCGTTTGGAGTTTCTCGTTGTCTTGTGGCTGGACCTTCCTCCTCTGATCTTTGGAAGTGGCATAGGAGACAAGGACATTTGAGCTTCGACTTGCTTGCAAGACTTAGCTCACTTGGCCTAATCCGAGGATTGCCCAAGTTATCCATGGAGAAGGATCTTGTTTGCCACTCTTGTAGACATGGGAAGATGGTTGCCGCTCCCCACCATCCAGTGACTCAGGTCATGACCAAGCGCCCTGGAGAGCTTTTGCACATGGACCTTGTTGGTCCGGCTCGGGTGAGCTCGGTTGGGGGGAAGTGGTATGTGCTTGTTGTTGTTGACGACTTTTCGAGATATTCGTGGGTCTTCTTTCTAGCTGAGAAGACCGAAACTTTCTCCTTTGCTCGCAATCTGATTTTGCATCTTCAGAACGAGTTCCCTTTGAACTCGATGCGAGCTATTAGGAGTGATAATGGTTCTGAATTCAAGAATTCGGATTTTGAGAAGTTTTGTAACTCTTTGGGTTTAGAGCATCAGTTTTCGTCCCCCTACACACCACCACAAAATGGTGTTGTAGAGAGGAAGAATCGGACCCTTGTAGAGATGGCCAGGACGATGCTCGATGAGCATAGGACTCCTAGGCGATATTGGGCCGAAGCTATGAGCACTGCATGCTATATTTCCAATCGCATTTTTCTCCGAGCTTTCTTGAAAAAGACTTCTTATGAGTTGCATTTTGGAAAACTGCCCAAAGTGAGTTATTTTAGAGTTTTCGGTTGCCATTGTTTTATACTCAAAAAGGGAAACTTGGACAAGTTTGAGTCTCGTTCTTCTGACGGTGTGTTTTTGGGTTATGGCACTCATACTCGTGCTTATCGTGTACTTAACCTTGACACTAACCAAATCTTGGTGAGCCTCTTTTTGATGACGAGGACGAGGGTGCTGAAGGTATGGATGATCCAGCACCCCTCCACCTGCTTTGCCGCAAGGAGCGGCTTCTACGACGACTCATGGCCCCGACACGTCTTCTTCCTGAAGGACCGAATTGGCGACCAGAGGGGGGGGGGGGTGAATGGGAGCCTCAAATTTCTTCTCGAGAAATGATGGCCCTTGTCCCAGAAAATCACCGCAGAAGCAAATACTCAAACAACTGGTGAGTTCACAACCAACGAATAGGTGGATACCTTAGGAGATGTCCTAGAGGTACAGCGGAACTACCGAAGAACCCCCAAAATGAAGCGCCAAAGCAACGGGGCAAAACTGCACAAGCAAGCTCCTAGAACAATCGAACTTCCGATAACGGAACACCCCACTCCTATGGAGAAGAGGAAAGTGTTCGACCAAAACTACTTAGGCCAACTAGTGGAAAAAGCACCTTGGAAAGATCCTTATGAAGTTAGGAAACTAATGCAACAGACGGATCTCAAATCGGAGCTCGAACGCAAAAGATACGGCCGCTAGAACAAACGAAACTCTGAAAGCGGAACACTTAACTCCTATGGAGAAGAAGGAAGTGTCCAACCAAAAATAATTTGACCAATGGTGGCAAAAGTACTTTGGAATGATCCTTAAGAAGTTAGAAAACCAACGCAACAAACGGATCACAAATCGGAGCTCGTATGCAAAAGATACGGACGAAATCAGCAAAACTGTGCAGTCGCGGACTGTCCGCTAATGAACCGCGGACTGTCCGCTATTGAACCCCGAAATGTCCGGGAATGAGTCCCAGACAGTCCGCCGTTCAAAAATGAAAACAGCGACCTCGCTGCCCGTGAACAGCCCCGACCCCCGGACAGTCCGGGGATGAGTCCCGGACAGTCCGGGAATGCCCAGAAAGGCTAAAAACAGCCCGTATCAAACTCAAATTCGATTGGAACTCAACCAAATCGAACGGGGCTGCAACCAAACTTCTCCCAAGTGTTCTTCTACGTGTTGGGAAGCTAATCCTAGGATATCATTGCTTCAATCCAACTAATCCATGAGAAATCCGAAGAACACTAGAAAAGGGGAAGAACGAAGAACGAACGCGATTTCGACCTGATCTACGAGCTCGTGAGGTTAGAGAAGAAATGCTTCGGTGGAAAGAAGGAGCTCACGACATAGAACAATCTGATTCAAACAGAATCGCAAATCGTCGCTCGGAGAGGGAGAACGAGGCAAATCTCTGGGAGGGGCAAAACCAAAACGCGAAGAACAAAAACACGATTCGATCCAAATTTCAGCTAACAAAGAGGAGGGGAGAAATTGATCCTTGGATTGCTACTAGATGATGAATTGTGTAGCACTCTGTGTCGGGTTACAAGCCACTCCTCGCAGTACAAAACGCGGATGGCGAAAAGCTCAAGAACAAGAGCCGGTCTCTCCTCTCACCCTAGCCTCCTCTCACCAAAACAAAATAAGAGTGACACTTCCCAAGGATGCCTCTGCCCTAGCAGCCCCCTCATATATATAGGCGCACGTCCGAAGACCAAAACACCCTTACATTAAGCACTCGTCCCAAATACCCCCCAGGGGTAAAACCGTCCAGACTTGACAGTTTCGATCCAACGGCCACGCCCGCACATCCGGTAGCTTCGCCTCGACGCGACCTCCCTGATGCCGCCACGTGCCGTCACCGTCGACCGCCGCGCCTTCCTCGTGGATAGCTTCGCCGCCGCGCCAGCCTCTCCACGCCGCCACGCGTCGACCGTCCTTTCGGACCACCCCCGGTTTTTAGGCCCAAACCGGTAAACCCGCCAGCCCAGGTTTTGAGGCCCAAACCTAGAAACCGTCCACCCCGAGTTGTGGGGACCAAACTCGGAAACCCGCGCGCCCAGGTTTTGAGGCCCAAACCTAGAAACCATCCTCGCCGAGTTTTGAGGCCCAAACTCAGAAACCGGCCACCCCAGGTTTTGAGGCCCAAACCTGGAAATTGTCGATGGTAGCTTTTTGAGGCTCAGCTACCGAACCCGCACCGTAGACGGGATGTGGTTCGCACACCCCGACCACCGGCACCGATGCCGATGCATGTCCAGCCTCCACGCCGGGCACAACGCCTTCGCCATCCTCCTTGACTTGGCCGATGACACTTGCGCCGCACGCAAGCCCGTGTCCGACCTCCCGCCAAGTGTCACGACGCCATGTCTTCCTCCTGACTCGGCCGATGCATCACACATCCCCATGTGCTCCCGCTCGCCGATGCCACGTGCCAGCTACCACAGCTGGTCCTCTGGCCCTCCGGTCCGTCAGTCTAAGCCTCACGTCCGCCCTTCACTGCTCTGGGTACATCGGCATGGCACGTCCGCCGCACGGCACGCCCATCCTTCACCGTTCCCGGTCCATCGGCATGGCACGTCTCTACTTGACCTTCACCTCGCCATAGACCACTGTATCCGAGCTCCACACCTGCACATCAACACAGCCAAGAGACACATGTCGCACACGCACACCAACACAAAAACACCACACAACTCAACGCCACCGGTTAGTCATAACAATAAGCGCATAGCTAGATATAGACTCAACCGAGTAAAAGCCTCAAACCTTCCTCATCAAAGTCAGTCATTCATCATATATGTTCTCAATCTCCCCCGATGAATGCATTGACTAGCAATAAAACCACAAAGGAAGGGTTTGAAGGCAAGCCTCATCCAAGTGCCCAAAAGCCAAGCAAAAGCAAACACAAGGCCACTTGAGATGAGGAAGGATCATGAAAACTCCAGATAAAAGCTCTCGGTCCCGAAAGAAATGGGAAAAGCGGGCAAAGCCTCCACAAAACCGAAGAGTCAAGATAAAACAAGAGTTTCATGAAATCCCAAAAGGTACTCGAAAACCAATCTCCAATAAATTGTCAAACAATCATCACAAAAGAGAGACCAAGGTACTTATCCACTTGGGTTTGGGTCAATTTCTCCCCCTTTTCTCTTTCTCCCCCTTGATGATTGAATTGACAAAAACTAGGCACAAGAGATGGTTTGAGATACCAAAAACTGAAAAACTTGGTCCCCAAAGACATGGGCAACGGCTCAACGCAACCAAGCAAGGGATCGGAGCAACAACTCATCAAAGAGCAAAACTCGATCACATAGAGCGAAAAACTTGGTTCCCAAAGACATGGGCAACGGCTCGACGCAACCAAGTCAAAAATGAGCTAGTCCTCAAGAAGAGGCAGAAAAGGCTCAACACCACTAGCTCAAGGCTCAATACCAATGGAGGCTGAATCAACGCATAAGAATACAAAACTGATCACAAACAACCAAGAATTGGTGAAAATAGCTAGTTCCTCAAGACAGAGGCACATAGGCTCGACACAACTAGCTGAAGGGTCCATACCAATCCAAAATACCAAGCAAAAACTGCTAGTCCCTCTAGACAGAGGCAAAAATGGCTCAACACGACTAGCAGGCTCGATACCGACTGAGAAACAACCACAAGAGAAGCTCAACACTAAATGGAGCACAAACACTCGGAGCATGCGGAGAAGCAGCAAGACAAAAGCGACTCCCCTTGAAATCAAGCCTATATACAAAAGCTATGCAACAAAACTCATGACACCAATTGCATTCCATACCAAAAGATGGATACCAATTGAGACACATAAAAGAGCTATACCGAGTGAAGGACATAAAAGAGCTAAACTCCCCCTAGCTCAAAGCTCTCCCCAAAATGCATGACTCTCCCCTTTGTGCCAACACTCAAGCTCCCCCTTGCAAACAGCTACTCCCCCTTGACAAAAGGGAACATGCTGAGGGGTTTTGACATTTTTCAAAACAAAGTTGACACAAACACAAGACAAGTCATCAACCAAAAGCATATGGGGGCAATGAAAAGCACTGAAAGTGACCACAAGGTGTATCGGAGCTGGGGGTATGAACACTAAGCTAAAATGCATGATATGCACAATGCAACAGCTTCAAGTATATAGCAATCAGAATAAAAAGATGCTCAAAAGGGTGCTGCCCTGAAAGTGTAGCAACCAATACAAATGCTAGCAAAGGCTCAAACTGATCAAGTGAATACGAAATATGAACAATAGAGCATATGAGCAGTTTTAAGCCATTTGAAAAGGAGTTCACCACTAAAATAGCACTTAGCATGAATAGACAAGAAATCAAACAAGTGCTAACTCAGGTATAAAAGGTGAACTACCCCTAGCAAAGTTCAATCATGATGCAATAGAATGAAGCATATACTTGTGTTATTTTTCAAATTTTATCAGAGATTGCAGCGGTATTAACACAAGTTCATATTAAAAGCATGTGATTGCGAGAGGTTAAAAGCATGGTCATTGCCTAACTTTTCAACCGGGCTAAGCCTATGCAAGAAAAGCAATCGGAAGCTTAAAGCACCGGTTTCGGTCTTACACTACACGGCTCAAGTTTAACTCAAATGTGCAATGAGAAATGGTCTCGATACCGTGATGTGCTGACACATGCAATCCCATCTCGATCTTTTCATTTCACTAGACTTGGATCAAATTTTAAGCACAAGGTAAATATGAACAATCCAAGCAAGTGAATGATTCAATGCAAGAGACATAGCAACCTAGCATACAAAAGATAGCACAAGTGATCTCAACACATCCTACCCATGCTAGTTGCCACTCTCAATGGTGAACAAATTTAAAAGTTTCATAGTTGATTAGTCAAGTTCACCATTTGCAAAAATAGCTTAGCTCATAACATGTATCAAGTGATCAAAAGGAGCCTAAGCTACAAGCATCATCATGACTAAACAGGGCATACCAAAAAGAGCATAATCTCATTCTCATTGCTCTAAACATGAAGCTCTAAAATGCACTAGAATACATGATGAAATGCATGCAAAAACTAGTCTATCAAAGACAAAGCAAAACTAGCCTAAAAAGGAAAACCCAAAGCAAAAGGGTATCGGAGAAGTCCAACTAAGATACAACAAGCAAAATGCTTCCCCAACTAAAAGGGAAACACACACCAGACTCATAAGAGAAGAGCCAAGAAACGCTCAAGCGAACAGCCAGCAAAATCCACATGGAAAGACCACACAGCAGAAAGAGGTCGAAGAAGAAGAGTACCAAAAACCGAACTCAGAAGTGTGTCGGACGTACCTCCTGAAGCGCATGACCTCCTGCTGGTGTGATACCCAAGGGGACACCTGAAACTGCTGAACTCCGAGGCGCCTGCCTTGCCGAAGTCGTCTCCCCCTCGCCTGATGCTGTCGCTCCCACAGGTGCAGCTAGTGCTCATTGGAGAACTGCTCGAACGGAACCCCAAGTCATGGAAGAAGTGGGATCGGGTCCATGAGCCGAAATGCTCTCTCCAGGCTCCTGTTCTCCAACTGCAAAAGCCTCCTTGGAGGCAAATCTAAGTGGGGTGTAGAGAACCATCAACTCTTGATCACTTCTAAAAGATCAAGCTCCATCAGGCGCATGTTCTCCACCCCGCGTCCTCATATCTACACACAAGAGGACAAAGTTACCTGAGTCTTGGATCCCGAAGGGTTAGCAAGCATGTACTTGGGAACCCAAGACTTGGTCACAAAACTCAACTTATCTTGTGGGTTAGCATGATTGAAGGACCGAGAATGCAAAAGCAAGGCGACCAGAGGGGGGGGTGAATGGGAGCCAATAAAATTTCTCACGAGACTTTGGCCAAGTGTCCCAAAATCAATCCCCAAGAACTACTACCAAAAACGTGATGCCCACGACCCTTGGAAGAGGGTGAATGATCCCAGGGATCACAGCGAGGCACCACAAAAACTTCCTCACCCAAGTTCACGCAAGTCAACTAGTGACGGGATGGGTTTTGGGTAACCTCAACCTTCCCCGAGCAACGCGAGGGGGATTCAGGCTATTTTGTAAAGCGGGAAGCCCAAATTCTGTAGAGCACGAAGTTAGAAATCCAACGCCACAAACGAATCACGAATCGAAAGACGAACGAACAAACTGCGGATGAAAACGCGTCGAACTGGATCGACCGGACTCTGGCCAGCGTCCGGTCAGCAGGGACCGGACGCGTCCGGTCAACAAAAATCGGCTCTGGAACCTTACTGTTCGCGACCGGACTCACGAGTACGGAGCGTCCGGTCGAGAGCAGTGCGTCCGGTCAGAAACGAACAAGCACGATGAACAGTGAAAGCGATGCGTCCGGTCAAAACATGAATGGAGCGTCCGGTCAAAGTGAAGAACACGGCTACGTGCTGTTCATCGACCGGACTCACGGACCGAGCGTCCGGTCACCCCGACTGAGCGTCCTGTCGACTCGCTGCAGCCCCGTTCGTCCACCGATTTGCCTCTATCTCACCCAAAACAATTCCTCTAGGGATCAAACTTGGTGAGATGAGTCACAAGGAGTATAGTGAGCTATCTTTAAGAGATCATGGCTCGAACCTATCTCCAAAACGGTGGATCGAAGAATTTCGGGGAAGGAAGAAAACTTGACCCGAAACTAAAAATCGATCGATCTCCTAGACCGTGAGGTTAGAGGTTAATTCCTTCGGTGGAAAGAAGTGCCTCACGATCTAGGACAACTTGGTTCAAACGAATTTGCAAAAGATGAACCGAGCAAAGAGATCAAGCGACGGGAAAATCGTGGAGAAAAAGGATTCCGCGAAGAACATGAACACAACGGAAATCACAGCCACGAATTGCAAGCCGAAGCGCAAACACACGCTACGACAAGGAGGATACGGCCTCCTTTCCTCAAAATCAACAATACACAGAGGTGAGTCTCTCTGCGGATCTCAGCAAGCTACAGCAGGGGATGGGAGAGCAGGAAACCCTAAGTGCAGGAAGCAAATGAGATGGCTAAAACTGAGATTGGGAGGAGGGTGTCTCCCCTAGACTACTTATACTAACCTAGCCTAAGTCTATTTCCTACTCTACCCCTCACTACTGTATTTACAGAGCGGACCAGCCTAACCCTAAGGCTATTCTAGTCCACCCGCTGGTGGTAGGTAGATCCGACGGCCACGCCCGCACGGTCTTCCGCGTCGCCTCCACGCAACCTTCAGATCGCCGCCACGTGCCGCCACCACTCTGCACCCCCGGTTTTGTGGCCCAAACCGGGAAACCAGCCTTTTCCATCAGCCCCCGGTTTTGAGGCCCAAACCGGGAAACCAGCCTCCAGCCCGAGTTTTGTGGCCAAACTCGGAAACCGTCCGCGCCCGAGTTTTGAGGCCCAAACTCGGAAACCGGCCCACGCCCAGGTTTTGAGGCTCAACCTGGAAACCGTCGCGCCCAGGTTTTGTGGCTCAACCTGGAAACCCAGCACCCAGGTTTTGAGGCCCAAACCTGGAAACCGTCCACCGTTGGTTTTTCCCGGGCTCTACCAACAAACCGGCGTCGTAGAGGGGATGCACCGCATGTGCACCCCTTCCACCGACATGATCGCACTTCTCCGCTTGTCGCTGTCGCAGGCTGCCAGCCACCACAGCTGATCCTCCGGCCTCCAGTCCATCAGTCCAAGTCCACGTCCGCCCTTCACCGTCCGATACATCGGCATGGCACGTCCGCCGCACGGCACGCCCATCCTTCATCGCGCCCGGTCCGTCGGCACGGCACGTCGCAACTTGGCCTTCACCCGCCATCGACCACTGTCTCCGTGCTCGACACCTGCACAACACAAGCCAAAGAACATGCGCATCATCTCCGTTGACAATCACTCATCACACAGAGACTCGGCATACACCCATGTATCCGCAATCTCCCCCTTGATGAGTGCATTGTCAACTCCACAACAAATCATGAATAAGAAGAAGGAGGTAGGAAGGAGTGAGACGAGAAAACCCAACCAACTGACCCAAAAGCCTAACAAAAGCCAAAGAAGGTCAAGTGGATGAAGCGGAAACTTGGTCCCCAAAGACATGGGCAACGGCTCGACGCAACCAAGCAAAGCAAAGCTAGCCCTCAAGAAGAGGTAGAACAGGCTCAACACCGCTAGCAGATACCAATTGAAGATCGGAGGACAACAGAAGCAAAATGCTAGTCCCTCAAGATAGAGGCACAGAGGCTCAACACAACTAGCAAGAAAATCACTCCGAACCAATTGGAAATCAACCCAAACCAAATGGGAAAGCACACCAGACGATACCAATTGAAAGCCAAATGAAAAAGCTTATGAAAGCTCATGAAAAGCTAGGAACGTTTGCTAGTCCCACAAGACAGAGGCAACGGCTCAACACAACTAGCAAACTCCCCCTCGACAAATGCAAGCAACTAGGACGAATGATTCTCCCCTTAGTTGATCAACACAGGAGCATACGATTTGCATAAATTTCTCCCCCTAGTTGAAAATGCACTTATCAAGGCCAAAAGGTATCGGAGAAGCAACTCCCTTCTCATAAACTCCCCCTGAACACAAGATCTCCTTCCAAAATGCATATGAAGTCAAAATGCAAGTTAGGAGCTTCAAGTATATAGTCAAAAGAGTGCAAAGATGCTCTAATCAGTATAGCTCCAACATCTCAATTAAGCACTCAAATAGCAAAGGCTCAAACTGATCACTTATACGAAATATGAAGCATAGGAGCATGTGAGCAGTTTTAAGCCAAAAAGGATAGTCACCATCAAAATAACACTAGACATGTATAGAAGGAATCCAAACAAGTGCTAAACATATATACAAGGTGAACTACCCCTAGCAAAGTTCAATCATCATGCATAGGAATGAAGCATATACTTGTGATTCCAAATTCATATCGGAGTTGCAGCGGTAAAGGAGTTCACAAGTTCATTTTTAGCATGTGATTGCGAGAGGTTGAAAGCTTGTCAATGCCTAACTTTTCAACCGTGCGAAGCCTATGCCGAAGCAATCAGAAGCTTAAAGCAACGGTTTCGGTCATACACTACATGGCTCAAGTTTAACTCAAGGTGCAATGAGAAACAGTCTCAATACCATGAGGTGTTGACAAGCAATCCCATCTCGATCTTTTCAATTCAACAATACTTGGTTCAGATTTTAATCAAGTTATGAACAACCAAGCAAGTGAATGACTCAGAACTAGAGACATAGCAACCTAGCATATATGAAAAGCAGGAATGGACTCAACACACCCTACACATGCTAGTTGCATATCTCAATGGTGAACATTTTCAGATTTATATACATTAGGCATAATTCACCATTCCAAAAATAGCTCGCTCATAACATGTAACAGTGATCAGAAGGAGCATAAGCTACAAGCATCATCATAAGTATCGGAGCAATACTAACAAGAGCATAATTACATTCTAGTGAATATAGACATGAAGCTCAGAATGTAAATGCGTATGCCCGACACAAAACTGAAAGAAAGAAGATACCAATTGGAAAGACTCAAGAAACTCAAAAGAAAAGAGCCTCAAAATAAAAGAGTCAGTCTGTACATCTCAAAATGCTTCCCCCATCTAAAAGGGGAAACACACACCAAGCTCACCCCTCAACCTATTAAAGGTTGATTCGTCTAAAGGCTTGGTGAAAATATCAGCCAACTGGTGATGAGTATCGACATGGCGAAGGTCGATATCACCCTTCTCCTGGTGGTCTCGCAAGAAATGAAAGCGCACATCAATGTGTTTGGTTTTCGAGTGAAGCACGGGGTTCTTAGCAACGCTAATGGCACTCGTGCTGTCACAAAGCAAAGGAACTCGAGTAAAGCTCAAACCAAAATCACGCAAAGTGGCCATCATCCAGAGTAACTGGGAACAGCAGCTAGCCGCAGCAACATATTCAGCCTCCGTGGTAGACTGAGCGACACTAGACTGCTTGCGAGAAGACCACGATACAAGAGAAGACCCAATAAACTGGCAAGTCCCAGAAGTGGACTTGCGCTCAATGCGACAACCAGCAAAATCAGCATCAGAAAAGCCACAAAGCGAGAGGGTGGAAGAAGCAGAATACCAAATCCCGAACTCAGGCGTGAAACGAAGGTACCTGAAGATGCGCTTCACCGCCTGACGGTGAGAAGTGCGTGGCGAAGCCTGAAAGCGCGCGCACAAGCACACGGCGAACTGAATGTCCGGCCGTGTCGCCGTCAGGTAGAGCAGCGATCCAATCATGCTGCGGTACTCCTTCTGGTCCACTGCTTCTCCATCCGTGTCGGCATCCAGGGCAGTCGTCGTCGACATGGGCGTCGGAAGAGGCTTGGCCTCACCCATGTCGAACCGCTTCAGCAAGTCCCTCGTGTACTTGCCCTGGTGCACAAACGTCCCCTCTCGGGATTGCTTAATTTGCAACCCGAGAAAGAAGGTCAGCTCGCCCATCATGCTCATCTCGAACTCCCTGCTCATAGTATCTGCAAACTTGGCAACCAAAGCGTGAGAAGAACCACCGAAAATGATATCATCCACGTAAATTTGGACCAAGAGAGTATCTTTGCCTTGCTTGAGGAGAAAGAGCGTTTTATCAACACATCCCATTTTAAAACCCTTAGCTAGCAAAAAGGTTTTTAATCTCTCATACCAGGCTCTAGGGGCTTGTTTCAAACCATACAAAGCTTTGTGGAGTTTAAAGACATGGTTTGGAAACTTGGGATTTTCAAAACCGGGGGGTTGCTGGACATAGACCTCCTCCTCAATGTAGCCGTTTAAGAAGGCACTCTTGACATCCATTTGAAAAAGTTTGAAACCCATGGATGCAGCATAAGCCAAGAGTATCCTAATAGCCTCCAAACGAGCTACAGGAGCGAAGGTCTCCTCATAATCTATCCCCTCCTTCTGACTATAACCCTTCGCTACAAGCCGGGCCTTGTTTCTCACAATGTGGCCCTCCTCTCCTTGCTTGTTTTTAAATACCCATTTTGTCCCAATAGGTTTACAGTCAGGAGGTGGTGGCACTAGAACCCAAACCCGATTTCGCTCAAAGTTCTCTAGCTCCTCATGCATGGCATTGACCCAATCCGGATCCGTCAATGCGTGTCCAACATCTCGGGGTTCAAAAGACGCAACAAAAGCAGAATGAGCAAAGTGCGAGATGTGCTGTGACCTGGAGCGAGTAACTCGCTCGTCGATGTCGCCGATCATCTGTTCAGGGGGGTGCTGGCGCTGGATAAGTCGTGGCGCCTCCCGGGAAGAAGTGACCTCCCCCTCAACAGCAGCTGGTTCCACCCCGGGTACAAAAGGTACCGCGCGAGGTGGAGGATCCCACGGCCCCCAGGAAGAAGAAGTGTCGGGGCCGTGAGTCGTCGTCGAGGCCGCCCTTTGCGGCACGGCAGGTGGAGGGGGTGCTGGATTATCTATACCTTCAGCACCCTCGTCCTCATCATCAAAAAGAGGCTCTCCAACCTCATGATCACCTGCACGCTCAAAACGAGAAGAGGGACAAACAAGAGTCTCGTCGAAGGTGACATCTGATGTCTCCATGACTCGGTTAGTGTCAAGGTTAAGTACACGATAAGCTCGAGTGTGAGTGCCATAACCCAAAAACACACCGTCAGAAGAACGAGACTCAAACTTGTCCAGGTTGCCTTTCTTCAATATAAAACAGTGGCAACCAAAGACTCTAAAATAACTCACCTTGGGCTGGCGACCAAAACGCAACTCATAAGAGGTCTTCTTCAAAAACGCTCTCAGAAAAATGCGATTCGAAATGTAGCATGCAGTGTTCATAGCTTCGGCCCAAAAACGCCTAGGAGTCCTATGCTCATCAAGCATCGTCCTGGCCATCTCAACAAGGGTCCGATTCTTCCTCTCTACAACACCATTTTGAGGTGGTGTATAGGGGGAAGAAAACTGATGCTCCAAACCAAGGCGGTTACAAAACTTCTCAAAATCCGAATTTTTAAACTCGGAACCATTATCACTCCGAATAGCTCGCATCGAGTTCAAAGGGAACTCGTTCTGAAGACGCAAAATCAGATTGCGAGCAAATGAGAAAGTCTCGGTCTTCTCAGCTAAAAAGAAGACCCACGAATATCTCGAAAAGTCGTCAACAACAACCAAAACATACCACTTGCCACCAACCGAGCTCACCCGAGCCGGACCAACAAGGTCCATGTGTAAAAGCTCTCCAGGGTGCGAGGTCATGACCTTAGTCACCGGATGGTGGGGAGCAGCAACCATCTTCCCATGTCTGCAAGAATGGCAAACTAGATCCTTCTCCATCGAAAGCTTGGGCAATCCTCGGATTAGGCCAAGTGAGCTAAGTCTTGCAAGCAAGTCGAAGCTTAAATGACCGAGCCTCCTATGCCACTTCCAAAGATCGGAGGAAGAAGGACTAGCCAAAAGACAGCGAGAAGAACCAAACGATTCCGAGAAATTCGCACAAAAGACTTTCCCAAAGGGGGAAATCAGACATACAAGATCGCCCTGAGGATCTAAGATGCGACTAAGGTTCGGTTTAAAACGAATCTCATAGTCATCATCAAAAAGTTGCGAAACAGAAAGAAGGTTAAAATGCAGGTTAGAAACAAGAGCAACATCGCGCAACACAAAGTGCTCATTAACCCGCACCGTCCCACGAGACAATACCTTACCTTTACTATTGTCGCCGAAGGTTATGTACTCCTTTCCGGCGACCGGGCTAAGGTTAGAGAACCACTTGGTGTTTCCGGTCATGTGCCTCGAACAACCAGAATCCACCAACCAAACGTCCTCCAACCGTCTTACCTACATCAATAGAAAGACATAGGGTGAGCATACGGTCCAACACTGGGGTTAGTGAAATAAGGGTAATACCAGTGTTGGGCCGGCTGCTCAAAAGAACGGTTAGCAGAAAAACCATTCCTAGCACGTCTACGAGGGAAGCGATCACCATGCTGAGGAAAACGTGGTCCGCTGGGGAAGAAGCGCTCACCGCGATACTCAAACTGCGGTGGGGGAAAGCGCTCAACTAAACCTCCGCCACGGGGTCCATTACCTGCAAAAGCAGGACCCCGTCGGGTACGCTCTCTACGAGGTTTACGCCTAGGAGCCTGGGGCTCAACTGCTCTAGCGTCTCTCCTCGGAGCTCTCTCCTGCCTAGGCCTGGGACCCTGACGTCCGGACCTAGCTGCTCTCCCCTGGGCCTTCGGTACATGTCCACCATGAGCTGGATGGTACATGTCCGGGTTCTCCATCTCCCGAGCCCTGCGCGCCTCTCTCCTGCGCCTAAAGCAGAACTCGCTCAAGTGGCCATCTCTCCCACAAAAATCACATTGGTACCTCACCGCACGCAAAGGGGGTTGTTGGTGACCAGAGCTGTGGGTGTGGCTCACTTTGCCTTTGCCCTTCTGTGGCAACTCCTCACGAATGGGTGGCATAGCATCAAGCTTGTTTCTGAGGTGGTTTGGCTTGGGTGCCCAAACTGGGTTCTTGGGAGGAGCTCTCAGGGGTTCCTCAACCACACCATCTTTGGTGATAGGCTTGGCTGGCTCTTTGAGTGGAAGCTTGGCAAGTTTGGGAGTAGTGGTGGAGTTGGGCTTCTCACATGGGTTCAGACCACTAGACTCTCCAATCTTCCCAAAGGCTGAGAGATCAACACTCTGAGCAAAACCTACACCAGGGGCACCAACAGCTCGCTTGAATTGGGAGATCATCATCCCGAGCTGCGGCTCACTACTGGAGACCCATGACAAGATGGACCGAAGGTATGTGTTTTCTTCCTCGGTTTGCATCTTGCCATGCTTCACATTGGCAATCTCCATCTCCAGGCCCTCACACAAAGCACACCTCAAGACACAAGTGCTATCTGAGCTGGCCTTGACTAAAGACTCAATCTTGGCATCCTTCTCTGCCAACTCAGATTGCAAGACAGGACAAGTCTTGCACGCACCCAACAACTGCGGCCTAGCACGGAGCTCATCCACCTCTCCAACCAACGCAGCATACTTACCTCTCAGAGTGAGAAGGTCAGTCATGTGCGCGGTGCACGACTCGCACTCCGCCTCCTCCGACACAACCACGGTGGACCGAGCGAACTCAAGCTCCTTCACCGTGTCCTCCCACTTCTGCCTGAACTCCTTGCGTTCTCTAGCGGCACGCCTAAGCAACTTATCTTGGCTAAGGAGGGCATCAGTCAACTTCTCAACCTCAGAGGAAAGCTCGTCGTAGGTGAGAGATACCTGGGAGGTGTCGTCGTCGTCGTCGTTCCGAGGGGTACGCTCTGGCTTGCCGTCGACCTCATCGCCCAGCGCCATGGTGCAGAAGCCGTCGTCGTCGGCGAAGAAGCAGAGGCCGTTCAGCTTGTCCTCGATCCTCTTCTTCTTCTCGGACTCGTCATCGCTCGAGCTGGCGGAGTCGTCATCCGAGCCGTCGACGTCGCTGAGCGTGGCGAAGAACGCGCGCTGCTCAGCTTGCTGCTTCTCCAAGTACTTCTTCTTGATGTACTCTTTGTCGAAGCCGCCCCGCTTCTTGTGCCTTGGGGGAACGTGCTTCTCCTTGTACTTGGAGTCGCGCCTGTGGCCGTGATCGCCCTTCCCCAGATGCTTGTTCTTCTTCTTGGGGCAGTCGGCGATGAAGTGGTCGGGGTCGCCGCACTCGTAGCATCCCGTGCGTCCTCCTCCTCGACGACGGTTCATGCGGTTGTTGTGGAACCGCGAGAACCGGTTGGCAAGCAAAGCCAACTCGTCGTCTCCCAAAGACTCCAGCTGGTCCTCTGTCACAGAAAAGAGAGAAGAAAGCGCAAAACCAGCTGAGGGGTTAGAGGAAGAGCCGGAAACCAAAGCCATGGACGGGCGAGAAGGATTTTCAAAAGAAGCCCTCGCCATAGCATCAATCTCACTGGACTTGAGCTTACTGAAGAGCTCGTCGCAGGTGAGGGTCTCATAGTTAGGGGATTCGATGATCGCCTGAACCTTGGAGTCCCAAACCGAACGGTCAAGAGTGTGCAAAAGCTTCAAAGCACGCTCATGATCGTCAAAAGGCAACTGCTCCTTGTTAGCCCTCATCCTGTTGACAATCACCTGAAAGCGAGCGAATAAACTTTCTATGCTCTCGCCAGGTTGATGTCTAAAGTTCTCATACTCTCGCTTGAACGACTCGTAGAGTCGGGTTTTGACTTGAGAGGTGCCCTCATGAAAACGCATGAGAGTGTCCCAGATCTCCCGAGCCGTAGCGAGGTGAGAAACACGATCAAACTCACCCATGCTCAAACAAGAGAAACGCGCATTACGGGCTCGGCTATTGGCATCGTGCTCATCGATCTGCTGTTGAGTCACACGAGCAGCCAAGACCACGTAATCAGGGGAGTTGCAAATATCCCAGATCGAAGCGCCCAAGCTCTGCAAATAGGCCGACATACGTATCTTCCAATACGCATAGTTCGTCCCATCGAAAAACGGCGGTTTGCCCACGCCGCGATCCATGTCGCCTTCGGTGGATCTGGAACCGGCTAAGGTGGAAGATCCTTAACCCGCTCCGATACCAATTGAAGGACCGAGAATGCAAAAGCAAGGCGACCAGAGGGGGGGGTGAATGGGAGCCAATAAAATTTCTCACGAGACTTTGGCCAAGTGTCCCAAAATCAATCCCCAAGAACTACTACCAAAAACGTGATGCCCACGACCCTTGGAAGAGGGTGAATGATCCCAGGGATCACAGAGAGGCACCACAAAAACTTCCTCACCCAAGTTCACGCAAGTCAACTAGTGACGGGATGGGTTTTGGGTAACCTCAACCTTCCCCGAGCAACGCGAGGGGGATTCAGGCTATTTTGTAAAGCGGGAAGCCCAAATTCTGTAGAGCACGAAGTTAGAAATCCAACGCCACAAACGAATCACGAATCGAAAGACGAACGAACAAACTGCGGATGAAAACGCGTCGAACTGGATCGACCGGACTCTGGCCAGCGTCCGGTCAGCAGGGACCGGACGCGTCCGGTCAACAAAAATCGGCTCTGGAACCTTACTGTTCGCGACCGGACTCACGAGTACGGAGCGTCCGGTCGAGAGCAGTGCGTCCGGTCAGAAACGAACAAGCACGATGAACAGTGAAAGCGATGCGTCCGGTCAAAACATGAATGGAGCGTCCGGTCAAAGTGAAGAACACGGCTACGTGCTGTTCATCGACCGGACTCACGGACCGAGCGTCCGGTCACCCCGACTGAGCGTCCTGTCGACTCGCTGCAGCCCCGTTCGTCCACCGATTTGCCTCTATCTCACCCAAAACAATTCCTCTAGGGATCAAACTTGGTGAGATGAGTCACAAGGAGTATAGTGAGCTATCTTTAAGAGATCATGGCTCGAACCTATCTCCAAAACGGTGGATCGAAGAATTTCGGGGAAGGAAGAAAACTTGACCCGAAACTAAAAATCGATCGATCTCCTAGACCGTGAGGTTAGAGGTTAATTCCTTCGGTGGAAAGAAGTGCCTCACGATCTAGGACAACTTGGTTCAAACGAATTTGCAAAAGATGAACCGAGCAAAGAGATCAAGCGACGGGAAAATCGTGGAGAAAAAGGATTCCGCGAAGAACATGAACACAACGGAAATCACAGCCACGAATTGCAAGCCGAAGCGCAAACACACGCTACGACAAGGAGGATACGGCCTCCTTTCCTCAAAATCAACAATACACAGAGGTGAGTCTCTCTGCGGATCTCAGCAAGCTACAGCAGGGGATGGGAGAGCAGGAAACCCTAAGTGCAGGAAGCAAATGAGATGGCTAAAACTGAGATTGGGAGGAGGGTGTCTCCCCTAGACTACTTATACTAACCTAGCCTAAGTCTATTTCCTACTCTACCCCTCACTACTGTATTTACAGAGCGGACCAGCCTAACCCTAAGGCTATTCTAGTCCACCCGCTGGTGGTAGGTAGATCCGACGGCCACGCCCGCACGGTCTTCCGCGTCGCCTCCACGCAACCTTCAGATCGCCGCCACGTGCCGCCACCACTCTGCACCCCCGGTTTTGTGGCCCAAACCGGGAAACCAGCCTTTTCCATCAGCCCCCGGTTTTGAGGCCCAAACCGGGAAACCAGCCTCCAGCCCGAGTTTTGTGGCCAAACTCGGAAACCGTCCGCGCCCGAGTTTTGAGGCCCAAACTCGGAAACCGGCCCACGCCCAGGTTTTGAGGCTCAACCTGGAAACCGTCGCGCCCAGGTTTTGTGGCTCAACCTGGAAACCCAGCACCCAGGTTTTGAGGCCCAAACCTGGAAACCGTCCACCGTTGGTTTTTCCCGGGCTCTACCAACAAACCGGCGTCGTAGAGGGGATGCACCGCATGTGCACCCCTTCCACCGACATGATCGCACTTCTCCGCTTGTCGCTGTCGCAGGCTGCCAGCCACCACAGCTGATCCTCCGGCCTCCAGTCCATCAGTCCAAGTCCACGTCCGCCCTTCACCGTCCGATACATCGGCATGGCACGTCCGCCGCACGGCACGCCCATCCTTCATCGCGCCCGGTCCGTCGGCACGGCACGTCGCAACTTGGCCTTCACCCGCCATCGACCACTGTCTCCGTGCTCGACACCTGCACAACACAAGCCAAAGAACATGCGCATCATCTCCGTTGACAATCACTCATCACACAGAGACTCGGCATACACCCATGTATCCGCAATGATGCAAATGTTGGTTCAAATGCAATTGTGAAACACCCTTGGAAGCATTCCTCAAAAGGACAACTTGAGGAGAAGAACGAGTCGTACCACGGGAAAAGAGGCAAACATCTTCCAAGATTTTTGTAGAAGAACCAATAGAAGCATCATGAGAAGCATGGCGTGGACCAAGGGAAGAAGCACTAGAAGCATGTCCACGACCATGACCTATCCCACTAGAAAAGGAGTCATAAAACCCATCAACTAAGAGGGGCTTCTTACTAGGAACACAAGCATTCATGCCATGAGAAGGGATATGAACCACCAACTTCCTAGAAGAACGAGCTTGGCGCAAGCGTTTGACACGCCGATAGCAAAAGCTTTCTTGATGCCCATCTTTCTCACAAAAAGAGCAATGGTACAAAGGCCTATTGGAAGGCACACCATTCTCCGACAAGTGAGAAGTCCCTTGGGACTTGGAACAAGAAGCATCAATGTTCAACTTGGTGCCAATACTAGGAGCACACGTGCCATGGGAAAGGCTACGCGGCTTCCTAAAAGCCTTAGCTCGAATACGTCGCTCGTGTTTGACACGGCGGAAACAAAAATCGAGCGAATGTCCATCCTTCTTGCAAAAGGTGCAATGGTAAACCGGATTGGGAGCACGAGTCCCAAAAATATGAGAAGCACCCTTGTCAAGAGAAGTCCCTTGGACATCACCCGAAGAAACAACAAGGTTGGGAGTAGCTATGAAAGAGCTATCCGAAACCTTGACACTAGTGCTATCGTCAAAAGACTCATGCGAAACACAAGAACTCAACTCCGGTTGCAAAGATGCAGACTTGGAAATATCAACATCGGAGTTGCAAGAAATGCGTGAATCAAACGACTTAGCACAAAGGCTCTTGCACCTTTTGGCTAAAACCTCATTCTCAAACATGAGGCGATCACAAGTACCACAAGGAGTGTTTCTCAAGTTTTCCATCTCCTTCTGAATGCACTCGGCATATGTGGTACGCAAGAGCTCAATCTCCTTTTCAAGGTTGACACTCATATCATTGTGCTCAACCAACTTGGCACTCATATCATCGCGCAAAGCTTTCAAAGCCAAAACTTCTTTTTCTAAATCAGTGCAAGATGTGCAAATGAAATCGGTGGAAGAAACATCACCATTCACATCAAGCAAAGAATCATGAATAGCACAAGAAGTAAGGCAAGCATCTTTATTCAAAGAGCACAAGCTACAAGGCCTAGCATTTATCTTTACAATTTCAGCCCTAGCATGCTCAAGTTCATCTACACATGTGGTGTGAGTCAATTTTAGTTTATTAATTTCAGCATGTAAAGACTCACATGAAACACATGGTAACAAAGCATTTGACTTTAGCAAGGCTATTTCAGTTTTAGCACAATCAAGGTCCTTGCGCAAGTCAATGCAAACTAAACATGGTTTGGAAGCATTAGATTTCAGCAATTCAATTTCAAATGTTAAGCTATCAAGAGAAAAGCATAGCTCATCATTCTTCCTAACCATGTCACTACAAGAGGTGCAAGGCAAAGTGGCACTAGACTTCAAACTAGCATTGGAGCATTTCAACTTTTCGACCTTTCTACGCAAGGTACTACAAAGCTCAACAAAACTAGAGCGAGCCTCATATAGGTTGTGCAAGGTCACAAGTCCATGCGCAAGTGTAGCTCTCTTGGCCTTGCCAAGTTGACATAGGAGATCCTCCGGTGAAAGCTCGTCATGTCACAGAAGGTTCAGCAGATCGTTCACCTCGCGATCCCTCTCATCCACTGCACTCCTCCTTCTTCCTAAGATGTCGTCCTTGGAAAGGTTCAAGCTGAAAGACAAAGACATGCTTGAAGAAGAACTTGGTGCACTTTCTAAAAGCACTGTTAGTGTTAGCAAGATAAAAGCTCAAACACCTCGACAAGCAAAGTCGGAAACAAAACCGCTCTCAAAGGTCGCCTTCGTGGATCCGGAACTGGTTAAGGTAGAGAGATCCTTAACCTACTCCAATACCAATTGAAGGACCAAAATGGCGACCAGAGGGGGGGGGGGGTGAATGGGAGCCTCAAATTTCTTCTCGAGAAATGATGGCCCTTGTCCCAGAAAATCACCGCAAAAGCAAAGACTCAAACAACCAGTGAGTTCACGACCTACGAATAGGTGGATACCTTAGGAGATGTCCTAGAGGTACAGCGGAACTACTGAAGAACCCCCAAAACGAAGCGCCAAAGCAACGGGGCAAAACTGCACAAGCAAGCTCCTAGAACAATCGAACTTCCGATAACGGAACACCCCACTCCTATGGAGAAGAGGAAAGTGTTCGACCAAAACTACTTAGGCCAACTAGTGGAAAAAGCACCTTGGAAAGATCCTTATGAAGTAGGAAACTAACGCAATAGACGGATCTCAAATCGGAGCTCGAACACAAAAGATACGGCCGCTAGAACAAACAAAACTCCGAAAGCGGAACACTTAACTCCTATGGAGAAGAAGGAAGTGTCCGACCAAAAATACTTTGACCAATGGTGGCAAAAGTACTTTGGAATGATCCTTAACAAGTTAGAAAACCGACGCAACAAACGGATCACAAATCGAAGCTCGTATGCAAAAGATACGGACGAAATCAGCAAAACTGTGCAGTCGCGGACTGTCCGCTAGTGAACCGTGGACTGTCCGCTATTGAACCCCGGACAGTCCGGGAATGAGTCCCGGAAAGTCCGCCGTTCAAAAATGACCTCGCTGCCCGTGAACAGCCCCGACCCCCGGACAGTCCGGGGATGAGTCCCGGACAGTCCGGGAATGCCCAGAAAGGCTAAAAACAGCCCGTATCAAACTCAAATTCGATTGGAACTCAACCAAATCAAACGGGGCTGCAACCAAACTTCTCCCAAGTGTTCTTCTACGTGTTGGGAAGCTAATCCTAGGATATCATCACTTCAATCCAACTAATCCATGAGAAATCTGAAGAACACTAGAAAAGGGGGAAGAACGAATAACGAACGCGATTTCGACCCGATCTACGAGCTCGTGAGGTTAGAGAAGAAATCCTTCAGTGGAAAGAAGGAGCTCACGACATAGAACAATCTGATTCAAACAGAATCGCAAATTGTCGCTCGGAGAGGGAGAACGAGGCAAATCTCCGGGAGGGGCAAAACCAAAACGCGAAGAACAAAACGCGATTCGATCCAAATTTCAGCCAACAAAGAGATGGGGAGAAATTGATCCTTGGATTGCTACTAGATGATGAATTGTGTAGCACTCTATGTCGGGTTACAAGCCACTCCTCGCAGTACAAAACGCGGATGGCGAAAAGCACAAGAACAAGAGCCGGTCTCTCCTCTCACCCTAGCCTCCTCTCACCTAAACAAAATGAGAGTGACACTTCCCCAAGGATGCGTCTGCCCTAGCAGCCCCCCTCATATATATAGGCGCACGTCCGAAGACCAAAATGCCCTTACATTAAGCACTCATCCCAAATACCCCCCAGGGGTAAAACCATCCAGACTTGACAGTTTCGATCCGACGGCCACGCCCGCACATCCGGTAGCTTCGCCTCGACGCGACCTCCCTGATGCCGCCACGTGCTGTCACCGTCGACCGCCGCGCCTTCTTCGTGGATAGCTTCGTCGCCGCGCCAGCCTATCCACGCCGCCACGCGTCGACCGTCCTTTCGGACCACCCCCGGTTTTGAGGCCCAAACCGGTAAACTCGCCAGCCCAGGTTTTGAGGCCCAAACCTGGAAACCGTCTACCCCGAGTTTTGAGGCCCAAACTCGGAAACCCGCACGCCCAGGTTTTGAGGCCCAAACCTGGAAACCGTCCTCGCCGAGTTTTGAGGCCCAAACTCGGAAACCGACCACCCCAGGTTTTGAGGCCCAAACCTGGAAACCGTCGATGGTAGCTTTTTGAGGCTCAGCTACCGAACCCTCACCGTAGACGGGATGTGGTTCGCACACCCCGACCACCGGCACCGATGCCGATGCATGTCCAGCCTCCATGCAGGGCACAACGCCTTCGCCATCCTCCTTGACTTGGACGACGACACTTGCGCCGCACGCAAGCCCGTGTTCGACCTCCCGCCAAGTGTCACGACGCCACGTCTTCCTCCTGACTCGGCCAATGCATCGCACATCCCCATGTGCTCCCGCTCGCCGATGCCACGTGCCAGCTACCATAGCTGGTCCTCTGGCCCTCCGGTTCGTTAGTCCAAGCCTCACGTCCGCCCTTCACCGCTCTGGGTACATCGACATGGCACGTCCGCCGCACGACATGCCCATCCTTCACCGCTCCTGGTCCGTCGGCACGACACGTCTCTACTTGACCTTCACCTCACCATAGACCACTGTATCCGAGCTCCACACCTGCACATCAACACAGCCAAGAGACACATGTCGCACACGCACACCAACACAAAAACACCACACAACTCAACGCCACCGGTTAGTCATAACAATAAGCGCATAGCTAGATATAGACTCAACCGGGTAAAAGCCTCAAACCTTCCTCATCAAAGTCAATCATTCATCATATATGTTCTCACTTCCTGGGGGCCGTGGGATCCGCCACCCCGAGCGGTACCTTTTGTACCCGGGGAGACACCAGCTGCTGTTGAGGGGGAGATCACTTCTGCACGGGAGGCGCCACGACACATCCAGCGCCAACACCCCCCTCAGCAGATGATCGGCAACATTGACGAACGTGTCACTCGGTCCAGGTCTCAAATCTCTCACTTTGCTCATTCTGCTTTTGTTGCTGATTTTGAGCCCCGAGATGTTGGACACGCTTTGACAGATCCGGATTGGGTCAATGCCATGCATGAGGAGTTAGAGAACTTTGAGCGAAATTGGGTTTGGGTTTTAGTTCCACCTGCTCCAGACTGTAAGCCTATTGGGACAAAATGGGTTTTCAAAAATAAGCAAGGAGAGGATGACCACGTTGTTAGAAACAAGGCCAGGCTTGTAGCGAAGGGTTATAGTCAGAAGGAGGGGATAGACTATGAGGAGACTTTTGCTCCTGTAGCTTGTTTGGAGGCTATTAGGATACTCTTGGCTTTTGCAACATCCAAAGGTTTCGAACTTTTTCAAATGGATGTCAAGAGTGCCTTCTTAAACGACTACATAGAAGAAGAGGTTTATGTTGAACAACCCCCCGGTTTTGAAAATCCCAAGTTTCCAAACCATGTTTTTAAACTCCACAAAGCTTTATATGGTTTGAAACAGGCCCCTAGAGCCTGGTATGATAGGTTGAAAACCTTTTTGCTTGCTATGAGTTTTAAAATGGGATGTGTGGATCAAACGCTTTTTCTCCTCAAGCAAGGCAAAGAAACTCTCTCTTGGTCCAGATTTACGTGGATGATATCATTTTCGGTGGTTCTTCTCACACTTTGGTTGCGAAGTTTGCAGATACTATGAGCAGGGAGTTCGAGATGAGTATGATGGGCGAGCTGACTTTCTTTCTCGGATTGCAAATTAAGCAATCCCGAGAAAGGGACGTTTGTGCACCAGGGCAAGTATACCAAGGACTTGCTGAAGAGGTTCGATATGGGTGAGGCCAAGCCTCTTCCAACACCCATGTCGACCACGACGGCCCTGGATGCGGACAAGGATGGAGAAGCTGTGGACCAGAAGGAGTACCGAAGCATGATCGGGTCGCTGCTCTACCTGACGGCGACACGCCCGGACATCCAGTTCGCGGTGTGCCTGTGCGCGCGCTTTCAGGCGTCGCCGCACACTTCTCACCGTCAGGCGGTGAAGCGCATTTTCAGGTACCTTCGTTTCACACCTGAGTTCGGGATTTGGTATTCAGCTTCCTCCACCCTCTCCCTTTGCGTTTATTCCGATGCCGATTTTGCTGGTTGTCGCATTGAGCGCAAGTCCACTTCTGGGACTTGCCGATTTATTAGTTCTTCTCTTGTATCGTGGTCTTCTCGCAAGCAGTCTAGTGTCGCCCAGTCTACCACGGAGGCTGAGTATGTTGCTGCGGCTAGCTGCTGTTCCCAGTTGCTTTGGATGATGGCCACTTTGCGTGATTTTGGTCTAAGCTTTTCTCGTGTCCCTTTGCTTTGTGACAGCATGAGTGTGATTAGCGTTGTTAAGAACCCCGTGCTTCACTCGAAGACCAAACACATGGATGTGCGCTTTCATTTTCTGGGAGACTACTATGAGAAGGGTGATATCGACCTTCGCCATGTCGATACTCATCATCAGTTGGCTGATATTTTCACCAAGCCTTTGGACGAATCGACCTTTAATCGGTTGAGGGGTGAGCTTGGTGTGTGTTTTCCCTTTTAGATGGGGGAAACATTTTGGATCTTGTATCATAAACTGACTATTTTTCTCGTTTGCTTTGCTTTTCTTTTGCTTTTCAGCATACGCTTTTACATTCTGAGCTTCATGTATATAATCTTTAGAATGTAATTATGCTCTGTTTAGTATGCCCCGATGCTATTTGTTGATGCTAGTAGCTTATGCTCTTTCTGATCACTAATACATGTTGTGAGCCGAGCTATTTTTGAATGGTGAACCTGCTTAATGAACTTAAACATGAAAATGTTCACCATTGAGATATGCAACTAGCATGTGTAGGATGTGTTGAATTCACTCGTGCTTTTCATATATGCTAGGTTGCTATGTCTCTAGTTCTAAGTCTGTCACTTGCTTGGTCTGTTCATATTCTGTCAATAAAATCTAAACCAAGTTTTAAGTGAATTGAAAAGATCGAGATGGGATTGCTTGTCAACACATCACAGTTTCAAGACTGTTTCTCATTGCACTTTGAGTTAAACTTGAGCTGTGTAGTGTATGACCGAAACTGTTGCTTTAAGCTTCTGATTGCTTCTGCATAGGATTCGCACAGTTGAAAAGTTAGGCAATGACAAGCTTTCAACCTCTTGCAATCACATGCTAAATTCTGAATTTGTGCTATTTCACCGCTGCAACTCCGATCTAAATTTTTGAAATCACAAGTTATGCTTCATTCTATAGCATGATGATTGAACTTTGCTAGGGGTAGTTCACCTTGCATACATGATTAGCACTTGTCTGTTTTTCCTATCTATACATGTGTAGTGCTATTTTGATGGTGAATACCTTTTTGGCTAAAAACTGCTCACTGTGCTCATATGTTCATATTTCATATTTGGTGATCAGTTTGAGCCTTCGCTAGCTTGTATGCTTTCCAGTGAGTCGTTGGAGCCATACTGTTTAGAGCATTTTTGCATTCTCTTGACTATATTCCTGAAGCTGCTAACTTGCATCCTGACTCATATGCATTTTGGAAGGGGGAGAATTTCTCTTGTTGGCACTTTTTGCTGGTGCATTTTCTGAGGGGGAGAAAATCATTTTCAGTTCCTTTTGCTTGATGGTGCATTCTCAACTAAGGGGAGAAAATTTGGACAAATCATGTCTCCCATGTTGGCGGTTGTGTGCACCATGCAAGGGGGAGTGCTCGTGCTGAATTTTTGAAATTTCCATTTGGTTCGGAGCGTTTTGCTAGTTGTGTTGAGCCTTTGCCTCTATCTTGAGGGACTAGCAGTCACATCTTTGTTTCAGTTGATATCGAGCTTTTCAGTTGATGTCGAGCTTTCTTGCTAGTTGTGTTGAGCCTCTGTGCCTCTGTCTTGTGGGACTAGCATTTTGCTTTTTCAATTGGTATTTGCTAGCGGTGTTGAGCCTGTTCTACCTCTTCTTGAGGGCTAGCTTTGCTTTGCTTGGTCGCGTCGAGCCGTTGCCCATGTCTTTGGGTACTAAGTTGTCTTGCTCTTTCCACTTGACCTTCTTCGGCTTTGCTATGCTTTTGGGTCATTTGGTCGAGTTCTCTCTTCTCCTTCTTCCTTCTTCTCTTTCCATTATGATTTGTGTGTGTAGTTGACAATGCACTCATCAAGGGGGAGATTGCGGATACATGGGTGTATGCCGAGTCTCTGAGTGATGAGTGATTGTGAACCGGGATAATGCGCATGTTCTTTGGCTTGTGTTGTGAAGGTGTCGAGCACGGATACAGTGATCAGAGGCAAGGTGAAGGTCAAGTAGAGACGTGTCGTGCCGATGGACCGAGAGTGGCGAAGGGCGGACGTGAGGCTTGGACTGAGGGACCGGTGGCCCGAGGATCAGCTGTGGTGGCTGATAGCCTGGGACAGCGACGAGCGGAGACTTGCGGGCATGGTGTTGCCTGAGTCGAGGACTTGGGGATACATGTCGGTGGACGGGGTGCACGGGCGGTGCATCCCCTCTACAGCTTCGGTTTGGTGGTAGAGCCAGAGAAAAACCATCGGGTGGACGGTTTCCAGGTTTGGGCCTCAAAACCTGGGCGCTGATGGTTTCCGAGTTTGGCCACAAAACTCGGGCTGAGGACGGTTTCCAAGTTTGGGCCTCAAAACCTAGGTGCTGCGGGTTTGCTGAGTTTGGGCCACAAAACTCAGGCTTGGCGGGCTGGTTTCCCGGTTTGGGCCTCAAAACCGGGGGTTGGCTGTGAAGGCTGGTTTCCCGGTTTAGGCCACAAAACCGGGGGTGCGACGTCCGGGAAAAGGACAAGCAGAGCGGTGGTGGCACGTGGCGGCGATCGGTGAGGTTGCGTCGAGGCAACGCTACCAATTGTGAGGGCGTGGCCGTCGAATCACCACCTACCCGAGTTGGTCCAAAATAACCTCAGGGTTTAGCTGGTTCGCTCTGTAATTAGTTGAGGGGTAGAGTAGGAATTAGAAATTAGGATAAGTAGAGGGAGACACCCTCCTCCCATTCTATCTCAGTAATTTGCTCTTTGCTTCTAGAGTTTCCTGCTCTCCCAATCCCCTGCTGTAGCTAGCTGAGATCCGCAGAGAACCATACCTCTGTGTACTGGAGATTTCGAGGAAGTGAGGCCGTAACCTCACTGTTGTAGCGTGTGGTAGCCACACGGTTGCAGATCGATGTGTTGATTCGCGTTTTGGTTCGTGTTCTTCGCGTTCTTTGTTTCTCCGCATTTTTCCCGTCCCTCGATCTCCCTCTCTACTGCGTCTTTGCGAAATCCGTTTGAATCAACTTGTTCTTTATAGTGAGGAGATCATTTCCACCAAAGGAATTCATCTAACTCCTCACGAACAAGTAGATTGGCTTGATTTAGTTTTCGTGGCGCTTTTTCGTTCATACTCCTCCCCTTTCGATTTCCCAGTGATTGAATCGTTTTGAGCGGATGATTTCTTGGGGATAGTCTCCTAACTACCTTGTGATCATCCTCTCCAAGTTTGGGAACGTGGGATTGTGAGTTGATTCGATTTGGAGAAGTTTTGAGAGAAGGGCGACCAAAATCGCCCTCTCTGCAAGGTCGCGAACAGTCCGCGCCTGGTACCGCGGACAGTCCGGGGATCGGGGGTGAGCCAGATCAGTGGCTGCGTCCCTCGGCTGCCTTGGTGATTTTTGACCTGCGGACAGTCCACAGTTGAATTTCGCGGACAGTCCGGGAGTCGACCAGGGACGTTCAACAACCTTGCTGTTTTGTCCATTTGGCCGGCGGACAGTCCGAGCTTCTGTGGCGGACAGTTCGCATTAATCCCGGACAGTCCAGGACTGTACCGGCGGACAGTCCGCGAATCGGCTGAAGCTTCCGGTCTTGTGCGTTTGCTCTCCCGGCTTCTTCGTTTGGTTTCCGGACTTCTCGTTTGGCCCTAGAGTTGATCAAGGAACCTCTCTAGGTACCTTTGCTACTTGTTAGCATAGGTATTTGGGGATCTCTCGACGTAGCCGTCTATCTACGTTCGGGACTTGGTTTTTGAGGGTTGAACTTGTGCCGGTACTTTTGGCATTTGGTTTCCTATCGCTTTGCGGTGCCTCGCTGTGATCCTAGGGATCATCCACCCTCTTCCAAGGGTCGTGGGCATCACGGTTTCGATCGAAGCTTTTGGGGGTTGATTTTGGGAACAAAAGGCTAAAGTTTCGAGAGAAAGTTTTGAGCTCCCATTCACCCCCCTCTGGTCGCATTGCTATTGCATTCTCGGTCCTTCACTCTCCCAATCCCCTACTATAGCTAGCTGAGATCCGCAGAGAACCATACCTCTGTGTACTGGAGATTTTGAGGAAGTGAGACCGTAATCTCACTGTTGTAGCGTGTGGTAGCCACACGGTTGCAGATCCATGACTTGATTCGCGTTTTGTTCGTGTTCTTCGCGTTCTTCGTTTCTCCGCGATTTTCCCGTCACTCGATCTCCCTATGTACTGCGTCTTTGCGAAATCCGTTTGAATCAACTTGTTCTTTATTGTGAGGAGATCATTTCCACCGAAGGAATTCATCTAACTCCTCACAAACAAGTAGATCGGGTTGATTTCGTTTTCATGGCGCTTTTTCGTTCATACTCCTCCCCTTTCGATTTCCCAGTGATTGAATCGATTTGAGCGGATGATTTCTTGGGGATAGTCTTCTAACTATCTCGTGATCATCCTCTCCAAGTTTGGGAACTTGGGATTGAGTTTTGTTTCGGATTTGGGAGGATTCGTGAGAGGGGCGACCAAAATCGCCCTCTCTGTTCATCCACGGACAGTCCACCACTGGGGGCGCGGACAGTCCGCGCGTCGGGCTTCAGCCTGATCAGTGGCTGTGGGGCTCGGGCGCTTTGCTGCTGTTAGACTGGCGGACAGTCCGCCGTAGTCGATCGCGGACAGTCCGCGAGTCGACCAGGGAACTTCAGCAGCTATGCAGTTTTGCACTTTCAGCCGGCGGACAGTCGGCCACCTGCTCGCGGACAGTCCGCAATAGGGCCAGACAGTCCGGGACCGTACCGGCGGACAGTGCGGGATCCTGCTGAAGGTTGCTTTTAGTTCGTTTTCTCTCACGGCTTTTTCGCTTGGTTTTCGGACTTCTCGTTTGACCTTATGGTTAACCAAGAAACCTCTCTAGGTATCTTTGCTACTTGTTAGCATCGGTATTTGGAGATTTCTCGATGTAGCCTTCCATCTACGTTCGGGACTTGGTTTTTGAGGGTCGAACTTGTTCCGGTGCTTTTGGCATTTGGTTCTCTATCGCTTTGTGGTGCCTCGCTGTGATCCTAGGGATCATCCACCCTCTTCCAAGGGTCGTGGGCATCACGGTTTCGATCGAAGCTTTTGGGGGTTGATTTTGGGAAGAAAGGCCAAAGTTTCGAGAGAAATTTTTGAGCTCCCATTCACCCCCCCCCCCCTCTGGTCGCCTTGCTATTGCTTTCTCGGTCCTTCATACTGCGCTTACAGTGGTGTGTGATGATGCGTGATACAACAAGAGCGTCGCTTTCGGCGACGGTTTGGATAGCGTGGTTAGCCTTGTCAGGTACTCCTTTAGCTGCTGGAAAGCCTGCCGCTGCTCTTCCCCCCAATCAAAAGGGTCGGAGCTACGCAGAGTTCTGAAGAAAGGCAACCCTTTTTCGGCGGACCTTGCGATGAATCTGTTCAAAGAAGCCAGCCTTCCTGTCAACTTCTGCACTTGCTTTCGGCTCGAGGGCGGTTGCATGTTGATGATCGCTGCTATTTTGTCAGGATTGGCTTCAATTCCCCTTGCCGACACCAGGCAACCAAGGAGCTTGCCTTTCTTGATGCCGAAAATACATTTGTCAGGGTTGAGCTTCAAGCCGCTTTTTCGAAGGTTGCCGAAAGTCTCGAGTAAGTCTACTTGATGATCTTCCTATCTATCACTTTTGACCACTATATCGTCAACATAAGCCAACAAGTTCTTCTTATGCTTCTGGCTTTCGAAGACCTTGTCGGTCATCCGCGAGAAAGTTGGGCCTGCATTCCGCAGCCCTTCCGGCATCCGCCGATAGCAATATGTGCCTGTTGGGGTGAAGAAGCTGGTTTTCTCCTCATCGTCGGGATGGAGCCATATCTGGTGATAACCTGAAAAACAATCTAGCAAACTCATTATTTCACAACCGGCTGCAATGTTGACAAGCTTGTCGATACGAGGCAAAGGATACGGATCCTTCGGGCAGCATTTGTTGAGGTCGGTGAAATCAACGCACATTTGCCACTTTCCATTCTTCTTTTTCACCAAGACAACGTTTGCCAGCCATTCGGGGTACTGGACTGGTCGGATTACTCCCGCATCGAGCAATCTCTGCACTTCGGCTTTCGTCGCATCTACTCTTTCGTTTGACATCTTTCTCAGTTTTTGCTTTCTGGGCTTAGCGCCGCTTGCGACGTTCAAACTATGTTGAGCGAGATCTCTGCTAACGCCTTGCAGGTCGTTTGCTAACCAAGCGAAAATGTCATCGTTATTCATGAGAAAGGATGCTAGAGTGTTCCTTTCTTCTTCCGGTATGCTTGTCCCAATGTGCATAGTTCTTTCGGGCATGGAAACCGTGAGTGGGATCCTTACCGTCTCTTCGGCTGCCTCGACCTTACATTCCGACGAGCTGGTGATGGCGTGCTCTTCGGCGGTCGCTTGAATTTCGTCTTTCTTTGCCACCTCATTTATGAGGCTGTAACCGGGAGTTGGCCTGCCTTCTATTCTTCTGGAGGCTTGCTGATCTCCGTGTACGGTAATGATGCCGAAAGGGGATGGCATTTTCATGCACAAGTAGCTTTGCTTGATGATGACATTGAACTTATTGGTGAAACCTCTGCTGAAAATGGCAGTGTACGGGTAGTCCATGTTCACTATGTCGAATGCCACCATTTCGGTGCGGACTCTTTCTTCCTCGGCGAAAGATACCGGGATTTGTTTCTTGCTGATAGCGTCGATCTTTCTTCCTCCGAAACCATACAAGGAATTGCCGGCAGGGTCCAAACTGCGCCTGTCCATTCCCATCACTTCGAAAGCTTTGATGAACAAGATGTCTGCTGAGCTTCCGGTGTCGATCAAAATGTTGTGCAAGGTGAAGCCGACCACATTGGCCGTGGCGACGAAAGCGTCGCAATGCGGGTAGTCGCGAACTTTGAAATCTGAAGGACCGAGAATGCAATAGCAAGGCGACCAGAGGGGGGGGGTGAATGGGAGCTCAAAAATTTCTCTCGAAACTTTGTCCTTTTGTTCCCAAAATCAACCTCAAGAGCTTCGATTGAAACCGTGATGCCCACGACCCTTGGAAGAGGGTGGATGATCCCTAGGATCACAGCGAGGCACCACAAAGCGATAGCGAACCAAACGGCAAAAGCACCGGAGCAAGTTCAACCTTCAAAAACCAAGTCCCGAACGTAGATAGACGGCTACGTCGAGACATCCCCAAATACCTATGCTAACAAGTAGCAAATATACCTAGAGAGGTTCCTTGATCAACTCTAGGGTCAAACGAGAAGTCCGAAAACCAAACGCA
Source organism: Coix lacryma-jobi var. lacryma-jobi (assembly GCA_009763385.1). Classification (NCBI taxonomy): domain Eukaryota; kingdom Viridiplantae; phylum Streptophyta; class Magnoliopsida; order Poales; family Poaceae; genus Coix; species Coix lacryma-jobi. Next base: position 113,681,360 of record CM019825.1, on the reverse strand, counting down.
GAAGCCGGGAGAGCAAACGCACTAAACCGAAACACACAGCGAGTTCCCGGACTATCCGCCGGTATGGTCCCGGACTGTCTGGCTTGACCCCGGACTGTCCGCGACTGGGCGCCGGACTGTCCGCCGGCCAAAAGGATAAAACAACAAGGTTGCTGAAGATCCCTGGTCGACTCGCGGACTGTTCGCGATTGACTACGGCGGACTGTCCGCCGGTCAAATCTGACCAAAATGGCCGAGGCTCGCTGCCACTGGTCTGGCTCGAGCCCGACGCGCGGACTGTCCGCGGTTCACCTGGCGGACTGTCCACGGATGAACAGAGAGGGCGATTTTGGTCGCCCCTCTCACGAATCCTCACAAATCTGAATCAAATCTCAATCCCACGTTCCCAAACTTGGAGAAGATGATCACGAGATAGTTAGGAGACTTTCCCCAAGAAATCATCCGCTCAAATCAATTCAAACACCGGGAAATCGAAAGGGGAGGAGTATGAACGAAAAAGCGCCACGAAAACGAAATCAACCCGATCTACTTGTTCGTGAGGAGTTAGATGAATTCCTTCAGTGGAAATGATCTCTTCACTACAAAGAACAAGTTGATTCAAACGGATTACGCAAAGACCCAATAGAGAGGGAGATCGAGTGACGAGAAAATCACGGAGAAACGAAGAACGCGAAGAACACGAACAAAACACGAATCAAGTCATCGATCTGCAACCGTGTGGCTACCACACGCTACAACAGTGAGATTACGGTCTCACTTCCTCAAAATCTCCAGTACACAGAGGTATGGTTCTCTGCGGATCTCAGTAGCTACAGCAGGGGATTGGGAGAGCAGGAAACCCTAGATGCAAAGAGCAAATGACTGAGATAGTTGGGGAGCCTAATTCTAATTCCCACTCTACCCCTAACTAATTACACAGCGAACCAGCTAAACCCTAGGGTTATTCTAGACCAACTCGCCGTAGGTGGTGATCCGACGGCCACGCCAGCACAACTGGTAGCATTGCCTTGACGCAACCTCACCGATTGCCACCACGTGCCACCAACGCTCTGCTTGTCCTTTCCCAGACGTCGCACCCCCGGTTTTGTGGCCCAAACCGGGAAACCAGCCTTCACAGTCAACCCCCGGTTTTGAGGCCCAAACCGGGAAACCAGCCGACCATCGCCTGAGTTTTGTGGCCCAAACTCAGCAAACCCGCAGCACCCAGGTTTTGATGCCCAAACCTGGAAACCGTCCTCAGCCCGAGTTTTGTGGCCCAAACTCGAAAACCATCAGCGCCCAGGTTTTGAGGCCCAAACCTGGAAACCGTCCACTCAGTGGTTTTTCTGTGGCTCAACCACCAAACCGAGCCGTAGATGGGATGCACCGCCCGTGCACCCCGTCCACCCGCAAGTCTCCGCTCATCGTTGTCCCAGGCTGTCAGCCACCACAGCTGATCCTCAGGCCACCGGTCTCTCAGTCCAAGCCTCACGTCCGCCCTTCGCCACTCTAGGTCCATCGGCACGACACGTCTCTACTTGACCTTCACCTTGCCTTCGATCACTGTATCCGTGCTCGACACCTGCACAACACAAGCCAAAGAACATGCGCATTATCCCAGTTGACAATCACTCATCACTCAGAGACTCGGCATACACCCATGTATCCGCAATCTCCCCCTTGATGAGTGCATTGTCAACTACCAACACAAATCATAATAGAATAGAGGAAGGAATGAAGAAAGAGAGAGAACTCGACCAAATGACCCAAAAGCATAGCAAAGCCGAAGAAGGTCAAGTGGAAAGAGCAAGACAACTTGGTCCCCAAAGACATGGGCAACGGCTCGACGCGACCAAGCAAAGTAAAGCTAGCCCTCAAGAAGAGGTGGAACAGGCTCAACACCGCTAGCAAGGAAACTTGATACCAATTGAAAGATCAACTAAAAATCAAGCAAAACAGAGCTAGCCCTCAAGAAGAGGCAGAGCGGGCTCAACACCGCTAGTGAGGAAGCTCGAATACCAACTGTTACCAACTCAAAAACCAAAAGAGTTCAATACCAATTGAAGAGCTGAAAACCAATTGAAAAGCTAAAAATGTTTGCTAGTCCCTCAAGAAAGAGGCAAAGGCTCAACACAACTAGCAAACTCCCCCTCATATAGTGCACGCAACCCAGGGAACACATGATTTGTCACTGTTTTCTCCCCCTTAGTTCAAAATGCACCATCAAGCAAATGTGCACAAACACTCAAGTTTCTCCTCCTTGACAGAACATCTCCCTCCAAAAATGCATATGAGTTAAAATGCAAGTTAGCAGCTTCAGGAATATAATCAAGAGAGTGCATGGATGCTCTATACAGTTCTGATCCGATGAATCAACAACATCCATAAGACGCTAGCAAAGGCTCAAACTAATCACTAATTATGAAATATGAACATGAGAGCAAAAAGAGCAGTTTTCAGCCAAAAAGGTATTCACCATCAAAATAGCACAAAACATGTATAGACAGGAAGTCAGACAAGTGCTAAACATGTATACAAGGTGAACTACCCCTAGCACAGTTCAATCATCATGCTATAGAATAAAACATAGACTTGTGTATCCATAATTTTATCGGAGTTGCAGCGGTTAATTTACAAAAGTTTAAATTTCAGCATGTGATTGCGAGAGGTTGAAAACTTGTCATTGCCTAACTCTTCAACTGTGCGAAGCCTATGTAGAAGCAGTCAGAAGCTCAGGTGACCGGCCACTTCCAAAGATCAGAGGAGGATGGTCCAGCCAAAAGACAACGAGAGACTCCAAACGACTCTGAGAAATCCACACGAAAGATTTTCCCAAAGTGCAAAATCACACAAACAAGATTGCCCTGAGGATCCAAAATACGACTGAGATTCGGCTTAAAACGAATCTCATAGTCGTCATCAAAGAGTTGCGAAACAGAAAGAAGTTTAAAATGCAAGTTCGAAACAAGAGCAACATCGTGCAACACAAAGTGCTCATTAACTCGCACCGACCCATGAGACAACACTCTACCTTTGCTATTGTCGCCGAAGGTGATAAACTCCTTTCCGGTGACCGGACTAAGACTAGAGAACCACTTGGCGTTTCTGGTCATGTGCCTTGAACACACGGAATCCACCAACCAAACGTTCTCCAATCGTTTTACCTACATCAATAAAAAGACATAGGGTGAGCATACAGTCCAACACTAGGGTTAGTGAAGTAAGGGGAATACCAGTGTTGGGCCGGCTGCTCAAAAGAACGGTTAGCAGAAAAACCATTCCTAGCACACCTACGGAGGAAGCGATCACCACGTTTAGGAAAACATGGTCCGCTAAGGGAGGAGCGTCCATCGCGATACTCAAAACGCGGTGGGGGAAAACGCTCTACAACAAAGCCACCACCACGGGGTCCATAGCCTACAACTGCAGGCTCCCGCCGGGCATGTCCTCTCCGCTGCCTAGGCCTAGGAACTTGAGGTTCTGGACCTCTAGGCCTAACAACACGCCTCTGAACATTCAACACATGTACATCATGGAAAGGATGGTACATGTCCGTGTTGTTCATCTCCTTTGCATGGCGCGCCTCTCTCTTGCGCCGAAAACAGAACTCACTCAAGTGACCATCTCTCCCACAGTGCTCACAGTGGTACCTCACCGCTCTCATAGGGGGTTGTTGGTACTCACGGTAGTGGGTGTGGATCACTTTGCCCTTCTGTGGCATAAGCTCCTCCTGGATGGGTGGCATGGTGTCCAACTTGTTCTTGAGGTGGTTTGGTTTGGGAGCCCATGATTGTTTCTTGGGTGGAGCTCTCGGAGGCTCAACAAAGACCCCATCCTTAGTGTTAGCCTTGAGAGGTTCTTTGGGTGGAATCTTGGTAAGCTTGGGAGTAGTGGTGGAGTTGGGCTTCTCACATGGGTTAAGACCACTCGACTCTCCAATCTTGCCAAAAGATGAAACATCAACACCCGGAGCAAAACCTACACCTGGACCTCCAGCAGCTCGCTTGAATTGGGAGATCATCATCCTGAGCTGGGGCTCACCGCTAGACACCCATGACAAGATGGTCCGAAGGTATGTGTTTTCCTCCTCGGTTTGCATCTTGTCATGCTTCACATTAGCGATCTCCATCTCCAAACCCTCACAAAGAACACACCTAGCCACACACGTGCTACCTGAGTTGGCCTCTTCAAGAGACACAATCTTGGCATTCTTCTCTGCCAACTCGGATTGCAAGCCCGCACAGGACTTGCACGCACCCAACAACGAAGATCTAGCTTTCAGCTCATCCACCTCTCCTACCAACACAGCATACTTGCTTCTCAAAGTGAGAAGGTCAGTCATGTGTGTGGAGCACATCTCACAGTCCTCCTCATCAGTAACAACTACGGTGGACTTGACAGATTCAAGTTCCTTCACCGTATCCTCCCACTTCTGCCTAAACTCCTTGCCCTCTCTAGCGGCACGCCTAAGCAACTTATCCTAACTAAGGAGCGCGGCAGTAAGCTTCTCGACCTCAGCAAAAAGCTCATCGGGGGTATGAGATACCTGGGAGGTGTCGTCGTCGTCGTCGTTCCGAGGAGTGTCCTCCAGCTCGCTGTCGACCTCCTTGCCGAGGGCCATGGTGCAGAAGCCCTCGTCGTCGGCGAAGAAGCAGAGGCCGTTCAGCTTCTCCTCGATCCTCTTCTTCTTCTCGGACTCGTCGTCGCTTGAGGAAGCGGAGTCATCATCCGAGTCGTCGACGTCGCTGAGCGTGGCGAAGAACGCACGCTGCTCAGCTTGGGCCTTCTCCAAGTACTTTGTCTTGATGTACTCCTTGTCAAAGCCGCCCTTCCGCTTGTGCTTCGCGGGGACGTACTTCTCCTTGCGCTTGCTGCAGTTGTACTTGTGCCCATGATCCGCCTTGCCAAAGGTCTGCTTGTTCTTCTTCGGGCAATTGGCGATGAAGTGGTTGGGGTCACCGCACTCAAAGCATCCTGAGCGTCCTCCTCCGCAGCGACGGTTCATGCGGTTGTTGTGGAACCGCGAGAACCGGTTGGCGAGCAAAGCCAGCTCGTCATCCCCCATGAACTCCAGCTACTCCTCTGTGACAGAAAGAAGAGAAGAGAGTGCAAAGCCTCCACAGGGGTTAGCAGAAGAGCCAGAAACCAAAGCCATCGATGGGCCAAAAGGATTTTCATAAGAAGCCCTCGCCATGGCGTCAATCTCACTGGACTTGAGCTTACTGAAGAGCTCGTCGCACGTGAGGGTCTCATAGTTAGGCGATTCAATGATCGCCTAAACCTTGGAATCCCACACCGATCGATCAAGAGTATGTAAAAGCTTCAAAGCTCTCTCATGATCAGCGAAAGGCAACAGCTCCTCGTTAGCCCTCATCCTGTTGGCAATCACCTGAAAGCGAGCGAATAAACTTTCTATGCTCTCGCCAGGCATATGTCGAAAGTTCTCATACTCTCGCTTGAACGACTCATAGAGACGGGTTTTGACTTGAGAGGTTCCCTCATGGAAGCGCATGAGGGTAGCCCAAATCTCCCGAGCCGTAGCGAGGTGAGAAACGCGATCAAACTCGGACATGCTCAAACAAGAGAAAAGAGCATTACGGGCTCGGCTATTGGCATCGTGCTCATCGATCTAATGCTAAGTCACACGAGCAGCCAAAACCATGTAATCAGCAGAGTTGCAAATATTCCAGATGGAAGCACCAATACTCTGCAGATAGGCCGACATGCGTATCTTCCAATACGCATAGTTCGTCCCATCAAAGAACGGCGTTTTGCCCACGCCACGATCCATGTCGCCTTCTGTGGATCTGGAACCGGCTAAGGTGGAAGATCCTTAACCTGCTCTGATACCAATTGAAGGACCGAGAATGCAATAGCAAGGCGACCAGAGGGGGGGGGGGTGAATGGGAGCTAAAAAATTTCTTCGAAACTTTGGCCTTTTGTTCCCAAAATCAACCCCAAGAGCTTCAATCGAAACCGTGATGCCCATGACCCTTGGAAGAGGGTGGATGATCCCTAGGATCACAGCGAGGCACCACAAAGCGATAGCGAAACAAACGCCAAAAGCACCGGAGCAAGTTCAACCTTCAAAAACCAAGTCCCAAACGTAGATAGACGGCTATGTCGAGATATCCCCAAATACCTATGCTAACAAGTAGCAAAGATACCTAGAGAGGTTCCTTGATCAACTCTAGGGTCAAACGAGAAGTCCGGAAACCAAACGTAGAAGCCGGGAGAGCAAACGTACTAAACCGAAACACACAGCGAGTTCCCAAACTGTCCGCCGGTACGGTCCCGGACTGTCCGGCTCGACCCCGGACTGTCCGCGACTGGGCACCGGACTGTCCGCCGGCCAAAAGGATAAAACAGCAAGGTTGCTGAAGATCCTTGGTCGACTCGCGGACTGTCTGCCGGTCAAATCTGACCAAAACGGCCGAGGCTCGCTGCCACTGGTCTGGCTCGAGCCCGACGCGCGGACTGTCCGCGGTTCACCAGGCGGACTGTTGACACTTGCTAACGTCGTTACTAGGAGTAGACTATGGAATCTATCCCCGACAACGGTGCCAGAAATGCTTATTGGTAGTTCTTAGCTACACCTAGGATAGGGTAACTAAAGTAGCTATCTACTAATGCCAAGCGGGGTTGTCAGTCCCGACACTAGTAGGAGCTAGCTAGCGAGAATGCAATCTACCAGGAGGAGATTCTGCAAGCGCACAGAACTATCATAGTAGCACTTCGCCTGGGAGTACTAGGTGTCGATTTATTTGATCCCAAGGGAAGGCTAGGGTGGTGTATGAGTTGAGTCAAGGAGGGGATGAGAGTCGAAGAAATAAGAAAAAGGAAAAGGGGAGAAGAGAAGAGATGAAGGGCTAGAAAGAATATATGGGTGGCTAGGTAAGGATGATATGGATGGCTAAGGTAAGTGTTGGTGGATAGGTAGATAAAGTGATTAGGATAACTAAGGATAGCTTGGATAACTAACTACTAACTAATTACTACTCCTAGATAACTACAAAGCAAGATAACTACGAAGCGAGATAGTTTCAAAGCAGGGCAGGCAAAAGACAATAAAGCAACTAAGTTGAGTATAGTTTTATTCCTATCTTGTCAAGTATCGAGGCATACTAGCCTTTACCACTTACTTAGGTTGAACGCTGGCACAACGAGCCTTACTGTTAAACTGGGCCAACTACGTGGTGGAATTCAAGGTGCACAGGGCTGTCACCACCTGCTTGCTACCACAGCTATCCGGGGGTCCAGCCGTATCTGAAGGTAAGTCTATAACTAAGCACCACGCTTAACTATATTCTAACTGTCTCTACCCTAGCTTTGAATAGAGACACCCTTGCGGACGTCAGAGCAAACACTTGACTTAATAAGATAAACACTAAACTAACTAAGCAACCTATTGGCAAAGATCAAACACCAAGCTCACTAGAGATTAACTACTATGGCTAAGTGAATTGAACTGTAGGATAGCTAGGCACTCAAGCAATCAATCAAGTATACCACTCAATACTGATAAGTAGAATAAAGTAATACTTGAAATGGTGAACTAGAATATAGTAAATGCTTGAGTAACAAGAGCAAAACCTGAACTGGAGATGAAGGAAGACTCTTCCCAGCTCCAGGACCGATCACTCACACGCTTCTACTCTTGAGCTAACCCTTGAGCAGCGCTACCGCGAGGGCAAAGATGCCTTGCTCTACTAGCTACCTACTTGCCTAAGCTCTCTAAGCTTCTAACCTAACTCTCACTTGCTTCTCTTGCTTTGCTTGGAATAGTATTTGGTGTGAGATGGTGTGAATGAAGAGGTGCCTCAGGAGGGTATTTATAGCCCAAATGAGTGAGGGGGGTACTTATAGGGGGCAGCCAGCCGACCTAGGGCTAGCCCTAGTGGCAGGCGCCAGCCCTAGGTGGTGGCCGCCACCTCCCTCACCGTTGGATGCACCGCCTTGGCTTCAACGGCATCCAGGTGGTTGTCCAAGGTGGTTTGGAGGTCGGTTGCATGTCCTAGCAACCGACATTCAGCCTTGATCCACGCCACTTCATCCTGAGCCGTCCGATGCCACTGACCTAGTGACCATGGGCCAAGATTTGGCCCTGGGGAGGTCACACGGATCGGTGACGTGGCAGGGGTTGCAACTTGGACCAACCCAAGTGGCGGGCGCCACTTAGAGGTGGCGGGCGCCACCTAGGGGTGGCGGGCGCCACCCCTCTTAGGCCCATTTGGTCCCTGCTGAGTGGGCTTGGCTCCTGGTGGGTCCAAATGTCCAAATTTGGTTCAAATCCTGCATTCAAATAAAATTCTATGGACATGTGGAATTCGGTTAGTTTGAAACCTATTTGACTACATTTCATGCCTTTTTGGTGAACTTTAGGGTCAAATGTTGACGGTAAAACAGGTGTTTAAGGACCGTCAACAAGCTCCCCCAAGCTAACCTGTTGCTCGTCCTCGAGCAACAATGCGGTTTAAGCATTGAGCATGAAATGGATAGCAACTTAAGATGTCTACAAGTGCATATTGTATAGTGAGAAATAACTTAGCATATATCATAAATCATAGCAATGTGGAGCTTATAGCTTTTCACTTCAAACATGCAGGAGTGAAATAAAGTAGTAGATAGGAAACTTTTATCTTGCTTAGGTTTGACTAGGATTCTGTCTGGAGTTTTTTCAAGATTTTCAAAAGATAACAACTTGCTTAAGTCCTCCAAGATTCACTCAATCACTCAACGGTGTTTAGATCCTCACTGAGGCCAAAATGTAGCCTCTCCTATTTCTAAGAATGATATGTGGAGTTATAGGTGGGCTATGTACCATGAGCAAATTGCCTGATGTTTATTGCTAAGCTAGACACTCAGATCATAAGGAGCAGCAAATCATAAAAATTGATCAAGATGTGCATGTGTGGTTCTGTGGAAGTGTATAGAGAGATATTTCATAATCCTTCCTAGTTAATTTCTGGGGTCTAGAGCTAATGATAATTCTCTCTCTCTCTTTTTTTGGATACAAAGTGAGTAGACAAAAGGTGTGTCCTCACATCTTCTTAGGACATAGTCCTCTTTTGAGCTACTTTGCTCACTTTTTTTTCTTCAGGACATAGTCCTTTCTTGAGCTACTTTGCTCATTTCTCTCTCTCTCTCTCTCTCTCTCTCTCTCTCTCTCTTTAGCTCTAGATTTCCCCAGACATCTATAGGAAAGGATTTTTGAAATGAGTAGGGGAAGAGGGAGAAATGCTTATTCCCAGTGTAGGAATAGCATAAGGCTAGCAATGGGATGTTTGGCAGGGTATTGCATATCTCCGGTGTAGAGAATAAGCAATTTATTTGGTGGTTGCAAACTTCCAAAGTGGAAAGTAGGCAAATTATGGTGGGTGTACGTGAATCTTGATTCAAAAGATATGATAAGCTTCTCTACTAAGATCTATGAGGTCTAACAAAGCTCAACACAAACAAAGCTCTTTGTGGTTTTGACTAATGACTAACAAATATTTGGCCGGTGGTGGGATGGGATAAAAATCTAGGAGGAACTTTTAGCAAGGTTTTCATAATTTTTAAAAGAAATCCTCCAGATTAGGTTATAATTTCACCTTAACAAGTTTAAAGAATTACTCCATTTCTTACTAACTTTACTCACTAAGCATGACTTCAGTTAAAGCATGTGCAACCCACAAAAGCTACAACTTAGATAAGACTAGTTATTCAAACCATAACAATAGCATTTGCATGACATATTTCAAATCTTATTCAGGTTTCAACTTGTTTAAGCAGATATTATCAGTTTTATTCATGGAGTGGTTATTTAGGCAAGCATGTGACATTCAAAAGATATAGAATTTAAGAACTGAATGTAAAGTGTAGGCTTGAGACATACCTTATCGGAGCGGGAGTCTCCCCCCAAGCTAGCTTCTTGCTTGGTGAAAAGATCTTCTTCGTCTCAGTCGGAGCTCTTGTTCTCATTTTATTAAAAGGGAAACTATCTAATGTTGTGAAAAGGGAAACATACCTAGGGGTGGCGGGCGCCACCCCTCTTAGGCCCATTTGGGCCCTGCTGAGTGGGCTTGGCTCCTGGTGGGTCCAATTGTCCAAATTTGGTTCAAATCCTGCATTCAAATAAAATTCTATGGACAAGTGGAATTCGGTTAGTTTGAAACCTATTTGACTACATTTCATGCCTTTTTGGTGAACTTTAGGGTCAAATATTGACGGTAAAATAGGTGTTTAAGGACCGTCAACACGGACTGTCCGCGGATGAACAGAGAGGGTGATTTTGGTCGCCCCTCTCACGAATCCTCACAAATGCGAATCAAAACTCAATCCCACGTTTCCAAACTTGGAGAAGATGATCACGAGATAGTTAGGAGACCATCCCCAAGAAATCATCCGCTCAAATCAACTCAAACACCGGGAAATCGAAAGGGGAGGAGTATGAATGAAAAAGCGCCACAAAAACAAAATCATCCCGATCTACTTGTTCATGAGGAGTTAGATGAATTCCTTCAGTGGAAATGATCTCCTCACTATAAAGAACAAGTTGATTCAAACAGATTTTGCAAAGTCGCAATAGAGAGGTTGATCGAGTGACGGGAAAATCACGGAGAAATGAAGAACACGAACAAAACGCGAATCAAGTCATCGATCTGCAACCGTGTGGCTACCACACGCTACAACAGTGAGATTACGGTCTCACTTCCTCAAAATCTCCAGTACACAGAGGTATGGTTCTCTGCGGATCTCAGTAGCTACAGCAGGGGAGGAAACCCTAGATGCAAAGAGCAAATGACTGAGATAGTTGGGGAGGTGGGGTGTCTCCCCCTACTTATCCTAATTCTAATTCCCACTCTACCCCTAACTAATTACAGAGCGAATAAGCTAAACCCTTGGGTATTCTGGACCAACTCGCGGTAGGTGGTGATCCGACGGCCATGCCCGCACAACTCGTAGCGTTGCCTTGATGCAACCTCACCGATTGCCGCCGCGTGCCGCCACCGCTCTGCTTGTCCTTTCCCGGATGTCGCACCCCCGGTTTTGTGGCCCAAACCGGGAAACCAGCCTTCACAGCAAACCCCCGGTTTTGAAGCCCAAACCGGGAAACCAGCCGACCATCGCATGAGTTTTGTGGCCCAAAGTCAGCAAACCCACAACACCCAGGTTTTGAGGCCCAAACCTGGAAACCGTCCTCAGCCCAAGTTTTGTGGCCCAAACTCAGAAACCATCAGCGCCCAGGTTTTAAGGCCCAAACCTGGAAACCGTCCACTCAGTGGTTTTTCTGTGGCTCAACCACCAAACCGAGCCGTAGATGGGATGCACCGCCCGTGCACCCCGTCCACCCGCAAGTCTCCGCTCGTCGCTGTCCTAGGCTGTCAGCCACCACAGCTGATTCTCAGGCCACCGGTCTCTCAGTCCAAGCCTCACGTCCTCCCTTCGCCACTCTCGGTCCATCGGCACGGCACGTCTCTACTTGACCTTCACCTTGCCTTCGATCACTATATCCGTGCTTGACACCTGCACAACACAAGCCAAAGAACATGCGCATTATCCTAGTTGACAATCACTCATCACTTAGAGACTCGGCATACACCCATGTATCCGCAAAATCTGACTCATCGAAACATATCAGCGCTAGTGACCAAGCTGGCCTGTTCAGCGGAAGCCTTGGTGATACAGTCTGGACTCTTCGATGATAGTCCTTTCTCGCCCTTTTACTTTCGTGCTCCAGGTTGGATCCGCCCGTGATGGCAAAAATGTGGCCTCTTGACGGAAGGATGTTGTTGATTGCGCTAGTTTCGTTTTCTATCTCCTGCCCCTGCTGGTAACTGGGTTGTGCTTGCTGCCCTTGGGGTTGGGCTTGAACCGGAAGAGCTGGTGGCGGTGTTGGCTGGCACTGATAGTGCATGGGTGACGAAACTGCCACCGACTGTGGCGCAAAGACCGGGAAATGGTAACCCTGATATGTCGGATTGTACCAATGCAAATTCTGGGGAGGCATGTTCTACAGGGGATGCATAGGCGTGCATGCGTAGTTGCTGCACGCTACCACTCCTGCTGCTGGGTCTTTCGAATTGTGAAAAAACGTGCTTGGAGCTTTCGCCAGAAGCTGAAGCTTGATCCTAGTCTTTCAGCTCTTTTGCCATCTTGCTGTATTTACAGTCTCGGGTGGTGTGACCGAAATTGCCATTGCAGATGACACAGTACAGAGGCTTGGCTCCTCTTCCGTGGCCTCTACCGTCTCGGCTGCCACGTCCTGTCCTTCCGCCACGTCCTCCGCGGAAAGCTTGATCGAAACCCCTTTGTGGCTGAAAGCTTGCCATGTCGGGCCTCTCCATGCCCGCGGCTGACCGCGCTGGTTCTTCCTGCAGAGTGTTGATTGACCGAAAGGGTCTAACCATCCTTTGATTCAGCACTGGCAGCGGCCGACTTGCTTTCGTCGCTTGTCTCTGCATCAAGCGGGCGGCTTTACGCCGCCGAAAATCATTGTCCGACCTTGCATATGCGTTCATCACATCGAACAATTCCTTGACAGTTTTCGGCGGTTCCTTGGACAAGTGAGCGGCGCACTGCCTGGTCCCCAAGCCTTCGGTGGCTGCTGCAATTACCGCAGCTTCCGGCACATTTGGAGCTTGAGCTTTTAGCTGGATGAAACGTTTGAGGTACTCGGATAAAGGTTCGTTGTCTTGCTGGGTGCAGTTCATGAGGTCTCGCGTGGTCTTGCCGGAATCCTTGGAAAGTGACGAGCAATTCGGCCTTCAACTGAGCCCACGAATAGATGGATAGTGGCTTGAGTGTGGTGTACCAATCATGGGCCACGTCTTTGACCGCCAGAATGAGAGATTTTGCCAAGGCCTGATTGTCTCTGCCTGCTGAAAATACGGCTGTCTCGTAGCTTGCCAAGAATTTGCGCGGATTCGCCTTGCCATCGAAAGTCGGGATGCGTGGCTTGTAGTTGAGAGGCCACGGATGGGCTTGCAATTCTCTTGAAAGCGGGGAGGTTTCGTCGATTGCATTGTCGAAAGCTGGTGGCTGCTCTCGCCTTGGCACGAACACATTTTCTTGAATTATTGGGATCGGGCCCCCTCCAGCCCTTCGCAGTTCCTGAATCTCTCTCTCAAGCTGCCTTTTGTGTGTCTCCGCCTGCCGGATTGCGCTGTGAGTGTCGTCCTCCCTCGCCTTAGCCACGAGTTGTTGCTGCAGCTGGTCTCTTTGCCTTAACAGCTTCTCTATCTCCTCTTGTTGCTATGTCAACACTTTAATCGCTTTGGCGTGCCTTGTGACTTCGGTATCGTCATCTTCTTCCTCGATGGGTTCGTCCTGGACGTTCCCATCCGGCGTGCCTTCAGTGCCGAAACGCTGTTGATCCTCGGACTGTGGGTTCTGGCTTGTGGACGCTCATGGCGGCAACTGGGTTCCCGTAAGGAGAGAGCCGCCGAAAGCTTGGGGGTTTGGGGTTGTGTTTGGTGGAATTTGGGTGGCGAGAACGAACGCCGCGATTGAGCCAAGGGCATCTCTTTTCGCGGCGGTCATCTCTAGATTGTCGACCATCTTCGGTGCTTTCCTTGGTGGCATGATAAGCTCAGGCGACAACCACGATGGGCGCCAATGCTGTTTCGGGACCGAGACCCCGAAACAGCGGGTTGTCGCGCGAGCGAAAGCACGGAGCGAAAGCGAAAGTAGACGGAAGAGAGTGGGAAGTAGAGTCGGATGAACAGTGTTCTCCCCTCCTCCCCCTTTCCAGGGGAAGCCGGGAGCTTCTTATATTAATCCAGATCAGCTTGAAAGTACAAGATTGCCCTTCCAACCACTCTGTTACAATTACAATGATGCCCTACTCAACTACTCCGTGGCTGCGCCCGCCTCTTCCGGCACGAGGGGCATCACCATAACTCCGCCCTCTGACGGGCTCAGCGTCCCCCGACGCCTTTTCCTGATCGGTGGGCCCGCTTCCTTTGACCCGGGCTTCCGGCGACCTGCGAAAGCCTATGAAAAACCAAAGTCATAAAAGACGAAAACTCCCGCCGGAGACGCCGGACTCCTTTCGCGCGAATGCTTCCTTTCGCACGAAAACTCTGCCATTCTCCGGTCCTGCGGGCCGAAGCGCATGCTTCTGCGTGAATGCTTCCTTTCGCGCTAAAGCTCCGCATTCCCATGGTCCTCGATCCCAAACGCGTGCTTCCGCGCGAATGCTTCCTTTCACACGAAAGCTCCGCCTTCTCTTGGTCCTCGAGCCGAAACGCGTGCTTCCGAGCGAATGCTTCCTTTCGCACGAAAGCTCCATCACCTTCAGTCTCCGAGCCAAAACGCGTGCTTCCGCGCGAATGCCTCCTTTCGCACGAAAGCTCCGTTACTTTCGGTCTCGCGGGGCCGAAGGCGAGCGCGTGCTTCCGCGCGAATGCGCACATCCGCGCGGAAGCTCCGTCATCCTTCGGTATTGCTGGTTGAAGGCGCCTGCGGTCTGGGTACCATCCCAACAAATAGCATTCTTCTTAGAGATCAAATAGCTAACGATTTGAACACCATTGCAGACGCCCTAAGGCCATGTTGATTCCAAAATACCCCAAAATATTTTACATAGTAATCATCACATCGAATGTTTAGACGCATGCTTGAAGCATTAAATGTAAGTAAAAAAATAACTAATTGTACTTTTAGTCTGTTCATGTCGAGACAAATCTTTTAAGTCTAGTTAGTCCATGTTTGGACAAAGTTTGTCAAATAACAACAAAAGTGCTACAGTAATTTTTCGCCACAAATTTCGCGAACTGAACAAGGCCTAAAACTTGTACCGTTAGGCCAATCTTTTCATATCTCAGTTTCTAAGACAGCCACATATTTTAATTAAGGCTCTGTTTAGTTCTCCATAATTTTCCAAAAAAATTCCAAATTTCTCATCATATCAATCTTTAGACGCATGCATGGAACATTAAATGTAGGTAAAAATAACTAATTATATTTTTAGCATGTACATGTCGAGACAAAAGTTTTGAGCCTAGTTAGTTTATGTTTGGACAAAGTTTGTCAAATAATAACGAAAGTGCTACAGCACTTTTTCTAAAAATTTCTGGGAACTAAACACAGCCTAAAGAATGAAACTAACTCTGTCAATGCACAGTTTTATTTCACTATTTCATAAGCTATGTGTGACATTTAATTCTTGTATGATGTTATGATCAAATGTGTCATGTGAATATGTAACCTACGTAACCATCTGAATACGTATCTAGATCAAGTATTAACATACTCAAATACTAACACATCACTACTGGAAACGACTAGTTTATTGAGTGACACAAGTTTTGTCGAGTACCAAAAATCGGGCATTCGACACCCACTCTTTGTCGAGCGTTGCACTTCGCAAAGATTTACACTTGAAGCCGTCCTTTGTCGAGTGCTATAGAGGCCCTGACACTCGGTAAAGAAGGGCACTAGGCAAAGACCCTCTTTGCCGAGTGCAACACTCGGCAAAGAGTGGCACACGGCAAAAAAAAAGTTACTTGACGTCCGAGCAAGCCAACGCCGTTAGAATTAAAAAAAATTGTATTTGCAGAGTGCCAAGCACCGGCACTCAGCAAAGCAGCCTTCTTTGCCGAGTGCTGAGCCCCCTTTGACGAGTGTCAGGGAAGGCACTCGGCAAAATTTATTTGTTTTTTTAAAAGTTTTGGTTTCAAATTTTTTCTATAGTTCTAATATATTGTATAGAAACACGATCAAATTTGGAAATTTTTTAACTTTTTGCTATATTTATTGAATTTATTTTGTTTACTTGTGTCTTTCTCGAAAAAGTAAATTTGAACTGCAGGTGCATGAAATAATGACAAATATGATATTCATGTTGGAGAGTGTATTTTGAGGCCGTATTCAGGAACTCGCCCAAAATTTGGAACACCTTGTTCACGAAACATGGCAACCTGTATGTGGTCGAAGTGTTTCTAAACTATATAAAATGCAAACGAAGTCCAAAAATCACAAAACTTGTCGAGGTGCCATGTTATTGCATGTAGAGGCTATGAGAAAAATAGAGAGTATTTCAAGCAAGTTGTGACGTCGGATGTCTAAAACCCAGAAATCACCACATGTGATCACATGCTGAGAACATATATGATGAATGATTGACATTTATGAGGAAGGTTTGAGGCTTTTTTCGGTTGAGTCCATATCTCGCTATGCGCTTAATGGTTATGACTAACCGGTGGCGTTGAGTTATGGTGTGTTACTGGGTTGTTGTGCGTGTGCAACATGTGTCTCTTTGTTGTGTTGATGTGCAGGTGTGGAGCTCGGAGACAGTGGTCAATGGCGAGGTGAAGGTCAAGTAGAGACGTGTCGTGCCGACGGACCGGGAGCGGTGAAGGGCGGACGTGAGGCTTGGACCGACGGACCAGGAGGCCGGAGGACCAGCTGTGGTAGCTGGCACGTGGCATCAGCGAGCAAGAGCACATGGAGATGTGTGATGCATCGGCCGAGTCGGGAGGAATACGATGACGTCGTGGCACATGGCGGGAGGTCGGACACGGGCTTGCGTGTGGCGCAAGTGCCGTCATCCGAGTCGAGAAGGAAGGTGAAGGTGTTGTGCCCGACGTGGACGCTGGACATGCATCGACATCGGTGTCGGTGGTCGGGGTGTGTGAACCACATCCCGTCTACAGCGCGGGTTCGGTAGTTGAGCCTCAAAAAGCTACCATCAACGGTTTCCGAGTTTGGGACTCAAAACTCAGGGTGGACGGTTTCTAGGTTTGGGCCTCAAAACCTGGGCTGGCGGGTTTACCGGTTTGGGCCTCAAAACCGAGCGGAGGTTTGTATGCGGAATGGTCGACGCGTGGCGGCACAGGGAGGCTTGCGTTGCGGCGAAGCTATCGGTGAGGAAGGCGTGGTGGTCGACGTGGCGGCATCCTGGAGCTTGCGTCGAGGCGAAGCAAAGGATGAGAAGGTGCGTGGCTGTTGGATGAAAACTGCCAGAGGTGGACGGTTTTACCCCTGGGGGTATTTGGGTTGAGTGCTTAATGTAAGGGCATTTTTGTCTTCGGACGTGCGCCTATATATATGTGAAGGGGCTGCTAGGGCAGCCATCCTTGGAGAGTGTCATTCTCATTTTGCTAGTGTGAGAAGAGGCTAGGGTTAGGAAGAGAGGAGTGGCTCTTGTTCTTGAGCTTTTCGCCATCCGCGCTTTGTTGTTGCGAGGAGTGGCTTGTAACCCGACATCGTGTGCTACACAATCCATCTTCTAGATGAAATCCAAGGATCAATTTCGTACTCCTCTTTGTAGTCTCTAATTTGGATCGAATTCGCGTTTTTGTTCTTCGCGTTTTGGTTTTTCCCCTCCCAGAGATTTGCCTCGTTCTCCCTCTCCGAGAGGTGGTTTTCGATTCCGTTTGAATCAAGTTGTGCTAGGACGTGAGTGTCATCTTTCCACCGAAGGATTTCCTCCCAAACCTCACGAGCATATAGATCGAGTTGTTTTCACATTCGTTCTCCAAACTTTCCCCTTTTCTAGTGTTCTTCGGATTTCTCATGGATGAGTTGGTTTGGAGCAATGATATCCTAGGATTAGCTTCCCAACACATAGAGGAACACTTGGGTGAAGTTTAGTTGCAACCCCGTTTGATTTGGTTGAGTTCCAATCGAATTTGAGTTTGATACGAGCTGTTTTTGGGCATTCTGGGCATTCCCGGACTGTCCGGCACTCATCCCCGGACTGTCCGGGGGTCGGGGCTGTTCACGGGCAACAAGGTTGTTGTTTTCGTTTTTGAACGGCGGACTGTCCGGGCCTCATTCCCGGACTGTTTGGGGTTCAATAGCGGACAGTCCGCGATTCACTGGCAGACAGTCCGCCACTGCACGGTTTTGCTGTTTTCGTCCGTATCTTTTGCGTTCAAGCTCCGATTTGAGATCCGTTTGTTGCGTTGGTTTCCTAACTTCTTAAGGATCATTCCAAAGTACTTTTACCACCATTGGTCGAAGTATTTTTGGTCGGACACTTCCTTCTTCTCCATAGGAGTTAAGTGTTCCGCTTTCGAAGTTTCGTCGGTTCTAGCGTCCGTATCTTTTGCGTTCGAGCTCCGATTTGAGATCCGTCTATTGTGTTAGTTTCCTAACTTCATAAGGATGTTTCCAACGTACTTTTGCCACCAGTTGGCCTAAGTATTTTTGGTCGGACACTTTCTTCTTTTCCATAGGAGTGGGGTGTTCCGTTATCGGAGGTTCGATTATTCTAGGAGCATGCTTTTCCTACTTTGTGGTGACCCGCTGTGTTCTAAGGAAACATCCACCCAATCATTAGGGTCATGGTCATCATGGTTGTGGCTCTTAGCTTTTGGGGTGATTTTCTGGGACAAGGGCCATCGTTTCACGAGTTGAAATTTGAGGCTCCCATTCACCCCCCTCTGGTCGCCAATTCGGTCCTTCAATTGGTATCAGAGCCAGTTAAGGATCTGTCTACCTTAATCGGTACTGGATCCGCAAAGGCGACCTTTTAGAGCGGTTTTGCTTCCGACTTTGTTTTTCAAGATGTTGAGCTTTTGTCTTGCTAACACTAACGATGCTTTTGGAAATGGCACCAAGTTCCTCTTCTAGTTTGTCTTTGTCCTCAGAGTTGAAAGCTATCAAGGATGACATCTTGGGAAGAAGGAGGAGTGCAGTTGATGAGAGGGATCGTGAGGTGAATGATTTGTTGAACCTTCTATGTGATGATGAGCTTTTGTTGGTATTTCTTAGCGTCGCTACTAAGAATAGAGTTTTAATCTATCCCCGGCAACGGCGCCAGAAATGCTTGTTGGCACTTCTTAACGCAATCACTAGAAGTAGACTAAGGAGCCTAACCCCAGAAACGGCGCTAGAAGTGTCTGGTTGGTAAAACTAATGACTATTGGATAATTCTGCAAGCACACAGAAATTACCGATGTAGCACTTCACCCAGGAGTATTCCAAGGTATCGTATTTATTTTATCCCAAAGGAAGCGATGACTAGAAAGACTAACAAGAAAAGGGATCCTATCTTAGATTAGCTACAATTAATGTAGAGGGTCATAAATGAAGGGTAAAAGGAAGGTGATGATTCAGGATAATTAATTGAGATAATTAAAGATAACTAGTGTAGTATAGCTAGGTGGGAGGACAACGAGTGAGAAAGGTTCCTGTGAAATTCTTAATCCACTCCCGTGTTCTGATTAATCAAATAGTAGATACTACTAGGATTGATTACCTTCAACTTGGTTGCCAGGGATAAACGAGAGAATAGTGCGATAGAAGGTTTTTCACCTAACCCACTACTCAAGCTGATATTTGGTGTATGGACGCCTTACCTTTTAAAAACTAGCCTGAGTTCACGTGAGGGGATCTAGGTAGCCAGGCAAAATCTGTCACCTTTTGCCCATGCGCCCCTACTGTCCGTGCAAGCCAGCGGCAACCAAAGATAAGTCTTAGCCTAAGCACCACGCTTATGCTAATCCTTATTACTCTAGCTAATATACGATTAACTAAAGCACCATTTTACGGGCAATGATAAACAACCACGATGTTTGTGCAAGGATCACAATCTAGTATGTAACTATTACAAGACTAACTAGAGCACTACAATACTATTGCAAGAATAATATTGCACAAAGGATAACACTTTGAAATGCAGAAGAAGAATATATATAATAAATAATTCTGGAAAGAGAAAGATACAAGAGCAATACAAGACTCCTAGAAGACGACTCCGGAGCCCCGAGCTTCGCCCGACTCAACTCTAACTCCCACACTAGACTACACTACCACTAGAAGGCTAACACTTGTATCTCATATGAAGTGAATCCTCTAATGAACCATGTCTTGAGAGGGTGGATGAAGCCTCTATTTATAGGGGAAGGTGGAGTAGGGGCTACTCCGCGCCACGTCATCGATCCGCGTGCTCCCCATCTCTCATCCCTTGGATCCACCGTCATTGTAACCGCCATGGATGGATGGCCTTGATTTCTTCATGTGTGAAACATGTGCAAGCAACCGACATTGGATGGGGTTCACCCTGGGGTCGGCCGACCCCAGCCAATGATAGGTGGGCCCACCACTTTGCTTCTAGAAGGTGCTGATGTCATCAGGCTGAATAGTGTAGCCAGGGCCCACCAATGGGAGGGGTCGGCCGACCCCCTATGACAGGGCTGGCCCACCAACTTGTGTCCCCTGATGTCCCCACATGTCATGGAGCATGGTGTCATATGTTGGTTGTATTTGCTTTCTTGTGTGGGCCCATGGATCCATGTGCTTCTCATCTTTCACCGTTGAATGCAAACACATTTCTGATCTGATGGTGGAAAGTAGCTTGGTGAAGCTTCACTTGGATAGTGCCACATCACCAAGCCCGAGGAGCTCCCATGGTGGGGTCGGCCGACCCCACCTTGGGTGGGTCCAGGTGTCCATTTCTTTCTTATTCTGTTATACCTGCAAATCAAATACTAAGAGTACAAGTGGAACCTTTTATTGATAAAACATGTCTATGTCATGTCATTCTTTATTTTTGAGCCTGTTGACGATATTTTGTTATGTATTTTTATGCTATAATTATCGTCAACAAGATCCCCCAAGCTTAACCTTTGCTCATCCCGAGCAAATAATCAAACTTAGTCTCGGTGGATCAGGAGTTCCTACAATGTTTATATTTCAAGAGTACCATGTATGCAACAAGATATTTCTCTTAAGCATGGAAAATTTAGCTAAGTAAAACTCACCCATATTACCTTAGTCTTTCATGGGGCTTATGGCCTTTCCTTTGTCTTGGGAAGTTGAGAGATAGAACAGTTAAACTTGAGCACTACTTTCTCATTCTTTGCAAGTTTCATACCGGAGATTTTTGCAATATTTTCACAAGAACTCTTAATGTTCCTCATATGGTTCTCTTATGTCACTCAAAGGGTGTATGATTCCTCACCAAGGCATATGGTAAGTGTTGCCTTCTCTAATTCATCTTACTTCTAAAAAGGTTTATATGGAGCTTAAGGTAGGAGTGACAAAGAATATCATACTTACTGAGCATGTATTGTCAAGTTAAAGCTTGGATCCAAGAAGAGAAGTGTCATACCCCCAGATCAAGATGTGCAAGTGTGTGATATGTAGTGGACTAGAGTGCTTCTCTATTTGATAAGATCTCTCTCTTTTTTTTATTGAGACATGGCTAGCATTTTTTTTGCATGGACTCTCATATGTACATAAATATTTATTTTGCCTAGCCTTTTGTGTCTCATTTATTGATTCATACTTGGAGAGAGATATACTAAAAACATGAAGCACTCTATTTTTTTTGTGTAATGGATAAATGGCATGTTTGTGCGTACTTCTAGTGTAGAAGCAGCAAGGATGTATATATGGTGTGTGTACATGATCTTGATCTTAGGAGTATGAAAAACCTCTTAACACGGATCAACAAGACTTAACAAGACTCAACACTAAGCAAGTAGCTTATGTGGAAGGTTTTTCACTACATCATATATGTAAGGCTGTGGTAGGAACTTATCACCATTGAGGAACAATTAAGGTTTTGATTATTTTAAGAATAAATTCTCCGGTAATCATGCATGCTTAGAATAATATTATAGCAGCTCTTGTTTCACTATATCATGTCTCACAACAACTTAGACTTAGTTCTAGCACTTACTACCCACAAAAGTGTTCAAGTTCATGGCAGTCTTATGTGAGCTAAGTGATCCATACTTAGAAAATAGCAAGCTATATACTGGGTACTAAGGAAATATTAACATAGCAACTGTTCATCATTTCCAAGAAAAGTAGACATGCATGACATAAGAGAAAACATAAGCATGAGATTTTTTTTATTATTTATTTATTTATATTATTAAGATACGATAAAAGAAATAATAAAAATGCTAAGATAGAATACTTACCTTAGTGGGGGAGAGAATCTCCCCCAAGCTTGTCTTTTTGTTATTTTTTTGTTTTTCACTAGGGTGGATATGGTGGATAGTATGGCGGGTATTGTGGAGGATACTATGGAGGATATTGCGGAGGCGGGTATAGATGTGGATGTTGTGGTGGATACTGGGGAATATATGGTGGTACGGGAATATTATGGTGTGCATAAAGGTTGGCCCAGTTTCGGCCATTAGCTTCCAGGAGACTCATGAGCTGCTGCTGGGTTTGGACTGCAGTGTTGTGTATGGCTTCATGGCTGGTGCGCAGCATGCCGAACTGGTTATAAAGCAGCTCCATGTCATGACGCTCGCTGCGGGACCTGGTTTCCTGTGAAGAAGACATAGAAACTCGGGCACTCTGTACCCCAGACCTGCGTCTACTTCCGGGCTGTGAAGTGTGCATGGCGTCTCTCTCGTAGTCGCTGTCATCATCAGAGTCTTGGCGTTGAGCTGCCTGAGACTTCCCATGTGTGTATGGTCCTGAAAAACTTTGACGACCTCCCACTCCAGGAATGTTAGGGATTAGCGGTTGGCCCCATATAATTTTAATTCCGGACATGGCAAAGTAAGTCTTGTTTCCGATTTACGGAACTTGAATTCAATGGTGTTGTTGGGACCACTCGCAATGACAAGTGCTTGGATGAAGTGCTCCTTTCTTAAGATGGTTCTAGGAGTTCTTATGAAATCATTAAACCCATCAAGAATGTTTGCATGACTACAAAATTTTGTGATTATGGATGTGAAATCAAAAGATCCTAATCTTGATGGTGCACTTAACCAATGTTGTACCATGGCTTTTACCGGAGCTATTCGAATTTGATTAACCATGGCATATAGAATCCTAGCATCAATCTCCCTAACAATTCTTATGTCATCTCTAGGAA
The DNA here is from genome assembly GCA_009763385.1 of Coix lacryma-jobi var. lacryma-jobi. Taxonomy (NCBI): domain Eukaryota; kingdom Viridiplantae; phylum Streptophyta; class Magnoliopsida; order Poales; family Poaceae; genus Coix; species Coix lacryma-jobi. The sequence continues at coordinate 113,658,604 of CM019825.1, read as the reverse complement.
ACAACGTGATGCCTATCCACCTATGCATGAATCTTAAAGTGGGGTGACAAATATGACTTGTGCGTGGTTGTGCTTTCCCAATTATGTTATCCTCAGTTATATCATACCAAAACTCTAATTTGTCAAAGTCTGGCGTGGCTAGCTCAATATTTGTTGCACAGTTAACAAAGCCTAGGCATGTTGCAAATTGATCCCAGCTAAAATTAAATTCATTACCGCACAACCGGAAATAGATGGTAGTTTGAGTTATTTTCGCGGTGCTCATGAGCTCTAGAGTAAGAAGCTTGCTGCTCGGATACTGAGAAAAATCCCAGAAATCACCCCAACCTATTGCAGAAAAAACACCGGAGAACTCCACATCCATACCTGTGTAGTAGAGGAGATCGGGATCAAATACCTTGGTGTGCTCGAAGTTGCGGTTGCAAATGGAGTTGAGAGTGGCTAATTCTTGAGCGGTTAGCCATAACCTAGTTCCTAGGTCTTGAATCCTCAGGGGCTGCGCCTCTTCGTCGGGTTGTTGTTGTGAGTCCTCTGTATCATGCACCGACTGCCCACTGGAGCTGGTGGGTTGAGAGGGTCTTGATGATGAGCTCCTGCTGAGAGCTGCGCGCATTTTCTTCGCAGCAGACTTGAGTGGGTTCTTCATGCCTGGTAAAATGATGAACAATAATCGAGTAAGAGAGGTTAGTGGTAAGTGATAACCCTTCTTACCCGCCAATTACCTCTCTTGATTTTGTTGAGTGTTGATCACTGAAACAACGAACGAGAGTGTCGAAATTTTCTGCTGGTGGCTCTGGTGAAGCAACATAGGAAGGAGTGTGTGAATAAAAAGGAGGGAAGAGAGAGAGTTGCAGGTGCAAGACAAGGGGTCGGGCGACCCCGGGGCACTCCCCCCATTTGCAGGTGCCAAGCTTGAGTTAGTGAGTGTCAATCCTTGCCTAGCATCTTTGCAAAAGAACATGTCTCCTTGGATGCTTGCTCTTCTTTCTTGAAGTGAGTGATGGGTGGAAGAAAGAACAAAAGGAGGGAGCAAGACATGACCTTGGCTAGTTGGCATGATGTGCATGGTGTGCTCACGGGGTGCACTTGTCCAAATGGTGGCTTGCTTAAGGAGTTAAGCAATTGTCTTAACCAAGGTTGGCAAGGAGTGATAGAATGAGTGAAATTAGGAATAGACTTACCTACTTCCTCAGGTTACTCATGAATGATTGAGTATGTGCACTCCTCTTATCAAGTTTATTTAAGCAAGAGATGAGAGAGGGATCATTATTCTAGGTCCTAGAATGCAAATCGACAAGTATATGTCTGTTGATTCTTGCATCTCTATCTAGATGGCTCATGCCAGAAGGTGAGATGAGGTGGGGCCTACCATGGGGTCGGCCGACCCCATCATCCCCACTTAAATTGTTCTGAGCAGAGAATACTAGTACTAGAATATGAAAGTGCACACAGAGTGACTGAAAATATTTTGAAAGATTAGCATACTAGCTTTATTTACATGTTCAATTAGAGCAATGTAGATTATCATGCAATTTCTTAAGTGTTGTCGTGGATGTAGCAAATGTTGCATGGGGAGCATCTCATGACATGCAAGTTGGTAGGCGACAAGCACCTGGGTGGGGTCGGCCGACCCCACCATACACCCTGTGAGATGCTGTCCATAATCTAGGTGCACTAAGACATGTGTATGCTTTGGGAAAAGACTAAAAGAAGTTGATAAGTTGCCATGCTAGGTTCATTTGAATGATCAAATAGGCTAAGTGAAGTGTCATGCTATGTAATTGGCTATGTAACGAAGGAGCATATCAAGGCATGGCATAGATTTAACATAGACAAAAGTTGGCAGGTGATGGTCACCAGGGTGGGGTCGGCCGACCCCCCTTGGGCCCACCTGATGTCCAAGTTTCAGTGGTGTTAAACTAGATGATTAAGTTAGTTTTATATTTTAACTAAAGTTAACAGAAAAAGGTAGTGAGAAATTAATGAAAAGAAAAAAAAGGAGTAAATGAAAGTTAAATTAAGTGTTAGTGTACTTACCTTGATGGAAGAGTGATTTCCTCAGGTTCCTGTAGCAGGTTCTTGGACTGGGGCAGGAATTTTTTTCGGAAGTGTTGCCGGTTGTGTCACCTTTTTCTTCCATATTCGCTTGCTTTTTGCCCGTGGTTTTGGATTGGCCTTCTTCTTTATACTATACATGAGACTGACTACCTCCACGTCCATGACCATGATTAGTGAGCATTGTGCAAGCTTGGGTTTGAAGTTGAATTTCTCTTGGGTCCCATTAATATTGAACTGAATTTCTCCGGCTCCAACATCAATATGTGCATTGGCAGTGCTGAGAAATGGCCTTCCGAGGATGAGTGAATTCTTCTTGTCTACTTCCATGTCTAGTACCACGAAATCCACGGGGATGAAGAATTCACGTATCTTGACGGGAATATTCTCCGCTATCCCCGCCGGATGGCGAATTGATTGATACGCTAACTACAAATATATTGATGTAGGGGACAAAGCAGCATGGCTTAGTTTATCAAAGATTACCTTTGGCATGACACTAACGCTTGCTCCCAAGTCGCACAGTGCATGCTCGAAATGCTGTGTTCCAATGGAGCATTCAATGGTGGGACACCCAGGATCCTTCTTCTTTTCCGGCACTTGGTTTAATATAGCCGCGCTGCATTCTTCGGTTAGTTTAATTACCTCAGTTGTAGGCAGCGGGCGCTTGTTGTTGAGAATGTCTCTTAGGTATTTGGCATAGGTTGGAACCTGCATTGCATCAAGTAATGGAATATTGACATACAACTGACGAATTACCTCGACGAATTTGCCGAATTGTTCGTCGGTTGTTTGTTTCCTCGTCCTTGGAAAGGGCAGCAATCCTCTGGTGTCGTAGAACTCGTGTGGAGCCGTCTTTCCATGGAACTTGGTGTCATCTTCCTTGGATGGTTGTTCCTCTTCTTCTTCTTCTACCTCATCTTCCTTGTATTTTCTCGTACTCCTCCTTGTTGTTATATTAGGATTTGGTGGATCACGAGTGGTCTTACCCCCTCTCGTGGTCACCGCATTTAAGGTGTTGCAAGAATTTATAGAAGATGGAATAGTAGCAGCTATTTGTGCTAATTGAGACTCTAATATTTTATTAAAGTTCAATTGATCTTTGACAGAAGAAAAAAGAGAATCAGTTTTAGAAGTTGAAGACTCAAGAACCTTGTCATTAGCTAGCAATCTTTTATTCATTTCTTCATTGATTTTAGCTTGCTTTATGACAAGATCTTTAAGTGAAGGCCAATTGGGGTTACCTTGGCCTTTGAAGCGCGAAGTCGTTCCTCCTTGTTGAGGTTGCCCGTTGTTGGTGGCATACACAACTTCATGGCTTACATTTTGCACCTCGCTCTCTTGATTTGATTTGTATGCATGTGCTAAGGCGTACTGTTGGATGGCCTCTCTATCTTTCTTGAACTTGGCTCGTTCGTCCAATTTCTTCATCAAGAGCTCCATCTTGTTGGAGATGGCATTCACTTCTTCAATGGTGTTCATGCCTCTCTTCTTAGGTTGAGGACGTTCTCCACTCCACCCTTGATTTGTCACTATGTTCTCGATGAGATTCTTGGTTGGAGTGATATTCAGGGAGGTGAACGATCCTCTTGCAGCGGCATCAAGGTGACTACGGGCTACTGGAGTTAGCCCATGATAGAAACCTTGAATCAGGAGCCATTCCTAGATTCCATGATGTGGACATTCTCGGATGTACTCCTGAAGACGTTCCCATGCTTCGGGAATAGTCTCGTCTGCCTGCTGTTGGAAGCTCGAAATCTTGGCCCATAGAGCAGATGTCTTGCCCATTGGGAAGAATTTCGTGAGAAATGCATTGGCACACCTTCTCCAGGTGTTAACATCATCGGGTTGAGCGTAAAACCATTGCTTCGCTTTCCCAGTCAAAGAGAATGGGAATAAGCGAAGACGGATGGCGTCAGCTGTGACCCCTTTGATGGCAATGGTGCCACACTATAACACCTCTGGTGTTTAACTGTAATTAACGTGACATGTCATCATTTCCTGTGATGCATTTGAATTGCCTAATTGCTATGCTTTGATTCCCTTTTTAAAAAAACCCTAAAAGCCCAATTCTCTCTATAAGGGCAAAATGGTAATTTCACCTCTGTGCCTAGTTCTATGTAATTCTTGTTCAAATTTAGTGCCCTGCTGTTTGTTGCATTGATCAAAGTTCAAAAATCAGATTTGATTTGATTTTCCTTTTGCAAAACCCTAAAATCCCAAATCCTGGATTTATCCCCTTTTTGATAACTTTTTCAAAATTCAAAATTTTGAGTTGGTTCAAAAAGCAAAGTTGTGAATCTGATTAAGAGGAACAACTTTGGTATTTACAAATTTCAAAGTTTCTATATAAAATTGGAAGTAATTTCAAATTCGTTCAAACTCCAGTTTTTGTCCCTTTTTGAGTTTTCAAAATTAATTCAAAAACAATTGAGTTTCAGAAAAAGTGTATATTAGGAAAGTTGTAGGTTTTGTCAAATGGAACAACTTTCATATATAAAGATTTTCAAGTTTCAGTTTGAAATCCAAAGTAATTTTGATTTGAATCAAATTTGAAAAGTGTCCCCTTTTCTGTTTTTGAATATAGTTCAAAAACTATTTGGAATTTGAAAATGTTCTTATTGACAAAGTTGTAGATCTCTTTTTTCTGAGCAACTTTGGTATTTTGAGTTTTTGTCGCACAGTTCAAATTTTGGGAGAAATTTGCAAAATACAAAAACTGGCCAAAAGTCAAACCCTAGCCCCTACACTGTTCTTCTTCCCCGTAGAGCCAGGGGGAGGGGGGGGGCCCGGCCATGGCGCCGGCGCTGCGCCTGCAGCGCATACGGCTGCTCCCCACGCGCCTCTGTCCTGCCCCAGCCGCTCTTTGGTCCCCTCCGCACCCGCACGCGAGCGCTGACTCCATCTCTCGGCCCCTACTGCTCCTGCTCACCGCCGCCGCGTGGCCATTGCCGGCGCTGCCTGCGCCCGAGCCCCGGCTGCACGCCAGCTCCTCCGCCAGAGTGCAATCGAGTGCGCGTGCGCTCGCCGAGCTTATCCAGCCATCACCACGGTCTCTACCAGTCGGTATCCGCCTCTATAAAAGCCCCGCCGGTGCTCGAGCTCTCCCACTCAGCTCCGCCGCCGTCGCCACCTCACACCAGAGCTCCCAGCCCTCAACCAACTAGCCCAACAGCTCCGTCTTGAGCTCGTGAAGCTTCCCCGCTCTTCAATTTCATCTCTACCGCCTCCTATCGCCCGGCGTAGCTCGCCGTTCCCATCTCCGGCAGAAACCCGGCGAGCTCGGGTTCGTGAAATACTCCCTCTCCGGTCACGGATACCTTCCCCTGACCCCTGTGTCAGCTTCCTTGGTTCCGTGCGACTCTGACCAGGCCCTTGCGGTCTCGTGTGTTGCGCAGGGTCGTCGGAGCGCCGCTCGCCGCCGAAAGAGCTCCACCGAACCACCGCCCCGCCGAGCCCTGTCTCCGACCGTGGTAAGCACTCGAAGCCCCTTCGGTCTCTGCCTTTTAACGGCGCAAAGCTCGAGCCAGGCCTCGGGCGCACGCGTTCACTGTGGCTCGAGCCAGGCCTCGAGCACACGTTTCCGTCTCGCCCGAGCCCAAGCCTCGAGCGGACAGACCCTCACCACTTCGCTCGAGCCAGGCCTCGAGCGGACTCGTGCACCCTCCGTTTCGTCGAGCTAGGCCTCGGACGAAACGTTTGTTTCCGTCTCGCCCGAGCCTCCGAGCCAGGCCTCGGACGAAGCAGTCGCTTCCGCCTCGCCCGAGCCCGTTTCACCCGAACCCGCTTCGCTCGAGCCAGGCCTCGGCGAACGCATGTCTTCCGATTCGCCCGAGCCTCCCGTTCGCCCGAGCCTTGCGAAGAAAGAGCACAGTGCCCTTTTCCTTTTTGGGAGTTGTGAATAGTGTTCTGTTTTCTCTTTTTTGTGTGAATTAATCTGTTGTTCCTTAAATCTTGAGAAAAATATGGTATGCTCCTTGCTCTGTGTAGAATTTTATAAAAATATGAAACTTGACTTTTCTGCAAGAATTTAAAAATGTAAAATCCCTCTTTTAATTAATAAATGGATAGTTTCGGATTTTTAGAAAATTATTTATAACTCCAAAAATCATGAGACTAATTTTTGTGAGCTTCCCATGCCATGTTTAGTCTCTGGTGAAATTTTGAAGTCTTTTGGAACAAGTTGATTTTTGAGCATTTATCTTTAATTGTTAAATAGTGCCTTTGTTAATTAATGTCTGATTTTATTTGAGCACCTTAATGACCTCCAAAAATTATGAAATTTGTTTTGACATCTACCTACACCATAATGAACTTATGTGATTAATTTGGTAATTTTTGGAGCAACTTCATAAAATGACCTTTTTAAATAATTAAGGAAAATAGAAAGAGTGATTAGGGTTCATGTTGTATGCCCTGTTTTTGCATTGTTCATGCTAGCATACTCATGTGCATGCATCATTGCATTCGTATAGTCACCGAAGAAGGAGTCAAGGTCGAGGCAGCCGCCGACGAACCTGTCCCCGAGGCTACCCCGAACTCCGACAACTGCTCCGCCGCCTTCGAGCCTGCCCTCTTTGCTCTTCAAGGCAAGCCCCGGTGCATTTAACCCTTTCCTTGAATTTATAAAATGATTTCCTTATATGCTTTTGAGTTAAATTATTGCATTAGGTTTATAGGAGTTGTGTGCTATCCTAATTGATGCACTATCCACCTCGACCACTGATACACCTGATACCTGCTTTTCAAAAGTATTTGAAAAATGCTTAGCAATGCCTATTGAATTAGACCTTGCAATAAAATGCCAATTTCAAAAGTGTGATCACTTAAAGAACTTTTATGGGAATTTGGTCTTACTCCCCGGCTGTTGGCTAGGTATCTGATCCGTACCTAGTCAATAGCGAGGAGAGGTTGTCCGAGCGTACGGTGCCGTCATGTTGTAGTCCGGGACTCAACAGTTGACACCGACCGGGACAGGGTTGAAAAACTGACAGGACTATTACGCTTGGGTGAGATATAACCAAGGTGTAGTTCTGGCTGGAAAATTAGGGACCATCCGTATGGGGGCCTGCTGGTCAAGACTTGTAACTATTCACATACTACGGAAAGCTCTGGCTCCGAGAAATTCTTTATTGGACCGACAACCGCGCACTGGGAGTGGAGAGATGGCGGAAGTAGCATGTACCCACGTGGTCGTCGTACCTGGAAAGGAGTGGTGTACTGTACTTCCGGGTGGCGTAGGACCGGGCCCAATCTTGGAGGAATCGTGGTAGACGAGTTGGCATATGCAAGCTTGGGTGCTACATATGCAGTGTGGATAGGGATCCTCAGCTGAGTATTATTTATCCGGATTAACGTTGCTCCTCGGTTATGGAGACTTGGTCCACTGACTGTCAACGGAGAGTGGTTGTCAACTAGGAATGTTTTGAAATGTAAAATGAATCATGAACGATGAAGAATTGAGGAATACTGAATCTTTCAAAATAAAATAAGGTTTACAAAAATGCTTTTCTGCAAAATACTTGATCTTGCTTAAGCCTTACCTTGACTACCCTAAGCCTCTCATTCCTGAGTCTTCTCCCTTTTTCTTTAGTCGGGTAAGTCTTGTTGAGTACCCCAGTACTCAGGGTTTGTTACCCATGTTGCAGGTATGCCTGAGACCCCGATATGTCTCGCACCCTGTTGCGTGACCTTCGTCCAGGAAGAGGCCGATGAGGCCGATGAGTAAATGTGCACCCTCGGGCTGGGTGTTACATGTATCTTTATGTTAATGTTTCCGCTACGTTGTCTACTTTGAATTTCCCGAACAATGGTTTGTAATAATCGTACTTCTTACCTCATTTGAAACCTCGGTTTGTAAAACTATTGTTATTTAAGTCTTCCGCTCTTTATTCCGATGTTATTTGTAAAAGTATGCAATGCTGTAACCGAATTGTGAGATGATCCTGCGGACATTGGGCACTGATGTAGCCCGGTGGCGAACAGGTCTTAATCACATGGAACATGGGTTCGGTTGTCAGAGGTTGACAGGGACACGTGGGCCATGGGATTAGGGTCGTTCCGTCACAGAGTGGTATCGAAGCATCTCACTTTAACGTTGCAGTGTTCGTTTTTGCGAAAACTTCAAAAGACCTTTTGAGTCCAAACAAACTAAACTTGACTATTTTTGAGTCCAAATTGCTTCTCTCATCTTGTCTCTCATATGGCAACACTAGCTAGTGGAACAACATGTTTTAAGCCCTATGTACTATATTTATTTATTGCATCGCTTTGTTCCGTAGGAACGATTCATGCATCATGTCATAAATCACTTAAGTTAACTTCCTCTCTAAGTTCGTTTGGGTAGTATGCCTTTACCTGTTCTTGCTAGCCTTTCTCATCCATCTTCTCTTATCCAGACATGGCCCGTATCAAGCTGACTGCCCGCAAGTCGACTGGACCGCATGGTGTGCCACGCCACCAGCTGGCACCTCGCGTTGGAGAAGAGACTGGAGAATCTTCCAACGGTCGTCGCTTTCCCCGCCGCACCCGCAAGAATCTGAAGGAGGAAATCAAGAATCTGAAGGCTGAAATAGAGAACATGGAGCATGACTTCTACCTTTCGCGCCTGGAGTTCTACGAGACACGAGCCGCTCTTGAGGAAGCTAACAAGAATGTGGTTCGCGCTATCCAGCAGCGTGATGCAACATGGATCCGAGAGGATGTCACCAGAGCCCAGCTCCATGGACTGCAGCAGTACACCGCCCAGATCGAGCAGTTCAATGATATGCTTCATGAGGAAGTGCACCAGCTGCACAACCAGCTTCACCCCGTGATTCCACCAGTTGCTGAGGACCCCGAAGACGGAGTCGTGGAGGAACCTGAAGTGGAACACGAGCCCGATCAGAATGAGGAAGTGGAACCTGCTGAAGATGTCCACGTTGAAGATGAAGATGAGGAGGAAGAGCCTGAGCTTATCATCGAGGATGATGATGATGACGAAGAGTTGATCTTCATTGATGACGACTAGACTCCTTGTGTCTGTACCATCTGCTTACCTAAAACCTTAGACTAGGTTTGGGGGCGTTAGTCTGTCTGTTGCCAAGTCTGGCATGTATCTTTCTTTTCGCATCTTTTCCCCCTTTATCGGTCTGTATCGTCTGTCAGTCACCTTATCAAGTCATCAGTCTTTGTATCAGAAGAAGCTATCAGTCTGTTGTTTTCAGAACTCTATCTATGAATGCTAAGTTCCAAGTTGCTTAACAGATGCCTGTGAACACTCGCACTGGAGCTGGAGGTTCTGATGATGCCAACCTCCCAAACCCTCCACCTGTCCCAGCTACCCTAGCAGATGCCATTGCAGCCTTGGCCGCCGCTGCCAACCTAATGGCTCAAAACCAAGGACAGCAGAACTTTCACCGTGGTCGCCACAACATCAACCAAGAGACCACCTATGTGGAATTCACCGAAACTCGTCCACCGGTCTTCACCAAGGCCGATGAACCCCTCGATGCTGATGATTGGCTCCGCACCATGGAGCAGAAGTTTGGTCTTATCAACTGCACCGATATCCAGAAGCCACGGTTCGCTTCCCAGCAGCTTCGTGGTCCGGCAAGTGCTTGGTACGCCAACCTGTTGGCTGCCCAGCCAGAAGGTCATCGGTTGACCTGGGAAGAGTTCCGCACTGCCTTTCGTGCTCATCACATCCCTTCCGAATTAATGAAGATGAAGCTTGATCAGTTCCTGGCTCTCCAACAGAAAGACTCCACAGTCATGCAGTATGTCGGTCAATTCAATCATCTCAGCCAGTATGCCTCAGAGTATGTCAACACAGATGAGAAGAAGAGGGATTGTTTCCTTAGAGGACTGCACCCGAAGATCCGCAGGAGCTTGTCCAATAACCTGACTGGGTCTTATCACGATGTTGTTGACCGGGCTGTTGCTTTTGAAGAAAGCAATCGCCAGTACCAGGAAGAGAAGAAGAAGAAGAAAGCAGGGTCAAGCAGCTTCTCTGGCGGTCACAAACGCCAGAGAATCATCTATCACCCCAGCCACCACCACAATCGTCTACCTTACCCCAACCAGCAAGTGGTCGTCCGTACCGCGGCCACCACCCATAATGCCAACCAGCAGAGTGCCACACAGCCGAACGCCCCAGGTGTTCGTATCACCACTCCACAAACAGCCTACAACCATCCCTGCTACAACTGTGGCCAGCTTGGTCACTGGTCTCGTGAGTGCCCAAAGCCCAAGAGGTATGCCCAGAATGCTCAGAAGAATCCTGGAGGATCTCAGCAGCAGCACCACCGTGCACCGCAGCAGCATGCTCAGAAGGGCAAGATTGTCAAGAAGCACGGACAAGTCTACTACACCGCTGTCAGCGATATACCAGAAGGGGAGCCCGTCATGATCGGTAGGTTTCCTGTTGCCAATCACCCTGCAGTTGTGTTGTTTGATTCTGGTGCATCGCATTCCTTCATCAGTCGTACTTTTGTCATCAAGCATGAGATATCAATTGAGGATTTAAAAGAAAGTTTCTGCATATTTTCGCCTGGAGGGCGTATAAGTACTAAGGAAGTGGTTCGCAGTATACCAGTAATGTTGGGGGAACATGTATTTCCCACCACCATGATAGTGCTTCATGATCAGGAGATAGATGTCATCCTAGGCATGAATTGGATGTGTCAGTATAAAGCCATGATCGACATCCTGAATAGAGTTGTGAGAGTGGATATTCCTAACAGTACCGCCAAACTCCTTCTCCAACTTCCAATGCCTCAAAAACCAGCAGCCACTCAAATAAATACCGCCTATGTTCTGGAAACCCGGGACATCCCCGTGGTTTGTGAATTCCCTGATGTTTTTCCTGAGGATTTGCCTGGTCTGCCTCCTGATCGTGACGTTGAGTTTGCCATAGAGCTAAAGCCCAGGACTGCTCCTATATCCCGCAGAGCTTATCGAATGCCTCCCAGAGAGTTGGCAGAACTAAAAATCCAATTACAAGATTTGTTGGACAAGGGTTTCATTCGCCCAAGCTCGTCTCCTTGGGGCTGTCCTGCAATCTTTGTAAAGAAGAAAGACAAGACTCTCAGAATGTGCATTGATTATCGCCCACTCAATGAGGTCACCATCAAAAATAAATATCCCTTGCCTCGTATTGATCTTCTCTTTGACCAGTTAGCTGGAGCCAAAGTATTCTCCAAGATCGATCTCAGATCCGGCTACCACCAAATAAAGATTCGTCCTGAAGATATTCCTAAAACAGCTTTCACCACCAGATACGGCCTATATGAGTACTTGGTCATGTCCTTCGGTTTGACCAATGCCCCTGCTCATTTCATGTACCTCATGAACTCTGTGTTCATGCCAGAGCTTGATAAATTCGTGGTCGTGTTCATTGACGACATCCTTGTCTACTCAAAAACCCCTGACGATCACGCCGAGCATCTTCATATCGTTCTATCCCGTCTCAGAGAACATCAGCTGTATGCCAAGTTCAGTAAATGTGAGTTCTGGTTAGATCAGATACAGTTTCTTGGTCATGTCCTATCCGCTGAAGGTGTGTCAGTTGACCCTGGTAAAGTGGCAGACATTCTGGATTGGGAGCCACCTACCACGGTTCATCAAGTCCGCAGCTTTATGGGAATGGCAGGATATTATCGTCGATTCATTCCGGATTTCTCCAGAATCGCCAAGCCTATCACTGAGTTAGTAAAGAATTCTGTGAAGTTTGTCTGGTCACCAGCCTGTGAGCAAGCCTTTCAAACTCTGAAGAAATTGTTAACTACATCACCAGTGCTAGCCCAGCCGAACATCGAGAAGCCCTTTGATGTCTACTGTGATGCATCTGGTACTGGTTTGGGCTGTGTTTTGATGCAAGAAGGTCGAGTGATCGCTTATGCCTCCCGACAGCTTAAGCGACATGAAGAGAATTACCCAACTCATGATCTCGAGTTAGCAGCAGTAGTGCATGCCTTGAAGATATGGCGTCATTACCTGTTGGGCAGTACCTGCAATGTGTACACAGATCACAAGAGCCTGAAGTATATCTTCACCCAAGAAGAGCTGAACATGAGGCAGCGAAGATGGCTTGAGTTAATCAAGGACTATGATATCGAAGTGCATTACCATCCGGGTAAGGCAAATGTGGTCGCCGATGCACTCAGTCGCAAGTCATACTGTAACTGCCTGGTTATGAAATCCTATGAATCTTCCCTATGCTATGAACTAGAGAAACTGGGTATTGAAATGGTTCCACAAGGAAGTCTAGGCAATGTCAGAGTAGAAACCTCTATCAGAGAACAGATCATAGCTGCACAGAAAGATAACCCCGGAATCAAGCACATCAGCGAAAAGGTTCGAGCTGGAAAAGCCGACTGTTTCAGGATTGATGATGAAGGAGTGGTATGGTTCAAGAACCGTCTGGTAGTTCCCAAGGTACCTGAGCTGAGACAGATAATCCTTGATGAAGCACACTCAACCAGATTTGCCATCCATCCTGGCAGCAACAAGATGTACCAAGACTTGAAGCAGAAATTCTGGTGGACAAAGATGAAGATCAAAATCGCTCGACATGTCGCTCGTTGTGATACATGTCAGAAGGTCAAGGCTGTGCATATGAAGCCCGGAGGAGAGCTGCAACCTTTGTCAGTACCTGGTTGGAAATGGGAGGATATCAGCATGGATTTTATCAATGGATTACCCAAGACTCAAAAGGGATTCGATTCCATTTGGGTGATAGTGGACCGTCTCACGAAGCAAGCTCACTTCCTACCGGTCAAAACAAGTTATACCGCCCCAACTTATGCCACCTTGTACAAGAACAACATAGTGAAGCTCCATGGCATACCCAAGACCATCATCTCAGATCGTGGTACTCAGTTTGTCGCTAAGTTCTGGAAAGCGTTCCATGCCTCACTTGGAACCAAGCTATTGTATAGCACGGCTTATCATCCGCAGACTGATGGACAGACTGAGAGAGTCAACCAAGTGTTAGAAGATATGTTCAGAGCCTGTGTGCTTACCTTCGCAGATACTTGGGATCAGTGTTTGCCCTTGGCAGAATTCTCTTATAATAACAGTTATCAAGAGAGCATCAAAATGGCACCCTTTGAAGCACTGTACGGCCGCCGTTGTCGTACACCTCTCAGTTGGTCTGAACCCGGAGAAAGGGAATTCTTTGGAGTTGACCTAGTAAAAGATATGGAAGAGAAAGTCAAGCAAATACAAGAGAACATGAAGATTGCACAGTCTCGACAGAAAAGTTATGCTGACAGGAGACGTCGACCTCTACAGTTCGAGATCGGGGATTATGTGTACCTGAAGGTCTCGCCCACCAAAGGAGTCACTCGTTTTGGAGTCAAAGGAAAGCTAGCACCCCGCTACATTGGTCCCTTTGAGATTCTGGACCGTTGTGGCAAGGTCGCTTACAAGCTAAGTTTGCCCGATCATCTTTCAGCAGTTCATAATGTGTTTCATGTCTCCCAACTCAAGAAGTGTCTCCGAGTACCTGAACATGTGGTGGGAGTTGAAGGTGTTGAGCTAGAACCTCATCTGTCATACTCGGAATATCCTGTCCGTGTGTTGGATCACAAGGATCGTGTTACCCGGAGAACCACCACAAGATGGTATAAGATCCAGTGGAACCAGCACTCTGAAGAAGGAGCCACTTGGGAATCGGAAGATTTCTTGGCGAAGAACTATCCGGACTTTCTCGAATCTCTGTAGATGTAAGGTTTTGCCTTTTCCTTCTTAAGACGTGGAATCTCGGGGCGAGATTTCTTTTAGGGGGAAGGCTGTAACACCTCTGGTGTTTAACTGTAATTAACGTGACATGTCATCATTTCCTGTGATGCATTTGAATTGCCTAATTGCTATGCTTTGATTCCCTTTTTAAAAAAACCCTAAAAGCCCAATTCTCTCTATAAGGGCAAAATGGTAATTTCACCTCTGTGCCTAGTTCTATGTAATTCTTGTTCAAATTTAGTGCCCTGCTGTTTGTTGCATTGATCAAAGTTCAAAAATCAGATTTGATTTGATTTTCCTTTTGCAAAACACTAAAATCCCAAATCCTAGATTTATCCCCTTTTTGATAACTTTTTCAAAATTCAAAATTTTGAGTTGGTTCAAAAAGCAAAGTTGTGAATCTGATCAAGAGGAACAACTTTGGTATTTACAAATTTCAAAGTTTCTATATAAAATTGGAAGTAATTTCAAATTCGTTCAAACTCCAGTTTTTGTCCCTTTTTGAGTTTTCAAAATTAATTCAAAAACTATTGAGTTTCAGAAAAAGTGTATATTAACAAAGTTGTAGGTTTTGTCAAATGGAACAACTTTCATATATAAAGATTTTCAAGTTTCAGTTTGAAATCCAAAGTAATTTTGATTTGAATCAAATTTGAAAAGTGTCCCCTTTTCTATTTTTGAATATAGTTCAAAAACTATTTGGAATTTGAAAATGTTCTTATTGACAAAGTTGTAGATCTCTTTTTTCTGAGCAACTTTGGTATTTTGAGTTTTTGTCGCACAGTTCAAATTTTGGGAGAAATTTGCAAAATACAAAAACTGGCCAAAAGTCAAACCCTAGCCCCTACACTGTTCTTCTTCCCCGTAGAGCAAGGGGGAGGGGGGGGGCCCGGCCATGGCGCCGGCGCTGCGCCTGCAGCGCATACGGCTGCTCCCCACGCGCCTCTGTCCTGCCCCAGCCGCTCCTTGGTCCCCTCCGCACCCGCACGCGAGCGCTGACTCCATCTCTCGGCCCCTACTGCTCCTGCTCGCCGCCGCCGCGTGGCCATTGCCGGCGCTGCCTGCGCCCGAGCCCCGGCTGCACGCCAGCGCCTCCGCCAGAGTGCAATCGAGTGCGCGTGCGCTCGCCGAGCTTATCCAGCCATGACCACGGTCTCTACCGGTCGCTATCCGCCTCTATAAAAGCCCCGCCGGTGCTCGAGCTCTCCCACTCAGCTCCGCCGCCGTCGCCACCTCACACCAGAGCTCCCAGCCCTCAACCAACTAGCCCAACAGCTCCGTCTTGAGCTCGTGAAGCTTCCCCGCTCTTCAATTTCATCTCTACCGCCTCCTATCGCCCGGCGTAGCTCGCCGTTCCCATCTCCGGCAGAAACCCGGCGAGCTCGGGTTCGTGAAATACTCCCTCTCCGGTCACGGATACCTTCCCCTGAACCCTGTGTCAGCTTCCTTGGTTCCGTGCGACTCTGACCAGGCCCTTGCGGTCTCGTGTGTTGCGTAGGGTCGTCGGAGCGCCGCTCGCCGCCGAAAGAGCTCCACCGAACCACCGCCCCGCCGAGCTCTGTCTCCGACCGTGGTAAGCACTCGAAGCCCCCTCGGTCTCTGCCTTTTAACGGCGCAAAGCTCGAGCCAGGCCTCGGGCGCACGCGTTCACTGTGGCTCGAGCCAGGCCTCGAGCACACGTTTCCGTCTCGCCCGAGCCCAAGCCTCGAGCGGACAGACCCTCACCACTTCGCTCGAGCCAAGCCTCGAGCGGACTCGTGCACCCTCCGTTTCGTCGAGCTAGGCCTCGGACGAAACGTTTGTTTCCGTCTCGCCCGAGCCTCCGAGCCAGGCCTCGGACGAAGCAGTCGCTTCCGCCTCGCCCGAGCCCGTTTCACCCGAACCCGCTTCGCTCGAGCCAGGCCTCGGCGAACGCATGTCTTCCGATTCGCCCGAGCCTCCCGTTCGCCCGAGCCTTGCGAAGAAAGAGCACAGTGCCCTTTTCCTTTTTGGGAGTTGTGAATAGTGTTCTGTTTTCTCTTTTTTGTGTGAATTAATCTGTTGTTCCTTAAATCTTGAGAAAAATATGGTATGCTCCTTGCTCTGTGTAGAATTTTATAAAAATATGAAACTTGACTTTTCTGCAAGAATTTAAAAATGTAAAATCCCTCTTTTAATTAATAAATGGATAGTTTCGGATTTTTAGAAAATTATTTATAACTCCAAAAATCATGAGACTAATTTTTGTGAGCTTCCCATGCCATGTTTAGTCTCTGGTGAAATTTTGAAGTCTTTTGGAACAAGTTGATTTTTGAGCATTTATCTTTAATTGTTAAATAGTGCCTTTGTTAATTAATGTCTGATTTTATTTGAGCACCTTAATGACCTCCAAAAATTATGAAATTTGTTTTGCCATCTACCTACACCATAATGAACTTATGTGATTAATTTGGTAATTTTTGGAGCAACTTCATAAAATGACCTTTTTAAATAATTAAGGAAAATAGAAAGAGTGATTAGGGTTCATGTTGTATGCCCTGTTTTTGCATTGTTCATGCTAGCATACTCATGTGCATGCATCATTGCATTCGTATAGTCACCGAAGAAGGAGTCAAGGTCGAGGCAGCCGCCGACGAACCTGTCCCCGAGGCTACCCCGAACTCCGACAACTGCTCCGCCGCCTTCGAGCCTGCCCTCTTTGCTCTTCAAGGCAAGCCCCGGTGCATTTAACCCTTTCCTTGAATTTATAAAATGATTTCCTTATATGCTTTTGAGTTAAATTATTGCATTAGGTTTATAGGAGTTGTGTGCTATCCTAATTGATGCACTATCCACCTCGACCACTGATACACCTGATACCTGCTTTTCAAAAGTATTTGAAAAATGCTTAGCAATGCCTATTGAATTAGACCTTGCAATAAAATGCCAATTTCAAAAGTGTGATCACTTAAAGAACTTTTATGGGAATTTGGTCTTACTCCCCGGCTGTTGGCTAGGTATCTGATCCGTACCTAGTCAATAGCGAGGAGAGGTTGTCCGAGCGTACGGTGCCGTCATGTTGTAGTCCGGGACTCAACAGTTGACACCGACCGGGACAGGGTTGAAAAACTGACAGGACTATTACGCTTGGGTGAGATATAACCAAGGTGTAGTTCTGGCTGGAAAATTAGGGACCGTCCGTTTGGGGGCCTGCTGGTCAAGACTTGTAACTATTCACATACTACGGAAAGCTCTGGCTCCGAGAAATCCTTTATTGGACCGACAACCGCGCACTGGGAGTGGAGAGATGGCGGAAGTAGCATGTACCCACGTGGTCGTCGTACCTGGAAAGGAGTGGTGTACTGTACTTCCGGGTGGCGTAGGACCGGGCCCAATCTTGGAGGAATCGTGGTAGACGAGTTGGCATATGCAAGCTTGGGTGCTACATATGCAGTGTGGATAGGGATCCTCAGCTGAGTATTATTTATCCGGATTAACGTTGCTCCTCGGTTATGGAGACTTGGTCCACTGACTGTCAACGGAGAGTGGTTCTCAACTAGGAATGTTTTGAAATGTAAAATGAATCATGAACGATGAAGAATTGAGGAATACTGAATCTTTCAAAATAAAATAAGGTTTACAAAAATGCTTTTCTGCAAAATACTTGATCTTGCTTAAGCCTTACCTTGACTACCCTAAGCCTCTCATTCCTGAGTCTTCTCCCTTTTTCTTTAGTCGGGTAAGTCTTGTTGAGTACCCCAGTACTCAGGGTTTGTTACCCATGTTGCAGGTATGCCTGAGACCCCGATATGTCTCGCACCCTGTTGCGTGACCTTCGTCCAGGAAGAGGCCGATGAGGCCGATGAGTAAATGTGCACCCTCGGGCTGGGTGTTACATGTATCTTTATGTTAATGTTTCCGCTACGTTGTCTACTTTGAATTTCCCGAACAATGGTTTGTAATAATCGTACTTCTTACCTCATTTGAAACCTCGGTTTGTAAAACTATTGTTATTTAAGTCTTCCGGTCTTTATTCCGATGTTATTTGTAAAAGTATGCAATGCTGTAACCGAATTGTGAGATGATCCTGCGGACATTGGGCACTGATGTAGCCCGGTGGCGAACAGGTCTTAATCACATGGAACATGGGTTCGGTTGTCAGAGGTTGACAGGGACACGTGGGCCATGGGATTAGGGTCGTTCCGTCACACACACCTCTAGAAAGTGCTGGAGATGTCCATTTGCATCCTCATGTGGCTTTCCACTAAATGTACTAGCTTGCACCATAGAGATTAGCGATGGCTTAAGCTCAAAGTCTACTTCTTCTAATTCTACTCTCGGTCCTAAAGTTATTCGGGCGACTGAGGGAGATGAGAAGTCAGAGACTGAGGGGTTTGCGATTGGCTGCTTGAATGATGGTGCTGAGCCTCCTTCCTTGAGTGAATCCAAGTGTGAGCTGAATCTCCGATGGGACACTAGACGACGTCTAATTCTCCGTCGGGATATCTCAGGGTTTTCTAATGTGGTTGCCTTGAATTGGTACTCACTCATACACTACCTTGCTTCACAATATAGAGAAGCAAAGGCAGAGGGGTAAGCCCCGTACAACTAATTGATACTAAACTAAAGATAGATTTCCGGATTCGTTCTTATTAAAAATTTCTAGGCTATGCTTCCCCGACAACGGTGCCAGAAATGCTTGTTGGTATTTCTTAGCGTCGCTACTAAGAATAGAGTTTTAATCTATCCCCGGCAACGGCGCCAGAAATGCTTGTTGGCACTTCTTAACGCAATCACTAGAAGTAGACTAAGGAGCCTAACCCCAGCAACGGCGCTAGAAGTGCCTGGTTGGTAAAACTAATGACTATTGGATAATTCCGCAAGCGCATAGAAATTACTGATGTAGCACTTCACCCGGGGGTATTCCAAGGTATCGTATTTATTTTATCCCAAAGGAAGCGATGACTAGAAAGACTAACAAGAAAAGGGATCCTATCTTAGATTAGCTACAATTAATGTAGAGGGTGATAAATGAAGGGTAAAAGGAAGGTGATGATTCAGGATAATTAATTGAGATAATTAAAGATAACTAGTGTAGTATAGCTAGGTGGGAGGACAATGAGTGAGAAAGGTTCCTGTGAAATTCTTAATCCACTCCCGTGTTCTGATTAATCAAATAGTAGATACTACTAGGATTGATTACCTTCAACTTGGTTGCCAGGGATAAATGAGAGAATAGTGCGATAGAAGGTTTTTCACCTAATCCACTACTCAAGCGGATATTTGGCTTATGGACGCCTTACCTTTTAAAAACTAGCCTGAGTTCACATGAGGGGATCTAGGTAGCCAGGCAAAATTTGTCACCTTTTGCCCATGCGCCCCTACTGTCCGTGCAAGCCAGCGGCAACCAAAGATAAGTCTTAGCCTGAGCACCACGCTTATGCTAATCCTTATTACTCTAGCTAATATACGATTAACTAAAGCACCGTTTTACGGGCGATGATAAACAACCAAGATGTTTGTGCAAGGATCACAATCTAGTATGTAACTATTACAAGACTAACTAGAGCACTACAATACTATTGCAAGAATAATATTGCACAAAGGATAACACTTTGAAATGCAGAAGAAGAATATATATAATAAAGAATTCTGGAAAAAGAAAGATACAAGAGCAATACCAGACTCCCAGAAGACGACTCCGGAGCCCCGAGCTTCGCCCGACTCAACTCTAACTCCCACACTAGACTACACTACCACTAGAAGGCTAACACTTGTATCTCATATGAAGTGAATCCTCTAATGAACCATGTCTTGAGAGGGTGGATGAAGCCTCTATTCATAGGGGAAGGTGGAGTAGGGGCTACTGCGCGCCACGTCATCGATCCGCGTGCTCCCCATCTCTCATCCCTTGGATCCACCGTCATTGTAACCGCCATGGATGGATGGCCTTGATTTCTTCATGTGTGAAACATGTGCAAGCAACCGACATTGGATGGGGTTCACCCTGGGGTCGGCCGACCCCAGCCAATGATAGGTGGGCCCACCACTTTGCTTCTAGAAGGTGCTGATGTCATCAGGCTGAATAATGTAGCCAAGGCCCACCAATGGGGGGTCGGCCGACCCCCCTATGATAGGGCTGGCCCACCAACTTGTGTCCCCTAATGTCCCCACATGTCATGAAGCATGGTGATATATGTTGGTTGTATTTTCTTTCTTGTATGGGCCCATGGATCCATGTGCTTCTCATCTTTCACCGTTGAATGCAAACACATTTCTGATCTGATGGTGGAAAGTAGCTTGGTGAAGCTTCACTTGGATAGTGCCACATCATCAAGCCCGAGGAGCTCCCATGGTGGGGTCAGCCGACCCCACCTTGGGTGGGTCCAGGTGTCCATTTCTTTCTTATTCTGTTATACCTGCAAATCAAATAATAAGAGTACAAGTGGAACCTTTTATTGATAAAACATGTCTATGTCATGTCATTCTTCTCTATTTTTGAGCCTGTTGACGATATTTTGATATGTATTTTTATGCTATAATTATCGTCAACAGCTTTCACCAGAGGATCTTCTAGATCAACTTGGCAAGGCCAAGAGAGGTACACTTGCTTGTGGTCTTGTGACCTTTCACAACCTATATGATGCTTGCACTAGGAATATGAGCTTTGTGATATCTTGCATAGAAAGGTTGAGAAGTTGAAATGCTCCATTGCTAGGTTAAAGTCTAGTGCCTATTTGCCTTGCACCTCATGTGTTGACTTGGTTAGGAAGAATGATGAGCTATGCTTTTCTCTTGCTAGCTTAAAATCTGAAAATGAAATGTTGATATCCAATGCTTCCAAACCATGTTTAGTTTGCATTGACTTGCGCAAGGACCTTGATTGTGCTAAAACTGAAATAGCCTTGTTTATGTCAAATGCTTTGTTACCATGTGTTTCATGTGAGTCTTTGCATGCTGAAATTAATGGACTAAAATTGACCGACACCACATGTGTAGATGAACTTGAGCATGCTAGGGCTGAAATTATTGAAATAAATTCTAGGCCTTGTAGCTCATGCTCTTTGAATAAAAATTCTTGCCTTACTTCTTGTGCTAATCATGATTCTTTGCTTGATGTGAATGGTGATGTCTCTTCCACCGATTTCATTTGCACATCATGCATTGATATAGAAAAAGAAGTTTTGGCTTTGAAACAAATGCGCGATGATATGAGCGCCAAGTTGGTTGAGCAAAATGATATGAGTGCCAACCTTGAAAAAGATATTGAACTCTTGCGTACCACATATGCCGAGTGCATTAGAGAGGAGATGGAAAATCTGAAAAATGCTACTTGTGGTACTTGTGATTGCCTCATGTTTGAGAATGAGGTTTTAGCCAAAAGATGCAAGAGTCTTTGTACTAAGTCTTTTGAGTCACACATTTCTTGCAACTCTGATGTTGATATTTCTAAGTTTGCATCTTTGCAACCGGAGTTGAGTTCTTGTGCTGCGCGTGAGTCTTTTTACGATAGCACTTGTGCCAAGGTTTCAGATAGCTCTTTCATAGCTACTCCTAACCTTGCTGTTTCTTCGAGTGATGTCCAAGGGACTTCTCTTGATAAGGGTGCTTCTCACATTTTTGGAACTCAGGTTCCCAATCCGATATTTCATTGCACCTTTTGCAAGAAAGATAGACACTCATTAGATTTTTGCTTTCGCCGTGTCAAACACGAGCGACGTATTCGAGCTAAGGCTTTTAGGAAGCCACGTAGCCTTTCCCATGGCACGTGTGCTCCTAGTGTTGGCACCAAGTTGAATGTTGATGCTTCTTGTTCTAAGTCCCAAGGGACTTCTCACTTGTCGGAGAATGGTGTGCCTTCCAATAGGCCTTTGTACCATTGCTCTTTTTGTGAGAAAGATGGGCATCAAGAAAGCTTTTGCTATCGGCGTGTCAAACGCTTGCGCCAAGTTCGCTCTTCTAGGAAGATGGTGGTTCATAGCCCTGCTCATGGCATGAACGCATTTGCTCCTAGTAAGAAGCCCCTCTTTGTTGATGGGTTTTATGACTCCTTTTCTAGTGGGTTAGGTCATGGTCGTGGACATGCTTCTAGTGCTTCTTGTGTTGGTCCACGTCACGCTTCTCATGGTGCTTCTATTGATTCTTCACAAAAAACCTTGGGAGATGTTTGCCTATTTTCTCGTGGTATGACTCGTTCTTCTCCTCGAGTTGTCCTTTTGAGGAATGCTTCCAAGGACGTTTCAAAATTTCATTTGAACCAACATTTGCATCATGCTAACCCACATGATAAGTTGAGTGCTCCTTTGAGAGTTGTGACCAAGTCTTGGGTTCCCAAGTACATGCTTGCTAACCCTTCGGGATCCAAGACTCGGGTTGCTTTGTCCTCTTGTGTGTAGGTATGAGGACGCGGGGTGGAGAACATGCGCCTAATGGAACTTTGTCTTTTTGATGTGATCAAGATTTGATGGTTCTCTACATCCCATTTAGAATTGCCTCCAAAGAGGCTTTTGCAGCTTGGTGAGCTTTCTTATACACTCATACCTTGTACATCCATGATCTATTTCTTGTGGTATGAGATGGTCTTTCATGTGCTCACGTGTATAGTTCTTAAGGATGAAAACGGAACGGAAATATTCCGAACCGAACCGCATCGTTTTCTATATTTAATCTGATCGAATTCGTATTTTCTTATTCGATTTTTACTGTTTTCGCTTCCATTTTCGTATTTAAATGTAGAAGTAGAAAACGGTTGAGGAGTTTTTCGACCGAGTTCGACCGTTTTCTACTTTTCTACTTTTAATCCAAAATATCCTTAATTCAAAATTCATTTTAAACCAAATTTGGTTGTTGGTCATTACTGTCTAGGCAAATAGGCAAATGTAAGTGTGGAGTACTGATGTCCATGGACCGTATTATATAGGTAGTTCAGCCCGTCGCGCCCCCCTAAGTCGCTGAGGCAGGACTAATCACTCGTACGGTGTTGCACGGCTGTTGCTATCCTTTCTAGTCCAGTTATGATGACATCTCAGATTCTCCTCTTGTTTTTTTCTCTTGTGAAAGAAATTAAATTGATAAGTGTTCCTTCCTGCGATCGAAATTTGTCACAATGGCACTTGTTAATTGTTATGCATTGTAGGTTGGTATTCCGTATAGACTTTTGAAGGACCGAAAATGCTATAGCAAGGCGACCAGAGGGGGGTGAATGGGAGCCTAAAATTTCTTCTTGAAATTATGGCCTCTGTCCCAATAAAATCAACCCCGAAAGCTTCGGACTCAAACGTGGTGCCCATGACCCTCGGAAGGAGGGTGGATGATCCCTAGGATCACAGCGAGGCACCACACAAGGGAGCAAACCAAAACCCCCAAAAGCAAAGCCGACACACGTGATGTCCTCGACCCAAGAGTATGGGTGGATGTTCCCGAGGAACACAGCGGGACACCAAAAAATCTCCCTCTTCCAAATCCACGCAAGTCAACTAGTGACAGGATGGAGTTTGGGTAACCTTAACCTCCCCCGAGCAACGCGAGGGGGATTCAGGCAATCTTGCAAAGCGGGAAGCCCGGTTTCTGTAGAGCACAGAGTCGGGAATCCAATGCAAAAAGCGGATCTCAAATCGGAGCTCGAACGCAAAAGATACGGACGAAAACGCGTTCTGTCAGCACTGACCGGACTCACTGGTGCGTCCGGTCGATAGGCACCGGACGCGTCCGGTTAGCTGAACTGTGTTCTGGGAGCTCTCTGTTCACGACCGGACTCACGGTGAACAAGCGTCCGGTCGTTACAACTGAGCGTCCGGTCAAGCACCGAGGAGGCAATGAACAGTGCCTTCAGTGCGTCCGGTCATGCGAAACCCTAGCGTCCGGTCGCACAAAACGCTTTCTGACAGCATTGACCGGACTCTGAGGTGCGTTCGGTCAGGAACAATCGGACGCGTCCGGTCCACAGAAACTCGTTTCGGGAGCTCTCTGTGTTGGACCGGACTCTGCGTGGAGGTGCGTCCGGTCGATTCCCAGTCAGCGTCCGGTCACCACGCGCGAACTGAATAGTGCGGGTGTTCAACGACCGGACTCTGGCTCGGTGCGTCCGGTCGCTATGAGGCAGCGTCCAGTCACCCCGACCAGTCCCCTGTTCGTCCACCGAATCAACCCGATCTCCCTAAAATCAAAAGCACTAGGACTCCAACTTCGTGTGAGGGGTCACAAGGATGTTAGTGAGCTACTCCTAAGAGATCATGGCTCGAACCTAACTCCAAATCGATGAATCGAAGAAAACGGTGAAGAACGGGCAAGAACTTGATCCAAAACGAAATCCGCCCGATCTACTAGCTCGTGAAGAATTAGAGAAAATCCTTTGGTAAAAAGATGTCTCTCACGATGCTCTAGAAGATGGTTCAAACGGATTTGCGGATCTTCCCTCGAAACAAGAATTCTCGTGAAGATCGAAAGAGGGGAAAACGTGCAAACGCGAAGAACAAAATCGCAGGACAAATTAAAGCACAAATTTGATCCTTGGACTCAGTGGAATGGATGATTCATTAAGCACTTGGTGTCGGGCTACAAGCCAATCCTAGCAACACAAAACTTGGATGGCAAAAAGCTCAAGAACAAGAGCCAACTCTCCCAAACCCTATCCTTCTCTCACAGGAACAAAATGAGAGAGACACCACCGAGAATTCCCCAAGGATAGCGGCTGCCCTAGCAGCCCCCTTCATATATATAGGCGCACGTCCTAATGACCAAAATGCCCTTACATTAAGCACTCGACCCAAATACCCCCAGGGGTAAAACCGTCCAGACTTGACAGTTTTGATCCGACGGCCACGCCCGCACATCCGGTAGCTTCGCCTTGACGCGACCTCCCTGATGCTGCCACGTGCCGCCACCGTCGACCGCCGCGCCTTCTCACCAATAGCTTCGCCGCAACGCAAGCCTCTCGGTGCCGCCACGCGTCGACCGTCCTTTCGGACCAACCCCCGGTTTTGAGGCCCAAACCGAGAAACCGTCCACCCCGAGTTTTGAGGCCCAAACTCGGAAACCCGCAAGCCCAGGTTTTGAGGCCCAAACCTGGAAAACGTCCATCCCGAGTTTTGAGGCCCAAACTCGGAAACCCGCAAGCCCAGGTTTTGAGGCCCAAACCTGGAAACCGTCGATGGTAGCTTTTTGAGGCTCAGCTACCGAACCCGCACCGTAGACGGGATGTGGTTCTCACACCCCGACCACCGGCACCGATGCCGATGCATGTCCAGCCTCCACGCCGGGCACAACGCCTTCGCCTTCCTTCTTGACTTGGCCGACGGCACTTGCGCCGCACGCAAGCCCGTGTCCGACCTCCCGCCAAGTGACACGACTCCAGCGCCTTCCTCCCGACTCGGCCGATGCACCGCACATCCCCATGTGCTCTCGCTCGCCGATGCCACGTGCCAGCTACCACAGCTGGTCCTCTGGCCCTCTGGTCCGTCAGTCCAAGCCTCACGTCCGCCCTTCACCGCTCTGGGTACCTCGGCATGGCACGTCCGCCGCACGGCACGCCCATCCTTCACCGCTCCCAGTCCGTCGGCACGGCACGTCTCTACTTGACCTTCACCTCGCCATAGACCACTGTATCCGAGCTCCACACCTGCACATCAACACAGCCAAGAGACACATGTCGCACACGCACACCAACACAGAAACACCACACAACTCACGCCACCGGTTAGTCATAAACAATAAGCGCATAGCTAGATATAGACTCAACCGGGTAAAAGCCTCAAACCTTCCTCATCAAAGTCAATCATTCATCATATATGTTCTCAACTTTTCATATACCGTCCGTGTTCGGTATAATTCTGCTCGAATTGGTTCGTTTTCAAAATTCTGGGTATTCCGCAAGTTCGTATTTGTTTTCGTGTCCGGTGTTATCGCTTTTGTTTTTGTTTTCGTATTCAAATGTAAAAGTAGAAAACGGTTAAGAAGTTTTCCGATTGTTTCTGACCGTTTTCATCCCTAATAGTTCTTGCATGTACATTTTCTTTTGTATCATGTTTTGTTTTAGTCTAGCTTGTGCTATCTTGTATATCATGTCATGCTAGCTTTGTGTACATCTTTGGTTGCTAACCCACTTTTCATGCTAGTTTGTCATCCTCATAAACTTTGTGCCATGTTTTACCATATTTCTCCATGAGCTTGATTTTTATTGGTATGATGTTCATTAGGTGTCACTTTTCAGGTGCTAGTTTTGGTTAGCTACATGTACCCTGTTGATATGTTTAGTTCCAGCACTAGCCTTTCCACATTTTTATCATGTTACATGCTTCTGGATCTATTGCTATCATTATCTTGCATTGTAGCATGTGTTGAGGTTTAGGCTGTGTTTGGGTTGATCATGTCTCTAGGTTGCATTTTGCTCCATAGTGCTTTATCCTGTTGCTTGGTAGTCATGACTAGTTTTGAGTTCAGATCTCCTTGCGGTATCATTCTTAGGTAGGCCTCTTAGTCGAGAGTTTACCTTATGCTTTTATGTGACTAACCGTTTTGTGGAGACCTTGAGGTCACACTGGACAAGACAATGCCTTGTGTTTCTTCTACCTTTGAGCTTGCAGGAGAACAGGAGCTTGGAGAGGGCATTTCGGCTCAAGGACCCGATCCCACTTCTTGCACGACTTGGGGTTCCGTTCGAGCAGCTCTCCAGCGAGCACTAGCTGCACCTGTGGGAGCGACAACATTAGGTGAGGGGGAGACGACTTCGGCGAGGCAGGCGCCCCGGAGATTTCAGCAGATTCAGGCGTCCCCTCGGGTATCACACCAGCAGACGGTCAAGCACTTCATGAGGTACCTCCGACATACTTCTGAGTTCGGGTTTTGGTACTCTCCTTCTTCGACCTCTTTCTGCAGTGTGGTCTTTCCGATGTGTATTTTGCTGGCTGTTCGCTTGAGCGTTTCTTGGCTCTTCTCTTGTGAGTTTGGTATGTGTTTCCCTTTTAGTTGGGGAAGCATTTTGCTTGTTGTATCTTAGTTTGACTTCCCCGATACCCCTTTTGTTTTGGGTCTTCTTTTTAGGCTAGCTTTTGTTTTGATTCTTATCGTCTAGCTTTTGCATGCATTTCATCAAGTATTTAGTGCATTTTAGAGCTTCATGTATAGTAATGAAAATGAGACTTTGCTCTTTTTGGTATTGAACGCATCTTGGCCCCTAGTGGTTTCAGTGATTGGATGAAACACAAGATTATTGTGACTAACGTGTGTCTTGCAGAAACAGGATTGAGTTAGGTCACGGTAATGGCGACGATACGGGCATATGGAGTTCATGTCCCCTGGCGATGGATATCGTTTCGGTTTTCAAAGGACGGACGACGAAGACGATGGTACACTAGGCTAAGTGTCACATGGTGTTGGAGGACACTTAGGTAGTCTTAGGTCTTTGTTTTTCCTTTGGCCGTACTATAAAGGGGAGCGTGAATCAGTAGCTTGACCTAGATGAGTCTATTGAGGTAGGTGTAGTGCACACTTGTTATTTCATAGCCTTATGTAGCTCAGAGAGATGCCTTAAGTCGAGAGGATCAAAAGTTGTTTAGGCTGCGTCGCGATCCGAGTTGAGTCTGCCCTTGTAATGGGCATCGGACGCTGGCCAGGTGGGCATCGGACGCGTCCGATGCTCACCCCGACTAGGGTTTAGTCTGGTGCGTGGCATCGGACGCGCCGATGTGTTCACATCGGACGCGCCCATGCCACTGTTCACGTGCGCGTGAACTGGAGGTTGCATCGAACGCTGGCATCGGACGCTGAGGGCCAGCGTCCGATGGCCATCCAGAGAGGTTCCAGAGAGGGTAAAACCACATCGGACGCGTCCGATGTGGTGGCATCGGACGCTGCCCAGCGTCTGATGTCCCTTTAACAGGTCTGACAAGAGGGTACAGTCGACCGTTGGTCGAGGTCATCGGTGCGTCCGATGCCAGGCATCGGAGTGTCTGATGCCCCAGCAGAAACCCTGTCTTGTCCTGTTTTTGGATGGCCGGTTGGGGGAGTATATATACTCCTTCCCTCCATCCATTTGAGTGTTCTTGCCACTTCCATCTGCTGAGAGACACATTGTGAGTGTGAGATAGTGCAAGAGCCCTAGTGAGGTTGAGTGATTTGCTAATTGTGAGAATTAGACACCTCCTAGTGAGAATTGAGTAGCAAGTGTGCATCCATCCATCTCTTTGGCCTTGTGTTGGTCAAGTGAGAGTTCTAGCTTGTTACTCTTGGTGATCGGCATCACCTAGACGGCTTGGTGGCGATCATGAAGCTTGGAGAGCATCCGGTGGCTTTGTGGATGACCCAAGCAAGCTTGTGACCGGTAGTGAGCGATTCACCGGGCCGGAGCGGCGAAGAATTAGCTCATAGAGAGCACTTGATCCTTGCACGGATCAAGGGGGAGCGATACCCTTGCGCGGGTGCTCCAACGAGGACTAGGGGGGTGTGCCGACACCTCGATACCTTGGCAAAAAGATCGTTTTGTCATCTCTACTCCTTTACTTACACATTTACTTTCAAGCAATTCAATTCCGCATTATACTTGTTGTTCATTCACTATTGAATTGCTTTGCTAGAGTAGGAGTGGCATAGACTTGGTCTTTTGTGCGGTAGAATAAAGAGAAAACACACTTCTAAGCACTAGGGGGTTAATTGGAGCTTGATAGGTTTTATTCTTGCAAGAAGTTTTAGAAAAGCCCAATTCACCCCCCTCTTGGGCATCTTTATCCTTTCAATTGGTATCAGAGCCTCGTGCTCTCGATTTAGGCTTAACCGCCAAGAGTTAAGATGTCCGGAGGTGATGGACCACCTCCCATGTTCGAGGGAGACGACTTTCCATAATATGTATGGAGTCGTATCTAGAAGCGGTTGATGTTAAATGCCGCGATGCCGCCATAACCGGGTTCCCCAAACCCAAGGAGGGCACTAGCCTCACACCTCATGAGGAAGAGAATGAGAAGTGGAATGCAAAAGCCAAAAATATTCTATTTAGAGGCATTTTCAAGGACGTGTTCAACCGGGTCCGTAACCACAAGAACGCCCATGATCTATGGGATAACATTTGTGCTCTCCATGAGGGAACCAAGAGTGAGCGTGAGGAGAGATATCATTTAGTTATGCAAAAGCTTCATTCATTTGATATGCATGCTAATGAAAGTGCAAATGAAATGTACTCACGCTTGAATGTTCTTGTAGAAGAACTCAATGGACTTGGCCTCACACAAATGCAACCATCCGATGTTGTGAGGAAGATTCTTTGTGTCCTTCCAATTATGAAGTATGGACACATTGTGATGGTTCTACATCAAGGTGATCTTTCCACCGCTACACCAACTCAAATTTTGGGAAAGATCAATGCGCATGAGATGTACATGCACATCACACCAAGTGGTGGCTCCTCCACCGACAAGAAGAAGGACTTGGCCTTCAAAGCAAGCCATGACAAGAAGGGCAAGTCAAAGGCTATTGAGGTGCATCATGAGAGCTCAAGTGATGAAGAGGATGATTCCAACATTGCTCTCTTGGTGAGAAGAACCACCAAGATGTTGAAGAAGCTTCACAAGAATGGAGTCAACTTTGACTGAAGAAAGAAGAAATTCTTCACAA
This sequence comes from Coix lacryma-jobi var. lacryma-jobi, assembly GCA_009763385.1. Lineage (NCBI taxonomy): Eukaryota > Viridiplantae > Streptophyta > Magnoliopsida > Poales > Poaceae > Coix > Coix lacryma-jobi. The sequence continues at coordinate 113,629,267 of CM019825.1, read as the reverse complement.
GTAGCAAGAGGAGACCAATCTCCAAAATGGATTGCTACAATTGCGGATATCTTGGCCATCTTGCCCACCAATGCACCAAGCCCAAGAAGGACAACTACAAGAACAAGAACAAGGGCAAGAAGTATGACTCATCAAGTGAAGATGAGAAGAAGAATGACAAGCCCTACAAGAAGAAAGATGGCAAGAAGAAGCAATACCACAAGAAAGGTGGTAAAGCATACATTGTTGGTGATTGGCTCACCGACATTGACTCCTCCGGTGGCTCATCCAATGAAGATAGTGATGATGAGAAGGAGAATGTGGCCGCTCTAGTCATTGGCTCCTCTACACCACCACCACCACCGTCACCATCATCATCTACACACCTATGCCTCATGGCTAAAGGTGATCGAAAGGTACAAAGCGATGATGACTCTAGTGATAGTGATAGTGATGGTGAATTTGAGTCACCCACTTATGATTAGCTTGTTAAATTGTTAAACAACTACTCTAAAATCATAAGAAAGACTAGAGCTAAAAATGAAAAGCTTGTTGATGAAAATGAATCTCTTGTTGAGAAATATGATCATGCTATTCATGCTAGTGATGAGTTAACAGATGAACTTACTACTATGTCATCCACTATCAAGGAGCTCAAGTCCTCTAACAAAGAGCTCAAAGCTAAAAATGAAAAACTTGATAAGATGCATAGTGACTTTACCACTAGTTATGCTTTGCTCAAAGACAATACACTCAAGTGAAAGTTGACTATGATACTCTCACCATTGCTTATGATATGCTTTCACATGAGACACATGATGCTCCTAACATTGTTGTTAAGTGTGACATAGCAACATCTTGTGAGGACTTGGTTAGTGAGCATGATGAGCAAAGAGCTAGTGGCAAGGGCAAGAATGTGGTTGTGGCCGATCACTATGATGATTATGTCAAGATCAAGAATGAGAATGCAAAGCTCAAGGTTGATCTAGAGAAGCTTGCAACCACAAAGCAAGTCATTGTTGAGACCCAAGATGATGATTATAGCATGTCACTTGAGCTAGACATGCTAAAAGAAGAGAACAAGAGATTGAAGATGGAGAGGGATTACAAGATGACACCATCTCAATTAGAGCTCCAACAAGAGAATGACAAGCTCAAGAGAGAGAAGGAGCACCTTACCACCGGGTTGAAGAAATTCACCAAGGGGCAATGTCTTCAAAGTGAGCTACTCATGAACACCGTGATGAAGACAAATAGAAATGGTATTGGCTTCCTTGAAGAGAAGATGAAGCAACGCAAAAGCATCACTAAGCCAAAGAAGAAGAAGATTGGAAGATGCTATCAGTGTGGAAAGGAAGGACACTTTGCTCATGATTGTGAAGAGCCTAAACCTACACCCTTGCCCAAGCATGCTAGGCCCTTTGCTTTCAATGCTCACTACATGCTTAGACAAGATTCTAGTGGCAAGATGAAAGTTATTTTCATGAGGCCTCCTAACAAGAATAGGCCAAAGCAAATTTGGGTTGCAAAGTCACTAGTAGAGAAGGTTAAGGGACCTCAACAAGTTTGGGTCCCAAAAGCTCAAGCTTGATTTCTTATGTGTGTAGGTGAACTACAAGACCGGTGGATCTCATTGGGTGATTGATAGTGGTTGCACACAACATATGACCGGTGATCCCCGGATGTTCACCTCACTATAAGAGAGTGTCAATGACCAAGAAAAGATAACATTTGGTGACAACTCAAAGGGCAATGTCAAAGGATTGGGCAAAGTGGCTATATCAAATGATCATACCATCTCCAATGTGCTTCTAGTTGCATCCTTGAGCTTCAACTTGCTATCCGTTGGGCAACTATGTGATCTTGGCTTTCAATGTTTGTTCACCGAAAAGGAAGTGGTTGTGACCAAGAAAGATGATACACAAGTGATATTCAAAGGCTTTAAATACAACAATCTCTATCTAGTGGATTTCACCTCCGAAGATGCCAACTTGAAGACATGTTTGTTCACTAAGAAATCACTTGGTTGGCTATGGCATAGAAGATTGGCACATGTTGGAATGAACACTCTCAACAAGCTATTGAAGAAGGATTTGGTTAGGGGCTTGAAGGATGTCAAATTTGAGAAGGACAAATTGTGTAGTGCATGTCAAGCCGGCAAGCAAGTTGCAAACACTCATCCAACCAAAGCCTTTGTATCAACATCAAGAGAGTTGGAACTACTTCATATGGATCTATTTGGGCCAACAACATATGCAAGCTTGGGTGGAAATCTCTATTGCCTAATGATTGTTGATGACTACTCTAGATACACTTGGGTATTCTTCCTTCATGATAAATCCGAAGCAACCCCTTCATTCAAGAAGTTTGCCAAGAGAGCCCAAAATGAATTTGATGTGACAATGGAAAGGAGTTTGACAACACCCATATTGAGGAATATTGTGATGAAGTTGGGATCAAGCATGAAGTCTCCGCAACCTACACACCACAACAAAATGGGGTAGCTGAGAGAAAGAATCGGACCCTAATCACCCTAGCAAGGACAATGCTAGATGAGTACTCTACACCGGAGAGATTTTGGGCGGAAGCAATCAACACCACTTGCTATGCATCAAACCATTGTTCCCCCATCGTCTACTTGGCAAGACCCCCTATGAGCTACTCAACAACAAGAAGCCGGATGCATCCTTCTTTAGAGTGTTTGGGTGCAAATGCTACATCTACAAGAAGCGCCAACACCTAGGGAAGTTCCAACGCCGATGTGATATTGGTTTTCTTGTTGGTTACTCATTGAAGTCCAAAGCATATCGAGTATTCAACCATGCCACCGGGATGGTAGAAGAAACATATGATGTGGAATTCGATGAATCTAATGGCTCTCAAGGAGAGCATGAAAATCTTGATGATGTAGGTGATGAACCATTGAGGGGAGCCATGAAGAACATGTCGGTTGGAGCCATCAAGCCTAAAGATGATGATGATGATGTGCAAGTCCTTGACAAACCATCCTCATCAAATGTACCACATGATGATGACAAAGATGGGAGGGATCCAAATGAAGACACTCATGTCTCCCATGAACAAATGGTGGTACAAGCTCAAGATGTTGATGCTCCACAAGCAGCCCCTCAAGTGGTTGATTGAAGGACTACTCCTCTACTACAAGCTCATCCTCAAGACCTCATCATAGGGAGTCCAACAAGGGGTGTAATGACTCGATCTCAAAAACTTGCTTTATTTATTGAACATCACTCCTTTGTGTCTCTTGTTGAGCCTACCATTGTAGATGAAGCTCTAGGTGATCCGGATTGGGTGAATGCTATGCATGAAGAATTAAACAACTTCACCCGCAACCAAGTTTGGACACTTGAAGAGCGACCCAAAGGCGCAAGAGTCATTGGAACAAAATGGGTGTTTAGGAACAAGCAAGATGATCAAGGCAAGGTTGTTAGAAACAAGGCAAGGCTAGTGGCAAAGGGGTTCTCTCAAGTTGAAGGTTTGGATTTTGGAGAGACCTTTGCATCGGTTGCAAGACTCGAAGCCATTCGTATCCTCCTTGCATATGCATCACATCATGGCATTAAATTATATCAAATGGATGTGAAAAGTGCATTTTTAAATGGCTTTATAAATGAACTAGTCTATGTTGATCAACCTCCCGGGTTTGAAGACCCTAGATATCCTAATCATGTTTATAGGTTGTCTAAGGCGCTATATGGGCTCAAGCAAGCCCCAAGAGCATGGTACGAGCGCCTCCGGGACTTCCTCATTGAGAAGGGCTTCACCATTGGGAAGGTCGACACCACACTATTCACCAAGAAGCTTGATGGAGAGATCTTCATTTGTCAAGTCTACGTTGATGATATCATCTTCGGGTCAACAAATGAAGCCTATTGCAAGGAATTTGGTGACTTGATGTCGAAGGAGTTCGAAATGTCCATGATTGGAGAGCTCACATTCTTCCTAGGCTTCCAAGTCAAGCAATTGAAGGAGGGGACTTTCATATCTCAAGAGAAGTATACAAAAGACCTCCTCAAGCGATTCAACATGGATGATTGCAAGCCTATCAAGACTCCAATGCCAACAAATGGACATCTCGACCTAGATGTGGGAGGTAACCCGGTTGACCAAACTCTCTACCGTTCTATGATTGGTAGCTTGTTATATTTGACCGCATCTAGGCCTGATATCATGTTTAGTGTGTGCATGTGTGCTCGCTTTCAAGCCGATCCTAGGGAATCACATCTCATAGTGGTGAAAAGAATCCTTAGGTACCTAAAGCACACCCCAAGCATTGGCCTTTGGTATCCCAAAGGAGCTAACTTCCAACTCGTTGGGTATTCCATTTCGGATTACGCGGGTTGCAAAGTAGATAAAAAAAGCACATCCGGAGGGTGCCATTTGATTGGGAGATCACTAGTTTCATGGAGTTCAAAGAAACAAAATAGTGTGGCCTTGTCTACCGCCGAGGCGGAATACATTGCCGCGGGTGCTTGTTGTGCACAAATCCTTTATATGAAACAAACCCTTTTAGACTATGGTGTAGTTCTAGAAAGGGTACCTTTGTTGTGTGGCAATGAGAGCGCGGTTAAGCTTGCTAACAACCCGGTTCAACACTCTCGCACAAAGCACATAGATATTCGCCATCACTTTCTTAGAGACCATGTTTCAAAGAAAGACATATCCTTAGAGGGAGTTCGAACCGAAGATCAATTGGCGGATATCTTCACAAAACCTCTAGATGAAAACACTCTTTGTAGATTGCGAAGTGAGCTTAATGTGCTTGATCTAAGTAACTTTGTCAAAAGGTGAAAGGAGGTTGTCTTTGCATTGCACTGTATCATATGCCATGTTTCAATTATGCTATGCACATAGGCTTGTTAGACGTGGTTAAGATAACTGCCCTAAAAAGCGTGTGAAGAAGCTTACCCATGAGCAAACTTGACAAGCAACCTAGATTCAAATTCCGTATTGCATTGCATATGCATGTTTGTTGCTTTGTCGTTTCTTTTCGGTTAGGCTTTGAGCAACCGCTGTGGTCGTCCACCGCTAGGGGGAGCATTTGAGGCTCCTAATGGTTAAGTCCCCTAGTTTTGGTGGCCACACGTTGTCTCCTCGGGATTTATTGCCTATTTTACCTTAAAACTGATATGTAGCCTATGGCAAAATATTTACAAAACTGAGGGTTTATGCGAGGATGCTCATACTAGGTTCCAACTGGTGTTTATTTGCCTCTTATTTGAGTTGGAACTTGGTCGGGAGAGGGAGCCGCAACAGAAATCTTCAAAATAGCTCAAAATGCGGCATCAGACGCTGCATCGGACGCTCCCCCAGCGTCCGATGCCCTGCACTGTAGACAGCTCCAGCTGAAACAGTGTCAGGGTAGCGCCCGATGTGTTCCCATCGGTGCGTCCAATGCTCCATCGGACGCTGCCCAGCGTCCGATGCCGAGGCATAGGACGCGTCCGATGCGAAATGAGCGTTTTTGGAGCTCTCTGGACAGGCATCAGAGCGTCCGATGTGAAACCATCGGCGCGTCCGATGCCCCTTAAAGTGGCGCGTTGAGTTCTCTTCATTGACAACTGGGTCCCACGCATCATAAGCCTATCCTCTTCTTCCTCGCGCCGCTCGCCCGTCTCCCAAGCCCGAGCCGCCTCCCCGCCCAACCCCGCATCAGAGCACGCCGGCGACCCCAAACCCTAGCTCCGGCCGCCGCGTCCCCACCCGCCCGCGCACTCGCCGCTGGTCTCCGTGCTCCACCGCCACCGCGCCCGCCTCCGCGCGCTCCCACCGCCGTTTGCATGTGTGCGCCCGTCGCCGTCGGGGCTCCCCAGGACGACCACCCCTCGCCGGAGTTCCCCTCGCCTGTGCTCGACTCCGCCGGAGGTCTTCTCCATCATCCACAAGCAGCTCCTCCTCTCCGGTGATCTCTTCCACAGCCAGTGACTCTTGCAGTGAGCATCACCACCCACCTCCATAATCCATGCCTTCACAGTGCTCGATGAAATGCCTACATGCACGTTCCACCATGTTTTGACCCCGTTCCCACTCAAACCTTTTGCAGTCCCCTTTGGTGTGACGTGTGGGTGCCCGAACGTTGATTCTCACCTCCTCTTGGGTTTGGTTCGTCGGTTCGTCAGGTAGCGAAGCCAAACTCTATCTTATTTCTATTGCTTTGCTTCCATAGGTCCTTTCTCGTCTCTAGACTATATATTCTTATATATCTCCCATCTATTCTATGCAGCGAGTCAGTGACAGCTTGGTTCGTTGGCAGTGACAGATAACCCGGGGCCAAGCCCGCGGGTAAGGATGGAGGCCAAGCCTCGCGAGTGTTAGCGCCAGAGAATCAGTGACAGGGGTGATTCTTTGTCAGGGATTTCAGTGTCAGTTGGGATGTCCGCTTGTTTTCAGTATCAGTTTGGTCTTTCTCCGGCAGTTCAGAGTTCTTAGTGACAGTTTCTCCCATTCTTGTCAGCCATGCCGCGCTGTAAGAACGTCGGTGGTGGCCCAGGGGACTCTCCTCCATGTACCCCTCCCGGTCAGAGGCCTAGGAAGGGTAAGCTGATCACGCGCAGGAAGCGCACCAGGGAGCAGAGAGAGGCAGACCAGGCCAGAGAGGTTGCAGCCGCCGCAGAGCGTGCTAAGCAGGGTGGTCGTACGGGCGGACTCAGGATTGAGGACCAGTTGTCCCCCGACCAGCGCAGGGCAGTTGAGGAGGCTGAGCGGCTTCACGGTTCACCGACTGGCACGCTCATGGCTGCCGACCGTCGGACCACGTTCACCTCACCTGGAGTCGAGCCCCAGAGCTCGCAGCAGGGCCAGGCAGAGGCCGATGCAGCTGAGGCTGAGGCAGCACAGGCAGAGGTAGAGGCACCAGAGGCCGAGGCAGAGGAGGAGGTCCCTGAGGAGGTACCCCGGCGCCGGTCCAATCGTCGCAGTACAACGGTGCCACCCCGACCCGATGTTCCTCTGCGGGGAGCACGTGCTCCGTCAAGGCGTGTGCCCCCGCCGATCCCGCGACTGGACCTTCGGGCAGCCACCTGTTCTCAGATCCAGACGCTTAGGCTCTTCCCAGTCGAGCAGTGGTTCCCGAGGGAGAGGCAGCAGCAGGCCAGCGCAGACTTCTACACCGTGCTGTAGGAGGACTTTTACCAGGGCTACAGGAACGCCGGTATTTGCCTCCATTCTCAGAGAGTCTGTCCGCTAGAGGCAGTGGTTACGGTCGCAGGAGAGCAGATCCGCCCCATACTCACCTATCTACCTGGTCTGGCAGACCTTCTGGGGCAGTCTGGCTCATACATTGAGGATTGGGTCTTCCAGTTCTATGCTTCATTTTGGGTGCACCCTGACAGAGAGACCATTGAGTTTGCATTTGAGGGGGAGCACTACAGACTGTTTTTGTCAGAGATCCGGAGTTGGTTTGGCTCGAGACACTCACAGACCCGGATCCACGACCTCTGCTATGACAGGACGGAGCCACCTCGCTGCCCTCACGGTGGTGCCCAGCCATCGACCGACTTGGTCCGCCCCTGCTTCACTGAGCCCTTCGGTGAGGGTTCGAGTCGCGCGCCTAGGGATCTCACCCCTACGACTCGGATCCTCAACGAGGTTCTTCGGCGGACCTTGCTTCCCAGGGTTGGCTTCCGCGAGGGTCTTTCTAGACTGCAGCTGTGGTTACTAGCATACATGGTCAGACAACAGGAGTTCAACGTCTGGGACGTCATACTTTGTGAGATGGAGGATACAGTAGCAGAGGGCATTAAGGCCCGCAGGCAGCTCCCATATGCTCATTGGATATCATATATTCTGTGGAAGGTCGCTGCTACCACTGGCTCTCACCCTAGTCAGTCCCTCACCGGGTCTGCGACCGTGTTCCCCGAGTACAACATGAGTCAGCTGTTGGGACACGGCCAGGATCGCGGGCAGCAGCAGCAGCAACAGGATGCTCCGACTAGTTCACGCCAGAGACCAGAGGTTCCTGAGTCAGCTCAGCAGCAAGACGAGACCGTCCAGGCCCTCGCAGAGCAGGAGCTAGCAGAGCTAGAGGCCGGTAACACGTTCGTCACGGACGACCCCACCGACAGCTTCGACGAGGACTACCAGCTCCCGCCCCGCTTTCAGCCGCGTGCAGACGACTCACAGGCCGGAACCAGCGGTACTGCGTCATCCGACCCAGCGCTCCTCGCTATTCTAGCACAGATGGAGGAGCAGCAGAGGACTGTGACTCAGGACGTACAGAGGTTAGCTCAGGACCAGCAGCGTCTGGCGCAGCAGCAGGCACTAGCCCAGCAGCAGGCTCAGGAGCGGTTAGATGCCATGCAGCGTCAGATGATGGCACTTCAGCAGCAGACCTTGAGCTTCATGGAGCGACTTGCCAGCGGTCCTCCTCAGTGGCAGTGGCAGCAGCCCCCTCCTCGGCAGCAGCTTCAGTGGCAGCAACCAGTCCCTCCACAACAGTTTGGGCAGCCACCACAGTTTTCACAGAGCTCCTCCCAGTTCACCACTTTCACCGCGCCACCTAGAGGAGCACCTGTTTTCAGTCCTTTGCGCACTGGTTTCACGCCACGTCCGACAGAGTCTCTGTTCATGACGACCACCACAGTGACGCGGGACTTGTCTGCCAGTTTCAGTGAGCTCACTGGGTTTCCTACGCCTGATCTTCAGGACCCAGTCACGACGTCGACGGCTCCTGTGACCTCCACCACAGAGACCTTACCGAGCTCCGTCGCGTCCTCGAGCAGACAGAGCCTGTTCCGTCCGAGACTACGACGTTAGTAAAACCTGAGCTACCTCCGATACACGAGCTTCCGCACTCCGACACTCAGGCTGTCACCACTACAGAGACGACTTCAGAGCAGGCAGAGCAGACAGAGCCGGTCCAGCAGCTAGAGTCGACCCAGACAGCTTCTCAGCAGCTTCCAGTTTCAGAGGGTCAGCAGGCTACCGGCGTGTCTTCGTCCGACTCCGAGGAGTACCTCCAGCAGTTCGAGTTTACTCAGCGCACTCCGAAGACGGCACCTGGCTCGTCTGCACCACCTCCGCCCTCCGCCGCTTAGCTTGGCGCTTGATGCCAAAGGGGGAGAGTGGATGAGTATAGCGATAGGGGGAGCGATGTGAGAGGGATTTGTCTTCTTATGTTGTGTTACATTCACATATGCTCTTTACTTATTGCATCTTTTGGCACTATATTATGTTATATACTTGTGCTATGGACCGTGTGACATGTTTGTGCTCACTATGTTATCACATATGGCATGTCACTTAGTTTCGCTCATTACTTGCGCTTAATTCTCACTTGGTTATGTATATGAGCTCTTTTACTCTTGCACTTGTTATTCACTCTAACTTGTTGAGTGCAGGATGATGGCATGATATGTTTGAGCTTGCCCCTAATCACTTTCTCTTATTCATTGCAAGTTCATACATGTCATGATTTAAAAACCTCTTCTCTCTATACTCGATCTCGTGTTGTCATCAATCACCAAAAAGGGGGAGATTGAACGCATCTTGGCCCCTAGTGGTTTTGGTGATTGGATGAAACACAAGATTACTGTGACTAACGTGTGTTTTGCAGAAACGGGATTGAGTTAGGTCACGGTAATGGCGACGATACGGACATATGGAGTTCATGTCCCCTGGCGATGGATATCGTTTTGGTTTTCAAAGGACGGACGACGAAGACGGTGGTAGACTAGGCTAAGTGTCACATGGTGTTGGAGGACACTTAGGTAGTCTTAGGTCTTTATTTTTCCTTTGGTCGTACTATAAAGGGGAGCGTGAATCAGTAGCTTGACCTAGATGAGTCTATTGAGGTAGGTGTGGTGCACACTTGTTATTTCATAGCCCTAGGTAGCTCAGAGAGATGCCTTAAGTCGAGAGGATCAACAGTCGTTTAGGCCGCGTCGCGATCCGAGTTGAGTCTGCCCTTGTAATGGGCATCGAACGCTGGCCAGGTGGGCATCGGACTTGTCCGATGCTCACCCCGACTAGGGTTTAGTCTGGTGCGTGGCATCGGACGCGACGATGTGTTCACATCGGACGCGCCCATGCCACTGTTCACGTGCGCGTGAACTGGAGGTTGCATTGGACGCTGGCATCGGACGCTGAGGGCCAGCGTCCGATGGCCATCCAGAGAGGTTCCAGAGAGGGTAAAACCACATCGGACGCGTCCGATGTGGTGGCATCGGACGCTGCCCAGCGTCCGATGTCCCTTTAACAGGTCTGACAAGAGGGTACAGTCGACCGTTGGTCGAGGTCATCGGCGCGTCCAATGCCAGGCATCGGAGCGTCCGATGCCCCCGTAGAAACCCTGTCTTGTCCTGTTTTTGGATGGCCGGTTGGGGGAGTATATATACTTCTTCCCTCCATCCATTTGAGTGTTCTTGCCACTTCCATCTGCTGAGAGACACATTGTGAGCGTGAGATAGTGCAAGATCCCTAGTGGCGTTGAGTGATTTGCTAATTGTGAGAATTAGACACCTCTGAGTGAGAATTGAGTAGCAAGTGTGCATCCATCCATCTCTTTGGCCTTGTGTTGGTCAAGTGAGAGTTCTAGCTTGTTACTCTTGGTGATCGGCATCACCTAGACGGCTTGGTGGCGATCGTGAAGCTTGGAGAGTATCCGGTGGCTTTGTGGATGACCCAAGCAAGCTTGTGACCGGTAGTGAGCGATCCACCGGGTCGGAGCGGCGAAGAATCAGCTCATAAAGAGCACTTGATCCTTGCGCGGATCAAGGGGGAGCGATACCCTTGCGCGGGTGCTCCAACGAGGACTAGGGAGGGTGTGCCGACACCTCGATACCTTGGCAAAAAGATCGTCTTGTCATCTCTACTCCTTTACTTAAGCATTTACTTTCAAGCAATTCAATTCCGCATTATACTTGTTGTTCATTCACTATTGAATTGCTTTGCTAGAGTAGGAGTGGCATAGACTTGGTCTTTTGTGCGGTAGAATAAAGAGAAAACACACTTCTAGGCACTAGGGGGTTAATTGGAGCTTGATAGGTTTTATTCTTGCAAGAAGTTTTAGAAAAGCCCAATTCACCCCCCCACTTGGGCATCTTGATCCTTTCAGGTATGCTTTGTTTATTCATGATGATGCTTGTAGCTTAGGCTCTTTTTGATCACTTGATACATGTTATGAGCTAAGCTATTTTTGCAAATGGTGAACTTGATTAATCAACTATGAAACCTTTAATTTGTTCACCATTGAGAGTGGCAACTAGCATGGGTAGGATATGTTGAGATCACTTGTGTTATCTTTTGTATGCTAGGTTGGTATGTCTCTTGCAGTGAGTGACTCACTTGCTTGGATTGTTCATATTTACCTTGTGCTTAAAATTTGATCCAAGTCTAAGTGAAATGAAAAGATCAAGATGGGATTGCATGTGTCAGCACCTCAAGGTATCAAGACTGTTTCTCATTGCACAATTGAGTTAAACTTGAGTCGTGTAGTGTAAGACCGAAACCGGTGCTTTAAGCTTCCGATTGTTTTCTTGCATAGGCTTAGCCCGGTTGAAAAGTTAGGCAATGACCATGCTTTCAACCTCTTGCAATCACATGCTTTAATATGAACTTGTGTTAATACCGCTGCAATCTCCGATAAAATTTGAAAATAACACAAGTTTATGCTTCAGCCTATGGCATGATGATTGAACTTTGCTAGGGGTAGTTCACCTTTTATACTTGAGTTAGCACTTGCTTGATTTCCTGTCTTTTCATGCTTAATGCTATTTTAGTGGTGAACTCCTTTTCAAATGGCTTAAACTGCTCATATGCTCAATTGTTCATATTTCGTATTCATTTGATCAGTTTGAGCCTTTGCTAGCATTTATATTGGTTGCTAAAATTTCAGGGCATCACCCTTTTGAGCATCTTTTCATTCTGATTGCTATACACTTGAAGCTGTTGCCTTGTGCATATCATGCATTTTTAGCTTAGTATACATACCCCCAGCTCTGATACACTTCGTGGTCACTTTCAATGGTTTTCACTACCCCCATGTGCATTCTGTTGATGACTTGATTTATGTTTGTGTCAACTTTGTGAAGAAATGTCAAACCCCTCAGCATGTTCCCTTTTGTCAAGGGGGAGAAGCTGTTTGCAAGGGGGAGTTTGTGTGTTGGCACAAATGGGAGAGTCGTGCACTTTGGGGAGAGCTTTGAGCTAGGGGGAGTTTTGCTCTTTTATGGTCTCTTAATTGGTATATTTTTGTGCCTCCATTGGTAATGAGTGTTCAGTTTGCATGGAGTGCTTTTGGTGTCATGAGCTTTGATGCATAGTCTTTGTATATAGGCTTGTTTTTAGGGGGAGTCGCTTTTGCCTTGCTGCTTCTCCACGTGCTCTAGGTGTTTGTGTTCCATTTGGTATTGAGCTTCTCTTTGTGTTTTCTCAGTTGGTATCGAGCCTGCTAGTCGTGTTGAGCCATTTTGCCTCTGTCTTGAGGGACTAGCAGTGTTTGCTTGGTATTTTCGATTGTTAAGGAGTCTTTTTGAGCTAGTGGTGTTGAGCCTTTTTCTGCCTCTTCTTGAGGGCTAGCTCATTTTTGGCTTGGTTGCGTCGAGCCGTTTCCCATATGTTTGGGAACCAAGTCTTACGCTCTTTGTCTGAGTTTTCACTCTTTTGTGGAGATTGGCTCGAATTTTGCTTGGTTGCATTGAGCCATTGCCCATATCTTTGGGGACAAAGTTTTCGGTTTTGGTATCTCCAACCATCTCTTGTGCCTAGCTTTTGTCAATTCAATCATCAAGGGGGAGAAATTTCGAAACCCAAGTGGATAAGAACCTTGGTTTCTTTTGTGATGATTGTATGACAATTTATTTGACAATGGTTTTTGAGTGTCTTTTGGGATTTCATGCCCTTTTGGGATTTCATGAAGCTCTTGTTTTCATTTGACTCTTCGGTTGTGTGGAGGCTTTGCTCACTTTTCCCATTTCTTTCGGGACCAAGAGTTTTAATTTGGAGTTTTCATGATCCTTCCTCATATCAAGTGGCCTTGTGTTTGCTTTTACATACCTTTTGGGCACTTGAATGAGGCTTGCCTTCAAACCCATCCTTTGTGGTTTTATTGTTAGTCAATGCATTCATCAAGGGGGAGATTGCGAACATATATGATGAATGATTGACATTTATGAGGAAGGTTTGAGGCTTTTTCCGGTTGAGTCCATATCTCGCTATGCGCTTAATGTTTATGACTAACCGGTGGCGTTGAGTTGTGGTGTGTTACCGGGTTGGTGTGTGTGTGCAACATGTGTCTCTTGGCTGTGTTGATGTGCAGGTGTGGAGCTCGGAGACAGTGGTCGATGGCGAGGTGAAGGTCAAGTAGAGACGTGCCGTGCCGATGGACCGGGAGCGGTGAAGGGCGGACGTGAGGCTTGGACCGACGGACCAGGAGGCCAGAGGACCAGCTGTGGTAGCTGGCACGTGGCATCAGCGAGCAAGAGCACATGGGGATGTGCGATGCATCGACCGAGTCGGGAGGAAGACGATGGCGTCGTGGCACTTGGCGGGAGGTCGGACACGGGCTTGCGTGCGGCGCATGTGCCGTCGGCCGAGTCGAGAAGGAAAGCGAAGGCGTTGTGCCCGGCGTGGAGGCTGGACAAGCATCGACATCGGTGTCGGTGGTCGGGGTGTGTGAACCACATCCCGTCTACAGCGCAGGTTTGGTAGTTGAGCCTTAGGAAGCTAACATCAACGGTTTCCGAGTTTGGGCCTCAAAACTCGAGGTGGACGGTTTCAGGTTTGGGCCTCAAAACCTGGGCTGGCGGGTTTACCGGTTTGGGCCTCAAAACCGGGCGGAGGTTCATATGCGGAATGGTCGACGCGTGGCGGCACCGAGAGGCTTGCGTTGCGGCAAAGCTATCGGTGAGGAAGGTGCGGTGGTCGACGTGACGACACGTGGCGGCATCCTAGAGCTTGCGTCGAGGCGAAGCGAAGGATGAGAAGGCGCGTGGCCGTCGGATGAAAACTGCCAGAGGTGGATGGTTTTACCCCTAGGGGTATTTGGGTTGAGTGCTTAATGTAAGGGCGTTTTTGTCTTCTGACGTGCGTCTATATATATGTGAAGGGGCTTCTAGGGTAGCCATCCTTGGAGAGTGCCATTCTCATTTTGCTAGTGTGAGAAGACGCTAGGGTTAGGAAGAGAGGAGTGGCTCTTGTTCTTGAGCTTTTCGCCATCCGGGCTTTGTTGTTGCGAGGAGTGGCTTGTAACCCGACATCGTGTGCTACACAATCCATCTTCTAGTTGAAATCCAAGGATCAATTTCGTACTCCTCTTTGTAGTCTCTAATTTGGATCGAATTCGCGTTTTTGTTCTTCGCGTTTTGGTTTTTCCCCTCCCAGAGATTTGCCTCGTTCTCTCTCTCTGAGAGGTGGTTTTCGATTCCGTTTGAATCAAGTTGTGCAAGGACGTGAGTGTCATCTTTCCACCGAATGATTTCTTCCCAAACCTCACGAGCACATAGATCGGGTTGTTTTCACATTCATTCTCCAAACTTTCCCCTTTTCTAGTGTTCTTCGGATTTCTCACGGATGAGTTGGTTTGGAGCGATGATATCCTAGGATTAGCTTCCCAACACGTAGATGAACACTTGGGTGAAGTTTAGTTGCAGCCCCGTTTGATTTGGTTGAGTTCCAATCGAATTTGAGTTTGATATGTGCTGTTTTTGGGCATTCTGGGCATTCCCGAACTGTCCGGCACTCATCCCCGGACAATCCGGGGCTGTTCACGGGCAGCAAGGTTACTGTTTTCGTTTTTGAACGACGGACTGTCTGGGCCTTATTCCCGGACTGTCCGGGGTTCTATAGCGGACAGTTCGCGATTCACTGGCAGACAGTCCGCCACTGCACAGTTTTGTTGTTTTCGTCCGTATCTTTTGCGTTCAAGCTCCGATTTGAGATCCATTTGTTGCTTTGGTTTTCTAACTTCTTAAGGATCATTTTAAAGTACTTTTGCCACTATTGGTCAAAGTATTTTTGGTCGGACACTTCCTTCTTCTCCATAGGAGTTAAGTGTTTCGCTTTCCAAGTTTCGTCGGTTCTAGCGTTCGTATCTTTTGTGTTCGAGCTCCGATTTGAGATCTGTCTATTGTGTTAGTTTCCTAACTTCATAAGGATATTTCCAAGGTACTTTTTCCACTAGTTGGCCTAAGTATTTTTGGTCGGACACTTTCTTCTTTTCCATAGGAGTGAGGTGTTCCGTTATCGGAGGTTCTATTGTTCTAGGAGCTTGCTTTTCCTACTTTGTGGTGACCCGTTGTGTTCTAAGGGAACATCCACCCAATCATTAGGGTCGTGGTCATCACGATTGTAGCTCTTAGCTTTTGGGGTGATTTTCTGGGACAAGGGCCATCGTTTCATGAGTTGAAATTTGAGGCTCCCATGCACCCCCCCCTCTGGTCGCCAATTTGGTCCTTCACATGCAACAACTTATAGCTGGGTTCTAGACATCCGACATTACAACTTGCTCGAAACCTTCTCAATTTTTTATCATAGCCTCTACATGCGATAACATGATACAATGATAAGTTTCATGTATTTCGGACTTCGTTTGCATTTTTTTATAATTTAAAAATACTCTGACCACAAGCGGGTGGTCATGTTTCGTGAACAAGACATTCAAAATTTTTCATGAACAAACACGCCATTACCAGAAGAAGATTTACCAGAAGGACTTTACCGAAAGAAGATTTGGCGGAAAGCCTTTACCGAGTGCAATCGTGCCTTTACCGAGTGCAACTGGTACTCGACAAAGCATGTGCCTCCCGTATGCTTAAGAAATTTTGAGTAAAGGTAAAAAAACTAGCAAAAAACTAGCGTCCCCAATCCTGAACTTGTCAAATAAAAAAACGGTAATGCTCGTTATAGAACGTCCGAACGGATGGACGAACTGCGGAGGGTTGCGCCGCGTTGCGCACGTTCTGGTCTGCGTGACTGCGTCGCGTCTGTCCACTCCGTGCCTATTTCCTATTTCTTGATCCTCATACGGCTACTCACATGTTCTGTATCGTGTTGAAATTTACCTTCAACTAAAATTCTTCTATCCGCATGCAAGGAAGAGACCAACCACTCATGAGGTCTACATCACATGAAAACATGTGCAGGTTTTGTCCCCCCTGTGAAATCCTTTTATCCACATGCAAAACAGTAAAGTGCTTCATGTCCTATTTTTTAAAACTAATCTGTATGTGCATGAGCTCAGTATCGGTGACCTCCGTGCCACTCCGTGGCATGTAGATACATATTGACCATCGAGTTTCGTATGTTTTCATGAGTCTCCAATGTATATTTTAATTGGATGTTACTATGATGATTCCTATGTTGTTATAGCTATACAATATATTGCAATTGTATATATTTCAAATATTTTGGCTGTTAGTATTTTCTCAGGATGTTATGTATATCGGTAATTATATAACGAGGATGTCCAAATGTGTCAGATGGACCGCACACTCGTACTCGCTCGCCTCCTCCCACGCCTTATTCCTTCTTCCTCGATTTCATCGTCACTCCGCTCACATGCGCGCTGCTCAAGCGCCACGTTAGTGCGCGCTCCTCTCTGCGTGCCCATGCCACGCCGGCAACAAGCCCCTCTTCCTTCCTGCCTCCCACTCCCTCCTCCCTCCCTCCCCTTCTCCTTCCCCTCCCTTACCCCCGCTACGACCTCTACGTCCTCTTCACAACCGGGGTGGGGACAACGACGACGACATCCAATGAGCCCGTGCACCTCCACTCCTCCCTATTGCTCTCATCCTCGCGCGTCGCAACATCCTTGCATCTAGAGACAAAGGATGACGGCGTGGCTCATGTGAGGTAGGTGGGGAATGATCTAGATCTGAGGCCTCCCTCCCCATCCTTCCTTCATTTGATTTTTTGGTCCCTCCTCCTCCTCCTCCTCCTCTTCTCCCCTCTGAATTTATGATTTTGGTGGTGGCTAGGGTTCCGTCGAGTTAGATCTTTTGAGATACTCCTTGTTGCAATGATTCATTTTTATTGTTGCAACAGATGATGTGGTAATGTTGCAATGGTATATTTTTCTTATTGTTATAACAGACGTTTATGTGATGTTGCAGGAGTAGTGTTCTTGAGATGTTTCAATAATTTTTGTTGTTTGTCGTAGCTGTTTCCCTCCAATGTTGTAGTAGATTTTTGTTTTTTGCAACAAACATTTTTTTATGCTGCATTATGAAGGACCGAGAATGTAATAGCAAGGTGACCAGAGGGGGGGGGGGGTGAATGGGAGCTCAAAAATTTCTCTCGAAACTTTGGCCTTTAGTCCCCAAAATCAACCCCAAGAGCTTTGATCGAAACCGTGATGCCCACGACCCTTGGAAGAGGGTGGATGATCCCTTGGATCACAGCGAGGCACCACAAAGCAATAGCAAACCAAAAACCAAAAGTGCTGGCTCAAGTTCAACCCTCAAAAACCAAGTCCCGAACGTAGATAGACGGCTACGTCGAGAAATCCCTAAATACCTATGCTAACAAGTAGCAAAGATACCTAGAGAGGTTCCTTGATCAACTCTAGGGTCAAACGAGAAGTCCAGAAACCAAGCGAAGAAGCCAGGAGAACAAACGCACTAAACCGCAACAATCAGCCAACTCGCGGACTGTCCGGACCTGGGGTCCCGGACTGTCCGCCCCTACCGCGGACTGTCCGCGAGGGGTTGGCGGACTGTCCGTCGGCCAAACGACTGAAACAGCAACTCTGCTGGAACCTCTCTGGACGACTCCCAGACTGTCCGCGAGTCCCAACGGCGGACTGTCCGCAGTTCAAAAAACACTTGCCCAACAACGCGGAGTCAGGCCACTGGTCTGACCGACCCCGACGCGCGGACTGTCCGCGGTTCACCTGGCGGACTGTCCGCGGATGAACAGAGAGGGCGATTTCGGTCGCCCTTCTCCAACATCCTCCCAAAATCGATTCAACTCAAAAACCCTTGTTCCCAAAATTGAAAGGGATGATCACGAGGTAGTTAGGAGACTATCCCCAAGAAATCATCCGCTCAAATCGATTCAATCACCGGGAAATTGAAAGGGGAGGAGTATGAACGAAAAAGCGCCACGAAGACGAAATCAACCCGATCTACTTGTTCGTGAGGAGTTAGATG
The DNA here is from genome assembly GCA_009763385.1 of Coix lacryma-jobi var. lacryma-jobi. NCBI lineage: Eukaryota > Viridiplantae > Streptophyta > Magnoliopsida > Poales > Poaceae > Coix > Coix lacryma-jobi. Next base: position 113,611,181 of record CM019825.1, on the reverse strand, counting down.
AATTCCTTCGGTGGAAATGATCTCCTCACTATAAAGAACAAGTTGATTCAAATGGATTTCGCAAAGACGCAATAGAGAGGGAGATCGAGTGACGAGAAAATCGCGGAGAAACGAAGAATGCGAAGAACACGAACAAAGCGCGAATCAAGTCATCAATCTGCAACCGTGTGGCTACCACACGCTACAACAGTGAGATTACGGTCTCACTTCCTCAAAATCTCCAGTACACAGAGGTATGGTTCTCTGCGGATCTCAGTTGCTACAGCAGGGGATTGGGAGAGCAGAAAAAACTAGAAGGCAAAGAGCAAATGACTGAGATGGATGGGGAGGTGGGTGTCTCCCCCTACTTATCCTAATTCTAAATCTCACTCTACCCCTAACTAATTATAGAGCGAACCAGCTAAACCCTAGGGTTATTCTGGACCAACTCAAGGTAGGTGGTGATCCGACGGCCACGCCCGCACAACTGGTAGCGTTGCCTCGACGCAACCTCACCGATTGCCGCCACGTGCCGCCACCGCTCTGCTTGTCCTTTTCCCGGACGTCGCCCCCGGTTTTGTGGCCCAAACCGGGAAACCAGCCTTCACAGCCATCCCCCGGTTTTGACGCCCAAACCAGGAAACCAGCCGACCATCGCCTGAGTTTTGTGGCCCAAACTCAGCAAACCCGCAACACCCAGGTTTTTAGGCCCAAACCTGGAAACCGTCCTCAGCCCGAATTTTGTGGCCCAAACTCGGAAACCATCAACGCCCAGGTTTTGAGGCCCAAACCTGGAAACCGTCCACTCGGTGGTTTTTCTGTGGCTCAACCACCAAACCAAGCCGTAGATGGGATGCACCGCCCGTGCACCCCGTCCACCCGTAAGTCTTCGCTTGTCGATGTCCCAGGCTGTCAGCCACCACAGCTGATCCTCAGGCCACCGATCCCTCAGTCCAAGCCTCACGTCCGCCCTTCGCCACTCTCGGTCCATCGGCACGGCACGTCTCTGCTTGACCTTCACCTTGCCTTTGATCACTGTATCCGTGCTCGACACCTGCACAACATAAGCCAAAGAACATGCGCATTATCCCAGTTGACAATCACTCATCACTCAGAGACTCGGCATACACCCATGTATCCGCAATCTCCCCCTTGATGAGTGCATTGTCAACTATAAACACAAATCATAATGGAATAGCAGAAGGTAGAAGAAGGAGAGAGAACTCGACCAAATGACCCAAAATCATAGCAAAGCCGAAGAAGGTCAAGTGGAAAGAGCAAGACAACTTGGTCCCCAAAGACATGGGCAACGGCTCGACGCGACCAAGCAAAGCAAAGCTAGCCCTCAAGAAGAGGTAGAACAAGCTCAACACCGCTAGCGAGAAAACTCGAAACCAACTATTACCAACTCAAGAAGAAGAGTTTGATACCAGTTGAAGAACTGAAAACGTTTACTAGTCCCTCAAGAAAGAGGTAGAGGCTCAACACAACTAGCAAAAACGCTCCGTACCAATTGAGAGTTAAGTTCAAAAACTCAGGAACGAGCAAACTCGAAACTCCTCAAATAGTGCACACACCAGGAAAGCACATGATTTGTCAATATTTTCTCCCCCTTAGTTGAAAATGCACCATCAAGCAAATTTCTCCCCCTTGACAGAATAACTCCCCCTTTCAAAAATGCATATGAGCCAAAATGCAAGTTAGCAGCTTCAGGAATATAATCGATAGAATATGAAAATGCCAGTCAAAATGCTGATCCGATGACTCAGAGTATGCACAGAATGCTAGCAAAGGCTCAAACTGATCACCAAATACGAAGTATAAGCATTTGAGCCAAGTGAGCAATTTTAGCCAATCAGAAAAGGATGTTCACCACAAAAATAGCACTATTCATGTATAGACAGGAATTCAAGCAAGTGCTAAACATGTATACAAGGTGAACTACCCCTAGCAAAGTTCAATCATCATGCTGTAGAATGAAACATACACTTGTGTATTCAAATTTTATCGGAGTTGCAACGGTTAAATTTACACAAGTTCAAATTTCAGCATGTGACTGCGAGAGGTTGAAAGCTTGTCATTGCCTCACTTTTCAACTGCGCGAAGCCTATGCAGAAGCAATCAGAAGCTTAAAGCAACAGTTTTGGTCATACACTACGCAGCTCAAGTTTTAACTCAAAGTGCAATGAGAAACAGTCTCGAAACTGTGATGTGTTGACAAGCAATCCCATCTCGATCTTTCCAAAAGTACTTAATTTGGTTCATTAATAATAGAATATGAACAGACCAAGCAAGTAAAAGACTCAAAACTAGAGACATAGCAACCTAGCATATATGGAAAGCACACGTGAATTCAACACATTCTACACATGCTAGTTGCATATCTCAATGGTGAACATTTTTAAGTTTTATATTCATTAATCAAATTCACCATTCAGAAAATAGCTCAGCTCACAACATGTATCAGTTATCAGAAAGAGCATAAGCTACAAGCATCAACATAAAGCATCGGAGCATACACTAAGCAGAGCACAGTCACATTCTAAGGATTATATACATGAAGCTCTGAATGTAAATATCCAAGATGAAATGCAGAAAAGATGCAAAGAGAAAGATACCAATTTAAAAACAAAAAGTCAGTGAATGATACAAGAGTCAAAATGTTTCCCCCATCTAAAAGGGGAAACACACACCAAGCTCACCTCTCAACCTAGCAAAAGTTGATTGGTCCAAAGGCTTGGTGAAAATATCAGCCAACTGATGATGAGTATCGACATGGCAAAGGTCGATATCACCCTTCTCATAGTGGTCTCGCAAAAAATGAAAGCGCACATCAATGTGTTTGGTCTTAGAGTGCAACACGGGGTTCTTAGCAACGCTAATCGCACTCGTGCTATCACAAAGCAAAGGAACGCGAGAAAACCTCAGACCAAAATCACGCAAAGTGGCCATCATCCAAAGCAACTGGGAACAGCAGCTAGCCGCAGCAACATACTCAGCCTCCGTGGTAGACTGGGCGACACTAGACTGCTTGCGAGAAGACCACGATACAAGAGAAGAACCAATAAACTGACAAGTCCCAGAAGTGGACTTGCGCTCAATGCGACAACCAGCAAAATCGACATCGGAATAACCGCAAAGGGAGAGGGTGGAGGAGGAAGAATACTAAATCCCAAACTTAGGAGTAAAGCATAAGTACCTCATAATACGCTTGACTGCCTGACGGTGAGAGGTGCGCGGCGAAGACTGAAATCGCGCGCAAAGACACACCGCGAACTGGATGTCCGGGTGTGTCGCCGTCAGGTACAGCAGTGACCCAATCATACTCCGGTACTCCTTCTGGTCCACTGCTTTTCCCTCCTTGTCCGCATCCAGGGCCGTCGTGGTCGACATGGGTGTTGGAAGAGGCTTAGCCTCACCCATATCGAATTTCTTCAGAATGTCCTTGGTGTACTTGCCCTGGTGCACAAACGTCCCCTCTCGGGTTTGATTGATTTGCAACCCAAGGAAAAACGTCAACTCGCCCATCATGCTCATCTCAAACTCCCTGCTCATAGTATCTGCAAACTTGGCAACCAAAGCGTGAGAAGAACCACCGAAAATGATATCATCCACGTAAATCTAGACCAAGAGAGTATCATTGCCTTGCTTAAGGAGAAAGAGCGTTTTATCAACACATCCCATTTTAAAACCCTTAGCAAGCAAAAAGGTTTTCAACCTATCATACCAGGCTCTAGGGGCTTGTTTCAAATCATACAAAGCTTTGTGAAGTTTAAAAACATGGTTTGGAAACTTGGGATTTTCAAAACCGGGGGGTTGTCTTACATAAACTTCCTCTTCTATGTAGCCATTTAGGAAGGCACTCTTGACATCCATTTGAAAAAGTTTAAACCCTTTGGATGCAGCAAAAGCCAAGAGAATCCTAATAGCCTCCAAACGAGCTACAGGAGCAAATGTCTCCTCATAGTCTATTCCCTCCTTCTGAGTATACCCCTGGGCTACAAGTCTGGCCTTGTTTCTCACAACATGCCATCCTCTCCTTGTTTGTTTTTGAAAACCCATTTTGTCCCAATTGGGTGACACTCAGAGGGAGGAGAAACTAGAACCCAAACCCGATTTCTTTCAAAATTTTCCAACTCCTCATGCATGGCATTGACCCAATCTGGATCCGTCAAAGCGTGTCCAACATCTCGGGGTTCAAAATCCACAACAAATGCAGAATGAGCAAAGTGAGAGATTTGTTGTGACCTAGACCGAGTGACGCGATCGTTGATGTCACCAATCATCTGTTGAGGCGGGTGCTGGCGCTGAATGTGTCGTGGCGCCTCCCTTGCCGAAGTGGCCTCCCCCTCAACAGCAGCTGGTGCCTCCTCGGGTACAAAAGGTACCGCTCGAGATGGCGGATCACACGGCCCCCATGTCGTAGAGGAAGAAGGGTCGGGGCCGCGTGCAGTCGTGGTCGAAGTCGACCCACTAGGAGCAGCAGGTGGAGGAAGTGTTGGATCGTCCATACCTTCAGCACCCTCGTCCTCGTCATCAAAAAGAGGTTCTCCACCCTCATGATCACCTGCACGCTCAAAACGAGAAGAAGGACAAACCATGGTCTTGTCGAAGGTGACATCGGATGTCTCCATGACTCGGTTAGTGTCAAGGTTAAGTACACGATAAGCACGAGTATGAGCACCACAACCCAAAAACACACCGTCAGAACAATGAGACTCAAATTGTTCCAGGTTGCCTTTCTTGAGTATAAAACAGTGGCAACCGAAAACTCTAAAATAACTCAGTTTGGGTTGTCTTCCAAAACGCAACTCATAAGAAGTCTCTTTCAAGAACGCTCGGAGAAAAATGTGATTGGAAATATAGCATGCAGTGCTCATAGCTTCGGCCCAATATCGCCTAGGAGTCCTATGCTCATCAAGCATCGTCCTGGCCATCTCTACAAGGGTCCGATTCTTCCTCTCTACAACACCATTTTGTGGCGGTGTGTAGAGGGAAGAAAATTGATGCTCCAAACCCAAAGAGTTACAAAACTTCTCAAAATTTGAATTCTTGAATTCGGAACCATTATCACTCCTAATAGCTCGCATCAAGTTCAAAGGGAACTCGTTCTGAAGACGCAAAATCAGATTGCGAGCAAAGGAGAAAGTCTCGGTTTTCTCAACTAAAAAGAAAACCCACGAATATCTCGAAAAGTCATCGACAACAACAAGCACATACCACTTCCCCCCAACCGAGCTCACCCGAGCCGGACCAACAAGGTCCATGTGCAAAAGCTCTCCAGGGTGCTTGGTCATGACCTGAGTCACTGGATGGTGGGGAGCAACAACCATCTTCCCATGTCTACAAGAATGGCAAACAAGATCCTTCTCCATGGATAACTTGGGCAATCCTCGGATTAGGCCATGTGAACTAAGTCTTGCAAGCAAGTCGAAGCTCAAATGTCCTAGTCTCCTATGCCACTTCCAAAGATCAGAGGAGGAAGGTCCAGCCACAAGACAACGAGAAATGCCAAAAGACTCTAAGAAATCCGCACGAAAGACTTTCCCAAAGGGCGAAATCCCACAAACAAGATTGCCGTGAGGGTCCAAAATACGACTGAGATTCGGCTTAAAACGAATCTCATAGTCGTCATCAAAGAGTTGCAAAACAGAAAGAAGGTTAAAATGAAAGTTAGAAACAAGAGCAACATCGCGCAACACAAAGTGCTCATTAACTCGCACCGACCCACGAGACAATACCTTACCTTTGCTATTGTCGCCGAAGGTGATAAACTCCTTTCCGGCGACCGGACTAAGACTGGAGAACCACTTGGCGTTTCCGGTCATGTGCCTCCAGCAACCAGAATCCACCAACCAAACGTTCTCCAATCGTTTTACCTACATCAATAAAAAGACATAGGGTGAGCATACGGTCCAACACTGGGGTTAGTGAAGTAGGACGAATACCAGTGTTGGGTCGGCTGCTCAAAAGAACGGTTAGCATAAAAACCATTCCTAGCACGCCTACGGGGAAAGCGATCACCACGCTGAGGAAAATGTGGTCCACTAAGGGAAGTGCGTCCATCGCGATACTCAAAACGCGGTGGGGGAAAACGCTCTACAACAAAGCCACCGCCACAGGGTTCATAGCCTACAACTGCAGGCTCCCGCCGGGCACGTCCTCTCCGCTGCCTAGGCCTAGGAACTTGAAGTTCTGGACCTCTAGGCCTAACTGCACGCCTCTGAACATTCGGCACATGTACATCATGGAAAGGATGGTACATGTCTGTGTTGTTCATCTCCTTTGCGCGACGCGCCTCTCTCTTGCGCCGAAAGCAAAACTCACTCAAGTGTCCATCTCTCCCACAGTGCTCACAGAGGTACCTCACCGCTCTCATAGGGGGTTGTTGGTACTCACGGTAGTGGGTGTGGATCACTTTGCCCTTCTGTGGCATAAGCTCCTCCTTGATGGGTGGCATGGTGTCCAGTTTGTTCTTGAGATGGTTTGGTTTGGGAGCCCATGATTGTTTCTTGGGTGGAGCTCTCGGAGGTTCAACAAAGACCCCATCCTTGGTGTTAGGCTTGAGAGGCTCTTTGGGTGGAATCTTGGTAAGCTTGGGAGTAGTGGTGGAGTTGGGCTTCTCACATGGGTTCAAACCACTCGACTCTCCAATCTTGCCGAAAGATGAAACATCAACACCCGGAGCAAAACCTACACCAGGACCTCCAGCAGCTCGCTTGAATTAGGAGATCATCATCCCGAGCTGCGGCTCACCACTAGACACCCATGACAAGATGGTCCGAAGGTATGTGTTTTCCTCCTCGGTTTGCATCTTGTCATGCTTCACGTTCGCAATCTCCATCTCCAAACCCTCACAAAGAACACACCTAGCCACACATGTGCTACCTGAGTTGGCCTCTTCAAGAGACACAATCTTGGCATTCTTCTCTGCCAACTCGGATTGCAAGCCTGCACAAGACTTGCACGCACCCAACAGCAAGGACCTAGGCTTCAGCTCATCCACCTCTCCTACCAACACAGCATACTTGCTTCTCAAGGTGAGAAGGTCAGTCATGTGTGTGGAGCACATCTCACACTCCTCATCGGTGACAACTATGGTGGACTTGACCGACTCAAGTTCCTTCACTGTATCCTCCCATTTTTGCCTAAACTCCATGCGCTCTCGAGCGGCACGCCTAAGCAACTTATCCTGACTATGGAGCGCGGCAGTAAGTTTCTCGACCTCAGCAGAAAGCTCGTCGAGGGTCTGAGATACCTGGGAGGTGTCGTCGTCGTCGTTCCGAGGAGTGTCCTCCAGCTCGCCGTCGACCTCCTTGCCAAGAGCCATGGTGCCAAAGCCCTCATCGTCGGCGAAGAAGCAATGGCCGTTCAGCTTGTCCTCGATCCTCTTCTTCTTGTCGGACTCGTCGTTGCTTGAGGAAGCGGAGTCGTCGTCCGAGTCATCGACGTCACTGAGCGTGGCAAAGAAAGCACGCTGCTCAGCCTGGGCCTTCTCCAAGTACTTCGTCTTGATGTACTCCTTGATGAAGCCGCCCTTCCGCTTGTGCTTTGCGGGGACGTACTTCTCCTTGTGCTTGCCGGAGTCGTACTTGTGCCCATGATCGCCCTTCCCAAATGTGTGCTTGTTCTTCTTGGGACAGTTGGCGATGAAGTGGTCGGGATCGCCGCACTCGAAGCATCCCGCGGCGATGGTTCATGCGGTTGTTGTGGAACCGCGAGGACCGGTTGGCGAGCAAAGCCAACTCGTCATCCCCCATGGACTCCAGCTGCTCCTCTATGACAGAAAGAAGAGAAGAAAGTGCAAAGCTTCCAGAGGGATTAGCAGAAGAGCCAAAAACCAAAGCCATCGACGGACCATGGCGTCAATCTCACTGGACTTGAGCTTACTAAAGAGCTCGTCGCACGTGAGGGTCTCATAGTTAGACGATTCGATGATCGCCTGAACCTTGGAATCCCACACCGATCGATCGAGAGTGTGCAAAAGCTTCAAAGCTCTCTCTTGATCGTCGAAAGGCAACAGCTCCTTGTTAGCCCTCATCCTGTTGACAATAACCTGAAAGCGAGCGAATAAACTCTCTATGCTCTTGCCAGGCATGTGTCGAAAGTTCTCATACTCTCGCTTGTGCAACTCGTAGAGACGGGTTTTGACTTGAGTGGTTCCCTCATGGAAACGCATGAGGGATGCCCAAATCTCCCGAGTTGTAGCGAGGTGAGAAACGCGATCAAACTCCGTCATGCTCAAGCATGCGAAAAGAGCATTACGGGCTCGGCTATTGGTATCGTGCTCATCGATCTGACGCTGAGTAGCACGAGCAGCCAAGACCATGTAATCAGCAGAGTTGCAAATATCCCAAATGGAAGAACTCATACTCTGCAGATAGGCCGACATGTGTATCTACCAATACGCATAGTTCCTCCCATCAAAGAACGGCGGTATGCCCACGCCGCGATCCATGTTGCCTTCTGTGGATCTGGAACCGGCTAAGGTGGAAGATCCTTAACCCGCTCCGATACCAATTGAAGGACCGAAAATGCAATAGCAAGGCGACCAGAGGGGGGCTGAATGGGAGCTCAAAAAATTCTCTCAAAACTTTGGCCTTTAGTCCCCAAAATCAACCCCAAGAGCTTTGATCGAAACCGTGATGCCCACGACCCTTGGAAGAGGGTGGATGATCCCTTGGATCACAGCGAGGCACCACTAAGCAATAGCAAACCAAAAACCAAAAGTGCTGGCTCAAGTTCAACCCTCAAAAACCAAGCCCCGAACGTAGATAGACGACTACGTCGAGAAATCCCTAAATACCTATGCTAACAAGTAGCAAAGATACCTAGAGAGGTTCCTTGATCAACTCTAGGGTCAAACGAGAAGTCCAGAAACCAAGCGAAGAAGCCAGGAGAACAAACGCACTAAACCGCAACAATCAGCCAACTCGTGGACTGTCCGGACCTGGGGTCCCGGACTGTCCGCCCCTACCACGGACTGTCCGCGAGGGGTTGGCGGACTGTCCGCCGGCCAAACGACTGAAACAGCAACTCTGCTGGAACCTCTCTGGACGACTCCCGGACTGTCCGCGAGTCCCAACGGCGGACTGTCCGCAGTTCAAAAAACACTTGCCCAACAACGCGGAGTCAGGCCACTGGTCTGACCGATCCCGACGCGCGGACTGTCCGCGGTTCACCTGGCGGACTGTCCGCGGATGAACAGAGAGGGCGATTTCGGTCGCCCTTCTCCAACATCCTCCCAAAATCGATTCAACTCAAAAACCCTTGTTCCCAAAATTGAAAGGGATGATCACGAGGTAGTTAGGAGACTATCCCCAAGAAATCATCCGCTCAAATCGATTCAATCACCGGGAAATTGAAAGGGGAGGAGTATGAACGAAAAAGCGCCACGAAAACGAAATCAACCCGATCTACTTGTTCGTGAGGAGTTAGATGAATTCCTTCGGTGGAAATGATCTCCTCACTATAAAGAACAAGATGATTCAAATGGATTTCGAAAGACGCAATAGAGAGGGAGATCGAGTGACGGGAAAATCGCGGAGAAATGAAGAATGCGAAGAACATGAACAAAGCGTGAATCAAGTCATCAATCTGCAACCGTGTGGCTACCACACGCTACAACAGTGAGATTACGGTCTCACTTCCTCAAAATCTCCAGTACACAGAGGTATGGTTCTCTACGGATCTCAGTTGCTACAGCAGGGGATTGGGAGAGCAGGAAAAACTAGAAGGCAAAGAGCAAATGACTGAGATGGATGGGGAGGTGGGTGTCTCCCCCTACTTATCCTAATTCTAATTCCGACTCTACCCCTAACTAATTATAGAGCGAACCAGCTAAACCCTAGGGTTATTCTGGACCAACTCAAGGTAGGTGGTGATCCGACGGCCACGCCCGCACAACTGGTAGCGTTGCCTCGACGCAACCTCACCGATTGCCGCCACGTGCCGCCACCGCTTTGCTTGTCCTTTTCCCGGACGTCGCCCCCAGTTTTGTGGCCCAAACCGGGAAACCAGCCTTCACTGCCATCCCCCAGTTTTGAGGCCCAAACCGGGAAACCAGCCGACCATCGCCTGAGTTTTGTGGCCCAAACTTAGCAAACCCGCAGCACCCAGGTTTTTAGGCCCAAACCTGGAAACCGTCCTCAGCCCGAATTTTGTGGCCCAAACTCGGAAACCATCAGCGCCCAGGTTTTGATGCCCAAACCTGGAAACCGTCCACTCGGTGGTTTTTCTGTGGCTCAACCACCAAACCAAGCCGTAGATGGGATGCACCGCCCGTGCACCCCGTCCACCCGTAAGTCTTCGCTCGTCGATGTCCCAGGTTGTCAGCCACCACAGCTGATCCTCAGGCCACCGGTCCCTCAGTCCAAGCCTCACGTCCGCCCTTCGCCACTCTCGGTCCATCGGCACGGCACGTCTCTACTTGACCTTCACCTTGCCTTTGATCACTGTATCCGTGCTCGACACCTGCACAACATAAGCCAAAGAACATGCGCATTATCCCAGTTGACAATCACTCATCACTCAGAGACTCGGCATACACCCATGTATCCGCACATTAGTAGTGCTTTTGATGTTGCAATAGCGTTTTCTTTTTTGTTGCAGCAGATTCTCCCTACTATTGTAGTGGATGTGTTTTGAATGTGTGTAGTACACATTTTTGATGTTGCACTTCATATTTTTGTTTGTTCCATTAGTTGTTTTTCGGTGTTTCAATAGCTTTTTTCGTTTATTTCACCTGTTTTTTCCAATTATCTCACTAGGTTGTCCTTCGATGTTGCAATAGCCTTTTCCCTTTGTTGCAACTAGAGGAGGACTATGGGCAGGGCAGATGTGCTGGGGCCAGTAAGGTTGGGGTGGGGGCAGATCCGTACGCACGTGAGAGAGAAGACTTTCTTCTTTGTTGGACGCGGACGCATGCGTCAATACGGGGGAGGGGGCATGCACAGAGGCAGTAGGGCGGGCAATCTATGGATTTTCGGAACTGCGCCCAGATGAACGTGGCGTCCGAACGTTCGGCGCTAGTTGCTCGGTTTATCTAAATGTCTTGTATGTTGCAGTGGCTATATACGTATGTTTAAGTGCATATTCTAAATGTTTCAGCTGCTTAAGACATATGTTATAAATACTTTATTTGAATATTGCATATATTATAGTAATTATACACGAATGTTTCAAACTTAAATTGCTGATATTTTATTTGTTTTAGATTGTATTTTGCAGAAAATACTTGTTTTCGTCAACAAGCGACAGCGGAGTTGGTATCGGGCACGTAGAAGCAAAATATGTGGACCCTACATGCATGCACAACAATATACATAGGCTCATGGGCGTAGCAGCATAGCATGCGGGCAGCCTGTAGAATCAAACATGAACAGAGCATGTGAGAAGCAGTCACGGACATGCAACAACATGCAAGCAAACACAACATGGCAAGCAATAGGAGGCGGGCAAGAGGCGAGTTCAAGCAGCACACTAAGGCAAATAGGACAGCAGACCAAGGTGCATGTGAGCAGCAGACGCAACCGCACGTGACCAGTATCAGGTGACCAATATGTAGTAGATAATAGCACAAGTTCGCAAATGCACCAGCAGGTGGGACAGGCGAGCGAGGCACGGGCGTCCGGACGGACGCTCATCGCGGTAGTAATGCCGATAAAAAAAGAAGGCCTTATCCTCCAGTTCGATGCTTCTCGTCCACTCGTGAACACCTGCACAAACGCTGCTGTTCGATACTTCTCATTTGTGCTTGCATGGTTGGAGTGACACACGACAATGCGCTGCCGTAGCTGCGGGATGCGTGGAGCTGCCAAGATGGCTGATGGCAGGCTGGCGGAAGCCGTGTCTTCCCCGACGCAACTCCAGGTGTGAGGCGCGGTGAGCTCCCCCTGCAAGGTTAGACGGGCAACACGACAACCTCCCCGACGGGACTTCAGGCAGGAGGCGCAGCGAGCTCCCCCGCACGATAGGTGGACAACGCGGCAACGGGATCTCCCCATGGCACGTTCGGCCTCTCCATGCATGTTTCATTCGGTTTCATTGACATAGGTAACTGGGTCAACTAAGCTTCTTCCTCATGAAACTATGATCCTCTCTTTTTGTAGTTATCATGCTAAGTTATTATTGATGGTGGAATATTACCAAAATAATACACCCAAAACCCCATCAACAAGCACGGTATTAAGGAAGAATAACATGACATGAACATACTTTTATCAATAACCAGCTCTACTTGTACATGAAAGTGTGTTTATGCAGATAATAAAGAAATATGGCAAAGTGAGCCAGTGGGACCCACATAAGGGGGTCGCCCGACCCCTCTATGGCCCCACCAGGGCTCTACCAACTGGCATCAACCATACTAAGCTTCCAAGTGAAGGAATATGAGCAAGTGTGCTGGTGGGACCCACGTAAGGGGGTCGCCCGACCCTCTTATGGGCCCACCAGGGTTCTGCCAAGTGGCATGATCCATGTCAGGCCTTCTAAAGTGCTTCTCCACCCTTGGATCACAATTGTGCTTCCTCTCAACGGTGGAAGATGAAGTCACATGGATCAATGGGCCCACAATGAAGCATCCAAAGTGATCATGACACATTCCAATGTGCCAAACACCAAATGACAAGTGGGGACATCATCTACACATACCAAGGTGGGGCCAACCTGTCATAGGGGGGTCGCCCCCCATGGGTTGCCCGACCTAGGGGTGCCCCCTAGGTGTCTTCCCGTGGAAGCTAAGGTGCCTTCACGGTGAATTAAGCTCAAGAAACGGCAGTCCTTCATCTTGAGGTGGTTACAATCCAACGGAGGAGGATTGACGTCACGCAGATTGATGACGTGGCGGTGGAGTAGCCCCTACTCCACCTCCACCTATAAATAGAGGCCCTCCCCCTCTCATTTGAGACACCAAGTCACCAAGACATCAAGTGATGTGAAAGAGTTAGAGTAGACACTATAGTTGTAGTTAGTGTGGGAGTTAGAGTTGAGTAGCAAGCTCTGCTTCGGTCTTCCGGAGCTGTCTTCAGAAGAGTCTGGTATAGCTTTTATCTTTATCTTTCTACTTTTGTAAGACTTTACTTATAATACTAGTCTTTCTCTACTTTACTTAGTCATTACTTTGTGCAATATTATACCTGTTATAGTATTGTTGTGATTTACCTTAGTGTTTAGTCGTTATAGAGTAGAGTGATTGGCCTGGCAACATGCCTGCAAATTATCATCGCCGGTAACACAGTATTCTAGTTAATCGTAAGTATCTAGAGTAGTGAGAGATGGTGTAAGTGTGGTGCTTATACAAGATCTTACCCTTGGTTGTCGCCTGTCGCACGGATAGATAGTAGTAGCCAGCAGGTGGTGAGAGCCCTGAATCTGGTCTCTGGAGTCCACCACGTGTTTATTGGCACGATTTAAAGGATAAGGCTGAGCATGACGTACTGACAGTAAGAGTCTTTGTGCTCCTTGTCCGCTCGTCGCCTAGTTTGCTTATTGTGAGGCGTCGTTCTACTGTGTTTCATCTTTGCATTTGAGTTAAGCCATAGAAGTAGAGTTAGCGTCATAGGAGTCCTATACTCTCTCGTTGTCCTCCCACCTAGCTACACTATTAGTTGTCCTACAGTTATCCTGGTGAGCTAGTGTCATTACCTTCCTAACAATTTACCTTACCCCTCTACACTAGTTAGTACCAAGTTGTGGTAATCACTTAGATTTCTCTTATCATCATCTTTCCTAGCCACCGCTTTCTCTTGGGATAAAATAAATAACGATACCTTGGAATACTCCCGGGTGAAGTGCTACAACGGTAAATTCTGTGCGCTTGCGGAATTATCCAATAGACATAAGAACTGACCCACAAGACACTTCTGGCATCATCGCTGAGCATAGGCCTACCCCCTATTCTTAGTGGTGACGTTAAGAAGTGTCAACAAGCATTTCTGGCGCTGTTGCCGAGGAAAGCAAAAGGTCTAGGAAATTTGTTAAGCCAGAGTTGTAACACTCTGGTGTTAAGCAAATTAAAACTTGACATGTCATCATATGCACTAGCATTTCATTTGAGTTGATAACCTAAGTATGCATTCACTAAAAACAAGTTTAATTCATCATGCTTGTTCTTAGTTGATAAGGAGTGTTTAAGTTTGAAACCCTAGTTTATGTTTTTCTATGTGGTGAATAATGCTTTTATGCTATATAAGGGTATTATGGTAATTTCTAATATAGTAATGGAATCTTTACCAAATCTTGGTATTGTGTCTCAAAGGTGTATTTGGAACATGTTTCAAGTCACCATTGAGGTATAATTCAAATTTTGGTTGGAATTCATTTAAGTAATGTTATTAATTTAAAAACCCTATTTTATCCCCTTTCTTATAAATCAACATCTAAAAAGAATTTGAGTAAGCTTCAAAAAGCAAAGTTGCTCCATTTTTGATAAGGATCAACTTTGATGTATAAAGTTTTTCAAGTTCTTATATGAAATCAAAAGCAATTGTGAAAATACCCTTCTGCCCTTTTTGTCCCCTTTTGATTTGCAAACTCTAATTCAAAATCTAAGCATATTCTGCATATGTTGCAAAAATAAAAGATGTTCAGTTTTGAATTCTGAGCATTTGATATTTTAGCATATTTTCAACTTATATTCAAAAATCTGATGTAATTTCAAATTTTCCGAAAGGGTATAAAGGAGAAGGGGGGGATAAGTTCAGTCTCCTGTTCATGGCGTTGGAGGCCGATCTTTGATCGCTCAAACCAGTGCAAAAGGCATCGATCTCTCCCGAGTGAGCGCGTGACTGAGTCCGTGGCGATGTCACGCAGCTGCTGGCGCTCTCCTTCGTGTCGTGGCGCCTCCTCCTGCGCTCGCCGTCGCCAGTTCGCCACCAGGGCACCGACAGGCACCACTCCGACCTAATCCCAAATTCACAGCACACCAAGCGTTCTCATCCGAATTGACCGCGGCTATAACTTCTATACTCTCTTACGCACCTCTAGAACCCATCCTTTCTACTTCTCCTGCCTCAGAGAGCTCGAGCTCGTCGTTTCTCTTCCCGCCGGGCGAAATCGCTGCCGAGCACGACCTCACCGTGGTCAGCCCAACCGGGCACTTCTCTACTCTCCCTGTCTTGTGTTTCCGTTTCACCTTGACCCCAAGTTACTCATTGGCTTGGTGGTTTTCCTTTTGGTGCTCAGGTCTCGCCGGAACATCGCTTGCCTCGCCGGAGTTCGCCGCTGTGAGCCACTGCTCCGTGGACCTTGCCTTCCCGTTCCTCCTCCGCTCGAACCAACTACACACGCAGTAGCAGGGTAAGCTACTGGAGCTTCCTAGCCCCTCCGTTCTTCTGTTGCTAGCCTAGATTCACCGGAATAGCTCCGCCGCAGTTCGGTCCGCCGCCGTGCGTGGCCAGACCTCTCGGGTGTGGTAGCGTTTGGGGTTAGGTGCTCTATCGGCCGCGGGTGACTCGCCGGTGTTGGTGCTCGCGTCCGTTAGGTCTCTACTGGCCGGGGTTGGCCGGCGTAAGGCTCGCCGGCGCTCGGTGCGCCGCCGTCCGCTCGGGTCCTGGTCGGGGACCTCCCGTATGCGAAGATGACTTTTTACAGGGTGTTGGTTGCAAAGTCCATGACTCATTTAAATAGTGTCTTGGACTGTGGGTTGGTTCCTTAGAAGCCGAAGGGCTTTTCTACAAAAGCGCCAGAGCGCGTGGGCGGGAGCCAGGCCGGGCCTGCTTTCGTGTGCGCTGGGCCGCCTGGACTGGGCCGAAAGCCCAGATTGGGCTAGTTTGCGTTTTTCTTTTTCCAGTTTAATGCACAGTAGCCAAATTTGTTATTTTTGCTATAATTTTTCTATAGCTCTATTAATTGTGAAATTTGACATGTAAGATGATAGCATGTCTGTGCTAATATAAAAATTTTAAAACTTGTGTTTTGAGTACTTTTACTATGTCATTTAAATCTGCACTTTAATTAATAAATGCAACTTTGATGAATTATGTGATTTTCTGTGTTTCTCCAAATATCATGCAATTTGACATGTGAGTTTATGTCACTGAAATCTACCTTCATGATTAATTTCAGCTCTATTTGAATAAGTATGATTTGTGTATAAATAAAGGGCTGATTAAAATGGCTTATAAAATAAAAAGAAATAGTTAATCACTTTGGAATTGTGTGACTTTTGGAATTGTTTGACAACCAGTGGAAAACTAGCATGATTTGCTCCCTGGTTATGGATTCCTTTATGCTAATAATCTTTTGTTGCTTGATAGTTACCTAATCTTGCTTAATAGAGATAATAAAATTTGCTTAGTAATAATATATAGTTTAATAGCTAATTTGGTTTTGTTGATTTGCAACTTTACCGTGATGAAAGATTGTACGAATATATGTCTACAGCTTAGAAAATTTCCATCTTTACCATGATCATGTCATAAGCATCTCATTGATCATGCATATGCACTTCTACGTGTAGATCTCGTTTCGGAAGGACCGGATCCTCAGTGGGTTTCTCGTGAGTGTGTGGATCCTTCTGGTTTTTTAGAATCTCTAGACTTCGCTGATCAACAAGGCAAGCCCCGGACATTAAACCTATCCTTGTATTTTTATAAAGTTATTTATATCATTTGAGTTAATATGATGCATTAAGTGAATAGGAGTTGAGTGAACCATATTTGATGCATTACCAACCTTGATTCCAATACTTAACCTTGATACCGTTTTATGAAAATACTTAGTATGCTTAGCCATGCTTCACTACTTCATAAAAGTAGGTGCTTTTAAAAATGGTTGCTATGTTCTAGGAGTCATGAATCTTGAGATAACATGATAACGATAGTAACTTACATCAAGAATGGAGTCTTGTTGTAAGGTTACTCAACATAGGACCTTATCGTTGTTGGCCTGCTGTGATTGAGACCTTTGAGTACAGCCCACATGCGGTGGTAAGCCTCGTCTATAGCTATTCCGATACTTGAGAACGGCCAACCGCGTACTGGGAGTGGAGAGATGGCGGGAGTAGCGTGTACCCTCGGGGCTATGAGATAGTCGGGTTCAAGGTGTACTGTACTCTCGGGTGACGCTGGACCCGTTCTTGTATGGGAGGATCTATAGATAGGGTTGACGTATGCAAGATTAAGTTCTACATATGTCGTGTGGTACTGAATCCCCAGTTGGGTTTAAACGATTTGAATCGCCGTGTTTCCTCGGATATGGAGCCTCAATCCACTGACCCGCACCGTAGTAATGAATGGGATCTTTATGGTATGAGAACGAAAGATGTGGTATGCTTATGAAAGTTTGAGAATCTTTGGATAGTTATAAAGTTTAATCTTGAGTTAAAACTTGAAACTAGGTTTTACTATTAGTAAGCTTTTATGCAACAGAAATGTTTTGATCTTGCTAAAGCCTTACCTTGAATCCCTATAGCCTTCATACCTGAGTCTTCTCCTCTTTTCTAGACGGTTAAGTCTTGTTGAGTACTTTTGTACTCAAGGTTTGTTAACCTTTGTTGCAGGTGAGTTCATTGATCATCCTTTTGGTGGTCAATGTTTCTTCACTCTTGTGGAGGAGAGTGATAATGATTCTGATGTTTGACCTTGGGCAAGTAACAAAAATTTGTGTGGTATATGTAATATAAAGTTCCGAACCTTTTATGTAATAAGTACTTATGGATTGTAAACTTTTAAACCTAAGTTTCGATCTCTATTATATACTCTTTCCGCTTTACTTTTGATTTTTCTTATCTATAAAATTGTTGTAATACTGTGATGCTTGACGAGGGAATTCCTGAAAAGAATGTAACGTGGATGATTCGGGTTTCCCAAGGACACCCGACAGATCTCTTGAGTCATTTGGAACTCATGCACGTCAATCAGAAGTCTTTAGGACAAAGATGGGTGCATGTGGGCCACTTAATTCAGGATGTTCTACCACAGCTGGTATCAAAGCAGGTTCCCTTAGAAAGTATAACAATATTCATTTTTGAAAACTTCAAAAGTTTTGAGTCAAACTAAATTTCAAATTAGTTTGAGTCCAAATTGCTTCTAAGACTTGTCTTATTCTTCTGACTTGCCTTAATTCATTCTTTAGACTTATCCTTCCATCTAAATGGATACATTTTTAGTATAGTTATGGTGATATTTATATCTAAGGAACAATGCTTATAACAATATAATATTGCCCTAATTGTGAAAAGAAAGTTTATTCACTTTTATAATAAGTGACTACTTTAAAGTTAATTAATTGTTTGATGTATGCTTTGTTCGTAAGTACGATTCATGCATCATGATTGGTAACATATATTTAACCTTCCCTCTTAGAAGTTGTATCTAAATAGAGTTAATATATCTATCTAATTATAAAACTCTGTCTCTTAATCTTGGAACATATATAGTTCTAATATTCAAAATATAAATATTTTAGCAGATGGTCCGTACCAAGCAGACTGCACGCAAGTGTACCGGGCCTCGAGGTGTTCCTCGACACGTTCTTGCCCCAAGAGATGATGAACCCACAGATAATGTGGGAAGCAACCAGCCAGTGGTTGCTTATGAAGATGGTGAAGGAAGTAACAGTGCCTCGTCACAACTTCAGGCGGAAGTAGACCGCCTGTACATGGAGTTGGCAAGGGCAAATGGAGAAAGGATGAGGGGCACCAGAGAGAAGGAAGAGTTACGTGAGCAGTTGCAATACCACCACGAACAGCATCAAGAGTATGAATGCAAATGGAGGAAGGCCGTCGAACAGAGGAATCGGGCACGAACCCGAGTAGATGTAATGAGGGACAATCAGAACCTCATGCAGATCCATCATGCTGACCTTCATAGGCAGGTGGAGGAGCGGACTGCACAGTTGCAGCCAGAACCTGCTACGCCACCTACTCCTGAAAATGAATCTGAGGTGGAAGAAGAGGAAGAAGAAGATGAGGAGTTAGAGCCGGTGGAGTATGAAGTCTTATCTGGGGAAGAGTGATAGATCTAGAGGTGGAGTAGACATGAGATGTATCCTAGTATGACCCTTCTGACTTTGTAACCTAGCTAGTCAGAAAACCTCTAGTATGATCAGTTGTGCAAGATAGTGGTTTCACTAGTCCTGCCCAAGAGCGGACTTGTATGATAAATAAGTTGAGCATGGTATGCATGTTATGATGTATATATATGAATGTTAATCAAAGTATGGTTTGTTTTAAACAGATGCCTGTTAACACTCGTGGCGCTAGTGCTTCCCATGGTGGGGATGATATCCCTAATGCACCACCAGTTCCACCCTCTTTGGCTGATGCAATTGCAGCATTGGTCAATGCAACAACTCTGTTAGCACAAAATCAGAATGGTGGTCAACGTGGTCGTGGCCGTAATAATAGGGAAGAGACAACATATGTCGATTTCACTGATACCCGTCCTCCAGTGTTCACTAAAGCTGATGAACCTCTTGAAGCTGATGATTGGCTCCGCACTATGGAACAAAAATTCAGTCTTATCAACTGCACTGAAGTCCAGAAGCCAGCTTTTGCAGCTCAGCAACTTCTAGGAGCCGCAGGGGTTTGGTGGGCAAATTTACTAGCTGTTCAACCAGCCGGCCATCGAATCACTTGGGCTGAATTTAAGGAGGCCTTCAGGGCTCATTATATTCCAGATGGAGTTATGAAGATGAAGCTTGAAGAGTTCTTAGCTCTCCGTCAGGGAAATGAGCCAGTTATGCAGTACATTGGGAAGTTTAATCATCTGTCCCAATATGCCTTTGACCAGGTCAACACTGATGAGAAGAAGAAGGCAAGTTTCATGAGAGGATTGAATACAAAGCTTCAGTCTATGATGACAACTTGTGGTAATATGAATTATCATGAGATAGTGAATGTTGCTATAGCTAGTGAAGAAAAGAATCGCAAGTATAAGGAGGCTAAGAAAAAGAAGGGATTTGCGTCAGGGTCTGGATCATCTGGCGGCAACAAGAAGCGTCAGAGGCTAGTATATCATCCAGTCCAGCAATTCCGCCCATCTTATCGTCCACCGTACCGTCCGCCTCAGCAGCAGAATTTTCAGGGTACTTTTGCAAGGCCTGCTATACCTTTCAATGTTCAACGTCAGCAGAATGTTCCTGCTATTCGTCCACCAGGGCCACAAGCTACAAATTATCCATGCTACAATTGTGGAAAGGCTGGACATTTCTCTCGTGACTGTCCTTATCCAAGGCAGAATGTTCCCAATGCCAATGTACCAAGGCCAGCGGGAAATCAGCAAGTAAACCAGAACAAGGGAAATGCACAGAACAATCAAAAGGGTAAGGGTACTCAGAAAACAGGAAAGGTTTTTCATACTCAGATAGAAGCTATTCCTGAAGGAGAACCTGTTATGCTTGGTATGTTCCCTGTTGCTCAACACCCAGCACTTACACTTTTTGATTCTAGTGCATCACATACTTTCATGAATAGAACATTTGCGGAGAAGCATAATATACCTATTAGTGAAACCAAAGATGAATTCTTTATACAGTCGCCTAGGGGGTCGACTATGTACTAAGGAAATGGTACATCAGGTACCTATAGATCTGGGTGGAAATATATTTCCAACCTCCATGATAGTTTTAAAAGATCCAAGTATAGATGTGATCTTGGGTATGAACTGGATGAACCAAAGAGGTGCAGTGATAGACACCTTGGATAGAACCATCAAGCTCAACTTACCTTATAGCAAATCTCAACTTCTTGTCCATCTTCCTACTCTTAAGAGGGCAATTGAGCGAGTATGTGCTACCTCTGTCAAGGAAATCCAAGACATTCCGGTGGTTTGTGAGTTTCCTGATGTGTTCCCTGAAGATTTACCTGGTCTGCCACCTGATCGTGATGTGGAGTTTGAAATAGAACTCAAACCAGGGACAACACCAATAGCCAGAAGAGCTTATAGAATGCCACCAAAAGAGTTAGCAAAGTTGAAAACTCAGTTACAAGGTTTGACAGATAAAGGTTTCATTCGACCCAGTTCGTCACCATGGGGTTGTCCAGCGATCTTTGTAAAGAAGAAGGACCACACCTTGAGGCTATGTGTTGATTATCGTCCTTTGAATGAAGTGACGATCAAGAATAAGTATCCTTTGCCCCGAATTGATCTTCTCTTTGATCAACTTGCTGGTGCAAAGGTATTTTCGAAGATAGATTTGAGATCGGGGTATCATCAGATCAAGATCAAACCAGAAGATGTTCTGAAAATAGCATTCACTACCAGATATGGTCTATATGAATATCTAGTCATGTCTTTTGGTCTGACCAATGCCCCAGCACATTTCATGTACTTGATGAATTCAGTGTTTATGCCAGAGCTAGATAAGTTCGTGGTTGTGTTTATTGATGATATTCTCATCTATTCTAAAACCAAAGAAGAGCATACAGAACATCTCAGGATAGTGTTGACTCGCCTGAGAGAACATCAGTTATATGCTAAATTCAGTAAATGTGAGTTCTGGATAGACAAAGTTCAATTCTTGGGTCATGTTCTGTCAGCTGAAGGTGTTGCAGTAGATCCAAGCAAAGTCCAAGAAGTTCTTGACTGGAAGTCACCAACGTCAGTACATCAAGTTCGGAGTTTCTTAGGATTAGTAGGGTATTATCGTAGATTTATCCCTGACTTCTCCAAGATCTCTAAACCAATGACAACATTGTTAAACAATGACACCAAGTTTGTATGGTCAACGGAATGTGAAGAAGCTTTTCAGACTTTGAAAAAGTTTTTGACAACTGCACCAGTTTTAGCTCAGCCAGACATTGAAAAATCCTTTGATGTTTATTGTGATGCTTCAGGCAAAGGGATTGGGTGTGTATTGATGCAAGAAGGCAAAGTTATTGCCTATGCTTCACGACAGCTTAAGCGGCACGAAGAACATTATCCAACACATGATCTAGAGTTGGCAGCTGTAGTCCATACTCTGAAGATCTGGCGACATTATTTGTTGGGTAATATTTGTCACATATACACTAATCATAAAAGCTTGAAATACATCTTCACTCAGTCTGAGTTGAATATGCGTCAGAGAAGATGGTTAGAACTGATAAAAGATTATGATATTGAAGTACACTATCACCCAGGTAAAGCCAATGTAGTGGCAGATGCACTCAGTCAAAAGAATCATTGCAATTGTCTGGAAGTCAAGCCGATAGATATTACCTTGTGCCATGAGTTTGAAAGGTTAAGCCTTGAAATGATTCCACAAGGAAATCTTGCAAATGTGACCGTTCAATCATCCATTAAAGATCAGATCATTGCAGCCCAGAAGGAAAGTAAGGGTATGATCCATCTGAAAGAAAAGATTCACTCTGAGCAGAATCCCAATTTCAAAATAGATGAAGCTGGAGTAATTTGCTTTAAGGATCGGTTAGTGGTTCCAAAGGTTCCTGAACTCAAAAAGCAGATTCTTGATGAAGCTCATACAACAAGATTTTCAGTACATCCAGGCAGTAATAAGATGTATCATGATCTGAAACAGAGATTCTGGTGGACTAAGATGAAACTTGAAATTGCTAGTTATGTAGCTAAATGTGATACCTGTCAGAAAGTGAAGGCAGTTCACCTTAGGTCTGCTGGAGAATTGCAATCATTGCCAATTCCATCTTGGAAGTGGGATGACATTAGTATGGACTTTATAGTGGGTCTACCCAGAACATTAAAAGGGTTTGATTCCATATGGGTCATTGTTGATCGTCTGACCAAATCAGCTCATTTCATATCTGTTAAAACATCATATCCAGCATCTACCTATGCCAAGATATATTTCGACAAAATTATAAGTCTGCATGGCATTCCAAAGACTATCGTGTCTGATAGAGGGACACAGTTTGTCAATGTTTTCTGGAGGCATTTACATGAGTCTTTGGGTACCAAGCTTTTGCATAGTACAGCGTATCATCCACAGACCGGGGGTCAAACTGAAAGAGTTAATCAGATCTTAAAAGATATGTTAAGATCCTGTGTACTCAATTATTCAGAGAAATGGGATGAATGTTTGCCTTTAACAGAGTTCTCTTACAATAATAGTTATGAAGAGAGCATTAAGACGGCACCATTTGAAGCTCTGTATGACAGAAGATGCAGAACACCTTTAAATTGGTCTGAACCTGGAGAACGTAGTCTCTTTGGAGTTGACTTAGTTAAAGAAGCTGAAGAAAAAGTCAGGTTGATTCGAGAGAACATGAAGAAAGCACAATCCAGGCAAAAGAGTTATGCTGATAAGAGACGACGGTCTCTTACTTTTAAAGTTGGTGATTATGTCTATCTCAAGGTATCACCAATGAAAGGAGTTACTCGATTTGGAATCAAAGGAAAGTTGGCACCTCGATATATAGGTCCCTATCAGATTCTTAAAAGATGTGGAAAGGTGGCATATCAACTTGATTTACCACCACAGCTATCATTAGTTCATAATGTGTTCCATGTCTCTGAGTTAAAGAAATGTCTTCAAGTGCCTGATCATGTCATTCATGTTGAAGAGATTGAATTAGAGCCTGATCTGACATACTCAGAATATCCTATCAAGATTCTGGACCAGAAAGATCGAGTCACTCGAAAAAGAACTGTCAAGTTCTACAAAGTTCAATGGAATCAACATACGGAAGATGAAGCTACATGGGAGTCAGAAGAGTTTCTCTTAGAAAGTTTTCCTGAGTTTCTTTCTTCTGTGTAGTCCTTATAATCTGTTATATGATGACCTATCCCCTGCTTTATGTAAAGGTTAGTAATGGAAGTGCCTGACACATTTCCTTTTCCATTAGTTAGCCTACAGGTTAAATCTCGGGACGAGATTTCTTTAAGGGGGAAAGAGCTGTAACACTCTGGTGTTAAGCAAATTAAAACTTGACATGTCATCATATGCACTAGCATTTCATTTGAGTTGATAACCTAAGTATGCATTCACTAAAAACAAGTTTAATTCATCATGCTTGTGCTTAGTTGATAAGGAGTGTTTAAGTTTGAAACCCTAGTTTATGTTTTTCTATGTGGTGAATAATGCTTTTATGCTATATAAGGGTATTATGGTAATTTCTAATATAGTAATGGAATCTTTACCAAATCTTGGTATTGTGTCTCAAAGGTGTATTTGGAACATGTTTCAAGTCACCATTGAGGTATAATTCAAATTTTGGTTGGAATTCATTTAAGTAATGTTATTAATTTAAAAACCCTATTTTATCCCCTTTCTTATAAATCAACATCTAAACAGAATTTGAGTAAGCTTCAAAAAGCAAAGTTGCTCCATTTTTGATAAGGATCAACTTTGATGTATAAAGTTTTTCAAGTTCTTATATGAAATCAAAAGTAATTGTGAAAATACCCTTCTGCCCTTTTTGTCCCCTTTTGATTTGCAAACTCTAATTCAAAATCTAAGCATATTCTGCATATGTTGCAAAAATAAAAGATGTTCAGTTTTGAATTTTGAACATTTGATATTTTAGCATATTTTCAACTTATATTCAAAAATCTGATGTAATTTCAAATTTTCCGAAAGGGTATAAAGGAGAAGGGGGGGATAAGTTCAGTCTCCTGTTCATGGCGTTGGAGGCCGATCTTTGATCGCTCAAACCAGTGCAAAAGGCGTCGATCTCTCCCGAGTGAGCGCGTGACTGAGTCCGTGGCGATGTCACGCAG
Organism: Coix lacryma-jobi var. lacryma-jobi; assembly: GCA_009763385.1. Classification (NCBI taxonomy): domain Eukaryota; kingdom Viridiplantae; phylum Streptophyta; class Magnoliopsida; order Poales; family Poaceae; genus Coix; species Coix lacryma-jobi. The sequence continues at coordinate 113,586,585 of CM019825.1, read as the reverse complement.
CTGCTGGCGCTCTCCTTCGTGTCGTGGCGCCTCCTCCTGCGCTCGCCGTCGCCAGTTCACCACCGGGGCACCGACGGGCACCACTCCGACCTAATCCCAAATTCACAGCACACCACGCGTTCTCATCCGAATTGACCGCGGCTATAACTTCTATACTCTCTTGCGCACCTCTAGAACCCATCCTTTCTACTTCTCCTGCCTCAGAGAGCTCGAGCTCGCCGTTTTTCTTCCCGCCGGGCAAAATCGCCGCCGAGCTCGACCTCACCGTGGTCAGCCCAACCGGGCACTTCTCTACTCTCCCTGTCTTGTGTTTCCGTTTCACCTTGACCCCAGGTTACTCATTGGCTTGGTGGTTTTCCTTTTGGTGCTCAGGTCTCGCCGGAACATCGCTTGCCTCGCCGGAGTTCGCCGCTGCGAGCCACTGCTCCGTGGACCTTGCCTTCCCGTTCCTCCTCCGCTCGATCCAACTACACAGGCAGTAGCAGGGTAAGCTACTGGAGCTTCCTAGCCCCTCCGTTCTTCTGTTGCTAGCCTAGGTTCACCGGAATAGCTCCGCCGCGGTTCGGTCCGCCACCGTGCGTGGCCAGACCTCTCTGGTGTGGTAGCGTTTGGGGTTAGGTGCTCTATCGGCCGCGGGTGACTCGCCGGTGTTGGTGCTCGCGTCCGTTAGGTCTCTACTGGCCGGGGTTGGCCGGCGTAAGGCTCGCCGGCGCTCGGTGCGCTGCCGTCCGCTCGGGTCCTGGTCGGGGACCTCCCGTATGCGAAGACGACTTTTTACAGGGTGTTGGTTGCAAAGTCCATGACTCATTTAAATAGTGTCTTGGACTGTGGGTTGGTTCCTTAGAAGCCGAAGGGCTTTTCTACAAAAGCGCCAGAGCGTGCGGGCGGGAGCCAGGCCGGGCCTGCTTTCGCGTGCGCTGGGCCGCCTGGACTGGGCCGAAAGCCCAGATTGGGCTAGTTTGCGTTTTTCTTTTTCCAGTTTAATGCACAGTAGCCAAATTTGTTATTTTTGCTATAATTTTTCTATAGCTCTATTAATTGTGAAATTTGACATGTAAGATGATAGCATGTCTGTGCTAATATAAAAATTTTAAAACTTGTGTTTTGAGTACTTTTACTATGTCATTTAAATCTGCACTTTAATTAATAAATGCAACTTTGATGAATTATGTGATTTTCTGTGTTTCTCCAAATATCATGCAATTTGACATGTGAGTTTATGTCACTGAAATCTACCTTCATGATTAATTTCAGCTCTATTTGAATAAGTATGATTTGTGTATAAATAAAGGGCTGATTAAAATGGCTTATAAAATAAAAAGAAATAGTTAATCACTTTGGAATTGTGTGACTTTTGGAATTGTTTGACAACCAGTGGAAAACTAGCATGATTTGCTCCCTGGTTATGGATTCCTTTATGCTAATAACCTTTTGTTGCTTGATAGTTACCTAATCTTGCTTAATAGAGATAATAAAATTTGCTTAGTAATAATATATAGTTTAATAGCTAATTTGGTTTTGTTGATTTGCAACTTTACTGTGATGAAAGATTGTACGAATATATGTCTATAGCTTAGAAAATTTCCATCTTTACCATGATCATGTCATAAGCATCTCATTGATCATGCATATGCACTTCTACGTGTAGATCTCGTTTCGGAAGGACCGGATCCTCAGTGGGTTTCTCCTGAGTGTGTGGATCCTTCTGGTTTTTTAGAATCTCCGGACTTCGCTGATCAACAAGGCAAGCCCCGGACATTAAACTTATCCTTGTATTTTTATAAAGTTATTTATATCATTTGAGTTAATATGATGCATTAAGTGAATAGGAGTTGAGTGAACCATATTTGATGCATTACCAACCTTGATTCCAATACTTAACCTTGATACCGTTTTATGAAAATGCTTAGTATGCTTAGCCATGCTTCACTACTTCATAAAAGTAGGTGCTTTTAAAAATGGTTGCTATGTTCTGCGAATCATGAATCTTGAGATAACATGATAACGATAGTAACTTACATCAAGAATGGAGTCTTGTTGTAAGGTTACTCAACATAGGACCTTATCGTTGTTGGCCTGCTGTGATTGAGACCTTTGAGTACAGCCCACATGCGGTGGTAAGCCTCGTCTATAGCTATTCCGATACTTGAGAACGGCCAACCGCGTACTGGGAGTGGAGAGATGGCGGGAGTAGCGTGTACCCTCGGGGCTATGAGATAGTCGGGCTCGAGGTATACTGTACTCTCGGGTGACGCTGGACCCGTTCTTGTATGGGAGGATCTATATATATGGTTGACGTATGCAAGATTAAGTTCTACATATGTCGTGTGGTACTGAATCCCCAGCTGGGTTTAAACGATTCGAATCGCCGTGTTTCCTCGAATATGGAGCCTCAATCCACTGACCCGCACCGTAGTAATGAATGGGATCTTTATGGTATGAGAACGAAAGATGTGGTATGCTTATGAAAGTTTGAGAATCTTTGGATAGTTATAAAGTTTAATCTTGAGTTAAAACTTGAAACTAGGTTTTACTATTAGTAAGATTTTATGCAACAGAAATATTTTGATCTTGCTAAAGCCTTACCTTGAATCCCTATAGCCTTCATACCTGAGTCTTCTCCTCTTTTCTAGACGGTTAAGTCTTGTTGAGTACTTTTGTACTCAAGATTTGTTAACCTTTGTTGCAGGTGAGTTCATTGATCATCCTTTTGGTGGTCAATGTTTCTTCACTCTTGTGGAGGAGAGTGATAATGATTCTGATGTTTGACCATGGGCAAGTAACAAAAATTTGTGTGGTATATGTAATATAAAGTTCCGAACCTTTTATGTAATAAGTACTTATGGATTGTAAACTTTTAAACCTAAGTTTCGATCTCTATTATATACTCTTTCCGCTTTACTCTGATTTATCTTATCTATAAAACTGTTGTAATACTGTGATGCTTGACGAGGGAATTCCTGAAAAGAATGTAACGTGGATGATTCGGGTTTCCCGAGGACACCCGACAGATCTCTTGAGTCATTTGGAACTCATGCACGTCAATCAGAAGTCTTTAGGACAAAGATGGGTGCATGTGGGCCACTTAATTCAGGAGGTTCTGCCACAAGAGTCTTAAGATTACCACCAACTTAGGATGAACTAGTCGTAGGGGCTTACCCCTGCTCTTGTTTCTCGTTATTGTGAAGCAAGGCAGTGTATGAGCGGTTTCCAACTAATGAGCAACTTTGTTGAAAATCCTGAAAAGCTTTTGAGTAGTTCTAGACATCGTCTAGTTCCCCCTCAAAAGGTTATCTCGAAATCGGACCCGTTCAAGGTTGGAGGTTCTGCACCACTACCCGAGGCAGCCATGGCCCAAAAGACGATCTCGGAGTACTCAGCTCTGTCGGCTTCTAATGTAGCCATGGGACCGTAGTTCAACTTCGGGGATGCCACTTTTGAGCTCAAGCCTGCTCTCATCAACATGGTGCAAGCCAACCCATTTTGTGGAAAGCCCCATGAGGATGCCAATGCCCATCTCCAACACATCATGGAGGTGTGTGGTACCTTCACCGTCAAAGGAGTGTCATCAGATGCCATCCATCTCCGCCTCTTCCCATACTCATTGCTGGGAAAGGCGAAGCAATGGTTCTGCGGATACATGGGTGTATGCCGGATCTTGAGATGATGAGTGATTGTCAGCTGGTATGATGTGCATGTTCTTTGGCTTGTGTTGTGCAGGTGTCAATCTCGGATACGGTGATCGAGGGCAAGGTGAAGGTCAAGTAGAGACGTGCCACGCCGATGGACCCGGAGCGGTGAAGGGCGGACTTGAGGCTTGGACTGACGGACCGGTGGCCTGAGGATCAGCTGTGGTGGCTGACAGCCTGGGACAGCGACAAGTGAAGACTTGTGGGTGGATGGGGTGCACGGGCGGTGCAACCCTCTACAGCGTCGGTTTGGTGGTTGAGCCACAGAAAACCAACGAGTGGACGGTTTCTAGGTTTGGGCCTCAAAACCTGGGTGCGGCTGGTTTCCGAGTTTGGGCCACAAAACTCGGGTTGAGGACGGTTTCCAGGTTTGGGCCTCAAAACCTGGGCACTGATGGGTTTCTGAGTTTGGGCCACCAAACTCAGCAGATGGACGTCAGGTTTCCCGGTTTCGGCCTCAAAACCGGGGGATGGCCCAGGTTTCCCTGTTTTGGCCTCAAAACCGGGGGGGAGGTCCGTGAAAAGGACGAGCGGCGCTTGGCGGCACGTGGCGGCATCCAGTGAGGTCACGTCGAGGCGAAGCTACCTGATCTGCGGGCGTGGCCGTCGGATCGACTACACTTCGAGTTGGTCAGGAATACCTTTAGGGTTAGCCTGCTCACTCATTAGCAGTAGGGGTACAAGGGGAATAATTGTATGAGGCTATAATAGGAGAGGCAGCCCCTCCCTCCAGACTATCTCAGCCATTGCTATTTTCATTCTAGGGTTTCCTGCTCTCCCAGTCCCTGTTGTAGCTACTGAGATCTGCAGAGACGGTTTGATCATACCTCTGTGTATTTGGATTTTGCGGAAACGGGACCGGATTCCCGTTGTCTTCTCATGGGGATGAATTTCAGCTCGTAATTGTGATTGTGATTTGCGTTTTGAACTTGTTCTTCACGTTCTTCTTTTCTACACGATTTTCCCGTCACTCGATCTCCCTCCTCGCTGCGTCTTTTTCGAATCCACTTGAATCAACTTGTTCTTTGATGTGAGGAGAACATTTCCACCGAAAGAATTTATCTCTATCCTCACGAACAAGTAGATCGGGTCGATTCAAGTTTCGTGGTGACTTTTTCGTTCCTACACCTTCCCTTTTGATTTCCTGGAGTTTGAGTTGATTTGAGCGGATGATTTCTTAGGGATAGTCTTCCAACTACCTAAGGATCATTTCCTCCAAGTTTGGGAACAAGGGATTTTGATTTGGATCGGATTTTGGGAGATTGGAGAGAAGGGCGATCGAAATCACCTTCTCTGGGTGGTCGCGGACAGTCCGCCACCCAGCCCGCGGACAGTCCGCGCGTCGGGCTCGAGCCAGATCAGTGGCTGCGCGGCTGGTCCGGAGTGACCGGCGGACAGTCTGCCGTTGTCTGTTGCGGACAGTCTGGGACTCGACCAGGGAAGTTCAGCAGCAGTGCTGTTTTTGTGTTTTGGCCGGCGGACACTCCACCACCAGACCACGGACAGTCCGGCACAGGCGCGGACAGTCCGAGACTGTACCCGCGGACAGTCCGGGATCCTGCTGAAGCTGGAGTTTTAGTGCACTTGCTCTCTCGGCCTATCCTCTTGGTTTCCGAACTTCTCGTTTGCTCCTAGAGTTCACCAAGGAACCTCTCTAGGTATCTTTGCTACTTGTTAGCATTGGTATTTAGGGATTTCCCGACGTAGCCGTCTATCTACATTCGGGAGTAGGTTTTTAGGATTGAACTTGAGTCGGAGTTTTTGGTGTTTGGCTTGCTCTCGTTTGGTGGTGCCTTGCTGTGATCCTAGGGATCATCCACCCTCTTCCACGGGTTGTGGGCATCACGTTTCGCTCAAAGCTTTTAGGGGTTGATTTTCGGGACAGAGGCCAAAGTTTTGAAAGAAATTTTTAGGCTCCCATTCACCCCCCTCTGGTCGCTTTCTGGTAGCGTTCTCGGTCCTTCAATTGGTATCGGAGCAGGTTAAGGATCTTCCTCCTTAGCCGGTTCCAGATCCACAGAAGGCGACATGGATCGCGGTGTGGGCAAACCGCCATTTTTCGATGGGACGAACTATGCGTATTGGAAGATACGCATGTCGGCCTATCTCTAGAGTATGGGTGCTTCCATTTGGGATATTTGCAACTCTGCGGATTACGTGGTCTTGGCTGCTCGTGTGACTCAGCATCAGATCGATGAGCATGATGCCAATAGCCGAGCCCGTAATGCTCTTTTCTCCTGTTTGAGCATGTCTGAGTTTGATCGCGTTTCTCACCTCGCTACGGCTCGGGAGATTTGGGCGACTCTCATGCATTTTCATGAGGGAACCACTAAAGTCAAAACCCGTCTCTACGAGTCGCACAAGCGAGAGTATGAGAACTTTCGACACATGCCTGGCGAGAGCATAGAAAGTTTATTCTCTCGCTTTCAGGTGATTGTCAACAGGATGAGGGCTAACAAGGAGTTGTTGCCTTTCGACGATCATGAGAGGGCTCTCAAGCTTCTTCATACCCTCGATCGGTCGGTGTGGGACTCTAAGGTTCAGGCGATCATTGAATTGCCTAACTATGAGACTCTCACGTGCGATGAGCTCTTTAGTAAGCTCAAGTCCAGTGAGATTGACGCCATGACAAGGGCTTCTTATGAAAATCCTTCTGGCCCGTTGATGGCTTTGGTTTCTAGCTCTTCTGCTAACACCTCTGGAGGCTTTGCATTGTCTTCTCTTCTTTCTGTCATAGAGGAGCAGCTGGAGTTCTTGGCGGACGACGAGTTGGCTCTATTAGCCAACAGGTTCTCACGGTTCCACAACAACCGCATGAACCATCGCTGCGGAGGAGGACGATGTGGTTGCTACGAGTGTGGAGGCTCGAACCACTTCATCGCCAATTGCCCGATGAAGAACAAGCAAGCTTTTGGCAAGGCGGATCATGGCCACAAGTATGACTCCGGCAAGCGCAAGGAGAAGTACGTCCCCGCAAAGCACAAGCGAAGGGGCGGCTTCAACAAGGAGTACATCAAGGAGAAGTACATGGAGAAGGCCCAGGCCGAGCAACGTGCCTTCTTCGCCACGCTCAGTGACGTCGACGACTCGGACGATGACTCCACTACTTCAAGCGATGATGAGTCCGAGAAGAAGAAGATCGAGGACAAGCTGAACGGTCTTTGCTTCTTCGCCGACGACGAGGGCTTCTGCACCATGGCCCTCAGCGATGAGGTCAACTGCGAGCTGGAGGAGATCCCTCAGAATGACGATGACTCCTCCCAGGTACCTCAGACCCCTGATGAGCTTTCTGCTAAGGTCGATAAACTTACTGCCACCCTCCTTAGTCAAGATAAGGTTCTTAGGCGAGCTGCTAGAGAGAGGAAGGAGTTTAGGCAGAAGTGGGAGGATGCGGTGAAGGAGCTTGAGTCTGTCAAGTCCACCGTTGTCGTGACTGAGGAGGATGAGTGTGAGATGTGCTCCAAGCACATGACTGACCTTCTCACTTTGAGAGGGAAGTTTGCTGTTTTGGTTTGAGAGGTGGATGAGCTTCGGGCTAGACCCATGTTGCTTGGTGTGTGCAAGTCTTGTGCAGACTTGCAATCCGAGTTGGCAGAGAAGAATGCCAAGATTGTGTCTCTTGAGAAGGCCAACTCGGATAGCACTTGTGTGTCTAGGTGTGCTTTGTGTGAGGGTTTGGATATAGAGATTGTAAATGTGAAGCATGACAAGATGCAAACCGAGGAAGAAAACACATACCTTCGGACCATCTTGTCATGGGTGTCTAGTGGTGAGCCGCAGCTTGGGATGATGATTGCCCAATTCAAACGTGTTGCTGGAGGTCCTAGTGTTGGTTTTGCTCAGAGTGTGGAGAGTGCTACATCTTTTGGGAAGGTTGGAGAGTTTAGTGGTCTTGAGCCGAGTGAGAAGCCCAACTCCACCACTACTTCCAAACTAACCAAGATTCCACCCAAAGAGCCTCTCAAGCCGAACACCAAGGATGGAGTGTTTGTGGAACCTCCAAAAGCTCCACCCAAGAAATAGACATGGGCTCCAAAACCAAACCACCTCAGGAACAAGCTAGACACTATGCCACCAATCCATAAGGAGTTCATGCCACAAAAGAACCAAGTGATCCACACCCAATACCGTGAGTACCAACAACCCCCTATGAGAGCGGTGAGGTACCACTGTGAGCACTGTGTGAGAGATGGACACTTGAGGGAGTTTTGCTTTCGGCGCAAGAGAGAGGAGCGCCATGCAAAGGAGATAAACAACTCAGACATGTACCATCCTTTCCATGATGTACATGCGCCGAAGGTTCAAAGGAGGGTTGATAGGTCTAGAGGTCCAATGCCTCAAGGTCCTAGGCCGCAAGGAGGACGTGCCCGACGGGATTCTACTTTTGTAGGCTATGGACCCCATGGCGGTGGCTTTGCTGTTGAGCGTTACCCCCACCGCGTTTTGACTATCGCGATGGACGCTCTTCCCTTAGCGGACCACATTTCCCTCTGCGTGGTGATCGCTTTCCCCGTAGGCGTGCTAGGAATGTTTTTTCGACTAACTGTTCTTTTGAGCACCGGGACAACACTGGTACACTTCCCATTTTACTCACCCCAGTCTTGGACCGTATGCTCATCCTATGTCTTTTTATTGATGTAGGTAAGGCGATTGGAGAACGTTTGGTTGGTGGATTCCGGGTGCTCAAGGCATATGACCGGAAACTCCAAGTGGTTCTCCAGTCTTAGACCAGTCACCGAAAAGGAGTTTATCACTTTCGGTGACAATAACAAAGGTAAGGTGCTATCTCATGGTTCTGTGCGAGTTAATGAGCATTTTGTCCATCGTGATGTTGCTCTTGTTTTGAACTTGCATTTTAACCTTCTTTCTGTTTCACAACTTTTGAGGATGACTATGAGATTCGTTTTAAGCCGAATCTCAGTCGTATTTTAGATCCTCAGGGCAATCTTGTATGTTTGATTTTGCCTTTTGGGAAAGTCTTTCGTGCGAATTTCTCGGAGTCTTTTGGCATTTCTCGTTGTCTTTTGGCTGGACCCTCCTCCTCGGATCTTTGGAAGTGGCATAGGAGACTAGGTCACTTGAGCTTCGACTTGCTTGCAAGGCTTAGTTCACTTGGCTTAATCCGAGGATTGCCCAAGTTACACATGGAGAAGGATCTTGTTTGCCATTGTTGTAGACATGGGAAAATGGTTGCCGCTCCCCACCATCCTTTGAATCAAGTTATGACCAAGCGCCCTGGAGAGCTTTTGCATATGGACCTTGTCGGTCTGGCTCGGATGAGCTCGGTTGTTGGGAAGTGGTATGTGCTTGTTGTTGTTGACGACTTTTTGAGATATTTGTGGGTTTTCTTTTTAGCGAAAACTGAGACTTTCTCTTTTACTCGCAATCTGATTTTGCGACTTCAAAATGAGTTCCCTAAGAACTCGATGAGAGCTATTCGTAGCGACAATGGTTCCGAGTTTAAAAACTCGGAATTTGAGAAGTTTTGTAACTCTTTGGGTTTAGAGCATCAGTTTTCTTCCCCCTACACACCGCCACAAAATGGTGTTGTAGAGAGGAAAAATCGGACCCTTGTAGAGATGGCCAGGACGATGCTCGATGAGCATAGGACTCCTATGCGGTATTGGGCCGAGGCTATAAACACTGCATGCTATATTTCCAATCGCATTTTTCTCCGTGCTTTCTTGAAGAAAACTTCTTATGAGTTGCAATTTGGGAAGCAACCCAAAGTGAGTTATTTTTACAGTTTTTGGTTGCCACTGTTTTATACTCAAGAAAGGCAACTTGGACAAGTTTGAGTCTCGCTCTTCTGACAGTGTATTTTTGGGTTATGGTAATCATACTCGTGCATATCGTGTACTTAACCTTGATATTAAGCGAGTCATGGAGACATCCGATGTCACCTTCGACGAGACCATGCATTGTCCTTCTTCTAGATTTGAGCGTGCAGGTGATCATGAGGTTGGCGAACCTCTTTTTGATGATGAGGAAGAAGGTGCTGAAGGGATTGATGATCCAACACTACCTCCACCTGCTATGCCGATTGGGTCGACTTCGACCATGACTACTCGTGACCCCGACCCGTCTTCTTCTACTACTTGGGGGCCGTGGGATCCACCACCTCGGGCTGTACCACTTGTACCCGAGGAGGCACTAGCTACTGTTGAGGGGAGGTCACTTCAGCAAGGGAGGCGCCACGACACATCCAGCGCCAACACCCACCTCAACTGATGATCGGCAATGTCCACGAATGCGTTACTCGGTTAAGGTCACAACAAATTTCTCACTTTGCTCATTCTGCATTTGTTGCTGATTTTGAACCCCGAGATGTTGGACACGTTTTATCTGATCCAGATTGGGTCAATGCCATGCATGAGGAGCTTGAAAATTTTGAGAGAAATCGGGTTTGGGTTCTTGTCCATCTTCCTCCTGAGTGTCACCCTATTGGAACAAAATGGGTTTTCAAAAACAAACAAGAAGAGAATGGCCATGTTGTGAGAAACAAGGCCAGACTTGTAGCCCAGGGCTATAATCAGAAGGAGGGGATAGATTATGAGGAGACTTTTGCTCCTGTATCTCGTTTGGAGGCAATTAGGGTCCTCTTGGCTTTTGATGCATCCAAAGGTTTCAAACTTTTTCAAATGGATGTCAAGAGTGCTTTCCTAAATGGCTACATAGAAGAAGAGGTGTATGTGAAACAACCCCCCGGTTTCGAAAATCCCAAGTTTCCAAACCATGTCTTTAAACTTCACAAAGCTTTGTATGGTTTGAAACAAGCCCCTAGAGCCTGGTATGATATGTTGAAAACCTTTTTGCTTACTAAGGGTTTTAAAATGGCACGTGTGGATAAAACTCTTTTTCTCCTCAAGCAAGGTAATGACACTTTGTTGGTTCAGATTTAGGTGGATGATATCATTTCCGGTGGTTCTTCTCATGCTTTGGTTGCCAAGTTTGCAGATACAATGAGCAGGGAATTTGAGATGAGCATGATGGGCGAGTTGACATTTTTCCTCGGGTTGCAAATCAAGCAATCCTGAGAGGGGACGTTTGTGCACCAGGGCAAGTACACCAAGGACATATTGAAGAAGTTCGATATGGGTGAGGCCAAGCCTCTTCCAACACCCATGTCGACCATGACGGCCCTGGATGCGGACAAGGATGGTGAAGCTGTGGACCCGAAGGAGTACCGGAGTATGATCGGGTCGCTGTTGTACTTGACGGTGACACGCCCGGACATTCAGTTTGCGGTGTGCCTTTGCGCGCGCTTTCAGGCATCGCCACATACTTCTCACTGTCAGGCGGTCAAGCGCATTATGAGGTACTTATGTTTCACACCTGAGTTCGGGATTTGGTATTTTGCTTCTTCCACCCTCTCCCTTTGTGGTTACTCGGATGCTGATTTTGCTGGTTGCCGACTTGAGCGCAAGTCCACTTCTGGGACTTGTTAGTTTTTGGGTTCTTCTCTTGTATCTTGGTCTTCTCGCAAGTAGTCTAGTGTCGCCCAGTCTACCACAAAGGCTGAATATGTTGCTGCGGCTAGCTGTTGTTCCCAGTTGTTATGGATGATGGCCACTTTGCGTGATTCTGGTCTGAGTTTTTCTCGAGTTCCATTGCTTTGTGACAGCACGAGTGCGATTAGCGTTGCTAAGAACCCCGTGCTGCATTCTAAGACCAAACACATTTATGTGCGCTTTCATTTCTTGCGAGACCACTATGAGAAGGGTGATATCGACCTTCACCATGTTGATACTCATCTTCAGTTGGCAGATATTTTCACCAAGCCTTTGGACCAATCAACCTTTCCTAGGTTGCGAGGTGAGCTTGGTGTGTGTTTCCCTTTTTAGTTGGGGGAAACATTTTGGTTCTTGTATCATAGATTGACTTCTTTTGTTTTGTTCTTGTTTAGTTTCTGCATTTCATCATATTTGCATCTTTATCTTTTCGAGCTTCATGTCTATAATCCGTAGAATGAATTTATGCTCTGATTAGTGTGTGCTCCGATGATATATGATGATGCTTGTAGCTTAGACTCTTCTTGATCACTAATACATATTGTGAGCTAAGCTATTTTTTTAGAACTGTGAATGTGTTTAATACAACATAAAATTTGAAACATGTTCACCATTGAGATTGGCAACTAGCATGTGTAGAATGTGTTGAAGTTGCTTGTGCTATTCCTATATGCTAGGTTGCTATGTCTCTAGTTCTGAGTCTTTCACTTGCTTGGTGTGTTCATCTTCTGCTACAATTGAACCAAGTCTAAGTGAATTGAAAAGATCGAGATAGGATCACTTGATAGCACATCACGGTATCGAGACTGTTTCTCATTGCATATTGAGTTAAACTTGAGCCGTGTAGTGTAAGACCGAAACCGTTGCTTCAAGCTTCTGATTGCTTATGCATAGGCTTAGCTCGGTTGAAAAGTTAGGCAATGTCAAGTTTTCAACCACTCGCAATCACATGCTGAAAATTCAAACTTGTGTAATCACCGCTGCAACTCCGATAAAATTTTGAAAATACAAGTCTATGTTTCATTCTATAGCATGATGATTGAACTTTGCTAGGGGTAGTTCACCTTGTATACATGTTTAGCATTTGCTCGACTTCCTGTCTATGCATGTTTGGTGCTATTTTGATGGTGAACCCCTTTCTGAATGGCTTAAAACTGCTCACTATGCTCATATGTTCATATTTCGTATTCTGTGATTAGTTTGAGCCTCTGCTGGCAATTGTGATTGTTGTTGAGTAGTCGGCTCAGCACCCTTTAGAGCATCTATTCACTCTATAGATTATATTCCTGAAGCTACTAAGCTGCATTTGTGACTCATATGCATTTTGCCTTGTTGTGTGCATTTTCAACTAAGGGGGAGAAATTTTGACAAATCATGTCCCTAGTTGTATGCACTATTGAAGGGGGAGTTCATGTTCAGGGGGAGTGGGAGTTCATGTTCAGGGGGAGCTCTCATTTTTGCTTAACGAGTTGTTCAATTGGTTTGGAGCAGTTCGTTTTTTGTCTTCAATTGGTTCGAAGAAATTTTCAGCTAGTTGTGTTGAGCCTTTGCCTCTTTCTGGAGGGACTAGCTGATTTACTCGAGCTTTGGCTTCTTTGCTCTGAACTTCTAGCTAGCGGTGTTGAGCCTGTTCTGCCTCTTCTTGAGGGCTAGTTTTGCTTTGCTTGGTTGCGTCGAGGCGTTGCCCATGTCTTTGGGAACCAAGTTGTTTTGCGCACTCCATTCGACTTCTATTGGCTTTGCTTCGCTTCCGGTCGATTGGTTGAGTTCGCTTCCTTCTTCTTCCTTCCTTCTTCTATTTCATATGATTTGTGTTGGTAGTTGACAATGCACTCATCAAGGGGGAGATTGCGGATACATGGGTGTATGCCGGATCTTGAGATGATGAGTGATTGTCAACTGGTATGATGCGCATGTTCTTTGGCTTGTGTTGTGCAGGTGTCAAGCTCGGATACGGTGATCGAGGGCAAGGTGAAGGTCAAGTAGTGACGTGCCGTGCCGATGGACCAGGAGCGGTGAAGGGCGGACGTGAGGCTTGGACTAATGGACCGGTGGCCTGAGGATCAGCTGTGGTGGCTGACAGCCTGGGACAGTGACAAGTGAAGACTTGTGAGTGGACGGGGTGCACGGGTGGTGCATCCCTCTACGGCGTCGATTTGGTGGTTGAGCCACAGAAAAACCACCAAGTGGACGGTTTCCAGGTTTGGGCCTCAAAACCTGGGTGCGGCCGGTTTTTGAGTTTAGGCCACGAAACTCGGGTTGAGGACGGTTTCCATGTTTGGGCCTCAAAACCTAAGCACTGATGGGTTTCTGAGTTTGGGCCACAAAACTCAGCTGATGGACGACAGGTTTCCCGGTTTCGGCCTCAAAACTGGGGGGAGGTCCGTGAAAAGGACGAGCGGCGCTTGGCGGCACGTGGCGGCATTCGGTGAGGCCGCGTCGAGGCGAAGCTACCTGATGTGCGGGTGTGGCCGTCGGATCGACTACACTTCGAGTTGGTCAGGAATACCCTTAGTGTTAGCCTGCTCGCTCATTAGCAGTAGGGGTACAAGGTATTAGGCTATAATAGGAGAGGTAGCCCCTCCCTTCACATTATCTCAGCCATTTCTATTTTCATTCTAGGTTTTCCTGCTCTCCCAGTCCCTGCTGTAGCTACTAAGATCCACAGGGATGGTTTGATCATACCTCTGTGTATTTGGATTTTGCGGAAACGGGACCGAATTCCCGTTGTCTCCTCGTGGGGACGAATTTCAGCGGGTAATCGTGATTGTGATTCGCATTTTGAACTTGTTCTTCGCGTTCTTCTTTTCTACATGATTTTCCCGTCACTCGATCTCCCTTCTCGCTGTGTCTTTTTCGAATCCACTTGAATCAACTTGTTCTTTGATGTGAGGAAAATATTTCCACTGAAGGAATTTATCTATATCCTCACGAATAAGTAGATCGGGTCGATTCAAGTTTTGTGGCGACTTTTTCATTCCTACACCTTCCCTTTTGATTTCCCGGAGTCTGAGTTGATTTGAACGGATGATTTCCTAGGGATAGTCTTCCAACTACCTAAGGATCATTTCCTCCAAGTTTGGGAACAAGGATTTTGATTTGGATCGGATTTGGGGAGATTGGAGAGAAGGGCGATCGAAATTGCCTTCTCTGGGTGGTCGCGGACAGTCCGCCACCTAGCCCGCGGACAGTCCGCGCATCGGGTTCGAGCCAGATCAGTGGATGCGCGGCTCGGCTGTTTTGGGTCCGCAGTGATCGGCGGACAGTCCGCCGTTGTCTGTCGCGGACAGTCCAGGACTCGACCAGGGAAGTTCAGCAGCAGTGCTGTTTTCATGTTTTGGGTGGCGGACAGTCCGCCACCAGACCGCGGACAGTCCGGCACAGGTGCGGACAGTCCGAGACCGTACCCGCGGACATTCCGGGATCCTGCTGAAGCTTGAGTTTTAGTGCACTTGCTCTCTCGGCCTATCCTCTTGGTTTCCGAACTTCTCGTTTGCTCCTAGAGTTCACCAAGGAACCTCTCTAGGTATCTTTGCTACTTGTTAGCATCAGTATTTAGGGATTTCCCGACGTAGCTGTCTATCTACGTTCGGGAGTAGGTGTTGGTAGTTCTTAACTTCACTAAAGATAGAGCTTGGCAACTATCCCCGGTAACGGCCAGAAATGCTTGTTGACACTTGCCAACGTCGTGACTAGGAGTAGACTATGGAATCTACCACTGGCAACGGCGCCAGAAATGCTTGTAGCAAGTCTAGTCACTATACCTAAAGGAGTGAAGCTAAAGCAGCTATCTACTAATGTCAAATGGGGTTGTCAATCCTGACACTAATAGGAGCTAGCTAGAGAGATTGCAATCTACCTAGAGGAGATTCTGCAAGCGCACAGAACTATCGTAGTAGCACTTCCCTGGGAGTACCAGGTGTCGATTTATTTGATCCCAAAGGAAGGCTAGGGTGGTGTATGAGTCAAGTCAAGGAGGGGATGAGAGTCGAAGAATAAGAAAGGGAAAAGGAGAGGAGAAGAGAGGAGATGAAAGGCTAGAAAGAGTTTATGAGTGGATAGGTAAGGATGAAATGGATGGTAAGGTAAGGTGGATGGATAGGTAGATTAGGGGAATAGGATAACTAAGGATAACTAACTAATAAATAATAACTACTCCTAGATAACTACGAAGCAAGATAGACAAATGCCAAACAAGCAACCAAGTTAAGTATAGTTTTATTCCTATCTTGTCAAGTACCGAGGCGTACTAGCCTTTACCACTGACTTAGGTTGAAAGCTAGAACAACGAGCCTTACTGTTAAACTAGGCCAACTACATGGTGGAATTCAAGGCGCACATGGCTGTCACCACCTGCTTGCTACCACAACTATCCGGGGGTCCAGCCGTATCTAAAGGTAAGTCTATAACTAATCACCACGCTTAATTATATTCTAACTATCTCTACCCTAGCTTTGAATAGAGACACCCTTGCGGACGTCAGAGCAAATACTTGACTTAATAAGATAAACTCTAAACTGACTAAGCAACCTATTTGCAAAGATCAAACACTAAGCACACTAGAGATTAACTACTATGACTAAGTGAATTGAACTATAGGGATAACTAGGTCACACTCAAGGCACTTGATAAAGTAATACTGAAAGTAATCCTAAAGTAACATTGGAATAATGATAAGTGTACCTGAGATACAAGAGAGCAAACCAGACCAGAGACGCCGGGAAATCAACCGACCTCCGATGACAGTCACTCGCACCCGCTTCTCTCCTAGCAAGCTCTACGCTACTATACCACTGGTCAGGGCTGAGGTGTGCTAAACTAAGAGCCGCGCTGCAGCGAGGGCACTAGAGCTATGCTCTCTCTACTAGCTAACCTACTTGCCTAAGCTCTCTGAGCTTCTAACCTAGCTCTCACTTGCTTTCTACATTGCTTACTTCCTTGCTTGCTTGCCTGAAATGAAGTGACACCTCCAGGGGGTATTTATAGCCTTGTGGAGTGAGGGGGGTACTTATAGGGGGAGGCAACTGACCTAGGGCTGAGTCAGGTGGCGGGTGCCAGCCCTAGGTGGCGGCCGCCACCCCTAACTGTTCGATTGAACCGCCATTCAACGGAGGGCATCCAGGGGGTCCTCCAAGGTGGTGGTTAGGTGGGTGGCTCAAACCCTGACCACCTCTTGTCCAATCCACGGCATGATCCGCGTCACCCGCCTCCTGAGCCGTCCGATTCAACCGACCTAGTGACCAAGGGCCAGGAATTGGCCTTGGGGAGGTCACACGGATCGATGACGTGGCAGGGAGTGGATTTGGGCCAACTCAAGTGGCGGGCGCCACCCCTCTGAGGCCCAATTGGGCCCTGCTGAGTGGGCTTGGCCTTTGGTTGTTCAAATATCCAAATTTGGTTCAAATCCTGCATTCAAATCAAAATCTATGGACATGTGGAAATCGGTTAGTTTGAAACCTATTTGACTACATTTCATGCCTTTTTGGTGAATTTTAGGGTAAAATGTTGACGGTAAAATATGTGTTTAAGGACCATCAACAGTAGGTTTTTAGGATTGAACTTGAGTCGGAGTTTTTGGTGTTTGGCTTGCTCTCATTTGGTGGTGCATCACTGTGATCCTAGGGATCATCCACCCTCTTCCAAGGGTCGTGGGCATCACGTTTCGCTCAAACCTTTTGGGGGTTGATTTTTGAGACAGAGGCCAATGTTTCGAAAGAAATTTTTAGGCTCCCATTCACCCCCCCTCTAGTTGCTTTCTGGTAGCGTTTTCGGTCCTTCAGGTTCTACACCAACAAAGATGAAGCCACCACCTGGGAGACATGCGCCAACACATTCTTGAAGAAATTCTTCCCGATGGGCAAAACCAACGCCCTGCGCGGAAAGATTTCTAGTTTCCAACAACAGATGGATGAGACGATTCCCGAAGCATGGGAATGTCTATAGGAGTACATTCGTGCCTGTCCTCATCACGGGATAGAAGATTGGCTCCTTATCCAAGGTTTCTACCATGGGCTAACTCAACTAGCCTGTAGTCACCTTGATGCTATAGCTGGAGGAGCGTTCCTTCAACACAATGTGAGAGATGCCAAGGATCTCATCGAAAAGATGGTGATCAACCAAGGATGGAATGAAGAACGCACTCAGCCAAAGAAGAGAGGGATGCACACCATTCATGAGGTGGACATGCTCTCTGCTAAGATGGATCTCTTGATGAGAAAGATAGATGAGAAATCAACCATTAAGAGAGATCACGAGGTCAACACCGCACAAGAAATCGAAGCTGATCCATTGTTCGAGGTGTGCGGCGAAGATGACCATTCGGGGAATAGCTGCCCCGAGACAAGGGAAGACGTGAACTTCATCAACAACAACAACGGGTACCGATCCCAACAACAAGGAGGATGGAATTCACGCCCCTTCAACCAAGGTAACTGTTATAGCAATAATTTCAATAATAGCAATAATAACCAACCTTCTTTGAAAGATCTTGTCTATGGCCAACATAAAATCAATGATAGCATTAATAAGAAACTACTTGCCAATGATAAGATTCTTGAAAATCTTAGTGAGAAAATGGATAGCTTTTCTTCTGCTGTTAAAAACCAACTGAGTTTTAACAAAATGCTAGAAACACAATTAGCTTAGTTAGTGGCCGCTGTCCCATCTTTTGAACAAGGAAGAATCCCAAGGAAACCTGAGGACCCTATAGAAACTGTTAAGCTTGTCATAACGAGGTTCGGTAAGCCTCAGCTCCAATCCAATTGGGGCTATCTCCTTGATCCACCATTTATCACCAAGAAAGGAGATTCAGGCCACCGGACGATCGAGTGCTGCATCGGGCCACAGACCTTCCGCAACGCCTTCTGCGACCTTGGATTAGGTGTAAACATCATGTCCAAGGTAACTTATGATAATCTGTTAGGAGGACCCTTGGTCCCTTCATTTGTTCGTTTGCAGATGGCGGATCAATCAGTACAATTCCCTGAGGGACTCGCATGGGACATCTTGGTGAAAGTCCAAGATGATTATGTCCCGACCGACTTTATCATCCTGGACATGGGAGCCAGTGATGATGTTCCCGTCATCTTGGGAAGGTCATTCCTCTACACCACCAATGCCGTCATCTACGTGGGATCAGGCCAAATCCATTTCCAGTTTCATGTGTGGAAGGTAAAATGTAGGTTCAATGGTTATAAAACTAACAAACAGGTTAAGACGAACTGGCCCCGAGGAAGACCACGCCGAAGGAACCAACCTCTGAAAGACAAGAACGCTGGGTATGACTACTACGCCAAAGATGACAAGCCCACCAAACCACGACCGCAGGTAAAGCAGGTCTGGATGGAAAAGGAGGTGCTACCATCACGGTCCCCGTCTCCAGGACCGACTGAAGCACCTGAGAAATGACCACGACGGAGAAGTCCGGCTCTAGGACTTAAAAACTTGGAGCCCTTGCTGAAAGGTAACTCGGTAGTTATCCATCTTTTTAATTTTTTAGTTTTACTTTTATTATGCATTTTCATGTTGCATTTTCCATTTTTGACTTTTGCTAAATTAGTTGCATATCATTAAATAAAAGCTTGAGAAGAATCCACCATGAAAATTTGAGACAATTTAGAGTCTTAAAGGGGTCGCCCGACCCCCTTGTGTCCCCTCTACAATGTGCCATGAGTGGGAGACAACGAAGTGACTCTAGTAGTGTTAAAAGAAAGGTGAAGAGTGGCATAGGGCAGGTCGCCCGACCCCCTAGTGCCCCCTTTGATCACTTCAGTGAAAACCATCCACCCTTTCTTAAAGTGCCTTAAAATAATGTGCAAGTGGAAGTGTCATATGCCATGAGTGGGAGACATAGAAATGACCTTAGTGGAGGAAAAAGGAAAGGACTGGAGTGGCCTTTGGTCACTTCAATTCACCTCATGCTTTCTTTCTCACTACAAGCAGCATCTTGCAAATAAAATACACATAGTGAAGGGTGCATGAGCAGGTCGCCTGACCCCCTCATGTAGCCTTTGGTCACTTCTGTCTCCACCATTATACTTTACCTCATGCCTAGTGCAATTATCACCAGTAGTGGAGTGCTCATAGGGGCATGGGCAGGTCGCCCGACCCCCCTATGCACCCTCCAGCACTTGGCCTTCCTCTGCTATAAATACCAGGGCAATGGGAGCTCAACCATCACAACAATTTCCAGCTCAAGCTCCCAGAATTTCCACCCTCTAGTTATCCTCTCAGTCTCTCAATTAGTGGTGATAGTCTTTCTCAAGTTCATTCTTTAGTTAGTCATTCTAAAACCAAAACCAAAAACACCAAAAAGAGTTTATTTCCTTTCATTTTGCATCATTAAGCTTGTTGCTATCTTGAGTTACTCTCTGCAAGAACGGATTGTGGAGTGTAACAACCCACAAGAACGGTTTGTGGAGGCAACCACTCCCCACAAGGACTACTAACACTGGACGACTAACCGCTAACGCTAATCTTTTGTTGTCTTAGTGTTGTTCTTGTGATTCCCCTGCTGCAGATATGAACCCATTTAAGTCCCTGATGAAGAAGGTGAAGTGCGTTTTGAGCGGAAGCTCATCCCGACGCCCTCTTTCCACTGAGGAAGAACATAGGAGCGAACCGATAGAGAACTCCAACCATGGTGCCATTACCGCACCCCCGATAAGAGTGAGAGATGATGGGAGTGGCCTCTCATTTACGCCACAAGAATACCAGAAGTTTCTCTCACTCCGCGGACGCATGTTCATGCACACCAAGGTGCTGGACCCAGCTGTCCTCGACACGTCAGGTATGACCACCGAACTCAACATTGCATTCTCTTTAACCGGATGTCAAGGCTTTTGGGTAGTTGATGAACTAGGAATAAAAATGCTTACTCTTGAATTCCTGTGTTCATTGCAAGTAGTTAACAATGGAGTTTATTTCCGCATGGTCAACCAAGATTTTAACTAATATAGCCCTTGGTTTTGATGAAGCATGTTTCCTAGATTTGAACCATGCTACACGTAGATTTAATAAATCTGAATTTTGGGCTTCAATAACTACTTTGCAAGATTGTTCCATCCCATATCTGATGAAATCCATAACCCAACCTTGAGGTTTATCCACCGTTGGATGACCATCACTCTTTTTCCCCGTCTAGACGCACAACACATAAGCACTAAAGAACTAAGATTAATGTTTGTCTTAGTGAAGAAAATCCATGTTTCACCTGTAAAGCTCCTAGTTGAGTTTTGGCAAGGAGTGTTTGGTAGAGATGACTCTATTGAGTTCACCTCTCTCATCACCCGCATTGCCGAGTCTTTAAACCTGCTAGATTCCCACCATGTAGAGTACCTGGACATACCAAGGGGTGTGCTCGGGGAAGCATTTTTCGTGCATGCTCATATGCTTAAGAGAGGACCACGAGGTGGTCTCAAAATGGTTTACCGCGGCCATACAACCGTAGTCCCGCTACCAAATAGCCGACTTTGGTTGCATACGGTCCGTCAACTAACCATTGACTTGGACCGAGAGGCAGCACATCGAAGTTTTGTAGGGACGGACAGGACTCGTACCAGGACACAAGCTGCACAGTTTGAACAAGGTGGCACATCATATGGTGCTAGGGGAGATGTAGAAGAAGGTGATGAGGCCACATCAAGTGCAATGCAGATTTCAAGTTCTGACGGACGACCACCACGACCATCCCGCACTCAAAGTGTGAGATCCTCCTTCTCATGAGATTTTTGCGGGATGCGTCAGCAACTAGATGAACTCACCAGCGGGATTGGAGAGCTGCGCATTGAACAAGGTATCACAAGAACTAACGCAACTCAAAATAGAGAGTTTATACATGCAATGCTGGATGAGGAAGCAAGATAGTGGGCAGCTTGGTGGGTGCAATATCTGCCACATCATCCACCACCAAGCTATTAGCAAAAAAGCAAGCTTGGCGGGAGGTTCCCTCCCTCACTAAGGTAAGTTTTTATTTATGCATTTACATCTTTGTTTATCTATGCATTCCATGCATGTTTATTTTCTTTAATAATAAATAAATAAACTCCCACACATAATTAAAAAACAACAAAAATATTTCTCTTCATGTATGTTTCATACATGTTTACTCTTTCTGGATATGATGAATAGTTGCTCTGTTAATATTTCTCTAGTATCTAGTCTACAACTTAACATTTCTCTGAGCATGGATTACTTAGCTCATTTGAAACCATCTTGAGCCTCAAACTTTGTGGGTAGCAAAAAGCTGTAACTAAGTCTAAGTTGTTGTGAGATAAGATATAGCTAAGATAAGAGTTGCTATAATATTGTTTCCACCTGTTAAATTATTGTTGTTTTATTTTAAAATGGTGAAAAACCTTTCTGTTCCTCAATGGTGATGAAATTCCTACCACAGCCATATATACCCTTTCATGACATAAGCCTTTCTATAAAAGCAACTTGCTTTGTGTTGAGTCTTGTCAAGTCTTGTTGACCCTTGTTGAGAGACTTATCATGCTCCCAAGATTAAGATCACGTACACTCCACATATACATGCTGCTTCTACACTGGAAGTGCGCAAAAACATGCCTTTCATGTCCACCAAATAAATACTCCATGCTTTAAAAGAATGATCTCTCTAGTTTAGTCTAGTAGAAGATACAAAGGCTATGCAAAAGTATGAGAAAAAAAGAGAAAAAAATTAGACACATGAAGGTCCAAAGTATTGAAAAATAAAAAGAGAAAAGAAAAGATGAGCATGTAGAGCTCATGAATAAAAAGAGTTATGATAGTCATGTCTCAAAAGAATAAGTGTTAGGAAGAGATCATATCGTCTAAAGGAGTATAAATACCGTGTACCACACACATGCACATCTTGATCTAAGAGTATGACACTTCTCTCCTTGGATCCAAGCTTTGACTTGACAACATATGCAAGGTAAGTATGCTACTTCTTTTACCCCTACCAAGCTCTACATAGACCTTATTAGAAGTAGGATGAAAAAGAAGGCAACTTTACATATATGCCTTGGTGAGGAACCATACACCATATGAGTGACATCAGAGTACCATATGAGGAACATTATGTTTTCTTTGAAAATTACAAAACCTCCGATATGCAAACTTGTGTGAAGCAAGAAAAATGGTACTCAAATCAAAAGCTGTTCTATCCCTCAACCACTCAAGAGAAAGGAAAAGGCTATAAGCCCCATGGAGGAATAAGGTAATATGGGTGAGTTTTCAATATTGCTAACTTTTCCATTCAAAAGAGAAGTACTTTGTTGTATACATGATACTCTTGAAATGTGAAACATAGTAGCAACTCCTGATCCACCGAGGCTAAGTTTACTATTTGCTCAGGACGAGCAAAGGTTAAGCTTGGGGGATTCTTGTTGACGGTGGAATATTACCAAAATAATACACCCAAAACCCCATCAACAAGCTCGGTATTAAGGAAGAATAACATGGCATGAACATACTTTTATCAATAACTAGCTCCACTTGTACATGGAAGTGTGTTTATGCAGATAATGAAGAAATATAGCAAAGTGAGCTGGTGGGACCCACATAAGTGGGTCGCCCGACCCCCTTATGGCCCCACCAGGGCTCTACCAAGTGGCATCAACCATACTAAGCTTCCAAGTGAAGGAATATGAGCAAGTGAGCTGGTGGGTCCCACATAAGGGGGTCGCCCAACCCCCTTATGGGCCCACCAGGGTCCTGCCAAGTGGCATGATCCCTGTCAAGCCTTCTAAAGTGCTTCTCCACCCTTGGATCACAATTGTGCTTTCTCTCAACGGTGGAAGATGAAGTCACATGGATCAATGGGCCCACAACAAAACATCCAAAGTTATCATGACACATTCCAACGTGCCAAACACCAAATGACAAGTGGAGACATCATCTACACATACCAAGGTGGGGCCAACCTGTCATAGGGGGGTCGCCCGACCTAGGGGTGCCCCCCTAGGTGTCTTCCAGTGGAAGCTAAGCTGCCTTCATGGTGAATGAAGCTCAAGACACGGCAGCCCTTCATCTTGAGGTGGTTACAATCCTACGGAGGAGGATCGACGTCACGCGGATTGATGACATGGCGGTGGAGTAGCCCCTACTCCACCTCCACCTATAAATAGAGGCCCTCCCCCTCTGATTTGAGACACCAAGTCACCAAGACATCAAGTGATGTGAAAGAGTTAGAGTAGACACAATAGTTGTAGTTAGTGTGGGAGTTAGAGTTGAGTAGCAAGCTCTGCTTGGGTCTTCCGAAGCTGTCTTTAGAAGAGTCTGGTATAGCTTTTATCTTTATCTTTCTACTTTTGTAAGACTTTACTTATAATACTAGTCTTTCTCTACTTTACTTTGTCATTACTTTGTGCAATATTATACTTGTTATAGTATTGTTGTGATTTACCTTAGTGTTTAGTCGTTATAGAGTACAGTGATTGGCCTTGCAACACGCCTGCAAATTATCATCGCTGGTAACACGGTATTCTAGTTAATCATAAGTAGCTAGAGTAGTGAGAGACGGTGTAAGCGTGGTGCTTATACAAGATCTTACCCTTGGTTATTGAAGGACCGAGAATGCTACCAGAAAGCGACCAGAGGGGGGGTGAATGGGAGCCTAAAAATTTCTTCTGAAACTTCGGCCTTCGTCCCAACAAATCAACCCCCAAAAGCAATGATCGAAACGTGATGCCCACGACCCTTGGAAGAGGGTGGATGATCC
Source organism: Coix lacryma-jobi var. lacryma-jobi (assembly GCA_009763385.1). NCBI lineage: Eukaryota > Viridiplantae > Streptophyta > Magnoliopsida > Poales > Poaceae > Coix > Coix lacryma-jobi. The sequence continues at coordinate 113,562,682 of CM019825.1, read as the reverse complement.
CTAGGATCACAGCGAGGCACCACCAAACGAGAGCGAGTCAAAGCACAAAAGCTCCGGCTCAAGTTCAACCTCAAAAACCGACTCTTGAATGTAGATGGACAGCTACATCGGGTAATCTCCAAATACCGATGCTAACGAGTAGCAAAGATACCTAGAGAGGTTCCTTGGTGAACTCTAGGGCCAAATGAGAACTCCGAAAACAAAGCCGATAAGCCGTGAGAGCAAACACACTTAAACACGACCTACAGCCAAATCTCGGACTGTCCGGAGTCCCTGTCTCGGACTGTCCGCGCCTACTACGGACTGTCCGCGAACCTGTGTCAGACTGTTCGCCGGCCAAACGGACAAAACAGCAAGGTTGCTGGACACTTCTGCTCGACTCCCGGACTGTCCACGGATTGCAACGGCGGACTGTCCCCCGGTCAACCTGGACACAAACAGCCGAGACTCGAGGCCACTGATCTGGCCAAGTCCCTATGCGCAGACTGTCCGCGGGCACAATGGCGGACTGTCCGCGAGTGCCCAGAGAGGGCGATTTTGGTCGCCCTTCACCCAAATCTCCCCAAATCCGATTCAAATCAAAATCCCTTGATCCCAAAATTGAATAAGATGATCACGAGGTAGTTGGGAGACTATCCCCAAGAAATCATCCGCTCAAATCAACTTAATCAATGAGAAATTCAAAGGGAAGGTGTGGGAACGAAAAAGTTGCCACGAAACATGAATCGACCCGATCTACTTGTTCGTGAGGTTACAGTTAAATTCCTTTGGTGGAAATGTTCTCCTCACTTCAAAGAACAAGTTGATTCAAGTGAATTCGAAAAAGACGCAGCGAGGAGGGAGATCGAGTGACGGGAAAATCATGGAGAAACAAAGAATGCGAAGAACAAGTTCAAAACGCGAATCAAGACCACGAACTGCCAGCCGAGGCTCGTCCTCACGAGGAGACAACAGGAATCCGGTCCCGTTTTCGCAAAATCCAAATACACAGAGGTATTGTTCACCGTCTCTGCGGATCTCAGTAGCTACAGCAAGGAATGGGAAGCAGGAAACCCTAGAATGAAAATAGCAATGGCTGAGATAGTCTGGAGGGAGGGGTGGCCTCTCCTTATATAGCCTAATACATTCATTCCCCTTCTACCCTTACTGCTAATGAGCGAGCAGGCTAACCCTAAGGGTATTCTTGACCAACTCGAGTTGATGTTGATCCGATGGCCACGCCCGCACATTAGGTAGCTTCGCCTCGACGCGACCTCACCGGATGCCGCCACGTCCCGCCAGGCGCCGCTCGTCCTTTTCACGGACCACCCTCCCCGGTTTTGAGGCCAAAACAGGGAAACCTGGGCCATCCCCCGGTTTTGAGGCCGAAACAGGGAAACCTATCATCTGTCGCCTGAGTTTTGTTGCTCAAACTCAGAAACCTGCCAGCGCCAAGGTTTTGAGGCCCAAACCTGGAAACCGTCCTCAGCCCAAGTTTTGTGGCCCAAACTCGAAAATCGGCCGCACCCAGGTTTTGAGGCCCAAACCTGAAAACCGTCCACTCGGTGATTTTTCTGTGGCTCAACCACCAAACCGGACGCCGTAGAGGGATGCACCGCCCGTGCACCCCGTCCATCCGCAAGTATTCACGTGTCGCTGTCCCAAGCTGTCAGCCACCACAACCGATCCTCAGGTGAAGGACCGAGAATGCAAAAGCAAGGCCAGCAGAGGGGGGGGTGAATGGGAGCCTAAAAATTTCTCTCGAAACTTTGGCCTCTGTCCCAAAATCAACTCCCAAAAGCTTCGATCAGAAACGTGATGCCCATGACCCTTGGAAGAGGGTGGATGATCTCTAGTATCACAGCGAGGCACCACCAAGCAAGAGTAAACCAAACGCCAAAAGCACCGGACCAAGTTTGACCCCAAAAACTGACCCTCGAAAGATGGAAGGCTACGTCGAGAAATCTCCAAATACCTATGCTAAAAAGTAGCAAAGATACCTAGAGAGGTTCCTTGGTGAACTCTAGGGCCAAACGAGAAGTCCGGAAACCAAGCGGAAAAGCCGGGAGAGCAAATGCATTGAAAAGCACAAGTCTGCGAAGTCCCGGACTGTCCACGAGTACGGCGGCGGACTGTCTGCCCAACAGCGAACTGTTCGGGAACCAGCAGCGGACTGTCCACAGGCCAAAATAGCAAAACAGCACCACTGCTGAAACAGCTCTGGACAGTCCCGGACTGTCCTCGGGTTGCAACGGCGGACTGTCCGCCGGTCAACCTGGACACCAACAGCAGACACTCGTGGCCATTGATCTGGCCAAGTCCCCGACGCGCGGACTGTCCGCGGGGTGGGCGGCGGACTGTCCGCGACCACCCAGTGAGGGCGATTTCGGTCGCTCTCAACTCAAATCTCCCCAAATCTGATCCAAACCAAAATCCCTTGTTCCCAAACTTGGAGAAGATGATCACGAGGTAGTTAGGAGACTATCCTCAAGAAATCATCTTCTCAAATCAACACAATCAACGCAAATCGAAAGAGGAAGGAGTATGAACCAAAAAAGTGCCACGAAAATTGAATCAACCCAATCTACTTGTTCGTGAGGGTAGAGATGAATTCCTTCGGTGCAAATGTTCTCCTCACTATAAAGAACAAGTTGATTCAAGTGGATTTCAAAAAGATGCAGTAGAGAGGGAGATCGAGTGACGGGAAAATCGTGGAGAAATGAAGAACGCGAAGAACAAATTCAAAACATGAATCAAACCACGAATTTGCAACCGTGTAGCTACCACACGCTACAACAGTGAGATTACGGTCTCACTTCCTCAAAATGTCCAGTACACAGAGGTATGGTTCTCTGCGCATCTCAGTAGCTACAGCAGGGGATTGGGAGAGCAGGAAAACCCTAAGTGGAGAATAGCAAATGACTGAGATGGGATGGGAGGTGGGTGTCTCCCTCTACTTATCCTAATTCTAGTTCCCACTCTACCCCTAACTAATTAAAGAGCGAACCAGCTAAACCCTAAGGTTATTCTGGACCAACTCGATGTAGATGCTGATCCGACGGCCACGCCCGCACAACTAGTAGCGTTGCCTCGACGCAACCTCACCGATTGTCGCCACGTGCCGCCACTGCTCTGCTCGTCCTTTTCACAGACGTCGCCCCCGGTTTTGTGGCCGAAACCGGGAAACCTGTCTTCACGACCAACCCCCGGTTTTGTGGGCCAAACCGGGAAACCAGCCGTCCATCGCCTAAGTTTTGTGGCCCAAACTCAGAAACCCGCCAGCGCCCAGGTTTTGAGGCCCAAACCTGGAAACCGTCCTCAGCCCAAGTTTTGTGGCCCAAACTCGGCAAACCAGCAACACCCAGGTTTTGTGGCCCAAACCTGGAAACCGTCCACCGGTGGTTTTTCTGTGGCTCAACCACCAAACCGAGCCGTAGAGGGGATGCACCGCCCGTGCACCCCGTCCACACGCAAGTCTTCACTTGTCGCTGTCCAAGGCTGTCAGCCACCATGGCCGATCCTTAGGCCACCGGTCCGTCAGTCCAAGCCTCACGTTCGCCCTTCACCGCTTCGGGTCCATCGGCACGACACGTCTCTACTTGACCTTCACATTGCCTTTGATCACCATATCCATGCTCAACACCTGCACAACACAAGCCAAAGAACATGCGCATCATCACAGTTGACAATCACTCATCACTCAAGATCCGGCATACACCCATGTATCCGCAATCTCCCCCGTGATGAGTGCATTGTCAACTACCAACACAAATCATAATGAAGGTAGAAGAAAGGAGGAAGAGGAAGTAAGCGAACTCATCCAATCGACCAAAAGCGAAGCAAAGCCAGAAAAAGTCGAATGGAGTGAGCGAGACAACTTGGTTCCCAAAGACATGGGCAACGGCTCGACGCAACCATGCAAAGCAAAGCTAGCCCTCAAGAAGAGGTAGAACAGGCTCAACACCGCTAGCGAAAAAGTCGGAGCAAGGGAAGCAAAGACAAGCTAGTTCCTCCAGAAAGAGGCAAAGGCTCAACACAACTAGCCAAAACTCTCCGAACCAAATGAAACACCACATATGGGCTGAAAGTCACTCCAAACCAATTGAACAGCTCGTCAAAGCAGAAATCGAGCAAACTCCCCCTTCAAAAATGCATACAACTAGGGACATGATTTGTCAAGATTTCTCCCCCTTAGTTGAAAATGCACACAACAAGGCAAACTTCTCCCTTCCACATGCATATGAGTCAAAAATGCAAGTTAGCAGCTTCAGGAATATAGTCAATAGAATGAGAAGATGCTCTACAAAGTATAACTCCAATGACTCAACAACATACACATCATGCTAGCAAAGGCTCAAACTGATCACCAAATACGAAATATGAACATATGAGCAAAGTGAGCAGTTTTAGCCAAAAAGGTATTCACCATCAAAATAGCACCGAACATGTATGAACAGGAATTCAAACAAGTGCTCAACATGTATACAAGATGAACTACCCCTAGCAAAGTTCAATCATCATGCTATAGAATGAAACATATATTTGTGTTTTCAGAATTTTATCGGAGTTGCAGCGGTGAAATTACACAATTTCAAATTTCAGAATGTGATTGAGAGAGGTTGAGAGCTTGTCATTGCCTAACTTTTCAACCGTGTGAAGCCTATGCAGAAGCAATCAGAAGCTTAAAGCAACGGTTTCGGTCATACACTACACGGCTCAAGTTTAACTCAAAGTGCAATGAGAAACAGTCCCAAAACCGTGATGTGTTAATCCCATCTCGATCTTTTCAATTCACTTAAAACTTGGTTCAAATTTTTATGACAGAATATAAACATACCAAACAAGTGAATGACTTAGAACTAGAGACATAGCAACCTAGCATATATGAAAAGCACAGGTGATTTCTACACATTCTACACATGCTAGTTGCCAATCTCGATGGTGAACAATTGCAAATTTTAAGTTCATAAAGCATATTCACAATATACAAAATAGCTCAGCTCACAACATGCATCAGTGATCAGAAAGAGCATAAGCTACAAGCATCATCATATAGCATCGGAGCATACTTGACAGAGCATAGTTACATTCTAAGGAATATAGTCATGAAGCTCAGAAAGTAAAAATGCATGACGAAAAGCAAAGAAAATGACACAAAACAAAAAGAGTCAGTCTATGATACACAAGTCAAAATGTTTCCCCCAACTAAAAGGGGAAACACACACCAAGCTCACCTCTCAACCTAGCAAAGGTTGATTGGTCCAAAGGCTTAGTGAAAATATCTGCCAACTGAAGATGAGTATCGACATGGTGAAGGTCGATATCACCCTTCTCATAGTGGTCTCGCAAGAAATGAAAGCGCACATCAATATGTTTGGTCTTAGAATGAAGCACGGGGTTCTTAGCAACACTAATAGCACTTGTGCTATCACAAAGCAAGGGAACACGAGAAAAACTCAGACCAAAATCACGCAAAGTGGCCATCATCCAAAGCAATTGAGAACAGCAACTAGCCGCAGCAACATACTCAGCCTCGGTGGTAGACTGGGCGACGCTAGGATGCTTACGAGAAGACCAAGATATTAGAGAAGAGCCAATAAACTGACAAGTCCCAGAAGTGGACTTGCAATCAAGTCGGCAACCAGCAAAATCGGCATCAGAATAACCGCAAAGGGAGAGGGTGGAGGAAGCAGAATACCAAATCCCGAACTCAGGTGTGAAGCATAAGTACCTCATAATGCGCTTGACCGCCTGACGGTGAGAGGTGCGCGGCGACGACTGAAATCGTGCGCAAAGACACATCACGAACTGGATGTCCGGGCGTGTCACCGTCAGGTACAGCAGCGACCCGATCATACTCTGGTACTCCTTCTGGTCCATAGCTTCTCCATCCTTGTCCGCATCCAGGGCCGTCGTGGTCGACATGGGTGTTGGAAGAGGCTTGGCCTCACCCATATCAAACTTCTTCAGGATGTCCTTGGTATACTTGCCCTGGTGCACAAACGTCCCCTCTCAGGATTGCTTAATTTGCAACCCGAGAAAGATTGTCAACTCGCCCTTCATGCTCATCTCAAACTCCCTACTCATAAGATCTGAAAACTTGGCAACCAAAGCGTGAGAAGAACCACCAAAAATGATATCATCCACGTAAATCTGGACCAAAAGAGTGCCATTTCCTTGCTTGAGGAGAAAAAGCGTTTTATCCACACATTCCATTTTAAAACCCTTAGCAAGCAAAAAGGTTTTCAACCTATCATACCAGGCTCTAGGTGCTTGTTTCTAACCATACAAAGCTTTGTGAAGTTTAAGAACATGGTTTGGAAACTTGGGATTTTCAAAACCGGGGGGTTGTTTCACATACACCTCTTCTTCTATGTAGCCGTTTAAGAAGGCACTCTTGACATCCATTTGAAAAAGTTTAAACCCTTTGGATGCAGCAAAAGCCAAGAGTATCCTAATTGCCTCCAAACGAGCTACAGGAGCAAAAGTCTCCTCATAGTCTATCCCCTCCTTCTGACTATACCCCTGGGCTACAAGTTTGGCCTTGTTTCTCACAATGTGGCCATCCTCTCCTTGTTTGTTTTTTAAAACCCATTTTGTACCAATAGCGTGACACTCAGGAGGAGGTGGAACCAAAACCCAAACCCGATTACTTTCAAAGTTTTCTAACTCCTCATACATGGCATTAACTCAATCTGGATCAGATAAAGCATGTCCAACATCTCGGGGTTCAAAATCAGCAACAAATGCAGAATGAGCAAAGTAAGAGATTTGTTGTGACCTTGACCGAGTGACACGTTCATCGATGCTGCCGATCATCTGTTGAGGCGGATGTTGGCGCTGAATGTGTCGTGGCGCCTCCCGAGCTGAAGAAATCTCCCCCTCAACAACAGTTGGCGCCTCCTCTGGTACAAATGGTACAGCCCGAGGTGGCGGATCCCACGGCCCCCAGGTAGTCGGCGAAGAGTGTAACACCCTAGGTGTTAAGCAACGCTAAAATGCATAACTTGACATAGCATGAGCATAACATCTCATCATTTCATGTGCATTTGTGTGTATGAATGTTTAAGTTCTTGTTTAACATCTAGTATAGTTATGTTTTGCCTTCTGTTTTTGACCAAGTGCCTTAAACCAAAGTTGTAGATCTTGAGGAAAGAAACAACTTTGTTTAAAACCCCTTTTCAGAAAAAAAAAAGTCTTCAAAATGTTATTTAGTGCATTAGAAAATTGGTTAGGACTAAAATTCTTTTTCTAAGCAGAATTTGGACTTGAGCCTTAAAGATGATTTGTTCCTTGCAAAATTCTAAGCAACCTTGCTTTTAGGACCTTTTCCTAATTCGGCTTAGTTTGGGAGTTATGGAGCAGAGAAGAAATAAACAAAAACCTCCTTAGTTTAAACCCTAGTGGGACCCACCTGTCAGCCCCTTTCTCCCCCCCCCCCCCCCCGCGCGCCGCATGCCGTACGCCGGCAAAAACCGCTCGCCGCCGCGCGAGACCGCCTCGTCATTGCTCAAACCGCCGCTCGCCGTCGCCCGTGGTTTGCGTCAGGCCGACAACATCTCCATGTCCCCCCTCTGCCCAACCGCCGCGTGGCCGCCGATGCCTGGCCATCGCCGCGCCGGTCGGAGTAGGCCGACGGGAACCAGCCAGGTGCAATGCACCTGCTGCCGAGCCCGCCTTGCCTTCTCCACTTCGCGCATGAGTCGACCGAGCCGCTCACTCACTCTCTCACTCGCGCGCTCGTCTCCTCCCTCTTCTCATCTTCTCCAGCTCCGAAAAGCGCCGCCGCCCGCCGAGCTTCTCCGAGCAATTGCTCACCGCTCGAAGCCCCATTGTCTGATTCCTCCCGCCAACATCTCCGCCCTAAACTCCTCTTTCACCAGCACAGGTTGGTTTCCCCTCTTATCCTCTCTAGCCGGCGGAATGCCGACTGCCATTCTTGGGTTCTCGCCATGGCCGCCGCCATGACCTTGTGGTTCGGCCATCTCCGGCCAAACCATCTCCAACCAAGCCTCGTTCTCACCTCCTCTACCTCTGTAGTTGCTTAGGGTTAGATGGAGACCGTTCTCTCGCCGTGTTCCGACCAGAATTGAGCCGTGCCACGGCCATGTCCGCCGCGGACCACCGCCGTGCGTGGCGCCGGGCAATGCCGAGGTCGGCAGGGCTCGATAGTTGCCCTGGTAGGTAGCTTAGGTTTTGCTTGAGCTGATGCTCGTGTCACCGAGCCTCGGAATAGCCAGGCAAGGCCTCGACGCCGAGTTGCTGCGCCGCCGCTCCGCCATTGTCGCCGTCGAGCTTGCTCCGGTGGACCCCTGGCCAAGAAACCTAGCCGACCGTGTTCGCCTTGCGAAGGTGAGTCTAGCCGTGTAGATGGTTACGCCCGAAGCCTCGCCGCCGGCGAGCTAGCGCCGGTCAACGCCGGCGGGTGCTCGGTGCCGCTGTCGCGTGGGTCCAGTTGACCGCCGACATATGGGCCACCTGACCAGTGGACCCCACTGGCAGTGAGGAGAAGAGAGAAGGAGAGAAGTCCGGGTACGCTGGCGCTCGGGTTAGCCGGGTGCATTTAGCGTTTTGCTTTGTGTCTGCTATGTGCATGAAGTGGGGTACCCGTAGCAGTTTAGGTCGGGTTTTCTTTTAAATCAGTTTTTGCAGAATTTGTTTAAAGGCTTCAAAAATTCATGCAAGGCTCATTTTAAGTCCAAATGTTGTGAAACAAATTTTGGTGTGTTAATAATGAATAGGGCTACCTGTGAATAATGTTAAATGCATTTTTGGTGATACTTTTATGTGCAGTTTAAATTGATTTAGGATTTTGCTGTTAACTTAGAAAATGCATAACTAATTCTGTGTATCTCGGAAAAATGTCATTCCAATTTTGTTAAGTCTGTGTAGATGAGTAGTTTCTGGGGAAAATGTAATATGGAGGTGCTCTGTGAAATATTTTGACAGTATCATTTAAAGTGGTTAAATGTTGTTTTCTTGTATAATTTGTAGTAATTAAAATATGATGAATATGAACCTGATAATTTTTGTAGACTGCTCTTGTGCTAAGAAGTTCAGAGGAAAAATATGAAATCTGTTGTTTGACACTTTATGTTAGGATGTGTAGTTCAAAGCACATTTTCATCATGTTATTTGTCTTTTTCATATAGGACAAAGTTTAAATCCAAATAGCGTGAAAATTTGACAGTGGGCTATTTTGTGTCTTGTTAACCTTAAGTAATTTTTGTAGATTTTTCTGGAACTGTTTAGGGTAGGTTGCTGTTATAAGCATTATTAAATAGGATTATTAAAGCAAGTACATAGATGAAAATAAAATAAGTAAGTAGGTAATGATGTGGTAATTTTGCATCTTAACTGTATAGCTAGGAAGGTTAAGTGGTTGTTAGATGCAAAGGTCTTTTATAATCATTAAGATGATGTTGACTACCTTGTTGAAGAGAATGCAGTAGATGACATGTGCTTATCTCCTGATTGTTGTTAACCTGTTGCATCCCATATGCATCCTATGTGCATTCATCCTATTCATATAGAGATTAACTACTATGGCTAAGTGAATTGAACTGTAGGATAGCTAGGCACTCAAGCAATCAATCAAGTATACTACTCAATACTGATAAGTAGAATAAAGTAATACTTGAAATGATAAACTAGAATATAGTAAAGTGCTTGAGATACAAGAGCAAAACCTGAACTGGAGATGAAGGAAGACTCTTCCCAGCTCCAGGACCGATCACTCGCACGCTTCTACTCTTGAGCTAAGCCTTGAGCAGCGCTTCCGCGAGGGCAATGAGGCAAGGATGCCTTGCTCTACTAGCTACCTACTTGCCTAAGCTTGGCTAAACCCTAAGCTATTAGCTCTCTAGCTATAGCCTTGCTTTCTTGCTTGCTTGCTTTCCTCTCTTCCTTGCTTGAAATGAAGTGATGCCTCCAGGGGGGTATTTATAGCCTTGTGGAGTGAGGGGGGGTACTTATAGGGGGCAGCCAACCGACCTAGGGCAAACCCTAGTGGCGGGCGCCAGCCCTAGGTGGCGGTCGCCACCCCCTGGTCGTTGGATGCACCGTCATTGCTTCAACAGCATCCAGGAGCTCCAGAGAGGCGGTTGCATGTCGGTTGCATGTCCAGATAACCGCCATTCGATCATGATCCATGCCACTCCCCTCCTGAGCCCTCCGATGCCACTGACCTAGTGACCAAGGGCCAAGATTTGGCCCTGGGGTGGTCACACAGATCAGTGACGTGGCAGGGGGGAGGTTTGGGCCTCTCCTTGTGGCGGGCGCCACCTAGGGGTGGCGGGCGCCACCCCCTGAGGCCCAATTGTGCCCTGCTGAGTGGGCTCGGCCTTTGGTGGTTCAAATATCCAAATTTGGTTCGAATCCTGCATTCAAATCAAAATCTATGGACATGTGGAATTCGGTTAGTTTGAAACCTATTTGACTACATTTCATGCCTTTTTGGTGAATTTTAGGGTAACATGTTGATGGTAAAACGGGTGTTTAAAGACCATCAACAGTCGTCATGACAGGATGCAAACCGAGGAGGAAAACACATACCTTCGGTCCATCCTGAGTTGGGTTTCATGCAGTGAGCCGCAGTTGGGCATGATGATCAGTCAGTTCAAGAGGGGAACTGATTGCTCGGGAGTAGGCTTTGCTTCAGGTGGGAAGGGCGCTAGTATCTTTGGCAAGATCGGTGAGTTTAGCGGAGTGAACCCGAGTGAGAAGCCATCTGCTATCCCTAAGCTTACCAAGATCACCCCACCTGAGCCTCCCAAGCCTATCACCAAGGATGGTATCCTTGATGAACCTCCCAAGGCTCCACCTCACAAGCAAGTGTGGGTTCCCAAACCTAACCATCTTCGGAACACACTTGACACCCTTCCTGACGTCTCTAGTGATCCCCTTTCGAGAGGCAAGCAGCCAGCCAGAGTGAACAACCCTCGCAACCGTAGGAACCAACAACCCAAGAGATTGGTGAGGTTCGAGTGCGAGTACTTTCACCGTGAGGGTCACCTAGCTGAGTTTTGCTTTTGGAGGAAGAGAGACGCTAGGAACGAGTTAGAGCCGAACAACCAGGCCAGGCACCAACCTCTCCATGGTGTGCAAGGTCTGGGATTTTAGAGGCAGGGCGCTTGGCCTGGAGGTGCACCCCCTCAGGTAGCTAGGCCCCAGGCAGCTAGACCACGGGGTGGTGGTCGTGCCCGTCGCGGTTCCGGTCGTCCTCAATACGATCGTGAGCTAGCTATAAGAGGCTTTTCTGCTTAGTCCCATAGCGGACCACCTTTTCAGCTTGGTGGTGATCGCTTTGCTCAAATGGGACATGTAGGTCAGTTTGGAGGTTTTCCGTTCCATAGCGGACCACCCTTTCAGTTTGGTGGTGATCGCTATCCACCCTTGGGACGAGGACAGCTTGGTGTTGCTACTAACACTTTTTCTAGGCCTATGACAAGCACTGGTATCCTTCTCAGTATACTAACCCCAGTGTTGTGCCATATGCTCATTTCCTGCCTTTCTATTGATGCAGGGACTTCGGTTGGAGAACATGTGGGTCATGGATTCCGGGTGTTCGCGCCACATGACCAGAAAGAAGGAATGGTTCTCCAGCCTAGACCCCGTGATGCACAAGGAGTACATCACTTTCGGGGATAACAGTAGAGGTAAGGTTGTTTCTCATGGAGCTATTCGTCTCAATGAGAACTTTGTTCTTAAGGATGTTGCTTTGGTTTCAAACTTGCATTACAATTTGCTTTCTGTTTCGCAACTCCTTGAAGACGATTGTGAAGTGCGCTTTAAGAAGGGTTTGAGTCGTGTTTTAGACCCTCGGGGAGATCTAGTTTGTTGGATCGTCCCTTTTGGCCGTGTTTTCAGAGCCAATTTTTCTCGTTCTTTTGGCTCTGCTAGATGTTTGATGGCTGGTCCTTCTTCTGATTTGTGGAAGTGGCATAGGAGGCTCGGTCACTTAAGTTTTGACTTGCTAGCAAGACTTAGCTCACTTGGCCTAATCTAAGGATTGCCCAAGCTTAAGTTTCAGAAGGACCTTGTTTGCCATCCTTGTCGTCACGGGAAGATGGTTGTTGCTTCTCACCCACCTGTTAATCAGGTGATGACCAAGCGACCCGGCAAGCTTTTACACATGGACACAGTTGGTCCAGCTCGGGTTTGCTAAGCGGGTGGGAAGTGGTACGTTCTAGTGACCGTGGACGATTTTTCGAGGTACTCTTGGGTGTTCTTCATGGAGGGTAAGGATGAAGATTTTCCTTTTGCTCGTGATTTGATTTTGAGGTTGAAAACTGAGTTTCCCCCTGATACTATTAGAGCTATTCATAGCGATAATGGTACTGAGTTTGATAACTCACAGTTTGCCTCTTTCTGTTCTTCTAATGGAATCGAGCATCAGTTTTCTTCTCCTTATGTCCCTCAGCAGAACGGTGTTGTTGAGCGCAAGAACCGGACCCTTGTTGAGATGGCCAGGACGATGCTCTATGAGCATAGGACTCCTAGGCATTTTTGGGCCGAGGCGATCAACACCACTTGCCATGTTTCAAATCGCATCTTTCTTCGTGCTTTCATGAAAAAGACTTCTTATGAGTTGCGTTTTGGGCGGGTACCCAAGGTGTCTCATTTTCGGGTGTTTGGGTGCAAGTGTTTCATCTTGAAGCAAGGCAATTTGGACAAATTTGAATCTCGCTCTGCTGATGGCGTGTTTCTCGGTTATGCTTCGCATTCGTGCGCTTATCGAGTTCTTAACCTTGAGACTAACCGGATAGTGGAGACCTGCGAGGTCACATTCGACGAGACTATGCCTTGTATTTCTTCTGCTTTTGATGTTGCAGGAGAACAGGAGCTGGGAGAGACCATTTTTGTGGAGGAGCAGGAGAATGCCGATTGGGGTGATCCCGAGCCAACTCCACTGGCTGCCCCTGTCGACCCTGCAACGTCTACTTCAGCTTGAGGACCCAATCTCACGACGTCTTCTTCCTGGGGTCCTCTAGAGCCACCTCTCCTGCAAGCACCGGCTGCACCTGAGGGAGCGACAACATCTGGCGAGGGGGAGGCGACTTCGGCGAGGCAAGCGCCCCAAAGTGTTCAGCAGGCTCACCCCCCGCAGCAGAGAATCGGCGGCATCGACTAGCGAGTCACACGGTCGCGAGCGTATGAGATCTCACACTTTGCTCATTCTGCATTCGTTGCTTCTTTTGAGCCCAAAGATGCTGGACACGCTCTTTCTGATTCTCATTGGGTTAATGCCATGCATGAGGAGTTAGAAAACTTTGAGCGAAACCAAGTTTGGACCCTAGTTCCACCTCCACCAGAATGCCACCCTATAGGTACCAAATGGGTTTTCAAAAACAAACAGGGTGAGGATGGGTTGGTAGTGATAAACAAGGCTAGGCTAGTAGCCCAGGGTTTTTGCCAGAAAGAGGGGATCGACTATGAGGAAACCTTTGCCCCTGTAGCCCATTTAGAAGCCATTAGGATTCTTCTAGATTTTGCAACTTTGAAGGGTTTTAAGCTTTATCAAATGGATGTCAAGAGTGCTTTCTTGAACGGGTATATAGAGGAAGAGGTTTATGTGAGACAACGCCCTAGTTTTGAGAATCCCAAGTTTCCAAACCATGTTTTCAATCTTGCAAAGGCTTTACATGGTTTGAAACAAGCCCCGAGAGCTTGGTATGATCGTTTGAAAACTTTTCTGCTCTCCATGGGTTTTAAAATGGGACGGGTAGATAAAACTCTGTTTCTCCTCAAGCAAGGCAATGACACCCTTTTGATTTAGATTTACGTGGATGATATCATCTTCGGTGGCTCCTCTCACGCGCTTGTTGCCAAGTTTGCAGATACTATGAGCAGAGAGTTTGAGATGAGTATGATGGGTGAGTTGATTTTCTTCCTCGGGTTGCAAATCAAGCAAACCCGAGATGGGACGTTCGTGCATCAAGGAAAATACACGAAGGACATCCTGAAGAAATTCGACATGGGCGAGGCCAAGCCTCTTACGACCCCCATGGCGATGACTGCTGCGATGGACGCGGACCAGGATGGAGAGCCGGTTGACCAGAAGGAGTACAGGAGCATGATCGGCTCGCTCCTGTACCTGGCGGTGACGAGGCCGGATATACAGATTTCTGTGTGTCGGTGCGCTCGTTTTCAGGCGTCCCCTCGGACTTCCCACAAGCAAACGGTCAAGCGCATCATGAGGTACCTCTGATACACTCCTGAGTTCGGACTTTGGTACTCTTCTTCTTCGACCCTCTCGCTTTGTGGTTATTCCGATGCGGATTTTGCCGGTTGTCGGCTTGAGCGCAAGTCTACTTCTGGGACTTGTCAGTTTCTTGTCTCTTCTTTGGTTTCGTGGTCTTCTCGCAAACAGTCGAACGTATCCCAGTCTACTACTGAAGTCAAGTATGTTGCCGCTGCTTCTTGTGCTTTGCAGCTTTTATGGATGGTTGCTACATTGCGTGATTTTGGTCTAGATTTCAGTCGGGTCCCTTTGCTTTGCGACATCACTTCTGCCATTAGTGTAGCAAAGAATCCTGTTCTTCACTCCAAGACCAAACACATCGATGTTCGCTTTCACTTTCTTCATGATCACTACGAGAAAGGCGACATTGACCTTAGGCATGTAGACACCCATAACCAGGTTGCGGATATTCTCACCAAGCCTTTGGATCTCTCAACTTTTGCTAGGTTGAGAGGTGAGCTTGGTGTGTGTTTCCCCTTTTAGGTTGGGGAAGCATCTTTGTACCATAAACTGACTTTCTGATCCTTTTTGTTTTTGGGTCTTGAGTCTTTTTAGTTTTTTTTGCTCTGATTCTGACTTCATCATGTATACATCTTGCATTTTCGAGCTTCATGTCTACATTCCTTAGAATGAATTTATGTTCAGTTTAGTGTATGCTTCGATGATATATGATGTTGCTTATAGCTTAGGCTCTCTTTGATCACTGATACATGTTGTGAGCCAAGCTATTTTTCAGAATGATGAACATGCTTAATGAACTTAAAACTTGATACATGTTCACCATTGAGATTGGCAACTAGCATGTGTAGGATGTGTTGAGGTCGCTTGAGCTATTTCATATATGCTAGGTTGCTATGTCTCTAGTTCTGAGTCTTTCACTTGCTTGGACTGTTCATATTATGCTTAAGATGATCCAAGTTTTAGTGAATTGAAAAGATCGTGATGGGATTGCTTTGTCAGCACATCACGGTATCGAGACTGTTTCTCATTGCACATTGCGTTAAACTTGAGCCATGTAGTGTAAGACCGAAACCGATGCTTTATGCTTCTGATTGCATATGCATAGGCTTAGCTCCGTTGAAAAGTTAGGCAATGACTAGCTTTCAACCTCTCGCAATCGCATGCTGAATTTTAACTTGTGTTAATAACCGCTGCAAATTCTCCGATAAAATCTGAAAACACAAGTCTACGTTTCATTCTATAGCATGATGATTGAACTTTGCTAGGGGTAGTTCACCTTGTATACATGTTTAGCACTTGCTTGACTTCCTGTCTATACATGTTAAGTGTTGTTTTGATGGTGAAAACCCTTTTCTGAATGGCTTAAAAACTGCTCACTTGGCTTATGCATTCATATTTTGTATTTGGTGATCAGTTTGAGCCTTTGCTAGCACTTTTGCATGTTGCTTTGTATTCGGATCAGCACTCTTTAGAGCATTCTTTCACTCTTTCGAGTATATACCTGAAGCTGCTAACATGCATTTTTGACTCATGTGCATTTGCTCGACTCCGATAGGCATGCCCTAGCTCCATTCTGCTTACTTGAGCTCTTTTCCCTTCTTTTGTGACTACAAATTACCCCCATGGGGGAGAATTTTTCTTTCCAAGGAGGAATGTGTCTTGTTGTGGTGACAATTTGCAATTTATGCTTCACTTGCTGAGGGGGAGTTCTTTGAGTGAGGGGGAGTTTTTTTTGCCTACGTTGCTCCGAGTTGGTTTTTAATTGGTATCGATTGTTTCAGCTAGTTGTGTCGAGCCTCTGTGCCTCTGTCTTGAGGGACTAGCTGCTTTCACTGTTTTGTTTTGGTGATCCTTGATTGGTATCGAGCCTAATGTTGGTTGTGTTGAGCCTCTGTGCCTCTATCTTGAGGGACTGGCAGTAGTTGCTTCTTATGCAGTCTTTGTTTGGTATCGAGCTTTCGGCTAGTGGTGTTGAGCCCTTTCTGCCTCTTCTTGAGGACTAGCTTGATCTTGACTTGGTTGCGTCGAGCCGTTGCCCATGTCTTTGGGAACCAAGTCTTATGCTTCGTTTATTGATCGAGTTTTTGCTCTCTGATGAGTTATTGCTCTGATCGTTTGCTTGGTTGTGTCAAACCGTTGCCCATATCTTTGGGGACCAAGCGTCGCTTATCTCGACTTGTTCTTCTTCAGCCTTTTCTCTGGCTTTTGGACATCTCGAGTGAGTTTTCTCCTTCTATCTAATTCTGCTTTCTTTTTACTTTGGTTACGGTTACTATGAGTTGACAATGTAGTCATCAAGGGGGAGATTGCGAACACAAGGTTGATATGTGCCCTTGTGGTTCCCTTCCTGAGTGATGAGTGATCGGTCAACGGGCAACATGTCTCTTGGCTGTGTTGGTGTGCAGGTGCAGAGCTCGGACAGTGGTCGAAGGTGAGGTGAAGGTCAAGTAGAGACGTGTCGTGCCGACGGACCGGGAGCGGTGATGGGCGGACGTGAGGCTTGGACCGACGGACCGGGAGACCTGAGGACCAGCTGTGGTAGCTGGCACGTGGCATTGACAAGCAAGAGCACATGGGGATGTGCGGTGCATCGGCCGAGTCGGGAGGAAGGTGATGGCGTCGTGACACTTGGCGGGAGGCCGAGAAGGATGGCGAATGCACTGTGCCCGGCGTGGTGGCTGGACATGCTCCGGCATCGGTGCTGGAACTTGGGGTGTGCGAACCACATCCAGTCTACGGCGCGGGTTCGGTAGCTGAGCCTCAAAAAGCTACCCTCGACGGTTTCCGAGTTTGGGCCTCAAAACTCGGGGTGGCCGGTTTTTGAGTTTGGGCCTCAAAACTCGGCATGGATGGTTTCTAGGTTTGGGCCTCAAAACCTGGGCTCGTGGGTTTCTGAGTTTGGTCCACAAAACTCAGTCGGAGGATAGGTTTCCCGGTTTCAGCCTCAAAACCGGGGGAAGGCCCAGGTTTCCCGGTTTCAGCCTCAAAACCGGGGGGAGGTCCGCAAAAAGGACGGTCGACGCGTGGCGGCGTGGAGAGGCTGGCGCGGCGGCGTAGCTATCCACGAGGAAGGCGCGGCGGTCGACAGGACGGCACGTGGCGACATCCCGAGGCTTGCATCGAGGCGAAGCTAAGGATGAGGAAGGCGCGTGGCCGTCGGATCAACTACCAGCAGAGTTGGACCGGGATACCCCTAGGGTTGGCCGCTTCACTCTTGTATCTAGGCGTAGAAGGGGATTATTGTTTTAGGCTATAAATTAGAGAGGCACCCCTCCTCTCTCTCTATCCTAGCAGTCATTTGTTCCTGAGCACTCTCTCTCTAGCCCCCGCTTAGGTTCTAATCATACCTCGCTGCTAGCGATCCGCAGAGACGGGAATCATACCTCTATGTATTTGGATCATTTGAGAAAATGAGACCGTATTCTTGTTGTCTCCTCGTGTGGAGGAATTTCGGCTGAAATTGAATCAAATCGCGTTTTGTGTTCGTGTTCTTCACGTTTCCGTTTTCCATCTCTCGGAGATTTGCCTCGTTCTCCCTCTCCGTGAGATGATTTTCGATTCCACTTGAATCAATTCGTTCTTGGTCGTGAGCTCCTTCTTTCCACCGAAGGATTTCTTCCCTAACCTCACGAATCCATAGATCGGGTTGATTTCGCTTCGTTCTTCGTTATTTCCCCTTTTCGGTGATCCTCGGATTTCTCTTGATAGACTTGGTTTGGTGCGATGATTTCTTAGGATTAGCACCTCAATACGTAGAGGAACATCTGGGAGGAGTTTGATCGAAGTCCCTTTTGATTTGGTGAAGTTTCGATCGAATTGGCTTTGGTCCCGAGCTGTTTTTCTCCTCTCTGTTCATCCTCGGACAGTCCGCGCCCCCAGCGGCGGACAGTCCGGGACTTGGGACTCGGCAGGATCAGAACAGCCCAACGCGACACTGTTCTCTGTCTCGAGAACGGCGGATAGTCCGCGGTACAAACCCGCGGACAGTCCGGGACTCGTCCAGAACTGTTTCAGAACAGTCTGTTTTGGGCTCGGTTGCCGGCGGACAGTCCGGACCTTCAGTCGCGGACAGTCTGACGTTCACCGGACAGTCCGGGACCCTGACCCTGGGCAGTCCGCGAATCTGCAGCTTGTGCAGTTTTGCTCTGAGGCTTTGGCAGTTGGTTTTGGTTTTTCTCCGGGGTTCCGCTGTACCACTAGGACATCTCCTAGGGTATCCACCTACTCGTAGGTCGTGAACTCTTTGGTCGTTTCGAGTCTTAGCTTTTGGGGTGATTTTCTGGGACATGGGCCATTCTATTCACGAGTTGAATTTGAGGCTCCCATTCACCCCCCCTCTGGTCGCCAATCCGATCCTTCAGAGAGGAGTCCAGTGGTGGTGTTGGTTTCGCTGGAAAGTTCGCCGACGACGAGCCTCGCCATGGTCAACCTTCTCCCCTATTTCGGGAGTATGACAGGTGGGGACGGGTTTGACCCGGGGCCCGCTGGTCAGTCGCTCAGGTGGAGTGTAGTCGGGTGCCTGTAGCAGTTTAGTTGGTTCTTGGTTTTTGGTTAATGTTTTCAGAAATGTTGTATTGCTTAATTAATTCTTATCTAGAGTTCTATTGATCCAAATAATGTGAAATAAATTTTGTTAGGTTTGTTTTGATGAGCTCTATGCATGAAAAATATAATATGTTCAGTTTGGGATAATTTTATGTGTAGTTATAATTAAATTGTATATGGATTGATATCTTGTTAAATGCATAATAACTTGGGTGTTGCTCAGAAAAATGTGGTTCTTGTTTTGTTAGGTTTGTTAAGTGATGTAGAATCACAGAAAAATAATAGTTGGTGTTTGACTGTGATAAAATCGGAAGTTGATATTTATTTTGATTAAATACTGTTTTCTTTTATGGTTTTTAATAAATAAAATATAAATGTCATGAGCTTGGTAATTTTTACAGACTGCTCTTGTGCTAAGAAGTTCTGAAGAAAAATATGAAATTTATTGTTTGACATTTTTCACTGTGATTTGTAGTTCAAAGCACCTTTCCACTGTGTTGTTTGTCTTTTTCATAGAGAGCAGTGCTTAAATCCAAATGGCATGAAATTTGTATAGTGAACTTTATTCCACGCTGTTACCCTACAGTAATTTTTGTAGATTTTTCTGGAGCGGATAGCTATAGGTTGCTGTTGTGAGCTTGCTTAATTGAGTTAATTGGTTTAGGCAAGTATTTAGTGTGCACTTGTTTATGTGGGACCAACAGGGGTAAAATGGTCTTTCAGTGCATTCATATTAGCTGTACCTTGCATGTCGAGCATAGCTACTCTCTACATAGAGTGTTGCACTCTACTAGAGAAGAGATATGCACGTTTTCGGTCAAGTTCGATTGTTTTGCATCTCTCCAATACGTATGTTGCATTGCTCATCCTAGTACATGCATCATACAGGTTCGGTAGAGGAGCAAGTGGCAGCAGAGGAACCAGAGGAGAATCAGCCTCAGAGTCAGGAGCCAGAAGTCGCAGGAGAGGAGCCTGAAGAGGACCTTCCTGAGTGCCCGAATCACCAACCAAGTACCTTCGAGAAAGGAAAGCCCCGGAGCATTTCTAACTATCTATGGTTTATAAATAACTTATGGTATTATGCTTGTTGCATTAAGTTCAGGAATTGCTTGATACCATTGATGCATTATATTCCTTACCTTGCTACTATTTAGATACTACCCTTGTTACCCAATTAGTGGTAGGCTCGAATTTACGCTTAGCCAAGCTTAGACCGGTAGAAGTCGGGCAACCTTTATGTTACCCACGAGTAATAGGTGGTTACTCGACCTTTAACAGGATATTGCCAGTAAGTGAGATAGCTGAGTGTTGTGGATAATGGAGATCGACAGATTCCTGTAGCATTGTGCTACAGTATTTCTAGCAGTGTCGTATGGGAAAACAGTATCATGCTAAGACGGCCCTCTTGTCATGTTGAACGCATGCCCCATATTTAGGTGGAAGGATAACTCGTTCCGACCGCGAAGCCGCTCATTTTTCCAGGCCAGCTCTCGAACCCCACGCATCTGCCGAAGCCACGAAGGGGGTATTGGGACGCTGAAAGCCCTAGTTTGGTTTGGTTAATTGATGAAACCTATTTGGTCAAATCCTATTGCTAAGCATGTGTGTAGCTTATAAGAAAGGATTGGGACCAAGCCAAGTGGTGGAGCTAGCAAGGTGGCAACCATGGAGGATGGTGATGGCCACAAGCACTCAAGAGATCAGTGCTCTACCATTGGTGAAACTTGAGAAGAAGAGAAGAGATGGAGCAAAGAGGCCCGAAGGCAAAGGTATAACCTATAGGGCTCTTTGTTTTGGTGATCAAGACACTTAGCGAGTGTGATCACATTTAGGATAGATAGCCATACTATTAAGAGGAGTTAATTCACGGCTTATGCGGTGTTCAAGTGCCACTAGGTGTTCTCTAACATATCTATGATATAGACCTAGTGAGTGACTAACTAAAGCCTTGAAAAATGCTTTGTAAAAATGCTAAACACACGTGCACAAGTGTTGAAACACTTTGGTGTTGGCGCATGGGAGCAAGGGTAGAAGTTAGAAAGCAAAAGATGCTGAGTTATCAGCATCGGACGCTGGAGGCCGCAGCATCGGAAGCTGGCCGAGCGTCCGATGGCTAACCCTAGTGTCTGTCAGAAGTTGAAGTAGCATCGGATGCTGGCAACGGACGTTGAGAAATCACTGTTGCAGCAGCCGATGCAAGTGACGTGGTGCGAGCATGCCTACCAGGGAGCATCGGATGCTAGCCTGCATCCGATGCAGAACCACTGGATGCATCCGATGTGTTTTGGCCCTCTCTGGAACCTTTCTGTTGTGTCATCGGACGCAGGGGTCGAGCGTCTGATGTGGTAGTTCCGGCGCGTCTGATGTGGCGCAGAAAAGAGCTGAATCGAGCAGTGGCATCGGAGCGTCCGATGCCTGGCATCGGCGCGTCCGATGTCACTTTAACCGTGGCGCGAAGCAATATGACCGTTGGGATCTAACGGGCAGATTTCATACCAAGGGGACATGTGGTGCTCATCGGAGCATCGGACGCTAGGGTAGCGTCCGATGGCCCCGACATCGGCGCGTCCGATGCCTCTGTTTGGGGCCCAACGGCTAGACCGACTTGTGTGGCCTATTTAAGGGGCTTGGCCGGCTTGCTAGGTTACTCTCTTGCACATTTTGATTCCTAAGCATTCTAGTGAGCTTTGGCAAGCCTCACAACTCATCTCCCAAGTTGATTTGATCAAACCAAGTGAGATTGAGTGATCTAGTGCGTGATTTGAAAGAGTTCAATCTAGTGGCACAAGTTCTTCGCATCGGCATTGAGTTTTCTTGTTACTCTTGGCATTTGTCGGTGTCTAGATGGCTTGGAGGTGTTGAGGTGGTTGATTGGCAAGATTGGTGATTGTTCTTGGTCACCACCGATCGTGATTGTGAGAGGTTCTGGAGCCTCACCTCGCCGGAGCGGCAAGAGGCATCCTTAGTGGATTGCTGGTGTCATTGAGCTACCTCACTAGTGGTAGACTCTTGTGGCGCTCTTTGTGAGCTTGGCTTTGCGCCGATTAGCCACCGAGTCACCTAGTGTTGGTCGACACAACGGGGAGTAGCGTGACGGCAAGCACGTGAACCTCGGGATAAATCTTGGTGTCCCATGTTGTTATTGTGATTGCGCATTCATCTTGGTGATTGGTCTTCATATTCACATTCTTGGTGATTGGCATCACAAGCGGATTTCACCGGTGATTGGCTTGCTACTAGACGATCCTGAAGGCTCGGTGAAATCAATTCTATCTAGCTTGTTTACTTTGTGTATTTACATTGAGCTATTTCTCTTGTATAGATACTATCACTTGTTGTATATCTCTTGTTCTATTACTTGTGTAGCTAGTTGTGTTTAGCTTGCTTAGTCAATCTATTGCACACACACTTGTCTCATATACTTTTTGTATATCATACTTGTACTAGAGCTAGATAGCTTTATTCCGCATTTGATATTAGCTCTAGTTAATTGTGTGACATAGAAATATTAGGTAGAATTTGTGGATAGGTGGCTTGCAACACACTATTAGGCTAGCGCAAGAAGCTTCACCATTTGTTATACTAATAGTGTTTGCCTAAGTAATTTTGTAGATTTTTAATTAGGCTATTCACCCCTCTCTAGCCAATTTTGACCTTTCAAGTGGTATCGGAGCCATGGTCACCGTTTGTTTGAGGCTTAACGTCCTCCGGTGTTACAATGGCTCAAATCAACTATATGGGGAAGCCACCACATTTTGATGGCACCAACTTTGATTGTTGGAAGAGGAAGATGTGTGCATTCACAAGAGGAATGAATAGAAAGATATGGGACGTGATTGAGCATGACTTTGCAATAATTGATCCCACATGTCTCACTCCCAGAGAAGAAGAGAAGCTTCAATGGAATGATGTGGCAATCAACTTGTTCTATGAAGCATTTGACACAATGGTGTTTGAGCAAATCAAGGACCTTGAAAGCGCAAGTGAGATTTGGGAGAGATTGGAGGAAACATATGAAGGCACCAAGGCGGTCAATGGAGCCAAGCTATATATTCTCAAGGACAAGCTTGCCATGTTCAAGATGCAAGATGATGAAAGCATACCGGAGATGTTTCACCGGTTGCAAGTCATTATCAATGACTTGAAGGCCTTGGGAGAGAGGGTATAGGACAAGGACTTTTCTCACAAGTTCTTGAGATGCTTGCCACCAAGGTTTGATACCTTGGTGACTATCCTAGTGAGGGAAGGATTGGACATGGTAACCCCAAACCAAGTACTAGGTGATGTGGTCACACAAGACACATACCGTGTGGAAAGGAATGGGGGAACCCAAGAAGAAGAAAAGAAGAAGAGTACCGTGGCATTCAAAGCTTCATCCTCCAAGAGCAAGAGCAAGGGCAAGTCAAAGAAGGAAGAAAGTGATGATGAAGCTAGTACAAGTCCAAGTGAAATGGATGATGAAGAAATGGCTCTCTTTGTGAAGAGGTTTGGCAAGTTCATGAAGAAGAAGGGCTATGGAGCAAGAAAAAGATGAGATTCAACAAAGAGCACAACTAAAAGGTGCTATAGATACAAGAGCAAGGATCACTTCATTGCGCATTGTCCACAATCTAGTGATGAAGATGATGATGACAAGAAGAACAAGAAGAAGAAAGACAAGAAAGAAAGAAAAGAAAAGATAGAGAAGAAGATGGGAAAGAAGAAGGGTGGTTCCTATGTTGTGACATGGGATAGTGATGCTTCCTCAAGCGATGATGATGATTCTTGTGATGATGAGAGGAAGACCACCAAGAAGAAGGCTATGGCTAGTCTTGCAATATCAAGCAAGCCTTCTATCTTCAACACTCCATCGACATGCTTCATGGCTAAGGCCACTAAGGTATCATCCAATGAGAGTGATAGTGAGAGTGATAGTGATGATGATGAGGAGTACTCAAAGGAGGACCTCATGAGCATGTTACAAGATGCTCACTCTTACATTGAGACTAAGAGGAAGGAGTGCAAAGAATTGTGCAAGGCCAACAAGGCTCTTGAGCAATCCTTTGATGAGCTCAAGTCTACTCATGAGAGGCTAGAGGAAGCCCATGAGAAGCTTGATCAAGCTCACACTAGGCTTAAGGAAGCCCACTCCTCCCTCCTTGATCAAAGTAAGATTGAGGATATTGTAGAGACATGCAATGTAGGAGTAACATGTGATATTCTAGATGAATCCTTTTATGCTCCTATTATTGTTGCTCCCACCAATGCATCATCATCATCTAGCTCCACTAAAATGCTTACTTCTACTACATGTGATTCATCATTAGTGGTAGAAAATGAGAACCTTAAGAACAAGGTGTATGAGCTCACTCATGCTTTAGACAATGCCTATGGTGGAGATGCCCGCTTGCTAAAGTGCTTGGGTAGCCAAAGGTGTTCACTCAACAAGGAGGGACTTGGCTATACCCCCAAGAAGGGCAAGGCTGCTTTTGCTCCTCACAAGACTTGTTTTGTGAAGAGCAATGGTCGGTTTTGCCATAATTGCAAGCAATCCAGGCATATAGAGCAAAATTGTTTTAACAAGAACAAGAATAAGAACAATGCTCATGTTTCATCCATTAGACTTGATTCTTGTTATATGATTACAAAGGGCACTAATGGTGTGAAGGCTAAGTATATTGGTGCACCCATGGTTGGCCCAAAGAAGAAGACAATTTGGGTGCCCAAGAGCTTGGTTACTAACCTTGGAGGACCCAAAAAGATTTGGGTACCTAAAAAGAATTGATCTCTTTTGTAGGTGAACTATAAAGCGGGACGAAGGCATTGTGTTCTTGATAGTGGGTGCACTCAACACATGACCGAAGATGGTAGAATGTTCAAATCAATCAACACTAGTGGCAATGATCATGCGGATGCTATCACATTTGGTGACAACAAGAAAGGCAAGGTCAAAGGCTTGGGCAAGATTGCAATATCCAATGACTTGAGCATCTCCAATGTGCTATTAGTGGAATCTCTCAACTTCAACCTATTGTCCGTGGCACAATTGTGTGACTTGGGTTTCAAATGCATATTTGGGGTTGATGATGTGGAGATAGTGAGTGTTGATGGAAGTGACTTGGTGTTCAAAGGTTTTAGATATGAGAACCTTTATTTGGTGGACTTTGATGCAAGTGAAGCTCAATTGACAACATGTTTGTTCACCAAATCAAGTATGGGTTGGCTATGGCATAGGCGCTTGGGACATGTTGGAATGAAGCAACTAAAGAGGCTAGTGAAGCATGACCTGGTTAGAGGACTAAAAGATGTTCATTTTAAAAAGGACAAGCTATGTAGTGCATGCCAAATGGGAAAGCAAGTTGGAAACACCCATCCAAGCAAAGGAATGATGAGCACTACACATGCGCTTGAGTTGTTGCACATGGACTTGTTTGGACCAACTACATATGCAAGCATTAGGGGAAACAAGTATGGGTTTGTGATAGTGGATGATTATAAAAGATACACATGGGTCTTCTTTCTCATTGACAAGAGTGAAGTGTTTGGCATATTCAAAACCTTTGTCAAGAGAAGTCAAAATGAGTTTGATAGAAGAATCAAGAAAGTGAGAAGTGACAATGGAAGTGAGTTTAGAAACACAAGAGTTGATGAGCTAGTTTGGAATCAAACATCAATTCTCGGCCAAGTATACACCTCAATCCAATGGGATAGTTGAAAGGAAGAATAGGACACTCATTGATATGTCAAGATCCATGCTTAGTGAATACAATGTGAGTGATTCCTTTTGGGCCGAAGCAATCAACACGCATGCTACTATAGCAACTGGCTCTATTGTCACCCTCTATTGAAGAAGACACCATATGAGCTCCTAAATGATAGAAAGCCCAACATTGCTTATTTCCGGGTCTTTGGGTGCAAGTGCTATATATTGAAGAAGGGCACAAGACTAGGCAAGTTTGAAAAGAAGTGTGATGAAGGGTTTCTACTTGGTTACTCTACTACAAGCAAAGCATATAGAGTGTGGAACAACACAACAAGAATTGTTGAAGAAGTCCATGATGTTGAGTTTGATGAAACCAATGGCTCTCATGAAGAACAAGACAATCTAGATGATGTAAGAGGAACCCAATTGGTAGAAGCTATGAAGAACATAGACATTGGTGATATTAGGCCAAAGCAAGTGATTGACATTGAAGATGACAAAGATCAAGTGCTCTCTCCTCCAACCATGCATGACAATGATATTGTAAGCTCTAGTGGTTCTCAAGATCAACAAGATGCTAGTGCAAGTGCAAGTGCCCAACCACAACAAGTGCTCCAACCAATACATATTGCAAGAGACCATCCTTTGGATCAAATTGTTGGTGAAATAAGAAGAGGTGTGCAAACAAGATCAAGATTGGCATCTTTCTGTGAACACTACTCATTTGTATCATCTTTTGAGCCAACCAAGATTGATGAGGCTTTGGTGGATGTGGATTGGGTAAATGCAATGCATGAAGAGTTGAACAACTTTACCCGCAATGATGTTTGGGAGCTAGTGGAAAGACCAAAGAACACAAATGTTATTGGCACAAGATGGGTCTTCCAGAACAAGCAAGATGAAGATGACATTGTTGTTAGAAACAAAGCAAGATTGGTTGCACAAGGATACACTCAATTGGAAGGTATTGACTTTGGAGAAACCTACGCACCGGTTGCTAGATTGGAGGCCATAAGAATCTTACTTGCATATGCTTGTGCTCACAACATCAAGCTCTATCAAATGGATGTCAAAAGTGCTTTTCTCAATGGGTTCATAAATGAGCTAGTATATGTTGAGCAACCTCCTGGATTTGAAGATTTGAAGAAGCCCAACCATGTGCACAAGCTCAAGAAGGCATTATATGGGTTGAAGCAAGCACCAAGAGCATGGTATGAAAGATTGAGGGATTTCTTGCTATCAAAGGGTTTCAAGATGGGGAAGGTTGACACCACACTCTTCACCAAGAAGATTGGAAGTGACTTGTTTGTGTTGCAAATCTATGTGGATGACATTATATTTGGATCAACCAACCAAGACTTTTGTGAAGAGTTTGGAGAGATGATGGCTAAAGAGTTTGAGATGTCTATGATTGGAGAGCTTAGTTACTTCCTTGGTCTACAAATCAAGCAAATGAAGAAAGGCACATTTGTGAGTCAAGGCAAGTACATCAAGGACATGCTCAAGAAGTTTGGGTTAGATGAAACAAAGGCAATAACCACTCCAATGGGCACAAATGGACATTTGGATAGTGACTCTAGTGGTGACATGGTGGATCAAAAGCTATATCGGTCAATGATTGAAAGCCTGCTCTATGTGACCGCATCAAGGCCAGATGTCATGTTTAGTGTATGTATGTGTGCAAGGTTCCAAGCTTCACCTAGAGAAAGTCATTTGAAGGCAACCAAAAGAATATTGAGATATTTGAAGCACACACCAAATGTTGGATTATGGTATCCCAAGGGCTCTCAATTTGAATTGATTGGATACTCGGATTCCAATTATGCGGGATGCAAGGTGGATAGGAAGAGCACATCGGGCACTTGTCATTTGCTTGGAAGATCACTTGTCTCATGGTCATCAAAGAAGCAAAATAGTGTTGCACTCTCTACCGCCGAAGCCGAATACATATCCACGGGTAGTTGTTGTGCACAATTGCTATGGATGAAAGCTACATTGCAAGATTATGGAGTCAAGTTTGGACAAGTCCCATTGCTATGTGATAATGAGAGCGCCGTCAAAATAGCCACCAACCCGGTTCAACATTCAAGAACAAAACACATTGACATAAGGCATCACTTCATTAGAGATCATCAAGCAAAGAAAGACATATCTATTAAAAGTGTGGGCACCGATGATCAACTTGCCAATATCTTCACCAAGCCACTAGATGAGAGAAGGTTTTGCAAGCTAAGGAATGAATTGAATATCCTAGACTTCTCCAACATGAGTTGAATGCACCCCCTCTTATGACATGCCTCTCCTCTAAGAAAGCAAAGGTGAAATTGTTTGACATGTGCATTCATTCTTATTAGGATGTCATCTAGTTCATATAGCCATCACATTGCTTATCTAGGTTCATTCATGGTAAATCAAATGAATTTGAAGTATATATGGTACCACTATTGCTTCTATGTTTGACTTGATCTAGTGGTCGCATATAACTTGTTTGTGAGCTTGTAACTCTAGTGTTTGGTCTAGTAAGCAAGCAATGGGTGTTTAACCAACGTGAGTAAGATAACCATTGTAAAATGTGTGAATAAGCTTACTCTAGAGCAAACCATGTTAAACATCCTATGCTCATGAGCTAGATTAAGCCACACCTTGACTTAGTTTGATCCCCACATGTGAATCTCATGATGAAAAGATTGTTCCCTTTCCTTTAGTCTAGCCCCACCTTTATGATAATTGTTGACAAAGGGGGAGAAAATGATGACAAAGATATGAGGGAGAAAATGCTAAGATAAAAAGAGACATGCTAAGTAAACCTTCAAGGTGTTAAAGTGGGATCGGAGTATACAAATAGGGGGAGCAAGCTCATAAACATAAATGTTGCATTTGAAATATGCTTATTCATATGATTGATTGCATTGCATAAGCTATTTATTTTGATATTCATGCTTATGTGGTGAATGCTAGTGTTAGAACTTGATTGATGATATGACTCACTAGCATGAATAGGTTGATAACTAGACATACTTGTTTTTTCGTATTTTCAAGTGGTTCAAGAGCCTTATTATAATATTGATCTCACGGGGTTCTTGAGTTATGATGTATGTATAGTGATAAATGGTGCTAAGGATGGTATAACATGTGCACTCCGATTGGTATCAAGCTTCAAAGGTCCATTCTTATACCTTAGCATCATCATTGGTAGTATTGCTCACCCATAATTCATATCGATACATATGTGCCAAATTTAGAACCAAACTCTATAGCACATATGTAGGGGGAGCTAATACTATCAATGTGGTTACTCAAATTTAAATCACCTATCTTTGTATAGGTTGTCATCAATTACCAAAAAGGGGGAGATTGAAACCCCTAGTTTGGTTTTGGTTAATTGATGAAACCTATTTGGTCTAATCCTATTGCTAAGCATGTGTGTAGCTTATAAGAAAGGATTGGGACCAAGCCAAGTGGTGGAGCTAGCAAGGTGGCAACCATGGAGGATGGTGATGGCCACAAGCACTCAAGAGATCAATGCTCTACCATTGGTGAAACTTGAGAAGAAGAGAAGAGATGGAGCAAAGAGGCCCGAAGGCAAAGGTATAACCTATAGGGCTCTTTGTTTTGGTGATCAAGACACATAGCGAGTGTGATCACATTTAGGATAGATAGCCGTACTATTAAGAGGAGTTAATTCACGGCTTATGCGGTGTTCAAGTGCCACTAGGTGTTCTCTAACATATCTATGATATAGACCTAGTGAGTGACTAACTAAAGCCTTGAAAAATGCTTTGTAAAAATGCTAAACACACGTGCACAAGTGTTGAAACACTTTGGTGTTGGCGCATGAGAGCAAGGGTAGAAGTTAGAAAGCAAAAGATGTTGAGTTATCAGCATCGGACGCTGGAGGCGGCAGCATCGGAAGTTGGCCGAGCATCCGATGGCTAACTCGAGTGTCTGTCAGAAGTTGAAGTAGCATCGGATGCTGGCAACGGACACTGAGAAATCACTGTTGCAGCAGCCGATGCAAGTGACGTGGCGCGAGCATGCCTTCCAGGGAGGATCAGATGCTAGCCTGCATCCGATGCAAAACCACCGGATGCGTCCGATGTGTTTTGGCCCTCTCTGGAACCTTTCTGTTGTGTCATCGGACGCAGGGGTCGAGCGTCCGATGTGGTAGTTCCGGCGCATCCGATGTGGTGTAGAAAAGAGCTGAATCGAGCAGTAGCATCGGAGCGTCCGATGCCTGGCATCGGCGCGTCCGATGTCACTTTAACCGTGGCGCCAAGCAATATGACCGTTGGGATCTAACGGGCAGATTTCATACTAGGGGGACATGTGGTGCTCATCAGAGCATCATACGCTGGGGTAGCGTCCGATGGCCCCGACACCGGCGCGTCTGTTGCCTCTGTTTCGGGCCCAATGGCTCAGCCAACTTGTGTGGCCTATTTAAGGGGCTTGGCCGGCTTGCTAGGTTACTCTCTTGCACATCTTGATTCCTAAGCATTCTAGTGAGCTTTGGCAAGCCTCCCAACTCATCTCCCAAGTTGATTTGATCAAACCAAGTGAGATTGAGTGATCTAGTGCGTGATTTGAAAGAGTTCAATCTAGTGGCACTAGTTCTTCGCATCGGCATTGAGTTCTCTTGTTACTCTTGGCATTTGCCGGTGCCTAGACGACTTGGAGGTGTTGAGGTGGTTGATTGGCAAGATTGGTGATTGTTCTTGGCCACCACTGATCGTGATTGTGAGAGGTTTTGGAGCCTCACCTCGCCGGAGCGGCAAGAGTCATCCTTAGTGGATTGCTCGTGTCATTGAGCTACCTCACTAGTGGTAGACTCTTGTGGCGCTCTTTGTGAGCTTGGTTTTGCGCCGATTAGCCACTGGGTCACCTAGTGTTGGTCGACACAACGGGGAGTAGCGTGACAGCAAGCACGTGAACCTCGAGATAAATCTTGGTGTCTCGTGTTCTTATTGTGATTGCGCATTCATCTTTATGGATACATAGGTGTATGCCGAGTCTCTGAGTGAAGAGTGATTGTCAACTGGGATAATGCGCATGTTCTTTGGGATAATGCCCTGGATGCGGACAAGGAGGGAGAAGCAGTGGACCAGAAGGAGTACCGGAGTTTGATCGGGTCGCTGCTGTACCTGACGGCGACACGCCCGGACATCCAGTTCGCGGTGTGTCTTTGCGCGCGATTTCAGTCATCGCCGCGCACCTCTCACCGTCAGGTAGTCAAGCGCATTATGAGGTACTTATGCTTCACTCCTGAGTTTGGGATTTGATATTCTGCTTCCTCCACCCTCTCCCTTTGCGGTTATTCCGATGCTGATTTTGCTGGTTGTCGTATTGAGCGCAAGTCCACTTCTGGGACTTGCCAGTTTATTGGTTCTTCTCTTGTATCGTGGTCTTCTCACAAGCAGTCTAGTGTCGCCCAGTCTACCACAGAGGCTGAGTATGTTGCTACGGCTAGCTGCTGTTCCCAGTTGCCTTGGATGATGGCCACTTTGCGTGATTTTGGTCTGAGTTTTCTCGCATTCCTTTGCTTTGTGACAGCACGAGTGCTATTAGCGTTGCTAAGAACCCCGTGCTACACTCTAAGACCAAACACATTGATGTGCGCTTTAATTTTCTGCGAGACCACTATGAGAAGGGTGATATCGACCTTCGCCATGTCGATACTCATCATCAGTTGGCTGATATTTTCACCAAGCCTTTGGACCAATCAATTTTTGCTAGGTTGAGAGGTGAGCTTGGTGTGTGTTTCCCCTTTTAGATGGGGGGACATTTTGGTTCTTGTATCATAACCTGACCTTTTGATTTTCAATTGGCATCCTTTCTGCATTTCATCCTGCATATTTACATTCAGAGCTTCATGTATATAATCCTTAGACTGTGACTGTGCTCTACTTAGTGTATGCTCCGATGCTTTATGATGATGCTTGTAGCTTATGCTCTTTCTGATAACTGGTACATGTTGTGAGCTGAGCTATTTTCTGAATGGTGAATTTGATTAATGAACATAAAACTTGAAAATGTTCACCATTGAGATATGCAACTAGCATGTGTAGGATGTGTTGAATTCACTTGTGCTTTTCATATATGCTAGGTTGCTATGTCTCTAGTTCTGAGTCTTTCACTTGCTTGGTCTGTTCATATTCTGTTATTAAAATGAACCAAGTTAAGTGATTTGAAAAGATCGAGATGGGATTGCTTGTCAGCACATCACAGTTTCGAGACTGTTTCTCATTGCACTTTGAGTTAAACTTGAGCTGTGTAGTGTATGACCGAAACTATTGCTTTAAGCTTCTGATTGCTTCTGCATAGGCTTCGCGCAGTTGAAAAGTTAGGCAATGACAAGCTTTCAACCTCTCGCAATCACATGCTGTTTTTGCACTTGTGTAATTTCACCGCTGCAACTCCGATAAAATTTGAATACACAAGTGTATGTTTCATTATGCAGCATGATGATTGAACTGTGCCAGGGGTAGTTCACCTTGTATAAATGTTTAGCACCTGTTTGACTTCCAGTCTATACATGCTTAGTGCTATTTTGGTGGTGAATATCTTATTTTGGCTGAAAACTGCTCTTTTTGC
The DNA here is from genome assembly GCA_009763385.1 of Coix lacryma-jobi var. lacryma-jobi. Lineage (NCBI taxonomy): Eukaryota > Viridiplantae > Streptophyta > Magnoliopsida > Poales > Poaceae > Coix > Coix lacryma-jobi. The sequence goes on along the minus strand of CM019825.1, from coordinate 113,530,685 downwards.
TCAAATGTTCAAATTTAGTATATAGTGATCAGTTTGAGCCTTTGCTAGCATTCTGTTCATACTCTGAGTCATCGGATCAGCATTTTTGTTGAGCATCTTCATATTCTATTGACTATATGCCTAAAGCTGCTAACTTGCATTTCTGACTCATACGCATTTTGGAAGGGGGAGTTTTTCTGTCAAGGGAGATCCTTGATAGTGCATTTTCAACTAAGGGGGAGAAAATATTGACAAATCATGTGTACTCTCTATGTTCGACTAAGGGGGAGAAAAATATTTTCAAATCCTTGTCTTCCAAGTTGAAATTAAGGGGTGATTTCCTGGTTGTGTGCACTATTTGAGGAGTTTGGAGTTTGCTCAGTTTTTTAGCTTGATTCTCAGTTGGAACGGAGCGTTTCTGCTAGTTGTGTTGAGCCTTTGCCTCTTTCTTGAGGGACTAGCAAACGTTTTTAGTTCTTCAATTGGTATCAAACTCTTTTTCTTGAGTTGGTAATAGTTGGTTTCAAGCTTTCTCGCTAGCGGTGTTGAGCCTGTTCTACCTCTTCTTGAGGGCTAGCTTTGCTTTGCTTGGTTGCGTCGAGCCGTTGCCCATGTCTTTGGGGACCAAGTTGTCTTGCTCTTTCCACTTGACCTTCTTCAGCTTTGCTATGTTTTTGGGTCATTTGGTCGAGTTCTCTCTTCTTCTTCTTCCTTCTATTTCATTATGATTTGTGTTGGTAGTTGACAATGCACTCATCAAGGGGGAGATTGCGGATACATGGGTGTATGCCGAGTCTCTGAGTGATGAGTGATTGTCAACTGGGATAATGCGCATGTTCTTTGGCTTGTGTTGTGCAGGTGTCGAGCACAGATACAGTGATCGAAGGCAAGGTGAAGGTCAAGTAGAGACGTGCCGTGCTGATGGATCGAGAGTGGCGAAGGGCGGACGTGAGGCTTGGACTGAGGGACCGGTGGCCTGAGGATCAGCTGTGGTGGCTGACAGCCTGGGACAGCGACGAGCGAAGACTTGTGGGTGGACGGGGTGCACGGGCGGTGCATCCCTTCTACGGCTCGGTTTGGTGGTTGAGCCACAGAAAACCACCGAGTGGACGGTTTCCAGGTTTGGGCCTCAAAACCTGGGCGCTGATCGTTTCCGAGTTTGGGCCACAAAACTCGGGCTGAGGACGGTTTCCAGGTTTGGGCCTCAAAACCTGGGTGTTGCGGGTTTGCTGAGTTTGGGCCACAAAACTCAGGCTATAGTCGGCTGGTTTCCCGGTTTGGCCTCAAAACCGAGGGTTGGCTGTGAAGGCTGGTTTCCCGGTTTGGGCCTCAAAACCGGGGGCGGAGACCGTGAAAAGGACTTGCAGAGCGGTGGCGGCACGTGGCGGCAATCGATGAGGTTGCGTCGAGGCAACGCTACCAGTTGTGTGGGCGTGGCCGTCGGATCACCACATACCTTGAGTTGGTCCAGAATAACCCTAGGGTTTAGCTGGTTCGCTCTATAATTAGTTAGGGGTAGAGTGGGAATTAGAAATAGGATAAGTAGGGTGAGACACCCACCTCCCCATCTATCTCAGTCATTTGCTCTTTGCCTTCTAGGTTTTCCTGCTCTCCTAATCCCCTGCTATAGCTACTGAGATCCGCAGAGAACCATACCTCTGTGTACTGGAGATTTTGAGGAAGTGAGACCGTAATCTCACTGTTGTAGCGTGTGGTAGCAACACGGTTGCAGATCGATGACTTGATTCACGTTTTTGTTCGTGTTCTTCGCGTTCTTTGTTTCTCCGCGATTTTCCCGTCACTCGATCTCTCTCTCTATTGCGTCTTTGCAAAATCCGTTTGAATCAACTTGTTCTTTATAGTGAGGAGATCATTTCCACCGAAGGAATTCATCTAACTCCTCACGAACAAGTAGATCGGGTTGATTTTGTTTTCGTGGCGCTTTTTCGTTCATACTCCTCCCCTTTCGATTTCCCTGTGATTGAGTTGATTTGAGCGGATGATTTCTTGGGGATAGTCTTCTAACTACCTCGTGATCATCTTCTTCAAGTTTGGGAACGAGGGTTTGTGATTTGATTCGGATTTGAGAGGTTGAATGTGAAGGGCGACCGAAATCGCCCTCACTGGGTGGTCGCGGACAGTCCGCGGTTAGACCAGTGGACAGTCCGCGCGTCGGGCTCTGACCGAGCAGTGGTCACGCGGCTCGACTGTATTTGCCTCGGGTGACCAGCGGACAGTCCGCCGTTGACAGGCGCGAACAGTCCGTGTCGCACCTAGTTTTCCAAAGAATACCAAGCGCTAACTATATGTGTGCCCAGGATGTCCACACGACACATATAGCAACAAATATGAAGAATATCAAGAACAATGCTTTATTACATAGCAAAACTTATTTACTTTAAGACTTACATATATAACAAAGCACAACGAAAACTATTCGTAATCTTCATTCTTCGGGACTCCATACTCCACAGGGACGGTTGACTGGGGGAACACTCGCCTAGTACTCTTCGAACTCCTCAGAGAGAACTCTTCACTTCAACCACCATCTGGTACCCATCCGGGATTTTTGTTCATTGATTGTAAAGCAAGCGTCAGCTCACCATGCTCAGCAAGTACAACTACGGGGATGCAAGGCTCAAAGGTTTGACTCGGTTAACTGCGGTTAGCATTTTAAGTTGGTCATATTTTATATTAATCTTACATTACTAAATGTATGAACCCTGTTGTCCAATGATAAGAGATATGCATTATGTTAAAAAGAGGTAAGCCACAAACCACCAACAATACCCCACCATGAACCACTTAAAAAGGATCCGAGCCGCTCGTATCCATGAGCACGGCTGATATATCAGGTTTACACTCTGTAGAGGTTGTACACTTTCACCTTAGGCCGTGATTCCCATATGCCGGGGTTTGCAAGGCCCACGTTACCTCCTCTATGTAAGTATGGCAGGGTTTCACTACGTAGCCTTTCACTAGCTACCCTAACAAGTAGTAGCCGCAAGGTTTAGGCGTCCAGGCGAATGGAGGCCCCCTTCAAGATGGCACACCTGACAGCCGACCAGTACACATCTTGACAGGCAAGGAAGCCATTCTTTAACCCAGTTCCCCCCTCTAGCGCCTTTCGGTAACTACTACAAGCTAGAGAAAGTCTAGTTATATGACTAAGATCAGAGCCATATGATTCCCAAGGCTGCACGGGATCTCCCAGGTGGCCGCTTTAAAAGATAGTCCCTGGGGTGGGCCACTGAGCGAACAACATGCTCCAGTGCCCTAATATGGTTAAAAAGCCTCTTTTAACATTGTTCCATAGTCTTTAATCAATATTAATATAATAGCAATTAATAGTGCATAGCATTACTAAACATATTATGCAAAACCCTTCCATAGGTACAAGGTATAAGATCAAGTGAAACTAGGTTTGTCCTATGGTTCATCAAGTTATGACACATGCATAATGAATATTTGGTCTTGCAATTAATAGGTAACAAGGAAACCGTAGGTTATACTTGCCTTCAAAAGCTTGCTTAAACTTGTCCAACTTTCCTTCTAGATCGTCCTCACATAGCTTCTTCTACCGATAGCAACAAACTGGCGCAAACACCTGAAGATGACCCTAAAAACAGTACACCAAACATTACAAATAAATAAGCTATAAAGGTTTTGAAAGCGTACGGGTCATTCTATGATCGTGCCAGCGCAAAAACTAAGCACAACAACAACTACGATTAAAAGATGTGAGAATTACAAGGTATCGGTGGAAAGGATTGGATTCGGATGAGCAAGGTGGAGTTTGGACTAGAATAAACATATTCTTTAGAATGAAACAGATGGATGTGAGTTAGGTTCTAACATAAACATAGGGGTTGGCTTGGGAGAGCATGATATATATCATGGAGTACAATAGGGATGGGTTGATAGACTAGAATAGATAGCATATATAGGACAATGAGATTGAATTGATATACATCACGTGACACGATATCTTGATATCTAACCATTGAAGTTATGATGTCGCATGACTGAGCTAGAGTGATATGTCGAGGTTGATAGATGAGATAGCTATGACATTGTGGTGATAGTGTGGATGTCGAGAGTTGATATAGCATGACTTGAATAGGACGAGTGTATTTGGTTATCACTTGCTCGTGCTGGAAAGGTATAACATGAAAGGGTTAGGACAATCGGACAATCGGGTGTATTCTTGTGGGACTATGTCTTTGATTACCAAAAGATGTAGGGGACATGTGTGCAACACATGGGGTCATGTTGCACGAAGAGAGCATGTGTGACCAGAGATGCACTTAGGATGAAATGGATTTGATGGTTGGTTGTATGACAATGGGCACCGTACATTGAAGACATGGATTGGGCAATGGATGATGCATTATAACTTTGGCTCCAGTGTTTATCCTCCATGGTAGAATGTCACATGGCAAAGATGGTTGCGGTGGTTGGAATAACTAGAACTTGTATGACAACCATGGATTTAAGACGAATAGAGAGGTTGCACATACAACTCGTGTCCTAATTATTACTTATAGATATATGGGTGGGATTTTGGATATGTGTATAGGTTGCTTGGGAACATTTCATGACCAACAAATGCACTAAGGTGGATGCTAGATCAAAGGCAAACAAGGTTATGGCGATTAGTGCATCGGTTGAGCATACCCGGTGGCGAACAACGGCGGATTTGATGATTGCTTGTATGGTATGTCAAAGCCAAATGGTGATCCATTTTTTTGGGGTTGCTAGGTACTGTATGTAACATAGTTTGGCAAAAGGGCACGATGTTTTGACCATTGGTTAGGCGGGGAACAAGATTGGAAGATGGCGTTGCATGGATGTTGGCATGGCATGAGCAGCGACATGACGATGCTTGTAACTCTAGTGTCATAGTTCATATGGCTAAGCCAACTTGCAGGGATGTGTTTAGGTTTATGATACACAATGTGGTAAAAGGGCTTGACCACCGGAGTGGCAGATCATCGGGAACGCGCATGCCAACCGGCATCAGCATTGCTGCAGGCAACAGGGACAACCAACACAAAAATGATGATATCTCTTTCATATTTGATCATATGGCCATAAAACTTGGCAGAGACATGTGCATCTACATAAAAGATGTTCTTGCCAAAGGATTCACCAAGGGGTTCAATGGATCAACGGGAACGTCATTGCCAAAAACAGGGTTAGTGCTGTATGGACAGCAGGGATAGTAGACACTTGGGTCACTATATCTCGGCCATTATGAATTTCATAGCCAAGCCAATTTGTGGGATCATGTGCATGGATGTCATAAACAAGTAGGTTAAAGGGCATGGTCATTCGGACAGTAGATTGGCGGGGAACGCCAAAACAACTCAGAGCTGCAATCTGACTAAACAGCAGAGACAGCAGGCATGGGGATGACCATATTTCTAGATTCTCAGCACCTATGGCCAAACCATTTTGCAGAGGCGTGTTCAAGGATGCTATACACAATTTCACCAAAGGGTTTGATGATTGGATCAACAAAACAGTGAGGAACGCCAAATTCCTTAACAGCAGCATGGCTGGCCGCGAGGACAGCCACACATATCATAGGTAATCTTCGCCGGGGATCAACCATATGTCATCCAAAGTACATGATTTGCTTAGAGGAACATGAAATCAGTATGAGGGAGATGTTGGAGTGTTCTCACCATGTGGGATGGTGTGATGGAGCGAGGATACACATCGCGATGGCCGGAGACGACGACATAGTGCAATCGGGCATCCTTCTCTTGTTGTGGTTAATGGGGGCAGCCATGGGGGAGGAGGAGGAGGTGCAGGGGTGTCCCTCCTCTGTTCTTGGCGTGGGAAATGAAGGGGGAGGCATGAGGGGGCTGAGGGGGAGGTGTATTTGAAGGGGAATGAAGGGGAGACCAAGTGGTGGGAAGCCAAAGGGTCATTGGCTTGATATTTCTTGTTTTGGTTGATATTTTTGTGCAATATGGAGAGGCTTCAAGGGGGTGACGTGGGAGAGTGGAGAGGGAGAGATAGATGGCTGGTGGGGCTTGATGTGGGTCCACAAAAGAGAGTAGGATGGTTGGGCTTTGATCCATGGCGAGAGTTAAGGCAAGGTTTGGACTGGATTCGGCCCGGAGCAATGTCGAGGGATGGGATGATTGGAGTTGACCCATTAGTAAAAGGAGATTTGGAGAGGATGGTTTACAAATGTTCTAAGCTTATGGATTTGACCCAACAAAAGAGAATATGGAACGAAAAAGTTGGGCTCGACCCGCTAAAATTCTTGGAGAGGCGATTAGGGTTTCCCCGGGAACTTAGGGTTTCAAAAAGGTGGAACTAAGGCCATAGAGATTTCATGGATGGATAGAAAACAAGTTTGGATTTGATCAAGAGGAGAAAATGTGGAGGGAAAAGAGCCCATGTAGATATTGTCCATGGTGAGAAAAGAAGAGAAAATTGAAGTTGAGATTAGCTTGGGTGCACAACATGCATTGTTTTGACTTGAACAAGGTGATGGATGAATTATGTGAGAGAGAAGAGGTACAATGATTGGTCACTCTAGCATACATTTTGGGATTTGGACAAGAATCAACAAAAAGAATTAGGATCTCAAATATAAGGATGAAAAAGAAAGGGTAAAAGAGCAAGTTAGGACATGACTAGTTTGGATTTCAGAGAGCAGAAGATTAGGGGTTTGACAAGATGAAGTTTGAAGATCCATCAAGGCTTTCGGAACAAGAATCAAAGTGCATGGTTTCCAAGAATTTCATCATGGTTTTGGGGTCAAGGAATCTTGGTCAAAGATAAACAAAGATTTGCTTTGATCAAAACCCTATGCGCATTTGAAAAAAAACTTTAAATTCATTTTTCATACATGAACACTATGCAAAGGCATGATATGCAACAAACCATTAGATTGGATTCTTAAAACATTTTGAAAACTCACATTTTCCACTTTATAAATTGTCAACAACTAAATAAAGGTTGGGAAAATTTTAGAAAAATACAAAATCATATGTTTTATCAAGTGTTTTCTATTCACATCCCAAAATGGAAATTTTGGGGTGTGACAGTCCGGGCCTGAGCAGAGGACTTTCAGCAACTGTGCTGTTTCGGTGTTTTGACCGGCGGACAGTCCACCATTTCCTTGCGGACAGTCTGCAGTAGGGGCGGACAGTCCGGGACCCCAGGGCCGGATAGTTCGGGATTCGGCTGCTTGTTGCGATTTAGTGCGTTTGCTCTCCCGGCTTCTTCGCTTGGTTTCCAGACTTCTCGTTTGGTCCTAGAGTTGACCAAGGAACCTCTCTAGGTATCTTTGCTACTTGTTAGCATAGGTATTTGGGGATTTCTCGACGTAGCCGTCTATCTACGTTCGAGACTTGGTTTTTGAGGGTTGAACTTGTGCCAGTGCTTTTGGCATTTGGTTCGCTATCGCTTTGTGGTGCATCGCTGTGATATTAGGGATCATCCACCCTCTTCCAAGGGTCGTGGGCATCACGGTTTCGATCGAAGCTCTTGGGGTTGATTTTGGGAACAAAAGGCCAAAGTTTCGAGAGAAATTTTTGAGCTCCCATTCACCCCCCCCTCTGGTCGCCTTGCTGTTGCATTCTCGGTCCTTCAATCTTGGTGATTGGTCTTCATATTCACATTCTTGGTGATTGGCATCACAAGCGGATTTCACCGGTGATTGGCTTGCTACTAGACGATCCCAAAGGCTCGGTGAAATCAATTCTATCTAGCTTGTTTACTTTGTGTATTTACATTGAGCTATTTCTCTTGTATAGATACTATCAATTGTTGTATATCTCTTGTTCTATTACTTGTGTAGCTAGTTGTGTTTATCTTGCTTAGTCAATCTATTGCACACACACTTGTCTCATATACTTTTTGTATATCATACTTATACTAGAGCTAGATAGCTTTATTCCGCATTTGATATTAGCACTAGTTAATTGTGTGACATAGAAATATTATGTAGAATCTGTGGATAGGTGGCTTGCAACACACTATTAGGCTAGCGCAAGAAGCTTCGCCATTTGTTATACTAATAGTGTTTGCCTAAGTAATTTTGTAGATTTTTAATTAGGCTATTCACCCCCCCTCTAGCCAATTTGGACCTTTCAGACGCGGGGGCGCGAATAGTAAGACCCGGGTGATGGTGGTTAAGTCCAACTCCTTGGCAGTCGGGCTTGCCTCCGGGTATGTTGGTGGCAGTCGAGTCCGCGGCTTCCTGGAACAGTGTTGTGGTTATTTGTAGCTCACTGATGGGTGAGTGTGGTTTGTGTGGGGAATAAAATCAACAGTTGGTTAGGAATCGATTATAATCGTCATCGCTCCTGGATAGTGAGTGTAGCAGAACCGACCAATTTATACCAGATTAAGCACCGAAATCTCCGCTTTCGCAAAGATTATCATGTACTTAAGCTCGTACAAACCCGGTAGTCCAGAAATCTCGAAGGATTTCAAATCATTTCAACATCAGCCAAGATCGTAATCGTTCAGCGTACATGTCCACGAGTTACATCACAGTTCACACATAGTTCAAATACATCGGAGTACGAAACAATATTACAAACCATAGTTTGAACAATAGCGGAAGCAACTTAGTTTTAAACATAAGTTCAGTTTGTTCTCAATACGGTGCCATCAGCCTGATCATGTCTACAAAAGCATCAGGAAAGATAAGAAGCGATCATGCCCATGGTCTAGTCATCACCCATTACAGGGTACAGGCAGTTCTCACAGTAGCCATAGAAGCACTGTCTATCTGCAACAACAAGGGAATAAAACCCTGAGTACAAGAAGGTACTCAGCTAGACTTACCCGTCATAAACCAGAAATAATGAGACACCAAGGATCATGTAGGCTATATGTGGGGCTGGCTACATATACCATTGCATGAAAGCTCTTTTTGTAATTAAAACTCAACTTAGGGTGTTGGCAGTCACTTTTATAATTAATTCTACCTTACTAGGTTTGCACCTGAACTATAGCAAGCACTTGACTACTTACTCAAGCAAGAGTGACTATTTCATCAATAGCCTTTCATGTTCCAAAACATAACCATCTTTAGTTCCATAAGTTCTACGGGTAGCGATCTACAGTCAATTACTCACTGTCCAGGAGTGATGGCGATTATAATCGATTCCTACCCAGCTGGGGATAAAATGTCGCACACTCGCCCGATCACTCCTGCGCTCGGTAGCCATCGGTTGCCACTCAGGAGATTCAAGAACACAACGCGTGGGGCGGCCATGGGCCCTTCTACACCGGGGGTTATCTCAATGCGAGGTCACTCAAGCTATAACTGCCCACGGTTATGCCAGGTCAGTCAGGCCCCGCCTGTCCACGGACCATGCCAGGTTGCTCAGGATAGTTGCCCATAGTACATTTGAGGCCCTGGGTGTTAGGCGTCAACATCTCCATCACCGGCTCAAATAACCTTACTCGGCTTCACAGGAGGTACTCCGACCTACTCCGTTAAGTGATTGACGCGTTCAATTTGACTAAAGGGACGCTTCCCGAAATGGGTCTTATGCAACACAGACAGGAGTCTACTAGCACACAGAACCCATGTCCTGCTCCTACATCTCGCCCGGTCTCAAATTAATTATCACATGGTTATCTCCATGATAGCATCAAGCTAGTCATGATCAGTATCCACCTATATGTGGGGGACAGGAAATCACCTGACTTTTACCGGTCTAAGAAGGGCTAAGCATATAACGAGCCTAGACCTAACAGGGATATCAAGATAATAATTGCGGTGGACAAGGTATAGTAATAATGCAACAACAGTAGCAATCAACTCCTATAACCTAATGCAATAAGCATATCGAGTTAATTTATAAGCAATTTGCAAACCATAGGAGTTAAATGCCCCGGGGCTTGCCTCTCTCGAAGTCAGACGGGCGGTGGTCTTGGCACTCGGGCAGTTCCTCGGCGTCGACCCCTCCGGACTTCGGTCTCCTCGGGCAAGGTCTCCTCCAGGCTCGGCTCTTCCTGCTGCGGCGGTTTCTGGGTCTCTTCTGCCGATCCTGTATGATGCATAAACGTGTATAAATAGGATGAATACACATGGAAATGCTTATGTGATGCAATCATTGGACAAAGACTATTCAGGAGATAAACACATGTCATCTACTTCATTTTCTTCAACAAGGTAGTCAACATCATCCAGTTGACTCCTAACTATCTTGTCACCAAATAGCTCATTTAACCTTCCTAAGCAGTCAATTAAGACACTTAATCATCACAACATTATCTACTTATTTATTTTATTTATCATTTACTTACTCACCCAACAACCTATTGAAACATGCTTAAAACAGCAACGCATCACAAACAGTTTCAGAAAAATCAACAAAAATTACGACAGGTTAACAACATGAGATTCAGCCCACTGTCCAAATTTCATGTCATTTGGACTTAAACAATGTTCTCTATGAAAAAGACAAACAACATGGTGAAAAGGTGCTTTGAACTACACATCCTAGCAAAAAGTGTCAAACAACAAATTTCACATTTTTCTATTGAACTTCTTAGTACAAGAGTAGTCTACAAAAATTATCAGGTTCATATCATTTATACTTTAATTACTAAAAATCATATAAGAAAACAACATTTAACCACTTTAAATGTTATTGCCAATAATATTCATAGAATATACTCCAATTATATTTTTCCCAGATACTACTCATTTACACAAACCTAACAAAATTAGAGTCACATTTTTCTGAGCTATACAGAATTAGTTATGCATTTTCTAAGTTAACAGCCATTTACTTAATTAATTAAAACTGCATACAAAAGTATCACAAAATATGCATTCAATATTTTTAGCAGGTAGCTCTATTCATTTCCAGCACAATAAAATTTGTTTCACATCATTTGGACTTAAAATGAGCCTTGTATGAATTTTAGAAGCCTTTAATCCATTTCTGCAAAAACTGATTTAAGAAAAAACCCGACCTAAACGCTAGGGACACCCGGCTTTGTGCACCAGCAGACACTAGACAAAATGCTAGATACACCCGGCTAACCCGAGCGTTAGTGCACACAGACTCTTCTCCTTTTCTCTCTCAGTCACTGTCAGCGGGGTCCACCGGTCAGGTGACCCACGTGTCAGCGGTCAACCGGACCCACACGTCAGCGTCCTCGGCTTCCCGCCGGCGTTGACTGGCCCTAGCTCGCCTGCGGCGAGGTTTCCGGCACAACCAACTACACCACTAAACTCGCCTTTACGAGGCGGACACGGTCGGCTAGGTCTCCCGACCAGGGACTCACCGGAGCAAGCTCGACGGCGGCCATGGCGGAGCGGCGGCGCTGCGACACGACGGTGAGGCTTCGCCCGGCGATTCCGAGGCTCGGTGACGCAAGCACTAGCTCAAGCAAACCCTAAGCGACCTACTGGGGCGACTATCGAACCACGCCGACCCCGGCATTGCTCGGTGCCACACACGGCGGCGGTCCGCGGCGGACATTGCCGTGACAAGGCTCGGTTCCGGTCGAAACACGGCGAGAGAGAGGTCTCCATCTAACCCTAAGCAACTACGGAGGTAGAGAAGGCTAGAATAGAGCTTGGTTCGGGGTGCTTTGGCCAGAGATGGCAGGACCACGCTTTGGTCATTGCGACGGCCATGGCGGGAGCCCAAGGTTGGCACTCGGCGTTCCGCCGGCTAGAGGGAAGGAGAAGGGAAACCAACCCATGCAGGTGAGAGAGGAGGTTAGGGCGCAGAGGTTGGCAGAAGGAATCGGGCGGCGGCGCTCTAGGCAGCGAGAAATCGCTCGCCGGAGTTCGGCGGGTGGCGGCGGTGTTCTTGGCTGGAGAAGATGGAGCAGAGGGAGGACGAGACAGTGAGTGAGTGGCTCGGTCGATTCGCACGCGGGGTGGAGAAGGCGAAGCCGATGCATTGCGTCGGTGCAATGCACCTAGCCGCTTCCCGTCTCACCGTCCCGACCGGACGCGGCGGCGGCCATGCGGCGTGCAGGTAGAGAGGGGGCAGAAGGAGCTGTCGGCTCGACGGAAACCGTGGGCGGCGAGCGGCGGTTTGGCGCGGTCTGCAAGGCGGGCTCGCGGGCGCTGCAGCGGCGGCACCGGCGTATGTCGACGCGGGCGAGCGGCGCGTGCGGAGGAGGGAGAAGAGTGGGGCTGACATGGGGGTCCCACAGGGTTTAAACTAAGAAGGTTTTTGTTCATTTCTTTTCTACTTTATATCGCCCAAACTAAACCGAATTAGGAAAAGGTCCTAAAAGCAAAGTTGCTTAGAATTTTGCAAGGAACAATTCATCTTTAAGGCTCAAGTCCAAATTCTGTCTGGAAGAAGAATTTCACTCCTAGCCCATTTTCTAATGCAATAAATAAACATTAAATGACTTTTTTCTAAAAAAGTGCTTTTAAGCAAAGTTGTTCCTTTTGCCAAGATCTACAACTTTGGTTTAAGGCAATTGGTCAGAAAAACAAAGCAATTCATAGCTATACTATAAACTAGGCAAGGACTTAATCAATCATACACACAAAATGCATATGAAATGATATGATGCCATGCTAATGCTTTGTCAAGTTATGCATTTAGAGTTGCTTAACACCTAGGGTGTTACAGTGAGTACTTGACTTGAACACCGCTCTGTCTTGATACTGAAATTGTGGAACACGTGACAGCTATCATGGTGCTTTTGGCAATTGTTATTCGGTCTGTTTGTTATATTATGGTGATTGTCTGAATCACTACCATGACTGTTTTAGTGCAGGTGCTAACCTAGAATAAATAGGATAATCATACTCTAAAAACTTGCATCTAGTAAACACGAGAACAAGTTACTTACCACTTATGCTTTTACGCAAAATGTTGTATCATACCAGCTCCACTGTATACTAGCCTTGCATACTCCTTGGTGTCAATTATTTCTGGTTTATGACGGGTAAGTCTAGCTGAGTACCTTCTTGTACTCAGGTCTTTGTTTCCCCTTGTTGTTGCAGATGGTCAGGTTTTCTATGGCTATTGCATCAACTGCCTTTGCCCTGCTTTGAGGGATAACTAGGTCACGGGCAATGACCTGTTCCATCCGTATCTTTTGCTTTGTGAAGGATTACTACTGAATGGCACTGTAACAGACTATGTGTGCGTGGTTTCAAAACTATGTTCTAAGATTATGCTTCCGCTACTTAAATTGGAACCTGGTTTGTAATAACTAAGTTTGCTACTCCGATGAATTTGTGTAAACGGTGTCATGTGATCGGTATTCACTGAATTATTCAATCCTATGTTGTTGATGATGGAATGGTTTGAAATCCTTCGAGATTTCACGGACTACCGGGTTTATATGGGCTCAAGTGTGCAACTTCATTGCTTCGGCGGGGAAATTCGTACTTGTGCTCTTATAAATTGGTCGGTTTTGTTACATCCATGACCGCGGACATGGCTATACATATAGATCGATCGACTCTGCAGAGCGTGTACGCCTGGAACCACAGGTTAGCTATCATCGACGGTCCGGCTCGTCTAAGCTGATTCCGAATTTCCCCCTAATCTGCAATGATGCCATCCTACCACTCAACCCTGGGGCACCTCGGAATCCACCGACACGCTGATACTGTGAGACGTGGATCCTGGCGCACCAAATAAACACCACGTTGTCTTAGGAGGGTGTGGGTATCCAGCCCTTACCTCCCTACACTTATCACCTTCCAACCTAGCAGTAATGGCCTCGTCTCGCCCAGGGGGTAGGAACGGTCCCCGCCCATACAAGAACAAGTGGTGCGCACGAAGGTACTATGGTCGATGGACCGAGCGTAATCAGGCCCTAAGGACTGGACAAGATATCTCCTCCTCGGGGCTTCCATCGCCCCCGTGCTGACACAACACCTCTATCCCGGGGATTCGTCCCACAAAGACACTCCTCCCCAGGATCTCCTCTCAACGTCACAATGTACCCGCCACAGGTACTCCCCAGGGGATGCCCAGGTCACATCCCCTCAGCAAGACTCATCACCGGACTCGTCGTAGATCCTGTCCAGTCGACTCAACCCTCACCACACGCACCCAAGACACACACCAAGATCTCCCCAAGTCATCATCCCGTTATCACGGCACAACGTGCCTTAGCCACCCACAAGTAACATCCACCAAGCATCACATCACAGATATAATGCGTAGTAGAAGTGAGTAGCAAGTATATATAGTAAGCCGTGTCTAGCCTAACAGTGGGTGTGCAGGGGAAAGGGTTGCGTCATGGTATAGGCTTCACAACCAATATAACATGCAACCTATCACAGTTCATTTGTAAATAGTAAAGCGCTAGCAGCTACATTATTGCATGTCTAGTAGGATTCTACGAGGTTGGATGGGCTGTGGCACCTGTTACATTGTTAGTCCGAGATCTCCGATGTCCTCGTAGCCGTTCTCCTCGGGTCCTACTGTCGTCCTCGGTCTCTTCCTTCAGAGGGTTCTGATCCGACCAACGCTGCTCCCGATGTAACTACCTCGCGAGACCGAGAAACAATCAAACACTGACGCGACAGCTATACTCGAGAGACGCTAAGGACACTAAACAGAGAAATGACTCAACCCTCGTGGGGGACATCCGATCCTCGGGCTCAAAAAGATGTAGGAGCGGATGCTTGCTAAGCACAAGCTCGAGTCACAACCTAGCTCGTACTTCCTGGGCCGACCGAGTTGACCTGTACGGCTCAAGTAAAATGGTTGAGACTTGATCTCGACTTAAGCAACCATCACGCAAAAACAATACTAGCCCTCACGAAGCGAGTTCATTTTCCTTGGGCTCAAAAGAGGTGATGGATAAACTCGGCTAAGCACGTCTATGTCATGTTCTTGGTGTAAATGTTTTCCTACGGTCGATCGAGTCGACTCGCATGGAACAGAGATCATGACATGGACCTTAGCTTTGCCGACTAGAACGAGGGTCTGGTCTTTGATCCAATCGTCATGGCTAAGGATGAGATCGAATAGATCGGGCCAACAAGAGAAAAGGAAAACAGTTCTGATCTCTTGCTCGATCCATACGCCATTGTAATCGACGAGAACCGAGAAGAGGGAATACAACAAGAAGGGGAAAAGAGAAGTAAAGGTAGTCTCACTTCCTTCTATGCACGCGCCATGGCAAAGACAGACATTGAAGGGAGTGACACACCGAGAACACAAGCACTTAAACCACTCATAGGGTACCTCAACCCATGCGCACTAAATGGCACTAGACGTTCCTAGAATCTGCAGCGGTGCGGTTGTCACCGCAAGGATCTAGAAGCGCTCCGGTCTAGAATAGGTACAAGCATACAAGGGCTCAAGTGTGAAGGAGCAAAAGAGAGAGTAAAACAAGGATCCACCTTTCCTTGATCCACACACCATAGCAGTAGACGGGAATCACAAGAATGTGGTCAAGATAGCAATACTAACATACAAACACGACTAACGCGCAAAAGAGACAGACTAAAAGCGAGGAACTTGGTTCCACGGGGCTTCGATCCACGGTCATTGTATTTGACAGGGATCAGAGTGACCGGAAACAAAAGGGGATCGATCCACACCTTACTGGATCAGCGAAGATCAATCTTAAGGGAGAAAAGAGGAGAGCGATCTCCGCATTCATTCAACCAACACGCCATGGCAAAGGCGGTAGCCGAAGAATGAGAGATGCTCGACCAAAGCCAATAGGGCACCATGTCCTCCGTGCAACTAAATCGGCACAATGCTATCCCTGCGGCTCGTAGCGGTGCGATTGTCACTGCGAGAGCCAAAGTAATGCAACGGTCAAGGAAGTGCAAGCATACGAGGTGGCTAGGACAAAAACACGACAAAACGGATGGAGCCCGATGGTCATGGCGAGATCTCTCGCGACCATGAGCTTCACCCAAACAAGTTGGCACTCGTAGTTCCATAATTGTCGTCACCCGTTCCTTCTCCCACTAGACTAGGTCATGAAGGGCTATCGTGTGCGGGTAATATCCGCATCGATACCAAATTGATATCAAGCCCTCCATGGCCACGTCCTAGGGCTAAGAACAGGAGCCAACGCTCGTAGTACTACGGGGCCAACCAAACACACAACAACGACTGAGACTACGAGGGACGAGTTACGCTCAGCGATACGACCACGACGGGATGAACCCACGATCGTAACGTTCAAGCGAGGGATGATCCCTCGACCGGCTCGATGGCATGGTCCACAGACAACAGACAAAGGACTGGCTGGAAGGCACAGTGTACTACCAACGACACAAACACACAGGGACTGTTGACACTGGTTATCTATCAAAATTAAAGGATAAATAAATATGAGAAGGGCATGAATTCAATCACCAATAAAGGTTTAGGGTTTTAATTGACAATATTCCATGAGTTTTGGTGAATTGTGATTCTGCAGGGACTAAATAGGAAAACCAGCATTGAATACTTCTCCTAGAAGGAAACCGACGGAAGATTACGGAACCGGCACATCAGGAATACTCCAGAAGGACCTAGAGGACACCAGAGGACACCACGAGGCGGGACACCCTGAGAGGCCACTAGGTGGGACCGACCGGTCCGACCCTATGATCGGTCGGTCACCCCCTGGGCCCGATGGCCTCCGTCTTATGGAACCTTCCTCCATCGCCTATGAGGATCCATCTCAGCCCTACGTGAAGTCGGTTTGATCTAACGGACGCGGTTGATCCCTCAGGGCTATATATATAGGCCCCAGGCCTCAGGGTAGAACAAGTCTCTCTTCAGAAAAGTCTACGCCTCATTCAGAAACCCTAGAAGAAGACTTCAAGAGCCAGCTTTCAAGTAGAAGACTAGTTACCCCTCTAGTTTAGGTTTAGAACCTAGTCTTATATTAGATCTAGAAGATAGAGAGAGAGGAAGAGATCAAGAAGGAGCTCCGGCCTGTCGGATCAACTTCTTCATCTTGTACCTGCGGATTCCAGTTCATCTTCAACTTGCTTCAGCGATTGTTTCGGTAATCAACGTCTATATATAGGTTTGAGCCATTGTTCTTATTATTCTTAAGGTTTATTACTCTCTTTTGAGTACTTTAATTCTAGTCGCGCTAGAGTTAGAGTAGTTGGATAGTGTAAGCGTGGAGCTTAGACTTGATAGCTCATAAATGCCTCCTATAACGCCGGTAGTAGTGGTTGTTCGCAAGGGTGACTCTTATAGCCTTGTTGATTCTTCTATAGTCCACTTACCCGTGTGTAGGCTCGGTAGGATTATACATTTGCATAAAAGATTCATAATCTATTTGTGACCTTTTATGGCAACTTCCCCACTAAGAATAATATAAACATATCACTATTAAATTGGAATTAGACAGCCTTAATGATCCCCTCTATACTTCTAGATTCTCCATTCTTGTTAGCTACTCAGGGGTTAGTCTTTAAGACTTAACACTATCCGTTCCTTTGGGTTCGATATTAAAACTGGGTTATTTCGGTGAAGTGCTACATCGGTAGATTTTATCTGTGCGCTTGCAGATAAAGTAGAGTGTGCATTAATTTATACCAACAAGCATTTCTGGCGCCGTTGCCGGGGAATGGTAGATCATCTTAAGTCTTAGTTTATCTTTGTAATTATACTTTTATCTTTTTCTTTTTTGTCCTAGTCTTTTCATTATTTTTGTTTTCATTCTTATGAATGTTGTTTTTGAATTCCACTCTTATCTATCACTACCCCATGAGCGCAAGCTATAACCAGTAGAATCCTTACATCCCATCATAATACCTGGTTATTAGCTACGCCTACCTTTCCGCTGCACTTCCTTCTGTAATGAGCATAGAAATATAATTATGAAATTATTCCTTCGGGTATTCTTGTCACTAACCTTTCCAGGTCTGGAGCAGAAAAGAATGAAGGAACAACAAACACAAGGTATTCCCAACCAATCACCATGTAACATTGAATTACATTCATCCAATCTTGATTTGTGCAAAATCCAAGCTTGGGGAATAGACTTTCTAAGAGCATCTCTTACCGTGTTGCTATGTTGGTTATCCCTACCTTTAAGATATGCTCATATACTAATCATGCTCTTTCATCACCATCTGAATAAATCTCTATAATACTTTCATGCTACCCTCATTCGCTATATTATATGTTTAGGTTTGGAGTACTTTCATACATCTCTTAAATTAAGCATGGTGCCTAGTTTAGGAGTGGTGATCTTGCTTTCAAAAGCTTTTAATTTAAGCAATTAAGTTAAAATGCCTTCCTAGATCAAATTAGATGTGGTGTCTAGGTTGATTTTTGAGCCGATAGTATGCTATAGTGAATGTTGGATATTTTGTTGAACTAACCCCTGCAGGGAAACTTTCAATATCAATTTAGGAAAGTCTGGAGATGAACTCACACAAGAGATGAAGCAAGGCGTACAGTGAACTTCAACAACTCTTGCACAATAAAGACTCAGCTCATTCATCATGGATGAAAGAACTGTGAGTATCAAAGTTTATTTATTTTGTCTTCTACTGCAAGTTATCTTTTGCCTTGAATCATGTTAAAGTGCAGCCAACATATAAAATACTAGTCTATGCTAAAATAATCCTAAAAATATCTTTTTATTAGCATAGATGCAAAATACATAAGTTATGGATAATAACCCATGCTTCAAATTCTTGTAATCCTTCGGGTATATGTCCACTAACATTACGTAGGAGAGAGATTTTGTTCATCCATGGTTTGGTCTGAATATTGAAGATCCAAAACTCAAACCATAGACACACAAACCTACTCTCAGATCACAAATGGTGATAGCCTAGCTTTGAGTCTTACTTGGGCGCTGATGACAAATAGGATGTAACTTACCTCGTATGAGACAACCTATGCCTGCAATCATCATTGTCCAAGACATCAAGACAAGAAGTGGGAAGTTATCCTCTTTTTTAATCAAGAGCTAGCTTGGGAGACAAGATGGTACCACTACAACAATAGCAAGATCTACAAATCCAAAACATGAACATGTTGTTTGGGAATCCATCTACATCACAAGCCAGCCTAGGAGAGACAATTCCATTGTCTAGATGTGTTTCACAATCAAAGGGGGGAAGGACAAAACTTAGCTTCAAGACATATTGATCTCTTAATCACCACTTTGATCAGTACAAACCACTAGATGCTACCCCAGTCAAGAAGAGGAGTATGATCCACCACTCATTCTTGGAAGATCGTTCTTGAACACCATCAATGTTATAATCTTTGCCGGACCTGGAGAAGTTAACTCTTTGATCTTTTGCTGATTCTTCAACAACTACATTACTTATGAGCAGCCAAAGAGAACCAAGAGAAGACGTCAAGGGAAGAACCAACTGCCAAGAATTGAGGAGGGCATTATGAAGGATGAAGCCACTGCACCACAAGAGTTAGAAGATGGAGAGATAGTACCTGAGCCAGCAAATCAAGAAGAACAGTCGATAAGATCTCCATCATCTAGACACCATTGAGAAGACAAGTCTCAGTTGTGACATTACAAGACAAAAGACTCTCATGGAGGCACTCGAGTAACAGTTCTAACTTCAAGTCTCTTATCAACCCAATAATTAAAGAAAAAAACAAGAAAGGTTGACAAGAGAAGAATGCGGAACTGTCCCTACATCCTCATAGTACAAAATTGATACAAGAAAGAGAGAGGATCCTAGACAGCATACTCGAGAACAATGTGCCTTCACTGATAAGTCGACACATAGAGAAGGAAGGTCGATACCTATAAAGATGATTCCACCATGATCTTCTTCCTCTCAAGCACATTGTGAGACAAGCAAGAGAAGACAAGCTAGCTAGACAAGAGAAGCTTCCACAAGGTGGTTCGACACATCACTCTGCAATGACAAAGTAACATTTCAAGGTAAGTGACCATCACATAAATAAAGAACAAAACATGTTTAAGTTGCACCTCACTTGATCCAACCTAATCAACTCAACATGTTTAGTCCTTTGATCTTTGTTCCTAGCTTTACTCTCTTGAATCTCACTGTATTAACTAAATGAGCTAAAATGTTGTGCATCTAACCTTTGGAAGATGATATATCTCAATCATAAAAAGATCGACAAATGATGCATAGATTATCCTTCCTTAGGTTAAGTAATCTGATCTGTTAAATATTTTAAGATGCTACTTTCATGCTCATCCTCTGATCTTATCCCTCATGTTAAGATTGAATATGACACATAAACAACAAGTTTATCTTGTGCAATGTGCCTAAGGTTAGAGGGGAATAAACAAAACTTTTGGTTCAATTGGTGTTTTTCCACCAACAGAACCCATGCACTTGATCTCTACCTTGTCTTTATAAGAAGGACACACTCTTGAGCAAAACATGGAGAAGTTTGTCACTCCCAAATTCTACAGAGTGAAGGTCCTAGATCTACAAGAACATGCACACTGAGCAAGATGCTGCCAGCGTCCACAATTAACGCTTCACTTCAAACTGCTGGACGAACAAATGACATGAGTGACACCATATCAAGAGGCATAAACAAGAAGGAATGATGGAAGACGTCGTAGTCAGAATTAGAGGTCATGAAGTCCCCACAGACTTCTTGATCCTCGACATGAGAAGACGATGATGTCCACCTCTGTTGGTAGTTCTTAGCTTCACTAAAGATAGAGCTAGGCAACTATCCCCGGTAACGGCCCAGGAATGCTTGTTGGCACTTGCTAACATTGTTACTAGGAGTAGACTATGGAGTCTATCCCCGGCAACGGCGCCAAAAATGCTTGTAGCAAGACCGGTCACTATACCTAAAGGAGTGGAGCTAAAGCAGCTATCTACTAATGCCAAGCGGGGTTGTCAATCCCGACACTAGTAGGAGCTAGCTAGAGAGAATGCAATCTACCAGGAGGAGATTCTGCAAGCGCACAGAACTATCGTAGTAGCACTTCGCCTGGGAGTACCAGGTGTCGATTTATTTGATCCCAAGGGAAGGCTAGGGTGGTGTATGAGTCGAGTCAAGGAGGGGATGAGAGTCGAAGAAATAAGAAAAAAGGAAAAGGAGAGAAGGGAAGATGAAAGGCTAGAAAGAATATATGGGTGGATAGTTAAGGATGAAGTGGATGGCTAAGGTAAGGTGGATAACTAGATGGATAGGGGGGATAAGTAAGGATAACTAAGATAACTAACTACTAACTAATAACTACTCCTAGATAACTACAAGCAAGATAATTACGAAGCAAGATAGTTACGAAGCAAGGCAGGCAAAAGTCAATAAAGCAACTAAGTTGAGTATAGTTTTATTCCTATCTTGTCAAGTATCGAGGCGTACTAGCCTTTACCACTTACTTAGGTTGAACGCTAGCACAACGAGCCTTACTGTTAAACTGGGCCAACTACGTGGTGGAATTCAAGGTGCACAGGGCTGTCACCACCTGCTTGCTACCACAGCTATCCGGGGGTCCAGCCGTATCTGAAGGTAAGTCTATAACTAAGCACCACGCTTAACTATATTCTAACTATCTCTACCCTAGCTTTGAATAGAGACACCCTTGCGGACGTCAGAGCAAATACTTGACTTAATAAGATAAACGCTAAACTAACTAAGCAACCTATTGGCAAAGATCAAACACTAAGCTCACTAGAGATTAATTACTATGGCTAAGTGAATTGAACTGTAGGATAGCTAGGTCACACTCAAGGTACTTGATAAAGTAATACTGAAAGTAATACTGAAAGTAATACTAAAGTAATACTGGGATAAAGATAAGTGTACCTGAGATACAAGAAAGCAAACCAGACCAGAGACGCCGGGAAATCAACCGACCTTCGATGCCAGTCGCTCGCACCCGCTTCTCTCTTAGCAAGCTCTACGCTCCTTATACCAAGAACTTAGGCTGAGCTGTGCTAAACTAAGAGCCGCGCTGTAGCGAGGGCACTAGAGCTATACTCTCTCTACTAGCTAACCTACTTGCCTAAGCTCTCTGAGCTTCTAACTTGCTCTCTGCTTCTCTTGCTTGGTGTTACTTTGCTTGGGATGGTACTGGGTGTGAATGAAGTGATGCCACCAGGGGGTATCTATAGCCTTGTGGAGTGAGGGGGGTACTTATAGGGGGCAGCCAACCGACCTAGGGTTAGGTCAGGTGGCGGGCGCCACCCCCTACTAGCGGCCGCCAGTCCTCTGGCCGTTGGATGCACCGGCTTTGATCCTACAGCCTCCAGGTGGTTGTCCAAGGCGGTTTGGAGGTCGGGTGCATGTCTGAGTAACCGCCATTCAGCCTTGATCCACGCCACTTCATCCTGAGCCGTCCGATGCCACTGACCTAGTGACTAAGGGCCAAGATTTGGCCTTGGGGAGGTCACACGGATCGGTGACGTGGCAGGGAGTGGAACTTGGGCCAACCCAAGTGGCGGGCGCCACCTAGGTGTGGCGGGCGCCACCCCCCTTAGGCCCATTTGGGCCCTGCTGAGTGGGGTTGGCCTCTGGTGGGTCCATATGTCCAAATTTGGTCCAAATTCCTGCATTCAAATAAAAATCTATGGACATGTGGAATTTGGTTAGTTTGAAACCTATTTGACTACATTTCATGCCTTTTTGGTGGATTTTAGGGTCAAATGCTGATGGTAAAACAGGTGTTTAAGGACCATCAACAACCTCATCATGGGAAGACCATTCCTCTACGCTACAAGTACAATCATTTATAAGAGAAAATTCATTTTCACTTTCCTGGAGAAAAGGCACGATGCTACTTCATCAACCACATACCCAATGAAGCATCCAAGAAGAACGGAAGTGAAAGACGCCGCTCTCAAACGCCAAAGAAGACAAGCTATCAAGAATATAGAGGCCAATCACGAAGAAGAAGCTATCGACACTATCCCGGAAAATAAAGGAGAGAAACCTCAAGATAGTGAACCACAGGAAATGAAGACTCAGACCAAGAAAGTATGGGAGAAAATATCCGCACCTAAGAGGTACATTCAATAAAATCTTTCCAAACGTCTGACATACCTTGGGAGGTCTGAACCAAGGGAAGGTCCGGTTCGTCGGACCTAAATATCCGAACCTTCGCCAAAAGGTAAAAATCGGTAGTTACCTTTATATTTACTTTGCTGCATATTTCTCATATTTAATCCATAACCATTTCTTGCATCATCATATTTAATTCACAACATATTTTAATTTCTGCATTACATTAGAAAACAAAATAAAAATATTTCACTGCATCATAAAGCCCCATGTGAATAATTCTATGGCGTGTAAAAACTCGCAGGAATGTTCACCGTGGTGGCATAAAAATAAATAGTAATAAAAATAAATATGCATGCGTTCATCCTGTTGCATTTTCTCTTTCATCATAAAAATAATAAAAATACAAAAATATTGAGAAAGAGATCTTACTGAAATTCTAGACAACTAAGGCTTAAGTGGCCAACCACTAACGCTTAATCTGTTCCACAAGTTTTGTTGTCTATTTGAGTTTCATAGGATTTGAAAGGCCAAGAAAAGCTGATGAGCAAGTGAATGCTCCATCCACTGTTGGAGCACTGTCTCAACAAACATCAACATCAATCAAAGCTCTAATAGAGGAAGGACATATCCACTACTAGTCTGCTACATTGCAAGATCGAACGACTACGTCAACATTCAGCTTGGGGGAAAGCATCCCCATGTATCCACATAAGTATCTTTATCCTCTTAAGTTTTTCATTCTATAAACAAATTCAAAAAAAATGTGAGCACATGAAGGCTCACCCCTAAAAAGAAAAGAACAAAAATATGTGGGCACATGAAGGCTCACCATTAATTAAAAAAGAATAAAAAAATATGAGCACATGAAGGCTCACCATTAATTAAAAAAGAGACAAAAATATATGGGCACATGAAGGCTCAATGCTATTAAGGGAACCAGCTTGGGGGAGACGCACCCCCGTTATCTTCGCGATTCAGGTATGTCTTTATTCTTATTACTACTACTACTATTATCTTTTATATTATATCTTAAAGTGTGTTAGATTAAATAAATAAAATAGTATGTTTTAAGAAGTTGATGACTAAAAGAGAACCCTCTCTCTCTAATCTTTTGCATGGAAATGATGAATAGTTGTTGTATCTAATTTCTTTCAAGTACATAGTCTTCAAAGCATGAGTTCTCCTAATTAATAATGATGCCTTAAAATAAAATTAAATACATGGATGGCAAATACTTAATCTAAGGTCTACGTAATTAGGATATGACATGTGATGATCTGAGCTGTTATTATCTTATTCTAAACAACACTAAAGTTACAGAGATTTCTAAATAAACATGACTATAATTGTATTGAGTTAAATTAAGCTTTGTTGACCCTATGAGTAGTTTATCATGCCATTGAATTGAGATCACTTACATATTTCATCCATCTTCCATATAAATGCTCATAATTATCTGTTGCTACCCTCTGAGAAGTTTGTTGGAAGCATGTGGCTAAAAAAAGAGAGAAAGATCTGAGGAAATAAAAAAGGGACAAGTGTCTGAAACCTCAAAAAGATAGATCCCGAGGAAATAAAAATGGACAAGTGTCCGGAACCTCAAAAGAAAAAAATGTCAGAAAAAAATGGGCACTAGCCCGATAGTAGAATTAGCCTAATAGCCATATGTCTCTCATAAACAGAAGAGAGTGAATATATTCAAAAGAGCATCCGACTCCATTTTTCCATACACATGCACTTCTTTATTCAATGGTTGGTTGACTTTCTCTTTAGGATCCATTGTTTAATTTGACAACATATGTATTAAAGCTTTTTTTAAAAAAATTAACTAAAACTACGGGATAAAGGTGAAGTCAAGGAACTAGAGACATAGTGCTTGATTTGATCGTTCAATCTTTCAATTACTCAAGATCTAAGGTAAAAGTAATAAGCCCCATGAAGAATAACATAATATATTTTGGAGAATTTTTGTTTAACAGCAGGTATACTTGTTGGAAGTGAAGATATTGTAGCAACTCCTGATCCATTGTTAATTTTTGGTGTTGCTAAGGGACTAGCAAAAAAAAAGCTTGGGGGAGTTGTTGACACTGGTTATCTATCAAAATTAAAGGATAAATAAATATGAGAAGGGCATGAATTCAATCACCAATAAAGGTTTAGGGTTTTAATTGATAATATTCCATGAGTTTTGGTGAATTGTGATTCTGCAGGGACTAAATAGGAAAACCAGCACTAATTACTTCTCCTAGAAGGAAACCGACGGAAGATTACGGAACCGGCATGTCAGGAATACTCCAGAAGGACCTAGAGGACACCACGAGGCGAGACACCCCGAGAAGCCGCTAGGTGGGACCGATCGGTCCCACCCTATGACCGGTCGGTCACCCCCTGGGTCCGATGGCCTCCGTCTTCTGTAACCTTCCTCCACCGCCTATGAGGATCCATCTCAGCCCTACGTGAAGTCAGTTTGATCTAACAGATGCGGTTGATCCCTCAGGGCTATATACAGGCCCCCAGACCCTAGGGTAGAACAAGTCTCTCTTCAGAAAAGTCTACGCCTCATTCAAAAACCCTAGAAGAAGACTTCAAGAGCCAGCTTTCAAGTAGAAGAATAGTTACCCCTCTAGTTTAGGTTTAGAACCTAGTCTTATATTAGATTTAGAAGATAGAGAGAGAGAAAGAGATCAAGAAGGAGCTCCGGCCTGTCGGATCAACTTCTTCATCTTGTACCTGCAGATTCAAGTTCATCTTCAACTTGCTTCAGCGATTGTTTCGGTAATCAACGTCTATATTTAAGTTTGAGCCATTGTTGTTATTATTCTTAAGGTTTATGACTCTCTTTTGAGTACTTTAATTCTAGTCGCGCTAGAGTTAGAGTAGTTGGATAGTGTAAGCGTGGAGCTTAGACTTGATAGCTCATAAATGTCTCCTATAACGCCGGTAGTAGTGGTTGTTCGCAAGAGTGATTCTTATAGCCTTGTTGATTCTTCTATAGTCCACTTACCCGTGTGTAGGCTCGGTAGGATTATACATTTGCATAAAAGATTCATACTCTGTTTGTGACCTTTTATGGCAATTTCCCCACTAAGAATAATATAAACATATCACTATTAAATTGGAATTAGACAGCCTTAATGATCCCCTCTATACTTCTAGATTCTCCATTCTTGTTAGGTACTCAGGGGTTAGACTTTAAGACTTAACACTATCCATTCCTTTGGGTTCGATATTAAAACTGGGTTATTCCGGTGAAGTGCTACATCGGTAGATTTTATCTGTGCGCTTGCGGATAAAGTAGATTGTGCGTTAATTTATACCGACACGACCAACACAACATAGGAGTAGCACATATCCCTAGCATGGGAAATAGACCGGCACGAAGGCTCGGCACAGGCAAGTATTCATTACATAGATAGATAGATAGATAGATAAGATGTCATAATGTGAAGATGCACATGACAAAAGGTAAGAGTTGTGTCAACATTGCGGGAGGCGTCAACAGGAGTTCAAAAGGTTCGACCTTGACGAGGATGGATGGTGAGGCTTCAGCAGAGCGATACCGAGGGCAGCGAGCGCACCCTCGGGTCGAACAGCAGCGCGCAGACGAGCGAGTCCGGCGCGGTGGCAGAGGCTCTAGCCGAAACAATGCCACGACCGTAGACACCAAGGTGAGGCCTTGGCTAGCTTGGAGCGGCTGCTGCTCGCGTCTCGGACACGGCAGCAAGCATCCAGAAGGCGTCTCGGCTCCAGCAGAGGCTTCACGATGTGGCTGTCATTCCTGCAAGGTGAAAACAGTGGCGCGAAGGCTGGTTTCAGCCCAAGGACGGCATCAGGGAGAAAAAGGAGGGGGCTTGGGCGTGGAGGCTCGCCAGCAGCAAGGAGAACTAGGCGAGGGCGAGACCGGCATGGTGGTGACGGGGCCACGACGAGGCCGACTGGCTTGCAGCCGGCCATGGACGGGGCGTCGCAACAGCAGTACGGCTCAGGCCAATCCACCGCAGCAGCTCGGTGTCGGCCGTTCGCGGACGGTGGGTGACGTCATGGCTACGGCACGTCCCTGGCTAGCGCGGCCTCGCGCGGACGCTCAAGACGCGCGCGAGGTGCGGCGGCGGTGCCTAGGAACGCCCGTGCCTCGCTAGGGTTGCAGGGGCGCAACGGCTGGGCCTCCTCTGCGAACTGGGCCAAGGGGAGGGGTAGTGGGCCTAGTGGAGATGCAAGAGAGGAGAGGGTGCCGACTAGGCCAGGGCTTGGGCGAGGGGGCCTGTGCGGATGGGCAATGGGGTGCTGGGCCTGCAAGTTTGGGAAGGGAAAAAAGGAGGGGAAGGTTGGACAGCTGGCCCAAGAGGAGGAGAAAGGTTTTCCATTTGCTAATTAATTTTGGAATGGATTTCCAAGATGGAATTTGGGTAGATTCGAAAGTGGGGTCTGACGTGGTTTTAAAATGGATTGAGGTGTGTTTACAGAGAGAATACGATGGGGATTGTAAAGAGGGACTTGTGATTGATCCCAAAAGGGACTCAAGATCGAATTAGGTTCGAAAAGGGATTTGAGGAGGAGTTCCGAGATGGATTAGAGGAGATCTAGGATAATGGGGTTTCAATAGGGAAACAAGGTTAAAATAAGGAAAAGGACTTTCCCCGAGTTGCGAGTTATTGTGTCTCAAGAATTCTTGGAGTTGGAAACAAGGAAGATCGAGAAGGTTTTTCAAAAGATGAGAGGGGCATGTTAAAGATTTGTGCACTCTGACACTTACATGACTTAAACCGTAAACCGACTCGAGAACACTGGCACTCGTCTACAAGCAATTCTATATGAAATGCATCATTTCGCAGGCAAACAGTCCTTCGTTTGACTAGCATTTGACCTAGCGGCAACATGTTCCACACATTGTAGGAAAAAGTTTTAAAAAGCTCGTATTTTTGGTTATTGGAAAACCTGGGATGTTACAATACCTCGGTACATCATATGAATAATATTGTTGTTTTTCTTGAGGATCTGGTCATATCTGAAAAAGTCAAAGGTCATAATGGTACGGCCTTCGGAAATATTTTGCACAAGACAAGATTGGGTCAAACCCAATTTAGTAGCCAAACGATAAACAAGAGAAGAGCATTCAATATCCCCTTTGGTTGGGCCAAAAACTTCCATCCATTGGTTGATCATGTAAACAACAAGAGACACTCTTCGTTTCTTCACAATAGCAAAAAGAAGTCTCAACTCATTTTCCCTCATTGTTCAAGTTTCTGGTCTAGGGAAGATGGTTGAAGAAATAAAACGATGAATGAAACAAAGAGTGGGAAACTGAATATCATTGTTTTTGGGTTTTGAACAAGTATCTAAATTTGTAATCTCCTTCCAAAACTACTCTTTATTAAAATCAGGTAAAGCAACCAAAAAATCAAGAATGTAGTTGGAATCAAAACCCAAGTGGATGCTAATTTCCCTCCAAGCGAGTGTAAACTTTTTATTGAACATACGGAAACTTACGCCAATAGCAAAAGAAGCCAAGGTGCAAAGGAATTCGATGGTAAGGAGTTTACTCCTATCTCATCGACAGGCACAAAACCCATCCAACCCAATATAGTGAAAATACTTAGGAATTCAACATCCATACCTGTGTCTCGCAAAAGTCTTGGGTCATAGATAGGCGTCGGCCTGAAGATCCTATTCTTTATGCTTCTAAATCTAGCCTTCTCCTCACTCACTTGCAACTTGAGGTCCTTCTCCTCCAGTAACACATTCATACCTTCAGAAGGAGAGCGGAACGAGGGTGCTTGAGAGGGTGCCGATGAATCAACGTCCATGTCTGAATTCACTCTCGAGCTGCTCCTCGTGAGACGTCCAAGTCCGATCTTTCCGAAGAAAGACTTCTTACTCATCCTGCTGAACAGAGAAAAACAAACAACCAAACAAGAGCAGACTATGGAACGGGTTAGAAAATATAAACAGTGAGTGGTTAGCCGTTTTCAAGTCAAACGTCCGGAGGTTAGTTTATCAAGAGAGTGTTTATGATTGAATTGGCAGCACTACTCTTCTTTAAAACTTGATCTCTACTCAAATTTTAGAACTTCTCACACTCCTCTCTCTTCTCTACTAAACTCCTCCTTCTCTCTTGGTTTATATACTCTTGATTGAAGGATTGAGCTAGCAAACAGATTTTGAAACAAATTCTGCTGAAAAGGGGAGGATTGGAAGGCTGGTGAGTGAGTGTAGAATGCCACGGGAGGTGGCAATTTATAGCCGAGGCCAGGATAGGCCGGCTGCCCTGGTGGTGGGGCCAGTCGGCCCCCTTCTGGGGCTCACTTGGTGCTCTTTCCTCCCTCAAAGGTTGCTGCAAAATTAAGCAAGCATTTCGTCCATACAAGATGCAAAGTATTCTGGTGCTTGGTTGAGTGGTTAGGAAGCAAAGGAAGAGTGATTCCAAAAGGTAGGTCCCAAGAAAGTGGGTCCTGGTGGTGAAAAATAATTACCATGCAGACAATTTTAGAAAACTAAATTACTTTTATGCAATGGAAAATACTTATAGATGCAAAGACATATTTGTATGCCACCACAGTAAATATTCTTTCGGGTTTTTACACACCGTAAAAATTATTTACGTGGGGCCTGAATTTTATATTTTTCATATTTTTATTTGGTTTTCATATGCATATGCAGAAATGAAAGTGCAAGAAAGTAAATATGGATAACTACCGAGTTACCTCTCGGTGAAGGTTCGGGGTTTTAAAGTCCACCGAATTGGACTTCTCCAAAGTTGTCATTCTGGAGGGGTTGTAGCCTTCCCTGAGGATGGTGCTTCTGGTGACTGTTGACCTCCCTCTTCACTTACCACTGTTGCTGTTGAGCCTAACTCAGGCTTTGGCTTGAATGGAAAACATTCTTCTTGTCCATTGATGTTGAGTCTGACTTCTCCAATTCCAACATCGATGTGGGCATTTGCAGTACTCAGAAAGGGTCTCCCTAAAATGAGTGACACTTTCGAGTATGATAGCATATCCAATACCACAAGTCAACTGGTATGAAGAACTCTCTAATCTTGACTGGAATGTCTTCAGCGATTCCTACTCGATAGCGGAGTGATTGATCGATAAGTTGTAGGCACATTGATGTTGGGACAAGTCTTGAATGATGGAGTTTATCAAAGACTATCTTGGGCATCACGCTCACACTTGCTCCGAGATCACATAGCGCATTGTTGAAGTGTTGATCACCGATTGAACAGTCGATAGTAGGGCATCCTGGATCCTTCTTCTTTTGTGGAGAAGTGTTGAGGATGGCCGCACTACACTCTTATGTCAATTTGATTACCTCAGTGCTGGGCAGTGGATGTTTGTTGTTGAGGATATCTCTTAGATATCTTGCATAGGTGGGTACCTGTATAGCATCTAACAGAGGAATATTGATGTATAACTTTTGAATCACTTCAACGAACTTAATTATTGAACTGCTCATTCGTTGTGGCTCTCC
This sequence comes from Coix lacryma-jobi var. lacryma-jobi, assembly GCA_009763385.1. Classification (NCBI taxonomy): domain Eukaryota; kingdom Viridiplantae; phylum Streptophyta; class Magnoliopsida; order Poales; family Poaceae; genus Coix; species Coix lacryma-jobi. Next base: position 113,500,350 of record CM019825.1, on the reverse strand, counting down.
TCTTTCTACGTGGAAATGGTAGATGGTTGGTGTCATGATAATCTTGCATCATTTCTGGTAGTGGTGGATCTACTTCTTCAACTTCATCGTCTTTCTTTTCTTCTGTCACAGTTGGCGTCACTAGTGTTGTTTGTCCTCTTGCTCCTTTTGGATATGGGGGATCATGAGTGACCTTCCCACCTCTAGTAGTTATAGTCTGTGTCTGCTCAGGGTTAGTGGCAACATGCAAAACAGCAGCCAATTTGGCTAAGTGTATCTCTATACTTTTATTTATATTGATTTGTTCTTTTAGAGCAGAAGAAAACTCATCCATTTTTGCATTTATATCATCTAAGGCTTTATCTTTGAAAACAAGCTTCCTAATAATGGTGTCATTAACTCTAGCCTGCTCTACGATTATATCTCTTAAAGGCATTTGCTTAAAATAGGAAGAATTGAAATTGTCTGAGGACTTACCTTGATAAGTGGAGTGTTGATTCCATCCTTGCTTTCGTAGTGTAGAAGAGTTGTTAATGTATTTGCATTTTCCTAGTTGTTCTCTTCACATCTAGTCTGAGCATCGAATGCATCTTGAATGGCTTGACAATCTCTTTTGTATTTCTCGCGTTGGTCTAATGATGAGGACATCGCCACGCTGGACACACCGACGCCATGGTCTTCCCCAAGTTGCAATCCGTCTCCAACTCTACTACCTCGTCACCCTCGGAATTCAGGAGCAGTTCCGGGTAAAATCAATGCCCCGAACGCATACGGACTCCATTTTTGACGAACCACATATGCTTGGAAAGATAATTTGATAAGCTACCCAATGGCTTTAGAATCACGTCAAAATACATCCGGAGTCAACAGGAATTGTCGAAACAATTCAGCATCCAGAATCTGCCACGGTGCTGCGACACCGTCTTTTTGTCCGATGGGCCATGTATCGTCTTAGAGCCCATTAGGGGGCGCGTGTGACACCCCAATTTTAAGAACAAAATTGGAGCATAATATATGTATACCAGGATCAATTTTCATACATATATCGACATCAAAGTAAATATCAAAACAATGCTTTATTAATATATCGAACATTATTACAAAAATGACCCTCGGGTCTAAAAGAAAAGTACAGACTCTCGGTCTAACTCTATTGTAGACTTTGCGGAAACTGGACGCCATCTCCACAGGAAGGTCGACCGGGGACTGCGCCATCCTAGTACAGGTCGTCGGGATCGTATCCACCGTCTTCTGGGTACTCCTGCTCCGCGTCGTAGACTCCAGCGTCTGGGTGGGGTAGCAGGGGGTTCAAAGAGGAAGGGTGAGTACATCGAAATGTACTCCGTAAGTGTAGGAAATATATGCTTATGAGGCTAAAAACAAAGGTAGGCTGACTTTGTTTGACTCAAGCGCCTAAAGCAATACATCCTATTAAATCCTATTTCCGATGCACCTATTTACTAGGTTATATCCTTAGTCTTCGACAGAACAGTAACCACACTCGGAGTCGCACCGAGCAAACAACACTTGGAGTCCACCAAGCAACCACACTTGGAGTCACACCAAGCAAACCCACACCTGAAGTCCATCAGACAAACCACACCTGAAGTCCATCAGGCCACCCACAAGGCCGACTCGAAGAGTCCCCCTATGTGGATTAGTTCCATATGTCACGACATAGAAAGCTGCCTTCCGTAATAACACCAGGTCTGTGCCCGAGCCTGGGAATCGCTCCCGTACCAAGCAGTAACCCGCGTAGAAGAAGCCTCTGTACCCATGTCATATGGGACTAATGACCACATAAGGCTTCCCTAACAAACCAGACTCAACCCACAAACTAATCTCGAAGAAGTCCAAGCCGCTCATAACCGTGAGCACGGCTGATATATCAGTTTTACACTCTACAGAGGTTGCACATCGTTACCCATAAGTCATGCGTTTCCCATCACGCTAAACACTGCCAAGGTGCACAGCGGGGTCGCACTACAAGGCCTTTACAAAGCCCCTCCAAGCCTGTGTTACATGTACTCTAAGGTTTCATCCCCATACATAAGTCAGCGACCCCAGGGACCCCCTCTTGAGCCACTAAACCAACCCCGTGTAGCATAACTTGGAGGAAACTAATTAATTAGCCAGGTTCGTCCCATTCCAAACCTCATGGTTGCGCTGTTAAGTCGGGTTACAGGCTTCGAGAACCGGTTCCTAGGGATCCAGGCACGATAAATCTAGCACAAGCCCAGAACCAAAAACCAAAACCAGCTGCTGAGTCCCACGACACAAAACCACCAATACGGTCCATCCTGCCGGATTTAGCTACTCACCATACTACTCATTACCAGTCCATGTTCCATAGATCATTAATCAGAATTAAATATTAACCATCCCATCCTAATACAGCAGGGCTAAGCATGACTTCTACCCAACATATCCCAAACCAGGTGACAAGGATAATATAAACAAGTTCTAGTAAACCTTAACATGGGATTCAATTTAAGACTGCATGCATCTACTGGATCTAACTACTCTAACTCAAAAGTAAAATAAATATAGGAGCAAGATATTCAAGGACACTTGCCTTCGGACTGGGTCGGATCGACGGGGACGAAGGCTGAATTCTGGGGTTCCGCGTAGCTCGCACTCGCTGGATCAAACACCAGGCATGGCCCAAACATAGCATATAAGAAACAGAACATCAAACATTAGTAAAACAGTATATAAACTGTTCTACTGCATAGAGCTCATCGCTACGAATCTAATGCAACTTGAACGGGTCAAATCGGAGTTAAAATGCAAAAGTTATAAGCGTTTGAAGTTGGATGACAATTCTGTAATTAATTCAAACTCGTTTTCGCGTTTAAAATAAATAAATCTAAAAAGGAAAAGACGTCAGGATGGGGCCTCATTTTCTGAAAAGGACAGGGGCTAGATGGGAAAATTTTAGAGACTCAATGAATAGCGCAACAGGACGGTGGGTTGATTCCGGAAACGATTAGGGGTTCTTTTACAAAGATGGCGCGGCCGATCGGCGTGGGCGCGGGTCTGCTGACGCAGCGCCATGCGGCGATGCGTGACTGGTCCGGCGTACCAGCCGGCGGCGTGGGTTTGTTGACGCGGCGAAGAGGTGCCCGGTCCACAGGCCCGTAGGTATGGTCCAAACCTCTTCGCGGTTGTATCTAATCTCGGTCGTCGGAAATGAAACGGACGGCGCAGCGAGGGTTCGGGAGGGGATCTGGCCGCCGGTGGCTTTTTGCGCGGCGGTGCTTCGAGCAGGCGCGGCGGCGCCATGAATCCGCGGTGGCGAGCTCGCCCGCGCGCGCGAGGGGAACCTACAGGCCACGACTTACCGAGCGGAGGGTACCGGGGGAGAGAGGAGATGGAGGCGAGCTCACCAGAGCGGTCTGCGCGGCCGGAGGAAGGGGTTCTGGGGACGCGCGCGAGGGCGGGCGGTGTCTTGCAGCTCCGTGCTCTGGTGTGGTCGGGGAAGCCGCAATCCCGGTGCAGATGTACCCCGTGGACCGTCTCCCTGGACGCGGCTTGCCGCTGCGGTTCTGATGGTGAGGCGCTCGCCACCGGAAACAGACCGGAGGAGAGAAACACGAAGCTTGAGCCAGCCTCGTTAATGGCGGCTCCTGCAACTTCGGTGCCCCTCGAGATGGGCACAGAGGGTGTGTTGGGTGGTGCTCGGGTAGTGAAGAGGAGTAGCTGCGTGCTCGTGCGAAGACGAGGGCGCTGGTTAAGAAGAGGAAAAAGGGTGTGCGGTGGAGAGGAGCAGAGGGCCACGGAGGTCTGCAACTAAAACGGATTGGAGGAGGAGGAAAACGGAGGGGAGAGCGAAGATGGGGGCGTAGTTGGGGTGCTACTTGTAGATGGGGAAGGAAGGGAGGGTGGCGGCTTCGCACCCGGGAGGCAAGGGAGAAGTAGGGTGGGTGCTTGATTCGACGGGAAGGGCGGAGGGGTTCGGTGCGGGTTTCACACGGGAGGTTGGGGAGCGATCAGAGGAGGGAGAGGAGTCTGACGAGGTGGGCCCGCATGTTAGTGAAGGGAGGGAGGAATGCGGGCGCTGCTGCGCGTCGCGGGCGGGAGGGCGATGCGGGCCGCCTGGCTGGGCCGGCTGTGCACAGAGATGGGAGGGGGAGAAGGGAGGGCCGGTTGGGCCGAGCGGAAGTGGGCCGAGGGAGAGAGGAGAAAGAGTTGGGCCGGCTGGAGAGAATGGGAAGGTTTGAGGAGCGGCCGACTGGGCCAGGAGAAAGGAGAAAGGGAGGAGGGAGCCCAAGCCAGGTTCTCTTTTCTTTTCTCATTTGTTTTTCCAAACTTTTCAAAAGCCCTTTTGAAATTCAAAATCAAATTCAGTTTGAAATCAAATAGTTTGGTAAAAGTTTTGAAATATTTTCCCTAGGTTTTGAAAATAAAACTTTGAGATTGATTTTGTAAAACTTTTATAAATCTTTTTATTTCTTTTCTAAATAGAATAAAACCGATTCGCCCTATACGGGTATTATAAATTCTTTTTCACCCAATAAAAATTATGCACCGGCATGAATGAAACAAACATCTGGTTAGACTATTCCTCCATCTAGGATTTTGGCCATTTTCTTAATAAATTCTAATTAATTTGACACCCGGGGTGTTACAGCGCGTCCAGCAGGGGCGATGACCTAAACCCTATAATTAGTTGCCATCGTCTTCCTTAGGTCTTGGGTTTTGTTTAGAGTTTAGTTTTCCATCGAGGAACTGAATTGTTCATTGTAACTGTGGTGTCGAATCCTTTTACAGTGATCTAGGGCCCCCGTTCTTGATCTCCTCCACTGTGTCGATTAGTCCTTTGGAACCGAGTTCTTGAACCCTCCATTGAAATTCGTATCAATTCATATCTGCAATTTCAGATTGCGTGTTTTACCTTCTTGCTTGTGTTCTTCGATTCGCTTGCAGGATTAGCCTTCTTGGCGAGGTCAATCAAGTTGTGCTTGGTTGATAACCAATGGAGCAGTGGTGTAACAGTTGTAGGGTTCGAATCGTGTCTGATTTGAAGCCGGATAGCCAACATCGAGATCTCTACCAATCAAACCTATCGGTACCTCTCGGAAGATTAGGTCATCCCTCATCATCTAACCACCCTAGTAACACATCCATCTTTGTTGTCAGTGCCTTCACTTCTTCTGGGACTTCCTCCATCTGGTGACAGCGTTGATTCTTGTCTTGTTTCCAACTCTGATTCTTAGCTATCTTTTCCATAAGGACTTTAGCTTTTCCAGCAGTAAGTGACATAAATGGTCCTCCAGCAATTGCATCTAGTTGCTCAAGTGACTTCTGAGTGAGTCCACTGTAGAATCCGTGCTTGAGCAACCAATCTTCCATTCCATGGTATGGGCATCCTGAAATGTAATCTTAAAAACGTTCCCAAGCTTCTGGAATGGTTTCTCCTTTCAGCTGCTGAAAACTTCTAATCTTTCCTCTTAAGGCATTGGTTTTGCCTATAGGGAAAAATCTTGATAGAAAAGCCTCTGAACATTTGTCTCATGTGTTGATGTCTTCCTTATTAGTGTAGAACCACTGCTTCGCTCTTCCCTCCAGTGAGAATGGGAATAACCGAAGAAGTATGATGTCTTGGGCAATGTTCTTGATGATGATGGTGCTTCTGATCTCCAAGAAATCTTGTAGATGGGCAGTAGCATCTTCTTGTGCTTTTCCACTGAATGTAGTAGCTTGGACTAGGTTGATAAGGCTTGGCTTGAGCTCAAACTCTAAATTATTTGTCTGAAGTGTGGGTCCAGTCCGAATGTTTCCAATGTTGGGAGCAGAGAACTCTAGCAAAGTCTTGTTGGCTATCGTCTTCACTACTTGTGTTGATCTTCTTCTAGGTTGAGTTGCTTTTTGATAGAACAGTGATTGATCACAATTGAACCTGTATTACCCTGTATAAGATATAAACAAAAGTAGAACAAGGGTAATCCTATAAAGACAGAGGTGGTGATTGCTATCTGAAAATATATATGTTCGATGTGTTCTTCTGTAGCCATATAAAAGTTCCTGAAAGCTCCCTGACAACGGCGCCAGAAATGCTTGTTGACATTTCTTAGCACAACTACCAAAAGTAGGTTAGAATCTACCCCGGGTACTAATGCCAGAAATGTGGGTAGACATTTCATAACATCACTCTAACGCTAGGCTGTCACCACTAGCAGTAACACTAGAGATGTGATAGTATTTATAACATGGCACTTTGATATGATATGAAATAAAGGTTATCCGCAAGCGCACAGATAAAATACACCCATTGTAGCATTTCACCTAGGAATGTTCCAGGTATGTTATTTATAATTCTACCATCAGGAGCTTAACAGGGTTAAGAATAAGAATGATATGGCTTAAGAATTGCAAACATATATATTTAGACATGAATCTAATAACTCACCTCTCGTCTAATACAGGGGTAAGGCAAAAGGATAATAGTAATGATAATGATAAATAAGGTAAATAACAGAGACTAGCAGGGATTCCATGATTAGAGAGAGAGACTCATATGATCAAGCAGAATTGAGAACTAATCGATACATTAAGAGATTAGGCTCCTAAGTTATATTACTTCTATTAAGTCCAAGTCAACCCTAGCATATGATATCATCTATAGCATAATTAATCATCCACCCATACATAAGTGTTTACACCAGATTTTGGATCGAAGGGGATTTTCATTTTGTAAGCACAAACGGCTGATTAAAGGAAAAATCGGCCGAAAAAATAAAAGAAGCTTGGACACGACCAGAAGATTTCATATGGACCAAGCTTAATGGGCTTTGAAGACGTGTCGGGCTCAGCCAAAGGAGTTTGTTGGTAGTTCTTAGCTTCACTAAAGATAGTGCTAGGCAACTATCCCCGGTAACAGCCCAGGAATGCTTGTTGGCACTTGCTAACGTTGTTACTAGGAGTAGACTATGGAGTCTATCCCTGGCAATAGCGTCAGAAATGCTTGAAGCAAGACCGGTCACTATACCTAAAGGAATGGAGCTAAAGCAGCTATCTACTAATGCCAAGCGGGGTTGTCAATCCCGACACTAGTAGGAGCTAGCTAGAGAGAATGCAATCTACCAGGAGGAGATTCTGCAAGCGCACAGAACTATCGTAGTAGCACTTCGCCTGAGAGTACCAGGTGTCGATTTATTTGATCCCAAGGGAAGGCTAGGGTGGTGAATGAGTTGAGTCAAGGAGGGGATGAGAGTCGAAGAAATAAGAAAAAGGAAAAGGGGAGAAGGGAAGATGAAAGGCTAGAAAGAATATATGGGTGGATAGGTAAGGATGAAATGGATGGCTAAGGTAAAGTGGATAACTAGATAGATAGGGGGGTAACTAAGGATAACTAAGATAACTAACTACTAACTAACTAATCCTAGATAACTACAAGCAAGATAACTACGAAGCAAAATAGTTACGAAGTAGGGCAGGCAAAAGTCAATAAAGCAACTAAGTTAAGTAAAGTTTTATTCCTATCTTATCAAGTATCGAGGCGTACTAGCCTTTACCACTTACTTAGGTTCAACGCTAGCACAACGAGCCTTACTGTTAAACTGGGCCAACTACGTGGTGGAATTGAAGGCGCACAGGGCTGTCACCACCTGCTTGCTACCACAGCTATCCGGGGGTCCAGCCGTATCTAAAGGTAAGTCTATAACTAAGCACCACGCTTAACTATATTCTAACTATCTCTACCCTAGCTTTGAATAGAGACACTCTTGCGGACGTCAGAGCAAACACTTGACTTAATAAGATAAACACTAAACTAACTAAGCAACCTATTGGCAAAGATCAAACACTAAGCTCACTAGAGATTAACTACTATGGCTAAGTGAATTGAACTGTAGGATAGCTAGGCACTCAAGCAATCAATCAAGTATATCACTCAATACTGATAAGTAGAATAAAGTAATACTTGAAATGATGAACTAGAATATAGTAAGTGCTTGAGTAACAAGAGCAAAACACTACAAAATTTTTGGTCCACTGCAATGCCGAAAATGTGTAGCAAAAGACTCAAAAATGGTAGCAATAGTAATTTTGCTACCTTTTTTTTTGGTTAAATGTCGTTGCACTTGTAAGGGTAGCAATAGCATAATGCAACAGGTTACATTTTAGTTGCGACACACGTCCCCTCTATTGCAACACTTTTGACGTTTTTGGAACACCTGGTGAGTGTTGTAACAAAAGCAACTGCAACCACTATGGGTGTGGTAATAGAATCAATTGCAACGAACTAGGCGTTGCTAGCGATACGTATTGCGACACGCTGGTCGTGTAGCAACACAATGCAATCGCAACGCAACACAGGTGTTGAAATCGTGGTTGTTGCTACACAGAGAAAGCATTGCAATAGAGGTTCTCTATTGCCACGTCGCCTAAATGGTTGCTATAGGTGGCTTAGGTTATTGCAACGTCTCTTCAGGTTGGTTGCTACAGAGAGGTCGTATATTGCCACGTTTCTGAATGGTTGCTATAGATGGCATAGGCTATTGCCACGTTACTTAGGTTGGTTGCTACAGACAGGTCATCTATTGCCACGTTACTAACTAGCTGGTTGCTATTGGTAGATTCCTTTATTGCCACCGTCATCTTTTTGTAGTTTCAAGAGATAGTTTCTCTATTGCACAAACAACTGTTTGAACTCTCCAAGTGTCAAGCACATAATAATGTGTCAAGCACAAACAACTGTTTGCACAAACAACTGTTTCTCTATTAACCCATAATAATGTGTCAAGCACAAACAACTGTTTGAACTCATTTGAATCAAAAGACTAATATCTACTGTAGCAGCGAAGGTTCCCTTGATATGTATGTTGGCCATCGTCCCACCATTCGCATGCTCATTTTCAAACTCAAGATTCCTCCTGAAAAAATCATTGACATGCATTAGTTAAACTGAGACTAGTGGTGGCAAAGCTAATTGAACACTGAAGCAAAACATGAGCTGCAGTACTAGAGTTTTGTGAGCTGCAGTACTATCAACCATGAACTTTGAAGCGAACAACAAATATAAACATACATGCACCTGTCTCCCAAGACATTTTATGAGTACAAACACATCCATATATATTTCTAATCAGCAAGAGGAAACTAAGCCTCGACCATATTTAGAAGCAGAACAAAAGAATAGCTATGTACTTCTCCAAAAGGACTATATGTTCCTTTTTAATGCAAAGAGAGATAAAAGGTTTCACATAGTAACATGTGTATTCTTTTTGGACAATGCAGATCTTTTCCTAGCCACAGTTTCCTTCAGTTGCTTTGTTGTAGTATAAACAGCACCCGAATTCGCTGTCGAATTACTTCTAGTCATGCGCCCTCTAGTGAGATGTTCTTCAGCCGCGAAAGAAGGGGGTTGTTGTTCTGGCTGGCTGGTTTCTTGGGTAACCTGAAAATAAATGGTTGGTGGTAAAAATTACACCCCTTGACAAGAATATGACATGCATGTTACAATTAAACATTCTTCAATTATCATCAAACTACCAGCTGACTATGCATCATGTGTTCTCCCATTGTAGTTGTTATATTTTGTGTCCCCTCAATTGTTGCAGCAGCAACAACATTTTCAGTTGGCTCCACAATTGTGCTAGCCTGTATTTCGAATTGGGTTCAAGATCATGATTTTCAGTTTAATAAATTATGAGAACATAGATGTTGTTAATATTACCTTTTGTACTGAAGCTTGCTGTTGGGCTGCTTGCAACATTAACATAGCTTGCCTAAGTGCTTCTCTATCAGCCTCCCTTTCCTTGTTAATATGTTCAAGCTGACGCCTATGTTCTTGCCTCTCGGCTTCCCTTTCAACTTCTTGAGCTTCTAGTCTGTCTTGCAACCGTCCAAACGATTCAATGAGGGCTTCCTCCTGTTGGAGTTTGCGCTAGTAGTCCTCCGACAGTAGCTCTTTTCTAGTTGGGTACCTTGCAAGGTAACCATTAGCATGCATCTTGTTTGATTTGATTTTTCTCGTTTCCTTGTAGGTTGATTGGAAAATCTGGTTCTGCTCCAAGTCTGAGACGACATTTGCGTCAGGCCTTGACTCCAGCTCCATAATCTTCCTGGTTGCATTGTCCTAACAAAGCAAAGACATTTAGTTAATTAAAACTTTAATTCTAAGCGAGGACAATTGCTTCACTTAATAAGGGTTGTAAAAATTGTTTAATACTCATATAGACTTTCCTAGATTCCTCGCTTGTCCACTGTCCATTTTGTTGGTGAGTCATCATAAAAAGCTCCATATCATTTGGCTCTTCACCAGTTAGTTGGTCCCTCTAATTAGGCAAGAATAAAAAAAAATTAGGCATATTTCACAATCTAGGGAAATGTAGAAGCTTTTATCTATTTATACTATAAAGGAGCGAAGGAAATGAAAAAACTTGTCACCACATAATTTCTTACCCACCTTAGTCCTTGTCCCTTGGATCTACAATCCAACGCATCTAAATCTCGCATCATAAAACTAAACAGTGGGCCTGGTCGGAAACTATTTACATTGACACTCTGCGAATGCCTCAATTCGGAAACTATTTACATTGACACTCTGCGAATGCCTCGGTTCGAAATTCTTTTTTCACCGTCGTCGTACTCGCGCTTCACACCAACATACCTAACCGCCCGATCTGAAAAATCCCCCGCACGCTCACATACCTGCACAGGACAAACGACGCGTCTCGGCGGCAACAATATCCCGCACACGCTGCCACGCTTGCGTATCTACTCAGGAGAAAGGACGCGTCTCCGGTTCTGCCACTCCGTCGCGACGTGACGACGCACGGCAACAACGGCGCGGCGGCGGCAGCAACGACGGCACGGCAGCAGGGAACAGGTGAGGGCCCAATCAAAGCCGCTTTTGCGCCGCTGCTTTCTAGGTACACGGCGGTTAGTGTTCGTACGGGGCAGTTCGTGTTCTTCTGTCGCTGGCTTTCCCTTCGTGTTCATCACCTGAACTCTTATCTAAGTTCAGTTTCTCACGAGAATATCTGTCAGGACTCTCCCCTTTTCTGTCCAAATCTATGTTACTTGTGTAACCTGACATCAGTGTCCTCTTTGGATGTGCAAGGACTTTTGCCGGGAGCAGAGCAGACCGCTGCTGCCGTCCTCCCTCACGTTTCTTCAGCAAAATTGAGTAACTACCAATTGAGTGAAAAAGAGATAATCATATAATTTTTTTTGTGCATTCCTATTTCCTAACGATGGGCTGGGTGAAAATATGATATTCCCTGATCTGCATGGGACTGAGCTATTGCAGTAAAAATACTAAATTTCATAAGCATTTGCTTCTACTTTTCCAGTTTACTTTTAGCTAGGAGAATGATCATTAGGAGATTGAAATACATTTAGGTGTCTTTTATGCACTGTAGTTGATTGTTTTCAATTTAATCCACATAATTAGATGTTCAAATCATAATTCTTAATCACAGGTTTGTGTTCGCTCTTTTAGTAGTGCATAGGAATATAAAATAATTTTTCCTCAATTCCTTTATAATTTTAAAATGCAGTGGTATGAACAGAGTTTATGTCAAAACTTTTGTTATTTATCAAGATGTTACACTTATAGCACAGTTAATAAAATTTTAAACATTTCCAATTATTTTATTTAATTGTAGGATCTTTTTTGTGAGGTGGTGAGCAACGCAGGCCATGTACGTAAGGTTTTTGACCTTCTTCCTTTTCTATTTAATTTGTTTGCTTTGAATTTATATTAAAAACTCAATTTGGTTCTTTGCGTTTTCACATTCTTTGCATTATTAATTATAATTATATTGTATTCATGACGGCATCATAATTCTTTGCCTCGCCGTGTTTAAAGCATAATGAATAATGATGACAGATTATTATGTGCTTAATCTACCAGTTGGAGATAGTGTATGCCAAACAACATATTTGTTTGCACTACAGTTGAAACTAGAATTTGTTGCAACCATGGTAAATGTCCTATTTTTCGTGGTTTGTTAGGGCGATGCAAGTAAAGGCCACTTTCTTTTGCAGAGGAAGAACACGAAAAGACTGGTAGCATGCTGAATGATAAAATCTTGTTTCTATGTCTCTTGTCAGGATGGATAATAAACACCATACATTTTGGCGTTTCTTTGGTGGGTGTTTGGGAATGAAAGTTGATCAAGTTCTTGCAGATCAAGATGAATGGATGCTATGTTGTATGTTTTCAGTTTGTTCTGTGCCTTAAAGAACACACCGGCATTTTGTTGTGAAGAGATTTACAGCATGTGTCCTTCTTTAATGGACAGTGTTTGACCATGGCTCTCAATGGAAAAAAAATGTAACATCCATGACACTATTGTCTTGTCAGGGAGCCAACTACGCAAGGTAGGAGAAGGAGCAAAATAAAGATGGAAAAGCTACGCTGCAGCTTCGTCGTAACCTTTGCGTCAACAGCCTATTCTGCTCCTTACCCAATGACAGTAGGTGAATATGATGCTGGTGCTTACCAACCACCAACTCTCCATGTAAATATGCAATTTATTTCTACCTGAATTATTGTTATCTATTACATGAATTGAGCACAAACTACTGCAGCAAATACACATTTTATTAGTATCTGAATTTTGTTATCTCATATGAATTCTATGGACACGAGCGTCCTGTCTCGCACGTGCGTGCCGCACATGCCTGACCACTAGTAAACTGTAAAGATCAGGAAGATATCCACCAGGAATTTAAAAACAAAAGATAACAGAAATATTTATTGCTATTGAAAAAGTAAAGGAATCCAAGTTCTTCTTTTTTTTGGCACACATTAGTTTTAGTACTTTTCAGCTTTCTGTATACAAGCATGCAAAATATTTTTTTTGTAGTGGGTAGTGGGCTAAATATCTCTATCAAATACAAAGACTATATAGGTTATAACAATATCATGTCATTGTCATTGGGGGGCACAAGCACAAACCATAAAAAAATGCCTGAAGAAAAACCTTGTGACAGAATTTTTTACCTTCTCATAGCTCAATTGAGAAAAACCCTTTGATCCTGTAACATGGTGTATCTGTCAATTCTGCCGATTCTAAGAATTCTTATTGCTAATCCTCTGCACAGAACCAACAATGATTTGATTTTTATAAAATCAGCAGCAAAACATAAACCTTGACATCAGAAGTGCAATTGGCAAGTTTTTATAAAAATTGAGAACAAACCTGGAATTCTTCGGTGCCAAAATACGACACCAGATAGTGCCACTCAATAATGTCTAATTCTTCTGGCCTATGTCTCATTCTCTCTTTATAGGTGGTGTACGCCTTGTAGGTAACACTAAATGTAGATCGCCATCCTCTATAACGGTCATTAGCCACCGTCCATATCTTGATTCTGTTCGCCTCGTTATCTTCAAGGTCCCACTTAGCCTGCTCAAGGTAAAGCCTAAATAAATTACTTCTTAAACAATAATTTGGTATTGAAATTTTGACATCCACATGGATAACAGAAGCTTACCAACACATCGTTTGCTATTGCAATTTTGACATCCACATGGATATCTCTCCATGTTCTTACTCCGATAAGAGGTGCTCTTTTCCTTGTGAACAGTGTTATTTCATCAACAAATATTCGTTTGTTTGAACCTACAGGTCCTCCAAGCCTAGAGAACTAGATGCTAAGCTTCTGAGATGCCTCCTTGGTTCTCTTGTTTGTTGCTGTCCATCCTTTCAAGTTACCTCTTGGCTTCCTCTTTTTGGAGTCTTGTCCATGAAAAACAAATATATACAAAGCAAAACACTTAAAAAACTATTGACATAGATTAAAATTAACCAAACCTCACAATAAACTGAAAATATTCATTACTTACTAGTTCCCTCTCCCTGTGGAATGAAACGTCGAGCATGAGATGGTCTGTTTACTGGCGGTGTGGGGTTGCTATCTTCACTTGAAAGTACTACATCTGTATGATGATTACTGTCCACATATGCTACTGCAGAAAATATTGGTCACTTGTGTAAGATATAATATGTTTGTGAAGGAATATTAATAATAGACATGTAGGAATAATAAGTTTGACCACATTTAAGTTTTCTGATTCAATTGGTCATTGGTGTGTGCATGGCATGTAATTGAAAATTGGAAGTGTATATTCGCTGATTCAGGGGGCGCTGCGAACGGGGGTGGAGTCGTGATCCTCAGGGGGCGCTGCGCACGGGGGTGAGGGCGACCGCCGCCGCTGCCCTGATTTCCACGTCGATCGATCAATCACACAAGCCATCCTCGCGGCGAAAGGTACGAGATCACTATGGGCTGCACATATATAGTTCAATTATGTACGTAAATACGCTGGCTCAATTGGTGATCATCGTTCATCTTGATCACGCAGATGTCAGGCGATGATAGGAGTTGGATGCGCTTGCCTCGTTCTTCAACCGAGTGGCAGAACAAATTCATGCAGTTTTTGGACAGGACATATAGTGGCACTTCGAGGGGTGGAACTGCAGCATGTCCGTGCCGTAAATGTCTATGCATGTCACACAGAACAAGGGTTGTGCTTTAGATTCATGTCCTTTCAATAGGGTTTGCTGAAAGTTTTATAATGGAAGGGGAAGGTTCAACTGATGTGGTATTTCACAATGAAGATGCAGGACCTAGTGATGTACAAGTACACAATGACGACCCAGCAGCAGCAGATGTACAAGTACAGAACGATGATGAAGGTGCACCACATGATTGGGGAGTAGACAATGAAGAAGGCGGCGCACCGAGTGAAGATGATGAAGCCAGTAATTTGATTAAATCCCTAATCAGAGGTGAAATACGAGGAGAGATCGGTGACGAAGACGAGCCAAATGAGCAAGCCAAGGTCTTCTTCAAGTTACTACAGGAGGCAAAAAAGGAATTATATCCGGGTTGCGAAGATGGTACAAAGATATCTTTTATTGTGGAACTTTTCCAGGTTAAGTGCATGTATGGGATAAGTAACAAAGCATTTGAGGGGGTACTCTTTTTGATCTCAAAGTTTCTCCCTAAAGGTCATTGTGTCCCAAACACAATGGAGAAAGTGCAAAGGGTGGTTCGTGATCTAGGCTTGGACTATATTAAGATAGATGCATGTGAGAATCATTGTGTCTTATTTTGGAAGGAATACGAGAAGCTGGATATATGCCCCAAATGTAAAGCGTCTAGGTGGAAAACAGATGACAGTGGTGATGGCCACGTGGATGATGGTCATGATAAGAAACGTCGCCGTGTCCCAGTCAAAATCCTTCGGTACTTCCCTCTCACACCTCGGCTACGCAGATTGTACATGTCAGAGAGCACGTCATCAGAAATGCGTTGGCATGAGGAAGGAAGAATAGATGATGGCAAACTACGTCATCCTACTGACTCCAGGGCATGGAAGCACGTGGACAATACGTTTCCACAATTTAAAGAAGCTCGTAACGTTCGACTGGGTCTTGCTTCTGATGGCTTCAACCCATTTGGTATGCAAAATGTTACTTACAGTTGTTGGCCTGTTATCCTAATACCTTACAATTTACCTCCTTGGTTATATGAGAAACAATCTTATTGGATCATGTCGATGTTGATACCTGGCAAGAAAACTCCTGGAATGAATATTGATGTTTACTTGAGGCCCCTCATTGATGAGTTGAAGGAGCTATGGAATACTGGTGTTAATTGTAGGGATGTAAAGGCAAAGGAAAACTTTACACTACGTGCTATGCTACTTTGGACAATCAATGACTTCCCTGCATATGCGATGCTTTCTGGTTGGAGCACAAAAGGCAAATTTGCATGTCCTTACTGTCACAAGGATACAGATTATTTGTGGTTGAAACATGGGAAGAAGTTCTGCTACATGGGACATCGTCGGTTTTTGCCCTTAGACCATCCATGGTGCATGAACAAGATGAGCTTCAACAATGAGGAGGAAACCAGGGAGGCTCCAGGTCCACTGTCTGGTCAAGATGTATTAGACCAATATGCAACTTTTCATCAAACGAGATTTGGAAAGGACATATCAAAAAAGAGGAAGCGTGATAAAGATGCAAGATGGCACAATTGGAGGAAGAAGAGTATTTTTTTTGAGCTCCCCTACTGGTCTTCTTTGTTCATAAGGCATAATTTGGACGTGATGCATATTGAGAAAAACATATGCGAGAGCATATTAGGGACTTTGCTTGAAATTGAAGGGAAATGTAAGGACAGCGAGAATGCCCGCCTTGACATGGAACAGCTTGGGATCAGGCAAGATCAGCATCTTGTGATTGATGATGACACGTACACCTTGCCAGCAGCGTTGTACTCTCTAAACAAGGATGACAAGAGGATTTTATGCCAATTTGTTCAAGGAGTGAAGATGCCTGATGGGTTCTGCTCCAATTTAAAGAGATGTGTTGACGATAAAACATCTAAGGTGTTTGGACTCAAAACTCATGACTACCATATTATTCTACAAAAACTATTGCCCTTAGTCATTAGAAGGATTTTGCCAGAAGATGTTGCCAGGCCATTGATTGAGCTCAGTAGGTTCTTCAGTGCACTTTGTTCAAATGAGTTGGTGCCAGCAGATCTTGACAAACTAGACAGTTCAATTAAAGAGACTCTTTTGTCATCTTGAGATGGTTTTCCCGCCTGCATTTTTTGACATAATGATTCATTTGCCGGTCCATCTAGTTGAAGAGGCTAAACTAGGAGGACCCGTGTGTTACAGATGGATGTATCCAGTAGAGAGGTATCTACGTACCGTTAAAGGATATGTCAGGAACAAGGCACAACCAGAAGGATCAATAGCCGAGGCATACATAGCTGAGGAGTGTCTTACATTTTGCTCTCGATTCTTCGACGTTGACACCAAGCTAAGTCGAGCTGATCGTCATGAAAATATAGTTGTGAATGAGCCTCCAAGTGGTCTAAGCATATTTAGTGAAATTGATTACAAGAGGAGAGGAAAGAAGCTTAAGAATTTGGAGAAAGTTGAACTTCATAAGATGAGGCACTACATAATTACTAATTGTGATGAAGCCAGGAAATGGGTAGAGTAAGTCGCAATTTTTACCACTAAATTTATCTTTTATCTGCTTGTTTGTGGCATCAACTAATAATTTGGTGCACTTTGATGTAGGGAGCATAAGACACAACTAACAAGGGAAAGTTCAATTAACATTAAAAAACGACACAAGGAGCATTTTGTAAGATGGTTTGAAATCGAGGTATGTAGTATTATTTTATATTTTTAAATTCCACTTTATGGTTAGACCGACATAGTAATTAGCCGGTAGATGTCTAACTTGTTTTTTAAATTACAGATAGCAAAACTATATGAGAAAGGGGAAGCAAGTAAACTGATGCATGCCCTTTCTCAAGGACCTGATCCTCGAGCTCGTGTGTTGAATAGAGTGCACATCAATAATTGGCTATTTCGGACAACTGCCATAGAGAAAAGCCTCGTGACACAAAATTCTGGTGTCCTTGTCCTTGTGAAGGGTGATGATAGTACAGGCAACATGACCTGGTATGGAGTCATTAGAAATATAATCTCACTAGAATTCCCACAAGAAAAAGAAGTTATATTGTTTCAGTGTGATTGGTATGATGTGCCGGCTACCAGTACCAGCAGAAGCAGAGGGTACACTAGGGATAAATTTGGTATTATCGACATTGCTACTTCCATGTTCAGATATTCAGATGAACCTTACATTCTTGCTTCAAACGCTGAACCGGTGTTTTATGTCCCTATCGTGAACAAGCCGGGATGGTCTACTGTTGTTTTGGTGAGGCCAAGAAATTTGTTTTCCATGCTAGACACAGGAAATGACGCCGATGCACTTGATGTGGGAATCCAAGAAATGAATGAATCAGGCCAAGGTCAATAATTCTTAAACTGGTCAAGACAAGATAGGGCAGGCACAACTGGTTCTGCCGCCATTATTAATCAAGTGCGTAGCGAAGCAATTCCCGAACCTGTTGATGACTATATTGGTGATGATGATTCTGACGACGATGACACCTACATTGATGATGGGGTTATTGCACCAGTCATGGAAGAAAATATAGAAGATGATTTCTTTGCTTGAAGACATTTTTTTTTGTTGCACTGTTTGGTGGGAAGGGTCACTTGTCCTTCATACACATATGTCGCACTTTATATTTTTTTCTTTTGAACTGATGACATGGTTAAGTTTGAACCGTTGCATGGAACTTTAATGTTCATTATGCTAATGAATACCTCTTGAGATAAATGTTTAAAGTATTTGAAATAAAGAGGTAAGTGGAAAGTTTTGAAATAAAAATCACGATTGCCCAAGAGTAATCACCGGTCGGCAAATGTTTGGACAAGGAAAGGTTCATTAGCGTGGTCACCATGTGACGGATGGTGCACGGTCAGGCATTTACTATCGCTAACAAAGTGACCAACCACCCCGGTACAACTTCAAGTACTAATTAACATCCATGTGTACTTAACATCAAGTACTTAACAGCAACTACTACTTAACAGAAAGTTTCAGACACCAAGCATAAGGACAGAGATGCCGAGATGGGTCCAGGGTTGGGGCGTTTTATAACTCATAAGGTCTTCAATCATATCAAATAAATTAAAACCTGTGCAACAACAAACACACCTACATAGTGCAGTGGTGGAGAAGGTTTTATCTGAACCAGAGCTCCATGGTTCGAATCCTGTGGAGAGCACTTTTTAATTCTAATATGCGTCCCCAATTCTTTTTTTCCATACTCTTTTTAAGTTTTAAATTCGTTGCAATTATCAAAGTATATTGCAACAAAAAATAAGCGTTGCACTTGAACACAATTTTCGCTTTGACCCCATAGATCTCGTTGCAATAAAATTTAGCACTTGCAACAATATCAAAGTATATTGCAACTTCCAAAAAAGGTTGCAATTGACCTCCACTGTTGCTTCACCTCCAAGAGTTCTCGTTGCATTAAGCGTCTAGCATTTGCAACGCTTGTCAAATTTTATGCAACACAAAAAAACCGTAGCAATAGTCAAAACCAAATGCAACTAACGTAAATGTAGTTGCAATACTACCACACAATTGCAACCAAAATCAAGTCTACTGCAACCATTTTTCACCATTGCAATATCGTCCACCAAATGCAATAGACCTTTGCAACATCTTGAAAACCGTTGTAATAAAGGCATGTATCACTACCATTTTTTAGAATGGTTGTAATACAACGATATCTGGCAACCAAATTTTCTACGTTGCAATTCTTTGGCGTTGCAGTAGACCGAAAATCTTGTAGTGAAACCTTAACTGGAGATGAAGGAAGACTCTTCCCAGCTCCAGGACCGATCACTCGCACGCCTCTACTCTTGAGCTAAGCCTTGAGCAGCGCTACCGCGAGGGCGAAGATGCCTTGCTCTACTAGCTACCTACTTGCCTAAGCTCTCTGAGCTTCTAACCTAACTCTCACTTGCTTCTCTTGCTTGTGTTTCTCTGGGATGGTAATGTGTGATGGTACGAATGGAATGGTGCCTCCAGGGGGGGTATATATAGCCCAAATGAGTGAGGGGGTACTTATAGGGGGCAGCCAGCCGACCTAGGGTTAGGTCAGGTGGCGGGCGCCACCCTCTACTGGCGGCCGCCAGTCCCCTGGCCGTTGGATGCTCCGGCTTTGATCCTACGGCCTCCAGGTGGATGTCCAAGGCGGTTTGGAGGTCGGGTGCATGTCTGAGTAACCGCCATTCAGCCTTGATCCACGCCACTTCATCCTGAGCCGTCCGATGCCACTGACCTACTGACCAAGGGCCAAGATTTGGCCTTGGGGAGGTCACACGGATCGGTGACGTGGCAGGGAGTGGAACTTGGGCCAACCCAAGTGGCGGGCGCCACTTAGAGGTGGCGGGCGCCACCCCCCTTAGGCCCATTTGGGCCCTGCTGAGTGGGCTTGGCCTCTGGTGGGTCCAAATGTCCAAATTTGGTTCAAATCCTGCATTCAAATAAAATTCTATGGACATGTGGAATTTGGTTAGTTTGAAACCTATTTGACTACATTTCATGCCTTTTTGGTGGATTTTAGGGTCAAATGTTGATGGTAAAACAGGTGTTTAAGGACCATCAACAAGCTCCCCCAAGCTAACCTATTGCTCTTCCTCGAGCAACAATGCGGTTTAAGCATTGAGCATGAAATGGATAGCAACTTAAGATGTCTGCAAGTGCATATTGTATAGTGAGAAATAACTTAGCATATATCATTAATCATAGCAATGTGGGGCTTATAGCTTTTCACTTCAAACATGCAAGAGTGAAATAAAGCAGTAGATAGGAAACTTTTATCTTGCTTAGGTTTGACTAGGATTATATTCTGTCTGGAGGTTTTTCAAGGTTTTCAAAAGATAACAACTTGCTTAAGTCCTCCAAGATTCACTCAGTCACTCAATGGTGTTTAAATCCTCACTTAGACCAAAATGTAGGCTCTCCTATTTCTAAAGAATGATATGTGGAGTTATAGGTAGGCTAAGAACCATGAGCAAATTGCCTGATGTTTATTGCTAAGCTAGACACTCAGATCATAAGGAGCAGCAAATCATAAAAATTGATCAAGATGTGCATGTGTGGTTATGTGGAAGTGTATAGAGGGATATTTCATAATCCTTCCTAGTTAATTTCTAGGGTCTAGAGCTAATGATAATTCTCTCTCTCTCTCTTTTTTTGGATACATAGTGAGTAGACAAAAGATGTGTGCTCACATTTTCTTAGGACATAGTCCTATCTTGAGCTACTTTGCCCACTTTTTTTTTCTTCAGGACATAGTCCTTTCTTGAGCTACTTTGCTCATTTTTCTCTCTCTTTCTTTTTTTTTAGCTCTAGATTTCCCCAGACATCTATAGGAAAGGATTTCAGAAATGAAAAAGGGGGAAAAGGGAGAAATGCTTATTCCCAGTGTAGGAATAAGCATAAGGCTAGCAATGGGATGTTTGGCAGGGTATTGCATATCTCCGGTGTAGAGAATAAGCAATTTATTTGGTGGTTGCAAACTTCCAAAGTGGAGAGTAGGCAATTTATGGTGGGTGTGTGTGAATCTTCATTCAAAAGATATGATAAGCTTCTCTACTAAGATCTATGAGGTCTAACAAAGCTCAACACAAACAAAGCTCTTTATGGTTTTGACTAATGACTAACAAATATTTGGCTGGTGGTGGGATGGGATAAAATCTAGGAGGAACTTTTAGCAAGGTTTTCATAATTTTTAAAAGAAATCCTCCAGATTAGGTCCTAATTTCACCTTAGCAAGTTTAAAGAATTACTCCATTTCTTACCAACTTTACTCACTAAGCATGATTTCAGTTAAAGCATGTGCAACCCACAAAAGCTACAACTTAGATAAGACCAGTTATTCAAACCATAACAATAGCATTTGCATGACATATTTCAAATCTTATTCAGGTTTCAACTTGTTTAAGCAGATTTTATCAATTTTATTCATGGAATGGTTACTTAGGCAAGCATGTGACATTCAAAAGATATAGAATTTAAGAACTGAATGTAAAGTGTAGGCTTGAGACATACCTTGTTAGAGCGGGAGTGTCCCCCAAGCTGGCTTCTTGCTTGGTGAAGGGCCTTCATCTTTCTCGGTCGGAGCTCTTGTTCTCATTTTATTAAAAGGGAAACTATCCTATTATGATATTTTATTGTTCTAACTAAGTTAACATATACCTATGCATATAACTAATGATAACTGACTTTTTTTTAGTTACATGCATGACATATGTTATTTATTTGAAAAAGGGAAATAAAAAATTAAAAGTGAAACCATACCTTAGGTCCATGGAGTTTCATCCTTATCGGGTGGATCTTCTTCCTTGGGTGCTTCTTCTCTTAGTACTCCATCTGGTTCTTCTTCTTTTGGCACCTCTCCTTTGTTATGTGAATTACACTACTCAGGAGGAGGTGGTTCTTTCTTTCTGCTCCACCTTGTTCTTGGGTGCCTCTTCTTGGTACGAACGGACTTTGCTTCCTGCATGTTAGCGGCATATGCGGGACCACGGGAAAAGGAGAATATTTCCTTCCTCGCTCCTAATGTCATTTGAATTTTACCACTTCCCACATATATGCAAGCATCAACAGTGTTCAAGAAGGGTCTACCTAAGATTAGAGGCACATCTTTCCTATTTCCCATATCTAGTATTATGAAATCAGCAGGAACATAGGAGCCTCTAATATGAATAGGTAAATCATTAACTATTCCTTCTACATAGCAAGTGGACTGATCAGCTAGCACAACATAGGCAGATGTGGATGACATGGGTGGAAAGAATGAGTTTTCATAAAAGTCTTTAGATATAATGTTCACACTCGATCCTAAATCACACATGGCATTTTTAAAGACTTCACCAAAAATTGAGCATCTAATTATGGGACTACCAGGATCACCCTTTTTAACAGTCATGGTTTGATCTTCATAATAGTTAAAATATTTTATTTCAACCATATTAGCAGTTTCCATGTCAGGTTTAGCAGGAATTTTGCCAGATTCAAAAGATGGTATGATAGCAGCAAGTTGAGCTAATTGGGTTTCTAACATCTTATTAAAGCTAAGTTGATTTTTCAGAGCAGATGAGAAATCTTCCAATTTAGCATTTATATTCTCAAGAATTTTATCATTTGCCATTAATCTCTCTTTCAAGAAATCAGTAGTTTTACCTTGTGAGTAAACTAAATTTTTCAGGAATGAGAAATTATCAGAATTATGAAAATTAGAGCGGGGGAATGAATTATTACCTTGAGAGTTTGCAGGCTGATTCCATCCTTGATTCTGTTGACGAAAACCGTTGTTGTTGTTGATGAAGTTCAAATCTTCATGTAGCTCGGGGCAGTGGCTCCCAGAATGTCCGGTTTCTCCACAGACTTCACAAGTCATGTAGGATTCCAGAGATTGGACACTCTTTTGTGGGTTCATCTTCTCACAGCTGTCCAGCTTCTTTGCCAGCAGGTCCATCTTGGCCACGATCATGTCGGCTTCCTTAAGGGAATGCATACCTCGCTTACGGGGCTGCAGTCTCTCGTCATTCCATCCTTGGTTTGACACCATCTTCTCTATGAGAGCCTTAGCATCTGCAACATTCAGAGAAAAGAATGCACCGCCAGCGGCGGCATCCAAATGGCTTCTAGAGAGTGGGGTTAGGCCATGGTAGAAGTTCTGGATCAATAGCCAGTCCTCCATACCATGGTGCAGACAAGCAGCGACATACTCTTGCAACCTCTCCCAAGCCTCGGGAATAGATTCCTCGGCTTGTTGCGTAAAGCTAGAGATTTTGTTGCGCAGAGCATTCGTCTTGCCCATAGGAAAGAACTTAGCGAGAAAAGCATTGGAACACTTGTCCCATGTGTCTACAGCGTTGCGATCGGTATAGAACCATTGCTTCGCTTTTCCTAGCAAAGAGAAAGGAAAGAGACGAAGACGAATGGCTTCTTGGGTTATCCCCTTAATGGTGAAGGTGCCGCAAATCTCCAAGAATTGTTGGAGATGAGCATTGGCATCCTCATGAGCTTTGCCACAGAACGGGCTAGCTTGGACCATCGTGATCAGAGCCGGTTTCAACTCAAAATTGAGGTTGGCATCGATCACGTCTAGTCCTATCGCTACATTAGCGGCAGAAGGAGCAGAAAACTCACGAATGGTCTTGTTGGCCATCGTGAAGATAGAACGAGATAAGAAAGAAAGAAGTTGAAGAAGATGAAGGAAAAAGATAAGAAGAGTTAAGGAAAGAAAGAATGAGGTAAGATGGGATTCGCTAAGCAGGAGCTTAAGCGAAGATAAATTCGACACGGACTCAACTGATACACCGATTGCCTTCCCCGGCATCGGCGCCAAAAATGCTTGTTGGTAGTTCTTAGCTTCACTAAAGATAGTGCTAGGCAACTATCCCCGGTAACGGCCCAGGAATGCTTGTTGGCACTTGCTAACGTTATTACTAGGAGTAGACTATGGAGTCTATCCCCGGCAATGGCGTCAGAAATGCTTGAAGCAAGACCGGTCACTATACCTAAAGGAGTGGAGCTAAAGCAGCTATCTACTGATGCCAAGCGGGGTTGTCAATCCCGACACTAGTAGGAGCTAGCTAGAGAGAATGCAATCTACCAGGAGGAGATTCTGCAAGCGCACAGAACTATCGTAGTAGCACTTCGCCTGGGAGTACCAGGTGTCGATTTATCTGATCCCAAGGGAAGGCTAGGGTGGTGAATGAGTTGAGTCAAGGAGGGGATGAGAGTCGAAGAAATAAGATAAAGGAAAAGGGGAGAAGGGAAGATGAAAGGCTAGAAAGAATATATGGGTGGATAGGTAAGGATGAAATGGATGGCTAAGGTAAGGTGGATAACTAGATAGATAGATAGGGGGTAACTAAGGATAACTAAGATAACTAACTACTAACTAACTAATCCTAGATAACTACAAGCAAGATAACTACGAAGCAAGATAGTTACAAAGCAGGGCAGACAAAAGTCAATAAAGCAACTAAGTTAAGTAAAGTTTTATTCCTATCTTATCAAGTATCGAGGCGTACTAGCCTTTACCACTTACTTAGGTTGAACGATAGGACAACGAGCCTTACTGTTAAACTGGGCCAACAATGTGGTGGAATTCAAGGCGCACAGGGCTGTCACCACCTACTTGCTACCACATCTATCCGGGGGTCCAGCCGTATCTGAAGGTAAGTCTATAACTAAGCACCATGCTTAACTATATTCTAACTATCTCTACCCTAGCTTTGAATAGAGACACCCTTGCAGACGTCAGAGCAAACACTTGACTTAATAAGATAAACACTAAACTAACTAAGCAACCTATTGGCAAAGATCAAACACTAAGCTCACTAGAGATTAAATACTATGGCTAAGTGAATTGAACTGTAGGATAGCTAGGCACTCAAGCAATCAATCAAGTATACCACTCA
The DNA here is from genome assembly GCA_009763385.1 of Coix lacryma-jobi var. lacryma-jobi. Classification (NCBI taxonomy): domain Eukaryota; kingdom Viridiplantae; phylum Streptophyta; class Magnoliopsida; order Poales; family Poaceae; genus Coix; species Coix lacryma-jobi. The sequence goes on along the minus strand of CM019825.1, from coordinate 113,475,506 downwards.
AGGATAGCTAGGCACTCAAGCAATTGCATATTTCAATACCGCGTCTCTCATGTCATGCTGGGGATGACAACTTGGCTTAAGTGGCATGAGGGATAGGTTCGACATTTTTGGCGCCGTTATCAGAATTAGAAAACTAAGTCTACTTTTGGTAATGACGTTAAGAATGCCCAACAAGCATTTTTGGCGCCGTTGCCGGGGAAGGTTGATTTACTAATAAGGAATGAATACGGAATATTGAGTCATCATTCGCATCACTAATATGATTGAGATCATCAATTCTCTCATACAGCTTTACCCCTGTATTTTGTTATTTTTATTATTTTATGCAGGGTGATGTATGAATAGAAGACATCTTCCAGAAAATTTTGTTGACAACCCCGAAGCGTTAATCAGAAAAACAAGAGCCATGCTCAAGAAGACATCGTCAACACTTCAGCGCGAAGCTTCATCCAATCAAGAAGACCGCCGAAGTTTCATCCGAAACTTGACGACAGAGTTCGAAGCCATGGCGAACAAGTCGATCCGCGAGTTTTCAGCTCCCACCATAGACAACATCCGCACTGGACCTGCTGTGGAGATCGACCGCAACTTTGAGCTCAAGCCTGGGCTCATCAACATGGTGCAAGCCAACCAGTTCTGTGGGAAGGCGCACGAAGACGCTAGTGCTCATCTCCAACACTTCCTGGAGATTTGCAGCACATTCACTATGTCAGAAGTTCCTAGAGACGCCATACTACTTCGCCTCTTCCCATTCTCACTGTTGGGGAGAGCGAAGCAGTGGTTCTATGCAACGAAGGAGAAGAATACTACGTGGGCACTCTGCTCCATGAACTTTCTGGCCAAGTTCTTTCCCATGGGCAAGACCAATGCTCTCCGTGGGAAGATTACAAGTTTTCAGCAACAACATGATGAATCCATTCCAGAGGCATGGGAGCGCTTCCAAGATTACATCCTAGAATGTCCCCATCATGGAATGGAGAGCTGGCTACTGATGCAGACGTTTTATCATGGGCTCGGTAATAGCACCCGTGAAACCATGGATGCTGCGGCTGGAGGAGCATTCCTGTCACTCACCATACCACAAGCCACAACTCTTGTGGAGAAGATGGCGTCCAACCAAGGTTGGAACGAAGAGAGGACCCAGACACGCAAGAAGGGTGGAGGTATGCACCATCTCAAGGAGGTAGACATGCTGTCTGCAAACCTGGACCTGCTCATGAAGAAGCTCGATGACAAAGCTGGAGACAAGAAAGAAGTCATGCACATCTACGACTCTCACATGACTTGTGAGGAGTGTGGAGATACTGGACACTCAGGCAATCACTGCCCTGAGGTGCATGAGGACATGAACTACATCAACAACAACAAAAACAACAACTATTACAACCATCCTCAGCAAAATCAAGGTTGGAATCAACAAAGGCCTAACTACTCAGGTAATTATCAAGGTAACAATTCTTACAACAATAATAATAATTTTCCACCTTTGAGAGAGTTAGTGTCTAATCAAGGAAAGCTAATGGATAACCTGTCTAAGAAATTGGCATCTAATGATAAAATGCTAGAAAATATAAATAATAGAATGGATAATTTTTCTACTGCCATCAAGAATCAAATTAGCTTTAATAAAATGATTGAATCTCAGTTAAATCAAATAGCTGCTGCTGTTCCTGCTACTAACCCCGGTATACCATCACAATTGGAAGGATTAGAATCTGCAAATCTTGCAGACATGTTTGATGCAGGTAACTACTGGAGTAACCCCGTTGTGGAAGTACATAATGACCTTCTGCCGGTCAAGAGAGGCTATCCAGGACGCCCCGTCATCCCGATCTCCATCGGCATGGTGGACTTCCCAGAAGCACTCTACGACTTTGGCTCCAGCATCAACATTATGCCCAGGGTACTCTACGAAAAATTCTTTACACATCCTTTATTAGAAGCAACCATGTATTTGCAGCTTGCAGATCGGACACTGAGCTTACCAAAAGGAATATTGAAGAACATATGTGTCCGAGTTGGTACCTCGTACGTCCCAGCAGATTTCATGGTGATAGAGACTGGTGCTGATGAGAGGTCACCTGTCATCCTAGGGAGGCCATTCCTGAACACCTCGGGAGCTATCATCTACGCCAGTGCTGCGAAGATCAACTTCAACATCAAGGGGAGGAAGGAGACGTTTTCCTTCAAGAACAAGACTGCACAAATCCCAGAGCAACCCCAATATGAACCAAGGAAGAGGACCAACAGGAGGAACAAGCAGAACAAGAACAAGAAACAAGTGTGGACCGAATCAGCTAAGATGGTCACTGCAATTCACGGAGGACAAGATCGTCGACTCAAGTCGCATTTCCTGATCAAGAAGGACGACCCTGGTGTTCCAACCATCGAGTGCTCAATCAATGGATACTCCTTTCAAAAGACACTCTGCGACACCGGATCGGGCGTCAACATAATGGCCGCAGTCACCTATCAGCTCCTGTACGGAACCATGCCCCTAAAACCGACATACATTCAGCTCCAGATGGCAGACCAGACATTCTGAAAGGTTGAAGGTATAGTGACCGATGTCCCTGTCAAAATAAACGATCATTTTGTCCATACAGATTTTCAGGTCATTGGCATGGGAGAAGACGAGTACGATCCACCTATCATCCTTGGAAGATCGTTCCTCAGCACCGTCAAAGCAATCATCTACATTGGAACCGGAGAAGTCCACATGCACTTCCCCTCTGAGAAGGTACGCCGCTACTTTAATGACCCTAACTATATAGTTGAAGATTCTAAGCAGGTCAGGACAAGAAGGACCAGACATTCTGAAAGGTTGAAGGTATAGTGACCGATGTCCCTGTCAAAATAAACGATCATTTTGTCCATACAGATTTTCAGGTCATTGACATGGGAGAAGACGAGTACGATCCACCTATCATCCTTGGAAGACTGTTCCTCAGCACCGTCAAAGCAATCATCTACATTGGAACCGGAGAAGTCCACATGCACTTCCCCTCTGAGAAGGTATGCCGCTACTTTAATGACCCTAACTATATAGTTGAAGATTCTAAGCAGGTCAGGACAAGAAGAAGGCGACGCAACCGCAATCAGAGGAAGCAAATCATCAAGGATGGATGGGCAGATTATGAAGGAGAGGTAGTAAGGTCTAAGGATATACAACTGGAACAGGAGACCGTAGCACCAAATCAGGTGTGGAGAGAGAAGATAGTTGTACAATAAGAGGAGGCGCTGCCGGAACCGCCGTCTACGCCATCCAGCGAATCCCAGGACGACTAAGAATACAAAGAGTCCCGTTCGGAGGACTTTAAAACACCGAACACTGTGCCAAGAGGTAAACTTGGTAGTTATCACTTCCCCTTCTTCTATTATTTACTTTTTCTCAAAGTAGCTAGTTCAGTTAATCATGTTCATACTATCTTAAAAAGAAAATAAAAATGTTAAAACCAGTAAGCCCCATGTGAGTATACGAGTGGCATAAAACCCTTAAGTACATTCACTGTGGTGGCATAAAAAAATAAAAATATTTTTCTGCTCCATAAAAATGAAAATACAAAAAAATAAAATTGTGATCCTACTAAAGAGAGTAACACTTATTGAGGAAGCTCAACATGATAAAGGCTAGATATTTATGCTAACACTTAATTAGTTCCATAAAGCTTTGTTGTCTATTTGAGCTCCACAGAAATTGAAGGATCAAGAAGACTAGCAGACGGAGGACATCCTAATCGCTGTCAGGGTTCTGCCGACATTCAAATACACCTCTGCCACCTGCTAGCTACATCAGAAGAAATTACATCAAAATCCAGCTTGGGGGAGAGCACCCCCATTTATCCAGCTAAGTATTTCTATCTATATTTATACTATATTAAAATAATAAAAAGATACATAATCATGAAAACCCAGATAAAGATTTTGTGCTTATATATATATATATTTGCTTAGTTTGCTTAATAAATAAATAAAGTAGCTATGCTAAACTGAATCTTAATAAAACTCTAGCATGGATATGGTGAATAGTTGCTCTGCCTAGTTTTCAAATTTGAAGCTCTCTCTCAAGTTTAGACATAACTGTTATAATTTAAAGCTTGCTCTAAACCTAAACTTGTGGGAAGAGAACCTGATCTAAAATCTAAGTCGTTAACGGATATGATATGGGAAGGTTGAGCTGCTGTTTATCTGTTCCTAGAGATGCTAGAATTAATTATCACATGGTTATCTCCATGATAGCACGAGGCTAGTCATGATCAGTATCCACCTATATGCGGGAGACACGAAATCACCCGACTTTAACCGTTCTAAGCAGGGCTAAGCATAAACGAGCCTAGACCTAACAGGGGTATCAATATAGCAATTGCAGGTGGACAAGGATAAGCAAGTAATGCATCAACGGTATCACTCAACTCCTATAACCTAATGCAACAAACATATCAGGTTAATTTTGTAATTGCATTTGCAAACCGTAGGAGTGGGATGCTCCAGGGCTTGCCTCGTTCAAAGTCGGTGGGTCGATGGTCGCGACACTCAGGCAGGTCCTCGACGTCTCCTTCTTCGGTCCTCTCGTCCTAGGTCTCCTCCGGACACGGCTCCTCCGATGGCGGGTTCTGGACTTCCACTACCGACCCTGTATGATGCATAGCACGTATAAGTAATATGAATGCACATGGGATGCAAAATGGAACAGATAACTCAGGAGATAAGCACATGTCATCTACTTCATTTTCTTTAACAAGGTAGTCAACATTAAACTAGGGATGACAAAGGACCTTAACATCCAACCAAACAATTAACCTACCTAATTAGTTGGTTAGGATTTACAATTACTACAGCAAGCATTTTACTTAATTAATTTATTCTCCTTTAATTACTTGCTGAAATAAATCCATTTAATCAAGCCTATAACAGCGACCCATCCTAGACAGCTTCAGAAAAATCTACAGAAATTACTGGAAGTTAACAACACATAATCTAGTCCTCTGTCCAAATGTCAACCCATTTGGACTTAAACTTCATCCTCTATGAAAAAGACAAATTCTACCATGAAAAGGTGCTTTGAACTACACACCCTAAATAAAAGTGTCAAACAGCAGATTTCCCATTTTTCTACTGAACTTCTTAGCAGAAGAGCAGTGTATAAAAATTCTCAGGTTCATATTCCTCATATTTTAATTACTACAAATTAAACAAGAAAATAGCATTTCATCACTTTAATTGCTACTGCCAAAATATTCCACAAAACAACATCATATTACATTTTTCCTAGAAACTATTCATCAATACAAACCTAACTAAATAAAAATCACATTTTTCTGAGCAATACACAGATTATTAAGCATTTAACAAGATTTCAGCCTAAACATGAATTAAATATAACTACACATAAATTTATCACAAACTAGACATATTATATTTTTCATGCATAGAACTCATCACAACAAACTTAACAAAACTTATTTCACCTTTCTAGCATTTACAGAACTCAAGATATGAATTAAACAAGCCACATAAGCATTTCTGAAAACTATTAAAACAAAACCTGAAAAACTCTTCACCCAAAACTGCTATACGTACACAAACTATTGCACCCAAGACACTGACAGCCGGGACCCGAGCCACTGACTTGTGGGACCCCGGGTCAAACCGACCCCACCTGCCAGCCACACAGAAGCAGGGGAAGGGTTGACCGCGGCGAAGCTCGCCGGCGGCGACCTCCCCGGCGAAACGGACCTCACCACTCTACTCCTCTCCTTCTTCCGCACCCGGCGATACCACACACAGGCCTAGCGCATGCTCGGATCGAGCTCGCCGTCGACCATGGAGGACACGGCGGCGCGGCCACGCTACGCCGGCCGGCTCCGGCCATTCCGAGCTAAACTAACTCCCGATTCCTACTTCAGCGACCTTCACAACCCTATCCCGAGGCTTAGGAGCAAGGGTTCTCACTCCGAGCATCCGCGACCACGGCCATGCCGACTCCGGCGACCATGGCGAGCGGCGGATGGCGGCGTACCATCACTACGAAACCCTAGTCGGCACAACCAACATCACCAACGTCTTCTACGGTTCAAGGCGACTCGCAAACGCTAGCTAGGGCAAGCAGACGGGCACGGGAAGGGGGTTGGCCATGGCGGACCGAGCTCGCCGGCCATGGTGGACACGGCGGACGCGGCGTATCGCGGTCACCAAACCCTAACCAGCCAAACCGTCACCTTCTACCTCTTCCACGAACCTCACTGACCCTCGAACGTGAGTTAGGGCGACACGAAACCACGGGAAGGAGGCCGGCCATGGCGAACCGAGCTCGGCGGTCATGGCGGCCATGGCAGCGGCTCATCCCGGGGCTTGCCTAGGGTTTCCTACGGGGCGCTAAGGGTAACAAGAGGTGCGGGGCTCACGGCGAAGCTTTGTGGGTGGTTGGGCTTGCGGCGAGGCGGCCGCACGGCGGTGAACGGTGGCGGCGCTCTGTTTCCCCCCTCTTTTCTGCTTGGGCAACGGCGAGAGCAAGAGGAGGCAGGCAAAGCGGAGGGAGTGACTCTGGTCTGCGCGAGCGCGTGCAAGCGGCCTTTGTGCTCTCCACGCCGCGCGCGGATGCTGCCCGGCCGACCGTCGCCCGCCACGCGGCGGGCGATGCCTGACGCGGTCGGCCACAACGCCGCGCGCGCTCCCGGCTGAACGGCCGGTTCAGTGGCCATCAGGCCGACTGACAGCCAAACTTTGCGCGCGATTAACTCCTAATCCACTCGATGAAACGCTAAACCACTTGTTCCATTGAGTAGAGCTACATGCCGACTACAACTTTGGTTACAAGATCAATCTCTGGTTCGACCTAGATTGCTCTCAGCAAAGCTCCAAAGATCGCTCAGCGAAACTGTTCGCCAGTTAAGGACTTAGGAAATTTTCTAAGTCTAATCTCCCCCATTTCTGCCTTGTGGGTCCTAAAACACCTTGTTAAACTCATTTTCATGAGTTGGTCCTAAAAACAACTTTTGTTCTACTCCAAATTCTACACACTTTTGGTTAAGGGCCCACAGCCATGCAAAGCTTCTATCATGGAGGTCTTAGTTAGTCAAACAAAAGGACTCCTAGGGCTCTATTAAGGCATCTAAGGTTAGTGACTTGGTTAGCCAAAATGACCAACACAACCCTAGCTTCATTTTGGCTCCTCAACAAGGTTCAACTACTTAGGATACCCTAACACTCCAAACACAAGTCAAACAAGCACCACACCAAGCATAACATTGCAAGCCAACACATGAAATGACACTTTACAAAAAGAATGCAACATGAGATGATGATGCTATGCTTATGAGATGTCAAGTTATGCATTTAGGGTTGCTTAACACCAGGGGTGTTACACTTTGGAAGGACCAACTTCCTTTATGAAAGTACTAAGGGGTTGGTCATCAGGAATCTCAGAGGCTTTCCTCTTCATCAAAGTTTTTATGGTAGGAGCATCACAACCAATTCTTGGATATGGACACCATATGTTGTAATTTACTTTGGGAGGATTCAAACTGGCTAGATCCTGCAAGATGTTTACAATGATGTCAAATTGGAAAATATCGATGATACAATTTCAAAAGACAGAGAATGTGAAGATATACTTCTTCAGTTGCCTAAAAATCTGGATCCAGTTTGAGGTAGTAAGTGGATACAGCCTCGTTGAAAAGGTGAATGCTCCATTGTTGCCACCAATTGTTGATAGAAGACGACGTAAAAGGTCGGCAGTTCCACTCTTTAATCATCTCCAAAGAAACAGACTGCTCCTGCTGGAGGATTCTCTTATATTCTATTGCAGTCTCTTCTGCTTCCCTTGGTTTCATCTTATCAGCAAAGAAAAGAGTTGGGGGCACTTGGCCAAAGCCTATCTGTCTAGCTGCTATGACTGGGTGGTAGAATTCATAGGACATTGGAGGTTTTTCCCTGCCATGCCTAATTTCAGTGGGTAGGAGGCAAGGTTTCATTAATTGACACAGAATTTTCCAACCCTCATCATCACACTCTCTTTGGAATCTGAAGGAGTATGGGTTTTCAAGCTCTGCAATATCTGGGTATTGAAACCAATTGAAGAATGATGCTAAAAAAACCCGATAGAAAGTTTTGAAGAAGAAGCTGATTGATTCATCAATAGTTATCATAGCAGCAGCTTCTCCAAATGAAGTACACCTCCTCATCTTGGCTTTGTTGGTTAATTGCTTCTCTTGGTTCTCTTAATAAGATGAAGGGAAGGATAGGGTCCTCAAATCTGGAACTGTCAATCTGTGGAAATGAAGGTTAAGCCAAAGTTGAAGTAACCACCATGGTCCAGTTTTTGATGGAATACCTTCATTTTCTATCAGACTTTGAGATACTTTATTCAACATACTATACAAAGCACCTAAGAGGTATTTTCCCAGGGGTATGTTTGAATTTACATGCAGTATCTCTGCTAGTGCCAAGAAGTTGGAAGTAGGACCACAACTCTGCCCACAGAATAAGTATTTCTCCATCCACATATTTAGAAAAATTATGTGCTCTCTTTCTTAAATACTATTCTGAGGAGTGTTGAAAGAGGCAATATAACCAAACCAGCCGCCAGATTTGAGGCTTCGAAGTTTAATAGAAGGCTTGATCTGGAGATTGTAAGGATTGATGGATCCAGTGACATTCAAGTCGGTTAGCATATGCACATCGGCTAAAGTTGGAGTCATAGGCCCTTGCTTAAACATGAAAGCATTGAAAGTACCAGACCAAAAATAGCAGGCAGCCTTCAACATTGATTCATTTCTTTTCATATTGGCTAAAGACAAAATGATGTACTGATCCAAGTTGCGGAGGATCCAATCTGATTTTTTCTTGGCTTCCACCTTGATGAGCCAATCTCTCCAACCCATGATGATTGACGGCCAATTCCTAAAAGGAGTCTTTCCCCAACGTTTTGACTGCAAATCCGAATTCTTGAAGGGAATCCTTTGGGTTTCAGCGACAATAACCTCAGAAGGGTCAAGGTTGCCTACCAGACCGAGGAAGAAATCATTTGGGCTATCATGTATGGGGATGAGGATTTGGTCATGGAGCGCCTGAAAATTGAAAATATGAAGAATATGCAAAGCGAAGGATCATCAAAAGGAGGAGATGTTGAGACAAGATTTCTTACCTCAGGAATGGAATCTTGAGTCGCCATTTGATTTACGTAGGCACTGAAACTTGAATTCTTGAAGATTTTTTGGTCGGGATTGTATGGCGGCGGATTTGTTCAAAAGTTAGGGTTTGAAGACTGGCTTTGGGGGAAAACAACGGTTGGGAAAGAAGACTCAGCTGATCGGCTGAAAAGGGACACTCAGTTGATCGGCTAAAAGGAAAAGGATGGCAATTTTGGAATAAAATAAATTTCATCCCAAATTTGGGGCATGTGTTTACACCAGATTTTGGATCGAAGGAGATTTTCATTTTGTAAGCACAAACGGCTGATTAAAGGAAAAATCGGCCGAAAAAATAAAAGAAGCTTGGACACGACCAGAAGATTTCATATGGACCAAGCTTAATGGGCTTTGAAGACGTGTCGGGCTCAGCCAAAGGAGTTCAAGTCTGGGTCATCTTTTATTTATATGTATCCTGGTCGTGTTAGGATAGGAGTCTACCGGGTTATAAATAGCTAGAAACCCGATTTTTGTAAGAAGCAATCCAATCAATCAATACTTCGGCCATCGACCAAACCCTAGGAGTAGGAGTAAGGTAGAACTCGGCGGAACCTTCAACCAGGCAGGGTTGCATCGGCTAGACCGACCTCCGGTTTGCTTGTAAGTTTCACCAATGGCTCGTGTTATTGTTCAATAAGGCTGTATTTGGCATCGACCAAACTCTTGTTAACTATGACATGGACTAGTTATCGGTTTAAGTTCGTCGTTTGTAAGACTGTCTTGACTTTGATCAATCTCTTGCTTTAGTCGATCTTGACTAGTTATCGGCTCTATTAGATTTGGCAATCTAATAGATTCTTTAAGCTATCGATATTGTTTATGCTTTTAATGTTTTGTTCTTCTTTTTAACAATATCTTGCCCAATCAAGATTGACAAATTAGCTTAAGCCCAATAGTTGTTTAGTTTCAGGTATACAAAGTCCTTTTACGTTCACATCAAAGGAAATAGCCGATCTAAGCTTCTCATCGACTTTTTTGTCAATTTTGATGTTACATGCTGTGTGTTCGAGATATCTGTTTAAATTAGGTTTGATCTAAGACCAAGTAGATTTGGTTTGACATGCTTATTATGGCTATATTTCCGAACCCCACTGATATGTATGTTAAGGTAAGTTTGCTTGGCCCTAGACCGGATCGTAGTTTTGACAGATAGATCTTGTTCGTGCTTCATGGACCCTGTATCGGCTAAAACAGCCGATCCAGTTACACTTTCTTCATGATGTATACGTTTAAGTGGCCTAAAGCTAATGGATCTACTTATCGCATCGGACGTGATTTAACTTGGTCATCATTATGGCTGCATGGAGACACCCCACTATGATGTTCAAGTTATTTTATCGACCTATTTGTGGAGACACCCCACTGTTAACAAATAGAATTGTCGATATGATTAGCCGATTCATTAGTTTGAAGGACCGAAAATGCTATAGCAAGGCGACCAGAGGGGGGTGAATGGGAGCCTAAAATTTCTTCTCGAAATTATGGCCTCTGTCCCAATAAAATCAACCCCAAAAGCTTCGGACTCAAACGTGATGCCCACGACCCTCGGAAAGAGGGTGGATGATCCCTAGGATCACAGCAAGGCACCACACAAGAGAGCAAACCAAAACTCTCAAATCCCCGAGTCAAGTTCGTGCCTAAAAGACCCACTCCCAAACGTAGATAGAGGGTTACGTCGGGATTCCTCCAAATACCGATGCTAACTAGTAGCAAAGATACCTAGAGAGGTTCCTAGGTGAACTCTAGGAGCAAACGAGAAGTCCGGAAACGAAACGGAAAAGCCGGGAGAGCAAACGCACTCAACTGCAACCTACAGGCAGTTCCCGGACTGTCCGGTGTGAGCCGGACTGTCCGCCGCTAGGGGGCCGGACTGTCCGCCGGCCAAAGAACAAAAACAGCACCGCTACTGGACTCCCCTGCGCGACTCGCGGACTGTCCGCGATTAACACTGCGGACTGTCCGCCGGCCAAGTTGCTGAGACAACAACGCTGCTGGCCTCACACTGCTCGACTCGCGGACTGTCCGCTCCTACTAACGGCGGACTGTCCGCCGGTCAAAGTGACCGTGAGCAGTGCGCGCTGCGCTGTTTTGGTCTGGCCGAGCCCGATGGCCGGACAGTCCGCCACTAGGGGGCCGGACAGTCCGCCACTGACCAGAGACCCCAAAATCCTCACGGGACAAAACCAAAATCGATTGGATCTTCACCAAATCGAATGGGGCTGCAACCAAACTTCTCCCAAGTGTTTTTCTACGTGTTGGGAAGCTAATCCTAGGATATCATCGCTTGAACCCAACTAATCCATGAGAAATCCGAAGAACACTAGAAAAGGGGAAGAACGAAGAACAAAAACGATTTCGGCCCGATCTACTTGTTCTTGAGGGTAGAGATGAATTCCTTCGGTGGAAATGTACTCCTCACTTCAAAGAACAAGTTGATTCATACGGAATCGCAAAAGACGCAGCATAGAAGGAGATTGGGGCATGGGAAAATTGTGGAGAAAAGAAGAACGCGAAGAACAAATTCAAAATGCGAATTCAACCACGAAATTGATCCTTGGATTCAGAGGAATGGATGATTCATTAAGCACTCGGTGTCGGGCTACAAGCCACTCCAGCAGATCAAAGCTTGGATGGCGAAAAGCTCAAGAACAAGAGCCTGTCTCTCCCTAACCCTAGCCTCCTCTCACAAACAGCAAAAAGAGAGTGACACCGCTCCCACCATTCCGGCTACCCTAGCAGCCCCCTCATATATATATATAGGCGCATATCCAAAGACCAAAATGCCCTTACATTAAGCACTCAACCCAAATACCCCCCAGGGGTAAAACCGTCCAGTCCGGTCAATCTTCATCCGACGGCCACGCCCGCACATCCGGTAGCTTCGCCTCGACGTGACCTCCCTGATGCCGCCACGTGCCGCCACCGTCGACCGCCGCGCCTTCTCACCGATAGCTTCGCCGCAACGCAAGCCTCTCGGTGCCGCCACGCGTCGACCGTCCTTTCGGCCCAAACCGAGAAACCGTCCACCCCGAGTTTGAGGCCCAAACTCGGAAACCCGCAAGCCCAGGTTTTGAGGCACAAACCTGGAAACCGTCCATCCCGAGTTTTGAGGCCCAAACTCGAAAACCGGCCACCCGAGTTTTGAGGCCCAAACTCAGAAACCGTCGTTGGTAGCTTTTTGAGGCTCAGCTACCGAACCCGCACCGTAGACGGGATGTGGTTCGCACACCCCGACCACCGGCACCGATGCCGATGCATGTCCAGCCTCCACGCCGGGCACAACGCCTTCCCCTTCCTTCTTGACTTGGCCGACGGCACTTGCGCCGCACGCAAGCCCGTGTCCGACCTCCCGCCAAGTGACACGACACCAGCGCCTTCCTCCCGACTCGGCCGATGCACCGCACATCCCATGTGCTCTCGCTCGCCGATGCCACGTGCCAGCTACCACAGCTGGTCCTCTGGCCCTCTGGTCCGTCGGTCCAAGCCTCATGTCCGCCCTTCACCGCTCTGGGTACCTCGACATGGCACGTCTACCGCACGGCACGCCCATCCTTCACCGCTCCCGGTCCGTCGGCACGGTACGTCTCTACTTGACCTTCACCTCGCCATAGACTACTGTATCTGAGCTCCACACCTGCACATCAACACAGCCAAGAGACACATGTCGCACACGCACACCAACACAGAAACACCACACAACTCACGCCACCGGTTAGTCATAAACATTAAGCGCATAGCAAGATAATGACTCAACCGGGTAAAAGCCTCAAACCTTCCTCATCAAAGTCAATCATTCATCATATATGTTCTCAATCTCCCCCTTGATGAATGCATTGACTAAAAATAAACCACAAAGGAAGAGTTTGAAGGCAAGCCTCATCCAAGTGCCCAAAAGCCAAACAAAAGCGAACACAAGTCTACTTGAGATGAGGAAGGATCATGAAAACTCCAAATAGAAGCTCTCGGTCCCGAAAGAAACGGGAAAAGCGGGCAAAGCCTCCACACAACCGAAAAGTCAAGATAAACAAGAGTTTCATGAATCCCAAAAAAGCACTCGAAAACCAATCTCAAATAAAATTGTCAATCAATCATCACAAAAGAGAGACCAAGGTATTTATCCACTTGGTTTTGGGTCAATTTCTCCCCCTTTTTTCTTTCTCTTTCTCTTTCTCCCCCTTGATGATTGAATTGACAAAAACTAGGCACAAGAGATGGTTTGAGATACCACAACCGAAAATCTCATTCAAGTGATCAAAAGCCATCGAAGGGCAGAAACCAAGTCACTTGTCATGAGAAGATTATCCATTCAAATGCCATACCAATTCAAGGACCATTGAAGGACCGAAAATTCTAAAGAAGGGGCAATTTGAAATGGACATAACTTGGTCCCCAAAGACATGGGCAACGGCTCAACGCAACCAAGCAAGGGATCGGAGCAACAACTCAACAAAGAGCAAAACTCGATCACAAAGAGCAAAAGACTTGGTTCCCAAAGACATGGGCAACGGCTCGACGTAACCAAGTCAAAAATGAGCTAGCCCTCAAGAAGAGGCGGAGAATGGCTCAACACCACTAGCTCAAGGCTCGATACCAATCGAGGCTGAAACAACGCATCAGAATGCAACAAATCACAATCAGCCAAGAATTGGTGAAAACAGCTAGCTCCTCAAGACAGAGGCACATAGGCTCGACGCAACTAGCTGAAGGGTCCATACCAATCGAAAAATACCAAGCAAAAACTGCTAGTTCCTCTAGACAGAGGCAAAAATGGCTCAACACGACTAGCAGGCTCGATACCGACTGAGAAAAACCACAAGAGAAGCTCAACACTAAATGGAGCAGAAACACTCGGAGCACGCGGAGAAGCAGCAAGACAAAAGTGACTCCCCCTGAAAGCAAGCCTATACACAAAAGCTATGCACAAAGCTCATGACACCAATTGCATTCCGTACCTAGAGATGGATACCAATTGAGACACATAAAAAGAGCTATACCGAGTGAAGAAGAACATAAAAGAGCTAAACTCCCCCTCGCTCAAAGCTCTCCCCAAAATGCATGACTCTCCCCTTTGTGCCAACACTCAAGCTCCCCCTTGAAAACAGCTTCTCCCCCATGACAAAAGGGAACATGCTGAGGGGTTTTGACATTTTTCACAAAGTTGACACAAACACAAGACAAGTCATCAACCAAAAGCATATGGGGGCAGTGAAAAGCACTGAAAAGTGACCACGAAGTGTATCGGAGCTGGGGGGATGTACACTAAGCTAAAAATACATGATATGCATAATGCAACAGCTTCAAGTGTATAGCAATCAGAATGAAAAGATGCTCAGAAGGGTGCTGCCCTGAAGGTGTAGCAATCAATACAAATGCTAGCAAAGGCTCAAATTGATCAAATGAATACGAAATATGAACAAATAAGCATATGAGCAGTTTTAAGCCATTTGTAAAGGAGTCCACCACTAAAATAGCACTTAGCATGAATAGACAGGAAATCAACCAAGTGCTAACTCAAGTATACAAGGTGAACTACCCCTAGCAAAGTTCAATCATCATGCAATAGAGTGAAGCATAGACTTGTGTTATTTTCAATATTTTATCGCAGATTGCAGTGGTATTAACACAAGTTCATATTAAAGCATGTGATTGCGAGAGGTTAAAAGCATGGTCATTGCCTAACTTTTCAACCGGGCTAAGCCTATGCAACAAAAGCAATCAGAAGCTTAAAGCACCGGTTTCGGTCTTACACTACACGGCTCAAGTTTAACTCAAATGTGCAATGAGAAACTATCTCGATACCGTGATGTGCTGACACATGCAATCCCATCTCGATCTTTTCATTTCACTTAGACTTGGATCAAATTTTAAGCACAAGGTAAATATGAACAATCCAAGCAAGTGAATGACTCAGTGCAAGAGACATAGCAACCTAGCATACAAAAGATAGCACAAGTGATCTCAACACATCCTACCCATGCTAGTTGCCACTCTCAATGGTGAACAAATTAAAGTTTCATAATCAATTAGTCAAGTTTACCATTTGCAAAAATAGCTTAGCTCATAACATGTATCAAGTGATCAAAAGGAGCCTAAGCTACAAGCATCATCATGAATAGACAGGGCATACCAAAAAGAGCATAGTCTCATTCTCATTAGTATATACATGAAGCTCTAAAATGCAAGATATACATGATGAAATGCATGCAAAAGCTAGTCGATCAAAGACAAAGCAAAACTAGCCTATAAGGAAAACCCAAAACAAAAGGGTATCGGACAAGACCAACTAAGATACAATAAGCAAAATGCTTCCCCAACTAAAAGGGAAACACACACCAAACTCACAAATAAAGAGCCAAGAAACGCTCAAGCGAACAGCCAGCAAAATCCACATCGGAAAGACCACACAGCAGAAAGAGGTCGAAGAAGATGAGTACCCAAAACCGAACTCAGAAGTGTGTCAGGGGTACCTCATGATGCGCATGACCGCCTGCTGGTGTGATACTCGAGGGGACGCCTGAATCTGCTGAACTCCGGGGCGCTTGCCTTGCCGGAGTCGTCTCCCCCTCGCCTGATGCTGTCGCTCGCACAGGTGCAGCTAGTGCTCACTGGAGAGCTGCTCGAACGGAACCCCAAGTCGTGGAAGAAGTGGGATCAGGTCTGTGAGCCAAAATGCTCTCTCCAGGCTCCTGTTCTCCTGCACACTCAAAAGCAGAAGAAAACACAAGGCATTGTCTCGTCTAGTGTGACCTCAAGGTCTCCACGAAAACGGTTAGTCAAATAAGCATAAGGTGAACTCTCAACAAAAAGAGATCTACCTATGTATGATACCGCAAGGAGAACTGAACTCAAGCTAGTTAAGACTACCATGCAACAGGATAAAGCACTGTATAGCAAAAAGCAGCCTAAAGACATGATCAACCCAAACACAGCCTAAACCTCAACACATGCTACAATGCAAGATAATGATAGCAATAGATCCAAAAGCATGTAACATGATAAAATTGTAGAAAGGCTAGTGTTCAAACTAAACATGTCAACAGGGTACATGTAGCTAACCAAAACTAGCACCTGAAATGTGACACCTAATGAACATCATACCTCTACAAGTAAAGCTCATGGAGAAATCAGGTAAAGCATGGCATAATGTTCATACGGATCACAAACTAGCATGAAAAATGGATATTCCACAAAAGCTATACACAAGGCTAGCATGACATGATATACAAGATAGCACATGCTAGACTAAAGCAAAACATGATACAAAAGAAAATGTACATGTAAAAGCTATACAAGTGAGCACATGAAAGTCCATCTCATACCACAAGACATAGATCATGGATGTACAAGGAATGAGTGTATATGAAAGCTCACCGAGTAGCAAAAGCCTCTTTGGAGGCAAATCTAGGCGGGGTGTAGAGAACCATCAAATCTTGATCACATCTAAAAGATCAAGTTCCATTAGGCGCATGTTCTCCACCTCGCATCCTCATATCTACACACAAGAGGACAAAGTAACCCGAGTCTTGGATCCCGAAGGGTTAGCAAGCATGTACTTGGGAATCCAGGACTTGGTCACAAATCTCAACTTATCATGTGGGTTAGCATGATGCAAATGTTGGTTCAAATGCAATTGTGAAACACCCTTGGAAGCATTCCTCAAAAGGACAACTCGAGGAGAAGAACGAGTCGTACCACGGGAAAAGAGGCAAACATCTTCCAAGGTCTTTGTAGAAGAACCAATAGAAGCATCATGAAAAGCATGACGTGGACTAAAAGAAGAAGCACTAGAAACATGTCCACGACCATGACCTATCCCACTAGAAAAGGAGTCATAAATCCCATCAACAAAAATGGGCTTCTTACTAGGAGCACAAGCGTTCATGCCATGAGAAGGGCTATGAACCACCATCTTCCTAGAAGAGCGAGCTTGGCGCAAACGTTTGGCACGCCGATAACAAAAGCTTTCTTGATGCCCATCTTTCTCACAAAAAGAGCAATGGTACAAAGGCCTACTGGAAGGCACACCATTCTCCGACAAGTGAGAAGTCCCTTGGGACTTAGAACAAGAAGCATCAACAACCAACTTGGTGCCAACACTCGGAGCACACGTGCCATGAGAAAGGCTACGCGGCTTCCTAAAATCCTTAGCTCGAATTCGCCGCTCGTGCTTGACACGGCGAAAACAAAAATCGAGCGAATGTCCCTCCTTCTTGCAAAAGGTGCAATGAAAAACCGGATTGGGAGGACGAGTCCCAAAAATATGAGAAGCAACCTTGTCAAGAGAAGTCCCTTGGACATCACTCGAAGAAACAACAAGGTTGGGAGTAGCTATGAAAGAGCTATCCGAAACCTTGACACTAGTGCTATCGTCAAAAGCCTCACGCGCAACACAAGAACTCAACTCCGTTTGCAAAGATGCAGACTTGGAAATATCAACATCGGAGTTGGAAGAAATGCGTGACTCAAAAGACTTAGCACAAAGGCTCTTGCACCTTTTGGCTAAAACCTCATTCTCAAACATGAGGCGATCACAAGTACCACAAGGAGTGTTTTTCAGATTCTCCATCTCCTCTTTTATGCACTCGGCATATGTGGTACGCAAGAGCTCAATCTCCTTTTCAAGGTTGGCACTCATATCATTGTGCTCAACCAACTTAGCGCTCATATCATCGCGCAAAACCTTCAAAGCCAAAACTTCTTTTTCTAAATCAATGCATGATGTGCAAATGAAATCGGTGGAAGAAACATCACCATTCACATCAAGCAAAGAATCATGGTTAGCATAAGAAGTAAGGCAAGCATCTTTATTCAAAGAGCACAAGCTACAAGGCCTAGCATTTATCTCAATAATTTCAGCCCTAGCATGCTCAAGTTCATCTACACATGTCCGGTGAATCGCACTAAATTCTCTAAGTCTAGCAACAAAAGATTCATAGTTATCACATGGTAGAGAAGCATTTGACTTTAGCAAGGCTATTTCAGTTTTAGCACAATCAAGATCCTTGCGCAAGTCAATGCAAACAAGACATGGTTCGGAAGCATTGGATTTCAACAATTCAATCTCAGATTTTAAGCTAGCAAGAGAAAAGCCTAGCTCATCATTCTTCCTAACCAAGTTAACACGGGAGGTGCAAGGCAAAGAGGCACTAGACTTTAGCTTAGCAATGGAGCATTTTAATTTTTCTACCTTTCTACGCAAGGTATCACAAAGCTCATCATCCCTAGAGCAAGCCTTATATAAGTTGTGCAAAGCCACAAGACCACAAGCAAGTGTACCTCTCTTGGCCTTGCCAAGTTGACATAGGAGATCCTCCGGTGAAAGCTCGTCATGTCGTAGAAGGTTCAGCAGATCGTTCACCTCGCGATCCCTGTCATCAACTGCACTCCTCCTTCTTCCCAAGATGTCATCCATGGAACCGTTCAAGCTGAAAGACAAAGACATGCTTGAAGAAGAACTTGGTGCCACTTCTAAAAGCACCGTTAGTGTTAGCCAAAACACGAGCTCAACACCTCGATAAGAAAAGTCAGAAACAAAACTGCTCTCAAAAGGTCGCCTTCGCGGATCCGGAACCGGTTAAGGTAGAGAGATCCCTAACTGGCTCCGATACCAATTGAAGGACCGAAAATGCTATAGCAAGGCGACCAGAGGGGGGGGTGAATGGGAGCCTAAAATTTCTTCTCGAAATTATGGCCTCTGTCCCAATAAAATCAACCCCAAAAGCTTCGGACTCAAACGTGATGCCCACGACCCTCGGAAAGAGGGTGGATGATACCTAGGATCACAGCAAGCCAGCACACAAGAGAGCAAACCAAAACTCTCAAATCCCCGAGTCAAGTTCGTGCCTAAAAGACCCACTCCCAAACGTAGATAGAGGGTTACGTCGGGATTCCTCCAAATACCGATGCTAACTAGTAGCAAAGATACCTAGAGAGGTTCCTAGGTGAACTCTAGGAGCAAACGAGAAGTCCGGAAATGAAACGGAAAAGCTGGGAGAGCAAACGCACTCAACTGCAACCTACAGGCAGTTCCCGGACTGTCCGGACTCTTGGTCCCGGACTGTCCGGTGTGAGCCGGACTGTCCGCCGCTAGGGGGCCGGACTGTCCAACGGCCAAAGAACAAAAACAGCACCGCTGCTGGACTCCCCTACGCGACTCGCGGACTGTCCGCGATTAACACTGCGGACTGTCCGCCAGCCAAGTTGCTGAGACAGCAACGCTGCTGGCCTCACACTGCTCGACTCGCGGACTGTCCGCTCCTACCAACGGCGGCCTGTCCGCCGGTCAAAGTGACCGTGAGCAGTGCGCGCTGCGCTGTTTTGGTCTGGCCGAGCCCGATGGCCGGACAGTCCGCCACTGGGGGGCCGGACAGTACGCCACTGACTAGAGACCCCAAAATCCTCACGGGACAAAACCAAAATTGATTGGATCTTCACCAAATCAAATGAGGCTGCAACCAAACTTCTCCCAAGTGTTTTTCTACGTGTTGGGAAGCTAATCCTAGGATATCATCGCTTGAACCCAACTAATCCATGAGAAATCCGAAGAACACTAGAAAAGGGGAAGAACGAAGAACAAAAACGATTTCGGCCCGATCTACTTGTTCGTGAGGGTAGAGATGAATTCCTTCGG
This sequence comes from Coix lacryma-jobi var. lacryma-jobi, assembly GCA_009763385.1. Classification (NCBI taxonomy): domain Eukaryota; kingdom Viridiplantae; phylum Streptophyta; class Magnoliopsida; order Poales; family Poaceae; genus Coix; species Coix lacryma-jobi. The sequence goes on along the minus strand of CM019825.1, from coordinate 113,455,688 downwards.
TGGAAATGTACTCCTCACTTCAAAGAACAAGTTGATTCAAACGGAATCGCAAAAGACGCAGCGTAGAGGGAGATCGGGGGAGGGGAAAATCGTGGAGAAAAGAAGAACGCGAAGAACAAATTCAAAACGCGAATTCAACCACGAAATTGATCCTTGGATTCAGAGGAATGGATGATTCCTTAAGCACTCGGTGTCGGGCTACAAGCCACTCCAGCAGATCAAAGCTTGGATGGCGAAAAGCTCAAGAACAAGAGCCTGTCTCTCCCTAACCCTAGCCTCCTCTCACAAACAGCAAAAAGAGAGTGACACCGCTCCCACCATTCCGGCTGCCCTAGCAGCCCCCTCATATATATATAGGCGCATATCTGAAGACCAAAACGCCCTTACATTAAGCACTCAACCCAAATACCCCCCAGTGGTAAAACCGTCCAGTCCTGTCAATCTTCATCCGACGGCCACGCCCGCACATCCGGTAGCTTCGCCTCGGCGCGACCTCCCTGATGCCACCACGTGCCGCCACCGTCGACCGCCGCGCCTTCTCACCGATAGCTTCGCCGCAACGCAAGCCTCTCGGTGCCGCCACGCGTCGACCGTCCTTTCGGACGAACCCCCAGTTTTGAGGCCCAAACCGGGAAACCGTCCACCCCGAGTTTGAGGCCCAAACTTGGAAACCCGCAAGCCCAGGTTTTGAGGCCCAAACCTGGAAACCGTCCATCCTGAGTTTTGAGGACCAAACTCGGAAACCGGCCACCCGAGTTTTGAGGCCCAAACTCGGAAACCGTCGTTGGTATCTTTTTGAGGCTCAGCTACCGAACCCGCACCGTAGACGGGATGTGGTTCGCCGATGCATGTCCAGCCTCCACGCCGGGCACAACGCCTTCGCCTTCCTTCTTGACTTGGCCGACGGCACTTGCGCCGCACGCAAGCCCGTGTCCGACCTCCCGCCAAGTGACACGACTCCAGCGCCTTCCTCCCGACTCGGTCGATGCACCGCACATCCAATGTGCTCTCGCTCGCCGATGCCACGTGCCAGCTACCACAGCTGGTCCTCTGGCCCTCTGGTCTGTCAGTCCAAGCCTCACGTCCGCCCTTCACCGCTCTGGGTACCTCGGCATGGCACGTCTGCCGCACGGCACGCCCATCCTTCACCGCTCCCGGTCCGTCCGCACGGTACGTCTCTACTTGACCTTCACCTCGCCATAGACCACTGTATCTGAGCTCCACACCTGCACATCAACACAGCCAAGAGACACATGTCGCACACGCACACCAACACAAAAACACCACACAACTCATGCCACCGGTTAGTCATAAACATTAAGCGCATAGCAAGATAATGACTCAACCGGGTAAAAGCCTCAAACCTTCCTCATCAAAGTCAATCATTCATCATATATGTTCTCATAGTTTTATGTTGTTTTAATGTATACATAGATCTTTATTTTCTTCATATGATAAGCTAATCGGCTGTTCTCTTTTATGATGTTATTTTATATTCTTAATAGCCGTTTTTTCTTTAAATTATGTCAATGTTGTAATGTTTTCTTGGGAGTTGACTTTGTAGTCAAAATTCTATCGATAATGGCTATATCAGAGCTGCATAATTTGGAACTGTCTGGCATCAAACCAGTAGGTTCCACGATTTAACGTCTTTTTCTTATCCTTGTCAATTGCAGGTCAAATTGACTGGCACGCCCCGAGGTCGTTCTCACCAAGATTCGGCACCGCCATCATTTGAGGGTCCAGGAGGTCAAGACCTTGCTCTGCATGGCTTCTGAGGACCGTGGTCGAGTGTGTTGGCACCTCATCCAAATTTTTGTGTCAACAATAAGGAACATTATGAAAGAAGTTCATATCCAGAGTAATTCCTTCAGTGTAACTAGGTTCTACTTGGCCTACAGTCGGGGAGTGGACTAAATACAAATCAACGAGGATATAAGAGTCACCCTCGCGAACTACCACTTGCTGGCCTGGAGAATAGGGTGCATTCATAGGTAAACATAATCTAAGCACCACACCTACATTATATCGACCACTTAGTTCAATCCAAAATTGAACTAAGCACTTTACGAACATATGCATGAACTTATTATCAATCATAACTATATCAAGCATACAATTAGAATAAACTAAGAACGAAATAAAGAGAAATATAATGATATAATTGAAATAGCACTAAGTCGAATACAAGAATTACCAGAACTCCTGATGATGATCTGGAATCCTGAGCCGCGCTCAACTCTACTTGTCTCTACCTAATTCTAATTCTAATCTCGAAGTAGAGCTCTAATCTAATCTCTAATCTCTGGAACCCTAACTTTGTCTCTCTAATGCCTGATGAAGATAGATCTGATCGCAATGCCTGGATGCCTCAGGGAGGGGGTCTGGGGTTTCTTTTATAGCCCGGTGGGATGAACCGTGACCCTCGGATCAAACTGACCTTGAACAAGGGCTTAGATGCTTCGAGGAGGTCGATTAGGTCACACTCCACGAAGATGGGCCGAGAGGGGACCTGGTCCAGGCCGGCCGGCCTGGGGATGGGGCTGACCGGCCCCACCTATCATCCTCCAGGTGCTTCCTTCGTTGTGACGTCTTCTGGAACCTCCCTTGTTGCCCTAATGCAACTTTCCATCCTTTTGCTTGATTTGTCGTGTTGGAGTAGGATTCTATCTCTTTCCATCTTCTGTAAAACTCCGTGGAAAACAGTAATTCACCAAAGCTGTTGAATCTGTCAGTTTAGTCCATGAATTATATTGCTTGGTGATCACTCCATGTTGTTCTAGAAGCTTCCATGTCGTATCCAACAACAAGGACTCTCTCGTCGGGACTCCAAATGTAGCAAACCATATGTCCGTTTCGATCGTCTCGACGAGCTCTTCGCAATGGTATGGTCCAATTCATCACTTGAGATACTTTTATGTAGTGAAATGTTGATGTTCCTGCAAAACAAGTGAGAACTACACAACTCATGGAACTTGTTAGATTCAAACCCTACAACTATGCATAGTTACTTGTTTATCATTGTTTTATGCACTAGTTGATGGTATAATATTGACTGTAAGGACCGTCAACACGTTTGCAGTCATAATCTATGAGATTTGGGTGATCTCTAGATACTCATGAATAGGCCAGGATCATGACTTATATGCTCCAACCAGAGGGAAATCTTGTTGGCAACACAGTATCAGTTAAAAACTTAGGTGAAACTTATTTCGCCCAAAACTATCAATTCAAGACATAGCCCATTGTTTAGTTGTAAAGAAGCATAACCTTTGTTCTAGGTGGATGTTCAACTTAACAGTCTCCATCGAAACACTGATATATCAAACGATAAAGGTTTTGATAGCATTTCTTATGTGTCGAAGAACTTGGTGGGGATTGTTAGATATAAAATGAGTTTGGCCTATATTATATTTAATAATTAATAATTTTAGGCCCATATTAAATGCTATGTTGTATTATAGTTTTAGTAGGGATGAAAACGGTTGGAAAACTGCTTAATTGTTTTTCACTTTTACATTTAAATACGAAAACAAAAACGAAAACTGTAAAGCCGGACACGAAAACGAACGCGAACTTATGGATTATCAAGAATTTCAGAAACGAAATAATTCAAGCTGAATTATGTCGAACACGTGCGATATACGAAAATTCAATACGAAATAACAACCCGTACATGCGGAATTGTGATGCAAGCTAAGGTCGTTACATAGGTGGCTTGATAAATATTAAAGTTGTGATAGAAACAGGAACTCAAACCGAGTAAGGATAATTTGATTTTTTAATAGATGTGAAGGACCGAGAATGCACTAGCAAGGTGACCAGAGGGGGGGTGAATGGGAGCCAACAAAAATTCTTTTGAATCTTTGGCCAAATGTCCCAAAATCAACCCCCGAAAGCTACGACCGAAACCGTGATGCCCACGACCCTTGGAAGAGGGTGGATGATCCCTAGGATCACAGCGGGGCACCACAAAATGATAGCAACCCGAACGGCAAAAACATCGAGACAAGTTCGACCCTCAAAAACCAAGTCCCGAACGTAGATAGACGGCTACGTCGAGAAATCTCCAAATACCGATGCTAACAAGTAGCAAAGATACCTAGAGAGGTTCCTTGGTCAACTACAAGGCCAAACGAGAAGTCCGGAAACCAAGCGAGGAAGCCGGGAGAGCAAACGCACAAAACCGGAAGCTTCAGCCAAATCCCGGACTGTCCGGACCTGGAGTCCCGGACTGTCCGCCCAAGGCCGGACTGTCCGCGGTTCACTGGCAGACTGTCCGCCGGCAGAAAACGCAAAACAGCAGAGTTGCTGCAAACTCCCTGGACAGTCTCGGACTGTCCGCGGTTTACACCTGCGGACTGTCCGCCGGTCAACCGAGACCCAAAACGCAGAGACTCGCGGCCACTGCTCTGGCCAAGTCCCCGACGCGCGGACTGTCCGCGCCTAGGGTGGCGGACTGTCCGCCAACACCCAGTGAGGGCAATTTCGGTCGTCGTTCACCCTAATCTTCTCCAAATCGATTCAAACCAAAATCCCACGTTCCCAAACTTGGAGAAGATGATCACGGAGTAGTTAGGAGACTATCCCCAAGAAATCATTCGCTCAAAATGACTCAAACACCGGGAAATCAAAAGGGGAGGAGGATGAACCGAAAAGCGCTACGAAAACAAAATCAACCCGATCTACTTGTTCGTAAGGAGTTAGATAAATTCCTTCGGTGGAAATGATCTCCTTTCAAAGATGAACAAGTTGATTCAAACGGATTTCGCAAAGACATAGTAGGGAGAGAGATCGAGTGACGGGAAAATCACGGAGAAACGAAGAACGCGAAGAACACGAACCAAAACGCGAACCAACACATCGATCTGCCACTGTGTGGCTACCACACGCTACAATCGTGAGGTTACGGCCTCACTTCCTCAAAATCTCCAGTACACAGAGGTATGGTTCTCTGCGGATCTCAGCTAGCTACAGCAGGGGATTAGGAGAGCAGGAAACCCTAGAAGCAAAGAGCAAATGACTGAGATAGATGGGGAGGTGGGTGTCTCCCCCTACTTATCCTAATTCTAACTATTCCTAATTCCCACTCTAGCCCTAACTACTTACAGAGCGAACCAGCTAAACCCTAAGGTTATTCTGGACCAACTCGATGGTAGGTGGATCCGACGGCCACGCCCGCACAACTCGTAGCGTTGCCTCGACGCAACCTCCCGATTGCCGCCATGTGCCGCAGACGCTCTGCACCCCCGGTTTTGTGGCCCAAACCGGGAAACCAGCCTTTCCAGCCAACCCCCGGTTTTGAGGCCCAAACCGGGAAACCAGCCCACCAGCATCTGAGTTTTGAGGCCCAAACTCAGCAAACTCGCAGCGCCCAGGTTTTGAGGCTCAAACCTGGAAACCGTCCTCAGCCCGAGTTTTGTGGCCAAACTCAGAAACCGTCAGCACCTAGGTTTTGAGGCCCAAACCTGGAAACCATCCACCCGATGGTTTTTCTCTGGCTCAACCACCAAACCGGAGCTGTAGAGGGGATGCACCGCCCGTGCACCCCGTCCACCGACACGTGTCCCCAGGTCCTCGACCCGAGCAACACATGACCGCAAGTCTTCGCTCGTCGTTGTCCCAGGCTGCCAGCCACCACAGTTGATCCTCGGGCCACCGGTCCCTCAGTCCAAGCCTCACGTCCGCCCTTCACCACTCTCGGTCCCTCGGCACGGCACGTCTCTACTTGACCTTCACCTTGCCTCTGATCACTGTATCCGTGCTCGACACCTACACAACACAAGCCAAAGAACATGCGCATCATCCCAGTTGACAATCACTCATCACTCAGAGACTCGGCATACACCCATGTATCCGCAATCTCCCCTTTGATGAGTGCATTGTCAACTACCAACACAAATCAAATGGAAGGAGAAGGAGGAAGAAGGAGAAGAGAGAACTCAACCAAATGACCCAAAAGCATAGCAAAGCCGAAGAAGGTCAAGTGGAAAGAGCAAGACAACTTAGTTCCCAAAGACATGGGCAATGGCTCGACGCAACCAAGCAAAGCAAAAACTAGCCCTCAAGTAGAGGTAGAACAGGCTCAACACCGCTAGCAGATACCAATTGAAAAATCAAGGCAAAAATGCTAGTCCCTCAATACAGAGGCACAGAGGCTCAACACAACTAGCAAAAGACTTGACATCAACTGAAAAGCTCGATACCAACTGAAGACAACTGAAGCAACTGCTAGTCCCTCAAGATAGAGGCAGGGGCTCAACACAACTAGCAAAGCGCTCCGAACCAATTGGAAAATTCAAAAAAATTCAGCACGAGCAAACTCCCCCTTGCATGGTGCACACAACCGATTCCTCTCCCTTTTGAACATGGGAGGCATGATTTGTCCAAATTGTCCCCCTTAGTTGAAAATGCACCATCAAGTAAAAAGAACCGAAAGCAATTGTCTCCCCCTCCGAAAATGCACCATCAAAAAGTGCCAATAAGAGAGGTGCTCCCCCTTCCAAAATGCATATGAGGCACGATGCAAGTTAGCAGCTTCAGGAATATAGTCAAGAAAATGCAAAGATGCTCTAAACAGTATAGCTCCAACGTCTCATTGGAAAGCATACAAGCTAGCAAAGGCTCAAACTGATCACCAAATATGCAATATGAACATGTGAGCAAAGTAAGCAGTTTTTAGCCAAAAAGGTATTCACCATCAACATAGCACAAAGCATGTATAGACAGGAAGACAAGTGCTAAACATGTATACAAGGTGAACTACCCCTAGCAAAGTTCAATCATCAGGCTGATATCAATTGAAGCATATACTCGTGATTTCAAATTTTAATCGGAGTTGCAGCGGTGAAATATCACAAGTTTAAAAACTTAGCATATGATTGCGAGAGGTTGAAAGCTTGTCATAGCCTAACTTTTCAACTATGCGAAGCCTACGCCTAAGCAATCAGAAGCTTAAAGCAACAGTTTCGGTCATACACTACATAGCTCAAGTTTAACTCAAAGTGCAATGAGAAACAGTCTCGAAACTGTGATGTGTTGACAAGCAATCTCATCTCGATCTTTTCAATTCACTTAAAACTTGGTTCAAATTTTATCTCAAAATATGAACAGACCAAGCAAGTGACAGACTCAGAATTAGAGACATAGCAACCTAGCATATATGAAAAGCACGAGTGTATTCAACACATCCTACACATGCTAGTTACATATCTCAATGGTGAATATTTTCAAGTTTTATGTTGGTTAAGCAGATTCACCATTCAAAAATAGCTCAGCTCATAACATGTATTAGTGATCAGAAAGAGCAAAAGCTACTAGCATCAACATATAACATCAGAGCACACTAAACAGAGCATAATTACATTTTAAAGATTATATGCATGAAGCTCAGAATGTAAAAGCGTATGCTGAAATTCAAACAAAAAAACAAAGACAAACGAAAAAGAGTCAGTTTATAATACAAGATCCAAAATATTTTCCCAATCTAAAAGGGAAAACACACACCAAGCTCACCCCTCAACCGATTAAAGCTTGATTCGTCCAAAGGCTTGGTGAGAATATCAGTCAACTGATGATGAGTATCGACATGGCGAAGGTCGATATCACCCTTCTCATAGTGGTCTTGCAAAAAATGAAAGCGCACATCAATGTGTTTGGTTTTCGAGTGAAGCACGGGGTTCTTAGCAATGCTAATCGCACTCGTGCTGTCACAAAGCAAAGGAACACGAGAAAAGCTCAGACCAAAATCACGCAAAGTGGCCATCATCCAAAGCAATTGAGAACAGCAGCTAGCCGCAGCAACATATTCAGCCTCTGTGGTAGACTGAGCGACACTAGACAGCTTGCGAGAAGACCACGATACAAGAGAAGATCCAATAAACTGGCAAGTCCCAGAAGTGGACTTGCGCTCGACACGGCAACCAGCAAAATCGGCATCGGAATAACCGCAAAGGGAGAGGGTGGAGGAAGCTGAATACCAAATCCCGAACTCAGGTGCGAAACGAAGGTACCTGAAAATGCGCTTCAACACCTGACGGTGAGAAGTGCGCGGCGACGCCTGAAAGCGCGCGCACAGACACACCGTGAACTGGATGTCCGGGCGTGTCGCCGTCAGGTAGAGCAGCGACCCGATCATGCTTCGGTACTCCTTCTGGCTCACAGCTTCTCCATCCTTGTCCGCATCCAGGGCCGTCGTGGTCGACATGGGTGTTGGAAGAGGCTTGGCCTCACCCATATCGAACCTCTTCAGCAAGTCCTTGGTATACTTACCCTGATGCACAAACGTCTCCTCTCAGGATTGCTTAATTTGCAATCCAAGAAAGAAAGTCAGCTCGCCCATCATGCTCATCTCGAACTCCCTGCTCATAGTATCTGTAAACTTGGCAACCAAAGCGTGAGAAGAACCACCGAAAATGATATCATCCACGTAAATCTGGACCAAGAGAGTATTAGTGCCTTGCTTGAGGAGAAAGAGCGTTTTATCCACACATCCCATTTTAAAACCCTTAGCAAGCAAAAAGGTTTTCAACCTATCATACCAAGCTCTAGGGGCTTGTTTCAAACCATATAAAGCTTTGTGAAGTTTAAAAACATGGTTTGGAAACTTGGGATTTTCGAAACCGGGGGGTTGTCTAAAATACACCTCCTCTTCAATGTAGCCGTTTAAGAAGGCACTCTTGACATCCATTTGAAAAAGTTTGAAACCTTTGGATGCAGCAAAATCCAAGAGTATCCTAATAGCCTCCAAACGTGCTACAGGAGCAAAAGTCTCCTCATAGTCTATCCCCTCCTTCTAACTATATCCCTGGGCTACAAGTCTGGCCTTGTTTCTCACAACATGGTCATCTTCTCCCTGTTTGTTTTTGAAAACCCATTTTGTCCCAATTGGATGACACTCAGAAGGTGGAGACACTAGAACCGAAACCCAATTTCTCTCAAAGTTTTCTAACTCCTCATGCATGGCATTGACCCAATCCGGATCCGTCAAAGCGTGTCCAACATCTCGGGGCTCAAATTCAGCAACAAAAGCAGAATGAGCAAAGTGAGAGATTTGAGACCTGGACCGAGTGACCCGTTCATCAATGTTGTCGATCATCTGCTGAGGGGGGTGTTGGCGCTGGATGTGTCGTGGCGCCTCCCGTGCAGAAGTGATCTCCCCCACAACAGCAGCTGGTGCTTCCCCGGGTACAAAAGGTACCGCTCGGGGTGGCGGATCCCACGGCCCCCAGGAAGAAGACGTGTCGGGGCCGTGAGTCATCGTAGAAGCCGCTCCTTGCGGCAAAACAGGTGGAGGGGGTGCTGGATCATCCATACCTTCAGCACCCTCGTCCTCGTCATCAAAAAGAGGCTCACCAACCTCATGATCACCTGCATGCTCAAAACGAGAAGAAGGACAAACCATGGTCTCGTCGAAGGTGACATCGGATGTCTCCATGACTCGGTTAGTGTCAAGGTTAAGTACACGATAAGCACGAGTATGAGTGCCATAACCCAAAAACACACCGTCGGAAGAACGAGACTCAAATTTGTCAAGGTTGCCCTTTTTGAGTATAAAACAATGGCAACCAAAAACTCTAAAATAACTCACCTTGGGGAGTTTTCCAAAACGCAACTCATAAGAGGTCTTTTTTAAGAAAGCTCGAAGAAAAATGCGATTGGAAATATACTGCAGCCGTCGGCAGCGGCGTTCACGAAATTACACTACGAATATCATTCTGCACCGACTGCGGTCCACGACTTCAAGCAACACATTCCCCCTGAATGTAAATGGAGCCGCCAGTGCCTTCGACAATAGTCCCTCCGTTGGATATATCTCTAATCTCGATTTTACTATTGTTTTTGTGTATAGTAAGATATCAGTGTTATTATTGTTCTTGATCAGCATGTTCATCTCGTGAGCATATGCCACTGGTAGTATACACGTGCACATATTTGTTGTCACTAATTTACTGCTATATTTCTAGATTAATTAAATATGAAAATGCCTAAATTTCTAACTGCGAACACAAGGTTGATATGTGCCCTTGTGGTTCCCTTCCTGTTGGCGCAAAATATGGTGCACCGCGCCTCACACACAGCAAGCCGGAAAGCGTGGCTTCAATCGGGTGCCCGGACGGTTTGAGAATGAGAGACGTGCCACTCGATTTGACCTGAAAACCAACAAGGGATAAAACTGTGAGAATAAAACTGGAACATGCCGGTTGAGACCAGACAGTTCCATATTTACGGCCTTGAAGTCAATCACAACGGCACACAGCTATAGAAGTTGTCTGTCAACAGTTTTAAGGGTCATTCGGCTAACCCTAAACATAAACATACATAAGTAGTTGGTTGTCGAACGCATATACCTGAAAAAGACATGCTTGAATGAATAAAGATAAATTATGAGTTGATGTGTAACCAAGCTCGGCAAGCCAGCCGAATTGGAGTCCATGAGGAAGGAACATACAAGCAAACATGATCAAACCAATCTAAAACCTGCATCTGCCGCACGACACCTAGTTTCATCTAAGCTTAAACATGATTCACATGCATAAACCCACAACATGTAACAATCTAGATTAGAAATTAATTCGGCCATCACAATCATGCAATGAAGAGCAACAATTATTGAAAGAGATAAGTAAACTTGTAAAAGCAAGGCCGAACAAAGATCAATCTAGATTGGGCAAAAGAGTGTTACAAAATTAATTAAAACATGCAACACATGATAACTTGATGAATCTATTAGATCTGTCAAATCTAATAGAGCCGATAACTATCTCGCTTTTGCTAAACATATGAATAAACGCCTGCCGCACGGTATCTACTCATAGGCAAAGCATAAGCAAAGAATTCTTTATCATTAACAAGGGTCTGCCGCAGGACCATCGGAAACAAACAAAACTACTTGCATCATATCTAAATCCACCGCATTATACTAGACATGATAACAAGGTTGCCGGGACTTACGGAGGTCGACGGATCGATGATTCCTCTCGAAGAACTCGACGACACGACTAAGGACTCGAAGGTGGCACGGGGCCGGTTTGTATTGATATGGTTGTGAACAATTTTACAATGGCCGAGGGTTTATATTTATACCCGGGGCGAAAAACGAGTTTTAGAAGACTACGACTTCTATAATGAAAAATAGGAAAATACGAGTCCTATCCCTATTCTCCTCTTGGCGTCCTTCATCGCCACGTGTCTTCCAGTGCAAGTTGGCTCCACTTGCCATATTTGCTTCCCGAATAAAATCACCGCCTTGCAAGATAGCCGACCGCATAGGCACTTGCCGAAACCCCGAGAATTAACCGACCTTGGTCATTTGCCGAACGCATTATACGCTCATCCTTCGCACACTGGTCCATCTGTCATCTCCTCATGCGTGCGAAAATATGGTGTTAACACATGCCCCCTAATTTTGGGATAAATATTTATTCCAAAATTCCTTTCTCCCGTATACCTACGTGGAACATCCGGAAGCATCCATGTTCGTAGAAATCTCGCATGTCATAATTGCCTTACCTGCCGATTCATTTCCTGATGCACTCTTTGGGGTCTTTTTAAGTCACCCTTCACCTCGTTTCGGCTTACTCTCTCAAACTCCCCTGTTTCAATCTCCAAACCAAGAAAAACCCTTCTTTTCTCCTATCATCACCCAATCCAATCTAGAAGATGTCTTCAGTGGCGAGTAGACATAGTTCCGAGCTCGGCGTCTCCAGCACCTCCAGGAAAAGGTCGCTCTCTTCTATTTTATTTCACAATGAAGCAATTGTTCTCACTTTGTTTACTTCTATCCAGGAGGATTGATGATGATTTCCCCGGAAATCTGACTCAACTGGTCATAGACCTTCAACTTGGTTTGGAAGAGAAGGACCAAGAGATTATTCGAGTCTCCCGGGAACGTGACGTCGCTCGGAATCGGGCCGCTGGTGAATATTTTTCATCATTTCTGTCTTTGTTTTCCTCCTCTTGCCTTTACTTACTCTTCTCCCTTTCAGCTCTGAAGGCCAAACTTCATGCTCTTGAAGCTGCTATCGCCAATCTCGCCATTACGGCCAATGTACCGGGTACGACGGCCCTGAGGCGGGTGAACGAGGTTAACCGAATCCTCCCCAACATTTCCAAAGCTGTCATGGGATACGGCGCAGCGCTTGCCTTCAACGCTGTGCGGATTCACTCCGGCACCGACTACCGCAACTTCGATGTCTGTGAGCGGGGGCTAGAATATAGGATAGCACACTCCGTAGATGATATGAAGGAAGCTGGAACAGATCTGGCTGATTCCTTCGACTACGATCTCCCAATTAGGAATAGGATAGAGTGGACGAACTGATTTTTACTGTAACTTTGTACCCTCTTCTTGTAAATAAAAGTCTTTCCGTTTGACCCTTGAGAATCAATCTGTGACTGATCCTTCGAGATCAATGCATGCTCTGTTTTATGCATTAGTCACTGACTTTTATTTTGCTCCAACGGCGATGTGTATCTCATCGGCTATCGCTGACAATCATGTCAATCATCCCTGTCCCGTAGGTGATCGCTATAATTGGCTATTTCAGATCTAATGTTTCAGACTTTTCCGATCCATGATGATGTTAGGATAGCGCCTCTTAAGGGATTTTTATTTTCAGCTTCTTTGAAGACTTTTCCATTAAAATTTCATTGCCTGGAATAAAATGTCATCCTTCCAAATTCGAAGACCATTCACCAAACTTGTCCATTCTTCGTTGTCAATCGGTAATATGAGTTCCCAGACAATCAACCGAAACTGAACCCTTTATGTGGCAACAATCCTTAGCCGAATCCTATCGGCTTCCCGATTCTGGAGTCTCTATCTCCTCAAGTCAGGAAAAATCCAGCTTGGCCCAACAACGGCCCATAAATTGTGAAAACCCTACTCCGACGCTTAGCTTTCCAGTGTGCAAGTCACGACTCCATAAATATGACCCTACAGGCCATCACCTTCAACTCCAATTAAACAGTTTGACTTGCAAACTCTCCACCTCTCGGCTCTTAGCTCAAGCCAGAGAGAAAGAATCCTCGCCTGTATTTCCATCAATGGCAAGCAATGGTTACCATAGCAAACGTCTTACTAAACACGAAGCGGGAGGAAACCGAGCACCGACTCATCGACGTTATGGGTAAAAAATCTGATTTCTTGCCCCCTTGCGGTAGCTTTTCTTGTTCATCCGTTCCTGATTTAGTGTTCACTTCCCTTCCAGGGCAAGGGCTTTCTCCAGCCAAACCCGGATTCTCTTTCCAGAAACGGCAACTCCAATAGCCTCCCCCAATCCTTTTCCTGGGTCACCAGATTCCTCCGAGCCTGACGATTTACTTCAGCACACCCGTTTGGATACCCTCCGGTACCGCGAAGAGAGGGATAAAGCCCAAAAGGAGTTGGAAGACGTATCCAAGAAGTTTGTCATCAAGGAAGCCAAATGGGAAGACTAGCGGAAGCAGCTCTGCAACGTTATCACAGGTTAGCAAAAATCCTCGCTCGATTCCCTTCTTCTGATTGGGCTTGCTTTGCCTGACGCATCTTTCCCTTTCGCCAGTTCTTTCTGCAGAGAATGACCATCTGAGAACGGCAGCGAACAGAGTTGCTGACAAGATGAACGCCCAAGGGGATTCAGCTGAGGCGCGCCTTGATGCTGCAGATGGCCGCATAGATCAGGCCGTCGTCCAAGGTGTGCATCTTGGCGTTTCCCTTGGACTAGCGGCGATGAGCTCTTGGACCAACGAGGACTACTCCTTTCTACCAGTTGGCTTCGCAGGCGGATGCCTAGATGAAATCAACGGTATCGAAGTTTATGATGATCATGCCGCTGCTCTCGCCGAAGTCACCATTCCGCAGTCTGTTCTGAATAGATTGTTCCAGGAATAGTTTGTATTAGGACGGATCTGCAAATGAATAAACAAAGCTGTTTTTCTCTGAATGATGTCTATTTGCATTTCCCGATTATCTCAGTGACACCTCTGATTGCAACATTTCTTCAGAAAAGCACTTGCCGAACGCATGACGTCACCTTAACCGACTAGATCTCGTTTCGACATGTCATATCACTCGACATCTTATTTACTGCACTTCAGCTTTCTCTCCCCCCGATAAACCTGCTAACTTGAAAAATGCTAGGGTCACCAAGTTTATGAACATTTTTGCACTAAAGGCGATATAAACAATATCGGCTATATTCTAAACTCTTGGAGCATTTTCTACTAAAGGCGATGCTTTACATCGGCTATACAAATATTCATGAATCTGCTCATGTACAGAATACATCAAATTCAAAAACTATCATGCATTCGGCATTTAATAAGTAGTGTCGAAGCTCGGTACATGAGTAATACACATATGAACAAAATTTCCCCGTAGCCGAATACTTTGTCCCTGGGTCTAACATCTTTCGGCTATTACTCTGTCTTTTCTTTCAAATCATTGTATAAAGGCCGATCTTATCGTTAGGCTATCGGCCGCCACGTACAACTTGAAAGATTTACCAAGCTGTGGAGGTACGAAACACTGATGGCATCTTCATATATTCTTTAACCTCATCAAAAACCTCCTGTTGTACGTCACCTCACGCGAACCTTCAATCTCCCTTTAGTTTCAGCAACGGAGAAAAAAGCAGAACTCTTTTAAAAGGTTTATCAATTTCAACTTGTACTCAGGATCTAGATTTGCACCGACACATATCGGTCTTGTCTTCGGCTTCAATATTTATTTCTTCTAACTCATCAACCGATACGAAACCTCGTCTCAATTCTCCTCCATCACCATCAATTAGATTATTCATTCAAAAATTGCTCTGAGAGCCGATTGTTTGGATCGGCTGTTGGTCCTTGTCAAAAACATTCACAGGACCTACTTCCCAAGCTCTTCCAGAGAAGCACTCGACACCATCATATTCCCAGTAGATAGGTTCTGCAGTAGCAACACTCACCGAATCATCAGCATGGATAATTTCAACGTCATCTCCAATCCACTGGATGAGGATTTGATGCATAGTTGACGGAACACAGCAGTTTGCATGTATCCAATCCCTTCCTAAAAGCAAACTATATGCCCTCTTGCCATCGATGACGAAGAAGGTAGTAATCAAAGTTTTTGATCCGATCGTCAATTCAACATGAACTGCTCCTCGAGTATCAGAGGAATTGCCAGCAAAGTCCCTCAACACCATGTCAGTCTTCAATAATTCCTGACTTGCCATCCCAAATTTCCTGAGGGTAGTATATGGCATGATATTTATGGCAGCTCCTCCATCAATAAACATTTTGGTTAGTGGCTTGCCATTAACATACCCCGTCATATAAAGTGTCTTCAAGTGTCGATGCTTAGCTGGTTTATCAAAAATTGCCCATTGAGCCAAAACGAGCTGAGCCAACAGATCCTCGTATTCTTCTTCGTCAAAATCCGAATACACTTCTTCTTGGATATCTTGATATCTGGGAGCTATGAATTCTGATGGGAGAAAGAACGCCATGCACGCATCAGCCGAATGATTTCCTTCATCAGGCTTTTCCCTAGGACGCCAAATTTGTTTTGTTTTGGTGCCTGCTTGTGCCAATTCTCTGTTCCTTAAGCGCTGCACTCTTCTTTTTTGGCTCTTCCTTAATCCTGGTGGACACCACTGTCCTTTCTGCCAAACATATTCATGGTACTCTTCTTCCTCAGTACGAGCCCATCTTCGATCGGCAAAACCTCTCCCTTGCCGATTCTCGGAATTACCTATTTTTAAGCGCCGATCGTCCTCAGGGATTCGCATCCCAAGCCTTTCATGGACCGAACGGCGGTTGACTTGAGATTGCCTGTATTCAGAATATTGATCATTGCATTCAGGGCAATTGTCTTTAACAAGCAACTTCAAGCCTTCATTCCAACAATACTTGAAGAATGAGCATTCCCAATGAGACTGCTCTTGCTCCCTCATATACTCTCGTTCTTCTCGGTACATCTCCTCTTCTTACCTCTATTGCTTTTCTATGAACCTTTGTTCCTCATAAAACCTCTGCTTCTGGTACCGCTCCTGCTCCCGATGCCATTTGTTCAACAAAATACGTGTCGTGACTCTAGGTCTGGAAGCCTCACCCCTTTCAGTTCGGCTATTCTGGAAACGAACTCGTTGCCGAAATTCTTCATTTGTGATTTGCCGATTGGGGTCAATGACACCGTTCTCTCTCGCTCTATCAGAGGTCAACACCTTCATCTTGCTTTTGCCCCTGAGGTCATCTACATTAACCATGTTAACAGAGAAAGACACGGTATTCTGTCCAAAAGGGCTACCATCAATTTTCATCTTTCTGTCAAACTTCAAATGCCCTTCCTGGATAGCCTTCTGGATCCATACTCTGAACACTCGGCAATCATTTATAGAGTGAGATTTGGTGTTATGGAAACCACAATACTTCTTGTCTTTAACCCCTTTTGGGGGCAGCATGGGATGGCCCTCTGGCAGCTTGATGTGCCCCTCTTTCAGCAACAACTCAAACAGCTTATCCGATTTGGAGACATCAAAGTCATAAGTACTTTTTTGCTGCCTCAACCATCGCTGGTTAACTTGAGTCGGCTCTTTCGCCCAGACTAACTCAGTAGCAGCTATCTCGTCTTCGTCATCATATTCCATCGCTTCCTCTAAGAAAGCCTAGTACATTTCACTAGCCACATTGCCTTTCTGGAACTGGTTGTTTCTCCTAAACCCCTGAGCCTGACTATTCATCATTGCCAATTGTTGTGATAATTGCCCAAGATCATCAAACTCCATGCCGAACAACTTTTCCCTGATGTTCGGCAACATGCCAGCTATAGCTATTCCCGGTAATTGATCATCTGGTAAATTCAGGGAATAGCAGAGATTCTTGGTCTCCCTGAATCTGCGCAAATATTCTTGCGGTGTCTCATTAGCTCTCATCCTCAGACTCATAAGATCGACCAAATTCTTCTCATTGGTACCCGTAAAGAAATACGCGTGGAACTTCTGTTCTAGCTCTGCCCATGTATTAATAGAGTTTGCTGGCAGAGATGTGAACCATGAGAAAGTTGGTCCCGTTAATGACAGTGGGAAATATCGAATTCTCCAAGCCTCATCTGCAGATGCCTCTCTAAGTTGCATCAAGTAACGACTGATGTGCTCAACAGTACTGGTATCATCTTGGCCTGAGAACTTTGTAAGATCAGTGGGAGGTTTCACCCTTGGGGGAAGTGCCACTCGGTTGTACCACTCTGGGTAAGAAGACTTGTAGGCGTAAGACTGATTCTTTGGCTTCAAGCCGAATTGATTTTGCATCATGTCGGCCATCCTATGCATGATAAGGTCGATGCTTGAGTCTGGAGCAGCCTGTGCCTGACCCCCAAGAAATGCCCCTGCTAAATTTTTATAGCCCGGATTCGGGAGAGCATTAATTGCACTGTAATCAACGAACTCCTGATATCCATCTCCATACATGTTCTTCTGCAACCTATTTGTTGCTGGAGATACTCTGAAAGCAGATGGTGGGACGTTTCCTGTCGTGTCGAATGCAAGTTGGCCATGAGTCATGGGAGGTTGTTGTTCCTGATGAGGGACCATCCCACCTTTGCTTGAACCAACTCCGCTGTCTTCAGCAGTTTTCCTCTGATGTTGGGGAACGGGGAATAATAGTGGCCCCTGCATCGGACCAGCGGCCTCTTCAAAATGTTTGTCTACTTCCGGGCCGAAAATACCAACCATGACTGCACGAAAAGTGTTCAAGAAAGCTGATTGATGATTGGTCATGGTCTCTGATACAGTCTTGTACATAAGTTCGGACATTTTTTGAATATCCTCCTCATCAGTGCTATCAGATTGATGAGGAAGGAGAACCCTTGGGAGTGACTGCTTCTGGAAAACCTTGCTGCTCTTGTTCTTAGAGAAGGACATCAAGCATTTGCGCTAAAACTCATCGCATGCTTGTTGTACTAGATCTCTTGATTCTGGGGGCAACTCATCCATGGTCACATCCAACACTTGAGTTGTTGAACTCAACCATCTTGGAATATGGAGTCCCACCAGGCGTGCCAAAAAGTGTGTTGGCGCAAAATGTGGTGCACCGCGCCTCACACACAGCAAGCCGGAAAGCGTGGCTTCAATCGGGTGCCCGGACGATTTGAGAACCAGAGACGTGCCAGTCGGTTTGACCTGAAAACCAACAAGGGATAAAACTGTGAGAATAAAACTGGAACATGCCGGTTGAGACCAGACAGTTCCATATTTACGGCCTTGAAGCCAATCACAACGGCACACAGCTATAGAAGCTGTCTGTCAACAGGTTTAAGGGTCATTCAGCTAACCCTGAACATAAACGTACATAAGTAGTTGGTTGTCGAACGCATATACATGAAAAAGACATGCTTGAATGAATAAAGATAAATTATGAGTTGACGTGTAACCAAGCTCGGCAAGCTAGCCGAATTGTGGTCCATGAGGAAGGAACATACAAGCAAACATGATCAAACCAATCTAAAACCTGCATCTGCCGCACGACACCTAGTTTCATCTAAGCTTAAACATGATTGACATGTATGAACCCACAACATGTAACAATCTAGATTAGAAATTAATTCGGCCATCATAATCATGCAAAGAAGAGCAACATTTATTGAAAGAGATAAGTAAACTTGTAAAAGCAAGGCCGAACAAAGATCAATCTAGATTGGGCAAAAGAGTGTTACAAAATTAATTAAAACATGCAACACATGATAACTTGATGAATCTATTAGATCTGCCAAATCTAATAGAGCCGATAACTATCTTGCTTTTGCTAAACATATGAATAAACGCCTGCCGCACGGTATCTACTCATAGGCAAAGCAAAAGCAAAGACTTCTTGATCATTAACAAGGGTCCGCCGCACGACCATTGGAAACAAACAAGACTACTTGCATCATATCTAAATCCACTGCATGATACTAGACATGATAACAAGGTTGCCGGGACTTACGGAGGTCGACGGATCGATGATTCCTCTCGAAGAACTCGACGACACGACTAAGGACTCGAAGGTGGCACGGAGCCGGTTTGTATTGATATGGTTGTGAACAATTTTACAATGGCCGAGGGTTTATATTTATACCCTGGGCGAAAAACGAGTTTTAGAAGACTACGACTTCTATAATGAAAAATAGGAAAATACGAGTCCTATCCCTATTCTCCTCTTGGCGTCCTTCATCGCCACGTGTCTTCCCGTGCAATTCGGCTCCACTTGCCATATTTGCTTCCCGAATAAAATCACCGCCTTGCAAGATAGCCGACCGCACAGGCACTTGCCGAAACCCCAAGAATTAACCGACCTTGGTCATTTGCCGAACACATTATACGCTCATCCTTCGCACACTGGTCCATCTGTCATCTCCTCATGCGTGCGAAAATATGGTGTTAACACTTCCTGAGTGATGAGTGATCAATCAACGGGCAACATGTCTCTTGGTTGTGTTGGTGTGCAGGTGCAGAGCTCGGAGACAGTGGTCAAAGGTGAGGTGAAGGTCAAGTAGAGACGTGTCGTGCCGACGGACCGGGATCGGTGATGGGCGGACGTGAGGCTTGGACCGACGGACTGGGAGACCTGAGGACCGGCTGTGGTAGCTGGCACGTGGCATTGACAAGCAAGAGCACATGGGGATGTGCGGTGCATCGGCCGAGTCGGGGGGAAGGTTATGGCGTCGTGACACTTGGCTGGAGGCCGAGAAGGAAGGCAAATGCACTGTGCCCGGCGTGGAGGCTGGACATGCTCCGGCATCGGTGCTGGAACTCGGGGTGTTCGAACCACATCCCGTCTGTGGCGCGGGTTCGGTAGCTGAGCCTCAAAAAGCTACCCTCGACGGTTTCCGAGTTTGGGCCACAAAACTCGGGGTGGCGGGTTTCCGAGTTTGGGCCTCAAAACTCGGCGAGGACGGTTTCCAGGTTTGGGCCTCAAAACCAGGGCTCGCGGGTTTCTGAGTTTGGGCCACAAAACTCAGCCGGAGGACAGGTTTCCCGGTTTTAGCCTCAAAACCAGGGGAAGGTCCTGGTTTCCTGGTTTCAGCCTCAAAATCGGGGGGAGGTCCGCAAAAAGGACGGTCGACGCATGGCGGCGTGGAGAGGCTGGCTCGGCGGCAAAGCTATCCACGAGGAAGGCGCGGCGGTCGACAGGACGGCACGTGGCGGCATCCTGAGGCTTGCGTCGAGGCGAAGCTAAGGATGAGGAAGGCGCGTGGTCATCGGATCAACTACCAGCAGAGTTGGACCGGGATACCCCTAGGGTTGGCCGCTTCGCTCTTGTATCTAGGGGTAGAAGGGGATTATTGTTTTAGGCTATAAATAAGAGAGGCACCCCTCCTCTCTCTGTATCCTTGCAACATTTGTTTCCTGAGCTCTCTCTCTAGCCCTCGCTTAGGTTTCTATCATACCTCGCTGCCTGTGATCCGCAGAGACGGGAATCATACCTCTGTGTATTTGGATCTTTTGAGGAAATGAGACTGTATTCTCGTTGTCTCCTTATGTGGAGGAATTTCGGCTAGAATTAAATCGAATCGCGTTTTGTGTTCGTGTTCTTCGCGTTTTGGTTTTTCATCTCCTGGAGTTTGCCTCGTTCTCCCTCTTTGTGAGATGATTTTTGATTCCACTTGAATCAGATTGTTCTATATCATGATCTCCTTCTTTTCACCAAAGGAATTCTTCCCTAACCTCTTAACAACATAGATCAGGCTGATTTCACGTTCGTTCTTCGTTCTTCCCCTTTTCCGGTGATCCTCAGATTTCTCGCGATTGACTTGGTTTGGTGCGATGATTTCTTAGGATTAGCACCCCAATACGTAGAGGAACATCTGGGGAGAGTTTGATTGAAGTCCCTTTTGATTTGGGTGAGATCGAATCGAATTTGGTTTTGAACCTAAGCAGTTTTTTGCTTTCTGGGTGTTGGTGGACAGTCCGCGACCTGACGGTGGACAGTCCGCGCATCAGGATTTTGCTGAGTCAGTCAGGCGCAGCCCCCTGACTGTTCACTGTCGAGTGAACGGCGAATAGTCCGCGATACAAACCCGCGGACAGTCCGGGACTCATCCAGAACTGTATCAGATCAGTGTCGGACAGTCCGGACTCCTAGTGTCGGACAGTCTGGCGTTCACCGGACAGTCCGGGACCCTGACCCTGGACAGTCCGCGAATCTGCAGACTGTGCAGTTTTGCTTTGAGGCTTTGCCACTTGGTTTTGGTGTTTCTCCAGGGGTTCCGCTGTACCACTAGGACATCTCCTAGGGTATCCACCTACTCGTAGGTCGTGAACTCATCGGTCCTTTCGAGTCTTCGCTTTTGGGTGATTTTCTGGGACAAGGGCCAATTGATTCACGAGTTGAATTTGAGGCTCCCATTCACCCCCCCCCCTCTGGTCGTCGATTCAGTCCTTCAATTGGTATCAGAGCCGGTTAAGGGATCTACACTACCTTAATCGGTTTCGGATCCTAAGGGAGACATGGATCGAGGGAACGGCAAGGCTCCCTATTTCGATGGGACAAACTATCCCAATTGGAAGATTCGGATGCGTGCTTATCTCAACAGCATCGGATCTTCTGTCTGGGAGATATGCGAGAACGCTGAGTACGTAGTCCTTGCGGCTCGTGTGGGTCAGATCCAGATTCACCAGCACGAGGCCAACTCCAAGGCTCGTAATGCTCTTTTGGCCAGCATCTCCCTTCCTGAGTTCGAGCGTGTCTTTGAGCTTGAGACGGCACGAGAGATCTGGGTGAAGCTTCAGAGCTATCACGAGGGGACCGCTCAGGTCAAGACCAGACTCTTCGAGACCTACAAGCGAGAGTACGAGAACTTTGTTCAGTTGGAGGGAGACACGATTGACGCCATGTTCGCTCGTTTCCAAATGATTGTGAACAAGATGCGTGCCAATCGGGCTAACCTACCCTATGATGATCATGAGAGGGCTCTCAAGTTGCTATACGCCCTGGATCAGAGGGTTTGGGAGGTGAAGGTGTCGACCATCATAGAGTCTCCATCCTATGACACCCTCACCGTGGACGAGCTGTTCAGCAAGCTCAAGTCCACCGAGATCGATCACTTGACTCAGGCCAAGCTGAAGAACCCATCTTCACATTCCATGGCTTTGGTCTCAGGCAAGGGTGGATCGACTCTTTCCGCTGACATTTCACGACCTCTCTTTGCTTTGTCTTCTTTACTTTCAGTGACAGAGGAGCAGGTGGAGGCGTTGGGCGATGACGAGCTTGCCCTCATCATCACCCGGTTCTCACGGTTTTAGAACAACCGCTTGAATCACCGGCGTGGTGGCGCACGTGAGGGCTGCTACAGATGCGGAGATCTGGACCACTTCATCGCGAGCTGCCCCAAGCGTGACAAGAGCTTCCCCGGCAAGAACCGCAACTCTAAGCGCAAGGGCAAGCCGGAGAACAAGACCGAGAAGAAGAAGAAGGGCAGCTATCGCAGGGAGGATGTGGAGAAGGCTTACGACGCCGGTCGGCGTGCTTTTGAAGGGTCGAGATGGCGGACTAGAGGGGGGGTGAATAGTCCTTTCTAAAAATAATCGCACCGGCTAACCGAAACAAATGCGGAATTAAAACTATCGGTCTAGCCAAGACTACACCCCTCTACTTATACTCTATGACACCTTATAAAAGATCCTAAACAATGCAAATAAGGTGTCGGGCTAGCTAGAGCTCACCTAAACAATTCTAGTTTGCAAGATTACACAAACCTAAGCAACTAGTACTCAATCAACCGGGGAGCTCCTACACATGCCACTAAGCAAAAGCACAAAGCCTAAGCTCACTAGCAATGCTCAAAAACAAGGCTACACAAGCCAAATTAGAGAGCTCAACTTAGCTACACAAACTAAGCAATGTGACTAGCAAGACTACAAGTCAACTAGTCACTCACGGGATTAACTTCTATGCTACACAAGCTAAGAAGGTAACTAGCATGCTACACAAGCTAACTAATTACAAGAGCAACTATACTAGCACAAGTATATGAACAACTAAATACAAGCTAGTGAATGGAGTTTGCAAACCACCGAGAAGATGAACACGAAGTTGACACGGTGATTTTTCTCCCGAGGTTCACTTGGTTGCCACCAAGCTAGTCCCCGTTGTGTCGACCACACACTTTGGTAGTTCGGCGGCTAATAGGCACCACACCTAGCTCGACACTCGAGCGCCGCAAGAACTCACCCACAAGTGAGGGTAACTCAATGACACGCTCTACTAGAGTTGCTCTTCGCGATCCCCGCGGGGCAAGCACAATGCCCCTCACAATCCTTCTCCGGAGCCACGCACAATCTTCACGCGGGCTTCACGACGGAGACTCGATCACCAAGCCATCTAGGAGGTGGCAACCTCCAAGAGTAACAAGCACCACCGGCTTGCAACACGAACACCTAGTGCCACTCGATGCAATTTCTCAAAGCAACGCACTAGAATCGCTCACTCGCATTAGATTCGCACACTAGCAAGCACAAGCGAGTTAGAGGGCTCCCAAGCACATCCACACAAGCCACCAAGGCTTTGGAGTGCTCCAACCACCGGCCCAAAGCTGGCCCCAACGACTATATATAGAGGGGAGCGGCCAACTAGCCGTTTTCCCTTTTCTGCGCTTCGGTCGGTAGTACCGACCCCCCCGGGCGGTAGTACCGACAGTGTCAGAACTAGCCGTTACACACGGCGCGTTGCCTAAAACGAACAACCGACTCCTGGTCGGTACCTCCGACGGTCGGTAGTACCGGCCCTATGGCGGTACTACCGACAGGCCAAAACTGGATCTACACAGAAAGCATCCAAAACTCCTCCATACCATGGTACTACCGACCCCCTGGTCGGTACTACCGAGCCCGGTACTACCGGCCCTATGGCGGTACTACCGGTAGGCCAAAACTGGCCACTTCCAGAGAGCTTCCAAACTCCTCACACCTTGAAACCTTGAACGGTCGGTAGTACCGACCCTATGGCGGTACTACCGGCAGGCCAAACTCAGCTCAACACAGAGAGCCTGCAAAACCCTTCAGGGCCACGGTACCACCGACCCTCTGGTCGGTACCACCGCCGGTGGTAGTACCGAGGTTATGGCGGTACTACCGCCAGGCCAAAAAAAAGCCCCAACACAGAGAAGGTTGCACGCAGCACCCATGGGCGGTACTACTGACCCCCTGGGCGGTACTACCGACCATACTCAGAAAACTTCCCTTTTCTTCTCTGTGTTGATCCAAAACAAGTCCAACAACTTCTCCTTTGCAAATGTGCCAACACCACCAAGTGTACATCATCTTGTGCATGTGTGTTAGCATTTTCACAATCATTTTCAAAGGATTTTCTCTTTCACTCATAACGCCACTCGATCTTAGTAACATCGCAAAGTTAGATCGCTCAAGTGGCACTAGATGACTGAAATGCAAACAAGTTTGCTCCTCTTAATAGTATGGCCATCTATCCTAAACCCGGTCATAATCTTCTCTACACACCTATGACCGGTGAAATGAAATGCCCTACAAGTATACCTTTGCCTTGCGCATTCCATTCCATCTCCTCCGGTGTTGATGCAACACATGCACCAACCTCTTCATCAAATGATATGATCCACTTCATATCATCACATGGCCTCCATGGTCCATCGATCTTGACATCACTTGCTCTTCACCATCGCTTCGGTCCTTCGGCGCCAAGTCTTGCTTAAGCCTCCCGACACTCGGTACCAACGGCTTCAAAGCCTCAACTTGCCCTTCACCTTCGCAACCGGTCCATCAACTCAAGTCTTGCCTTGATCTTCTCCATCTGAGCCACATGACCACATGTCATGTTTCATGTGCATTAAGCTCCTTCTTCACATGTGTGAGCCTTGCAACATCCTCCAAGCCATTTCACCTCTATGGCATATGTTGCTCACACATGATCACCTGTGGACTAATCACCTGTGTAATTTACTTCAAACACATATTAGTCCACCTAAGTTGTCACTCAATTACCAAAACCAAACAAGGACCTTTCAATCTCCCTCTTTTTGGTAATTGATGACAACTCTACAAAGATATGGAAATTAAGCTCTTTGGATTCTATGTTACTTATCCAACATTAAGACCATATGAGAGAATTTGGATAAGCACCATACAACCCGACTTTGTAGTGATAACTCCCCCTACATGTGTGCTCAAATAGTTTGGATTCAAGCTTGCACACATGCATAAATATGAAATTTGTGGGAGTGTTATCACTACTAAGTGATGCTAAGGTATACAAGATAGAATTGTACCTTTGTAGCGTGTATACCACATTTTAGTTCATCCTTAGCATCAAAGAGTAGCTAGACATCATAAAAACTAGAAAACCCCGTGAGATCAACATTAATAGCAAGGGTCTAGTTTTGCATGAAAAGCACAAGTCTAGCTATCAACCTATGCATGCTAGTTATTAAATCATCAATTAAATCCTATAACTAGCATACACCACACAAGCATGCATATAAAATTTTAAAATTTATGCAATGCAAGCAAGCACATGATTATGCACATATCAAATGCAACAACCAAGTTCATGAGCTTGCTCCCCCTACTTGTGTGCTCTCATTGTCCAAGAATTTTGATCCTCCAATCTTGATCTTGCTCCCTCTTGATCCATGTCTATCTTCTTTTCTCCTTCTTTGTCCTTGACATATCTTTACCACATCTCCCCCTATCATATCATATCTTTGGCACTTTCTCCCCCTTTGTCATCAATAACCATAAAAGGCATGCTTTACTTGATACAAAGGGTTGCACTAGGGTAGATGGTTGACACTTGAGTCTTCATTTTTGATGGACACCACCATATGTATTGGAATGACACCATGTGTAGGATCGTTGACCTTGATACCAATAGATGGGCCACCTCCCCTATGTCATAGCATGGGTCATCCAAATGATAAACTTGAGCTCTTGTTGGTGAGGATCTTTGCTTGATTTGATCACTTAAAGTTGAGGATCACTTGAAGTCTTGTAGGATACCACATGAATGAAAATTTAACTTGATATCCATTTGCATTATTATCTTCTTCTTGAACTCTTGTCATCTTCATGAGCTTCTCATTTGTGACTTGAACTAGGCAATATTGCACAAGATATCTAACTCGGTTTGCTCTAGAGTAAGCTTCTTCACACATCTTTCAATGGTTATCTTACTCATGTTGAATTAGACACTTGAATGTTCATCTTCTAGATCAAGTACTTGGGTTCATTAGCTCATGAACAAACTCATATACTAACCACTAGATCATATAATCAAACAAGCAATAGTGGTAGGCTATGAATTTAAACTTTTCATTTGTTATGCATGATCCTATTAAGCATGTACTATATGCACTAATCGCATACTAGTAAGGGATGAAATGATCATGCACACTTCAATGATACCTTTGCTATATTGGAGAAGAGGATAGTCACATAGATTCCAAATTATTTCTCCAATAGCAATGTGAAGTCCATTTCAAAGCTTGGTGAAGACCAATAGATACCAATTTGAATACCATTCTTCACCCATATGATTTGAGAACCACCTAAAGATCAAGTGCACTATTTTGTTGTGGTTGGCTTGCTTATTCATTTGATCATAGCTTGCATATATGAATACCGTCTAAGATCTTCATGATTTCCTCTCTATTTGGGTGTTGCTTGCTCTCTTTGATCAATCTCTTATGATTTCTTCAACTAAGCATCTCCAATGACACTTTAGATCACCACTTCCATGTTAGCCTTCCAAGCCTCGCTTGGTTAACCTACAAAAGGCGGCAAGCCCCTACAAAAGGGAGAAGTGACCTCTCTCCAAAGAATCATCCTTGATACTCACTTGAATTGACTTTGATTGATTGATCCATTTGAACTCTTCTTGAAATGAGATTTTGAATCCTTCTTTGAGTTCTTTTCTTTCTTCTCAAAAGATCTTCAACTAACACTAGGACTTGAGCTTCATCTTCATCTTGATCTTGGTCTTGATCTTCAATTTGAGTACCAATTGTGTGCCAAATACACTCCACAATCAAATGACCTTGTACTCATCTTTGTCATGTTTCTAACTCATATCAAAACCAAACATAGGTCCCTCGACCACTTATAAACATGATTCCAACTTGAGGGCCTTTCAATCAAAGTGACTTGTGATCTATCCAATATATGTCACTTATATGGCAGATTCTGTCCTTCTCAAAGAAACATGCATATCTCCCAAAATATAAGTCCAATGACCATGAAATTTGGTGGAGATGTGCTTCTTTAGGTGTTCTAGCAGCCATGAAAATTTGAGCTTCATTGGCTTTCTAGATTGCTACCAGATTTCAATTCTTTCCATAGTACTACATGCTGAAAACTGCTGCACTATAGTTGACAAGATCTACTCCAAAACCAAAGTACATCTTATCCAATAATCATGAATTTTGCACAGCAACTAATATCATAAGTGTAGAGCATGTGTACCAAATTTCAAGCCAATCCAAAAAGATTTGATCATCCAAGCATGGCTATCTTCTCAGCTCACTCAGATTTTGCAATATTGAACAACTTTGAGCAATTGAGCTATACTCTACCAATTTTGAATCAAACTTGAAGCTAACTTGTTTGAACAATCTCACAAGACATACATCCATTCAAATCACTTACTAAAAGAAGTCTCATGAACATATCCATTCAAACTAACTCAATTTTGATCACTAAGCAATTTATCCATTCAATCATCTCATAGCAAGCAACATATGCATATATATATCCAATTCAATCAACTCATATGCACCCAAATGAATATGATCAACTAGAAATATACCTTTGTAAATCATGATCATCCAATAGCAAGCTTCCACTCAATTTGATTGCAAGCCTTCAAATAATTCCAATAAGATTACCACAACTAGAATGTGACACTTGTATGTTGTAGCACATTTGGACTTCACTTGACTTGACTTGGCATTGGGTTTGGATAGCACTAAGCTTCATTACTTGACTCAATCATATAATGAACAATGTGAAATCAATTGAATCAAGTCTCCAATGCCATGGTACCTACACACATTCATCCACGGTTTGATGGTACCCAAACTAGTTTGGGTCCTCTCAAGTTAGGTGCAACATACTTAGGCAATGCCTTAGTATGAGTAGCGAGATGTTTTGCAATAGAAACCAATGAGGTACCATTGTCATCCTTTCTAAGCACAAGATTATCATCTATTGAAATAGGCTTAGAAGTGTTACCTAGGGGACATGAATTAGCCATGTGTCCCCTTTCCCGACATGAGTAGCAAACTCTCTTTGATTGAGCCTTTTCTTCCTTGCTCATGTGTTGCTCCTCATTGCCTTGCCTCTTCTCTTTTGCTTGAATCTTCTTCTCAAGCTTGGTAGGACACTCTGAGGCAAAGTGTCCCATGTCACCACACTTGTAGCACTTGATGTGAGCCAAATCTTTCTTCTTTTCTTCATTCTTGCTCATCATCATCTTGGCATCATGGATATGAGTTGGATGCCTTGCTCTTCCGCCCCTTCTTGTTTTCTTCTTCTTCATCAAGTCACCATCATGATGGTTGTTCTTGATTTGAACTTGGGGCTTCTTTTCTTGCTCAACTTGTGGCTTTGGTTGAGGCTCATCTTGTTGCTTCACCAATTTCTTGGTTGGGCACATAGAGGTGAGATGTCCTCTAGTGCGGCACTTGAAGCATTTGACACGCTTGAGCCTCTCTTCTTCCTTCTTCAACTTGAGCTTTTCTCCATTGGGGCAAGCATTTGCAAGATGTCCCATCTCATGGCATTTGAAGCACATGAAATGAGCTAGCTTCTTTTGTTCTTGCTTTTTCATCTTCTTCAATCTTTTTCTCTCCCCCTTGGACATGCTCTTGTTGAAACCAATGCCACTCTTGTCACCGTAGCTCTTTTGATTCTTCAACATTTGCTCAAAGGTGACTTTGGAGTTGTAGCACCTCTCTAACTTGTTGCTCAAATTCTTCACTTCACTCTTGAGCTCATTGTTCTCCTTCAAAAGGTTAGTCTCACAAGACATAGAAGTAGAACAAGCATCTAAATGTGAAGAACATGGCATGTCTAATAAATCATCACAAGAGGTGGATACATTCTTCTTGCCTACATCACATGGGTTAGCAATACTTTGTAATCGATCATTTGATCCATGTGATGAGCTCTCATTGTTTTTAAGTTCCTTCGAAAAAGCTTTAATGAGAGAGCCATACTTTTCAATTAAATCATCATGTGAAGCTCTAAGAACATCAAGTAAGCGCTTATGTTCTTCACATGAGTTCTTTAGAAATGAGTTTTCATTTGCTAATTTCATTGTTTTATTTTTCTCATTTTCTAAAGACATGGTCATGCTAGCAAGTCTACTAACAAGCTCATCATATGAATCAACATGATCAACCACACTAGCATTAGATACCTTGGTGTCACCTTGTGACATGAAGCAATGTGGTGATGAGCTTGTAGTAGTATCACAATCATCACCCGAGCATGAGCCATCAACATCATCAAGTGTGCTTGGAGTAGAATCATTACTTGCAACACTTGAATCATCACCATCAACCTTGTCAAGTGAGCTTGTTGTAGATCGATCGATCATCATCATCATCATCACTTGACCATGAGGTGGAGCAATCTTCCACAACTACCAAGTTGTGGTCATGCTCAACATCCTCATGTCCCACCACCTTGGTCTCATCCTCCTTGAACTTGCCATCATCCCATGTAGATGAGTCACCGAAGGTGTGCTTGATGGAATCCCACATCTCATGGGCAGTCCCTTTGGAGTTTATCTTATAAAACAACTCAAAACTCAATGCATCGATTAGATAACAATAAGCATTTGCATCAAGTTCAAAGAGTTCCTTTTGAGCTTTGGTGAGATTTCTATGGTCCAAAACATGAGTGAGACCACTAGTGACAATCCACCAAAACTTTGGCCCCTTTGCACGAAAATGATCAAGCATATGGTGTTTCCATTGTGCAAAGTGTGTGCCATCAAAAATATGTGTATCACACACATCATCTAGCCCACTAGACGCCATCCTCTCGGGTCGGTGAAGACCACAAATGAGAGACCTTGCTCTGATACCAACTGAAGGGTCGAGATGGCGGACTAGAGGGGGGGTGAATAGTCCTTTCTAAAAATAATCGCACCGGCTAACCGAAACAAATGCGGAATTAAAACTATCGGTCTAGCCAAGACTACACCCCTCTACTTATACTCTATGACACCTTATAAAAGATCCTAAACAATGCAAATAAGGTGTCGGGCTAGCTAGAGCTCACCTAAACAATTCTAGTTTGCAAGATTACACAAACCTAAGCAACTAGTACTCAATCGACCGGGGAGCTCCTACACATGCCACTAAGCAAAAGCACAAAGCCTAAGCTCACTAGCAATGCTCAAAAACAAGGCTACACAAGCCAAATTAGAGAGCTCAACTTAGCTACACAAACTAAGCAATGTGACTAGCAAGACTACAAGTCAACTAGTCACTCACGGGATTAACTTCTATGCTACACAAGCTAAGAAGGTAACTAGCATGCTACACAAGCTAACTAATTACAAGAGCAACTATACTAGCACAAGTATATGAACAACTAAATACAAGCTAGTGAATGGAGTTTGCAAACCACCGAGAAGATGAACACGAAGTTGACACGGTGATTTTTCTCCCGAGGTTCACTTGGTTGCCACCAAGCTAGTCCCCGTTGTGTCGACCACACACTTTGGTAGTTCGGCGGCTAATAGGCACCACACCTAGCTCGACACTCGAGCGCCGCAAGAACTCACCCACAAGTGAGGGTAACTCAATGACACGCTCTACTAGAGTTGCTCTTCGCGATCCCCGCGGGGCGAGCACAATGCCCCTCACAATCCTTCTCCGGAGCCACGCACAATCTTCACGCGGGCTTCACGACGGAGACTCGATCACCAAGCCATCTAGGAGGTGGCAACCTCCAAGAGTAACAAGCACCACCGGCTTGCAACACGAACACCTAGTGCCACTCGATGCAATTTCTCAAAGCAACGCACTAGAATCACTCACTCGCATTAGATTCGCACACTAGCAAGCACAAGCGAGTTAGAGGGCTCCCAAGCACATCCACACAAGCCACCAAGGCTTTGGAGTGCTCCAACCACCGGCCCAAAGCTGGCCCCAACGACTATATATAGAGGGGAGCGGCCAACTAGCCGTTTTCCCTTTTCTGCGCTTCGGTCGGTAGTACCGACCCCCCCGGGCGGTAGTACCGACAGTGTCAGAACTAGCCGTTACACACGGCGCGTTGACTAAAACGAACAACCGACTCCTGGTCGGTACCTCCGACGGTCGGTAGTACCGGCCCTATGGCGGTACTACCGACAGGCCAAAACTGGATCTACACAGAAAGCATCCAAAACTCCTCCATACCATGGTACTACCGACCCCCTGGTCGGTACTACCGAGCCCGGTACTACCGGCCCTATGGCGGTACTACCGGTAGGCCAAAACTGGCCACTTCCGGAGAGCTTCCAAACTCCTCACACCTCGAAACCTCTAACGGTCGGTAGTACCGACCCTATGGCGGTACTACCGGCAGGCCAAACTCAGCTCAACACAGAGAGCCTGCAAAACCCTTCAGGGCCACGGTACCACCGACCCTCTGGTCGGTACCACCGCCCGCGGTAGTACCGAGGTTATGGCGGTACTACCGCCAGGCCAAAAAAAAGCCCCAACACAGAGAAGGTTGCACGCAGCACCCATGGGCCGTACTACCGACCCGCTGGGCGGTACTACCGACCATACTCAGAAAACTTCCCTTTTCTTCTCTGTGTTGATCCAAAACAACTCCAACAACTTCTCCTTTGCAAATGTGCCAGCACCACCGAGTGTACATCATCTTGTGCATGTGTGTTAGCATTTTCACAATCATTTTCAAAGGATTTTCTCTTTCACTCATAACGCCACTCGATCTTAGTAACATCGCAAAGTTAGATCACTCAAGTGGCACTAGATGACCGATATGCAAACAAATTTGCTCCTCTTAATAGTACGGCCATCTATCCTAAACTCGGTCATAATCTTCTCTACACACCTATGACCGGTGAAATGAAATGTCCTACAAGTATACCTTTGCCTTGCGCATTCCATTCCATCTCCTCCGGTGTTGATGCAACACATGCACCAACCTCTTCATCAAATGTTATGATCCACTTCATATCATCACATGGCCTCCATGGTCCATCGATCTTGACATCACTTGCTCTTCACCATCGCTTCGGTCCTTCGGCGCCAAGTCTTGCTTAAGCCTCCCGACACTCGGTACCAACGGCTTCAAAGCCTCAACTTGCCCTTAACCTTCGCAACCGGTCCATCAAGCCAAGTCTTGCCTTGATTTTCTCCATCTTAGCCACATGACCACATGTCATGTTACATGTGCATTAAGCTCCTTCTTCACATGTGTGAGCCTTGCAACATCCTCCAAGCCATTTCACCTCTATGGCATATGTTGCTCACACATGATCACCTGTGTAATTTACTTCAAACACATATTAGTCCATCTAAGTTGTCACTCAATTACCAAAACCAAACAAGGACCTTTCAGCTTTCATCGCCTCCATCAGCGATGGCGAGAAGAGCTCCGACGGCGACTCCAGCGACGGCGGGTCCGAGGACAAGACGGAAGAACGCTTCAACGAACTCTGCTTCTTCGGTCACTCCTCCAAGGGCTTCTGCACCATGGCCTTGGACGAAGAGGATCACAAGTGCTAGGCAAAGGACGCCGATGCCGACGACGACGACGACGACGCTTCCGAGGTATCAACCTCTTCTCTTGTCGATCGTCTTACCGGTGAGCGTGATTCTCTTGTCGACATAGTTCTCGGTCAGGACAAGCAACTCAAGCGAGCTATCCGAGAGTGCAACAAGTTTAAGGCCAAGATGGTAGAAGCGCTTAAGGAGCTTGAGAGTGCTAGGACCGAGGTGAAGGTGTCCGAGGAGGAGTGTGAGGAGTGCACGATGCATATGACAAACTTTGTCACCCTGCAAACCAAGTATGCCTCTTTGATTGAGGTGTATGATGAGCTGAAGAGTAGGCTAGACTTAGTGGGTGATTGCAAAGAGTGTCCCTCCCTGAAGAAGGAGCTGGAGGAAGTGAAGGCAAGGTCTTCTTTGCTGGGTGCGTGCAAGTCCTGCCCAGGCTTGCGAACTGAGTTGGCAGAAGTTAGTGCCAAGCTTGCTGAAGCCTTGAAGGCCAGCTCAGTTAGCACCTTGTCCGCTCCATGTGAGCGATGCGTGGGGATGGAGCTTGAGATTGCCAACTGTCGGCATGACAGGATGCAAACCGAGGAGGAAAACACATACCTTCAGTCCATCCTGAGTTGGGTGTCATGCAGTGAGCCGCAGTTGGGCATGATGATCAGTCAGTTTAAGAGGGGGACTGATTGCTCGGGAGTAGGCTTTGCTTTAGGTGGGAAGGGCGCTAGTATCTTTGGCAAGATTGGTGAGTTTAGCGGAGTAAACCCGAGTGAGAAGCCATCCACTGTCCTTAAGCTCACCAAGATCACCCCACCTGAGCCTCCCAAGCCTATCACTAAGGATGGAATCCTTGATGAACCTCCCAAGGCTCCACCTCGCAAGCAAGTGTGGGCTCCCAAACCTAACCATCTTAGGAACACACTTGACACCCTTCCTGACGTCTCTAGTGATCCCCTTCTGAGAGGCAAGCAGCCGGCTAGAGTGCACAACCCTCGCAACCATAGGAACCAACAACCCAAGAGAGTGGTGAGGTTCGAGTGCGAGTACTGTCACCGTGAGGGTCACCTAGCTGAGTTTTGCTTTCGGAGAAAGAGAGATGCTAGGAAGGAGTTGGAGCTAAACAACCAGGCCAGGCACCACCCTCTCCATGGTGTGCAAGGTCGGGGAGTTCAGAGGCAGGGCGCTAGACCTAGAGGTGCACCCCCTCAGGTGGCTAGGCCCCAGGCAGCTAGACCATGGGGTGGTGGTCGTGCCCATCGCGGCTCCGGTCGTCCTCAATACGATCGTGAGCCGGGTGTAAGAGGCTTTGCTGCTCAGTCCCATAGCGGACCACCTTTTCAGTATGATGGTGATCGCTTTGCTCAAATGGGACATGTAGATCAGTTTGGAGGTTTTCCGTTCCATAGCGGACCACCCTTTCAGGTTGGTGGTGATCGCTATCCACCCATGGGACGAGGACAGTTTTGGTGTTGCTTCTAACACTTTTTCTGGGCCTTTGACACAGCACTGGTATCCTTCTCAGTATACTAACCCCAGTGTTGTGCCATATGCTCATTTTCTGCCTTTCTATTGATGCAGGAACTTCAGTTGGAGAACATGTGGCTTATGGATTTCGGGTGTTCGCGCCACATGACCGGAAAGAAGGAATGGTTCTCCAGCCTAGACCCCGTGATGCACAAGGAGTACATCACTTTCGAGGATAATAGTAGAGGTTTCTCATGGAGCCATTCGGCTAAATGAGAATTTCGTTCTCAAGGATGTGGCTTTGGTTTCTAACTTGCATTTCAATTTGCTTTCTGTTTCGCAACTTCTTGAGGATGATTTTGAAGTGCGCTTTAAGAAGGGGTTGAGTCGTGTTTTGGACCTTCGGGGAGATCTTGTTTGTTGGATCGTTCCTTTTGGTCGTGTTTTAGAGCCGATTTTTCTCGCTCTTTTGGCTCTGCTAGATGTTTAATGGCTGGTCCTTCTTCTGATTTGTGGAAGTGGCATAGGAGGCTTGGTCACTTGAGCTTCGACTTGCTTGCAAGGCTTAGCTCACTTGGCTTAATCCAAGGATTGCCCAAGCTTAAGTTTTAGAAGGACCTTGTTTGCCATCCTTGTGAAGGACCAAAAGTGCTACAAACAGGCGACCAGAGGGGGGGTGAATGGGAGCCTTAAATTTCTTTTCAGAAACTTATAGCCTCTGTCCCAGAAAATCAACCCCAAGAACAAAACCGATTCGTGTCATGTCCACGACCCAAGAGAATGGGTGGATGTTCCCTAGGAACACAGCGGGACACCACAAAAACTCACTCGCCCAAGTTCACACAAGTCAACTAGTGACAGGATGAGCTTTGGGTAACCTCAACCTCCCCCGAGCCGTGAGGGGGATTCAGGCTATTTTGCAAAGCGGGAAGCCCGATTTCTGTAGAGCACGAAGTCGGGAATCCAACGCAAAAACCCAAAATCAAATCCAAAGTCGAACGAGCAAACTGCTGACAAAACAGTGCTGAAGTCACAGCATCGGACGCTAGCCTGCGTCTGATGGCCAGGCACCGGACGCGTCCGATGCAAAATGACACGTTCTGAAACCTTACTGCATAGCCATCAGACGCTGGCTATAGTGACAGTTCAGCGTCCGATGCTCAACCCTCGGACGCGTCTGATGGCAACGGACGGTCCAATGGTCAACGTCCGATGCTCCTTCAAAAATGCTGACTTTTAACACGTTGCACCTGAGCGTCCGGTGTGACGAACTCAGCGTCCGATGCCCCCGACCCGAGCGTCTGATGCCCCCGAAACTGCACAGTTTTTCCACGGATTCAACCCGATCTCCTCCGAATCAAAAGCTCTAAGGCTTAGACTTGGTATGAGGAGTTCCAAGGAGGTTAGTGAGCTATTCCTAAGAGATCATGGCTCGAACCTAACTCCAAATCGATGAATCGGAAGAATTCGGGGCAAAGGAGATAAAAACCGATTCAAAACGAAAATCGATCGATCTACTAGCTCGTGAGGTTAGAAGTGAATTCCTTCGGTGGAAAGATGCGCCTCATGATCTAGAACAACTCAGTTCAAACGAAATCGAAAATTATTCCTCGGATTGGGAGAACGGAGCAAATCACTGAGAGAATGAAAAGTAAAACACGAAGAACACAGCTCAAAACGCGAATCGATCTCGATTTCCAGACGAAACTTCTCCACACGAGGAGACAACGAGATTACGGTCTCGTTTCCTCAAAAAGCAAATACACAAAGGTATGATTCACTGTCTCTACGGATCTCAGTAGCTACAGCAGGGATTGGGAGAGCAGGAAACCCTAAGTGAAAGTAGCAAATGGCTAAGATGATCTGGAGGGAGGGGTGACCTCTCCTTATATAGCCTAATACAATTATTCCCCTTCTACCCTTACAGCAAATGAGCGAGCAGGCTAACCCTAAGGGTATTCCTGACCAACTCGAGGTAGGTGGTGATCCGACGGCCACGCCCGCACAACTGGTAGCTTCGCCTCGACGCGACCTCACCGATTGCCGCCACGTTGTTGACGTTTGTTAGTGCAAATAGAATATGAAATATTCCGCAAGCGCACAGAACACCATCGTAGCATTTTACCGGGAGTATTCCAGGATCGTTATTTATATTTTACCACTGGGAAGCTAGGGTCAAGAATCTGATAACTCACTATCATTCATCTACTAACTCAGAGTACTAATTAGACTAAAGCAGGAGTAGTTGATATATGATAATGATAATGAATGAAAGCACAATAAAGAGAATTTAATGATAAATGTATAGATAACTATAGTGGGAGGACAACGGGAGAGATCAAGGTTCCTATGCACTTCTCTATTACTTGGGTTCTAAGGTAACAAGGATGAAAAGATATAGGAATTATAAACA
Source organism: Coix lacryma-jobi var. lacryma-jobi (assembly GCA_009763385.1). Lineage (NCBI taxonomy): Eukaryota > Viridiplantae > Streptophyta > Magnoliopsida > Poales > Poaceae > Coix > Coix lacryma-jobi. The sequence continues at coordinate 113,419,101 of CM019825.1, read as the reverse complement.
TTGACACTTTGGAGCAGCAGGTCCTTTCCAACTCTCGAAGAAGACTGGGAAAAAGGTCGTTGGGAGAAGGCTGCCAAAAGCTCTATGAAACATCAATCCGAACGTGGTGGACTACGAAGGCCTAACAGAGCTGTCACCCCTAGGGCTACCACAACTATTCCGTGGGATTGAGCGCAACCTCAGGTAACCTATAGACTAAACAACATGTCTAATTTATCGATTACTACTCTAATTACCTAGGATAACTAGAGCACTCAATATGAACAAAGATCTCATGCCAAGATATAACAACTATACTAATCATATAATAAAGCATAAAGTAAATAGAGAAGATAAATACATTAAAGCATAAGTCTTACAAAGAAAATATACAAAGACATACCAAAACTCTGAAGACACCTCCGGAACCGGAGCCCAGCTCCGATCTCCCTAACTCCCGACTAGAGCTAAGCTATTACATTGGAAAATCTAAACCTAATTACATAGAGAGGAGAGGTTGTCTTTCGAGGGACGCCTCTACAAATACTCCCTAATGATGTTGATGATGTGCCTCAGGGGGTCTGGGGTTTATTATATAGGGGCTTCTTGCCTCCCCTCCACCTTGAGCAAGCGATGTAGTAATAAATCCTTCGTCTTTGTGCACATAGGCCTTCTGGTCAGCTAGACCGGCTGGTTGGGCCGGCCCAGCTGCCCCCTCCCGCTGAAACGGGCGATCGCGCCGAGCGCTTTGCGTGGGCAAGCGCGCGCATGTGGGCGTGGCCAACAGGTCCCCTCCACGTGTTGCCTTGCTATCGGTAAGTCAGGTTTGCCTGCTGCTCCCACCTGTGTGCGTGCATGCGGTTTCCAGGCATCACGTGGCATGACCTGGTTGGCTGCATGGTACTGTTTGCGGGGTGCTGACGTCAGCGATGACGTCAGCACTCCTTTTTAATTTGCAAAATCCATATATTTTTATTCTGACGTGCAAAAATAGCAAATAATATATTCATTTCGATCAGCGCGATGAGCTCTACGCAATGGTGTACTCCAATTCACCATCTGAGATAGTTTTACTCGGTGAAAAATTCAATATCCTGCAAAACAATGGAGATGACCAAAACTCATGGAACTCGTTAGAATCAAACCCTACAACTATGCTTTATGTTTCATTTTATGTTAATTCATGCAATAGTTGATGGTATAATATTGACTATAAGGGCCGTCAACAAGTTCCCCCAATCTTAACCTTTGCTAGTCCCTTAGCAAAGTCAAACTCAACAATGAATCAGGAGTTGCTGCAATATCTACACTTCTAACCAGTACACATGCATTCAAACAAAAGTTCTCATTTGGATTAGAAAAAAGATCTCATATTATTCATCATGGGGCTTAGTACTTTACCTTGAATGTTGAGTAATTGAAAGATAGAACGATCAAATTAAGCACTATGTCTCTAGCTCTTTCACTTCACCATTATCCCGGAGTTTTTATGAATTTTCAAAAAGCTTAAAAACAGATGTTGCCAAATTAAACAATGGATCCAAAGAGAAAGTCAACCATACCATTGAATCGAGAAGTGCATGTGTATAGAAAATGGAGGCGGATGCTCTTTTGAATATATCACTCTCTTTTGTCTATTAGAAACACATGGCTATCAGGCTAATTCTACTGTCGGGCACATGCCCATTTTTTCTAATATTCATTTTTTTTCTTTTCTTTTCTCTTTTTTTTCTCGAGGTTTCGTACACTTGTCCCTTTTTATTTCCTCGGGATCTATCTTTTTAGGTTTCGGACACTTGTCCCTTTTTATTTCCTCGGATTTTTTTCTTTTTTTTTCAACAGTCATATGCTTCCAACAAACTTTTGAGAGGATAGGAACAGATAATCATGAGCATTTATGCGGAAGATGGATGAAATGTGTAAGTGATCTCAGTTCAATAGCATCATAACTTCTCAAAGGGTCAACAAAGCTTAATTTAACTCAATGCAACTATTTGCCATATTAATATTGGAATCTCTCCGGAACTCTAGTGTTGTTTTAGAACAAGATAACAGTAGCTCAGATCATCACATATCATTTCTGTCAATTACCTAGACTCTGGATCAAGCATTTGCTACCTATATATTTAATTTTATTTTAAGGCGTCATAAATTTTTTAAACTTAGGAGAACTCATGCTTAAAGGTTAGGTACTAGAAAGAAATACAATAGAGCAACTATTCAGCATCTTCATTTTAAGAAATTAGAGAGAGTTCTTCAGATTAGACATGCTTTATTTATTTAATCTAACACAAACTATAACCTATTACTAAAAAACGTTACGATAGTAGTATGACATACCTGAATCATGAAGATAACGGGGGTGCACCTCCCCCAAGCTCGATGTTGTTGTAATAGTGTTGAGCCTTCATGTGCTCATATTTTTTTGTATTTTGAATTTATTTAAAGAAAGAAAAACTTCAGAGGATAAAGATACTTACCTGGATACACGGGGATGCTTTCCCCCAAGCTGAATGTTGACGTAGTCATTTGATCTTGCAATCTAGCGGACTGGCGGTGAAAATGTTCTTCCTCTATTGAAGCATTGATTGATGTTGATGGTTGTTGAATAGTGCTCCAACAGTGGATGAAACATCCACTTGCTCCTCAGCTTTTCTTGGTCTTTAATCCTGTGAAACTCAAATAGACAACAAAACTTGTGGAACAAATTAAGCATTAGTGGTTGGCCACTCAAGTCTTAGTTGTCCAGAATTTCAGTAAGATCTCTTTCTCAATATTTTTATATTTTAATATTTTTTATGATGCAAGAGAAAACGCAACAGGATGAATGTATGCATATTTATTTTTATTTTTATGCCACCACGGTGAATATTTCATGTGGGTTTTTACACACCACAGAATTATTCACATGGGGCTTTAGGTTTTATGATGCAGTGCAGTAAGTAAAATATATTTATTTTCTTTTTTTTATGCAATGCTAATGCAGAAAAGTAAATATGGCTATGGAGAGATGATGATGAAAACTAAACATGCAAAAATAGAAACTAATGCAGAAAAGATAAATATGGATAACTACCGATTTTACCTTTCGGCGAGGGTTTAATGTTTTAAGTCCTTTGAACAGGACTTCTCACCATGTTTATTCCTGAGGTGCATCATTTGATCTCAATATGTAGACCTTGATAACTACACCTCTTGATATGGTGTCACTCATGTTCTTTGTTCGCCCAACAATTTGAAGTGAAACATTGATTGTGGAAGCTGGCAGCATCTTGCTCAGTGTGCATGTTCTTGTAGATCCAGGACCTTCACTCTGTAGAATTTGGGAGTTGACAAACCCCTCCATGTTTTGCTCAAGAGTGTGTCCTGATCATAAAGACAAGATAGAGATCAAGTGCATAGGCTTTGTTGGTGGAAAAACACCAACAGAACCAAAAGTTTTGTTCATTCCTCTCTAACCTTAGACACATTGCACAAGATAAACTTGTTGTTTATGTGTTCTATTCAATCATAACATGAGTGATAAGATTAGAAGATGAGCATGAAAGTAGCATCTTAAAAATATTTAACAGATCATATTACTTAACCCAAGGAAAGATAATCTATGCATAATGTGTCGATCTTTTCATGATTGTGATATATCATCTTTCAAAGGTTAGATGCACAACATTTTAGCTCATTTAAGTGATATTCAAGAGAGTAAAGCTAAGAACAAAGAGTAAAGAACTGAACATGTTGAGTTGATTAGGTTGGATCAAGTGAGGTGCAACTTAAACATGTTTGGTTCTTTATGTATACGCAGACCAGAAACAAGGAGAAGCTTTTAAAGTGATGGTCACTTACCTTGAAATGTTGCTTTATCATTAAAGAGTGATCGTGTCGATCCACCTTGTGGAAGCTTCTCTTGTCTAGCTAGTTGTTGTTCATGAATGGCTTGTCTTCTCTTGCCTATCTCATAGTGGGCCAGCTGAGTCTTGTTCTCAACAGGTCTAGATGATGAAGACTTGGTCAACTATTCTCTTGATTTTTAGGCTCGGGTACTATCTCTCCATCTCTGAATTCTTGCAGTGCAGTGGTGTTAACACCAGATTTTCGCACGCGTAAGGATATGACAGGTGGATCCAGTCAGCAGAGGAGACAGATTCGGCAAACGATCGACAGCTGTTTGGTCCTCTGAATTTCGGTAACTGTCTACGCGGTCGGCTATTTCGCAAGGCCATGGTTCCATTCGGAAAACGAGTATTGTGAGTGAAGCCGGCTTGTACGACAAGACACAGGGTGATGGAAGGCATCAAATAATGTAGGGTTTATATCTTTCCGTATTTCATTGTAAAGTCGTAATCGTCTAGGACTCGTGTTTCGTCCAGGGTATAAATATAAGCCCTCGACCATTGTAAAATTGTTCACAACCACATCAATACAACCGGCTCCGTGCCGTCTTCGAGTCCTTATAGTCGTGTCGTCGAGTTCTTCGAGAGGATTCATCGATCCGTCGACCTCCGTAAGTACCGGCAACCTTGCTATCATGTCTAGTATCATGCGGTGGATTTAGATATGATGCAAGTAGTCTCGTATGTTAAGCTTAGTATCGTGCGGCGGATTTAAGCTTATGACGGGAAGTTTTTACCTATGACTTGTATCATGCGGCGGATTGAGTCATGAGTAAGAATAGTTATCGGCTCTGTTAGATTTGGCAGATCTAATAGATTCATCAAGTTATCACTTGTTATATGCTTTATTTATTTAATTCGTACAACACTTTTTGCCCAATTTAGATTGATCTTCATTCGGCCTCGTTGCACGAGTTTGCTTGTGCTTTGCCAATTATAAGATCATGATGGCCAAATCGACTTTCAATCTAGGTTGTTACATGTTGCGGGTTCATACATGTCGATCATGTTTAGGCTTTGATAGAGCTGGGTGCCGTGCGGCAGGTACAGGTTTTAGATTAGTTTAATCATGCTTGGTTTGTATGTTTCTTCTTCATGGACCCCAGTTCGGCTAGTTTGCCGATTCTGGTTAAGCTTACATGAGTAATGAGTATATATAGATCTGTTCAGATGTATGTGTGCTTTTAGCTTCTTATAATTAGATCGTATCATGCGGTGGATTAATCTAATTATAAGGAGTGGTGTAGATTTATAGCAAGTGGTATCATGCGGTGCATTAGCTTTGCTTGAGTTTATGCCTGACTGGTTTATGAAGGCTGGACGTGCGGCAGACTAGCTGGATTGGCCTATGCACATGTTATCTGAATAGATTTGTATTTACAAGTTACCTCTTTTATTCTTTTGTCACGTATGTATTCGGCATTCGACATGTTTACATGCTTTCTCTTTATACTTGCCGAATGACATTGTCGGGGGTCTGCGAAAGGGGTACCCCCAATCAACGAAAACAAATAGGGTAAACCTAGAATACCGGTTAAATAACAGACCTAACTAGTCTAACCCCCTAAAAAGCCAGGCCTCGGGCGCACGTTCGTTTTCCGCTCACCCGAGCCCCCCAGGCCTCGGGCAAGCGCTCCACTACCCTTCGAGCCCCCCACAGCCGAGCACCACACCTCGAGACCCCACGCGGGGACCTCGAGCCTCTCTGGCACGGCGGCCTATCCCTCGAGACGCGTTTTGCCTCCCTCGAGCGGTGCAGACATCGGATGCCAGCCCCATACCACACACTTAATTCATCCACCTGCTCCAGTCACGTCCTCTGTAACACAACGTGTGCTACAGTGGTCCGGGGCAGAGTCAAGTCTCGTTTTCACCACAAGTATGGGCAAAAAGGCACCAGTGAAGCACTGTTAACCCACGCCCTACACTGTGGCACGTCCAAGCCACGCCCCGAGGCCCAGATGCCTGCCGCTCAATCGATTTTCACGGGACTTGCCCATACTTGCGGGGACTCGAGCCCCCCGTAGGCGCCGCCTCGAGGCCGGCTCCGCGCCCCTCGAGCCCTAACTACTTTCATGCTATTGGAGGACAGGTACCCCAAGACCCGGAGGGACCCCGCCGCGTCCTGTACGTTCGGGGATGGGTGCTGTACGGCTTCCATCTCGCCACGCCTCCGCGTCCGCGCCCGGGATGGAGGCCACGCCCCAAGGACGCCTCAACAGCAACGCCCACGTCGGCTACCATGTCTTCGACAAGACAGGGTTCCTACCCTACTTCGTATTGGGCACCGTACGCCCCGACACTTGTAAAACCCCTGTGTAACCCTGGCCTCCCCTTGCCCTATAAAAGGGGATGCCAGGGCCCTCATTCGCAGGTTTTACACACACGTTAGAGCGCCTTACACCCACACACTTAGGTCCGGACCCCGGTCCGCGCTCACCAAGCTTGTATTCGCCCCTGTACAAGCACTTAGGTGCAAGTAATACAAGAACCTCCTCCCCCGCTGGATGTAGGGCCTTCTTTGCCCGAACCAGGATAAATCCTTGTGTCCTCTTGCATCACCGTCCAGGAAGAGAAGCACGCGATCATATTACTCGTTGGTGTCATACCCCCGGTTTCGAAACACCGACAGTTGGCGCGCCAGGTAGGGGCCTTCGCGTGTCGAGTCGGTTTCTCGCTATTTCTTGGATGGCTGCTTCGACTCCGTCGTTCTCTGCCGGTGCCGTCATCTGGTTCGGGAGCCTCGAGTTCCTGGCCACCGGCAACGGCAACGAGCCGACCTTGCTCTCCATGGAGGGCCCGGGTGGAGGGCGTGTCACGCCACCCCGTGCGAGGAGCGAGGCACGTCGCCCACACCACCACGCGTCGCCACCCCGTGAGCGGCGCCGTCGTTACCATCGTCGCCAGGCGCAGGCCGTGCCGGCGGCGTCCACCCACTTCCCCGTGGCAGCTACGGAGTTCCCAAGGAGGAGCCTGCACGGCGCACGCCCGGAGACTTCGAGGGCGCGCCCGCGCCCGCCTAGCGACTTCGCGTTCATCATGCGTACGGACCAGGAACCAGGCCAGAGGCCTCCGAGCCATGCGCCGTCGACGCCACCCAGCCTCCTCCCGCACGGGTCGCGCCGCGCTCGACGCCAGCGGTTCCCGTTCGGCCTCAACAACTCCGCGGCTGTATACGCCCACCACCTCGACGAGCGCCATCAGGACCGGACGGTGGCGGACCGGGAGCAGCGTTCGGGCGTGCTGCTGCAGGCCATGGCCAACCTGGAGATCGTCAACCCCGCGTGCGTCGACCGCGACTTCTCGCGAGCCATCGAGCCACCCCAGCGAGCCACCGTCGGAGAATGGTACCGCGAGCTACGGTCCCAGCATCGGCCAAGGCGGCGTGCCGTCAACGGCTCCGACTCTGACGAATACGACTACCACGACCCCGACCTCTGGGATCCCACTAGGGAGTGCTTCCAACTCGAGGGAGTTGTATGCGATACCGAGGACGAGGGCGACGACGACAGGCCGGCGCTCGACCTAGAGGGACCAGCGACGTGGCCGCGGCAGGCGGATCACGCGTTCAGGAAAGGGACGAACCTCTAGCACCGGCTGTACCGCCTCAGCACGACGAGGGCCGGGCGGCGCAACTCGCACAAGTACAAGAGGCAATCACCAAAGCCGAGGAAGAAAGGCAACACCTGCTGCAGCTCCGGCAAACCCTGATGCAGGAACCACCCCAGCCCCGAGGATCCGGAGCTCGAGGTCGGGCTCGAGAGGTCCACCGGCGGATCCTCGAGGACGGGGCACCAGCACGCCCCGAGGTATGCTTCCCGCGAGCCGGGCAGAACGTGGTGGCGGCGGCGATGATTCTCCGTGACCTGCCCGCCGTCTCCAACCCCGACGCCAGGCGCATGCTCGGGGAAATGAAAAACCTCCTCGAGACAGCCGCGGTACAGCAGGCCGAGAGCTCGGCGTCACGCCGACGCGGAGCAGCCTCGGGGAGGCCGACGGACACGCCCCGCGACGATCGCGAGGCATCCGTCCACCAGCCGAACGCCTCTCGAGCTAGGCCAGTCCGCGAACGGATCGTCGACAACCGGCCACCTCGAGACCCCAACGACGCCCGCAACGACATCAACCGACGGCGCAAGGACAAGGGGGCCCAAGAGCGTGGCTATAGCGCCCATCGAGGGGGGCGCTACGACAGCGATGAGGACCGGCAAGTCCTCGAGCCCCCGGGCCCCCGAGTCTTCAGCCGGGCCATCCGCAGCTCAACCTTCCCCGACCGCTTCCGACCGCCGACCAACATCGTGAAGTATGACGGGGAGGTCGAGCCCAAGCTCTGGCTCTCGGACTTCCGCCTAGGCTGCCAACTGGGCGGAGCAAAGAACGACGACCGTGTGATCATACGCCAACTCCCACTTTACCTCTCGGACACCGCCCGCCGGTGGCTCGAGGGGCTCCCGCCGGATCGGATCCATGACTGGGCCGACCTAGTCAGGGTCTTCGACGGGAATTTCAAGGGGACCTGCGTGCGCCCAGGCAACCCCTGGGACCTACGGCGTTGCAGGCAGGCGGCGGACGAGCCCCTCCGCGACTTTGCTCGGCGGTTCTCGAAGCAGCGTCTCGAGCTCCCCCACGTGCCTGACGAGGACGTCATCTCAGCGTTCCTCGCGGGCACGACATGCCAAGAGCTTGTTCATGAGCTAGGACGCTACCGTCCCGGGACGGTCGAGGACCTGATGGATCGCGTCACCAGCTTTGCTTCGGGTGACGAAGCAGTGGGGGCCTTCTTTGGCCGTTCCACGGACAAAGGTAAGGCGGTGATCGCGCCGGAGGGCTCGAACAAGGGCAACGACGCCAAGAACGACAACAATGACAGCAACAAAAGGAAGAAAAACAAACGCAAGGGCCAGAAGGCGAAGCGTGGCGCCGATGACGACGACGACAAAGAGGTGCTCGCAGGCGCCCTCGAGCCTAAGAAGCCCCGAGGCCCCCCTGACGGGGCTGTTTTCGACCAGATGCTCGAGGATCCCTGCACCTACCACAGGGGCCCCGCAAATCACAAGTTAAAAGACTGTCGACTGTTGAAAGGCTACTACTCCAAGCTCGGCGATAAAAAGAAGACGCGCTCGTGGGCAAGAATAACAAACGGCGCGGCGAAGGGGACGCGGACAGCAACTTCCCCCCGGTGCGCGACTGCTACATGATCTACGGGGGGCCGACCATCGGGCTCTCAGCTCGAGAAAGAAAGAAGGAGCGCCGCGAGATCTTTGCACTCGGCCACGACGCCCCCCGGTACCTTGACTGGTCTGATGCGCCGATCACGTTCGATCGTGACGACCATCCGGACCGTGTCATAAACCCGGGAGCGTACCCCCTCGTCGTCGACCCCGTCATAGTCGACGTTCGGTTCTCCAAGGTGTTGATGGATGGGGGCTCGAGCCTCAACATCATATACCTCGAGACCCTCGACCTCCTGGGGATTTCAGAGGGACAGCTCCGACCCAGCGTCGGGGGGTTCCACGGAGTAGTACCAGGAAAGAAAGCCCACCCCCTCGGGCGCATCGACCTGCCGGTTTGCTTCGGCACGCCGGCAAACTTCCGTTAGGAAACGCTCACCTTCGAGGTGGTCGGCTTCCAAGGGACCTACCACGCCATCATCGGTCGGCCAGGCTACGCCAAGTTCATGGCGATTCCTAACTACACGTACTTGACACTCAAGATGCCGGGGCCAAAAGGGGTCATCACCGTCGACACCTCCTACGAGCACGCATACCACTGCGACGTGGAGTGCGTTGAGCGGGGGGAGGCCAACGTCCACCTCGACTCGCTCGAGGCCTTGGCAGCTCTGGCCACCGAGGAAACCCCAGAAGCAAAGCGTCACGCCGGCACCTTCGAGCCGGCTGAGCACACCAAGCAAATACCCGTCGACCCGACCTCGGCCAATGGCAAGACGCTGACCATCAGTACCAGCCTCGAGCCCAAATAGGAAGCAGTGCTCGTCGACTTTCTCCGCGCGAACATCGACATGTTTGCGTGGAACCCCTCGGACATGCCGGGCATACCGAGGGAAGTCGCCGAGCATGCCTTGGAGATCCAGGCCGGGTCCAGACCGGTGAAGCAATGCCTGCGCCGCTTCGACGAGGAAAAGCGCAGGATCATCGGCGAGGAGGTGCACAAGCTTTTGGCGGCCGGATTCATCAAGGAGGTATTTCACCCAGAGTGGCTAGCTAACCCTGTACTAGTTAGGAAAAAGAATGGAAAAATGCGGATGTGTGTAGATTACACTGGTCTGAATAAAGCATGTCCAAAAGTTCCATTTCCTTTACCTAGAATTGACCAGATCGTCGATTCCACTGCTGGGTGCGAAGTGCTTTCGTTCCTTGATGCATACTCCGGTTACCACCAAATTAAGATGAGAAAGTCCGACGAACTTGCAACCTCTTTTATTACGCCTTTTGGCATGTATTGCTACGTTACAATGCCCTTCGGCCTTCAAAACGCCGGGGCAACATATCAACGATGTATGCAGCACATCTTTGGCGAGCACATAGGCCGGACCATCGAGGCCTACGTCGATGACATCGTGGTTAAAACCAAGAAAGTCGGGAACCTCATCAGCGACCTCGAGACCACATTCGAGTGCCTCTGGGCCAAGAATGTGAAACTCAACCCCGAGAAGTGCGTCTTTGGTGTGCCTCGAGGCATGCTACTTGGCTACATTGTCTCACAACGGGGGATCGAGGCAAACCCCGAAAAAATCTCAGCAGTCACGAGGATGGGCCCGATTCGAGACCTCAAGGGTGTGCAGAAAGTGACTGGCTGCCTAGCCGCTCTCAGCAGATTCATCTCAAGGCTAGGGGAAAAAGCGCTACCCCTCTACCGCCTGCTGAAGAAGACGGAACACCTTGCGTGGACTGTCGAAGCCGAGGAGGCCTTAACCAAGTTGAAGGGGTTGCTGACTTCCGCACCAATCCTCGTGCCGCCGCGACCAGCCCAGGGTGGCGATTCCCCCGAGCCTCTCCTCCTCTATGTGGCTGCAACCACTCAGGTGGTCAGCGCGGTCATAGCCGTCGAGAGGCACGAGGAGGGTCATGCATTGCCGGTCCAGCGACCGGTGTACTTCACCAGTGAGGTACTCTCCGAGGCCAAGGTCCGGTATCCGCACATCCAGAAGCTGCTCTACGGCATCATCGTCACAAGGCGCAAGCTCCAGCACTACTTCCTCGCTCATCCCGTAACGGTGGTGTCGTCCTTCCCCCTCGGTGAGATCATCAACAATCGGGAGGCCACGGGGCGCATCGCCAAGTGGTCCACCGAACTAATGGGGGAAGCCATCACCTACGCCCCGCGAAAGGCCATCAAGTCGCAAGCGTTGGCGGACTTCGTTGCTGAATGGACCGACACTCAGCTCCCGCCGGCGCAGATTCAAGCCGAGCTCTGGACCATGTACTTCGACGGATCCCTCACGAAGACGGGGGCAGGCGCAGGCTTGCTCTTTATCTCACCCCTCGGAGTTCACATGCGCTACCTGCTACGCTTGCACTTCCCCGCCTCCAACAACGTCGCCGAGTACGAGGCCCTAGTCAATGGGCTGCGCATCGCCCTCGAGCTCGGGGTCCGACGCCTCGACGCCCGAGGAGACTCGCAGCTCATCATCAACCAGGTTATGAAAGCTTCAAGCTGCATCGATCCCAAGATGGAGGCATACTGCGGGGAGGTGCGCAAGCTAGAAGATAAGTTCTACGGCCTCGAGCTTAACCACATAGCTCGAAAGTACAATGAGGCCGCAGACGAGCTGGCGAAGTTGGCATCCACGCGCGGCACGGTTCCACCAGACGTCTTCTCGAGGGACGTTTTCGAGCCGTCTGTCAAAATCGACCCCGGGGCTGGCCCCTCGACGCCACCCCTCGAGCAAGACACGGGGGCTCGACTCTCAACGCCACCCCTCGAGAAGGACCCCTCGACGTCCGCGGAGGCGATGCAGGTCGACGCACCCGCCTCTTCTTCATCACGGCTCCTCGACTGGCGGACGCCCTACCTCGACTACCTGACGCAAGGCGAGCTACCAGAAGACAAGACGGAGGCCCGACGCATCGCTCGGAGGGCCAAGACCTACGTCATCTACGACGACGAACGGGAGCTATACCGACGAAGTCCGACTGGGATCCTTCAACGCTGCATCCCACTCGAGGAAGGGCGCAAGCTCCTCGACGATATGCACTCGGGGGCTTGCGGCCACCACGCAGCGCCGAGGGCCCTGGTTGGGAACGCCTTCCGTCAAGGCTTCTATTGGCCGACCGCCATTGGGGACGCCAAGCGTTTGGTCCAAGCATGCCATGGGTGTCAATTCTATGCCAAGCAAACGCACCAGCCCGCACACGCCCTGCAGATGATCCTAATCACTTGGCCATTTGTCGTTTGGGGGCTCGACCTTGTGGGTCCCCTCAAAAGGACAAGTGGAGGGTACACACACATGCTCGTGGCCGTCGACAAGTTCACCAAGTGGATCGAGGCTAAGCCGATAGGAGACCCCACCTCCGAGAGGGCTGTCGAGTTCATCGCCAACATCATGTACCGGTTTGGGGTGCCTAATGTCATCATCACCGACAATGGCACCCAATTCACGGGCAAAAAGTTCACCAACTTCTGCGATGACAACAACATTCGCGTAACCTGGGCCTCGGTCGCATACCCTCAATGCAACGGGCAGGTCGAGCGCGCCAACGACATGATACTCCATGGGCTGAAGCCGAGGCTGTTCAAGACCCTCAAGAATTTCGGAAAGGGGTGGGCTACAGAGCTCCCCTCGGTGCTGTGGGGCCTCAGGACTACGCCGAGTCGAGCCACCGGGTTCACTCCGTTTTTCCTAACCTACGGCGCCGAGGCCGTCTTGCCTACGGACCTCGAGTACGGCTCACCTCGACTTCGAGCCTACAACGAGCAAACCAGCGACGAAAGGCTCGCCAACGCCAAGGACCAGCTCGAGGAGGCCCGAGACGTGGCGCTCATCAACTCTGCACGCTACCAACAAACACTTCGATGCTACCACGACAAGCACGTGCGCAAAAGGGACCTAGCGGTGGGGGACCTCGTGCTTCGACGGCTGCAAGATAATCGAGGGCGCCATAAGCTCACCCCTCCGTGGGAAGGCCCATACACCGTGGCCGAAGTGCTCAAGCCGGGAACATACAAGCTCTACGACGACCAAGGCAGGATCCTGGCGAACGCGTGGAACATATCTCAGCTACGTCGCTTCTACCCTTAAAGGCCTCGAGGCCTTGTTCATTTTATCACTTTGTACAAACATGTCAAAATGAATGAACAAACTCGTGCATTGTCGTTCATGTTGCTTCGCATCATAAGGTGGCCTCGACCCTGCTCTGCTCAGGGTCGAGCCTCCCTCGGGGGCTGACAAGGGGGTAACTGCCCCCCAGACTCCGGAAAAAATGCGTGTTTTCTTTTCAAATGATTCGACCCCCGTCTCGACTCACGCCTCGAGTGAACTAGCGACGTCTAAATCCTAAAATACCTCGAGCCTCCTAGGGTCGGGAGGCGTTGACGTAGACGGCCGCCCACGCCCCCGGGCTACGGTACCCTGCCTACGCCTCCCCTCGAGGGGCCCGCGATGTGTCGAAGGAACACAGACTAAGCCAGCAGAAGCTCGAGCTTGCAACAAAGAGAAGGGGTCAAACGCATTTGTAAAGAAAACAACTCTTTTCATAAACAAGTCATATACACATTCGGGTCTCGACGTACAATCATTCATGTCACAAAATTCTTACAGGGGCCTCGACGCCCAAATTTGGCACGCAGGCCCTAATCTTCGTCGGTGTGGTACTCCTCCCCGAGGTCTTCCACGGCGGGCTCAGCCTCGACACCCGAGCTAGAAGGAGGAGGGCCCTCGACACCGCTGCCAGCGTCAGGAGGCAGCACGTCCTCCTCGAAAATCTTGGCGAGCGACGTACTCGGCCTCTCCATCTTCTCCAAAATTTTGTCAACACGGCGGTTGTTCCACTCCTCGTCCTTCCCCTCTGTTGGGAACACACTTGCCCAACCTCCGCACTTGTGCAGGGGAGAGGGCGAAGGTGGCCAAGCGTCGGATGCAATAGCGAAGGTGAAACGGAAATGGAAAGTACTCGAATTCCCCCCAGGTCCCCCTTACACTGTTCATCCCCCTGGTATTTATAGGGAATGCCAAGGGGCACGGGCCAAATTACAAAAGGGTACAGCAAAGATTCTTCGCCTCCGCGCAGGGAGGAAGGGCAAAAATGTAAATACACAGCTGAAGCGGAAACCCCTAGTCGGTCACACTCCAGCGCGCTGCCACCTGGCCCTTGTTCACCTTCGGGGAGAGGTGCGGCGGACCTGACCTTCGGCTGCGCTCGCCCTTGGGCCTGCACACCTCCGTCATCTGCCGGACCTCCGGCTTCACTTGCCTCCCGGGAGAAGGACGAAGGTTTTAGCCTTCGGCCGTGCTCGCCGGACCTTCGGTCTCGCTTGCCTTTGGTGCAGCGCACACTCGCTGCCTGCCTGTACCTTCGCTGCTTGCCTGGACCTTCGCTCCTAGCGAAGGTGGCGTCGTGAGTCAGCGAAGGTTTCCTGCGGTGCGACCGTCGCCTCAGACCTGCACAAAAGTACAACAAAGCGACGAGGGTTGTCCCCGCATCCGGGGGTCAGGGTGACGGTCTCCAATAGGAGAGGGACCTCGCAAGCGCACCAGATCGTTGCGCGAGGGCTGATTTCGACCACCAGTTCGGGCGGCGCCTCTGCCGAGGGTCCTTTCCCCCAACAGTAGCCCCTCGTTGTCTTGGATCTAAAAACCGTGTTTAGGCCCAAGCAGCGCCTTTTAATGGGGACAGAAAGGGGCCCTCGGCAGCGACGCCCGCGGCTGCTTTGGGCTGGGCCGTTGCGTTGTTGTTTTATACTGTTGAGGCCTGTTTCGTTTTTTGCGCCGCGTTCTTTGGTTGTCGTGCCGACTTCGTCGGGTGAAGGGCTTGTTTTCCCGGCCTATAAAAAGCACGAGTAGGTGTGGAGTTTCGATTGTGCTCTCTGTTGCTATAGCCATCTTGCTGTTGCAATTTGCTTGTAGCGAAGGTTTGTTTGAGCTTGTCTGCGAGGGTTGAGGTAGGCGTTCGTTGTTCGGTAGTGTTTGCAGTTGAACAGATGGCTAGGTTGAAGCAAACTGCTCGCGCTGTTTCTCCCGCAGCCGCGGATGAGGGGATTAGCTTTGAGTTTGGTTTGAGCCGGGTTTGTGCAAGTGAGGTTGCATCTTACGTGCGGTGGGGCTGGATTGAGGAAGGCAGAGCGAGGGCCAGCAGTGGGGAGACCGTGCCGAAGCCGGATGCAGACGAGGTTGTGGTGTTTGAAGAGTTCTTTTCGGCTGGCCTTCGCTTCCCGGCTGACTCCTTCGTGACTTCGGTCTTGCGAAGGTTCAACCTGCGGTTTCATCAGCTTACGCCTTCTTGCTTCACAAAGATGTCGGTCTACGTCTGGGCCTGCAGGTCTCAGGGGGTTGTCCCGCATGTCGAGGGTTTTGTTCGTACTCATCGCGTTCACATGCAGCCTCGCAAGATTACGGACAGCGAGGGCAAGACCAGCCTTGGGCAATTTGCGGTGTACACTTTTTGCCATCGCGCCGGCGCGGAGCTGCCGGTGCAAGCACAGAGGAACAAGTGGAGCAGCGGATGGCAGGAGTTCTGGTTCTATTACAAACTTAGTGACAGCTCCGAGCTTTGCGGCGAGCTTCCGGTGCTTGGAGATGTGGGTGCCGAGGCTAAGATGAGCATCGAGGCCCATGCTGCTGTTGATTGCCTGAGGGTTGTTGCGCGTTCCCAGTGCGCCCGTGATTTGGTGGAGGAATATTGCTGTGCCAAGATTTGGCCTCTTGGCCGGAGGCAAACTTGGTTCGTTGTGGAGGATGACCCGAGGTACGAAGGTAGGGGCTTGAAGAAGCCTAGTTTGGATCTAGAGAAGGTGTGGGAAAGAACTCTTAAAAAATTTCCGAGGCGCGAGGATGGGAACGAAGCTGTTTTTAAACGAGTTCAACAGTGGACGGACGAGCTCGTGGGGAAGCTTTCCCCACTGGAAGTGAAAACTATCCATAGCTTGGTGGGCGGCGAAGGTCGCGTGAACAGAATGTTTGATATTCTTGGTATTCGGTACGCCGACTGGCCTGCTCCTTCGAGCGACGACGCGCCGAAGAAAAGGAAGCGGAAGGCTTCGGGAGAAGCGGAGATCGTGTCTCGGCCGAAGCGGGGCCGTGGTCGAGGCCGTGGAGGGGCTGGCGGACGAGCGAAGGTGCTTGCGACGAGGGTCGCTACTGGCTCTGTTGGTGCGGGCGCTTCTTTGGCCGCGGCTCGGAGCGGCCGGGGTGCCAGTTCGGTCGGGGCACGCGTGCCTCGCGTTGGAGGGATCGGTGCTTTGGTCCAACTTTCGGGCGACGAGGATGAATCTGATGATGAGGTGGAGGAGGACGCGAAGGAGGGGGGGACGGGCGAGGGTTCGTCTGAAGATGGTAGCGAGGGTTCTTCTGGAGGGCATGACACGGATGAGGAGGTGTCGATTGGAGGCGGAGCCTCGCCGGTTGTTGGTGGAATGGCTACCCGGGGCGCAGATGAGCTTTCACGAGATATTGAGCCGGGTGGCCCTCGACGAGGTGCGGTTCCCAGCTTCGCGGGCTCACACCTCTGGGTGGAGGGGGCAGAGTTTGATGGGGAACTTGACTCTGCGCGGTCGCGGGGAAAAAGGCCGTTTGGCGAGGCTAGCCGGTCGAGCCTTCCAGAATACGCCAGGGAGCTTGGGATTTCTGATCCGGCCACTGCACTGTTCACCAGTCCGGACCTTCGGGGTTGCCACCTGCAGTGTAGCCCGGAGGAAAGGCGTTTTCTGGGCCGGATCTTCGGCCGCATTTGTGTGCCGGAGGCGGAGGTCCTTCTTGCGGGTCAAGCGGTTGGCGACACCTTGGATGATGTTGACGTCAAATTGGCGGAGCTGATGCTCTTGAACCGCTCAGCGAGGCGGAAGGTTAGCGCCGACATGGAGTTTATGAGGAATCATATGACTGAACTTGAGAAGGAGAACAGCAAGCTGGCGCGGAGCCTGGTGAACAGAGAAAGTGAAATGAGAATTGCTTCGGAGAAGGCCGCGGAGGCTCGAGAGGAGGCGGTTGAGCTGGCGAAGCGTAATGCTGATCTGATCGCCGCGGGAAAGGAGAAAGACAAGGCTTTAGCCGAGGCCGAGGGTCGGCTAGTTGATTTGAAGAATTCTTGGCGGGCGAGCATGGAGAACGTCAAGCGTAAACTTGATTGTTGTCTGACCGAGGCTGGGGGTTCGGCCGGAGAGCCGTTGCCTGCGGTTGATGCAGAGGCCTTCGAGGGCTGGCTGGGCAACGAGCTTGATGTGTTTAGCTCGCTAGTCTCCAATGCAGCCGATTTTGGTGGCTACGCCGGGGCCTTGGCAATGGCAAGCACGCTTCGACTGGCGGATTGTGATCATCTTCGCAAGGTCAAAAGGCCGAGCCATGTCTTTCCGACGGTTGAAGAGGTTCGCCAGATGAAGGTTGATGACGCAGATGTCCGGAACTGTGCGATGCGTTTGCTTCGCAAGTTTTGGATCTCCGGAGGTGGCCGGGCTCTCGCCTTCGAAGAAGCTGCCGAGGCTACGCGCCAGGTTCGCACCTTTGTTTAAGTTTTGTGGTCTGTGTTGCTTTTGTTTTAGAGGGGTTGCTTGTTGATTTTGGCGAGGTTTGTCCTTTATTTTTCTTGTAGGCTCGACGAGATGCAATGCCCTCGCCGACCACGGAAGATGCAGCGAGGGGTGACCCCGAAGCCGCTCCTGAGCCAAGCTGTGGGGGGGTTACGCTCGCCGAGATCGAGGCGTTGACCGGGAGCGGGCCGATCGTGGAAGGAGATGCCACGAAGGAGAACACGGCGGAGGAGGCGTCAGCTGGGACCTCGACTGCCACCGCTGGCGAGGGTGCGGACATCAATCGGGGGGAAGCTGGGCAGGTGTGATGCCTGGGTTTGTTGGGGCGAGGGAGGCATTTTTGTAGATACTATGGTTGTTTGTAAAAACTTGGCGAGGCTGAGACATCTCGTATTTTTGTGTAACATGCAGGTTCCTGACGGAACCGTGCTAGACGTGTTCGACGTGACCCCGCTGATGTTGAACTACCAAGATGTTTTTATAACTGGTGAATCATGGGCTCGCGCTAGATTTAAGTATCCTTCGCTTTCCTTTGAACGTTTTTGGTGGTCGAAGGTGCGGAGATATGATTTAAAGAATAGTAGGTCGAGTCGATTTTGGCGCGAGGCAGACTATACAGACCGCCAAGCCGATCGTTATTTGTTTGGGTCTTCGTCGACTTCGCAAGCTGTCGGTGATGATGATATTGACGAGAACACGGCTTTGGAATATTTGTTTGGTCGAAAGGAGCTTGAAGTTGGTTCGGATGGG
The DNA here is from genome assembly GCA_009763385.1 of Coix lacryma-jobi var. lacryma-jobi. NCBI lineage: Eukaryota > Viridiplantae > Streptophyta > Magnoliopsida > Poales > Poaceae > Coix > Coix lacryma-jobi. The sequence continues at coordinate 113,400,784 of CM019825.1, read as the reverse complement.
GCGCTTGTGATCCCGAAGGAGGAACCTTCGGAAGTTGAGACGAGGCATAGGTACATGTATAGGGCGAGGGTTTTGCCCGGGGAGCTGCCAATTGTCCCTGCAGTTCCTTTGTTGTGGGGACCCCTGGTTCCAGTGGAGGGGGGGTTTGAGGTGGAGGCCGAAGGTTTGGATGATTTGGAGTTAAAAGAGGGGAGCGGTGGTCCCTTGTAAGGATTTTTTATTTTGGGATATGTTTGTTGTTGTAACATTGTTTTGTAACGGTATGAGAAGCGTATGGGTTGTGTGCCATATTTGCTGTGCTATTTTGACGTTTGTTAAGTTGTTTTAACGGTGACGCCCTGCTTGAATCTTAGCGAGGCTCGCGCGTTTACTCTTGTGAGCTTGTTTTGAAAAAACAGCGACGCCCCCTTTTTCTTTAGCGAGGCTCGCGCGTTTGCTCTCGTGAGCTTGTTTTGAAAAAACAGCGACGCCCCCTTTTTCTTTAGCGAGGCTCGCGCGTTTGCTCTCGTGAGCTTGTTTTGAAAAAACAGCGACGCCCCCTTTTTCTTTAGCGAGGCTCGCGCGTTTGCTCTCGTGAGCTTGTTTTGAAAAAACAGCGACGCCCCCTTTTTCTTTAGCGAGGCTCGCGCGTTTGCTCTCGTGAGCTTGTTTTGAAAAAACAGCGACGCCCCCTTTTTCTTTTAGCGGGGCTCGCGCGTTTGCTCTCGTGAGCTTGTTTTGAAAAAACAGCGACGCCCCCTTTTTCTTTAGCGAGGCTCGCGCGTTTGCTCTCGTGAGCTTGTTTTGAAAAAACAGCGACGCCCCCTTTTTCTTTAGCGAGGCTCGCGCGTTTGCTCTCGTGAGCTTGTTTTGAAAAAACAGCGACGCCCCCTTTTTCTTTAGCGAGGCTCGCGCGTTTGCTCTCGTGAGCTTGTTTTGAAAAAACAGCGACGCCCCCTTTTTCTTTAGCGAGGCTCGCGCGTTTGCTCTCGTGAGCTTGTTTTGAAAAAACAGCGACGCCCCCTTTTTCTTTTTGCGGGGCTCGCGCGTTTCTTTTTGATCGCGTTGATGTGGCCCCGCGCCGAGGCCTGGCTTGGAGGGCTCGGGCGGGGCGGAGAAAGTGGGGCCCGCGCCGATGCCTGGTTTGCTTGAGCGAGAAAGCTTGACTTTTTGGACTTCGCGCCCTCCCTTATTTCTGGCGGAGGTGAAGTTTGCTTTTTTGCGAGCCCCTGTCATTTGTGCCAGGGTGCTCGACTTTCCTCCCCTTATCTTAGGCGGAGGTGAGTTTGCTTTTGCGAGCCCCTGTCGTTTGTGCCAGGGTGCTCGACTTTTTCGACCTCCCCTTGTCTTAGGCGGAGGTGGAAATTGGTTTTGCGAGCCCCTGTCGTTTGTGCCAGGGTGCTCGACTTTTTCGACCTCCCCTTGTCTTAGGCGGAGGTGGAAATTGCTTTTGCGAGCCCCTGTCGTTTGTGCCAGGGTGCTCGACTTTTTCGACCTCCCCTTGTCTTAGGCGGAGGTGGAAATTGGTTTTGCGAGCCCCTGTCGTTTGTGCCAGGGTGCTCGACTTTTTCGACCTCCCCTTGTCTTAGGCGGAGGTGGAAATTGCTTTTGCGAGCCCCTGTCGTTTGTGCCAGGGTGCTCGACTTTCCTCCCCTTTTTAGGCGGAGGTGAAGTTTGCTTTGAAAAGAACAGGAACGTTTTGCAAAGCAATCTTAGCGGGTTTTCATCGAATGTAGCGCTCTTGAAAGAGATCCGCTTTTTCGATGCTTGGAAGTGGAAAGCTGGAGACTTTGCTTTTTTGGGGGTTCTAGCCTGTATTTGTGCTTTGGACACTGCCTCGTTAAAAAACCTTACGCCCCTTCGTAAGGAAAAAGAGTGCAGCTCCTGTTTTTGTTAAGTACATGAGAGTAGGTAACATAGAAAGTGACAAAAATTACATAGCGCGAGGGGTCGCTAAGGCTCCGCTATGGGTAGAATTTGCGAAGGTCGTCGATGTTCCAGGTGTGTGGTAGGATATTACCTTCGCTGTCGGAGAGGTGGAAAGAGCCTGGGCGATTGCATTCTGCGATCAGGAACGGGCCTGTCCACTTAGGCTGGAACTTTCCGGCCATGCTGGCGTTTTGTTTTCGGATGAGGACGAGGTCACCCTTCTGCAGGTTCTTGATTCTGACCTTTTTATCTCTCCACTTCTTGGTCTCTTCCTGATATTTGCGCAGGTTGTGAACTGCGCTGCATCTTGTTTCTTCTAGCAAGTCCTTGTCGGTTAGTATGGCTGGCTCATCACTTGCGAGGGTTGTTCTTGGTGAGATGAATCTTAGCTCCTCTGGTAACACGGCTTCTTCGCCGAACAAAAGTTTGAAGGGTGTGAACTTGGTTGCTCTGCATTCGGAGGTATTGTGAGACCAGGTGACTGCAGTTAGCTCGTCTGCCCATTTGCCTTTGGGTCTGCCTTGCAATTTTTTGGATATGGATTGGAAGATTGTTGCGTTGGCCCTTTCGACTAGGCCGTTGGACTGCGGGTGTCGGACTGAGGCGAAGCATAGGATTGTTCCGATTTGTGCACAGAATTCTTTGAAAACCTCGCTGTCAAACTGGGTGCCGTTGTCGACGGTTAGATGTTGGGGGACTCCGAAGCGACAAACTATCTGCTGCCAGAAAAACCTTTTTACTGCGAGGGATGTTATGGAGGACAGCGGTCTTGTTTCGGTCCATTTGGTGAAATATTCCACGGCTACCACCGCGTAGCGAAGGTTCCCCGGAGCTGTCGGTAATGGGCCCACGAGGTCCATTGCCCACCTTTGTAGGGGCCAGGTTGGGCGTATGAGGGTTGTGGGAGCCCCTGGGGTGTTTTGGTGTTTTGCTGTCAGTTGACAACCTTCGCACTTCTTGACGATGGTTTCAGCGTCTCTCAGCGCGGTTGGCCAGTAGAAACCTTGCCGGAAAGCCTTTCCTACTAGTGCCCTCGGGCCATTGTGTGAACCACATATACCTTCGTGGATGAGTTTGAGGATGTCGTTACCTTCGGACTGTGACACGCACTTGAGCCAAGGTGAGGTTACTGAAGCTTTGAACAAGGTGTTATCCATAATCTTGTACCCTCGCACTCTTTGCTTTAGTCTGTTCTCTTCTTCTTTGGAGCTGGGCTCGTGCAGTCCTTTGATGTAGGCCATGATAGGTGCCCTCCAATCCTCGCACTGGATTGTGCTGATAAGCTTGGTGCTGATTTCAGAAGCTTCGAAAGCTGACCGAGTGGAAACCTCGTAGAATACGTCCGGAGGGAGCTGTAGCTGCTGTGCGGCGGCTTTGGCTAAGCAATCTGCTTCATTGTTCTCAGTCCTCGATATCGCTTTTACTGTTATGCCGAGGAAAAAGGATTCTAACCTTCGCACATACTGAAAGTACTTTTGAAGCTCTGGATCTTTTGCTTTGTAGTTCTTTTCAATGTGCCCCGCAATGACTTGAGAGTCTGTGTTGATGAACGCCCTTCGGACTGATAACGATCGCAACCTTGAAAGTGCCAGAATCACAGCCTCATATTCAGCGGAGTTGTTTGTGCACTTGAAGTCCAGCCTTCGTGCGTATCTCAGCTTCGACCCGGAGGGCGAGATTAAGATGGCCGAGGCACCGGCTCCGGTTGCACCCCAGGCCCCGTCGACGTAGACGGTCCAAAGCTGGTCCTGCTGCAGCTCACCGGTGCGAGGGTCGGGTGTCCATTCTGCTATGAAATCAGCCAGCACCTGCGATTTGATCGCTGTTCTACCAACGAAGGTTATAGCATAACTGTTAAGCTCCACTGCCCATTTTGCTATTCTCCCCACTGCTTCGCTGTTTTTGAAAATGTTCTCGAGAGGGTATGACGAAGGTACTTGGATCTCGTAAGCCTGGAAATAGTGTTTGAGCTTTCTTGATGCCATGACGACTGCGTATGCTATTTTCTCAAGCTCCGAATAATTTCTCTTTGGTCCCTCGAGGGTTTCTGAAACATAATAGATTGGGGCTTGTCTGGTCTTGTCGTTTGCGCGAAGCTCCTTGATGAGAACCGCGCTTGCAGCGTGAGGCGAGGCTGCGACGTAAAGTAACAATAAATCTCCCTTGCTTGGGCTGGTTAATGCAGTCAAGCTGGTCAGATACTTTTTTAACTCCTCGAAGGCCTTTTGTTGCTGGGGGCCCCAGTGGAAAGGAGCATTGCTTCTGAGTGTTTCGAAAAATGGTAACCCTCGCTCTGCGGATCTTGAGATGAATCTGCTAAGTGCTGCCAAACGACCAGTCAGACGCTGAGCTGCTTTCTTGGTCGTCGGAGGTTCCATGTTCATGATGGCATCAATCTTCTCAGGGTTGGCCTCGATTCCTCTGGCTGAGACGATGCAACCTAGCAACTTGCCTTCGCTTACCCCGAAAACACATTTTTCTGGGTTTAGTTTCAGTCCGGCGTACCGGAGGTTGCTGAATACCCTCGATAGGTCTGGAATGTGGTTCTCTTTTAGTTCGCTTTGAACGACTAGGTCGTCGACATAGGCGGAGACTGCATGCTCATCCTTGAAAACTTCGGAGGTCATGCGAGCGAAGGTTGAGCCTGCATTTTTCAAACCTTCTGCCATTCTTCGGAAGCAAAAAGTGCCCGAGGGTGTGATAAAGCTTGTTTTTTCTTCGTCTTCTTCGTTCATCCAGATTTGGTGATAGCCTGAGAAGCAATCGAGGAGGGATAGCATTTGGCAGCCTGCCGCTCTGTCGACCAGGGTGCTTATGTTTGGGAGGGGGAAGTCATCCTTCGGACAGGCTTTGTTCAAGCAAGTGAAATCGACGCACATTCGCCATTTTTTATTCTTCTTTTGGACTAGGACCACATTTGAGAGCCAAGTTGGGTATTTGACTGGGCGAATGACGCCTGCGTCCAGAAGCCTTTTTACCTCAGCCTTCGCTGCCTCCTTTCTTTCTTCTGACATCTTGCGAAGCTTTTGTTTGATTGGGCGATAACCTGTCTTGATGTTCAGGCTATGCTCGATCATTGATCTGTTGACTCCTTTTAGGTCTTCGGCGGACCAAGCGAAGGTGTCGGAATTTTCTCTGAGGAAGGTGACGAGGTTGCCTTCTGATCGAGGGTCTAGATTGGCTGAGATGATCACCTTTCTTTCTCCATTACCCTCGAAGAGTTGGACTTGTTTGGTTTCGTCCTTTGGCGCCGCCTTCACTCTGTCATTGCAGGCCTCGCCTTCGACGCTGATACCGGGGGTTTGAGGTTTTGACAAATTATGTACATTGCGTTGCCCCGGAGCGACGTTCCCTTCAGCTGTCCTTGCAATGTCCTGGTCCCCGAATACCGCGACGACACCCTTCGGCGCGGGAAGTTTCATGCATAGGTAGGCGGGATGGATGACCGCATTGAACGCGTTTGTGACCCCTCGGCCAAAAATGGCATTGTATGGGTAGAACATGTCGACGACATCGAATGTTATGTGTTCCGTCCTGCAGTTGATTTGGTCGCCGAAGGTTACGGGCAGAGGAATTTTCCCGACGGCTCTTACTTGTTGACCACCGAAACCGTATAGGGGGTTGTCGGCCGGTTGCAGAAGATTTCTGTCAAGCTTCATGCTGTCGAAGGTTGAAGCGAACAAGATGTCAGCGGAGCTTCCAGTATCGACCAGTATTTTGGTGACGGTCCACCCAGCGAGGTTGGTTTCGATCACCATGGCATCTGTGTGAGGGTAATCTCTTAGCTTCATGTCACTGGAATCGAAGGTTATGGGGATGTGAGACCAGCGACCGAATTTATGTGGTCCTTCGACGGCCACGTGGTGAACGCGTCTGGCATGTTCCTTCCTCTGCCGTTTGTTGCCATGGTCTTCGTTTGAGCCTCCGGTGATAGCTAGAATGACACCGAAGGTCGATGTTGGATTGTTGATGGTTGTTTGGTTCGAGCCTTCGGCTTTCACAGGTTGTGGTGCTGGTAACGCGGGGATCGGCGGTGGTGGTGGCAGAGCGCTGGTGGCTTGGTGGGTTGTTGGAATTTGGTTTTGCGGGGTAGCTGGGTATGTGACTGTGTAAGGTGGGTTTTGGCGTTGTGGGGTGGTGGTTGGCTGATAATGGGTTTGGTTGTAGAGTGGGTGGTGGTTGTAGGGGGGTTGTTGCGAAGGTAGGCCGTAGTTTATGGGGGTATAGTGGTATGTTGGGTTTGGTGGGTGGAAGCTTGGTTTCCTTGTGTGGTTTATGGTTCGGGGGTCTGACATGGCAGGTTTCCCGGATTCCTGGAATTCTTTTCCTTTGGCGAAGCATTCGCATTGCTTTGTTGTGTGCCCCTTTCCCATTCCGCAGAAGTGGCAATACATTTTGGCAGGATCTCGCTGCTGGTAGCGCTGGTTCGGCGGAGGTGGCAAAGCCTGCGGGGCTTGGCTGCTCGGGTGATGAGCGTCCCGTGTTTGATGTTCGTAGCTTGTTGCTTTGTTGATCGCACCAACGTTGCTTTGCTCTTGGCGAGGGTTGCTTTCTCTCGGTTGAGGCCTCGGCTGTGGCCTCTGCTGAGACCTGCGAGCGTCGGACTTTGCTCTGAAATCCATATCAGCTCTACAGTATCTTTCCATTGTTTCATGCAACTCCTCGATCGAGTTTGCCGGTTTTCTGGCAAATTTTGAGGAGCATGGTCCTGGGCGCAAACCACTGACTGCAGCGAGGATGACAGCCTCGTCAGACATCCCAGGGGTCCTCGCTCTGATTTGAATGAACCTTCGCCAGTAATCTTGGAGCGGCTCGCGTTCCTCTTGCTTGCAGTTGAATAGCTCGATGGGGTTTAACGGGGCTGGAGTGATGCCCTTGAAGTTTGTACACAGCTTGTCTCTGAGGCAGGCCCAGGAATCCACAGTTCCGGGGCGAAGGTTGCTGTACCAAGTTTGTGCGATGTCTCGCAGAATGATGACAAAGGATTTGGCCATTGTTGATTCGTCACCGCCTGCTGCGGCAACCGCTGCTTCATAGCTCATGATGAACTGGCGAGGGTCGGAAAGTCCATCATAGCGAGGTAGGTTTTGTGGATTATAGCAAGGTGGCCAGGGCTGGGTTTGGAGTGTTTGGGAGAGTGGTGACTTTGGATCGTATGGCATTTGGTGTTGTTGATGCCTTCGCTGAATGCGAAGGTTTTGCTCTCTCTCATCTGGGTAGAGTTGGCGGAGGTTTGGGTGTCTCACAAGATATGGCTCTGGGTGTACTGGTGGTGGTGGGGGTGGCGGGTGGTGACGAAGGTTGTCTTGGTTTGGCTCCTCATTCCCCTCTCGCAACGGGGGTATCTCCTCATTGTTCCAGCCCTCGGCTTCGGCCTCTGCCGCGGCGAGGGACTCCTCCATGCGGCGAAGCTGCTCCCTGGCCTCGTCTGCCCTCTGTCTGATTGAGCGCAGTCGGTTGTGCCTCTCAAGCTGTTCCAGGCGCCTCTTCTTCTCTTGCAGCTCAGCCTCGAGCCTTTCAAGGGCCTCGAGGCCCACCTCTTCTTCTTCCCCTTCTCCTTCTCCCGAAGTGTGTGGGTGCGGCTGTGTCGCCACTCGGGCCTGGGGGCCCAGGGATTGGGGTTCCGGGGTGACATTTTCTCCTCCCGAGGGTTGTGCAATTTCCTCAGCAGGCGGGACCACCGCTGCCGCCTCTCTAGCAACGCGCTGGTCCCTCGCCGAAGGTGCCCTCCTGTTTCCCGCCATTTCAGACTTCGCCGATCCCCACGGACGGCGCCAAACTGTTGGGAACACACTTGCCCAACCTCCGCACTTGTGCAGGGGAGAGAGCGAAGGTGGCCAAGCGTCGGATGCAAGTAGCGAAGGTGAAACGGAAATGGAAAGTACTCGAATTCCCCCCAGGTCCCCCTTACACTGTTCATCCCCCTGGTATTTATAGGGAATGCCAAGGGGCACGGGCCAAATTACAAAAGGGTACAGCAAAGATTCTTCGCCTCCGCGCAGGGAGGAAGGGCAAAAATGTAAATACACAGCTGAAGCGGAAACCCTAGTCGGTCACACTCCAGCGCGCTGCCACCTGGCCCTTGTTCACCTTCGGGGAGAGGTGCGGCGGCCCTGACCTTCGGCTGCGCTCGCCCTTGGGCCTGCACACCTCCGTCATTTGCCGGACCTCCGGCTTCACTTGCCTCCCGGGAGAAGGACGAAGGTTTTAGCCTTCGGCCGTGCTCGCCGGACCTTCGGTCTCGCTTGCCTTTGGTGCAGCGCACACTCGCTGCCTGCCTGTACCTTCGCTGCTTGCCTGGACCTTCGCTCCTAGAGAAGGTGGCGTCGTGAGTCAGCGAAGGTTTCCTGCGGTGCGACCGTCGCCTCAGACCTGCACAAAAGTACAACAAAGCGACGAGGGTTGTCCCCGCATCCGGGGGTCAGGGTGACGGTCTCCAATAGGAGAGGGACCTCGCAAGCGCACCAGATCGTTGCGCGAGGGCTGATTTCGACCACCAGTTCGGGCGGCGCCTCTGCCGAGGGTCCTTTCCCCCAACACTCGATCTCGATGAAGAGCCGTTGGCAACAACGGGCCCGGGAAGCGGAAACCGAAGCGAACTGACCGCTGAGCGTCTGCCTTGAGCCATGATGGCAGAGCTTGCCGTACACGGTCCCGCGCCGCTGCGTCGTAGAAGCACCAGGCTTCGACCCAAGGCATCGCCCCGGGCCACCGTGCCTTCTGCCGCAGCTACTGGCGGAGCCCCCCCATGGGGCAAAGCCGGTCGAGGGGGTGCGAGCCCGCTCCGCCACATCGTCTCGTCTTGGGTTGGTCCAGAGAGCCTGGTTCGTCTCGCGGAGCTCCTCGACCGTCTTCTCGACCCCTCCCAACGAACAAGGAAGAGTGGACTCGGCGTAACAAAAAACTTCGAGACCCAACAAGACACAAGGTGTAGGCCTCACCGTCGCATGTTGCCCAGTGCGGCGAGGTCGCTGGTCAGGCCCTCAGCACGCTGCTCGCTCAAGCCTGCGCTTCTCGGCCAGCATGAGGAGCCTCTCGGACCTAAGGTCCTCGATCAGCCGGCCCGCCTCCATAAGGGCCAGATCCTTGCGGATCACCTCCTGTCGTGCCGCCCCCTCGGCAGCTCGGGCGGTGGCGACACCAATCTCGGCGTCTTCGGCCTCTTTTCTCGCCGCCTTCGCCGCGGTTCGGGCAGCGGCGGCCTCGCCACGGGCGTTAGCGGCCTCCTGCTTCTGCTCGCCGCCTCGGCTTCAGCCCGGGCGGAGGTGGCCTCGCTTCGGACGTCCGCGGCCTCCTTCCTCGACGCTTCGAGGGCGGCGGTGGCCTCCTCCTTGGATCGAGCGACCTCGCCTCGAGCCGCCCGACCTCCGCCTCCGCCTCGTTGAGCCGGCTTGCCATTTGGGCGTTCCGGCTCAGCTCAGCGCGGAGATCTTGAAGCTCCGCCTCAGCCCTCGCGAGGGCGGCCGACACCTGTGCGGACCGACCCGCCTCCTCGGAGCAGGACCGCTCCGCCTCCGCCATGAGCTCGGCCACCTCCCGAAAGATGGCCCGCACCTCGCGCGGAGCCCCCCCTGAACCGGTCGCTCGACGTGGACCATGGCAAGGGGCGGGCTTGGCGCGTCAGGAAACGGCCATACTGGACGGTCGAGCTCGATGTCGGGCCGATCCTCCTCCGTCCCGAGCTGCCCAGCTGCGGCCCGCCGCCCGACGCACGGCACGGGCCCCGCTCTTCCCCGGCCGGGCCCTCCTGCGTCTCGTCAGCACTTGCTGGCGCCTCGGGCGCCTCCACCATCGGCAAGCCCGCGGCGAGGGGCGGCCCCTGCTCCAGCTCGTTCAGGAGGTCCTCCACCGTCGGGGCCCTCGAGGGCGTAGTCTCCTCGGCCCCAGGACACCGGCGGGGCCGTGCTGCTCGCCCCAGGCGCTTCCCCAGAACAGCCGCTGTAGCGGGGGAGGGGTGGCGCTCCCGACAGACGCCATCGCAGGAGGAAAGGGGGAGACGGCAGCGCCTCAGTAAGCATGGTAGCGGCGGGCTCGATGCCGTGAGCTGAGGCCCCTGCAAGCGAGATGACATTGATATCAGAATCAAGAGAATGCCTCGACCCCTGCGGTCGACGGCGACGGCCTCACCAAAATTCGTGACGATCATCTGACCACCTCGAGCCATGGCAGCTCGAGCCTTCTCCAGCCAAGCGCTTCTTCTCTAGCGGAGGAGGGTACCATACCTCGAGGTGCTTGTACCTCGACGGGCTCGAGGCCTTCGCCCTTTTGACGCAGCAAGGTCCACCTCCGGGTAGGAGCGCTTCCCCCTAGGAGACCAGAGATGGCATGCATCATCGAAAGTGAAGAGGTCAAGCCTCGCTGCAGGCGAGGTCCAAGAAAATTACTCACCCAAAGCGGCGGCTGGGCTTCTTCCCGGAATCGCCGGACCCACTCGGGGGCTTCGAGCCCACCCCATGGCTCGAGCCCTACGCCTGGGCCATCTCCGCAGGGCTGGGATGGGGGGAGGGCTCCCGACGCCTCCCGTGGCTTGACCTTGAGGGAGAGCCCTCCTTCCGCCCCGCGTCGCGGGAGGGCGACCGTACCTCCCTCGTGCTGTCATAGTGGCGCCCGCCCCGGCGCGGGCTCCGGGACCCGCTCTCCTCTCTCGCGCTGGCGGTCGCGCCCTCCCGCGTCCGCTTCTGTGTCGTGGCGCGGTGCGGCAACGGACTCCGGGGACGCTCACGCCCCTGTCACGAGACGCCCAGGGCTTCCCCCCCAAGCTCGTGATGGCGCGGGCTCGACGCCTCCTCCTGACGCCCGCTCCTCCACGGGCTCGACGACGCCCTTGACGGCTCGCGGCGGTCGGGCCCGAATCCTTCTCGACCTGTCAGCCGCTTCTCGAGGCACGACCCTTCTCCAGACCTCCCGCCTGGGCTGGCGCGGGGCGGCCCCGTTGGTGCTGTGGCGGAGGCGCTCCGGGTTCGGGGCTTCCTCACGACCGGGGGCACGTCCGCCGCAGAGCTTGACGGACCCCCGGCCCCCGACGAGGCAGGGATCGGCGCCGCCTTCCGCGGCTGCGTCCCGCACGGTCCCTCTTCGCCGGGGGGACCTCCAGCATACCCTCCTGCACAGAGGAGCGTCAACCCTGTCATCAACGACCCCCGCGCGCATCAGGCGCGCGTCCATCCCCTCGTCGTCGCTCTCCTCCTCATCACGACTCTCCTCCTCTGAGCTCGAGGAGCTCAGCTCGGGGGACCCGTCCCCAGGCTGACGTTACGATGAGCCTTTGCCAGTCTCTGCTCCCGAGCTAAGCGACGCAAGTTTTTGTTTCTTTCCTTCTTCTTCCTGGCATCCTTGCTCTCCTTGTCTTTCTGAGCAGAGAGGCGCCTCACCTGAGTATCCGCAGCGTCCTCCCTCACCGGGGGCCTCGACGCGCGACAAGTAAACGCCCCCTGAAAAAAGAAGAAGCGTGACGAGACAAACCACAAGAAGGATGCAAAAGGTTCGATGGAGAAAAAGGGGAGGAGGCTCGAGGCAGCTCAGTTCGAGGGAGGCTTACCAGGTCGAGACACCCCTCGTCGGGTGCCATGGCGACCAGGTGGGTATACTCAGGGATGAACGGCCCCGGATCGTGATTGACACCCGGGAGACGCCCTCGTTCCGGACACCCCCCCCCCCCCCCTCCCCCTCGGCCATCCTCGAGCGATTGAGCGCCTCGAGCTGGGCCTTCGGCCCCATCTCGTGCATAAGAAGGGGGCGGTCCGCCAGCGGGAGAACTCTTCGCTGGTGGAACGCCCAAATGACCGCTTGCACGGTCAGCTTCTTCTCATCCACCAGCGTCTTCATCATCTCCATCAGCGGGGCCAGGTGGCGTTGCCTGTCTGCCGCGACGCCCCAAGTCCACTTCTCTCCGGGCGTTGAGTGAGGACCCTGCCGGTGTACTGCGGAAGAGGCCACCTTCGTTCCGCAGATAGAACCAATGGTCGTCCCACCCGGCCTGGTTGGTGGAAAGCTTGTATCGCAGGTACTCGCGGGGGACATTGGCCGACGAGGTTCCCGCCCTCGTGGTGATGGCGAGGGAGCCCATGCGCACGGGCCGCCTCCCGCTTGGCTTTAGGGACTTGATGAAGAGCTCGCCCCGAAAGAGATGGACGAACATCTCCCAGTGCGGCTCCATCTTCAGTACCCCTCGCACACCGCGGCAAATATGGCAGCGTGTGAGATGGAGTTGAGGGAGAAATGCTGCAGCTCCACCTCGAAGTGGTGGGTCCCCCCCGCATGAAGCGGCTCGGCGGGACGCCGAGCCCCATACGGTGGTAGCGCGCAAAGCTCACCACGTACCCCTCCGGCGGGTGCGGCTCCCGGTGCTCCGCCGACGGGACAACCCACCATGCGGGTCCCTCCTCCAGGTTGGGGCGCAGAAGCCCCTGGGCCACTAGCGAGTCCATCTCGCTCTGCGTCACCTTCGTCGGATTCCAGTCCTCGGCCGGCAGCATTTGGACGGCCATGGCGGTCACGGCGCGGACCTGAGTGGCGGACGGACGGCCGGTAGATTCCCAATCAACTAGCTCGAGGGAGAGGACGTGTGAAGGCTACGGCGGCGGTGAAGGCAAAGGCAAAGTAAAGGATTCCTTTTCCCCTCTTTCAATATTTATAAGGGGAAACCCCAACGGGTGGGGTCTCCCACGACGCGAAAAGGTAACCGCGTGGCATTTAATGCGCCCACCTAACCGCGTCTTGAGCCGGGTGCAGGGTACACGCGGCAGCTCACCATTCACCACTCGCTACTACTCGGGCCCGCTGCGACCGTCGCTTCGGCTTCGCGTCCCCCGCCCCCCCTGACGGTTTCCGCCTAAAAAGGCGCGCCCAACGGGCAGAAGGATTCCAAGCGACGAAGGTTTCTTCCGGGAAGTAAAAAACGGCCCCCGGCCCTAATTCTCGAAGCAGCGAAGGCTGGCCCTCGAAAAGGGTTCGACAGCCGGCTTCGAGCACCCAAACGGGCCCCGACCCTAAGTCTCAAGCAGCGAAGGCTGGGCCCTCGAAAAAGGGTTCGACAGCCGGCTTCGAGCACCCAAAAACGGGCCCCGGCCCTAAGTCTCGAAGCAGCGAAGGCTGGCCCTCGATGAAAGAGGGTTCGACAGCCGGCTTCGAGCACCCGAGTCAGGGACACCAAGGGGCGCCACTCGCGGCATTACTCGAGGGTCGGGCCCTCGAGGACCTTCACGTGTATCCAAGGCAGGGAGCTCGACGTATAGTGAGATCCCCTCGGAGGGAGGCATCGAGCCACCGGGTCCTATCGAATGGACCCGGCACTCCTGCAGACTGAGCACCCATGCTTTATGAGACCGCCTCCGGGCCACAGTCGACCCCTATCGAACGGGGCACGAGCTCTCACTTGGATTCCCCGTTACCAGCTCACCGGGAACCTCGATACTCTACTCGCCCACTCAGGTAGTACGAGGCATCCCCCCTCGCATCCGATCGAAAGGACTCGCGGGATGACAAGCCAGGGCAATCGGCATGCCAGACAGCTCGAGAGCCGGCCAGTCGATTCAGCCTGGCACCCCTCGACGGAAGAGGGTCTAAAACTCGGGGGGGGCCTGACACCCCCGAACCTAAAAATCGCAACTAAAACTCGCAAAAAGCCCACGAGGAAGTTCTAACCACTCCCTCGTGGCCTCGGGGGCTACACCCGCCCGGGTGTCGCTCGCTCGCACGACACCCACGGAATCAATCGACGAAACCTTCGAGGCCAGTTAGCTAACCCACGAGATCCCAGTCGGGAGCCCCTCTCGAGTGCAAGCACTCGAGCAAGGGCTCGGGGGCTACTGTCGGGGGTCCCGAAAGGGGTACCCCAATCAACGCAAACAAATAGGGTAAACCTAGAACACCGGTTAAATAACAGACCTAACTAGTCTAACCCCCTAAAAAGTCAGGCCTCGGGCACACGTTCGTTTTCCGCTCACCCGAGCCCCCCAGGCCTCGGCAAGCGATCCTCCACTACCCTTCGAGCCCCCCACAGCCGAGCACCACACCTCGAGACCCCACGCGGGGACCTCGAGCCTCTCTGGCACGGCGGCCTATCCCTCGAGACGCGTTTTGCCTCCCTCGAGCGGTGCAGACATCGGATGCCAGCCCCATACCGCACACTTATTCATCCACCTGCTCCAGTCACCTCCTCTGTAACACAACGTGTGCTACAGTGGTCCGGGCAGAGTCAAGTCTCGTTTTCATCACCACAAGTATGGGCGAAAAGGCACCAGTGAAGCACTGTTAACCCACGCCCTACACTGTGGCACGTCCAAGCCACGCCCCGAGGCCCAGATGCCTGCCGCTCAATCGATTTTTCACGGGACTTGCCCATACCTGCGGGGACTCGAGCCCCCGTAGGCGCCGCCTCGAGGCCGGCTCCGCGCCCCTCGAGCCCTAACTACTTTCATGCTATTGGAGGACAGGTACCCCAAGACCCGGAGGACCCCGCCGCGTCCTGTACGTTCGGGGATGGGTGCTGTACGGCTTCCATCTCGCCACGCCTCCGCGTCCGCGCCCGGGATGGAGGCCACGCCCCAAGGACGCCTCAACAGCAACGCCCACGTCGCTACATGTCTTCGACAAGACAGGGTTCCTACCCTACTTCGTATTGGGCACCGTACGCCCCGACACTTGTAAAACCCCTGTGTAACCCTGGCCTCCCCTTGCCCTATAAAAGGGGACGCCAGGGCCCTCATTCGCAGGTTTTACACACACTTTAGAGCGCCTTACAACCCACCACTTAGGTCCGGACCCCGGTCCGCGCTCACCAAGCTTGTATTCGCCCCTGTACAAGCACTTAGGTGCAAGTAATACAAGAACCTCCTCCCCCGCTGGACGTAGGGCCTTCTTTGCCCGAACCAGGATAAATCCTTGTGTCCTCTTGCATCACCATGCAGGAAGAGAAGCACCGCGATCATTTACTCGTTGGTGTCATACCCCCGGTTTCGAAACACACACGACGACATTAAACCCGTTTCGACAAACAGCTTCTATAGCTGTGTGCCATCGTGATTGGCTTCCAAAGCCATACATATGGAACTGTCTGGTTTCATCCAGCATGTTCCAAGGTATTCTCACACTTTTATCCCTTGTTGGTTTTCAGGTCAAACCGACCGGCACGTCTCCGGGTTCGATACACCCCGGGCTCCCGATTGAAGCTAGCCTCGTTCGGCTTGCTGTGTGCCCTTGACGCGAGACGCCACGTTTTGCGTCAACAAGTGGCTTCATTCTTCATGATGTAACCCTCAATTCCTGGCAGTTGGTTCTTCCTTTATCGGTTGAGTCAACGTCTTCTCTTGGTTTTCTTCGGCTGCTCATAAGTGGTGTAGTTGTTAAAGAAGCAGCGACCTTTTGATCGAAGATCCAAAAGTGGACGTCTCCAAGTCCGACATGATGACAACATTGGTGATGTTCAAGAACGATCTTTCAAGAATGAGTGATGGATCATATTCTTCTTCTTGGCTGGGGCAGCGTCTAGTGGCTTGTACTGATCAAAGTGGTGAGAAGGAGGTCAAAGTGTCTTGAAGCTGGTTTTCTCCTTCCGACCCTTGATCATGAAACAAATCTAACAACGGAATGTGTCTCCCCCAAGCTGGCTTGTGAAGTTGGTGGATGCCCAAATTTGTTCCCACCATGTTTCATAGTGTTGAATGTGTAGACTTGTTTGTTTGTTGAAGTCGTACCACCTCGTCCCCCAAACTATGCTCTTGTGTTGCATTGGTTAGTAGTAAGGAGAACTTCCACTGCTTGTCTTCATAGTGAACCACCAATAGACTTCCTTTGGATGACACACAGATGCTTGTTATAATGTAGTGGCATATCGTCACCCTGATATTTGTTGTTGGTGTCGGTGTTGATGTCTTCGACAATGATGAGCGTAGGCATAGATTGACCCATACGGGGTGAGTTGCATCCTGCTCGTCATCAGTGTCATGGCTTAGGCCTTGGGATGGCTCAAAGATTGGCTGCCTTCGACATCACTAGTGACTTGTTTGATGATGAGTTTTGTCTATCCATGGGTTGAGTTTTGGATCTTTAAGTTCACACCATGAACAAGCAAATCTCATCTCCTACAAAATGTTAGTGGACATATACCCGAAGGATCGTACTGAATGTGAAACATGGGTTGTTATCCACAACTTATGTGTTATTCATCCATGCTAATGAAAAGATGATTTTAGGATTACTTTAGCATAGACTAGCATTTTATGTGTTGGCTGCATTTTAACATGGTTCAAGGCAAGATACTTGCAGTAGAAGATAAATTGAAATAAACTTTAATACTCACAGTTCTTTCATCCATGATGAATGAGCTGAGTCTTCTTTGTGCAGTTCATCATATGTCTTGCTTCATCTCTGATGTGAATTCATCTCAGGACTTCCTCAAATTGTATTTGAGAGTTTTCTGCAGGGGTTAGTCCAACAAAATATCCATTGTCTACACAAGCTAATTTTAGATCAATAATCAAACTAGACTCCATGTCTAATTGGATTAAGGAAGGTATTTTAACGTAAGCACCATGCTTAATTTAAAAACCTTTAGAAGCATAGCTAGTACTTCCAAACCAAAACATACTATGGTAAACAAAGGTAGCATGAAAGCATAATAGAGATTTATTCAAAAGAGATGACAGAGTATGATCACAGTGAGAAATATTTTTTTTCTTTTTTTAGATGCGGATGACATGAATGCATATAAGGAACTAAACATGATGTGGATTTGATAAAAGAAAACCTAAACTAAATGGAATGGATGCAAGGATGATTCAAAGTAAACATGCAGTGGTATGAAATAAATTAAAAAGATAACTACTCATAAAGTTTAAAGTCTATGAGCAAGACTGTCTCACCTTGATCATACTTACCATGATTCACAACTGGGACTTGTGAGTGGCACAGCGTAACTATCTGTCACATGAGATGAGAGTTGAATTGTTGTGACGGCGACCTTTTCTCCAATCTACACATGGTTAGAATAAATAATATATATGTATACACAAACCTGTGAGATGGCAGGGTTCCATAATTAATGATGGATTTTGAATGTTCAGGCACCCTGGGTTCTTCATTCTTGTGGAAGCTCGCCATAAGGTCGAAATGGCGTCTGATGTCCTGTCTATTCCACACTCAACAGAACAAGGGGTAATCCTACTAAAGCTAGTGGTACACTAAATTAGCAGACATCAAAATCATTATCAAAATCTTTACACCAATTGCTTCCCCGGCAACGGTGCCAAAAATGCTTGTTGACGTTTGTTAGTGCAAATAGAATATGAAAGATTCCGCAAGCATACAGAACACCATCGTAGCATTTTACCGGGAGTATTCCAAAATGGTTATTTATATTTTACCACTGGGAAGCTAGGGTCAAGAATCTGATAACTCACTATCATTCATCTACTAACTCAGAGTACTAATTAGACTAAAGCAGGAGTAGTTGATATATGATAATGATAATGAATGGAAGCACAATAAAGAGAATTTAATGATAAATGTATAGATAACTATAGTGGGAGGACAACAGGAGAGATCAAGGTTCCTATGCACTTCTCTATTACTTGGGTTCTAAGGTAACAAGGATGAAAAGATATAGCAATTATAAACATTGGCACTTTGGAGCAGCAGGTCCTTTCCAACTCTCGAAGAAGACTGGGAAAAAGGTAGTTGGGAGAAGGCTGCCAAAAGCTCTATGAAACATCAATCTGAACATGGTGGACTACGAAGGCCTAACAGAGCTGTCACCCCTAGGGCTACCACAACTATTCCGTGGGATTGAGCGCAACCTCAGGTAACCTATAGACTAAACACCATGTCTAACTATCGATTACTATTCTAATTACCTAGGATAACTAGAGCACTCAATACGAACAAAGATCTCATGCCAAGATATAACAACTATACTAATCATATAATAAAGCATAAAGTAAATAGAGAAGATAAATATATTAAAACATAAGTCTTACAAAGAAAATATACAAAGACATCCCAAAACTCTGAAGACACCTCCGGAACCGGAGCGTAGCTCCGCTCTCCCTAACTCCCGACTAGAGCTAAGCTATTACGTTGGAAAATCTAAACCTAATTACATAGAGAGGAGAGGTTGTCCTTCGAGGAACGCCTCTACAAATACTCCCTAATGACGTTGTTGATGTGCCTCAGGGGGGTCTGGGGTTTATTATATAGGGGCTCCTGGCCTCCCCTCCACCTTAAGCGAACGATGTGGTAATAAATCCTTCGTCATTGTGCACATAGGCCTTCTGGTCAGCTAGACCGGCTGGTTGGGCCGGTCCAGCTGCCCCTTCCCGCTGAAACGGGCGACCGTGCCGAGCGCTTTGCGCGGGCAAGCGCGTGCATGTGGGCGTGGCCAACAGGTCCCGTCCACGTGTCGCCTTGCTATCGGTAAGTCAGGTTTGCCTGCTGCTCCCACCTGTGTGCGTGCATGCGGTTTCCAGGCATCACGTGGCATGACCTGGTTGGCTGCATGGTACTGTTTGCGGGGTGCTGACGTCAGCGATGACATCAGCACTGATTTTTAATTTGCAAAATCCATATATTTTTATTCTGACGTGCAAAAATAGCAAATAATATATTCATTTCGATCAGCGCGATGAGCTCTACGTAATGGTGTACTCCAATTCACCATTTGAGATAGTTTTACTCGGTGAAAAAGTCAATATCCTGCAAAACAATGGAGATGACCAAAACTGGTGGAACTCGTTAGAATCAAACCCTACAACTATGCTTTATGTTTCATTTTATGTTAATTCATGCAATAGTTGATGGTATAATATTGACTATAAGGGCCGTCAACACAGGTGCCGCCACCGCTCCGCTCGTCCTTTTCACGGACCTCCCCGATTTTGAGGCTGAAACCGAGAAACCAGACTTCAAGTCCTCCCCCGGTTTTGAGGCCGAAACCGGGAAAACTGTCGTCGATCGCCTGAGTTTTGTGGCCCAAACTCAAAAACCCGCCAGCGCCTAGGTTTTGAGGCCCAAACCTGGAAACCGTCCTCAGCCCGAGTTTTGTGGCCCAAACTTGGAAACCTATCGCACCCAGGTTTTGTGGCCCAAACCTAGAAACCGTCCACCGATGGTTTTTCTGTGGCTCAACTACCAAACCGACGCCGTAGAGGGGATGCACCGCCCATGCACCCCGTCCACCGACACGTGTCCCCAGGTCCTCTACCCGAGCCACACCGTGTCCGCAAGTCTCCGCTTGTCGCTGTCCCAGGCTGTCAGCCACCACAGCTGATCCTCAAGCCACAGGTCCCTCAGTCCAAGCCTCACGTCCGCCCTTCACCGCTCCGGGTCCATCGGTACGGCACGTCTCTACTTGACCTTCACCTTGCCTTCGATCACTGTATCCGTGCTCGACACCTGCACAACACAAGCCAGGGAACATGCGCATCAAACCAGTTGACAATCAATCATCACTCAAGATCCGGCATACACCCATGTATCCGCAATCTCCCTCTTGATAAGTGCATTGTCAACTACCAACACAAATCATATGAATGTAGAAGAAGGAAGAAGAAGGAAGAGAGAGAACTCGACCAAATAACCCAAAAGCATAGCAAAGCCGAAAGAAGGTCAAGTGGAAAGAGCAAAACAACTTGGTCCCCAAAGACATGGGCAACGGCTCGACGCAACCAAGCAAATCAAAGCTAGCCCTCAAGAAGAGGTAGAACAGGTTCAACACCGCTAGCAGGAAAGCTCGATACCAATTGAAATATCAATTGAAATTCAAGCAAAATAGAGCTAGCCCTCAAGAAGAGGCAGAACGGGCTCAACACCGCTAGCGAGAAAACTCGATACCAAGTGAAGAGCGTATAGGCAAAGTCGCTAGTTCCTCAAGAAAGAGGCAAAGGCTCAACACAACTAGCTACCAAAAATGCTCCGAACCAATTGGAAAAATGCTCCAAACCAAACGAGCAAACTCAGCAAACTCCCCCTTCAATAGTGCACACAACTAGGACATGCATGATTTGTCAAATTTCTCCCCCTTAAATGCATATGAGTCAAAAATGCATGTTAGCAGCTTCAGCAATATAGTCGAAAGAAGGAAAAGATGCTCTACAAAGTGTTGATCCGATGACTGAACATTATGCACAAAATGCTAGCAAAGGCTCAAACTGATCACCAAATACGAAATATGAACATATGAGCAAAGTGAGCAGTTTTAGTCAAAAAGATATTCACCATCAAAATAGCATTGAACATGTATAGACAGGAAGTCAAACAAGTGCTAAACATGTATACAAGGTGAACTACCCCTAGCAAAGTTCAATCATCATGCTATAGAATGAAACATAGACTTGTGTATTCAAATTTTATCGGAGTTACAGCGGTTAAATTACACAAGTTCAAATTTTAGCATGTGATTGCGAGACGTTGAGGGCTTGTCATTGCCTAACTTTTCAACTGAGCTAAGCCTATGCAAAAGCAATCCGAAGCTTAAAGCAACGGTTTTGGTCTTACACTACACGACCCAAGTTTAACTCAAAGTGCAATGAGGAACAGTCTCGATACCGTGATGTGCTGACAAGCAATCTCATCTCGATCTTTCCAATTCACTTAAACTTGGTTCAAATTTAAACTAGTATATGATCATACCAAGCAAGTGAATGACTCAGAACTCGAGACATAGCAACCTAGCATATATGAAAAGCACAAGTGATTTCAACACATCCTACACATGCTAGATGCCAATCTCAATGGTGAACAAATTTCAAATTTTATGTTTGTTAAGCATATTCACCATTCATGAAATAGCTCAGCTCACAATATGTATCAGTGATCAGAAAGAGCATAAGCTACAAGCATCATCATATAGCATCGGAGCATACTAGACAGGGCATAGTTACATTCTAAAGAGTATAGTCATGAAGCTCAAAAATGCAAAGATGCATGATACAATGCAAAGGCTAATCTATTAAAAACAAAAATAAGCCAAAACAAAAAGAGTCAATCTATGATACAATAGACAAAATGTTTCCACCATCTAAAAGGGGAAACACACACCAAGCTCACCTCTCAACCTGGCAAAGGTTGATTGGTCCAAAGGCTTGGTAAAAATATCTGCCAACTGATGATGAGTATCGACATGGCGAAGGTCGATATCACCCTTCTCATAGTGGTCTCGCAGAAAATGAAAGCGCACATCAATGTGTTTGGTCTTAGAATGCAGCACGGGGTTCTTAGCAACGCTAATAGCACTCGTGATGTCACAAAGTAAAGGAACGCGAGAAAAGCTCAGACCAAAGTCACGCAAAGTGGCCATCATCCAAAGCAATTGAGAACAACAACTAGCTGCAGCAACATACTCAGCCTCTGTGGTAGACTGGGCGACGCTAGACTGCTTGCGAGAAGACCACGATACAAGAGAAGAGCCAATAAACTGGCAAGTCCCAGAAGTGGACTTGAGATCAAGTCAGCAACCAGCAAAATTGGCATTAGAATAACCGCAAAGCGACAGGGTGGAGAAAGCAGAATACCAAATCCCAAACTCTGGAGTGAAACGAAGATACCTCATAATGCACTTCACCGCCTGACGGTGAGAGGTGCGCGGCGACGCCTGAAAGCGCGCGCAAAGAGACACCATGAACTGAATGTCCGGGTGTGTCACCGTCAGGTACAACAGCGACCCGATCATGCTTCGGTACTCCTTCTGGTCCATAGCTTCTCCATCCTCGTCCGCATCCAGGGCCGTCGTGGTCGACATGGGTGTCGGAAGAGGCTTGGCCTCACCCATATCGAACTTCTTCAGGATATCCTTGGTGTACTTGCCCTGGTGCACAAACGTTCCTTCTCAGGATTGCTTGATTTGCAACCCGAGGAACAATGTCAACTCACCCATCATGCTCATCTCAAACTCCCTGCTCATAAGATCTGCAAACTTGGCAACCAAAGCGTGAGAAGAAACCACCAAAAATGATATCATCCACGTAAATCTTGACCAAGAGAGTGCCAGTGCCTTGCTTGAGGAGAAAGAGCGTTTTATCTACACATCCTATCTTAAAACCCTTAGCAAGCAAAAAGGTTTTCAACCTATCGTACCAGGCTCTAGGGGCTTGTTTCAAACCATACAAAGCTTTGTGAAGTTTAAAAACATGGTTTGGAAACTTGGGATTTTCGAAACCGGGGGGGTTGTTTCACATACACCTCTTCTTCTATGTAGCCGTTTAAGAAGGCACTCTTGACATCCATTTGAAAAAGTTTAAACCCTTTGGATGCAGCAAATGCCAAGAGTATCCTAATCGCCTTCAAACGAGCTACAGGAGCAAAATTCTCCCCATAGTCTATCCCCTCCTTCTGACTATACCCCTGGGCTACAAGTCTGGCCTTGTTTCTCACAATGTGGCCATCCTCTCCTTGTTTGTTTTTGAAAACCCATTTTGTACCAATAGGGTAACACTCAGGAGGAGGTGGAACCAAAACCCAAACTCGATTTCTTTTAAAATTTTCTAACTCCTCATGCATAGGGTACCAAGTTGCCTTTCTTGAGTATAAAACAATGGCAACCAAAAACTCTAAAATAACTCACTTTGGGTTGTTTTCCAAAACGCAACTCATAAGAAGTCTTTTTCAAGAAAGCTCGGAGAAAAATGCAATTGGAAATATAGCATGCAATGTTCATAGCTTCGGCCCAATATCGCCTAGGAGTCCTATGCTCATCGAGCATCGTCCTGGCCATCTCAACAAGGGTCTGATTCTTCCTTTCTACAACACCATTATATGGCGGTATGTAGGGGGGAGAAAACTGATGCTCCAAACCCAAAGAATCACAAAACTTCTCAAAATCTGAGTTCTTAAACTCGGAACCATTATTACTTCTAATAGCTCGCATCGAGTTCTTAGGGAACTCATTCTGAAGATGCAAAATTAGATTGCGAGCAAAATAAAAAGTCTCAATTTTCTCAGCTAAAAAGAAAACCCACGAATATCTCGAAAAGTCATCAACAACAACAAGCACATACCACTTCCCACCAACCGAGCTCACCCGAGCCGGACCAACAAGGTCCATATGCAAAAGCTCTCCAGGGCGCTTGGTCATAACTTGATTCAGAGGATGGTGGGGAGCGGCTACCATTTTCCCATGTCTACAAGAATGGCAAACAAGATCCTTCTCCATTTGCAACTTGGGCAATCCTCGGATTAGGCCAAGTGCACTAAGCCTTGCAAGCAAGTCGAAGCTCAAATGTCCAAGCCTCCTATGCCACTTCCAAAGATCAGAGGAGAAAGGACCAGCCACAAGACAACGGGAAATTCCAAAAGACTCCAAGAAATTCGCACGAAAGACTTTCCCAAAGGGCGAAATCAAACACACAAGATTTCCCTGAGGATCCAAAATACGACTGAGATTCGGCTTAAAACGAATCTCATAGTCATCATCGAAAAGTTGCGAAACAGAAAGAAGATTAAAATGCAAGTTAGAAACCAGAGAAACATCACGCAACACAAAGTGCTCATTAACTCGCACCGACCCACGAGACAACACTTTACCTTTGCTATTGTCACCGAAGGTGATAAACTCCTTTCCGGCAACTGGCCTAAGATTGGAGAACCACTTGACATTTCCGGTCATATGCCTTGAGCACCCGGAATCCACCAACCAAATGTCCTCCAATTGTTTTACCTACATCAATAAAAATACATAGGGTGAGCATACGGTCCAACACTGGGGTGAGTAAAATGGGAAGTATACCAGTGTTGGGTCGGCTGCTCAAAAAACGGTTAGTAGCAAAACCAATCCTAGCACGCCTACGGGGAAAGCGATCACCACGCACAAGAAAACGTGGTCCGCTGAGGGAAGAGCGTCCATCGCGATACTCAAAACGCGGTGGAGGGTAACGCTCAACAAAGCCACCGGCACGGGGTCCATATCCTGCACAACTAGGATCCAGTCGGGCAAAACCTCCCTGAGGCCTAGGACCTTGAAGCATTGGACCTCTAGGCCTAGCTGCTCTCCTCTGAACATTCGGCACATGTACATCATGGAAAGGATGGTACATGTCCGCATTGTTCATCTCCCTTGCACGACGCTCCTGTCTCTTGCGCCGAAAGCAAAACTCTCTCAAGTGTCCATCTCTCTCACAATGCTCACAATGGTACCGCACTGCTCTCATAGGGGGTTGTTGGTACTCACGGTAGTGGGTGTGGATCACTTTGCCCTTCTATGGCATGAGCTCCTCCTGGATAGGTGGCATGGTGTCCAGCTTGTTTTTGAGGTGATTGGGTTTAGGAGACCACACTTGTTTCTTGGGTGGAGCTCTCGGAGGTTCCTCATACACTCCATCTTTGGTGTTAGGCTTGAGAGGCTCCTTGGGTGGTATCTTGGTAAGTTTGGGAGTAGTGGCGGAGTTGAGCTTCTCACTCGGGTTAAGACCACTAAACTCTCCAACCTTGCCAAAAGAAGCAACACTCTCCATCCCCTGAGCAAAGCCTACACCAGGACCTCCAGCAGCACGCTTGAATTGGGCAATCATCATCCCAAGCTGCTGCGGATACATGGGTGTATGCCGAGTCTCTGAGTGATGAGTGATTGTCAACTGGGATAATGCGCATGTTCTTTGGCTTGTGTTGTGCAGGTGTCGAGCACGGATACAGTGATCGAAGGCAAGGTGAAGGTCAAGTAGAGACGTGTCGTGCCGATGGACCGAGAGTGGCAAAGGGCGGACGTGAGGCTTGGACTGAGGAACCGGTGGCCTGAGGATCAGCTGTGGTGGCTGACAGCCTAGGACAGCGACGAGCGAAGACGTGCGGGTGGACGGGGTGCACGGACGGTGCATCCCCTCTACAGCTCGGTTTGGTGGTTGAGCCACAGAAAAACCACCGAGTGGATGGTTTCCAGGTTTGGGCCTCAAAACCTGGGCGCTGATGGTTTCCGAGTTTGGGCCACAAAACTCGGGCTGAGGATGGTTTCCAGGTTTGGGCCTCAAAACCTGGGTGCTGCGGGTTTCTGAGTTTGGGCCACAAAACTCAGGCGATGGACGGCTGGTTTCCCGGTTTGGGCCTCAAAACCGGGGGTTGGTCGTGAAGGCTGGTTTCCCGGTTTGGGCCACAAAACTGGGGGCGAAGTCCAGGAAAAGGACAAGCAGAGCAGTGGTGGCACGTGGCGGCAATCGGTGAGGTTGCGTCGAGGCAACGCTACCAGTTGTGCGGGCGTAGCCATCGGATCGCAACTATCTTTGAGTTTGTCCAGAATAACCCTAGGGTTTAGCTGGTTTGCTCTGTAATTAGTTAGGGGTAGAGTGGGAATTAGAATTAGGATAAGTAGAGGGAGACACCCACCTCCCATCCTGTCTCAGTCATTTGCTCTTTTGCTTCTAGGGTTTCCTGCTCTCCCCATTCCCTGCTGTAGCGAACTGAGATCCACAGAGAAGACAATCATACCTCTGTGTCCGAGAGATTTTGAGGAAGTGCGACCGTAATCTCACTATTGTAGCGTGTGGTAGCCACACGGTTGCAAATTCGTGGTTGTGATTCGCGTTTTGTTCGTGTTCTTCGCGGGTTGCTTTTCTCCATGATTTTCTCGTTGATCGATCTCTCTACTTGGTGCGTCTTTTGCAAATCCGTTTGAACCAAGATGTTCTAGATCGTGAGGCACTTCTTTCCACCGAAGGAATTTACCTCTAACCTCACGAGCTAGTAGATCGATCGATTTTCGTTTCGGTTTGGCTTTTCTCTCCCCTCACCCGAAATTCTTTGATTCATCGATTTGGAGATAGGTTCGGGCCATGATCTCTTAGAGATAGCTCACTATCTACCTTGTGACTCATCTCTCCAAGTTTGATCCCTAGAGGATTCGTTTTGGGAGAGTTTGAGTTGAATCGGTGGACGAACAGAGGTACATCGGGGTGACCGGACGCTGGCGTCGGGCAGACCGGACGCTAGGGCTAAGAGTCCGGTCGTTGAACGCTTGTTCTCTGATCTTTGCAATTTTGACCGGACGCTCCACTTGATCTGTTACTGGACTCATCCTTGCCACTGTTCACTGCTTGGTTTCCTTTTGACCGGACGCTGCAGACTTGACCGGACACACGCTCACTGAGAGTCCGGCCAGAAACAGTAAGCTCCAAAAACTGATTTTGCACGACCGGACGCGTCCGGTGGTACTTGATCGGACGCAGGCTGAGTCCGGTCAGTGTTGTTCTACGCTGTTTCGTCCGCGGTCCGTTCGTCCGTTGACGGTTTTGGTTTCCGTCTGTTGCGTTGGGTTTCTAGAGTTGTGTAGTGCCTTGCTGTGCTTCTTGGAAGCATCCACCCTACATCTAGGGTCGTGGACACTCGCAAGCTCTAGGTTTTCTCTTGGGGTCGACTCTCGGGACAGTGGCGACAAGTTTCCGAAAGGAAAATTTGGAGCTCCCATTCACCACCCCTCTGGTCGCTTTTTGGTTGCACTCTTGGTCCTTCAATTGGTATCAAAGCAGGTTAAGGATCTTCCACCTTAGCTAGTTCCAAATCCATAGAAGGCGACATGGATCATGGTGTGGGCAAACCGCCATTTTTTGATGGGACGAACTATGCGTATTGGAAGATACGCATCTCGACCTATCTCCAGAGCATGGGCTCTTCTGTTTGGGAGATTTGCAACAAGGTTGATTACGTTGTCTTGGCTGCTTGTGTTACTCAGCTTCAGATGGATGAGCACGATGCCAATAGTCGAGCGCATAACGCTCTTTTCTCCTGTTTGAGCATGTTCGAGTTTGATCGCGTTTCTCACCTCCCCACGGCTCGTGAGATTTGGGCGACTCTCATGCGCTTCCATGATGGAACCACTCAAGTCAATTCCCGTCTCTACGAGTCGCACAAGCGGGAGTATGAGAACTTTCGACACATGCCTGACAAGAGCATAGAAAGTTTATTCGCTCGCTTTTAGGTCATTGTCAACAAGATGAGGGCTAACAAGGAGCTGTTGCCTTTCGACGATCATGAGAGAGCTTTGAAGCTTTTGCATACTCTCGATCGGTCGGTGTGGGACTCAAAGGTCCAGGCGATCATCAAATCATCTAACTATGAGACCCTCACATGCGACGAGCTCTTTAGTAAGCTCAATTCTAGTGAGATTGACGCCATGTCGAGGGCTTCTTATGAAAATCCTTTTGGCCCGACTATGGCTTTGGTTTCTGTCTCTTCTGCTAACCCCTCTGGAATTTTTGCACTCTCTTCACTACTTTCTATCACAGAGGAGTAGCTGGAGTTCATGGGGGATGATGAGTTGGCTTTGCTTGCTAACCGGTTCTTGTGGTTCCACAACATCCGCATGAACCGTCGTCGCGGAGGAGGACGCTCAGAATGCTTTGAGTGCGGCGACCCCGACCACTTCATCGCCAACTGTCCCAAGAAGAACAAGCAATCTGGGAAGGGCAATCATGGGCACAAGTACGACTCCGGAAAGCGCAAGGAAAAGTATGTCCCCGCGAAGCAGAAGCGGAAGGGCGGCTTCAACAAGGAGTACATCAAGAAGAAGTACTTGGAGAAGGCCCAGGCTGAGCAGCGTGCTTTCTTCGCCACGCTCAGCGACGTCGATGACTCGGATGACGACTCCGCTTCCTCAAGCGACGATGAGTCCGAGAAGAAGAAGAGGATCGAGGACAAGCTGAACGGCCTCTGCTTCTTTGCCGACGACGAGGGCTTCTGCACCATGGCCCTCAGCAAGGAGGTCGACGGCGAGCTATAGGACATCCCTTGGAACGACGACGACACCTCCCAGGTATCTCAGACCCCCGATGAGCTCTCTGCTGAGGTCGAGAAACTTACTGCTGCCCTTCTTAGTCAAGATAAGTTGCTTAGGCGTGCTGCTAGAGAGCGGAAGGAGTTTAGGCAGAAGTGGGAGGATACGGTGAAGGAACTTGAATCTGTCAAGTCCACCGTTGTTGTCACTGAGGAGGAGGAGTGTGAGATGTGCTCCACACACATGACTGACCTTCTCACTTTGAGAAGTAAGTATGCTGTGTTGGTGGGAGAGGTGGATGAGCTTAAGGCTAGATCCTCGCTATTGGGTGCGTGCAAGTCCTGTGCAGGCTTGCAATCCGAGTTGGCAGAGAAGAATGCTAAGATTGTGTCTCTTGAGAAGGCCAGCTCGGGTAGCACTTGTGTGTCTAGATGCGCTTTGTGCGAGGGTTTGGAGATGGAGATTGCAAACGTGAAACATGACAAGATGCAAACCGAGGAAGAAAACACATACCTTCGGACCGTCTTGTCATGGGTGTCTTGTGGTGAGCCGCAGCTTGGGATGATGATCTCCCAGTTCAAGCGTGCTGCTGGAGGTCCTGGTGTAGGTTTTGCTCAGGGCGTTGATGCTTACCAAGTGAGAAGCCCAACTCCACCACTACTCCCAAGCTTACCAAGATTCCACCCAAAGAGCCACTCAAGCCTAACACCAGGAACCTCCGAGAGCTCCACCTAAGAAACAGATGTGGCATCCCAAACCCAACCACCTGAAAAACAAACTTGACACAATGCCACCTACCCAAGAGGAGTTTATGCCACAGAAGGGCAAAGTGATCCACACCCACTACCGTGAGTACCAACAACCCCCTATGAGAGCGGTGAGGTACCATTGTGAACACTGTGGGAGAGATGGACACTTGAGTGAGTTCTGCT
This sequence comes from Coix lacryma-jobi var. lacryma-jobi, assembly GCA_009763385.1. Classification (NCBI taxonomy): domain Eukaryota; kingdom Viridiplantae; phylum Streptophyta; class Magnoliopsida; order Poales; family Poaceae; genus Coix; species Coix lacryma-jobi. The sequence continues at coordinate 113,372,260 of CM019825.1, read as the reverse complement.
TTCGGCGCAAGAGAGAGGAGCGTCGTGCCAGGGAGATGAACAATGCGGACATGTACCATCCTTTCCATGATGTGCATGTGTCGAATGTTCAGAGGAGAGCTACTAGGCCTAGAGGTGCAGTGCCTCAAGGTCCTAGGCATCAGGGAGGAGTTGCCCGGCGGGGTCCTGACTTTGCAGGATACGGACCCCGTGGCAGTGGCTTTGTTGAGCGTTACCCTCCACCGTGTTTTGAGTATCCCGATGGACGCTCTTTCCTTAGCGGACCAAGTTTTCCTGTGCGTGGTGATCACTTTCCCTGTAGGCGTGCTAGGAATGGTTTTTCTGCTAACTGTTCTTTTGAGCAGCCGGCCCAACACTAATATTCTTCCTACTTCACTAACCTCAGTGTTGGACCGTATGCTCACCCTATGTCTTTTTATTGATGTAGGTAAAACGATTGGAGAACGTTTGGTTGGTGGATTCCGGTTGCTCGAGGCACATGACTAGAAACGCCAAGTGGTTCTCCAATCTTAGTCCAGTCGCCGGAAAGGAGTTTATCACCTTCGGCGACAATAGCAAAGGTAAAGTGTTGTCTCGTGGGACGGTGCGAGTTAATGAGCACTTTGTGTTGCGCGATGTTGCTCTTGTTTCTAACTTGCATTTTAACCTTCTTTCCGTTTCGCAACTACTTGATTATGACTATGAGATTCATTTTAAGCCGAATCTCAGTCGTATTTTGGACCCTCAGGGCAATCTTGTTTGTTTGATTTCGCCCTTTGGGAAAGTCTTTCGCGCGAATTTCTCGGAGTCGTTTGGAGTTTCTCGTTGTCTTTTGGCTGGACCCTCCTCCTCTGATCTTTGGAAGTGGCATAGGAGACTAGGACATTTGAGCTTCGACTTGCTTGCAAGGCTTAGTTCACTTGGCCTAATCCGAGGATTGCCCAAGTTATGCATGGAGAAGGATCTTGTTTGCAATTCTTGTAGACATGGGAAGATGGTTGCCGCTCCCCACCAACCAGTGACTCAGGTCATGACCAAGCGACCTGGAGAGCTTTTACACATGGACCTTGTTGGTCCGGCTCGGGTGAGCTCGGTTGGGGGGAAGTGGTATGTGCTTGTTGTTGTTGACGATTTTTCGAGATATTCGTGGGTCTTCTTTTTAACTGAGAAGACTGAGACTTTTTCTTTTGCTCGCAATCTGATTTTGCGTCTTCAGAATGAGTTCCCTTTGAACTCAACGCGAGCTATTCGTAGTGATATTGGTTCTGAATTCAAGAATTCGGATTTTGAGAAGTTTTGTAACTCTTTGGGTTTAGAGCATCAGTTTTCTTCCCCTTACACACCGCCACAGAATGGTGTTGTAGAGAGGAAGAATCAGACCCTTGTAGAGATGGCCAGGACGATGCTTGATGAGCATAGGTCTCCTAGGCGATATTGGACCGAAGCTATGAGCACTGTATGCTACATTTCTAATCGCATTTTTCTCCGAGCTTTCTTGAAAAAGACTTCTTATGAGTTGCGTTTTGGAAAACAGCCCAAAGTGAGTTATTTTAGAGTTTTCGATTGCCATTGTTTTATACTCAAAAAGGGCAACTTGGACAAGTTTGAGTCTCGTTCTTCTGACGGTGTATTTTTGGGTTATGGCACTCACACTCGAGCATATCATGTACTTAACCTTGATACTAACCGAGTCATGGAGACATCCGATGTCACCTTCGATGAGACCATGGTTTGTCCTTCTTCTTGTTTTGAGCGTGCAGGTGATTATGAGGTTGGCGAGCCTCTTTTTGATGATGAGGACGAGGGTGCTGAAGGGATGGATGACCCAGCACCACCTCCACCTGCTATGCTGCTAAGAGCGGCCTCTACTACCACTCACGGCCCTGACCCTTCTTCTTCGACTACTTGGGGGCCGCGGGATCCGCTACCTCGGGATGTACCGTTCGTACCTGGGGAGGCACCAGCTGCTGTTGAGGGGGAGGCTACATCAGCTCGGGAGGCCCCACGACACATTCAGCTTCAGCACCCGCCTCAACAGATGATCGGCAGCATCGGCGAATGTGTCACTCAGTCTAGGTCACAACAAATCTCTCACTTTGCTCATTCTGGATTTGTTGCTGATTTTGAACCCCGAGATGTTGGACACGCTTTGACAGATCCGGATTGGGTAAATGCTATTCATGAGGAGTTAGAGAATTTTGAGCGGAATCGGGTTTGGGTTCTGGTTCCACCTCCTCCTGAGTGTAATCCTATTGGGACAAAATGGGTTTTCAAAAACAAACAAGGAGAGGATGGCCACATTGTGATGAACAAGGCCAGACTTGTACCCAAGGGTTATAGTCAGAAGGAGGGGAGAGACTATGAGGAGACTTTTGCTCCTGTAGCTCGTTTGGAGGCTATTAGGATACTCTTGGCTTTTGCTACATCCAAAGGGTTTAAACTTTTTTAAATGGATGTCAAGAGTGCCTTCTTAAACGGCTACATAGAAGAAGAGGTGTATGTCGAACAACCCCCCGGTTTTGAAAATCCCAAGTTTCCAAACCATGTTTTTAAACTTCAGAAAGCATTATATGGTTTGAAACAAGCCCCTAGAGCCTGGTATGATAGGTTGAAAACCTTTTTGCTTGCTAAGGGTTTTAAAATGGGATGTGTGGATAAAACGCTCTTTCTCCTCAAGCAAGGCAGTGATACTCTCTTGGTCCAGATTTACGTGGATGATATCATCTTCGGTGGTTCTTCTCATGCTTTGGTTGCCATGTTTGCAGATACTATGAGCAGGGAGTTTGAGATGAGCATGATGGGTGAGTTGACGTTTTTCCTCGGATTGCAAATCAAGCAATCTCGAGAGGGAACGTTTGTGCACCAGGGTAAGTATACCAAGGATATCATGAAGAAATTCGATATGGGTGAGGCCAAGCCTCTTCCAACACCCATGTCGACCACGACGGCCCTAGATGCGGACAAGGATGGAGAAGCAGTGGACCAGAAGGAGTACCGCAGTATGATCGGGTCGCTGTTGTACCTGACGGCGACACGCCCGGACATTCAGTTCGCGGTGTGTCTTTGCGCGCGATTTCAGTCGTCGCTGCGCACCTCTCACCGTCAGGCGGTCAAGCGCATTATGAGCTACTTATGCTTCACTCCTGAGTTTGGGATTTGGTATTCTGCTTCCTCCACCCTCTCCCTTTGTGGTTATTCTGATGCCGATTTTGCTGGTTGTCGCGTTGAGCGCAAGTCCACTTCTGGGACTTGTCAGTTTATTGGTTCTTCTCTTGTATCATGGTCTTCTTGCAAGCAGTCTAGTGTCGCCCAGTCTACCACGAAGGCTGAGTATGTTGCTGCGGCTAGCTGCTGTTCCAAATTGCTTTGGATGATGGCCACTTTGCGTGATTTCGGTCTGAGCTTTTCTCGCGTTCCCTTGCTTTGTGACAGCACGAGTGCTATTAGCATTGCTAAGAACCCCATGCTGCATTCTAAGACCAAACACATTGATGTGCGCTTTCATTTTCTGCGAGACCACTATGAGAAGGGTGATATCGACCTTCGCCATGTCGATACTCATCATCAGTTGGCTGATATTTTCACCAAGCCTTTGGACCAATCAACTTTTGCTAGGTGGAGAGGTGAGCTTGGTGTGTGTTTCCCCTTTTAGATGGGGGAAACATTTTGACTCTTGTATGATAAACTGACTTTGTGTTTTTCCATTGGTTTTTTTTTCATGCATCTTTGCATTCCATCTTACATATTTACATTCAGAGCTTCATGTATATAATCTTTAGAATGTGACTATGCTTTGTATAGTATTTGCTCTGATGCTTTATGATGATGCTTGTAGCTTATGCTCTTTCTGATCAGTGATACATGTTGTGAGCTGAGCTATTTTATGAATGGTGAATTTGCTTAATAAACATAAAACTTGAAAATATTCACCATTGAGATATGCAACTAGCATGTGTAGAATGTGTTGAAATCACTTGTGCTTTTCATATATGCTAGATTGCTATGTCTCTTGTTCTGAGTCATTCACTTGCTTGGTATGTTCATATTCTGTTTTAAATTTGAACCAAGTTAAGTGAATTAGAAAGATCGAGATGAGATTGCTTGTCTGCACATCACAGTTTCGAGACTGTTTCTCATTGCACTTTGAGTTAAACTTGAGCTGTGTAGTGCATGACCGAAACTGTTGCTTTAAGCTTCTGATTGCTTCTGCATAGGCTTCGCACAGTTGAAAAGTTAGGCAATGACAAGCTTTCAACCTCTCGCAATCCCATGCTGAAATTTGAACTTGTGTAACTTTTAACCGCTGCAACTCCGATAAAATTTGGATACACAAGTCTATGTTTCATTCTATAGCATGATGGTTGAACTGAGCTAGGGGTAGTTCACCTTGTATACATGTTTAGCACTTGTTTGACTTCCTGTCTATACATGCTCAATGCTATTTATGTGGTGAATAACCTTTTCTGAATGGCTAAAATTGCTCACTTTGCTCTCATGTTCATATTTCGTATTTGGTGACTAGTTTGAGCCTTTGCTCGCATTCTGTGCATACTGTTGAGTCATCAGATCAGCACTTTGTCGAGCATCTTCATATTTTATCGACTATATTCCTGAAGCTGCTAACTTGCATTTCTGACTCATATGCATTTTGGAAGGGAGAGTTATTCTGTCAAGGGGGAGAAACTTGCCTGATGGTGCATTTTCAACTAAGGGGGAGAAAATATTGACAAATCTTGACAAATCATGTGTGCTTTCTGTGTTCAACTAAGGGGGAGAAAATGTTCAACTAAGGGGGAGAAAATATTTTCAAATCCTTGCTTTCCGAGTTGAACTAAAGGGGAGATTTCCTCGTTGTGTGCACTATTTGAGGGGAAGTTTGCTCGCTGCTACGTTTTCGAGCTGGTAACAGTTGGTTCGGAGCATTTTTGGTAGCTAGTTGTGTTGAGCCTTTGCCTCTTTCTTGAGGGACTAGCAACCTTGTTTTTATGCTCTTCAGTTGGTATCAAGCTTTCTTCAGTTGGTATCAAGCTTTCTTTAGTTGGTACCGAGCTTCCTCGCTAGCGGTGTTGAGCCTGTTCTGCCTCTTCTTGAGGGCTAGCTCTGTTTTGCTTGAATTTCAGTTGATTTTTCAATTGGTATCAAGTTGCCGTGCTAGCGGTGTTGAGCCTGTTCTACCTCTTCTTGAGGGCTAGCTTTGCTTTGCTTGGTTGCGTCGAGTCGTTGCCCATGTCTTTGGGGTCCAAGTTGTTTTGCTCTTTCCACTTGACCTTCTTCGGCTTTGTTGTGCTTTTGGGTCATTTGGTCGAGTTCTCCCTCCGTCTTCTTTCCTTCCTCTATTCCATTACGATTTGTGTTGGTAGTTGACAATGCACTCATCAAGGGGGAGATTGCAAATACATGGGTGTATGCCGAGTCTCTGAGTGATGAGTGATTGTCAACTGGGATAATGCGCATGTTCTTTGGCTTGTGTTGTGCAGGTGTCAAGCACGGATACAGTGATCAAAGGCAAGGTGAAGGTCAAGTAGAGACGTGTCGTGCCGATGGACCGAGAGTGGCGAAGGGCGGACGTGAGGCTTGGACTAAGGGACCGGTGGCCTGAGGATCAGCTGTGGTGGCTGACAGCCTAGGACAGCGACGAGCGAAGACTTGCGGGTGGACGGGGTGCACGGGCGGTGCATCCCCTCTACAGCTCGGTTTGGTGGTTGAGCCACAGAAAAACCACCGAGTGGATGGTTTCCAGGTTTGGGCCTCAAAACCTGGGTGCTGATGGTTTCCGAGTTTGGGCCACAAAACTCGGGCAGAGGACGGTTTCCAGGTTTGGGCCTCAAAACCTGGGTGCTGCAGGTTTCTGAGTTTGGGCCACAAAACTCAGGCGATGGACGGCTGGTTTCCCGGTTTGGGCCTCAAAACCGGGGGTTGGTCGTGAAGGCTGGTTTCCCGGTTTGGGCCACAAAACCGGGGGCGAAGTCCGGGAAAAGGACAAGCAGAGCGGTGGCGGCACGTGGCGGCAATCGGTGAGGTTGCGTCGAGGCAACGCTACCAGTCGAGGCACGTGGCGGCAATCTACCTTGTGACTCATCTCTCCAAGTTTCATCCCTAGAGGATTCGTTTTGGGAGAGTTTGAGTTGAATCAGTGGACGAACAAAGGTACATCGGGGTGACCGGACGCTGGCGTCGGGCAGACCGAATGCTAGGGCTAAGAGTCCAGTCGTGGAACGCTTGTTCTCTGATCATCGCGATTTTGACCGGACGCTCCACTTGATCTGTGACCAGACTCATCCTTGCCACTGTTCACTGCTTGGTTTCCTTTTGACCGGACGCTGCAGACTTGACCGAACACACGCTCACTGAGAGTCCGGTCAGAAACAGTAAGCTCCGAAAACTGATTTTGCACGAGCAGACGCGTCCGGTGGTACTTGACCGGACGCAGGCTGAGTCCGGTCAGTGCTGTTCTGCGCTGTTTCGTCTGCGTTTCGTTCGTTCGTTGATGGTTTTGGTTTCCGTCTGTTGTGTTGGGTTTCTAGAGTTGTGTAGTGTATCGCTGTGCTTCTTGGAAGCATCCACCCTACATCTAGGGTCGTGGACACTCGCAAGCTCTAGGTTTGCTCTTGGGGTCGACTCTTGGGATAGTGGCGACAAGTTTCTGAAAGGAAAATTTGGAGCTCCCATTCACCCCCCCCCCCCTCTGGTCGCTTTCTGGTTGCACTTTTGGTCCTTCAGCTGCGGCTCACCACAAGATACCCATGACAAGATGGTCCGAAGGTATGTGTTTTCTTCCTCGGTTTGCATCTTGTCATGCTTCACATTTGCAATCTCCATCTCCAAACCCTCACACAAAGCACACCTAGACACACAAGTGCTACCCGAGCTGGCCTTCTCAAGAGACACAATCTTGGCATTCTTCTCTGCCAACTCGGATTGCAAGCCTGCACAAGACTTGCATGCACCAAGTGTGAGCATCTAGGCCCCCAGTGGGTTTCGGTGATTGGATGACAACGGTAAATTACTATGACTAACGTGTGTTTTGCAGAAACAGTTGAGTTAGGTCATGGTAATGATTATCGTGAGGACGCTATGGTATTCATGTCCCCTTATTGATGGAATTCATTCGGTTTTCAAAGGATGGACGACGAAGACGGTGATAGGCTAGTTCTAAGTGTCACTTGGTGTTGAAGGACACTTAGAGTAGCATAGGTCTTTGTTTTATCTTTGGCCGTACTATAAAGAGGGGTTTGAATGGGTAGCTTGACCTAGGTGAGTCTTTTGAGTTAGGTGTGGTGCACACTTGTTAACCAAAGCCCTAGGTAGCCTAGAAAGGTCCCTAAGATCATAAGGAAGAAAGTTCGTGAAGGGAGCGTCGCAAACCGAAGTCATTTTGGACTTCAAACTGTGACCGGACGCTCAAACCCTAGTGACCGGACGCTGGGGCATGCGTCCGATCAGTGGGTTGGCTGAGGGGCAAGTCTGGTTGCGACCGGACTCACCCTCAGCAATCGATCGAACGCACCAGGAGGGTGAGTCCGGTCACGTACAGAGAGGTTCCAGAGAAGAATTTCGTTGACCGGACGCGTCTAGTCAGTGCTGATCGAACGCATGGATGCGTCCGGTCAGTGCTTCGTGTAGGTGTCAGGCTAGACGTCATGTAGCCATTGGGCTCTGACCGGACGTGTCCGCTCACCCCGACAGTGCGTCCGGTCAGTGTTCAAACTGGCTGGACTTACCCCTTCGTGCATGATTTGAGTTGGGGGGTATAAATATGCCTCCCCCTCATTCATGTTGTCTCTCTTGCTCATTTGAAAGGTTGCCAAACACATTGTGATTGCAAGTGAGTGCAAGAGGCCTAGTGAGGTTGAGAGATTTGATAATTGAGTGATCAAACACCTCATTAGTGAATAGAGAGTAGCAAGTGTGCATCCATCCATCTCATTAGCCTTGTGTTGGTCAAGTGAGAGTTCTTGCTTGTTACTCTTGGTGATCGGCATCACCTAGACGGCTTGGTGGTGATCGGAGAGCTTGGTGATCATCCGGAGGCATTGTGGATGACCCAAGCCGAGTTGTGACCGGTAGCGAGCGATTCACTAGGCCGGAGTGGCGAAGAATCAGCTCGTAGTGATTACTTGATCCTTGCGCGGATCAAGGGGGAGCGACACCCTTGCGCGGGTGCTCCAACGAGGACTAGGGGGTGTGCCGACACCTCGATACCTCGGCAAAAAGATCGTCGTGTCATCTCTACTCTCATTACTTCGCATTTACTTTTGTGCAATTCAATTCTGCATTTACTTGTTGTTCTTTCATGAATTGAATTGCCATGATAGAGTAGAAATGATTTAGCGATAGTCTTTTTGTGCGGTTGATTCTTGTCAAACACTTTTAGGCACTAGGGGGTTAATTGAGGCTTGATAGGTTTTATTCTTGCAAGAAGTTTTAGAACAACCCAATTCACTCCCCGTCCTGGGCATCTTGATCCTTTCAATTGGTATCGGAGCCTCGTGCTCTCGATTTAGGCTTAACCACCTAGAGTTAAGATGTCCGGGGGTGATGGACCACCGCCCATGTTTGAGGGAGATGACTTTCCATATTGGAAAATCCGTATGGAGTCATACCTTGAAGCGGTAGATGTTAAATGTCGCCAAGCCGCTATCACCGGCTTTCCCAAGCCTAAGGAGGGTACAAGCTTAACCCCTCATGAGGAAGAAAATGAGAAGTGGAATGCAAAGGCCAAAAACATCATCTTTAGAGGTATTTGCAAAGATGTTTTTAACCGTGTCCGGAACCACAAGAATGCCCATGAGCTATGGGATAACATTTGTGCGCTCCATGAGGGAACCAAGAGTGAGCGTGAGGAGCGTTATCATTTGGTCATGCAAAAGTTAAATTCCTTCGAAATGCTTATTCATGAAAATGCAAATGAAATGTACTCACGCTTGAATGTTCTTGTAGAGGAGCTTAATGGTCTTGGCCTCACACAAATGCAACCATCCGATGTTGTGAGGAAAATTCTATGTGTCCTTCCCATTGACAAGTATGGACACATTGTGACGGTGCTACATCATGGTGATCTTTCCACATCCACACCAACACAAGTATGGGGGAAGATCAATGCTCATGAGATGTACATGCACATCACATCAAGTGGTGGCTCTTCCACCGACAAGAAGAAGGACATGGCCTTCAAAGCAAGCCATGACAAGAAGGGCAAGTCCAAGGCTATTGAAGTGCATCATGAGAGCACAAGTGATGATGAAGATGTTTCCAACATTGCTCTCATGGTGAGGAAGACCACCAAGATATTGCAGAAGCTTCACAAGAATGGAGTCAACTTTGACTCAAGAAAGAAGAAGTTCTTCACAAGTAGCAAGAGAAGACCAATCTCCGAAATGGATTGCTACAATTGTGGTGATCTTGGTCATCTTGCTCATCAATGCCCCAAGCCTAAGAAAGAAAGCTACAAGAACAAGAACAAGGGCAAGAAAGATGACTCATCTAGTGAAGATGAGAGGAAGAATGAGAAGCCCTACAAGAAGGATGGCAAGAAGAAAAAGCAATACCACAAGAAAGGTGGCAAGGCCTACATTGTTGGTGATTGGCTCACCGACATTGACTCCTCCGGTGGCTCATCAAATGAAGATAGTGATGATGAGAAGGAGAAGGTGGTCGCTCTAGTGATTGGGACTTCTACTCCACCACCTCCACCATCGCCATCATCCACTACACATCTATGCCTCATGGCAAAGGGTGATCGGAAGGTACAAAGTGATGATGACTCTAGTGATGATGAGAGTGATGGAGAGTTCAAAGCTCCCACTTATGATGAACTTGTTGGATTGCTAAACAACTACACTAAAATCATAAGGAAGACTAGAGCTAAAAATGATAGGCTTGTTCATGACAATGAAGCTCTTGTTGAAAAATATGAGAATGTTATGCATGCTAGTGATGAGTTGAAAAATGAACTTGCTACTATGTCATCCACTATCAAGGAGCTCAAGCCCTCTAACAAAGAGCTCAAAGCTAAAAATGAAAAACTTGATAAGATGCATAGTGACTTTACCACTAGTTATGCTTTGCTCAAGGAACAATACACTCAAGTGAAAGTTGATTATGATACCCTCACCGTTGCTTATGATATGCTTTCACATGAGACACTTGATGCTACTAACCTTGTTGTTAAGTGTGACATAGCAATATCTTGTGAGGACTTGGTTAGTGAGCATGATGAGCAAAGAGCTAGTGGCAAGGGCAAAAATGTGGTTGTGGCTGATCACTATGATGACTATGTCAAGATCAAGAATGAGAATGCAAAGCTCAAGGTTGATCTAGAGAAGCTTACAACCACCAAGCAAGTTGTCATAGAAACTCATGATGATGATTATAGCATGACACTTGAGCTAGACATGCTAAAAGAAGAGAACAAGAGGTTGAAGATGGAGAGGGATTACAAGATGACACCATCACAATTAGAGCTCCAACAAGAGAATGACAAGCTCAAGAGAGAGAAGGAGCACCTCACCACCGGGTTGAAGAAATTCACCAAGGGGCAATGTCTGCGGATACATGGGTGTATGCCGAGTCTCTGAGTGATGAGTGATTGTCAACTGGGATGATGCGCATGTTCTTTGACTTGTGTTGTGCAGGTGTCGAGCACAGAGACAGTGATTGAGGGCAAGGTGAAGGTCAAGTAGAGACGTGTCGTGCCGATGGACCGAGAGCGGCGAAGGGCGGACGTGAGGCTTGGACTGAGGGACCGGTGGCCCGAGGATCAGCTGTGGTGGCTGATAGCCTGGGACAACGACGAGCGAAGACATGCGGGACATGGTGTTGCTCGGGTCGAGGACTTGGGGACACGTGTCGGTGGACGGGGTGCACAGGCGGTGCATCCCCTCTACAGCTTCGGTTTGGTGGTAGAGCCAGAGAAAAACCATCGGGTGGACGGTTTCCAGGTTTGGGCCTCAAAACCTGGGTGCGGATGGTTTCCGAGTTTGGCCACAAAACTCGGGCTGAGGACAGTTTCCAAGTTTGGGCCTCAAAACCTGGGTGCGGATGGTTTCTGAGTTTGGCCACAAAACTCCGGCTGAGGACGGTTTCCAGGTCTGGGCCTCAAAACCTGGGTGCTGCGGGTTTGCTGAGTTTGGGCCACAAAACTCAGGCTGCGGTCGGCTGGTTTCCCGGTTTGGGCCTCAAAACCGGGGGTAGGCTGTGAAGGCTGGTTTCCCGGTTTGGGCCACAAAACCGGGGGTGCGACGTCCAGGAAAAGGACAAACAGAGCGGTGGCGGCACGTGGCGGCAATCGGGAGGTTGCGTCGAGGCAACACTACGAGTTGTGCGGGCATGGCCGTCAGATCACCACCTACCACGAGTTGGTCCAGAATAACCTTAGGGTTTAGCTGGTTCGCTCTGTAAGTGAAGGACCGGATTAGCGACCAGAGGGGGGTGAATGGGAGCTTCAAATTCAACTTGTGAATTGTATAGCCCTTGTCCCAGAAAGTCACCCCAAAAGCGAAGACTAGAAACGACCGGAGTGTTCACGACCTACAAGTAGGTGGATACCCTAGGAGATGTCCTAGTGGTACAGCGGAACCTCTGGAGAAACCCCAAACCTAACTGCCAAAGCCACGAAACAAACCAGCACAACCAGCAGGTTCGCGGACTATCCGGGGTCAAGGTCCCGGACTGTCCGCCCAACGCCGGACAGTCCGCCACTGGAGGTGCAGACTGTTCGCCGGCAAAAAGATGGAAACAGAACTATTCTGATCAAGTTCTGGATGACTCCCGGACTATCCGCGGTTTGCACGCCGGACAGTCCGCGGTACAAGTGAACAGTGACTGACGAGCGTCCGATGATGATCCTGTGCTGCGTCCGATGTGACCCCGGACTATCCGCGGGTCACTGGCGGACTGTCCACCGGTCACAAGACCGAGAACAGTGTCGCGCTGCGCAGTTCTGACCTAGCCAAGCCCCGAGTCCCAGACTGTCCGCCACTGAAGGGGCGGACTGTCCGTGGATGAGCAGAGCACAAGAAAAACGCTCGGGACAAACTCCAAATCGATCGAAACTTCACCAAACCAAAAAGGACTTCGATCAAACTCCTCCCAGGTGTTCCTCAATGTATTGGGGTGCTAATCCTAAGAAATCATCGCACCAATCCAAGTCAATCGAGAGTAATCCGAGAAACACCGGAAAGGGGAAAAGAGGAAGAACGAACACGAAATCAACCCGATCTATGGATTCATGAGGTTAGAGAAGAATCCCTTCGGTGGAAAGAAGGGGCTCATGACCAAGAACAAATTGATTCGAGTGGAATTGAAAATCATCTTGCGGAGGGGAAGAACGAAGCAAATCTCCAGGAGATGAAAAACCAAAACGTGAAGAACACAGAACACGATTCGATTTCAGCCTAAATTCCTCCACACGAGGAGACAACGAGAATACGGTCTCGTTTCCTCAAAAGATCCAAATACACAGAGGTATGATTGTCGTCTCTGCGGATCGCTTGCAGCGAGGTATGATTAGAACCTAAGCGAGGGCTAGAGAGAGAGAGCTCAGGAACAAATGACTGCAAGGATAAAGGGAGAGGAGGGGTGCCTCTCTTATTTATAGCCTAAAACAATAATCCCCTTACTACCCCTAGATACTTGAGCGAAACGGCCAACCCTAGGGGTATCCCGATCCAACTCTACTGATAGTTGATCTGACGGCCACGCGCCTTCCTCATCCGTAGCTTCGCCTCGACGCAAGCCTCAGGATGCCGCCACGTGCCGCCCAATCGACTGCCGCGCCTACCTCGTGGATAGCTTCGCCTCCGCGCCAACCTCTCCACGCCGCCATGCGTCGACCGACCTTTTTGTGGACCTCCCCCCGGTTTTGAGGCCGAAACCGGGAAACCTGGGCCTTCCCCCGGTTTTGAGGCCGAAACCGGGAAACCTGTCCTCAGGCTGAGTTTTGTGGCCCAAACTCAGAAACCCGCGCGCCCAGGTTTTGAGGCCCAAACCTGGAAACCGTCCTCGCTGAGTTTTGAGGCCCAAACTCGGAAACCGGCCACTCCGAGTTTTGAGGCCCAAACTCGGAAACCGTCGAGGGTAGCTTTTCGAGGCTCAGCTACCAAACCCGTGCCGTAGACGGGATGTGGTTCGCACACCCCGAGTTCCAGCACCGATGCTGGAGCATGTCCAGCCTCCACGCCGGGCAACCTCCCGACTCGGCCGATGCACCGCACATCCCCACGTACTCTTGCTTGTCAACGCCATGTGCCAGCTACCACAGCTGATCCTTAGGTCTCCTGGTCCGTCGGTCGAAGCTCCACGTCCGCCCTTCACCACTCCCGGTCCGTCGGCACGGCACGTCCCTACTTGACCTTCACCTCACCTTTGACCACTGCCCGAGCTCCGCACCTGCACATCAACACAGCCAAGAGACATGTTGCCCGTTGATCGATCACTCATCACTCAGGAAGGGAACCACAAGGGCACATATCAACCTTGTGTTCTCAGTAAGTAGTTAGGGGTAGAGTGGGAATTAGGAATAGTTAGAATTAGGATAAGTAGGGGGAGACACCCACCTCCCCATCTATCTCAGTCATTTGCTCTTTACACCTAGGGTTTTCTGCTCTCCCAATCCCCTGCTGTAGCTAGCTGAGATCCGCAGAGAACCATACCTCTGTGTACTGGAGATTTTGAGGAAGTGAGGCCGTAACCTCACTGTTGTAGCATGTGGTAGCCACACGGTTGCAGATCGATGTGTTGATTCGCGTTTCGGCTCCTGTTCTTCGCGTTCTTCGTTTCTCCATGTTTTTCCCGTCGCTCGATCTCCCTCTCTAGTGCGTCTTTGCAAAATCCGTTTGAATCAACTTGTTCTTTATAGTGAGGAGATCATTTCCACTGAAGGAATTCATCTAGCTCCTCATGAACAAGTAGATCGGGTTGATTTCGTTTTCGTGGCATTTTTTTCGTTCTTGATCTTTCCCTTTTGATTTCCCGGTGATTGAATCGATTTGAGCGGATGATTTCTTGGGGATAGTCTCCTAACTACCCCGTAATCATCTTATCCAAGTTTGGGAATGTGGGATTTTGATTTGGATCAAATTTGGAGAGATTTGGGGAGAAGGCGACTGGAATCGCCCTCTCTGCGCGTTCGCGAACAGTCCGCGGTTTGACCGGCGGACAGTCCACGCATCGGGGACGAGCCAGATCAGTGGCCGTGTTCTTCGGTTGTCTTGTCTTCATTTGACCGGTGGACAGTCCGCCGTTGGTTTTAGCGGACAGTCCGGGAACTGTCTAGGGGACTTCAGCAGCACTACGGTTTTGCTCCTTTGGCTAGCGGATAGTCTGCGACCTGAGCCCGGACAGTCCGCCACTGTGCAGACAGTCCGCGACCGTACTACTAGACAGTCCGGGATTTGGCTGAAGCCTCCGGTTTAGTGCGTTTGCTCTTCCGACTTGCTCGCTTGGTTTCCGGACTTCTCGTTTGGCCTTGTAGTTGATCAAGGAACCTCTCTAGGTATCTTTGCTACTTGTTAGCATAGGTATTTAGGAGTTTCTCGAGGTAACCGTCTATCTACGTTCGGGACTTGGTTTTTGAGGGTCGAACTCGTGCCGGCTCTTTTGGCATTTGGTTTGCTATCGCTCTGTGGTGCCTCGCTGTGATCCAAGGGATCATCCACCCTCTTCCAAGGGTCGTGGGCATCACGTTCTCGGTCGTAGCTTTTGGGGGTTGACTTTGGGACAATCGGCCAAAGTTTCAAAAGAAATTTTTGTGCTCCCATTCAACCCCCCTCTGGTCGCCTCGCTAGTGCATTCTCGGTCCTTCAATTGGTATCGGAGCGGGTTAAGGATCTTGCACCTTAGCCGGTTCCAGATCCACAGAAGGCGACATGGATCGCGGTGTGGGCAAACCGTCGTTTTTCGATGGGACGAACTATGTGTATTGGAAGATACGCATGTCGGCCTATCTTCAGAGCATGGGCTCTTCTATTTGGGAGATTTGCAATAGGGACGATTACGTTGTCTTGGCTGCTCGTGTTACTCAGCTTCAGATGGATGAGCACGATGCCAATAGCCGAGCGCGCAACGCTTTTTTCTCCTGTTTGAGCATGTCCGAGTTTGATCGCGTTTCTCACCTCCCCACGGCTCGTGAGATTTGGGCGACCCTCATGCGCTTTCATGAGGGAGCCTCTCAAGTCAAATCTCGTCTCTACGAGTCGCACAAGTGGGTGTACGAGAACTTTCGACACATGCCTGGCGAGAGCATAGAGAGTTTATTCGCTCGCTTTCAGGTTATTGTCAACAAGATGAGAGCGAACAAGGAGTTGTTGCCTTTTGACGATCATGAGAGGGCTTTGAAGCTTTTGCACACTCTTGATCGGTCGGTGTGGGACTCAAAGGTCCAGGCGATCGTTGAATCGTCTAACTATGAGACCCTCACTTGCGATGAGCTCTTTAGCAAGCTCAAGTCTAGTGAGATTGACGCCATGTTGAGGGCTTCTTATGAAAATCCTTCTAGCCCAACTATGGCTTTGGTTTCTGGCTCTTCTGCTAACCCCTCTGGAGGATTTGCACTTTCTTCACTCTTTTCTGTCACAGAGGACCAGCTGGAGTCTTTGGGGGATGACGAGTTGGCGATGCTCGTCAACCGGTTCTCGCGGTTCGACAACAACCGCATGAACCGTCGCCGCGGAGGAGGACGCTCAGGATGCTTTGAGTGCGGCGACCCCGACCACTTCATCGCCAACTGTCCCAAGAAGAAGCACACATCTGGGAAGGGCGATCATGGGCACAAGTACGACTCCGGCAAGCGCAAGGAGAAGTACGTCCCCGTGAGGCACAAGCGGAGGGGCGGCTTCGACAAGGAGTACATCAAGAAGAAGTACTTGGAGAAGGCCCAGGCTGAGCAGCGTGCGTTCTTCGCCACGCTCAGCAACGTCGACGGCTCGGATGACGACTCCGCTTGCTCAAGCGATGACGAGTCCGAGAAGAAGAGGATTGAGGACAAGCTGAACGGTCTCTGCTTCTTCGCTGACGACGATGGCTTCTGCACCATGGCCCTTGGTGACGAGGTCGACAGCAAGCTGGAGGACACCCCTCGGAACGACGACGACGACGACGACACCTCTCAGGTATCTCTCACCCACGATGAGCTTTCTGCTGAGGTCGAGAAGCTTACTGCCGCCTTTCTTAGTCAGGATAAGTTGCTTAGGCATGCTGCTAGAGAGCGCAAGGAGTTTAGGCAGAAGTGGGAGGACACGGTGAAGGAGCTTGAGTTTGCCAAGCCCACCGTGGTCGTGTCTGAGGAGGTTGAGTGTGAGATGTGCACCAAGCACATGACTGACCTTCTCACTTTGAGAGGTAAGTATGCTGCTTTGGTTGGAGAGGTGGATGAGCTTAGGGCTAGACCTGTGTTGCTTGGTGCGTGCAAGTCTTGCGTAGGCTTGCAATCTGAGTTGGCAGATAAGAATGCCAAGATTGTGTCTCTTGAGAAGGCCAGCTCGGATAGCACTTGTGTGTCTAGGTGTGCTTTGTGTGAGGGCTTGGAGATGGAGATAGCCAATGTGAAGCAAGACAAGATGCAAACCGAGGAAGAAAACACATACCTTCGGACCATCTTGTCATGGGTGTCTTGTGGTGAGCCGCAGCTTGGGATGATGATTGCCCAATTCAAGCGTGCTGCTGGAGGTCCTAGTGTAGGCTTTGCTCAGGGGATGTGTTGACGCAAAAAGTGACACCTTGCTCATGGCCCTTGTTGTTGGGTGCGTGCAAGTTTTGTCCAGTCTTGAAAACCGAGTTGGTAGAGAAGGATGCCAAGATAGAGTCTCTTGAGAAGGCCAGCTCGGGTAGCACGTGTGTGACTAGGTGTGTCTTGTGTGAGGGCCTGGAGATGGAGATAGCCAATGTGAAGCATGACAAGATGCAAACCGAGGAGGAAAACACATACCTTCGGACCATCTTGTCATGGGTGTCTTGTGGTGAGCCGCAGCTTGGGATGATGATCTCCCAATTCAAGCGTGCTGCAGGAGGACCAGGTGTAGGCTTTGCTCAGGGTGTTGATGTTTCATCTTTTGGTAAGATTGGAGAGTCGAGTGGTCTTAACCCATGTGAGAAGCCCAACTCCACCACTACTCCCAAGCTTACAAAGATTCCACCCAAAGAGCCTCTCAAGCCCAACACCAAGGATGGTGTGTTTGTTGAACCTCCAAGAGCTCCACCCAAGAAGCAGACCTTGCATCCCAAGCCCAACCACCTGGAAAACAAGTTGGACACCATGCCACCCATCCAGGAGGAGCTTATGCCACAGAAGGGCAAAGTGATCCATACCCACCACAGTGAGTACCAACAACCCCCTTTGAGAGTGGTGAGGTACCATTGTGAGCATTGTGGGAGAGATGGGCACTTGAGTGAGTTTTGCTTTCGGCGCAAGAGAGAGGCGCGTCGTGCAAGGGAGATGAACAACCCGGACATGTACCATCCTTTCCATGATGTACATGTGCCGAACGTTCAGAGGCGTGCTGCTAGGCCTAGAGGTCCAAAACCTCAAGTTCCTAGGCCTAGGCCGCATGGAGGTCGTGCCCGGCGGGAGCCTGCAGTTGTAGGTTATGGACCCCGTGGCGGAGGCTTTGTAGTTGAGCGTTTTTCCCCACCGCGTTTTGAGTATCGCGATGGACGCTCCTCCCTTAGCGGACCACGTTTTCCTCAACGTGGTGATCACTCTTCTCGTAGGCGTGCTAGGAATGGTTTTTCTGCTAACCGTTCTTTTGAGCAGCCAGCCCAACACTGGTATTCTCCATACTTCACTAACCCCAGTGTTGGCCCGTATGCTCACCCTATGTCTTTTTATTGATGTAGGTAAAACGATTGGAGAACGTTTGGTTGGTGGATTCCGGGTGTTCGAGGCACATGACCGGAAACGCCAAGTGGTTCTCCAGTCTTAGTCCGGTCGCCAGAAAGGAGTTTCTCACCTTCGGCGACAATAGCAAAGGTAAGGTATTGTCTCGTGGGTCGGTGCGAGTTAATGAGCACTTTGTGTTGCGCGATGTTGCTCTTGTTTCTAACTTGCATTTTAACCTTCTTTCTATTTCGCAACTCTTCGATGATGACTATGTGATTCGTTTTAAGCTGAATCTCAGTCGTATTTTGGACCCTCAGGGCAAACTTGTTTGTGTGATTTCGCCCTTTGGTAAAGTCTTTCGTGCGGATTTCTAGGAATCGTTTGGCATTTCTCGTTGTCTTTTGGCTGGACCTTCCTCCTCTGATCTTTGGAAGTGGCATAGGAGACTTGGTCACCTGAGCTTCGACTTGCTTGCAAGACTTAGCTCACTTGGCCTAATCCGAGGATTGCCCAAGTTGACCATGGATAAGGATCTTGTTTGCCACTCTTGTAGACATGGGAAGATGGTTGCCGCTCCCCACCATCCAGTGACTCAGGTCATGACTAAGCTCCCTCGAGAGCTTTTGCACATGGACCTTGTTGGTCCGGCTCGGGTGAGCTCGGTTGGGGGGAAGTGGTATGTGCTTGTTGTTGTTGACGATTTTTCGAGATATTCGTGGGTCTTCTTTTTAGCTGAGAAGACCGAGACTTTCTCTTTTGCTTGCAATCTGATTTTGCGTCTTCAGAACGAGTTCCCTTTGAACTCGATGTGAGCTGTTAGAAGTGATAATGGTTCCGAATTCAAGAATTCGGATTTTGAGAAGTTTTGTAACTCTTTGGGCTTGGAGCATCAGTTTTCTTCCCCCTACACACCGCCACAAAATGGTGTTGTAGAGAGGAAAAATCGGACCCTTGTAGAGATGGCCAGGACGATGCTCGATGAGCATAGGACTCCTAGGCGATACTGGGCCGAAGCTATGAGCACTGCATGCTATATTTCCAATCGCATTTTTCTTTGAGCTTTCTTGAAAAAGACCTCTTATGAGTTGCGTTTTGGAAAACTACCCAAGGTGAGTTACTTTCGAGTTTTTGGTTGCCATTGTTTTATACTCAAAAAGAGCAACTTGGACAAGTTTGAGTCTCGTTCTTCTGACGGTGTGTTTTTGGGTTATGGCACTCATACTCGAGCTTATCGTGTACTTAACCTTGACACTAACCGAGTCATGGAGACATCCGATGTCACCTTCGACGAGACCATGGTTTGTCCTTCTTCTCGTTTTGAGCGTGGAGGTGATCATGAGGTTGGTGAGCCTCTTTTTGATGATGAGGACGAGGGTGCTGAAGGTATGGATAATCCAGCACCCCCTCCACCTGTTGTTCCGCAAGGAGCGGCTTCTACTACGACTCTTGGCCCTGACACCTCTTCCTCATGGGGGCCGTGGGATCCGCCACCTCGAGCGGTACCCTTTGTACCCGAGGAGGCGCCAGCTGCTGTTGAGGGGGAGATCACTTCTGCACGGGAGGCGCCACGACACATCCAGCGCCAAAACCCCCCTCAGCAGATGATCGGCAACATTGATGAACGTGTCACTCGGTCCAGGTCTCAAATCTCTCACTTTGCTCATTCTGCTTTTGTTGTTGATTTTGAGCCCCGAGATGTTGGACACGCTTTGATGGATCCGGATTGGGTCAATGCCATGCATGAGGAGTTAGAAAATTTTGAAAGAAATCGGGTTTGGGTTTTGGTTCCTCTTCCTCCTGATTGTCATCCTATTGGGACAAAATGGGTTTTCAAAAACAAACAAGGAGAGGATGGCCATGTTGTGAGAAACAAGGCCAGACTAGTAGCCCAGGGGTATAGTCAGAAGGAGGGGATAGACTATGAGGAGACATTTGCTCCTGTAGCTCGTTTGGAGGCAATTAGGATACTCTTGGCTTTTGCTGCATCCAAAGGGTTCAAACTTTTTCAAATGGATGTCAAGAGTGCCTTCTTAAACGGCTACATAGAAGAGGAGGTGTATGTTAGACAACCCCCCGATTTCAAAAATCCCAAGTTTCCAAACCATGTTTTTAAACTTCACAAAGCTTTATATGGTTTGAAACAAGCCCCTAGAGCCTGGTATGATAGGTTGAAAACCTTTTTGCTTGCTAAGGGTTTTAAAATGGGATGTGTGGACAAAACGCTTTTTCTCCTCAAGCAAGGCAAAGACACTCTCTTGGTCCAGATTTACGTGGATGATATCATTTTCGGTGGTTCTTCTCACGCTTTGGTTGCCAAGTTTGCAGATACTATGAGCAGGGAGTTCGAGATGAGTATGATGGGCGAGTTGACATTTTTCCTCGGGTTGCAAATCAAGCAATCCCGAGAAGGGACGTTTGTGCACCAGGGCAAGTATACCAAGGACTTGCTGAAGAGGTTCGATATGGGTGAGGCCAAGCCTCTCCCAACACCCATGTCGACCACGACGGCCCTGGATGCGGACAAGGATGGAGAAGCCGTGGACCAGAAGGAGTACCGAAGCATGATCGGGTCGCTGCTCTACCTGACGGCGACACGCCCGGACATCCAGTTCGCAGTGTGTCTGTGTGCGTGCTTTCAGGCGTCGCCGCACACTTCTCACCGTCAGGCGGTCAAGCGCATTTTTAGGTACCTTCGTTTCACACCTTCATTTCACACCGTTAGGCGTCGCTCGCAATCTGATTTTGCGTCTTCAGAATGAGTTCCCTTTGAACTCAACGCGAGCTATTCGTAGTGATAATGGTTCTGAATTCAAGAATTCAGATTTTGAGAAGTTTTGTAACTCTTTGGGTTTAGAGCATCAGTTTTCTTCCCCTTACACACCGCCACAGAATGGTGTTGTAGAGAGGAAGAATCAGACCCTTGTAGAGATGGCCAGGACGATGCTTGATGAGCATAGGTCTCCTAGGCGATATTAGGCCGAAGCTATGAGCACTGCATGCTACATTTCTAATCGCATTTTTCTCCGAGCTTTCTTGAAAAAGACTTCTTATGAGTTGCGTTTTGGAAAACAGCCCAAAGTGAGTTATTTTAGAGTTTTCGATTGCCATTGTTTTATACTCAAAAAGGGCAACTTGGACAAGTTTGAGTCTCGTTCTTCTGATGGTGTATTTTTGGATTATGGCACTCACACTTGAGCATATCGTGTACTTAACCTTGATACTAACCGAGTCATGGAGACATCCGATGTCACCTTCGACGAGACCATGGTTTGTCCTTCTTCTCGTTTTGAGCGTGCAGGTGATTATGAGGTTGGCGAGCCTCTTTTTGATGATGAGGACGAGGGTGCTGAAGGGATGGATGACCCAGCACCACCTCCACCTGCTATGCTGCTAAGAGCGGCCTCTACTACCACTCACGGCCCTGACCCTTCTTCTTCGACTACTTGGGGGTCGCGGGATCCGCTACCTCGGGCTGTACTGTTCGTACCTGGGGAGGCACCAGCTGCTGTTGAGGGGGAGGCTACATCAGGTCGGGAGGCGCCACGACACATTCAGCTTCAACACCCGCCTCAACACATGATCGGCAGCATCGGCGAATGTGTCACTCAGTCTAGGTCACAACAAATCTCTCACTTTGCTCATTCTGCATTTGTTGCTGATTTTGAACCCCGAGATGTTGGACACGCTTTGACAGATCCGGATTGGGTAAATGCCATTGGGACAACTAGGAGTTAGAGAATTTTGAGCGGAATCGGGTTTGGGTTCTGGTTCCACCTCCTCCTGAGTGTAATCCTATTGGGACAAAATGGGTTTTCAAAAACAAACAAGGAGAGGATGGCCACATTGTGATGAATAAGGCCAGACTTGTAGCCAAGGGTTATAGTCAGAAGGAGGGGAGAGACTATGAGGAGACTTTTGCTCCTGTAGCTCGTTTGGAGGCTATTAGGATACTCTTGGCTTTTGCTACATCCAAAGGGTTTAAACTTTTTTAATTGGATGTCAAGAGTGCCTTCTTAAACGGCTACATAGAAGAAGAGGTGTATGTCGAACAACCCCCCGGTTTTGAAAATCCCAAGTTTCCAAACCATGTTTTTAAACTTTACAAAGCAATATATCGTTTGAAACAAGCCCCTAGAGCCTGGTACGATAGGTTGAAAACCTTTTTGCTTGCTAAGGGTTTTAAAATGGGATGTGTGGATAAAACGCTCTTTCTCCTCAAGCAAGGCAGTGATACTCTCTTGGTCCAGATTTACGTGGATGATATCATTTTCGGTGGTTCTTCTCACGCTTTGGTTGCCATGTTTGCAGATACTATGAGCAGGGAGTTTGAGATGAGCATGATGGGTGAGTTGACGTTTTTCCTCGGATTGCAAATCAAGCAATCTCGAGAGGGAACGTTTGTGCACCAGGGTAAGTATACCAAGGATATCATGAAGAAATTCGATATGGGTGAGGCCAAGCCTCTTCCAACACCCATGTCGACCACGACGGCCCTGGATGAGGACAAGGATGGAGAAGGAGTGGACCAGAAGGAGTACCGGAGTATGATCGGGTCGCTGTTGTACCTGACGGCGACACGCCCAGACATTCAGTTCGCGGTGTGTCTTTGCGCGCGATTTTAGTCGTCGCTGCGCAC
Source organism: Coix lacryma-jobi var. lacryma-jobi (assembly GCA_009763385.1). Classification (NCBI taxonomy): domain Eukaryota; kingdom Viridiplantae; phylum Streptophyta; class Magnoliopsida; order Poales; family Poaceae; genus Coix; species Coix lacryma-jobi. The sequence continues at coordinate 113,349,830 of CM019825.1, read as the reverse complement.
CTCTCACCGTCAGGCGGTCAAGCGCATTATGAGGTACTTATGCTTCACTCCTGAGTTTGGGATTTGGTATTCTGCTTCCTCCACCCTCTCTCTTTGCGGTTATTCTGATGCCGATTTTGCTGGTTGCCGCGTTGAGCACAAGTCCACTTCTGGGACTTGTCAGTTTATTGGTTCTTCTCTTGTATCGTGGTCTTCTCGCATGCAGTCTAGTGTCGCCCAGTCTATCACGAAGGCTGAGTATGTTGCTGCGGCTAGCTGCTGTTCCAAATTGCTTTGGATGATGGCCACTTTGCGTGATTTCGGTCTGAGCTTTTCTCGTGTTCCCTCGCTTTGTGACAGCACGAGTGCTATTAGCGTTGCTAAGAACCCCATGCTGCATTCTAAGACCAAACACATTGATGTGCGCTTTCATTTTCTGCGAGACCACTATGAGAAGGGTGATATCGACCTTCGCCATGTCGATACTCATCATCAGTTGGCTGATATTTTCACCAAGCCGTTGGACGAATCAACCTTTAATTGGTTGAGGGGTGAGCTTGGTGTGTGTTTCCCTTTTTAGATGGGGGAAACATTTTTGATCGTGTATCATAAACTGACAATTTTTTGTTTGTCTTGTTTTTCCTTTGGTTTAGTCTTTGTGTATACGCTTTTACATTCTGAGCTTCATGTATATAATCTTTAGAATGTAATTATGCTCTGTCTAGTATGCTCCGATGCTATGTCTTGATGCTTGTAGCTTATGCTCTTTCTGATCACTAATACATGTTGTGAGTTGAGCTATTTTTGAATGGTGAACCTACTTACGACTTCCAGTTTCCGTCAGAGGCACCCTCAGCCCTCGCAGCAGCCACAGCTAGTGGGTCCGCTCCAGAGCCCAGTTCAGCTACAGAGACCTAGGTAGAGGGTCAGCCAGAGGAGGAGCAGCCAGTTCAGCCGCCAGTACGTCGGTCCACCCGTACTCGCACTCAGGTGTCTCTTGGACCTGAGGGGCAGAGGCGGGGTGGTCGACCCCCTCCGAGGCCATAGGGACCCCCACCTGTGGAGCACTTGGACCTGCGGGCTGCGACAACACGTTAGGTGCAGGCCCTGCGTCTGATTCCGTACGAGAAGTGGTTCCCAGCTACCCGGCACCCTCAGGCCTCCGAGGGTTTCTACACAGTGATTTAGGAGGATTTCTACAGAGCATATGTCAACAGCGGAGTTCACATTCGACCCCACAGAGTTTGCCCGCTGGAGACTATAGTTGCAGTTGCTGGGGAGGCCATCCGTCCTATGCTCTCATATCTACCTGGATTAGCAGATCTTCTTGGACGGAGTGGTCAGTACGTTGAGGACTGGGTGCGACAGTTTTACGCGTCCCTGTGGATCTCCCCGGATCACCGGTTCCTCCACTTTGCCTTTAGGGGGAGGTCCTACAGGCTCTACAGTGCCCGTGCCAGAGAGTACCTTGGTCTGACTGCCTATGCGACCAGGGTCCACACAGTGTGCTATGGAGACACCGAGCCACCTCGGCGACCACACGCAGGAGAGATTCCACTAGCAGACCTCGTCCGTGCCTGTTTCCGGGAGCCGTTCGGTGAGGGGTCCAGCCGGCGTCCTCGTGACTTGACGCCGACGGCTCGTCTCGTGAACGAGGTCATGAGGCATACTCTTCTGCCCCGGACAGGCTACAGAGAGGGGTTGACCAGGATTTAGATCTGGATAGTTCACCACTTGGTCTCCTAGCTTGAGTTTGACATTTGGGATGTGATTATCTCTGAGATGGAGGACACACTTTCCGAGGGCTTCAAGGGTCACCGGCAGCTTCCGTATGCTCACCTGATTTGTTTTCTTTTGAGGCGGATGATTCCGGGACTGCTTCCGGAGCTTCTTTAGTCCCCGACAGAGTTCCCCGTGTACGACACTCGCTAGATTGCCGGGGATCGTCCAGACACTCGTCCCAGGGGTCAGCATCAGAGGCCGCTTGTCACAGAGACAGAGGCACAGCAGGACGAGGTTGTTAGTTAGTTGGCAGAGGCTGAGCTCGCAGCACTTGAGGTAGAGGGAGAGGACCCTGACCTTGAGGTTCCGTCTGACAGCACCGACGACGACTACACTCCTCTTCCGAGGATGCATCCACCGGCGGCTCACGACTCAGAGGTCTCCTCCTCGCGCATGGCCTGCTCCGATCCAGCACTCCTGGCTATTCTCTCTCGGATGGAGCAGCAGAAGTCCAGACTGTCTGAGGAGGTTCAGCGTCCGGCTGAGGAGCAGCGACGACAGGCACAGGAGCAGGCCCGACTGGCAGAGGCACAGGCAGTGGCAGCAGCACAGGCTCAGGAGCGCCAGGACGCTCTCCAGAGGCAGATGATTCAGCTCCAGACATAGACCCTTGCCTTCGTGGAGAGGATGGCAGCTCTTCCTCAGTTACCTCCACCGCCGACTCAGTTTCAACTGCAGCAGCCCGGACCATCGACCTCGTACTACTCGTCAGTTCCTCCGTCGACGGTCTCGCCCTTTCCTCAGTACCCTCAGTGGTTTACCTCACCTCTGCTAGGGCAGCAGCCAGGGTTCACGCCGATCCGCTCAGGCTTCACTCCTACTCAGACGGAGTCGATTCTCGTGACCCCTCGGAGTCTGGAGGCTTCGTTCAGCGAGCTCACCGGTCTGCCTACCCCGCCAGACTTTGTCTTACCGGTGACCTCCGCTCTAGCTACAGCTCCCGCTACTGGTACTACAGTGACTCTTCCTTCTTCGGTAGCGTCGTCCGAGCCACCGGTCTCTGAGAGTCAGACTCTGCCTGTCAGTTCAGCACCTGAGACTCCCTTGACCGTGTTAGTGGCAGCGACCGAGCCCGTGGACCCTCCTCCAGCGTCAGAGCCTCCACATCCAGAGCTTCCAGCGCCAAAGGCCGCTCCCGAGTCAGCTGAGCAGGCCCAGACTGCTTCTCCTACGCGTCCAGTGTCCGAGGGTCAGCCAGCTCACAGCTCGTCGTCCGACGAGGAGGCTTACCTTGCTTAGTTTGAGACTCTTCCGCGCAACTCATCGCCCGACTCGTCTGCTCCTGTCCCACCTTCCGACACTTAGCTTTTGGTCCTTGGTGACAAAGGGGGAGAGAGCGTATGTTAGACATAGGGGGAGCTTGTGAGACGGTGATATGCTAGTTCTAAGTGTCACTTGGTGTTGAAGGACACTTAGAGTAGCATAGGTCTTTGTTTTATCTTTGGCCGTACTATAAAGAGGGGTTTGAATGGGTAGCTTGACCTAGGTGAGACTTTTGAGTTAGGTGTGGTGCACACTTGTTAACCAAAGCCCAAGGTAGCCTAGAAAGGTCCCTAAGATCATAAGGAAGAAAGTTCATGAAGGGAGCGTCGCAAACCGAAGTCGTTTTGGACTTCAAACTATGACCGGACGCTCAAACCCTAGTGACCGGACGCTGGGGCATGCGTCCGGTCAGTGGGCTGGCTGAGGGGCAAGTCTGGTTGCGACCGGACTCACCCTCAGCAATCGATCAGACGCACCAGGAGGGTGAGTCCGGTCACGTCCAAAGAGGTTCCAGAGAAGAATTTCGTTGACCGGACGCGTCCGGTCAGTGGTGATCGGACGCATGGATGCGTCCGGTCAGTGCATCGTACAGGTGTCAGGCTAGACGTCACGTAGCCGTTGGGCTCTGACCGGACGCGTCCGGTCACCCCGACAGTGCGTCCGGTCAGTGTTCAAACTGGCTGGACTTACCCCTTCGTGCATGATTTGAGTTGGGGGGTATAAATATGCCTCCCCCTCATTCATGCTGTCTCTCTTGCTCATTTGAAAGGTTGCCAAACACATTGTGATTGCAAGTGAGTGCAAGAGGCCTAGTGAGGTTGAGAGATTTGATAATTGAGTGATCAAACACCTCATTAGTGAATAGAGAGTAGCAAGTGTGCATCCATCCATCTCATTAGCCTTGCGTTGGTCAAGTGAGAGTTCTTGCTTGTTACTCTTGGTGATCGGCATCACCTAGACGGCTTGGTGGCGATCGGAGAGCTTGGTGATCATCCGGAGGCATTGTGGATGACCCAAGTCGAGCTGTGACCGGTAGCGAGCGATTCACCGGGCCGGAGTGGCGAAGAATCGGCTCGTAGTGAGCACTTGATCCTTGCGCGGATCAAGGGGGGCGACACCCTTGCGCGGGTGCTCCAATGAGGACTAGGGGGTGTGCCGACACCTCGATACCTCGGCAAAAAGATCATCGTGTCATCTCTACTCTCATTACTTTGCATTTACTTTTGTGCAATTCAATTCTGCATTTACTTGTTGTTCTTTCATGAATTGAATTGCCATGATAGAGTAGAAATGATTTAGCGATAGTCTTTTTGTGCGGTTGATTCTTGTCAAACACTTCTAGGCACTAGGGGGTTAATTGAGGCTTGATAGGTTTTATTCTTGCAAGAAGTTTTAGAAAAGCCCAATTCACCCCCCTCTTGGGCATCTTGATCCTTTCACCAAGCACTGACGATCTAGCTCTAAGCTCATCTACCTCTCCAACCAAAGCAACATAGTTCCCCCTCAAAGTGAGAAGGTCAGTCATGTGCTTGGAGCACATCTCACACTCATCCTCCTCAGAGACAACAACGGTGGACATGGTAATCTCAAGTTCCTTCACTGTATCCTCCCACTTCTGCCTAAACTCCTTCCTCTCTCTAGCAGCACGCCTAAGCAGCTTATCTTGACTAAGGAGAGCGGCAGTAAGCTTATCGACTTCAGCAGCAAGTTCATCAGGGGTCTGAGATACCTGGGAGGTGTCATCGTCGTTCCGAGGAGTCTCCTCCAGCTGACTGTCGACCACCTTGCCGAGGGCCATGGTGCAAAAGCCCTCGTTGTCGGCGAAGAAGCAGAGGCCATTCAGCTTGTCCTCGATCTTCTTCTTTTTCTCGGACTCGTCGTCGCTTGAAGCAGCGGAGTCGTCATCTGAGTCATCGACGTCGCTGAGCGTGGCGAAGAAGGCACGCTGCTCGGCCTGGGCTTTCTCCAAGTACTTCTTCTTGATGTACTCCTTGTTGAAGCCGCCCTTCCGCTTGTGCTTGGGAGGAGCGTGCTTCTCCTTGTGCCAGCCGAAGTCGTACTTGTGGCTACGATCGCCCTTGCCCGCCACTTGCTTGTTATTCATTGGGCAGTTGGCGATGAAGTGGTCCGAATCGCCGCACTCGAAACACCCAGCGCATCCTCCTCCACGACGACGGTTCATGCGGTTATTGTGGAACCGCGAGAACCGGTTGGCAAGCAAAGCCAACTCGTCGTCTCCCATGAACTCCAGCTGCTCCTCTGCGACAGAAAGAAGAGAGGAAAGTGCAAAGCCTCCAGAGGGGTTAGCAGAAGAGCCAGAAAGCAAAGCCATCGACGGGCCAGAAGGATTTTCGTAAGAAGCCCTCGCCATGGCGTCAATCTCACTGGACTTGAGCTTACTAAAGAGCTCATCACACGTGAGAGTCTCATAGTTAGGCGATTCGATGATCGCCTGAACCTTGGAATCCCACACCGATCGATCGAGAGTGTGTAGAAGCTTGAGAGCCCTCTCATGATGGTCGAAAGGCAACAACTCCTTGTTAGCCCTCATCATGTTGACAATAAGCTGAAAGCGAGCGAATAAACTTTCTATGCTCTCGCCAGGCATGTGTTGAAAGTTCTCATACTCTCGCTTGTGCGACTCGTAGAGACAGGTTTTGACTTGAGTGGTGCCCTCATGAAAATGCATGAGAGTAGCCCAAATCTCCCGAGCCGTAGCGAGGTGAGAAACGCGATCAAACTCCGTCATTCTCAAACATGAGAAAAGAGCATTACAGGCTCGGCTATTGGCATCGTGCTCATCGATCTGGTGCTGAGTCGCACGGGCAGCCAAGACCACGTAATCAGCAGAGTTGCAAATATGCCAAATGGAAGCACTGATACTCTAGAGATAGGCCAACATATGTATCTTCCAATACGCATAGTTCGTCCCATCGAAAACGGCGGTTTGCCCACGCCGCGATCCATGTCGCCTTCTGTGGATCTGGAACCGGCTAAGGTGGAAGATCCTTAACCCGCTCTGATACCAATTGAAGGACCAAAAGTGCTACACACATGCGACAAGAGGGGAGAGTGAATGGGAGCCTTAAATTTCTTTTCAGAAACTTATACCCTCTGTCCTAGAAAATCAACCCCAAGAACAAAACCGATTCGTGTGATGTCCACGACCCAAGAAAATAGGTGGATGTTCCCTAGGAACACAGCGGGACACCACAAAAACTCACTCGCCCAGTTCACGCAAGTCAACTAGTGACAGGATGAGCTTTGGGTAACCTCAACCTCCCCCGAGCCGCGAGGGGGATTCAGGCTATTTTGCAAAGCGGGAAGCCCGATTTCTGTAAAGCACGAAGTCAGGAATCCAACGCAAAAACCCAAAATCAAATCTGAAGTCGAACGAGCAAATTGCTGACGAAACAGTGCTGAAGTCACAGCATCGGACGCTGGCCTGCGTCCGATGGCCAGCCACCGGACGCGTCCGATGCAAAATGACACGTTCAAAAACCTTATTGCATAGCCATCGGACGCTAGGTACAGTGATAGTTCAACGTCCGATGCTCAACCCTCGGACGCGTCCGATGGCAATGTACAATCTGATGGTCAGCGTTCGATGCTCCTTCAAAAACGCTGACTTTTGACATGTGGCACTTGAGCGTCCGGTGTGACGAACTCAGCGTCCGATGCCCCCGACCCGAGCATCCGATGCCCCCGAAACTGCACAGCTCTTCCATGGATTCAACACGATCTCCTCCGAATCAAAAGCTCTAAGGCTTAGACTTGGTATGAGGAGTTCCAAGGAGGTTAGTGAGCTATCCCTAAGAGATCATGGCTCGAACCTAACTCCAAATCGATGAATCAGAAGAATTCGGGGCAAAGGAGATAAAAACCGATTCGAAACGAAAATCGATCGATCTACTAGCTCGTGAGGTTAGAAGTGAATTCCTTTGGTGGAAAGATGCGCCTCACGATCTAGAACAACTCAGTTCAAATGAAATCGAAAATCATTCCTCGGATTGGGAGAACAGAGCAAATCACCGAGAGAATGAAAAGTAAAACACGAAGAACACAACTCAAAACGTGAATCGATCTTGATTTGCAGCCGAAACTTCTCCACACGAGGAGACAATGAGATTACAGTCTCATTTCCTCAAAAAGCAAATACACAGAGGTATGATTCACCGTCTCTGCGGATCTCAGTAGCTACAGCAGGGATTGGGAGAGCAGGAAACCCTAAGTGAAAGTAGCAAATGGCTGAGATGATCTGGAGGGAGGGGTGGCCTCTCCTTATATAGCCTAATACAATTATTCCCCTTTTACCCTTACAGCTAATGAGCGAGCAGGCTAACCCTAAGTGTATTCCTGACCAACTTGAGGTAGGTGGTGATCCGACGGCCACGCCCGCACAACTGGTAGCTTCACGTCGACGCGACCTCACCGATTGTCGCCACGTGCCGCCACCGCTCCGCTCGTCCTTTTCACGGACCTCCCCCTGGTTTTGAGGCCGAAACCGGGAAACCAGACTTCAAGTCCTCCCCCGGTTTTGAGGCAGAAACCTGGAAACATGTCGTCCATCGCCTGAGTTTTGTGGCCCAAACTCACGCCAGCGCCCAGGTTTTGAGGCCCAAACCTGGAAACCGTCCTCAGCCCGAGTTTTGTGGCCCAAACTCGGAAACCGGCCGCACCCAGGTTTTGTGGCCCAAACCTGGAAACCGTCCACCGATGGTTTTTCTGTGGCTCAACCACCAAACCGACGCCGTAGAGGGGATGCACCGCCCGTGCACCCCGTCCACCGACACGTGTCCCCAGGTCCTCGACCCGAGCTACACCGTGTCCCACAAGTCTCCGCTCGTCGCTGTCCCAGGCTGTCAGCCACCACAGCTGATCCTCAAGCCACCGGTCCCTCAGTCCAAGCCTCACGTCCGCCCTTCACCACTCTCGGTCCATCGGCATGACACGTCTCTACTTGACCTTCACCTTGCCTTCGATCACTGTATCCGTGCTCCACACCTGCACAACACAAGCCAGGGAACATGCGCATCAAACCAGTTGACAATCACTCATCACTCAAGATTCGGCATACACCCATGTATCCGCACCTTGTCATCACGGGAAGATGGTTGCTGCTTCTCACCCACCTGTTAATCAGGTGATGACAAAGCAACCCGACGAGATTTTACACATGGACACTGTTGGTCCAGCTTGGGTTTGCTCAGCGGGTGGGAAGTGGTACGTTCTAGTGATCGTTGATGATTTTTCGTGGTATTCTTGGGTGTTCTTCATGGAGGGTAAGGATGAAGCTTTTTCTTTTGCTCGTGATTTGATTTTGAGGTTGAAAACTGAGTTTCCCCCTGATACTATTAGAGCTATCCGTAGCGATAATGGTACTGAGTTTGATAACTCGCAGTTTGCCTCTTTCTGTTCTTCTCATGGAATCGAGCATCAGTTTTCTTCTCCTTATGCCCCCCAGCAGAACAGTGTTGTTGAACGCAAGAACCGGACCCTTGTTGAGATGGCCAGGACGATGCTCGATGAGCATAGGACTCCTAGGCGTTTTTGGGCCGAGGCGATCAACACCGCTTGCCATGTCTCAAATTGCATCTTTCTTCGAGCTTTCATGAAGAAGACTTCTTATGAGTTGCGTTTTGGACGGGTACCCAAGGTGTCTCATTTTCGGGTGTTTGGGTGCAAGTGCTTTATCTTGAAGCAAGGCAATTTGGACAAATTTGAATCTCGCTCTGCTGATGGCGTGTTTCTTGGTTATGCTTCGAGTTCTTATCGAGTTCTTAACCTTGAGACTAACCGGATAGTGGAGACCTGCGAGGTCACATTCGATGAGACTATGCCTTGTGTTTCTTCTGCTTTTGATGTTGCAGGAGAACAGGAGCTAGGACAGACCATCTTTGTGGAGGAGGAGCAGGAAGCCGATTGGGGTGATCCCGAGCCAACTCCACTGGCTGCCCCTGTCGACCCTGCGACGACTACTTCAGCTCGAGGACCCGATCCCATGACTTCTTCTTCCTGGGGTCCTCTAGAGCCACCTCTCCAGCGAGCACCTGCTGCACCTGAGGGAGCGACAGCATCTGGCGAGGGGGAGGCTACTTCGGCGAGGCAAGCGCCCCGAAGCATCCAGCAGGTTCATCCCCCGCAGCAGATGATCGGCGGCATCGACCAGCGAGTCACGCGGTCGCGAGCGTATGAAATCTCACACTTTGCTCATTCTTCATTCGTTGCTTCTTTTGAGCCCAAAGATATTGGACACGCTCTTTCTAATCCTAACTGGGTTAATGCCATGCATGAGGAGTCAGAGAACTTTGAGCGAAACCAAGTTTGGACCCTAGTTCCACCTCCACCAGTATGCCACCCTATAGGTACCAAATGGGTTTTCAAAAACAAACAAGGTGAGGATGGGATGGTAGTGAGGAACAAGGCTAGGCTAGTAGCCCAGGGTTTTTGCCAAAAGAAGGGGATCGACTATGAAGAAACTTTTGCCCCTGTAGCCCGTTTAGAAGCCATTAGGATTCTTCTAGCTTTTGCAGCTTCGAAGGGTTTTAAGCTTTACCAAATGGATGTCAAGAGTGCTTTCTTGAACGGGTATATAGAGGAAGAGGTTTATGTGAGACAACCCCCTGGTTTCGAGAGTCCCAAGTTTCCAAACCATGTTTTCAAACTTACAAAAGCTTTATATGGTTTGAAAGAAGCCCCAAGAGCTTGGTATGATCGTTTGAAAACTTTTCTGCTCTCCAAGGGTTTTAAAATGGGACGGGTAGGTAAAACTCTGTTTCTCCTCAAGCAAGGCAATGACACCCTTTTGATTCAGATTTACGTGGATGATATCATCTTTGGTGGCTCTTCTCATGCACTTGTTGCCAAGTTTGCAGATACTATGAGCAGGGAGTTTGAGATAAGTATGATGGGTGAGTTGACCTTCTTCCTCGGGTTGCAAATCAAGCAAACCCGAGACGGGACGTTCGTGCATCAAGGCAAGTACACGAAGGACATCCTGAAGAAGTTCGACATGGGTGAGGCCAAGCCTCTTACGACGCCCATGGCGATGACTGCTGCGATGGACATGGACCAGGACAGAGAGCCAGTTGACCATAAGGAGTATAGGAGCATGATCGCCTCGCTCCTGTACCTGACGGCGACGAGGCCGGATATACAGTTTTCTGTGTGTCTGTGCGCTCGTTTTCAGGCGTCACCTTGGACTTCCCACAAGCAAGCGGTCAAGCGCATCATGAGGTACCTCCGATACACTCCTGAGTTCGGACTTTGGTACTCTTTTTCTTCGACCCTCTCGCTTTGTGGTTATTCCGATGCGGATTTTGCCGGCTGTCGGCTTGAGCGCAAGTCTACTTCTGGGACTTGTCAGTTTCTTGGCTCTTCTTTGGTTTCGTGGTCTTCTCGCAAACAGTCGAACGTAGCCCAGTCTACTACGGAAGCCGAGTACGTTGCCGCTGCTTCTTGCGCTTCGCAGCTTTTATGGATGGTTGCTACATTGCGTGATTATGGTCTAGATTTCAGTCGGGTCCCTTTGCTTTGTGACAGCACTTCTGCCATTAGTGTAGCAAAGAACCCCGTTCTTCACTCCAAGACCAAACACATCGATGTTCGCTTTCACTTTCTTCGTGATCACTACAAGAAAGGCGACATTGACCTTAGGCATGTAGACACCCATAACCAGGTTGCGGATATCTTTACCAAGCCTTTGGATCTCTCAACTTTTGCTAGGTTGAGAGGTGAGCTTGGTGTGTGTTTCCCCTTTTAGATGGGGGAAGCATTTTGCTTGTTGTATCATAGACTGACCTTTTTGTTTTGTGTCTTGAGTCTGTTTAGTTTTGTTTTGCTCTGATTCTGTTTTCTGCATGCATTTCATCATGTATACATCTTGCATTTTCGAGCTTCATGTCTATATTCCTTAGAATAAATTTATGCTCTGATTAGAGTATGTTTTGATGATATATGATGATGCATGTAGCTTAGGCTCTCTTTGATCACTGATACATGTTGTGAGCTAAGCTATCTTTCAGAACGATGGACATGCTAAATGAACTTAAAATTTGATACATGTTCACCATTGAGATTGGCAACTAGCATGTGTAGAATGTGTTGAGGTTACTTATGCTATACATATATGCTAGGTTGCTATGTCTCTAGTTCTGAGTCTTTCACTTGCTTGGACTATTCATATTCTGCTTAAAATGAACCAACTATTAGTGAATTGAAAAGATCGAGATAGGATAGCTTTGTCAGCACATCACGGTATCGAGACTGTTTCTCATAGCACCTTGAGTTAAACTTGAGCCGTGTAGTGTAAGACCGAAACCGATGCTTCAAACTTCTGATTGCATATGCATAGTCTTAGCTCGGTTAAAAAGTTAGGCAATGACAAGCTTTCAACCTCTCGCAATCACATGCTGAAATTGAACTTGTGTGATAACCGCTGCATATTCTCCAATAAAATCTGAAAACACAAGTCTATGTTTCATTCTATTACATGATGATTGAACTGTGCTAGGGGTAGTTCACCTTGTATACATGTTTAGCACTTGTTTGACTTCCTGTCTATACATGCTCAGTGTTATTTTGATGGTGAAACTCTTTTCTGAATGGCTTAAAACTGCTCACTTGGCTTATGCCTTCATATTTCGTATTCGGTGACCAGTTTGAGCCTTTGCTAGCACTTTTGCTTGTTGCTTTGTAGTCGGATCAGCACTCTTTAGAGCATTCTTTTACTCTATCGATTATATACCTGAAGCTGCTAACATGCATTTTGTGACTCATGTGCATTTGCTTGACTCCGATAGGCACGGCCTAGCTCCGTTTTGCTTAATTGAGCTCTTTTCCCTTCTCTTTTGATTGCAAATTGCCCCCAATGGGGAGAATTTTTCCAAGGGGGAGTGTGTCTTGATGTGGTGACAATTTGCAATTTATGCTTCACTTGCTGAGGGGGAGTTCTTTGAGTGAGGGGGAGCTTTTCTGCTTTGATCCGAGTCGGTTTTTATTTGGTATCGATCGTTTTAGCTAGTTGTGTTGAGCCTCTGTGCCACTGTCTTGAGGGACTAGCTGTTTTCACCGTGATTTGGTGCTTCTTGATTGGTATCGAGCTTTCAACTAGTGGTGTTGAGCCCTTTCTGCCTCTTCTTGAGGACTAGCTTGATATTGACTTGATTGTGTCGAACCGTTGCCCATGTCTCTGGGGACCAAGCTTTGCTTATCTCGATTTGTTCATTTTCGGCCTTTCTCTTGGCTTTTGGACATCTCGAGTGAGTTTTCTTCTTCTATCTACTTCTGCTTTCTTTTTATTTTGATTATGGTTACTATGAGTTGACGATGCACTCATCAAGGGGGAGATTACGAACACAAGGTTGATATGTGCCCTTGTGGTTCCCTTCCTGAGTGATGAGTGATCGATCAACGGGCAACATGTCTCTTGGTTGCGTTGGTGTGCAGGTGCAGAGCTCGGAGACAGTGGTCAAAGGTGAGGTTAAGGTCAAGTAGAGACGTGCCGTGCCGACGGACCGGGAGCGGTGAAGGGCGGACGTGAGGCTTGGACCGACGGACTGGGAGACCTGAGGACCGACTGTGGTAGCTGGCACGTGGCATTGACAAGCAAGAGCACATGGGGATGTGCGGTGCATCGGCCGAGTCGGGAGGAAGGTGATGGTGTCGTGACACTTGGCTGGAGGCCGAGAAGGAAGGCGAATGCACTGTGCTCGGCGTGGAGGCTGGACATGCTCCGGCATCGGTGCTAGAACTCAGGGTGTGCGAACCACATCCCGTCTACGGCGCGGGTTCGGTAGCTGAGCCTCAAAAAGCTACCCTCGACGGTTTCCGAGTTTGGGCCACAAAACTCGGGGTGGCGGGTTTCCGAGTTTGGGCCTCAAAACTCGGCGAGGACGGGTTTCCAGGTTTGGGCCTCAAAACCTGGGCTCGCGGGTTTCTGCGTTTTGGCCACAAAACTCAGCCGGAGGACAGGTTTCCCGGTTTCAACCTCAAAACCGGGGGAAGGCCCAGGTTTCCCAGTTTCGGCCTCAAAACCGGGGGAGGTCCGCAAAAAGGACGGTCGACGCGTGGCGGCGTGGAGAGGCTGGCGCGGCGGCGAAGCTATCCACGAGGAAGGCACGACGGTCGACAGGATGACACGTGGCGACATCCTGAGGCTTGCGTCGAGGCGAAGCTAAGGATGAGGAAGGCGCGTGGTCATCGGATCAACTACCAGCAGAGTTGGACCGGGATACCCCTAGGGTTGGCCGCTTCGCTCTTATATCTAGGGGTAGAAGGGGATTATTGTTTCAGGCTATAAATAACAGAGGCACCCCTCCTCTCTCTCTATCCTTGTAGCATTTGTTTCCTGAGCTCTTTCTCTCTAGCCCTCGCTTAGGTTTCTATCATACCTCGCTGCCTGTGATCCGCAGAGACGGGAATCATACCTCTGTGTATTTGGATCTTTTGAGGAAACGAGACCGTATTCTCGTTGTCTCCTCGTGTGGAGGAATTTTGGCTGAAATTGAATCGAATCGCGTTTTGTGTTCGTGTTCTTCGCGTTTCGGTTTTTAATCTCCTGGAGATTTGCCTCGTTCTCCCTCTCTGTGAGATGATTTTCGATTCTACTTGAATCAAATTGTTCTATGTTGTGATCTCCTTCTTTTCACCAAAGGAATTCTTCCCTAACCTCTTAACAACATAGATCAGGCTGATTTCGCGTTCGTTCTTCGTTCTTCCCCTTTTCTGGTGATCCTCGGATTTCTCGCGATTGACTTGGTTTGGTGCGATGATTTCTTAGGATTAGCACCCCAATACGTAGAGGAACATCTGGGGAGAGTTTGATCGAAGTCCCTTTCGATTTGGTTGAGATCGAATCGAATTTGGTTTTGAACCCGAGCAGTTTTGTGCTTTCTGGGTGTTGGCGGACAGTCCGCGACCTGACGGCAGACAATCCGCGACCTAACGGCGGAAAGTCCGCGCATCGGGATTTTGCAGAGTCAGTCAGGCGCAGCCCCCTGCAGAGTGAACGGCGAACAGTCCGCGGTACAAACCCGTGGACAGTCCGGGACTCATCCAGAACTGTATCAGATCAGTTCTATTTCTGATCTTTTGCCAGCAGACAGTCCGGACTCCCAATGTCGGACAGTCCGGCGTTCACCGGACAGTCCGGGACCCTGACCCCGGACAGTCCGCGAATCTGCAGACTGTGCAGTTTTGCTTTGAGGCTTTGGCACTTGGTTTTGGTGTTTCTCCGGGGGTTCCGCTGTACCACTAGGACATCTCTAGGGTATCCACCTACTCGTAGGTCGTGAACTCATCAGTCGTTTCGAGTCTTCGCTTTTGGGTGATTTTCTGGGACAAGGGCCAATTGATTCACGAGTTGAATTTGAGGCTCCCATTCACCCCCCTCTGGTCGCCGATTCGGTTCTTCACTAACAAATTGATGGCTAGGACAAATGCAATATGCGAGATGTAGTTCTTTCATATCTCATATGCGATGTAGAGGATGCCTGTTTGATAGACGCCTCATGTCACATAGGGCACTAGTTAGGAGATCTAGAAAAATATTCAACATTGTCATAGATGTGACTGCTTGAATTGATGATGACGGCACCAGTAGCAGGTAGAGCTAACAAATTGAGTGTTTTACTTGTGTGCCATTAAAAAAGATAGTGTAATCGTCCACGTCCTTCGAAGATGAGTTCTAACGCTCTTGTCCCTGAGTCTGAAAAGTTTTCTCTCTCACGCCATTCGGTCTATTTTCAGCACTAACGGTGTTAAATATGGATGACAAAAGACTTTAATCCCCTGAGAACTTTATTTCTCATGCGCCACTAGCTGTTGGGCGCCTCGATTAGAAAAAAAATCCACGAGATGCGTGTGAGTTTGAGTAGCGCAAAGGCGAAAGTCGTGTGAGCAGCAATATGAACCATTGATTTTTCACATTTTATAAATTACTTAATAAATTTAAAAATCTAGGATAACAAAAAAAATGAAAAGATCACGTATCGTTCTCCTAATCACGGAAATTGTGTAGCGCACTAAATTTTAATGCTCCAGTGACAAGTAAAAACTATTTTTTCTCCTCCTATGTCTACAAAGATTGTATTTATATTAAATTTACTTCTATTGTCTTTTTTTAAAAAAACTTTTATTATGTTATGCATGTTACCAGAAACATGGAGGGACGCTGCCGGCGGCAACGGACCGGGCACCTCCGTGGCGAGGACCGCACCCACGGGCACGGTCGCGTGCGCCTCCGCGAGGAGGGACGCGTTCGCCGGGCATGGGCGGGCATCTGGTGCACCGCCAGCGCGGCGCGGTAGAGCGCCGCCGGGGGCACGTCGTGGTTGTGCTGGCCTCGTAGGTGGTGACCACCGCGCGCGTGTTGTGTGGCACGCGCGCTCCATGTGCTTCCGCACCAGGCACCCTGCCGTCGTGCACTTGTAGTAGCTCCTACTCGAACACGAGATCGACGTGCATGCATGCGGTGAGCTCATCACGCTAGCTAGCTTTTCGTCGTCGCGGCATCATGTACGTGGTAAACGACGTAGTAGTACATGTAACACCCGGTTTTAAAAACAAAACCAGGTATACACCATATGTGAGCCCAGGAAGTCAAATCTCATATATAGCTACAAATAAAGGGTAATATCGAAAGACAATGTACATATATAACGTATAAACACAAAGAACATAACCATTGGGAGCAGACAGTGGAAAGACTCTCCGATCTTCACTTGAAGGTACCAACTTCACAGGGAACAACTGACTGGTTGACCACAAACCTAAGCTTCTCCAAAGCTTAACACTCTGAGGTGTGGGGAAAAGCAAGATTGAGTTCATGTTAAACTCCATAAGTATAGCAACAAGTGATATAGATCCCAAGATTCATGATCGATGTAACATAAATAATGAATAGCATAAAACGGTAAATAATGAACATGTTAACCAACAAAAGTCATAATCTTTACGTCTTCAAGGCCGCTCGTGTCCTTGAGCAAGGCTGATATATCAGTTTAATAAACTTTGCGCAAAGGTGTACACTTTCCCTGTGAGACGTGAATTGCCCTTTCGCCCGAGGTGATCAGCCTCTTAACCCACTTCCAAGGAAGGTCGGCAGGGTTCACGATGAAGCCTTTCAAAGGTTCGTCTAACAAGTTAGGGCCGCTAGGTCTTAAGGCAAGGGGATGTAGAGCCCTCCTTCCAGGTGGCACATTAACACGCAGCCTATACACACGTGGACAGAAGCCGCACTATACCCGTCTCGTCAAGCGCCTTATGCGCCCTTTCGGGTAACCACTAACAAGCTAGAAAAGGTCCTCATACTGAGCTAAAGCCAGAGCCATATAACCCCCATCAGTTGCACTGTAAATCCCGAAGGTGCTCGTACAGATAATTTCTTAAGTTGCTAATAAGCCATTTTTATCATTCGATGCATACATTAATTAAGTAACATGATCATGATTGCGAAAAGAAAACTTTTTCTATACTTGCCTTAAACACTTGCTCAACTCTCACACCATCAGCTTCGGTCATCACCTTCTCATCTTCGGTGCCCGCGATCGGTCCTCGTTTACTCACAACAAGCATCACACATACGCAACACAGATAAACAAACAAAAAGAGAACTAACAAACCACTCAACACGAGACAAAAACAGCGTACTAACAGAGAGCTCGTTGCTACGATCACGGGATCGTACGAAACGACTGAAAGACACGTCTACCGGGAATTTTATATTATAAAAGGAAGAACTACCGGCTTGTTTTATTTTAATTAAATAAGATCATGACAAAATATTAATTCAGATTAGACAAAACATATTTTAATTATAAAGTCGGGTTAGACTAATCATATTTTATTCATAAATATTATCATATAATTTAATCAAGTTAAACTTTATCTCAGTAAAAGAAAATAAATATGTGAGAGCATCTAAACATAATTTATGTGACAGTGTTTACCCTAAGCAAATTATAAATTAAAAACATATTACTCTAGTGATCAATCATATTAACATTTGTGTATAAAATATCGAAGTATAAAACCTACATTGATTTTAATTATAAATCGGTTGTAGGCTTATTAATCAATTTAATATTTAATTTTATATGGAAAAACATATGACATGAAAAACGTTATCGCCACTGCGTAGAGAGCATCGACACGAAACTAACGCAACCGGAACGAACTAAAACGGAGTTACGATAAATAAACGGTATTAGATTAACTAACCGTGGCAAACGCGTAGTTAATTCATCTTGTACCTTGGGCTTCTTATGTGAACAGACCACGGAGGCCATGGCTGCTGCTGCACTTCCAACGCAGAGAGAGGAACCTCGGCCGTAGGACGGGCTTGGCCGGAGCAGGCTCAGTCCGCTGGCTTTGTGGCACCAGCAGGGCGTAGAGTGCCGCTCTGCTCGCGTCCAGGCGGTCGGACACCTGCGCCGGCACGGGCGGCGCGCAGGGGCGCACGGGCCGCGGGGTGGGGCTGGGCCCGCAGGTCGGCGGCGCTCCCAGGAGCCGGGATGGCCTGAGGCACGTGACCGGACAGGAACAGGGAAGCGTTAGACCATGGTGGTTCGCCGGAAACTTCAGCGGAAATAAAGAAACAAAGGGGAAATGATTAAATAGTTATGGATTCGTGAAAAAAAGGACACCACGGCATAGAGAACGAAGAGGGCAACCTCGTGGTGGTGACGGTTTTCGCCGGAACACGACGATTTGATCGGAAAAGCTCGCCGGAGTTTAAGAGATGCGAAACTTCGGCTTCAGATCTAGAACGGTAGAAGTGGCGGCTCGCGAAACGGGCCGTACTTTTGGACTCTTTGAGTCGAGATGAACACCGGCATGTATTTATATGTAGGGTTTGGATAAGATGGAAAAACGAGATATTTTATTAATTTCGGAATTAATTAATTTCGGGATTAAAATAATTTCAGAAAAGTCTAGAATTGTTATTTAAGCCACGAAAAATACTCTGATGGCTTCAAAAATTCTAGGAAAATTCTCAGAGTAACTTTGAAATATAATGAACCCAAATAAAGATTTGGAGCTCATAAAAAGATATTTTGGATTATCTAAAAATTAACATAATCTTTATAGAAAGATTGGAAACTGTTCCGGAAAAGGCCAGAAAAATTCCCGAGAAGTTTATAGCGATATAATGATGGATGATGAACTCAAAGAAGTGATTTAGAACACAAGAAAAGGATCTTGAAAAAGTCCAACAAGAGGATAGAGTTGAGAACGATAAATTTGATTTTCGAAAAAAAGACACAAACGAACCGGACAAAGATAGACGACCTAACAAACGTGTTTTGAAAACTTTACTCGATACAACGCGAGGCCAAACAACAACCAAACATCACATCAATCAACCCATCAAATTAGTTTACCAAAATTTTAAAATTCTTGATTTACTACAACTAAGAGGTGCTAGCTCCAGCTAAACTTGATCAATTTTATAAAAATATTAAAATTATTTATTTTATTTAGTGTTTTCTACTCACAGTCCAAAATCAGAAATTTTGGGATGTGACAGTACAGTAAATTTTGGGATGTGACAGTACAGTATAGTATGCACCTCGGTTCGGGTTGCCCTTGACTACCTTCTGCCCATACTTGCGCCACCGGTAGCCGTCGTCCAGGACTTCGATGTTGCTCATCGTTTGCACGACAACCCTCGGCTCCCACACCGTCCGGTTGTTGACTTGTTGTTGCCGGCCACCGAGACCCCGGCGTCGCCGCCGTCACCACCAGCATCTTTCCTCCTGGAAGGAACCAGCCGTCACACGTTAACACAACACCCATATACATATATAGTCCCTCTGCTCTGATCAGTGATGATCGCACAACACGAACGACACACAATAAGAACAGACGACGGTGTTACTTTGATCGTCGAAAAGTTCGGACATTCACCATCTCTTGGAGTCGAGTTCATCCTCGTCGAGGTCGTCGGTGCCGAAGTTACCGGCCAGCCGCGAGCTGACGCCGTTGATCTCGTCGTCGCCACCGAATGACCCCGACGAGTTCTGGGGCGTCGCCACGGGTGTGCCGGACAGCGCGTCGAAAGAATGCTTGCGCACTGCGTCGCTGGCAGCGCCGGCGCTCTGCAGCACGTACGACGACGACACCGGGCGCCGAGCTGGCGCTCCGGCCCGTGCTTTACGGCTTGGGGTGGTTGTGCGTACCCTTGTACACGATCTCCGTGACCTTCTCGTGTGGCGACCGCTCCACCTTCTTCTTGGTGGGGCAGCCTGGGAAGCTGCATGTACTAGCTGCTCGTGTTCTCGCTCCCCTTCATCTGCTTCTGCCCGTACTTGCGCCAGTTGTACCCGTCGTCCGACGACGCGCGCTGGCTCTGGCTCTGCTCGCGGAAGCCGGGTACCGGCGGCCCGGGAGCCGCGCCGTAGCCGCCGTTCCCGAGCTGGCTGTTGTCAGGCTACGCCGCCGCCGGCGTCTCGTATCACGTATTCGGTTCATGGAAGGTCCGTGGCTGCTGCTGCAATTGACATTGGCTATTGTGGATTAGCAAATATGTATTTGTACGAGTCTCCTACTCGATCCTGTAACAGTGCGATGCTATTATTAAATATCAAATATGTATGTGCTGGAGCAATTGACATTGGCTATTGTGGATTAGCACTATACTGTAGTATTTGTGATCAGTAAGGAGATCGAGTGCGACAGTTGGGCCATGCAAGCATAAGATCAACATCTGTCGTCATGAGAGATGTCCAAATTATCCAAATAAAGTTAAAAAAAACATGTCAGCATCTTAAAACATGACACACGTTAGTACTACTCCAGTAGGTACTACAAGGAGGGCTACAAGCTACAAGAGTACAGGCAACCGCTAGAGACGAATGCGTGGATTTTTAAATTTATTAAGTAATTCATAAAATGTGAAAAATCAATTGTTCAGATTGCTGCTCATACGACTTTCGTCTTTGTGCTACTCAAACTCACACGGGTCTCGTGGATTTTTTTTCTAATCTGAGGCGTCCAGCAGCTAGTGGCGCATGAGAAACAAAGTTATCAAGGGCATTGAAGTATTTTGTCATCCATATTTAACACCGTTAGTGCTGAAAACAGACAGAATGATGTGAGAGAGAAAACTTTTCAGACCCAGGGACAAAAACGTTAGAACCCATTTTCAAGGGACATGGATGATTACACAATCTTTTTTAATGGCATACAAGTAAAAAGGCTTTAATTCGTTCCACTAACAATGTCATGAATGTCAACGTTGTTAAGGTTACCATTGTGGGCGCGTCAGCAAGGGTTCCAGCATGAAATATCAGCAACGGCTTCAACAACGATGTTAACATAGAGCTTGTCGTGCTAATAATGTGTTATGAAACATGTCACCGGTAGGTAGAACTTTTTTCTCTTATAATTTTAATATAGACCACATTAAGCTAGGAAAACTAAATATTGATGATGACAACATAGAACTCTGACATATGTAGTCCTACCAAAGCTACCTGTGTTCCGATGGCATCGAGTTCTATCCGTACCCGTCCCTGTTCAGTACCTTAGTTCGTGCTTTTTTTTCCCCTTGGAAGTCCCGAGAACAGAAACACCCAAACCTGTGAAGAAACGCCTAAAATTACTAGCCACAAGACTCGAACCTATTCCGACAACGAAAGGGAGACACCATACCATGACACAATATTGCTTTTCATGACAAGAAGCAAAATGTTTTATATTTGATCTGCTTTGAGCTTCATTGATCTGAGAAAGAAATACACATTGATTCGCCTTCTATATTTGACCAAACAAACAAGTGTGAAAACATGGCATTGCATATATCATGTTTGAAAAATCCACATTGAATCGCCTTTGAGCTGCTACGGTAGCAATAATGGAGGAGTACAGATATTTTAGTTTGCACATTATTAGGTTTGGAGTCCTATAATAACAAATTTCTCATTTATTTACAGTCTTAAAAAATGGTTGATACATAAATACTTGATTTCCTTTTTATTTTACCTCTGTACCAGATGACATGCTATAAGTAATTAGGTCTAAGTAAATTTGAAGTGCTTGATGATCATCTTGATTCAGCACTACAATAACTAAATTGCATTATAGTTAAATAATGGATCTTGACACCAAGATACTTTTAGGGTTGGTTGATGTCATAGTTTGCTATGCCTAATCTTAGGACAACCGTGGTTGCCACACAAATATCCTATATTTGAAACCGCTTAAAAGTAGATTCTTAGTTGCAGAATGCAACAATCATGAAAACACTTCGTGGTTGCGGTGATTTTCTCCTCGTATGCGAGCCACGAACCGTGGGATTCGAACTGGAATCCTAATTTTTTGTACCACGACTCACACCACAGACGCAATGCATGATGAGCATGCACTAGCCGATCAACAATGATCAAAGTGTGGCGATCAAAGTCACAATTGCGGCAATTAGCAAGAAAATGAGACTATGACACGTGGGAGCAGTGCTAAAAAAGTGTGGCACAACATTAGTTGTGACACTAAACCACACAACTACCTTAAAAAAAAAGCGTGACTAACTTATGACGTGACATATTGTGGCCTACAGCCGCCCCGCGGCCATTCTTGGAGTTTCAAACCATTCTTGGAGTTTCAAGAAAAAAGACTTCCGTTGCAAGACACTGACATATTTGCTAGTATGTTATCAAAAGTGAAAAATAAACAGTACAGTAACAACGACACACTTCACTTTCTTTTCTTCATCACAGTAACAAGTTAACAACATAAATAAACACATATATGTCGAGACCAGTGAGGGAGTGTGACTGCCCGGCCCTGGGGGCGGGCGAGCGGGGGCGGCCGCCCTGGGCCTCCGAGCTGTCAGGGCCCCCGTATGTGTATACGTATATGTTCACATACTCCTACCAAGAAGCCAAGAAGCGACCAGCGACGTGTGCAGCAATTCTGTTTTTTTTTTCATGTCATTATTTATATTTATATTTATATTTATATTTATATTTATATTTATATAATATATAAGTATATATGAGATATACTACATGGGAGTAACTACTCCTAGGGAGTAGGAAATAATTACCCTATATATATATATATATATATATATATATATATATATATATATATATATATATATATATATATATATACACACACTAAAAGGAAACAACTAGACAGAAATGAGCGAGTACCGTCCTAAGGCAGTCCCAATAAAACATTAATAATAGTTTATCTCTATTAAATGATATACCACGTAAGAAAAATGCTGACATGACGGTCTAATTATTGAAGAAATAGATGAAAATCGGTAGAAATCATTTCCTAACAAACCACGTCTACTCTTCACCCAACACATAAAGAAAGGATGAATTCACCGTTGGGAAGAAACCACTGGTTTCTTGCCGGCAGCACTCAGTCCGCTCGGTCGCGCTAGCCACGCTGCGCCAGCTGCGTCCGTCGTGCTTGACTGCACCGGCGACGCTATACCGCTCGGCCTCGCTCAACTGTGCTAGCCTCGCTCGCGCCAGGTCACCGTTGCCCGCTGCTCGTGCCACGCCGCTAGGCACGCATGCTGGTGATGCCACGCCGGCTTGCTCGTGCTTGGCTGTGCCCGCTCCGCTAGGCCACGCCCGGGCGTGCTCACCTGCCGGCCACCGCGCTGGCTCGCTGCGCGTGCACGTGCATGCTCACTGGCTGCACGGCTGCTCACGTGCTCGCTCGCCAGCCGCCCCATTGGCCTTCTATGTGTAAGTGCTTGCTCACCGGCCACCGTATTGGCCTGTTGCGTGTGCGTGCTTGCTCACCGGCCGCGTGCACGCTCGCCGGCCACCGCATTGGCCCGCTGCGCGTGTGTGCTTGCCAGCTACCGCTGCTGCTCGCCCACACCGCGCGCACTGGCTCGCCTGCGCTCGCTCGCTAGTTGCCGCTGTTGCTCGCCTGCTGTGCTCGCCGGCGCTCCTCCGTCCTCCACCGATGCGCTCGCCGATGTAGCCGCGCAAACGTGCACGCCGCCCCGCGGGCACGCCGCCGCCGCGGCGCAAAACCGCCTGTCACCGCGGCTCCACTGCCGTGCGAACCTGTCTGTCGCCACATCCGCGCTCGTCTACGGGCCACCGCGCGCTCCCACCCGCCCGTGCCTCTGTGCACACTCGTCGGCACCATGCGTGCTTCTGTGGTTTCGCATTGCTCGATCAGAATGAGGGAGGGATAAGGGAGAAAGAAAAAAAGTGCTAACATTTATTAGTGGAAGATACTGCCATTATATAAGATAGTTCTATATATAATTTTTGCTAATGTTGTCATCATGAAAACCGTGCCTAGTTTCTACCATTGAGACTGCCCTAAGAGATATAAACATGGGTGTAAAGACTAGCATGCATGGCATCAATGCTAATGTATGCTACTGGTGCTATGACTTAACTTTCTTAACTTTAATTAAATTTATAGAAAATATTAGCAATATCTATATATTCAAATAAATTTAATATAAAAATACATTCAACAACACATCTAACGATACTAACCATGCACCATAAAAATCAACTTATATATATATGATCAAAATTTAAAACGTTTTTACTTCTCGAAAAGTGAGAATGACGTTTATTTTGGGATGGGGTAGTGTATATATGTTCTGATACGGGAGCCTCGGTTTTTAGTCTCGCCCTGGGCCCTTAAAATCTCAGGGCCGACGGTGAGTCCATCTCGGTAAGTATTCTGTATTACACAAGGTTTTGCCGGAGCAGCGGTTGCACCTCACCACCAGCATCCGCATAATCCTGTGCTTTCCATAGGTTCTTGAAGAAGCCATACTCCTTTTGATGACGCTGCTCTGGTTTAGGAGCTGAAACAGAATCGGACAACTCACCTGATGCCTGCACAGCCAGCTTGAACGCATTTGAAGATGAATTCTGCACATGCTGTAGGCATACTTGCACAGCATCATGCACTCGCACAAAGCACCACCCAGCACCTATCAAGTCAATGATGCCCGATCTTGACAACAGAAGGTGCACTTGCTGGTTTGGGTTAGCTATGGCAATCTGCAATCAGTAAAGAAAATACAGCTTCTGAACACATTTGTTACTAGTTTGTCGGTGCAACAATTTCAAATGTGCCTATGGGATCAACCTGAATATGACGTGCTTCGTATTCTTGGTGCAAATCTTTAAGAGCTTGAACAGCACTGGAATCAATATATGTAACAGCTGCATGACAAAATATTTTATCATTTTAACAAGTGATACAGAAAGCCCTTGAGAAGGTCATAAGTTTCTTTCTGAAATGAGCACAACCAACGGGAACAATCTGATGTAGACAACAGTGATTCACAAGCTTGTAAAAAATGCAATTAGAAAATGAGTCTTACGGGACATCTCGAGGATCACAAAATACACCCTTCCAACATCAAGTCCCTTGTTTGAACTTGGAAGATTGAGCTCATAATCACGCAACCTGACAAATTATGATTACCAGATGAACTTACAGTACCTTGTAAATGATAAAAATGTATTCCTATGTTTACACAAATGATGAAAACAAACAAATTTACCTGTCTTTGATGTAGCTAATGTTGGCAAAGTAGATGGGTGCATCAATTCGAACCACTACTATCCCATTATACGTATAAGCCTCAGGGTACTGCAATGTATTCCTGTACACAGTAGTGCCAGGTAAACGGCCCAAGACAGCTGTACAAGCACAGATCAGCCCCAACCAAAGAGTTGATAATATTCAACACAGTTACAGAAATAAAAAAGTTGCCTTAAGTAAAACTTTTTTAAGTTTGACTAAACTTATAGAAAACAACACAAATATCTATGACGCAAAATTAGTATCACGAGATACACCATGAAGTAGAAGTACAAGCACTCAATATTGGAGATGGACACACACACACACACACACACACACACACACACACATATATATATACATATATATACATATATATATATATATATATATATATAGCGTAGGCGGGGTACACACCAGCAGCAGTTCCAATGACACAACCGTAAATATGGCTGTTTATGCTCCCACAACCGTAAATCATGGTTGTTTTGGTTTCCACAACCGTAAAAGTGTGGCCTGACACACCATCCGCCTGTCAGCAAGTCCGGCGACACAACCATAAAAGGTACTAATTGCAATCGTAAAAAGGTGCTAACCGTAACTGTAAAAGGTGCTAACCGTATGTCACCACCATAAAAGTTAGCCAACAATTTTGTTGTACCAACAGAAATGCTGCAAGACAAATCAAATCAGTCCCCATCGAGTGTTACAGCTACTACCTTTACTTCATTATTAAATTTTTGTGATGAATTTTGCTATCTTTGATCATGCTTTTTTCTAACCAAAATGAAAAAGATAATCCTATATAGATGACGGTGATGCTGAAGTAGTAATTATTGATTTCACGAACCGTAACGATTGAATCAAAGTCAGCTAATCACAATCCTAAGTAGTAAAATTTATGAAATCAACCTTACTGATTTAAATTGTAATTCTTTGATTTTATAATGAATAAATGATGCATACATTGGAACAAAAATGTCCGTGATTCAAACTGTGATTCCCAGTTCTAGTTGTATGAAACAATCCAAAACGTAAACATACGATGTTCACAAAAATAGAGATCCGGCTCTATAACATTGATTTTCCAACTATTGAAAAAACTAAATATTTACATATGTACAACCACGGTCTATCAATTCCATTCCCAACAAAAGCCAAAAGCATGGATGCACCGGTACCAGCCATAGCAGTAATACCTTGAGTTACTGACCACCAAACCGCACAAGAAACAGAGAGTGAAGAACAAAAAGGATAGTGAAGAACGAAAAGTTAAATTAGTCGCAACGCCCTGGATCTGGGCTTGACAGAAACCATGAACACGAACATCATCAAGATCTGGCCTTGAACACCACAGACAAGCATATCAATCCAGTCGAGCAGCCTTGGAGTTACACCAAGAAGACGCACTGCCATCACCGCTAATGGATCTGCATTGAGGCCACCGCTGCTGCTAGTATCGTGGAGGAGGGCAGGGACGCCAAGATCTACCATAGCTGGGAGGGCTCTTCGCGACAAAGATGAGACGGCAGACGGGGCGTTGAAGCAGATGCACGAGGGAACGGGGTCGCCGCATTCGCCACCATTGATGAGGGAAGCAGGGCTGCCACCGGTCGACAGGAGTTGGGACGCCGTCGGTAGGGGAGCGGATCCGCTCTGTTGCATGGGGACGCTGTGACTGCGGGTCAGGCCACGCCGTAGCCAGGGCCCGTCGTGCACGTGCATCCTGTTGGAGTATAGGCCCATGAGGCCCATGTACGGAACAATACAGCCACCCTCTAGGGTTGGCCCAATGCAATAGAGAATCAGTCTTCCAACATGGTATCAGCCTAGGTTCCCCTTCCCCTGCCCGATCCAGCCCCCACGGCCGCCGCCGCCGCCGCCAGCGCGCCGCCGGCCGGCAGCCATGGCTGGTCGCCAGGATCCTCCTCCTCCCCCCTCCTATTTCTTCTCTTTTCCCCCTCTCCTGAACTACTCCTGGGCACAGGTGGCCGGCGCCTCCTCTTCCGCCGCCGCCGTCACTGGCCGGCGCGCGGATTCGGCGTCCGTCGCCTGGCCGTAGGCCGCCGCCGCGGGGCCGCGCGCCGCCGCCTGGCCAGCGCCGCCTGGTTTCACCAGTGCGCCTTGGCCGCCGCCGCCTCCTTTCCCCAGCGCGCGCGGCCTGTCTCTGGCCACCGCGACCCTCGATCCGCGCCCAGCCGTCGTCCTGGCCGCGGAGGGGGATGGGGCCGCTGTCACCTCAGCCGGCACGGGTGGGGCCGACCCTTCTGCAGGAGCGGACTCGGACGCCCAGGATGGCGATGCAGCGGCTGCCTACGCCAGGGCTGTCGCAGCTGCCATCGCGGCCGGTCTGGGTATGCCGCCGTCTTCGTCCGCAGCGCCGCCTTCCAGCAGCAGCGGGCTAACTCTGACCGCAGGAGCCGACAGGGTGGCCCAGGGCGCATCCATCAACTACGCCGCCCGCCCTAACCTTGACTGCCCCCTCGCCGCCGCGCTCACCTCCGCCCGGGCTGCGGCTGCCGAGGGACAGGCACGTGTCCGCGCAGCTGCCCTCGTGTGGGAGCGCGAGCGGAATGCCGCTGATGCCCTTGCCCGCAAGATCACTGAGGCGGAGCAGCTCCTCGACCAGTCTACCTTCTTCGACGCTGGGGCCACTTCCTCCGGTTCGCCAGCGCCCCACAACTCCCCCGCGGACCCGCTCGTGGCGCAGCTCCACTACCAGGCCGGGGGTGTTCAGAACATCCGCCTGCTGGTCCCCGTCGTCCTCGACTCTGAGTCGCCGTCCTACTCTCGCTGGAGGGACCTGCTCCTCACCCTCCACCGCTACGCCCTCGACGACCATGTCCTCACCGACGCTTCGCCCGCGGCCCGCACTCCTTCGTGGGAGCGCCTCGACAACATCGTGCTTTCATGGATCGTCGGCACGATCTCCCTCGACCTGAACGACCTCGTCCGCCGCAAACCCGTCGCCCGCCAGGCCTGGCTGGCGCTTGAGGCTCAGTTCTTGGGCAACGCTGAGGCTCGGGCTCTACGGCTAGACGCGAGCTTCCGCACCTTTGTGCAGGGAGACCTGCCCGTTGGAGAGTTCTGCCGCAAGATGAAGACCATGGCAGACTCCCTCGGCGACCTCGGCTGTCACGTGACAGATCGCATTCTGGTCCTCAACGTACTTCGCGGGCTCAGCGAGCGCTTCGCTCACCTCCGGACGTGGATGACTCGGCAGCAGCCCTTTCCCACTTTCCTCAAGGTCCGTGACGACCTTGTCCTGGAAGAGCTCTCTCTGGGCATCCAGGCGGGGTCCACCTCTGCTTCGGGGACTTCGGCATCCTCGACTGCGCTTGCTGCTACCCCACCGCCGCGTCCGTCTGCTCCGCCCACGCCACTGTCGTCTGTTCTGGGTCCTCCTCCCCCCGGGCCAAGCGGGGTGGAGGGGGCCGTGGCAAGAAGAAGGTACGTGGCGGGGGTGTTGGTGGTGGGGGGGCCGGACGTGGGGCTCCACATCCGCACCCACCACGGGGTGCTCCCTGGCCCTCCTTCCACAACCCTTGGTCCGGGCGCATCTCCATGTGGCCCTACCAGGCTCCTGGTGGTGAGACTCGCCCGCCGGCCGCCATGTTCGCTGGTGCTCCTCCGGGGTTCTACCCAGCGTCCCCCAGGACTACACCTTCCGGCGCCCCACCCGGGTGGAGCCAGGAGGCCTTGGCGCGCTCGTTCAGCACTATGGGCCTGACACCTCCTGTGGGCCCAGAGTGGATTGCCGACTCGAGTGCCACCTACCATACTACACCGGACCCTGGTATACTCTCGTCCGTTCACCCACCTTCTTTCTCCTACCCTTCGTCCATCATGGTCGCAAATGGTGCGTGTCTTCCTGTCACGTCCGTGGGTGCCACCAGTACTCATGGCTCTTTTCGTCTTCCTGATGTTCTTGTTGCACCCTCTATGGTTCACAATCTTCTTTCTATTCGTCGTTTTACAGCTGACAATTCCTGTTCTGTTGAGTTTGACTCTTCTGGTCTTACTGTGAAGGATTTGGCTTCCCGGCGTCCTCTGCTCCGATGTGACAGCACGGGACCCCTTTACAGTCTTCGGTTTCCGGCGCCTGCCTCGTCTTCTTCGCCTGTTTTGTCAGCTGCCCTTGCCACTACTACCTCCTCTACTTGGCACCGGCGTCTCGGTCATCCTGGACGTGATGCCCTGATGCAGCTCAGTCATAGCTCCGACATTCGTTGTACTCGAGCTCCTGATGAGCATTTGTGTCATGTGTGCCAGCTGGGCCGTCATGTTCGTCTTCCTTTTTCTAGTTCTTCACATGCGGCTCATATTTTTGATCTTGTACACTGCGACCTATGGACATCTCCTGTACTCAGCATTTCTGGCTATAAGTACTATCTTGTGGTGGTTGATGATTTTTCTCATTACTCGTGGACTTTTCCCTTACGTGCAAAGTCTCATGCTTTTCCTGTGATTCGTCACTTTTTTGCTTGGGTTTCCACTCAGTTCGGCCTCACCATCAATGTCGTCCAGTGCGACAATGGCCGTGAGTTCGATAACTCCACCTCTCGTGCGTTCTTTCTCTCTCATGGTGTCCAGCTGCGCATGTCTTGCCCGTACACCTCCTCTCAAAACGGCAAGGCAGAGCGCATGATCCGTACCACCAACGACACCATACGCACACTCTTACTCCAGGCCTCTCTTCCAGCTCGCTTCTGGGTTGAGGGTCTTCACACCTCCACCTATCTCCTTAACCGCCTACCTTCCGCTGCCTGCCCAGGTCCCACACCACACCACGCTCTTTTCGGTAACCCCCCTCAGTACGATCACCTTCGAGTCTTTGGTTGTGCGTGTTACCCCAACATCACAGCCACCGCTCCCCAGAAGCTCGCTCCCCGGTCCACTCTCTGTATCTTCCTTGGGTACTCCCCGGACCACAAGGGCTATCGTTGCTATGACCTTACCTCTTGTCGAGTCCTCATCTCTCGCCATGTGGTATTTGATGAGTCTGTCTTCCCCTTCTCCACCACCCCCACCTCCACTTCCACACCTGACCTCGAGTCCCTGTTTCCCACTAACGCGGTGGTCGAGCCACCTTTTCAGTTGTCTCCTGCAGGTACTACCGCATCGTGCCCTTCGCCGGGGCCGTGCCCCAACTCGCCGCCGGCTGGTGACACACCGGACCCTGCTCGCTTTCCGGAACGGGCGGGGGTACCGTCCGAGCCGACCCCCGTCACTGCACCTGACGTGGGTCCCGGACCGTCTACACCACCGCCGTCGGTGCCTGACGTGGGTCCCAGACCGTCTACACCACCGCCGTCGGTGCCTGACGTGGGTCCCGGACCGTCGACACCGTTGCCGCCGGTGCGCTTCGCACAACCGGTGCTCGTGTACCAGCGCCGTGTACGGGCCGCGCCGCCACCGCCGGTGGCCCCTACTCCGCCGGGGTCACCGGAGTCCACTTCTCCGCCGGCGACATCAACGCCTCCACCACGACCACCGACCCGTGCTGCGACGCCGGTGTACCACCCTCCACTGCTTCACCGACACCCGCGGCATGTTCACCCTATGGTGACGCGGCACGCAGCTGGCACCTTGCAGGCCCGGGCACTCGTGGTGATGCCCGGTGACTCGCAGGTCTCTCCAGTACCCTCTTGCGTCCGTGAGCCCTTGATGGACCCTCACTGGCGCCGTGCGATGGAAGAGGATGGAAGAGGAGTACGCGACACTCCTTGCCAACTAGACATGGGAGCTTGTTCCTCGTCCGCCGGGCTCCAACGTCGTCACTGGCAAGTGGATCTGGACGCATAAACGTCGGGCTGATGGCACTCTTGACAGGTACAAGGCTCGCTGGGTTCTCAGGGGCTTCACTCAGCGGCCTGGTGTTGATTACGATGAGACCTTCAGTCCAGTGGTGAAGCCGGCTACCGTCCGTACAGTACTATCACTGGCTCTCACTCGCTCCTGGCCAGTTCATCAGCTGGATGTCAAGAATGCCTTCCTGCATGGTCTTCTCACTGAGACAGTTTACTGCAGTCAGCCAGCAGGGTTTGTTGACTCCTCCCGTCCTGACATGGTCTGCCGGCTCAACTAGTCTCTCTACGGCCTCAAGCAGGCCCCTCGAGCATGGAACCACCGGTTTGCAGCTTTCCTACTGACACTGGGCTTTGTGGAGGCTAAGTCTGATACCTCCCTGTTTGGGAACCGTTCTTCTCCTCTTTGCGGGAAATTCGGTCTTCTTCCGCACATCAACGGTACGGCGGAGGCCAGCACCACTGATCCTGCTTGGGACATTGCCGACGCCTGCGTCCGCAACTGGCTTCTCGGTTCTGTCGGGCCGGACGTCATCGGCCTGGCTGCAGCACTGAACCAAACTGCGCGCGAGCTCTGGGTCGCCATCAAGCGCCTCTTCGAGGCCAATAAGGCCCCGCGTGCCATCTTCCTGGGTCACGAATTTCATTCTATGACTTAGGGAGACTCCTCCATCAACGACTACGCCTAGCGGATGAAGGCCACCGCCGACGCACTCCGTGATGTCGGTCGCACCATCACCGACTCGGAGCTCGTCCTCAACTTACTCCGTGGCCTCAACCCCCGCTTCGCCAGCACCGCCGACAACATCGCCGACTCGCACCCGCTGCCGGACTTCACCACAACCCGCGAGAAACTCGTGCTGAAGGAGTTCCGCCTCCCCAACGAGGGCACCGTTGCGGCCTAGACAGCGTTCCACGCCTCATGTGGCACCGGCTGCCGCGCCATCTCCAGCACTATCGGCGGCGGCTCCATCGCTGGTCGTCACGGCGGCTACGGCGGCGGCCCCAGCGGCGGCGGCGGTCCAGGCAGCGGTGCTGGTCGCTGGAAGAAGAAGGGCAAGGGCAGCTCCCAATCCAGGGGCGGGCACAGGTCTGCTGCACCAGCAGCCCCCTGGTACTGCTACCCTCCCTGGACCGCCGGGGTGCATCAGCAGCCATGGCGTCCACCGGTGTCGGGCGGCCCAGGAGTCCTCGGCGCTCCACCACCAGCCCAGGCTCACACCGCGTTCGCCCCTGCCCAGCTCTCCGGCATTACGACCTCTGCTCTACCTCCCCAGCAGCAGGGCGGCTGTGATCAGGCCAGCCTCATCGCTGCCCTGAATCAGATGTCCCTGCAGGGATCCTCCCCCTGGGTCCTCGACACCGGTGCAACAGCTCACATGTCGTCCTCGGATGGTATACTCCTTTCCCGCCTTCCTCCCCCCACTTCCGGCATCACGGTCGGCAACGGCACCACCATTCCTATCACCTGCCGTGGCCCATCCACTTTACCTTCCCCGCCTTCTAATTTCAGTCTTAACGATGTTCTGGTTGTCCCTCCTTTAGTACGCAACCTCCTTTCTGTTCGTCAATTCACCCGTGACAATGCTTGTTCCATTGAATTTGACTCTTGTGGCTTTTCTGTCAAGGACCAACAGACGGGGCGCGTGACTCTTCGCTGCAATAGTGGTGGCGACCTCTACACCTTCCCCTCCACACCACCTCACTCCTGCAGCCTCGCCACCACGTCATCCCTGTGGCATCACCGCCTCGGCCACCCTGGTCCATCCAGCCTCGCCACCCTACGCAGCATGTCGGCTATCTCCTACAATAAGAGCTCGCCATGCCTCTGCCATGCCTGCCAGCTTGGCAAGCACGTGCGACTCCCATTTAGTCATTCCACTTCTATTACCCATGCTCCATTTGATTTACTGCATTGTGATGTATGGACATCTCCCGTGCTTAGCAACTTAGGATTTAAATACTACCTTGTTTTACTTCATGATTTTTCCCATTACTGCTGGTCTTTTCCGCTTCGCCACAAATCCGAGGTGCACCGCCATATTGTTGAGTTCATTGCCTACGCTCAGACACAGTTTGGCACAACACCTAAAACCTTCCAAGCAGATAATGGCACCGAGTTCGTTAACCACGCCACCAACACTTTCCTCACCACCCAAGGCATTACGCTCCGCCTCTCCTGCCCCTATACCTCCCCACAAAATGGCAAGGCTGAACGCATGCTCCGCACTATCAACAACACCATCCGCACCATGCTCCTCCATGCTTTCATGCCCCCTCCCTATTGGGCTGAGGCCCTCGCCACAGCCACCCTCCTCAATAGGCGCCCCTCTTCTTCCATCCGTCACCAAATACCCCACCAACTTCTTTACGGCACCCTCCCCGATTACTCCTCCCTTCGTGTCTTCGGGTGCCTTTGCTACCCAAACCTCACTGCCACCTCCCCACACAAACTCGCCCCTCGATCCGCAGCCTGTTTTCCTAGGATATCCATCCTCCCACAAGAGCTATCGCTGCCTCGACATGAACACTCGCCGGATCATCATCTCTCGCCATGTCGTTTTCGACGAGTCCGTTTTTCCATTCTCGGCAGCACCATCGGCGGCCTCCGTGCCGTCTTCAATTGAATTTCTGATGCAGGGATTGTCTTCAACCACGGCACGAGTGAGCACTGCCCCGTTGCCCACTGAAATCAGCGAGGATCCGGCTATCATACAGCTGGGCCACCTGGCTTCCTCTACGGGTGGGCACACTACAGCTGTTGCCCCTGCGAGCCGGTCGCCAGCTGCTCCACCTGCGGGCGGGCCTCAGCTGCCAGCTGCTCCTCCTGCGGGCGGACCACAGCTGGGTGGCCAGCGCTTCGGCATCGTCTTCACTCGTCGGGCCCGGTCCCCTGCAGCGCCGGCCACCGAGGCAGTGGCCTCTGCGGCTGCCCCCGTGGCTTCTTCTGCACCTCCGGCGGACCTGGCGGCTCCATCAGCACCGCCCCTTGCAGCTCCGGTGGCTCGGCCAATTGATGCACCAGCAAGCCGGCCTGTGACACGATCACAGACCGCCTCCTTCCGCACCGTCCAGCGCTTCGGCTTCTCCGCCTCCACTGCCTCTCCCGTCCCGACGACCTATCGCAGCGCACTCGCTGATCCAAATTGGCGCGCTGCAATGGCCGACGAGTACAAGGCGCTGATCGACAACAGCACTTGGCGCCTCGTACCTCGGCCGCCTGAAGCGAACGTTGTCACTGGCAAGTGGCTGTTCAAACATAAACTCCACTCCGACGGCTCCCTCGCTCGGCACAAGGCGCGCTGGGTCGTCTGCGGCTTCTCCCAGGAGGCCGGCGTCGACTACGACGAGACATTCAGCCCGGTCGTCAAGCCGGCCACGATCCGCACCGTCCTCAGCATTGCTGCGTCCCGCGACTGGCCCATACGCCAGCTCGACGTGAAGAATGCCTTTCTCCATGGCACCCTCGAGGAGACGGTCTACTGCGAGCAGCCAAAAGGCTTCGTCGACCCCGCTGCACCTGACTCTGTCTGCTTGCTGCAGAAGTCCTTGTATGGACTTAAACAGGCACCGGGAGCTTGGAACCAGCGCTTCTCCAACTTCATCTGCAGCATCGGCTTCAACACATCCAAATCGGACGCCTCCCTGTTCGTCTACAAGGCTGGAGACGACATGGCCTATCTCCTCCTCTACGTCGACGACATCGTCGTCATCGCGTCGTCACCGGCTCTTCTCCAGCACGTCACCTCCCGCCTCTCTTCGGAGTTCGCCATGACGGACCTCGGTGACCTCCACCACTTCCTAGGCATCTCGGTGACGCGGGACAGCAGTGGACTGTTCCTCTCCCAGCGGCAGTACGCCGTTGATCTTCTCCAGCGTGCTGGCATGGCTGAATGCCACCCGACAGCCACTCCAGTGGATGCCCGGACCAAGCTGTCCGCCTCCGAGGGCGCTCCAGTCGCCAACCCCTCGGAGTACAGGAGTCTCGCTGGAGCTCTCCAGTACCTCACTCTGACGAGGCGGACCTAGCCTATGCTGTCCAGCAGGTCTGCCTCTTCACGCACGACCCTCGCGAGCCGCATCTTGCGCTAATCAAGCGCATCCTGCGCTACGTCAAGGGCTCCCTGTCCGCCGGTCTCCAATTGGGCTCTGGAGTCGTCGATCAGCTCACAGCCTACTCTGACGCCGATTGGGCTGGATGCCCAGACACGCGCCGCTCCACCTCCGGCTTCTGCGTTTACCTCGGGGACAACCTGGTGTCTTGGTCTTCCAAGCGTCAGACGACCGTATCTCACTCCAGCGCCGGAGCAGAGTACCGAGCAGTGGCCCATGCCGTTGCTGAGTGCTGCTGGCTACGTCAGTTACAACAGGAGCTCCACATCTCCATCCCGCTTGCGACGGTTGTCTACTGTGACAATGTGAGCGCCGTCTACATGGCTGCCAACCCCGTCCATCATCGCCGCACGAAGCACATCGAGATCGACATCCACTTCGTCCGCGAGAAGGTAGCCCTGGGACAGTTCCGTGTTCTCCATGTGCCATCTGCACACCAGTTCGCAGATATCATGACCAAGGGTCTGCCCGTACAGCTCTTCTCTGATTTTCGGACCAGTCTATGCGTCCGTGATGCTTCCGCTACGACTGCGGGCGGGTATTAGACTATGTATATATCAGGATCAATTAGAGATTGATTTGAAATCCCCTAGATAGGCTAGCTGCCATATATAGCCTAGGATTGTTTCTATGTATAGCCTAGGATTGTTTCCATGTATAGCCTAGGATTGTTTCTATGTATAGCCTACGATTGTTTCTATGTATAGCCTAGGAATGTTTCCTTGTACAGGGAATAGCTTCCCATATATGTAACTTCCACGTATGCCTATTGGTTATATATATATGAAAGGCTCCCCACCCACATAGGGTGTGTGGTGATTCCCCATTCTGGTTCATTCTATAGAAACACCTCACAACCTCTTAGGGGGGTGACCTTTCATATATATAGCCCAAAGGGCTGGTTACAAAGTGTACAGATACAAGGTATATATGACTGGACTGTACATGTCTAATAAGCACCAAGGAGGACGAGGTGGAGGCGTTCACGTCGGAGATGAAGGCCGCCTTTCAGATGAGTGACTTGGGGCTCCACTCCTACCGACAACTCCGGCATCTCCCTTCGCTAGACTGCCTACGCCAAGCACTCGACGTAGTTGGTCTTGGTGAGAGTAGGCCACCCACCGCCAGGGCTGACGTCCCTGACAACAGCCTGGAACCCGTAGTATCCACAGTACCGGTCCGGGGAGAGAGAGCCATGCCGCCTGTGAAGGTCGTGCTCTCCATCGCCTCGTCCGCCTTCGTTGCCGTGCGCGCCTCCTCCAGGGACGCCGTCAAGGGCGAGCCACCCTCCCCGGCCAAAACTGCCAACTCCTACTCCATTTGGGAAACCGAGATTCCTCCGCAAGCTCTCCACATTATTAGAGAACAACCTTGTTTCTGAGAGAAACACCAGGCGATGTAGCTTTTTTTTCTCGAACAACACAGGAGAGCTGCTTGTCATTTCATTAAGTAAGAGAAAGAGTACAAACTGGTCCACACAGGACCAAAACAACACACACACACACACACACACACCACCCAACACACAGCAGATTACATGCGCGTCACTAGACTAAAAGGACTCGACCAACATACCCTGGCAGCACCTGCCATGCCCCACAGACTACACTCGTCCACGGCACTGCTAAGGAGAACAGAGAAACAATGACTAGCCTGGTCAAAAACACACGCATTTCGGTGCTTCCAAACTTCCCATGCCACTAAGATAATCAAGGAATTAAGGTCTTTTTTCAGCTCCGAAGGCACCGATCTAGCAGCTTTCCCCCACCAGGTGGAGAAACGAGAATCTGAAGCAGAGGGCACCAGGGGGTTCAAGTTCAGTGGCTGTAAAACCATGTGCCAAACTTGTCTGGTAAACACACAGCCGACCAGAAGGTGCTGAATTGTTTCTTCTTCCTGATCGCACAAGGGACAGGCCTCCGGATGAGACAGACCTCTTTTGGCAAGCCAATCAGCAATCCAGCACCTGTTATTAATTGCTAACCAAATGAAGAACTTGCAGCGAAGGGGAGCCCAGCTTTTCCAAATTCTTCTCCAAGGGGCAAATTTGATGGTGCCCACTAAGAAGGCAGCATATGCCGATTTGCTGCTATAAACTCTAGTTTGTGTTAGCTTCCATCTCACTTAGTCCGGCACATTTTGGACAAGGCCCACGCCCTCCACCTGATACCAGATGCGAAGATAATCAACAAGCACTTGGACCAAGAGTGTTCCTTTAATATTATTCTCGAACGCGCAGGAGAGCTGCGCATCAATAAATTAAGAAGAAAAGAAGGGGTAACCAACCCCAAAATGTTACAGATAACAGGCCTGTAACCTGCCCAAATACAAAAACAGAGGCCCTAACTCACTAAGAGAAGGGACAAAAAAACAACCAGGAATGATGGAGAAAAGCAACCCCTCGAGCCCCGGCAAGCGGCAACAGACCACTGCAGCAGTTCCCCCTAATTACAGAAATGATGGAGGATAAACTAGGATTAACCCCATCAAACACAACGATTTCTATGATTCCATAGGGACCAAGCACCTAAAATGAGGAGACACTTGATCATTTGCTGGTTTCCTGTGTTTTCTCCCGGCAAGTCTGGTGTGCTATTTTGCAAGGTTTTGGCTTGCAAGACCTTGCCCCACAACCGATGGATCTGTCCTTCGAAAATTGGTGGGAGAGTATAAGCAAGAGGGTTGCAGGACAAGGAAAGAAGCGTTCTGTAAGGAGCGAGGTGGGAAGGTAGGGAGCCGGCGGCTAGGGCTAGCCCTAGGGTTGCCGAGCAGGGGATAGGGGCGGTGGCGGCTTGCTGCTGCTGCTGTGCGCGGGCGCAGGGAGAAGGGACGAGGCGACGACGGCTAGGGTTTGGGAGCTGGAGAGCAGAGAATTAGAATAAGCCTTTCGGCATTTTTCTTATTGATCTCAAAGGGGTACAATGCCTCTATATTTATAGTCCAGAGAAGACTTGCATCTTAAGTAATTCTATCTATTTTCTTATTCTACCCCTTTTCTATTCTATTCCTAATTAGATCCTTCCGCGGCACCGGCGGCGGCGGCGGTGTGTGCGCCGGCTGCAAGGGCAGCGACGGCCTGGGCGCTGGTCCCGGGCCCAATAGGCGCCCTGCCGGCCCGTCTGGCCCACTAGGTACCGGTAGGCGTATGACATCTCCCCCCCTTCTCTGATCGGCGCGTCCGCGCGCTAAGGCCAAAGCCAGCTCTTTGCGTCATTTGGTGGAGTTGTCGTGAGATCCATCATAGTTTCGAGGAGGTAGGAGCTCAAGTCGATGTCGTCTGGTGAGAGGTGGTGCAGACTAGAGTCGGGGCACAGGACGACGTAGCTGTTGTTGATGCTCGTGAACTGTGATGGCGGGGTGTGTAGGCGCCCACCGCTAGTGGTTGCATATGTTGCTCCTCTCCATGCAACAGAATCGGTATCAGGCCTGGGAGTAGAGGGGAGGTGATGGCGATATAGAGGCAGTCGTTGAAGAAGATCAAGCCTCGCTCCATGGACCATGCTGGTGCTGTTGTTTCGTTAGTGATGGCGAGGGCAAAGCGACGAAGTTCCCGACTGGTGATGTCATCAAGCAGTGGTGATGTCATCAAGCAGTGTTGATGCTGGTTCCTCCGTGCTTGGTGGCTGCTCCTTCTGGTTGATGTTGGTTTTGTTATCGGAGAGGATGACATTTATTCCTGCTTTTGGTGAGATTGGAGGGTACTTAGCTGCTGGGGTCACTGTAGCTCTTGTGCTTGGCATGGTAGTGACTACCTGTAGGAGGTTGAGGATGTCGGAGGTTGGTGACGCTGATGGTGCCTTGCTTGGTGTTGCCGATGTTGGTGGTGTCGATGTCATTGTCCTCCTCGTTCTAGGCGTGGGATCAGTGGTCGGAAAGATGTTGACGATGTCGGCCGTTGGTGAAGCTGGTGCTGGTGGAGCTGAGGGCGCCGATGTTGTTGTGTCCTCCTTGCTTGGCGCGAAGTCGTTTGCTGGGGGCGCGCCTGCGACGCGGGCTCTTTGTGGTGTCGCCGCTGGTGATGCCGTTGTTGGAGCCGTTGGCTTGGTTGTTGGCGTAGGCGCCTGTTGTGCTACCGGGGTGACGCTGACGACGATGTCGCTGGGTGTCGCCTGTCCTTCCAGAGTTTTGCCCAGTTGTATGGCCATCTCTAGATTGTGCGGGCGTCGACGCTTGACGGTCGTCTGTAGTGGTTCGCACAAGCCTGCAATAAAGAGGTCAACTTGCCTGGTGTTGTTGACGGCGTCGTTCTGCAGCGTATATGCAGGGAAGGCGTTGTCGTAGTCCCTCAGGTTCTTAGCGTGTCGAGCTGGAGTCAGGGCGCCGTTGTTGGTGTAGTTGGGCAGCCCGAACTCGCCGATCAAGAAGCGACTGAAGAACTCCCAATCCCAATTTTTCATTGGGACGTCCTTCGTCATCCGGATGCACCATAGATGCGCCTCTCCAATGAGGTGGAAAGTCGCGTACGAGATTCGGTTTTCTGCCGTCATGGGGTACCGCCTGAAGAGGTGTAGCCGTCGCAGCCATGGGGATGGATCTAACGACCCGTCGAATGTTGGCGTTGTCAACGAGTTTTGATGTGGTGGTGAGGAGCCGTTGGCGCCTGTGGTGCTGGTGGTGGAGGCGTTCGCGGTGCTGCAGATGCTGGAGGTTGGACCTGAGAAGGTGCTGGTGATGGGGAACGGGTCGCTGGGCTGGGCGCCTGTGACGGGGGTGCTGGTAGCTGCTGTCGTGGAAGTACGCCCTTGCTGTCCAAGGTGTTCAGGTTGATGGAGACAGCTGTGATGACCTCCGGTGTAGCAAAAGTTTGTGGTTCCTTCATCTTGTTGTCGAGGTAGAACTTGCCAGTGTTGATCATGGCGCTTTTGGTTTCCGCCTCGAGGTCGTTGATGGCCGTTGGGTGACGTATCGCCTGGTTGGATGTTTCATCGAGCAGTCGGTGGACGTCATTGTTGACGGCGCATGATAGCGTGTTGCTATTTTTGTCATCAGGCTTCAGCGCGATAAGGATGTTGTTGTTGGTCTGGCGGCACGTGATGGACGTCGGGGGCTGGTTTGGCGATTGCGACAAGTGTATAGTCGTTGTCGTCCTTTTGCTGCTCCTCCAGAACAGCGTCGTCGACGGCGTCGATGTTGGTGTGCGGCGCTGATGTGATGTTGGGGGCACCGGTGATGAAGGCGAAGGCGCCTGGTAGCTTGGCTGCGTTTTGCGGCGCCGTTGGTGTTGTAGTCGTGGTTTCTCGGCGATGTTCCGCTTGGACGGGCGTTCCATCGAGCCGCTTGTGGGCGTCGTTGGTGGCGTCCTCCATGTCGATGACGACGTTCAGATCCAAACTGGGTTGGATCATGACAAAGGTGGTGCC
Organism: Coix lacryma-jobi var. lacryma-jobi; assembly: GCA_009763385.1. Taxonomy (NCBI): domain Eukaryota; kingdom Viridiplantae; phylum Streptophyta; class Magnoliopsida; order Poales; family Poaceae; genus Coix; species Coix lacryma-jobi. The sequence goes on along the minus strand of CM019825.1, from coordinate 113,309,983 downwards.
GATCGGATCAATCTCCTCGTTGCTCGGGGCGTTGATGAAGACTGTGCCGGTGCTGCGTGTCAGCTCGTGTTCCTCGTCGTGGGGGCGGCCATCTAGTTCGACGATTGCATCGTCAATGTTGATGGTGATGTTGTAGGCGGCGTCTCCCTTGTTCTCCGGCTGGGTTAGATCTCTGGAGGTCCATCGATTTGTCGCTGACAACGTCGTCGCTGTTGTTGGCTGGGTTGTTGATGGTGACGATTTCTGCGGTACCAGACGAGAGGGATTCCTCCATTGTTGTAGTGATGGGATTATTGACGGTAACGAGTCGAACCTGTTGTGTTTCCATGGTAGTTTCCTGGTCGGAAGGCGACGCCAAGGAAGAAAAAAGTTCCTCCAATTCTTTCGCCCAACGATCGGTGACGACGCGGAAGTTCTCCAGCGCGATGAAGGAGGTGGTGGCAGCCATGGATCGATTGGTCTCGCGATACCAGATGTAAGGAGCGAGGAGGGGAGGTAGGGAGCCGGCGGCTAGGGCTAGCCCTAGGGTTGCCGAGCAGGGGGCAGGGGCGGCGGCGGCTTGCTGCTGCTGCTGTGCGCGGGCGCAGGGAGAAGGGATGAGGCGACAACGGCTAGGGTTTGGGAGCTGGAGAGCGGAGAATTAGAATAAGCCTTTTGGCCTTTTTCTTATTGATCTCAAAGGGGTACAATGCCTCTATATTTATAGTTCAGAGAAGACTTGCATCTTAAGTAATTCTATCTATTTTCTTATTCTACCCCCTTTTCTATTCTATTCCTAATTAGATCCTTCCGCGGCAACGGCGGCGGCGGCGGCGTGTGCGCCGGCTGCAAGGGCAGCGACGGCCTGGGCGCTGGTCCCGGGCCCAATAGGCGCCCTGCCGGCCCGTCTAGCCCACTAGGTACTGGTAGGCGTATGACACGTTCCTTTAATATCATTGACCCAGCTATGATTAACAAGAGCCGGAGCTACAGACCGCCTATTAAAAATTCTTCAAGGAATTGCTTTAAAATTGTGCAGCCACTTAACCATCTATCTTTCCAAAAGAGGGTAGACTCACCATTTCCAACAACCGAAACAACAGCCATATCAAAAACAGCGTGGGTGTTCTTTGGCACCTGAAAATGGAGACCAGCCCTAAGTCTGTTTTGATCTGTCTTCTCAGCACACAACCACTGAATTCTCAAAGCCCAGCCGAGGGTCTCTAAATTCAGGATTCCCAGACCCCCCGTATTCCAGTGGTCGCTGAACCCTCGCCCAGGAGACAAGACAGTTACCTCCATTAGCTTGCTCCTGCCCTTTCCACAAAAAAAACCCTTCTTCTTTTCTCAATGGCCTTGATCACCCACTTAGGAAACTCCAAGGCCATCATGGAGTAGATGGGGATGTCTGACAGAACCACACGCACCATAACCAAACGACCGGCACGGTTCATTAACGAAGCCTTGCACCCCGGCAGGCGGTCAGAAACTTTATCCACTAAGGGAAATAACATTTCCTTAGTGGGCTTATGAACCAAGAGAGGTAAACCTAGATAGGTGCAAGGAAAATTCTTGACTGAGCAATTCAAAATCTCAGCGGTGAGTTCTAACTCCTCTTGCGAACAGCAGATGGGGGAGACAGAGCTTTTGGACAGATTAGTATGAAGACCCGACGCATGTCCAAAAAGATCAAGGATGGATCTGATAACTTGAAAGACTCTCAAAATTGGCTTTAAGAAAATAACCGCATCATCCGCATAGAAGGAAGCCCGGAATCTAGCCTCACCAACAGATAATGGTTGGAGCAACTGATTTTGAGCCATGTGAACCAGCAAAGAATTCAGCACATCCATGACAAGTATAAAAAGCATGGGTGAAAGGGGGTCACTCTGCCGAAGACCTCGACGGTGAGAGGGCAATGTAGCTGAATAAAGCTACGAACCTCTTGAGACCATCTCGGGCTGCCCAAGATGACTATGGCTTGTGCACTATTTTTTATTACATATACTGAAAATTTTAGGTGGTCCCAGTACCTAATTTGCAATTTGAATAAATGCACCTCTTAACCATCCTTTGAAAGGGTTGCAAATATAAGAAATCCTGAACCTAATTATGAGAGATGTATAGTCGTTAACCCAATGTGTGTTGTATTCTTGCAACATAAGATAGACTTGCCAATATATATATGGAAGCAACCCCCCCCCCCCCCCCCTCTCCCTCTCTCTCCAAAACACACACAATGGGTGTGGGTGTTCTCCCTATCTTCCTGTCTTTGTACACATGATTCATGATCCTGGAAGTATGGCACTATTTAGGTGACTGAAACCAACTCTCGTACCTATATGTGGATTTGCTGACTCATGGATCACAAAGGCCAATGAGAATGCAACCTAAAAAGGAAAACACTAGAGTTAAAAAGGAATGTTTCTTTCATGTCAATGATAAATCTATGATAAGCTGAAAACTTGAGGAACTTCAATTTACCCCAACAAGGACGCCGATCTCAATGCCAAAAACTAAAGTTGTGATAAATGTGATTGCCCATAAAAAGAAATCCTTCTTATCAATAGACCACAAGAAGATGGCCTCTTCATAATCTACCTGAATATCAGAACGCTGATTTCCATGAGAACTTAAATGTAAAATTGTTTTAATTCACAACACAAGGATTAAATACTATGAGAAGAGACACAAAACAAACTGAGGCATTTATAATTTTACTAAGGTGACATTTTACATAACAACCATAAAGTCACAACAAATAGTGAAACGATAAATTTATATTTTGCAAAAGGCACGATAGTGCCAGTAGGCACCAGACTATATGATTCAATCATAGTATGCAATAAGTAAGATGTGAAAATGCTCTTACCAAGCCAGTAACAGCAGAAATCACAATTGCAGCCAATGCACACTGGGGAAAAGAGCTGAGATCAAATCAGCATACATGTGTACTTTGGATTATATATAATTTATTTATCATAGTAAACCGTAAATGCAGAAGTTGAACATACTAAAAATTATGAACATTTACACCACAGCTGTAGTGGTACTATACAACAACAACAACCAAGCCTTTTAGTCCCAAGTAAGTTGGGGTAGGCTAGAGTTGAAACCCAACAAGAGCGTCACTATAGAGAGACACAGGAAAGGGGAAACACCACACCCCTTGATTGGGGGGGGGGGGGGTTGACCTTCATATATATATAGCCCAATTGGGCTTGGGATACATGTCCAGATACAATGTATACAATACTATACATTTACATGACTAATACCCGCCCGCAATCGCAGCGGGAGGTTCCCGGACACAAAGATTGGACCTAAAGTCAGTGAACAACTGTACAGGTAGGCCCTTGGTCATGATGTCCGCGAACTGATGAGTCGAAGGGACATGAAGCACCCGAACCTGTCCCAAGGCAACCTGGTCGCGGACGAAGTGAATGTCAATCTCTATGTGCTTCGTCCGGCGATGATGGACAGGGTTAGCTGTCATATAGACGGCGCTAACATTGTCACAGTAGACGACGGTCGCAGAGGTAAGCGGCGTGTGAAGCTCCTGAAGGAGCTGACGAAGCCAACAACACTCGGCCACGGCGTGTGCTACCGCGCGGTACTCAGGTTGTCGCCAAGGAAGACGCAGTAGCCGGATGTAGAGCGCCTGGAGTCCGGACAACCTGCCCAGTCGGCGTCGGAGTATGCCGTCAGGGAGTCGGCCGGTCTGGAGCTGAGGTGGAGACCGGTCGACAGAGTGCCCTTGACATAGCGAAGGATGCGCTTGATCAGCGCGAGGTGAGGCTCGCGGGGATCGTGCATGAAGAGGCACACCTGCTGGACCGCATAGGCTAGCTCAGGCCAGGTGAGCGTCAGGTACTGCAGGGCGCCGGCGAGACTGCGATACTGAGACGGATCGGCAACTGGAGCGCCGTCGGTCGCAGATAGCTTGGCACGAGTGTCAACCGGTGTTGCTGTAGAGTGACACTCGGCCATGCCCGCCCGCTGTAGGAGATCCACAGCGTATTGGCGCTGTGAGAGGAAGAGTCCTTCTGAGGATCGCGTGACGGAGATTCCGAGGAAGTGGTGCAGGTCGCCGAGGTCCGTCATGGCGAACTCGGAGTGGAGGCGTGCCATGATGCGCTGCAGCAGGTCAGTTAAAGAAGCTGTCAGGATGATGTCGTCGACGTAGAGGAGCAGGTAGGCTGTGGCGTCCCCCTCTTTGAGCACAAAGAGGGACGTGTCGGAGACGGAAGCGACGAAGCCGAGTAGCCGTAGGTAGGCAGCAAATCGCTGGTACCAGGCCCGAGGAGCCTGTTTCAGGCCATATAGGGAACGCTGCAGAAGGCAGACGTCATCAGGACGAGCAGGGTCGACGAAGCCGGGAGGCTGCTGGCAATACACAGTTTCCGCCAGATGACCGTGGAGGAAGGCGTTCTTCACGTCTAGCTGGTGGATCGGCCAGGATCGCGAAGCAGCAAGGCTGAGGACGACGCGTATCGTGGCCGGCTTGACGACGGGGCTGAACGTCTCGTCGTAGTCGATGCCGTGGCGCTGGGAGAAGCCGCGAACCACCCAGCGAGCCTTGTGCCGGGCAAGGGAACCATCCGAGTGGAATTTGTGTTTGAAGATCCACTTGCCCGTCACAACATTAGCACCAGGGGGGCGAGGAACGAGGCGCCAGGTGCCATTGTCGACGAGCGCCTTGTACTCATCGGCCATGGCAGCCCTCCACTGAGGATCGGCCAAGGCGCTGCGGTAGGTCGCCGGTATCGGTGAGGCGGTGGAGACGGTGGCGGAGAAGCCGTAGCGCTCAACGGGACAAAGACTCCCGGTCTGCGACCGGGTGACCATCCTGGGAGCCGACGACGCAGGGGCTGGTGCGGGAGCCTGCATGGACGATGTCGGAGCAGGCTGCACAACAGGTGATGGTGCATGCTGCTCTGTTGTTGCAGATGGTTGAGGCTGCTCCGCTGGTAGCGTCGGGGCCGGGGGACGACGACTGTACCTCAAGTGGATGTCCCGGGCTGGTGGAGCAGCAGCAGCCACTAGTTGAGCAGCCAGTGGTGCAGCAGGGGCTGCAGCCAGCACCGGCCCGCGCACTAGGATCGCAGGGTCATCCGCCAGCTCCTCCAGGACCACCGGAGAGGGGCGTGGTCGCTCAGCAGTGCTAGAGACCATAGGGAGGCACGTCGGTACTGTTCCTGCAAGCAAAAAATCCAGGTCGCTCGACGAGGACCCGGATGGGTGAAGTCCAAAGGGAAAGCAAGTCTCGTCGAACACAACGTGACGTGGGATGATGATACGCCGCGTTGAAAGATCGAGACAACGATACCCCTTGTGAGAGGATGGATAGCCAAGGAAGACACAAGCTGTGGATCGGGGTTCGAGCTTGTGGCGAGTCGTGGCGGTCATGTTGGGATAGCAGAGGCACCCAAAAACTCGGAGCTGGGAGTAATCGGGTGTTTTTCGGTGTAGTAGGACATAGGGAATGGCATTGCGAACAGCGGTTGATGGGCACCTGTTGAGCAAGTCTGTCGCTGTGGTGAGCGCCTCAGCCAAATATGGTGCAAGCATGTGCGCATGGATGAGCACGGTGCGGCTAATGTTGTTCAATGTGCGAAGGGTACGCTCAGCCTTGCCATTTTGTGGAGAGGTGTATGGACACGAAAGACGTAAATGAATACCACGAGAGGCAAAAAGAGTGCGGAGGGTATTATTTACAAATTCGGTGCCATTATCACCTTGGATGGCTTTGATGGTGAGGCTGAATTGCGTGGAGACATAATTACAGAAATTGGTAATATGGGCTGCAACCTCAAATTTGCGAACGAGGGGAAAAGTCCAACAAAAATGAGTAAAGTCATCAAGTAAGACGAGATAGTATTGATAACCCGAAATACTAGTGACCGGAGATGTCCACACATCACAATGAACAAGTTCAAAAGGCATAGTGCTGAACGAACTGGAATGGTAGCAAGGAAGCCGCACATGTTTGCCAAGCTGACATGAATGACATAGAGTATGGGCTACTTTATTACAACTGATGGATGCGCTATTGCGAAGAATGTTTATGGTGGCGGAGTTGGGATGACCAAGACGGTGATGCCAGAGGTCGGTGGAGATGGCGATGCTGGCGTGTGGCGCGGGAGGTGTGGCAGGAATGGTGTAAAGGTCGCCAGCACTATTGCATCGAAGCATCACGCGCCTGGTCTGGATATCCTTGACAGAAAAACCAAGAGCGTCAAATTCGATAGAACAGTTGTTATCTCTAGTGAACTGACGAACTGAGAGCAAGTTGTGCACTAGGGATGGAACGACTAGAACATTACGAAGTGGAAAAGTGGACGCTGGTGTGTGAAGGACAGACTCGCCACGACAGGAAATAGGAAGAGTTTGACCATTGCCAACAGTAATGGAGGAATGAGAGGAAGGATGGCGGGAAAAGAGTATACCATCCGTGGCGCTCATGTGAGATGAGGCACCGGAATCCATCACTCAAGGCTGCTGGTCCTGGAGGTGCAGCTGGTTGAGCGCGGCGACGAGGCCAGCCTGGTTCCATATCGGAGCCGGCTGGGAGACATGAAGTGGTGCGAAGGTCGTCGGGGGCTGCACCGGCGCGTACGCCGTGTGAGCCTGAGGTGGGGCGCCGAGGATACCGGGGCGCCCTATGGAGCCCATGGGTTGTAGCAGACCCAGGGACCCCGTACTGTGCAGGTTGCAGGTGTCCAGCTCCGCGGTGCTGACCGCCGCCTGAACCGCGCTTGCCCTTGCCCTTGCCTTTGCCACCACCGCCGCCCTTGTTGCTGCTGCCATAGCCGGTGTTGTGAGGGTTGTGTGAGCCACCAGGGGTGGCCCCGGCTGTGGTAGAGCGGCACCCGCCCGGACTGGTGCAGCCAGAGCCAGCCTTGGCGAAGAGGGCGGTGTTGACGACAGTCTTCTCGTCGTTGGCAAGGCGAAGCTCCTTGAGAACTAGCATGTCATGGGCTCTCGCAAACGTGGGAAGCACGGCGGAGTTGGCAATGTCGTCGGCGGTGTTGGAGAAGCGGGGGTTGAGGTCGCGCAGAAGGGTGAGGACGAGCTGCGAGTCCTCCATGGGATGGCCGACATCGCGGAGGGCGGAGGCCTTGATCTTGAGGCGCTGGCAGTAGGCTGAGATGGTGGAGTCGCCCTGCACCATGGAGTGGAACTCGTTGAGGAGGTATATGGCACGTGGCTCCTTGTTGGCGCGGAAGATCGCCTCGATGGCCACCCACAGGTCGCGGGCAGTCGGATCAGCGTCCTCCATGGCGAGGTCGAGGACGGAGTCATCGACGCAGCCGGTGAGCCAGCCACGAACGCAGCACTCCGCAGCGTCCCACTGCGGGTCTTCAAGGCGAGAAGGAGCGGTGCCATCGATGTGCGAGCGAAGCCCGAATTTGTCGCACAAGGATTTGAAGTAGAACGCCCACTTCGAATAGTTGGAGGTGAGCTCTAGGGTGATCGGAACATGAGCCTTGACGTTCACCGTGGCGTAGGAATGAGCCACGATGGGTGCAGCAACGCCGATGGCCGTGGCACCCATTGTTGCCTCACCGGTGGCTGGCAGGGTGCCGGAGTTGAGGGCAGCACTGGTGTCCATTGGGGAAGGGGCGAACCGCGCGTTGAAATTGAACGGCACGGGGTGGAAGTCGCGCCGCGTCCTGCAGCGCGAGTGGAGGAGGGGAGATCGCGAAGCGGAGGTGGTGGCCGCACGCGAGCAGAGGAAGGATGCGCGCGGGACGGCGGCGACGGTCGCACGCGAGCAGGGGAGGAGGCCGCGTCGCGAGCGTAGAGGGAGGAGGCCACTTGCGCAGTTTGTGCGCGCGATTGAAGGAGCGGATTGGGGCAGCGGAAGCAGAGGAAGCTAGGATCGTAGGATCCGGTTTGATACCATGTAGAGAGACACGGGAAAGGGGAAACACCACACACCCTGATTGGGGGAGGGTGACCTTCATATATATAGCCCAATTGGGCTTGGGATACATGTCCAGATACAATGTATACAATACTATACATTTACATGACTAATAGTCACGGTTCAAGCATGTCAATGGCTGTTTTCCATGCACTCGTATCCAAACATGGATCTCTAGGTATATTCCAACCTTTCAATTGTCTCCCTCAAGTCAATTTCGGTCTTCCTCTACCTCTCCTCACATTAATATCTTGACTTAGAACACTACAATGCACTGGTGGTTCTGATGGTCTCCTTTGGACATGGCCAAACCACCTCAACCGATGTTGGACAACCTTTTCTTCAATTGGTGCTACCCCTAGACCGTCGTGTATATCATCGTTCCGAACTCGATCCAACCTTGTGTCGTTGTGGTACTATAGCCACAAAATATTTATTCATGTGGTATAAGAACGCACCTTTGTGCCCCTAGTACAAAACTACAGATATGAATTGCTAGATTCCTCGTTTGTTGCAATTATAACCTTACAGATATCTTTCCACTTAACTGAAGCAAGTTTCCTTGAGTTTAGCTATTGTCTCTAGGGCATTTCAAGTCACCCTTACAAAGGGAGAACAATACCCTAAACCTTTAAAGTCATGTTGTCTGCTTCAGTAATGCCATTATCTATATTGAAATATTAGGGGGTGGCATAGGATTTTTGTCGTGTTGTGGATGACCGAACCAATGGTGCCAAACAACAGCAAGCTTTGCGGCGGACAGGAAAGCGAAGCCTGTTGGAAACCAGCCAGCCTGCACAGGTGAGTACTGAGTAGCACCAGAATCACCCACCCACACTGTTAGAGATAGACACAGGTTTGGGCTAGATCTCAGATTTAATTTCATTAGCCTTTGCCACAAACAATGGTAGGATGGGATACGTATAGGGGAGCACCTACTTGGTCCTCAAGTAAGAAAGAAAAGACTTGGCTGTTAAGAAAACCAATACAACATATTCTAAAGATGCTATCTAGATAAGGTTGCTCACATAGGCACCATTACATATTTAATACCCAGCCATAAGGTTTATTGTTATGATTCTCCCACTAAACCTTGTGGGGAACCTTATCAGGGACTTGGACCATCCGAATTCTGGCGTGCAGCTCCTGAAACTTGACCTTCCCAGTGACTTGGTGAGGAAATCAGTGAGCTGATCCTAAGTGTTGATGTAGTGGCAGGGATGTACTACGCCTCGCAGCTGGACAGAGCTACAACCTGCTGCTCGACCGACTACTAGCTGATCAAACACTTGCCAAGGAAGAACGACATCCTACTGGTGCTCTTGCTCGTGTCGATGTCAATGGTGTGGTCGTTGTTGCTGTACCCGATGAAGTGCGCCACGCCGGGACACCTCGGGTAGTGCAAGCCGTAGTCGGAGGTACCCGCGACGTAGGGTAGGATCCTCTTCACGGCCTATTGACGCTCTGTTGTCATTCGCTGGATGAACCACGTAGCCCACAGTGAACGCCAAGTCTGGTCGCGTGTGGACAAGGTAGCGAAGGCTGCCCACAATGCACCGGTACTGTGTCGCGTCCACCTCCGTCGTGCTGTCGCGGTTCAATTTCAGCCTCTCCTCCATGGGTGTGTGAGCTGGGTTGCAGTCAGTGAGCCCATCGAACTCGATGATACGCTTGGCGTAGGCGGTCTAGCGAAGGAAGATGCCAGAGCTATCCTAGTGGACCTCAATCCCCAGGTAGAAGGAGAGGAGCCTCAAGTCGCTCATCTGGAGACGGTCTTCATCTCCGCCTTGAACGCCTCCACCTCGTCCTCCTTGGAGCCGGTGATCACCAAGTCGTTGACGCGACACATTGCCTCCCTTGCCCCGTCGGTAGACAACAGCCTCGTGAGCACTCTGTTGTAACCCCATTTTCTTGAGGGTGGAGTCCAACTTAGCGTTCAAGCCCATGGTGCCTGCCGCAAGCCGTAGAGGGCCTTGTGCACGCAGAGGACCTTGCTCTCCTTGCCGGGGATAACAAATCCAGGCAGCTGCCGGACGTGGACCTCCTCCTTCAAGTCGCCGTTGAGGAAGACAGACTTGACGTCCATGTGGTAGCCCTCCTGGGCTAGCAGTGCGAGGAGACGAACGAACTCCATGCACTCGATGGGTACGAAGGCATCGTAAAGTCAACTCCCTCTTGCTTAACGAACACGTGTGCCACGAGTCGTGCCTTCTGTTTGATCACCGCCCCGACCTCATCCTTCTTGAGCTTGAACACCCAGTTATGGGTGATGGCACAGTGGCCACTAGGTAGATCCGCTAGCTCCCATATCCAGTTCCGCTCGACGGCACCCATCTCCTCCTGCATCGCGGCATGCCACGCTACGTCTCTCTCTGCGTTAGCGAAGGAGTGGGGCTTGCCGTCATCGCACGCCAAGTGCATCCCTACCTCGAAGTCATGCTGCGCCACTGCAGGGACGAGCTGCTCGCCGAGGATGTTGTCCATGGTAAAGTAGCGCAGAGTCTTGTAGTTGTGGTAGGCGTCGACACGGTCCTCGTCGTGGGACAGCGGAGTGGCCAACTCCACCATGCGCTGCTCATCGTGGACCGAAGCTGTTGGGGACGAACCTGGTGGTGTGGCCGCCAGTGCAGGAGAGTGGGGAGCCGGTTCAGGAGAGCGTGGAGTGGCAGGTGGTGAAGAGTGGGGCGTGGCCGGTGCTAAAGGGGGTAGAGGACTCCCAAAGCTGATGGCGAGCGAGGTGTCCAGGTAGTCGAGCGAGGTGAAGATGAGCTACTAGCTCCCCCGGCTCCCTCGATATGGATGTAGTTGACGACGAAATCTTTGAGAGTCAAAGTCGAGCCGTCGTCCACGGCCTTGTCCCGCGTCTAGCCTCGCTCTTCATCGAACACGACGTCACACAAGATGCGGACGCGCTGTGTCGCAAGGTCGAGGATGTCATAGGCCTTGACGCCCTCTGCATATCCGATGAAGGCCCCTGGTCTCTCCGGTCATCGAGCTTGCGGACGTGGCCGAGCTCCTACTAGGGATAGATATAGGGAAGCACCTACTTGGTCAAGTTGTAGCTTCTGCAGCGTAGATCGCCGGGAGTGGTAGCTGCCAATGCGCGCCGCGACAATGGTCTCCTTGTCCGCGAGGGTGGGCTGCATCTTCAGCGAGACAGAAGCAAGGATGGCCTCCATCGCCCGCCGATCCTTTGTGAAGTCCATGTCGTCGTACCATACCGCCTCCCACATGAGACGCGCTTGCAACTTGACCTGCATCACCATCGACCACTCATTGAACTTCGTCTTGGTGAGGATGGGCCATGTGCTCCAGCGCCGGTGTCCTTGATGACGGTCTGGATGATGGGAGGGGAGTCAGGTCGGCAACGGCGACGCCGGTCCGGGGAACGGGAGGTGCGCCACCTGGGCGACGACCACGCGCCTGCGTCCCGTCCACCCTGCTCCTGGTCAAAACCTTGTTCACCACGGTTTCGAGCGTTGAAGTATCGAAGCGCCCGCTCCAACTCCACGTGCTCACGTTGACGCTGTACCTCCAGGCCGCGGTCGGTGTGAGGATCCCGCGTGCCACGGTCGAAATGGCGTCGCCGGCCGCGACCGCCGAAGTCGCAAGCATCCCATGGTCGCTGCTCCCATTCGACCCGCACCTCCTCGCGCTCCGGCCACACCTCCATTGCGCGGCCTGCACGAGCGTCGCATGCCCGCTGACCTGCTACCGCGCTTGCATCCCACGTCCATGTCGCTGTCACTCACCTCTGCCTCCACGGGTAAGGCAACAATGGCGGTTGCCGTGGCATCGCGGACCATCAACGCAGCATGAGCTGCAGCTGCCTCCGGGTCCGCCTCGCACTGCGCGCTCGTCCTCCCGCGCACGCATAGCCGTGGCAGCCTGCGCGCTCTGCAACCGCTTAGTGGCCCGCGCGGCTTCATCCTCCAGAACAGCCAGGTCATTTTCGTCGTTGTCTTGCTCGGCCGCCATACACTAGATGTAGCAGAACGGCTGGAGTAGATCTTAGGAGCTTGGACCTTGTGGAATCATCGCAATAGATGTGTTTTTTATGGAGATAATCCCAACATGGGTGGAGCTATTGGTTCTGCTTTAAATGAGAGTCAATTGTGGAAGGTGGCGGGAGCACGGGGGCTATCTTTCTTGGCTTCCCATCGTCCCCCCATCCTTCTAGCTCTGTAGCCTGCTGGTTGCCTTTTGTTGGTCGTCCTTTGATGTCACAGTCATAGGCGCTTTGTAATCTCTGGGGCTGTGTGGTGTGTGGTGTGAATGTACTGTACTTGGGGGTTTTTTCCCTGGTGCTGTATGGTGTTTGGTGTGAGTGTGTTGTACTTGGGGTTTCTTCCCCCTCTTTTCTTCTTAATATAATGAAGCGCAGTTCTCCTGCGTTTTTGAGAAAAAAAATAGTAGTAGTAGAGAGACATGGCTCTGGATTGGGATGGGTAAGAACACTGGATAGATTACCTTGCTCTAGATACCATTTGTTACAAATAGACACTGGTTTGGGCTAGATCTCATACTCAATTTCATTAGCCTTTGCCACAAACAATGGCAGGATGGGATACATATAGGGGAGCACCTACTTGGTCCTCACGTCAGAAAGAAAAGACTTGGCTGTTAAGAAAACCAATACAAGATATTCTAAAGTAGATGCTATCTAGATAAGGGCTTGAGGAGTCTGGCATGGAAGACATCATGGATGCGGGTGCCTGGTGGCAACTTTCGACGAATTGCTACCACATTGATGACATAAGCCCCATAGTAACAAGGGCGCAACTTGCTCAACATCGCGGACGACAATGAGAGGCGTGTGGTGGCGCACGCACAGCCATACTAAGTCACCCACGTTGAAGGACACCAGCCGGTGGCGACGGACATAGGACCTGTAGACAGCCTGAGGCCCTTAGCTTGCCCAGGCTGGCCTCGTCATGTTCCGCCATTGTCTTGGTCACGGCCGCGACCCTAGACTCACCACGATCATAGGAGCGGATCAAGGATGGGTTGTGGTCATACACTAGCTTGAACAGTGTCCTAGATGGATGGTTGAAACACAGTGTTGTAAGAGTATTCAGCCCATGGAAGCCACAGAAGCCAGTGGTGCGGCCAATCCGCTATGAAGCAACGCAAATACAAAGTGATCGCCTTCTTGGCTGCTTCAGCCTGGCCATCAGCTTGAGGGTGCAAGGCGGTTGTCATGTGCAGTTTGGCGCTAGAGAGGGTGAGGAGGTCCTTCCAGAATCTAAAGTGAAGACCGGGTTGTGGTCGGAGACAAGTGACTGTGGGATGCTGTGTGGCGCACGATCTCAGCAAAGAATACCTTGGTGATGGTATTGATGTAAGGGTGGCCCAGTGAGATAAAGTGACAGTATTTGGATAAGTGGTCCACCACAGTTAAGATGACGGACTTGCTGCCCACATTTGGGAGACCGTCGATGAAATCAAGCACGATGTAGGCCAAACCATGGATGGCAAGGGCAGGGGCAAGAGCAAGCCTCCTAGGAGGAGGTGCTCAATCTTTTATTGCTGGCAAGTGAGGCAGCTACGAATGAAATCCTGCACCATTGAGCGAAGGTTAGGGGCATGGAAGTCACGGCGGAGCCGGTGCAGGGTCCGCTGGATGCCCTCGTGGTCGTCGTTGTGGTTGTCGACCACTAGGTCTTACAGGAGCATGAAGAATGGGGGGCACAAAGAGCTTGGCGTCAAAGGTGACCAGCCCATCCAGGTGTGACACGGTGGACCGCCTAGATGTCCTCCAGTAGCCCAACGAGCACGAGATCAGTGTTGTTGGCCTGGCGCAGCCAGTCGATGAGGGTGAACTATGGTGTGGCCAGGAGGAAAGCCAAGGCTGAGTCGACATCGCAGCGGGAGAGCGCGTTGGGGACGATGTTAGTGTTGCCCGTTTTGTACTCCATCGAGAAATCGAAGCCCAGCATCTTCCCCGCCCAATGGTGTTGTGAAATTGTCGCCAGATGCTGGTAGAGGAGGAACTTGACGCTAGAATGATCCGTGCATAAGCGACGGCCCTGGAGGTAAGGCCTCCAATGGCGGACGGTATGGACGAGACCGATGACCTCAAGTTCATAGGCCGCCAAGGAGGCATGATGCGGCACGGCCAGTCAACTAAAGAAAGCTATCGGACATTTGTCATGAAGCAGCATTGTGACAAAGCCTGACAAGGAGGCATCGCACTCCACAATGAACGGCTTGCCGAAGCGGTGGTGAGTGCTCTCTTGAGTGCAACAGAGACTGCTGTGGTCGCGTCTGATCACCTGAACCACTTCTTTCACGATAGGGTGCTCAAGGATGCGGCGATCAAGTCGTAGTCCTGCACAAATTTGCGGTAGTAGCCCACCAATCCCAGGAATCCACGAAGAGCATGGACTGTTATGGGCTCAGGCCACTCTAGCGCCGCCTGGACCTTGCCAGCGTCCATGGCGACACCGTCAGCAAAGATGATGTGGCCCAGGTAGATTAAATAAAGGGTTTTGAAATGGATACATAAAATACAATACCAAAGCTTAATCTTAAGGAAAAGGTGTCACAATGACATATATTAGTGTTACCTGAGGTATATCAGTAAATAATGGGGTCATAAATAAGAGAGCACTACCAATGATTATGCCCATTATGATTCCAGATAATCCAGTTTTTGCCCCACTTTCATGATTGACTGCTGACCTGGAAAAGGAGCCTGCATGAACCAGCATTTTAGAGTTGTAAACTTTTGATCTAGCACCTAAGACAATATGCAAAAGAAGAATAAAGCAGTCGGTTATATCTCATTATATAGTGTTAAATATTTTACCTGTGGCAGGATATGAAGAGAAGAATGAACCACAGATATTTGCTATGCCCAGACCAAATAACTATAACAAAGCAAACGTGAACAGAACAGTTAATTTGAACAAACTATATTATATAGGCCAATAATTCCATATATTTTTCTAAACCAATTTATTACTGAATCATGGTACTTGAAATTATATTATATAGGCCAAAATTCTGTGTAGTTACCAATTAGGACAAGTGTGTGTTGTCAAGTTACATACTCCCTCCGTCTCAAAATAGATGTCACTAGAAAACCGTGTTTCCCTCACAAACACGCTTCTCTAGTGGCATCTAAAAAAGACGGAGGGAGTAGTATTTATTCATTTGTTATTGGCATATTAACTCTTTTTTTTTGCGAATTACACAAGTACAGTCGCAGACGCTCAACATGCACGCACACTCACCCCCGAACACACGTACGCAAACCCTACCCCTATGAGCTCCTCCGAAAGACTGCGCCGGCACATCTCGAGATTGACGAAGTCACCACAGGCGCCTTGTTGTCGACGGAAAGGTCAATGTGATCACTCGTGCCAAGTCGATGACTTGAACCTAGGTGATGTTAACTATTGGAACCTAGAAAGATAATATCTCCTCACGATGCACTGAGTACCGCTGCAGAAAGATCTTCATCCCACAAAACAAAAACTGTGCATGAAGATTTCATTATTCGGTTACATAGTATTAGAGATATGTATGTACTGTTGAAACCCAGACTGTGCTTGGCTTCCAGTCCGGCCCAGCTCGCTCTATGCATGAGCTAGCGCCTCCACACGCCCAAGTCCACCGGAGCTCCAACATATTAAGGTCTGAGTCTAACTCAACCTAAAAGACTAGCCTGATAGATGAGACTAGCCTAATAGATGAGAACTGTCACGCCTTATATGTAGTGTTCCCCCACCATCGATTACCGATGTGGGACTAACCCCAACAATCTCCCCCGTAGTCACACGTCGGTCCAACTCTTCAACTCACAACTGTGTGGCCAAAACGTTATCAAGACAAGCTTCCCCATCACTGTGTGACCATGATGAGGTTTGTTGCGGGTTCTTAGACCAGCTCTGATACCAATTATTGGAACCAGAACTGAGCTTAGCTTTCGGTCCGGCCTAGCTTGCTGTACACACGAGCTGGCGTCTCCACAGGCCCAGGTCCACCGGAGCACCAAAATATCAAGGTCTGGGCCTAACTCAACCCAAATGATTGGCCTGATAGGTGAGAACTGCTTCGCCTTATATGTTGTGCTCCCCCACCATTGATTACCGATGTAGGACTAACCCCTACAATCTCTCCCCCGTAGTCGCACATCGGTCCCAACTCTTCAACTCAAACAACTATGTGGCCAAGACGTTGTCACGGAAAGGCTTCCCCATCGGCGTGTTCCATGTCGAGATTTGTTGTGGGTTCTTAGACTGGCTTTGATACCAATTGTTGGAACCGAGACTGAGCTTGGCTTCCG
This sequence comes from Coix lacryma-jobi var. lacryma-jobi, assembly GCA_009763385.1. Taxonomy (NCBI): domain Eukaryota; kingdom Viridiplantae; phylum Streptophyta; class Magnoliopsida; order Poales; family Poaceae; genus Coix; species Coix lacryma-jobi. The sequence goes on along the minus strand of CM019825.1, from coordinate 113,293,781 downwards.
GTTTGGCCCAGCTCGTTCTACGAACGAGATGGCGCCTCCACATGCCCAGGTCCACCAGAGCAGCAACATATCAAGGTCTGGGCCTAACTCAACCCAAAAGACAAGCCTGATAGGTGAGAACTAACTCACCTTATATGTTGTGCTTCCCCACCATCGATTACTGATGTGTAACTTACCCCAACATGCACTGAGTTCGTTAATAACACCATATATAGCTTGTTGACCAGTTGCGATATTTTGCTTTGCCTTTCCTGTCCATACACTTCTTAGGAGAATGGCAAAGCTGAGCGTATGCTTCGTATTCTCCATGCTTCCATGCCGCCGGCATACTCAGCCAAGACGCTTGCTACAACCACTTATTTACTTAACCAGCCCCTCCTCTTCTGTCAATAACAAAATCGCGTACCAACTCCATCCATCTTTACCTGAATACGTGTGCTACAAAATCCTTCGCGTTTTCGGCTGTCTGTGCTACCCTAACCTTAGTGCCACAACACCCACAAACTTGTGCCTCATTCAGCACCTTGCGTGTTTCTCGGTTATCCCTCTTCCCACAAGGACTACTGGTGCCTCGATATCTATACATGGTGTGTGATCATCCCCCAACATGTAGTGTTCAATGAGTCGGTGTTTCCATTCGCTACCACACCATCTGATGTGTCTTCACTAGACTTTGTGTTGCAGGGCACTTCTTCTATTGTGTTGGTCGCTCCACCTTCAGGTGTCGAGCAGCCGCCCACTTCTTTGGTCACTCCCTTGTCTTTAGAGGTCGAGCAGTGCTTGACGACCTGACCATCATCATGGACCAGCCTGCTGGACATCTCGCTAAGGATGCTACTCCCGGCGGATCTGGTCGCTTTGACATCGTCTACTGACGTCGTCCACCGAAACCAGCGCACCCGGCCTCTCCTACTGCAACCGACGACCGCCCCTTCAACGAGGTGTACCAGCATCACCGATCCCAGCCGTCATCTCCGACAGACGCGGCCAGGGCTTTTCTTCAGCCACGCCTCCATCGCCTACTGCGGAGCCTTCTAGCACCACCACCAGTGCTAGAGCTCTGCCAGCCATTGGACAGTCGACAGCCCGCTGCCCGCCTACCTCCATTGGCCTGTCCAATACACGCGCCCCAGCTAGGCACCACTCCTGGCCAGGTCACCCTAGGTGTGCTCCTGAGCGGTGACCCAAGCAGAGTTTCCGCCTCGGCAACCCCCTCTTCGAACGAGTGAGTCGGTTACAAACGGGGCAGTGCAGCCTATCAACTACCGGAATCTCTCTACTCCGTCAACTTCAGCACTACCAGCTAACTGCGCGCTAGCTGATTCCAACTGATGTGCTGCCATGGCTGACGAGTACCGAGCGCCCATCGACAACGACGCATGACGCCTTGTAACTAGGCCTCCCGGCACCAACATCATGACGAACAAGTGGATATTCAAGCACAAGTTCCACACTGACTCTCTTGCCCGCCGCAAGGCTCATTGGGTAGTTCGAGCCTTCTCCCGACAACACGACATCGACTACGACAAGACCTTCGGTCCGGTTGTCAAGGCAGCCACCATCCGTGTTGTACTCAGCATTGCACCATCACGGAAGTGACCCATTCATCAGCTCGACGTGAAGAATGCTTTTCTTCATGGCGATCTTGCACATTGATTACTGCCAACAACCATCCGCCTTCGTCAACCAATCAGCCCCCAATTCGGTTTGCCTATTGCTGAAGTTACTATGGGTGTGTTTGGTTTCCTGGCCAATTTGTAGCCTGGCTAAAATCCTAGCCTGGGTAGCCTTAGCTTGCTTCCACCAAGCCAACTCGGGGTTGTTTGGTTGTCTGTACTATGTTAGCCTAGCTAGCCCTAGAGTGTGTTTGGCTGCCTGATTTGTTTTGATATAGTCACTTTTTCTCTAAATCGGTAAGTTTACCTCTTTTGAGAAACTTTGTCAAACACCTAGTGGTCACCTCTTGAATGCGTGCACAACAAGCAACCAACGAGCACAGCCAGCACCCCAACAACCACGGGTGAGTAGCCCGGCGAAGATTGAGAAGAGGGAGGCAGGGGAGGGATCGGGTGGGGAGGCAGTGGCCATGGGTAGGGCAGGAAGGGTCTATCCCGAACCGAGTCTGGTGACTGTGACGACGCCTCCCTTGCCTATGCCTCCGTTTGCCGCGAGTTCCATGGCCACTGCCAGAGGAGGGTCACTAGGGGATGGGGGGCCTCCACCGAGGGGGAGGGGCGCCGCCACGCCGAGGGCCATCAGGACGTGTCGGGCGGGCGCGCAATGTGCCTCCATGGCCACAAGCACTGAGAGGGAGAGGAGCGAGCAAGGGGCCTCCATGGCGAGCACTGAGGAGGACCTGGCGGAAGAGTAGAGGAGCGCGAGCGGAGGAAGTGAGGAAGCAGCGGGAGGACGACACGACGCGGGAAGGAGCGGCGACGTAATCTGACATGGCGCAGCGGGGAAGGACCAACGGGGAAGAGTCTGCAATCCGACGCGACGCAGCGGGGAAGGAGCGGCGACACCGCGAGTGAGGAGGTCGAGAAGTGGTGCGGCGCTACGGTCGGTGGGCTGGCTAGAGCTTGGCTAGGATAGAACGACCGAATTCCACGTTCTCCTGGAGCGAGGCTTGGGCGTACGGATGGCTCACCCAAGCCAGGCTCCAACCCATCTACAGCCAACCAAACAAGCAAATTTTTGCTCCAGGGGACAGGCCAGGAGTTGGCCACCTAACCAAACACACCTATAGGTCTCAAGCAGGCTCCTCATGCATGGCATCAGCGGTCTGCCACCTACATCTGCAAGCATGGTTTCTCCATTGTGAAGTCCAACACGTCTCTCTTAATCACGATGACATCGCCTACCTGCTCCACTACGTCAATGACATGGTACTCATGATGTCTTCTCCTAGTCTACTGCGGTGCATCACCAATTGTCTCAGCTCCGAGTTTACCATGATGTCATCACCAATTGTCAATGACATACCTTACCGATCTCCATCACTTTCTCGGCATCTCCGTCAAGTGCTCCCCGGATGGCCTGCTCGTGTCACAGTGACACGCCGTCGATTTACTCCGGTGGCCGGCATGGCTAAGTGTCACCCCACGGTGATTCCGGACGACTCAGTTCAAGCTGTCTGCGACTAACGATGATCTTGTTGTTCACTCCTCAAAGTGCTCTGCAATACCTCACGCTAACTAGAAACTAGTGGTCATCCATCACTGCCTACTCCGACTCCGAGTGGACAGGTTGCTCGAGCTCCCAGCACTCTACCTCGGGTTTCTGCATCTTCCTCAGTGACAACTTGGTCTCCTGGTCTCATTCCAACGCAGAGGCTATTGCACATGCAGTCGTCGAGTGTTGCGAAAGTTGCTTCAGGAGCTTCACGTCTCGATTCCTTTGGTGACAATTATCTATTGTGACAACGTCAGTGTAGTCTATATGACCACCAATCTGGTTCATCGTCATTGCACATAGCATATTGAGATTGACATCCACTTTCGTCCGTGAGAAGGTTGCTTTGGGGCAGGTTCAAGTGCTACTGCACATCAGTTCGCGGACATCATGACTAAGGGACTCCCTGTACTTACGGTTGTTTAGTGACTTTGAGTCCAGTCTCTGTGTTCTAGTTCCCTCCGTTGTGAGTGCGGGTGGGTATTAGAGATGTGTATATATTCTAGAGATATGTATGTACTTGTACTCCAAGTTGTATCATAACGGGCATGTGGTGCTTTCCTAATTCTCTACACATACCATGCAGTGATATATAAAGAAAATCACATGTATAGTAACAATGTTTATGAGCTTGTACTAAGGGACACTAATTAGGCTAGTAAGTGATGCTTGCCTCTTTGTTAGAGTCCAACTCATACCCGTTCTTCGCTGCCAAAGCTTTAGCAATACCAACAGATTCCTGGAATGATATGGTAAAATACTTAATGGTAAGGACAATTTAGAGCAGTACTAAGCAAATTTCTCACCAAAATGGCAACACCAGTGATAAGTACTGCAGTTGGCACAAGTGACATTAGATGCTCAAATCCTTGAGGAATGGAGAACATGGGAAGACCCTGTGGTATTTCACCAACCTAAGCAAGAGAGAGAGAGAGAGAGAATGAGTTACTTGTGTAGTTGTCCATCATTGTGTTGTGTTTTGATGTGGTAGTAATAATTGAGTATTTTTTTATGTACAGTACTAAACTATATAAAAAACACATAAATTTCTATATTAGAGGCCATTGCACAATAAAATTTGCAGGTTACTCCAGCTCTATCTCCTGTTCCATTTACCCAAAATCTTCGTCCACGGCTGTAACGGGTGACTAGTTAGAGATGGGTTGAGTACATTGTAGGGAGATGAGGTAGGTGCAAGAGTGCCAAGGGCATCGGCAGACCATGGTCACCCATATGCACAGGAAGGACAGCAGCATTGTGCTGGCCAATAAGTCGAGTACACAGCTTTGCCAAACTCATAACCAAATTGTTGGCTAATCACTGGTCAGCCCGAGGATTCAGCTTGGGAGGACTGGTGGGAGAAGGTGGAGGCAGCTACCACTGGGGATGTGAGAAAAGGCTTAAACTCTATTGTCATCCTTGGTGCCTGGAGCATTTGGAAACACCGGAATGACTGTGTCTTCAATGAGGTTGTACCTAACATTAACACAGCCCTTAGTATAGCTAGGGAGGATGCCCATTGGTGGTGTTTAGCAGGAGCTAAGGGTCTGTCCTTGCTCACTGCTAGGGGATTTTAGTTTCTTAGCCCGCTCGGTCGATGTACTCTCAGTTTCAGGTGAGTCTTAGAAATCAGGAAAGGTGTGGTGGTGTGTGAGTGTGTTTGGGTCTATGGATGATTCCTTTTTTGTTCTACTAATACAATGATACGCAGCTCTCCTGCGTGTTCGAGAAAAAAAATTGTTGGCTAATCGATTGGCAGGTCAGTTAAACCAAATGGTTTCTCCTAATCAGAGTGCCTTCATTAAAGGGCGCTTCATACAAGATAATTTCATGCTAGTACAGTAGACGGCAAGGTTCCTGCATCAACAAAATCAGCCCCATATTTTACTGAAACTTGACATTTCAAAGACCTATGATTCGGTCGCTTGGCCCTTCTTACTTGGAAAAATATGGAGGGACATCATCAGTGGACTTCTGTGCTCTTCCTCTACTCAAGTGCTCTTGAATGGGATCATAGTAGTGAGGAAGTCATCTTGCAACCCGAGAAGGATTTTAAAGTTAGTTACTTTCTGCTTATGATTGATATGGCACAAATATCATTACAAAGTAGATTTGACAAACTCAAGGCATTTAATGAGATATTTGGGTTTTTAATGAGTTCAACAAGCTTGAAGTCCTTGGATGGTCATGAACTAAATTTGTGTTGCACAACATTGGCAGTAGCTTTCTCTCATAATGGCTCATCTGACATTGATTTAAATGATTTAATTTCTGAGCTAAGGGTTCTGCAATCTGATTTGCCAGATAGAGAAATGACAGCTATGGAGATTTTTGAGTTTGTTACAGAAGGTGGTTGTTATCCTAGTACTTCTATCGCTTATCACATCTTGTTTACTATACCAGTGACTGTGGCATCTGCTGAAAGAAGCTTCTCAAAATTAAAATTGTTGAAGAACTATTTGAGATCTACAATGTCTCAAGAGAGGTTAAATGGATTCGCAACATTATGTATTGAGAAGCGATTGTTCGATGAGATTGATATTGAAACCATCATTGATGACTTCACATCAAGAAATGTTAGAAGAAACTTTTGAGGTAATTTAATATGTGTATAAATTATTTGATATGAATATTTTTTTTTTGCATTCTTATCGGTAACATTTTGTATATTCATGTGTGCTAGAATGTGTTATTGGACTCATAGGCTAACCCTAGAAGGGTAGCAATGTAGTTGTGGTTACATGGGCTTCATGGGCCTTGCCACATGGGCCATATACTCATACTCCAACACTCCCCCGCAGTCTTAACTACCGGCGCAGCGGAGTTACAGACTGACATGAAAACAAACAACACACACGAGTCCCCCCACAGACGCAACTAGCCACTGGTGATGTTGAGGCTGGAGGGAAACTCGGCGAAGCTCGAGGACGGGAGGCCCTTGGTGAAGATGTCGGCGAACTGGGAGGTGGTCGGAACATGAAGGACGCGCACCTCGCCGATGGCAACTCGGTCACGGACAAAGTGTAGGTCGATTTCCACATGCTTGGTCCGCTGGTGCTGAACAGGGTTGGTGGAGAGGTACACGACGCTGACGTTGTCGAAGTAGACCAGCGTGGTCCGGCGAAGGGGGCTCTGGAGCTCGGCAAGAAGCTGCCAGAGCCAGGAAGCCTCAGCCACGCCGTTGGCGACGGCGCGGTACTCCGCCTCGGCGCTGGAGCGGGAGGCCACGTGCTGGCGCTTGGACGACCAGGACACCAGGTTGCCGCCCAAGAAGACAGCGTAGCCGGAGGTGGAGCGGCGAGTATCCGGACAGCCAGCCCAGTCAACATCGGTGTACACAATCATCTCGGTGGAGGACGACCGTCGGTGGAGGAGGAGACCGTAGTCAGCAGTCCCGCGGAGGTAGCGGAGGAGACGCTTAAGAGCGGTAAGGTGTGGCTCCCGGGGATCATGCATGTGGAGACAGATCTGCTGAACAGCATAGGTGATGTCCGGCCTGGTGAAGGTGAGGTACTGAAGTGCACCAGCAAGACTCCGGTATGCAGTAGGATCTGCCACTGGAGGGCCCTCAGACTCAGACAGCTTGCCCTGTGTGTCAACCGGAGTGGCACAGGGGTTGCAATCAGTCATCCCACCGCGCTCCAAGATATCCCGAATGTACTGCCTCTGGTGAAGAAGGACCCCGGCAGGATGAGGTTCAACTGTAACCCCAAGGAAGTGGTGGAGCACACCCAGATCCTTCATAGCAAACTCCTGCTGAAGAGAGCTGATAATCCGGCGAAGGAGTGACTCACTGGAGGCCGTGAGGACAATGTCATCCACATAGAGCAGCAGATACGCAGTCTCAGCTCCACGGTGATGGATATACAGAGAGGTGTCTGACTTGGCCTCCACAAAACCCAGTGTCCGGAGAAAAGTGGCAAACCGATGATTCCACGCCCGAGGAGCCTGCTTGAGGCCATAGAGAGACCTGTTGAGCCGGCACACCATGTCAGGATGAGAGGAGTCAACAAACCCGGCCGGCTGAGAAGACCATGCAGAAAGGCATTCTTCACATCCAACTGATGCACAGGCCAGGAGCGAGAGCCAGAGAGAGCACTGTGCGGATGGTGGCCGGCTTCACCACTGGGCTGAACGTCTCATCATAGTCAACTCCAGGACGCTGAGTGAAACCCCGAAGAACCCAGCGAGCCTTGTACCGCTCATGCTAGAATGTGTTATTGGACTCATAGGCTAACCCTAGAAGGGTAGCAATGTAGTTGTGGTTACATGGGCTTCATGGGCCTTGCCACATGGGCCATATACTCATACTCCAACAATGTGTGTATATAGTATTAATGGGTATTATGTTTATATAGATATATAAAAGGCCCAAAATTTTAGTTTCATTCTAGGTCCTCAAAAACTCAGGACCGGCCTTGGCTTTGTTCAATGGCTATTATCTCTGTTGTTGGAAATGGCAAGAATACATTGTTATGGACTGATAGATGGCTTCATGGGCACTGCATTAAAGATCTTGCTCCTCGACTCTTTGCTGTGATACCGCAGAGAAAAAGAAAGCTGCGTATTGTGCAGCAGGGTCTAGCCAACCGGTCTTGGGTCTCAGACATCTAAGGCGCTCTCACAGTGGGGGTCATCATGGAGTATCTTCAGCTTTGGGACCTCCTCTACAATTTTGAGCTACAACCTGATATGGTGGACTCTCACACCTCGAAGTTATCAACTAGTGGATAATACTCCGCCAAATCCGCATATGATAGCTTATTCAAGGGGAAAATTCTCTTCAGGCCGTGGGAAAGAATTTGGAAAACTTGGGCACCAGCTAAATGTCGCTCCTTCGTATGGCTTGTTGCACACAAGCGCTGCTGGACCTCAGATCGTTTTGCACGTAATGGACTGCCTCATCCTGAAAAGTGTCCACTTTGTGATCAAGCCGATGAAAGCATTGATCATCGCCTAATTGCATGTGTATTCTCAAGGCAATTTTGGTACTGCATCCTGAGACAGGTTGGTCTCCAGTCTCTAGCTCCATAACCATCGGATACCTCCTTTGATGATTGGTGGGAAAAGGCAAGTGCAGCAACATCCGGCTTAACACAGAAAGGTCTCAATTTGGGATCATTGGAACACTTGCGTCTTTGATGGTGCAAATCCTAACATAGCCGAAACCTTGAAGCTGGCTGGCAATGTCAAGGGCCTCGGAACCTAGGGTAGCTGGCCCTCGACTCCGGAGTTCGTAGTCTCCTGCCGTGGTCGTCCAGGGAGCGGGGGTTTTACCCCTCGGCCAGCTGGGCTTTGTTGGAGAAGACGAGAGAGAGAGATTAGATGGAAATAATCTTGCCTATTCTTTCACGGTTCTGATTACAGGTATATATGGTCGAAGGCCCAACTCACGGGAGACAAAAACTCCTTAATTGTAGGAACTAAAAATAGAAAACCTATCAAAACTTTCCTATCTACCCTTTACTCGTGTTGGAGTCGGACTGGCCCTGAGCCACGCGCACCTGTAGGCTTGGCCCCACTTGACATCTCTCCACCCCTCGAGGCCCAGCTCGTCCTCGAGCTAAAAGTCTGGATACCGCTCGCGGAAATCGTTGAGGTCCTCCCAAGTGGCAGATGTAGCTGGCTCGCCGTGCCACTGAACAAGAACTTGGCGCACACCACGAGCCAAGCGAGCCCGGTCGACACGCACACTGTGCCGTGATGGATGGCCGGCAGGGGCAGGGGCGCGGCTGGAGCCTGGAGGCGTCCAAATGAACTTCTTGAGCAGGCCCACATGGAACACGTCGTGTAGACGAGCGCTCGGGGGCAACTCCAAGCAGACAGCAACATCATTGATGATTTCGAGGATGCGGTAGGGTACCACGAAGCGAGGCTTGAGCTTCGCGGTCGTGGTCCGAGGCATCGATGCCGCGGCACGCTGACGTAGACGAAGGAGAGCCCAATCACCGACTTGGTAGGACACCGGCGGATGCTGCCGGTCGTAGTGGCGCTTCTGAGACGCTTGGGCCTGCTCCAAGCGGTAACGAACGTCGGCGAGGAAAGCCTGGGTCCGTAGCCTGGGCGTGACGGAGACGGGCGATGAAGTCGAAGCGGGGAGCTGAAATCGCCAGGAGGGTGCCCTCGTCGTTGTCACGGCGAAACCACCGTATTCGTCGCCCCGGACTTGTATTCAACGGAGAAATCGAAACCGAGCAACTTGCCAACCTAGTGGTGCTGCGGGATCGTGGCAAGGCGCTGGTCGAGGAGGTACTTGAGGCTGTAGTGATCAGTCTTGACGAGGAAACGACGACCCCACAAATACGGCCTCCAGTGCCGCACGACGTGAACGAGGCCGATGAGCGCCCGCTCGTATGCGGTGAGGGAGCGGTGGCGCAGCGCGACCGGTCGGTTGAAGAAGGCGATCGGGTGGCCGTCCTGGATGAGCACCGCGCCGAAACCGTAGGTGGACGCGTCACACTCCACCACGAAGGGCTTGGCGAAGTCAGGCAAGGCCAGCACAGGGGCTGACGTCACCGCCCCTTTGAGCGCGCTGAAACCAGCTGTCGCGTCGTCGTTCCATGCAAACCCTTCTTTAATAGAGCCGTGAGCGGGGTGGCGATGGCGCCGTAGTTGTGGACGAACTTCCTGTAGTAGCCCGCCAAGCCGAGGAAGTCGCGCACAACACGTGCTGAACGAGGCATGCGGCTAGTCGTGGATGGCCTGTACCTTGGCCGGATCCATCGCCACACCGGTCGCGGAGATGATGTGGCCGAGGTAGGAGAAGGAGTGGACGCCGAACGAGCACTTAGAGCGCTTGACGAAGAGGCAGTGCCGACGAAGTGTGTCGAGGACGACGCGGAGATGGCGCAGGTGATCCGCCCAGGAAGTGTTGTAGATCAAAATGTCATAAAAAAAGACAAGCACAAACCGGCGAAGATAGGCGCGTAGCACGTCGTTCATGAGGGCCTGGAATGTGGTCGGGGCGTTGCAGAGCCCAAACGACATGACCAGGAACTCGTAGAGGCCGTCATGTGTGTGGAATGCGGTCTTGGCGACGTCCTTCGGCTTCATGCGAACCTGGTGGTAGCCGGATCGAAGGTCAAGCTTGGTGAGGAATCGGGCGCCGTGGAGTTCATCCAGCAACTCGTCAACCACCGGGATAGGGAATGAATCCTTGACGGTGATGGCGTTCAGCGCGCGGTAGTCAACGCAGAACCACCACGACCCATCGACCTTCTTGACAAGCAGGACCGGCGATGAGAATGCCGAAGAGCTGCGCCGAATGAGCCCCTGGCCTAGCATGGCCGCACACTGACGCTCCAACTCGTCCTAGTGCAAGGCTAGATAGCGGTATGGTCGGACAGCCACGGGCGGGGCCCCCGGTAGCAGGGTGATGCTGTGGTCGCGGCGGCAAACCCTGGGGCTCGGTGAAGATGTCGCCGATCCAGTAGCGTGCTGCTAGCCGAAATCGTGCGCACAGCCGCTACCCTGGGCCCAGCCAGTCCCTGCCAGCAGAAGCTGCGGCCCTGGTGCTGGAAGGAGACAGAGCGGGTGCTGAAATCCCAGACGATGGGCCCCAACGCAACCAGCCACTAGGTGCCCAGCACCACGTCGTAGGCCGCCAAGGGCATGACAAACAGATCAGCAGGGAACGTGTTGCCCTCCACCGACAACGGCGCACTGCGGATGACGCCCAAACAGGAGACGCGCTCGCCGTTGGCGACCATGGCCGTGCGGCGTGGTCGGCGCTGGAGAGGAAGCCCGGATCGGTGCGCAGCCGCCTCGGAGATGAAATTGTGGGTGCTGTCCGAATCGAGGAGGGCAACGAGAGAAGCTGGACCGAGCGTCACCGTGATTTGCATCATGTCGGAGAAGATGACCCCAGTGATAGCCTGAAGGGAGAACACGGGTGCCTCCACGCCTGCTGCATCCTCCATGTCCGCCACCACCTCAGCATCATCCTCCTCTTCCACACCTTTGAGAAGGAAGAGCCGCTTGCACACGCGGTTATGACTGCGGGTGAAATTCTCATCACAATTATAGCACAGGCCCAGACGACGGCGCTCCTCCTGCCCCGCCTGGGAGAGGCGTTGGATGGCGCGCCCCTCCACTGTGATCGTCGCCAGCAGGAGGCCCCAGGGCGCGGACTTCGGCGCCTGCGGAGCATACTGCTCGTGGAGCTCAAATTACCGAGCCAAACTCATGGCAGTCGCCAAAGTTTGCAGGTTCTGAATCCGAACATCGATGTTGAGCAGCGGTTGGAGCCTGCCGGTGAACAACTGAACCCGCTGTGACTCTTCGAGGAGTCCGGCCTGAGGAAGAAGGGCCTAGAAGCGATCCTGGTAGTCGGCTACCGTAGTGGTGCACCGGCATAAGCTCGGCCAAGGGGGGCGAACGCAGCGGCGGTCCGTAGCGCAGGTATAGGAGCTCCTTGAACCGGCGCCAGGGCGTACACTTGTCCGTTTGGACTTGGAAGTGTTGGAGTATATGAGTCTAGGCCCATGAGGCCCATGTAATAGCTACTATATTGCTACCTTTGTAGGGGTTAGCCTAATCAATCCAATCACTCATTCTAGCATGGTATCAAGCTAGAGTTTCCTTTCCTCTCTCCCTTCCCTCCCTCCCCTGCCAGCGGCCTCCCTCCTCCTTCACTCCCCTTCCCTCTTCCTGGGCGCAGACCGCGCGGGCGCAGCCCGGCGCCACAGGCGCGAGCGCGGGCGCGGGTGCAGCAGCTGCCGCGGGCGTCCTACAGGGCGCGTCCTACTGGCCGTGCGGGTGCTGCTGCTGCCGGCGTACTACCTCCATCCCTGCTCGGCACCTCTCTGTCTGCAGCAGGGACCTTCTCGGGTGGCTGGTGGGCTCCTCCGCCGGCGCCCCTCCCTGCTGCTGTCGGCGCACCACCTCCAACCCTGCACGGCACCTCTCTGTCCGCAGCATGCGCCCTCTCGAGTAGCTGGTGGGCTCCTCCGCCGGCGCCCCTCCCTGCTACAGCCCCTGTTGCCCACCCCCTCGTACTCCCTGTGCCGGCGCACGTGGCTGACTCCGACCTTGCCGCTGCCCTGGTCGCTTCCCGGGGCGCCGCCGCGGAAGGCCCGACACGTGTGCGCGCGGCTGCCCTCGCCTGGGCGCGCGAGCGTGAGGCGGCTGATGCTCTCGCTCGTCGCATCGCGGAGGCGGAGCAGCTCCTCGCTTTCCCCGCGGCCGGTGCCATCAATTCCGATTCGTCGCCTCCGCCTCCGTCGTCTCTTCTTGGCCCTCCTCCTCCCGGGCCGAGCGGGTGTGGGTGGCGGGGTGGGGGCGTGGGAGTACCCCGGTGGCCATGTTCGCTGGGGCTGTCCCAGGAGCTCACCCGTTCCCGTCGTCGTGGACTCCACCCCCCGGGACCCTGCCGGGGCCTGTCGGTTGGGATCCGACGGCCTTGGCCCGCTCCTTCAGCACACTGGGCCTAACACTGCGAGTCAGTTCCGACTGGATCGCTGACTCGGGCGCCACCTACCACACCACTCCCAACCCCGGTCTCCTCTCTTCCGTTCACCTCCCTCTTCGACTCGCCCTCCGTCCATCATGGTCGCGAATGGCTCTTGCCTTCCGGTCACGTCCGTGGGTGCCGCTCACACTCATGGCTCCTTTCTTCTTCCCGATGTCCTTGTTGCTCCCAATATGGTTCACAACCTTCTTTCTATTCGCCGTTTCACAGCTGACAATTCCTGTTCTGTTGAATTCGACCCTTCTAGTCTCACTGTAAAGGATTTGGCTTCCCGGCGTCCTCTTCTCCATTGTGATAGCACAATCTTCGGTTTCCTGCTTCCGCTCCATCGTCTTCGCCTTCCACTCCGTCAGCTGCTTTCTCCACCACCTCCTCCACTACTTGGCATCGTCGCCTTGGTCACCCTGGCCGCGATGCTTTGACACAGCTCCATCGTAGTTCCGACATTCCTTGTCCTCGGGATTCTGATGCGCCCTTGTGTCCCGCGTGCCAACTGGGCTGTCATGTTCGTCTTCCTTTTCCTACCTCTTCTTCCCATGTGGCCCATATCTTTGACCTAGTCCATTGCGATCTGTGGACATCTCTTGTCCATAGCATTTCTGGCTACAAATACTACCTTGTGGTGGTTGATGATTTCTCCCATTATTCCTGGACTTTTCCCTTGCGAGCCAAGTCTGATGCTTTCCCCACGCTCCTTCACTTTTTCGCTTGGGTTTCCACTCAGTTCGGCCTCACCATCAAGGCCGCCCAGTGTGACAATGGGCGTGAGTTCGACAACACTTCTCGTACTTTCTTCCTCTCTCATGGTGTTCAGTTACGCATGTCTTGCCCCTACACCTCCTCCCAAAACGGCAAGGCTGAGCGCATGATTCGCACCACAAATGACACCATGCGCACCCTTCTACTCCAGGCCTCTCTTCCCGCTCGGTTTTGGGCCGAGAGCCTTAACACCTCCACCTATCTCCTTAACCGCTTGCCTTCCACTGCCACTGCTCCCCACAAGGCCTCCACGTTACGATCACCTCCGTGTCTTCGGGTGTGTGTTACCCTAACACCACTGCCACTGCTCCCCACAAGCTGGCTCCCCTGTCGTCTCGGTGTGTCTTCCTCGGGTACTCCCCGGATCACAAGGGGTACCGTTGCTTTGACCTTTCCTCCCATCGCGTTCTCATCTCTCGTCACGTTGTATTCGACGAGTCCGTCTTCCCTTTCTCCACCACCACCTCCCGTCCCACCACCACCCCACCACCCACCTCCGACCTTGACCTCTTCTCCCTTTTCCCCACTGACACGGTGGTTCGGCCACCTTTGTCATTTTGCCCGGTAGGTCCTCTACCGCACCCTCCGCCGAGCCCGTGCCCCGGCTCTCCTCTACAGCGCCCTCCGTCGAGCCTGTTCCTCGGCTCTCCTGCTCTACCGCACCCTCCGCCGGGCCCGTGCCCCGACTCGCCATCCTCCGGGGCTACGTCGGCCCCTGCGCCCTGCACTGGCCCGGCGGCCATGTCCCCCGGTGTTGTGCCTGACCCTGCGCTAGACGCGGGTCCAGCGTCTTCGGCACCTCCCGCGCGCTTCACCCAGCCGGTGCGTGTCTACCAGCGCCATGCGCGGGCGGCCTCCCCGCCCCAGGTGCGGAACCCGTCGCTGTCGTCGCCACCTCGGTCACCTCCAGTGGCCTCTTCTCCGGCGTCGACGCCTACGCTGCCGCCGGCTGCCCGGGTCGAGCCGCCCGTGTACCACCCGCCTCTTCTTTCACCGCCACCTGCGTCATGTTCACCCCATGGTGACGCGGCAGGCGGCGGGGATGCTGCGGCCTCGGGCTCTCGCCGCGACGCCCGGCGAGCTGTGGGTCTCTCTGGTACCCTCTTCCGTTCGCGACGCCTTGGGTTTTGTTGACTCCTCTCGCCCTGATCTGGTCTGTCGTCTCAACAAGTCACTCTATGGCCTCAAGCAGGCCCCTCGGACGTGGTACTCTCGGTTTGTTGCCTTTCTGCTTACCTTGGGATTTGTGGAGGCCAAGTCAGATACTTCTCTGTTTATATATCACCACGGCGGGGAGACTGCCTATCTGCTGCTCTATGTTGATGATATTGTGCTCACAGCTTCAAGCCCGACTCTGCTGCGGCGGAATATCACCTCTCTTCAGTAGGAGTTCGCGATGAAGGATCTCGGTGTGCTCCATCACTTCCTCGGGGTCACTGTTGAGACTCGTCCAGGCGGTCTTTTTCTTCACCAGCGGCAGTACACTCTTGGTATCCTGGAGCGAGCTGGGATGACTGACTGCAAGCCCTGCTCCACCCCGGTTGACACTAAGGCCAAGCTGTCAGAGACCGAGGGCACCACAGTTACTGACCCCACTGCGTACAGGAATCTTGCAGAGGCGCTTCAGTACCTCACCTTCACCCACCCAGACATCACATATGTAGTTCAGCAGATTTGCCTCCATATGCATGATCCGCCCGAGCCTCACCTCACGGCTCTCAAGCGCCTCCTTCGCTACCTCCGCGGCACTGTCGACTACGGCCTGCTCCTCCACCGAGCTCGTGGTCTACACCGACGCTGACTGGGCCAGGAGCCCAGACACTTGCCGGTCCACCTCCGGCTATGTTGTCTTCCTCGGCGGCAACCTGGTGTCTTGGTCCTCCAAGCGCCAGCCGATGGTCTCCCGCTCCAGTGCCGAGGCGGAGTACCGCGTTGTTGCTAACGGCGTGGCTAAGGCCTCCTGGCTCCGGCAGCTCCTTGGCGAGCTCCACAGTCCCCTGACCCGGAGCACGCTGGTCTACTGCGACAACGTGAGTGCGGTGTACCTCTCCACCAACCCCGTTCAGCACCAGCGAGCCAAGCATATGGAGATTGACCTACACTTTGTCCGCGATCGGGTGGCCATCGGCGGTGTTCGGGTTCTCCATGTCCCGACCACTTCCCAGTTCGCCGACATCTTCACCAAGGGCCTCTCGTCTTTGACGTTCTCCGAGTTTCGCTCCAGCCTCAACATCACTAGTGGCTAGTTGAGTCTGTGGGAGGGCTCGTGTGTGTTGTGCTTCTTTTCGTGCCCAGTCTTCAAACTCCGTTGCGCCGGTAGTTCAGGCTGCAGGGGGTGTTGGAGTATATGAGTCTAGGCCCATGAGGCCCATGTAATAGCTACTATATTGCTACCCTTCTAGGGGTTAGCCTAATCAATCCAATCACTCATTCTAGCAGGAAGTACCACAGCTGCGCCTTGTCCTCGAGGTTGTATGACACCATCCAAACCTTCTCTTCGTCCATGATCCGCTGCTGGTGGAAGTACGACTCACAACGGTTGATGAAGATGAGGGGGTCGGACTTGCCGTCGTACCGCGGAAACTCCATCTTCTGGAACCGCGGCGGTTGATCGTTGGGGTGTTCGCTGGTTGGCTGCTTGCTGCCCGAAGAAGATGACCGCTCGGAGGACGGGCTTGGATGGCCATGGCATTGGCCTCGGCAGTGGCCTGCAGGGCTTTGACGGTATCAGCGAGCGTCGCCACCGTCTTCTGGAGGTCGGTTTGGTCACCCATGGTGCCGGTGTAGGAGAACGCGGATGAAGCCTGGGCAGGGGAGGTCGAGCGTCGGCGGTGGACAACGGCAAGGGCTCGTGGGCTATGTCGACGAAATATGGTCGATAGTCTACCGAGGGGTATGCCCAAGGTAGTAGATTGAGCGGTGGAGGCGTACGAGACGTCTGCAAAGCGTGGACACAGGGACGTGAGACGGCGATTTAGACAGGTTTGGGCCGGCAAGTCACCGTAGGTTTGTATTGATGGATTGGAATATGGCGTGAGTTTGGAGGGGATCCCTGCTCGCCTTATATAGCCGGAGAGCAGGGTTACAACTTGCCGAATCCTAACAGATTGCAATCGGTTCCTTTTGACAGGGAATCCGGGTCTATCTATTCGGATTTTCCTTGTCGAGCAAGTCATCAGGAGAGTCCTTGGCAGCCGCGACAGCCTGGTCGCGGGCCGCAAGGCCTTCTGGTTGGGCCGTATCTGCAGGAAAGCCCAAGTCGTGCCATGGGGGTATACGGGTGTAATATCCCCACAGCTAGTCCCCGAGCACTTTGCATCCATTGTGCTGGGCGTCGCGAAGTCTTCCGAGCAGGTTGGGTCTGGTCGCATGTCAGTGAAGGCGTCTTCCGACCAGGTCGCCTGGTCGCGGTTGCACTTGTAGTAGGCTTCCGACCAGGTTAAGCTGGTCGCGAACGTAGCAGCTAGAGCTGTAGCCGAAGTGCAGCCGTGTGGAGTATTCTGCGTCGTCCTGCAAAAAGGGATGCAAGGTGCTGCAAGAAAAATTTTGAAGATCTTTCATCTGGTAAAATGTATCCACTTGGGACTTAGCTAGACACCAATAGCCGACGGCGTTCCGGTTGAAGTCCGAGCTAGTCCGCATCAAGCTGTAAAAGAAAAAGATGAACAATACATTCACCGCTAGGTGAAGTGTATCCACTTAGTCCCCGAGCTTGGAGTAGGTGTTGTAGGCACGTGGTGCCAAGCTTGTAATTTTCCTTCACGAAACAGTGTCATTTTTACGAAAGGAAAAATGACGTGTGTACACTAGTCCCCGGGCCTGCTGTAAGAAGCAGCATGGTTCTTGTAGCAGGGCCAAAGAAAATGCATTAGTATAAATGTGAGGGGAGAGTCCCCGAGGTTGAAGTTGGAGATCTACAGTCCCGGGGGTTACTATAGCACCGACCAGGAACTGTAGAGCTTACTGTTCCCCTGAAATGGACATTAGAACTAGCAGGGGTGGTCAGTCCCCGTGCATTAGTATCGCATTTGCCCGCGCAGAATAATTAAAACCGAAGAAATAATGAGGGCGAACGGATAGGCCGTTTTGGCAAACCGATGGCCCAGCGGCCCAATAAAGCGAATACTGCACGGGTGCGCGCGTGCGGTTGCCACAGGCGCCGTGGCAGTCGTGGGAGGAATGGGCACGGGTTCCCAGGAACCCTGGAGCTGAAGGGTCAGGCTGCGCCATATAAAAAGGAGAGTCGGACGGCGGCGGTTCCCCACTTGGTCATTTGCTCGCGCCTCGGTCGCTTCGTCTGCTTCACTTCCTTCTCGCGCACGAACGATTCCGAGCACAAAAACACTGTAGCCCCAGATCTAGATCGAATTCCTCACCTCGTCGCTGTCGATGTCGAGCGGAAAGCACACTCGTGGAGCTGCGGAGGCGATGAAGGCGCCGAAGGCGGCGTCCGACGATCGCATCGAGATGCCGCACTGGGCCCGCGGGTGGACGCGAAGTGTTCTCCGCCGAGAGAATCTGGAGGAGCTCGTCTTCGTCGGCCTGCTCCTGGATAGCGTCACCGGCGGCTGGAGGGAGGCGTACCTGGAGGACATCCCGACGCCGAACACCTCCGAGCTCGTCGTCTTCGAGTCGTTCTTCAGGTGCGGGTTTGGCATCCCAGTCCACCCCTTCCTCCACGGGCTGCTGGAGTACTACCAGGTCGCATTGTGCAATCTGACGCCGAACACGATGTTGCACATTGCGGTCTTCATCCACTACTGCGAGGCATATTTGGGCATCGCGCCTCACTTCAACCTCTTCCGCTACTTCTTCCGCCTGAAGATCAACGGCACCGGGGCGTCGAACATCGTCGGGTCGGTGTACCTTCAGCTGCGCGACGGAATGGCGGAGAAGTACATTGCGATGTCGCTGCCTTCGAAGGCGATGGAGTACCCCAAGTGGTTCTACATCCATCAAGAGGCGCCAAGGCCGCCGTGCGACCCGGCCTTTGAGCCGAAGGTGCTGTCGTCGTGGTCGGAGCGTCCCGGCGCGGCGGCGATGGAGCAGGTGGAGCTTCTGAAGCTGCTCGACAAGTGGTGCGTCGACGGGGTGGCGGTGGCGTCAAACTTCATCAAGAGGCGCTGCCAGCCCTGCAAGGAGAGGGCACACCCAGCGTACGAGTATGCTGGGGATGCAGATGATCAGACGCAGGAGGCGCCGGAGCCCCTGTCGGCGCAGGACGTGTCCCTGCGGGTCGAGGTTCTGTTCGATCTGCAGAAAAGGAGGAAGCTGGAATATTTGCGGAAATCGTATTCCCTGGAGTACCCTCCGCCGAAGGTTAGTATCTTTGCCCTGCGTGTGTTCGTTAAAATGCGTAAGCGGATACTGAATGTCGAAAAATTGTAACGCAGGGTTGGGAGGCGTTCGTGTCGCAAGCGCCGTCAAAGGCGTGGCCGAAGGGCGTTGACCCGCCGCGGGAGGATGTCGACGACGATGGTCGCGGCGCGGCGGAGGTCGACGTGGAGATCGAAAACAGCGGGGATGAGGGGAGCCGAGTCCCCGAGCCCCAGTCGAGCAGGCGAAAGGCGCGTGAGGACCCGAAAGGGAAGCGCCAGGCCGCCCCTGCAAAGAAGAAGGTGTCGCTGGAGACCAACGGCGCCTTCACCATTGATGAAGAGGCGGCGAAGCGTCGCCGCGTGGTCTTCGACTAGTCGGACGACGCGTCTGACAGTGAGGATGAGGTCCCGCTGAGTGCCCGTTTCGGGCAAGGGTCCTCGGCGGGGCGCGGGGGCGGAGCGGCGAAGGCGAAGCCAAAGCCGAAGGCGTCGCGGACGCCGGAGCAGGCGCCAGAGACCCGTGAGCCGTCTGGCGGGGCGACCGGTGCGCCCAAGCCGCAGGAGGAGTCCACGAGCGGTGGCGCGCGTCCGCGCTCTCGTCGCTTCTCGCGGGAGAAGAAGGTGTCAGGCCTGTAAGTATCCCCTGCACATCTTGTATCATTTAACCTGGTCGGGTTGGAGTGATGATGATATGGCCGAGCCCTTCACAGGTCGGCTGATGCCGAGGTGCCAGGCGCCGAGGACAGAGGTCGGAGGGAAGCGAGCCCTCCGGTGGATGCAGACGCCGGCGGGTCGGCGAAGTCGGCCTCGCCGGAGGAGGCGGCGGAAGACGTCAAGGCGTCTATAGTCCCCGAGCCTCGGGGGGCGGAACAGCCGGAGGCGTCTGAAGTCCCCGAGCCTCGGGAGGCGGAGCGGCGGGCGTCCCCAAGCCTGGGGGTAGTTCTGGAGAAGGCGGCGCGGCGGGAAGTGCTGCGGCGCCAGTGGCCGGGTCCGTGGGCCGTCGCGCCCGGCGGACGAAGAGGAAGGTGACAGCGCCTGCCTCGCCGGAGATCGAGGAGGTCGAGCGTCCGGAGGAGGACCTGCATCGGCGTCCTGTCCGCCGCTTTCGCGTCGAGGGAGACGTGGTCGTCGAGGTTGACGACGAGGCGGCGAGTGCGGCGACGGACGCCGTAATCGGAGACGCATCGAAGCTGCTGGAGAGGATCTAGGTGAGTGCGTCACCCCTTCGGGTGTGGTTCCAGATGACTCTTGTTTATTCTTGTCGTCGTTTGCCTGCAGCACCTGTTGAAGGTCGGGGAAGAGCGTAAGCTCGCCATTGACCGGATGGCGCCGATGGCCGAGGAGAACGAGCGGCTCCGGGCGAAGGTAAGGCGCGTCGAGGGCCAGTTCGCTGGCTTGGAGGCACATCTGGAGGATGCCCACGCGCGTTCTCGGGAGCTTGAGGAGATCATCCAGCAGCAGGGGCAGGAGAATTTCCAGCTTCAGCTGCGGGCCGACAAGGCCGACGAGTTTGCCGCACGTGAGTTGACGACGCTATACTCCCTTTTGCTTAGTACGCCAGTTGGTCAGAGTCCTGAATCGTGGAGTTGTCTTCGCAGAGGCGATGCAGGCGGGCGAAGAGAAGCGTCTCCTGGCCGAGGAGAAGGCGAAGTCCGACGAGGAGGTGCGCAAGTGGCAGGCCATGCACGCCGGTGAGTCTTCTCGGTCGAGCGAGGTCGGAGGTGGTCGTCGTCTTACCCTTTGCTTTGGCGTTTGCAGTTTACCGGGAAAACATGAAAATGCAATTTGCAGATCTGCAGCGACGTATCGATGGTTACCATGAACGCTTCTCGTCGCTGGCGGAGGAGGTGGCCCCGTTGGTGCAGTGCATCAATGAGGAGCCTTTCTTCCCAGCGGAGAAGGAGCGTCGGATCGGCGACCACGTCGTTCAGAAGGCGCGTGGCCTGTGGGGGCGCTTCCAGGCGTATACCAAGGCGGCGACGCAGAGTGTGACTGCTCATGGCATCGCCATTCTTCGTTCGCATTATCCGCGGATGGAGATGTCGAGGCTGGGCGCAGGCTTTGCGGCAAACACGTCGGAGGCCGAGATGGAGCGCCTGGAGGAGGAAGCCGAGCCTGCCGCCAAAGCCCTCGTCGGAGGTGTAGACTTGTTCGGAGCTGGGCACCAGTAGTTTGTATATTAGGAGATAGTCCGTAAATAGATTCTTGGGCAAACTGAATCAAAACTTGAAGCGGGTCGGCGTGTTTTGTTCGTTCCCCGAATTCCGCAGACCCAATAGTCGTGAGCCGTAGCGATGAACAGTTCGGCCTTGGGTTATCCCAGGATCCATAGCGTAGAGCGCGGAGCTCGTTTGCGCGTAGGAGTCAAGGGCGTCGCCCAAGGAACCTCTGTTGGCATCTCATAGCGCAGAGGGCGGGCGCTCATGCACGCGTAGGGAGGTACCACGGCTAGGGTCTTTTCCGAGAGGCTCGATCGTGGCGTGACATGGGCGAATGGCGACCGTTGTCGAGCGCGTGGGTGGGGCGAATGCGAGGCACTGAGCATATAGCCTCAGAATTCTCAGCCCAAGTTAGCCTTTCCTTCGTAGCGCAGAGGGCGGGCGCTCATGCACGCGTAGAGAGGTCAAGACGTCCCCTGGGAGAACTGTTGGCCACCGTAGCGCAGAGGGCGGGCGCTCATGCACGCGTCTGATGGTGACAACAGCCCCAGCTCTGAGTTTTCGTCGGCATTAGTCAGGCTACTTGAAGACCGAATGGAGAACGTGCGCATAACCGGCGCATACAGGCACTGGACGTATAGCCTCCGGAGGTCTCAGCCCAAGCTTAGCCTTCCCTTCGTAGCGCAGAGGGCGGGCGCTCATGCACGCGTAGATAGGTCGGGGCATCACTTGGGAGGACTACTGGTCGCCATAGCGCAGAGGGCGGGCGCTCATGCACGCGTCCGGCGGTTACAGTAGCCCCTGCTCTAAGACTCCTTCAGCATCAGCCAGGCTGTTTGGAGAAATTGGCGAGTCGTCCAGAGACGAGTTGGAGAGGTCGGCGAGCCGTCCGGAGACGGGTGGAGAGGTCGGCGAGCCGTTCGGAGACGTATTGGAGAAAATGGCGAGTCGTCCGGAGACGAGTTGGAGAGGTCGGCGAGCCGTCCGGAGACGATTTGGAGATGTCGGCGAGCCGTCCGAAGACAGTTGGAGAGGTCGGCGAGCCGTCCGGAGACGATTTGGAGACGTCGGCGAGCCGTCCCTTAAGCGTAGAATTTTCTATGGGTGCTCGATACTCCAGGAGTTGGGCACGTCGATGCCTTCGAGGTCAGCTAGACGATAGGCGCCAGGTCGAGTGATCTCCTTCACCATGTAGGGGTCGTCCCAGTGTGAAGATAGTTTGTGCAGGCCATCGGTCTTGAGTTTCCGCTTGAGGACGAGGTCGCCGACGATGAAGGATCGATCTTTTATGTTGCGGTTGTAGTAGCGGCGAACTCCTTCGAGGTACTTGGCGGTGGGCGACAGAGACATACTTGACGAGGACGTCGCGCCCTTCGCAGAAATCCCAAAAGACGTTGCCGGTGAAGTTGGAGCCGAGGTCGGTGATGATGGAGTTCGGGAGACCGAAGCGATGGATTATTTCGTCGATGAAGGAGACGGCGTTCTCGGCGGTCGCCTTGGTGATTGGCTTTGCTTCGATCCACTTGGAGAATTTGTCGACGGCGACGTAGATCCACTTGAAGCTGCCCGGAGCAGGTCGGAAAGGGCCGATCATGTCGAGTCCCCAGCAGGCGAAGGGCCACGAGGCCGGTATTGCTTGAAGCTCTTGCGCATGAACGTGGGTTTGTTTGGCGAAGAATTGGCACCCCTCGCAGGTTCGGACGAGCTATTCGGCGTCGGCGACTGCTGATGGCCAGTAGAAATCTGCATGGAAGGCCTTGCGTACCAACGTTTTTGCAGCTGCGTGATTCCCACATTCGCCGGCGTGGATGTCAGAGGATCTGGAGGCCATCTTCTCTGGAGACGCATTTTTGGAGTACTTCGTTTCTGGAGTTTTTGCGCATGAGCGCGTCGTCGACCAGGACGTAATTGTTGACGCGGCGAATGAGGCGCTCGGCTTCCGTCTTGTCTGCGGGAGCAAGGTTCTCGGAGAGATACTTGATGAAATCCTCGCGCCAGTCGGGCGGTGCTGTGGAGGTGGTTCCCACTAGTTGTCCTGTCGGCGGCGGCGTGGCATCCGATGACGAGGCGGAGCTTCAGTAGTCGGCGATGGAGGGCTCGAGCAGGTCGTGAACAAATACGTCAGCGGGGGCCGGAGATCTTGATGACGCCAGCTTGGATAACTCGTCGGCCGTCTGGTTCCGGTCTCGCGGTAGGTGGTGATATTCGACTCCGAAAAACTTGTCTTCAAGCTTCCTGATGGCGGCGCAGTAGGCGTTCACCTTGTCGTTGGAGCAGTTCCAGTCCTTGTTGAGCTGGTTGATGACGAGGGCGGAGTCGCCGTACACCATGAGGCGCTTGACGCCTAGCTCGCTGGCGATACGGAGACCGTGGAGGGCGGCCTCATACTCGGCGGCGTTGTTGGAGGCTGGAAAGAGTAGCCGTAAAGCGTAGCGGAGCTTTTCACCGGAAAGAGATGTGAAGAGGAGACCAGCGTCGGCGCCATGCAGGGTGAGGGAGCCGTCGAAGAAGAGGGTCCAATGTTCTGGTGCTTCTGGTGGTACTGGAGTTTGGATGCGTAGTCATCCGAGGTAACCGTGCAAGTTGTTGGAGGTCGAGGCTGTCACATCGCGGCGAACAGGCGTTCCCAAGGCATCAATGATGTTGTAGGGCACACATGCTTCTAGGAGCAGCATGCGTAGTGTGGGGAGTCTGTTGGAGCTGGGTACCTGGTGGCCTTCCAGGTTGAGATATTTGCGCTACCCGAAGTCAGAGACACAGTGAGGTTAAGTTGCTCGACAAAGAAGATGTTGCTGAAGTTGTAGGCTGTTGGGGAGATGGACAGACGACCCCTCTATTGAGCCTGATGAAGATGTGGTTGATGTTAGAGATAAACACAGGTTTGGGCTAGATCTCAGATTTAATTTTATTAGCCTTACCACAAACAATGGCAGGATTGGTAGATATAGAAGCAGCCAACTTGAGAGCCAAGGAAAGCAAACTTGACATCCAAGTAAGTGTACAGCATATTCTAAGAAGACAGCATATGCTAAATAGATGCTAAAGTAGGATAAGAGTATATATATGTATGTGTGTGTGTGTGTGTAGCCATGATCAACCTGTGGTACAAGGTAGGTGGTACAACACAAGGTAGTTAGGCTCTACATGGATAGTTATACTATACAATTGATCTTAATGGATCCTATCCTAATAATAACAATTAGTCCTAATGGATCCTTTCCTAATACCAATTGATCCTAATGGATCCTTTCCTAATACCCGCCCGTAGTCGTAGCGGTAGGATCACGGACAAGACGCACAAATTGGTCCAAATGCTAGTGTACAACTGTACAGGATTAGCAGTTGACATATGACCAAAACAGGCCTACGGCTTCTCCCCTTATATTCAGTGAAGTAGCAGTAAATAAGAGCAAAAACTCCCATTTCTTCCCCTTGGTTGCCCAAGGTGCTGAGTGCCACTCAGCAATCATTGCTATTTCATCGCAGTATCCATGCATTCTTTATATGCCCTAGTCAAACTGCAAATAAATCTCACCACTGATATGGCTGGTGGACGAAAAAATTTCACAAAAATTGTTCCAAGCACAACAGCTGTAAGAGGACCAGAAGCTCTTAGGAAACGCAGTCTTTTATTGGATTTTCCCTGCAAGGATTTATGGCACAAACAAGGAAAATGTCAAGCTAACTGAAAATATATTTAATAAATAAAGAAAATAGAAACTTACTCTATTTTTCATAATTAGAAGAATTGCAAGAAAAGTCGATCCCATCACAAATGGAGGCCAGGAGAACTGCTTTGTTAAGTTCATGAAAGTGTGTAAATTAAATATCAGAACTAATATACTAATTTGAAGGACAGTGGGCTCTAAAACGTAAGTGCAGTTCACTACACATAAATGAAACATGACAAATTTATGTTTAAGCACAACAAAATTTGAAGTTTACTTTCATTAAGTAATGGCATGTGCCAAAAATGAGACAAACAGTGTTCTTGATAAGCAAATGCTTCAATTTGCTATTTAAATTTTAGCTTATATTTCAACTAATTATAAACCTAGCTCCTATTCCTATTTAAATACATGGACAACAGGATTATCATACAAGGAGGGCATGCCTATATAAACATTATAGCACAGGGTACCAGACAAAGTTATGGAGATGATGCCTTATCTACCTAAACATTCTGCCTCAAGGCTCAGTGGTTCACACCACAAGAATATCAAGCTGTGCCACGGCTTTACCTAAGGCTTCAATTGTGGCTAGTAATTTGAGACAGGTGCAATTGTTAAGTGTATGAAGGCCCTTATACTACAGGCTGGCCCATGTGGCTCTCTATATATAGATCATCTGCACCTTTTTTTCTCGAACACGCAGGAGAGCTGCGTATCTTTGTATTAAGAAGAAAGAAGGGGCCGGAGCCCTAACAACACACACCCACACACCTAAGCTCTTAAAGAACCACACGCCTTTTACTGAGACAGAAAAAAACGACCTCACCTCCACAAAAGGACCCTACTGGCTATCTACAAGCTCAAGAGAAGGGAAGGAGCTTCCCTGAGCGTTTGCAAGATTCCAGTAACATCGTTCCTCACTTGCGAGCAGCAATGCTCCAGCCAAGTTAGGGGTACCATCAAAAACACATCGATTGCGATGATTCCAAATTGTCCATGCCCCAAGGATAATAAGCGAGTTGAGTCCTTTTTTGTGTGAAGCATCAATTCTTGACTCTGCCTTGGCCCACCATTCATCAAAGGAGGGTTCATCCTGTTGTGGCGAAAGGGCCTGTAGGCCCATTTTCCGCAACAAAACAAACCAAAATTCTCGCACAAACACACATGATACTAATAGATGATTGATAGTTTCTTCCTCTTGATCGCAGTGGGGGCAGCGAGCAGGATGTGGGAGACCTCGCCGTGCAAGCCTGTCTGCGGTCCAGCATTTGTTATGTGCTGCCAACCACATAAAGAAGCGACATTTTCCAGGAGCCCAAGTTTTCCAAATACGCTCCCAAGGTCTCAATGTAGTGGAGCCAATGAAGAAGCCCTCATATGCAGATTTTGCCGAATATTGGCCTGATGTCGAGAGACGCGACATATGAGCATCCTCCACTCCAGGCTGCAGAAGCACCTCCGAGAGAATAACCCACAGCGCTAAGAATTCAGTGATGATTCCGACAGTTAGAGCTCCTTGGATATCCGCAATCCAGCCATGGTTAGTAAGGGCTTCCAGCACAGTCCTCTTATTAGCTCTTCTCTTGCTAACAATGGCAAAAATTTGTGGAGCAAGATCAGCTACTCGTTGTCCATTGATCCATCTGTCCTTCCAGAATAATGTGCGAGCACCATCACCCACTTCTGAAATGATTGCCATGGAGAAGAGAGCTCTTATTGAATGATGAACTTGGATAGGAAAGGGTGACCATGGTTTATTGGGCTCGGTTTTCTGTAGCCACAACCATCTCATAATGGCGCTGCTTGGTGACGACGCAGGTGTCGCATAACTGCTCCACGTGGTCGACATGCGGCATCCCCCGCAACATCTCCTTGCTGCCCAGCTGCTTCAGGGCCTCAAAATTGTGTTGGAGATCCAAAGAGTTTTTTACTCAGCCAGGATAACACACCCAGGCGACTGCCCTTTCATATATAGGAGATAAGTAACACATTGATTACATTGATAGCTCATTAGAGCATTAACTAAACTGCTGACTGCCTGGGTACTTGCACAGTCACATGTGCGACCCAAGGCCTTAATAGCAGGAACATAAATAAGCACAGATAACTAAGTGATAACTGGGAGCAGGACTTAACTTCTACAGTTCTCCCCCTAAGACCTGCTTCCCCCATCCTTGATCTTCATGATCCCAATCTTGCTTCTCATGTCTTCAAACTTGGCCTTGCCTAAGGCTTTAGTAAGAATGTCTGCCAGTTGATCATTTGTGGCGACGAACTTAGTCTTGATGCTGCCTTCTTCAACACAATCTCTGATGAAATGTTGTTTGATCCTGATGTGCTTGCTTCTGTCATGAAAGACAGGGTTCTTTGCAAGTGCTATTGCTGATTTGTTATCCACTCGCAGCTCTACTACTTCCACTTTCTTTCCCAACAATTCAGCAAGTAACCTGGACAGCCACAGAGCCTGTGTTGCAGCAGCAGTCATGGCAACATACTCTGCTTCACAGCTAGATAAGGCAACCACTCTTTGTTTAATAGACTGCCAACTGACCAGATTGTTGCCTAGGAAGAATAGACAACCTGTAGTGCTCTTGCTTGAGTCAATATCTCCAGCCAAGTCTGAGTCACAGTAGCCAATGAATCTGACTTCACTGGATGCCTTGGTGAAGTGCAGGCCATACTCCAGACTGCCTGCCACATACCGAAGGATACGCTTCACTGCCTGCTGATGCTCTATGGTGGGCCTCTCCAGAAATCTACTCACAAACCCGACTGCAAAAGCCAAGTCAGGTCGAGTATGAACCAAATATCGCAGGCTTCCAACCAGCTGCCTGTACTGTGTTGGATCAACTTCCTTGGCTGTACTCTTCTTGCTCAATCTTAGCCTTTCCTCCATAGGAGTGGCTGCTGGGTTGCAGTCCACCATACCACCCAATTCCAGTATCCTTTTGGCATAGTGAGTCTGTCTAAGGGTGATGCCATCGGTGCTCTGCTGTACTTCAATGCCCAGATAGAAACTTAAGAGTCCGAGGTCACTCATCTCAAATGTTGCTTTCATTTCAGCCTTGAAGCTTTCAACATCCTGCCTTTTGGCCCCTGTGATGATCAAATCATCCACATACACACCGACAAGCAACAAAGAGTTTCCAGAACCTCGCCTATAGATTGCAGCTTCATGGTTGCTTTGTCTGAAACCTTTCTTCTTCAATGTTGAATCAAGCTTTGCATTCCATGCTCTTGGCGCTTGCCGTAGGCCATACAGAGCTTTGCGCAAGCGATACACCTTGTCTTCTTGTCCAGCAACAACAAAGCCAGGCGGCTGATACACATATACCTCCTCGTTGAGGTCTCCATTCAGAAATGCGGACTTGACGTCCATCTGATGAACAGACCAGCCCTCCTGTGCCGCCAGAGCCAACAAGACTCGAACAGATTCCATGCGTGCGACAGGGGCGAAGGCATCATCATAATCCACGCCTTCTTGCTGGACAAAGCCACGAGCGACAAGTCTGGCTTTGTGTTTGATAACATTACCGTGTTCGTCCTTCTTCAATTTGAACACCCACTTCAGGGTGATTGGACTGTGACCAGCAGGAGGCTTCACAAGTTCCCAGGTCTTATTTCTCTCTACTGATCGCAGCTCTTCTTTCATTGCTGCGCACCATGCTGGATCTCTCTCGGCTTCAGTATGCGAAGTTGGTTCGCCAGAGTGCGTTAGATGCAGCTCTGCGAACAGGCGAGTTGCAGGTGGTGGTGTGGGCTGCTGGCCAATGATATTGCTGACAGTTCTGTAGCGAAGTGGTTCATCCTCGTGATAAGCATCCAGTCGATCATCATCATCCTCCAGAGGCGTGGCATGCTCAATCTGAGGACTTGGTGGCAGTGGTGACACTTCCAGTGCCGCTGGAGCAGAATTAGCTTGAGGATGAGTTGATGCGAAGCCCTCTGCTCCTTCAACTCCAATTGGGCTGTTTGGTGCGGGTGTTCTTGGTGAATCTGGGAGCAGAGGCGACGACGGTGGCGCTGGTTCGCTCACCTCCTCTGACCAGACATACTCAACTATGAATTCACTGCTGTTCACAGCTGATGGCCCAGATTCCAGCGAGGACCAATCCCAGCCATGTTCTTCATCAAATACAACATCACGGCTGATCCTGACACGCCCGCTCACAGGCTCAAACACCCTATATGCCTTAGCTCCTTCTGCATAACCAATAAACACGCCGGCCTCGCCGCGGTCATCAAGTTTGCGCAGCTGACTGAGCTTTCTTGTGTATGCCACACACCCAAACACTTTCATGTGTCCCAGAGTTGGTGAACGTCCATGCCAGGCCTCATATGGGGTGATCCCCTTCAACGCACGTGTCGGTGATCGGTTCAGTATGTGGACTGCTGTCATCACAGCCTCCCCCCAAAACCGAGCTGGCAGGCCCCTCTGCTTAAGCAGTGCCCTTGCCATGGCCACTACTGACTGATTGCGCCGTTCAACTACCCCATTCTGCTGAGGTGAGTGGGGAGCACTAAAGTGCCTCTTAATGCCTTGCTCTGCGCAGTAGGTAGCAAAATCAGCAACTGTGAATTCTCCTCCATTATCGGTGCGAAACACCCTGATTTTCTGACCACTCTCCGCCTCTGCGCTCAGTTTGATGCGCTTGAAGGCTTCTGCTGCTGCATCCTTGCTTGGTATGAGCGCTGCCCACATGAAACGGCTAGCGTCATCGACGAGCAGCAGGAAATATCGATTCCCTCCAGGTGTTGCAGGTGTCACTGGCCCGCAAAGATCGCCGTGCACCAGCTCAAGGGGCTGTTTGGCACGGTACTGTGTTGCAGCTGGGAACGGGCGCCTTCTCATTTTGGTGGTGACACAGGTGTCACACACCTGCTCCACATGGTCAATAACTGGGACACCGCGCGCCATCTCCTCCTTCCCAAGTCTGCGGAGTGCATCAAAGTTCAAATGCCCCATCCTCTCATGCCACTGCCACGCTACATCTCCTCTGCGTGCTGCAAGACAAAATGGCTGGGCTGCATGAAGTTGGAGTGTGTATAATCTGTTAGCCCCTCTCTTCACCTTGGCAATCAAACGGCCAATGTATTCCCAGATACGTAACACGCCGTGATATATCTCCACCTTGGAGCCAGTCTCGTCAAGCTGACCCAGACTGATAATGGAGTTCTTCAGGGCTGGTATATAGTACACACCCTGTAGCACCCTATGCTCACCAGTTCTTCCTTCGAAAGCAATCGAACCGATGCCTTTGATGTCAACCTTGGACGCATCTCCAAATCGGACCGTGCCTCGCACGTCTGTGTTCAAGTCAGAAAAGAGCTCACGCCGTCCAGTCATATGGTGTGTAGCTCCTGAATCAAGGTACCACACATCTGCCTTTTCTTCATCGCCATTGGCACCAAGGAAGGCGCGGGCTTTTGGTTCTTCCAGATTCACCTCTTGAGCAGCATAGGTGTATGCTGGCACGCACTCATCAAGATCAACGAGCCCATGCGCCAGAAACAGAGCCCCATCATCCTCGCATTCTGCATACTGCACACGGCCATTGTGGCCGCCGTCACCGCCGCCTGCGCCCCCTCGGCCACCAGCGTGCTGGCCTTGATTGCCACCGCGGCCGCCGCCACGACGGCCTCTGCCCCGTCCGCCGCCGCGGTCACCGCCACCATCACGGTCACCATCTCTTTCTCGGCGCGGATGAGGGCAGTCCCTTGCCCAGTGGCCCTCCTGGCCACAATTGTGGCAGGTATCGCCACAGCGTCCACCATCGCGGCTGCCACCACGGCCCTTTCCTCTCCAGCCGCCGCGACCACGGCCACCACCGCCGCCTTGGCCGCCGCCGCGCTGATTCTTTGAGCTAGAGCCAGCAGAATCATCCCCGCCGCCCTTCTTCTCCTTCTTCCAGCGTGCGCGCCATTGCTCTTCAGTATACATGAGCTTGCCGCCGACGGTGATTGGCTCGGTAGGCGCTTGCTCTTCACGGTCATCAACAGCCTTGAGCCTCCCAGTGGCTTCCTCAAGCGTGAGCATGTCAAAGTCCAGAAACTGCTCAATGGCAACCACAATCTGCGCATACTTCGATGGTACTGTACGCAGATACTTCTCCACCACACGCCTTTCGTCGATGTCCTGATCACCATGAAGGACAAGCTGTCGATGCAGAGTTGAGAGGCGGAAGGCAAAATCTTCGACGCTTTCTCCTGGCTTGACACTGATGTTTTCCCAGTCGCGGCGGAGGCGCTGCAGCATCGCGCGGCGGACCCTGTCCACGCCGATGCGCGCAGCAGCTATGGCGTCCCACGCCTCCTTCGTCGTCCGCTTGTCGATGAGCGGAATCCCCATCTCCTTGGGAACCGCTGCGACAATCGCCTCCATAGCCCGCCGGTCATCGCGGAACGAGACCCGCTCTCCTTCAACTGCGTCCCACAGATCGCGGGCCTGCATTCGCAGTTTCATCTCTTGGCTCCATTCGTGGTAGTTCGTCTTGGACAGCATCGGCCAGTTCGTGCCGCTGCCCGAGTCCCTGTATACGACCCTGTCGTACACAGGCGACTCCCGACGCCCGCCACCGCGGCCACGCCTGCGGACTGGCGGAGATGGAGACCTCCGGCGCGGGCTCTTGACCTCCTCCTCTCCTTCTCCATACTCCAGCACCTCTTCTTCCTTCTCTGCTGCAATCTCCTCCCTCAGCACCCGCGCGGTCCTTGCCGCCTCCTCTGCAGCCGCCGCCGCCTGCCGCGCCGCCTGGACCGCCTGCGCAGCTGCCTCCTCTGCAGCTTTCAAGCGCGCGGCCCGGCCAGAGGAGTCCTCCGCATTGCTGACGCCCTTGGCAGCCTTCCTTCGGCGCTCAGAAGATGTCGAGGCCATGGATGAGAAAGCAGGGAAGGGGGCTCGAGTAGAAGATGAGAGAGAGGTGTCTAACCTATGCTCCGATGCCAATTGTTGGAGATCCAAAGAGTTTTTTACTCAGCCAGGATAACACACCCAGGCGACTGCCCTTTCATATATAGGAGATAAGTAACACATTGATTACATTGATAGCTCATTAGAGCATTAACTAAACTGCTGACTGCCTGGGTACTTGCACAGTCACATGTGCGACCCAAGGCCTTAATAGCAGGAACATAAATAAGCACAGATAACTAAGTGATAACTGGGAGCAGGACTTAACTTCTACAAATTGAGGTGCCCAAATCGCTCGTGCCACCGCCACGCGTCGTCGTCGCGGCGAGCAGCAAGACAGAGGGGCTGCGCCACCTGCACGTGAAAGACGTAGAGGCGATTCCTCCATCTGTTACCCTTGGCGAGGAGCATGCGACTACGGTCCCAGATGCGCAGCACCCCGTGCTCGATCTCCACGCGCGAGCCGTTCTCATCCAGTTGTCCCAAGCTAATGATGGAGTTCCTCAGCGTGGGGATGTAGTAGACGCCGGTGAGCAGCCGGTGTTTGCCGGTCTTGGCGGTGCAGACGACCGAGCCAATGCCCTTGATCTCGACGGCGGAGGCGTCCCCAAACTTGACGGAGCCTCGCACGCTGGAGTCCAAGTCGAAGAAGAACTCCCGCCGCCCGGTCATGTGGTGGGTGGCGCCGGTGTCGAGGTACCAGCCGTCGATCTTGTCGTCGCTGGTGGAGCCGAGGAAGGCGTGGGCGCGAGGCTCGTCGAGGTGAAGCGCGGCGGCGGTCGGCGCAGGAGAGGAGTGCAGCTCAATGTCCCCATGGATGAAGAACAGAGCTGGCTCATCACCCTCCTGTTCCTGCGCGACGTGGGCTTGACCGCCGCGCCTCGCCTGCCGGCAGTCCCTGGCCCAATGGCCGGTCTTGCCGCAGTTCTTGCAAATGTCGTCTCGGTTTGCCTTGCGCTCACCGTCGGCGCCATCAGGAGCGCCACCACGTGCCTGGGGAGCCTTGTCCCGCTTGCGCGGCCGACGCTTGCGAGTGTTCGACGACGGTGCAGCCTCACCCTTCCTCCGCTCCTTCTGCCGAGCGAGCCACTGCTCCTCAGTATAGAGGAGCTTGCCGCCGGCGTTGACCGGCTGCGAGGGAGCCTTCCAACGCTCGTCGACGGCCTTGAGACGATCCGTCACCTCCTCGATCGTCAGCGACGTGAACTCCAGTCGGATCTCAATCGACACAGCGACCTACTTGTACTTGTCGAGGACGGAGCGGAGAAGCTTCTCGACAGCCTCCTCCTCATCGAACTTGGGGTCGCCGTACCGTATGAGCTGCTACTGCAGGGTGGAGAGGCGAATGGCGAAGTCGTCGACGTCCTTGCCAGGCTTGAAGGTCATGTCCCCCCACTCCTTCCGCACCCGCTGCAGCGTAGATCGCCGAGCGTGGTCGCTGCCGATGCGCGCCGTGGTGATGGCGTCTCAAGCGTCCTTGGCGGTCTCCTTGTCCGCGAGGGTGGTCTGCAGCTCCACCGGTAGAGCAGCGAGAAGCGCCTCCATCGCTCGTCGATCCTCGGTGAAGTCTACGTCGTCGTACCATACCGCGTCCCACATGTGGCGCGCCTGCAGCTTGACCTTCATCACCATCGACCACTCGTTGAAGTTGGTCTTGATGAGCATAGGCCAACCGCTGCCGACGCCGGTGTCCTTGACGATGGTCTGGACGAGTGGTGCGGACCCCAGCCGGCCACGGGGACCACGGCGCCGCTCTTGAGAGGGAGAAGCACGCCGCCTGGGTTGTGACCGCCGCGGTCGCCGGCCTCCGCGCGGAGGAGCGCGGCTTCATCCGCCGCCGCGCGTGTTGCCGCCGCCGCATCCCTGGCGGCCACTGCAGTGCGCTCAGCTGCGAGCTCTGCGGTCGCGAGCCGCTCCGTCTCCAACTCCCTCCTCTTTGCCTCCCACTCCTTCGCGTCCTGCTCGCGCGCTGCTGCGGCCCGAGCGCGCTCTAGCCGCTCGGTGCCCCGCGCAGCCACGGCCTCAAGCCTGCGAGTTCGTCGGCGCCATCGAAGGCCACCTGCCAACGCTGTCCGCTGGAGGTGGTGGAGTGGCTAGAGGAAGAAGAGTGGGAACGCAGAGACATGGCTGTGGATTGGGATGGGGAAGGGAAGAAACAGGGAAGAACCTAGGCTGTAGATACCATTTGTTGGAATTGACACAGGTAAATTTGGGGCTGGATCTGATATTATTAGCCTTAGAGGCAAAGTAAACTGCAGGGATACATATACAGGGCAGCAAACTTGGCTACCAAGTTGATGCAAAAGAACAGCATATTCTAAAGCAGATACTAAGCATATTCCTAATAGATAAGAACAAGAGTTAAAACAGGTCTATCAGAGAATGTCCAGGATTAAATCAATGTCACTGGAAGTGGGTAGAAGGAATAAAACAACATCCGCATACAGGGAAATCCGATAAGACAAAGCCCGACTTGCAAGCAGTTGCAGAAGTCCCTCAGTCGAGACCATTGCCATGAGCAAGTACATCTGTGAGAAACACCGCACACCCTAATCAGGGGGGTGACCTTCATTATATAGCCTAATCGGTTAGGGTTACAATGTGTACAGGGCCAATGGGCCATTACGCCCAATATGGGCTGTTATGTTACATTTACATTCTAACACCCTCCCTCAGTCTAAGCGGGAGTGTCACGAACACAAAGACTGGACAAAGACTGGACCTAAATAAAGTCAGCAAACAACTATACAGGGGCCATAATGTCCGCGAACTGATGAGACGATGGGACGTGGAGCACCCGGACCTGTCCCAAGGCCACTTTGTCACAGACGAAGTATATCTATCTCGATGTGCTTCGTGCGACGATGAACTGGATTGGCAGTCATGTAGACAGCGCTGACATTGTCACAGTAGACAACCGTCGCCGAAGAGATGGGCGCATGGAGCTCCTGAAGCAACTGACGAAGCCAACAAGTCTCAGCCACAGCGTGCGCAACAGCACGATACTCAGCCTCCACACTCGAACAAGAAACCGTAGTCTGTCGTTTAGAGGACCAAGAGACTAAGTTGTCGTCGAGGAAGACGCAGTAACCCGAAGTGGAGCGCCGAGAGTCCGGACAACCAGCCCAATCAGCTTCGGAGTAGGCTGTCAGACAGTCGATGCCGCCAATGCCAATGTGAAGCCCAGTGGACAGAGTGCCCTTCACATACCGCAAGACACGCTTGAGCATCGCCAGATGAGGCTCGCGCGGGTCGTGCATGAAGAGACACACCTGCTGAACGGCGTAGGCGAGGTCCGGACGAGTCAGCGTGAGATGCTGAAGAGCACCAGCGAGGCTGCGGTACTGGGTGGCATTCTCCACCGGAGCGCCGTCCGTAGAAGAGAGCTTGGCGCGAGTGTCCACAGGAGTCGCTGTAGAGTGACACTCGGCCATGCTGGCGCGCTGGAGCAGATCCACAGCGTACTGGCGCTGGGAGAGGAAGAGGCCGCCAGAGGACTGAGTGACAGAAATCCCGAGGAAGTGATGGAGATCCCCGAGATCCGTCATGGCGAACTCAGAGTGAAGGAGCCTGGTGATGCGTTGAAGTAGTGCGGGCAACGAGGCTGTCAGGATGATGTCGTCAACTTAGAGCAGCACGTAGGCGATGTCAGCGCCCTCTTTGTAAACAAAGAGAGACATGTCGGAGATCCTTAACAGAAAAACCAGAGGCGTCAAACTCAATTGAACAGTTATTGTCGCGAGTAAACTGTCGAACACATAACAGGTTACGAGTGAGTTGAGGAGCGACAAGAACATTATCAAGATGAAAAGAACGATCAGCTAATTGCATAAGAGATGTGCCACGACTAAGAACAGGAATAGATTGCCCGTTGCCGACCGTAATTGAGGACGGTGGTGACGGGAGACGGAAGAGAAGAATACCGTCGTTGGAGGACATGTGGGATGTCGCTCCGCTGTCCATGACCCAGGGGGCAGACCCCAGAACCGCCATCTGATTGAGGGCGGCGATCAAGCTGGTCGGATCCCAGACACCTGGAGGCCCGTACGCCGATGGGCCAGCCGTGGTGAACTAGGGTTGCGCGAAGGCAGGTTGTGCCTGTGGAGAAGACGCGGGTGGCGCACCCCACTGTTGCTGCTGAGGAAGCCACTGGGCGGCCCAAGGGTTGTAGAAGACCCAAGGACCGGCCGGCTGAGGAGCCTGTCACCTGCCGAGACTGCCTTGCGGCGCGACATGCTGCTGTTTGCGGCCACCGCCGCTGCCACTGCTGCCATTGCTGCCGCGCCCACCTTTGCCCTTGCCCCCATTGCCTTTGCCACCACCCCCACTGTTGGAGGTAGCAGAAGAGGTGGACCGGCAGGCCGGCGACGTGCAGGAGGAGGTGGTTGAGGCGGCAAGAGCTGAGGCCAAAGCCTCCTTGCCCTCGATGCCAAGTCGAAGTTCCTTGACACAGAGCATGTCGGTGGCGGACCTGAAGTCGGGAAGCGGCGACGGTGATGATGTCGGCGGTGTTGGCGAAGCGGGGGTTGATGCCGCGCAGAAGATTGAGCACAAGCTGCGCGGGGGAGATGGTGTGGCCAACCTCCCGGAGGGCATCGGTGGTGTGCTTCATCTGCTGGGCATAGGCGTCGACGGAAAGATCGCCCTGGGACATGGTGTGGAACTCCTGCCCGAGGACGACAGCACGAGCCTCCTTGTTGGCCTGAAACAGGGCCTCGATGGAGACGTACAGGGCGCGCGCGTCGTGATCGGGTTCCATGACGAGGTCGAGGACGGTGTCGTCGATGGAGCCATACATCCAGCCACGGATACAGGCGTCGAGCTGAGACCACGCAGGGTCAGTCGGACGCGCGTCCTCCGTGCCATCGATGTGGCCGAGCAACCCGTACTTGAAGTAGAGGGCAGTGAAGAACGCCTTCCACTTGGAGTAGTTGGGACGCTCGAGGTTGAGGGCGACCGGGACGTGCTGCTTCACGCTGACAGAGGCGTAGGCGACATGGAAGGAGGAAGCATAGGCATCCGCCCCCATAGCGTCGGAGGACTGGGAGCCAAGGGCGTCAGAGGTGGCGGAAGCATCCGACGAGGTCGTCATGGCGGAGGCAGCGCGTGCGGATCAGAGGCATGGGAGAAGCGGCGCGATCGGATCAGGGGCGCGCGGCGGAGGAAGGCGGCACGTGCAGAGCAGGGGCGCGGCAGAGGGCGGCGCGTGGGGAGCAAAGGCGCGGCAAGGGCGGCCTGAAGCAGCCCTGAAGCAGGCGGCCAAGGCGGCGGCGCGACTGGAGGGGAGCGCGCCTGGCAGTGCGGTGGCACACGCCCGAGAGCAGGGCGCACGGGCAGAGGAAGAGGATTCTGGTGCCTCATCCCACATGAGCACCTCGGATGGTATACTCCTTTCCCGCCATCCTTCCTATCATCCCTCCATTACTGTTGGCAATGGTCACACCCTTCCAATCTCATGTCGTGGCGAGTCTGTCCTTCACACACCAGCGTCCACTTTTCCACTTCGTAATGTTCTAGTCGTTCCATCCCTAGTGCATAACTGATGTCTTGTGCCCTAGATCTGATGTCTTGTGCCCTAGATCAAAACTAGTACTCATGATACCATGTAGGAGGGAAAGAATTGGTGGAATAGCTAATTCAATTGCTTAGCCTCGTGAGCAAATTATATAATAGTATATTGAATAGGAGGCAAAAAAGTCTCCCTTAGATATAAGAAACCTTGTTACATGACCTTAATCTACCATATCTGAAGATATCCCACATATACTAATCTATCATATCTAGAGAGATGACAATATATTTTAACATTACTTGATTGTGTAATTTCCTTCCTTGACCCTCAGTCAAGAGTTATATAATTAATGCTCTCCCAACTTCTTTACCACTCTTGCAATAGTGAATGGTCATCTCCCTTGCAAGGTCCAGGACGAGCTCCCTTGCAAATATCTCGAACTCCCTCTCTCCATCAGAAAGTTGACACCTCAACTCCAGCCGCTCATTGACAAAATTGCAGAAAAACTCCCAAGGTGAAATGCGGACCTGATGAACTGGGCAGGTAGGGGTGAAACATATGCTCACGGCTATGCTGATTTATATTGCCACTGCCATGGATCTGCCCCCTTGGTGTCTAAAGGCCATCGACAAAATTCGTCGAAACTTTCTGTGGCGAGGAAGAAAAGAAGCTAATAGAGGGCATTGTTTGCTAGCATGGCCCAAGGTCAGCAGGCCTAAGGAACTTGGAGGTCTTGGTATCTTGGATTTACATCGTTTTGGCTGGGCTCTTAGGGTGAAATGGTTGTGGCTTGGCAAAACTGAACCAGAAAGACTGGAGCGCTCTCCCAGTTCCAGTTCATAGTTGTGCTCAAGCCGTGTTAGTCGGTAACGATGCTTCCACAAAATTTTGGACTGACTGTTGGAGTATGAGACTATTAGGCCCATGAGGCCCATGTATGATTGTATTGCTACCCTCCTAGGGTTAGCCAATCACTAATCCAATCACTTTTTCCAACATGGTATCAAGCTAGGTTTTCCTTTTCTTTTCCTCCTTCCACCTCCAGCCGCCAGCCGCCGCCTCCTCGCCGCTGCTGCCGCGGCCAGGGCCGACGGCTGGCAGCCTCCTCCTCCCCCCAACTCCTTCTCCTCCTTCACTCCCCTTCCCTGCGCGACCTGGGCTCACTCGCGCCCTGCGGCCCCCCAGCCTGGCGCCGCCGCCGTCGTCGGCTCTGCGGCGGGTCCAGCGCGGGCGCGCTCGGCCCGGCGGCTCGCGCCCTAGGACCCCCGACCCTCCTGCTGGCGGCCAGGGCCGGGCAACCGGGCACCGGCGCCTCCGACGCGGCGGCCTCGGCGCGCCGACCTCGCCTCCGGCGCCAGGGCAACGGGCGTCCAGGCGCGGGCCCCTCCTCCCCGCCCGGCCAGGGGCGTGCGGCGCGTCCACTCCCCGCCGCCAGGTCGCGGGCGCCAGCCCCTCTGCACCCCGCACCGGCGGCCACCCCTGCAGCTCGGCGCCAGCCCTACAGCCGGCGGCCAGGGCGCCGACGACCAGGCGCGAGCGACCTTCCCCAGCCACCACCCGCCTCTCGCCGCCCCTCTCGTTTGCCGCGCACTTCCAGGGGTGGGCGGCGTCTCTCGGGCGCTGCTGGTGGCCTCGTCACGAGCCCTCAGGCCGGCCAGCAGCTGCCTTTCTCCTCCTATGCGGCCGGCCTGCAGCCCGATACTGCTGCGAGTCCCTCCGGCGCCTTGGGCTCAGGCTGGGGGGCGCTCGCACTCAGCGCAGCTGCCGGTGGCTCCTTCCCCGCGCCACCTCCTCCACCGCTTCTTCCCCAACCCGACTACGCTATCGCACCCGCTCTGGTTTGCCGCGCGGGTCGCTGCCGCGGATGGACAGGCGCGAGTGCGTGCCGCCGCACTCATCTGGTAGCGTGAGCGTGACGCGGCTGACACCCTCGCTCGTCAGCTCGTCGAGGCGGAGTAGCTCCTCGGCTGCCCTGTGCTGCCGACACCGATGCCACATCCTCCGGGTCCCGCTCTCTGTGGTCATCTCCCATACCGGTGCCCGATCCGGCTGATCCTCTCGTCGCTCAGCTCCACTACCAGGTCGGGGCCGTCCAGAACATCCGCAGTCTGGTGCCCGTCGTCCTCGACTCTGAGTCACCGTCCTATGCCCGCTGGAAGGACCTGGTCTTCCTCACCCTCCGCCGCTACGCCCTCGACGACCATGTCCTCGTCACCACGCCGCTGCGGCTCAGACCTTTGTGTGGCAGCGCCTCGACAACAACGTCCTCTCCTGGATTCTTGGGACCATCTCCCTTGACCTGCACGACCTCGTCCGCGCTCCTCCGGAGGGCACCCCCGCCACCGCCCGTCGTGCCTGGCTGGCTCTCGAGGGCCAGTTCCTGGGCAACGCCGAAGCCCGGGCACTGCGTCTCGATGCGAGCTTCCGCACCTTCGTCCAGGGTGACCTCCCTGTCGGTGAGTACTGTCGCCGGATGAAGGGCATGGCTGATGCACTCGGTGACCTGGATTGCGCCGTGGACGACCGGTTCTTGGTCCTCAACGTCCTCCGCGGCCTCAGCGAGCGCTACGGCCACCTTCGGACCTGGATCACTCGGCAGCGGCCGTTCCCCACCTTCCTTCAGGTTCGTGATGACCTCGTCATGGAGGAGCTCACTCAGGGCATCCAGCCTGGGTCGCTCTCAGCGTCGGGGTCCTCGTCGTCCTCGACTGCTCTGGCTGCCACTCCTCCGCCGCGCCCCACCGCTCCGCCTGCGTCGTCTCTACTTGGTCCTCCTCCCGGGCCGAGCGGGGGTGGGGGGGGGGCGTGGCGACCGCCGTCGCCGCGGTGGCGGTCGGAGTGCGAGGACCGGTCGTGGGAGCACACCGGCACCTCCACGCGGTGCACCCTGGCCATCCTACAACCACTCATGGTCAGGGCGCATCTCAATGTGGCCCTTTCCGGCGGGTGGCGGCGAGTCTCGTCCTCCGGCGGTGAAAGGTCCTTGTTTGGTTTTGGTAATTGAGTGACAACTTAGGTGGACTAATATGTGTTTGAAGTAAATTACATAGGTGATTAGTCCACAGGTGATCATGTGTGAGCAACATATGCCATAGAGGAGAAATGGCTTGGAATATGTTGCAAGGCTCACACAAGTGAAGAAGGAGCTTAATGCACATGAAACATGACATGTGGTCATGTGGCTAAGATGGTGAAGATCAAGGCAAGACTTGGCTTGATGGACCGGTTGCGAAGGTGAAGGGCAAGTTGAAGGCTTTGAAGCCGTTGGTACCGAGTGTCGGGAGGCTTAAGCAAGACTTGGCGTCGAAGGACCGAAGCGATGGTGAAGAGCAAGTGATGTCAAGATCAATGGACCATGAAGGCCATGTGATGATATGAAGTGGATCATATCATTTGATGAAGAGGTTGGTGCATGTGTTGCATCAACACCAAAGAAGATGAAATGGAATGCACAAGGCAAAGTTATACTTGTAGGGCATTTCATTTCACCGGTCATAGGTGTGTAGAGAAGATTATGACCGGGTTTAGGATAGATGGCCGTACTATTAAGAGGAGCAAACTTGTTTGCATATCGGTCATCTAGTGCTACTTGAGCGATCTAACATTGCGATGTTGCTAGGATCGAGTGGCGTGGTGAGAGCAAGTGAAAATCCTTTGAAAAATGTTTGTGAAAATGCTAACACACATGCACAAGGTTGTATACACTTGGTGGTGTTGGCACATTTGCAAAGGAGAAGGTGTTGGAGTTGATTTGGATCAACTCGGAGAAGTTTTGGAGAAAGCTTTGGTTGGAAAAAGAGAAGCGATGGATCATGGATTGGAAAACTGTACTAACCCTTTGTGAGTTGGTTTAGCTTTGTATGTGGGTTGTGTAGCCTTCTGAATAAGCTTTCCAAAATGTCCAAGATCATCGAAATCGGAGTTCGGAGCTAAAAGTTATGGCCGTTTTAGCGCGGAGGTCATTTTTTGGCCTAGAGGTAGTACCGACCCTGAGGCCGGTAGTACCGACCCCCTCCGCGAACAGATCGCATGCTCTCTATTTTGGGTCATATTTGGCCTAGAGGTAGTACCACCATAAGGCCGGTAGTACTGACCCCTCCGCGAGCAGATCGCATGCTCTCTGTTTTGGGCCATATTTGGCCTAGAGGTAGTACCGCTATAAGGCCGGTAGTACCGGGGCCGGTAGTACCGACCCTACTACCGCCCGTGTTAAAAAGTCGTTTCTAACGGTCTTTTGGACCGCCGGTAGTACCGGCCCTTGGGTCGGTAGTACCGACCGAAGGCGTGGAAGATCGGGAGAAGGGGAAAACGGCTAGTTTGTGGCTCCCCTCTATAAATAGAGGGGTGGCCGGCCCTAGGTAGAGGTTGAGCACCCTAGGGACTTTGTGTCCATGGTTGGGAAGTGCTTAGGAGCCCTCTAACTCGCTTGTGCTTGCTAGTGTGCGAATCTATTGCGAGTGGGCGATTCTAGTGCGTTGCTTTGAGAGATTGCATCGAGTGGCACTAGGTGTTCGAGTTGCAAGCCGGTGGTGCTTATTACTCTTGGAGGTTGCCACCTCCTAGACGGCTTGGTGCGTGTCTCCGTCGTGAAGCCCGCGTGAAGATTGTGCGTCGCTCCGGAGAAGCTTTGTGAGGGGCATTGCGCTCGCCCCGCGGGAGATCGCGAAGAGCAACTCTAGTGGAGAAGAGGCGTGAAGAGCGCCAAGTGGTCCGGCCGGATCGAAAGCTAGAGCTCTTGGTGAGCACTCCATCGTGGAGAGAGTGACTTAGGGTCACCACTAGCAAGAGGATCGGCGGCAACCTTGGGCTTGCTTCAACGGGGACTAGCTTGGTGGCAACCAAGTGAACCTCGGGATAAAATCTTGTGTCCCCGTCTCTTGTTGCTCTTATTGTTCTTGTTTCCTTGCATATTACGCTTGTTTGTGTTCTTCGTGTTCTTCCTCCCTCCATCACTCTATCTTAGGTTGGAAAGACTCGATCTACCTTTTGGCAAGGAACGAAGACTTGGGGAAGCTACAATCGTCATCTACATCATCTAGGGAAGTGGGGTAATTGCTAGATCTGAGATTGCATCTCATCCCCTTCGATTTCGTAGCTCCCTACAGGTGCTCGGTAGTACCGGCCGTAAAGCCCGGTAGTACCGGTGTCGGTAGTACCGGCCTAGCAGCTCGGTAGTACCGACTACCTGTTGTTTACACTAGCTTGTATTGCAATATTTATTCTTGTGCTAGTGTTTAGTTGCTTAGTTTGTGTAGCTAAGTTGAGCTCTCTAATTTGGCTTGTGTAGCCTTGTTATTGA
This sequence comes from Coix lacryma-jobi var. lacryma-jobi, assembly GCA_009763385.1. Taxonomy (NCBI): domain Eukaryota; kingdom Viridiplantae; phylum Streptophyta; class Magnoliopsida; order Poales; family Poaceae; genus Coix; species Coix lacryma-jobi. Next base: position 113,251,513 of record CM019825.1, on the reverse strand, counting down.
GCATTGCTAGTGAGCTTAGGCTTTGTGCTTTGCTTGCTAGATTGCATAGGAGCTCCCCCGTGCTTGAAGTACTAGTTGCATAGGCTTGTGTGACCTTGCTTCTAGAATTGGTTAGGTGAGCTCTAGCTAGCCCGACACCTTATTTGCATTGATTAGGATCTTTTGTAAGGTGTCATAGAGTATAGGTAGAGGGGTATAGTCTTGGCTAGACCGATAGCTTTAATTCCGCATTTGTTTCGGTTAGCCGCTCCGATTAAGTTTAATTTTAAAAAGGACTATTCACCCACCCCCCTCTAGTCCGCCATCTCGACCTTTCAGGCGGCCATGCTCGCTGGGGGGTCCCGGGCGCTCAGTGGACTCCGGGGGCTGCCGTCCCTCCGCTTCCGTCGCTGTGGACTCCTCCTCCCGGGGTCACGTCTGGCCTTGTCGGTTGGGACCCGACAGCCATGGCACGCTCCTTCAACACCATGAGTCTGACTCCACCAGTCAGCCCGGACTGGATCGCTGACTCGAGTGCCACCTACCACACCACTCCTGACCCCGGTATACTCTCCTCGGTTCACTCTCCTTCCTCCTCTCACCCTTCGTCCATCATGGTCGCAAATGGTTCATGCCATCCTGTCACATTTGTTGGTGCTACCGGCACTCATGGCTCCTTTCGTCTTCCTGACGTTCTTGTTGCTCCGTCTATGGTTCACAACCTCCTTTCTATTCGTCGTTTTACCACTGACAACTCTTGTACTGTTGAATTTGACTCTTCTGGTCTTACTGTGAAGGATTTGGCTTCCCGGCGTCCACTTCTCCGATGTGACAGCGTGGGGCCCCTTTACACTCTTCGGTTTCCTCCACCGCCTTCCACTTCGTCCGCTGCTTTCGCCGCCGTTTCTTCCTCCACTACCTGGCACCGCCGACTTGGACATCCCGGCCGAGACATTTTGAGGCAGCTTAGTCGTAGTTCCGACATTCCATGTACTCGGGCTCACGATGAGCATGTATGTCACGCGTGCCAACTGGGCCGCCATGTTCGCCTTCCTTTCTCGACCTCCTCTTCACATACGACCCATATTTTTGATCTTGTACATTGCGACCTGTGGACATCTCCTGTTCTGAGTATTTCTGGCTAGAAATACTATCTTGTGTTGGTGGATGATTTCTCTCACTATTCCTGGACTTTTCCCATTCGTGCGAAGTCTGACACTTTCTCCACGCTTCTTCACTTCTTTGCCTGGGTGTCTACTCAGTTCGGCCTCACCATCAAGGCCGTTCAGTGTGACAACGGGCGTGAGTTCGACAACTCCACGTCTCGTGCCTTCTTCCTCTCTCGCGGCGTGCAGTTGCGCATGTTATGCCCCTACACCTCCTCCCAGAACGGCAAGGCCGAGCGCATGATTCGCACCACCAACGACACCATACGCACCCTTCTCTTGCAGGCCTCCCTTCCTGCTCGCTTCTGGGCCGAGGGTCTTCACACCTCCACGTACCTCCTCAACCGTTTACCTTCCACTGCCTGTCCTGCTCTCAATCCACACCACGCCCTTTTCGGTACCCCTCCTCGCTATGACGACCTCCGCGTCTTCGGGTGTGCGTGTTACCCTAACACCACTGCCATTGCTCCCCACAAGCTGGCTCCCCGGTCGACTCGGTGTCTTCCTCGGGTACTCCCCGGATCACAAGGGGTACCGTTGCTTTGACCTTTCCTCTCGTCGAGTCCTCATCTCCCGTCACGTGGTGTTCGACGAGTCCGATTTTCCCTTCACCACCACCACTACCACCACCTCCCCACCTCCCACCTCCAACCCTACCCTCTCCTCCTTGTTTCCCACTGACGCGGTGGCCCAGCCACCTTTGCTGTTTTACCCTGCAGGTCCTCCTCTCCCGCGTCCTCCGCCGGGCCCATGCCCCGGCCCGCCGACCTCCGGACCTGTGCCTGACCCTGCGCCCTGCGCGGGTCCGGCAGCCGCGCCACCAGGTGCTGCGTCTACCCCTGCGCCTTGCGCGGGTCCAGTGGCTGCGCCCGACCCTGCGCCCGCCGCGGGTCCGACGTCTTCGGCACCTCCCGCGCGCTTCGCCCAGTCGGTGTGTGTCTACCAGCGCCGTGCGCGGGCGGCCCCACCGACCTCGGTGTTGGCTCCGTCGCCGTCGTCGCCACCTCGGTCTCCTCCCGTGGCCGCCTCTCCGCCGTGGACGCCTACGCCGCCGCCTCCACCGCCGCCGGCTGCTCGGGTCGAGCCGCCCGTGTACCACCACCTATTCTTCACCGCCACCCGCGTCATGTCCACCCCATGGTGACGCGGCAATGTCGTCACCGGCAAGTGGATAAGGACACACAAGCGCCGGGCTGATGGCACTCTTGAGCGTTACAAGGCTCGCTGGGTACTACGGGGTTTCACTCAGCGGCCTGGAGTTGACTATGACGAGACGTTCAGTCCCGTGGTGAAGCCAGCTACAGTCCGCACGGTTCTCTCACTGGCTCTCTCTCGCTCCTGGCCCGTGCATCAGCTAGACGTCAAGAATGCTTTTCTCCACGGGACACTTGCTGAGACAGTCTACTGCAGTCAGCCGGCGGGCTTTGCTGACTCTACTCGCCCTGATCTGGTCTGCCGCCTCAACAAGTCACTCTACGGCCTCAAGCAGGCCCCTCGGGCGTGGTACTCTCGTTTTGCTACATTCCTGCTTCCTCTGGGGTTTGTGGAGGCCAAGTCAGACACTTCGCTGTTCATCTACCACCACGGTGGGGAGACTGCCTATCTGCTGATCTATGTTGATGACATTGTGCTCACCGCTTCCAGCTTGACACTACTGCGGCGGATCATCACCTCTCTTCAGCAGGAGTTCGCGATGAAGGACCTCGGTGTGCTCCATCACTTCCTCGGGGTCACCGTTGCGCCTCGTCCCGGGGGTCTCTTTCTTCACCAGCGGCAGTATACTCTTGATATCCTGGAGCGAGCTGGGATGACTGACTGCAAGCCCTGCTCCAACCCTGTTGACACTCAGGCCAAGCTGTCAGAGACCGAGGGCGCCACAGTCACTGACCCTACCGCGTACAGGAGTCTTGCGGGGGCGCTTCAGTACCTCACCTTCACCCGCCCGGACATCACATATGCAGTTCAGCAAATTTGCCTTCATATGCATGATCCGCGCGAGCCTCACCTCACGGCCCTCAAGCGCCTCCTCCGCTACCTCCGCGGCACCGTCGACTACGGCCTGCTTCTCCACCGGTCTACCTCCACCGAGCTCGTCGTCTACACCGACGCTGACTGGGCCGGGTGTCCGGACACTCGCCGGTCCACCTCCGGCTATGCTGTCTTCCTCGGCGGCAACCTGGTGTCCTGGTCGTCCAAGCGCCAGCCGGTGGTCTCCCGCTCCAGTGCCGAGGCGGAGTACCGCACTGTTGCTAACGGCGTGGCTGAGGCCTCCTGGCTCCGGCAGCTCCTTGGTGAGCTCCACAGTCCCCTGACCCGGAGCACATTGGTCTACTGCGACAACGTCAGTGCGGTGTACCTCTCCACCAACCCCGTTCAGCACCAGCGGACCAAGCATGTGGAGATCGACCTCCACTTTGTCCGCGATCGGGTGGCCATCGGTGATGTTCGGGTTCTCCACGTCCTGACCACCTCCCAGTTCGCTGACATCTTCACCAAGGGCCTCCCGTCGTCGACGTTCTCTGAGTTTCGCTCCAGCCTCAACATCACTAGTGGCTAGTTGAGTCTGTGGGGGGCCTCGTGTTGTGTTGTACTTCTTTTCGTGCTCAGTCTTGAAACTCCGCGGCTGGTAGTTCAGACTGCGGGGGGGTGTTGGAGTATGAGACTATTAGGCCCATGAGGCTCATGTATGACTATATTGTTACCCTCCTAGGGTTAGCCAATCACTAATCCAATCACTCTTTCCAACACTGACAGATGGTTAAGTGAATGCTCCATCGAGTTGTTGGCTCCCCGTCTTTTTGCTTGTGTACCTAAAAGGAGAGCCAGTAAGAGAACTGTACAAGAAGCTTTGACAAACAACAGGTGGCTCGAGGACATACAGGGACACTACTCGGTCGTGGTACTTTGTGAGTTCTTGGACATCTGGGATTTGGTACAGGAAGTGATCTTGCAACGGGAAGTCAAAGATATCCACAAATGGCGATTTGAAGCCTTCTTTCATGGGACATAGGCTCCAAGGAAATGTAAATTTTTCCTATAGCTAGTTGCTCACAATCATTGTTGGACGACAAACAAGCTCGCACGACAGGGCCTTCCTCATCCAGAGCACTATCCTCTATGTGAAGAGGAAGAAGAGACAATCAATCACCTTCTATCGGCATGTGTGTTTGACCGACAGTTTTGGCATCGACTTCTAAATGGTTTTGGTCTTCCAGATGTTACACCTCCACTCAACATTACTGATTTCTACTCATTGTGGCAGCAGGCTTGTGACAGTTTGTGCACTGGCGCAAAGCGTGGTTTCTGATAGACAGTAAAGCCAATAGGCTTAGCATACATCATTATGTTTACACAGGGGATTACAATATATAGAGGCCCAAAGGGCCTGTTCACATAGCCACATAGGGTGGCGAACAGCTGACTTAAATAGCAGTAATAGACTAGCACAAAGACCAAAGGGATTAGCAGCACAGTAATCTAACACCCCCCCGCAGTCGGAACGTCGCAGCAGCGGACATTCAGACTGGAGCGAAAGTCTTGAAAAACTGAGGTAGGCAGCCCCTTGGTGAAGACATCAGCAAACTGAGAAGTAGTGGGTACATGAAGTACGCGGACAGCACCAATAGCAACACGTTCCCGGACGAAATGGAGGTCGATCTCCACATGTTTGGTGCGCTGATGTTGCACAGGGTTGGTGGAGAGGTAGACGGCGCTCACATTGTCGCAGTAGACGAGGCAGGCCGTGTCAAGAGGATGATGGAGTTCCTGGAGAAGCTGCCGCAGCCAAGAAGCTTCAGCGACGCCGTTAGCAACAGCCCGGTACTCGGCCTCAGCGCTAGAGCGAGAGACAGTGGGCTGCCGCTTAGAAGACCAGGAGACAAGGCTGCCTCCGAGGAATACAGCATAGCCGGAGGTGGAACGGCGTGTGTCCGGGCAACCGGCCCAATCAGCATCAGTGTAAACAACAAGTTGTGTTGGGGAAGTCCGAGGAATGACGAGGCCATGATCAAGAGTCCCCTGGAGATACCGCAGGATCCGTTTGGCAGCAACAAGATGACTCTCCCGAGGATCGTGCATGTGAAGGCAAACTTGTTGGACAGCATATGCAATGTCGGGCCTGGTGAATGTCAAGTACTGAAGAGCACCCGCGAGGCTGCGAAAAGCTGTGGGATCAGCAACAGAAGGACCAGCAGTGGCAGATACTTTGGCACAGGTGTCAACGGGAGTGGAGCATGGTTTGCAGTCAGCCATGCCATGACGAGTCAAAATGTCCAGAGCATACTGACGTTGAGAGAGGAATAAAGAGTCACCTCGTCGCTGAACTACCATGCCAAGAAAATGATGAAGAGGGCCAAGGTCCTTCATGGCGAACTCCTTCATCAGAGCATCAATAACTCGGCGGAGAAGCTGCTGGGAGGAGGCAGTGAGAATAATATCGTCCACGTAAAGCAGCAGATAGACAGTCTCTGAACCATGGCGGTAAACAAAGAGAGAGGTGTCTGAGCGAGCTTCAGTGAACCCCAGGGAGAGCAGGAATGATGCAAAGCGGCTGTACCATGCACGGGGAGCTTGCTTCAGGCCATAAACGGATTTGTTGAGTCTGCAAACATGCTGAGGGAGAGCAGAGTTGGTGAATCCGGTTGGCTGGAAGCAGTACACAGTCTCTGAGAGGGTCCCTTGAAGGAAGGCATTCTTGACGTCAAGTTGATGAATCGGCCAATCCCGGGAGTGAGCTATAGTGAGGACAGAGCGGACAGTGGCCGGTTTGACAACAGGACTGAAGGTTTCATCGTAGTCAATACCGGGGCGTTGAGAGAAGCCACGAAGAACCCAACGAGCTTTGTATCTCTCCAGCGAACCATCAGCATGGAATTTATGTTTGAAAACCCATTTTCCGGTGACCACGTTGGCATTGGCGGGCCGAGGGACAAGCTCCCAAGTGTTATTGTCCATGAAGGCGGCATATTCTTCTTCCATGGCGCGACGCCAGTGAGGATCAGCGAGGGCATCGCGGCAGGACCGGGGAATTGGAGACAGACCCTCAGCATGAAGAATACGAGGCTGAATGTATCCAGTCTTCCCACGAGTCATCATACCATGGTTGTTGTCAACCGGTGTGACGGGTACAGCACCAACCGGAGGACCATCTTTAACATACCGTGGGGGGGAAGGTATGATGCTGGAGCGGCGAGGAGGAGCAGCAGCCGGTGATGATGGAGATGGTGGAGGGCACCGAGTGTACACTTGGGTGACAGGCGGCTTCTGAAAGGTTGCTGCCATAGGATTTGCAGGGGATGGATGGCGCCTGGAGTACACGTGGGTGACCGGCGGCCTCGGTAGAGCGTCAGCCATGGGCAGTACCGGAGGAGCAGCAGGCGCCGGGGCTGCAGCAGGCACCGGGGCTGCAGCAGACGCCGGGGCTGCAGCAGGCGCCGTGGCTGCAGCAGACGCCAGGGCTGGGCGAGCTGCTGGCGGTGTGTGGAAGCCTGGGGGAGGGCGCCGGGGTGCGGGCCTGGCCAGAACGGGGGGCCAGAGCGGAACAGGAGCATCCTCAGATACCTCTGGTGCAGCCTGCAGAGGGAACTGAGCAGGGGCACCAGAAGTTGTACCTGCAGACGAAGAAGGAGCTAGCAGCTCATTGTTAGTTAGAAAATCAAGCTCGTGAGGAGTGGAGGTCCGGTGTTGAGAGAAGGGAAAGGTTGTCTCATCAAAGATGACATGACGAGAGATGATGACACGATTAGTGTTGAGATCGAGGCACCGGTATCCTTTGTGATCAGAAGAGTAGCCAATGAAGGCGCACAGGGAAGAGCGAGGGGCAAGTTTATGAGGGGTGGTTGCGGTGAGGTTGGGGTAGCAAGTGCAACCGAAAGTACGAAGATCATGATAGGCGGGCTGGGTGCCGTGGAGAGCAAAGTAGGGTGTGCTCATGTCTAGAGTCTTAGTGGGAAGGCGATTCAGGAGGTGGGTGGCTGTAGCAAGGGCATCAGCCCAATAAGAAGGGGGCATGGAGGCTTGAAATAGTAGAGTGCGGGTGACATTGTTGGTGGTGCGAATCATGCGCTCGGCTTTGCCATTCTGCTGTGAGGTGTAGGGGCAGGACATGCGAAGCACAACACCTTTAGCGAGAAAGAAGGCACGGGCAGCAGAGTTGTCAAACTCACGCCCATTGTCACATTGCACGGATTTGATGGTGCAACCAAACTGAGTATGCACATAGGCAAAGAAATTAGAGAGCACAGAAAAAGTATCGGACTTGAGGCGCAGTGGAAAGGTCCAAAGAAAATGAGAGCAGTCATCGAGGATAACTAAGTAATATTTGAAACCGGAGACACTGGTAATAGGTGATGTCCACAGATCACAATGCACCAAATCAAAATTCTTAGCTGCTCTAGAGGAAGAACTATGAAAAGGTAAACGAACATGGCGTCCAAGCTGACACGCATGACAGAGGGAATCATCAGCAGGCTTGCTGCAGACTATGGAGGAAGACTGAGCAAGACTCTGAAGGGTAGCTGTGCCGGGATGACCGAGACGACGATGCCAGGTAGTCGGGGAGGGAGTTGCCACCAAGGCGCAGGGACTGGATGGAGATGCAGGAAGCTGCAAGGTGTAGAGGGGCCCCGAGCTGTTACACCGAAGGAGGGTGTTCTTGGAATGGAGATCCTTCACAGAAACACCAAGAGGGTCAAATTCAACTGAAACAGAATTGTCAGTGGTGAATTTGCGAACAGAAATAAGATTTTTAATAATATCAGGAGCTAGGAGGACATTGTTGAGGCGAAACGGGCCGGGAAGAGTGGAAAAACCAGTGCCAACCACTGGAAGAATGGCACCGTTGCCAACAACAATAGAAGATGGAAAAGAGGAAGATGGCGAAGTTGTGATCATACCAGGGTTGGAGGCAATATGAGAGGAAGCACCAGAGTCAATCACCCATTCCGAGGAGCTTGGTGGTGGTGACAGGGTGACGGTGCTGAAGGCGTTGGCGAGATTCTCAGCAGTCCATGGCGACCAAGTGGAGGTGGGAGCCTGCTGAGGCGCCTGGTAGTATGCCCCGGGGGATGGCGATGGAGTGAAGTATCCCGGGGGCACACCAGCAACCAGAGCTTGCTGTGGTGATGGAGACTGGACGACGCGAGGCGGTGGAGCACGAGGACCGCCAGGAGTGGACCCGGGCCACATATGAATAGACCCTGTCCAGGGGTTTAGGATAGAGGGCCACTGCTGGCCACCTTGAGACTGCTGGTGCTGGTTGCTTGATGAGCCACCCTGTGAGCCGCCTTGGCCACGTCCGCCGCGGCGGCGTCGACTGCGGCTGTTGCCGTTGCCTGGCTGCTGCCCCCCGGCAATCTGATGAGAGCGCGGAGGAGGAGCCGGCGGCTTGCTGGAGGATGAGGCGATGAGGGCCGAAGGCGGTGCTGAAGGTGGCGCCATGTTGAGCTCGGCCAGGCGGAGATCAGCACGGACATCAGTGAAAGAGGGAAAAGGCCTCTGTCGAGTGACGAGCTGCGACATGAACTGGAAGCGTTCATTGAGTCCGCGCAGAACGTTTAGTACCAGCGTACGGTCCAGAATGGGCTCGCCAAGGTCGGCAAGGGCATCCGCCATATTCTTCATCTTGCGACAGTATTCGTCGATGGAGAGGGCGCCCTGGCAGAGGGTGCGAAACTCGGCGTCGAGCAGCATGGCGCGTGACTCGCGGTTGTTGAAGAACTGCTGTTCGAGGCTGAGCCACGCCGCCCGAGCAGTGATGCCGTCGCGCTCGTGGACGACGTCGAGGAGGTCGGGGGAGATGGTGTTGAAGATCCACGAGACGACGACGCAGTCCATGCGAGACCACGCCGCATCGTGGGCATGAACGACGTCGCTGAGGACATGGTCCTTCAGGGCGAAGCGGCCGAGGACGAGCAGGATGTAGCCACGCCACTTGGAGTAGTTGGAGGACTGCAGGTCGAGGACGATGGGAATCAAATTCTTGATGTTCTGCACAGCAGCAGCCTGGCTATGGAGGCGAGCGATGGCCACGGCTTCAGAGGTGACAGAACGCAAGTCGTCGTCGTCGTCGGAAGCGTCGTCGCGGAGCGATTCGGCGCGGAGCCGTTCGAGGAGAGCGGAGGCCTGCCGCTCCAGAGCGTCGGCCTGCTCGCGCTCCGCATCGAGGGCGGCGGCGGCGGCGCGGACGCGTTCCTGAGCATCGGCGGCGGACTTGAGGAGGGCCGCCTCCTCCCGGAGCTGCTGGGACCGCTCGGCGTTGGAGTCCCGCAGGGAGGCGGCCTCGTCTTCCAGCTTCTTGGCGGCGGCGAGGGCTTCGTCGCGAAGCTTAGCCGCGGCGGCGGCCGCCGAGGCGCTGGAGCTCGAACCGCCGGATGGGGGAGCAGCCATGGGAGAAGGGACGGGACGCGCGCAGCGGCCGACGAGGGGCGCGCGACGGCCGTCCGTCGAGGGGCGCGCGGCGGCGCGGGTCGCGCGGCTGTGCGGGTCGCGCGGCGGCGCGGGGCGCGGAGCGCGAGGCGCGCGCGCGACGCGAGTCGGGCACGGGGTGCGAGGCGGGCGCGTGCGGTGGAAAAGCGGAAGCAGGGGAAAGGGTACAGGACCAGATTAGCCTTCTGATACCATGATAGACAGTAAAGCCAATAGGCTTAGCATACATCATTATGTTTACACAGGGGATTACAATATATAGAGGCCCAAAGGGCCTGTTCACATAGCCACATAGGGTGGCGAACAGCTGACTTAAATAGCAGTAATAGACTAGCACAAAGACCAAAGGGATTAGCAGCACAGTAATCTAACAGTTTCAACACCTTGGTACTACTCGGGGCTTGGACTATTTGGAAGACAACGAATGATGTGGTGTTCAATGGCTCCTAAGGTTGACAGGGCCCTCCTGCTCGCGCGGCAGGAAGCTGAACTCTGGATGCTTGCAGGGGCAAAGGGGTTAAGTGCTGTGGTTGCTACTAGGCTCCTGTTTACAATTTGTAGTGGCAGGCAGCCAGTTGGTCATGTTGTGTTTGTGGGCGCGTGTTTAGCGCTGCCAGCCACTGTGGCATTTTGTTTGGGTGAGGACCTAAACCTTAAACCCGCCGTATTTGTGGGCGCGCGTTTAGCACTGCCAGCCAGTTGTTTGTGTTGTTTTGGCTTTTATAGCCTATAAATCCTCTTATCCTAATGCAATGATATGCAGCTCTCCTGCATATTCGAGAGAAAAAAGAAAAAAGAAAAAAAGTGGCAAACACAGTCAGCACCGCGGTGGTAATACCATGTCAGATAAAATGCACACATGGCTGTTATGGACCTGTGGTGCACCACTTTACAAGTTTTGTGGCCTAGAAATGCATTTTGAAAGTTCGTGGACCTAAATAGAACCCCTCGTGCATTTTAACTCATCTAGAAAATATGGAACAGATGGGGTGTTCCTCTTCATGGTGTCTGTTCCAAAGGTCGCTACAAGTTTTTTGAGAACAATGGTCTAGAACAATGTTCTCGGGCCAAGGAATGCATTTGATGTTAGCATGCGCGCACCTGCGTGTGCATATAGCAAATTTTTCGCTAATGCTTGAGGACAAAATTAGGAAATCGTGTTGGTTATGCCAGCATCATTTAGGAGATTATCCCAACCTTCATTATGCATCCAGCTATGTATATATAAAGGGAAAAAAGCTACAGTCATTCATTCCAGCAACACCACATCCCATCCTTCTGTTCAAGCAGTAGAAGCAACTGCAGCCACCCATTTTTCATTCTCGACGGTTCAATCTTTATCTTCCCCAATTCTGCCGCAACTACCCACCATAGATCTCTTGCTGCTGGTCAGAGTTACATGACACCCAGCAGTAAAATCGGTTACTAGTGCCTTCCTCATTTGTGCCGACTGAGATGTCTAGCCTGCTGCACTCTGATCACGACACTTGTCTAGCCTGCTGCACTCTAATCACAACACTTACACTCGCCGGTTCACGATCCAAGCAAGATTAGATTGATGTTCCTCATTTGAGGACAAAGTTCCTAGAACAGGGAACACAATGCTGCTCCATTTCCAAAGAGCTGGAAACTAGAGCTTAAACTGTTTTATTTTATTTACGACTCAAAGACAACAATGAGCCGAAAGGTGATTACTTTTGTCTTTGTCCAGTTTAATTTTCCTTAAAGGGCGTACCAGTGCAGAGAGCTCCCGCTCTGTGCGGGGTCTGGGGAAGGGTGTTAGTGGCAAGCCTTAACCTCACCTGTGAAATGCGAGGAGACCGCGACTCGAACCTGGGACCTTCCGGTCACAGGCGGTAAGACTCTACCGCTGGCACCAGGCCCGCCCTCCCTAGTTTAATTTTCCTTCAAAACATAAACAAGTATAGCTGTCTTTTGCTTGGGACTAAAAGGCTTGGTTTGTTGGTTGTTGGTTTATATCTAATAGAAATGTGTCTTCCATAATGAAGCATGAATTTTATACAAGTGCCTCACAGCCTATAGTCAATATACCTTAGCAATTCCCTTCAAACAACCAATGCAACGCAAGATTAAGCAAAACAAAAAGGTAAGATATTTACTAAGGGGGCAGGAAAAGGAATATAGGCTGGCAAGAAGGCAATAAATAAAATCATGAGAACACAAGAAAACCCACCTCATCAGCTCCTGCAATTATGCTCTCAATGAGTGGTATAATTTTGCTGCTTCTTGTGACATTGTAACCTAAGAAATACTTTATCTGGGATAAACCAATAACAATGGCTGAAGCTGTAGTGAACCCAGATATTACAGAATGACTAATGAAACGAATAAGCCAACCAAGCCTGCATACAGAATAAGACATATGAAATGGTTGCACATTCTCACTTAGAACAAGCATACCAAGAACAAGGCGGCGTATTTGTTCTACTCCCATCGAATTAAGTAAATAGTTAAGTCGGAGAGCATAGGACGAAATCGCTGCACATTGCAAAAAGGATAACTTAGGTTGAACCACATGGAGAAGTATGGTTTCAGCAGATATAACACTAGAAAGGGACCGTTTTAGATCTTATAATTACAAAAGCAGGATATATGCCTCTTAAGTTTTTACACTAAAAAGAGAATAGCACCTTATTTCTTGCCGCAGTATAATTTGAAAACAAACTATTCCAAAAATCTCCCAAGAACATAGTGCATAGAGCATTATGTACAAAAGCAGAACTTCAAGGTAGAAGTCATCCACTTTGTAGATATTGAAAATGATAATGGCATGGCCCAAGGCCGACCCATAATGAATGATCATGGCCATGAGGCGTAGTATGTGCAAGGAAGAGGTCGATGGAGTGTTTGGAATTTGTCTCTTTATTATATCATAATAAGATAAGAAATAAGACTTAACTTTTGTGGTGCCTATCTTCCTTCTCAACCAGGCTTCATAGCCCACCAATGTGCCTGACTGGTACAACTACCACTCACCTTTTTTTAGCATTTCCCTCAAATTTTTAAAACAGCAAATGCTTCATGTGCCACAAACTTCCATTGTTCCGCAATTTAAAATTTTCCTGATAAGGACACCATGTATTTTCCATAGCTGTAGAGCTGTGAGAATGTTATCTGGTTGTGCCTCGGCTTCGCGTTCTTTACAGCCTTTTTCATGAAAGTCTTGTCTTATAGTTGCAAATGGTTGGGTCAATAGCCTCATGAACCCAAACACAGTTGTAGTACAATGATTGGGCACCGAGACACCGAGTAGGGGTGCCAACCAGCCAGGGATCGATCCCTGGTTTTGCATGGAAAGAAGTCACTCTCTGTGCAACGTCAGTCTCCCAGATGTGTGTTCAGTGCTCTAGACCTGCATCCGTTAATCACAATGGAGTTGCCAGCCCACAGTCTACGGTAACCCCACACGGGAGGCCAGCCTTCATGGCTTCTCTTAGTCGTGTTGGTTGAGTACTACTTGTCATGTGGGACAAGACATTCAACTGACAGAACAAAGATGGCAAGCGCGGGAAAGTGGCTAGATTGGCGCTAAATTGAGGGCAATCCTGGGCAGACCATTAGCTGGTGCTATTTTAGAAGCTTAGCAAGAGTGATTGGGAGAGAATTAAGGGTGATCGCACTGCCTAATGGCTATGTATTACATGAGCCACCCTGAGAATAATCAAGCAAAGCAACAATTCTGTTGCTGGGCTTTGTTAGAATAAATCATGACACAGTACTATGGTTGCGTCAGTGTGCCGCGTCGTGGTGGTGTCACGTGTGTCATGTCCGTGTCCGCAAGGAGGGCACAGGGTTACATTTGGAGCGGCCACATGTGGCCTTCTAACTGTCGGAGGGTGAAAAAGGTAGCCTCCAGTGAAGGCACAGTTGGCTTGCTGCGTGGGCGAGTCGTGCTTGGCACGTCCGGCCCTGTTGAGTCCTGTATGTGTCGTGGTGGTTACTGTGGAGGCGTGGTTTCCCGTGTCTTTGACTTCGTGGCGCGTCGAGGCCTGGCCGGGGCCGTGGCTCATTAAGCGAGCGCCTCAGAGGGATGGGTGCTCGAACGCGACGCCTGAACTTTGTTGAAACCCCTGTCGATATAGTGTGAGGTAAGGCGGTACAGTGCTTGGCACCCCCGCACCGTCGAATCGGGAGGAGGTAGGGGGTGATATGACCTTTGCATGCTGCACTCCGTCGCCCATACCGAGCAGGTACACAGGCGACACTATGTGAGAACTGGTGGTACGGGGAGTTGGCATGTAGTCTCGTCGAAACGTACGGCGGGGGCAGAGGCTACTCAAGTCGGGCTCGAGCGAGTCGTTGCTTATTTCCTTGTTTGAGGCCTGGGCCAGAAGCCTCGGGCGAGGCGGAGGATTGGCGCGCCCGTCCGGGGCCTGGCGGGGAGGCCTCGGGCTAGTCGGAGATTGGGTCATTCGTCCGAGCCCTGGCGCGGGAGCCTCGGATGAAATGGAGGGTTAGCAGTCGTACTCTTAGTCAGTCAAGGGGTAGGTGTTGCAGTAGTTTGCACGCGTGATCGCCTTTATCGGATTCGCCGGGACTGAATCCCTGACAAGTCCTCTTTGAGGCGTGGGTGTCGTGCGACCAGTAAGGTGCAGCGGCTGGCAGTCAGTGCCGTCAGGCGCTCGAATGACCCATCGACGAGTGCGGTTATTAGACTCCCGGTCTTTGGAGCGGAGAGCGCCGTGATGCCCGGTCCATCACCTGATTCTATAGCGGCACGGATAAGGAGGTGATCCATGGGAGCTCCCGCCTTCATCAGGGCGCACCGGATTGGCCGGTTATTACGCCCGCCATATGTTGGCACGTTTGGCCCTTCGGTAGGACGACGAATTTTGACTGGGTAGACTCCCATGGTGGTTCGTGCCCGCGCCTGAGTTGAGCGAGCCCTCAGGGTGGACGGCTAGGACCCAACACTTGTCAGGTGATCGGGTTTTTGCCTCCAGGGGGGAAGAGCAGAGCGCTCGGCTCGTTCGTTGAGGCTCGGCTGGAGAGCCCAGTCGCGGTTGTTTGGGTTAGGCGTGTCTCTTTAGTCGGTTTGTTTCGGGTACCCCTCATTTTCGTACTCGACACCTAGTGACATAGGCTAATAAATAAAACATGATCAACTAAAAGTGCTTACTACAGTTCAACCGAGACAAGCCTTTTGAGCCTTGGATCCCCTCATGTTATGCTTGCTGAGCATGGTGCGCTGACACTTGCTTTATAATCAATGAACAAAAATCTTGAATGGGTACCAGGTGGTGGTCGAAGTGAAGAGTTTTCCCTAAGGAGTTCCAAGAGTACTAGGCGAGTGCTCCCCCAGTCAACCGTCCCTGTGGAGTATGGAGTCCTGAAGAATGAAGATTACGAATAGTTTTCGTTGTGCTTTATTATATATTTAGGCCCTGTTTGGCAGGGCTCCTCCACAGGCTTCAGGAGCCGTTTGGAGCCGTTTTGTGCCAAACGGGGTAAAATAAAACGGCTTTCCCCGAGAAGCCCCTTAAATCGTGCTCTCACAGCGGATTGAAGTGGGATGAAGCCAAAAATAGTGGCTTCACCCGGCTTCACCCCATCCTACGTGGCGTTATGTGAGAGCATATTTTAAGGACCTTTACTTGTGGAGCTGTTTTACCAAATGATTTATCAAAACGGCTTCAGCTTCACAGGTAGAGTTGTTCATGGAGCTGAAGCCCAAAAAAAATGGCTTCACTAGTGAAGTAGAGCTGTGCCAAACGGGGCCTTAAGTTAATGTAAATATGTTCCGCTATGTAATAAAGCATTGCTTCTGATATTTTCCATAGTTGTTGCTATATGTGTCGTGTGGACATCCTAGGCACACATAGTGAGCGCTTGGTATTCTTCGGAAAACCGGGTGTGACACATGACTGCTTCAGTCCCTGCACATGGAGGCTGCCATGACTGCACATGGACCTACTCATGGCTGTTTCAGTCATAGGTAGTTAGGAATATGCAGTGTGCATCTGTGGGTGGAGCCGGTCAGCACAGAGGAAGCCGCTTCATCCAGGATAAGTGAACGGTTCTCTGGTGTTGCGGAGCGCGTCGTGGATCATGGCGTGAACACCGGGTGAGTGGAGGTGACCTCCTTGGTGTGTCCCTTGGGTGGAGGCGAGCTCCTTGGTGCGTCACCTGGTTGGTTAAATACACCATGTATCCTCGTTTCAGAGTTGCCAAGTCCAATGAAAAAGAAATAGCCAAGATACAGACGAGTTAGTTGCCGCGGCGTTCATCGTCAGAAAAACTACTATGCTTCTTCCATCTTGCGTTCACGTGCATGTGTGTTCCTGGGCAAAGCCCGCTTTACCCGTGCCCCACCCCCTTCTGCAAGCTGGACTTTGCCACCTTCAAAGTCTATGAAGACCCTTTCGACTGGCTCAATTGGTTTGAGCAGTTTTTTCGCAGCAAGCACACCTTTGCGTTGGATAGTGTTTGGCTCACGTCGTACCATTTCGTCAACGCCTCCTAGAAGTGGTACTACGCACTAGAGCAGGACAAGGGCATGCCACACTGGGAGCGCCTCAAGGACCTACGCCACCCGCGCTTCCGGCCAATCAGCTAGCCGAACTAGCCCAGCTACCGTTTCTCTCCACAGTCCAAGAGTATACCGATTGTATGAGCACCTCGCCCAAGTGTATGAGCACTAGGCCGAGGCCATGACACCGGCGCCAACACAGCGTGTTGCGC
The DNA here is from genome assembly GCA_009763385.1 of Coix lacryma-jobi var. lacryma-jobi. NCBI lineage: Eukaryota > Viridiplantae > Streptophyta > Magnoliopsida > Poales > Poaceae > Coix > Coix lacryma-jobi. The sequence goes on along the minus strand of CM019825.1, from coordinate 113,235,242 downwards.
TGGTTTCAACACTCCCCGCCCCGCTCCACCATGCCCTGTTGCAAGTGCACCGGTTGCACCAATCGCAAGAGCCCATGCGGCGGCTCCCGAAGTGCTTCCCCACCCCCCACCCCCCCCCCCCCCCACCCCACCTAACACACACACTAGCCTTCCGCTGCCTCTGCCCGACTAAGATGGTCGAGCGCCGCCTACATCGACGACGACGCAGTTGCTGCCGTGCTGGCAACCAAGGACGTCATCAACAAGTCTATTGTGTCCCTCCATGAGATCGCTGGCATCCTCATGGAAGACACCATGCATCTTTGTCATCTCGAAGTGCTCCTTCAGGGCGCCGTCAGTCGCCTACCTCAGGCACATCATCTCCGCTGATGGCATTGCCATGGACCGCGACAAGGTGGACACTATTGCCACGTGGCCAGAACCCCGCTCCACCCACAGCCTATGCAGCTTCCTCGACCTTGTTGTCTTCCACCGGAAGTTCAATCGGGACTTCGGCACCATTGCGACGCCTCTGACACGCCTCCAGCGCAAAGATGCTTTCTCCTGGACAACAAATGCAGCGACAACATTCTAGACGATAAAAAGCGAATTGTCTACTAGACCCATCCTGCAGATGCCCATCTTCGACCAACTGTTCATTGTGGACTACAATGTGTCAGGCGCGGGCTTCGGCGCCGTCCTTCACCCGAATGTTGGGCCTCTAGCGTTCTTCATCCGGCCCTTCATTGTCTGCCATCTCAAAGTTGGCCCTTCATCGCCGTCATCTCAAATTTGTGGCATATGAACATGGAGCTCATCGGCCTGGTCTGGGCCGTCCGACACTATGGTCGTACCTATGGGGTCGTCGCTTCCTCACCTGCACCAACCACTACAACTTGAACTTCATGATGGACCAACGCTTGTCCATGATCCCGCAGCATCAAATGATCATCATGCTCTTCAGCTTCAACTTCGCAGTTGAGTATCGTCCCAGCCGTCTGAACACGATGGCGGACGACCTCTCGCCGTGACTCGAACAGCACCGCACTGCTCACCATCTCCAAGCCCTCGCTCACCCTCCTCAACGATGCTACTTGGAAAAAGTGTACTCTGACGTCGAGCTTGAGGACGAGCTATTTGTAGAAGGGGGAAAGATGGCATACCACATCCATCAGTAGACCAAAGATGGCAAGTGCAGCAAATTAAGAAAGTGACTAGATTGGCGCTAAATGGAGGGCAATCATGGGTGCACCATTACCTAGCACTAATTCAGAAGTTTAGCTAGAGTGATTGGGAGAGAATTAAGGGGTGATTGGGCTGCCTAATGGCAATGTATTCCGTGAGCTACCCCAAGAACAATCAAGCAAAGCAACAATTCTGTTGTTGGGCTTCTCCATGCGCCGCCTCCTCTCTCCCTCGCGCCCTCATGCCGCCGGGGGTTCGAGCCCCGGCCACCGATCACATACCCCTACATCCTCCGCGGTCGCCGTAGGATCCTCGGACCTGTCACTACTCTACATAAGACAATGCCCTTGGGAGGTGATTACCAAGGGTCGAGTACTTTTAGTAACCACATGAACCAATACAGTGAGGGTTACTGCAAACTTAGTTGTAGGGAAACTAAATTTATCTTTAAGCTTTAAGATTATGCTGCATGGTACATTGATGGTGTACTTCTCACTGTAACAGTACAGTTTTTAGCTTATTGCTTGAATAAACCAGGTGGTATGACTACATAGTTGTGCTTGCCGCCCCCAAAATAGAAAAATACTCAAATAAACCAGGTGGTGAAACATTCTTCTCTATAAAGGTCAACTCCAATGCTTGAAATTTCAAATGCTCCAAAGAAACAATTAAAAAAACATTTTTCCTGAGTAAACAAAGTTACCTTAGCAATCCCATCAAGCACTCCAGTATCCCAACCATGAATGCCAGTAATATGGCTAATTCTGTGTACAGCTCACTAGATGAATTAACTATACCCCCAAGAACATTGGATACAAGCAGAGAAACAAGTGCCACTGGACCTACTGCTAGTTGTCGTGACGAGCCAAATATTGCATATACAAATAATGGGACAAAGCCTGTGTCTGTTCAGAACAAGGACATGGAAAGATGGGGTTTGCATTACCAATTGAGCTCACTTGAGAACATAGAGGAAAATATAGAGAGGAGATTTAAAGATGGAAACACTTACAAAGCCCATAAATTGGATGCAGCCCAGAAAGCTTTGCATATGACATTGCCTACAATACAGTACAAGAAAAAAAATGATGTTCTAATTTTTGGAGCAAATGTAAGATGGAATGGAACATATTTGAGTAAATATATTCTTTATTATGAAAATTAAGTCAAGTGAACAAAAAATTATGAAGCAACCAATTATACAGTACAAGCGAATAAGGACTCAGACCCAATAAGAACAGATGATCTATTCAATCATATGTAATTTCCATTGTCATAGGCTTCGATTGCTTCATAGACCGCATTTATGAACAAAAACAGACTATCGAATATATGCAGTCTGCAACACAAAGATAATTGGAAATCTATCATTCTATTTGAGGGGTTCGTGTTGAACAGAGGTGAAGGATGCACTCAATTGGAACTTGCACCTAATCAAACAGCAAAAGTCCATCCATGACCAAGAAACAATGACATGATAACCAACATGAATGGCAGCAAGCCAACCACAGAAATTGTAGTCCTCAAGTTGCTAACAATGGGCACAGTTGACTTGTCATTTAGGGCTTGTTTGGATGCATAAGACTAATTGTTAATAGGTGGGCTTTTAGCCAAGACTCCAACTAGTTGTTAGCCTACTAGCTAGCCAGCCCCACCTAACTTGGGCTAATTTTTAGCCCCATCTAGTAACTGGCCCTAGATGATCCAAACAGGCCCTTAGGGTAAGGGTTGAGGGCAAAACCCCACCCCTAACCCCTTCCCCAGCGACGGTGCTGGAGTGGGTGGTGATGGCAAAACCCCACCCCTTCCCCCGCCTGCGGCCAGGTACGTGGTGCGGCGGAACCCGCTGCCCTCGCCTGCTGCGACCTCGCTACAAACGTGCCCCAGACAGTGCCGCCGACGCACGCTACTCACCTCGCCGCAACCGCGTTGGACACAGAGGCCACCACTCACTGCTCCCTGCCACAACGACCGGCAGCAGGCAACATCTGTGACGTCATCTAACATGCATCTACAAAAGACGCCTTTTTATTTCTAATAAAATATGAACCAATATTACTTTTGACTGATCGTTGACTTACTTCTGGGCAAAGACTATCGTCAGTAATTTTATTGATTTATTCTTAGATTTTTTTTTCCTATATCACTACATGAATGACGTGTATTTGACTTCTGCAAGAATGTGAATTATTGCTGCGTGAAAGATGCAACCCAATCTGTTACTAATGCCTGACACTAAAAACATGAAACATGAAATTTACTGAAACCAGTACACACTCTGTGTGAAATGAACTTGAATGATATGCATGTCTGTCAATGTTTCCTAGACTTATGAATTTCAGGTTTTAGGTTTCAGGTGTCAGGCAGTTTAGTTCTTTGTATGGAACATCATTTCGTTGTGAAACATCCACAATAGCACTTCGGCGGGCTGAAGACCTACTTCACCGGCTCCACTGGGTCCAAGGCTGCCATTGGCGTCATCTCTGACATCTTTGGTAATCCACTGTGCCACGGGTGAAGCTTCAAGGTTGTAGAGAGACACAAGAATGGGGAAACACCACACACCCTGATTGGGGGGTGACCTTCATATATATAGCCCAATTGGGCTTAGGATACAAGTCCAGATACAATGTATACAATACTATACATTTACATGACTAATACCCGCCCGCAGTCGCAGCGGGAGGATCCTAGACGCAAAGACTCGACCTAAAGTCAGTGAACAACTGTACAGGTAGGCCCTTGGTCATGATGTCCGCGAACTGATGAGTCGAGGGGACATGAAGCACCCGAACCTGTCCCAAGGCAACCTGGTCGCGGACGAAGTGAATGTCAATCTCTATGTGCTTCGTCCGGCGGTGATGGACAGGGTTAGCTGTCATATAGACGGCGCTAACATTGTCACAGTGGACGACGGTCGCAGAGGCAAGCGGCGAGTGAAGCTCCTGAAGAAGCTGACGAAGCCAACAACACTCGGCCACGGCGTGTGCAACCGCGCGGTACTCAGCCTCAGCGCTGGAGCGGGAGACCGTCGTCTGGCGCTTGGAAGACCAAGAAACCAGGTTGTCGCCGAGGAAGACGCAGTAGCCGGATGTCGAGCGCCTGGAGTCCGGACAGCATGCCCAGTCGGCGTCGGAGTATGCCGTCAGGGAGTCGGCCGGTCTGGAGTTGAGGTGGAGACCGGTCGACAGAGTGCCCTTGACATAGCGAAGGATGCACTTGATCAGTGCGAGGTGAGGCTCGCGGGGATCGTGCATGAAGAGGCACACCTGCTGGACCGCATAGGCGAGCTCGGGCCGGGTGAGCGTCAGGTACTGCAGAGCGTCGGCGAGACTGCGATACTGAGACGGATCAGCGACTGGGGCGTCGTCGGTCGCAGATAGCTTGGCACGAGTGTCAACCGGTGTCGCTGTAGAGTGACACTCGGCCATGCCCGCCCGCTGTAGGAGATCCACAGCGTACTGGCGTTGTGAGAGGAAGAGCCCCTCTGACGAGCGCGTGACGGAGATGCCGAGGAAGTGGTGTAGTTCGCCGAGGTCCGTCATGGCGAACTCGGAGTGGAGGTGCGCCATGATGCGCTGCAGCAGGGCAGTCGAAGAAGCTGTCAGGATGATGTCGTTGACGTAGAGCAGGTAGGCTGTGGCGCGGGTAGGTAGGCGGCAAACCGCTGGTACCAGGCCCGAGGAGCCTGTTTCAGGCCATATAGGGAACGCTGCAGAAGACAGACGTCGTCAGGACGTGCAGGGTGATAGACCTCTTTTAACTCTTGTGCTTATCCATTAGGAATATGCTTAGTATCTACTTTAGAATATGCTTTACTTTAGCAACAACTTGGCATCAACTTGGCAGCCAAGTTAGCTTTTGCAACAGCTTCTTGGCAGCCAAGTTTGCTGCCCTATATGTACCCCTGCAGTTATCTTTTGCCTCTAAGGCTAATACATCAGATCAGCCCCAATTACCTGTGATAATTTCCAACAAATGGTATCTAGAGCCTAGTTCCTTCCTGGTTCTTCCCTTCTCCATCCCAATCCACAGCCATGTCCCTCCACTCCTACTCCTCTTCCTCTAGCCACTCTACCACCTCTAGCGGGCGGCGCAGGCAGGCGGCCATCGACATCGACGGCGACGAGGACCTCGCTGCGCTGGAAGCGGAGGCTGCGCGGGTCACAGCGCGCCTGCAGCGCGCGCGTGCTGCAGCGGACAGGCGCGAGGAGGAGGCAGGGCAGCGAGCGGAGGCGGCCGCTCGAGCAGAGAGGCTCGCGGCTGCCGAGCTCGCAGCCGAGCGGGCTGCTGCGACGGCCAGGGAGGCCGCAGCGGCTGCCCAGGAGGCAGCAGCGGCTGCTGCGGCCCTGCGCGGCAACTCCGACGTGCGCGGGAGCGCAGCTGGAGCGGAGCGGGAGCGGATGGAGGCGGGAGACCCGGACGCACACGCGGAGGCCAGCGACCGCGCTGCTGCTGCTGCTGCTGGACGCGGTCGGGCGGACGCGCGCGGAGCAGATGCGGGCGCGCGGGGCGTGCACGCGCGCGGAGCAGAGGCGGGCGGCTACGACCCGGACTTGCGCGCCTACGACCAGGCAGCTGCTGCGGGCGCGGGAGGCCGAGCCGCGGCCTGGGAGGCTGCGGACGCCACCGCGGCCCTGCGTGCTGGAGCCCGGCGCGACCTGGGAGCGCGTGGCTTCGCTCGTGCGCGCGGGTTCGAGATGGCCGGGCGCGAGGAGGCTTGGGAGGCGCGTGCTGCCCGCGACGCCAACGGGTGGCTGGAACGCGAGGAGCAGCAAGACCGCGACGCGCGTTGGCTCGGGCGCGACCTCGACGCAGCAGCCGCTCGGGATCCGCACATCCAACGCGCGCTTGAGGAGCAGCGCAGGCGTGAGCGGGCCGAGCAGCTGGAGGCACAGCGAGGGATGCGGGCGCGTGATGCTCGAGCGCGGCTCGCACACGTCCCGTACGGACGCGAGCTGAACGCCTTCGACGACCGCGAGCTTGGGAGATGGGACGCTGGTGCACGCAGCCCTCACAGGCGACGCCCCCCCCCCCCCCCCTTCTCCAGAGCGGCGTCGTGGTCGCCGTGGCCGGCCAGGGACTCCTCCACTCATCCAGACCATCGTCAAGGACGCCGGCGCTGGCAGCGGCTGACCTATGCTCACCAAGACCAACTTCAACGAGTGGTCGATGGTGATGAAGGTCAAGCTGCAGGCGCGCCACATGTGGGACGTGGTACGGTACGGCGACGTCGACTTCACCGAGGATCGGCGGGCGATGGAGGCACTTCTCGCCGCTGTACCGGTGGAGATGCAGACCACCCTTGCGGACAAGGAGACCGCCAAGGACGCTTGGGACGCCATCACCGCGGCGCGCATCGGCAACGACCACGCGCGGCGATCCACGCTGCAGCGGCTGCGGAAGGAGTGGGGGGACATGACCTTCAAGCCCGGCGAGGACGTCGAGGACTTCGCCATCCGCCTCACCACTCTGCAGCAGCAGCTCCTGCGGTACGGCGACACCAAGTTCGATGAGGAGGAGGCTGTTGAGAAGCTTCTCCGCGTCGTCCCCGACAAGTACAAGCAGGTTGCTGTGTCGATCGAGATCCTGCTGGAGTTCACCTCGCTCACGATCGAGAAGGTGACGGGCCACCTGAAGGCCATCGACGAGCGCTGGAAGGCTCCATCGCAGCCGACCAACGCCGGTGGCAAGCTTCTCTACACCGAGGAGCAGTGGCTCGCTCGGCAGAAGGAGCGAAGGAAGGGCGAGGCTGCACCGTCGTCGAGCACTCGCAAGCGCCGGCCGCGCAAGCGAGACAAGGCTCCCCAGGCGCGTGGTGGCGCTCCTGACGGCGCCGACGGCGAGCGCAAGCCGAACCGGGACGACATCTGCAAGAACTGCGGCAAGACCGGCCATTGGGCCAGGGACTGCCGGCAGGCGAGGCGAGGCGCGGCGGTTAGGCTCACGTCGCGCAGGCACAGGAGGGTGATGAGCCGGCTCTGTTCTACATCCACGGGGACATTGAGTTGTGCTCCTCTCCTGCGTCGACCGCCGCCGCGCTTCTCCACCTCGACGAGCCGCGCGCCCACGCCTTCCTCGGCTCCGCCAGCGACGACAAGATCGACGGCTGGTACCTCGACTCTGGCGCCACCCATCACATGACCGGGCGGCGGGAGTTCTTCTCTGACTTGGACTCCGGCGTGCGAGGCTCCGTCAAGTTCAGGGACGCCTCCGCCGTAGAGATCAAGGGAGTCGGCTCGGTCGTCTTCACCGCCAAGACCGGCGAGCACCGGCTGCTCACTGGTGTGTACTACATCCCCGCGCTGAGGAACTCCATCATCAGCTTGGGACAGCTGGATGAGAACGGCTCGCGCGTGGAGATCGAGCATGGGGTGCTGCGCATCTGGGACAGCAGTCAGAGGCTCCTCGCCAAGGTGAACAGAGGGAGGAATCGCCTCTACGTCCTTCACGTGCAGGTGGCGCAGCCCCTCTGTCTTGCTGCCCGCCGCGACGACGACGCGTGGCGGTGGCACGAGCGCTTCGGGCACCTCAATTTTGAGGCCCTGAAGCAGCTGGGCAGCAAGGAGATGGTGCGGGGGATGCCGCACGTCGACCACGTGGAGCAGTTCTGCGACACCTGCGTTGTCACCAAGCAGCGCCGGCTGCCCTTCCCTGGCCAGGCGAGCTTCCGGGCCAAGGATAGGCTGGAGCTTGTACATGGCGACCTCTGCGGCCCCGTGACCCCTGCTACACCCGGAGGACGACGCTACTTCCTCCTCCTCGTCGACGACGTGTCCCGCTTCATGTGGGTTGTCCTGCTCGACACCAAGGGGGCAGCTGCGGACGCCATCAAGCTGCTGCCGAGAAGGAGTGCGGCCGCAAGCTTCAGGTGCTGCGCACGGACAACGGCGGCGAGTTCACAGCGGCTGAGTTCGCGGCGTACTGCGCCGACGAGGGGATCCAGCGCCACTTCTCCGCCCCGTACACCCCGCAGCAGAACGGCGTCGTCGAGCGCCGCAACCAGACAGTGGTGGCCACTGCCCGCGCCCTCCTCAAGTAGAGAGGGCTGCCGGCGATCTACTGGGGAGAGGCGGTGATGACGGCTGTCCACCTCCTCAACCGCTCGCCCACCAAGGCGCTTGACGGCAAGACGCCGTACGAGGCCTGGCACGGGCGCAAGCTGACGGTCAGCCACCTTCGCGTCTTCGGGTGCCTCGCGTTCGCCAAGGAGCTCGGCCACGTCGGCAAGCTCGACGACCGGAGTGCACCTGGGGTCTTCATCGGCTACGCGGAGGGTGTCAAGGCCTATCGCATCCTCGACCCCGCGACACAGTGCGTCCGCATCTCGCGTGATGTCGTGTTCGACGAGGGACGAGGCTGGGCATGGGACAAGGCGGTGGACGACGGCTCGACTTCGACCCTCCGAGACTTCGTCGTCGAGTACGTCCACTTCGAGGGAGCCGGGGGGAGCTAGCAGCTCGTCTTCATCGAGCTCGCCCGCCTCGACTCCTCGCTCGCCTCCAGCTCCGGTGAGTCCTCCACCTTCGGCACCGGCCACACCCCACGCTTCGCCACCTGCGGCACCGGCTACGATCCGCTCTGCACCAGCACCGGCTCCTGGCTCTCCAGCACCGGTTCCTGGGTCTCCAGCACCAGCTCCTGCATCTCCTGCACCGGCCACTCCATGCTCTCCTGCACCAGCGGCCACACCACCGGGATCGGCCACAGCAGCTCCGGTCCACGACGAGCAGCGCTCGGTGGAGTTCGCCACTCCGCTGACCGACGATGAGGACCGCGTCGACGCCTACCACGACGACGAGCCTCTGCACTACCGCACCATGGACAACCTCCTCGGCGAGTTGCCCGTCCCTGGACTGGCGTAGCACGACTTCGAGGGGGAGCTGCACTTGGCGCACGACGACGACGAGCCCCGCTCCTTCGCTGAGGCGGAGGGAGACGCGGCATGGCGTGCTGCGATGAAGCAGGAGATGGACGTCGTCGAGCGGAACCACACGTGGGAGCTGGCGGATCTTCCCGCCGGCCACCGCGCCATCACCCTGAAGTGGGTGTTCAAGCTCAAGAAGGATGAGGCTGGTGCTGTGATCAAGCACAAGGCACGACTCGTAGCGCGCGGGTTCGTTCAGCAGGAGGGAGTCGACTTCGACGACGCCTTTGCACCCGTTGCACGCATGGAGTCCGTTCGCCTGCTACTCGCTCTGGCAGCCCAGGAGGGCTGGCATGTCCACCACATGGACGTCAAGTCTGCCTTTCTCAACGGCGACTTGAAGGAGGAGGTCTATGTCCGTCAGCCGTCGGGTTTCGTAATCCCCGGCAAGGAGAACAAGGTTCTTCGCCTGCGCAAGGCCCTCTACGGCTTGCGGCAGGCGCCTCGAGCTTGGAATGCCAAGCTGGACTCCACCCTCAAGCAAATGGGGTTCCAGCAGAGCGCTCACGAGGCTGCTGTCTACCGGCGGGGCAAGGGTGGCAACGCCCTACTGGTGGGCGTCTACGTCGACGACTTGGTGATCACCGGCACCAAGGAGGACGAGATTGAGGCATTCAAGGCGGAGATAAAGACCGTCTTTCAGATGAGCGACCTGGGGCTCCTCTCTTTCTACCTGGGGATTGAGGTCCACCAGGACAGCTCCGGCATCTCCCTTCGCCAGACCGCCTACGCCAAGCGCATCGTCGAGTTGGGCGGGCTCACCGACTGCAACCCAGCCCACACTCCTATGGAGGAGAGGCTGAAGCTGAGCCGCGACAGCACGGCGGAGGAGGTTGACGCCACGCAGTACCGGCGCATTGTGGGCAGCCTTCGCTACCTCGTCCACACGCGGCCGGACTTGGCGTTCGCCGTGGGCTACGTCAGTCGGTTCATGCAGCGACCGATGGCGGAGCATCAACAAGCCGTCAAGAGGATTCTTCGCTATGTTGCGGGTACCTCTGACTACGGCCTGCACTACCCGAGGTGCCCCGATGCGGCGCACTTCATCGAGTACAGCGACAGTGACCACGCCGGAGACATTGACACAAGCAAGAGCACCAGCGGGACGCTATTCTTTCTTGGCAAGTGTCTAATCAACTGGCAGTCGGTCAAGCAGCAGGTGGTGGCTCTGTCCAGCTGCGAGGCAGAGTACATCGCAGCCACTACCGCTTCGACTCAGGCCATCTGGCTCGCTCGGCTGCTCGGCGATCTCATTGGCAGAGATGCAGCACTAGTGGAGCTAAGGGTGGACAGCAAGTCTGCCTTGGCTTTGGCAAAGAACCCCGTCTTCCACGAGCGCAGTAAGCACATCAGGGTGAGGTATCACTTCATCAGAGACTGCCTGGATGAGGGGAGCATCAAGGCTGGCTACATCAACACACAAGACCAGCTTGCTGATTTCCTGACCAAGTCCCTTGGGCGAGTCAAGTTCCAGGAGCTCCGCGCCAAGATTGGGATGGTCCAGGTTGTCCAGAAGCACACACACAAGACTTAGGGGGAGATTGATAGACCTCTTTTAACTCTTGTGCTTATCCATTAGGAATATGCTTAGTATCTACTTTAGAATATGCTTTACTTTAGCAACAACTTGGCATCAACTTGGCAGCCAAGTTAACTTTTGCAACAACTTCTTGGTAGCCAAGTTTGCTGCCCTATATGTACCCCTGCAGTTATCTTTTGCCTCTAAGGCTAATACATCAGATCAGCCCCAATTACCTGTGATAATTTCCAACACAGGGTCGACGAAGCCGGGAGGCTGCTGGCAATACACAGTTTCCGTCAGATGACCGTGGAGGAAGGCGTTCTTCACGTCTAGCTGGTGGATCGGCCAGGATCGCGAAGCAGCAAGGCTGAGGACGACGCGTATCGTGGCCGGCTTGACGACGGGGCTGAACGTCTCGTCGTAGTCGATGCCGTGGCGCTGGGAGAAGCCGCGAACCACCCAGCGAGCCTTGTGTCGGGCAAGGGAACCATCCGAGTGGAATTTGTGTTTGAAGATCCACTTGCCCGTCACAACATTAGCACCAGGAGGACGATGAACGAGGCGCCAGGTGCCATTGTCGACGAGCACCTTGTACTCATCGGCCATGGCAGCCCTCCACTGAGGATCGGCCAAGGCGCTGCGGTAGGTCGCCGGTATCGGTGAGGCGATGGAGACGGTGGCGGAGAAGCCGTAGCGCTCGACGGGACGAAGACTCCCGGTCTGTGACCGAGTGACCATCCTGGGAGCCGACGACGTAGGGGCTGGTGCCGGGGCCTGCATGGACGGTGTCGGAGCAGTCTGCACAACAGGTGATGATTCATGAAGCCCTGCTGCTGCGGCAGATGGTTGAGGCTGCTCCGCTGCTAGCGTCGGGGCCCGGGGACGACGACTATACTGCAAGTGGACGTCCCGGACTGGTGGAGCAGCAGCAGCAGCCACTGGTGGAGCAGCAGCAGCTGCTGGTTGAGCAGCCCGTGGTGCGGCAGGGGCTGCAGCCAGCACAGGCCCGCGCACTAGGATCGCAGGGTCATCCGCCAGTTCCTCCAGGACCACCTGAGAGGGGCGTGGTCGCTCAGCAGTGCTAGAGACCGTAGGGAGGCGCATCGGTACTGTACCTGCAAGCAAAAAATCCAGGTCGCTCGACGAGGACCCGGATGGGTGAAGTCCGAAGGGAAAACAAGTCTCGTCGAACACAACATGACGTGAGATGATGATACGCCATGTTGAAAGATCGAGACAACGATACTCCTTGTGAGAGGATGGATAGCCAAGGAAGACACAAGCTGTGGATCGGGGTGCGAGCTTGTGGCGAGTCGTGGCGGTCATGTTGGGATAGCAGAGGCACCCAAAAACTCGGGGCTGGGAGTAATCGGGTGTTTTTCGGTGTAGTAGGACATAGGGAATGGCATTGCGAACAGCGGTGGATGGGCACCTGTTGAGAAAGTATGTCGCTGTGGTGAGCGCCTCAGCCCAATATGGTGCAGGCATGTGCACATGGATGAGCATGGTGCGGCTAATGTTGTTCAAAGTGCGAAGAGTACGCTCAGCCTTGCCATTTTGTGGGGAGGTGTGTGGACACGAAAGACGTAAATAAATACCACGAGAAGCAAAAAGGGTGTGTAGGGTATTATTTACAAATTCAGCGTCATTATCAGCTTGGATGGCTTTGATGGTGAGGCTGAATTGCGTGGAGACATAATTGCAGAAATTGGTGATATGGGTTGCAACTTCAGATTTGCGAACGAGGGGAAAAGTCCAATAAAAATGAGTAAAGTCATCGAGTAAGACGAGATAATATTGATAACCCGAAATACTAGTGACCGGAGATGTCCACACATCACAATGAACAAGTTCAAAAGGCATAGTGCTAAACGAACTGGAGTGGGAGAAAGGGAGCCGCACATGTTTGCCAAGCTGACATGAATGACATAGAGTATGGGCTACTTTATTACAACTGATGGATGCACTATTGCGAAGAATGTCTATGGTGGCGGCGCTGGGATGACCAAGACGGTGATGCCAGAGGTCGGTGGAGATGGCGATGCTGGCGTGTGCAGCGGCAGGTGTGGCAGGAATGGTGTAAAGGTCGCCAGCACTATTGCAGCGAAGCATCACGCGCCTGGTCTGGATATCCTTGACAGAAAAACCAAGAGCGTCAAATTCGATAGAACAATTGTTTTCTCTAGTGAACTGACGAACTGATAGCAAGTTGTGCATTAGGGATGGAACGACTAGAACATTACGAAGTGGAAAAGTGGACGCTGGTGTGTGAAGAACAGACTCGCCACGACAGGAAATAGGAAGAGTGTGACCATTGCCAACAGTAATGGAGGAATGAGAGGAGGGATGGCGGGAAAAGAGTATACCATCCGTGGCGCTCATGTGAGATGAGGCACCGGAATCCATCACCCAGGGCTGCTGGTCCTGGAGGTGCAGCTGGTTGAGCGCGGCGACGAGGCCAGCCTGGTTCCATATAGGAGCCGACTGGGAGACCTGAAGTGGTGCGAAGGTCGTCGGGGACAGCACCGGCGTGTACGTCGTGTGAGCCTGAGGTGGGGCGCCGAGGACACTGGGGCGCCAGCCGCTGGGCCCTGCGGAGGAGGAGGGCCCTGTGGAGCCCATGGGTTGTAGCAGACCCAGGGACCCATGGGTCCGTACTGTCCAGGTTGTAGATGTCTAGCTCCGCGCTGCTGACCGCCGCCCGAACCACGCTTGCCCTTGCCCTTGCCTTTCCCACCGCCGCCGCCCTTGTTGCTGCTGCCATAGCCGGTGTTGTGAGGGTTGTGTGAGCCACCAGAGGTGGCCCCGGCTGTGGTAGAGCGGCACCCGCCCGGACTGGTGCAGCCAGAGGCAGCCTTGGCGAGGAGGGCGGTGTTGACGACAATCTTCTCGTCGTTGGCAAGGCGAAGCTCCTTGAGAACCAGCATGTCATGTGCTCTCGCGAACGTGGGAAGCACGGCGGAGTTAGCAATGTCGTCAGCGGTGTTGGAGAAGCGAGGGTTGAGGCCGCGCAGAAGGGCGAGGACAAGCTGCGAGTCCTTCATGGGATGGCCGACGTCGCGGAGGGCGGCGGCCTTGATCTTGAGGCGCTGGCAGTAGGCCGAGATGGTGGAGTCGCCCTGCACCATGGAGTGGAACTCGTTGAGGAGGTATATGGCCCGTGGCTCCCTGTTGGCGCGGAAGATCGCCTCGATGGCCACCCACAGGTCACGGGCAGTCGGATTAGCGTCCTCCATGGCGAGGTCGAGGACGGAATCATCGACGGAGCCGGTGAGCCAGCCACGAACGCAACACTCCGCAGCGTCCCACTGTGGGTCCTCAGGGCGAGAAGGGGCGGTGCCATCGATGTGCAAGCGAAGCCCGAATTTCCCGCACAAGGATTTGAAGAAGAACGCCCACTTCGAGTAGTTGGAGGTGAGCTCCAGCGTGATCGGAACATGGGCCTTGACGTTCACCGTGGCGTAGGAGTGAGCCACGATGGGTGCAGCAACGCCGGCGGCCGTGCCACCCGTGGTTGCCTCACCGGTGGCTGGCAGGGTGCCGGAGGTGAGGGCAGCAGTCGTGTCCATTGGGGAAGAGGCGGACAGCGCGTGCCACTTGAGCGGCGCGGGGAGGAAATCGCGCCGCGACCTGCGAGCAGAGGAGGTGAGGTCGCGAGGCGGCGACTGCGGCGAAACACGAGCAGAGGAGGGTAGGCGGTGGTGGCGGCGGAACGCGAGCAGAGGAGGGGAGTCGCGAGGCACCGGCGGCGGCCGCACGCGGGCAGGAAGGTCGCGAGGCGGCGCAGGCGGAGGGACCGCGTCGCGAGCGGAGGGAGAAGACCGCGCAGGCGGAGAGGCGGCGTCGCGAGTGGAGGAAGGAGACCGCGTGCGCAGATGGCGCGCGCGATTGGAGGAGCGGAAGCAGAGGATGCTAGGATCGTATCCCGATTGATACCATGTAGAGAGACACAAGAATGGGGAAACACCACACACACTGATTGGGGGGTGACCTTCATATATATATAGCCCAATTGGGCTTAGGATACAAGTCCAGATACAATGTATACAATACTATACATTTACATGACTAATAAAGGTTCTTGTCTTTTTTCTCAGCACTGAATTCCTTCCTCTTTACAGGGTTCGAACCACCAATTGACTCATGCCTATTGTTTGATTCTTTGGCTAGCTCTGGGCCAACAATGTGTTCACCAGGTTCCAAAACGTTCAGATAGAAATGCTGATTTTATTTGGTAGCTCAAGTGATACAAAGGTGAGAATTATGTCATCAAGTTGACTTACCGAATTATCAAACCAGCCATTATTTATCATTGTGTTCAAACAGTGATGTATATTCTGAGCATCGAGAAACACTAACTTTTTTTTCTTTTGTATTTTGTGTCGTGCTTAAATCTGGTAACAGATTGATAAAGATTGAGCCCTGATTTTTTTTAACAGTTCATCAAGATAACAAACTGTTTTGTCTATATCCAGTGCTGTAACTGAATAACAACGATCAAGCATCACTGAACCGTTTGACCGTTTGAGTTCCCTGCTAATACAATACTTTTTGTGACTTTGCAATTAAATAGAGAAGTTCTGTTATGTTGTTTCGCCCCGCTAGCTGGTTCGATTGTAGTTGTACTTCATTGTGTTTATACTTGTGCATGCCACCTGCTTTTTTAGTATGGTGTCTGACTAGCACTTGCATGGTTGATTACTAAAGGTAATATATCAATATGGCATGCAATTTTTGTTTACCCGTAGCAAAGCACGGGCCCTCACCTGGTATCCCAAAAAAAAAAAATTAGCATCCGGCGGGAGTCAGTGGGTGTATTGTACCTGGGGCACAAGCATGACTCCAACGGTGATGCCCGCGGCGAGGTCGGCCTGGAGGTCCTCCTTCCATCTGTACTTCCGTGTCCACGCCACACAGGGCAAGGCCACCTCCGCCCATTCAAGTGGACCCATGGCCCAAGCCCTTCCCACCGCCGCCCGCCACCCCGGCGACGACGAGGAAGACGTCGACCCAGAACCCAACGGATGCCGCATCGGTATCACCCTCAGCGTCCTTCCGCCTCCGGAAGCTGCGGCGGCTAGTTCGCTGGAGCTCCTTGACGCGTAAGAGGATCTCTCCATTTGATTTGACGGCTCCACCCCTTCTAAATTTCAGAAGAAGCGGTGGGCACAGAAATTAGGGTGCGGATAGACGCCGTGGGGAACGCGGGAACCAACCCAGTGGTGAAGATGGCCCGGGAGCGGCAGAGGTGGTGGAGATGGAGGGGAGGCCTGACCGCTCCGGCGGAAGCGATGGGCGGCGCGGAACAAGAATGGCTGCTCCAAGATTGACCCACCCTTCAGCTGTTGATGCAACTAGACGGCATACACGAATGGTTATCTTCGTTCATGTTTAGTTCCCGAAAAAATTTAAGATTTACTGTCACATTTAATTTTTAGATGTATGTCGGAGTATTAAATATAGATAAAAAATAATTAATTATATTTTTAGTCTGTAAACTAGATAAATACCCGGGTATTACAGCGGAAGCAAGAAAAAATCACAAATTACATGATTATTTATGCAAAACTAATATAAGATATTATCACATTATAATTCCATTGTCACAAAAACTATGAAATAAAATAATTCACATAAGCATAAATTATGTCCTACAAACCACACAATCAATATTGAAGATAACCTAATATCAAGGATAACCTTACATACTATAAAAAATACTGAGGAAGGAAACAAATAACATTGACCAAAAATCAATACACTATAGAACCAACATTGATTAATTATAAGTCATCTAACTATAAAAAAATAATACTTTTGCTACTTACACACATAAAAAGGTTGACCATGACAAAAAAAAATATGCTAGCAACAATCACTTTGTCCCTATAGACACCACGTTGCAGCTGATCACAAAAATGAGCTAGGAGATTTTCAAGTCTGGATACAAGAAAATTGGATTTTTTTTTCTCTCTCAATACCAAGCGGGTTTGATTTATTTATGGGCTTCGCTAAAATACCACTATAAAAAGGATATTTCATACTATTTAGCGATTTTAGCCAACTTAAAAAAAAGAGTGATCGCTCAGGTGATCTAGGTACATCTGACACCTGAGTGACAGCTGACACATAAACACTCGATGGGTCCTATACTCGATTCTCTAACCATTGGATCTAGATTAAATGGACAAAAAAACATATCAAATAAACAAAATAAATAAAATAAAAAAGCCAGATTATTTCCATGAAAACAAAATTTAAAAATTTTAAAGAAAAACAAATAAAACATACAGAAAGTTAGAAAACCAAACAAAATTTAAAAGTTAAATAAATGAAACAAAAAATAGCTAGATTATTTCTATGAAAACCAAATTAAAAAGTTTCAAAAGGAAACAAAAAAACATACAGAAATTAGAAAAAAAACCAAAAGAATAATCAGATAACTATTCGAGTAATTCTGACCATTCTCATTTATGAATAATCAGTGTACAGAACTCAACACTTACACCTAAACAAAATTAGTAAAATATGGTATAATAAGATATAAATTGTTCTTACTAAGGGACGTTTAGTTCTCACCCTAAAAAAACTTCTCACTTATCACATCGGATGTTTGGACACATATATGGAGTATTAAATATAGACTAAAAAATAACTAATTTTTACAGATTACGATAACTTTGTGGGATGATTTTTAAGCCTAATTAGTCTATGATTTAACAACATTGTGCTACAGTAAACATATGCTAATAATGAATTAATTAGTCTTAATAAATTTATCTCACGGTTTTCAGACGGGATGAAATTTATTTTTTTATTAGTCTATTTTTAATAGACTAAATTAGTGCTGCAACATCTAATATGACGCTAAAAACTTTTCACCCATAAACTAAACACCTCTTAAATTATAAATCTACATGCATCGTGCAGTAAGGGCAGCCGCAATGGCTAACTCATAAGCCAGCTCTTAGAATTTTATCCATATTTTAATAGAAGGAAGAGAAGAGTTAGCTCTTGCTCACACATTCCATGATCATGTGTGAATGTAATGTGGGCTTAATCATACTATGAGCTATTGCTAAGAGTTAGCACTATTGGAGAGGTTGACTTATAACTAGTAGCTAGCTCATACCACCGGGGCCGTTTGGGAGAGCTCCACGGAGCAGATTCTCAAGGAGAATCACTCTCTGACTATCAAACGTATTTTTCAGCAAGAAATGATTGTTTGCTGATTCTGTGAAGTGATTCTCTTAAATGAACCAAGGGGTTGGGAGCTAAAAAAAAGTAGTTTTACGTGATTCTGTGAAGTGATTCTCTATCCTGATTTTGAAAGTTTATGTTAAAGAATCAAAGAGAATCACTTTCAGTCACTGAATCACTTCACCAGAGAATCTGGAAGCACAGCTCTCCCAAACAGACCCTATGATACACTAAGGGGAGGTGATGTGATGACGAGGCAATCTATGTATCTGCACATATCTGGTGATGTTTTTTGCTCCACCGCACATGGTCTCGAGCAGGCGCCCAACCGGGACCACCCTACATCTCCACTGTAGCACCGCTGAGTCCAGCATTCAACAACTCGAAAATTGAGTGTTGGCTGAGCCTAGAACACTCGAGTGCCTGATAGATTTACCGAAAAAACAACCCTTACTCTCGTTCTCTACCTTGTCACGGTCTCACGATCACACGTCCTATCTCCTGCTCTCTTTGTCTCTTCGTCACGGACAATCAAGGTCTGGGCTGGAGCCCGACACCGGCCGCCGCAGCCCTCTGCACTTCCCCTCAGCTGAGCCCTTGTGGCTCCCTGCCCACGCCTCCGGCCAACTATTGGCGGTCCTTACAGTCAACATTATACCATCAACTAATACATAAAAAGATGATAAACATGTGATAATGCATAGTTGTAGGGTTTGATTCTAACAAGTTCCACGAGTTGTGTAGTTCTCACTTGTTTTGCAGAAACATCAATATTTCATAACATAAAAGTATCTCAAGTGATGAATTAGACCATACCATTGCAAAGAGCTCGTCGAGACGATCGAAACAGACATATGGTTTGCTACATTTGTAGTCCCGACGAGAGAGTCCTTGTTGTTGGATACGACATGGAAGCTTCTAGAATAACCTGGAGTGATCACCAAGCAACATACTTCAGGGACTAAACTGACAGATTCAACAGCTTTGGTGAATTACTGTTTTCCAGGGAGTTTTACAGAAGATGAAAAGAGGTAGAGTCCTACTCCAACACGACGAATTGCGCAAATGGATGGAAAGTCGCATTAGGGCAATAAGGGAGGTTCCAGAAGTCACCACGACGAAGGCGGCACCTGGAGGATGCCAGGTGGGGCCGGTCGGCCTGGGCCAGGAAGCCCCTCGGCCCATCTTCGTGGAGCATGACCTAATCGACCTCCTCGACGCATTTAAGCCATTGTTCAAGACCGGTTTGATCTGAGGGTCATAGTTCATCCCACCGTGCTATATAAGCAGCCCCCGACCCCCTCTCTGGAGCATATCTCAGATCTATCTTCATATCATCAGGCATTAGAGGTTCTCAGAGGCAGAGTTAGGGTTCCAGAGATTAGAGATTAGATTAGAGCTCTACTTCAAGATTAGAATTAGAATTAGGTAGAAATAAGTAGAGTTGAGCATGGCTCAGGATTCCGGATCGTCATCAGGAGTTCTGGTAATTCTTATATTCGACTTTGTGCTATTTCAATTATATCATTATGTTTCTCTTTATTTCGTTCTTAGTTTATTCTAGTTGTATGCTTGATATAGTTATGATTGACAATAAATTCATACATATGTTCATAAAGCGCTTAGTTCGATTCTGGATTAGACTAAGTGGTCGATATAATGTAGGCGTGGTGCTTAGATTATGTTCAGCAATGAATGCACCCTATTCTCCGGGCCAACAAGTGGTAATTCGTGAGGGTGACTCTTATAGTCTCATTGTTTCCTCTATAGTCCACTCCCCAAGTCTAGGCCAAGTAGAACCTGGTTACACTGAAGGAATTACTCTGGATATGAACTTCTTTCGTAATGTTCCTTATGTATGGGTGGATGATTAATTATGCTATAGATGAAAACATATGCTAGGGTTGACTTAGACTTAATAGAAGTAATATAACTTAGGAGTCTAATCTCTTAACGTATCGATTAGTTCTCAATTCTGCTTGATCATATGAGTCTCTCTCTCTCTCTCATCATGGAATCCCTGCTAGTCTATGTTATTTATCTCATTTATCATTATTATACTATTATCCTTTTGCCTTACCCCTGTATTAGACGAGAGGTGCTTATTAGATTCATGTCTAAGTATATATGTTTGCAATTCTTTAGCCATATCATTCTTATTCTTAACCCTGTTAAGCTCCCGATGGTAGAATTATAAATAACGATACCTGGAACATTTCTGGGTGAAATGCTACAACGGGTGTATTTTATTTGTGCGCTTGTAGATAACCTTTATTTCATATCTTATCAAAGTGCCATGTCATAAATACAATCACATCTCTCTACCTTAGTGGTGGTATATTTCCTTTGGCATAATTTCAATTGTTGTAAATTTGGTATGTGTTGACCAAGATATAGGATGAACTCCTCTAGACTCTTAAATTGATTCAAGTGCATTTCAAATTCTACCACTAGACTCCCCCTTAATATTCTCACCAAGAGACTACACAAGTTCACTAGAAGAAAACGTTAGACCAAGATATAGTATTCAAGTGCACATATTAAGGGGGAGTCTATTCTATGTATTGTGCCTTTTGAGACTAACTTTTTCTTCTAGTGAACTTGTGTAGTCTCTTGGTGAGAATAACTTTCTCATGGGTATGCTACATAACCAAACCAATCCAAATCGGTAAAGTTATCTCTCATATTCATTTGGATTGCAACTTTAACTCTTATGTAGCTACTCTCCATAATATAGCTTAAATTCCCTTGATTAGACTTAATTGACCAAAAGTGCATATGTTTTGCTTTCCACATACATATGTATGCACTATCAAAAAAGGGGGATTTAGTCGATGTTATGAGGTTTGCAATTAGTGATCCACATGCCTTCCACATCCAAATGGTCACTAGTTGTAAAACTATAGCTTGTGCAATTTAATGTTATCTCTTGTCTTTGTGAGCATTCCCTAGGAGACATCTAGGTGATATTATGAGATACAAGCATCCATTCCAATTGGCATCAACTTGTGAAGATTCCTTCCATCAGTGTCAAACTATGAAGATCATATTTCAATTGGTATTGGTGGATAATATTTCAATTTGGTATATCAAGAAATATGTCTTCAACTGGTATCTCAAAATGGCAACAAGAGCTAGCAGTGGACTTTCAACTGAGATGAAGCACAAGTTTGTGATGTCTCCTTAAAGATGATGAAAAAGAGAGATGAGCACAAATGAGATATTTTGCCTAAAAGAAGTGATAGGCCCATCAAAGCACTAAATTGAAAATCATCATCATGGTGGAGATTATGAGGCTTAGAACAAAGGTATATCACTTTATGAACATTTGTATTACCTTTGTGCATCTAGGCCCTACATGGTAGTGTGTGCATGTGTATGCAATATTTTGAGTCACACCATAAGTTTGTTCTTGTGGTGATGCTATGAGTTTGTCTCATGTTATGCTACCTATGTGAGGTATGAGCTAAATATGCTAGCCTCTCAAGAATCTTTACTTAAAGTGTTCCATACTTTGTTTGATAGAAAACATAGGAGAGAAATCCTATATGCTAAACTTTTACCTACCTCTTGCCCTCACTTGTCTACCATCATTTCTTTCTTTTTGGTGGAGAGATCCTTTTTGGAGATTAATGCCAAAGGGGGAGAAATATTGGGGGAGAATGTAAGGGAAGAGAGATTGATATGTCGATGTAAAGGGGTAAAAGAGAGGCATATAAGATTTTTAAAATTGTGTGGTTTGTGCAAGGGTAGTTTAAATTTATGCTCTTGATAAGGACTATATGCTAGTGTGTGACATTCATGCCTTGAATGATGTATTGTTAAACTTGTTGAGTGCATGAACTGTCATGAGCATCACATTTATCATGTTTGACACCTTGCACCCCACGAATGCTAAGATATAGGAGAGTTCCCACACTTTTACTTAAATATGTGCATTTGGCATTTGAGGCCAAAATTTGAATTCCTTTCAATGCGCACATTTTGGTGGAGCTCACTATATAATAGGATTCAAAATCTTAATATTTATCAATCTCTTGTAAGCTTTACTTGTGTTGTCATCAATCACCAAAAAGGGGGAGATTGTAAGTGCATCTAGCCCTTAGGGCTCGTTTGGCTAATCGTGTATTGTATACACGTGTCCTCAGATACACCTATGGATTGGGTTAAACCCACCCTGCCACTCAATCCACGTCTGGATGCTAAGGAAGCTTTCTCCGCATCTACGAGGGCGCAGGGTGTACACTGACGAGAGCTGACGAGTCGCGAGCGTACACTGCCGTTCCACGAGTCGGGTGGGGATTTTTTTGCCCCCGTGTGTCGACGTGTATCGGTCCGCGATCCACGGCAACACTCGGGCAGCCAAATGCAATTTTAAGCTGAACGGGGGATCTCGCCCCGACGTGGAAGTCGTTCCACGCCACACGTGGTTTGGAGCTCGAACCACGCCAATACTCCTTCATCCAAACAAAGCCTTAGTGGGTTTTGGTGAATTGAATGACAACTCAACTAAAGGTCTAACAAGTTTGCTAAGTGTATCAAAGGTTCAACAAGAAAAGAAAACTTGATGGTATTCCACATAGTGTTGAAATGAAGGCCAAAATTGTGTATTGTTGTATTGGAAGATCATGGAAACAATCTTGTTCAAGCAAAAGACAACAATGCAAATAGAGTTGATAATATGGCTTCTATGTCGTGGGATATCTTAGCATCATGAGAAAGCAAGCATATTTGGCAAATGACAAGTGAGACATGGATTGATGATATTAGAATGGTCTCAACAATGGGTTGCTTTTCATGAGCAAAAAGAGTTTGATAGTGAACTTGCTTTGATCAAGGTTGAAGAATGCATAAGTGACTAAATGCCAAGCAAAGGTCAAATGACAAGGACTTAACTCTTATTAGATATATGTCATCTCTACATTGGTTTGCTTGTATGGATAAATATTTAGAGAATCACTTTGCACAAAGATCAAGCTAGAAGTGTGAAGGTAGAGTGTCAAGCCAAAATGAGGAGGACATAAGGAATCGTGAATTGGCTTGACCATATTGATGGTGATTCATATATGTCACTCTATGAGAAGCTTGATTGATCTCAACATTCATATTTAGAAGATATTCAAGCAAGGATCATAACATTGAAGAAATGGTTTTTCAAATGGATACTTAATATGATGTGACTTGAGTATGGCTTGATAGGGTGAAGATAGCAAGGAAAGGGCTTCGAGGTACTAAGCGAAGGTGAAGGTCAAGGAGACCGAAGTACTATGGCTAGGGTGAAAAAGAGAGTACTTGCATTGAGTCGAGGTACTAATCAAGCTATGAGGAGTCATATTGTGTTAAGAATCAAATCATTAGTGGAAGTGACTTGAAGCCATGAAGTTGAACTCACATATGGTGAAATGGTTCAAGTCACATGCTCAAAGTATATTTGCTCAAAGAGATGAGACAATCAATTGGTTGCAACCCCTATGAAGTGACTTTGAGAAGAAATGACATATGAAGATATTGAAGACTCAAGTGGTTAATTATTTATATTCTCTTACTCTTGAGTATAGGTATGTCGTACTATCAAGGGGGACATAAACTGCAGGCTACTGGGGAACCATGTGCTCTCATGCCACATCAAAAATAATCCCAAAAGCCCAAAAGAAAGCCAGCAAACTTACCTATTAAATTTGTTCTG
Organism: Coix lacryma-jobi var. lacryma-jobi; assembly: GCA_009763385.1. NCBI lineage: Eukaryota > Viridiplantae > Streptophyta > Magnoliopsida > Poales > Poaceae > Coix > Coix lacryma-jobi. The sequence continues at coordinate 113,211,743 of CM019825.1, read as the reverse complement.
GCCAGACAATAGAGGTTCTGTGTTTCAACACAGAATCTCTGTGTTCGAGAACCTCTGTGTTCGAGCGTAGAAGTTCTCTGTTCGAGCGCAGAAGTTCTCTGTTCGAGCAGAGAAGTTCTGCAACTTCTGTACCGTTGGCTGGGCAGTGAGGGGGTATTTAGTGCTGTCCTCTCTTCCTCCCAATGGTAGCCCACTCACTTAGACTTATCCTTAGTTCGTGAAACACTCTCTCTCCTCCATTGTTGGCGATTCAAACTCTCCCTTGCATTCTTGGTGATTCCCAAGTGAGAGATTGGATTAGGGAGTGGATTAGAGAGCACTTGAGCTTGAGCTTGCAGCTGAGATTCGTGGTTCTCCCTCTAGCTTGAACTTTGTGTTCATTACTCTTGGAGCATTGGCTCCTAGATGGCTAGAGGTTGCCTGGGAGCTCCCAATCGGTTGTGGTTCAGTACCGGGAAGTTTGTATTGCTCTTTGTGATGCTTAGTGGAATCCTCAAGCTTGAATCTTGGTGATTCGCTTGAGAAGAGGTCAGAGTTGGAAGAGACTCCAAGCCTTTGTGGCTCCCTCAACAACGGGGACGTAGGCTAGTCTTGGTGGCAAAGCTGAACCTCAGAGTAAATCTCTTGTCTGCATCTTGTTGTTGTGGTTGTCTCTCATTTACATTCAACGTGCAATATTTGTTTTTCCCTCCGATCTACTTGTATACTACTATCTAGCTGCAGGGACTTGGTGAACAACAAAGCTGCGAATTTTAGTCGATCTGTTTCTCACCTCAGTTTTACACACGCTTAAAAGTTTTCGGTACAGACCGGAGAGGTTCTGCGCTCGAGCACAGAAGTTCTTCGGTCTGACAGTTAATTATTTGTGAGATTAATTTTTTGTAGGCCTATTCACCCCCCTCTAGGCCTCCTAGGCGACATCAAGGTCCTTTCAACCTCCACCACCACCATCGCCATCATCCTCTACACACCTATGCCTCATGCCAAAGGGTGACCGGAAGGTACAAAGTGATGATGACTCTAGTGATGATGATAGTGATGGAGAATTTGAGTCACCTTCTTATGATGAGCTTGTTACTTTGCTTAATGATTACTCTAAAATCATAAGAAAGACTAGAGCTAAAAATGAAAGGCTTGTTCATGATAATGAATCTCTTATTGAGAAGTTTAAAAATGTTGTTGATGGTTCTTACAGTCAATATTATACCATCAACTAATGCATAGAATGATATGAATTGAACCATAATGCATAGTTGTAGGGTTTGATTCTAACAAGTTCCACAAGTTGTGTTGTTCTCACTTGTTTTGCAGGGTTATCAATATTTTACCATATAAAAGTATCTCAAGTGATGAAACAGAGCATACCATTGCAAAGAGCTCATCGAGATGATCGAAACGGATATATGGTTTGCTACATTTGGAGTCCCGACGAGAGAGTCCTTGTTGGATACGACTTGGAAGCTTCTAGAACAACTGACAGATCCAACAACTATGGTGAATTACTGTTTTCCAGGGAGTTTTTCAGCAGATGGAAAGAGGTAGAGTCCTATTCCAACATGATGAATCGTGCAAACAGATGGAAAGTCACGTTTGGGCAACAAGGGAGGTTCCAGAAGACACCACGTCGAAGGAGGGACGAGGTGGCCACCAGGTGGGGCCGGCTGGCCCCACCCTAGGCCGACCGGCCTCGGCCAGGAAGCCCCTCAGCCCATCTTCGTGGAGCGTGCCCTAATCGACCTCCTCGACGCATCTCAACCCTTGTTCAAGGTCGGTTTGATCCGAGGGCTGCGGTTCATCCTTAGGGGATATAAAACCAGATCCAGACCCCCGCTGGGGAGGCATCTCCATCTCCATCTTCATTATTCATCTACATATCAAAACCTAGGGTTCCAAGTAGAAGTAGAGATCCCTCTAGTTGATTTAGTTCTAGTTCTAGTTCATCTAGTTGTAAAGAGTTATCCCAAGATTAGAATTAGAAGAGAGAGAGAGGTATTATAGGAGGATTAGAAGGAGCTCCGGCCTGTCGGATCTACTTCTTCAACTTGTACCTGCGGATTCAAGTTCATCAAGAGCTTGGATCAGGATATTCTTCGGTCATCATCTTCTAATTATCAGTAAGCATTATTGTTCTTATTATTCTTCTGGCTTGCAACTCTAATTAAAGTACTCTAATTCAAGTAGCTAGGGATTAAATGAGTCATCGTCATGTAAGTGTGGTGCTTAGGCTCGATTACTTGCATAGTGTATCCTATATTCCGGACCGGTGGTAGCTCACAAGGGTGACTCTTATAGCCTTATTGAATCTTCTATAGTCCACCTCCCGTCTATAGGACAAGCAGGAGTATATTACTTGGGAACAACCATACTCTGGATGTGGTCTCCAAACGTAATCCACAGTTGAATAATAATCGCATAGCTTCCTGGAGTTAGAGATGGTAACCCTAGTTATCTCCTTTATCTTTTGTGTTCTCATCTTTGTTAGTGCTCAGGGTTTAAGCAATAGACTTAAGACAATCACGTTGTTCCTTTGGGTTTGATATTAAAGCTGGGTCTACATCCGGTGAAGTGCGGGTATCTAATTTGTGCGCTTGCAGATTTATCTCTTGTGTTCTGATAACGTACCTAAGCCTTTCTAGTGCTGTTGCCAAGGTTAGGGCTTATCTCTACTCTTGGTAGCGATGGTAGTAAGTGTCAACAAGCATTTCTGGTGCCGTTGCCGGAGAACGGTCGAGAGTTGATCTTAAGTCTCCTTAAACTTGTAATCATACTTTTATCTTTTCCTTTTTTGTCCCAGTCTTTTCATCATTTTTGTGTTCATTCTTATGAATGTTGTTTTTGAATTCCACTCTTATCTATCACTACCCCATGAGCACAAACTATAACCAGTAGAATCCTTAAATCCTATCATAATACTTGGTTATGAGCAACGCCTACATTTTGGGAATATTCTGTTCTGGGAGTATTCCTTCTTGGGAGTCTACATTTTAGACAACTAGATAAATAATCTTTTGGCTCATTGTGGGATGGTTTAAATAACCTCATCATGTAATCCCTTAATGCTACCATTAGAGAGTGTTCTCTGTTTTGTCTGCTAGTGAGCAACGTTTATGATTCATCACCATCTGGATAAATCTCTACAATGCTTTCATGTTATCTTTATTTGCTATAGTACTTTGGTTTTGAAGTATTTTCATACACCTTTTAAATTAGGTATGGGGCTTAGTTTAACTGTTTTCATGAATTAAAGTAAGACATGGTGTCTGGTTTGATTCTTGAGCTAAAAGGTGTGTTGATTTTACCTCTAAAGGCTTTTAAATTAAGTATGGTGCTTAGGTTAAAATGCCTTCCTAGATCAAATTAGACGTGGTCTCTAGGTTGAATTTTGAGCCGATAATATGCTATAGTAGATGTTGGATATTTTGTTGGGCTAACCCCTGCAGGAAAACTTTCAATATCAATTTTGGGAAAGTCCAGAGATAAATTCATATCGGAGATGAAGCAAGGTGTACAATGAACTTCAACAACCTTGCACAAAGAAGACTCAGCTCATTCATCATGGATGAAAGAACTGTGAGTATCAATGTTTATTTAGTTTGTCTTCCACACTACTGTCACACCCCAATTTTAAGGATAAAATTGTGGCGGAGTACTCATGTGTGCCCAGGAAACAATCACACACATAAGTTAGACAAATTACAAGAAGGTGGCATCATCACATTGTTTATTACATAACGATAGTATCAACACAAGTCTTACATCAAGCGAAACGAAAGATAACAGAACTGCTAACAAGATCTACTCCACAGGGAACGCTGACTGGGGGAAACAGCTAGCCTAGAAGTCCTCTGGGAAGTCGCCAACTGCACCTTCATCTGTTACCCATCCGGGATTTGCCCAAAAAGAAGATAAACAACAAGCGTAAGTACTCCACGTACTTAGCAAGCTAACATAGGGTTCATGAGGCTCAAAAGGCTGACACTGTCTGACTGCAGATAGCTTTTAGGTTGGCAGGTTTTAGCATTAAGGTAAACGAATATTGTGCTTAACCCTTAACCCATGATCCATTTGTCCACCAAAGATAAAATATAACATCATAGAGTACCATCAACATAAAGTAAACAGTTATTCAAGTATCAAAGTTCTGCTAGTTTCCCGGGCCGCTCGTGACCGTGAGCACGGCTGTTATAACAGTTTTACACTCTGCAGAGGTTGTGCATCTTTACCCACAAGCCGTGTTACCCTTGTGCCCGAGGCGGCCAACCTCTTGATCCACTTCCGAGGTAGATCGGCGGGGCACACTATGAAGCCTTTCGTTGGTTCGTCTAACATGTTAGGGCCGCTAGGTTTCCTTGGCAGGCAGATGTAGTAACCCCCCTTTCCTATGGCACAAGGCCATCGCAGCTATACACATAGGAACAGGAGCAGCCCTACACCCAAAGTGGCAAGCCCCTTATGCGCCCTTTCGGGTCACCGCTAACAAGTTAGAAAAGGTCCAGTGTACTGAGCTAAAACCAGAGCCATATAGCACTCATGGTAGCACTGTCAATCCCAGCTTTTGCTAACAGCAAGTTTTATTAACCGTTTAACAACATATCATCATGAGAACAAATTCATCATTGGACTGGATCAGTTATAAGTCAGTTAGCACTAGCATTCTACCCATATGCAAAGATCCCACGGAGTCAAGAACATCACAGATAACAAAGCTAAGTGGGTCTCTAAGGTTGCTCAATTTGGACACATGCATAAATGAGTAAATTAATAGTAAGGTGAAATAGGTAACAAGGAGATCCCATGCTAACTTGCCTTGGTTGTTGAAAGACTGGTCCTCTTGCTGGGCGTCGAAAGAAGGTTCCTGGTCGTACCACACCGACTCACCGTCTACTCGATCACAAAACATCACCACACATTCCAGATGCATACATATACAAAGCAAACAAGGCTATCATAAGAACAGTACACCAAACAGTAATAAACAGAAATAAATCTTTGATAATACTGAAGTACGCATTTCTACGATCACAACAAATTTTGGTTCACCGAAAACGGAGTTACTATGCGAAAGATACGGCCAAAACGGTGTTTCTAGAGACCTAAACAAGATTAACATAAACTCTGAAACTAAACTGATCTACGCTGTCTAACAGAGGCATAAACAGGTAGATAACTAAATTACGAACCTAACGCAACTTGAACGGGTCAAAACGGAGCTAAAACGTGGATTTTATAAGCATTTTAGTGTAATGGCATTTCTATAAATAGAGTGAAATCAATTTGAAATTAAAACGGAATTTAAACTGAGTTTTAAATCAAAATTCTCCACCGGCTAGACTGCGCCTCAAATTCGAAGAAACGCAGGGGCCCGGTTGGAAGTTTGCAACGACACAGGGAACAGTGCCAAAGGAGCGCGGGTTGATTTAGGTTTTCTTCGGGGTTTCTTTAGCAAAGTGGCACGGCGAAGGGGTATCAGCCGATTTGAGCCGCCGGATCAGAGCTGGACGGCCCAGATCAGACGCGGGGGCGGTGTGCGCGCGGAGCGGGCCGACGGCGCGCCGTGGCCAGGCTCCAGCCGCGACGTCGCGCGCTGGGCGCGCTCACGCCATGGCCGAGCCACGGGAGCTCGCGGACTCGGGCGCAGGGGGCACCTCCGGGCGAACCAAGAGGTCGACGAGTTAGAGGGAGGCAAGGGGATCTCACCGAGACGGAACGGAGTGGAGGAGACGGCTCGGGGGAGGCGGTCCGCGGCGAACGGCGGTCGGCGGCGGACTGCGCAGACAACGGCGGCGGTTAGGGCTAAACCAAGCGAAAGAAATGGAAGAAGTGGGTGCGGCAACTTTACTGCGACGCGGCGGAGCTCGGGGAAGGTCATGAATGTCCGGAGCGGTGCCGAATCGGCGGCTCGACTGCGGCGGCGGCGGCAATGGCGTGGAGGTGCTCGGCGCGGGTGCTCTGGTGCTCTGCTGCGTATGCAAGTGAAACAACAGAGGGAGGAGAGGAGCGGGGCGCGGGCGCACGCGATAAGGCCGAGAGGGGGGGGTTGCGCGGACGCTCCCACGACGTGCGGAGGACTCGGGCGCGGCGGTTGCGCTCTGCGCTGCGGGCGGCGTCGCGCGGAGGGGAAAGGAGGGAGCTGACGCGCGGGCCCGGCCTGCCAGAGAGAGAGAGGGGAGGGCGCTGGCGGTTGCACGCAGACGCCGAGCGGGGCCGGCCTGCGGGCCGTGCGGGAGAGGAGAAAGGGAGGAGGGAGGCGCCGGCGGACTGGGCCGCCAGGCCGCTTGGGCCGAAAGCAAGGAGAGGGGAAAAAAAGAATAAAAACTCTTTTCCCTTTTTATTTTCAGCACATTTCAAAGCCTTTTCAAATGAAGTTTGAATTCATTTTGAATTTTGGCAAAAACCAGTCACTTCAATAAATATAATGCACCAGCATGAATGCATAAACATGTTGCCACTATTATTTTAATTCAACAAAAATTATTTAACCCCTAGGTTAAATGCTTCACAAAAATCATAATTAAATCATTTTCACCTATTTTGTTTGGAGAAATTTTTAGGGTGTTACAACTCTACCCCCCTTAAGATGAATCTCGTCCTCGAGATTCGACTGGAGCTTACTCAAACAACTGCGGATAGGATTTCCGAAGGTCTTCTTCTCTTTCCCAGGTAGCCTCTTCTTCTGTATATCGGTTCCACTGAACCTTGCACATCTTGATAACTCGGCTCCTGGTAACTCTTTCTGCTGTCTCTAAGATCTTGACAGGGTACTCTTCATAAGTGAGATCTTCTCCTATCTTGATCTCTTCCAGGGGAACTTGCTCTTCAGGCACCCTCAGACATTTCTTTAGCTGAGAGACATGGAACACATCATGAACGCCTGACAGCCTCTCAGGTAACTCAAGCTGATAGGCCACTTCTCCACGTCTGGCCAAGATCCGAAAAGGACCTATGTATCTTGGTGCCAACTTTCCTTTCATGTTGAATCTCTTTACGCTTCTCATGGGTGACACTTTCAAATACACATAGTCTCCCACTTTGAAAACTAAGTCCCTCCTGCGAGTATCCGCATAACTCTTTTGTCGGGACTGAGCTATCCTCAAGTTATCCCGGATCATTCTTACTTGTTCTTCAGCATTTCTAAGAACATCCGGTCCAAACACTTGAGTTTCTCCTGTCTGATTCCAGAATAAAGGAGTTCTATACTTTCTCCCATACAAAGCTTCAAAAGGAGCCATTTTGAGACTCTCCTGATGACTGTTATTGTAGGAGAATTCGGCATATGGCAGACTTTTATCCCAACTAGCTCCATGCTGAAGTGCACATGCTCTCAACATGTCCTCCAAGATCTGATTTATCCTTTCAGTCTGCCCATCTGTTTGTGGGTGATATGCAGAACTGAAATTCAGCTTGGTTCCCAATGATTGGTGTATCTGATGCCAGAAATGAGATGTGAATTGTGTTCCTCTGTCAGACACTATTTTCTTCGGAACACCATGCAGAGACACAATTCTCTCCATGTATAGCTCTGCTAACCTTGCTCCATTATAAGTGGTTTTAACTGGTAGGAAGTGAGCGACCTTGGTGAGCCGGTCGACTATTACCCATATAGAGTCATAGCCTCTTTGTGTGCGGGGTAATCCAGTGATAAAGTCCATTCCCACTTCTTCCCATTTCCACTCGGGTATCTGCATAGGTTGCAATAATCCTGCCGGTCTTTGATGTTCAGCCTTGACCTTCTGACAGGTGTCACATAGGGCTACATATTCTGCCACATCTCGCTTCAAACCATACCACCAGTACTTCTCTTTCAAATCTAAGTACATTTTGGTGCTGCCGGGATGTATGGAGTAGGCAGATTCATGTGCATCTCGCAAGATGGCATCACGGATAGCTTTCACTTCAGGCACACATATCCTTTTTCCAAACCATAGTGTCCCATTATCATCCATCCTGAAACCTGGTGCCTTCCCAAGCACTATGTTCTATGCTATCTCTTGCAATTTCTCATCTTTCAATTGACCCTCACGGATTTCTTTCTCCAAGGTAGGTTCAACTGTCATCTCCACAACATTGTTGGCAAAGCATAGGTTAAGATATGCCATTTCAGCTCTCAACTCTGCTGACATGTATTCCACTTGCAGTCCATTTGCATAAGTTTTTCTGCTCAAGGCATCGGCCACGACATTGGCCTTTCCTGGGTGATAATGTACCTCCAGGTCATAGTCTTTGATCAATTCTAGCCAACGGCGTTGCCTCAAATTCAGATCTGATTGAGTAAATATGTACTTCAGACTTTTATGATCTGTGTACACATCACACTTATGTCCAACTAGATAATGTCTCCATATTTTTAGAGCATGGACAACAGCTGCTAACTCCAAATCATGAGTTGGATAGTTCACCTCGTGCTTTCTCAGCTGTCTAGAAGCATAGGCTACTACTCTTCCGTCTTGCATTAGAACACATCCAAGTCCCAGACGAGATGCATCACAATAGATGGAGAAGCTTTTGTTCAAGTCTGGCAGAACTAGGACTGGTGCTGAGGTCAATCTCCTCTTTAACTCTTCAAAGTTTGCTTGGCATTTATCAGACCACACAAACTTAGCATTCTTTTCTAACAAGGCAGTCATAGGCTTTGCAAGCTTGGAGAATCCTTCAATGAACCTCCTATAATACCCAGCCAAACCCAGAAAGCTTCGGATTTCACTGGCATTGGTTGGCGGGTTCCAGTCCAACACATCCTGCACCTTGGTAGGATCAACGGATATACCTCCGTTAGAGACAACATGCCCCAAGAAAGAGACTTCTTTCAGCCAAAATTCGCACTTGCTCCTCTTGGCATAGAGTTGATGCTCTCTCAACTTCTGCAGAACCATCCTCAGATGTTCAACATGTTCCTTTTCTGTCTTAGAGAACACTAGAATGTCATCTATGAACACCACCACAAACTTGTCTAGATACTCCAAGAACACTTTATTCATCAGGTACATGAAGTAGGCTGGGGCATTGGTCAGTCCAAAAGACATTACTGTATACTCATACAATCCATACCGCGTTGTGAAAGCAGTTTTAGGAATGTCTGAGTTCCGGATTTTCAACTGGTGATACCCAGATCTGAGATCTATTTTAGAGAACACACATGCCCCTCTAAGCTGGTCAAATAGATCGTCTATCCGGGGTAGAGGGTATTTGTTTTTAATGGTAACCTCATTTAAAGACCTATAGTCCACACACATCCTCTGGCTACCATCTTTCTTATCCACAAAAATTACCGGTGCTCCCCAAGGAGAAGCACTGGGGCGTATATACCCCTTCTCTAGCAACTCCTTAAGTTGCTTCTTAAGCTCTTCTAATTCATTTACCCCCATTCTATAAGGTCTTTTAGCTATTGGTGCAGTTCCAGGCAGTAATTCAATAATGAACTCAACATCGCGATCAGGTGGCATACCTGACAGATCATCAGGAAAGACATCAGGGAACTCGTCCACCACCCGATCTTGCTCTGCACCACTAGCATCCATCTGGTTTATGGTGGCAGTCGGCTGCTCTTGCATCACCACTTCCACACAGATCCTGTCTCCCTTGGGTGTAGATACAACAACTGATCTTTCTTGACACTGAATGACAGCCCCATGTTGCTTCATCCAGTCCATACCCAAGATGAGATCTATGCCTGCTGTTCTCAGCACTATAGGCTTTACTTTAAAATCTACCCCCCTTAAGTTGACACTAGAGGTGGGGCTCCAAAAATTTGCAGGCATACTACCCCCTGGTGAGTTTACTATGATTGTTTCTTTCATTGCACATAAAGGCACACCATGCATTCTAACAAATGACTGAGAAATGAAGGAATGCGAAGCACCAGAATCAAAAAGTATGGTTGCTGGGATTGAGTTGATGCTGAACGTACCCATCATAACATCCGGTGCATCCAGGGCACTATCGGCAGCCACATGGTTCACCCGCCCAGTGTGAGGTGGACGAGCATTCTGCTTCTGACCTCCTGCTTGGTTCTGTGGAGCCTGAGGGTTCTGCTTCTTGGGACACTGGTGAGCATAGTGTCCAACCTCCCCACAGCGGTAGCAAGCGTTGGGGTTCTGCTGAGATGCATTCTTCATGGGAGCGGAGTTGGGTGCTCCCTGGCGTGATGCTTGGCTGCCCTGCGGCTGGTACCTCTGCCCTCCTGGCTGCTGCTGGTAGCGCTGACCACCTGACTGCTGTTGGTATGGAGGGCGCTGCTGGTTCTGGTTGCCTTGGGGTTGCTGTCCCCTGTTCCACTGGTTGGAGGAGCCTTGATTCCTCTGGGGGTAGCCTTGCTGGGGGTTGGTTCGGGGACGAGTGTTGCTCCCCGAAGACTGGCCTTGGAAGCTTCTCTTCTTTGCTTCCATCTCTTTCCGCTTGTTGTCAATAACAATCGCCCTATTGACCAGGGCCTGATAGTTGGGATAAGTGTTTGACATAAGCTGGAGCTGCAACCCATCGTAAAGACCCTTCAGAAAACGGCGCTGCTTGTCTTTGTCTTGGGCCACATCCTGTGGGGCATAGCGCGACAGTTGGGCAAACTTATCGCGGTATTCCGCCACTGACATGGACCCTTGTTTCAAGGAGCGGAACTCCTCTTGCTTCAGCTCTACGAGACCATCAGGGATATGATAGGATCTGAAGTTCTCCTTGAACTCCTGCCACGAAACAACTGGAGCATCTTGGGGACGGCCGAACATGAATGCATCCCACCAGTCCTGGGCTGCTCCCTGCAGTTGCCCAGAAGCGTAGAGCACTTTCTCATAATCTGTGCACTGGGCAATGTTCAGCTGCTTCTCTACTGCACGAAGCCAGTCATCCGCCTCCAAAGGTTCAGAGGCATGAGTGAACACAGGTGGGTGGTCTTTCAGGAATTCTCCTCGACGGTCCCTGACTTGGAGAGGCTGAGGTGCTGCAGCTGGCGCCTGATCCAGGCGGTTCATCATGGCTTGCATTAGTTGATTTTGCATTCCCATCAGCTGCTCGATGGTCACTGGCGGCGGTGGCGGTGGCGGGTCCACAGGAGCACCACGCCCACGGCCACGACCCCTTCCGCGTCCACCCCTTGCTAGCTCCTCATGGCAAAGGGTGACCGGAAGGTACAAAGTGATGATGACTCTAGTGATGATGATAGTGATGGAGAATTTGAGTCACCTTCTTATGATGAGCTTGTTACTTTGCTTAATGATTACTCTAAAATCATAAGAAAGACTAGAGCTAAAAATGAAAGGCTTGTTCATGATAATGAATCTCTTATTGAGAAGTTTAAAAATGTTGTTGATGGTTCTTACAGTCAATATTATACCATCAACTAATGCATAGAATGATATGAATTGAACCATAATGCATAGTTGTAGGGTTTGATTCTAACAAGTTCCACAAGTTGTGTTGTTCTCACTTGTTTTGCAGGGTTATCAATATTTTACCATATAAAAGTATCTCAAGTGATGAAACAGAGCATACCATTGCAAAGAGCTCATCGAGATGATCGAAACGGATATATGGTTTGCTACATTTGGAGTCCCGACGAGAGAGTCCTTGTTGGATACGACTTGGAAGCTTCTAGAACAACTGACAGATCCAACAACTATGGTGAATTACTGTTTTCCAGGGAGTTTTTCAGCAGATGGAAAGAGGTAGAGTCCTATTCCAACATGATGAATCGTGCAAACAGATGGAAAGTCACGTTTGGGCAACAAGGGAGGTTCCAGAAGACACCACGTCGAAGGAGGGACGAGGTGGCCACCAGGTGGGGCCGGCTGGCCCCACCCTAGGCCGACCGGCCTCGGCCAGGAAGCCCCTCAGCCCATCTTCGTGGAGCGTGCCCTAATCGACCTCCTCGACGCATCTCAACCCTTGTTCAAGGTCGGTTTGATCCGAGGGCTGCGGTTCATCCTTAGGGGATATAAAACCAGATCCAGACCCCCGCTGGGGAGGCATCTCCATCTCCATCTTCATTATTCATCTACATATCAAAACCTAGGGTTCCAAGTAGAAGTAGAGATCCCTCTAGTTGATTTAGTTCTAGTTCTAGTTCATCTAGTTGTAAAGAGTTATCCCAAGATTAGAATTAGAAGAGAGAGAGAGGTATTATAGGAGGATTAGAAGGAGCTCCGGCCTGTCGGATCTACTTCTTCAACTTGTACCTGCGGATTCAAGTTCATCAAGAGCTTGGATCAGGATATTCTTCGGTCATCATCTTCTAATTATCAGTAAGCATTATTGTTCTTATTATTCTTCTGGCTTGCAACTCTAATTAAAGTACTCTAATTCAAGTAGCTAGGGATTAAATGAGTCATCGTCATGTAAGTGTGGTGCTTAGGCTCGATTACTTGCATAGTGTATCCTATATTCCGGACCGGTGGTAGCTCACAAGGGTGACTCTTATAGCCTTATTGAATCTTCTATAGTCCACCTCCCGTCTATAGGACAAGCAGGAGTATATTACTTGGGAACAACCATACTCTGGATGTGGTCTCCAAACGTAATCCACAGTTGAATAATAATCGCATAGCTTCCTGGAGTTAGAGATGGTAACCCTAGTTATCTCCTTTATCTTTTGTGTTCTCATCTTTGTTAGTGCTCAGGGTTTAAGCAATAGACTTAAGACAATCACGTTGTTCCTTTGGGTTTGATATTAAAGCTGGGTCTACATCCGGTGAAGTGCGGGTATCTAATTTGTGCGCTTGCAGATTTATCTCTTGTGTTCTGATAACGTACCTAAGCCTTTCTAGTGCTGTTGCCAAGGTTAGGGCTTATCTCTACTCTTGGTAGCGATGGTAGTAAGTGTCAACAAGCATTTCTGGTGCCGTTGCCGGAGAACGGTCGAGAGTTGATCTTAAGTCTCCTTAAACTTGTAATCATACTTTTATCTTTTCCTTTTTTGTCCCAGTCTTTTCATCATTTTTGTGTTCATTCTTATGAATGTTGTTTTTGAATTCCACTCTTATCTATCACTACCCCATGAGCACAAACTATAACCAGTAGAATCCTTAAATCCTATCATAATACTTGGTTATGAGCAACGCCTACATTTTGGGAATATTCTGTTCTGGGAGTATTCCTTCTTGGGAGTCTACATTTTAGACAACTAGATAAATAATCTTTTGGCTCATTGTGGGATGGTTTAAATAACCTCATCATGTAATCCCTTAATGCTACCATTAGAGAGTGTTCTCTGTTTTGTCTGCTAGTGAGCAACGTTTATGATTCATCACCATCTGGATAAATCTCTACAATGCTTTCATGTTATCTTTATTTGCTATAGTACTTTGGTTTTGAAGTATTTTCATACACCTTTTAAATTAGGTATGGGGCTTAGTTTAACTGTTTTCATGAATTAAAGTAAGACATGGTGTCTGGTTTGATTCTTGAGCTAAAAGGTGTGTTGATTTTACCTCTAAAGGCTTTTAAATTAAGTATGGTGCTTAGGTTAAAATGCCTTCCTAGATCAAATTAGACGTGGTCTCTAGGTTGAATTTTGAGCCGATAATATGCTATAGTAGATGTTGGATATTTTGTTGGGCTAACCCCTGCAGGAAAACTTTCAATATCAATTTTGGGAAAGTCCAGAGATAAATTCATATCGGAGATGAAGCAAGGTGTACAATGAACTTCAACAACCTTGCACAAAGAAGACTCAGCTCATTCATCATGGATGAAAGAACTGTGAGTATCAATGTTTATTTAGTTTGTCTTCCACACTACTGTCACACCCCAATTTTAAGGATAAAATTGTGGCGGAGTACTCATGTGTGCCCAGGAAACAATCACACACATAAGTTAGACAAATTACAAGAAGGTGGCATCATCACATTGTTTATTACATAACGATAGTATCAACACAAGTCTTACATCAAGCGAAACGAAAGATAACAGAACTGCTAACAAGATCTACTCCACAGGGAACGCTGACTGGGGGAAACAGCTAGCCTAGAAGTCCTCTGGGAAGTCGCCAACTGCACCTTCATCTGTTACCCATCCGGGATTTGCCCAAAAAGAAGATAAACAACAAGCGTAAGTACTCCACGTACTTAGCAAGCTAACATAGGGTTCATGAGGCTCAAAAGGCTGACACTGTCTGACTGCAGATAGCTTTTAGGTTGGCAGGTTTTAGCATTAAGGTAAACGAATATTGTGCTTAACCCTTAACCCATGATCCATTTGTCCACCAAAGATAAAATATAACATCATAGAGTACCATCAACATAAAGTAAACAGTTATTCAAGTATCAAAGTTCTGCTAGTTTCCCGGGCCGCTCGTGACCGTGAGCACGGCTGTTATAACAGTTTTACACTCTGCAGAGGTTGTGCATCTTTACCCACAAGCCGTGTTACCCTTGTGCCCGAGGCGGCCAACCTCTTGATCCACTTCCGAGGTAGATCGGCGGGGCACACTATGAAGCCTTTCGTTGGTTCGTCTAACATGTTAGGGCCGCTAGGTTTCCTTGGCAGGCAGATGTAGTAACCCCCCTTTCCTATGGCACAAGGCCATCGCAGCTATACACATAGGAACAGGAGCAGCCCTACACCCAAAGTGGCAAGCCCCTTATGCGCCCTTTCGGGTCACCGCTAACAAGTTAGAAAAGGTCCAGTGTACTGAGCTAAAACCAGAGCCATATAGCACTCATGGTAGCACTGTCAATCCCAGCTTTTGCTAACAGCAAGTTTTATTAACCGTTTAACAACATATCATCATGAGAACAAATTCATCATTGGACTGGATCAGTTATAAGTCAGTTAGCACTAGCATTCTACCCATATGCAAAGATCCCACGGAGTCAAGAACATCACAGATAACAAAGCTAAGTGGGTCTCTAAGGTTGCTCAATTTGGACACATGCATAAATGAGTAAATTAATAGTAAGGTGAAATAGGTAACAAGGAGATCCCATGCTAACTTGCCTTGGTTGTTGAAAGACTGGTCCTCTTGCTGGGCGTCGAAAGAAGGTTCCTGGTCGTACCACACCGACTCACCGTCTACTCGATCACAAAACATCACCACGCATTCCAGATGCATACATATACAAAGCAAACAAGGCTATCATAAGAACAGTACACCAAACAGTAATAAACAGAAATAAATCTTTGATAATACTGAAGTACGCATTTCTACGATCACAACAAATTTTGGTTCACCGAAAACGGAGTTACTATGCGAAAGATACGGCCAAAACGGTGTTTCTAGAGACCTAAACAAGATTAACATAAACTCTGAAACTAAACTGATCTACGCTGTCTAACAGAGGCATAAACAGGTAGATAACTAAATTACGAACCTAACGCAACTTGAACGGGTCAAAACGGAGCTAAAACGTGGATTTTATAAGCATTTTAGTGTAATGGCATTTCTATAAATAGAGTGAAATCAATTTGAAATTAAAACGGAATTTAAACTGAGTTTTAAATCAAAATTCTCCACCGGCTAGACTGCGCCTCAAATTCGAAGAAACGCAGGGGCCCGGTTGGAAGTTTGCAACGACACAGGGAACAGTGCCAAAGGAGCGCGGGTTGATTTAGGTTTTCTTCGGGGTTTCTTTAGCAAAGTGGCACGGCGAAGGGGTATCAGCCGATTTGAGCCGCCGGATCAGAGCTGGACGGCCCAGATCAGACGCGGGGGCGGTGTGCGCGCGGAGCGGGCCGACGGCGCGCCGTGGCCAGGCTCCAGCCGCGACGTCGCGCGCTGGGCGCGCTCACGCCATGGCCGAGCCACGGGAGCTCGCGGGCTCGGGCGCAGGGGGCACCTCCGGGCGAACCAAGAGGTCGACGAGTTAGAGGGAGGCAAGGGGATCTCACCGAGACGGAACGGAGTGGAGGAGACGGCTCGGGGGAGGCGGTCCACGGCGAACGGCGGTCGGCGGCGGACTGCGCAGACAACGGCGGCGGCGGCAATGGCGCGGAGGTGCTCGGCGCGGGTGCTCTGGTGCTCTGCTGCGTATGCAAGTGAAACAACAGAGGGAGGAGAGGAGCAGGGCGCGGGCGCACGCGATAAGGCCGAGAGGGGGGGGGGGTTGCGCGGACGCTCCCACGACGTGCGGAGGACTCGGGCGCGGCGGTTGCGCTCTGCGCTGCGGGCGGCGTCGCGCGGAGGGGAAAGGAGGGAGCTGACGCGCGGGCCCGGCCTGCCAGAGAGAGAGAGAGGGGAGGGCGTGGGCAGTTGCACGCAGACGCCGAGCTGGGCCGGCTTGCGGGCTGCGCGGGAGAGGAGAAAGGGAGGAGGGAGGCGCCGGCGGACTGGGCCGCCAGGCCGCTTGGGCCGAAAGCAAGGAGAGGGGAAAAAAAGAATAAAAACTCTTTTTCCTTTTTATTTTCAGCACATTTCAAAGCCTTTTCAAATGAAGTTTGAATTCATTTTGAATTTTGGCAAAAACCAGTCACTTCAATAAATATAATGCACCAGCATGAATGCATAAACATGTTGCCACTATTATTTTAATTCAACAAAAATTATTTAACCCCTAGGTTAAATGCTTCACAAAAATCATAATTAAATCATTTTCACCTATTTTGTTTGGAGAAATTTTTAGGGTGTTACAACTACAAGTTATTTTTTACCTTGAATCTTGTTAAAGTGCAGCCAACACATAAAATCCTAAAAACATCTTTTTATTAGCATAGATGCAAAATACATAAGTTGTGGACAACAACCCATGCTTCAAATTCTTGCAATCCTTCAGGTATATGTCCACTAACATTATGTATGAGAGAGATTTTGTTCATCCGTGGTTTGGTCTGAACATTGAAGATTCAAAACTCAAACCATAGACACACAAACCTACTCTCAAATCACGAATGGTGCTGGCAATAGCCTAGCTTTGAGTCTTGCTTGGGCGCTGATGACAAATAGGATGCAACTTACCCTGTATGGGACAAGCTATGCCTGCAACCATCATTGTCCAAGACATGAATACAAGAAGTGGGAAGTCATCCTCTCTTCTAATCAAGAGCTAGCTTGGGAGATACGATGGTACGACTACAACAATAGTAAGATCTACAAATCCAACACATGAATATGTTGTTTGAGAGTCCATCTACCTCACAAGCCAGCCTGGGAGAGACAATTCCGTTGTCTAGATGTGTTTCACAATCAAGGGGAGGAAGGAGAAATCCAGCTTCAAGACATATTGATCTCCTACCTACCACTTTGATTAGTACAAACCACTAGATGTTGCCCCAGTCAAGAAGAAGAATATGATCCACCACTCATTCTTGGAAGATCGTTCTTGAACACCATCAATGTTATCATCTTTGTCGGACCTAGAGAAGTCAACTTTTGGATCTTTCACTACATCTTCAACAACTACACCACTTATGAGCAGCCAAAGAGAACCAAGAGAAGACGTCGAAGGAAGAACCAACAGCCGAGAATTGAGAAGGGCATCATGAAGCCACTGCACCACAAGAATTAGAGGATGAAGAGATAGTACTTGAGCCAGCAAATCAAGAGGAGCAACCAATAAAATCTCCATCATCTAGACACTGTTGAGACAACAAGTCACAGTCGTGACACTAAAAGACAAAGACTCTCATAGGCACTCGAGTAGCAGATCTAAATTCAAGTCTCTTGTCAACCCAACAATTAAAGGGAAATCAAGAAAGGTTGACAAGAGAAGAATGTGGAACTATCCCTACATCCTCATAATAAAAAATTGATACAAGAAAGAGAGAGGATCCTAGTCAACATACTCAAGGAACAATGTGCCTTCACTAATAAGTTGACACATAGAGAAGGAAGGTTGATACCTCTAAAGTTGATTCCACCATGATCTTCCTCCTCTCAAGAACACTATGAGACAAACAAGAAAAGACAAGTCATTCATAAACAACAACCAGCTAGACAAGAAAAGCTTCCACAAGGTGGTTCGACACAATCA
Source organism: Coix lacryma-jobi var. lacryma-jobi (assembly GCA_009763385.1). Lineage (NCBI taxonomy): Eukaryota > Viridiplantae > Streptophyta > Magnoliopsida > Poales > Poaceae > Coix > Coix lacryma-jobi. The sequence goes on along the minus strand of CM019825.1, from coordinate 113,193,855 downwards.
CTCTTTAATGATAAAGTAACATTTCAAGGTAAGTGACCATCATTTTAAAAGCTTGTCCTTGATTCTAGTATGAACATAAATAAAGAACTAAACATGTTTAAGTTGCACCTCACTTGATCCAACCTAATCAACTCAACATGTTCAGTCCTTTGGTCTTTGTTCCTAGCTTTACTTTGTTGAATCTCACTATCTTAACTAAATGAGATAAAATGTTATGCATCTAACATTTGGAAGATGATATATCACAATCTTGAAAAGATCGACACTTTATGCCAGAGGCGGTTCCAGGCCTAGGGCCACTAGGGCCATGGCCCTAGTCGCGATGCAAGTTTTCTAGCAACAAGTTTTTAGGTTCTAGCCCAACAAGGAACAGCTCAGGATCTGTCTGGAACGCGGGAATTTTTTCCCATTCCTACGTTTTTCCTATGAAATAAAAGTGATTTGTATAAAATTCATATGTGATTCCTATGAAATTCATGTGTTCCAAACAGACCCTCAATAATTCTCTCTCATTCAAGCCCAACGCCTCTTCAGTGTTCTCGCTCATGTGCGGTGCCTCCTCTTTCTCTTCCCCATTCTCTCTCTCACACGTCGCACCTGTAGATCGTTGTGTGCATGTATCATCAGCACCCATCGGCTGCAAAGCCCGTTTGGTCTGTAGCCCTCGCAGCCCCGCTACCTGGCTACATGCCTGTGCGCTGCGCCGTGCCCCGTCCGACGTCGCCACATCGGGTGCCGGCCATCGCCATTTCTTTGTGTCTTTTGCTGCGCGGCTGCACCATCACCCACCGGCCTCCGCACTGTGCGCTCGCTTTGTCAAGCGCCCGAGGCTTCGAGTCGGAGATCTACACAGCCGAGCGCTTGAACTGGCCCAATAGATGACCAGAAACACTCAAGAACCGGAAGAGCAGGGGCTCGATGAAGCATTTCTTCTCTTTACTTCAATTGTCTGCTAATTTTAATTCTAATAGATAAGTTTACAGTTTTAATTTAACTTTTGATTCTAATTAGAATATAGTTTTATATTTCTCTATAATCAATTTATATGATGAAGAGGACCGGTGACAGGACTTTAGCATCATATAGACGATGGTTGTATTTTGCTAGTGAAATTTGGCCATAGTCGTCACAAAATCCTGGGTCCACCACTGCTTTATGCATAGATTATCCTTCCTTGGGTTAAGTAATCTAATCTGTTAAATATTTTAAGATGCTACTTTCATGCTCATCATCTGATCCTATCACTCATGTTAAGATTGAATAGAACACATAAAGAACAAGTTTATCTTGTGCAATGTGCCTAAGGTTAGAGAGGAATGAACAAAACTTTTGGTTTTGTTTGTGTTTTTCCACCAACAGAGCCCATGCACTTGATCTCTACCTTGTCTTTATGAGCAGAACACACTCTTGAGCAAAACATGGAGAAGTCACTCCGAAATTCTACAAAGTGAAGGTCCTAGATCTACAAGAACATGCACAGAGTAAGATGCTGCCAGCTTCCACAATGAATGCTTCACTTTAAACTGTTGGACGAACGAAGAACATGGGTGACACCATATCAAGAGGCATAAACAAGAAGGAATGATGGAAGACGTCGTAGTCAGAATTAGAAGGCAAGAAGTCCCCACAGACTTCTTGATCCTCAACATGGAAGAAGACGATGATGTCCACCTCATTCTAGGAAGATCGTTCCTCTACACTACAAGTGCAATCATCTACATGAAGCAAGAGGAAATCCATTTTCACTTTCCTGGAGAAAAGGTACGATGCTACTTCATCAACTACATACCCAATGAAGCACCCTATTGACATTTCTTAGCATTGCCACCGAAAGTAGGTTAGAATCTACCCCCGGTACTAATGCCAGAAATGTGGGTAAACATCTCATAGCATCACTATAACGTTAGGCTATCACCACTAGTAGTAACACTAGAGATGTAATTGTATTTATAGCATGACACTTTGATAAGATATGAAATAAAGGTTATCCGCAAGCGCACCGATAAAATACACCCATTGTAGCATTTCACCCAGGAATGTTCTTGGTATCGTTATTTATAATTCTACCATCGAGAGCTTAATAGGGTTAAGAATAAGAATGATATGGATTAAGAATTGCAAACATAAATAATTAGACATGAATCTAATTACTCACCTCTCATCTAATACAGGGGTAAGGCAAAAAGATAATGATAATGATAATTAAGGTAAATAATAGAGACTAGCAGGGAATTCATAATTAGAGAGAGAGACTCATATGATCAAGCAGAATTGAGAACTAATCTGATGTCCGCAAGGGTGTCTCTATTCAAAGCTAGGGTAGAGATAGTTAGAATATAGTTAAGCGTGGTGCTTAGTTATAGACTTACCTTCAGATACGACTGGACCCCCGGATAGCTGTGGTAGCAAGCAGGTGGTGACAGCCCTGTGCGCCTTGAATTCCACCATGTAGTTGGCCTAGTTTAACAGTAAGGCTCGTTGTGCTAGCGTTCAACCTAAGTAAGTGGTAAAGGCTAGTACGCCTCGATACTTGACAAGATAGGAATAAAACTTTACTCAACTTAGTTACTTTATTGTCTTTTGCTTGCCCTGCTTTGTAACTGTCTCGCTTCGTAGTTATCTTGCTTGGTAGTTATCTAGGATTAGTTATCAGTAGTTAGTAGTTAGTAGTTAGTTATCCTTAGTTACCCCTTTTATCTACCTATCCATCCACCTTACCTTAGCCATCCATATCATCCTTCCCTATCCACCCATATATTCTTTCTAGCCTTTCATCTTCCCTTCTCCCCTTTTCCTTTTTCTCTTTTCTTCGACTCTCATCCCCTCCTTGACTCAACTCATACACCACCCTAGCCTTCCCTTGGGATCAAATAAATTGACACCTGGTACTCCCAGGCGAAGTGCTACTATGATAGTTCTGTGCGCTTGCAGAATCTCCTTCTGGTAGATTGCATTCTCTCTAGCTAGCTCCTACTAGTGTCGGGATTGACAACCCCGCTTGGCATTAGTAGATAGTTACTTTAGTTACCCTATCCTAGTTGTAGCTAAGAACTACCAACAAGCATTTCTGGCGCCGTTGCCGGGGAAGGCAATCGGTGTATCGGTTGAGTCCATGTCGAATTTATCTTCGCCTAAGCTCCTGCTTAGCGAATCCCATCTTACCCCATTCTTTCTTTCCTTAACTCTTCTTATCTTTTTCCTTCATCTTCTTCAACTTCTTTCTTTCTTATCTCGTTCTATCTTTACGATGGCTAATAAGACCATTCGTGAGTTTTCTGCTCCTTCTGCCGCTAATGTAGCGATAGGACCAGACGTGATTGATGCTAACCTCAATTTTGAGTTGAAACCGGCTCTGATCACGATGGTCCAAGCTAGCCCGTTCTGTGGCAAGGCTCATGAGGATGCCAATGCTCACCTCCAACAATTTTTGGAGATTTGCGGCACCTTCACCATTAAGGGGATAACCCAAGAAGCCATCTGCCTTCGTCTCTTTCCTTTCTCTTTGCTAGGAAAAGCGAAGCAATGGTTCTATACCGATCGCAACGCTGTAGACACATGGGACAAGTGTTCCAATGCTTTTCTCGCCAAATTCTTTCCGATGGGCAAGACGAATGCTCTTCGCAACAAAATCTCCAGCTTTACGCAACAAGCCGAGGAATCTATTCCCGAGGCTTGGGAGAGGTTGCAAGAGTATGTCACTGCTTGTCCGCACCATGGTATGGAGGACTGGCTATTGATCCAAAACTTCTACCATGGCCTAACCCCTCTCTCTAGAAGCCATTTGGATGCCGCCTCCGGCGGTGCATTCTTTTCTCTGAATGTTGCAGATGCTAAGGCTCTCATAGAGAAGATGGTGTGGAACCAAGGATGGAATGACAAGAGACTGCAGCCCCGTACGCGAGGTATGCATTCCCTTAAGGAGGCCGACATGATCGTGGCCAAGATGGACCTGCTGGCAAAGAAGCTGGACAGCTGTGAGAAGATGAACCAACAAGAGAGTGTCCAATCTCTGGAATCCTACATGACTTGTGAAGTCTGTGGAGAAACCGGACATTCTGGGAGCCATTGCCCCGAGCTACATGAAGATTTGAACTTCATCAACAACAACAACGGTTTCCGTCAACAGAATCAAGGATGGAATCAGCCTGCAAACTCTCAAGGTAACAATTCATTCCCCCACTCTAATTTTCATAATTCTGATAATCTCTCATTCTTGAAGAATTTAGTTTACTCACAAGGTAAAACTACTGATTTCTTGAAAGAGAGATTAATGGCGAATGTTAAAATTCTTGAGAAAATAAATGCTAAATTGGTTCTCATCTGCTCTGAAAAATCAACTTAGCTTTAATAAGATGTTAGAGACCCAATTAGCTCAACTTGCTGCTATCATACCATCTTTTGAATCTGGCAAAATTCCTGCTAAACCTGACATGGAAACTGCAAATATGGTTGAAATAAAATATTTTAACTATTATGAAGATCAAACCATGACTGTTAAAAAGGGTGATCCTGGTAGTCCCATAATTAGATGCTCAATCTTTGGTGAAGTCTTTAAAAATGCCATGTGTGATTTAGGATCGAGTGTGAACATTTTATCTAAAGATTTTTATGAAAACTCATTCTTTCCACCCATGTCATCCACATCTGCCTATGTTGGGCTAGCTGATCAATCCACTTGCTATGTAGAAGGAATAGTTAATGATTTACCTATTCATATTAGAGGCTCCTATGTTCCTGTTGATTTCATAATACTAGATATGGGAAATAGGAAAGATGTGCCTCTAATCTTAGGTAGGCCATTCTTGAATACTGTTAATGCTTGCATATATGTGGGAAGTGGTAAAATTCAAATGACATTAGGAGGGAGGAAGGAAATATTCTCCTTCTCCCATGGTCCCGCATATGCCGCTAACATGCAGGAAGCAGAACCCGTTCGTACCAAGAAGAGGCGCCCAAGAACAGGGTGGAGCAGAAAGAGAGAACCGCCTCCTCCTAAGTTGTGTAATTCACATAACAAGGGAGAGGTGCCAAAATAAGAAGAACCAGATGGAGTACTAAGAGAAGAAGTGCCCAAGGAAGAAGATCCACCCGATAAGGATGAAACTCCATGGACCTAAGGTATGGTTTTACTTTTTTCCTTCATTTTTTCCCTTTTCGAATAAATAACATATGTCATGCATGTAACTAAAAAAAATCAGTTATCATTAGTTATATGCATAGGAATATGTCAACTTAGTTAGAATAATAAAATATCATAATAGGATAGTTTCCCTTTTCACAACATTAGATAGTTTCCCTTTTAATAAAATGAGAATAAGAGCTCCGACTGAGACGAAGAAGATCTTTTCACCAAGCAAGAAGCCAGCTTGGGGGAGACTCCTGCTCCAATAAGGTATGTCTCAAGCCTACACTTTACATTCAGTTCTTAAATTCTATATCTTTTGAATGTCACATGCTTGCCTAAATAACCACTCCATGAATACAATTGATAAAATCTGCTTAAACAAGTTGAAGCCTGAATAAGATTTGGAATATGTCATGCAAATGCTATTGTTATGGTTTGAATAACTGGTCTTATCTAAGTTGTAGCTTTTGTGGCTTGCACATGCTTAAACTGAAATCATGCTTAGTGAATAAAGTTAGTAAGAAATGATGTAATTCTTTAAACTTGTTAAGGTGAAATTAGGACCTAATCTGGAGGATTTCTTTTAAAAATTATGAAAACCTTGCTAAAAGTGCCTCCTAGATTTTATCCCATCCCACCACCAGCCAAATATTTGTTAGTCATTAGTCAAAACCACAAAGAACTTTGTTTGTGTTGAGCTTTGTTAGACCTCATAGATCTTAGTAGGGAAGCTTATCATATCTTTTGAATCAAGATTCACGTACACCCACCATAATTTGCCTAATTTCCACTTTGGAAGTTTGCAACCACCAAATAAATTGCTTATTCTCTACACCGGAGATATGCAATACCCTGCCAAACATCCCATTGCTAGCCTTATGCTTATTCCTACACTGGGAATAAGCATTTCTCTCCCTTTCCCAACTCATTTCTGAAATCCTTTCCTATAGATGTCTGGGGAAATCTAGAGCTAAATAGAGAGAGAGAGAGAAATGAGCAAAGTAGCTCAAGAAAGGACTATGTCCTGAAGAAAAAAAAAGTGAGCAAAGTAGCTCAAAAGAGGACTATGTCCTAAGAAAATGTGAGGACACATCTTTTGTCTACTCACTTTGTATCCAAAAGAGAGAGAGAGAGAGAGAGAATTATCATTAGCTCTAGACCCCAGAAATTAACTAGGAAGGATTATGAAATATCTCTCTATACACTTCCACATAACCACACATGCACATCTTGATCAATTTTTATGATTTGCTGCTCCTTATGATCTGAGTGTCTAGCTTAGCAATAAACATCAGGCAATTTGCTCATGGTTCTTAGCCTACCTATAACTCCACATATCATTCTTTAGAAATAGGAGAGGCTACATTTTGGCCTAAGTGAGGATTTAAACACCATTGAGTGATTGAGTGAATCTTGGAGGACTTAAGCAAGTTGTTATCTTTTGAAAACCTTGAAAAACCTCTAGACCGAATCCTAGTCAAACCTAAGCAAGATAAAAGTTTTCTATCTACTGCTTTATTTCACTCTTGCATGTTTGAAGTGAAAAGCTATAAGCCCCACATTGCTATGATTTATGATACATGCTAAGTTATTTCTCACTATACAATATGCACTTGCAGACATCTTAAGTTGCTATCTATTTCATGCTCAATGCTTAAACCGCATTGTTGCTCGAGGACGAGCAACAGGTTAGCTTGGGGGAGCTTGTTGACGGTCCTAAAACACCTGTTTTACCATCAACATTTGACCCTAAAGACCACCAAAAAGGCATGAAATGTAGTCAAATAGGTTTCAAACTAACCAAATTCCACATGTCCATAGAATTCTATTTGAATGCAGGATTTGAACCAAATTTGAACATATGGACCCACCAGAAGACAAGCCCACTCAGCAGGGCCCAAATGGGCCTAAGAGGGGTGGCGCCCGCCACCCCTAGGTGGCGCCCGCCACCTCTAAGTGGCGCCTGCCACTTGGGTCGGCCCAAGTTTCACCCCCTGCCACGTCACCGATCCGTGTGACCTCCCTAAGGCCAAATCTTGGCCTTTGGTCACTAGGTCAGTGGCATCGGACGGCTCAGGGAGGAATGACGTGGATCAAGGCTGAATGGCGGTTGCTAGGACATGCAACCGACCTCCAAACCACCTTGGACAACCACCTGGATGCCATTGAAGCCAAGGCGGTGCATCCAACGGTGAGGGAGGTGGCGGCCGCCACCTAGGGCTGGCGCCCGCCACTAGGGTTAGCCCTAGGTCGGCTGGCTGCCCCCTATAAGTACCCCCCTCACTCATTTGGGCTATAAATACCCCCCTAAGGCACCTCTTCATTCACACCCAAGAGTACCATCCAAGAGCAACACACAAGCAAGAGAAGCAAGTGAGAGTTAGGTTAGAAGCTCAGAGAGCTTAGGCAAGTAGGTTAGCTAGTAGAGAGAGTATAACTCTAGTGCCCTCGCTAGAGCGCGACTCTTAGTTTAGCACAGCTTAGTCTAAGTCCTTGGCAAAATTAGCGTAGAGCTTGCTAAGAGAGAAGCGGGTGCGAGCGACTGGCATCAGAGGTCGGTTGATTTCCCAGCGTTTCTGGTCTGGTTTGCTCTCTTGTATCTCAGGTACATTTATCTTTATCTCAGTATTACTTTAAGCATTACTTTCAGTATTACTTTCAGTATTACTTTATCAAGTACCTTGAGTGTGACCTAGCTATCCTACAGATCAATTCACTTAGCCATAGTAGTTAATCTCTAGTGAGCTTAGTGTTTGATCTTTGCCAATAGGTTGCTTAGTTAGTTTAGTGTTTATCTTATTAAGTCAAGTGTTTGCTCTGACGTCCGCAAGGGTGTCTCTATTCAAAGCTAGGGTAGAGATAGTTAGAATATAGTTAAGCGTGGTGCTTAGTTATAGACTTACCTTTAGATACGGCTGGACCCCCGGATAGCTGTGGTAGCAAGCAGGTGGTGACAGCCCTGTGCGCCTTGAATTCCACCACGTAGTTGGCCCAGTTTAACAGTAAGGCTCGTTGTGCTAGCGTTCAACCTAAGTAAGTGGTAAAGGCTAGTACGCCTCGATACTTGATAAGATAGGAATAAAACTTTACTCAACTTAGTTACTTTATTGTCTTTTGGTTGCCCTGCTTCGTAACTGTCTCACTTCATAGTTATCTTGCTTGGTAGTTATCTAGGATTAGTTATCAGTAGTTAGTAGTTAGTTATCCTTAGTTACCCCTTTTATCTACCTATCCATCCACCTTACCTTAGCCATCCATATACCTATCCACCCATATATTCTTTCTAGCCTTTCATCTTCCCTTCTCCCCTTTTCCTTTTTCTCTTTTCTTCGACTCTCATCCCCTCCTTGACTCAACTCATACACCACCCTAGCCTTCCTTTGGTATCAAATAAATCGACACCTGGTACTCCCAGGCGAAGTGCTACTATGATAGTTCTGTGCGCTTGCAGAATCTCCTTCTGGTAGATTGCATTCTCTCTAGCTAGCTCCTACAGGTGTCGGGATTGACAACCCCGCTTGGCATTAGTAGATAGCTACTTTAGTTACCCTATCCTAGGTGTAGCTAAGAACTACCAACAGTGCATTCGTTGGTAAACATAATCTAAGCACCATGCCTACATTATATCGACCACTTAGTCCAATCCGGAATCAAACTAAGTGCTTTACGAACATATGTATGAACTTACTATCAATTAGAACTATATCAAGCATACAAATAGAATAAACTAAGAATGAAATAAAGAGAAACATAATGATAATTGAAATAGCATAAAGTCGATTACAAGAATTACCAGAACTCCTGATGACGATCCGAAATCCTGAGCCGCGCTCAACTCTACTTGTTTCTACCTAATTCTAATTCTAATCTCGAAGTAGAGCAATAATCTAATTTCTAATCTCTGAATCCCTAACTCTATCTCTCTAATTGCCTGATGATATGAAGATAGATCTGATAAATATGAGGATTGCTTCAGGGAGGGGGGGGGGGGGGTCTGGGCTGCTTATATAGCCCAATGGGATGAACCGTGACCCTCCGATCAAACCGACCTTGAACAAGGGCTTATATGCGTTGAGGAGGTCGGTTAGGTCACGCTCCACGAAGATGGGCCGAGGGGGGACCTAGCCCAGGCCGGCTGACCTGGGGGTGGGGTCGGCCGGCCCCACCTGTCATCCCCCAGGTGGTTGCTTCGTCGTCACGTCTTCTGGAACCTTCCTTGTTGCCCTAATGCGCCTTTCTATCCGAGAAGGAAGGCAAATGCACTGTGCCCAGCGTGGAGGCTGGACATGCTCCGGCATCGGTGCTGGAACTCGGGGTGTGCGAACCACATCCCGTCTACGGCACGGGTTTGGTAGTTGAGCCTCTAAAACTACCCTCGACGGTTTCTGAGTTTGGGCCTCAAAACTTTGGGTGGCGGGTTTCTGAGTTTGGGCCTCAAAACTCGGCGAGGACGGTTTCCAGGTTTGGGCCTCAAAACCTGGGCTCGCGAGTTTCTGAGTTTGGGCCACAAAACTCAGCCGGAGGATAGGTTTCTCGGTTTTAGCCTCAAAACCGAGGGGAGGTCCAGGTTTCCCGGTTTTGACCTCAAAACTGGGGGAGGTCCAAAGAGGACGGTCGACGCGTGGCGGCGTGGAGAGGCTGGCGCGGCGGTGAAGCTATCCATGAGGAAGGCGCGGCGGTCGATAGGGCGGCACGTGGCGGCATCCTGAGGCTTGCGTCGAGACGAAGCTAAGGATGAGGTAGGCGCGTGGCCGTCGGGTCATCAATCAGCAAAGTTGGACCGGGATACCCCTAGGGTTGGCCGCTTCGCTCTTGTATCTAGGGGTAGAAGGGGACTATTGTTATTAGGCTATAAATAAGAGAGGCGCCCCTCCGCTCTCCCTATCCTTGCAGCCATTTGTTCCTGAGCTCTCTCTCTCTAGCCCCCGCTTAGGTTCTAATCATACCTCGCTGCCTGTGATCTGCAGAGACGGTGAATCATACCTTTGTGTATTTGGATTATGAGGAAATGAGACCGTAATCTTGTTGTCTCCTCATGTGGAGGAGTTTCGGCTGGAATTGAGATCGACTCGCGTTTTGGTTTCATGTTCTTCGCATTTCAGTTTTTCATCTTCCGGAGATTTGCATCGTTCTCCATCTACACGAGGTGATTTTCGATTCCACTTGAATCAGTTTGTTCTATGTCGTGAGCCCCTTCTTTCCATCGAAGGGTTTCTCTTCTAATCTCACGATTTCATAGATCGGGCTGAAATCGCGTTCGTTCTTCGTTCTTTCCCCCTTTTTCGGTGTTCTTCTAATTACTCTCGATTGACTTGGTTTGGTGCGATGATTTCTTAGGATTAGCACCCAATACGTAGAGAAACACCTGGGAGGAGTTTTGATCGAAGTCCCTTTTGATTTGGTTGAGATCGATTCAATTTTGGGTTTGAACTGAGTGGTTTTTGGCTTTTCTGTGTGGTCGCGGACAGTCCGTGCATCGGGTCTCGGCCAGGTCAGTCAGGCGTAGCCCCCTGACTGTTCACTGACAAGTGAACGGCGGACAGTCTGCGGTACAAACCTGAGGACAGTCCGGGACCTGTCCAGCAGACTTGCAGAACAGTTCGATTTCTGCAGTTTTGCCGGCGAACAGTTCGGAGAACCCCGGACTGTCCGGGACTGACCCCGGACAGTCCGCGAATCTGCAGACTGTGCAGTTTTTCTTTGGGGTTTTGGCACTTGGTTTTGAGTGTTCTCCGGAGGTTCCGCTGTACCACTAGGACATCTCCTAGGGTATCCACCTATTCGTAGGTCGTGAACTCTCCAGTTGTCTCGAGTCTTTGCCTTTGGGGTGATTTTCTGGGACAAGGGCCATCAATTTCACAAGTTGAAATTTGAGGCTCCCATTCACCCCTCCTGTGGTCGCCAATCTGGTCCTTCAATTGGTATCGGAGCCGGTTAAGGAATCTACTCTACCTTAATCGGTTTCAGATCCTAAGGGCGACATGGATCGAGGGAACAACAAGGATCCCTATTTCGATGGGACGAACTATCCCTATTGGAAGATTCGGATGCGTGCTTACCTCAACAGCATCAGATCTTCCGTGTGGGAGATATGCGAGAACGCTGAGTACGAGGTCCTTGCGGCTCGTGTGGGTCAGGTCCAGATTGACCAACACGAGGCCAACTCCAAGGCTCGTAACGCTCTTTTGGCCATCATCTCTGTTGGTAGTTCTTAACTACACCTAGGATAGGGTAGCTAAAGTAGCTATCTATTAATGTCAAATGGGGTTGTCAATCCCGACACTAGTAGGAGCTAGCTAGCGAGAATGCAATCTACCAGGACGAGATTCTGCAAGCGCACAGAACTATCGTAGTAGCACTTCCCTGGGAGTACCAGGTGTCGATTTATTTGATCCCAAAGGAAGGCTAGGGTGGTGTATGAGTCGAGTCAAGGAGGGGATGAGAGTCGAAGAATAAGAAAAGGGAAAGAGGAGAAAAGAGGAGATGAAAGGGATGAGACAGGATGAGAGGCTAGAAAGAATATATGGATGGATAGGTAAGGATGAATGAAATGGCTAAGGTAAGGTGGATAAATAGGTAGATGGGATAACTAAGGATAACTAATATAACTAACTAATAACTAATAACTACTCCTAGATAACTACGAAGAAAGATAGGCAAATGCCAAACAAGCAACCAAGTTAAGTATAGTTTTATTCCTATCTTGTCAAGTACCGAGGCGTACTAGCCTTTACCACTGACTTAGGTTGAACGCTAGCACAACGAGCCTTACTGTTAAACTGGGCCAACTACGTGGTGGAATTCAAGGCGCACAGGGCTGTCACCACCTGCTTGCTACCACAGCTATCCGGGGGTCCAGCCGTATCTGAAGGTAAGTCTATAACTAAGCACCACGCTTAATTATATTCTAACTACCTCTACCCTAGCTTTGAATAGAGACACCCTTGCGGACGTCAGAGCAAATACTTGACTTAATAAGATAAACACTAAGCTAACTAAGCAACCTATTGGCAAAGATCAAACACTAAGCACACTAGAGATTAACTACTATGGCTAAGTGAATGGAACTGTAGGATAACTAGGTCACACTCAAGGCACTTGATAAAGTAATACTGAAAGTAATACTGAAAGTAATACTAAAGTAATATTGGAATAATGATAAGCGTACCTAAGATACAAGAGAGCAAACCAGACCAGAGATGCCGGGAAATCAACCGACCTCCGATGCCACTCACTCGTACCCGCTTCTCTCCTAGCAAGCTCTACGCTACTATACCACTGGTCAGGGCTGAGCTATGCTAAACTAAGAGCCACGCTGCAGCGAGGGCACTAGAGCTATGCTCTCTCTACAAGCTAACCTACTTGCCTAAGCTCTCTAAGCTTCTAACCTAGCTTTCCTTGCTTCTCTTGCTTTCTTGCTTCTTTTCTTGCTTGCTTGCTTGCTTCAAATGAAGTGACACCTCCAGGGGGCTATTTATAGCCTTGTGGAGTGAGGGGGGTACTTATAGGGGGGAGGCAGCCGACCTAGGGCTGAGTCAGGTGGCGGCCGCCACCCCTAACTGTCCGATTGAACCGCCATTCAACCGAGGGCATCCAGGGGTCCTCCAAGGCGGTGGTTAGGTTGGTGGCTCAAACCCTAACCGCCTCTTGTCCAATCCAGGGCACGATCCGCGTCACCCGCCTCTTGTCCAATCCAGGGCACGATCCGCGTCACCCGCCTCCCGAGCCGTCCGATTCAACCAACCTAGTGACCAAGGGCCAGGAATTGGCCTTGGGGAGGTCACACGGATCGGTGACGTGGCAGGGAGTGGATTTGGGCCAACTCAAGTGGCGGGCACCACCTAGGGGTGGCGGGAGCCACCCCCCTGAGGCTCAATTGGGCCCTGCTGAGTGGGCTTGGCCTTTGGTGGTTCAAATATCCAAATTTGGTTCAAATCTTGCATTCAAATCAAAATCTATGGACATGTGGAATTCTGTTGGTTTGAAACCTATTTGACTACATTTCATGCCTTTTTGGTGAATTTTAGGGTAAAATGTTGATTGTAAAACAGGTGTTTAAGGACCATCAACAAGCTCCCCCAAGATAACCTGTTGCTCGTCCTCGAGCAACAATGCGGTTTAAGCATTGAGCATGAAATAGATAGCAACTTAAGATGTATACAAGTGCATATTGTATAGTGAGAAATAACTTAGTATATATCATTAATCATAGCAATGTGGGGCTTATAGCTGTTCACTTCAAACATGCAAGAGTGAAATAAAGCAGTAGATAGGAAACTTTTATCTTGCTTAGATTTGACTAGGATTCTGTCTGGAGGTTTTTTTAGGTTTTCAAAAGATAAAAACTTGCTTAAGTCCTCCAAGATTCACTCAATCACTCAATGGTGTTTAAATCCTCACTTAGGCCAAAATGTAGCCTCTCCTATTTCTAAAGAATGATATGTGGAGTTATAGGTAGGCTAAGAATCATGAGCAAATTGCCTAATGTTTATTGCTAAGCTAGACACTCAGATCATAAGGAGCAGCAAATCATAAAAATTGATCAAGATATGCATGTGTGGTTATGTGGAAGTGTATAGAGAGATATTTCATAAGCCTTCCTAGTAAATTTCTGGGGTCTAGAGCTAATGATAACCCTCTCTCTCTCTTTTTTTCGATACATAGTGAGTAGACAAAAATGTGTCCTCACATTTTCTCAGGACATAGTCCGCTCTTGAGCTACTTTGCTCACTTTTTTTCATATCTCTTTTTTTAGCTCTAGATTTCCCCCAGATTGTCTATATGAAAGGATTTTAGAAATGAAAAGGGGGAAGAGAGAGAAATGCTTATTCCCAGTGTAGGAATAGCATAAGGCTAGCAATGGAACGTTTGGCAAGGTATTGCATATCTCCAGTGTAGAGAATGAGCAATTTATTTGGTGGTTGCAAACTTTCAAAGTGGATAGTAAGCAATATGGTGGGTGTGTGTATCTTGATCAAAAGATATGATAAGCTTCTCTACTAAGATCTATGAGGTCTAACAAAGCTCAACACAAACGAAGCTCTTTGTGGTTTTGACTAACAAATATTTGGCTAGTGGTGGGATGGGATAAAATCCAGGAGGAACTTTTATCAAGGTTTTCATGATTTTTTAAAAGAAATCCTCCAGATTAGGTCCTAATTTCACCTTAGCAAGTTTAAAGAATTACTCCATTTCTTACTAACTTTATTCACTAAGCATGATTTTAGTTAAAACATGTGCAACCCACAAAAGCTACAACTTAGATAAAACTAGTTATTCAAACCATAACAATAGCATTTGCATGACATCTTTCAAATCTTATTCAGGTTTCAACTTGTTTAAGCAGATTTCATCAATTTTATTCATGGAATGGTTACTTAGGCAAGCATGTAACATTCAAAACTTCAAAAGATATAGAAATTAAAAACTGAATATAAAGTGTAGGCTTGAGACATACCTTATTGGAGCGGGAGTCTCCCCCAAGCTGGCTTCTTGCTTGGTAAAAGATCTTCTTCTTCTCAGTTGGAGCTCTTGTTTTATTTTATTTTTAAAATGGAAACTAACTAATGTTGTGAAAAAGGGAAACTATCCTATTATGATATTTTATTATTCTAGCTAAGTTAACATATACCTATGCATATAACTAATGATAACTGATTTTTTTAGTTACATGCATGACATATGTTATTTATTTGAAAAAGAAAGGGAAATTTGAAGGGAAATTTAAAAGTAAATGCATACCTTAGATCCTTGGAATTTCATCCTTATTGGGTAGATCTTCTTCCTTGGGTGCTTCTTCTTTAAGTACTTCATCGGGTTCTTCTTCTTTTGGCACCTCTCCTTTGTCATGTGAATTACACAACTCAGGAGAAGGTGGTCTTTTCTTTCTGTTCCACCTTGTTCCTGGGCGCCTCTTCTTGGTACGAACGGGTTTTGCTTCCTGCATGTTAGCGGCATATGCAGGACCACGGGAAAAGGAGAATATTTCCTTCCTCCCTCCTAATGTCATTTGCATTTTACCACTCCCTACATATATGCAAGCATCAACAGTGTTCAAGAAAGGTCTACCTAAGATTAGAGGCACATCTTTCCTATTTCCCATATCTAGTATTATGAAATCAGCAGGAACATATGATCCTCTAATATGAACAGGTAAATCATTGACTATTCCTTCTACATAGCATGTTGATTGATCAGCTAGCACGACATAGGCAGATGTGGATGGCATGGGTGGAAAGAACGAGTTTTCATAGAAATCCTCAGATAAAATGTTCACACTCGATCCTAAATCACACATGGCATTTTAAAAGACTTCACCAAAGATTGAGCATCTAATTATGGGACTACTAGGATCACCCTTTTTAACAGTCATGGTTTGATCTTCATAATAGTTAAAATATTGTATTTCAACCATGTTTGCAGTTTCCATGTCAGGTTTAGCAGGAATTTTGCCAGGTTCAAAAGATGTATACTTGCAGCAAGTTGAGCTAATTGGGTTTCTAGCATTTTATTAAAACTTAATTGATTTTTTAGAGCAGATGAGAAATCTTCCAATTTAGCATTTATATTCTCAAGGGTTTTATCATTTGACATTAATCTCTGATTCAAGAAATCAGTAGTTCTACCTTGTGAGTAAACTAAATTTTTCAAGAATGAGAAATTATCAGAATTCTAAAAATTAGAGCGGGGGAATGAATTGTTACCTTGAGAATTTGCAGGCTGATTCCATCCTTGATTCTGTTGACGGAAACCGTTGTTGTTGTTATATTTTATGAAGTTGAAATCTTCATGTAGCTCGGGGCAGTGGTTCCCAGAATGTCCAGTTTCTCCAAAGACTTCACAAGTCATGTAGGATTCCAGAGATTGGACACTCTCTTGTTGGTTCATCTTCTCACAGCTGTCCAGCTTCTTTGCCAGCAGGTCCATCTTGGCCACGATCATGTTGGCCTCCTTAAGGGAATGCATACCTCATTTACGGGGCTGCAGTCTCTCGTCATTCCATCCTTGGTTCGACACCATCTTCTCTATGAGAGCCTTAGCATCTGCAACATTCAGAAAAAAGAATACACCGCCGGCGGCGGCATCCAAATGGCTTCTAGAGAGTGGGGTTAGGCCATGGTAGAAGTTCTGGATCAATAGCTAGTCCTCCATACCATGGTGTGGACAAGCAGTGACGTACTCTTGCATTCTCTCCCAAGCCTCGGGAATAGATTCCTCGGCTTGTTGCGTAAAGGTGGAGATTTTGTTGCGAAGAGCATTCGTCTTGCCCATCGAAAAGAATTTGGCGAGAAAAGCGTTGGAACACTTGTCCCATGTGTCTACAACGTTGCGATTGGTATAGAACCATTGCTTCGCTCTTCCTAGGAGAGAAAAGGGAAAGAGACGAAGACGGATGGCTTCTTGGGTTATCCCCTTAATGGTGAAGGTGCCGCAAATCTCCAAAAATTATTGGAGGTGAGCATTGGCATCCTCATGAGCTTTGCCACAGAACGGGCTAGCTTGGACCATCGTGATCAGAGCCAGTTTCAACAAAAAATTGAGGTTGGCCTCGATCACGGCTGGTCCTGTCGCTATATTGGCGGCAGAAGGAGCAGAAAACTCACGAATGGTCTTGTTGGCCATCGTGAAGATAGAATGAGATAAGAAAGAAAGAAGTTGAAGAAGATGAAGGAAAAAGATAAGGACTAAGGAAAGAAAGAATGAGGAAAGATGGGATTCGCTAAGAGGGAGCTTAAGCGAAGATAAATTCGACAAGGACTCGAAGGATACACCGATTGGCTTCCCCAGCAACGGCGCCAGAAATGCTTGTTGGTAGTTCTTAACTACACCTAGGATAGGGTAGCTAAAGTAGCTATCTATTAATGTCAAATGGGGTTGTCAATCCCGACACTAGTAGGAGCTAGCTAGCGAGAATGCAATCTACCAGGACGAGATTCTGCAAGCGCACAGAACTATCGTAGTAGCACTTCCCTGGGAGTACCAGGTGTCGATTTATTTGATCCCAAAGGAAGGCTAGGGTGGTGTATGAGTCGAGTCAAGGAGGGGATGAGAGTCGAAGAATAAGAAAAGGGAAAGAGGAGAAAAGAGGAGATGAAAGGGATGAGACAGGATGAGAGGCTAGAAAGAATATATGGATGGATAGGTAAGGATGAATGAAATGGCTAAGGTAAGGTGGATAAATAGGTAGATGGGATAACTAAGGATAACTAATATAACTAACTAATAACTAATAACTACTCCTAGATAACTACGAAGAAAGATAGGCAAATGCCAAACAAGCAACCAAGTTAAGTATAGTTTTATTCCTATCTTGTCAAGTACCGAGGCGTACTAGCCTTTACCACTGACTTAGGTTGAATGCTAGCACAACGAGCCTTACTGTTAAACTAGGCCAACTACGTGGTGGAATTCAAGGCACACAGGGCTGTCACCACCTGCTTGCTACCACAGCTATCCGGGGGTCTAGCCGTATCTGAAGGTAAGTCTATAACTAAGCACCACGCTTAATTATATTCTAACTACCTCAACCCTAGCATTGAATAGAGACACCCTTGTGGACGTCAGAGCAAATACTTGACTTAATAAGATAAACACTAAGTTAACTAAGGAACCTATTGGCAAAGATCAAACACTAAGCACACTAGAGATTAACTACTATGGCTAAGTGAATGGAACTGTAGGATAACTAGGTCACACTCAAGTCACTTGATAAAGTAATACTGAAAGTAATACTAAAGTAATATTGGAATAATGATAAGCGTACCTGAGATACAAGAGAGCAAACCAGACCAGAGACGCCGGGAAATCAACCGACCTTCGATGCTAGTCACTCGCACCTGCTTCTCTCCTAGCAAGCTCTACGCTACTATACCACTGGTCAGGGCTGAGCTGTGCTAAACTAAGAGCCGCGCTGCAGCGAGGGCACTAGAGCTATGCTCTCTCTACTAGCTAACCTACTTGCCTAATCTCTCTGAGCTTCTAACCTAGCTTTCCTTGCTTCTCTTGCTTTCTTGCTTCTTTTCTTGCTTGCTTCAAATGAAGTGACGCCTCCAGGGGGGTATTTATAGCCTTATGGAGTGAGGGGGTACTTATAGAGGGGAGGCAGCCGACCTAGGGCTGAGTCAGGTGGCGGGCGCCAGCCCTAGGTGGCGGCCGCCACCCCTAACCGTCCGATTGAACCGCCATTCAACCGAGGCATCCAGGGGGTCCTCCAAGGCGGTGGTTAGGTCGGTTGCTCAAACCCTAACCGCCTCTTGTCCAATCCAGGGCACGATCCGCATCACCCGCCTCCCGAGCCGTCCGTTTCAACTGACCTAGTGACCAAGGGCCAGGAATTGGCCTTGGGGAGGTCACACAGATCGGTGACGTGGCAGGGAGTGGATTTGGGCCAACTCAAGTGGCGGGAGCCACCCCCTGAGGCCCAATTGGGCCTTGCTGATTGGGCTTGGCCTTTGGTTGTTCAAATATTCAAATTTGGTTCAAATCCTGCATTTAAATCAAAATCTATGGACATGTGGAATTCGGTTAGTTTGAAACCTATTTGACTATATTTCATGCCTTTTTGGTGAATTTTAGGGTAAAATGTTGATGGTAAAACAGGTGTTTAAGGACCATCAACAATCTCCCTTCCTGAGTCCGAGCGTGTCTCTGAGCTTGAGACGACACGAGAGATCTGGGTGAAGCTTCAAAGCTATCACGAGGGAACCGTTCAGGTCAAGACCAGAATCTTTGAGACCTCCAAGCGAGAGTATGAGAACTTTGTTCAGTTGGAGGGAGAGATGATTGACGCCATGTTCGCTCGTTTCCAAAAAATTATGAACAAGATGCGTGCCAATCGGGCTAACCTACCTTATGATGATTGTTGGTATAAATTAACGCACACTCTACTTTATCCGCAAGCGCAGAGATAAAATATACCGATGTAGCACTTCACCGGAGTAACCCAGTTTTAATATCGAACCCAAAGGAATGGATAGTGTTAAGCCTTAAAGTCTAACCCCTGAGTAGCTAACAATGACGAAGAATCTAGAAGTATAAAGGGGATCACTAAGGTTGTCTAAATCCAATTCAAGAGTGATATGTTTATATTATTCTTAGTGGGGAAGTTGCCATAAAAGGTCACAAACAGAGTATGAGTCTTTATGCAAATGTATAATCCTACCGAGCCTACACACAGGTAAGTGGACTATAGAAGAATCAACAAGGTTATAAGAGTCACCCTTGCGAACAACCACTACTACCGGCGTTATAGGAGGCAATTATGAGCTATCAAGTCTAAGCACCACGCTTACACTATCCAACTACTTTAACTCTAGAGCGACTTAGAATTAAAGTACTCAAAAGAGAGTCATAAATCTTAAGAATAATAAGAACAATGGCTCAAACTTAAATATAGACGTTGATTACCGAAACAATCACCGAAGCAAGTTGACGATGAACTTGAATCCGCAGGTACAAGATGAAGAAGTGGATCCAACAGGTCAGAGCTCCTTCTTGATCTCTTCCTCTCTCTCTCTTCTAGTTCTACTATAAGACTAGGTTGTAAACCTAAACTAGAGGGTTAACTAGTCTTCTACTTGAAAGCTGGCTCTTGAAGTCTCTTCTAGGGTTTCTGAATGAGGCATAGTCTTTTCTGAAGAGGGACTTGTTCTTCCCTGGGGCCTAGGGGCCTGTATATATAGCCCTAAGGGATCAACCGTGGCTGTTAGATCAAGCCGACTTCACGTAGGGCTGAGATGGATCCTCAGAGGCGGTAGACGAAGGTTCCAGAAGGAGGAGGCGTGGGGGCCCGGGACCCAACCGACCGGTCATGGGGTGGGACCGGTCGGTCCCACCTGGAAGCCTCTCGGGGTGTCCTGCCTCGTGGTGTTCTCTAGGTTCTTCTGGAGTATTCCTGACGTGCCGGTTCCGTAATCTTCCGTCGGTTTCCTTCTAGGAGAAGTAATCAGTGCTTGTTTTCCTGTTTAGTCCCTACAGAATCACAATCCACCCAACTCGTGGAATATTGTCAATTAAAACCCTAAACCTTTATTGGTGATTGAATTCATGCCCTTTTCATATTTATTTATCCTTTAATTTTGATAGATAACCAGTGTCAACAACTCCCCCAAGCTTACCTTTTGCTAGTCCCTTAGCAAAACCAAAAGTTAACAATGGATCAGGAGTTGCTACAATATCTTCACTTCCAACAAGTATACCTGCTGTTAACAAAAATTCTCCAAAATATATTGTGTTATTCTTCCTGGGGCTTATTACTTTTACATTAGATCTTGAGTAAATGAAAGATTGAACGATCAAATCACGCACTATGTCTCTAGTTCCTTCACTTGACTTTATCCCGGAGTTTTAATTAATTATTTTTTTAAAAAAATCTTTAATACATATTTGTCAATTTAAACAATGGATCCAAAGAGAAAGTCAACCAACCATTGAATAAAGAAGTGCATGTGTATGGAAAAATGGAGTCAGATGCTCTTTTGAATATATTCACTCTCTTCTGTTTATCAGAGACATATGGCTATTAGGCTAATTCTACTATCGGGCACGTGCCCATTTTTTTCTGACATTTTTTGAGGTTTCAGACACTTGTCCCTTTTTATTTCCTCGGGATCTATCTTTTTGAGGGTTTCAGACACTTGTCCCTTTTTATTTCTTCGGATCTTTCTCTCCCTCTTTTTTTAATAGCCACATGCTTCCAACAAACTTCTGAGAGGGTAGCAACAGATAATTATGAGCATTTATGCGGAAGATGGATGAAATGTGTAAGTGATCTCAATTCAATGGCATGATAAACTACTCATAGGGTCAACAAAGCTTAATTTAACTCAATGCAATTATTAGTCATGTTTATTTTTAGAAATCTCCGGAACTTTAGTTTTGTTTTAGAACAAGATAATAGCAGCTTAGATCATCACATGTCATATCCCAAATACCTAGACCTTAGATTAAGCATTTGCCATCCATGTATTTAATTTATTTTAAGGCATCATTATTAATGAGGAGAACTCATGCTTTGAAGACTAGGTACTTGAAAGAAATTTTGAAAGAAATTAGATAGAGCAACTATTCATCATTTCCAAGCAAAAGATTAGAGAGAGCGGGTTCTTCTTTGGTCATCAACTTCTTAAAACAAACTAGACACACTATTTTATTTATTTAATCTAACATACTTTAAGATATAATATAAAAGATAATAGTAGTAGTAGTAATAATAATAATAATAATAATAATAATAATAATAATAATAATAATAATAATAATAATAAAGACATACCTGAATCGTGAAGATAAGGGGGGTGCATCTCCCCCAAGCCAGTTCCCTTAATAGTGTTGAGCCTTCATGTGCCCAAATATTTTTGTCTTTTAATTAATGGTGAGCCTTCATGTGCCCACATTTTTTTCTTTTTTTTTCTTTTAAGGGTGATCCTTCATGTGCTCACATTTTTTTTTGAATTTGTTTATAGAATAAAAAACTTAAGAGGATAAAGATACTTACGTGGATACATGGGGTTCCTTCCCCCAAGCTGAATGTTGACGTAGTCGTTCGATCTTGCAATATAGCAGACTGGCAATGGATATGTCCTTCCTCTATTAGAGCTTTGATTGATGTTGATGTTTGTTGAGACAGTGCTCCAACAGTGGATGGAGCATTCACTTGCTCATCAGCTTTTCTTGGTCTTTCAAATCCTATGAAACTCAAATAGACAACAAAACTTGTGGAACAGATTAAGCATTAATGGTTGGCCACTCAAGCCTTAGTTGTCCAAAATTTTAGTAAGATCTCTTTCTCAATATTTTTATATTTTAATATTTTTACGATGTAAGAGAAAATATGTAACAGGATGAATGTATGTATATTTATTTTTATTATATTTTTATGCCACCATGGTGAACATTCCTGTGGATTTTTACACACCATAGAATTATTCACATAGGGCTTCATGGTTTATGATGCAGTAAAATATTTTTTTATTTGTTTTCTAATTAAAATGTTTGTGAATTAAATATGATGATATAAGAAATGATTATGAATTAAATATGAGAAATATGCAGCAAAGTAAATATGAAGATAACTACCGATTTTTACCTTTTGGTGAAGGTTCGGATATTTATGTCCGACGAACCGGACCTTCCCTTGGTTCAGACCTCCCAAGGTATGTTAGACGTTTGGAAAGTTGTTATTGATTGTACCTCTTAGGTGCAGACATTTTCTCCCATACTTTCTTGGTCTGAGTCTTCACTTCTTGTGGTTCACTGTCTTGAGATTTCTCTCCTTTTTTTCTGGGACAGTGTCGATAGCTTCTTCTTCGTGATTGGCCTCTCTATTCTTGATAGCTTGTCTTCTTTGGCTTTGAGAGCGGCGTCTTTCACTTCTATTCTTCTTGGGTGCTTCAGTAGGCATTTAGTTGATGAAGTTGCATCGTGCCTTTTCTCCAGGAAAGTGAAAATGGATTTCCTCTTGTAAATGATTATACTTGTAGCGTAGAGGAATGGTCTTCCTAGAATGAGGTGGACATCATCGTCTTCTCATGTCGAGGATCAAGAAGTCTGTGGGGACTTCATGACATCTAATTCTGACTACGACGTCTTCTACCATTCCTTCTTGTTTATGCCTCTTGATATGGTGTCACTCATGTCATTTGTTCGTCCAACAGTTTGCGTTAATTGTGGACGCTAGCAACATCTTGCTCAATGTGCATGTTCTTGTAGATCTAGGACCTTCAGTCTATAGAATTTGGGAGTGACTTCTCCATGTTTTGCTCAAGAGTGTGTCCTGCTCATAAGACAAGGTAGAGATCAAGTGCATGGGCTCTGTTGGTGGAAAAACGCCAACAGAACCAAAAGTTTTGTTTATTCCTCTCTAACCTTAGGCACATTGCACAAGATAAACTTTTTGTTTATGTGTTCTATTCAATCTTAATATGAGTGATAGGATCAGAGGATGAGCATGAAAGTAGCATCTTAAAATATTTAATAGATCAAATTACTTAACCCAAGGAAGGATAATCTATGTATAAAGTGTCGATCTTTTCATAATTGAGATATATCATCTTTCAAAGGTTAGATGCACAACATTTTAGCTCATTTAGTTAAGACAGTGAGATTCAAGAGAGTAAAGCTAAGATCAAAGGACTAAACATGTTAAGTTGATTAGGTTGGATCAAGTTAGGTGCAACTTAAACATGTTTTGTTCTTTATTTATGTTTATACTAGAATCAAGAAGAAGCTTTTAAAGTGATGGTCACTAACCTTGAAATGTTACTTTGTCATTGAAGAGTGATGTGTCGAACCACCTTGTGGAAGCTTCTCTTGTCTAGCTGGCTTGTCTTCTCTTGCTTGTCTCACAGTGTGCTTGAGAGGAAGAAGATCACGGTGGAATCATCTTTATAGGTATCGACCTTCCTTCTCTATGTGTTGACTTATCAGTGAAGGCACATTGTTCCTCGAGTATGCTGTCTAGGATCCTCTCTCTTTCTTGTATCAATTTTGTACTATGAGGATGTAGGGATAGTTTCGCATTCTTCTCTTGTCAACCTTTCTTGTTTTTTATTTAATTATTGGGTTGACAAGAGACTTGAATTTAGAGCTGCTACTCGAGTGCCTCCATGAGAGTCTTTTGTCTTGTAATGTCACAATTGAGACTTGTCCTCTCAAGAGTGTCTAGATGATGAAGATCTTATCGGCTGTTCTTCCTGATTTGCTGGCTCAGGTACTATCTCTCCATCTTCTAACTCTTGTGGTGCAATGGCTTCATCCTTCATGACGCCCTCCTCAATTCTTGGCAGTTGGTTCTCCCTTCGACGTCTTCTCTTGGTTCTCTTTGGCTGCTCATAAGTGATGTAGATGTTGAAGATGCAGCGAAAGATCCAAAAGTTGACTTCTCCAAGTCCGGCAAAGATGATAACATTGATGGTGTTCAAGAATGATCTTCCAAGAATGTGTGGTGGATCATACTCTTCTTCTCGACTGGGACAACATCTAGTGGTTTGTACTGATCAAAGTGGTGAGTAGACGATCAATATGTTTAAAGTTGGGTTTCTCCTTCCTCCCTTTGATTGTGAAACATATCTAGACAACAGAATTCTCTCCCAGGTGGCTTGTGATGTAGATGGATTCCCAAACAACATGTTCATGTGTTGGATTTGTAGATCTTTTTATTGTTGTAGTGGTACCATCTTATCTCCCAAGCTAGCTCTTGATTAGAAGAGAAGATAACTCCCCACTTCTTGTCTTGATGTCTTGGACAATGATGGTTGTAGGCATAGGCTGTCTCATATGAGGTAAGTTGCATCCTGTTTGTCATGAGCGCCCAAGCAAGACTCAAAGCTAGGCTAGCACCATTTGTGATCTGTGAGTAGGTTTGTGTGTCTATGGTTTGAGTTTTGGATCTTTAATGTTCAGACCAAACCATGGATGAACAAAATCTCTCTCCTGCGTAATGTTAGTGGACATATACCCGAAGGATTGCAAGAATTTGAAGCATGAGTTATTATCCACAACTTATGTATTTTGCATCTATGCTAATAAAAAGATGTTTTTAGGATTATTTTAGCATAGACTAGTATTTTATGTGTTGGCTGCACTTTAACATGATTCAAGGTAAAAGATAACTTGCAGTAGAAGACAAAATAAATAAACTTTGATACTCACAGTTCTTTCATCCATGATGAATGAGCCGAGTCTTCATTGTGCAAAGTTGTTGAAGTTCATTGTACGCCTTGCTTCATCTCCGGTGTGAGTTCATCTCAGGATTTTCCAAAATTAATATTGAAAGTTTCCTACAGGGGTTAGTCTAAAATATCCAACATCAACTATAGCATACTATCGGCTCAAAAATCAACTTAGACACCACGTCTAATTTGATCTAGGAAGACATTTTAACTTAATTGCTTAAATTAAAAGCCTTTGAAAGCAAGATCACCACTCCTAAACTAGGCACCATGCTTAATTTAAGAGGTGTATGAAAGTACTTCAAACCTAAACATATAATATAGCGAATGAGGGTAGCATGAAAGTATTATAGAGATTTATTCAGATGGTGATGAAAGAGCATGATTAATATATGAGCATATCTTAAAGGTAGGGATAACCAACATAGCAACACGACAAGAGATGCTCTCAGAAAGTCTATTCCCCAAACTTGGATTTTGCACAAATCAAGATTGGATGAATGTAATTCAATGTTACATGATGATTGGTTGGACATACCTTGTGTTTGTTGTTCCTTCGTTCTTTTCTGCTCTAGACCTGGAATGGTTAGTGATAAGAATACCCGAAGGAATAATTTCATAATTATATGTCTATGCTCATTACAGAAGGAAGTGCAGCGGAAAGGTAGGCGTAGCTAATAGCCAGATGTTATGATAGGGTGTAAGGATTCTACTGGTTATAGCTTGCACTCATGGGGTAGTGATAGATAAGAGTGGAATTCAAAAACAACATTCATAAGAATGAACACAAAAATAATGAAAGACTGGGACAAAAAAGAAAAAGATAAAAGTATAATACAAGGTTAAACTAAGACTTAAGATGATATACCGTTCCCTGGCAACGACGCCAGAAAGCTTGTTGGGTATTTTAAGCGCACACAGAAAAATCCGCAAGCGCACGGATACCGATGTAGCTTTCACCCGAGAGTATTCCAGGTATCGATTTCCATGGGGAACGTGAAGTGTACTAGAAGAATTAAGAACGTCCAAGAAAAGAATGTTAATATGGGTAGAGAAAGATATAGGGTTTTCTAAGCGGGTCTATTTAATTAAAGGCTTACTATACTTTACTTACTTCGGAGCAGCAGGTCCTTTCCAACTCTCGAGAAAGACTAGGAAAAAGGTAGTTGGGAGAAGGCTGCCAAAAAGCTCTACGAGAACACCAACCCTAACGTGGTGGATTACAAAAACCTGACAGAGCTGTCACCTCTGGGGCTACCACAACTATTCCGGAGGATTGGGCGCAAACTCAGGTAAACCCTAGTCTAGACACTACGTCTACACTAATGCTTACTACTCTAATTACATATGATAACTAGAGCACTCAATATGAGCGGAGATCGAGTAAATAAAATAAAGTAAGAACTGAAATTAAATATAATACTTAGAAGTAATAAATGAAGAACCTGGAGATTACTTGAAGACGAACCAGATGCTGCACCAATACAATGTTGAGGAAGATCCGACAGATCCGGTTCCTCCTCAGCTCTCTCCTCCTCCTCTCTCTAATCCGATCTCTAATTACATCTAGATGAACAAGACAACTAGAACAAGAACTAGAAGAACTAGAACTAGAGGAACTAGAACTAGAACTAGATCTAAATCTAGATGAACTAGAAGAGGTTCATCTAGAGGGACCTCTACTTCTAATTGAAACCCTAGTTTCTGATGTGGAGATGAATAATGAAGATGGAGATGGCTTCCGGGGGCACCTCCTGGCCTGCTTATATAGCCCGAGGTGGAGTAGGGGGCAAGGAATCGCCATGTCATCGATCCGCGTAAGGTTAAACTAAGACTTAAGATGATCTACCGTTCCCCGGCAATGGCGCCAGGAATGCTTGTTGGTATAAATTAACGCACAATCTACTTTATCCGCAAGCACACAGATAAAATCTACCGATGTAGCACTTCACCGGAGTAACCCAGTTTTAATATCAAACACAAAGGAACGGATAGTGTTAAGCCTTAAAGTCTAACCCCTAAGTAGCTAACAAGGACGGAGAATCTAGAAGTATAAAGAGGATCACTAAGGTTGTCTAAATCCAATTCAAGAGTGATATGTTTATATTATTCTTAGTGGGGAAGTTACCATAAAAGGTCACAAACAGAGTATGAGTCTTTTATGCAAATGTATAATCCTACCGAGCCTACACACGGGTAAGTGGACTATAGAAGAATCAACAAGGTTATAAGAGTCACCCTTGCGAACAACCACTACTATCGGTGTTATAGGAGGCAATTATGAGCTATCAAGTCTAAGAACCATGCTTACACTATCCAACTACTTTAACTCTAGAGCGACTTAGAATTAAAGTACTCAAAAGAGAGTCATAAACCTTAAGAATAATAAGAACAATGGCTCAAACTTAAATATAGACGTTGATTACCGAAACAATCGCTAAAACAAGTTGACGATGAACTTGAATATGCAGGTACAAGATGAAGAAGTGGATCCGACAGGTCAGAGCTCCTTCTTGATCTCTTCCTCTCTCTCTCTCTCTCTTCTAGTTCTAGTATAAGACTAGGTTCTAAACCTAAACTAGAGGGGTAACTAGTCTTCTACTTGAAAGCTGGCTCTTAAAGTCTCTTCTAGGGTTTCTGAATGAGGCGTAGTCTTTTCTGAAGAGGGACTTGTTCTTCCCTGGGGCCTAGGTGCCTGTATATATAGCCCTAAGGGATCAACCGCAGCCGTTAGATCAAACCAACTTCACGTAGGGCTGAGATGGATCCTCAGAGGCGGTAGAGGAAGGTTCCAAAAGGAGGCGGCGTGGGGGCCCGGGACCCAACCGACCGGTCATGGGGTGGGACCGGTCGGTCCCACCTGGAAGCCTCTCGGGGTGTCCCGCCTCGTGGTGTCCTCTGGTGTCCTCTAGGTCCTTCTGGAATATTCCTAACGTGTCGGTTCCGTAATCTTCCATCGGTTTCCTTCTAGGAGAAGTAATCAGTGCTGGTTTACCTGTTTAGTCCCTGCAGAATCACAATCCACCAAAACTCATGGAATATTGTCAATTAAAACCCTAAACCTTTATTGGTGATTGAATTCATGCCATTTTCATATTTATTTATCCTTTAATTTTGATAGATAACCAGTGTCAACAATGATCATGAGAGGGCACTCAAGCTTCTATATGCCCTGGATCGGAAGGTATGGGAGGTGAATGTGTCGACTATCATAGAGTCTCCTTCTTACGACACCCTCATCGTGGACGAGCTATTCAGCAAGCTCAAGTCCACCGAGATCGATCACTTGACTTAGGCCAAGCTGAAGAACCCATCTTCACATTCCATGGCTTTGGTCTCAGGCAAGGGTGGATCAACTCTTTCCGCTGACGCTTCACCACCTCTCTTTGCTTTGTCTTCTTTGCTTTCAGTTACAGAGGAGCAGGTGGAGGCGTTGGGCGATGGCGAGCTCGCCCTCATCATCACCCGGTTCTCGCGGTTCCAGAACAACCGCCTGAATCACCGGCATGGTGGCGCACGTGAGGGCTGCTATAGATGCCGAGATCCAGATCACTTCATCGCGAGCTGCCCCAAGTGCGACAAGAGCTTCCTCGGCAAGAACCGCAACTCCAGGCGTAAGGGCAAGCCAGAGAAAAAGGCCGAGAAGAAGAAGGACAGTTATCACCGGGAGGATGTGGAGAAGGCTTTCGACGCCGGCAGGTGTGCCTTCATCACCTCCATCAGCGATGTCGAGAAGAGCTCCGACGACGACTCCAGTGATGATGGGTCCGAGCACAAGACTGAAGAATGCTTCAACGGACTCTGCTTCTTTGGCAACTCCTCCAAGGGCTTCTGCACCATGGCATTGGATGAGGAGGACCGCAAGTGTCAGGACAAGGACACCGACACCGACGACGATGCTTCCGAGGTATCATCCTCTTCTCTTGTTGATCGTCTTGCCGGTGAGCATGACACCTTAGCTGACATAGTCCTCGGTCAAGACAAGCAACTTAAGCGTGCCACTAGAGAGCGCAACGAGTTCAAGGCTAAAATGGTAGAGGCGCTTAAGGAGCTTGAGAGCGCTAGGACCAAGGTGAAGGTGACCGAGGAGGAGGAGTGTGATGAGTGCTCGATGCATATGACCAACTTTGTCACCATTCAAACCAAGTATGCCTCTTTGATCGAGGTGTATGATGAGCTGAAGAGTAGGCTAGACTTGGTTGGTGAGTGCAAAGTTTGTGTCTCCCTGAGGAAGGAGCTGGAGGAAGTGAATGCGAGGTCTTCTTTGCTGGGTGCGTGCAAGTCCTGTCCAGGCTTGAAAACTGAGTTGGCAGAAGTTAGTGCCAAGCTTGCTGAAGCCATGAAGGCCAGCTCAGTTAGCACCTTGTCCGCTCCATGTGAGTGATGCGCGAAGATGGAGCTTGAGATTGCCAACTGTCGGCATGACAAGATGCAAACCGAGGAGGAAACCACATACCTTCTGTCCATCATGAGTTGGGTGTCATGCAGTGAGCCGCAGTTGGGCATGATGATCAGTTAGTTCTAGAGGGGGACTGACTGTTTGGGAGTAGGCTTTGCTTCAGGTGGGAAGGGCCACTAGCATCTTTGGCAAGATTGGTGAGTTTAGCAGAGTAAATCCAAGTGAGAAGCCATCCGCTATCCCTAAACTTACCAAGATCACCCCACCTGAACCTCCCAAGGCTCCACCTCGCAAGCAAGTGTGGGTTCCCAAACCTAACCATCTTAGGAATGCACTTGACACCCTTCCTGGCATCTCTAGTGATCCCCTTCCGAAGGGCAAGCAGCCAGCCAGAGTGAACAACCCTCACAACCATAGTAACCAACAACCCAAGAGAGTGGTGAGGTTCGAGTGTGAGTACTGTCACCGCGAGGGTCACCTAGCTGAGTTTTGTTTTCGGAGGAAGAGAGAGGCTAGGAGGGATATGGAACTGAACAACCAGGCCAGGCACCACCCTTTCCATGGTGTGCAAGGTCAGGGGGTTCAGAGGCAGGGCGCTAGGCCTGGAGGTGCACCCCCTCAGGCAGCTAGGCCCCAGGCTGCTAGACCACGGGGTGGTGGTCGTGCCCGACACGGTTCCGGTCGTCCTCAATACGACCGTGAGCCGGGTGTAAGAAGCTTTGTTGCACCGTCCCATAGCGGACCACTGTTTCAGCTTGGTGGTGATCGCTTTGCTCAAATGGGACATAGCAGTGAGTTTGGAGGATTTCCGTTCCATAGCGGACCACCTTTTCAGTTTGGTGGTGATCGCTATCCACCCATGGGACGAGGACAGTTTGGTGTTCCTTCTAACAGTTTTCTGGGCCTATGACACAACACTGGTATCCTTCTCAGTATACTAACCCCAGTGTTGTGCCATATGCTCATTTCCTGCTTTTCTATTGATGCAGGAACTTCGGTTGGAGAACATGTGGCTCATGGATTTCGGGTGTTCGCGCCACATGACCGGAAAGAAGGAATGGTTCTCCAGCCTAGACCCCGTGGTGCACAAGGAGTACATCACTTTCGGGGATAGTGGTAGAGGTAAGGTTGTTTCTCATGGAGCTATTCGGCTCAATGAGAACTTCGTGCTCAAGGATGTTGCTTTGGTTTCTAACTTGCATTTCAATTTGCTTTCTGTTTCACAACTTCTTGAAGACGATTTTGAAGTGCATTTTAAGAAAGGCCTTAGTCGAGTTTTGGATTCTCGGGGAGACCTTGTTTGTTGGGTCATCCCATTTGGCCGTGTTTTCAGAGCCGATTTTTCTCGTTCTTTTGGCTCTGCTAGATGTTTGATGGCTGGCCCTTCTTCTGACTTGTGGAAGTGACATAGGAGGCTTGGTCACTTGAGTTTTGACTTTCTTGCAAGACTTAGCTCACTTGGCCTAATCCAAGGATTGCCCAAGCTTAAGTTCAGAAGGACCTTGTTTGCCATCCTTGTCGTCACGGGAAGATGGTTGCTGCTTCTCACCCACCTGTTAATCAGGTGATGACCAAGCGACCCGATGAGCTTTTACACATAGACACTGTTGGTCCAGCTCGGGTTTGGTCAGCGGGTGGGAAGTGGTACGTTCTAGTGATCGTTGATGATTTTTCGAGGTACTCTTGGGTGTTCTTCATGGAAGCTAAGGATGAAGCCTTTTCTTTTGCTCGAGATCTTATTTTGAGGTTGAAAACTGAGTTTCCCCCTGATACTATTAGAGCTATTCGTAGCGATAATGGTACCGAGTTTGTTAACTCTCAGTTTACCTCCTTCTGTTCTTCTCTTCGAATCGAGCATCAGTTGTCTTCTCCTTACGTCCCCCAGCAGAACGATGTTGTTGAGCGCAAGAACCGGACCCTTGTTGAGATGGCTAGGACGATGCTCGATGAGCATAGGACTCCTAGGCGTTTTTGGGCTGAGGCGATCAACACCGCTTTCCATGTTTCAAATCACATCTTTCTTCGAGCTTTCATGAAGAAGACTTCTTATGAGTTGCGTTTTGGACGAGTACCCAAGGTGTCTCATTTTGGGTGTTTGGGTGCAAATGCTTCATCCTGAAGCAAGGCAATTTGGATAAATTTGAATCTCGCTCTGCTGATGGTGTGTTTCTTGGTTATGCTTTACATTCGCGTGCTTATCGGGTCCTTAACCTTGAGACTAACCGGATAGTGGAGACCTGCGAGGTCACATTCAACGAGACTATGCCTTGTGTTTCTTCTGCTTTTGATGTTGCAAGAGATCAGGAGATGGGAGAGACGATCTTTGTGGAGGAGCAACAGGAAGACGTCGATTGGGGTGATCCCGAGCCAACTCCACTGGCTGCCCCATTCGACCCTGCGATGATGATGTCTGCTCAAGGACCCGATCCCACTACTTCCACTACTTGGGGTCCTCTTCAGCCACCTCTCCAGCGAGCACCGGCAGCACCTGAAGGAGCGACTGCATCTGGCGTGGGGGAGACGACTTCGGCGAGGCAAGCGCCCTGAAGCGTCCAGCAGATTCACCCTCCGCGGCAGATGATCGGCGACATCGACCAGCGAGTCACGTGGTCGCGAGCGTATGCGATCTCTCACTTCGCTCATTCTGCATTCATTGCTTCTTTTGAGCCCAAAGATGTTGGACACACACTTTCTGATCCTAATTGGGTTAATGCCATGCATGAGGAGTTAGAGAATTTTGAGCGAAACCAAGTTTGGACCCTAGTTCCACCTCCAGCAGAATACCACCCTATAGGTACCAAATGGGTTTTCAAAAACAAACAGGGTGAGGATGGGATGGTAGTGAGGAACAAGGCTAGGCTAGTAGCCCAGGGTTTCTGCCAAAAGGAGGGGATCGACTATGAGGAAACCTTTGCCCCTGTAGCCCGTTTAGAAGCCATTAGGATTCTTCTAGCTTTTGCAGCTTCGAAGAGTTTTAAGCTTTACCAGATGGATGTCAAGAGTGCTTTCTTGAACGGGTATATAGAGGAAGAGGTTTATGTGAGACAACCTCCTGGTTTCGAGAGTCCCAAGTTTCCCAACCATGTTTTCAAACTTACAAAAGCTTTATATGGTTTGAAACAAGCCCCGAGAGCATGGTATGATCATTTGAAAACTTTTCTGCTTTCCAAGGGTTTCAAAATGGGATGGGTAGATAAGACTCTATTTCTCCTCAAGCAAGGCAATGACACCCTTTTAATTCAGATTTACGTGGATGATATCATCTTTGGTGGCTCCTCTCATGCACTTGTTGCGGATACATGGGTGTATGCCGAGTCTCTGAGTGATGAGTGATTGTCAACGGGTTTGATCGCAGGTTCTTTGGCTTGTGTTGTGCAGGTGTCGAGCACAGAGACAGTGATCGAGGGCAAGGTGAAGGTCAAGTAGAGACGTGCCGTGCAGACGGACCGAGAGCGGTGAAGGGCGGACGTGAGGCTTGGACTGAGGGACCGGTGGCCTGAGGATCAGCTGTGGCAGCTGGCAGCCTGGGATAACGACGAGCGAAGACTTGTGGGACACGTGTCGGTGGATGGTATGCACGGGCGGTGCATCCCCTCTACAGCTTTGGTTTGGTGGTAGAGCCAAAGAAAAACCATCGAGTGGACGGTTTCTAGGTTTGGGCCTCAAAACCTGGGCGCGGATGGTTTCCGAGTTTGGCCACAAAACTCGGGCTGAGGACGGTTTCCAGGTTTGGGCCTCAAAACCTGGGTGCTGCGGGTTTGCTGAGTTTGGGCCACAAAACTCAGGCGCTGGTGGGCTGGTTTCCTGGTTTGGGCCTCAAAACCGGGGGTTGACGGTGAAGGCTGGTTTTCCGGTTTGGGCCACAAAACCGGGGGTGCGACGTCCAGGAAAAGGACGCAGAGCGGTGGCGACACGTGGCGGCAATCGGGAGGTTGCGTCGAGGCAACGCTACAAGTTGTGCGGGCGTGGCCGTCGGATCCACCTACCATCGAGTTGGTCCAGAATAACCTTAGGGTTTAGCGGGTTCGCTCTGTAAGTAGTTAGGGGTAGAGTGGGAATTAGGAATAGTTAGAGTTAGGATAAGTAGGGGGAGACACCCACCTCCCCATCTATCTCAGTCATTAGCTCTTTGCCTTCTAGGTTTTCCTGCTCTCCCACTCCCCTGCTGTAGCAAACCTGAGATCCACAGAGAAGAGACCAATACCTCTGTGCTTGTGAGATTTTTGAGGAAGTGAGGCCGTAACCTCACCATTGTAGCGTGTGGTAGCCACACGGTTGCAAATTCGTGGTTGTGATTTGTGTTTTGATTGTGTTCTTCGCGGATTACTTTTCTCCACATTTTTCCCGTCGTTTGATCTCTTTGCTCGGTTCATCTTTTGCAAATCCATTTGAACCAAGTTGTTCTAGATCGTGAGGCATTTCCTTCCACCAAAGGAATTCACCTCTAACCTCACGGTCTAGGAGATCGATCGATTTTCGTTTCGAGTCAAGTTTTTCACCTCTCCCTCGAATCTCTTCGATTCATCGATTTGGAGATAGGTTCGAGCCATGATCTCTTAGAGATAGCTCACTATCCTCCTTGTGACTCTTCTCACCAAGTTTGATCCCCAGAGGATTCGTTTTAGGTGAGTTTGAGTCGAATCGGTGGACAAATAGTGCTGCTGCGGGGTGACCGGACGCTGACTCGGGACGACCGAACGCTAGGGCAGTGAGTCCGGTCGTTGAATGTTTGCACTGTGTCTTTTTGGATCTTGACCGGACGCTTGGACACTTTCTGAGCGGACTCGACCCTGTTCCTGTTCACAGTGTTTGTTGGTTGTTGATCGGACGCTGAACGACTGACCGGACGCATCCACGCAGAGAGTCCGGTCATACACAGTAAGCTCCCAAACTCATTTTCGTCTGACCGGACGCGTCCGGTGGTGTCTGACCGGACGCAGGCAGAGTCTGGTCGTCTCTGTTTTGCGCAGTTTCGTCCGCGGTTCGATCGTTCGTTGTCGGTTTTGATTTCCGGCTTTTGCGTTGGATTTCCGATTTCGTGCTCTACAGAAATCGGGCTTCCCGCTTCGTAAAATAGCCTGAATCCCCCTCGCGTTGCATCGGACACGTCCGGTGCTTGGCCATCGGATGCTGCCAGCGTCCGATGCAGTGAGTTCTTCACTGTTTCGTCCGCGGTTTGATCGTTCGACTTCGGATTTGGTTTTGGGTTTTTGCGTTGGATTTCTGACTTCGTGCTCTACAGAAATTGGACTTCCCGCTTTGCAAAATAGCCTAAATCCCCCTCGCGTTGCTCGGTGGAGGTTGAGGTTACCCAAAGTCCATCCTGTCACTAGTTGACTTGCGTGAACTCGGGTGAGGAAGCTTTTGTGGTGTCCCGCTGTGTTCCTAGGGAACATCCACCCATTCTCTTGGGTCGTGGACATCACGCGCATCGGTTTTGCTCTTGGGGTTGATTTTCTGGGACAGAGGCTATTAGTTTCCGAAAAGAAAATTTGAAGCTCCCATTCACCCCCCTCTGGTCGCTTTCTGGTAGCACTTTCGGTCCTTCACTTGTTGCCAAGTTTGCAGATACAATGAGGAGGGAGTTTGAGTTGAGTATGATGGGTGAGTTGACCTTCTTCCTCGGGTTGCAAATCAAGCAAACTCGAGATGGGACGTTCGTGCATCAAGGAAAGTACACGAAGGGCATCTTGAACATGGGCGAGGCCAAGCCTCTTACAACGCCCATGGCGACGACTGTTGCGATGGATGCGGACCAGGACGGAGAGGCAGTTGACCAGAAGGAGTACAGGAGCATGATTGGCTCACTCCTGTACTTGACGGCGACGAGGCCAGACATACAGTTTTCTGTGTGTTTGTGCGCTCGCTTTCAGGCGTCGCCTCAGACTTCCCACAAGCAAGCGATCAAGCACATCATGAGGTACCTCTGATACACTCCTGAGTTCGGACTTTGGTACCCTTCTTCTTCGACCCTTTCGCTTTGTGGTTATTCCGATGCGGATTTTGCCGGCTGTCGGCTTGAGCGCAAGTCTACTTCTGGGACTTGTCAATTTCTTGGCTCTTCACTGGTTTCGTGGTCTTCTCGCAAACAATCAAACGTAGCCCAGTCTACTACTAAAGCCGAGTATGTTGCTGCTGCTTCTTGTGCTTCGCAGCTTTTGTGGATGGTTGCTACATTGCGTGATTTTGGTCTAGAATTCAGTCGGGTCCCTTTGCTTTGCGACAACACTTCTGCCATTTGTGTAGCAAAGAACCCCGTTCTTCACTCCAAGACCAAGCACATCAATGTTCGCTTTCACTTTCTTCGTGATCACTACGAGAAAGGCAACATTGATCTTAGGCATGTAGACACCCATAACCAGGTTGCAGATATTTTCACTAAGCCTTTAGATCTCTCAACTTTTGCTAGGTTGAGAGGTGAGCTTGGTGTGTGTTTCCCCTTTTAGATGGCGGAATCATTTTGTTTGATGTATCATAGACTGACTTTTTCTTACTCTTTTGTTCTTGAGTTTGTTTAGTCTTGATTTTGCTCCGATACTGACTTCTGCATGCATTTCATCATGTATACATCTTGCATTTTCGAGCTTCATGTCTATATTCCTTAGAATGAACTTATGCTCTGATTAGTTTATTCTTCGATGATATATGATGATGCTTGTAGCTTAGGCTCTCTTTGATCACTGATACATGTTGTGAGCTAAGCTATTTTTCAGAATGATGAACATGCTTATTGAACATAAAACTTGATACATGTTCACCATTGAGATTGGCAACTAGCATGTGTAGATTGTGTTGAAGTTACTTATGCTATACATATATGCTAGGTTGCTATGTCTCTAGTTCTGAGTCTTTCACTTGCTTGGACTGTTCATATTCTGCTTAAAATGAACCAAGTTTTAGTGAATTGAAAAGATCGAGATGGGATTGCTTTGTCAGCACATCACGGTATCGAGACTTTTTCTCATTGCACATTGAGTTAAACTTGAGCCGTGTAGTGTAAGACCGAAACCGTTGCTTTAAGATTTTGATTGCATATGCATAGGCTTAGCTCGATTGAAAAGTTAGGCAATGACAAGCTTTCAACCTCTCGCAATCATGTGTTGAACTTAAAACTTGTATTAATGACCCTGCAAATTCTCCGATAAAATCTGAAAACACAAGTCTATGTTTCATTCTATAGCATGTGATTGAACTTTGCTAGGGGTAGTTCACCTTGTATACATGTTTAGCACTTGTTTGACTTCCTGTCTATACATGTTCAGTGCTATTTTTATGGTGAAACCTCTTTCTGAATGGGTTAAAACTGCTCACCTGGCTTATGCTTTCATATTTCGTATTTGGTGATCAGTTTAAGCCTTTGCTAGCACTTTTACTTGTTGCTTAGAAGTCAAATCAGCACTCTTTAGAGCATTCATTCACTCTATCGATTATATACCTGAAGCTGCTAACATGCATTTTTGACTCATATGCATTTGCTTGACTCTGATAGGCACAACTTAGCTCCGTTTTCTCTTTATTGAACTCATTTCCTTCTCTTTTGCTTGCAAATTGCCTCCAAGGGGGAGAATTTTTCCAAGGGGGAGTATATGTCTTGATGTGGTGACAGTTTGCAATTTGTGCTTCACTTGCTGAGGGGGAGTTCTTTGAGTGAGGGGGAGCTTTTCTGCTTTGCTCCGAGTCGGTTTTTATTTTGGTATAGATCTTTCGGCTAGTTGTGTCGAGCCTCTGTGCCTCTGTCTTGAGGGACTAGCCGTTTTCACCATTTTGTTTTGGTGATTTTTGATTGGTATCGAGCTTTCAGCTAGTGGTGTTGAGCCCTTTCTGCCTCTTCTTGAGGACTAGCTTGATTCTGACTTGGTTGCGTCGAGCCGTTGCCCATGTCTTTGGGAACCAAGTCTTGTGCTCTGATTTTTGATCGAGTTTTGCTCTTTGATGAGTTGTTGCTTCGATCTTTTTCTTGGTTGTGTTGAACTGTTGCCCATGTCTTTGGGGACCAAGCCTTGCTTATCTCGATTTGTTCTTCTTCGACCCTTCTCTTGGCTTTTGGACATCTCGAGTGAGTTTTCTCCTTCTACCTACTTCTGTTTTTGTTTTCATTTTGATTACGGTTATTATGAGTTGACGATGCACTCATCAAGGGGGAGATTGCGAACACAAGGTTGATATGTGCCCTTGTGGTTCCCTTCCTGAGTGATGAGCGATCGGTCAACGGGCAACATGTCTCTTGGCTGTGTTGATGTGCAGGTGTGGAGCTCGGAGACAGTGGTCGAAGGTGAGGTGAAGGTCAAGTAGAGATGTGCCGTGCCGACGGACCGGGAGCGGTGAAGGGCGGACGTGAGGCTTGGACCGACGGACCGGGAGACCTGAGGACCAGCTGTGGTAGGTGACATGTGGCATCGACGAGCAAGAGGACATGGGGATGTGCGGTGCATCGACCAAGTCAGGAGGAAGGTGATGGCGTCGTGACACTTGGCGGGAGGCCGAGAAGGAAGGCGAATGCACTGTGCCCGGCGTGGAGGCTGGACATGCTCTGGCATCGATGCTGGAACTCGGGGTGTGCGAACCACATCCTGTCTACGGCACGAGTTTGGTAGTTGAGCCTCTAAAAACTACCCTCGACGGTTTCTGAGTTTGGGCCTCAAAACTCGGGGTGGCGGGTTTTCGAGTTTGGGCCTCAAAACTCGGCGAGGACGGTTTCCAGGTTTGGGCCTCAAAACCTGGGCTCGCGAGTTTCTGAGTTTGGGCCACAAAACTCAGCCGGAGGACAGGTTTCCCGGTTTTAGCCTCAAAACCGGGGGGAGGTCCAGGTTTCTCGGTTTTGGCCTCAAAACCGGGGGGAGGTCCAAAAAGGACGGTCGACGCGTTGCGGCCTGGAGAGGCTGGCGCGGCGACGAAGCTATCCATGAGGAAGGCGCGGCGTTCGCTAGGGCGGCACGTGGCGGCATCCTGAGGCTTGCGTTGAGGCGAAGCTAAGGACGAGGTAGGCGCGTGGCCGTCGGATCGTCAATCAGCAGAGTTGGACCGGGATACCCCTAAGGTTGGCCGCTTCGCTCTTGTATCTAGGGGTAGAAGAGGACTATTGTTATTAGGCTATAAATAAGAGAGGTGCCCCTCCTCTCTCCCTATCCTTGCAGCCATTTGTTCCTGAGCTCTCTCTCTCTCTAGCCCCCGCTTAGGTTCTAATCATAGCTCGCTGCCTGTGATCCGCAGAGACGGTGAATCATACCTCTGTGTATTTGGACTTTGAGGAAACGAGACCATAATCTCGTTATCTCCTCGTGTGGAGGAGTTTCAGCTGGAATTGAGATCGATTCGCGGTTTGGTTTCGTGTTCTTCGCATTTCAGTTTTTCCTCTCCCAGAGATTTGCATCGTTCTCCATCTCCACGAGATGATTTTTGATTCCACTTGAATTAGTTTATTCTATGTCGTGAGCCCCTTCTTTCCACCGAAGGGTTTCTCTTCTAATCTCACGATTTCATAGATCAAGCTAAAATTGCGTTCGTTCTTCGTTCTTTCCCCCTTTTTCGGTGTTCTTCTAATTACTCTCGATTGACTTGGTTTGGTGCAATGATTTCTTAGGATTAGCACCCCAATACATAGAGAAACTCCTGGGAGGAGTTTTGATCGAAGTCCCTTTTGATTTGGTTGAGATTGATTCAATTTCGGGTTTGAACCGAGTGGTTTTTGCCTTTTCTGTGTGGTCGCGGACAGTCCGCGCCCTGACGGCGGACTGTCCGCGCATCGGGTCTCGGCCAGGTCAGTCAGGCGCAGCCCCCTGACTGTTCACTGACAAGTGAACGGCGGACAGTCCGCGGTACAAACCCGCGGATAGTCCGGGACCTGTCCAGTAGACTTGCAGAACAGTTCGATTTCTGCAGTTTTGCCGGCGGACAGTCCGGCACCCAGGCGCGGACAGTCCGGGGTTCTACGGCGGACAGTCCGGGACTCTGACCCCGGACAGTCCGCGAATCTGTAGACTGTGCAGTTTTGCTTTGGGGTTTTGGCACTTGGTTTTGAGTGTTCTCCGGGGGTTCCGCTGTACCACTAGGACATCTCCTAGGGTATCCACCTATTCGTAGGTCGTGAACTCTCCAGTTGTCTCGAGTCTTTGCCTTTGGGGTGATTTTCTGGGACAAGGGCCATCTATTTCACAAGTTGAAATTTGAGGCTCTCATTCACCCCCCCCCCCTCTGGTCGCCAATCCGGTCCTTCAGCATGACACTTGAGCTTGACATGTTGAAGGAAGAGAACAAGAGGTTGAAGATGGAGAGGGATTATAAAATGACACCATCTCAAAAGGAACTCCAACAAGAGAATGACAAGCTCAAGAAAGAAAAAGAGCACCTAGCCACTGGGTTGAAGAAGTTCACCAAAGATCAATGTCTTCAAAGTGAGCTACTCATGAACACCGTGATGAAGACAAATAGAAATGGTATTGTCTTCTTCGAAGAGAAGTCGAAGCAACGCAAGAACAACAATCAACCCAAGCAAAAGCGCAAGTTGGGAAGATGCTTTGAGTGTGGTCAAGAGCACATAATTGTGAAGCACCACCACCCACACCCTTGCCCAAGCATGCTAGGCCCTTTGCTTTCAATGCTCACTACATGCTTAGACAAGATTCTAGTGGCAAAGTGAAAGTCATGTTCATGGGGTCTCCAAACAAGAATAGGCCTAGGCAAATTTGGGTTGCAAAGTCTTTAGTTGAGAAGGTTAAGGGGCCTCAACAAGTTTGGGTCCCGAAAGCTCAAGCTTGATTTCTTGTGTGTGTAGGTGAACTACAAGACCGATGGATCTCATTGCGTGATTGATAGTGGTTGCACACAACATATGACCAGTGATCCCCGGATGTTCACCTCACTAGAAGAGAGTGTCAATGACCAAGAAAAGATAACATTTGGTGACAACTCAAAGGGCAATGTCAAAGGTTTGGGCAAAGTGGTAATATCAAATGATCATACAATATCAAATGTGCTTCTAGTTGCTTCATTGAGCTTCAACTTGCTATCCGTGGGGCAACTATGTGATCTTGGCTTCCAATGCTTATTCACCGACAAAGAAGTGGTTGTGACAAAGAAGGATGATTCTCAAGTGATATTCCAAGGCTTTATAAACAACAATCTCTATCTAGTGGATTTCACCTCCGAAGATGCCAACTTGAAGACTTGTCTATTCACAAAGCAATCTCTTGGTTGGTTATGGCATAGAAGATTGACACATGTTGGCATGAACACTCTCAACAAGCTATTGAAGAAGGATTTGGTTAGAGGCTTGAAGGATGTCAAATTTGAGAAGGACAAGTTGTGTAGTGCATGTCAAGCCAACAAACAAGTTGCAAACACTCATCAAGAGAGTTGGAGCTACTTCACATGGATCTATTTGGACCAACAACATATGCTAGCTTGGGTGGAAATCCCTATTGTCTAGTGATTGTTGATGATTATTCAAGATACACTTGGGTGTTCTTTCTTCATTACAAATCCGAAGCAACCCCTTCATTCAAGAAGTTTGCCAAGAGAGCCCAAAATGAATTTGATGTCAAGATCAAGAAGATAAGAAGTGACAATGGAAAGGAGTTTGACAACACCAACATTGAGCTATATTGTGATGAAGTTGGGATCAAGCATGAAGTCTCCGCAACATACACACCACAACAAAATGGGGTAATTGAGAGAAAGAACCGAACTCTAATCACCCTAGCAAGAACAATGTTTGATGAGTACTCTACACTAGAAAGATTTTGGGCGGAAGCAATTAACACCGCATGCTATGCATCCAACCGATTGTTCCCCCATCGTCTCCTTGGCAAGACCCCCTATGAGCTTCTCAACAACAAGAAGCCGGATGTATCATTCTTTAGAGTGTTTGGTTGCAAATGCTACATCTCCAAGAAGCGCCAACACCTAGGGAAGTTTCAACGCCGATGTGATATTGGTTTTCTTGTTGGTTACTCATTGAAGTCCAAAGCATATCGAGTATTCAACCATGCCACCGGGATGGTAGAAGAAACATATGATGTGGAATTCGATGAATTTAACGGCTCTCAAGGAGCACATGAGAATCTTGATGATGTAGGTGATGAACCATTGAGAGAAGCAATGAAGAACATGCTGGTTGGAGCCATCAAGCCTAAAGATGATGATGATGTGCAAGTCATTGACAAGCCATCCTCATTAAATGTGCCACATGATGATGATAAAGATGGGAGAGAGCCAAATGAAGACACTCATGTCTCTCATGATCAAATGGTGGTACAAGCTCAAGATGTTGATGCTCCACAAGCAGCCCCTCAAGCGGTTGATCGAAGGACTACTCCTCTACTACAAGTTCATCCTCAAGATCTCATCATAGGGAGTCCAACAAGGGGTGTAATGACTCGATCTCAAAAACTTGCTTCATTTATGGAACATCACTCCTTTGTTTCTCTTGTTGAGCCTACACTTGTAGATGATTCTCTAAAGGATCCGGATTGGGTGAATGCTATGCATGAAGAATTGAACAACTTCACCCACAATCAAGTTTGGACCCTTGAAGAGCGACCTAAAGGCCCAAGAGTCATTGGAACCAAATAGGTGTTTAGAAACAAGCAAGATGATCAAGGCGTGGTTGTTAGAAACAAGGCACGGCTAGTGGCAAAAGGGTTCTCTCAAGTTGAAGGCTTAGATTTTGGAGAGACCTTTGCACCGATTGCAAGACTTGAAGCCATTCGTTGTAGGGTTACGAGGATGCTACACTAGCCGAATGGGGAAGCTACGCTAGCCGAATGGGGATGCTACTCTAGCCGAAAACAAAAATTTTTGACCCCACAAACCAGGAACTACTGCTAGTTATAGATCATGGGATTGCCACTAGACGCACAGATGCAGCGGAAGACGTCTCGATGTAGACGTGCGCGTCACAGCGATGCCGTGTAGATGATCACGTCTGACCTTCACGTCTCCACGTGCGGTTCGTCCTTGTGCTCCAGATGCAGCACCTCCGAGGTATCCCACACATACAGGGAGGAAGTGTCACGC
The DNA here is from genome assembly GCA_009763385.1 of Coix lacryma-jobi var. lacryma-jobi. Classification (NCBI taxonomy): domain Eukaryota; kingdom Viridiplantae; phylum Streptophyta; class Magnoliopsida; order Poales; family Poaceae; genus Coix; species Coix lacryma-jobi. The sequence goes on along the minus strand of CM019825.1, from coordinate 113,151,647 downwards.
CTCCAGACTGCTAGGTCTGTGAGGAGCAATAGGCGCGGGCGTGGGGTGGGCGACGGCTGTCTAATGACATGGGTTAGAACCCTGGTCGCCCCACCCCCTCTTTATGTAGGCGTCCCTAATGAGCCCACCGACCTGGAGGCCCATTAGCAAACCCTAATCCCTGTCTGACTCGAGTCCAACTCGAATCAGGCTTCCAGCCCCTTAAGCGTGCGACCCTATGGGTTCACGCACACATAGACACGGCCCGAGTACTCCTACTCGCCCGATAGTTGACAGCGGCCTCTAGCAAGACGTGTCAGCTCCTATGTATACGCAAAGATCATATCTGACGAACCACCACGATCACATATACGTAATTCCCTTGCCTCACAATATTTGGTCCAACTCATAGGTTAACACTTAACCTAAGCACGGCCATGCATTTTATGTCCAATCATTTGAGTGGTCCAGTGATATCTCTCTCTTGCATGGAGAGGGGCAAATTCCATCTTGATCATCTATGTCTCACGGCATACTTCTTGACAAACCCGAAGACTATCTTTATAACTACTCTGTTACGAAGTAGTGTTTGATAGTCCCTAAGTAAGTCTATTCATATCTCGAGTACATACCACAATCTCAGGGCTAAGGACATAACGTACATGATGTGTAAAGAGATAATAAGAACATCTCATGTTGGGTCTGTCCAGCCCCATGTCATACATGTGTCCACATTATTAGTTGGACATCTCCATGTCTATGACTTGTGAAACATAGTCATCAACTAATACATGTGCTGATCTAATATTCATGTGTGTCCTCACATGAACTCCGATCAGGGACAACTATCGAATAACCATACAAGTAAAAGAGTCTCACAGACAATTCATATAATTGTCAATCAATACAAGTTGTCTTTAATGGATATTCGATGAACATATAATAAATCATGGATACAATAGAAATATCATCATCTTTATGATTACCTCTAGGGCATATTTCCAACAGTCTCCCACTTGCACTAGAGTTAATCTTTTAGATATCTAATACCATAGATCTCACATGCGCCTCATGCTTAGGCTGTGGAAGAGCCTTTGTCAAAGGATCTGCTATATTCAAATCTGTATGTATTTTGCGCATCTTAATTTCATCTCTTTTAATGAAGTCTCGAATGAGGTGAAATTTCTGCAGTACATGTTTGTTCTTCTGGTGATTCCTTGGCTCCTTAGCCTGCGCGATCGCCCCATTGCTATCACAGTGTAAAGACAATGAGCTGGACGCATTTGGAAACACACCAAGATCAATGAGGAACCTCCTCATCCAAACACCTTCCTTTGCAGCTCCACTAGCTGCAATGTACTCGGCTTCTGCTGTAGAATGAGACACGGTCTCCTGCTTGGAACTTTTCCAACTGACTGCACCACCATTTATTGTGAACACAAAACCTGATTGAGATTGTGAATCATCTGTGTCGGTTTGGAAGCTAGCATCGGTGTAACCATTTACAACGAGCTCCTCCTCACCTCCATAGATTAGGAACACATCTTTAGTCCTTCTCAAGTACTTAAGAATGTTTTTAGCAAGTGTCCAGTGACTCTCACCTGGATTAGCTTGATATCTGCTCGCAACACTTAGAGCATATGAGACATCCAAGCATGTACATATCATGGCATACATGATGGAACCAATGGCCGAAGCATATGGAACCTTACTCATGCGCTCTCGCTCATCAGATGTCGAAGGACACTGTTTCTCGCTAAAGCGCATGCCATGTGACATAGGCAAGAACCCTTTCTTGGACTGTTCCATGTTGAACCGCTTCAACACCTTGTCAATGTACGTTTCTTGGCTTAATCCTATTAGCCTCTTTGACCTATCTCTATAGATCTTAATGCCCAGAATATATGTTGCTTCTCCTAAATCCTTCATAGAAAAACTATTATTCAGTGAAGTCTTTACGGTTTGCAACATCGAAATGTCATTCCCAATCAATAGTATGTCATCTACATACAAGATTAGAAACACAACAGCGCTCCCACTTTCCTTCTTGTAAACACAAGGTTCTTCTTCACTTTGACGGAAGCCAAACCCTTTGACCACCTCATCAAAACGAATATTCCAACTCTGAGATGCTTGCTTTAATCCATAAATAGATTTCTTAAGCTTGCATATTTTTCCAGCATTGCTAGGATCAACAAAACCTTCGAGCTGTATCATATACACGTCCTCTTCCAAATTTCCATTTAGAAAGGCTGTTTTAACATCCATCTGCCATATCTCATAGTCATAATAGGCAGCAATTGCTAGAATGATCCGGATAGATTTAAGCATCGCTACCGGCGAGAAAGTCTCATCGTAGTCAACTCCTTGAACTTGTCGAAAACCTTTTGCGACAAGTCGAGCTTTATAGACTTGGACATTTCCATCCATATCCTTTTTCTTTTTATAGATCCATTTGCACTCTATGGGTCTTACCCCATCAGGCGAGTCAACCAAGTTCCAAACTTGATTGGCTCCCATGGAATCTATCTCGGATCTCATGGCACTATGCCATTTCTCAGAATCAGGGTCCATCATTGCCTCGACATAAGTTGCAGGTTTGTCATCGTCTAACAATAACACATCCCCACACAACTCACGGATTCTTGCCGACCTTCGTGGTTGGGGCGGAGTGTCTGTTGCCACAGGTAGCTCAACTTGTTCTGCTACATTAGCATCACTCGTGGAGTCAATCCCTGTTGGCTCATCTTGAACTTCTTCAAGATACACCTTCTGCCCCCTCTTGTCTCTTTTGAGAAACTCTTTCTCTAAGAAAACACCGTTTCGAGCGACAAACATTTTGCTCTCTAAGCGGTTGTAGAAGTAATACCCTAAAGTTTCCTTTGGGTATCCCACGAAAAAGCATTTGTCCGACTTGGGTATTAGTTTATCTGATATAAGTCATTTGACATAAACTTCACAACCCCAAATCTTTAAAAAAGACAAACTGGGACTCTTACCAGTCCACATCTCATATGGTGTCTTAACTACGGACTTAGATGGTACCCTATTTAATGTGAAAGCGGCTGTTTCTAGAGCGTATCCCCAAAATGATAAAGGAAGGTCTGACTGGCTCATCATAGACCGAACCATGTCTAACAAAGTTCGGTTACGTCGCTCGGACACGCTGTTTCTCTGAGGCGTTCCGGGTGGCGTAAGATGTGGAACAATTCCGTAACTCTTAATATGATTGCTAAACTCGTGGCTCAAATATTCGCCTCCATGATCTGATCGCAAGGCCTTAATTTTCTTGCCACGTTGATTCTCTACCTCATTCTGAAATTCTTTGAACCTTTCAAATGTTTCAGACTTGTGCTTCGTTAGATAGATATAGCCATATCTGCTAAAATCATCAGTGAAGGTTATGAAGTATTGAAAACCGCCTCTAGCTGTCGTACTTATTGGTCCACATACATCAGTATGTACAAGTTCCAATAAGTTAGACGCCCTCTCAGGAAAACCTGTGAAAGGCGACTTGGTCATCTTGCCCAACAAGCAAGCCTCACATGTCTCGTATGATTCAAAATCAAACGAAGTTAGAAACCCATCAGCATGGAGCCTCTTCATGTGTTTCTCACTTATATGACCCAAATGACAACGCCACATATAGGTAGGACTTAACTCATTAAGCCGAGGCCTTTTAGCAGTAATATTACAGATAGACATAGGTGCATCATCAAGATTTAAAATAAACAACCCATTCACAATGGATGCAAAAGCCACAAACATATCATTCTTAGAGATTACACAACCATTGTCTTTACTCTCAAATGAATAGCCATCCTTCATCAAACATGAAGGTGACACAATGTTTCGACTTAAACTTGGAACAAAATAACAATTATTTAACTCAAAAATAAATCCTGATGGGAGGTGGAGTTGCATCGTCCCGACGTTCAATGCAGCAACTCTTGCATTATTGCCCATGTGGAAATCAACCTCCCCTTTTCCAACGCTTCTACCTCTTATCAATCCCTGCATCGTATTGCAAATATGAGCAACCGAGCAGGTATCAAATACCCAAGAATTAATATAAGAGTCAGCGAGGAAAATATCTGTAATATAAACAACAAGTGTATGAGCAGCGGGAGTACCTTTACCACCGCCATCCTTCATCAAGGATGCTAAGTACACCTTGTAGTTTCTTTTCCAGTGACCTTTCCCCTTACAGTGGAAGCACTCAGAATTAGCAGTTGGTCCAGTAGCGTCAGGCGCAGGAGGGTTTGGCTTGGAGATCACATCTTTGGCCTTGCCCTTGCCCTTCCTATTCTTCCAAAAGTTGCCTTTCCTTTTAAATTTAGGCTTGTTTTGGATTGCCATCACATGGCTGCTGCCAGCACCTTTCTTGATGTCTACCTCTGCTGTCTTAAGCATGCCACATAGCTCATTCAAGCCCCTCTCCGCACCATGCATATGATAGTTCGAGATGAAGTTCCCATAGCTAGGTGGGAGAGAAGAGAGAATGAAATCAGTAGCCAGTTCTGGACCAATTGGGAAGCCTAGCTTCTCCAACCTCTGAGTGTAACCAACCAGCTTGATCACGTGTGGTCCAACTGTTGCACCCTCTGCTAACTTAGTCTCAGCAAGAGACTTAGAAACATTGAACCTTTCAGGTCTAGCCTGAGTCTGGAACATCTCATCTAGCGCTATGATCATATCGTAGGCTGTATGGTTATTATCAAACTGCATCTGGAGATCTGGTTCCATGCTAGCAAGCATCAGGCATCCTACTTCAAGATCAGCATCACATGCTTTCTTGTAAGCGGTTTTCTCAGTAGCAGGTGCATTATCAGCAGGTTCCTCTGGTAGTGGGGTGTCTAGAATATCTTCCTTTTTCTCAGCCCTGAGAACAATTCTCAGGTTGCGGATCCAATCCGCATATTTTGTTCCATTCAATTTATCTTTCTCAAGGATTGAACGTAAAGTAAATGGTTGAGGTGCGGGTGCCATTTGTCTACAACAAAATTAAATGCAAAATACTAAGACAATGTATCTAAGACAGAGTAAATGATATTAAATCATTAATATAATCTACTCCCACTGAGATCAATATCCCTCTATTGAATCTCAATGATTCAAGACCCAAACTAAAAAAGTCTACTAGTGAGCTTTAGCATCACCGCTAGTGGACATGGTGGATCAGTAAGCAACTCTTTGCTAATCATATCACATATGACTCTTGTTGTTTGCCAGCATCTCTATGCGTGCTCAACTCCTTATGCTTCAAGGTCCCTAACCGTTAGGATGACCTTGTTCAAGCAACCAACCCTTCTGCAGTAAGTATCCGATACGAACCTGCCTGGTCAAGGAAAATCAGTGACACCCTAGTTTCATAGGCGCGCCACCGATTGTACAAGACATATGACAGTGCAAGGTTTGGGGAAGCATATGACTTGAACATTACTGAGGGATCGTTCTATACTTTCACTACCGCATGTAGACAATAAACATGAATCATACGTGAAAGTAGAACATAATAAGAGAATAGCATCAACACAGATATGACTTGGTATAGCCCAGTGTTTCTTTGGAGATCTCCATCTCCGCCAATCTGTACACCATGATGATCTCCATCCACATGGTACATGCACGCCATCCTCCAACGATGAATCTGCCGACTAGCTACAACTAGCGTAATTAATTAAGTAATTACATAGTCGCGTGAAGGATCATCATAATTTTGGCACGCAGGCCATTACATCAAATGGACAATATATATGTGGCTCCAACCATATTGTCATAATCACGACATGCAAGTCATGAAATAATTACATACATGCATCACATAGACATAAGGGCTATACCAGTCATCAATTCCTGCAAAATAGAGTTAAACGTTCCCGGCGTCTAATCTTGAATCGCAGAAAACATAATTTTCCCGGCCTTTTTTCGCAAATCTAAATTTGACAAAACTGGCTGGGGCTGGTGAAAATTGGATGTAAAATTTTCTGCAGATCGATTTTCGTTTAAAGATCATCTCAATCCGAGGTCGTATGCAAAAGTTACGGCCGTTTTACCGAACGACGCTCTTTTGCAGATGCCGCGGTACATCTCATGCACCCGGCTATTGACCTATATTCGATTCGATCAATCCGATTGATCTCCATCTTGCCATGATTAGATTTACATGTATCACTTAACTCCGATGGCGGAAATCCGACCAGTAGGAGTAGATCATTACATGACCAATACGGCAAGATCACGAATCATGATCATAAATTGATCTACAACTGCGCATATCTCTATATGCACACAACCAAATCTATAACGAGGCAGAACCTGGCTCTGATACCACTGTAGGGTTATGGGGATGCTATGCTAGCCGAATGCTACCGCTGGGGTAGCCGAAAAAACGGTTCCGCTACGTTAGCCGAACGCTTCTGCTGAGTTAGCCGAATGCAAAATTTTTCGACCCCATAAACCACGAACTACTACTAGTTATAGATCACGGGATAACCACCAGACGCGCAGGTGCAGCGGAAGACGTCTCAGTGTAGACGTGCGCGTCGCAGCGATGTCGTGTAGATGTTCACGTCCGTCCTTCACGTCTCCACGTGCGGTTCGTCCTTGTGCTCTAGATGCAGCACCTCCGAGCTATCCCACACGTATAGGGAGAAAGCGTCACGCCTCCAGACTGCTAGGTCTGCGAGGAGCAACGGGCGCGGGCGTGGGGTGGGCGACGGCTGTCAACAATTGACGTCGAGTACAACCCTGGTCGCCCCACCCCTCTTTATATAGGCATCCCTAATGAGCCCACCGACCTAGAGGCCCATTAGCAAACCCTAATCCTGGTCTGACTCGAGTCCAACTCGAATCAGGCTTCCAGCCCCTTAAGCGTGCGACACTATGGGTTCACGCACACATAGACACGGCCCGAGTACTCCTACTCACCCGATAGTTGACAGCGGCCTCTAGCAAGACGTGTCAACTCCTTTGTATACGCAAAGATCATATATGACGAACCACCACGATCACATATATGTAATTCCCTTGCCACACAATATTTGGTCCAACTCATAGGTCAACACTTAACCTAGCATGGCCATGCATTTTATTATCCAATCATTTGAGTGGTCCAGTGATATCTCTCTTGCATGGAGAGGGGCAAATCCCATCTTGATTGTCTATGTCTCACAGCATACTTCCTAACAAACCCGAAGACTATCTTTATAACTACCCTGTTACGAAGTAGCGTTTGATAGTCCCTAAGTATGTCGATTCATATCTTGAGTACATACCACAATCTCAGGTCTAAGGACATAACGTACATGATGTGTAAAGAGATAATAAGAACATCTCACGTTGGGTCAGTCCAGCCCCATGTCATACATGTGCCCACATTATTAGTTTGACATCTCCATGTCTATGACTTGTGAAATATAGTCATCAACTAATACATGTGCTGATCTAATATTCATGTGTGTCCTCACATGAACTCCGATCAGGGACAACTATCGAATAACCATACAAGTAAAAGAGTTTCACAGACAATTCACATAATTGCCAATCAATTCAAGTTGTCTTTAATGGATATTCAATGAACATATAATAAATCATAGATACAATAGAAATATCATCATCTCTATGATAACCTCTAGGGCATATTTCCAACAGTGTTCTCCACCAATCGAACCTATCGCTACCTCTCGCAAGATCGGGCCGTCCCTCATCAATTGGTATCGGATATTTCAGGTTTCCCGCGAGGTATAATCTCATTTGCCCTTAGATTCATATTTGTTTATTACCTACAGTCCACAAAAAGCCAAAAAATATTTCAATTTCCGCTGTCCTATCGCCTTTTGTGCCTTTGCAATTTCGTTTCAGATTCGTATTGTTCAGTTTGTGTCCATGGTCGAGTCTTGTTGCTGGTCTAGGGTTGTGATCGTCGTCGTAGTTCAACGTGCCCGTTGTTGTTTCTTTGTTTCCGCCGCTATCCAATCCACCGTTCCCAAACAACAGGTCGAAGCCACCACATTACTCGACTTGCCCCGCTTGCCGCCTTGTGTAACTTCTCGCCGCCGCGCAAACCCTAGATAGGTTGCCAACCGCTTTAATTTTTGCCTGCAACACAGCCCTCCTTACATCATCTGGCATCTACCTACTGCTGTTTATCACAAGGACGCTTTCTCTTGTGATCGGTGTGGGAGTTTCGGGTCGCTTCGCCCTAACTGCCACTGTCACTTTGTCGTAACTGCTGTTTTTCATGTTGTGCTTTCAGAAAACATAACTAGAGATAGCTCTGAAATGTATTGTGGAGCTTCTTGACACCGTTTGGAGCCGACCCAAACTCGGCTTCGCCCTGTTTGTTCCCCTCAAAATTGCCAAAAAAATTTAGGAAAATAAATAAATAAAAATTGACAAGGTGTCAGCACGCTTTTCAGAGAATTTGCTGATTTTCTGTACACCACATCCCACCTCAGTTGAAGGTGCCAATTTTTGTGGTTACATCTTTTGTGTTCTTTGTTCAGGAAAAAATATAAAAAAAATAGTGAAAAAATAAAAAAGTTTGGTTCCTACTAGTACCTTTTTGGAAAATCACGCGAAAATTCAGGAAAAAGGAAAAAAAAGATCTTTGCTTGTTCTGTGAGTTCTTTCCATCGTTGTTTGTTTCATCTTATTGCGCTACGTCCACACATGTCTTAGTCAGTAATTGTGACTTGTGCTTTGGATACTTATTGAACTTTGCTAATCTGTATTCGTTAATTGCTCATCATTGCTGTCATATTGTGCCTACCTATAGCTCCACATATATTTCTGTCAGCACAGGTTCATCTTGCAACTGTTACCCACGCTCAACAACAGATTACTTCGTCACTTTGGTTTGATCTTGTTTGGCGTTGGTAAGACTACAGGTAAGACGGTGGTAAGCCGCTTGTGATTTTGCATTCCACTTTCACCACCACCACCACTTGGTTCCTTTTAGTTGATAGGGATAATACTTTGTTGTTGTCTTTTTCTATCTTCTAACAATGGCAGGAATTCCGACGGACTTCAATGAGTGCATGTCCAAAGGCGAGCTTACAACATTCATGAATGAACAACGCAACCTCATGACCGAGCTGACACGCAACGTGAACAATCTGGTCAACCGCATTGAACAGCTTGAACAACGCCCTCAACCTCATCGTGATGACGAAGATGCGGATGCTTTTGGTGATGACGATGCAGATGCTGATGCTGGTCCCCGTCGCCGCCTCAACTTCAATCGTCGTGGTATGGGAGGCAATAATCGTAATAATGATCCTTTTGCTAAAATTAAATTTAGCTTACCTCCTTGTGCTGGTAATATGGACCCAGAGACATATTTAGATTGGGAACTTACTGTTCAACAAAAATTTGATTCTCATAATGTTCCTGCTGAGCATAGAGTTAGACTTGCTACCAGTGAGTTTACTAATTTTGCTTTATTCTGGTGGAGCGATCTTTGCAATGCTAATAATGTTGTTGCTGTGCCTCAAACTTGGAATGCTTTAAAGCAACGTATGAAATCTCGTTTTGTTCCTCCTTATTATCAACGTGATTTGTGTTTAAAATTGCAAACTTTAAAACAAGGTGATAAAAGCGTAGAGGCATATTATCAAGAATTGCTTATTGGTTTAGCACGTTGTGGTATACATGAACATGATAATAATGCTACTGCTAGATTCTTTGGTGGTTTGAATCATGATATCCAGGATATTCTTGATTACAAAGATTGGAACAGGTTCAGCCAATTATATCATCTTGCTCTTAAAGCTGAACGCGAAGTACAGGGCCACAAACAACAACGTCAGCCTTTCAGGTATAACACTAGGAGGACTTTTCAGCAACGTTCCGAGCTAGAGACGCCCAAGCTTCCTGCTGCACCACAGCCGTCTACACCTTCCGAGGTAAGTAAATTGTCTCATGTGCACATTCCACAGTTCAAGAAAGGTGCCACTCCGGGTGCTTCTACTAGCTCTTCCTCGGCCAGCTCTAAAATCATTTGCCACCGATGCAAAGGCATGGGATATGTCATGAAGGATTGCCCCAGTCGTCGTGCTTTCATTGCTACCGAGGATGGATATGTAAGTACTAGTGATGTTGAAGATGATTTAGCTCTTGCTGCTAACATTGCTGCAGATTCCACCGAGGACGATCAAGACAAGGAGACCATCACCATTGACTCTGTGGCTGCTGCTGTGGACTAACCTAGTCTTCTTGTGCAGCGAGTGTTGAGTACACGTGTGGGACATGAAGAAGAAGAGATGAATATCTAACGCCACAATTTGTTCCACATGTATCTCATTGTGCACGGTTGTCGTGTTCTCACAATCGTGGTAGTTGCAATAACTTGGTGAGTTCAAATTTGGTTGAGAAGCTTGGCTTGACCACACGGCAATATTCATATCCGTATAAACTTCAATGGTTCAATAATAATGGTATGACTAAGGTAACTAAATCAACACGCATTAGCTTTTTCACAGGTTCTTACCATGATACCGCTGATTTTGATGTTGTTCCTATGCAAGCTTGTTCCATTTTGTAAGGACGTCCATGGGAATTTGATAATGATGCTTTACACCATGGTAGAACTAATACATACACTATCACACATAAGGACAATAAAATTACTTTCCTGCCTTTGTCTCCTACGGATATATTATTAAACATGCTAAAGAGATTAAAGATAAAAATAAACCCCCGATAGATATTGCTAAAAATAATGAGATTAAGTTAAAAGAAGGTGCTTTTCTAGATATAACTAATGATAATAATTATGCTCCTTGTTATACTATGCTTTCTCGATATGTTAGTGTTGCTGCACATATTCCTGTGCCTTGTGTTTCGCGTTGTGTGGTCACTAACCTTTTGCAGGAGCTTGGAGATGACATGGAGTCGCGGACGACTCCAATTCTAGAAGGAGGGGATGATGAGGACATCGCCAAGATGGAGTCGAGGACGACTCAAATTCAAGAAGGGGAGGATGATGAGGACATCGTCACGCTAGACACACTGACGTCAGGGTCTTCCCCAAGTTGCAATCCGTCTCCAACTCAGCTTTCACGTCACCCTCGGAATTTAGGAGCAGTCCCGGGTAAAATCAACGCCCCGGACGCATACGGACTCCGTTTTCGACGAACCAGATATGCTTGGAAAGATAATTTGATAAGCTAACCAATGGATTTGAAATCACGTCAAAATACATCTGGAGTCAACGGGAATCGTCAAAACAAGTCAGCATCCAGAATCTGCCAGGGTGCTGCGTCACCGTATTTTGGTCCGTTGGGCCGTGTATCGTCTTAGAGCCCATTAGGGGGCGCGCCCAGCATAGATGATGTCCTAAACCCTATAAATAGCCGCCATCGTCATCGTTAGGTCTTGGGTTTTGTTTAGAGTTTAGTTTTCCATCGAGAAACTAAATCGTTCTTTGTAACTGTGGTGTCGAATCCCTTTTACCGTGATCCAGGGCCCCCGTTCTTGATCTCCTCCACTGTATTGATTAGTCCTTTGGAACCGAGTTCTTGAACCCTCTATTGATATTCGTATAATTCATATTTGCAATTTCAGATTGCGTGTTTTTACCTTCTTGCTTGTGTTCTTCGATTCGCTCGAAGGATTAGCCTTCTTGGCGAGGTCAATCAAGTTGTGCTTGGTTGATAACCAACGGAGCAGTGGTGTAATGGTTGCAGGGTTCGAATCGTGTCTGATTTGAGAAGGACCGAGAAGCAACCAGAAAGCGACCAGAGGGGGGGTGAATGGGAGCTTCAAATTTTCCTTACGGAAACTAGTAGCCACTGACCCAAGAATCAACCCCCAAAGGGAACCTTAGAGCTTGCTAGTGTCCACGACCCTAGATGTAGGGTGGATGCTTCGAAGAAGCACAGCGGGACACTGCACAACTCTAGAAAGCCAACGAAAAAGACGGAAACCAAAACCATCAACGAACGAGCGAACCGCGAACGAAACAACGCAGCACAGACTCGACCGGTCAGAGAGCACCGGACGCGTCCGGTCGACAGAAAACCAGTTTCAGACCTTACTGTTCGTGACTGGACTCTGGTGTACGGTGCGTCCGGTCAAGTCAGTAGCGTCCGGTCACAAGGACAAAAGCAAGTGAACAGTAAGTACTGTGCGTCCGGTCAGTGGGTGAACGGTGCGTCCGGTCAATGAGTGAACGGTGCGTCCGGTCAAGCCCAGAAGTTCAACACGTGATGTTCAACCACCGGACGCTTTGCCCTAGCGTCCGGTCGTCACGAGCGAGCGTCCGGTCACCTCGCAGCAGTGCTGTTCATCCACCGATTCGAATCAAACTCTCCCAAAACGAAACCTCTAGGGTTCAAACTTGGAGAGATGAGTCACAAGGAGTATAGTGAGCTATCTCTAAGAGATCATGGCTCGAACCAATCTCCAAATCGATGAATCGAAGAATTTCGGGGGAGGAGAGAAAACTTGACCCGAAACAGAAATCGATCGATCTCCTAGACCGTGAGGTTAGAGGTGAATTCCTTCGGTGGAAAGAAGTGCCTCAAGATCTAGAACAACTTGGTTCAAGCGAATTTGCAAAAGATGAACCGAGCAAAGAGATCAAGCGACGGGAAGAACATGGAGAAAAAGGATTCCGCGAAGAACACGAACAAAACGCGAATCACACCCACGAATCTGCAACCGTGTGGCTACCACACGCTACAACAGTGAGGATACGGCCTCACTTCCTCAAAATCAACAGTACACAGAGGCAAGTCTCTCTGCGGATCTCAGCTAGCTACAGCAGGGGATGGGAGAGCAGGAAACCCTAAGTGCGAAAGAGCAAATAACTGAGATCGATGGGAGGAGGGTGTCTCCCGATTACTTATCCTACTACTAGCCTAAGTCTATTTCCTACTCTACCCCTCTCTATTCTAATTACAGAGCGAACCAGCTAAACCCTAGGGTTATTCTGGACCAACTCGATGGTAGGTGTATCCGACGGTCACACCCGCACAAACCGAAGCGTTGCCTCGACGCAACCTCCGGATCGCTGCCACGTGCGACCCTCGCTCTGCACCCCCGGTTTTGTGGCCCAAACCGGGAAACCAGCCTTTCCAGCCAACCCCCGGTTTTGAGGCCCAAATCGGGAAACGAGCCCACCAGCTTCTGAGTTTTGAGGCCAAACTCAGCAAACCCTCAGCACCCAGATTTTGAGGCCCAAACCTAGAAACCGTCCTCAGCCCGAGTTTTGTGGCCAAACTCGGAAACCGTCAGCCCGAGTTTTGTGGCCAAACTCGGAAACCGTCCACGCCCAGGTTTTGAGGCTCAAACCTGGAAACCGTCCATCCGATGGTTTTTCCCTGGCTCTACCACCAAACCGACGTCGTAGAGGGGATGCACAGCCCGTGCACCCCGTCCACCGACACGTGTCCCTGAGTCCACGACTCAGGCAACACATGACCGCACTTCTTCACTTGTCGTCGTCACAGGCTGCCAGCCACCACAGCTGATCCTCAGGCACTCTGGTCCCTGAGTCCAAGCCTCACGTCCGCCCTTCACCGCTCGGTTCATAGGCATGGCACGTCCGCCGCACGGCACGCCCATCCTTCATCGCACCCGGTTCATCGGCACGACCCGTCTCAACTTGACCTTCACCTGCCTTCGATCACTGCATCCGTGTTCGACACCTGCACAACACAAGCCAAAGAACATGCGCATCATCCCAGTTGACAATCACTCATCACTCAGAGACCCGGCATACACCCATGTATCCACAATCTCCCCCTTGATGAGTGCATTGTCAACTACTCACACAAATCATAATGAAAAGAAGAATAAGGAAGAAAGAGGAAGGAGAAGGAGAAAACTCAACCAAATGACCCAAAAGCATAGCAAAGCCGAAGAAGGTCAAGTGGAAAGAGCGAAAGAACTTGGTCCCCAAAGACATGGGCAACGGCTCGACGCAACAAAGCAAAGCAAAGCTAGCCCTCAAGAAGAGGTAAAACAGGCTCAACACCGCTAGCAGATACCATTTGGAAACTCTAGAGAAAAGGGTTCAAACCAATTGAAGCCGAATGAAAATCAAAGCAAAATGCTAGTCCCTCAAGATAGAGGCACAGAGGCTCAACACAACTAGCAAAGAAAGCTCGAAACCAATGCCTTTCGGCCAAGCACGCTCCGAACCAATTGGAATGACTCCAAACTAAAAGAGAACCAATCGAAGACAAAATGCCCTGAAAATGTTTGCTAGTTCCTCAAGACAGAGGCAAAGGCTCAATACAACTAGCAAACTCCCCCTCGACAAGTGCAAGCAACTTGGAAAATTCCCCCTTAGGTCCAACATGAGAGGAGCACAAAGATTTGAAATTCTCCCCCTTAACGAAAACTCCCCCTTAGTTGGACACTCAGGAGCATATGATTTGCAATTTCTCCCCCTTAGTTGAAAATGCACTAATCAAGAAAAAAACATCAAGGCAAGAAACTCCCACTTCCAACATGCATATGAAGTCAGAAATGCAAGTTAGCAGCTTCAGGCATATATTCAAAAGAGTGCAAAAATGCTCTAAACAGTATAACTCCAATGACTCAACTAAGCACTCAAATAGCGAAGGCTCAAACTGATCACACATACGAAATATGAACATATGAGCATGTGAGCAGTTTTTAGCCATAAAGATAGTCACCATCAAAATAGCAATACACATGTATAGACAGGAATCCAAACGAGTGCTAAACATTTATACAGGGTGAACTACCCCTAGCAAAGTTCAATCATCATGCATGGGAATGAAACATATACTTGTGATTTCATTTTTATATTGGAGTTGCAGCGGTGAAATTTCACAAGTTAAATCATTTGCATGTGATTGCGAGAGGTTGAAAGCTTGTCTTTGCCTAACTTTTCAACCGAGCGAAGCCTATGCCGAAGCAATCAAAAGCTTAAAGCTGCGGTTTCGGTCATACACTACACGGCTCAAGTTTAACTCAAAGTGCAATGAGAAACAGTCTCGATACCGTGATGTGTTGACAAGCAATCCCACCTCGATCTTTTCAATTCACTAAAACTTGGTTCAAAACTTATACATGATATGAACAGACCAAGCAAATGAATGACTCAGAACTAGAGACATAGCAACCTAGCATATATGAAAAGCATGAGAGGACTCAACACATCCTACACATGCTAGTTGCATATCTCAATGGTGAACATTTTCAGATTGTAAGTTATTAAGTAAATTCACCATTTCAAAATAGCTCAGCTCACAACATGTACTAGTGATCAGAAGGAGCATAAGCTACAAGCATCAACATAAGCATCGAAGCATACTATAGAGAGCATAGTTACATTCTAGTGATTATAAACATGAAGCTCAGAATGTAAATGCGTATGCTAAAATGCAAGAGAAAAGAATGACAAAAGAGTCAGTCAAATATACAAGATCCAAAATGTTTCCCCCATCTAAAAAGGGAAACACACACCAAGCTCACCCCTCAACCGATTAAAGGTTGATTCGTCTAAAGGCTTGGTGAAAATATCAGCCAGTTGATGATGAGTATCGACATGGCGAAGGTCGATATCACCCTTCTCCTGGTGGTCTCGCAAGAAATGAAAGCGCACATCAATGTGTTTGGTCTTCGAGTGAAGCACGGGGTTCTTAGCAACGCTAATAGCACTCGCGCTATCACAAAGCAAAGGCACGCGAGAAAAGCTCAGACCAAAATCACGCAAAGTGGCCATCATCCAAAGCAACTGAGAACAACAGCTAGCCGCAGCAACATATTCAGCCTCTGTGGTAGACTAAGCGACACTAGACTGCTTGCGAGAAGACCACGAAACAAGAGAAGATCCAATAAACTGGCAAGTCCCAAAAGTGGACCTGCGCTCGATGCGACAACCAGCAAAATCGGCATCCGAATAACCGCACAGGGAGAGGGTGGAGGAAGCAGAATACCAAATCCCGAACTCAGGCGTGAAACGAAGGTACCTGAAAATCCGCTTCACCGCCTGACGGTGAGAGGTGCGCGGCGACGCCTGAAAGCGCGCACACAGACACACCGCGAACTGGATGTCCGGGCGTGTCGCCGTCAGGTAGAGGAGCGACCCGATCATGCTGCGGTACTCCTTCTGGTCCACTGCTTCTCCATCCACATCCGCATCCACGGCAGTCGTCGTCGACATGGGTGTTGGAAGAGGCTTGGCCTCACCCATATCGATCCGCTTCAGCAAGTCCTTGATGTACTTGCCCTGGTGCACAAACGTCCCCTCTCGGGATTGCTTAATTTGCAACCCGAGAAAGAATGTCAGCTCGCCCATCATGCTCATCTCGAACTCCCTGCTCATAGTATCTGCAAACTTGGCAACCAAAGCGTGAGAAGAACCACCAAAAATGATATCATCCACGTAAACCTGGACCAAGAGAGTGTCTTTGCCTTGCTTGAGGACAAAGAGCGTTTTATCTACACATCCCATTTTAAAACCCTTAGCAAGCAAAAAGGTTTTCAACCTATCATACCAGGCTCTAGGGGCTTGTTTCAAACCATATAAAGCTTTGTGGAGTTTAAAAACATAGTTTGGAAACTTGGGATTTTCAAAACCGGGGGGTTGCTCAACATAAACCTCTTCTTCTATGTAGCCGTTTAAGAAGGCACTCTTGACATCCATTTGAAAAAGTTTGAAACCTTTGGATGCAGCAAAGGCCAAGAGTATCCTAATTGCCTCCAAACGAGCTACAGGAGCAAACGTCTCCTCATAGTCTATCCCCCTCCTTCTGACTGTAACCCTTCGCTACAAGCCTGACCTTGTTTCTAACAACGTGGCCATCCTCTCCTTGCTTTTTTTTGAAAACCCATTTTGTCCCAATAGGCTTACAGTCTGGAGGAGGTGGAACTAGAACCCAAACCCGATTTCGCTCAAAGTTTTCTAACTCCTCATGCATGGCATTGACCCAATCCGGATCCGTCAAAGCGTGTCCAACATCTCGGGGCTCAAAATTAGCAACAAAAGCAGAATGAGCGAAGTGAGAGATGTGCTGTGACCTGGACCGAGTAACTCGTTCGTCGATGTTGCCGATCATCTGCTGAGGGGGGTGCTGGCGCTGGATGTGTCGTGGCGCCTCCCGGGAAGAAGTGATCTCCCCCTCAACAGCAGCTGGTGCCTCCCCGGGTACAAACGGTACCGCTCGGGGTGGTGGATCCCATGGCCCCCAGGAAGAAGAGGTGTCGGGGCCGATGAGTCAGTCGTAGAAGCCGCTCTTTGCGGCACTGCAGGTGGAGGAGGTGCTGGAATCATCTATACCTTCAGCACCTTCTTCATCATCATCAAAAAGAGGGCTCGCCAACCTCATGATCACCTGCACGCTCAAAGCGAGAAGAAGGACAAACCATGGTCTCGTCGAAGGTGACATCAGAATGTCTCCATGACTCGGTTAGTGTCAAGGTTAAGTACACGATAAGCTCGAGTGTGAGTGCCATAACCCAAAAACACACCGTCAGAAGAGCGAGACTCAAACTTGTCCAAGTTGCCCTTTTTGAGTATAAAACAATGGCAACCAAAAACTCGAAAATAACTCACTTTGGGTAGTTTTCCAAAACACAACTCATAAGAAGTCTTTTTCAAGAAAGCTCGGAGAAAAGTGCGATTGGAAATATAGCATGCAGTGCTCATAGCTTCGGCCCAATATCGCCTAGGAGTCCTATGCTCATCGAGCATCGTCCTGGCCATCTCAACAAGGGTCCGATTCTTTCTCTCTACAACACCATTCTGAGGGGGTGTGTAGGGGGAAGAAAACTGATGCTCTAAACCCAAAGAGTTACAAAACTTCTCAAAATCCGAATTCTTGAATTCAGGAACCATTATCACTCCGAATTGCTCGCATTGAGTTCAAAGGGAACTTGTTCTGAAGACGCAAAATCAGATTACGAGCAAAGGAGAAAGTCTCGGTCTTCTCAGCTAAAAAGAAGACCCATGAATATCTCGAAAAGTCATCAACAACAACAAGCACATACCACTTCCCCCCAACTGAGCTCACCCGAGCCGGACCAACAAGGTCCATGTGTAAAAGCTCTCCAGGGCGCTTGGTCATGACCTGAGTCACTGGATGGTGGGGAGTGGCAACCATCTTCCCGTGTCTACAGGAGTGGCAAACAAGATCCTTCTCCATATGCAACTTGGGCAATCCTCGGATTAGGCCAAGTGAACTAAGCCTTGCAAGCAAGTCGAAGCTCAAATGTCCAAGTCTCCTATGCCACTTCCAAAGATCTGAGGAGGAAGGTCCAGCCACAAGACAACGAGAAGTGCCAAAAGACTCTGAGAAAATCACACGAAAGACTTTTCCAAAGGGCGAAATCAAACACACAAGATTGCCCTAAGGATCCAAAATACAACTGAGATTCGGTTTAAAACGAATCTCATAGTCGTCGTCAAAGAGTTGCGAAACAGAAAGAAGGTTAAAATGCAAGTTAGAAACAAGAGCAACATCGCGCAACACAAAGTGCTCATTAACTCACACCGACCCGCGAGACAATACCTTACCTTTGCTATTGTCGCCGAAGGTTATGTACTCCTTCCCGGCAACAGAGGCTAAGGCTGGAGAACCACTTGGCGTTTTCCGGTCATGTGCCTCGAGCAACCGGAATCCACCAACCAAATGTCCTCCAACCGTTTTACCTACATCAATAAAAAGACATAGGGTGAGCATACGGTCCAACACTGGGGTTAGTGAAGTAGGAAGAATACCAGTGTTGGGCCGGCTGCTCAAAAGAACAGTTAGCAGAAAAACCATTCCTAGCACGTCTACGAGAGGAGCGATCACCACGTAGAGGAAAACGTGGTCCGCTAAGGGAGGAGCGTCCATCGCGATACTCAAAACGCGGTGGGGGAAAACGCTCAACTACAAAGCCTCCGCCACGAGGTCCATAGCCAACAACTGCAGGCTCCCACTGGGCACGCTCTCTACGAAGCCTGGGTCTAGCAACTTGAGGCACTGTGCCTCTAGGCCTAGCGTCCCTCCTCGGAGCTCTCTGCTGCCTAGGCCTGGGAACTTGAGGTTCTGGACCTCTGGGCCTAGCTGCTCTCCTCGGAGCACTCCTCTGAACATTCGGCACATGTACATCATGGAAAGGATGGTACATATCCGGGTTGTTCATCTCCCTAGCACGGCGCGCCTCTCTCTTGCGCCTAAAGCAGAACTTGCTCAAGTGTCCATCTCTCCCACAGAAATCACAATGGTACCTCACCGCACGCAAAGGGGGTTGTTGGTACTCATGGCTGTGGGTGTGGATCACTTTGCCCTTCTGTGGCAAGTCCTCCTGGATAGGTGGCATTGTGTCCAGCTTGTTCTTTAGGTGGTTGGGTTTGGGATGCCACACTCGGTTCTTGGGTGGAGCTCGTGGAGGTTCTTCAAACACCCCATCCTTGGTGGTAGGCTTGACGGGCTCTTTAGGTGGAAGCTTGGTCAGTTTGGGAGTAGTGGTGGAGTTGGGCTTCTCACTAGGATTCAGACCACTCGACTCTCCAATCTTCCCAAAAGCAGAAAGATCAACGCCCTGAGCAAGACCTACACCAGAACCTCCAGCAGCTCGCTTAAATTGGGAGATCATCATCCCGAGCTGCGGCTCACTACAAGAGACCCATGACAAGATGGTCCGAAGGTATGTGTTTTCCTCCTCGGTTTGCATCTTTCCATGCTTGACATTCGCAATCTCCATCTCCAAACCCTCACACAAAGCACACTTAGCCACACAAGTGCTACCTGAGTTGGCCTCCTCAAGAGACACAATCTTGGCATTCTTCTCTGCCAACTCAGATTGCAAGACAGGACAAGTCTTGCACGCACCCAACAGAGAGGGTCTAGCCTTCAGCTCATCCACCTCTCCTACCAATGCAGCATACTTACCTCTCAAAGTGAGAAGGTCAGTCATGTGCGTGGTGCACATCTCACACTCAACCTCCTCAGACACGACCACGGTGGACTTGGCAAACTCAAGCTCTCTCACCGTGTCCTCCCACTTCTGCCTAAACTCCTTGCGCTCTCTAGCGGCACGCCTAAGCAACTTATCCTGACTAAGGAGCGCGGCAGTAAGCTTCTCGACCTCAGCAGAAAGCTCGTCGTGGGTGAGAGATACCTGGGAGGTGTCGTCGTCGTCATCGTCGTTCCGAGGGGAGTGCTCCAGCTTGCCGTCGACCTCATCACCAAGCGCCATGGTGCAGAAGCCGTTGTCGTCGGCGAAGAAGCAGAGACCATTCAGCTTGTCCTCGATCCTCTTCTTCTTCTCGGACTCGTCATCGCTTGAGCAAGCGGAGTCATCATCCGAGCCGTCGACGTCGCTGAGCGTGGCGAAGAACGCACGCTGCTCAGCCTGGGCCTTCTCCAAGTACTTCTTCTTGATGTACTCCTTGTCGAAGCCGCCCCTCCGCTTGTGCCTCGGGGGAACGTACTTCTCCTTGTGCTTGCCGGATTCGTACTTGTGCCGATGATCGCCCTTCCTCGAATGCTTGTTCTTTTGGGGTAGTTGGCGATGAAGTGGTCGGGGTCGCCACACTCATAGCATCCTGAGCGTCCTCCTCCGCGACGATGGTTCATGCGGTTGTTGTGAAACCGCGAGAACCGGTTGGCGAGCATCGCTAGCTCATCATCCCCTAATGACTCAAGCTGGTCCTCTGTGACAGAAAAGAGAGATGAAAGAGCAAAACCTCCAGAGGGGTTAGAAGAGCCAGAAACCAAAGCCATAGTCGGGCCAGAAGGATTCTCATAAGAAGCCCTTGACATGGCGTCAATCTCACTAGACTTGAGCTTACTAAAGAGCTCGTCGCAGGTGAGGGTCTCATAGTTAGACTGATTCGATGATCGCCTGGACCTTTGAGTCCCACACTGACCGATCAAGAGTGTGCAAAAGCTTCAAAGCCCTCTCATGATTGTCAAAAGGCAACAACTCCTTGTTTGCTCTCATCTTGTTGACAATAACCTGAAAGCGAGCGAATAAACTCTCTATGCTCTCGCCAGGCAAATGTCAAAAGTTCTCATACTCCCGCTTGTGCGACTCATAGAGGCAGGATTTGACCTGAGTGGTTCCCTCATGGAAGCTGCATGAGGGTCGCCCAAATCTCGCGAGCCGTGGGGAGATGAGAAACGCGATCAAACTTCGGACATGCTCAAACAGGAGAACAAGGCGTTACGTGCCCGGCTATTGGCCTCGTGCTCATCGATCTGGAGCTGAGTGACACGAGCAGCCAAGACAACGTAATCATCCCTGTTGCAAATCTCCCAAACAGAAGAGCCCATGCTCTGGAGATAGGCCGACATGCGTATCTTCCAATACGCATAGTTCATCCCATCAAAGAATGGCGGTTTGCCCACACCGCGATCCATGTCGCCTTCTGTGGATCTAGAACCGGCTAAGGTGGAAGATCCTTAACCCGCTCCGATACCAATTGAAGGACCGAGAAGCAACCAGAAAGCGACTAGAGGGGGGGTGAATGGGAGCTTCAAATTTTCCTTACGGAAACTAGTAGCCACTGACCCAAGAATAACAACCCCAAAGTGAACCTTAGAGCTTGCTAGTGTCCATGACCCTAGATGTAGGGTGGATGCTTCCAAGAAGCACAGCGGGACACTACACAACTCTAGAAAGCCAACGCAAAGGACGGAGGAACCAAAACCGTCAACGAACGAGCGAACCGCGAACGAAACAACGCAGCACAGACTCGACCGGACTCTGTACTGCGTCCAGTCAGAGAGCACCGGACGCGTCCGGTCGACAGAAAACCAGTTTCAGACCTTACTGTTCATGACCGGACTCTGGTGTACGGTGCGTCCGGTCAAGTCAGTAGCGTCCGGTCACAAGGACAAAAGCAAGTGAACAGTAAGTATTGTGCGTCTGGTCAGTGGGTGAACGGTGCGTCCGGTCAATGAGTGAACGGTGCGTCCGGTCAAGCCCATAAGTTCAACACATGATGTTCAACCACCAGACGCTTTGGCCCTAGCGTCCGGTCGTCACGAGCGAGCGTCCGGTCACCTCGCAGCAGTGCTGTTCATCCACCGATTCGAATCAAACTCCCAAAACGAAACCTCTAGGATTCAAACTTGGAGAGATGAGTCACAAGGAGTATAGTGAGCTATCTCTAAGATATCATGGCTCGAACCTATCTCCAAATCGATGAATCGAAGAATTTCGGGGGAGAAGAGAAAACTTGACCCGAAACGAAAATCGATCGATCTCCTAGACCGTGAGGTTAGTGGTGAATTCCTTCGATGGAAAGAAGTGCCTCACGATCTAGAACACTTGGTTCAAGCGGATTTGCAAAAGATGAATCGAGCAAAGAGATCAAGCGACGGGAAGAACGTGGCGAAAAAGGATTCCACGAAGAACACGAACAAAACGCGAATCACACCCATGAATCTACAACCGTGTGGCTACCACACGCTACAACAGTGAGGATACGGCCTCACTTCCTCAAAATCAATAGTACACAGAGGCAAGTCTCTTTGCGGATCTCAGCTAGCTACTTATCAATAGTACACAGGGGATGGAGAGCAGGAAACCTAAGTGCAAAAGAGCAAATAACTGAGATCGATGGGAGGAGGGTGTCTCCCGACTACTTATCCTACTACTAGCCTAAGTCTATTTCCTACTCTACCCCTCTCTATTCTAATTACAGAGCGAACCAGCTAAACCCTAGGGTTATTCTGGACCAACTCGATGGTAGGTGTATCCGACGGTCACGCCCGCACAAACCGAAGCGTTGCCTCGACGCAACCTCCGGATCGCCGCCACGCCCTGCCGCCCTCGCTCTGCACCCCCGGTTTGTGGCCCAAACCGGGAAACCAGCCTTTCCAGCCAACCCCGGTTTTGAGGCCCAAACCGGGAAAACAACCCACCAGCTTCTGAGTTTTGAGGCCAAACTCAGCAAACCCTCAGCACCCAGGTTTTGAGGCCCAAACCTGGAAGAAACCGTCCTCAGCCCGAGTTTTGTGGCCAAACTCGGAAACCGTCAGCCCGAGTTTTGTGGCCAAACTCGGAAACCGTCCACGCCCAGGTTTTGAGGCTCAAACCTAGAAACCGTCCATCCGATGGTTTTTCCCTGGCTCTACCACCAAACCGACGTCGTAGAGGGGATGCACAGCCCGTGCACCCCGTCCACCGACACGTGTCCCTGAGTCCACGACTTAGGCAACACATGACCGCACTTCTTCACTGTCGTCGTTGTCACAGGCTGCCAGCCACCACAGCTGATCCTCAGGCACTCTGGTCCCTCAGTCCAAGCCTCACGTCCGCCCTTCACCGCTCGGTTCATAGGCATGGCACGTCCACCGCACGGCACGCCCATCCTTCACCGCACCCGGTCCATCGGCACGACCCGTCTCAACTTGACCTTCACCTGCCTTCGATCACTGCATGCGTGCTCGACACCTGCACAACACAAGCCAAAGAACATGCGCATCATCCCAGTTGACAATCACTCAGTGACCCGGCATACACCCATGTATCCGCAATTTGAAGCCGGATCGCCAACATCGATTTCTCCACCAAACGAACCTATCGCTACCTCTCGGAAGATCGAGCCGTCCCTCATCACAAGAAATCCTTGAAAGAGCTATATTGATTTGGCTCTGGACGCTGGTGACCGTGCGCCAAGTTCTCTCGCAGCAAGGCTTCAATGTTGCGTTGGCTTCCCAGAAATTGGGCGAAAAAGCTACTCGGGAGTGGCTGGTGGAGGAGGTGGTGGATTGCGGTTGTCCCTGGGGTCCTCATTCCACCACTACCGCCAGCTCCACTACGGGTTGTCGTCATCTGCATGTATCGATAGCAAGTGATCATTAGGCGGAGTTGCAATTATTGTAGAGAACAATAGATCATGCCAACTGAATTTATTCGGAAAACGAATTCACCAAACAATCACAGAGGCATAATAATTTCAATCCACACATCGCAGCATCACATAATAAGATCATCTAATACATAACATGCAAAAGCCAACATAAACGTCCATAGTTTTGCTCATACATATGGGACTTTCCAAAGGTCTCGCACCAGGTGCACATAAGTCTTGCTACTTGTTCTTACATCTCGCCCATAAACACAAGCAAAAGATCGGGCTTATCAACATGCGCAAAAGATCACCAAGCTCTAAACATGCGAACTGTTATCTCTAGCGTCGTCAGCCTCGTCATCATCATCACTAGACCACGCCTGAAGAAACCCTAGAAGAGCTACTCGATCCGGGTCCCTCCTGAGGAAAGATGGGATTCCTCTCATTCTCCCCTCGGTGGATCTCCACATGCAAGCGGTCATTGTAATCCTACAGGTGGGAAGTTGTAGCTCTAGGTCTCCCACTCGCAACCTCAACAGCCTGTTCTCTCTGCTGAAGCGCGTATGCCCTCAATACAAACACCTCGAAGTGACTCTCGGTCTCCCTCATGATCAGGCTAAGAAGGTGTAGAAGACTCCTGCTGAACACTGAGCTGATGGGCAGTCTCCTTGCGGATACATAGGTGTATGCCGAGTCTCTGTGTGATGAGTGATTGTCAATGGAGATGATGCGCATGTTCTTTGGCTTGTGTTGTGCAGGTGTCGAGCACGGAGACAGTGATCGATGGCGGGTGAAGGTCAAGTTGCGACGTGCCGTGCCGACGGACCGGGCGCGATGAAGGATGGGCGTGCCGTGCGGCGGACGTGCCATGCCGATGTATCGGACGGTGAAGGGCGGACGTGGACTTGGACTGATGGACTGGAGAGCCGGAGGATCAGCTGTGGTGGCTGGCAGCCTGCGACAGCGACAGGCGGAGAAGTGCGATCATGTCGGTGGAAGGGGTGCACAGGCGGTGCATCCCCTCTACGACGCCGGTTTGTTGGTAGAGCCCGGGAAAACCAACGGTGGACGGTTTCCAGGTTTGGGCCTCAAAACCTGGGTGCTGGGTTTCCAGGTTGAGCCACAAAACCTGGGCGCGACGGTTTCCAGGTTGAGCCTCAAAACCTGGGCGTGGGCCGGTTTCCGAGTTTGGGCCTCAAAACTCGGGCGCGGACGGTTTCCGAGTTTGGCCACAAAACTCGGGCTGGAGGCTGGTTTCCCGGTTTGGGCCTCAAAACCGGGGGCTGATGGAAAAGGCTGGTTTCCCGGTTTGGGCCACAAAACCGGGGGTGCAGAGTGGTGGCGGCACGTGGCGGCGATCTGAAGGTTGCGTGGAGGCGACGCGGAAGACCGTGCGGGCGTGGCCGTCGGATCTACCTACCACCAGCGGGTGGACTAGAATAGCCTTAGGGTTAGGCTGGTCCGCTCTGTAAATAGTAGTGAGGGGGTAGAGTAGGAAATAGACTTAGGCTAGGTTAGTATAAGTAGTCCAGGGGAGACACCCCCTCCTCCCTATCTCAGTTTTAGTCATCTCATTGCTTCCTGCACTTAGGATTTCACTGCTCTCCATCCCCTGCTGTAGCTAGCTGAGATCCGCAGAGAGACTCCACTCTGTGTACTGTTGATTCGAGGAAGTGAGGCCGTATCCTCACCTTGGATCCCATCTCTTGGTGTCAATTCGCGTTTTGATTTCATGTTCATCATGTTCTTCGCGGTTTGCTTTGTGCCTTGAGTTTTCCGTCGCTTGATCTTTGTGCTCGGTTCATCATTTTGCGATTCCGTTTGAACTGAGTTGTCTAGATTGTGAGGCACTTCTTTCCTCCGAAGGAATCATCCTCTAACCTCACGGTCTAGGAGATCGATCGATTTTTCGTTTCGGGTCACTTTTCTTTCCTTTCCCGAATCCTTCGATTCACCGATTTGGAGTTAGGTTCGAGCCATGATCTCTTAGAGATAGCTCACTAACCTCCTTGTGACTTCACACCAAGTTTGATCCCTGAGGATTTGTTTGGATGAGTTCTAGTCGAATCGGTGGACGAACAGTGAATTCGCGGGGTGACCGGACGCTCCATTCAACGACCGGACGCTGCTACAGTGCGTCGGTGGTTGAACTCTGCCTGAGTTCTTTGCTTGACCGAACGCTCTGTTCAATCGATCGGACGCTCCTTCAGTCAGTCCGGTCGGAGAAACAGAGAGGTCCAAACTGTTTTTCAGCGACCGGACGCGTCCGGTGTCAAGCGACCGGACGCTCTAGGAGTCCGGTCAGTCGTAAAACCTGACCAGACGTTACAAACGGACTCGCCTCTATCATGTTCATTGCGGTTTTTGACTGATCGGACGCTCAGTAACGACCGGACACTTGAGCACGTGCGTCCGGTCGCGAACAGAGAGCTCCCAGAGCCGATTTCTGACGACCGGACGCGTCCGGTCCCTGCAGACCGGACGCAGGCCAGAGTCCGGTCACTGCTGTTTCGCGCCGTCTCGTTCGCGGTTCGTTCGTTCTTGATCGGATTCGATTCCGTCTTTGGGTTGGCTTTCTAGAGTTATCTAGTGTCCCGCTGTGCTTCTAGGAAGCATCCACCCTACATCTAGGGTCGTGGACATTAGCAAGCTCTAGTTTCGTTTTTGGGGTTGAGTTTGGGACAGTGGCATCTAGTTTCCGAAAGGAAATTTTGAAGCTCCCATTCACCCCCCTTCTGGTCGCTTTCGGGTAGCTTCTCGGTCCTTCAATTGGTATCGGAGCGGGTTAAGGATCTTCCACCTTAGCCGGTTCCAGATCCACCGAAGGCGACATGGATCGCGGCGTGGGCAAACCGCCGTTTTTCGATGGGACGAACTATGCGTATTGGAAGATACGTATGTCGGCCTATTTACAGAGCTTGGGCGCTTCGATCTGGGATATTTGCAACTCCCCTGATTACGTGGTCTTGGCTGCTCGTGTGACTCAACAGCAGATCGATGAGCACGATGCCAATAGCCGAGCCCGTAATGCTTTTTTTCTTGTTTGAGCATGGGTGAGTTTGATCGTGTTCTCACCTCGCTACGGCTCGGGAGATCTGGGACACTCTCATGCGTTTTCATGAGGGCACCTCTCAAGTCAAAACCCGACTCGACGAGTCGTTCAAGCGAGAGTATGAGAACTTTAGACATCAACCTGGCGAGAGCATAGAAAGTTTATTCGCTCGCTTTCAGGTGATTGTCAACAGGATGAGGGCTAACAGAGAGCAGTTGCCATTTGACGATCATGAGCGTGCCTTGAAGCTTTTGCACACTCTTGACCGTTCGGTGTGGGACTCCAAGGTTCAGGCAATCATCGAATCGCCGAACTATGAGACCCTCACCTGCGACGAGCTCTTCAGTAAGCTCAAGTCCAGTGAGATTGATGCTATGGCGAGGGCTTCTTTTGAAAATCCTTCTCGCCCGTCCATGGCTTTGGTTTCCGGCTCTTCCTCTAACCCCTCAGCTGGCTTTGTGCTTTCTTCTCTCTTTTCTGTGACAGAGGACCAGCTGGAGTCTTTGGGAGATGACGAGTTGGCTTTGCTAGCCAACCGGTTCTCGCGGTTCCACAACAACCGCATGAACCGTCGTCGAGGAGGAGACGCACGGGATGCTACGAGTGCGGCGAACCCCGACCACTTCATCGCCGACTGCCCCAAGAAAGAGAACAAGCATCTGGGGAAGGGCGATCACGGCCACAGGCGCGACTCCAAGTACAAGGAGAAGCACGTTCCCCCAAGGCACAAGAAGCGGGCGGCTTCGAAAAGAGTACATCAAGAAGAAGTACTTGGAGAAGCAGCAAGCTGAGCAGCGCGCGTTCTTCGCCACGCTCAGCGACGTCGACGGCTCGGATGACGACTCGCCAGCTCGAGCGATGATGAGTCCGAGAAGAAGAAGAGGATCGAGGACAAGCTGAACGGCCTCTGCTTCTTCGCCGACGACGACGGCTTCTGCACCATGGCGCTGGGCGATGAGGTCGACGGCGAGCCGGAGCGTACCCCTCGGAACGACGACGACGACGACACCTCCCAGGTATCTCTTACCTACGACGAGCTTTCCTCCGAGGTTGAGAAGTTGACTGCTGCCCTCCTTAGCCAAGATAAGTTGCTTAGGCGTGCCGCTAGAGAGCGCAAGGAGTTTAGGCAGAAGTGGGAGGACACGGTGAAGGAGCTTGAGTTCGCTCGGTCCACCGTGGTTGTGTCGGAGGAGTTGGAGTGCGAGAGTTGCGCCGCGCACACATGACGGATCTTCTCACTCTGAGGAGTAAGCATGCTGCGCTGGTAGATGAGGTGGATGAGCTCCGAGCTAGACCGCAGCTGTTGGGTGCGTGCAAGACTTGTCCTGTCTTGCAATCCGAGTTGGCAGAGAAGAATGCCAAGCTTGAATCTTTAGAGAAGGCCGGCTCGGATAGCACTTGTGTCAAGAGGTGTGCTTTGTGTGAGGGCCTGGAGCAGGAGATGGCCAATGTGAGGCATGACAAGGTGCGTACCGAGGAGGAAAACACATACCTTCGGACCGTCTTGTCATGGGTGTCTTGTGGTGAGCCTCAGCTCGGGATGATGATCTCCCAATTCAAGCGAGCTGCTGGGGCTCCTGGTGTAGGTCTTGGCCAGAGTGTTGATCTTTCAGCTTTGGGAAGATTGGAGAGTCTAGTGGTCTTGATCCGAGTGAGAAGCCCAACTCCACCACTACTCCCAAACTAACCAAGCTTCCACCCAAAGAGCCTGCCAAGCCTGTCACCAAGGATGGAGTTGTAGTTGAACCTCCCAAGGCTCCACCCAAGAATCCAAAATGGCAAACCCAGCCCAATCACCTAAAGAACAAGCTTGACACAATGCCACCCATCCGAGAGGAGTTGCCACAGAAGGGCAAGGGCAAGGTGAACCATACCCACATCCCTGCAAACCAACAACCCCCTTTGCGCGCGGTGAGGTTTCAGTGTGACTTTGTGGGCGGGATGGTCACCTGAGTGAGTTCTGCTTTAGGCGCAAGAGAGAGGCGCGTCGTGCTAGGGAGATGCAGAACCCGGACATGTTTCACCCAGCTCGTGGTGGACATGCTCCGAAGCCTCAGGGGAGAGCTGCTAGGTCTGGAGGGAAGCGTACCCAGCCTAGGCAGCAGGAGAGAGCCCCTAGGAGGGAGACTAGGCCTAGAGGTGGAGCACCTCAGTTTGTTAGGCCTAGGCAGGAGAGAGCTCCGAGGAGAGACGCTAGAGTTGAGCAGCAGGCTCCTAGGCGTAGACCTCGTAGAGAGCGTGCCCGACGGGGTCCTGCTTTTGCAGGTAACGGACCCCGTGGCGGAGGCTTTGTTGAGCGCTTTGTCCCACCGCAGGTAGAGTTTCGCGGTGAGCGCTTCTTCCCCAGCGGACCACGTTTTCCTGTGCGTGGTGATCGCTATCCTCCTAGACAGGATGGTTTTTACACTGACCGTTTTTTGAGCAGCCGGCCCAACACTGGTTCCCTTCTTATTTTACTAACCCCAGTGTTGGACCGTATGTTCACCCTATGTCTTTTTATTGATGTAGGAGGAGCGGTTGGAGGACATTTGGCTTGTGGATTCCGGTTGCTCGAGACACATGACCGGAAATGCCAATGGTTCTCCAGCCATAGTCCGGTCGCCGGAAAGGAGTACATAACCTTCGGCGACAAAGGTAAGGGCAAGGTATTGTCCGTTGGTGCAGTGCGGGTTAGTGAGCATTTTGTGTTGCGCGAGGTTGCTCTTGTTTCTAACCTGCATTTTAACTTGCTTTCTGTTTCGCAACTTTTCGTGAAGGCTATGAGATTCGTTTCAAACCGAACCTTAGCCGGATCTTAGATCCTCAGGGTGATCTTGTATGTCTGATTTCACCCTTTGGGAATGTCTTTCGCGCGAATTTCTCAAAAGTCGTTTGGATCTTCTCGCTGTCTTTTGGCTAGTCCTTCTTCTTCTGATCTTTGGAAGTGGCATAGGAGGCTCGGCCACTTGAGTTTTGACTTGCTTGCAAGACTTAGCTCACTTGGCTTAATCCGAGGATTGCCCAAGCTTTCGTTGGAGAAGGATCTAGTTTGCCATGCTTGCCGGCATGGAAGATGGTTGCTGCTCCCCACCATCCTTTGACCAAGGTTATGACCTCGCACCCCGGAGAGCTTTTGCATATGGACCTTGTTGGTCCGGCTCGGGTGAGCTCGGTTGGTGGGAAGTGGTATGTGCTTGTTGTTGTTGACGACTTTTCGAGGTATTCGTGGGTCTTCTTTTTAGTTGAGAAGTCCGAGACATTCTCCTTCGCTCGCGATCTGATTTTGCGTCTTCAGAACGAGTTCCCTTTGAACTCGATGCGAGCGATTAGAAGTGATAATGGTTCCGAATTTAAAAATTCGGATTTTGAGAAGTTTTGTAAACGCCTTGGTTTGGTGCATCAGTTTTCTTCCCCCTATACACCGCCCCAAATGGTGTTGTAGAGAGGAAGAATCGGACCCTTGTTGAGATGGCCAGGACGATGCTTGATGAGCATAGGACTCCCAGGCGCTATTGGGCCGAAGCTATGAACACTGCATGCTAATTTCGAATCGCATTTTTCTGAGAGCGTTTTTGAAGAAGACTCTTATGAGTTGCGTTTTGGTCGCCAGCCCAAGGTGAGTTATTTTAGAGTCTTTGGTTGCCACTGTTTTATATTGAAAAAGGCAACCTGGACAAGTTTGAGTCTCGTTCTTCTGACGGTGTGTTTTTGGGTTATGGCACTCACACTCGAGCTTATCGTGTACTTAACCTTGACACTAACCGAGTCATGGAGACATCAGATGTCACCTTCGACGAGACTCTTGTTTCTCCTTCTTCTCGTTTTGAGCGTGCAGGTGATCACGAGGTTGGAGAGCCTCTTTTCGATGACGAGGAAGAGGGTGCTGAAGGTATAGATGATCCAGCACCCCCTCCGCCTGCCGCGCCGCCGGGAGCGGCTCGACGACGACCCGTGGCCCCGAGACGTCTTCTTCCGGGGGCCGTGGGATTCCACCTCGCGCGGTACCTTTTGTACCCGGGGTGGAACCAGCTGCTGTTGAGGGGGAGGTCACTTCTTCCCGGGAGGCGCCACGACATATCCAGCGCCAGCACCCCCTGAACAGATGATCGGCGACATCGACGAGCGAGTTACTCGCTCCAGGTCACAGCACATCTCGCACTTTGCTCATTCTGCTTTTGTTGCGTCTTTTGAGCCCCGAGATGTTGGACACGCATTGACGGATCCGGATTGGGTCAATGCCATGCATGAGGAGCTAGAGAACTTTGAGCGAAATCGGGTTTGGGTTCTAGTGCCACCACCTCCTGACTGTGTAAACCTATTGGGACAAAATGGGTATTAAAAACAAGCAAGGAGAGGAGGGCCACATTGTGAGAAACAAGGCCCGGCTTGTAGCGAAGGGTTATAGTCAGAAGGAGGGGATAGATTATGAGGAGACTTTCGCTCCTGTAGCTCGTTTGGAGGCTATTAGGATACTCTTGGCTTATGCTGCATCCATGGGTTTCAAACTTTTTCAAATGGATGTCAAGAGTGCCTTCTTAAACGGCTACATTGAGGAGGAGGTCTATGTCCAGCAACCCCCCGGTTTTGAAAATCCCAAGTTTCCAAACCATGTCTTTAAACTCCACAAAGCTTTGTATGGTTTGAAACAAGCCCCTAGAGCCTGGTATGAGAGATTAAAAACCTTTTTGCTAGCTAAGGGTTTTAAAATGGGATGTGTTGATAAAACGCTCTTTCTCCTCAAGCAAGGCAAAGATACTCTCTTGGTCCAAATTTACGTGGATGATATCATTTTCGGTGGTTCTTCTCACGCTTTGGTTGCCAAGTTTGCAGATACTATGAGCAGGGAGTTCGAGATGAGCATGATGGGCGAGCTGACTTTCTTTCTCGGGTTGCAAATTAAGCAATCCCGAGAGGGTACGTTTGTGCACCAGGGCAAGTACACGAGGGACTTGCTGAAGCGGTTCGACATGGGTGAGGCCAAGCCTCTTCCGACGCCCATGTCGACGACGACTGCCCTGGATGCCGACACGGATGGAGAAGCAGTGGACCAGAAGGAATACCGCAGCATGATTGGATCGCTGCTCTACCTGACGGCGACACGGCCGGACATTCAGTTCGCCGTGTGCTTGTGCGCGCGCTTTCAGGCCTCGCCACGCACTTCTCACCGTCAGGCGGTGAAGCGCATCTTCAGGTACCTTCGTTTCACGCCTGAGTTCGGGATTTGGTATTCTGCTTCCTCCACTCTCTCGCTTTGCGGTTATCCGATGCCGATTTTGCTGGTTGTCGAATTGAGCGCAAGTCCACTTCTGGGACTTGCCAGTTTATTGGATCTTCTCTGGTGTCGTGGTCTTCTCGCAAGCAGTCTAGTGTCGCTCAGTCTACCACGGAGGCTGAATATGTTGCTGCGGCTAGCTGCTGTTCCCAGTTACTCTGGATGATGGCCACTTTGCGTGATTTTGGTTTGAGCTTTACTCGAGTTCCTTTGCTTTGTGACAGCACGAGTGCCATTAGCGTTGCTAAGAACCCGTGCTTCACTCGAAAACCAAACACATTGATGTGCGCTTTCATTTCTTGCGAGACCACCAGGAGAAGGGTGATATCGACCTTCGCCATGTCGATACTCATCACCAATTGGCTGATATTTTCACCAAGCCTTTAGACGAACAACCTTTAATAGGTTGAGGGGTGAGCTTGTGTGTGTTTCCCCTTTTAGATGGGGGAAGCATTTTGAGATGTACAGACTGACTCTTTTATTTTGAGGCTCTTTTCTTTTGAGTTTCTTGAGTCTTTCCATTTGGTATCTTCTTTCTTTCAGTTTTGTGTCGGGCATACGCATTTACATTCTGAGCTTCATGTCTATATTCACTAGAATGTAATTATGCTCTTGTTAGTATTGCTCCGATACTTATGATGATGCTTGTAGCTTATGCTCTTTTTGATCACTGTTACATGTTATGAGCGAGCTATTTTTGGAATGGTGAATTATGCCTAATGTATATAAATCTGAAAATGTTCACCATTGAGATATGCAACTAGCATGTGTAGGGTGTGTTGAGTCCATTCCTGCTTTTCATATATGCTAGGTTGCTATGTCTCTAGTTCTGAGTCATTCAC
The DNA here is from genome assembly GCA_009763385.1 of Coix lacryma-jobi var. lacryma-jobi. Classification (NCBI taxonomy): domain Eukaryota; kingdom Viridiplantae; phylum Streptophyta; class Magnoliopsida; order Poales; family Poaceae; genus Coix; species Coix lacryma-jobi. The sequence continues at coordinate 113,118,747 of CM019825.1, read as the reverse complement.
TTGCTTGGTGTTCATAACTTGCTTAAAATCTGAACCAAGTATTGTTGAATTGAAAAGATCGAGATGGGATTGCTTGTCAACACCTCATGGTATTGAGACTGTTTCTCATTGCACTTTGAGTTAAACTTGAGCCATGTAGTGTATGACCGAAACCGTTGCTTTAAGCTTCTGATTGCTTCGGCATAGGCTTCGCACGGTTGAAAAGTTAGGCAATGACAAGCTTTCAACCTCTCGCAATCACATGCCAAAAATGAACTTGTGAATTCTTTTACCGCTGCAACTCCGATATGAATTTGAAATCACAAGTATATGCTTCATTCCTATGCATGATGATTGAACTTTGCTAGGGGTAGTTCACCTTGTATATATGCTTAGCACTTGTTTGGATTCCTTCTATACATGTCTAGTGCTATTTTGATGGTGACTATCCTTTTTGGCTTAAAACTGCTCACATGCTCATATGCTTCATATTTCGTATAAGTGATCAGTTTGAGCCTTTGCTATTTGAGTGCTTAATTGAGATGTTGGAGCTATACTGATTAGAGCATCTTTGCACTCTTTTGACTATATACTTGAAGCTCCTAACTTGCATTTTGACTTCATATGCATTTTGGAAGGAGATCTTGTGTTCAGGGGGAGTTTATGTGAAGGGAGTTGCTTCTCCGATACCTTTTGGCCTTGATAAGTGCATTTTCAACTAGGGGGAGAAATTTATGCAAATCATATGCTCCTGTGTTGATCAACTAAGGGGAGAATCTTTGTCCTAGTTGCTTGCATTTGTCGAGGGGGAGTTTGCTAGTTGTGTTGAGCCGTTGCCTCTGTCTTGAGGGACTAGCAAACGTTCCTAGCTTTTCATGAGCTTTCATAAGCTTTTTCATTTGGCTTTCAATTGGTATCGTCTGGTGTGCTTTCCCATTTGGTTTGGGTTGATTTCCAATTGGTTCGGAGTGATTTTCTTGCTAGTTGTGTTGAGCCTCTGTGCCTCTATCTTGAGGGACTAGCATTTTGCTTCTGTTGTCCTCCGATCTTCAATTGGTATCTGCTAGCGGTGTTGAGCCTGTTCTACCTCTTCTTGAGGGCTAGCTTTGCTTTGCTTGGTTGCGTCGAGCCGTTGCCCATGTCTTTGGGGACCAAGTTTTTGCTTCATCCACTTGACCTTCTTTGGCTTTTGTTAGGCTTTTGGGTCATTTGGTTGGGTTTTCTCTCCCACTCCTTCCTACCTCCCTTCTTATTCATGATTTGTTGTGAGGAGTTGACAATGCACTCATCAAGGGGGAGATTGCGGATACATAGGTGTATGCCGAGTCTCTGTTGTGATGAGTGATTGTCAATGGAGATGATGCGCATGTTCTTTGGCTTGTGTTGTGCAGGTGTCGAGCACGGAGACAGTGATCGATGGCGGGTGAAGGTCAAGTTGCGACGTGCCGTGCGACGGACCGGGGCGCGATGAAGGATGGGCGTGCCGTGCGGCGGACGTGCCATGCCGATGTATCGGACGGTGAAGGGCGGACGTGGACTTGGACTGATGGACTGGAGGCCGGAGGATCAGCTGTGGTGGCTGGCAGCCTGCGACAGCGACAGGCGGAGAAGTGCGATCATGTCGGTGGAAGGGTGCACAGGCGGTGCATCCCCTCTACGACGTCGGTTTGTTGGTAGAGCCCGGGAAAAACCAACGGTGGACGGTTTCCAGGTTTGGGCCTCAAAACCTGGGTGCTGGGTTTCCAGGTTGAGCCACAAAACCTGGGCGCGACGGTTTCCAGGTTGAGCCTCAAAACCTGGGCGTGGGCCGGTTTCCGAGTTTGGGCCTCAAAACTCGGCCGCGGACGGTTTCCGAGTTTGGCCACAAAACTCGGGCTGGAGGCTGGTTTCCCGGTTTGGGCCTCAAAACCGGGGCTGATGGAAAAGGCTGGTTTCCCGGTTTGGGCCACAAAACGGGGGGTGCAGAGTGGTGGCGGCACGTGGCGGCGATCTGAAGGTTGCGTGGAGGCGACGCGGAAGACCGTGCGGGCGTGGCCGTCGGATCTACCTACCACCAGCGGGTGGACTAGAATAGCCTTAGGTTAGGCTGGTCCGCTCTGTAAATACAGTAGTGAGGGGTAGAGTAGGAAATAGACTTAGTCTAGGTTAGTATAAGTAGTCCAGGGGAGACACCCTCCTCCCTATCTCAGTTTTAGTCATCTCATTTGCTTCCTGCACTTAGGATTTCCTGCTCTCCCATCCCTGCTGTAGCTAGCTGAGATCCGCAGAGAGACTCCACTCTGTGTACTGTTGATTCGAGGAAGTGAGGCCGTATCCTCACCTGGATCCCATCTCTTGGTGTCAATTCGCGTTTTGATTTCATGTTCATCATGTTCTTCGCGGTTTGCTTTGTGCCTTGAGTTTTTCCGTCGCTTGATCTTTGTGCTCGGTTCATCTTTTGCGATTTCCGTTTGAACTGAGTTGTTCTAGATTGTGAGGCACTTCTTTCCTCCGAAGGAATCATCCTCTAACCTCACGGTCTAGGAGATCGATCGATTTTTCGTTTCGGGTCACTTTTCTTTCCTTTTCCCGAAATCCTTCGATTCACCGATTTGGAGTTAGGTTCGAGCCATGATCTCTTAGAGATAGCTCACTAACCTCCTTGTGACTTCACTCACCAAGTTTGATCCCTTGAGGATTTGTTTTGGGTGAGTTCTAGTCGAATCGGTGGACGAACAGTGAATTCGCGGGTGACCGGACGCTCCATTCAACGACCGGACGCTGCTACAGTGCGTCCGGTGGTTGAACTCTGCCTGAGTTCTTTTGCTTGACCGAACGCTCTGTTCAAATCGATCGGACGCTCCCTTCAGTCAGTCCGGTCAGAAACAGAGAGGTTCCAAACCTGTTTTCAGCGACCGGACGCGTCCGGTGTCAAGCGACCGGACGCTCTAGTGAGTCCGGTCAGTTCGTAAAACCTGACCAGACGTTACCAACCGGACTCGCCTCTATCACTGTTCATTGCGGTTGTTTTGACCTGATCGGACGCTCAGTAAACGACCGGACACTTGAGCACCGTGCGTCCGGTCGCGAACAGAGAGCTCCCAGAGCCGATTTCTGACGACCGGACGCGTCCGGTCCCTGCAGACCGGACGCAGGCCAGAGTCCGGTCACTGCTGTTTCGCGCCGTCTCGTTCGCGGTTCGTTCGTTCTTGATCGGATTCGAATTCCGTCTTTTGGGTTGGCTTTCTAGAGTTATCTAGTGTCCAGCTGTGCTTCTAGGAAGCATCCACCCTACATCTAGGGTCGTGGACATTAGCAAGCTCTAAGTTTCGTTTTTGGGGTTGAGTTTTGGACAGTGGCATCTAGTTTCCGAAAGGAAATTTTGAAGCTCCGATTCACCCCCCCTCTGGTCGCTTTCGGGTAGCCTCTCGGTCCTTCACTCCTGCTCTCTCTAAAGCGCCTGGTCCCACTCCACAGTCATATGAGCTAGCTGTGTGGTGAGGAGGTCTATCTCTGTAGCATGCTCCTCCCGCCTGCGATGCTGTGCAGCCATCTCCTCGCTGAGAATATGGTCCAGGTGATCATAGCTACGTGATAGGCATCCATAAGTAGCCATGAGGGCGGCCATAGCACTCTCTGCTGGTCCTGCACAATGCTCCCTCTCAAGCGAACTGGCCTCAAGAACGTCGGCTCCTGGCTGACGCCACACTGACTGATAAGGATCTGTTGTCGGGAAGATGCTGGCTGTAGCCTGGGCAACCACCTCCGGATGGTCCTCCATAATATCCCGGAGAATGGTGTAAGCAACTCTGTTGGCTCCATCCCATGGGGTCCTCCCCTACAACGTGAACACCCGACGGCACCAGACGTGATCCTGGTCATCACGGCTAGGCACGTCAACCTCCACCGTGTACATACGGTGATCCTCCGAAATCTGCACCCGCTGCCACTCGTACTGTGGCTCCTGGCCCTCCTGGTATCCCACCAAGTGCAATACCCTCCAAAGGATGGTAGGCATTCCGAACTCATCTAAGAAGTCCTCCGACCCTTCGGCAGTCCATGGTCCCAACATGCAATTAGGCCTTTTGCCCCCGGTTGACTTACGAGCTGTACGCTTGGTACGGGCCATCTGTAAGAAGTTTATCCACATAGGTTTTCATTAGTTGAGAACAACTTTTATTAAGAAAAACGGGATGGATAACATAAGGAAGGAAGTAAGATTAATGCAAGGTTATATGATCATGATGCATCCACGTAACATACGTCCTCACTGTCTAACAATCTAACGGCTAGACGGTGGCATACAGTTCACTCATAGCGTTAACTAGACGTACTATACGTTTGCAAGTTAGCGTACCTGCAGAAAAATCATTTTAGCCCTGCCCACAGTATGAATATCATGCATTGCTGAAATTAATCTAATACTAACTTAGGTGCACACCCATTATACACGTAAGTAGTATATGCACCCATCAGAATAATATTACTCCCACAATCAACACTTTCACATATACTTGTGTGTAACAGGTATACATGCTGGTACCATTCAAGCACACCCCTAGATTCGCGGTTGTCCAATTATGCTCTCACAACTCACTTATTACCTTGGCGTAGAGGCAATTGATCCATACATTACTATTCCGAAGAATAGCACCCATACAATTTCACCCTTGCCGTATCGACGACAGAAACAACAGAATTTATGATGCACGACCCCAAGTTAGTACTTAAATATCCACCTAAAACCTACTGGGCATAAGGACTTGATCACTGGCACACCTTAATCTTATCAATAAGATTTTTCAAACCCTATTATAATTTCTAAGTTTCAGCAAATAAAATTTTGATTTAAAAATACGATTTTTCAAATACACTCATGAACAGTAACACCAACCATGCTCCGATGCCAGCTGTGACAGAACTGACCAATTTATACCAGATTAAGCACCGAATCCCTGCTTTCACAGAGATTTGCAAGATTCAACTTTAGCCAAGATCGTAATAGATTAGCGTACATGTCCACAAGGTACATTCAGTTCGCACATAGTTCAAAATACATCGGAGTTCAACAGTTATTACAAACCATAGTTCGAAATTCGAAAGCGGAAGCAACATAGTTTTAAACATAATTTCTCAGTTCACAATACGGTGCCATTGCCTGATCAGTACACAAAAGCATAAGGAGAGGATAAGAGATGACCATGCCCATGGTCTAATCATCAACCGCGATGGGGTATAGACAGTTCTCGCAATAGCTGTAGAAGCATTGCCCATCTACAACAACAAGGGATAAAACCCTGAGTACGAGAAGATACATAGCTAGACTTACGCGTCACAAACCAGAAATAAACGACACCAAGGAGTATGCAAGGCTGTATCTGGGGTTGGCCATACTTACCCTTTTTGCATAAAAGCATTTTATTATTAAATAATCATCATTAGAGTATTAGCAGTCAATTTCATGTAATCAACCTGATTAACTAGATTTGAACCTGATCTAAAGCATAGCCTTTCAGATTAAACATCATAACAATCTTTAGTTCCATAAGTTACTACGGTAACACAAGCCCAGTCAAGTTACTCACTATCCAGGAGCGATGGCGATTATAATCGATTCATACCCAGTTGGGGATAAAATGTCGCACACTCGCCCGATCACACCTTGCCAAGCAGCCGTCGGCGACCACTTCAGGAAATTCGAGAACACAACACGCGGGACGGTCATGGGCCCTTCTACACCGGGGGTTATCTCAATGCCAGGTCGCTCAAGCTATAACTGCCCACGGTCATGCAGGTCAATCAGGCCCCGCCTGTCCACGGACCATGCCAGGTTGCTCAGAATAGTTGCCCACGGTACATATAAGGCCCTGGGTGTTAGGCGTCAACATCTCCATCACCGGCTCGAATAGCCCTACTTGGCTTCACGGGAGGTACTCCAACCTACTACGTTAAGTGATTGACGCGTTCAAAATGACTGAGGTGTGCCTTCGTCGGGTCCTAATCGACACAGACGAGAGACTACTAGCACACAGAACCCATGTCCTGCAGCTCCTACATCCCGCCCGGTCTCAAATTAATTATCACATGGTTATATTCCACGATAACACGAGGCTAGTCATGATTAGTATCCACCTATATGCGGGAGACAGGAAATCACCCGACTTTTACCGGTCTAAGCAGACTAAGCAGAAACGAGCCTAGACTTAACAGGGATATTAACACAATAATTGTAGGTGGACAAAGATAAGTAATTAATGCAGCAATGGTGTCACTCAACTCCTATAACCTAATGCAGCAAACATATCAGGTGAACTTTGCAAATGGTAACTACAAACCATAGGAGTGGGATGCTCCGGGGCTTGCCTCGTTAAAAGTCGGAGGGTCGATGGTCGCGGAACTCAGGCAGGTCCTTGATGTCTCCTCTGGACACGGTTCCTCCGGTGGCTGCGGGTTCTGGATCTCCACTACCGATCCTGTATGATGCATAACACGTATAAGTAAAAATGAATGCACATGGGATGCAACATAGAACAAGATAACTCAGGAGATAAGCACATGTCATCTACTTCATTTTCTTCAACAAGGTAGTCAACATCATCTGATTACTATTTAACCAATTGCTACCACTTAATCATTTTATTTAACCTAGAACAGCAACCCTCAGACAACAACCTCAGAAAATCTACAGAAATTACTGGAGGTTGACAACATGCAATCTAGTTCTTTGTCCAAATTTCAACCCATTTGGACTTAAACTCTATCCTCTATGAAAAAGACAAACACTACCATGAAAAGGTGCATTGAATTACACACCCTAACAAAAGTGTCAAACAACAAATTTCTCATTTTTCTACTGAACTTCTTAGCACAAGAGCAGTGTACAAAAACTCTCAGGTTCATACTCATATTTTAATTGCTACAAATTATACAAGAAAACAACATTTCATCATTTTAATTGGTACTGCCAAAATATTCCACAAAAAAAACATCATATTACATTTTTCCCAGAAACTACTCATCAACACAAACCTAACAAAACAAGAATCATATTTTTCTGAGCAATACACAGTTTACTATGCATTTAACAAGATTTCAGCCTAAACATGAATTAAATATAACTACACATAAATCTATCACAAACTGGACATATTACATTTTTCATGCATAGAACTCATCACAACAAACTTAACAAAACTTATTTCACCTTTTCAGCATTTACATAACTCAAGATATGAATTAAACAAGCCACATAAGCATTTCTGAAATCTATTTAAACAAAACCCTGAAAAACCCTTTTTTCCCTAAACTGCTACGCGTACCCAAACTACTGCACCCAAGACACTGACAGCCGAGACCCGAGCCACTGACTTGCGGGGCCCTGAGTCAAACCGGCCTCACCGGTCATCCTCACTGAAGCAGGGGAGGGTTTGACTGCGGTGGAGCTCGCCGGCGGCGACCTCCCCGGCGAAACGGACACCACCGCTCTACTCCTCTCCTTCTTCCGCACTCGACGGTACCACTCTTTAGCCCAGCGCATGCACGGATCGAGCTCGCCGTCGACCATGGCGGACACGGCGGTGCGGCCATGCTACGCCTGCCGGATCCGGTCATCCCCAGCTAAACCAACTCCCGATTCTTACTCCGGCGACCTTCACAACCCTAACCCGAGGCTCAGAAGCCAGGGTTCTCACTCCGAGCATCCGCGACCACGGCCATGCCGACTCCGGCGACCATGGCGAGCGGCGGACGGCGGCGTACTGTCACTACCAAACCCTAATCGGCCAAACCGACTCCCCCTTCTTCTTCCGCAGACCTCACCGACTCTATAACGGGGGCTAGGGCAACACGAAACCACGGGAAAGAGCCGGCCATGGCGAACCGAGCTCGGCGGTCATGGCGGCCATGGCGGCGGCTCACCCCGGGGCTTGCCAAGGGTTTCCTACGGGGCGCTAAGGGTAGCAAGAGGTGCGGGGGCTCACGGCGAAGCTTTGTGGGTGGTTGGTGTAACACTCCTGTGTTAAGCAACTAAAACCTGACATGTCATCATATGCATTGGCATTTCATTTGAGTGATAACCTGGTATTGCATTCACTAAAACTAGTTTATCATTTGATGTTATGCTTAGTTGATAAAGAGTGTTTAAGTTGATCTCTAGTTTATGCTTTCATGTTTTTGAATAGTGTTTGTTTGAGTAAAGGGGTTTTATGGTAATTTCTTATATAGCAGTGAATTTTGGATCAAACTTTGTTTTATATCTCAAGGGTGTATTTGGACTTTGATTCAAGTCATCAATGGGGTATAGAGCAGATTTTGGTTGAAATTCATTTTAATAGTTTAAATAATCCCAAAATCCTATTTTGTTCCCTTTTCTATAAATTAAAATCTAAAAAAAATTTGGGTATGTTTCAAAAAGCAAAGTTGTTCTATTTCTATCAAGGAACAACTTTGATGTGTAAAGTTTTTCAAGTGTTCATGCAAAATCAAAAGTATTTGTGAAAGTTCTATTTTGTCCTTCTTATCCCTTTTTGCAAATTCAACTCAAATTCAAAATGCAAGTCAAATTTGGGTGTGTTGCAAAATAAAAGATGTTCAGTTTGAAATTCTGAGCATTTGATATTTTGGAATATTTTCAACTTCTATTCAAAATTTTAAAGTAATTTTAAATTAGAGAAGGGTAGAAGGGAAAGGGAGAGGATATGTTCTTGTCCCTGTTCATGGCGGCAGGGAGAGGGTGATCTGTTGATCACCCGTGCGCGCGCGTGGATGCCGATCTCTCCCGAACCCGCACACGACCGTGACCGTGGCGAGGTTGCGCGCCTGCTAGACAGTTCTCTCGCGTCGTGGCATCTCCTCCTGCGCTCGCCGTCGCCGTTTGCCACCGGTGCACCGACGGGCACCATCTTGATCCCAATCCAAATTGATCGTCTCTGCTTGATCTCATCCCAATTCACCGCACCTATAAGTACCTTGTTACCTTGCGCACCTCCCGGACTTTACCTCTCCATCTCTAACACCTCAGAGAGCTCGCACTCGCCGGAATCCTCTCCGCCGGTCCTGGAATCGTCGCCGAGCTCAGGTCTGCAGTGGTCAGCTCAACCGAGCATCTGTTCGACCACTTTCTCTTGTGTTATTGCTTCACCGTGATCCCTGTGAACTCATCGGCTCGATGATTCCATGTCTAATGCCCAGGTCTCGTCGGAACAGCGCCATCTTCACCGGAGTTCTCCGCCGATCGCCGCTGCACCGTGGTCGTCTATCTTCCGAGCTTGCTCCATCCAAACCATCCGCACCATCGTCTTCAGGGTGAGCTACTGGATCTTCCTAGCCCCTCCGTTCTACTGCTATCGGCCTGAGTTCGTCGGAACAGTTCCGCCACGGTTCGGTTCGCCGCCGTGCGTGGCCAGACCTCGCCGGGGCAGTAGCGTTTAGGGTTAGAGGCTCTATCGGTCGCGGGTGCCCTGTCGGTGATGATGCTCGCCTTAGTTAGGTCTCTAACGGTCGGAGTTGGCCGGCGTAAGGAGCGCCGCCGCTCTGTGCGCCGCCGTGCGCGCCGGCCATGGTTGGGGACCTCGCGGTTGTAAAGGCAGGTCTTCCCAGGGTGTTAGTTGCAAAGTCATAGACTCATGTGAATAGTGCGCTGGACTGCGGGTTAGTTTCCTCAAAGCCAAAGGGCTTTTCTGCAAAGTGTGCAGCGCGTGCGGGCGGAAGCAGGCTGGGCCGGCTTTTCGCTTGCGCCAGGTCGCGCTGGGCTTTGCCGCAAGCCCAGTTGGGCTAGTTTGATGTTTTCTTTTTCTGTTTAAGTGAGCAATAGCTTGTTTTGTTTTTTTTGCTATAATTTTTTCTATAGCTCTATAAATTATGAAATTTGACATGGATGATCTTAATGTGTCTGTGCTAATATAAAAATTATGAAACTTGTGTTTAGAGTATTTTTGATATGGTCATTTAAATCCATGATTTAATTAATAAATGCAACTTTGATGATTTTTGTAATTTTCTGTGTTTGTCCAAAAATCATGAAATTTGAAATGCAAGTTTATTTTGGTCATGTCTACCTTTATGTTTAATTTCATCTCTGTTTGAATTAATATAATTGTTTTATAAGTAAAAGCTATTTATAGGCTTATAAAAATAAATAGAAAAGAATAATCATTTAGGTTTTTGTGATTTTGGATTTGTTTGACAACCAATGGGAATCTAGCATGAAATGCTCCCTGGTTAAGGTTTTCTATATGTTCATAGTTCTTTGTCATTTATTAATTATGTAGTCTTGCTTTATGATAATGATAAGAAATGCTTAGGAGATTTAAAGATTTATTAATCGGTAACAATCAAGAACAAGTATCCTTTGCCCCGCATTGATCTACTCTTTGATCAACTTGCCGGTGCAAAAGTATTCTCGAAGATAGATTTGAGATCAGGATATCATCAGATCAAGATTAAGCCACAAGATATACCTAAAACAGCATTCACTACCAGATATGGTCTGTATGAATATCTAGTCATGTCCTTTGGTCTGACTAATGCCCCAGCACATTTCATGTACTTGATGAACTCAGTGTTTATGCCAGAACTGGATAAGTTCGTGGTTGTGTTTATTGATGACATTCTCATCTATTCCAAAACCAAAGAAGAACATGCAGAACATCTCAGAATAGTGTTGACTCGTCTGAGAGAACATCAGTTATATGCTAAGTTTAGTAAGTGTGAGTTCTGGATAGATGAAGTTCAGTTTTTAGGTCATATCCTATCAGCAGAAGGTGTTGCAGTGGATCCAGCAAAGTTCAAGAAGTTCTTGACTGGAAGTCACCAATTTCAGTGCATCAAGTTCGGAGTTTCTTAGGATTAGCAGGGTATTATCGTAGATTTATCCCTGACTTCTCCAAGATCTCTAAACCAATGACAACATTATTGAAGAATGACACTAAGTTTGTGTGGTCATCTGAATGTGAAGAAGCTTTCCAAACTCTGAAAAAGTTGTTGACAACTGCCCCAGTGTTAGCCCAACCAGACATTGAGAAATCCTTTGATGTTTATTGTGATGCCTCAGGCAAGGGAATTGGGTGTGTATTGATGCAAGAAGGTAGAGTTATTGCTTATGCGTCACGACAACTTAAACAACATGAAGAGCATTATCCTACACATGACTTAGAATTGGCAGCTGTAGTACATGCTCTGAAGATCTGGCGACATTATCTGTTGGGAAACATGTGTCGCATATACACTGATCATAAGAGCTTGAAATATATTTTTACTCAGTCTGAGTTGAATATGCGACAAAGGAGATGGTTAGAATTGATAAAAGATTATGATATTGAGGTACACTATCATCCAGGCAAAGCTAATGTAGTAGCAGATGCACTCAGTCGAAAGAGTCATTGCAATTGCTTGAAAGTCAAGTCAATAGATCTTACTTTGTGTCATGAGTTTGAGAAATTAAATCTCGAGATGGTTTCACAAGGAAATCTTGCAAATATAATAGTTCAGTCATCTATAAAAGATCAGATCTTTGCAGCTCAGAAAGAAAGCAAGGGTATGATCCATCTGAAAAAGAAGATTCAGTGTGAGCAAAATTCTGATTTCACTATAGATGAATCCGGAGTAATTTGGTTCAAGAATCGGTTAGTAGTTCCGAAGGTTCCTGAGCTCAGAAAACAGATACTTGATGAAGCACATGCAACCAGATTATCAGTACATCCAGGCAGCAACAAAATGTATCAGGATCTGAAACAAAGATTCTGGTGGACTAAGATGAAACTTGAGATTGCCAGTTATGTAGCCAGATGTGACATTTGTCAAAAAGTGAAGGCAGTTCATCTTAGGTCAGCTGGAGAGTTACAACCTTTGTCGATTCCATCTGGGAAATGGGATGACATTAGCATGGATTTTATAGTGGGTTTACCAAAGACCTCAAAAGGATTTGATTCCATATGGGTTATTGTTGATCGTCTGACCAAATCAGCACATTTCATACCAGTTAAGACCGCGTATCCTGCATCTAGCTATGCCAAGATTTATATTGACAGAATTGTGAGTTTGCATGGTGTTCCAAAGACTATTGTGTCAGATAGGGGAACACAGTTTGTTAATGTTTTCTGGAGACGTTTACATCAATCCTTGGGCACTAAACTTCTACATAGCACAGCTTATCATCCGCAGACAGGGGGTCAAACTGAAAGAGTTAATCAGATTTTAGAAGATATGTTAAGATCTTGTGTGCTTAGTTACTCAGAGAAATGGGATGAATGTTTACCATTAGCAGAATTCTCTTATAACAACAGTTATCAAGAAAGTATTAAGATGACACCATTTGAAGCTTTGTATGGCAGAAGGTGTAGAACACCTTTGAATTGGTCGGAACCTGGAGAGCATAGTTTGTTTGGAGTTGACTTAGTCAGAGAATCTGAAGAAAAAGTCAAGTTAATTCAGGATAACATGAAGAAAGCACAATCCAGGCAAAAGAGTTATGCTGATAAGAGACGTCGGTCTCTTACTTTAAGGTTGGAGATTTTGTTTATCTCAAAGTGTCACCAATGAAAGGAGTCACTCATTTTGGAATCAAAGGAAAGTTAGCACCTCGATATATAGGTCCATATCAGATTCTTGGAAGATGTGGAAAAGTGGCATATCGTCTTGATTTGCCATCACAATTGTCAGCAGTTCACAATGTGTTCCACGTTTCTCAGTTAAAGAAATGTCTTCAAGTGCCTGATCATGTCATTCATATGGAAGAAATTGAGTTAGAACCTGATCTGACATACACAGAGTATCCTGTCAAGATTCTTGACCAGAAAGATCGAGTCACTCGAAGAAAGACTGTTAGGTTTTACAAGGTTCAATGGAGTCAGCATACAGAAGATGAAGCCACGTGGGAGTCAGAAGAGTTTCTCTTAGATAGTTTCCCTGAGTTTCTATCTTCTGTCTAGTTCTTGTAAGTCACAATATGATGACCTATCCCCTGCTTTATGTAATAGTTAATAATAAAAGTGCTTGACACATTTCTTTTTCCATTAGTTAGCCTTCAGGTTAAATCTCGGGACGAGATTTCTTTTAGGGGGAAGGAGCTGTAACACTCCTGTGTTAAGCAACTAAAACCTGACATGTCATCATATGCATTGACATTTCATTTGAGTGATAACCTGGTATTGCATTCACTAAAACAAGTTTATCATTTGATGTTATGCTTAGTTGATAAAGAGTGTTTAAGTTGATCTCTAGTTTATGCTTTCATGTTTTTGAATAGTGTTTGTTTGAGTAAAGGGGTTTTATGGTAATTTCTTATATAGCAGTGAATTTTGGATCAAACTTTGTTTTATATCTCAAGGGTGTATTTGGACTTTGATTCAAGTCATCAATGGGGTATAGAGCAGATTTTGGTTGAAATTCATTTTAATAGTTTAAATAATCCCAAAATCCTATTTTGTTCCCTTTTCTATAAATTAAAATCTAAAAAGAATTTGGGTATGTTTCAAAAAGCAAAGTTGTTCTATTTCTGTCAAGGAACAACTTTGATGTGTAAAGTTTTTCAAGTGTTCATGCAAAATCAAAAGTATTTGTGAAAGTTCTATTTTGTCCTTCTTATCCCTTTTTGCAAATTCAACTCAAATTCAAAATGCAAGTCAAATTTGGGTGTGTTGCAAAAATAAAAGATGTTCAGTTTGAAATTCTGAGCATTTGATATTTTGGAATATTTTCAACTTCTATTCAAAATTTTAAAGTAATTTTAAATTAGAGAAGGGTAGAAGGGGAAAGGGAGAGGATATGTTCTTGTCCCTGTTCATGGCGGCAGGGAGAGGGTGATCTGTTGATCACCCGTGCGCGCGCGTGGACGCCGATCTCTCCCGAACCCGCACACGACCGTGACCGTGGCGAGGTTGCGCGCCTGCTGGACAGTTCTCTCGCGTCGTGGCATCTCCTCCTGCGCTCGCCGTCGCCGTTTGCCACCGGTGCACCGACGGGCACCATCTTGATCCCAATCCAAAATTGATCGTCTCTGCTTGATCTCATCCCAATTCACCGCACCTATAAGTACCTTGTTACCTTGCGCACCTCCCGGACTTTACCTCTCCATCTCTAACACCTCAGAGAGCTCGCACTCGCCGGAATCCTCTCCGCCGGTCCTGGAATCGTCGCCGAGCTCGGGTCTGCAGTGGTCAGCTCAACCGAGCATCTGTTCGACCACTTTCTCTTGTGTTATTGCTTCACCGTGATCCCTGTGAACTCATCGGCTCGATGATTCCATGTCTAATGCCCAGGTCTCGTCGGAACAGCGCCATCTTCACCGGAGTTCTCCGCCGATCGCCGCTGCACCGTGGTCGTCTATCTTCCGAGCTTGCTCCATCCAAACCATCCGCACCATCGTCTTCAGGGTGAGCTACTGGATCTTCCTAGCCCCTCCGTTCTACTACTATCGGCCTGAGTTCGTCGGAATAGTTCCGCCACGGTTCGGTTCGCCGCCGTGCGTGGCCAGACCTCGCCGGGGCAGTAGCGTTAGGGTTAGAGGCTCTATCGGTCGCGGGTGCCCTGTCGGTGATGATGCTCGCCTTAGTTAGGTCTCTAACGGCCGGAGTTGGCCGGCGTAAGGAGCGCCGCCGCTCTGTGCGCCGCCGTGCGCGCCGGCCATGGTCGGGGACCTCGCGGTTGTAAAGGCAGGTCTTCCCAGGGTGTTAGTTGCAAAGTCATAGACTCTCATGTGAATAGTGCGCTGGACTGCGGGTTAGTTTCCTCAAAGCCAAAGGGCTTTTCTGCAAAGTGTGCAGCGCGTGCGGGCGGAAGCAGGCTGGGCCGGCTTTTCGCTTGCGCCAGGTCGCGCGGTCGCGCTGGGCTGGGCCGCAAGCCCAGTTGGGCTAGTTTGATGTTTTTCTTTTTCTGTTTAAGTGAGCAATAGCTTGTTTTGTTTTTTTTGGTATAATTTTTTCTATAGCTCTATAAATTATGAAATTTGACATGGATGATCTTAATGTGTCTGTGCTAATATAAAAATTATGAAACTTGTGTTTAGAGTATTTTTTGCTATGGTCATTTAAATCCATGATTTAATTAATAAATGCAACTTTGATGATTTTGTAATTTTCTGTGTTTGTCCAAAATCATGAAATTTGAAATGCAAGTTTATTTTGGTCATGTCTACCTTTATGTTTAATTTCATCTCTGTTTGAATTAATATAATTGTTTTATAAGTAAAAGCTATTTATAGGCTTATAAAAATAAATAGAAAAGAATAATCATTTAGGTTTTTGTGATTTTGGATTTGTTTGACAACCAATGGGAATCTAGCATGAAATGCTCCCTGGTTAAGGTTTTCTATATGTTCATAGTTCTTTGTCATTTATTAATTATGTAGTCTTGCTTTATGATAATGATAAGAAATGCTTAGTAGATTTAAAGATTTATTAATCAAATTAGTTTCCTTCCTTTTCATGAAGGAAAGTTGTACTCAAGTAATTGTTTATAGCTTGAAAATTTCCATCTTTACCATGTTCATGTCAAAGCATCTCATTGATCATGCATATGCATTTATTCGTGTAGACTCCGTTCCGGAAGAGCCTGTTTCTCAGTGGGTTTCCTCTGAGGGTGTAGATCTTCCCGTCTCGTCTGAGTTGCCGGACTTCGCTGTTTTTCAAGGCAAGCCCCGGTGCATTTAAACCAATCCCTTGGATTTCGCAATTACACTTTTCTTTATAACCTGATGCATTAGCTGTTTATCAAATAAATGTTTTAAACCTGTTGATGCATGATTTACCTTGTTGTTATACCAAACCCTGATCCCTGTTTTACACAAACAGTAGAAATGCTTAGACTTGTTTTCTCACACTTCCCGACAATGTGGTTATATTTTTGATGTTGGTATAATCTCTATGGTAGCTTACATCAAGAGAGGAGTCTTGATGTAACGCTATTCTACATAGGACCTTACCGTTGTTGGCCTGCTAGATTGAGACTTTTGAGTACAGCCCACATACAATGGTAAGCCTGGTCTATAGCTATTCCAATACTGAGAACGGATAACCGCGTACTGGGAGTGGAGAGATGGCGGGAGTAGCGTGTACCCTCGGGGCTATGAGATAGTCGGGTTCGAGGTGTACTGTACTCTCGGGTGACGCTGGACCCGTTCTTGTATAGGAGGATCTATAGTAAGGGTTGATATAT
This sequence comes from Coix lacryma-jobi var. lacryma-jobi, assembly GCA_009763385.1. Classification (NCBI taxonomy): domain Eukaryota; kingdom Viridiplantae; phylum Streptophyta; class Magnoliopsida; order Poales; family Poaceae; genus Coix; species Coix lacryma-jobi. The sequence goes on along the minus strand of CM019825.1, from coordinate 113,102,640 downwards.
GCAAGATTAAGTTCTACATATATCGTGTGGTACTGAATCCCCAGCTGGGTATAATCGATTCGAATCGCCGTGTTTCCTCGGATATGGAGCCTCAATCCACTGACCTGCACCGTAGTAAAGAATGAATCTTGAGAAAAGGATTTTGATCAGAGATATGTTTTAAATGTTTGAAAAATCCTTAGGAAATCTTGAATATGAATCTTGAATAAAATTTTGGATATAGGAGTTACTCTAGTAAGCTTTTATGCAAAAGAAAAAGCTTTGTTCTTGCTAAAGCCTTACCTTGAATCCCTTTAGCCAGCATACCTGAGTCTTCCTCTTTTCTAGTCGGTTAAGTCTTGTTGAGTACTTGTGTACTCAGGGTTTGTTAACCCTTGTTGCAGGTGAGCCAGTCGACCATCCCTTTGATGGTCAGTGTTTCTTCACTCTCGTGGAGGAGAGTGATGATGATCTTGATGAGTAACCTTGGGCAAGTGCTTCAGTGATGGTTTATGTATAATATAAAGTTCCGAACTTTTATGTAATATTAAGAACCTATGGTTTGTAAACTTAACACTTAAGTTTTAATCTATTTTGTATAATCTTTCCGCTTTACTCTGATATTTCTCGTATCTATAAAACTGTTGTAATACTGTGATGCTGGACAAAGGAATATCCTGGAAGAAAGATAAACGTGGATGATTCGGGTTTCCCGAGGACACCCGACAGATCCCTTAAGTCATTTGGAACTCATGCATGCCGATCAAAGGTCTTTGAGACAATGATGGGTGCATGTGGGCCACTTAACTTAGGCGGTTCTGCCACAGTTGGGCTTGCGGCAAGGCGGCTGATGGCGGGAACGGTGGCGGTGCTTGCTTTTTCTCCCCCTTCCGCCCCGAGCACCGGCGAGAGCGAGAGAGACAGGAATGGAGATAGAGTGCGGCTTCAGACAGGGGCAAGGGCAAGCTTGTGCACGCCACGAGCGCGCGAGCTGCTGGCTTGGCCGGCCAGCGCGAGCCACGCGGCGGGCGAGCCCTGCGCGCGGTCGGCCACGACCATGGCCGATTCAAACTGAATCCCCGGGTTCAGGCGCTTGTTGATGGTCCTTAAACACCTGTTTTACCATCAACAATTTACCCTAAAGTCCACCAAAAAGGCATGAAATGTAGTCAAATAGTTTCAAACTAACCAAATTCCACATGTCCATAGATTTTTATTTGAATGTTGGATTTGGACCAAAATTGGAGAATGGACCCACCAGGAAACGAGCCCACTCACCAGGACCCATTTGGGCCCGAGTGGGGTGGCGCCCGCCAACCAGAGGTGGCGCCCGCCACCCAAAAGTGGCGCCCGCCACATGAAGAGGCCCAACTCTCCCCCTTTCCACGTCACTGATCCGTGTGACCATCCCAAGGCCAAATCTTGGCCCTTGGTCACTAGGTCAGTGGCATAGGACAGCTCAGGATGGAGTGGCGTGGATCAAGGCCGAATGGCGGTTACCTGGACATGCAACCGACCCAACCACCGCCTCTCTGGATCTCCTGGATGCCGTTGAAGCAAAGGCGGTGCATCCAACGGTGAGGGGTGGCGGCCGCCACCTAGGGCTGGCGCCCGCCACTAGGGTTAGCCCTAGGTCGGCTGGCTGCCCCCTATAAGTACCCCCCTCACTCCACAAGGCTATAAATACCCCCCTGGTGGCACCACTTCATTTGTACCATCACACACCACCATCCCACAACACAAGCAAGCAAGAGAAGCAGAGAGCAAGTTAGAAGCTCAGAGTGCTTAGGCAAGTAGGTTAGCTAGTAGAGAGAGTATAGCTCTAGTGCCCTCGCTACAGCGCGGCTCTTAGTTTAGCACAGCTCAGCCTAAGTCCTTGGTAAAAGTAGCGTAGAGCTTGCTAAGAGAGAAGCGGGTGCGAGCGACTGGCATCGGAGGTCGGTTGATTTCCCGGCGTCTCTGGTCTGGTTTGCTCTCTTATATCTCAGGTACATTTATCTTTATCTCAGTATTACTTTAAGCATTACTTTCAGTATTACTTTCAGTATTACTTTATCAAGTACCTTGAGTGTGACCTAGCTATCCTACAGTTCAATTCACTTATCCATAGTAGTTAATCTCTAGTGTGCTTAGTGATTGATCTTTGCCAATAGGTTGCTTAGTTAGTTTAGTGTTTATCTTATTAAGTCAAGTATTTGCTCTGACGTCCGTAAGGGTGTCTCTATTCAAAGCTAGGGTAGAGATAGTTAGAATATAGTTAAGCGTGGTGCTTAGTTATAGACTCACCTTCAGATATGGCTGGACCCCCGGATAGCTGTGGTAGCAAGCAGGTGGTGACAGCCCTGTGCGCCTTGAATTCACCACGTAGTTGGCCCAGTTTAACAGTAAGGCTCGTTGTGCTAGCGTTCAACCTAAGTCAGTGATAATGGCTAGTACGCCTCGATACTTGATAAGATAGGAATAAAACTTTACTTAACTTGGTTGCTTAATTGACATTTGCCTGTCCTGCTTCATAGTTATCTTGCTTCGTTTATCTAGGAGTAGTTACTAGTTAGTAGTTAGTTTACCCTTAGTTACCCTTATTTACCATCTATCTATCTAGTTATCCACCTTACCTTAGCCATCCATTTCATCCTTACCTATCCATCCATATATTCTTCTTTCTAGCCTTTGTTCTCCTCTCTTCTCCCCTTTTCCTTTTTCTTATTTCTTCGACTCTCATCCCCTCCTTGACTCGACTCATACACCACCCTAGCCTTCCCTTGGGATCAAATAAATCGAACACCTGGTACTCCCAGGCGAAGTGCTACTACGATAGTAGTCTGTGCGCTTGCAGAATCTCCTCTGGGTAGATTGCAATCTCTCTAGCTAGCTGTGGCAGAACCTCCATTAATGTGGCCCACCTGCACCATATCATCGTCTTCCCGGAGCCCTAATGACTGTGCACATGTACCACATCACTGGACAGATCTGTCAGGTGTGTCCCTGAGAGAACCACAGAACTCCCGAATTATCCAACGAACCAAAGGATCGTCATCATGAAGCGTTGGTAAATAATTATCAAATCACACTACAATTGATACAATATGTCCAAATACCCATCGGAGTGCGGATAAGCCAGATAGATAACCTTTACAAACATGATAATTACTTTTCACATACAACATAACTTGTATTGAGTAAGCAGGAGAGTAGTATAGAACCACACTTAGGTGGAGTACCTAAGTTGGAGAAGAAGAACAACCAGATCATGTCAAGCCCACTGACATGATCATGATCAGCATCACCTATTGAAGAAACCTGCAACAGGGAATTAACAAACCCTGAGTACTGTCGGTACTCAGCAAGACTTACCCATCAACAGAAAAGACTTCAGGGTCATGCTGGTTTGGGTAGGCTCAACAATATTTTTCATTTGCATAAAAGCTTACTAAAGTAATCCTAGATCCAAATTTTACTTAATCATTTAAGTACTTGGTAAAAACTGAAAGTGAACCTTAGTGAAATATCATTGTCATTCTTTCTTAAACCAGTTCCATTTTTCTTCTACGGTGCGGGTCAGTGGATTGAAGCTCCATATCCGAGGAAACACGGCGATTCAAATCGATTAAACCCAACTGGGGATTCAGTACCACACGACATATGTAGAACTTAATCTTGCATATGTCAACCCTATCTTTAAATCCTCCCATACAAGAACGGGTCCAGCGTCACCCGAGAGTACAGTACACCTCGAACCCGACTATCTCATAGCCCCGAGGGTACACGCTACTCCCGCCATCTCTCCACTCCCAGTACGCGGTTGGCCGTTCTCAAGTATCGGAATAGCTATAGACGAGGCTTACCACCACATGTGGGCTGTACTCAAAGGTCTCAATCACAGCAGGCCAACAACGATAAGGTCCTATTCCGACACATCCGGGTCACCACACATCGATCCAAGGATCGATGCATGTGCCCGTCTAGTCTTAACCATCATACTTTCTCATTATCATTCCAAAACGATAAGTATCGAAAACATTTATCAAAAGCTTCATAAAGCAAGGTTAAGCATTTCTATCATTTGCATAAAGCAGGTAGCAAGGAATGATATATCGATAACAAGGTTGATCATGCATCAACAGGTTTAAAACATTTATTTGATAAACATTTAATGCATCAGGTTATCAAAAATAAGTGTAATTGTAAATCCAAGGAATTGGTTAAATGAACCGGGGCTTGCCTTCGTTGCAGGGAAGATAGGATCTAAGAATGATCCACAAAGGTTAGTTCTTTCATCTAGAAGTTAAGTCTTCTCGACGAAGCTTATCCAACAAGGATCTCCTTCCGAGGCTTGTTCGACAAGGGTGATCACCAAAGCTTGATCAACATGACTCAAACACTCTCGGATACTACACGTAGATAAATGATGTATGCTCAGTATGATGCTAAGGTGCAGGACAATTCAATTGCATAACAGAAGTTAAACAAACAAGGAAAGTTGAGTATAACTTTCCTTCACGGTAAAGATGCAAACCAACAAACCAACTTGTAACTTACCACTACGGTTTCTAGCTTAACAAACAACTATCACCAAACACCTTTAGGTGGGTTAACTAAGATGACTAAGGTTTATTAGAACATCACACAAGCCATAGGAGCACAAGATGAGAGGTGTCCCATGGTCTTCAAACAATAACCAAAAGTCACACAAGATGCAAACTTAAATTTAATGGTTTATTAACCATAACCAGAGCTACCATCATCCAAAAGGGGTGATCTTAGGCAATTTGAAAAACTTATCAAATTGTCTACAAACATCCTAATATCACCCATGGTTGGTTCTATAGGCAACTAGGTCAACTAACTGGGATAAACATTTCTGTCCAGAGCTAGGACAGATTTGCTGATCCAACTTACAACAACCATATCTGGAGATTTGGGTCCTCCAAAAGGGTGATCCTTAACAATCTAGAAAGCTTATGAAAAACTCTAAAACTTTCCTATTATACTTAATAGGTGATACACAACTTAATTACCTGAAACAACTACATTACACAAATCTGTCCAGAAGATAGGACAGATCTAACCTACTGAATTATAAAAACCACAACTCCTAATCTGGCAGGCCTAAAATCATGAAATTTTAGGACAAGTTAGATATAGAAGTGGGCTATGACTTCTCTATACAACTCATTGACAGAAAATATACTTTACTTAGTGGAAACAACCACTGAACAAAGACTGGTCATGCAGCTAGAACAAACCACAAATAAGACCAAGTGTTAAACTTGATCTATAAGCAAGATCATACTTAACCACTTAAACACATGGAGCACAACCATCATTCATGAGATACTAAGGCAATAAAGGTTAATCAGGTAATATTAATTGTTCTTAACCAAAAATCAGCAAGGTTTTATTACCTAAACAAAGTTCTATTACTCACTCTATATTAATTAAATAAAGAAATTAGGGTTAAACTAAACTTTTCCAAATTGAGCTCAAATTTTTACTAATGATTAGCTACATGATGAAAACAGTAACAAAATTGTTTTCCTGATTTTTGGACTTATAAATAAGCCTATAAAAATTATCAAAGACCCATTTATTAAATAAAAGCTATATTTAAATCACTACCAAAAATTCTTCAAACATCAAGTTTCATATTTTTCATGGATAAAGCACGTCACAAGGATTACAACAAAATTTATTTCATAATTTTATCATGCACAGAGAAATACTTATGAAATAAACAAGAAATAGGACAAAAAGCATTTCTGAAAAAGATTAAAACGAGAAATACTTTTCTCACCCTCATTTACCCTACTCCCCCTCTCTGATCAGCGGGACCGGGTCAACCTGACCGATCCGGCCTTGACCAGACGAACCCGACGGCGGGTCAACGGCGTAACTCGCCGGCGGCGGCCTTCCCGGCGAAACAAGGAGCACCGGCGTGACCTACGGGACTCGGCGCACCTTCTCAGGGGGTTGGTTGAGCTTCAAGAGCACTGAAGCTTGCCTGCCGTCGGCAATGGCGGAGCAGGGGTGCGAGCACGGCGGCGCGCGGCTGCTTTGGTGAGGGGAGCGCGGTAGCGACCTCACTAGCGGCTGAGTTACACTCAAGAGGCTCACCCAAACTTGATGCTCACGCTATAGGAGGTGGAGGCGCGATGGAGCGAGCTGTCACCGTCGATGGCGGAGCGGTGACACTAATCAGACAAGACGACGGTGTCCCGGCGAAGACGGCGCGGTAGAGACAACAGCAGAGAGCCGATGAGGTTCAGGGAAACAAGGCGATGCTCGGACGTTAGGATAGAGAGGGCGAAGCTCACTGAAGGGGCTCGGCCACGATGAAGCGGACGTGGCGGCGATTCTACCGGTTCGGAAGAAGAACACGGCGGTGGTCCGGCGTTGACAGACCGGTAGAGACCGAGCTTACGAGCCAACCACGACCACGACCTCACGATGAAACCTACACACTAGCTAGGTGGGTTCAGAGCTCACTGGAGCGGGCTGGCCATGATGGTGGCTTGCGGCGGAGCTCCGGTCGGTGCTGGAGAAGACGACTACGGCGGTGGCGCTATGGTTCAACGGAGTAGGCAAGGGAGGGCTCAAACGAAAGCTCAGGAGGCGGCGGGATCTGTGGCACGGCCAACTTGGCCGGAGACAGCGTAACGACGGCGAGGCGTGGAGGCGGAGCTTGGCGGTTTCAGAGGAGCAGAGGAGGAGAAAAGGGATAGTGCCGGCGATGGAGAGGTTTATACAGCCGGCCAAGGGCTTGGGGCGATGGGCACGTCAAGGCGGTCACCACAGTGCAAGCAGGAGGTGGCGGGGGTGCGTGTCCTGGCCGGCAGAGGCGGCGGCGGCGCGGGCACGGCAGGTGCGGAGCACCGTGTTCTGCTTCTCTTCCCCTCTCTCAGATTACTGTAGCAGGCAGATATTTCCCCCTTTCTAAAAACTCTAGATTTTGTACTGCACTGCAAAAACTCCAAAAACAAAAGTTGCTCCAAACTTTGTGCTTTACAAACTTTCTTTAAGAACCAAAGTCAAATTCTGCCTGGATTTTGAAATGGAGTTCAAATTCGAATTTGGACCAAACTGAAATTCAAAATTACTTTTGAATTTTCTAAACAACTTCAAATTTCACCAATATAAAAGTTGTTCCTTATAAAAATATCTACATCTTTGGTTTTGGTCCCATATCAAAATTATGTTTAATTTTTGAACTACACAGAAGGGGATAAAACTAGGGTTTGGAAAATAATTTCTGATTTGAAACCAATTCAAACTGGTTTTCCAAATTACTTCAGATTTTCTTTAGTAACTTGAAAATCCATCTTAATAAAAGTTGTTTCTTTTAATCCTCTCTACAACTTTGAATAAAGGACCAAAGTCTAATTCTTTTTAATTTTTGAAATCTAGTTTTGGGGTCAAATTCAGGGTTTGAAAGATTTCAAATTTATTCAAAATTTTGTACTGAAACTTTGAAAACCTTAAATACCAAAGTTGTGCCTCTCAACAAGAGCTACAACTTTGCTTTTGAAATCACTTTGAAATTTGACTTACTTTTTTACTTAATAAAAAGAGATTAAAAAGCATATAGAAAATTAAAGCTTTCTACTCATCATTTTATGTGACACTTAACTACACTCTCATACAACATACAACACTTATGTAAATCACAACTATGTTTTAAACATGAAATGCTTTATACCATGATGCCCAAAGATTATGCATATAAATGAACTTAATTAGGGTTTTAATTACTGCTTAACACCTGGGGTGTTACACTAGCTCCTACTAGTGTCGGGATTGACAACCCCACTTGACATTAGTAGATAGCTGCTTTAGCTTCATTCCTTTAGGAATAGTGACCGGACTTGCTACAAGCACTTCTTACACCGTTGCCTGGAATAGATTCCATAGTCTACTCCTAGTAACGACGTTAGCTCGTGTCAACAAGCATTTCTGGGCCGTTTCCGGGGATAGATGCCTAGCTCTATCTTTAGTGAAGCTAAGAACTACCAACAGCGCTGATGGCCGACTGACGGCCAGATTTTGGACGCGATTATCTCCTAATCCACTCGATGAAACGCTAAACCACTTGTTCCATTGAGTAGAGCTATGTGCCAACTACAACTTTGGTTACAAGGTCATGCTTTGGTTCGGCCTAGATTGCTCTCGAAAAAGCTCCAAAGATCACTAAGCAAAACTGTTTCGGCAGTTAGGACTTAGAAGAATTTTTTCTAAGTCTAATCTCCCCCATTTCTGCCTTGTGGGTCCTAAAACACCTTGTTAAACTCATTTTCATGAGTTGGCCCTTAAACACTTTTTGTTCTACTCTAAATTATACACTTTTGGTTAAGGGCCCACTGCCATGCATAGCTTCTATCAAGGAGGTCTTAGTTATTCAAACAAAAGGACTCCTAAGGCTCTATTAGGGCAACTAGGGTTAGTGACTTGGTTAGCCATAATGACCAACACAAACCTAGGTTCATTTTGACTCCTCAACAAGGTTCAACTACTTACGAGACTCAAACACTCCAAAAACAAGTCAAACAAGCATCACACCAAGCATAACATTACAAGCCAACACATGAAATGACACTTTACAAAAAGAATGCAACATGAGATGATGATGCTTTATGCTTATGAGATGTCAAGTTATGCATTTAGGGTTGCTTAACACCAGGGGTGTTACAATAGTCTTTGTCTTTTAGTGTCACGACTGAGACTTGTTCTCTCAATAGTGTCTAGATGATGGAGACTTTATCGGTTGCTCTTGTTTTGCTAGCTCAGGTACTATCTCTCCATTCTATAATTCTTGTGGTGTAGTGGCTTCATCCTTCATAATACCCTCCTCAATTATTGGTAGTTGGTTCTTCCTTTGACGACTTCTCTTGGTTCTCTTTGACTGCTGATAAGTGATGTGGTTGTTGAAGAAGCAGCGAAAGATCCAAAAGTTGACTTCTCCACAGGTTCGACAAAGATGATAACGTTGATGGTGTTTAAGAACGATCTTCCAAGAATGAGTGGTGGATCATATTCTTCTTCTCGACTGGGACAACATCTAGTGGTTTGTACTGATTAAAGTGCTGAGTAGGAGATCAATATGTCTTGAAGCTGGATTTCTCCTTCCTCCCTTTGATTGTGAAACACATCTAGACAATGAAATTGTCTCTCCTAGGCTAGCTTGTGAGGTAGATGGACTCCCAAACAACATGTTCATGTGTTTGACTTGTAGATCTTGCTATTGTTGTAGTGGTACCATCTTGTCTCCCAAGCTAGCTCTTGATTAGAAAAGAGGATAACTTCCCACTTCTTTTCTTGATGTCTTGGACAATGATGATTGCAGGCATAGGTTGTCTCATACGAGGTAAGTTGCATCCTGTTTGTCATCAGCGCCCAAGCAAGACTCAAAGCGAGGCTATTGCCAGCACAATTCATGATCTGAGAGTAGGTTTGTGTGTATATGATTTGATTTTTGGATCTTCAATGTTCGAACCAAAACAAAGATGAACAAAATCTCTCTCCTGCATAATGTTAGTGGACATATACCCGAAGGATTGCAAGAATTTGAAGCATGGGTTGTTGTCCACAACTTATGTATTTTGCATCTATGCTAACAAAAAGATATGTTTTTTAAGGATTACTTTAGCATAGACTAATATGTGTTGGCTGCACTTTAACATAATTCAAAGCAAAAGATAACTTGCAGTAGAAGACAAAATAAATAAACTTTGATACTCACAGTTCTTTCATCCATGATGAAGGAGCTGAGTCTGCATTGTGCAAGTTGTTGAAGTTCATGTGTCTCCTAATCTCCAGTGTGAGTTCATCTCAGGACTTTCCCAAAATTGATATTGAAAGTTTTCCTGCAGGGGTTAGTCCAACAAAATATCCAACATCTACTATATCATATTATCAGCTCAAAAATTAACCTAGACACCACGTCTAAATTGATCTAGGAAGGCATTTTAACTTAAGCACCATACTTAATTTAAAAGCCTTTAGAGGTAAAATCAGCACACCTTTTAGCTCAAGAATCAAACCAGACACCATGTCTTACTTTAATTCATGAAAATAGTTAAACTAAGCTCCATGCCTAATTTAAAAGGTGTATGAAAATACTTCAAAACCAAAGCATATACTATAGCAAATAAAGATAACATGAAAGCATTGTAGAGATTTATTCAGATGGTGATGAAAGAGCATGATTAGTATATGAGCATATCCTAAAGGTAGGGACAACCAACATAGCAACATGGCAAGAGATGCTCTTAGAAAGTCTATTCCCCAAGCTTGGATTTTGCAAAGAATCAAGATTGGATGAATGTAATTCAATGTTACATGATGATTGGTTGGGCATACTTTGTGTTTGTTGTTTCTTCGTTCTTTTCTTCTCTAGACCTGGAAAGGTTAGTGACAAGAATACTCGAAGGAATAATTTCACAATTATATTTCTATGCTCATTACACAAGGACAATGCAGTAAAAAGGTGAACATTCATGTTCGGGTGGTACTATTTTCTTTAGCGAATTGGTGAGAAAACTAGGACAAGGGGGCTTTTCTAGTAACATAATGAAACATAAACCTTGCTCACTAGCAGACAAAATAGAGGCACACTCTCTAATGGAAGGATTAAGGGATTACATGATGAAGTTATTAAAATCATCCCACAATGAGCCAAGAGATTATTTTTCTAGTTGTCTTAAATGCAGACTCCCAAGAAGGAACATTCCCAGAACAAAATATTCCCAAAATGTAGGTGTAGCACATAACCAGGTGATATGATAGGATCTAAGGTTTTTTACTGGTTATAGCTTGCGTTCATGGGGTAGTGATAGATAAGAGTGGAATTCAAAAATAACATTCATAAGAATGAACACAAAAATGATGAAAAGACTGGGACAAAAAAGGAAAAGATAAAAGTATGATTACATGTTTCAGCAGACTTAAGATTAGCTCTCAACCCTTCCCCGGCAACGGCGCCAGAAATGCTTGTTGACACTTAGTACCGTCGCTACCAAGAGCGACCTTGGCAATGGCACTAGAAAGGCTAGGGTATTGTAACACCCTAGGTGTTAAGCAACACTAAATGCATAACTTGACATAGCATGAGCATAGCATCGTATCATTTCATGTGCATCTTGTGTGGTATGTTTCGTCAAGCCCTTTGTTAAGTCTCTAGTGTAGCTAATAGATGCTTTGTTTTTCTGACCAAGTGCCTTAAACCAAAGTTGTAGATCTTGACAAGAGAAACAACTTTGCTTAAAAGTAATTTATCAGAAAAGGTCATTTAGAATTTAATTATTGCATTAGAAATCAGGCTAGAAGTGAAATTCAATTTTCCAGGCATAGTTTGGACTTGAGCCTTAAAGATGAATTGTTCCTTGTGAAATTCTAAGCAACTTTGCTTTTAGGACCTTTTCCTAGTACGGCTTAGTTTGGGAGATAAAAACCAGGAAAGAAAATGAACAAAACTTCTTTTGTTTAAACCCTAGTGGGACCCACCTGTCAGCCTCTCTTCTTCCTCCCGCGCGCGTCGCGCTGTACACCGGTGCCTCACCCGCTGTCTGCTGTTTGCCCGCCCGAACAGCTAGCACGGGAATCGCCCGCTCCTCGCGCGCCGCTCCCACTCCCCCGACAGCTCTTCTTGTTCCCCTCTGCTCCTTCACCGCGTGGCCGCCGCTCACCGGCCGCCGTCCTGTCGGTCGGAACAGCAAGACGTGTTGCGGCCAGGTCCAATGAACCAACGAGAGCGCAACGCCTTCGCCTCCACACCGCCGCGCCCAAGCCAGCCAACCAGCTGTTCATTCACTTGCTCGCGCCCTCTGCCATCTTCTACTCCATCGCACCACCGCCATAGCCGCCGAGCATTCATCGACGATTACTCGCCATCCACCGCACCACCGTTTGATTCCTTCTGCCAACCTTCCCGCCTTGACCTCCTCACTCGATTGCACCGGTTGGTTTCCCCTCTCTCTCGCCCTAGGCGGTGAAACACCGAATGCCATCCTCGGCCACTCGCCATGTCCTCCGCCATGACCATTGCATGGTCCGGCCATCTCCGGCCAAACCACCCCAAACCAAGCTTCGTTCTAGCCTTCTCTACCTCCGTTGTTGCTTAGGTTTAGATAGAGATGTCTCTGGCGCCATGCTTCGGCCGGAACTAGACCTTGCCACGACAATGTCCGCCGCGGACCGCCGCCGTGTATGGCACTGACTCATGCCGAGGTCGGCATGGCTCGTGCGCCTCGCCTTTAGGTCACTTAGGGTTCGTTGTAGCTAGTGCTAGCCTCACCGAGGTTCGGAGTAGCCGGGAAGAGCCTCGTCGTCGCGTCGCAGCGCCGCCGCTCCACCATGGCCGCCGTCGAGCTTACTCCAGTGATCCTCTAGTGTGGAAACCTAGTCGACCATGTCCGCCTCGCGAAGACGAGTCTAAAGGTTGGGTTGGTGTCACCGGAAACCTCGCCGCCGGCGAGCTAGGGCCGGTCAACGCCGGCGGGGGTGGAGCGCCACTAACGCGTGGGCCTGGTTGACCGGGTGACGTGGGGTCGCCTGACCAGTGGGCCTTGCTAGCAGAGACAGTGAGAGGGAAAGAGAAAGGTCTGGGTACAATAACGTTCGGGAAGTCTGGGTACGCGTAGCGTTTGGGTTTGTGTCAGTGGGTGTGTTAATCCGGGTGTCCGTAGCATTTTAGGATGTGTTTTCTTTTATTCAGTTTTTGCATAATAGTTTTAAATGCTTCTAAAATTCATGCAAGGCTCATTTTAAGTCCAAATAATGTGAAACAAATTTTGTTATACTAGAAATGAATGGATCTACCTGTTAAAATTATTAGATGTATATTTTGTGATACTTTTATATGCAGTTTTATTTAATCAAGTAAATGGTTGTTAACTTAGAAAATGCATAAGTAATTCTTTATGGCTCAGAAAAATGTGATTCCAATTTTGTTAGGCTTGCTTTGATGATTAGTATTAGGGAAAAATATATCATGTATATGTTCTATGAAAAATGTTGGCAGTAACATTTAAAGTAATTAAATGTTGTTTTCTTTAAGTAATTTTTATAAATAGAAATACTTAGATTCTGAGCTTGGTAAATTTTGTACAGTTATGTTAGAGTATAAAGTTGTCATGAAAATTGTTAGGTGGGACTGTTGTGACAGTTGGTAATGCAAACTATGAAAAGTGCTTGATTTGTGAATTAATAGGGTTAATTTTTATTGCATGTTACGTTTACTGTCGTGGGCTGAAATTTTTATGGTAGTTTAGTTTTGGTCTGTAGTAGCCTGTGTAAATGTTTGAGAATTTTCTGAAGTAATTTCAATATGATGATAGTTATGCCCTGTTTAAATAAATCATTAAAAGGGGATTAAGTGAATAGTTAAGTAAGGTTGTATAAGTTAAGTAATGTTGTTAGGATTAGGTATATTAAGTGGCTTTTTAGGAAGGTTGAATGAATCATTAGGCTGTTGGATGTTGGCAAGATAGTTAGTGGTCAACTGGATGATATTGACTATCCTGTTGAAGAGAATGCAGTAGATGACATGTGCTTATCTCCTGAATTGTCTTTTCTTCTTGTTGCATCGCATAAAGCATCATATGTGCATTCATCCTATTTATACCTACAATGTACCATACAGGATCGGTAGAGGAGAACCAGAACCTGCCGCAGCAAGAGGAGCCAATTCAGGAAGAGATCCCGTTCGAGAGGACCGAGGACGACGCCGCAGAGTTACCCGAGTGTCAAGACCACCGGCCATCTGACTTCGAGAGAGGCAAGCCCCGGAGCATTTTAACTCCCTACGGTTTGCAAATTACTTACAAATTAACCTGCTATGGTTGTTGCATTAGGTTATAGGAGTTGATTGCTACCGTTGTTGCATTATTACTATACCTTCTCAATTGCAATGTTATCTTGATATCCCTGCTTAGGTCTAGGCTCACATATGCTTAGCCCTGCTTAGATCGGTGAAAGTCGGGTCATTTCCTGTCTCCCGCATATAGGTGGATGCTGATCATGATTAATTTGAGACAGAGACGGGATGCAGGAGCAGCAGAACATGGGTTCTGTGTGCTAGTAGTCTTCCGTCTATGTCGCATAGGACCCGTTCGGGAAGCGCACCTCAGTCAAATGGAACACGTCAATCACTTAACGGAGTTGGTCCAGGTACCTCCCGTGAAGACGTGTAAGGTTATTCGAGCCGATGATGGAGATGTTGACGCCGAACACACAGGGCCTCAGATGTACCGTGGGCAACTATTCTGAGCAACCTGGCATGGTCCATGGACAAGCGGGGCCTGATTGACCTGGCATGACCATGGGCAGTTATAGGTTGAGCGACCTGGCACTGAGATCACCCCTGGTGTAGAAGGGCCCGTGGCCATTCCGCGAATCGTGTTCTCGAATTTCCTGAGTGGCAGCTTACGACTGCCATCGCCGGACATGTCGGGCGAGTGTGCGACATTTTATCCCCAGCTGGGTAGGAATCGATTATAATCGCCATCGCTCCTGGAGAGTGAGCAATTGACTGGCATGTGTTACCGTAGAACTTATGGAACTAAAGATGGTTATGATGATGAATCTGAAAGGCTATTGATGAAATAGTCACTCTTTCTTGATTAAGTAGTCAAGTGTTTGTTATAGATCAGGTGCAAACCTAGTAAATCAGGATTAATTAAAAGTGACTGCCAACATCAAAAATTGTATTTTACTCACAAAAGAGCTTACATGCAAATGGTATGTTTAGCCAACCCCAGATATAGCCTACATGATCCTTGGTGTCTCATTATTTCTGGTTTAGGACGGGTAAGTCTAGCTGAGTACCTTCTTGTACTCAGGGTTTTATCCCCTTGTTGTTGCAGATGGTCAGAGCTTCTTTGGCTACTACGAGAACTGCATGTACCCGGTTACGGGCAATGACTAGACCATGGGCATGGTCACCTCTTATCTTTCCCTGATGCTTTTGTGGATGTGATCAGGTTGATGGCACCGTATTGTGAACAAACTAAACTTATGTTTCAAAACTATGTTTCTTCCGCTACTTGATCAAACTATGGTTTGTAATATTATTTCGTACTCCGATGGATTTAAACTATGTTCAAACTATGATGTAACTTGTGAACATGTTTGCTGAACTATTACGATCTTGGCTGAAGTTGAAATGATTTGAAATCCTTCGAGATTTCTGGACTACTGGGTTTGTACGAGCTTAAGTACACGATGATCATTGCGAAAGCGAAGGTTTCTGTGCTTAATCTGGTATAAAATGGTCGGTTCTGTCACAGGTATGTTACCAGAACATAAGAGATAAATCCGCAAGCGCACAGATTAGATACCAGCACTTCACCGGATGTAGATCTAGTTTTATATCGAACCCAAAGAAATGGGGTGATTGTCTTAACTCTATTGCTTGAACCCTGAGCATTAGGAAATATGAGAACACAAAAGATAAAGGGGATAACTAAGGTTTCCAGCTCTAACCTCAGGAAGCTATGCGATTATTATTCTACTATGGATTACGTTGGGAGACCACATCTAGAGTATGGTTGTTCCCAAGTAATATACTCCTTCTCAGTCCGATAGACGGGAGGTGGACTATAGAAGATTCAAGAAGGCTATAAAAGTCACCCTCGCGAGCTACCACTGGTCCAGAATATAAGGTACACTATGAAAGTAATCGAGTCTAAGCACCACGCTTACACGACGACGACTCCTCTAATTCTAGAATGACTAGATTAGAGTACTCTAATTAGACTTGCAAGCTAGAAAAATAATAAGAACACATACTCTTACTGATAATTAAAGTTGAAGACCCAAGAATATCCTGATCCAAGCTCTTGACGAACTTGAATCCGCAGGTACAAGCTGAAGATGTAGATCCGATAGGCTGGAGCTCCTTCTAATCCTCCTCTAATACCTCTCTCTCTTCTAATTCTAATTTTGGGATAACTCTCTACAACTAGATCAACTAGAACTAGAAGAACTAGAACTAGAAGAAGAACTAGAAGTAGAACTAGATCTAAATCAACTAGAGGATCTCTACTTCTACTTGAAACCCTAGTTTCTGATATGTAGATGAATAATGAAGACGAAGATGGATATGCCTTCCCAGGGGGGTCTGGGTCTGGTTTCATAGCCCCTAAGGATGAACCGTAGCCCTCGGATCAAACCGACCTTGAAGAAGGGTTGAGATGCGTCGAGGAGGTCGATTAGGGCATGCTCCACGAATATGGGCCGAGAAGCTTCCTGGCCAAGGCCGGCCGACCGGGCACCTGTCAGCCACCTTGCCTCTCCTTCGACATGGTGTCTTCTTGATCCTCCCTTGTTGCCCTAACGTGACTTGCCATCTGTTTGCGCGATTCATCGTGTTGGATTAGGACTCTACCTCTTTCCATCTACTGGAAAACTCATTGGAAGATAGTAATTCACCAAAGCTGTGGAATCTGTCAGTTTAGCCCCTGAATTATGTTGCTTGGTGATCACTCCAGGTTGTACTAGAATCTTCCAAGTTGTATCCAACAAGGACTCTATCGTCGGGACTCCAAATGTAGCAAACCATATGTCCGTTTTGATCGTCTCGACGAGCTCTTCGCAATGGTGTGCTCTATTTCATCACTTGAGATACTTTTATATCGTCAAATATTGATAACCCTACAAAACAAGTGAACAACACAACTCATGGAACTTGTTAGAATCAAACACTACAACTATGCTTTATGGTTCATTTCATATCATTCTATGCATTAGTAGATGGTATAATATTGACTGTGAGGACCGTCAACACACTCGTGCTATCACAAAGCAAAGACACTATAGAAAAGCTCAAACCAAAATCACGGAAAGTGGCTATCATCCACAACAACTGGGAACAGCAGCTAGCCGCAGCAACATACTCAGCCTCCGTGGTAGACTAGGCGACACTAGACTGCTTGCGAGAAGACCATGAAACAAGAGAAGAGCCCAAAAACTGATATGTCCCAGAAGTGGACTTACGATAAAGATGGCAACCAGCAAAATCAGCATCAGAATAACCGCAAAGCGAGAGGGAAGAAGAAGCAGAATACCACAATCCGAACTCAGGTGTGAAATGATGGTACCTTATAGTGCACTTGACTGCCTGACGGTGAGAGGTGCGCGGCGACGCCTGAAAGCGTGCACAAAGACACACCGCGAACTGGATGTCCGGGCGTGTCGCCGTTAGATACAGTAGTGAGCCGATCATATTTCGATACTCCTTTTGGTCCACAGCTTCTGCATCCTCGTCTGCATCCAGGGTCGTCGTAGTTGACATGGGCGTCAAAAGAGGCTTGGCCTCACCCATATCGATCTTATTCACAATGTCCTTCATGTACTTGCCATGGTGCACAAACGTCCCCTCTCGAGATTGCTTGATTTGCAACCCAAGAAAGAAAGTCAACTTGCCCATCATGATCATCTCAAACTCCCTGCTCATAGTATCTAAAAACATGACAATCAAAGCATGAGAAGAACCACCGAAAATGATATCATCCACGTAAATTTGTACCAAAAGAGAATCATTGCCTTGCTTGAGGAGAAAAAGTGTTTTGTCAACACATCCCATTTTAAAACCCTTAGTGTTGGTATTTCTTAGCGTAAGCAGCAAAGTCCGCAAGCGCATCGAAGTACCGTTCGAGCACTTCACCCAGAAGTATTCAGGGTATCATATTTTCCACAGGGAACGGTGTACTATAGCCTTTGGGTTTAGATCTCCTGGCTTAGGTAAGAAGAAGGATGGCTTAGGGTAGCAAGGTTTCTCTAGGTAACGAGTGCTTAGGTGTACAGATTCAACTAACGTAGCTTCCTTCGGTCAACAGATGAAATTGGTTTCCTAGTCTATGCCGATACAGCTCTACCTGGAATCCCGAACGTGGGTGGATTACGAAGGACGGACAAGGCTGTCACCACCTACCTCCTACCTCCTCAACCGTGGAGACCCAGGCAACCAACCTGTAACCACTTAGCCTAAACACCACGTTTACGCTAAGGGCTACTACTCTAGCGGCGATCAGTTCTTGTACCTTCTTACTAGAGCACCCACCCGAGGGTGAACGATCGGTCCAACAAACTAAGGTAGCGAAAAGCTAGAACACGATAAGAACTTGAATACAAAGGTAAACACAAACCTTAATACTACAAATATTATTGTGATTCGTCGAGGTACAAGCGAAGTCGTATCGGCGATTCCGGTACTCCTTCCGCTAAGTGTAGATGTACACTTGAGGAGGTAGCCGACAACTCTGGCACTTCTCTGACTTGCACTCACTCGCTCCCTCTTCTAAATAGCTACTAGAGGTAGAATGTAGCACTACATTTTCTCTTGAATGAATCCTTCACAAGGTGGAAATGGAACTATACTACTCTACAACTAATTGAATGAATTGTAGAAGCTCTTGGGGCCCTTCTTTTATAGTAGAGGTGCCTTGGAGGGGTGGAGATCCTCCTTTCTCCACATGGAAAGTGGAAACGACCTCCAAACTGCCTTCTGGGTGCATTGAACGTGGACAACCTCGATAACCAACGTGAGGAAGGCGGTAACAAGCCACCGACCAAAGTTGGGCTCGAGTGGTGCACTTGGTGGTGCGGCAGCACCAGGGGTGCGGGCGCACCCCTGTTGGCCCCTCTCGTGCCTGACTCGCTCTGGTGGGTCCCTGAGGTAGTTTGGGCCATGTCCATCGAGGTTGTTGGGTCTAGTTTGGAGTATTGATGGGCTTTGAGCTCTATTTCTCTTATTCGGATGGGCCAGAAGTGCTGGGCCTTGATATGTTGAATTTGGTATGCACTTTTGGCCCATCCCAAGTGTAGTTTTTTTAGTGATTCCTGCAAGACAATTGATATATCCAAAACTCATGGAAGTTGTTAGTTTATGTCCTTATTCTAAGTTTTGGTTCTGGAAGTGCAGGTTTTAGATAAAAGTTGGCGGTATAAAATATGCGTTAAGAATCGCCAACAAACCCCCCACACTTAGCCCTTTGCTCGTCCTCGAGTAAAGCTCAGACTAAGGTGGTTTATCTTCCTTGATTGAAAAACCTGCACACGAGTTATTTCAGGCTTCACTCGCACCTATGAACATTCAAAGTGTCTACCAAAATATCTTGGGTGATTGAAAAATGGAAGAGCCTGATTCAAATCTTCCTGCTTATCTTTTTTCTAAGAAAAACTTGTGTTTTTTTATAGAATTTTGGAAACCAAAAGTTAGCAAATGTTCCTCATATGATTCTCTCAGATCGCTCATGTATGTATGTACACAGATTGTTACCAAAGGCTTTGTTGTGCCTTCTTTTTCATCCTACCTACTACAAGGCATATGTGGATTTTTGGGTATGGATGAAATTGAAACATACTTGAATCACATAATATTGCTAAGTCAAAAACCAAACTACATGGAGATGCAAGTACTATGATCAAGATGAGCAAGTGTTTGGGATCTGTTGGTCTTTTTGTGCTCCAATGTCAAGATCTGTCTTTTTTCAGAATATTTTAGAAACTACGGGCTATCTCTTTTCTCTCTTTTTTAGGTGGGTATTAAGTATACCCCTAATTCTATTATGGGCACTTGTCCATTTTTTTTAACATGCTCTTTGGCATGGATTTTATTTTTCATCTC
The DNA here is from genome assembly GCA_009763385.1 of Coix lacryma-jobi var. lacryma-jobi. Taxonomy (NCBI): domain Eukaryota; kingdom Viridiplantae; phylum Streptophyta; class Magnoliopsida; order Poales; family Poaceae; genus Coix; species Coix lacryma-jobi. The sequence continues at coordinate 113,083,043 of CM019825.1, read as the reverse complement.
ATGTTGTATTGGCATGGATATTTCTTCTTGCATAGCACATAGCTCTTTTTGGAGGATTTTTGTGAGAGATATGTGTGACCGAATGAACAGAGCTTTATTTGTAGTGGATGGATGACATGCTTTGCGTAACTCTTAGTGTAAGAGTTGTAACGTAACGGCTCTAATCCCATGGCCCACTGATCACCGTCAACCACTGACAGTCGATCCGTACAGCCAAGTGATTAAGACCGGTTGCGCTACTGGGCTACATCAGTGCCCGTTGTCCGCAGGATCATCTCACAATTCAGTTACAATCTCTTTAACATTTTGACAAATAACATCGGAGTAAATAGCGGAAGACTTAGATAACAATAGTTTTACAAACCAGGGTTCAACATAAAATCAAAGTGAAGTTATTACAGACCATAGTTCAAATAGATAGAGTTGGCAGAGTAGCATATGACAACAACTGAAGGTAAAGATACTTCACCCAGCCCGAGGGTGAATAATCACTCATCGGCCTCATCGGCCTCTTCCTGAACAACAGTCACACAGCAGGGTCCAAGGCATACTGAGGGATCTGCCATACCTGCAACATGGGTAATAAAACCCTGAGTACAAAGGTACTCAACAAGACTTACCCGACTAAAGAAAAAGGGAGAAGACTCAGGAATGAAAGCTTAGGGTAGTCAAGGTAAGGCTTAAACAAGATCAAGTATTTTGCAGAATAGCATTTTGTAAATCTTATTTTATTTTGAAAGATTCAGTATTCCACAATTCTTCATCATTCATGATTCATTTTACATTTCAAAACATTCCTAGTTGAGAACCACTCTCCGTTGACAGTCAGTGGACCAAGTCTCCATAACCGAGGAGCAACGTTAATCCGGATAAATAATACTCAGCTGAGGATCCCTATCCACACTGCATATGTAGCACCCAAGCTTGCATATGCCAACTCGTCTACCACGATTCCTCCAAGATTGGGCCCGGTCCTACGCCACCCGGAAGTACAGTACACCACTCCAATCCGGGACTCTAACCCACGTGGGTACATGCTACTTCCGCCATCTCTCCACTCCCAGTGCGCGGTTGTCGGTCCAATAATGGATTTCTCGGAGCCAGAGCTTTCCGTAGTATGTGAATAGTTACAAGTCTTGACCAGCAGGCCCCCATACGGATGGTCCCTACATTTTTCCGCCAGCGACAAGCACCTCGGGACTCTAACCCAAGAGTACAGGTCCTGTCGGTTTTTCAACCCTGTCCCGGTCGGTGTCAACTGTTGAGTCCCGGACTACAACATGACGGCACCGTACGCAAGGACAACCTCTCCTTCCCATTGACTAAGTACGGATCAGATACTTAGCCAATAGTGGGAGTAAAGCCAAAGTCCCATAAAGATTCTTAAGTGATCACACTTTTGAAATTGGCATTTTTATTGCAAATCTATTTAATAGCATTGCTAAGCCTTTTTCAAATACCTTTTGAAAAGCAGGTATCGGGTGTATCGGTGGTCAAGGTGGATAATGCATCAATTAGGGTAGCACACAACTCCTATAAACCTAATGCAGTAATTTAACTCAAAAGCATTTAAGGAAATCATTTTATAAAATTCAAGGAAAGGGTTAAATGCACCGGGGCTTTCCTTGGATGGCAAAAAGAGCAGACGCGGGGTTGGTGGTGTAGGTGCCGGAGCTCGGGGTTGCCTCGGGGACAGATCCTTCGGTGGCTACCTCGACTTCAGGTCCTTCTTCGTCAACTATACGGATGCAATGATGAATGCTCATGAGAATGATGACATGAACTTATGGTGCAAGACAATTCCACTGATTCTAGATTACTTTTAAACAAAGCATGATTGAAATCTAGGTTGAGCATAAAAGGTAACCATTTCTTCCTTAAGCAATATTGATTAAACTAGCCCTTATTATAATTATCCTAAGCATCAACCAAACATAGCATTACAAACATCATAGACCAAGGGTAGGGGTCTATGAACATCAATCAATCCAAAGATCACATCATCAAACACTTATTACCAACCCTAATCCATCTTTTCTATTTTCTTAATTTATTTAAAAGGTCATTTTATGAAGTTGCTCCAAAAATTACCAAATTAATCACATAAGTTCATTATGGTGTAGATAGATGGCAAAACAAATTTCATAATTTTTGGAGGTCATTAAGGTGCTCAAATAAAATCAGACATTAATTAGCAAAAGGCATTATTTAACAATTAAAATAAACGCTTAAAAATCAACTTGTTCCAAAAGACTTCAAAATTTTACCAGAGACTAAACATGGCATAAGAAGCTCACAAAAATTTGTCTCATGATTTTTGGAGTTATAAATCACCCTCCAAAAATACCTAAACCTTCATTTTTTCAATTAAAAGGGGAATTTTACATTTTTAAATCTTTGCACGAAACTCAAGTTTCATATTTTTATAAAATACTACAGAGTATAAAGAGTCTACCACAAAAATTTCAGAATTTTTGGATGCACACAGAAAATCATACAAAAAAGAGAAAACGGAACACTATTCACATCTCTCAGAAAAAAGAGAAGAGCACTGTGCTCTTTCTAGGCCGGGCTCGGCGAGTCGCGGGGCTCGGTCGAGACGGAAGCGATAGCTTCGGCCGAGGCCTGGCCCGGAGGCTCGGGCGAGACGGAGAAGTGAGTCTCAGTCCGAGGCCGGACTCGGGCGAGGCGGAGAGCATGCGTCGCCGAGGCTTGGGCTCGGGCGAAGCGGAGGGCATGCGCTCGCCGAGGCTTGGGCTCGGGCGAAGCGGAGAAACAGGCCTCTGTCCGAGACCTGACTGGGAGGGCTCGGATGCTTACCACGTGTCGGAGGCAGGGCTCGAGGGTGAGGCTCGACTCGTTCTCGAGGGTGAGGCTCGACTCGAGGGTGAGGCTCGACACGAAGGTGAGGCTCGACACGCTCGGGGGAGAAGATGACCGCGGCGGCGCTCCGGCGGTCCGGCGGTCCTGAGCAACAACAGCGACCGCAAGGGCCGGGTTAGAGTCGCACGGGGTCAAAGAACACAACACGGGGGTCGGTGAGAGATGATCACGGCCGGAGGCGGCGAATTCCACGAACCCGAGCTCGCCGGGTTTCGGCCGGAGATGGGGACGGCGAGCTTACGCCGGGCGAACGGAGGCGGGGAAGGTGAAATTGAAGGGTGGGAAAGCTTCACGAGCTCAAGGCGGAGCTTCCGAGCTAGGTGGTGGAGCGGCGGAGTGACTGGAGAGAGCTGGCCACGGTGGCGGAGGTGGAGTGCGGAGGTCGGGCTCCGGCGGGCTTATATAGCCGCGGCCAGGGGCCGGTAGAGACCTCGGGGCTACGCGGGTAAGGTTTGCGGGGGCGTGCGCACTCGATTGCGCTCTGGCGGTCGAGCTGGCGTGCAGCCGGGGCTCGGGCGCAATGCTCGGCCGGCGATGGCCACGCGGCGGCGGCGGCTGGGCACTGTAGGGGCCGAGAGCAAGGGTCAGCGCTCGCGTGCGGGCGCGGAGGGAACAGGGGAACAGCGGCGACAGGTTGGTGGCGCGTGGGGAGCAGCCGCCTGCGCTGCAGCCGCAGCGCCGGCGCCATGGCCGGGCCCCCCTGGCCTCTGGCTCTACGGGAAGAAGAACAGTGCTAGGGTCTAGGGTTTGACTTTTGTCCAGTTTCTGTATTTTGCAAATTACTCTCAAAAATTGAACTGTGCGACAAAAACTCAAAACACCAAAGTTGTTCAGAAAAATGAGATCTACAACTTTGTCAATAGGAACATTTTCAAATTCCAAACAGTTCTTGAACAATAATCAAAACAGAAAAGGGAAAATTTTTCAAATTTGATTCAAAATAAAATTACTTTGGATTTCAAACTGAAACTTGAAAATCTTCCAATATGAAAGTTGTTCCATTTGCCAAAACCTACAACTTTGCTAATATCCACTTTTTCTGAAACTCAATAGTTTTTGAATAAATTTTTAAAACTGAAACGGGGACAAAAACTGGAATTTGAACGAATTTTGAAATTACTTCAAATTTTATATAGAAACATGGAAATCTGTAAATACCAAAGTTGTTCCTCTAGATTAGATTCACAACTTTGCTTTTTGAACCAACTCAAAATTTTGAATTTTGAAAAAGTTATCAAAAAGGGAATAAATCCAGGATTTGGGATTTTTGGGTTTTGCAAAGGAAAAATCAAATCAAATCTGATTTTTGAACTTTGATTAAAGCAACAAACATCAGGGCACTAATTTGAACAAGAATTACATAGAACTAGGCACAGAGGTGAAATTACCATTTTGCCCCTATAGGAAGAAGTGGGCTAATAAGGGTTTTTGCAATAGAGGTACATCACATAAAATGATACACTAAGCAAATGCATACACATGAAATCATGATCAAGATGATTAATGATGCTAATGATGATATGTCCAGTTAATTACATGCTTAAACACCAGAGGTGTTACAACCTTCCCCCCTTAAAGAAATCTCGCCCTGAGATTCTATGTCTTAAGAAAGGACAAAGAAGGGATAAAGGCAAAACTTTACATAGACAGGGATTCGAGAAAGTCGGGGTAGTTCTTTGCCAAGAAGTCTTCAGATTCCCAAGTAGCTTCTTCTTCAGAGTGCTGGTTCCACTGGATTTTGTACCACCTTGTGGTAGTTCTTCGAGTAACTCGATCTTTGTGATCCAACACGCGAACTGGATATTCCGAGTAGGATAGATCAGGCTCTAACTCGACACCTTCAACTTCCACGACATGTTCTGGTACTCGGAGGCACTGCTTAAGTTGGGAGACATGGAAAACATTGTGGACAGCAGAGAGATGATCGGGCAACTTCAGCTTGTAAGCTACCTTGCCACAACATTCCAAAATCTCAAACGGACCAATGTAGCGGGGTGCTAACTTTCCCTTGACCCCAAAACGAGTGACTCCTTTGGTTGGTGAGACCTTGAGATATACGTAATCTCCAACTTGAAACTTCAGAGGTCGACGTCTCTTGTCAGCATAACTCTTTTGTCGGGATTGGGCAATCTTCATGTTCTCTTGTATCTGCTTGACTTTCTCTTCCATATCTTTGACCAGGTCAACTCCAAAGAATTCTCTTTCTCCGGGCTCAGACCAACTGAGGGGTGTACGACAACGACGACCGTACAGCGCTTCAAAGGGTGCCATTTTGATGCTTTCTTGATAACTGTTATTGTATGAGAACTCTGCCAAGGGCAAACAGTCATCCCAAGTATCAGCGAAAGTGAGCACACATGCTCTCAACATATCCTCTAACACTTGGTTGACTCGCTCAGTTTGTCCATCTGTTTGTGGATGATATGCCGTACTATGCAAGAGCTTGGTTCCAAGTGAGGTATGGAACGCTTTCCAGAACTTTGCGACAAACTGAGTACCACGATCAGAGATAATGGTCTTGGGTATTCCATGAAGCTTCACTATGTTGTTCTTGTACAAGGCGGCATACGTGGGGACGGCATAGCTAGTCTTGACTGGCAGAAAGTGAGCTTGTTTGGTGAGTCGGTCCACGATTACCCAAATGGAATCAAAACCTTTCCGAGTCTTGGGTAGTCCATTTACAAAATCCATGCTGATATCTTCCCACTTCCAGGCAGGTACAGATAAAGGCTGCAATTCTCCTCCAGGCTTCATGTGCACGGTTTTGACTTTCTGACAAGTGTCACAGCGAGCGACATAGCGAGCGATTTCAATCTTCATCTTTGTCCACCAGAATCTCTGCCTTAGATCCTGGTACATCTTGTTGCTGCCGGGGTGGATGGAAAACCTAGACAGGTGTGCCTCATCAAGGATCAACTGTCTCAATTCAGGCACCTTGGGAACTACTAGACGGTTCTTGAACCAAACAACTCCTACATCATCGATCCTGAAACAATCAGCCTTACCGGTCTGGACCTTTTCGATGATGTGCTTGATTCCAGGGTTATCTTTCTGTGCAGCGATGACTTGTTCCTTGACCGATGTTTCTATCCTGACATTGTTCAGGCTTCCTTGCGGAACTATCTCAATACCCATCCTTTCAAGAGCATGGCACAAAGAAAGATCATAGGGCTCCGTCGTCAGACAGTTGCAGTATGACTTGCGACTGAGGGCATCGGCAACTACATTTGCCTTACCAGGATGGTAATGCACTTCGATATCATAGTCCTTGATTAACTCAAGCCATCTTCGCTGCCTCATGTTCAGCTCTTCTTGGGTGAAGATATACTTCAGGCTCTTATGATCGGTGTACACATGGCAGGTACTGCCCAACAGATAATGACGCCATATCTTCAAAGCATGCACCACTGCTGCTAACTCAAGGTCATGGGTTGGATAATTCTCCTCATGTCGCCTAAGCTGCCGTGAGGCATAAGCGATCACTCGACCTTCTTGCATCAGAACACAGCCTAACCCAGTACCCGATGCATCACAGTATACATCAAAGGGTTTCTCGATGTCTGGTTGAGCTAGGACTGGTGATGTAGTTAGTAGTTTCTTCAAGGCTTGAAAAGCTTGCTCACAGGCTGTTGACCAAACAAAATCCACGGAATTCTTCAACAACTCTGTGATAGGCTTGGCAACTCTGGAGAAGTCTGGGATGAAACGACGATAGTATCCAGCCATTCCCATGAAGCTGCGAACTTCGCGGACAGTGGTAGGTGGCTTCCAATCCAAGATATCTGCCACTTTTTCAGGGTCAACTGACACACCTTCAGCGGACAGGACATGACCAAGGAATTGAATTCGATCTTGCCAGAATTCACATTTACTGAACTTGGCATACAGCTGGTGATCTCTGAGACGAGAGAGAACGACACGAAGATGCTTGGCATGATCTTCAGGAGTTCTTGAATAAACAAGGATGTCGTCAATGAACACGACTACAAATTTATCGAGCTCTGGCATGAACACAGAGTTCATGAGATACATGAAATGAGCGGGGGCATTGGTCAAGCCAAAAGACATGACCAAGTACTCATATAGGCCGTATCTGGTGGTGAAAGCTGTTTTGGGAATATCTTCGGGACGAATTTTTATTTGGTGATAGCCAGATCTGAGGTCGATCTTGGAAAACACTCTGGCTCCAGATAACTGGTCAAACAGAAGATCAATGTGAGGCAAGGGATATTTATTTTTGATGGTGACCTCGTTGAGCGGGCGATAGTCAACGCACAAACGAAGGCTTTTGTCCTTCTTCTTCACAAAGATAGCAGGACAGCCCCAAGGAGAAGAACTTGGGCGAATGAGACCCTTATCCAATAGTTCTTGCAATTGGATCTTCAGTTCTGCCAACTCTCTAGGAGGCATTCGATAAGCTCTACGGGATATAGGAGCAGTCCCGGGCTTTAGCTCTATAGCAAACTCAACATCACGGTCGGGAGGCAGACCAGGTAAATCTTCAGGAAAGACATCAGGGAATTCACAGACTACAGGGATGTCTCGGATCCCTTGATCATAGGTAGCATTTAGCTGTGTGGTAGCTGGTTTTGAAGGTATAGGAAGTTGGAGAAGGAGTTTGGCGGTACTGTTAGGAATATCCACTCTCACAACTCTATTCAAGATGTCTATCATGGCTTTATACTGACACATCCAATTCATGCCTAAGATGACATCTATCTCTTGATCGCGCAGTACTATCATGGTGGTGGGAAAGACATGTTTCCCCAACATTACTGGTATACTGCGGACCACTTCCTTAGTATTTATCCGCCCCCCAGGCGAAAGTATGCAGAAACTTTCTTTTAACTCCCCCATGGGCAACTCATGCTTGATGACAAAAGTGCGACTGATGAAGGAATGCGATGCACCAGAATCAAACAAGACGACTGCAGGATGATTGGCAACAGGGAACCTACCGAGCATGACGGGCTCTCCGTCTGGGATGTTACTGACGGTGGTGAAGTAGACTTGCCCGTGCTTCCTGACAAGCTTGCCCTTCTGGACGTGCTGCTGCGGTGCACGGTGCTGCTGCTGTGATCCTCCAGGGCCTTTCTGTGCATACTGGGCATTCTTTTTGGGTTTTGGGCACTCGCGAGACCAGTGACCAACTTGGCCACAGTTGTAGCATGGATGGTTGTAAGCTGTTTGTGGGGTGGTGACACGAACACCGGGGGCGTTCGGCTGAGTGGCACTTTGCTGGTTGGCATTGTGGGTGGTGGCCGCGGTACGAACGACCACTTGCTGATGGGGGTATGGGGCACGGTTTTGGTGGTGGCCGGGGTGGTAGATGATTCTTGGGCGCTTATGGTTGCTGGAGAAACTGCTAGACCCAGCCTTCTTCTTCTTCTTCTCTTCCTGATACTGGCGGTTGCTTTCCTCGAAAGCAACAGCACGGTCAACGACATCATGGTAGGATCCGTTTAGGTTGTTGGACAGACCTCTGCGAATCTTAGGGTGCAGACCCCTGAGAAAACAATCTCTCTTCTTTTCCTCTGTGTTGACATAGTCGGAGGCATACTGGCTGAGGTGGTTGAATTGTCCCACGTACTGCATGACGGTGGAATCTTTCTGTTGCAGGGCCAAGAACTGATCCAACTTCATTCTCATCAATCCTGAAGGGATGTGATGTGCTCTGAAAGCGGTGCGGAACTCTTCCCAGGTCAGCTGGTGACCTTCCGGCTGGGCCGCCAACAGGTTGGCGTACCAGGCACTTGCAGGACCACGGAGCTGCTGAGAAGCGAACCGAGGCTTCTGGATCTCCGTGCAGTGCAGAAGACTGAACTTCTGTTCCATGGTGCGTAACCAGTCGTCTGCCTCGAGAGGTTCATCGGCCTTTGTGAAGACCGGTGGGCGTGTTTCAGTGAAGTCCACATAGGTTGTCTCTTGGTTGTTGCGGCGACCACGGTTGCCGTTGTTCTGCTGCCCTTGATTCTGAGCCATCAGATTGGTAGCGGCGGCCAAGGCTGCAATGGCATCTGCTAGGGTAGCTGGTACAGGTGGAGGGTTTGGGATGTTGGCATCATCAGAACCCCCAGCTCCGGTACGGGTGTTCACAGGCATCTGTATAAGCAACTCGGAACTCAGCATATATGGACAAAGGTTCTGAAACAACTTGATTGACAACTTCACTGATACAAAGATAGCTGACTTGATAAAGATGACAACAGACTGATAAGGGAAAAGGTACGAAAAGAAAGATACATGCCGGACTTGGCAACAGACAGACTAACGCTCCCAAACCTAGACTAAGGTTTTAGGTAAGCAGATGGTACAGACACAAGGAGTCTAATCATCATCGATGAAGATCAACTCTTCGTCATCATCATCATCCTCGATGATAAGCTCAGGCTCTTCCTCCTCATCTTCATCTTCAACGTGGACATCTTCAGCAGGTTCCACTTCCTCATTCTGATCAGGCTCATGTTCCACTTCAGGTTCCTCCACGACTCCGTCTTCGGGGTCTTCCATAACCGGGGGTACCAAGGGATGGAGTTGATCATGCAGCTGATGCACTTCCTCATGAAGCATATCATTGTACTGCTCGATCTGGGCGGTGTATTGCTGAAGTCCATGGAGCTGGGCTCTGGCAACGTCCTCGCGGGTCCAAGCATCATTGCGCTGCTCGATAGCGCGAATCGTGTTCCGGTTAGCCTGTTCCAAGGAAGCTCGTGCTTCATAAAACTCCATGCGAGAAAGGTAGAAGTCATGCTCCATGTTCTCCATTTCAGCCTTCAGATTCTTGATTTCCTCCTTCAGCTGCTTGCGGGTGCGGCGGGGAAAGCGACGACTATTGGAGGATTCTCCAGTCTCTTCTCCGGTGCGTGGCGCCAGCTGGTGACGCGGCACACCGTTCGGTCCAGTCGACTTGCGGGCAGTCCGCTTGATGATGGCCATATCTGGACAAGAGGTTATAGATGAGAAAGGCTAGCAAGAAAAAGGTATAGGCACACTAACCCAACGAACTCTTTTATATACTTAAGTGAATATGACATGATGCATGAATCGTTCCTACGGAACAAGGCAATGCAACTACTAAGGTAAGGTACATAGGGCTTATCCAAGTTGTCTTGCTACTAGTTGCCAAAGACAAGATGAGATGAGAGAAGCAATTTGGACTCAAAACAGTCAAGTTTAGTTTTCGTTAAAAACATTTTGAAGTTTTCGCAAAAAGATTGCAACGGTCATAGTGAGATGCTCCGATACCACTCTGTAACGTAACGGCTCTAATCCCATGGCCCACTGATCACCGTCAACCACTGACAGTCGATCCGTACAGCCAAGTGATTAAGACCGGTTGCGCTACTGGGCTACATCAGTGCCCGTTGTCCGCAGGATCATCTCACAATTCAGTTACAATCTCTTTAACATTTTGACAAATAACATCGGAGTAAATAGCGGAAGACTTAGATAACAATAGTTTTACAAACCAGGGTTCAACATAAAATCAAAGTGAAGTTATTACAGACCATAGTTCAAATAGATAGAGTTGGCAGAGTAGCATATGACAACAACTGAAGGTAAAGATACTTCACCCAGCCCGAGGGTGAATAATCACTCATCGGCCTCATCGGCCTCTTCCTGAACAACAGTCACACAGCAGGGTCCAAGGCATACTGAGGGATCTGCCATACCTGCAACATGGGTAATAAAACCCTGAGTACAAAGGTACTCAACAAGACTTACCCGACTAAAGAAAAAGGGAGAAGACTCAGGAATGAAAGCTTAGGGTAGTCAAGGTAAGGCTTAAACAAGATCAAGTATTTTGCAGAATAGCATTTTGTAAATCTTATTTTATTTTGAAAGATTCAGTATTCCACAATTCTTCATCATTCATGATTCATTTTACATTTCAAAACATTCCTAGTTGAGAACCACTCTCCGTTGACAGTCAGTGGACCAAGTCTCCATAACCGAGGAGCAACGTTAATCCGGATAAATAATACTCAGCTGAGGATCCCTATCCACACTGCATATGTAGCACCCAAGCTTGCATATGCCAACTCGTCTACCACGATTCCTCCAAGATTGGGCCCGGTCCTACGCCACCCGGAAGTACAGTACACCACTCCAATCCGGGACTCTAACCCACGTGGGTACATGCTACTTCCGCCATCTCTCCACTCCCAGTGCGCGGTTGTCGGTCCAATAATGGATTTCTCGGAGCCAGAGCTTTCCGTAGTATGTGAATAGTTACAAGTCTTGACCAGCAGGCCCCCATGCGGATGGTCCCTACATTTTTCCGCCAGCGACAAGCACCTCGGGACTCTAACCCAAGAGTACAGGTCCTGTCGGTTTTTCAACCCTGTCCCGGTCGGTGTCAACTGTTGAGTCCCGGACTACAACATGACGGCACCGTACGCAAGGACAACCTCTCCTTCCCATTGACTAAGTACGGATCAGATACTTAGCCAATAGTGGGAGTAAAGCCAAAGTCCCATAAAGATTCTTAAGTGATCACACTTTTGAAATTGGCATTTTTATTGCAAATCTATTTAATAGCATTGCTAAGCCTTTTTCAAATACCTTTTGAAAAGCAGGTATCGGGTGTATCGGTGGTCAAGGTGGATAATGCATCAATTAGGGTAGCACACAACTCCTATAAACCTAATGCAGTAATTTAACTCAAAAGCATTTAAGGAAATCATTTTATAAAATTCAAGGAAAGGGTTAAATGCACCGGGGCTTGCCTTGGATGGCAAAAAGAGCAGACGCGGGGTTGGTGGTGTAGGTGCCGGAGCTCGGGGTTGCCTCGGGGACAGATCCTTCGGTGGCTACCTCGACTTCAGGTCCTTCTTCGTCAACTATACGGATGCAATGATGAATGCTCATGAGAATGATGACATGAACTTATGGTGCAAGACAATTCCACTGATTCTAGATTACTTTTAAACAAAGCATGATTGAAATCTAGGTTGAGCATAAAAGGTAACCATTTCTTCCTTAAGCAATATTGATTAAACTAGCCCTTATTATAATTATCCTAAGCATCAACCAAACATAGCATTACAAACATCATAGACCAAGGGTAGGGGTCTATGAACATCAATCAATCCAAAGATCACATCATCAAACACTTATTACCAACCCTAATCCATCTTTTCTATTTTCTTAATTTATTTAAAAGGTCATTTTATGAAGTTGCTCCAAAAATTACCAAATTAATCACATAAGTTCATTATGGTGTAGATAGATGGCAAAACAAATTTCAGAATTTTTGGAGGTCATTAAGGTGCTCAAATAAAATCAGACATTAATTAGCAAAAGGCATTATTTAACAATTAAAATAAACGCTTAAAAATCAACTTGTTCCAAAAGACTTCAAAATTTTACCAGAGACTAAACATGGCATAAGAAGCTCACAAAAATTTGTCTCATGATTTTTGGAGTTATAAATCACCCTCCAAAAATACCTAAACCTTCATTTTTTCAATTAAAAGGGGAATTTTACATTTTTAAATCTTTGCACGAAACTCAAGTTTCATATTTTTATAAAATACTACAGAGTATAAAGAGTCTACCACAAAAATTTCAGAATTTTTGGATGCACACAGAAAATCATACAAAAAAGAGAAAACGGAACACTATTCACATCTCTCAGAAAAAAGAGAAGAGCACTGTGCTCTTTCTAGGCCGGGCTCGGCGAGTCGCGGGGCTCGGTCGAGACGGAAGCGATAGCTTCGGCCGAGGCCTGGCCCGGAGGCTCGGGCGAGACGGAGAAGTGAGTCTCAGTCCGAGGCCGGACTCGGGCGAGGCGGAGAGCATGCGTCGCCGAGGCTTGGGCTCGGGCGAAGCGGAGGGCATGCGCTCGCCGAGGCTTGGGCTCGGGCGAAGCGGAGAAACAGGCCTCTGTCCGAGACCTGACTGGGAGGGCTCGGATGCTTACCACGTGTCGGAGGCAGGGCTCGAGGGTGAGGCTCGACTCGTTCTCGAGGGTGAGGCTCGACTCGAGGGTGAGGCTCGACACGAAGGTGAGGCTCGACACGCTCGGGGGAGAAGATGACCGCGGCGGCGCTCCGGCGGTCCGGCGGTCCTGAGCAACAACAGCGACCGCAAGGGCCGGGTTAGAGTCGCACGGGGTCAAAGAACACAACACGGGGGTCGGTGAGAGATGATCACGGCCGGAGGCGGCGAATTCCACGAACCCGAGCTCGCCGGGTTTCGGCCGGAGATGGGGACGGCGAGCTTACGCCGGGCGAACGGAGGCGGGGAAGGTGAAATTGAAGGGTGGGAAAGCTTCACGAGCTCAAGGCGGAGCTTCCGAGCTAGGTGGTGGAGCGGCGGAGTGACTGGAGAGAGCTGGCCACGGTGGCGGAGGTGGAGTGCGGAGGTCGGGCTCCGGCGGGCTTATATAGCCGCGGCCAGGGGCCGGTAGAGACCTCGGGGCTACGCGGGTAAGGTTTGCGGGGGCGTGCGCACTCGATTGCGCTCTGGCGGTCGAGCTGGCGTGCAGCCGGGGCTCGGGCGCAATGCTCGGCCGGCGATGGCCACGCGGCGGCGGCGGCTGGGCACTGTAGGGGCCGAGAGCAAGGGTCAGCGCTCGCGTGCGGGCGCGGAGGGAACAGGGGAACAGCGGCGACAGGTTGGTGGCGCGTGGGGAGCAGCCGCCTGCGCTGCAGCCGCAGCGCCGGCGCCATGGCCGGGCCCCCCCTGGCCTCTGGCTCTACGGGAAGAAGAACAGTGCTAGGGTCTAGGGTTTGACTTTTGTCCAGTTTCTGTATTTTGCAAATTACTCTCAAAAATTGAACTGTGCGACAAAAACTCAAAACACCAAAGTTGTTCAGAAAAATGAGATCTACAACTTTGTCAATAGGAACATTTTCAAATTCCAAACAGTTCTTGAACAATAATCAAAAACAGAAAAGGGAAAATTTTTCAAATTTGATTCAAAATAAAATTACTTTGGATTTCAAACTGAAACTTGAAAATCTTCCAATATGAAAGTTGTTCCATTTGCCAAAACCTACAACTTTGCTAATATCCACTTTTTCTGAAACTCAATAGTTTTTGAATAAATTTTTAAAACTGAAACGGGGACAAAAACTGGAATTTGAACGAATTTTGAAATTACTTCAAATTTTATATAGAAACATGGAAATCTGTAAATACCAAAGTTGTTCCTCTAGATTAGATTCACAACTTTGCTTTTTGAACCAACTCAAAATTTTGAATTTTGAAAAAGTTATCAAAAAGGGAATAAATCCAGGATTTGGGATTTTTGGGTTTTGCAAAGGAAAAATCAAATCAAATCTGATTTTTGAACTTTGATTAAAGCAACAAACATCAGGGCACTAATTTGAACAAGAATTACATAGAACTAGGCACAGAGGTGAAATTACCATTTTGCCCCTATAGGAAGAAGTGGGCTAATAAGGGTTTTTGCAATAGAGGTACATCACATAAAATGATACACTAAGCAAATGCATACACATGAAATCATGATCAAGATGATTAATGATGCTAATGATGATATGTCCAGTTAATTACATGCTTAAACACCAGAGGTGTTACAAGAGTTAGCGATATATGTGGCGTGTACGTGAATCTCGAATCATGGGTACATGACAAGAATCTCAACATAAGTCACAACAATTTGACCAAGCTCAACATGATAGCAAGTAGCATATGAATGTAGGATGTGTATAAATCTAGCATAATTCATATGGCTTTGGTAGGATGTTTGCATCATAGAGGAACATGTTATTTGAACTTTTTGTATTTTGAAAATGTAAATCCCAAGTACCTTTGTAAAAGATGGCAAGTGTCAAATCATTCTACTATATCTCATATTCCAATTACTTAGATAAAATGGGGTCCCTATACAGAGTTGTTCACAGTTCGCAAGAATTCACCCGGAATAACAAGTGAACAAATTTTTCAAACAAAGATAGAATGGTTTATGGGTTTGATAATTTGGAAGTAGTGTTTATAATAAATCATTTTTCTTCTCATTTTATGGAGCTGATAGGTATGTGAATAAATTATATTGAAATTATATCATACTTGCCTGACAAGTCGAGGAATGCCTCCCCCGCATTAGCTTTTGTACCTGTCTTTTTGTTCGGAGAATATATACAAAAGCCAGTGGAAATTGGCACAAGGATAATCATGGGGGCAAACCTTGTTGGATTCAATTTTGATTGAGGCACATTTCAAATATTAGAAATTTAAGTGAAATCGCCTCATTATTAGAGTGGAGAATGTTGCACATACCGTCGTTTGAAGATGAAGGATTGATGAAGATTTGAAGGACCGAGAATGCAGTAGCAAGGCGACCAGAGGGGGGGTGAATGGGAGCTCAAAAATTTCTCTCGAAACTTTGGCCTTTTGTCCCAAAATCAACCCCAAGAGCTTCGATCGAAACCGTGATTCTCACGACCCTTGGAAGAGGGTGGATGATCCCTAGGATCCCAGCGGAGCACCACAAAACGATAGCAAACGAAACGGCAAAACCACCAGAGCAAATTCGACCCCCAAAAACCAAGTCCCGAACGTAGATAGACGGCTAAATTCGACCCCCAAAAACCAAGTCCCGAACGTAGATAGACGGCTACGTCGAGAAATCCCCAAATACCTATGCTAACAAGTAGCAAAGATACCTAGAGAGGTTCCTTGGTCAACTCTAGGGCCAAACGAGAAGTCCGAAAATCAAGCGAAGAAGCCAGGAGAGCAAACGCACTAAACCAGAAGCTTCAGCCAAATCCCGGACTGTCCGGCCCTAGGGTCCCGGACTGTACGCCCCTACTGCGGACTGTCCGCGAGGAGATGGCGGACTGTCCGTCGGTCAAAAGAGCAAAACAACAGTGCTGCTGAAGTTCCCTGGACCCTTCCCGAACTGTCCGCGACTTTACACTGCAAACTGTCCGCCGGTGTAAAAACAGTAACCCGTCCGAAGAACACAACCACTGATTCGGCTGATCCCCGACGCGCGGACTGTTCGCCGGTCAAACCACGGACTGTCTGCGACCTCCCAGTGAGGGCGATTTTGGTCGCCCCTCACACTTCTCTTCCCAAATCCGAATCAAAACTCAATCCCACGTTCCCAAACTTGGAGAGGATGATCACGAGGTAGTTAGGAGACTATCCCCAAGAAATCATCCACTCAAATCGATTCAATCACCGGGAAATCGAAAGGGGAGGAGTACAAACGAAAAAGCACCACGAAAACGAAAACAACCCGATCTACATGTTCGTGAGGAGTTAGATGAATTCCTTAAGAGGAAATGATCTCCTCACTATAAAGAACAAGTTGATTCAAATGGATTTCGCAAAGACGCAATAGAGAGGGAGATCGAGTGACGGGAAAAAATGCGGAGAAACGAAGAACGCGAAGAACACGAACAAAACGTGAATCAAGTCATCGATCTGCAATCGTGTGGCTACCACACGCTACAACAGTGAGGTTACGGCCTCACTTCCTCAAAATCTCCTGTACACAGAGGTATGGTTCTTTGTGGATCTCAGCTAGCTACAGCAGAGGATTGGGAGAGCAGGAAACCCTAGAAGTAAAGAGCAAATGACTGAGATGGAATGGGAGGAGGGTGTCTCCCTCTACTTATCCTAATTCTAATTCCTACTCTACCCCTCACTAATTACAGAGCGAACCAGCTAAACCCTAGGGTTATTCAGGACCAACTCGTGGTAGGTGGTGATCCGACGGCCACGCCCGCACAACTGGTAGCGTTGCCTCGACGCAACCTCACCGATTGCCGCCACGTACCGCCACCGCTATGCTTGTCCTTTTCCCGGACGTCGCACCCCCAGTTTTGTGGCCCAAACCGGGAAACCAGCCTTCACAGCCATCCCTCGGTTTTGAGGCCCAAACCGGGAAACCAGCCGACTAGCACCTAAGTTTTGTGGCCCAAACTCAGCAAACCCGCAGCACCCAGGTTTTGAGGCCCAAACCTGGAAACCGTCCTCAGCCCGAGTTTTGTGGCCCAAACTCGGAAACCATCAGCGCCCAGGTTTTGAGGCCCAAACCTGGAAACCGTCCACTTGGTGGTTTTTCTGTGGCTCAACCACCAAACCGAGCCGTAGATGGGATGCACCGCCCGTGCACCCCGTCCACCCACAAGTCTTCGCTCATCGATGTCCCAGGCTGTCAGCCACCACAGCTGATCCTCAGGCCACCGGTCCCTTAGTCCAAGCCTCACGTCCGCCCTTCGCCACTCTCGGTCCATCGGCACGGCACGTCTCTACTTGACCTTCACCTTGCCTTTGATCACTGTATCCATGCTTGACACCTGCACAACACAAGCCAAAGAACATGCGCATTATCCCAGTTAACAATCACTCATCACTCAGAGACTCGGCATACACCCATGTATCTGCAATCTCCCCCTTGATGAGTGCATTGTCAACTACCAACACAAATCATAATGGAATGGAAGAAAGAAGGAAGAAGGAGAGAGAACTCGACCAAATGACCTAAAAGCATAGCAAAGCCGAAGAAGGTCAAGTGGAAAGAATAAGACAACCTGGTCCCCAAAGACATGGGCAACGGCTTGACGCGACCAAGCAAAGCAAAGCTAGCCCCAAAGAAGAGGTAGAACAGGCTCAACACCGTTAGCAAGAGAACTTGATACCAATTGAAGAATCAACTAAAAATCAAGCAAAACAGAGCTAGCCCTCAAGAAGAGGCAGAACAGGCTCAACACCGCTAGCAAGGAAGCTCGAATACCAACTGTTACCAACTCAAAAACCAAAAGAGTTCGATACCAAGCGAAGAGCTGAAAAACCAATTGAAAAGCTGAAAATGTTTGCTAGTCCCTCAAGAAAGAGGCAAAGGCTCAACACAACTAGCAAACTCCCCCTCAAATAGTGCACACAACCCAGGGAACACATGAGTTGTCAATATTTCTCCCCCTTAATTGAAAATGCACCAGCAAGCAAATGTGCACAAGCACTCAAATTTCTCCCCCTTGACAGAAAATCTTCCTCCAAAAATGCATATGAGTTAAAATGCAAGTTAGCAGCTTCAGGAATATAATCAAAAGAGTGTCAGGATGCCCTACACAGTTCTGATCCGATGACTCAACAACATCCATAAGAAGCTAGCAAAGGCTCAAACTGATCACTAGATATGAAATATGAACATGAGAGCAAAAAGAGCAGTTTTCAGCCAAAAAGGTGTTCACCATCAAAATAGCACGAAACATGTATAGACAGGAAGTCAAACAAGTGCTAAACATGTATACAAGGTGAACTATCCCTAGCACAGTTCAATCATCATGCTATAGAATGAAACATAGACTTGTGTATCCAGATTTTTATCGGAGTTGCAGCGGTTTAAATTACACAAGTTTAAATTTCAGCATGTAATTGCGAGAGGTTGAAAGCTTGTCATTGCCTAACTTTTCAACTGTGCGAAGCCTATGCAGAAGCAATCAGAAGCTTAAAGCAATAGTTTCGGTCATACACTACACAGCTCAAGTTTAACTCAAAGTGCAATGAGAAACAGTCTCGAAACGGTGATGTGCTGACAAGCAATCCCATCTCGATCTTTCCAATTCACTTAACTTGGTTCAGATTTTAAAACAGAATATGAGCATATAAAGCAAGTGAATGACTCAAAACTATAGACATAGCAACCTAGCATATATGAAGAGCACAAGTGATTTCAACACATTCTACACATGCTAGTTGCAAATCTCAATGGTGAACATTTTCAAGTTTTATGTTCATTAATCAGATTCACCATTCAAAAAAATAGCTTCGCTCACAACATGTAACAGTGATCAGAAAGAGCATAAGCTACAGCATCATCATAAAGCATTGGAGCAAATACTATACAAAACATAGTTACATTCTTCAGATTATATACATGAAGCTCTGAATGTAAATATGCAAGATGAAATGCAAAGATGCATGAAGAACTCAATTGAAGAACACAAAGTCAGTTTATAGTACAAGAGTCAAAATGTTTCCCCCATCTAAAAGGGGAAACACACACCAACCTCACCTCTCAACCTAGCAAAAGTTGATTGGTCCAAAGGCTTGGTGAAAATATCAGCCAACTGATGATGAGTATCGACATGGCGAAGGTCGATATCACCCTTCTCACAGTGGTCTTGCAAAAAATGAAAGCGCACATCAATGTGTTTGGTCTTAGAGTGCAGCACGGGGTTCTTAGCAACGCTAATGGCACTCGTGCTGTCACAAAGTAGAGGAACACAAGAAAAGCTCAGACCAAAATCACGCAAAGTGGCCATCATCCAAAGCAACTGGGAACAGCAGCTAGCCGCAGCAACATACTCAGCCTCCGTGGTAGACTGGGCGACACTAGACTGCTTGCGAGAAGACCACGATACAAGAGAAGAACCAATAAACTGGCAAGTCCCAGAAGTGGACTTGCGCTCAATCCGGCAACCAGCAAAATCAGCATCGGAATAACAACAAAGGGAGAGGGTGGAGGAAGCAGAATACCAAATCCCAAACTCAGGAGTGAAGCATAAGTACCTCATAATACGCTTGACTGCCTGACGGTGAGAGGTGCGTGGCGAAGACTGAAATCGCGCGCAGAGACACACCGCGAACTGGATGTCTGGGCGTGTCGCCGTCAGGTACAGAAGCGACCCGATCATACTCTGGTACTCCTTCTGGTCCACTTCTTCTCCCTCCTTGTCCGCATCCAAGGCCGTCGTGGTCGACATGGGTGTTGGAAGAGGCTTGGCCTCACCCATATCGAATTTCTTCAGGATATCCTTGGTATACTTACCCTGGTGCACAAATGTTCCCTCTCGAAATTGCTTGATTTGCAATCTGAGGAAAAATGTCAACTCGCCCATCATGCTCATCTCAAATTCCCTGCACATAGTATCTGCAAACTTGACAACCAAAGAGTGAGAAGAACCACCAAAAATGATATCATCCACGTAAATCTGGACCAAGAGAGTGTCACTGCCTTGCTTGAGGAGAAAGAGCATTTTATCCACACATCCCATTTTAAAACCCTTAACAAGCAAAAAGGTTTTCAACCTATCATACCAGGCTCTAGGGGCTTGTTTCAAACCATACAAAGCTTTGTGAAGTTTAAAAACATGGTTTGGAAACTTGGGATTTTCGAAACCGGGGGGTTGTCTCACATATACTTCCTCTTCTATGTAGCTATTTAAGAAGGCACTCTTGACATCCATTTGAAATAGTTTGAAACCTTTGGAAGCAGCAAAAGCCAAGAGTATCCTAATAGCCTCCAAACGAGCTATAGGAGCAAACGTCTCCTCATAGTCTATCCCCTCCTTCTGACTATATCCCTGGGCTACAAGTCTGGCCTTGTTTCTCACAACATGACCATCTTCTCCTTGTTTGTTTTTGAAAACCCATTTTGTCCCAATTGGGCGACACTCAGAGGGAGGAGAAACTAGAACTCAAACCCGATTTCTCTCAAAGTTCTCAAGCTCCTCATGCATGGCATTGACCCAATCAGGATCCGTCAAAGCGTGTCCAACATCTCGGGGTTCAAAATCAGCAACAAATGCAGAATGAGCAAAGTGAGAGATATGTTGTGACCTTGACCTAGTGACGCGTTCGCCGATGCTGCCGATCATCTGTTGAGGTGGGTGTTGGTGCTGAATGTGTCGTGGTGCCTCCCTTGCCGAAGTGGCCTCCCCCTCAACAGCAGCTAGTGCCTCCTCGGGTACAAAAGGTACCGCTCGAGGTGGCGGATCCCACGGCCCCCAAGTCGAAGAAGAGGGGACAGGGCCGTGAGTTGTAGTAGAAGCCGCTCTTTGCGGCACAGCAGGTGGAGGAGGTGCTGGGTCATCCATCCCTTCAGCACCCTCTTCTTCATCATCGAAAAGAGTCTCGCCAACCTCATGATCACCTGCACGCTCAAAACGAGAAGAAGGACAAACCTTGGTCTCGTCGAAGGTGACATCGGATGTCTCCATGACTCGGTTAGTGTCAAGGTTAAGTACACGATAAGCATGAGTCTGAGTGCCATAACCCAAAAACACATCGTCAGAAGAACGAGACTCAAACTTGTCCAAGTTGCCCTTTTTAAGTATAAAACAATGGCAACCGAAAACTCTAAAATAACTCACTTTGGGCAGTTTTCCAAAACGCAACTCATAAGAAGTCTTTTTCAAGAAAGCTCAGAGAAAAATGCGATTGGAAATGTAGCAAGCAGTGCTCATGGCTTTGGCCCAATATCGCCTAGGAGTCCTATGCTCATCGAGCATCGTCCTGGCCATCTCGACAAGGGTCCGATTCTTCCTTTCTACAACACCATTCTGAGGTGGTGTGTAGGGAGAAGAAAACTGATGCTCTAAACCCAAAGAGTTACAAAACTTCTCTGTGACAGAACCGACCAATTTATACCAGATTAAGCACCGAATCGCTGCTTGCGCAGAGACTACAAGTACTTAAGCTCGTATAAACCCGGTAGTCCGGAAATCTCGAAGGATTTCAAGTCATTCAACTTTAACCAAGATCGTAATAGATTAGCGTACATGTCCACAATCTACATTCAGTTCGCATATAGTTCAAAAACATCAGAGTTCAACAGTTATTACAAACCATAGTTTGAGTTCAAAAGCGGAAGCAACATAGTTTTGAAACACAAGTCCTTAGTTCACAATACAGTGCCATATGCTTGATCAGTCCACAAAAGCATCAGGGAAGATAAGAGTTAACCATGCCCCTGGTCTAGTCACTGCCCTCGACGGGGTACAGACAGTTCTCGCAATAGCCGAAGAAGCATTGCCCATCTGCAACAACAAGGGATAAAACCCTGAGTACGAGAAGGTACTCAGCTAGACTTACCCGTCATAAACCAGAAATAATTGACACCAAGGATTATGCAAGGCTGTATCTGGGGTTGGCCACACTTACCTTTTTGCATAAAAGCATTTTATTATTAAATAATTATCATTAGAGTATTAGCAGTCACTTTTATGTAATCAGCCTGATTATCTAGATTTGCACCTGATCTAGAGCAAACACTTGACTACTTATTCAAGCAAGAGTGACTATTTCGTCAATAGCCTTTCAGATTCACCAACCATAACCATCATTAATTCCATATATTACTACGGTAACACATGCTCAGTCAAGTTACTCACTAACCAGGAGCGATGGCGATTATAATCGATTCCTACCAGCTGGGGACAAAATGTCGCACACTTGCCCGACACACCCTGCCAGGTGGCCGTTGGCGACCACTTCAGGAGGTTCGAGAACCCAAATCGCGGGACGGCCATGGACCCTTCTACACCAAGGGTTATCTCAATGCCAGGTCGCTCAAGCTATTAACTGCCCACGGTCATGCCAGGTCGATCAGGCCTTGCCTGCCCTCGGACCATGCCAGGTCGATCAGAATAGTTGCCCACGGTACATGTAAGGCCCTGGGTGTTAGGCGTCAACGTCTCCACCACTGGCTCGAAAAACCTTACTCGGCTTCACGGGAGGTACTCCGACCTACTCCGTTAAGTGATTGACGCGTTCAAAATGACTGAGGTGTGCCTTCGTCGGGTCCTAATCGACACAGACCGGAGACTACTAGCACACAGAACCCATGTCCTAATGCTCCTACATCCCGCCCGGTCTCAGATTAATTATCACATGGTTATTTCCATGATAGCACCAGGCTAGTCATGATCAGTATCCACCTATATGCGGGAGACAGGAAATCACCCGACTTTTACCGGTCTAAGCAGGGCTAAGCATAAACGAGCCTAGACCTAACAAGGATATCAGGATAGTATTTGCAGGTGGACAAGGATAATTAATCAATGCAGCAATGGCATCACACAACTCCTATACCTAATGCAACAAGCATATCAGGTTAACTTGTAAACGGTAATTTGCAAACCGTAGGAGAAAATGCTCCGGGGCTTGCCTAGCTCGAAGTCGGCGGGGCGGTGATCACGACACTCCGGCAGGTCCTCAGCGTCTCCTTCCGGGATCCTCTCCTCCGGCGTCTCCTCCTGGCACTGCTCCTCCGGCGTCGGATCCTGAGCTTCCACTACCGATCCTGCGTGATGCGGTACATGAATGAATAACATGAATGCACATGGGATGCATGGTGATGCAACATGGAGTAACAATTCAGGAGATAAGCACATGTCATCTACTGCTACTCACTTAATTTAACACACTACTTACTAAGTCTGGTTGTCACCACATCAAAGTTGCTTAACGGGTTTATTAACCCCTAGCCAGAGCTAGACTAACTCTAAACAAACCAACCTATAACAACAACCCATCCTAGAAAGCTTGGAAAAACTCTACAAAAATTACTGGAGATTAACAACACTTAATCTAATCCTCTGTCCAAATTTCACCCCATTTGACCTAGACTCTACCCCCCTATGAAAAAGACAAATTCTATCATGAAAAGGTGCTTTGAACTACACCCCCTAGCACAAAGTGTCAAACAACGGATTTCATAATTTTTTTCTGAACTTCTTAGCACAAGAGCAGTCAGTAAAAATTACCAAGTCCATACTCTTCATATTTTAATTACTACAAAATAAACAAGAAAACAGCATTTGATCATTTTAATTACTACTGCCAAATTATTTCACAAGGCAGCCTCATTTTACATTTTTCCCAGAAACTAGTCCTCAACACAAACCTAACAAAACAAGAATCACATTTTTCTGAGACACATGCAATTTACTATGCATTTAACAAGAATCCAGCCTAAACATGAATTAAATATAACTACACAGAAAATCACCACAAACTGGACATATTATATTTTTCATGCATAGACCTCAACATAACAATCCTAACAGAACTTGTTTCACCTTTTTAGCATTTATATTTAGCAAGATATGAATTAAACAAGCATTTCAACAATTTCTGGAAACTATTTAAACAAACCCTGAAAAACATTCAAATAGAAAACTGCTAAGGGTACCCGAACCAGTGCACACAGACGGAACCTGACTCACTGACGTGCGGGCCCTCGGGTCAACCCGACCCCACTCGTCACACACACAGAACAGGGGAGAGGTTGACCACGGCGGAGCTCACCGACGGCGAACTCCCCGGCGAAACCATCCCCACCGGCGGACTCCCCTCAACCTTCCGCACCCGATGGTACCCTCGGTTGGCCCAGCGCACTCGCGGATCGAGCTAGCCGACGGCGATGGCGGACACGGCGGCGCGACCCTAGCTACGCCGGCCGGCTCCGGCCACGACGGGCTCATCCGACCATCGAGATCTACTCCGGCGACCTTCATAACCCTAGCCCAGGGCTCGGAAGCCAGGGCGCAAGCTCCGAGCACCCGCGACCACGGCCATGCCACTCCGGCGACCTTGGCAAGCGGCGGACGACGGCGTACTCGAGCTTCCAGACCCTAATCGGCCTAACCGTCACCACCACTAGCTCCAGCATACCGAGGCGATTCAAGAACGCTAGCTAGGGCAGATGGTTGAGCTCAGGAAGAGGGTTGGCCACGGCGGACCGAGCGCGCCGGCCATGGCGGTCATGGCGGACGGCGGCGTTCCGCGGGCTCCTAACCCTAATCGGCTAAACCATAGCCCTCTACCTCCTCCTCGGACCTCACTAACCCCTAAACGAGCGCTAGGGTGACACGGAACCACGGGACGGAGGCCGGCCAGGGCGGACCGAGCTCGGCGGTCATGGCAGCCATGGCGGCGGCTCATCCCGAGGCTCACCTAGGCTTCCTACAGGGTGCTAAGGGTAGCACGGGGTGTGGGGGCTCACGGCGAAGCTTGGCAGCTGGTTGGGTGGACGGTGCGGCGGCGGGACGGCGGCGAACGGCGGCGGCGCTCGCAGCTTTTCCCCTTTTTCCCCGCTCGGGCTCCGGCGAGAGGAACAAGAGCGAGAGAGGGACAGAATGGAGGGAGGAGCGGCGCGGCTTCGGGCAGCGGGGCGAGCAGCAGCTTATGCTTGCCACGCCGCGCGCGGACGCTGCGTCCCCGGCCGGAACGCGCCACGCGGCAAGCAAGCTCTGCGCGCGGTCGGCCACGACCGGCTGATTCAAACTGAATCGCCCGATTCAGTTAACGATGGCCGACTGATGGCCAAACTTTGAGCGCGATTAACTCCTAATCCGCTTGGTGAAATGCTAAACTACTTGCTCCACTGCTTAGAGCTACATACCATCTACAACTTTGGTTACAAGATCGATCCTTGGTTCGGTCTAGATTGCTCCAGAAAAAGCTCCAAAGATGACTCCACGAAACTGCTCGGTCAGTTAGAGACTTAGAAAATTTTCTAAGTCTAAACTCCCTCAAATCTGCCTTGGGGGTCCCAAAACACCTTGCTACACCCATTTTCATGAGTTGGGCCTTAAACAACTTTTGTTCTATACTAAATTCTACACACTTTTGGTTAAGGGCCCACAGCCATGCAAAGCTTCTATCAAGAAGGTCTTAGTTAGTGAAACAAAAGGACTCCTAGGGCTCTATCAAGGCAACAAGGGTTATAGACTTGGTTAGCCAACATGACCAACATAAACCCAGCTTCATTTTGACTCCCCAACAAGGTTCAACTACTAAGGAGACTTAAGCACTCCACAAACAAGACAAACAAGCATTCAACCAAGCATAGCATTACAAAAGCTCACATGAAATGACACTTAACAAAAGAAAGAATGCAACATGAGATGATGATGCTTTATGCTCATGAGATGTCAAGTTATGCATTTAGGGTTGTTTAACACCAAGGGTGTTATAGCCCTCCCCTCCTTAAAGGAATCTCGTCCCGAGATTAAGTTACTAACCATTTCTTAAAGAAGTGGGGATATACTTCTCTTAGATAGTCTTCTATTTCCCAAGTGGCATCTCGATCATCTTGCTCACTCCAAGATACCTTATACTGCTTCACTATTCTTCCGCGAGTTATCCTTTCTTTTTCATCAAGCACTCGGTGCGGTTCTACTGAGTAAGTAAGGTCGGATTGTAACTTGATATTGGCCGGTTGTCCTTCCTCTTCTGGAACTCAAAGACATTTCTTTAATTGTGACGCATGGAATACAGGGAATATAGCCTTTAAATGTTCAGGTAACTGTAGTTGATAAGCCATTTTTCCCCTCCTTTCCATTATCCTGTAGGGTCCCACAAACCTTGGCGCTAACTTTCTTTTCACGTCAAAACGTCTAACTCCTTTCATGGGTGATACATTCAAATACACATAGTCACCTACTTTGAATTCAAGCGGCCTTCTTCGCTTATCGGCATAGCTTTTCTGTCGGGACTGTGCCGCTGCGATATGTTGTTGAATTATTCTAACTTGTTCTTCTGCTTCCCTAACGAAGTCAATTCCATAGAAGCGACGTTCTCCTGGTTCAACCCAACTTACTGGTGTTCTGCATCTCCTGCCATACAGAGCTTCGAAAGGTGCCATATGAATGCTTTCTTGATAACTGTTGTTGTAAGCAAATTCTGCTAATGGCAACCACTTCTCCCAAGATCCCTTCGCGGATATCACACATGCTCTCAACATATCCTCTAAAACCTGATTTACCCTTTCAGTTTGCCCTGAAGTCTGGGGATGGTAAGCTGAACTATGGATTAACTTGGTACCTAATTCCTTTTGCAGTTTCTCGCAGAATGGTGTAGTAAACTGCATTCCACGATCCGAAACTATGACCTTGGGTATACCATGCAATCGGACAATCTGATTGATATAAATCTCTGCATAGTCTGGCGCTCGATAGCAAGTTTTAACAGGTATGAAATGAGCGGTCTTGGTGAGACGGTCTACGATTACCCATATCGAATCATTTCCCTTCTGAGTAGTAGGCAAACCGGTGATAAAATCCATACTCACCTCTTCCCACTTCCATTCAGGTATTTATAAGGGTTGAAGTGTTCCGGCTGGCTTCAGGTGAATGGCCTTTACTCGACAACACGTGTCGCATCTGGCTACATATGCGACAATTTCCTTCTTCATTGTGGTCCACCAAAATCTTGGACGCAAATCTTGATACATCTTAGTGCTCCCGGGATGGATAGACAATTTAGAAAGATGAGCCTCATCCATAATCTGATTTTTGAGTTCCCTATTCTTGGGTACCACTAAGCGATTATCAAACCATAACACTCCCTTATCATCAACTCAGAAATGTTTTACGGGTTCAGTGGCAGCTCTTAGCTTTTCATTGATATAATAGATTCCCTTGTCTGTTTTCTGCCCTTCTAGAATCTGATCAACTAAGGTGCTCTGCAGCTCGATGTGACGCAGGATCACAGGGTGTACGAGACTAAACTCGTCCTCTGGTTGTAACCTCAAGTTATTACAATGCGACTTCCGACTCAGAGCATCAGCAACTACATTTGCCTTTCCAGGGTGATAATGTATCTGCAAATTATAATCCTTAATCAACTCAAGCCATCTTCTCTGCCTCATATTCAGTTCAGGTTGAGTAAAGATATACTTGAGACTTTTGTGGTCCGTGTACATGTTACAGACGTTACCAAGTAGATAATGTCTCCATATTTTTAGAGCGTGTACCACAGCAGCTAATTCCAAGTCATGCGTAGGATAATTAACTTCATGTTTTCTCAACTGACGTGAAGCATAAGCAATCAATCTGCCTTCTTGCATAAGAACACAACCTAAACCAACTTTTGAGGCGTCGCAGAAGACATCAAATGGCTTCTCGATATCTGGTTGAGCTAAGACAGGAGCAGTGGTTAATAGTTTCCGCAAGGTACGGAAAGTTGTTTCACACTTCTCTGTCCACTCAAACTTCTGATCTTTCTGAAGCAAACTTGTCATGGGCTTGGCAATCTTGGAGAAATCGGGAATGAAACGACGATAATACCCTGCTAAACCGAGAAAACTCTGAATCTCCCCAACTGAAGTTGGAGCTTCCCACTCCATCACTTCTTGTACTTTGCTAGGGTCCACAGAGATTCCTTCTTCTGACAGGATGTGACCAAGGAATTGTACTTGCTTCAACCAAAACTCACATTTACTAAACTTAGCGTAAAGTTTATGTTCCCGGAGTCTTGTCAAGACGATCCTCAAATGTTCTGCATGGTCGTCCGGGTTCTCAGAATAAACCAAAATATCATCAATGAACACCACTACAAACTTATCTAGTTCTGGCATGAATACCGAGTTCATCAAACTCATAAAGTAAGCTGGAGCATTTGTCAATCCAAAAGACATGACTAAATACTCGTATAGGCCATATCTGGTTGAAAAAGCAGTCTTTGGGATATCTTGTGGTCGGATTCTAATTTGATGATATCCTGATCTCAAATCGATCTTGGAGAATACTTTGGCTCTGGATAACTGGTCAAACAAAATATCTATCCGTGGCAACGGATATTTGTTCTTAACGGTCACGGCATTAAGCGGTCGATAATCCACACACATCTGTAGAGACTTGTCCTTCTTCTTGACAAACAAAGCTGGACATCCCCACTCTGACACACTAGGTTGAATGAAACCTTTGTCCAAAAGTTCCTTAATCTGCGTCTTGAGTTCAGCTAATTCATTGGGCGACATACGATAAGGTCTTCTCGAGATCGGTGCAGTCCCTGGTAACAGCTCAATGGTAAACTCTACAGCCCACTTGGGCGGTAAACCCGGCAACTCATCTGGATAGACGTCTGGGAAATCCCGAACAACTGGAATTTTTGATAGGTCCTCTATAGATAAGGTACAAGATAGATCAACAAAATCAGCCCCTCGAGGAAGAGAGATACGCAACTTGTTGTCCATCCTTGGATCAAACAAGGTAAGAGTTCTATCTGCAGTGTCTAACACCGCTTTCCACATACTCATCCAACTCATTCCTAGGACTACATCCATATTGAGTCCTGGCAAAACTACTAAATTAGCCCCAAACTTATGCCCTCCGATGTCGATGGTTGCATCACGGACCATCTGCCTAGACAACGCACTACTCCCCACAGAGCTTACGCGAAACCCATAATCCATTTCAGACACCTCTTGATCATGCTTTTGTGCAAATGCTTTACTCATGAACGAATGCGATGATCCAGTATCAAACAAAACAACTGCAGGATGATGGTTAACAAAACACATAGCAGCAGTCACGGGTTCTCTAGCACGAGCTTCTTCAGCGGTCATGTTGTGCAGGCGTGCGGGGTAGTTGGCCTGTTGCTTCTTTGGGTAGGGGCAGTATCTTGCGAAGTGCCCCTCTTGGTTGCGTTGTAGCATGGTCCCCGAACCAACGGTTTATTCCCTGAAGAACTGCCTTGACCTCCACGAGCCTGAGTAGTAGCTATCTTGTATGGCTTCTGATTGCGCTGAGCTCGTGGCTGATTCTTCTTCTGCGGCGGCCTATAACATGCCCCCGGCGCTGGTGGTCGATACTGATTTCGCTGAGCTGGCGGTCCTCTGGGTTGTGATGATCCTGATTCAAAGGTCCTCTTCCGGGCCTTGCTAGCAGCATGCTTGTTGTTATGATTCTCTTGAATCAGACAGTCACTTATGAAGTCATTGAAATTGGTACGGGAAGATGTACCCACTGACTTTCCCATTTTCGTGTTCAAGCCTCTCTTGAAACTAGCAATCTTCTTAGCGTCTGTGTCAACGAAGTCTGGGACATAGCGAGCCAGTGAATTGAATATGTAATGGTACTCCGTAACAGATCGAGTCCCCTGTGTTAGGTTCATGAACTCGGCCACTTTCATCTGGGTCAAACCCGGCGGAATGTAATGACCTCGGACAGCGGCAGTAAACACCCTCCAAGT
This sequence comes from Coix lacryma-jobi var. lacryma-jobi, assembly GCA_009763385.1. Classification (NCBI taxonomy): domain Eukaryota; kingdom Viridiplantae; phylum Streptophyta; class Magnoliopsida; order Poales; family Poaceae; genus Coix; species Coix lacryma-jobi. The sequence goes on along the minus strand of CM019825.1, from coordinate 113,053,472 downwards.
GATGGGAACATTGGCAGGGTAGGTGGTGCGGTGATGTCCCCACCAAATCCCGGCTGGTCCCTGCAACTGGTGTGCGGCATATTCTTCTTTCAGTTCTTCTGTGAGCCTGAGCAAACGAAATTTCTGCTCCAAGGTGTGTAGCCATTCTTCTGCCTCCAATGGTTCTGTAGCTTCTTTGAAGATTGGTGGTTTGGTATCCAGGAAATCCTTGAAAGAACTATACTGGTTCGGCTCAGGGCGTTGATGTCCCTGCGCCAAGTTCTCCCTCAGCAAAGCTTTGATGTTGCGCTGGCTTCCAAGAAATTGAGCAAAAAGTTGCTCAGCCGTCGGGGGTGGAGGAGGTGGTGGATTGCGGTTTTCTCTGGGGTCCTCATTTCCACCACTACCGCCTGCTCCACTACGAGTTGTCGTCATCTGCATATAGGATAGTAAGCGACCATTAGGCGAAGTTGCAACTTGTAGAGAACAATAAATCATACCCACTGAAATTATTCGGAAAAAAAATGATTCCCCAAACAATGACAGAGGTACAATAAATTTCAATCCACATCGCATCAACACGTAACAAGATCACTTAACACATCATGCAAAAGATAGCATAACATCCATAGTTTTGCCCATACATATGGGTCTTTCCAAGGTCTCACACACATCACATAAGTCTGCTTCCCATGCTTACATTCAGCCCAACACACCAAAAGATTGGGCGCGCCAACATACGCAAAAGACCATCTAGACGCTAAGCATACGATCTAGACTACTCTCTAGCGATCTCACCAACGTCACCATCCTCACTAGACATATCTGAAGAACTACTAGAAGAACTACTCGGCTCCGGATCCTCCTGGGGAAAGATGGGGTTCCTCTTATTCTCCCTGCGATGGATCTCCTCGTGCAGACGGTCGTTGTAGTCCTGCAGGTGATGGAGTTGCAGCTCTAGGTCTCCCACTCGCAACCTCAGCAGTCTGTTCTCTTCTGAAACACGAATGCCCTCAACACAAACTCCTCGAAGCGCCTCCTCAGTCTCCCTCATGACCGAGGCCAAGAAAGTAGTCGACCCCTGCTGAATGGCAAGCTGATGAGCAGTCTCCTGCTCCCTCTGAAGTGCCTGGTCTCTCTCTACTATCAACTGAGCTAGCTGTGTAGTGAGGAGGTCTATCTCTGTAGTGTGCTCCTCCTGCCGGCGATGCTGTGCAGCCATCTCCTCACTAAGGATATGATCCAGATGATCGTAGTTGCGCGATAGGCACCCGTAAGTAGCCATCAGAGCAGCCATCGCACTCCCTGCTGGTCCAGCACAATGCTCCCTCTCAAGAGAGCTAGCCTCAAGTACGGTAGCGCTTGGCTGACGCCACACTGCCTGGTAAGGATCTGCTGTCAGGAAGATACTGGCGGTAGCTTGGGCAACCACCTCTGGATGGTCCTCCATGATGTCCCGGAGAACTGTGTATGCGACCCTGTTGGCTGCATCCCAGGGGGTCCTCCCCTGCAAAGCAAACACTCGACGGCACCAGACGTGATCCTGCTCATCACGGCTGGGTACGTCCACCTCCACCGTATACACGTGACGATCCTCTGACAACTGCACACGGTGCCAGTCGTACTGCGGCTCCTGGCCCTCCTGATATCCGACCAGGTGCAGAACTCTCCAGAGGATAGTGGGCATCCCAAACTCTCCCAAAAAGTCCTCTGATCCCTCATCGGTCCATGGCCCCAGCATGTAGTTAGGCCTCTTGCCTCCCGTGGACTTGCGAGCAATGCGCTTGGTGCGTGCCATCTGTAAGAAGTGTACCCACATATAGATTTTTATTAGTTTGAGAACAACTTTTATTAGGAAAACGGGACGGAAGCCATAAGGAAGGAAGTAAGATTAATGCAAGATTATATGACCATGATGCATGCACATTTCATACGTCCTTACTGCCTAACAATCTAACGGCTAGGCGGTGGCATACACGCTCACTCATAACATTAACTAAACGGACTACACGTTCGCAAGTTAGTGTACCTGCAGAAACTCACTTCAGCCCTTCCCACAGTATGAATATCATGCACTGCGGAAATTTAAATCTAATACTCACTTAGGTGTACACCCGGTATACACGTAAGCAGTATATGCACCCATCAGAAATTATTACTCCCACAATCAATACTTTCACATATACTTGTGTGGAACAGGTATACGCGTCGGTATCATATAAGCACTTCCCTAGATTGGCGGTTGTCCAATCATGCTCTCACAACTCTCATTACCTTTAGCGTAGAGGCAATTGATCCATACATTACTATTCCGAGGAATAGCATCCATACAATTTCACCCTTGCCGTATGGACGACAGAATAAACACAAAATAAGTATGATGCACGACCCCCAAAGTTAGTACTTAAATAGCCACCTAAGTTCCTATTGGGCATAAGGACTTGATCAATGGCACACCTAAATTTTTATAAGAAGGGTTTTTCAGAACCTACTATAGCTACAAGTTTTGACAATGAAGGAATTTTATTTGAAAATACAGTTTTTCAAATATAATCATGAACAGTAACGCTAACCTCGCTCCGATGCCAGCTGTGACAGAACCGACCAATTTATACCAGATTAAGCACCGAATCGCTGCTTGCGCAGAAACTACAAGTACTTAAGCTCGTATAAACCCGGTAGTCCGGAAATCTCGAAGGATTTCAAGTCATTCAAATTTAACCAAGATCGTAATAGATTAGCGTACATGTCCACGATCTACATTCAGTTCGCATATAGTTCAAAAACATCGGAGTTCAACAGTTATTACAAACCATAGTTTGAGTTCAAAAGCGGAAGCAACATAGTTTTGAAACACAAGTCCTTAGTTCACAATACAGTGCCATATGCTTGATCAGTCCACAAAAGCATCAGGGAAGATAAGAGTTAACCATGCCCCTGGTCTAGTCACTGCCCTCGACGGGGTACAGACAGTTCTCGCAATAGCCGAAGAAGCATTGCCCATCTGCAACAACAAGGGATAAAACCCTGAGTACGAGAAGGTACTCAGCTAGACTTACCCGTCATAAACCAGAAATAATTGACACCAAGGATTATGCAAGGCTGTATCTGGGGTTGGCCACACTTACCTTTTTGCATAAAAGCATTTTATTATTAAATAATCATCATTAGAGTATTAGCAGTCACTTTTATGTAATCAGCCTGATTATCTAGATTTGCACCTGATCTAGAGCAAACACTTGACTACTTATTCAAGCAAGATTGACTATTTCATCAATAGCCTTTCAGATTCACCAACCATAACCATCATTAATTCCATATATTACTACGGTAACACATGCTCAGTCAAGTTACTCACTAACCAGGAGCGATGGCAATTATAATCGATTCCTACCAGCTGGGGACAAAATGTCGCACACTCGCCCGACACACCCTGCCAGGTGGCCGTTGGCGACCACTTCAGGAGGTTCGAGAACCCAAATCGCGGGACGGCCATGGACCCTTCTACACCGAGGGTTATCTCAATGCCAGGTCGCTCAAGCTATTAACTGCCCACGGTCATGCCAGGTCGATCAGGCCCTGCCTGCCCTCAGACCATGCCAGGTCGATCAGAATAGTTGCCCACGGTACATGTAAGGCCCTGGGTGTTAGGCGTCAACGTCTCCATCACCGGCTCGAAAAACCTTACTCGGCTTCACGGGAGTTACTCCGACCTACTCCGTTAAGTGATTGACGCGTTCAAAATGACTGAGGTGTGCCTTCGTCGGGTCCTAATCGACACAGACCGGAGACTACTAGCACACAGAACCCATGTCCTGATGCTCCTACATCCCGCCCGGTCTCAGATTAATTATCACATGGTTATTTCCATGATAGCACCAGGCTAGTCATGATCAGTATCCACCTATATGCGGGAGACAGGAAATCACCCGACTTTTACCGGTCTAAGCAGGGCTAAGCATAAACGAGCCTAGACCTAACAAGGATATCAAGATAGTATTTGCAGGTGGACAAGGATAATTAATCAATACAGCAATGGCATCACACAACTCCTATACCTAATGCAACAAGCATATCAGGTTAACTTGTAAACGGTAATTTGCAAACCGTAGGAGAAAATGCTCCGGGGCTTGCCTCGCTCGAAGTCGGCGGGGCGGTGATCACGGCACTCCGGCAGGTCCTCAGCATCTCCTTCCGGGATCCTCTCCTCCGGCGTCTCCTCCTGGCACTGCTCCTCCGGCGTCGGATCCTGAGCTTCCACTACCGATCCTGCATGATGCGGTACATGAATGAATAACATGAATGCACATGGGATGCATGGTGATGCGACATGGAGTAACAATTCAGGAGATAAGCACATGTCATCTACTGCTACTCACTTACTTAATTTAACACACTACTTACTAAGTCTGGTTGTCACCACATCAAAGTTGCTTAACGGGTTTATTAACCCCTAGCCAGAGCTAGACTAACTCTAAACAAACCAACCTATAACAGCAACCCATCCTAGACAGCTTGGAAAAACTCTACAAAAATTACTGGAGATTAACAACACTTAATCTAATCCTCTGTCCAAATTTCACCCCATTTGGACCTAGACTCTACCCCCTATGAAAAAGACAAATTCTATCATGAAAAGGTGCTTTGAACTACACCCCCTAGCACAAAGTGTCAAACAACGGATTTCATAATTTTCTTCTGAACTTCTTAGCACAAGAGCAGTCAGTAAAAATTACCAAGTCCATACTCTTCATATTTTAATTACTACAAAATAAACAAGAAAACAACATTTAATCATTTTAATTACTACTGCCAAATTATTTCACAAGGCAACCTCATTTTACATTTTTCCCAAAAACTAGTCCTCAACACAAACCTAACAAAACAAGAATCACATTTTTCTGAGACACATGCAATTTACTATGCATTTAACAAGATTTCAGCCTAAACATGAATTAAATATAACTACACAGAAAATCACCACAAACTGGACATATTATATTTTTCATGCATAGACCTCATCCTAACAATCCTAACAAAACTTGTTTCACCTTTTTAGCATTTATATTTAGCAAGATATGAATTAAACAAGCATTTCAACAATTTCTGGAAACTATTTAAACAAACCCTGAAAAACATTCAAATAGAAAACTGCTAAGGGTACCCGAACCAGTGCACACAGACAGAACCTGACTCACTGACGCGCGGGCCCTCGGGTCAACCCGACCCCACTCGTCACACACACAGAACAGGGGAGAGGTTGACCGCGGCGGAGCTCACCGACGGCGAACTCCCCGGCGAAACCATCCCCACCGGCGGACTCCCCTCAACCTTCCGCACCCGATGGTACCCTCGGTTGGCCCAGCGCACACGCGGATCGAGCTCGCCGATGGCGATGGCGAACACGGCGGCGCGGCCCTAGCTACGCCGGCCGGCTCCGGCCACGACGGGCTCATCCGACCCTCGAGATCTACTCCTGCGACCTTCATAACCCTAGCCCAGGGCTCGGAAGCCAGGGCGCAAGCCCCGAGCACCCGCGACCACGGCCACGCCACTCCGGCGACCTTGGCAAGCGGCGGACGACGGCGTACTCGAGCTTCCAGACCCTAATCGGCCTAACCGTCACCACCACTAGCTCCAGCATACCGAGGCGATTCAAGAACGCTAGCTAGGGCAGATGGTTGAGCTCGGGAAGAGGGTTGGCCACGGCGGACCGAGCGCGTCGGCCATGGCGGTCATGGCGGACGGCGGCGTTCCGCGGGCTCCTAACCCTAATCGGCTAAACCATCGCCCTCTACCTCCTCCTCGGACCTCACTAACCCCTAAACGAGCGCTAGGGTGACACGGAACCACGGGACGGAGGCCGGCCAGGGCGGACCGAGCTCGGCGGTCATGGCGGCCATGGCGGCGGCTCATCCCGAGGCTCACCTAGGCTTCCTACAGGGTGCTAAGGGTAGCACGGGGTGTGGGGGCTCACGGCGAAGCTTGGCAGCTGGTTGGGTGGACGGTGCGGCGGCGGGACGGCGGCGAACGGCGGCGGCGCTCGCAGCTTTTCCCCTTTTTCCCCACTCGGGCTCCGGCGAGAGGAACAAGAGCGAGAGAGGGACAGAATGGAGGGAGGAGCGGCGCGGCTTCGGGCAGCGGGGCGAGCAGCAACTTATGCTTGCCACGCCGCGCGCGGACGCTGCGTCCCCGGCCGGAACGCGCCACGCGGCGAGCAAGCTCTGCGCGCGGTCGGCCACGACCGGCTGATTCAAACTGAATCGCCCGATTCAGTTAACGATGGCCGACTGACGGCCGAACTTTGAGCGTGATTAACTCCTAATCCGCTTGGTGAAATGCTAAACTACTTGCTCCACTGCTTAGAGCTACATACCATCTACAACTTTGGTTACAAGATCGATCCTTGGTTCGGTCTAGATTGCTCCAGAAAAAGCTCCAAAGATGACTCCACGAAACTGCTCGGTCAGTTAGAGACTTAGAAAATTTTCTAAGTCTAAACTCCCTCAAATCTGCCTTGGGGGTCCCAAAACACCTTGCTACACCCATTTTCATGAGTTGGGCCTTAAACAACTTTTGTTCTATACTAAATTCTACACACTTTTGGTTAAGGGTCCACAGCCATGCAAAGCTTCTATCAAGAAGGTCTTAGTTAGTCAAACAAAAGGACTCCTAGGGCTCTATCAAGGCAACTAGGGTTAGAGACTTGGTTAGCCAACATGACCAACATAAACCCAGCTTCATTTTGACTCCCCAACAAGGTTCAGCTACTAAGGAGACTTAAGCACTCCACAAACAAGACAAACAAGCATTCAACCAAGCATAGCATTACAAAAGCTCACATGAAATGACACTTAACAAAAGAAAGAATGCAACATGAGATGATGATGCTTTATGCTCATGAGATGTCAAGTTATGCATTTAGGGTTGCTTAACACCTAGGGTGTTACATTCTCAAAATTCGAATTCTTGAATTCGGAACCATTATCACTCCTAATAGCTCGCATTGAGTTCAAAGGGAACTCATTCTGAAGACGCAAAATCAGATTGCGAGCAAAGGAGAAAGTCTCAGTTTTCTCAACTAAAAAGAAAACCCACAAGTATCTTGAAAAGTCATCAACAACAACAAGCACATACCACTTCCCCCCAACCGAGCTCACCCGAGCCGGGCCAACAAGGTCCACGTGCAAAAGCTCTCCAGGGCGCTTGGTCATGACCTAAGTCACTGGATGGTGGGGAGCGACTACCATCTTCCCATGTCTACAAGAATGGCAAACAAGATCCTTCTCCATGGACAACTTGGGCAATCCTCGGATTAAGCCAAGTGAGCTAAGTCTTGCAAGAAAGTCGAAGCTCAGGTGACCGAGTCTCCTATGCCACTTCCAAAGATCAGAGGAGGAAGGTCCAGCCAAAAGACAACGAGAAATTCCAAACGACTCCGAGATATTCGCACGAAAGACTTTTCCAAAGGGCGAAATCCCACAAACAAGATTGCCCTGAGGATCCAAAATACGACTAAGATTCGGCTTAAAATGAATCTCATAGTCATCATCAAAGAGTTGCGAAATAGAGAGAAGGTTAAAATGCAGGTTAGAAACAAGAGCAACATCGCACAACACAAAGTGCTCATTAACTCGCACCGACCCACGAGACAATACCTTACCTTTGATATTGTCGCCGAAGGTGATAAACTCCTTTCCGGCGACCGGACTAAGACTGGAGAACCACTTGGTATTTCCGGTCATGTGCCTCGAACAACCGGAATCCACCAACCAAACATTCTCCAATCGTTTTACCTGGGAGGTGTCATCGTCGTCGTCGTTCCGAGGGGTGTCCTCCAGCTCGCCGTTGACCTCCTTGCCAAGGGCCATGGTGCAGAAGCCCTCGTCATCGGCGAAGAAGCAGAGGCCGTTCAGCTTGTCCTCGATCCTCTTCTTCTTCTTGGACTCGTCATCGCTTGAGGAAGCGGAGTCGTCATCCGAGTTGTTGACGTCCCTGAGCGTGGCGAAGAACGCACGCTTCTCAGCCTGGGCCTTCTCCAAGTACTTCATCTTGATGTACTCTTTGTCGAAGCCGCCCTTCCGCTTGTGCTTCGCGGGGACGTACTTCTCCTTGCACTTGTCGGAGTCGTACTTGTGCCCATGATCCGCCTTGCCAAAGGTCTGCTTGTTCTTCTTCGGGCAATTGGCGATGAAGTGGTTGGGGTCGCCGCACTCAAAGCATCCTGAGCGTCCTCCTCCGCGGCGACGGTTCATGCGGTTGTTGTGGAACCGTGAGAACCGGTTGGCGAGCAAAGCCAACTCGTCAACCCCCATGAACTCCGGCTGCTCCTCTATGACAGAAAGAAGAGAAGAGAGTGCAAAGCCTCCACAGGTGTTAGCAGAAGAGCCAGAAACCAAAGCCATCAACGGGCCAGAAGGATTTTCATAAGAAGCCCTCGCCATGGCATCAATCTCACTGGACTTGAGCTTACTAAAGAGCTCGTCGCAAGTGAGGGTCTCATAGTTAGGCGATTCGATGATTGTCTGAACCTTGGAATCCCACATCGATCGATCAAGAGTATGCAAAAGCTTCAAAGCTCTCTCATGATCTTCGAAAGGCAACAACTCCTTGTTAGCCCTCATCCTATTGACAATCACCTAAAAGTGAGCGAATAAACTTTCTATGCTCTTGCCAGGCATATGTCGAAAGTTCTCATACTCTCGCTTGAACGACTCGTAGAGACGAGTTTTGATTTGAGAGGTTCCCTCATGGAAATGCATGAGGGTAGCCAAATCTCCCGAGCCGTAGCGAGGTGAGAAACGCGATCAAACTCAGACATGCTCAAACATGAGAAAAGAGCATTACGGTCTCGGCTATTGGCATCGTGCTCATCGATCTGACGCTGAGTGACACGAGCAGCCAAGACCACGTGTTGTTTTGGGTCCGAGACCTTGAAACTGCGGGTTGTCGCACGAACGAATGCACAGAGCGAAAGCGGAAGTAAACGGAAGAGAGTGGGAAGTTGGGTGAAGTGAACAGTGCTCTCCCCCTGGTCCATAGGAGGCTGAGAGCTCTTTATATAAACCCCGATTAGTTTGAAAGTACAAGAATGCCCTTCCAACCACTCCGTTACAATTACGACGATGCCCTAGTCAGCTCCTCCATGACTTCACGCTGCTTCTCCCGGCGTGAGGGGCATCATCGTAACTTTGCCCCCTGGCGGGCCCATCGTCCCCCGACTCCTTTTCCTGGCCGGTGGGGCCGCTCTCTCTGACCCAGGCTTCCGGCGTCCTACGAAAACCTGTGAAAAACCGAGGTCATGAACGACAAAAACTCCCGTCGGAAGCGCCAAGCTCCTTTCGCGCGAATGCCACCATCCGCATGAATGCTCCGCCTTCCCCTGGTCCGCTTGCCGAAACGCGTGCTTCCGCGCGGATGCTCTCTTTCGCCCGAACGCCCCGCATTCCCTTAGCCTGCGAGCCGAAACGCGTGCTTCCGCGCGAATGCTCCCTTTCGCACGAAAGCTCCGCCTTCCCTTGGCCTGTGGGCCGAAGCGCGTGCTTCCGCGCGAATGCTCCCTTTCGCACGAAAGCTCCGCCTTCCCTTGGCCTGCGAGCCGAAACACGTACTTCGCGCGAATGCTCCCTTTCGCACGAAAGCTCCGCCTTCCCTTCGGTACCGCGGGTTGTAGGCGCCTGCGGTCTGGGTACCGTCCCAACAATAGCCCCTCACGGTCGGATTCGTAAGCTTGCGACATTCGACCGTGTCCTTTCGCTAGGCGCCTACGCCCGCCCAAAAAACCTTCGTTTTGTTTCGAAGCCAAGGTTTTTTTTGACCGGATGGGCCCTTTGTTGCCCTTAGCATCGTGTTACGCCTGTCAAGCCGTTTTGACGCTTTGTAATCCGTGCCCAGGTGTCTTTTCGTCTTCCTCGGAAACCGTGTGTCATGATGGGATGCCTTTGCGACGCTTAGAACTCCACGCCCAAATGTCTTTTCGTTTTCCTCGGGAACCGTGTCCTGGTCGCTCGTATATAAACGACGGTCTTTGGGATCGTGGAGGCTGCCAGGCTTGTTGACGCGTCCCCGCTCCCATTGCCTCTCGCGCTCAAGGCCTTACGCCATTCGCTTTCGGCGAAAGTTGTCGGTGTCTTCTTCGATCATTCGCTGGGCGATAAGTGTGGTACGTAGTTCTCTCCTCTTGTTTTCGTTTCTTTTCGTCTTATGTCCTGCAAATTGGTTGTCTAAGTTTGTTTGGTTGCGCGTCTTCGCTCCCCCTTTTCTTTCTTCCTTTCGCGTACATTGTTTGTTTATTTGTCTTTTGCGCCATGTTAGATGGCGTCTTCCAGCTCGACGTCGACCTCGGGCTCATCTAGCGAAAGTACGGGCGCTTTCGAGTCAACTTACCGCGAAGGTAGCGCCGAAGTGTCCATTGGATCTGGAAGTGCTCCGCGAGTTCTGGGCCACAGCGGAAGTTTGTCTAATGATGGCGACTCTGGCATGGTTTCGGCCCCTACCGATTGTTCTTTTTACCTGGGAGCATCGCGAATGACGGCCGCCGTCTTGCAATCATTGGTCGAAAAAGGGCCTCTAAGGAGAGATCACCTCGCGAATTGCCGCGTCCCCGGAGATGAAGAGGTGCCCATTCCACGGCCCAACGAAGCCATCGTCTTTCGCGATTACTTCGCAGCCGGGCTTGATTTTCCTCTAGAAGAGTTTGTCTGAGACGTTCTTTCGGGGTTCGAGATACAGCTCCATCAGTTGACACTGAATGCATTTCTTAGACTCAGCGTTTTCGCTCATGTGATGAAGATGTTAGATTGCACACCGCGGGCAAACGTTTTCGTTCGATTTTATAATATTCACCGTTGCCCGACGAAAGTAAACGATCCCTACCTGGGAGACGAGCTACCCAGGGAAATCGGATGCATTAATTTCGTTTTGCGGAAGACACGGGGTAGTGTTCCCATTTCGCTCATGTATCGGAACAAGTGGCCGGACTGGAACCGGTTCTGGTTCTACTACCGCGTGTGCTCAGACGAAACTGTCGCCGCTGAGTTGAGTAAGGGGTCTCCTCTTGTGTCGGTTTTGGATAAATGTCCTGGGAAGCACCTTCCGCCCGTTGTGCTGGGCGACAAGGAGGCAATTCGCTGTGGGGACACATTCGCACTCACAGCATGATTTCAGATCAGCCGGGATCTGGTCGACGAATGGATAGCCATTGGTATGAACCCGCTCTGCAGTGCGACTTCTTTCGAAGATTTTTCTGACAAGGACGGGTATCGGGGCCCCCTCCTACTGCTAGAAAGACCTACGGATTTCTCTGATGATGATAGCTATGTGAAACACGTCGAAGCTGAGACGAAGAAAATATGTGGTCCGTACTTGCGAAAAGAAAGCGAGTTTCAACTCGGCAATCTCGGCCGGAGCCGCCGCTTGAATCGGGCTTTCGATGCTATGGGCGTTAAGTACGCCGAAAGGCCCTTAATTGACGAGGGCAAGAATGAAGCTGGAGGTTCGAAAACGAAAGGAAAAGGCGCGACCCGGCATGGTGGGCGTAGCAGAGTGATCCCTCGGAGGAAAACCACTGAGGTTGGGGACATTCGCATCGGTCGTCTTGTTGCGAAGCCGATGCTTACAAGTCAAGGAATAGTGATGGAGTCGATCCCCGACGTTGATCCTTTCGATCATCAGAGGGTGGTTAGTTTCTTTGCCTCTCTTTTGCTTTGTCTTTTGGCTTATTCGCGGTCTTTGCTTTTCCTTTTCGCTAGAACAGTTCCTTTATGATACTGATGATGCGCGCGTGACCTATCTTATTTTGTCGTTTGTTCTGCAGAGCTCCACTCTCGCTGCTGGGATGGCGCCGAAAAAATCAAGCATGCCTCTTTCGCGCGCAGCCTTCGATGATGATGCTTCGGTTGCTGAAATGCCAATATTCGCGAAGGTCGGCGCCCGGAAGCCCTCTGGTCCGCCGAACGTGGCGGAGCGTCCGGCGAAAAAAACGAAAGTTTCTCGCCCCGACACCTCTGCGCGGGCGTTAGGTGACAAGACCGCTGCTGGCGAAAAGGAGAGCGCGTCCCTGAGAATGCCTGCCCTTGCTGCTGCTAACAAAGGTAAGCTACGCCTTTCGCCCTGCTGCATTCGTCTGACCCAGGAAATGGTGGAAGGGCAGCTCTTGGGTTACAGGCGGCTGGTTCTCGACGGGGTATCCTCGGACTACGAGAACCCATGCTTATACACTGGCTTGAGCTCATCGAATGATACTGACGAGGCGAAAGAGGAATCTTATCGTGTTGCTCGTTCTTTAGGTGCGCCTTCGGACGCCCAACTCGCTTGCCGTCTTGACTATCGTCGGGCTGGAATTCTTCCTGGCGGCAGCGAGGAGGCCACTAAGTTTGTGGAATTCTCGCAAAAAGCTTTCGTCGCGCCGGAGATCGAAAGGGATCTCCTAAAAGTTGTTTGTCTGAAACTCGACGACGCCATCTCTTTTCACCTGGCAAGCGTAAGTGTTTGATTTCGCTGCATGTTTTGTAGCTCTTTCGATCTTTATTTTCACCGCTGCTTTGCTTCTATAAATAGGTTGCCGTTGTCGCTCGCAGCCAAAGCAATCAGCGGGATCTATATATTCGCAAACTCGAGCGTGAGAAGCAAGAGCTTGACACTCGAGTGACGAATTTCGACACCCAAGTGAAGGAGCTCGCCGCCGACCTTGAGCAGCAGACCAAGAAGGCCGACGCTGAGCGCACCTCGAGGAAAACAAGTCAGAAAGAGGTGGAAAACCTCAAGAAGGAGCTTTCACAGCTGCGTGCTGCCCAAGCCCAAAGGGAAAAACTGCTTTTAACCAATGCTGAGGAGGCCGCGGCTCGCTTCCGCGAATGCCTTCGCAGCATCGGCATCGAGGCCGATGGTCCCTCAGAATGTAACGTCGATAGCCTCGTTGGCTGGATTCGCTCCGAGATGGAGTCGCTGGAGGGGCACGTGGCCCTTGGCCGAGACTACGCCGCCGTTACCGGCATCAAGGCGATCGGTCATAGCCTTGTGGACGCCGGCTGCTCCCATATCACGGAGCTTTCGGTCAAGGAAGTTGACTACTATTGGCGCACCCCTGAAGCGGCGAAAGTTCTAGGGAAGAGATTTTTTGATGAGTTCTGGCTGGCTGGCGGGAATGATATGTCACTCATGCAATCCGCAGTGGCTCGCGGAAAGGTGTCTTCTACCGACCGCCTGAGCTTTCACTTGACTTCTGTGTTAGCTATCGCTTTTTCTGCAGCATCCTATGGCTTAAGTGGTGCTTCTTCTGAGATTTTGCTCTTTTGTGCAAACTCCGGAGGAGAAGACGCACATTCGGCAGGTGTTTTCAGAGTACATTTCCGAAAAACGGGCGCGCGAGGCCGGGCCGGAGGACGAGGCGAGCCCGCCCTAGCCTAATGATGAAGCCCCCGAGAGCTCGGCCGCTGCTGCTGATCGCGATGCGAATGCCTCTCAAGACGCAGCGGTAGACGAATGACATTTCTAGGGCCCGTTTTTATTGTGCTGGTAGCTTGTTCTTGGTCCTTCTGTAAAATTTGGGACTTAAGTTCGAATGTTATATCTTGAACAGGGCGCGGGTGCGGGAACGCCGGACATTCTCGACATCTGCCCATTAATGATTAAGTCAGGCGATATCTGTGTTGGCGGTGACTTGTGGAGGAGTTTTCGGTCTAGGTTTCCGACGGCGTCGCTTTCGGCTTACATGAAAAAACATGCTAAGAAACTTAGGCGCACAGAAGAGCAGCTACGCGCTTTTTATGAAAACTTTGATCGACGTGAACTTGAGTCGAGGCGAATGAGGCGCGAGGCTTCGCGCGCGCCGCCAGGCTTCGGGGGTGCCACATTCGTTAAGTTGGAGCCCGAAGACGCCGTGTCTTCGCCAGATGAAAGGCGATACAACATTTTCCTTGGCCGCAGAAGTAGTTCGCGGCCCTGAATTGCGTTGTACAAACTTTACCTCTCAAGTTCGGTGTAATGAAAGATGTCGCAGTGGGTTCTATCTTTCGGTGTTGATCGTTATTTGCGAATGCGCGATTTTTTTTCATTCTTTCTCTTGATTGTCACTTGGACGGTCGTATGTTTTTCTACCTCGCGTGGATTGTTGTTTTTACTGTGTCTTTCGCACGACAGGTGAGGCGTGAATCTTGCGCCGAATGATTTAGTCGCTGTCATCCTACATGTTCGCGCGATAGTGCTTTGGTTACGGGCCCTTTTGGCCGATAGATTGGAGCGATGCAAGCCCTCGACCGATAGCAAAAACTCGCCCGCCCCCACTCACTTAGGCGAGGGAGCTTTCGGTGCGAGCCCCTCGGCCGATAGCAAAGACGCGCCCGCCCCCACTCACTTAGGCGACGAGCGTTAGCATTCGCGCGAGGGAGCTTTCGATGCGAGCCCCTCGGCCGATAGCAAAGATGCGCCCGCCCCCACTGACTTAGGCGAGGGGCGTTAGCATTCGCGCTAGGGATCATTCGGTGCGAGCCCCTTGGCCGATAGCAAAGATGCGCCCGCCCCCACTCACTTAGGCGAGGGGTGTTAGCATTCGCGCGAGGGAGCTTTCGGTGCGAGCCCCTCGGCCGATAGCAAAGACGCGCCCGCCCCCACTCACTTAGGCGAGGGGCGTTAGCATTCGCGCTACGGATCTTTCGGTGCGAGCCCCATGGCCGATAGCAAAGATGCGCCCGCCCCCACTCACTTAGGCGAGGGGCGTTAGCATTCGCGCGAGGGAGCTTTCGGTGCGAGCCCCTCGGTCGATAGCAAAGAAGCGCCCGCCCCCACTCACTTAGGCGAGGGATGATAGCATTCGCGCGACTTCGCTCGATAATTTGGTTGACGGAGATGTCTTTATGAACACAACATGGGGAGGCGTACAATCGACTATGATTATGATATTGCTCCTGTTGTCATCTAGTAGCATGCTTGCTTTCGCTCGTCTCCTAGCCGCAGCTTAGGATGGATGTGTTACTTGATAGGGCCTTCGCCTAAAGTTACTGGATTGGTGACGGTAGCTAGACGCAACGCCGGTGACACAATCATCAAAGCGAAACCCCGGTTCCTGGTGCCTCCTATTCGCATTTTGCTTTTGAGCCAACTTTTTTGGGACTGATATTTGAATAGAATCAGTAGCTTTGGATGGCTGGGAGGCTTACAACTTGGCATTTATTTATATCGCCCTGCCCCTGGTATGAGAGTACTGCGTTTAATCCCTTGGCTGTACTTCTGAACGCTTGGTAGGTGAAAAGTTAGCATGGCGTTTATGCTTTTACAACTACTGGTGCCTGCCATGTGTCTTTGCTTACATTGTGGGCCCCATTGTGTTTTCTCGGCTTGGCTTTTACCGTCCTCCCGTATTATTGGAGGGACGGTTTGCTTTGCCCGCAGGCTTTCGTTCCGCCCTCTCGTTTTATTGGAGGGTCGGTTTGCTTTATAGCCCGAAGGCTTTCGTTCTGCCCTTTCGTTTTGTCGGAGGGTCGGTTTTTTCATAGCCCGCAGGCTTTCGTTCCGCCCTCTCGTTTTGTCGGAGGGTCGGTTTTTTCATAGCCCGCAGGCTTTCGTTCCGCCCTCGCGTTTTGTCGGAGGGTCGGTTTGCTTCATAGCCCGAAGGCTTTCGTTCCGCCCTCTCGTTTTGTCGGAGGGTCGGTTTTTTCATAGCCCGCAGGCTTTCGTTCCGCCCTCGCGTTTTGTCGGAGGGTCGGTTTGCTTCATAGCCCGAAGGCTTTCGTTCCGCCCTCTCGTTTTGTCGGAGGGTCGGTTTTTTCATAGCCGGCAGGCTTTCGTTCCGCCCTCTCGTTTTGTCGGAGGGTCGGTTTTTTCATAGCCCGCAGGCTTTCGTTCCGCCCTCTCGTTTTGTTGGAGGGTCGGTTTTTTCATAGCCCACAGGCTTTCGTTCCGCCTTCTCATTTTGTCGGAGGGTCGGTTTTTTCATAGCCCGCAGGCTTTCATTCCGCCCTCTCGTTTTGTCGGAGGGTCGGTTTTCACTTAGCCCGCAGGCTTTCGAGATTGTCGCTGGATGTGAAGGGTCTCTTTTGCCCAACCTCCGCGACATTCTCTTTTCAACACATTTTAATGACGAATGTCTCAACCTTATGTTTGGTTGACTTCGTCTTTTACCGAGCCACGCGATGTTTTGGGGGAATTATGTTTGCTTTCGCGATGTAGCAGTTACATTCGGCTGCCTCGTTAAAAAACCTCGCACCCCGATGAAGGGCTTCCCCGGCGAGGAAAAAGAGTGCAGCCGACCTTTGATTACAAGAATGGTGAAAGATGGAAAGGAAGTTTACATCGAAGTTCAAAAAGATAAATTACGGGTAAAAACGGCGCAGGTTGCTCGCATTCCTTGTGTGGGCTGATTCTTCGCCCTTGTCATCCAACAACCGGAATACACCGGGTGCTGCCATACTTGCCACGATGAAGGGGCCTTGCCATTGCGATTGCAGCTTACCTTGCTTGACTGGCTGCCGAATGGTGACCATGTCTCCAGGCTTGATATCCTTTCGGACTATCGTCTTGTCCCTGTGATGCTTTGTTTCAGCATGGTACTTTTCGAGATTATCTGCAGCCTTCAGTCTTACTTCTTCAATAGTGTCGAGTTCGAGGTGCTTTTGTTCTTGGGTTGTTGGGGCCAACTCGGTTCGGAAGGAGCCGAGCTTTACCTCTTCCGGTGTGACTGCTTCCTCGCCGTAAAGTAACCTAAACAGGGTGAAGCCGGTAGCTCTGGACCATGAGATGTTGTGTCCCCACACAACCGTTGTTAAGGTGTTGGCCCACTTGCCTTTCGGCGAGTCGTGTAAGGATTTTGAAATTGCTGAGAAAATTAGGCCATTCGCTCTCTCGACAGCCCCGTTTGCCTGTGGGTAATTTACTGAGGCGAAGTTAAGCTTTATGCTGAGCTCATCACAGAAACTCCTGAATTCGGCGCAGTCGAATTGCTTCCCATTGTCGCAGGTGATGAATGATGGAACACCGAAGCGACAGATTACCCTCTGCCAGACGAATTTGGTTAAGGAGGTGGAAGTTATGCTAGCAAGAGCCTTCGCTTCCACCCACTTGGCGAAATAATCGAGAGCAACTGCTGCGAAACAAAGGTTGCCCGGAGCTGCCGGTAGCGGGCCGACTATGTCGATGCCCCATCTCTGCAAGGGCCAGGTCGGTACTATCGGCGTGGTTTCATTTGCTGGGGCTTTCTGATTTTTGGCGAACATCTGGCAATCTTTGCAACATTTTACCAGCTCTCTGGCGTCTGATGCGGTGGAAGGCCAATAAAATCCTTGCCTCATTGCTCTATGCGCTATTTCGTGAGGCCCTCTGTGCGCTCCGCACATTCCGGTGTGCATTTCTTCGAGTAGTTGAATGCCTTCGCGCTTGCTTATGCATTTCAGAAGAGGAGCTGTTATCCCATTTTTGAACAATTGCTCTCCGATGATTGAGTAACCTTTTGCTCTGCTTGCCATCCTTTCGGCATCCTTCCTAGACTCTGGCTCGTATGTCCCGGATAGATAGGTGAATATCTACGACCTCCAGTCATCACTGACGATATCATGTACTGAACTTGGATGTTCTTCCTCCTCTTTCACTGCTTTGGCCGAAAGCACTTGATAGAAGACGTCTGGTGGAAGTGGTAGATTTTGTGCTGCGGCTTTGGCCAGTTCGTCTGCCTCTGTTTTTTCGGCCCTTGGAATGTGACGTAAGGTGAAACCAGCGAAATACTTCTCCATTCTTCTGATTGCTGCCAGATACTTGGCTAGCTCTGGTTCTCTTGCTATGAAATCCTTTTCGGCGTGACCAACAACGACCTGGGAGTCCGACTTGACTATGCATCTTCTCGCTCCGATTGCTCGGAGCTTTCATAAACCCAACAATACGGCTTCATATTCGGCAGTGTTGTTTGTTGTGAGGAATTGCAGCCTTGCGGCAAATCTGACCTTCGGTCCTCTTGGTGGTGTAAGGATCGCCGAGATTCCGGCTCCAGCCATTCCCCATGCGCCGTCACAGTTCACTGTCCACACGGGCTCCTCGAATTCAAGTGTTCTGTCGAAAGCAGCGGGGGTCCAATCTGCTATGAAATCCGCCAATGCCTGCGACTTGATTGCGGATCGGTGTTGGAAGTCGATCACATATTCGTTTAGCTCCATGGCCCACTTGCCAATTCGGCCGATAGCTTCGTTGTTGCGGAACAGGGCTTCCAATGGCTGAGCCGAAAGAACTATGATGTGGTGAGACTGAAAGTAGTGCTTTAGCTTTCTAGAAGCCATTACTACTGTGTAAGCTATCTTCTCCAGCTCTGAGTAATTCAGTTTTGCACCTGAAAGGGCCTCGGAGACGAAGTAGATTGGAAACTGCGTCATCTTGTTTGCATGCTCCTTCTCTTCCACCAGTACTGCGCTTACGGTGGTGTGCGATGCTACGAGATACAACATGAGTGTCGCTTCCGGCGACGGCTTGGATAGCGTGGTCAGTTTTGTCAAATACTCCTTTAGTTGCTGAAAAGCCTGCCGCTGCTCGTCCCCCCAATCGAAAAGGTCGGAGCTACGCAGAGTTCGGAAGAAAGGCAGCCCTTTTTCAGCGGACCTTGCGATGAATCTGTTCAAAGAAGCCAGCCTTCCTGTCAACTTTTGCACTTGCTTTCGGTTTGAGGGCGGTTGCATGTTGATGATTGCCGCTATCTTGTCGGGATTAGCTTCAATTCCTCTGGCCGATACCAGGCAACCGAGGAGCTTGCCTTTCTTGATGCCGAAAATGCACTTGTCGGGGTTGAGCTTCAAACCACTCTTTCGGAGATTGCCGAAAGTCTCGAGCAAGTCTGCCTGATGATCTTCGTGTCTCTCGCTCTTGACCACTATATCGTCAATGTAAGCCAACAAGTTTTTCTTTTGCTTCTGGCTTTCGAACACCTTGTCAGTCATCCGCGAGAATGTTGGGCCTGCATTCCGCAGCCCTTCCGGCATTCGTCGGTAGCAGTATGTACCCGTAGGTGTGATGAAACTGGTTTTCTCCTCATCGTCGGGATGAAGCCAAATCTGGTGATAGCCTAAAAAACAATCTAGCAAGCTTATTATCTCACAACCGGATGCAATGTCGACAAGCTTGTCGATACGAGGCAAAGGATATGGATCCTTCGGGCAGCATTTGTTGAGGTCAGTGAAATCGACGCACATTCGCCATTTTCCATTCTTCTTTTTCACCAAGACAACATTCGCCAGCCATTCGGGGTACTGGACTGGTCAGATTACTCCCGCATTGAGTAATCTTTCCACTTCGGCTTTCACCGCGTCTGCCCTTTCGTTTGACATCTTTCTCAGTTTTTGCTTTCTGGGCTTAGCGCCGCTTGCGATGTTCAAACTGTGCTGGTCGAGATCTCTGCTAACGCCTTGCAAGTCGCTTGCTGACCAAGGGAAAATGTCATCGTTGTTCGCAAGGAAGGATGCCAAAGCGTTCCTTTCGTCTTCCGGCATGCTTGACCCAATGTGCACGGCTCTTTCGGGCCTGGAGGCCGCGAGCGGAATTCTTACCGTTTCTTCGGCTGCTCCAACCTTGCATTCCGACGGGCTGACGATAGCATGCTCTTCGGTGGTTGTTTGCATTTTGTCTTTATTGGCCACCTCATTGATAAGGCTGTAGCCTGGGGTTGGTTTTCCCTCAATTCTTCTAGAAGCTTGCTGATCTCCATGTATAGCGATAATGCCGAAAGGGGATGGCATCTTCATGCACAGGTAGCTTTGCTTGATGACAACGTTAAACTTGTTGGTGAAACCTCTGCCGAAAATGGCAGTATACGGATAGTCCATGTGAAGGACCGAGAAGCACTCAGAAAGCGACCAGAGGGGGGGTGAATGGGAGCTTCAAATTTTCCTTACGGAAACTAGTAGCCACTGTCCCAAGAATAAACCCCAGAAGCAAACCCTAAAGCTTGCAAATGTCCACGACCCTAGATGTAGGGTGGATGCTTCCAAGAAGCACAGCGGGACACTAGACAACTCTAGAAAGCCAACGCAAAAGACAGAAATCAATTCCGTCAACGAACGAGCGAACCGCGGACAAAACCGTGTGAAAACAGTAGCATCGGATGCTGCCTGCGTCCGATGCCAGACCACCGGACGCGTCCGATGCGAAAACTGCCTCTCGGGAACCTTACTGTTCCACCATCGGACGCTATGAACAGTGAACAACCAGCGTCCGATGCTTTGGCTCCGGCGCGTCCGATGGCCAACGGACGCGTCCGATGCCTAGCATCCGATGTCACTACAAACGCTCAGAAAGTGACAGGCGTCACCGGAGCGTCCGATGCTTAGAACCCTAGCGTCCGATGCTCCCGTGTCAGCGTCCGATGCCCCCGAAAACTGTGCGGTTCTTTGATGATTCAACCCGATTTCCTCCGAATCAAAAGCTCTAGGCCTGGGATTCGATCTGAGGGGTCACAAGGATGTTAGTGAGCTATCTCTAAGAGATCATGGCTCGAACCTAACTCCAAATCGGTGAATCAAGAAATTTCAGGACAAGGAAGCAAAAACACGATCCAAAACAAAAATCGATCGATCTACTAGACCGTGAGGTTAGAGGTTAATTCCTTCGGTGGAAAGAAGTGCCTCATGATCTAGAACAACTTGGTTCAACCGGTTTAGCAAAAGATGAACCAACCAAAGAGATCAAGCGACGGGAAGAACGTGGAGAAAAAGGATTCCGCGAAGAACACGAATGAAACGCGAATCACAACCACGATCTTGCAGCCGAAGCGCAAACACACGCTACGACAAGGAGGTTACGGCCTCCTTTCCTCAAAATCACCAGTACACAGAGTCAAGTCTCTCTGCGGATCTCAGCAGGCTACAGCAGGGGATGGGAGAGCAAGAAACCCTAAGTGCAAAAGAGCAAATGACTGAGATGCGGGAGGAGGGTGTCTCCCCTGACTACTTATCCTATTCTAGACTAAGTCTATTTCCTACTCTACCCCTCTCTATTCTAATTACAAAGCGAACCAGCTAAACCCTAAGGTTATTCTGGACCAACTCAAGTGGTAGGTAGATCCGACGGCCACGCCCGCACAAGTCGTCCGCGTTGCCTCCACGCAACCTTCCGATTGCCGCCACGTGCCGCCCTCGCTCTGCACCCCCGGTTTTGTGGCCCAAACCGAGAAACCAGCCTTTTCCAGCCAACCCCCGGTTTTGAGGCCTAAACCGGGAAACCAGCCCATCAGCCTCTGAGTTTTGAGGCCAAACTCAGCAAACCCTCAGCGCCCAGGTTTTGAGGCCCAAACCTGGAAACCGTCCTCAGCCCGAGTTTTGTGGCCAAACTCGGAAACCCTCAGCCCGAGTTTTGTGGCCAAACTCGGAAACCGTCCACGCCCAGGTTTTGAGGCCCAAACCTGGAAACCATCCATCGATGGTTTTTCCCTGGCTCTACCACCAAACCGACGTCGTAGAGGGGATGCACCGCCCGTGCACCCCGTCCACCGACACGTGTCCCCAGGTCCTCGACCCGAGCAACACCGTGCCCCGCAAGTCTCCGCTCGTCACTGTCCCAGGCTGCCAGCCACCACAGCTGATCCTCAGGCACTCCGATCCCTCAGTCCAAGCCTCACGTCCGCCCTTCACTGCTCGATCCATCGGCATGGCACGTCCGCCGCACGGCACGCCCATCCTTCATCGCACCCAGTCCATCGGCACGGCATGTCTCAACTTGACCTTCACCTTGCCCTCGATCACTGTCTTCGTGCTCGACACCTGCACAACACAAGCCAGAGAACATGCAATCAAACCCGTTGACAATCACTCATCACTCAGATACTCGGCATACACCCATGTATCCGCAATCTCCCCCTTGATGAGTGCATTGTCAACTACTCACACAAATCATAATGAGAGAAAGAGAAAAGAAAGAAGAAGGAGAAGAAGAGAACTCGACCAAATGACCCAAAAGCATAGCAAAGCCGAAGAAGGTCAAGTGGAAGAAGCGAAAACTTGGTCCCCAAAGACATGGGCAACGGCTCGACGCAACCAAGTAGAGCAAAGCTAGCCCTCAAGAAGAGGTAGAACAGGCTCAACACCGCTAGCACAATACCAATTGGAAATCAGAGCTAAAAATGGCAAAATGCTAGTCCCTCAAGATAGAGGCACAGAGGCTCAACACGACTAGCACGAAAACCACCCCGAACCAATTGAAAAACAACCGAAAGGTCTCCGAACCAATCAAAATCCACCTCGACGCCAAATGAGGAAAATGTTGCTAGTCCCTCAAGACAGAGGCAACGGCTCAACACAACTAGCAAAACTCCCCTCGACACGTGCAAGCAACCCGGGACTCCCCCTTAGCAAAAGCTCCCCCCTTAGTTGAACTCCAGGAGACATATGATTTGCAAAAACTCTCCCCCTTAGTTGAAAATGCACTTATCAAGCATAAACTCTTCTCTTGAGCCAACACAACTCCCCCTTCCAAAATGCATATGAAGTTAGAAATGCAAGTTAGCAGCTTCAGGCATATAGTCAAAAGAGTGCAAAAATGCTCTAATCGGTATAGCTCCAATGGCACAACTAAGCACTCAAATAGCGAAGGCTCAAACTGATCACACATACGAAATATGAAGCATATGAGCAAGTGAGCAGTTTTTAGCCAAAAAGATAGTCACCATCAAAATAGCACTACACATGTATAGATAGGAATCCAGACAAGTGCTAAACATGTATACAAGGTGAACTACCCCTAGCAAAGTTCAATCATCATGCATAGGAATGAAGCATATACTTGTGATTTCAGTTTTATATCGGAGTTGCAGCGGTAAAGAATTCACAAGTTCAATTATTTAGCATGTGATTGCGAGAGGTTGAAAGCTTGTCTTTGCCTAACTTTTCAACCGAGCGAAGCCTATGCCGAAGCAATCAGAAGCTTAAAGCTACGGTTTCGGTCATACACTACACGGCTCAAGTTTAACTCCAAGTGCAATGAGAAACCGTCTCGATACCGTGATGTGTTGACAAGCAATCCCATCTCGATCTTTTCAATTCACTAAACTTGGTTCAAATTTTAAACATGATATGAACAGACCAAGCGAGTGAATGACTCAGAACTAGAGACATAGCAACCTAGCATATATGAAAAGCAGGAATGGACTCAACACACCCTACACATGCTAGTTGCATATCTCAATGGTGAACATTTCCAGATTATATACATTAAACAACTTCACCATTTCAAAAATAGCTCAGCTCATAACATGTATTAGTGATCAGAAGGAGCATAAGCTACAAGCATCAATCATAAGCATCAGAGCATACTAAACAGAGGATAGTTACATTCTAGTGATTATAAACATGAAGCTCAGAATGTAAATGCGTATGCTAAAATGCAACAGAAAAGAAGATCTAAGTAAAAGAGTTAGACTAGGATACAACTCAAAATGCTTCCCCCATCTAAAAGGGGAAACACACACCAAGCTCACCCCTCAACCTATTAAAGGTTGATTCGTCTAAAGGCTTGGTGAAAATATCAGCCAGTTGGTGATGAGTATCGACATGGCGAAGGTCGATATCACCCTTCTCCTGGTGGTCTCGCAAGAAATGAAAGCGCACATCAATGTGTTTGGTTTTCGAGTGAAGCACGGGGTTCTTAGCAACGCTAATAGCACTCGTGCTGTCACAAAGCAAAGGCACTCGAGAAAAACTCAAACCAAAATCACGCAAAGTGGCCATCATCCAGAGTAACTAGGAACAGCAGCTAGCCGCAGCAACATACTCAGCCTCCGTGGTAGACTGGGCGACACTAGACTGCTTGCGAGAAGACCACAAAACAAGAGAAGATCCAATAAATTGGCAAGTCCCAGAAGTGGACTTGCGCTCAATGCGACAGCCAGCAAAATCGGCATCGGAATAACCGCAAAGCGAGAGGGTGGAGGAAGCAGAATACCAAATCCCGAACTCAGGTGTGAAACGAAGGTACCTGAAGATGCGCTTCACCGCCTGACGGTGAGAAGTGCGCGGCGACGCCTGAAAGCGCGCGCACAAACACACCGCGAACTGAGTGTCCGGGCGTGTCGCCGTCAGGTAGAGTAGCGACCCGATCATGCTGCGGTACTCCTTCTGGTCCACTGCTTCTCCATCCGCATCCACATCCAGGGCAGTCGTCGTTGACATGGGTGTTGGAAGAGGCTTGGCCTCACCCATATTGAACCGCTTCAGCAAGTCCTTCGTGTACTTGCCCTGGTGCACAAACGTCCCCTCCCGGGATTGCTTAATTTGCAACCCGAGAAAGAATGTCAGCTCGCCCATCATGCTCATCTCAAACTCCCTGCTCATAGTAGCTGCAAACTTGGCAACCAAAGCGTGAGAAGAACCACCGAAAATGATATCATCCACGTAAATCTGGACCAAGAGCGTGTCTTTGCCTTGCCTGAGGAGAAAGAGTGTCTTATCTACACATCCCATTTTAAACCCCTTAGCAAGCAAAAAGGTTTTTAACCTATCATACCAGGCTCTAGGGGCTTGCTTCAAACCATATAAAGCTTTGTGAAGTTTACAGACATGGTTTGGAAACTTGGGATTTTCAAAACCGGGGGGTTGCTCAACATAAACCTCCTCCTCTATGTAGCCGTTTAAGAAGGCACTCTTGACATCCATTTGAAACAGTTTGAAACCTTTGGATGCAGCAAAAGCCAAGAGTATCCTAATAGCCTCCAAACGAGCTACAGGAGCAAACGTCTCCTCATAATCTATCCCCTCCTTCTGACTATAGCCTTTTGCTACAAGCCGGGCCTTGTTTCTAACAACGTGGCCATCCTCTCCTTGCTTGTTTTTGAAAACCCATTTTGTCCCAATAGGTTTACAGTCAGGTGGAGGTGGAACTAGAACCCAAACCCGATTTCTCTCAAAGTTTTCTAACTCCTCATGCATGGCATTGACCCAATCCGGATCCGTCAAAGCGTGTCCAACATCTCGGGGCTCAAAATTAGCAACAAAAGCAGAGTGAGCGAAGTGAGAGATGTGTTGTGACCTGGAGCGAGTAACTCGCTCGCCGATGTCGCCGATCATCTGTTCAGGGGGGTGCTGGCGCTGGATATGTCGTGGCGCCTCCCGGGAAGAAGTGACCTCCCCTCAACAGCAGCTGGTTCCACCCCGGGTACAAAAGGTACCGCGCGAGGTGGAGGATCCCACGGCCCCCAGGAAGAAGAAGTGTCGGGGCCGTGAGTCGTCGTCGAGGCCGCTCCTTGCGGCACGACAGGTGGAGGGGGTGCTGGATCATCCATACCTTCAGCACCCTCATCCTCGTCATCGAAAAGAGGCTCTCCAACCTCATGATCACCTGCACGCTCAAAACGAGAAGAAGGAGAAACAAGAGTCTCGTCGAAGGTGACATCTGATGTCTCCATGACTCGGTTTGTATCAAGCTTAAGTACACGATATGCTCTAGTGTGAGTGCCATAACCCAAAAATACCCCGTCAGAAGATCGAGACTCAAACTTGTCCTGGTTCCCCTTTTTCAAAATAAAACAGTGGCAACCGAAGACTCTAAAATAACTCACCTTGGGCTGGCGACCAAAACGCAACTCATAAGAAGTCTTCTTCAAAAACGCTCTCAGAAAAATGCGATTCGAAATGTAGCATGCAGTGTTCATAGCTTCGGCCCAAAAGCTCCTAGGAGTCCTATGCTCATCAAGCATCGTCCTGGCCATCTCAACAAGGGTCCGATTCTTCCTCTCTACCACACCATTTTGGGGCGGTGTGTAGGGAGAAGAAAACTGATGCTCCAAACCAAGGCGGTTACAAAACTTCTCAAAATCCGAATTTTTGAATTCGGAACCATTATCACTTCTAATAGCTCGCATCGAGTTCAAAGGGAACTCGTTCTGAAGACGCAAAATCAGATTGCGAGCGAAGGAAAAAGTCTCGGACTTCTCAGTCAAAAAGAAGACCCACGAATACCTCGAAAAGTCGTCAACAACAACCAAAACATACCACTTGCCACCAACCGAGCTCACCCAAGCCGGACCAACAAGGTCCATGTGTAAAAGCTCTCCAGGGTGCGAGGTCATCACCTTGGTCACAGGATGGTGGGGAGCGGCAACCATCTTCCCATGTCTACAAGAATGGCAAACTAGATCCTTCTCCATCGAAAGCTTGGGCAATCCTCAGATTAGGCCAAGTGAGCTAAGTCTTGCAAGCAAGTCGAAGCTTAAGTGACTGAGCCTCCTATGCCACTTCCAAAGATTGGAAGAAGAAGGACTAGCCAAAAGACATCGAGAAAAACCAAACGACTCCGAGAAATTCGCTTGAAAGACTTTCCCAAAGGGCGAAATCAGACATACAAGATCGCCCTGAGGATCTAAGATGCGACTAAGGTTCGGTTTAAAACGAATCTCGTAGTCATCATCAAAAAGTTGTGAAACAGAAAGCAAGTTAAAATGCAGGTTAGAAACAAAAGCAACATCGCGCAACACAAAGTGCTCATTAACCCGCACCGATCCGCGAGACAACACCTTACCTTTACTATTGTCGCCGAAGGTTATGTACTCCTTTCCTGCAACAGGGCTAAGGCTGGAGAACCACTTGGCGTTTCCGGTCATGTGCCTCAAACAACCGGAATCCACCAACCAAATGTCCTCCAACCGTCTTACCTACATCAATAAAAAGACATAGGGTGAGCATACGGTCCAACACTGGGGTTAGTGAAGTAAGGAGAATACCAGTGTTGGGCCGGCTGCTCAAAAGAACGGTTAGCAGAATAACCACTCCTAGACTGTCTACGGGAGTAGCGATCACCACGCACAGGAAAACGTGGTCCGCTAGGGAAGAAGCGCTCACCGCGATACTCAAACTGCGGTGGGGGATAGCGCTCAACTACAAAGCCTCCATCACGGGGTGCAAAACCTGCAACTGCAGGCTCCCGCCGGGCACGCTCTCTACGAGGCCTAGGCCTAGGAACTTGAGGCACTGCACCTCTATGCCTAGCATCTCTCCTCGGAGCTCTCTGCTGCCTAGGCCTGGGAACTTGAGGTTCTGGACCTCTGGGCCTAGCAGCACATCTCGGTGCTCTCCTCTGAACATTCGGCGCATGTACATCATGGAAAGGATGGTACATGTCCGGATTGTTCATCTCCCTAGCACGGCGCGCCTCTCTCTTGCGCCTAAAGCAGAACTCGCTCAAGTGTCCATCTCTCCCACAGAAATCACAATGATACCTCACCGCACGCAAAGGGGGTTGTTGGTACTCATGACTGTGGGTGTGGATCACTTTGCCCTTCTGTGGCAACTCCTCATGGATAGGTGGCATTGTATCCAGCTTGTTCTTTAGGTGGTTGGGTTTGGGATGCCACACTTGGTTCTTGGGTGGAGCTCTCGGAGGTTCCTCAAACACCCCATCCTTGGTGATAGGCTTGACCAGCTCTCTGGATGGAAGCTTGGTCAGTTTGGGAGTAGTGGTGGAGTTGGGCTTCTCACTAGGATTCAGACCACTCAACTCTCCAATCTTCCCAAAAGCAGAAAAATCAACACCCTGAGCAAGACCTACACCAGAACCTCCAGCAGCTCGCTTAAATTGGGAGATCATCATCCCGAGCTGCGGCTCACTACAAGAGACCCATGACAAGATGGTCCTAAGGTATGTGTTTTCCTCCTCGGTTTGCATCTTGCCATGCTTGACATTCGCAATCTCCGTCTCCAAACCCTCACACAAAGCGCACCTAGCCACACTAGTGCTACCTGAGTTGGCCTCCTCAAAAGACACAATCTTGGCATTCTTCTCTGCAAACTCAGATTGCAAGACAGGACAAGTCTTGCACGCACCTAACAGAGAAGGTCTAGCCTTCAGCTCATCCACCTCTCCTACCAACGCAGCATACTTACCTCTCAAACTGAGAAGGTCAGTCATGTGCGTGGTGCACATCTCACACTCAACCTCTTCCGACACGACCACGGTGGACTTGGCAAACTCAAGCTCTCTCACCGTGTCCTCCCACTTCTGCCTAAACTCCTTGCGCTCTCTAGCGGCACGCCTAAGCAACTTGTCCTGACTAAGGAGCGCGGCAGTAAGCTTCTCAACCTCAGCAGAAAGCTCGTCGTGGGTGAGGGATACCTGGGAGGTGTCGTCGTCGTCATCGTCCCGAGGGGTGTGCTCCAGCTTGCCGTCGACCTCATCACCAAGCGCCATGGTGCAAAAACCGTCGTCGTCGGCGAAGAAGCAGAGGCCGTTCAGCTTGTCCTCGATCCTCTTCTTCTTCTCGGACTCATCATCGCTTGAGCAAGCGGAGTCATCATCCGAGCCGTCAACGTCGCTGAGCGTGGCGAAAAACGCACGCTGCTCAGCTTGGGCCTTCTCCAAGTACTTCTTCTTGATGTACTCCTTGTCGAAGCCGCCCCTCCACTTGTGCCTCGCGGGGACATACTTCTCCTTGCGCTTGCTGGAGTCGTACTTGTGCCCATGATCACCCTTCCCAGATGAATGCTTCTTCTTGGGGCAGTTGGCGATGAAGTGTTCGGGGTCGCCACACTCATAGCATCCTGAGCGTCCTCCTCCGCGGCGACGGTTGATGCGGTTGTTGTGGAACCGCGAGAACCGGTTGGCGAGCATTGCCAACTCGTCATCCCCCAACGACTCAAGCTGGTCCTCTGTGACAGAAAAGAGTGAAGAAAGAGCAAAGCCAGCAGAGGGGTTAGCGGAAGAGCCAGAAACCAAAGCCATAGTCGGGCAGGAAGGATTCGCATAAGAAGCCCTCGACATGGCGTCAATCTCACTGGACTTGAGCTTACTAAAGAGCTCATCGCATGTGAGGGTCTCATAGTTAGGCGACTCGATGATCGCCTGAACCTTGGAATCCCACACAGATCGATCAAGAGTGTGCAAAAGCTTCAAAGCACGCTCATGATCGTCAAAAGGCAACTGCTCCTTGTTAGCCCTCATCCTTTTGACAATCACCTGAAAGCGAGCGAATAAACTTTCTATGCTCTCGCCAGGCTGATGTCGAAAGTTCTCATACTCACGCTTGAACGACTCGTAGAGTCGGGTTTTGACTTGAGAGGTGCCCTCATGGAAACGCATGAGGGTGTCCCAGATCTCCCGAGCCGTAGCGAGGTGAGAAACTCGATCAAACTCACCCATGCTCAAACAAGAAAAGAGAGCATTACGGGCTCGGCTATTGGCATCGTGCTCATCGATCTGTTGCTGAGTGACACGAGCAGCCAAGACCACGTAATCAGCAGAGTTGCAAATATCCCAAATAGAAGCACCCAAACTCTGCAGATAGGCCGACATGCGTATCTTCCAATACGCATAGTTCGTCCCATCAAAGAACGGCGGTTTGCCCACGCCGCGATCCATGTCGCCTTCTGTGGATCTGGAACCGGCTAAGGTGGAAGATCCTTAACCTGCTCCGATACCAATTGAAGGACCGAGAAGCACTCAGAAAGCGACCAGAGGGGGGTGAATGGGAGCTTCAAATTTTCCTTACGGAAACCAGTAGCCACTGTCCCAAGAATAAACCCCAGAAGCAAACCCTAGAGCTTGCAAATGTCCACGACCCTAGATGTAGGGTGGATGCTTCCAAGAAGCACAGCGGGACACTAGACAACTCTAGAAAGCCAACGCAAAAGACAGAAATCAATTCCGTCAATGAACGAGCGAACCGCGGACAAAACCGTGTGAAAACAGTAGCATCGGATGCTGCCTGCGTCCGATGCCAGACCACCGGACGCGTCCGATGCGAAAACTGCCTCTCGGGAACCTTACTGTTCCACAATCGAACGCTGTGAACAGTGAACAACCAGCGTCCGATGCTTTGGCTCCGGCGCGTCCGATGGCCAACGGACGCGTCCGATGTCACTACAAACGCTCAGAAAGTGACACGTGTCCCCGGAGCGTCCGATGCTTAGAACCCTAGCGTCCGATGCTCCCGTGTCAGCGTCCGATGCCCCCGAAAACTGTGCGGTTCTTTGATGATTCAACCCGATTTCCTCCGAATCAAAAGCTCTAGGCCTGGGATTCGATCTGAGGGGTCACAAGGATGTTAGTGAGCTATCTCTAAGAGATCATGGCTCGAACCTAACTCCAAATCGGTGAATCAAGAAATTTCGGGACAAGGAAGCAAAAACATGATCCAAAACAAAAATTGATCGATCTCCAAGACCGTGAGGTTAGAGGTTAATTCCTTCGGTGGAAAGAAGTGCCTCATGATCTAGAACAACTTGGTTCAACCGGTTTAGCAAAAGATGAACCAACCAAAGAGATCAAGCGACGGGAAGAACATGGAGAAAAAGGATTCCGCGAAGAACACCAATGAAACGCGAATCACAACCACGATCTTGCAGCCGAAGCGCAAACACACGCTACGACAAGGAGGTTACGGCCTCCTTTCCTCAAAATCACCAGTACACAGAGTCAAGTCTCTCTGCGGATCTCAGCAGGCTACAGCAGGGGATGGGAGAGCAAGAAACCCTAAGTGTGAAAGAGCAAATGACTGAGATAAGGGAGGAGGGTGTCTCCCCTGACTACTTATCCTATTCTAGACTAAGTCTATTTCCTACTCTACCCCTCTCTATTCTAATTACAGAGCGAACCAGCTAAACCCTAAGGTTATTCTGGACCAACTCAAGTGGTAGGTAGATCCGACGGCCACGCCCGCACAAGTCGTCTGCGTTGCCTCCACGCAACCTTCTGATTGCCGCCACGTGCCGCCCTCGCTCTGCACCCCCGGTTTTGTGGCCCAAACCGGGAAACCAGCCTTTTCCAGCCAACCCCCGGTTTTGAGGCCCAAACCGGGAAACCAGCCCATCAGCCTCTGAGTTTTGAGGCCAAACTCAGCAAACCCTCAGCGCCCAGGTTTTGAGGCCCAAACCTGGAAACCGTCCTCAGCCCGAGTTTTGTGGCCAAACTCGGAAACCCTCAGCCCGAGTTTTGTGGCCAAACTCGGAAACCGTCCACGCCCAGGTTTTGAGGCCCAAACCTGGAAACCATCCATCGATGGTTTTTCCCTGGCTCTACCACCAAACCGACGTCGTAGAGGGGATGCACCGCCCGTGCACCCCGTCCACTGACACGTGTCCCCAGGTCCTCGACCCGAGCAACACCGTGCCCCGCAAGTCTCCGCTCGTCGCTGTCCCAGGCTGCCAGCCACCACAGCTGATCCTCAGGCACTCCGGTCCCTCAGTCCAAGCCTCACGTCCGCCCTTCACTGCTCGATCCATCGGCATGGCACGTCCGCCGCACGGCACGCCCATCCTTCATCGCACCCAGTCCATCGGCACGGCACGTCTCAACTTGACCTTCACCTTGCCCTCGATCACTGTCTTCGTGCTCGACACCTGCACAACACAAGCCAGAGAACATGCGATCAAACCCGTTGACAATCACTCATCACTCAGAGACTCGGCATACACCCATGTATCCGCACCATGTTTACTATGTCGAATGTCAGTGTTTCGGTGCAGACTCTTTCCCCTTCGGCGAAGGATACAGGGATTTGCTTTTTGCCGATAACATCGATCTTTCTTCCTCCGAACCCGTACAGTGAATTGCCGGTGGGGTCCAAACTGCGCCTGTCGAATCCCATCGCCTCGAAAGCTTTGACGAACAGGATGTCTGCTGAACTTTCGGTGTCAATCAGAATGTTATGTTAGGTGAAACCGGCCACATTGGCCGTGGCGACCAAAGCGTCACAATGCGGGTAGTCGCGGACTTTGAAATCGGATTCGTCAAAGCATATCGGCGCTAGCGACCAAGCTGGCCTGTTCAGCGGGAGTCTTGGTGATACCGTCTGGACTCTTCGATGATAGTCCCTTCTTGCTCTCTTACTTTCGTGCTCGAGGTTAGATCCGCCCGTGATGGCGAAAATGTGGCCTCTTGATGGAAGGATGTTGTTGACTGCGCTAGTTTCGTTTTCCATTTCCTGCCCCTGCTGGTAGCCTGGCTGTGCTTGCTGCCCCTGAGGTTGGGTTTGAGCCGGAAGCATTGGTGGTGGCGTTGGCTGACGCTGATAGTGCATAGGTGACGAAACTGCCACCGACTGCGGCGCAAAGACCGGAAGCTGATAGCCCTGATACGCCGGATTGTACCAATGTAAATTTTGGGGATGCATGTACTGCGGAGGATGCATGGGTGCGCCTGCGTAATTGCTGCGTGCTACCGCCAATGCTGTCGGGTCTTGCAAATTATGGAAAACATGCTTTGAGCTTTCGGCCGAGGCTGAAACTTGATCCTTATCTTTCAGCTCTTTCACCATCTTGCTGTATTTGCAGTCCCGAGTGGTGTGACCGAAATTGCCATCACAAATGATGCAATATGGTGGCCTGGGTCCTCTTCCGCGGCCTCTACCGTCTCGTCCGCCGCGTCCTGTCCTTCCACCGCGCCCTCCGCGGAACGGTTGATCAAACCCTCTTTCGGGCTGAGAGTCAGCCATGTCAGGCCTCTCCGTGCCTGTCGCTGATTGTGCTAGTTCTTCTTGCAAATTGTTGATTGAACGAAAAGGCCTGACAATCCTTTGATTCGGCATGGGCGGTGGCCGACTTGCTTTCGTCGCTTGCCTCTGCGTCAGGCGGGCGGCCTTGCGTCGCCGAAAGTCATCATCCGACCTCGCGTACGCATTCATTACGTCGAACAATTCCTTGACATCTTTCGGCGGCTCCCTAGACAAATGAGCGGCGCACTGCCCAGTCCCCAAGCCTTCGATGGCTGCTGCGATCACCGCGGCTTCCGGCACATTCGGGGCTTGAGCTTTCAGCTAGATGAAACGTTTGAGGTACTCTGAAAGTGTCTCGTCGTCTTGCTGGGTGCAATTCATGAGATCCCGCGTGGTCTTGACATCCGGCCGGAATCCTTGGAAAGTGGCCAGCAGTTCGGCCTTCAGCTGTGCCCACGAATAGATGGACAATGGCTTGAGGGTAGTGTACCAATCGTGGGCCACGTCTTCGACTGCCAGGATGAGAGATTTTGCTAAAGCCTGATTGTCTCCGCCTGCCGAAAAACAGCTGTCTCGTAGCTTGCCAAGAACTTGCATGGGTTCGCTTTACAGTCGAAAGTCGGAATGCGGGGCTTGTAATTGCGTGGCCACGGATGAGCTTGCAACTCCCTCGAGAGTGGAGAGGTTTCGTCGATGGCGTTGCTGAAAGCTGGCGGTTGCTCTCGCCTTGGTATGAATGCGTTTTCTTGCGCTATCGGATTTGGGTCCGCCCTAGCCCTTTGCAGCTCCTGAATTTCCTTCTCGAGTTGCCTCATCTGCGCCTCAGCTCGCCGAATGGCGTTGCGAGTCTCGTCTTCTCTTGCTTTCGCCGCCAACTGCTGCTGCAGCTGGTCTCTTTGCAACAATAGCCTTTCGATTTCCCCTTGCTGCTGGGCCAGCGTCTTGATTGCTTGGGCGTGTCTTGTGATTTCGTCATCGTCTTCATCCTCATCATCGAACTCGTCCTCGACATGCCCATCCGGTGTGCCGTCTCTGCCCAAAGTCCGCTGATCCTGAGGCTGCACCCCCTGGCTCGTCGATGCTCCCGGCGGCGGCTGCGCTTCTATCGACAGAGCGTCGCCAAAAGGTGGTGGCTCTGCGGCTGCGTTTGGTGGAATCTGGCTAGCTGGGACTGAAACCGCGACGGTGCCGAAAGCATCCTTTCTCGCGGTGATCGTCTCTGGATTGTCGACCGTCTTCGGCGCTTTCCTTGGCGGCATGGTAAGCTCGAGCGAGCCCCACGGTGGGCGCCAATGTTGTTTCGGGTCCGAGACCTCGAAACTGCGGGTTGTCGCACGAACGAATGCACAGAGCGAAAGCGGAACTAAACGGAAGAGAGTGGGAAGTTGGGTGAAGTGAACAGTGCTCTCCCCCTAGTCCCTGGGAGGCTGAGAGCTCTTTATATTAACCCCGATTAGTTTGAAAGTACAAGAATGCCCTTCCAACCACTCCGTTACAATTACGACGACGCCCTAGTCAGCTACTCCATGGCTTCACGCTGCTTCTCCCGGCGTGAGGGGCATCATCGTAACTTTGCCCCCTGGCGGGCCCATCGTCCCCCGGCTCCTTTTCCTAGCCGGTGGGGCCGCTCTCTCGGACCCAGGCTTCCGGCGTCCTACGAAAACCTGTGAAAAACCGAGGTCATGAACGACAAAAACTCCCGTCGAAAGCGCCGGGCTCCTTTCGCGCGAATGCCACCATCCGCACGAATGCTCTGCCTTCCCCTGGTCCACTTGCCGAAACGCGTGCTTCCGCGCGGACGCTCTCTTTCGCCCGAAAGCCCCACATTCCCTTAGCCTGCGAGCCGAAATGCGTGCTTCCACGTGAATGCTCCCTTTCGCACGAAAGCTCCGCCTTCCCTTGGCCTGTGGGCGGAAGCGCGTGCTTCCGCGCGAATGCTCCCTTTTGCACGAAAGCTCCGCCTTCCCTTGGCTTGCGAGCCGAAACGCGTACTTCGCGCAAATGCTCCCTTTCGCACGAAAGCTCCGCCTTCCCTTTGGTACCGCGGGTTGCAGGCGCCTGCGGTCTGGGTACCGTCCCAACACCACGTAATCGGCAGAGTTGCAAATGTCCCAAATGGAAGCACCTATACTCTGCAGATAGGCCGACATGCGTATCTTCCAATATGCATAGTTCGTCCCATCGAAGAACGGCGGTTTGCCCACGCCGCGATCCATGTCGCCTTCTATGGATCTGGAACTGGCTAAGGTGGAAGATCCTTAACCCGCTCTGATACCAATTGAAGGACCGAGAATGCAATAGCAAGGCGACCAGAGGGGGGTGAATGGGAGCTCAAAAATTTCTCTTGAAACTTTGGCCTTTTGTCCCAAAATCAACCCCAAGAGCTTCGATCGAAACCGTGATGCTCACGACCCTTGGAAGAGGGTGGATGATCCCTAGGATCACAGCGGAGCACCACAAAACGATAGTAAACCAAACGGCAAAAACACCAGAGCAAATTCGACCCTCAAAAACCAAGTCCCGAACGTAGATAGACGGCTACGTCAAGAAATCCCCAAATACCTATGCTAACAAGTAGCAAAGATACCTAGAGAGGTTCCTTGGTCAACTCTAGGGCCAAACGAGAAGTCCGAAAATCAAGCGAAGAAGCCGGGAGAGCAAACGCACTAAACCAGAAGCTTCAGCCAAATCCCGGACTGTCCAGCCCTGGGGTCCTGGACTGTCCAGCCCTGGGGTCCCCGACTGTCCGCCCCTAATGCGCACTGTTCGCGAGGGGATGGCGGACTGTCCATCGGTTAAAAGAGCAAAACAACAGTGCTGCTGAAGTTTCCTGGACCCTTCCCGGACTGTCCGTGACTTTAAACTGCGGACTGTCCGCCGGTGTAAAAACAGTAACCCATCCGAAGAGCACAGCCACTGATTCGGCTGATCCCCAACGCACGGACTGTCCGCCGGTCAAACCGCGGACTGTCCACGACCTCCCAGTGAGGGCGATTTCGGTCGCCCCTCACACTTCTCTTCCCAAATCCGAATCAAAACTCAATCCCAAATTCCCAAACTTGGAGAGGATTATCACGAGGTAGTTAGGAGACTATCCCCAAGAAATCATCCGCTCAAATCGATTCAATCACCGGGAAATCAAAAGGGGAGTATGAACGAAAAAGCACCACGAAAATGAAAACAACCCGATCTACTTGTTTGTGAGGAGTTAGATGAATTCCTTCGGTGGAAATGATCTCCTCACTATAAAGAACAAGTGGATTCAAACGGATTTTGCAAAGACGCAATAGAGAGGGAGATCGAGTGACGGGAAAAACGCAGAGAAACGAAGAACGCGAAGAACACGAACAAAACATGAATCAAGTCATCGATCTGCAACCGTGTGGCTACCACACGCTACAACAGTGAGGTTACGGCCTCACTTCCTCAAAATCTCCAGCACATGTTGACGGTCCTTAAACACCTGTTTTACCATCAACATTTGACCCTAAAGTCCACCAAAAAGGCATGAAATGTAGTCAAATAGGTTTCAAACTAACCCAATTCCACATGTCCATAGAATTTTATGTGAATGCAGGATTTGAACCAAATTTGGACATATGGACCCACCAGAGGCCAAGCCTACTCAGCAGGGCCCAAATGGGCCTAAGGGGGTGGCGCCCGCCTCCCATAGGTGGCGCCCGCCACCTCTAAGTTGCGCCCGCCACTTGGGTCGGCCCAAGTTTCACCCCCTGCCACGTCACCAATCCGTGTGACCTCCACAAGGCCAAATCTTGGCCCTTGGTCAATAGGTCAGTGGCATCGGACGGCTCCGGGTGGAGTGGCGTGGATCAAGGCTGAATGTCGGTTGCTAGGACATGCAACCGACCTCCAAACCGCTTTGGACAACCACCTGGATGCCGTTGAAGCAGAGGCGGTTCATCCAACGGCCAGGGGACTGGCGGCCGCTAGTAGGGGGTGGCGCTCGCCACCTGACCTAACCCTAGGTCGGGTGGCTGCCCCCTATAAGAACCCCCCTCACTCACTTAGGCTATAAATACCCCCCTGAGGCATCACTTCATTCACACAACCCCAACATCCCTCATATCCCACACAAGCAAGAGAAGCAAGTGAGAGTTAGGTTAGAAGCTTAGAGAGCTTAGGCAAGTAGGTAGCTAGTAGAGCAAGGCATCTTCGCCCTCGCGGTAGCACTGCTCAAGGCTTAGCTCAAGAGTAGAGGCGTGCGAGTGATCGGCTCTGGAGTTGGGAAGAGTCTTCCTTCATCTCCAGTTCAGGTTTTGCTCTTGTTACTCAAGCATTTACTATATTCTAGTTCATCATTTCATGTATTACTTTATTCTACTTATCAGTATTGAGTGGTATAATTGATTGATTGCTTGAGTGCCTAGCTATCCTACAGTTCAATTCACTTAGCCATAGTAGTTAATCTCTAGTGAGCTTAGTGTTTGATCTTTGCCAATAGGTTGCTTAGTTAGTTTAGTGTTTATCTTATTAAGTCAAGTGTTTGCTCTGAAGTCCGCAAGGGTGTCTCTATTCAAAGTTAGGGTAGAGATAGTTAGAATATAGTTAAGCGTGGTGCTTAGTTATAGACATACCTTCAGATACAGCTGGACCCCCGGATAGCTGTGGTAGCAAGCAGGTGGTGACAGCCCTGTGTGCCTTGAATTCCACCACGTAGTTGGCCCAGTTTAACAGTAAGGCACGTTGTGCTAGCGTTCAACCTAAGTAAGTGGTAAAGGCTAGTACGCCTCGATACTTGACAAGATAGGAATAAAACTATACTCAACTTAGTTGCTTTATTGTCTTTTGCCTGCCTTGCTTCGTAACTATCTCGCTTCGTAGTTATCTTGCTTTGTAGTTATCTAGGAGTAGTTATTGGTTAGTTATCCTTAGTTATCCCATTCTATTTATCTAGTTATCCACCTTACCTTAGCCATCCAGTTCATCCTTACCTAGCCATCCATATATTCTTTCTAGCATCCCTTCTCTTTCCTTTTCCCCTTTTCTCTTTTCTTATTTCTTCGACTCTCATCCCCTCCTTGACTCAACTCATACACCACCCTAGCCTTCCCTTGGGATCAAATAAATCGACACCTGGTACTCCCAGGCGAAGTGCTACTATGATAGTTCTGTGCGCTTGCAGAATCTCCTCCTGGTAGATTGCATTCTCGCTAGCTAGCTCCTACTAGTGTCGGGACTGACAACCCCGCTTGGCATTAGTAGATAGCTACTTTAGTTACCCTATCCTAGGTGTAGCTAAGAACTACCAACAAGCATTTCTGGCGCCGTTGCCGGGGAAGGTAATCGGTGTATCGGTTGAGTCCGTGTCGAATTTATCTTCGCTTAAGCTCCCGCTTAGCGAATCCCATCTTACCCCATTCTTTCTTTCCTTCGTTCTTCTTATCTTTTTCCTTCATCTTCTTCAACTTCTTTCTTTCTTATCTCGTTCTATCTTCACGATGGCCAATAAGACCATTCGTGAATTTTCTGCTCCTTCTGCCGCTAATGTAGCGATAGGACCAGACGTGATCGATGCCAACCTCAATTTTGAGTTGAAACCGGCTCTGATCATGATGGTCCAAGCTAGACCGTTCTGTGGTAAGGCTCATGAGGATGCCAGTGCTCATCTCCAACAATTCTTGGAGATTTGCGGCACCTTCACCATTAAGGGGATTACCCAAGAAGCCATCCGTCTTCGTCTCTTTTTTTCTCTTTGCTAGGAAAAGCGAAGCAATGGTTCTATACCGATCGCAACGCTGTAGACACATGGGACAAGTGTTCCAATGCTTTTCTCGCTAAATTCTTTCCTATGGGCAAGACGAATGCTCTTCGCAACAAAATCTCCAGCTTTACGCAACAAGCCGAGGAATCTATTCCCGAGGCTTGGGAGAGGTTGCAAGAGTATGTCGCTGCTTGTCCGCACCATGGTATGGAGGACTGGCTATTGATCCAGAACTTCTACGATGGCCTAACCCCAATCTCTGGAAGCCATTTGGATGCCACCGCCGGCGGTGCATTCTATTCTCTGAATGTTGCAGATGCTAAGGCTCTCAAAGAGAAGATGGTGTTGAACCAAGGATGGAATGACGAGAGACTGTAGCCCCGTAAGCGAGGTATACATTCCCTTAAAGAGGCCGACATGATCATGGCCAAGATGGACTTGCTGGCAAAGAAGCTGGATAGCTGTGAGAAGATGAACCAACAAGAGAGTGTCCAATCTCTGGAATCCTACATGACTTGTGAAGTGTGTGGAGAAACCGGACATTCTGGGAGCCACTGCCCCGAGCTACATAAAGATTTGAACTTCATCAACAACAATAACAGTTTCCGTCAACAGAATCAAGGATGGAATCAGCCTGCAAACTCTCAAGGTAACAATTCATTCCCTCGCTCTAATTTTCATAATTCTGATGATTTCTCATTCTTAAAGATTTTAGTTTACTCACAAGGTAAAACTGCTGATTTCTTGAAAGAGAGATTAATGGCGAATGATAAAATTCTTGAGAATATAAATGCTAAATTGGAAGATTTCTCATCTGCTCTGGAAAATCGACTTAGCTTTAATAAGATGTTAGAAACCCAATTAGCTCAACTTGTTGCTACCATACCATCTTTTGAACCTGGCAAAATTCCTGCTAAACCTGACATGGAAACTGCTAATATGGTTGAAATAAAATATTTTAACTATTATGAAGATCAAACCATGACTGTTAAAAAGGGTGATCCTGGTAGTGCCATAATTAGATGCTCAATCTTTGATGAAGTCTTTAAAAATGCCATGTGTGATTTAGGATCGAGTGTGAACATTATATCTAAAGATTTCTTTGAAAACTCGTTCTTTCCACCCATGTCGTCCACATCTGCCTATGTTGTGCTAGCTGATCAATCCACTTGCTATGTAGAAGGAATAGTTAATGACTTACCTGTTCATATTAGAGGCTCCTATGTTCCTGCTGATTTCATAATACTAGATATGTGAAATAGGAAACATGTGCCTCTAATCTTAGGTAGACCCTTCTTGAATACTGTTAATGCTTGCATATATGTCAGAAGTGGTAAAATTCAAATGACATTAGGAGGGAGGAAGGAAATATTCTCTTTCTCCCGAGACCCCGCATATGCCGCTAACATGCAGGAAGCAAAACCCGTTCGTACCAAGAAGAGGCGCCCAAGAACAAGGTGGAGCAGAAAGAAAGAACCACCTCCTCCTAAGTAGTATAGTTCACATAACAAAGGAGAGGTGCCAAAAGAAGAAGAACCAGATGGAGTACTAAGAGAAGAAGTGCCCAAGGAAGAAGATCCACCCGATAAGGATGAAACTCCATGGACCTAAGGTATGGTTTTACTTTTTTTACCTTCAATTTTCCCTTTTTCGAATAAATAACATATGTCATGCATGTAACTAAAAAATAATAAAAATAAAAAATATCACTAGTTATCATTAGTTATATGCATAGGTATATGTTAACTTAGTTAGAATAATAAAATATCATAATAGGATAGTTTCCCTTTTCACAACATTAGATAGTTTCCCTTTTAATAAAATAAGAACAAGAGCTCCGACTGAGACGAAGAAGATCTTTTCACCAAGCAAGAAGCCAGCTTGGGGGAGACTCCCGCTCCAATAAGGTGTGTCCCAAGCCTACACTTTACATTCAGTTCTTAAATTCTATATCTTTTGAATGTCACATGCTTGCCTAAATAACCACTCCATGAATAAAATTGATAAAATCTGATTAAACAAGTTGAAACCTGAATAAGATTTGAAATATGTCATGCAAATGCTATTGTTATGGTTTGAACAACTAGTCTTATCTAAGTTGTAGCTTTTGTGGGTTGCACATGCTTAAACTGAAATCATGCTTAGTGAATAAAGTTAGTAAGAAATGGAGTAATTCTTTAAACTTGCTAAGGTGAAATTAGGACCTAATCTGGAGGATTTCTTTTAAAAATTATGAAAACCTTGCTAAAAGTTCCTGCTAGATTTTATCCCATCCCACCACCAGCCAAATATTTGTTAGTCATTAGTCAAAACCACAAAGAGCTTTGTTTGTGTTGAGCTTTGTTAGACCTCATAGATCTTAGTAGAGAAGCTTATCATATCTTTTGAAGCAAGATTCACGCACACCCACCATAAATTGCCTACTTCCCACTTTGGAAGTTTGCAACCACCAAATAAATTGCTTATTCTCTACACTGGAGATATGCAATACCCTACCAAACATCCCATTGCTAGCCTTATGCTTATTCCTACACTGGGAACAAGCATTTCTCTCCCTTTCCCTAATCATTTCTGAAATCCTTTCCTATAGATGTCTGGGGAAATCTAGAGCTAAAAAAGAGAGACAGAGAAAAATGAGCAAAGTAGCTCAAGAAAGGACTATGTCCAGAAAAAAAAAGTGAGCAAAGTAGCTTAAAGAGGACTATGTCCTAAGAAAATGTGAGGACACATCTTTTGTCTACTCACTATGTATCCAAAAAAAAGAGAGAATTATCATTAGCTCTAGACCCCAGAAATTAACTAGGAAGGATTATGAAATATGTCTCTATACACTTCCACATAACCACACATGCACATCTTGATCAATTTTTATGATTTGCTGCTCCTTATGACCTGAGTGTCTAGCTTTGCAATAAACATCAGGCAATTTGCTCATGGTTCTTAGCCTACCTATAACTCCACAAATCATTCTTTAGAAATAGGAGAGGCTACATTTTGGCCTAAGTGTGGATTTAAACACCATTGAGTGATTGAGTGAATCTTGGAGGACTTAAGCAAGTTGTTATCTTTTGAAAACCTTGAAAAAACCTCGAGACAAAATCCTAGTCCAACCTAAGCAAGATAAAAGTTTCATATCTACTACTTTATTTCACTCTTGCATGTTTGAAGTGAAAAGCTATAAGCCCCACATTGCTATGATTAATGATATATGCTAAGTTATTTCTCACTATACAATATGCACTTGCAGACATCTTAAGTTGCTATACATTTCATGCTCAATGCTAAAACCGCATTGTTGCTCGAGGACGAGCAAAGGGTTAGCTTGGGGGAGCTTGTTGATGGTCCTTAAACACCTGTTTTACCATCAACATTTGACCCTAAAGTCCACCAAAAAGGCATGAAATGTAGTCAAATAGGTTTCAAACTAACCAAATTCCACATGTCCATAGAATTTTATTTGAATGCAGGATTTGAACCAAATTTGGACATATGGACCCACCAGAGGCCAAGCCCACTCAGCTGGGCCCAAATGGGCCTAAGGGGGGTGGCGCCCGCCACACCTAGGTGGCGCCCGCCACCTCTAAGTGGCGCTCGCCACTTGGGTCGGCCCAAGTTTCACCCCCTGCCACGTCACCGATCCGTGTGACCTCCCCAAGGCCAAATCTTGGCCCTTGGTCACTAGGTCAGTGGCATCGGATGGCTCAGGGAGGAGTGGCATGGATCAAGGCTGAATGTCGATTGCTAGGACATGCAACCGACCTCCAAACCGCGTTGGACAACCACCTGGATGTCGTTGAAGCAGAGGCGGTTCATCCAATGGCCAGGGGACTGGCGGCCGCCAGTAGGGGGTGGCGCCCGCCACCTGACCTAACCCTACGTCGGGTGGCTGCCCCGTATAAGAACCCACCTCACTCACTTGGGCTATAAATACCCCCCTGAGGCATCACTTCATTCACACAACCCCAACATGCCTCATATCCCACACAAGCAAGAGAAGCAAGTGAGAGTTAGGTTAGAAGCTTAGAGAGCTTAGGCAAGTAGGTAGCTAGTAGAGCAAGGCATCTTCGCCCTCGCGGTAGCGCTGCTCAAGGCTTAGCTCAAGAGTAGAGGCGTGCAAGTGATCGGTTCTGGAGCTGGGAAGAGTCTTCCTTCATCTCCAGTTCAGGTTTTGCTCTTGTTACTCAAGCATTTACTATATTCTAGTTCATCATTTCAAGTATTACTTTATTCTACTTATCAGTATTGAGTAGTATACTTGATTGATTGCTTGAGTGCCTAGCTATCCTACAGTTCAATTCACTTAGCCATAATAGTTAATCTCTAGTGAGCTTAGTGTTTGATCTTTGCCAATAGGTTGCTTAGTTAGTTTAGTGTTTATCTTAGTAAGTCAAGTGTTTGCTCTGACCTCCGCAAGGGTGTCTCTATTCAAAGCTAGGGTAGAGATAGTTAGAATATAGTTAAGCGTGGTGCTTAGTTATAGACTTACATTCATATACGGCTGGACCCCCGGATAGTTGTGGTAGCAAGCAGGTGGCGACAGCCCTGTGCGCCTTCAATTCCACCACGTAGTTGGCCCAGTTTAATAGTAAGGCTCGTTGTGCTAGCGTTCAACCTAAGTAAGTGGTAAAGGCTAGTACGCCCCGATACTTGACAAGATAGGATTAAAACTATACTCAACTTAGTTGCTTTATTGTCTTTTGCCTACCTTGCTTCGTA
The DNA here is from genome assembly GCA_009763385.1 of Coix lacryma-jobi var. lacryma-jobi. Classification (NCBI taxonomy): domain Eukaryota; kingdom Viridiplantae; phylum Streptophyta; class Magnoliopsida; order Poales; family Poaceae; genus Coix; species Coix lacryma-jobi. The sequence goes on along the minus strand of CM019825.1, from coordinate 113,010,681 downwards.
ACTATCTCGCTTCGTAGTTATCTTGCTTTGTAGTTATCTAGGAGTAGTTATTTGTTAGTTATCCTTAGTTATCCACCTTACCTTAGGCATCCAGTTCATCCTTACCTAGCCATCCATATATTCTTTCTAGCATCCCTTCTCTTCCCTTTTCCCCTTTTCGCTTTTCTTATTTCTTCGACTCTCATCCCCTCCCTGACTCAACTCATACACCACCCTAGCCTTCCCTTGGGATCAAATAAATCGACACCTAGTACTCCCAGGCGAAGTGCTACTACGATAGTTCTGTGCTCTTGCAGAATCTCCTCCTGGTAGATTGCATTCTCGCTAGCTAGCTCCTACTAGTGTCGGGACTGACAACCCCGCTTGGCATTAGTAGATAGCTACTTTAGTTACCCTATCCTAGCTACTTTAGTTACCCTATCCTAACTACCAACAGTACACAGAGGTATGGTTCTCTGCGGATCTCAGCTAGCTACAGCAGGGGATTGGGAGAGCAGGAAACCCTAGAAGCAAAGAGGAAATGACTGAGATGGAATTGGAGGAGGGTGCCTCCCTCTACTTATCCTAATTCTAATTCCTACTCTACCCCTCACTAATTACAGAGCGAACCAGCTAAACCCTAGGGTTATTCTGGACCAACTCGTGGTAGGTGGTGATCCGACGGCCACACCCGCACAACTGGTAGCGTTGCCTCGACGCAACCTCACCGATTGCCGCCACGTGCCGTCACCGCTCTACTTGTCCTTTTCCCGGACGTCGCACCCGCGGTTTTGTGGCCCAAACCGGGAAACCAGCCTTCACAGCCATCCCCGGGTTTTGAGGCCCAAACCGGGAAACCAGCCGACCAGCACCTGAGTTTTGTGGCCCAAACTCAGCATACCTGCAGCACCCAGGTTTTGAGGCCCAAACCTGGAAACCGTCCTCAGCCCGAGTTTTGTGGCCCAAACTCGGAAACCATCAGCGCCCAGGTTTTGAGGCCCAAACCTGGAAACCGTCCACTTGGTGGTTTTTCTGTGGCTCAACCACCAAACCGAGCCGTAGATGGGATGCACCGCCCGTGCACCCCGTCCACCCGCAAGTCTTCGCTCGTCGATGTCCCAGGCTGTCAGCTACCACAGCTGATCCTCAGGCCACCGGTCCCTCAGTCCAAGCCTCACGTCCGCCCTTTGCACTCTTGGTCCATCGGCACGGCACGTCTCTACTTGACCTTCACCTTGCCTTTGATCACTATATCCATGCTCGACACCTGCACAACACAAGCCAAAGAACATGCACATTATCCCAGTTGACAATCACTCATCACTCAGAGACTCGGCATACACCCATGTATCCGCAAGATTCTTTTTATCCTATCCTTCTGTACGTCAAGGCGGTCGACGCTTGTGCAACATGTGGGGACATCTCGAACGTGTGGTTGTTGAACTTGAGAGATATCCCCCACACTTTATTCTTGTACCTTTTTTTATTTTTTTAATCAAAGAAACAAAGAATGGAAATACAACAAGGTCTCTACCAGCTGGAGCACTGGGGAGCATTTGTTTTTATTTTATTATTATTATTTTTTGATGGCAACATCGAGAAAGAAAATATCCATGCTTAAGAAAAATTGAAGACATAAGGCTCAAGAAAACATGGATCAAAGAGGTTGCCATGATTTTTAAGAGAGAGAGGGGGTTTTTATTCAAAAGGATTTTTTTATTTATTCACCAAACTTCTTATCTTTGAAAATAACTTAAACAAGGCTAAGGTAAAACATGTAGTACGAATCTAGCCTTGGTTTATCTCTATCAAAAAGAATTACTTCTATTGTTTATGAAAGTAGCTCAAAGATCATTAACCAAAATTAAACACCATGTTTAAACTTTGAATAAAGAAGGTCATTTTAACCTAAGCACCATGCTTAATTTAAAAAGACCTATGAGCATACCACATGTGCACTTGTGAATATACCCAAACTAGAGCATATGGCATAAGCAAAGGAAGCATGATCATGAATGAACTATGGAGACAAACATGAGTAAATGGATTTGGTGAACATTTATTACCTTTGCATACCTGAGTGTTTTCCGGCGACATCTGTAGTTTTGAGTTTTGAAGCTGCCGCAGCGGTTGCTTGAATGCCGAACTCAGGCAGGTGTCAAGGCTTAGGTCATACACACAAATAATGTGCATAGACCATGGGCCTTGATGTCACCAACAAAGGTCATGGAAGAGGAACACCCTTTTTCCTTATAGAAGGAATCTAGGCGAAGTGAGGTGGATTGCGGGTGTTTGTGGCAAAGGAATGGAACCACTCTGGTCCTTCTTTCTCTTCCACTCTTTTATATATATATATATCTTTTTTTCAAACTTCTTTTTCTTCTCTCTCTCTCCCTTTTTTTCTCTTTTTTTCATTTTTTCGTATATATATACATATATATATTCACTCTTTTTTTTGGAAGGCACGTGGGTGTATGTGATGACCATGTGGTGCCACCCAACTCCTTTTCTTTCCACCATTTCTTCTCAACAAGATCGAGCTTTTTCCTTTTTGGGTGGATGGAACCTGAGCTCTCCCCCCACACTTGGACTTTTGATTGAAAGTCAAGTGTGGCATGCTGAGGATCTCAGTGTTCCACCATTAGTAGTGTAGCTCTCATGCTGTTTGTTAGCGTGTCTTTCCCCAATCTTCTTGTTCTCAACCTGTAAGGTTAGGAAACACAAATACCCGAAGGTACATACAAACAAAATAGCATGGTCTTGTTTTTATTGAGAAGAAAGGTGGTGTTATTATTATTATATATAATTTTTTATTTAGCAAGGTGAGCTAGCATATCCTTTGATGTTGATGGAACATGACATTCTTACCGTCCTCCCCCACACAACTTTTGTAAAAAAGTCAAGTGTGCCAAGTTGGGGTCTCCTTTCGAGTGTGCTCCAAAACATCAGAATTTGTTGTGGTCGATGCATGTTGTCGTGCATCGTCTGTCCCTTGTTCTTCTTAGTTTAACCTGAAATGGTTTTCAACCAAGAATACCCGAAGGTGCATTCTAGCCTGGCAACAGGATCTTACAATTATTGGAAAAGAATACACATTTTTTAATAATAATCCAGGGTATCTCCTGGCAGTGCTTTTGACTATGGTCATAAGCTTGACCTTGGGAAACCTTTTGAATTATACCTTTGTGTTGGTGAGGTGGTTTCCCCTACAACACCAACCTTCGCAAACCAGAACTGTAAAACTCATGACAAGCTACCATGAAATTTGCAAGATTTGTGGTAAACAAAACTATCTACGACAACCCTTTTAACGATGTTGGGCACAGGGGTTACAAGCGGGTTGTTGGCTCTGCAAAAGATGTTAGAGTTATGGCTCAGGTCAGGAGATTTTTCAAATGAGCATGGATTTGGTTGGATGGGAAGGAAGTAACTTCCATGCTCAGGATCTTTTATTTCAAGGGGAGAGGGTTTAGAATTGATATCTTCATGGATTGGCTCTCCTCCCGTGGGTTCGTTTATGGTTTCATCCTTGAAGTGCTCTTGATGTTCAATCGAGGTGCATGCGGATGTTGAATCGGGAAGCTCAAAAGAGTTCCCCAACTCATCATCATTGGGATGATCATCCTCATTTTCAAAGGAATAAGCACAAGGATGTGACGGAGCTTCCTCATTGGGAAGGCCAAGAGTTTCTCCTAACTCGTCCTGGTTTTGGATGAAAGACTCAGTATCATTTTTCAAGAGCGATTCATGGATCTCTATAGGTTGTACCGACATTACCGTTTCGGGCTCGTTTCTATAGAGAGGGGTTCAGCCATGGAATTTTTTGCTTGAACTGGTGGTATGGAAAAGTTTTCCCTCCTTATATTGACAGCAAATTCCCGAGTTTTTGGTGGTCCGTCCGAATGTTTTTGAAGGGGAAGCCCGATCAAGACATCAAAGTCTTGAATGTCAAAGACGTAAAAGTCTTGCATAACTTGACATTATCATGTTTAAGTGGTATGTTGTGAAGGATGACTAGACTATTCACACTTGTCCTTGAATCTAGCCTTAAAGTGCTTGTTTGTTGGGGCGAAGGACTCATGAATGATCGTGTTCGCAAAAGATGCTGACATGATGTTCGCCCCACTAGTTGGATTATAAAGCACTTCCACCCAGCCTCCGCTAAGTTTAGCGTGGATGATCGAACAAGAGGGACTAATCTGAATTTCTTTAGAAAAGAGTTCTGCTTGTCCCACCCGATGGCTGCTTATAACGGGTAGCGACTCCTCTGTTTGATGGGTTTTTAGAGGTTTAAGAGGAGTAGCGGAACTGGTGGCTTCTTTCGGCGTGCATGCTTCGAGGGATTTACATGATTGTCATGGTAATCTTCCTCGAAGAATGGAAAGTCTGAAGGAAGGAAAACTTCCTTTGGATCTTTTGTTAGCGATGAGGGTCCCTGAGTTTGGATCTCAATTTCGGCCTTAGCAGAAGATACCTCCTCATGCTGTGGTTCGCTTTCTGTCTGGAGGGGAAGTTGCGTGTTTTATAGAATAAGGTCTAGAAGAGCCTCCACTTCTTTTGTGGTTTTGCACATGAATGATCCTCCAGCGGAAATGTCCAGTTGTCGGGCAGACTCCTTGTTCAGCCCTAACCAGAAATGTTGCAACAACACATGGTCGGGTAGAGACAAGTCTGAGCCCGATTTTCAAAGAATTATGAATCTCTCCCGGGCTGCACCTAACGACTCCTTCTCTTTTTGTTGGAAGTTGAGTGTCTCTTGTCGTAGGTTTACGATATGAGATATAGGAAAGACCACAAAGCAGAAGTTGTTCCGCAATTCTTTCCAATCTCAGTTAACTTTTCCTACGATATGGTTGTACCATTGTTTCGCTCTGTCAGATAGAGAGAACGGAAACAATTTCCAACACAATGTTTCTTATGACATGCCTGCAATTGTCAGGCACGCATAGAGCGGCTCAAACTCGCATAAGTGGTGATAGCGGATTTCACTATCATACCCTGAGAAGGGCTATTGGTATAAATTAACGCACACTCTACTTTATCCGCAAGCGCACTGATAAAATCTACCGATGTAGCACTTCACTAGAGTAACCCAGTTTTAATATCGAACCCAAAGGAACGGATAGTGTTAAGTCTTAAAGTCTATCCCCTGAGTAGCTAACAAGGACGGAGAATCTAGAAGTAAAGAGGGGATCACTAAGGCTATCTAATTCCAATTTAAGAGTGATATGTTTATATTATTCTTAGTAGAGAAGTTGCCATAAAAGGTCACAAAAAAAGTGTGAGTCTTTTATGCAAATGTATAATCCAACCGAGCCTACACACGGGTAAGTGGACTATAGAAGAATCAACAAGGCTATAAGAGTCACCCTTGTGAACAACCACTACTACCGGCGTTATAGGAGGCATTTATGAGCTATCTAGTCTAAGCACCACGCTTACACTATCCAACTACTCTAACTCTATAATGACTAGAATTAAAGTACTCAAAAGAGAGTCATAAACCTTAAGAATAGCAAGAACAATGGTTTAGACTTAAATATAGACGTTGATTACCGAAACAATCGCTGAAGCAAGTTGAAGATAAACTTGAGTAAGTGATCTCGATTCAACGGTATGATAAACTACTCACAGGGTCACAAAGCTTAATTTAAATCAATGCAATTATTAGTCATGTTTATATTTAGAAATCTCCGGAACTTTAGTGTTGTTTGGAACAAGATAATAGCAGCTCAGATCATCACATGTCATATCCCAATTACCTAGACCTTAGATTAAGTATTTGCCAACCATGCATTTAATTTTATTTTAAGGCATCATTATGAATTAGGAGAACTCATGCTTTGAAGACTAGGTACTTGAAAGAAATTTGATAGAGCAACTATTCATCATTTCCATGCAAAAGATTAGAGAGAGAGGGTTCTCTTTTAGTCATCAACTTGTTAAAACACACTATTTTATTTATTTAATCTAACACACTTTAAGATATAATATAAAAGCTAATAATAATAGTGGTAGTAGTAATAATAATAAAGACATACCTGAATCATGAGGATAACGGGGGTGCGTCTCCCCCAAGCTGGTTCCCTTAATAGCGTTGAGCCTTCATGTGCCCATATATTTTTATCTCTTTTTTAATTAATGGTGAGCCTTCATGTCCTTACATATTTCCTTACATATTTTTGTTCTTTTCTTTTTAGGGGTGAGCCTTCATGTGCTCACATTTTTTTTTGAATTTGCTTACAGAATAAAAAACTTAAAAGGATAAAGATACTTACGTGGATACATGGGGGTGCTTTCCCCCAAGCTAAATGTTGACGTAGTCATTCGATCTTGCAATGTAGCAGACTGGCAATGGATATGTCCTTCCTTTATTAGAGCTTTGATTGATGTTGACGTTTGTTGAGACAGTGTTCGAACAGTCGATGGAGCATTCACTTGCTCGTCAGCTTTTCTTGGCCTTTAAAATCCTGTGAAACTTAAATAGACAACAAAACTTGTGGAATAGATTAAGCGTTAGTGGTTGGCCACTTAAGCCTTAGTTGTCTAGAATTTCAGTAAGATCTCTTTCTCAATATTTTTGTATTTTATATTTTTATGATGCAAGAAAAAATACACAGGATGAATGCATGCATATTTATTTTTATTATTTTTATGCCACCACGATGAACATTCCCGTCGGTTTTTACACACCATAGAATTATTCACATGGGGCTTCATAGTTTATGATGTAGTGTAACAAATGCAATATTTTTATTTTGTTTTCTAATGTAATGCAGAAATTACAATGTGCTGTGAATTAAATATGATGATGCAAGAAATGGTTATGGATTAAGTATGAGAAATATGAAGCAAAGTAAATATAAAGATAACTACCGATTTTTACCTTTTGGCGAAGGTTCGGATATTTAGGTCCGACGAACCGGACCTTCCCTTGGTTCAGACCTCCCAAGGTATGTCAGACATTTGGAAAGTTGTTATTGATTGTACCTCTTAGGTGCAGATATTTTCTCCCATACTTTCTTGGTCTGAGTCTTCACTTCCTGTGGTTCACTGTCTTGAGATTTCTCTTCATTATTTTCTGGGACAGTGTCGATAGCTTCTTCTTCATGATTGGCCTGTCTATTCTCGATAGCTTGTCTTCTTTGGCTTTGAGAGGGCGTCTTTCACTTCTATTCTTCTTGGGTGCTTCATTGGGCATGTAGATGATGAAGTTGCATCGTGTCTTTTCTCCAGGAAAGTGAAAATGGATTTCCTCTTGTAAATGATTGTACCTGTAGCATAGAGGAATGGTCTTCCTAGGATGAGGTGGACATCATTGTCTTCCATCATTCCTTCTTGTTTATGCCTCTTGATATGGTGTCACTCATGTCTTTCGTTCGTCGAGCAGTTTGAAGTGAAGCGTTAATTGTGGACGCTTGCAGCATCTTGCTCAGTGTGCATGTTCTTGTAGATCTAGGACCTTCACTCTGTAGAATTTGAGAGTGACAAACTTCTCCATGTTTTGCTCAAGAGTGTGTCCTGCTCATAAAGACAAGGTAGAGATCAAGTGCACGAGCTCTATTGGTGGAAAAACACCAACAGAACCAAAAGTTTTGTTTATTCTCCTCTAACCTTAGGCACATTACACAAGACAAACTTGTTGTTTATGTGTCCTATTCAATCTTAACATGACTGATAGGATCAGAGGATGAACATGAAAGTAGCATCTTAAAATATTTAACATATCAAATTACTTAACCCAAGGAAGGATAATCTATGCATAATGTGTCAATCTTTTCATGATTGAGATATATCATCTTCAAAAGGTTAGATGCATAACATTTTAGCTCATCTAGTTAAGACAGTGAGATTCAAGAGAGTAAAGCTAGGAACAAAAATCAAAGGATTGAACATGTTGAGTTGATTAGGTTGGATAAAGCGATGTGCAACTTAAACATGTTTGGTTCTTTATTTATGTTCATACCAGAATCAAAGAGAAACTTTTAAAGTGATGGTTACTTATCTTGAAATGTTACTTTGTGATTGAAGAGTGATGTGTGCTGAACCACCTTGTAGAAGCTTCTCTTGTCTAGCTGGTTGTTGTTTATGAATGGCTTGTCTTCTCTTGTTTGTCTCACAGTATGATTAAGAGGAGGAAGATTACAGTGGAATCATCTTTAGAGGTATTGACCTTCCTTCTCTTGTGTCGACTTATCAGTGAAGGCGCATTGTTCCTCGAGTATGCTAACTAGGATCCTCTCTCTTTCTTGTATTAATTCTGTACTATGAGGATGTAGGGACAGTTCCGCATTCTTCTCTTGTCAACCTTTCTTGTTTTCCCTTTTATTATTGGGTTGACAAGAGACTTGAAATTAGAGCTGCTACTCGAGTGCCTATATGATAGTCCTTTGTCTTGTAATGTCACAACTGCGACTTGTCCTCTCAACAGTGTCTACATGATGGAGATCTTATCGACTGTTCTGCTTGATTTGCTGGTTCAGGTACTATCTCTTCATCTTCTAATTCTTGTGGTGCAGTGGCTTCATCCTTCATGATGCCCTCCTCAATTCTTGGCAGTTGGTTCTCCGTTGACGTCTTCTCTTGGTCCTCTTTTGCTGCTCATAAGTGATGTAGTTGTTGAAGAATCAGCAAAAGATCCAAGAGTTGGCTTCTCTAGGTTTGTCATAGATGATCACATGTGTGGTGGATCATATTCTTCTTCTTGACTGGGATAGCATCTAGTGGTTTGTATTGATCGATGTGGTGGGTAGAAGATCAATATGTTTAAAGTTGGGTTTCTCCTTTCTCCCTTTGATTGTGAAACACATCTAGACAATGGAATTGTCTCTCCCAGGCTGGCTTGTGATGTAGATGGACTCCCAACACATGTTCATGTGTTTGACTTGTAGATCTTGCTATTGTTGTAGTGGTACCGTCTTGTCTCCCAGGCTAGCTCTTGATTAGAAAAGAGGATAACTTCCCACTTCTTGTCTTGATGTCTTGGGCAATGATGGTTGCAAGCATAAGTTGTCTCATACGAGGTAAGTTGCATCCTGTTTGTCATCAGCGCCCAAGCAAGACTCTAAGCTAGGCTAGCACCATTTGTGATCTGAGAGTAGGTTTGTGTGTCTATGGTTTGAGTTTTGGGATCTTCGATGTTCAGACCAAACCATGGATGAACAAAATCTCTCTCCTGCGTAATGTTAGTGGATATATACCCGAAGGATTGCAATAATTTGAAGCATGGGTTATTATCCATAACTTATGTATTTTGCATCTATGCTAATAAAAGGATGCTTTTAGGATTATTTTAGCATAGAGTAGTATTTTATGTTTTGGCTGCACTTTAAGATGATTCAAGGCAAAAGATAACTTGCAGTAGAAGACAAAATAAATAAACTTTAATACTCATAGTTCTTTCATACATGATGAATGAGCTGAGTCCTCATTGTGCAAGAGTTGTTGCAATTCATGTGTCTCGTCATCTCCGGACTTTCCAAATTAATAATGAAAGTTTTCCTGCAGGGGTTAGTCAAAATATCCAATATCTACTATAGCATACTATCAGTTCAGAAATCAACCTAGACACCACGTCTAATTTGATCTAGGAAGGCATTTTAACCTAAGCACCATACTTAATTTAAAAGCCTTTAGAGGTAAAATCAGCACACCTTTTAGCTCAAGAATCAAACCAGACACCATGTCTTACTTTAATTCATGAAAACAGTTAAACTAAGCTCCATGCCTAATTTTAAAAGGTGTATGATAATACTTCAAAACCAAAGAATATACTATAGCAAATAAAGTTAACATGAAAGCATTGTAGAGATTTATTCAGATGGTGATGAAAGAGTATGATTAGTATATGAGCATATCCTAAAGGTAGGGACAACCAACATAGCAACATGGCAAGAAATATTCTTAGAAAGTCTATTCCCCAAGCTTGAATTTTGCACAAATCAAGATTGGATGAATGTAATTCAACGTTGCATGATGATTGGTGGGACATACCTTGTGTTTGTTGTTCCTTCGTTCTTTTCTGCTCCAGACCTGGAAAGGTTAGTGACAAGAATACCCGAAGGAATATTTTCATAATTATATTTCTATGCTCATTACAAGGACAGTGCAGCAGAAAGGTAGGCATAGGTCATAACCAGGTATTATGATGGGGTACAAGGATTCTACTGGTTATAGCCTACACATGGGTATGTGGACTATAGAAGTATCAACAAGGCTATAAGAGTCACCCTTGCGAACAACCACTACTACCGGCGTTATAGGAGGCATTTATGAGCTATCAAGTATAAGCACCACGCTGACACTATCCAACTACTCTAACTCTAGAATGACTAGAATTAAAGTACTCAAAAGAGAGTCATAAACCTTAAAAATAACAAGAACAATGGTTCAAACTTAAATATAGACGTTGATTACTGAAACAATCGCTGAAGCAAGTTGAAGATAAACTTGAGTCCGCAGGTACAAGATGAACAAGTTGATCCGACAGGTCGGAGCTCCTTCTTGATCTCTTCCTCTCTCTCTCTCTTCTAGTTCTAGTATAAGACTAGGTTTTAAACCTAAACTAGAGGGGTAACTAGTCTTCTACTTGAAAGCTGGCTCTTGAAGTCTCTTCTAGGGTTTCTGAATGAGGTGTAGTCTTTTCTGAAGAGGGGCTTGATCTACCCTGGGGCCTGGGGGCCTGTTTATATAGCCCTGAGGGATCAACCGCGGCCGTTAGATCAAACTGACTTCACGTAGGGCTGAGATGGATCCTCAAAGGCGGTGGAGGAAGCTTCCAGAAGATGGAGCCCAGCGGGCCCAGGGGGAGACCGACCGGTCTTAGGGTGGGACCGGTCGGTCCCACCTGGCAGCCTCTCGTGGTGTCCCGCCTCGTGGTGTCCTCTGGTGTCCACTAGGTCCTTCTGGCATATTCCTGACGTGCCAGTTGCGTTATCTCGCGTTGGTTTCCTTCTAGGGGAAGCAATCAGTGCTGGTTTTCCTGTTTAGTCCCCGCAGAATCACAATCCACCAAAACTCGTGGAATATTGTCAATTAAAACCCTAAACCTTTATTGATGATTGAATTCATGCCCTTTTCATATTTATTTATCCTTTAATTTTGATAGATAACCAGTGTCAACAAGGGCTGTTCACGAACCATGGCTATAAAGCCTGGGCAGAGTTCATAGCCAGAAGTTGTGATTGGCTTTGACGATTTTGGTGGCTCGCAGAACTCGGCCCGTGGAGCGGAAAAGTTTTGGATTGATTGTGGCTCCATATATAAAGGTAACTAAAAAGAAAGAAAGATAGAACGCAAAGGATACACGGGCGAACTAGGTTTGGAGACTAAAGGCGACAACCGTTCCTCGGCAAAGGCGCCCGAAATGCTTGTTGGTATTTCTTAGCGTAAGCATGTTGGCATTTCTTAGCGCAACCACCAGAGGATGGGTTTGAGATCCATCCTCGGTGATCACGCTAGAAATACTTACTGACATCTCTTAGCATCATCACTAGGGTAGGCCATCATCCCCGGGTACAGCGCCAGGAATGCCTGCTGACATTCCTTAACGACATACACTAAGTATGGTGGTTCCTAGCGATGCTACAAAGGGGTATCAGTGTTAGCCTCAGATGCAGTCACTTAACTACATATCCGGTATCGGCACCGTAGTGCGATGGCACATCATATACCAACACATGTGGTTTTAGTGACAGCCTGAGGGGCTAGCCTGGTAAACCAATTCATTTACAGACAGGGTCCGCAAGCGCACGGGGTTACCGTTGCAGATACATGGGTGTATGCCAAGTCTCGAGTGATGAGTGATTGTCAACGAGTTTGATCGCAGGTTCTTTGGCTTGTGTTGTGCAGGTGTCGAGCACAGAGACAGTGATCGAGGGCAAGGTGAAGGTCAAGTAGAGACGTGTCGTGCCGATGGACCGGGAGCGGTGAAGGGCGGACGTGAGGCTTGGACTGAGGGACCGGTGGCCTGAGGATCAGCTGTGGTGGCTGACAGCCTGGGACAGCGACGAGCGGAGACTTGCGGGCCATGGTGTTGCTCGGGTCGAGGACCTGGGGACACGTGTCGGTGGACGGGGTGCACGGGCAGTGCATCCCCTCTACAGCTTCGGTTTGGTGGTAGAGCTAGAGAAAAACCATCGGGTGGACGGTTTCCAGATTTGGGCCACAAAACCTGGGCGCTGATGGTTTCTGAGTTTGGCCACAAAACTCGGGCTGAGGACGGTTTCAACGGTTTGGGCCTCAAAACCTGGGTGCTGCGGGTTTGCTGAGTTTGGGCCACAAAACTAAGGCTACGGTGGGCTGGTTTCCCGGTTTGGGCCTCAAAACTGGGGGTTGGTCGTGAAGGCTGGTTTCCCGGTTTGGGCCTCAAAACCGGGGGCGAAGTCCGTGAAGAGGACGCAGAGCGGTGGCGGCACGTGGTGGCAATCGGTGAGGTTGCGTCGAGGCAACGCTACCAGTTGTGCGGGCGTGGCCGTCGGATCACCAGCATATTCGAGTTGGTCTAGAATAACCCTAGGGTTTAGCTGGTTCGCTCTGTAATTAGAGAGGGGTAGAGTAGGAATTAGAATTAGGATAAGTAGAGGGAGACACCCTCTGCCCAATCAATCTCAGTCATTTGCTCTTTGCGTCTAGGGTTTCCTGCTCTCCCAATCCCCTGTTGTAGCTAGCGGAGATCCACAGAGAACCATACCTCTGTGTACTGGAGATTTTGAGGAAGTGAGGCCGTAACCTCACGATTGTAGCGTGTGGTAGCCACACGGTTGCATTTTGGTGGCTGTGATTCGCGTTTTGTTTGTGTTCTTCACGGAACCCTTTTTCTCCACGTTTCTCCCGTCATTCGATCTCTTTGCCCGGTTCATCTTTTGCAAATCCGTTTGATCCAAGTTGTTCTAGGTCGTGAGGCACTTCTTTCCATCGAAGGAATTCACCTCTAACCTCACGGTCTAGGAGATCGATCGATTTTGGTTTCGGGTTAAGTTTTTCTTCTTACCCCCGAATTTCATCAATTTGGAGATAGGTTCGAGCCATGATCTCTTAGAGATAGCTCACTATCCTCCTTATGACTCCTCTCACCGAGTATGATCCCTAGTGGACATGTTTTGGGTGAGATCGAGCGAAATCGGTGAATGAACAGTGCTGCTGCGGGGTGACCGGACGCTGCTGTCGAGCTAACCGGACGCTGCCTCGTGCGTCCGGTGGTTGATTGCCACGCGGAGTTTTCCTATAGCTGACCGGACGCTGGTTCTTGCAAGTGACAGGACTCGCTTCTCTTACTGTTCATTCCGTTTGTCTTCTGCTGACCGGATGCACTGCTCTTGACCGGACGCTCCTCGCCTGTGAGTCTAGTCAGAAGTAGTAAGGTTCCAGAGAGGTTTTATCTAGACCGGACGCGTCCGGTGTACCTTGACCGGACGCAGGCAGAGTCCGGTCACTGCTGGTTTTGCGCGTTTTCGTTCGCCACTCGCTTGTTCGTTGTTGGTTTTGTCTTCCGGCTTTTGCGTTGGATTTCTAGGGTCGTATAGTGTCTCGCTGTGCTTCATGGAAGCATCCACCCTACATCTAGGGTCATGGACACTTGCGAGCTCTAGGGTTTGCTCTTGGGGTTGTTTTAAGGGACAGTGGTGACAAGTTTCCAAAAGGAAAATTTGAAGCTCCCATTCACCCCCCCCCCCTCTGGTCGCTTTCCGGTTGCACTCTCGGTCCTTCAACCGTTGTAGCATTTCACCTGGAGTATTCCAGGTATCGTTATTTATATTTTACCACTCGGAAGGCTAGGTGCGAAAGGATTCGAGATATATCCATGTCAAGAATATAATAAATGCATAGTTGACTAATTAACCATAGCAGGAGGATAAACGGTAATTTGGATAGTGGGATCAACACACACACATTGCCTAAGATACATAGAGCTTCTACGGGGATAGAAGAAAGAATAAAAGAATAAAGAATGTCCTACGGAGCATGGATCTTAACAGAATTATGTCAATGAATCAAGTATACATGTTCTGATCAAATTAACATTAGTGCTAAGTACTAGATGGATTAGGAGACCCGAGAATACTGGTCTGCTAGCAGCATACACCGGGCAATATAGACTCCTACCCCAAAGCCGAACATGGGGGATTACAAGGGACGGACAGGGCTGTCACCACCTACCACCTACCCCTCAATCGTGGACTAAGCCAGACATTCACCCAACTCCATATACCCGAGAACCACTCTCGCGCACATGAAGAACACTTACACCTCCCCGATAAAGATGTAAGCGCACTCGAAGGCACGGCAAAACACCACCCAACACATATCAATAAGCTATCAAGATCGAAACATGTTGAATGAAGAACAACGTTCATGTTCATGATGAACAAAGATCTAAAGCTGTGAACAGGTTCTAGAACGATGAACAAGAACAAGGCTCTAATTCAGAACATAACAATGTTGATCATAAGAGAATAAGAACAAGTATGAAAAGAGGAACTTAGTATTCATACCATGTAGATCTTTACAACTCCTCCTCTCCTCTTGCAAGTAGTACTTGCTCCAACTACTAGAGGATCTAAACTAATGTAGAGAGCTCCAAATACAAAGTGGAATGAAAGACAAATGTGTTGATGTGTGATTGATTATTGAAAATGGAGCTCTACCCCTACTTTTATACTACAACATGGTCAGTTCTGGTTATCTAAACATGGAAACCTCTTAAACCGACATGAGCATGGCGGCATGTGTTGGTGTTTGTTAACCGGCAACTCGTCTTGAGTGATCTCAGACGATTTGTTCGGTGGGGATCGATGTTCGTAGGACTCGATGATTACACAGGGACAGCGATTTATACTGATTCAGGCCGCTAAGTAGCGTAATACCTTACGTCCAGTGCGGTGTGTGCCTTGTGTATTGCTTATGATTCAATGTTCGATGATCTAGGACCTGCGCCCGGCTCCCCTTATATATCCGGGTGAGCCTCAGCGCACAGGACTTCCTTTTACAACTCGGCTAAGTTACAAATTAGATTCCTAATCCAAGCACATTGTGTTACAAGTCTTCGGATCTCTAAAAGCCATCCCAGATTAGTCGGAGTAATCATCGATAGATGATATCTCTGACATCCTGGTCCGTCAAGCCCCTGAGCTCTTCATCATTTCTTCACGATGTTACCTTCTAGTTTCTTCTTGAGAATCCCCGAGTAATGTCTTGAAAAATCCTGAAGTGCTCTGAAGTTTAAAGAATTTCCATGGCGTGCACTTTTCTCAAAAAGTGCACCCTATGGGTGTAGGCCCCGAGCCTCTTGTTATTTATAATAACTTTGAGGATCTTTTTAGAGCCTTGTCCATGTAATTCCTGAATAAGAAAAAACATTTCCTTTATAGATTATACCCTGTAGCCCCCTAGCCTGAGATCCGAGTACTATAGTACTCGGTGCTTGGGATCTTCAAAAAAGGTATTCTATCAAGGTCTTGAGGAGTCGGACCATGACACCAGTGTATTGCTTAAACCATCCGAGCAATAATTACTCAGCTTCAGGTGGGTAATGTTTTCAACAAACATCCCATATCACCCCCCACTGAATAAAAATTACCATGAGTCCAGCAATAATTGACTGGTAACTGTTCCAGCTGTACGTAATAATGATATTTGTCGTTTTCTGCAACTGCAAACTTTGTCGTCTTTGTCTTGAAATACGTGTGAGAATAAGCTTTGTTACCCATGCCAAGCTTCACATGCACCACAGTACATTGGTTGAATTATTGGTCCAGCGGTCACTCTTGTTGATGAACCATGTCCATAGACCAAAAACCGCCTATAAATACCTGCCTGGGAAGCAAAGAGCTCATATCCTTCGAGAGTGTAAAACTTCTTATTAGTTCCAAGGGTATTGTAATAGCAGTAGCTGAGATGATCGAGCCCCTGGGTGTCTTCCTTCTGTAGAATAGATGAAGTGCCCAGAAGAACTCTTGTGAAAGGACCATAATTTATGGTGGTTTCCAAGTGGTCGCGAGCAGAGGGACACAGAGGTGCGCCTAGAAGAACTCTTGTGACTACCACTCGTAGATAACCTCAGAGTCACAGGTTGTCAAAAGGGCGGCGAGGGTGATGGTCTTCCCCGAGTTCCTTGAGTACTGGGGTGGCACTAAAGACCCACCTTGGGATGCACTGAAAAGATAGTGTCTACCCAAGGTTCTGTGTCTGCTTTACTGCATCTCACTGAACCCGGTCCTTGGTGCAATAGGCATCAAGGCTATGTACCTTGAATTCACTAGAGTAGCGTTTTACATCTTGATTGTACTTCTGATGAAAGTTGCTATATCTCAAGATGTTTCCATGCATCTCTGTTGTAATTCCGAGTAATAAAGACAAAGATCCGGGTACTTGGAATATTTTCCGAGTCCTCTATCTTGTTTCCCGAGTACTAAATGTATCTTGCGGAAGGAAAACTTGTCTGTTTACTGTTCCTGTTCTCTGACGCCGTCTGACACGTGTTCCCAGCCGTTAGGGTTACAGACGTTGCCATGACGCTGTTTAAAAAAGACGAACGGTTATCAAAATAGATCTATAATAAGCCGCCACCGGGCTTGTGCTTTCCTCACGCTTTCATCAAGTCATTGCCTTTAGATCTAGAAATACCTTAGCCATCTCTCAGTGAATGCGTAGAAAATCTCTTGTTACCAACATGGGTCCCAAGAGGCAATCTGCAGTCGAGAAGAAGAAGCCTAGGATCACCACCACCGGAAAGCCTAAGCATCCAAACCCGCCAACTGATGTCTTGGCGTGGAAGAAACCGGACACCACCTTGGCAGAACTGGCCTTCCTGTCGCAGCAAGGGTATCTGCGAGCGCAGCCACTCGACGGCTGGAGAGTACCCATCGACCATCGCGCTCCTGCCCCCAACACCACGAAAATCATGATGTTTAAAGCCTTCGTAGAGCGGGGATTGGGGCTTCCTGCTTCGGACTTCTTCTGTGGATTGCTGCATTACTATAGTTTGACTCTAAACCATATTACTCCCAATGCGGTTCTTCATATTGCAATCTTCGCCCATCTCTGTGTGGCTTTTCTGGGGATATGTCCCTCTATTACCATTTTTCGCTACTTTTTCTGGTTTAAGTGTCAACCTAGTGACGCTAATACCGAAGTAGTCGAAGGGGCCAGTCTCCAGGTTAGATTGGAAGTAGCCAATCAATATATAACTGTTGAGTTGTCAGAGTCGGTAAAAGACTGGGCTGCTGGGTGGTTCTATATGGGTAACCCATCCCCAGCTCTTCGTCGTCATGATGGATGGCCTCCACAGAAGTGTCGTGAATGGAAGGAGAAGCCCACACCTGAAGAAGTGGGGGCTATCCAACCCCTCCTTATTATGATAGACGCTTTGATAATCAATGGGCTGACCGGATACACTGTCGTTCAAGACATTGTTGCCCAACGCATCCACCCGCTTCAGCAGCGAGCCAACTTTGGGTTCGAATACCTTGGTAAGAACGACCCGGGTCGCCACACTGTCGAGCAATTGGCAGAATGTGAAGTCCTCTGGAGAGTGAACCGGCTGCTTAAAAGTCGTGAACATCTTGCTCCAGTGATGACATCTTTCTCCGCCATTAATCCTCCTCCTCAGGTAAGTACTTAATTTGTCATGTCGTCAAGGTTCGGAATAGATATCCTTCTGACCTGACTAGATATCCTTCTGTTTTGTAGGGCCAGGGGAGAGATAACAATGATTGCCCTCCACTGCCTCCGGCGACTAAAGAAGGCAGAGGCATTGCGTTGGAAGGTCCAATACGAAGTGAGGATCTTCCTAACAAACCAAGTTCGCCTGAAGATCTTGACTGGCTTGACACAAAATCAACTGACTCTGATGTCCTGCTTATAGACCCAGAGGCTGAGGGTAGCCGGAAGAGGACACTGACTCCTCAACTAGAAGCCGGAGGACCTGTCCTTAAGAAGGCTCGCGCTGGTAATCGCCGTGCTTGTCGAAAAGTTCTTTTATCTCAAGAATTGTCTGATAAGCACTATAAGTTGGGTGCTCCTGGTAAGGAAAAACCTGAGTACTTTGTAGTCTTTTTGAGTGTTGATGATCTCTTGTCTTATATATGTTATTGCTATTAGGTGCTGGGACTACTCAAGGGACTTCAAGCGGCGCGGGCGCTGAAGAATCTTCGGCTTCAGACCCTCTTCTGAAACAGCCTCTCTTGAAGCTACCCAAGCCGTTGAAGCTCGTGAAGTAAGTGCTCTGCTTTGTAGAGTGTACACAGAGTTCTGATACTGACGTTAATACTTGTTTGCTTGTAGGAAAGCAAAAGTAGATGCGACGACCTCGAGTGCCATTCCTGATCCTCAGGCGGTAGAGGAGTCGGAGCCGCTGGCCATGGATGACTCCAGTGTGCCGCCAACCTTCAGTCAGGTAGATCCGCTGCCTGGCTCCTCTCCGTCCAAGTCTCAGGTCGAAGCCGCTCCTTACGCGGATGCTCTTCCATTGCCTCAGGTTGGTTGGCCATACTCCATCTTTCGTTCTCCCGCTCAATTGGAGTTTGACCGGGTTTGGAATGACTGGTTTTTTCGTACACGACAGCCGGACGAACCTACCCGGGACATGGTCTTGACGGAGATACATGCAGAGGGCTTAGCTTGTCAGTCGGGAGGATCTTTAGATGCACCCGAGTCCTCGCGGCAAGGATCTTACTTGGCTGAAGGAGCTGAGGGATCAGGTGAGGGCTCCTTTTGAAGCTCTTCACCTATTTGTTGAGGTAAGAGTCTCGATCTCTTCTTGTTATACTGTGAACCCATCTGAGTACTCATGATATTATTGTATTGTAGTCCTTTGACTTCAAGGTTAGAGATCAAGTCACCCGGATCCGCCAGGAGGTGTCTCGTGAAAACCAGGAGCTCCAGGACTATATTGCCCAGGACCAAATT
Organism: Coix lacryma-jobi var. lacryma-jobi; assembly: GCA_009763385.1. Taxonomy (NCBI): domain Eukaryota; kingdom Viridiplantae; phylum Streptophyta; class Magnoliopsida; order Poales; family Poaceae; genus Coix; species Coix lacryma-jobi. Next base: position 112,991,796 of record CM019825.1, on the reverse strand, counting down.
AGTCAGAAGGTAGCCACCTAGGTTTTGCATAATCGCATTAATGAACTCCAAGGCAACCTCAAGGAAGTGGTAGCAGAGCGTGACGCTGCTAACGACCGAGAGGTTGGGCTGATATCCAAATCCGCTGCCATGGAACAGAAGTTGAAGGAGCTCAAGAAGAGTTCTAAAAAGCAGCTTGAAGGTATACTTGGAGTTTCTGTGTCGTTCTGCTCCATAATATTAGTCGGATGACATGATAACTGACTGTTGTGTATGGAGATGCGAATAAGCTGGCTTCTAGGTGGCAGAACGCCTTCAATCGGAAGCAGGCGAAGCTTGAAGAGGTATTAGCTAACGCGCAGAGTACTCTACATGAAGCCAAATTGATGCGTGAGGGTGCTGACCGGGACCTTCTGCAGGCTTTGAAGTCTACGAAGGAGTCGCGGAATTCCTTGATGGCCTTGGAGCAAGCTGTCGAGCCCCTACTCAACATGATTCCGGTGCCGGCAGGAGTCGAGGAGTCTTTGATTGAACGGGCCAAGGCTGCACCTGTGCGGCTGGCGCAATACATCAAAGATATGTCGATCTCCGTGGTGCAGGGTCTGATGGCAACGCTGCGGCTGCATCTGCCCTTTGACCTGTCCGCTCTGATGACCCTTCCTGAGGGCAAAGGTGACGAGGACCTTGTGGCAATGCAAGAGGAGGTGAAGACCGCCGCAGAGGAGTACTCACAGATATTAGATCTTGTAGAGTAGTCTAGGCTCCTTAGTTCCTGCATCTTGTTTCTCTCGAAAACAATTGTTATGGAAAAAATATTGGTTACTTTTGAATCTCATAGATTTCATAAGCAATCAACTCCGTATTGCGAGATGGTTCTTCGACAATGGGTTGTTTTTGTTGAATTGTGGATGTATGACCAGGCGTCTAATTAGACGAGTCTGTCCGAGTGCTCTCTTAGCACTTTGATGTGGGTCATATAACTTCATTTCTCTAGCAATTGTGTAGAGTACGCAGTTTTGCCCAAGTACTACTCTTAGTACCCTTGTTCAAGGGATAATTCTGATCAGGCACCTCTTGAAGGACCGTAACGTTGGTTCCTTCTAGGTGGATCGTATCCTCTTGGAGATCGCAGCTTGAGTGCGAAGGTAGGTGGACCTCTGTCCAGTAGATATGTAACAAGGTGAGTACTGTCCCGCCTTGTTACGCCCTATAGGAACTAGTCTCCACTATGGTGGATCCCATATTCACTATGGGCTGATAGTCGGGTGTTAAGTCGTACTACCTTGTGAGTTGTATTGAGCTCGAAGCTCGTAACTCAAGTATGGTTTCCGCTGAACCAATCTACCCGAGTAATATTGAATATTAGTCAGAGGTAAGCCCTGCTATTGCAGAGACTATTATGCGACTAAATAGGCATGATGAGTTGTAGAAAATAGCCTGGATAAAAGTTCTTATGTCGTATGAACTTCAAACTTTATTAATATCCGACTAATAAATACAATTGCCCTAAGTCGAAATTGTAGCGTAGTCTTAATTATGGAATTTCTTCAAGTGCTCAATATTCCATGAATTTGGCAATGGAGATCCATCTTCAGTGACTAGCTCAAAGGACCCGGGTCTTGTTACTTTGGATACAATATAGGGACCTTCCCATGGACTCATGAGCTTGTGGCGTCCTGTAGTGTTCTGAATTTTCTTCAACACCATGTCGCCCACTTGAAAGGTACGGTGATGGACGTTTTTATCGTAGTAACGTCTCATCCCTTGGAGGTACCTCGCTGATTGAAAGAGTGCGGTTAGTCGGGCTTCTTCAAGGCTGTCGACTTCTAACCGCCTGGTATCATCAGCTTCGCCCTCGTTGTACTGCTCTGTTCGTGGGGAGTTCCAGATTAAGTCAGCCGGTAAGATTGCTTAAGTGCCATATACCAGAAAGAAAGGTGTTTGGCCTGTTGCCCGACTTCGTTGTGTTCGTAGCCCCCAGACTACCTTAGGCAATTCTTCAACCCACTTTCCGCCGTGATCTTTTTGGAGGTCAAATAGCCTTGGTTTTAATCCAGCGAGAATCAGGCCCTTTGCTCTTTCAACTTGGGCATTGGACTGTGGGTGAGCTACTGATGCGTAGTCTATCTTAATTCCATAGTTGCTGGCCCATGACTTGAATTCGATAGACGTAAAGGGGGACCCAAGATCAGTGATGATTCTGTGTGGCATTCCAAAGCGATGGAAGATGCTCTGCATAAATTGAACTGACTTGGAAGCATTGAACTTGACCAAGGGCATGTACTCGATCCATTTTGTGAACTTGTCAATTGCAACATAGATGTACTCGAATCCTCCTGGGGCACGCTTGAGAGGACCCACCATATCGAGTCCCTAGCATGAGAAGGGCCATGATGGAGGGATGCATATCAGTTCATGTGCGGGTACATGCTACTGTTTGGCAAAGAACTAGCATGATTGACAGCGGCGGACTAAGTCTTCTGCGTCTTTCAAGGCTGAGGGCCAATAGTACCCTGATCTGAAGATCTTTCCGATGAGAGTCCTTCAGGCTACATGGTTACCACAACATCCAGAGTGAACTTCATTTAAGATTTCCCTGCCTTCTTCTGGTGAGATACACTTGAGGAGGACACCTGATGAAGCTCCACGTCGATACAGTTTGTCTCCGACTAGAACATAGTTTTTGCTACGTCTGGTGACTTGCTCTGCGGCAGTTTTGTCACTTGGTAGCTTATGTTCTTTGAAGTAGTCAATGAAGACGTGGGTCCAGTCGGGGTGCTATAGATAGGACATGGTGGAAGGTACTGGCTCGAACTCTTCCTTCTCTTGGATTGAAGGCTTGGATAGCTCATGTACAAAGGTACCACTGGGAACTTGTGCCCTGTCAGAACCAAATTTTGCGAGTATATCTGCTGCTACGTGAAGATTCCGGGTAACATGAATGAGTTCCAGTCCTACAAAGTGTTTTTTCAGCTTGCGGACTTCAGCACAATAGGCATTCATTGTTTCCTTGGTGCAGTTCCAGTCTTTATTAACTTGGTAAATGACTATGGAAGAATCGCCATAGACTAGTAGTCGCTTGATGCCCAAAGTGACTGCTAGTTTAAGTCCGTGAAGTAATGCCTCGTACTCTGCTTCATTGTTGGTGGCCGACCACAATATTTGTAGAACGTATTTGAGTTGTTCGCCAGCGGGTGATACAAGAAGAACTCTGGCTCCTGCTCCTCCGAGTTTTAAGGACCCATCGAAGTACATCTTCCAATGATCAGGAATAGTGCTGCCTTGGATCTGCTGTATTTCTGTCCATTCGGCGACGAAATCAGCTAGAGCCTGTGACTTGATAGCTTTCCTGGGAGTGAATTTGATGTTGAGTGCGCCTAATTCAACTGCCCACTTTGAGATTCTTCCAGTAGCATCGTGGTTGTGAAGGATTTCTCCTAAAGGAAAATCCGTGACTACCGTGATCTCATGAGCTTCGAAGTAGTGTCGTAGCTTTCTTGAGGATATGAGTAACGCATAGAGCAGTTTCTGTACTTGCGAGTACCTAACCTTTGAGTCGGAGAGTACCTCGTTGATGTAGTAAACTAGTCGTTGGGTGTTGTAGATGTGCTTGTCGTCTTTGCACTCCACTACGATTGCAGTACTCACAACGTGTGTGGTAGCTGCGATATACAGCATCATTGGTTCCCTGGGCTCCGGTGGCGTCAGTATGGGTGAATTAGTAAGGTAGCCTTTGAGTTGTTCAAAAGCCCAGTCCGCTTCTTCCGTCCACTGAAATTTATCACCGGCTTTGAGCAATTTGAAGAAAAGTAATCCCTTCTCTCCTAGCCGTGAGATGAATCGATTTAATGCAGCCATGCACCTGGTGAGCTTCTGAACATCTCTGACAGAGGTAGGTGGTTTCATGTTGATGATGGCTGTGATCTACTTTTGACTAGTCTCAATGCCTCGATGACTAACAAGGAATCCGAGTAATTGTCCTGAGGGTACCCCGAAGACGCATTTGGTTGGATTGAGTCTCCATTGATACGTGCATAATCGGTTGAAGGTTTCCTCTAGGTCTACTATCAGGGTAGTCGAATCCTTTGTTTTTATGACCACATCATCAACATAGGCTTCTGCATTGCGGCCGATCTGATCACCCAGACAATCTTGGATGGCACGTTGATAAGTAGCCCCCGCGTCTCTTCAGTCCAAAGGACATGGTTTTGTACAGTATTCTCCGAAAGGAGTAATGAACGATGTCTTGGTTGGTCTTCTTCTTTGAGAGCAATCTGATGGTACCCCCGGAGTAACAATTCAGAAAGATAACAAGGCGGAACCTGCAGTGGCATCAACTATTTGATCTATCCTTGGTAATCCGAAAGGATCCTTTGGACAATGCCTGTTGAGGTCTGTGTAGTCGACACACATGCGCCGCTCAGCAGAGTTCTTCTTGACTAGCACTGGGTTAGCTAACCACTCGGGGTGAAGGATTTCTCTGATGAATCCGGCCGCGAGTAGCTTGGCTATTTCCTTCTTGATTGCCTCTATCTTCTCTGGTGAGAACCGTCGTAATCATTGCTTGATAGGTCTAAAGTCTTCCTTTAACTCCAATTTGTGCTCAGCCAAGTTCCTTGGGACCCCAGGCATGTCTGCTGGTTTCCAAGCAAATATGTTTTTGTTTGCTCTAAGGAACTTGGTGAGCGCGAGTTCCTATTCTTCGGATAGGTGAGCGCTGATGGCCGCTGTCTTGGAGGGATCACCAGTTTCCAGATCAATAGTCTTTGTGGATACCTCTGCTGATGGTTGGATAGTACTCGCCTTTTTGGTTGGGATTTCCGAATCTCCGGGCTAAGTATTATGCACCATCTGAGCAAGTTCTTGTACTTCCGGGGCGAGTTGAGCTTTTTCAGCGATTTGGATAGCCTATGTGTCGCAATCAAATGATTGCTTCAAGTCGCCTCTGAAGGTTAAGATTCCTTTAGGACCCGCCATCTTTAATAGGAGATACGGGTAGTGGGTTACTGCCATGAACTTGGCGATAGCAGGTCGCCCAAATATGGCGTGATGCGACGATTCGATGTCGGCTACCTCGAAACTGATGTACTCCGTTCTATAGTTGGTTGGAGTTCCAAAAGTGATGGGTAGTATGATCCTTCCGAGTGGTACAGCCGCTTTTCTGGGTACTATGCCGTAGAAAGGAGCGATTGATGGTGTAAGCTGAGTTGCAAGATCTAGATTCATCTTTTGTAGGGTTCTTGCAAAGATGAGATTGAGTCCTGCCCCACCATCGATGAGTACCCTACTATGTGTATATCCCGCGACCGTAGGGTCCAATACTAGCGGGTAGTGCCCTGCCTTGGAAACACTAGTCCATTGATCTGCTCTGGAGAAATTAATCGGATGCTCGGACCAGTCGAGGTATTTGGGTGTCGCTGGTTCGGTCGACATGATCTCTCGCAGGGAAAGCTTCTGGAGTCTCTTGCTATCGCTGGTAGTTACTCCCCCGAAGATGACGTTGATGGCTCCTTTGGGGTGCTGGAAACCACCGACGTCCTGTTAAGGATCTTCAGTTGTCTTCTTGCCTTTGTCTTTCTTGTTCTTATTGAAGTCGGAGTTCAAGCCTCGCTCCTTGAGCTGTCGGCAGTGCCTTGCTTGATGTCCACTCTTCGGATGGAAGGGGCAGGGCCCGTCGAGTAAGTCATCAAAGGTGTATGGCTTGTTTCCCTTCTTCTGAGGTTCCATGGTGGCAACAGTATTATCTCCTGCCCTTTTCCAAGTTTTTTGCTGTGGTGCCTGGTTGCTTCTCTGATTGTTTCCTCGATCACCTTGCGTGTTTCTATCGGGGAAACGTTCCTGTGTGCGTTCTTCTGTTGCCATCATGGAGTTTACAGCCCGATGGAACTCGTCTGCGGTGGTCGGGTCCTGCTTGATGAAATCTTTGTAATTGTACCTTTCGCAAATGCCATTGCCAAAGAGGTCAATTACTTCTCTGTCTCTGATGTCAGATACTGTAGAGCGGATTTTTGAGAATCGCCTATAGTATTCCTGCATTGATGATTCGTTTTTTCCTGCGCATCAGGTTTTGATCGTAGTCCGGGGATTCTGATTGTCTGGACACCAAAAAGTTTTCAAACGAAGATACGTGTAGTTGTTTTCCCAGGATTCGATGGACTCGTGTTTAAGCCTATCAAAAGACCAAGGGCAAGCGACTTGTCTCTAGAGCCATTGGGAGGTAAAGTGCTTTGACGTCGTTGCTTCCACCAGCTAGCTCGACTGCTTGAGCATACAGCCTGAGCCACCGTTTAGGTTCAGTCTTCCCGTCGTATTTTGAGTAATTCCCGGGTTTGAATTTGCGCGGGAACGAGACTGCTCGGAGTCTTTGGGAAAAGTAGGGGAAGCGGTCAACTGCGTCGGATGCTGCAACTACGACTCCTCTATATGAAGATTCAGTTCCTCCCTCAGCTTGATCGGGTACTCGGTGGCCCAGACGACTCCTTGCTGGGATACGACCGAGTCGTTCTTGAACCGGCCGCCTCTGGCTCGGGTGAGATGAAGCTTGTTCATCAGCTAGGGATTCAAGATTCCGCCCCCGTAGTTGGAGTGCGGTAGTCTGAAGCATGACCAGTCATCGCTCCTCATCATGGGTGCGGTTGGTCTTGGCTCCCATCTCCGTAGCTAGAGCTAGTATGTTTTGATAGGGAGTCTGGAAGACTTTATGGCCGGCGACCCTCATGAACTCAGGTTCAAGGTTGCGAGAACAATCAGGGCGTCGTCGTCTTTAATCATCCTGGGAGTGATTCTCTTCAGTGCAAGCTTGACGCTCTGCCTTTGCTTCCCGACGCCTTCGGGTGTTGTACTCTTCTAGTCGTGCATTGTAGCGATCTACAGCTTCCTTGTGGTGAGTTGTTAGCCTTCTGCGGGCCTCCTTAGCTTGATTCCTTCGGATTCTTTCAGCCTTCAAGGACTCGGTTTCCCCGGGTCCTTCCGGATCATTGTCAAAGATCATACTCAGAGTTTCATCGTCTTGAAAGACATCTGGTGGGGTCGGTGGTCGTAGAGATGACTGATGCCCCGCCATGAAGACTTCACGAGTGTAGCTCTGGTTTGATGATCCCGGAGTTACTGACTCCAAAGTAGAAGTGCTGGAGATTAGTTCCATTGTGGAGTCGTGTTCCTCAAAAGGGAGCTGATGTCCGTGCTGATATGGAAGTTGTTGGTCAATTGTGCCAACCAGTCTAGCCAGGGCAGGCTGAATTGGCCAATGGACAATGTTACCCTCCTTGGTAGAGCTGAAAATGAGTCCTTGTTGAGCTCCAGTCAAAGGTATCTGTTGGTACTCTTTGAATTTCAAAGTCCATTTTTGTTACTCTTGAATTTGCACCAATCTCAGGTCCTGAAGTTTTCAACAGAGTTCCAAGCAGCCGAAGCGTGAAGCCATAGCAGGTATCCGCGCGTCCTTTTCTTCAGGGTTCCGAGTGGAGTAGGAGTCGGATGTCTCTGTATGGTCATCAGGGTTCTGCGGGTCTTGAATTGCTAGATTTGATAGGCTCTGGACGAGATCTTCTGTCTGTCTTTGGCGTGGCTTGCAGCATCGATTCAGTGTCGAGCTGCCTGTGCAGCTTCCTTGATCATCCGCAATGCAAGTCCATGAGCCAAAAACGAAAATTGACCCCGCCGAGAACCATGTTGTCGTGGTTCGCCGGGCTCTTGGTCGTCGAATCGCCGAAAGCCCCTACCTGGCGCGCCAACTGTCGGTGTTTGTTAACCGGCAACTCGTCTTGAGTGATCTCAGACAATTTGTTCAGTGGGGATCGGCGTTCGTAGGACTCGACGATTACACAGGGACAACGATTTATACTGGTTCAGGCCGCTAAGTAGCGTAATACCTTACGTCCAGTGCGGCGTGTGCCTTGTGTATTGCTTATGATTCAATGTTCGATGATCTAGGACTTGCGCCCGGCTCCCCTTATATATCTGCGTGAGCCTCAGCGCAGACCGAGTCCTAGCCGGTTACAACAGTGGAGTCCTATTCTAATTACAGGACTTCATTTTACAACTCGGCTAAGTTACAAATTAGAGTCCTAATCCAAGCACATTTTGTTACAAGTCTTCGGATCTCTAAAAGCCATCCCAGATTAGTCGGAGTAATCATCGATAGATGATATCTCTGACATCCTGTGCCATCAGCATGCAACTGCCTGAGGAGAGTGGGCCTGAGAGGCCCCATCGGGGGTGCGCCTGCACCGGCGGTGCGCCCACACCCCGGGGACCGCGTCACTTCACCTCCCTTCGCGTGCAGGCTCTTGGTTGGGCCTGGATGCCTGCCATGCGGTTTTGAGCCCAAGTTTGTTCTTTAGGTGGGCTTCTTCCTTATTCCTTGCTTTTGCGCTTTGTCGGAAAGCGCATTCTTCTTGCCTTTTCCACTGTTTTTATGTTCGTCATCTCAAAAACAATGATTCTCCAATACAAGTGCAAATAGGTCAAGTTGCTAATATATGTATGCAAGTAGGCCTTGTTTCGTCCTTGGTTGGCTCATAAAAGTTGTTGGTAAGCACCGCCAACAAAACACCCCAAGCTTACCCCTTGCTCGTCCCGAGCAAGTAGTACAACTTTAGGTTGTTGATCAGGAGTTGCTGCAATGCCGATCATCTTTCAAAGTTTGCAATGTTTTGTAAATTAGAATTCTTCCTTGATTTGAATAAATTGGCATGCTACTCATCTTGGTTACCTTGTTACCTGTGGGGAGTTGTAGCAATCTCCGAGTCTCTTGGCGGTTGTGAGACTGACTGATTCCGTAGAACTGCTTGCCCTTCGTTCTTTGTTTTACTATCAATCCGGAGGTTTTTAAAATATTTTGCAATTCAAAAAGATAGTTTCTCAAATGATACACTCGATCGCTCATTGTGTATTTGGTCCTTACCAAAGACTGTTTTGGAAGTTGCCTCACATTTCCTACCAACTATGAAGGTTTATGTGGAGTTTTAGGTAGAGGATAAAGGTGGGCATACTCGTATTACATATTTTGCTATGTCAAAAACGAAACACATGAAGATTCAAGTCATATACTTTGATCGAGATGTGCATGTGTGTGAAAATATTTTTGTTTTGAGCTCTTAGTTCAAATCTCTCTCTTTTTGAAATTTTGAGAGTACAAGCTATCTTTATTTCTTCTTCTCCTTTTTTGGCTAGGTACTTGATTATATCCCAATTCTACATCGGGGCACTTGCCCATTTTTTAACATGCTTTTTGGCATGGATTTTTTTCAATAGCCTGTACTCCTCTTTTTTTATTTTGAAAAGAGAGAGAAGTGACATGTGGATGGAACTTTTATTGGTGGATGATGGATGGCATGTTTTGCCTAACCTCTGGTGTTAAGAGTTAGTGATGTATTGTGGAGTGTACGTGAATCTCGGATCATGGTGTATGACAAGATCTTGACATTAGGTCAAAACAATTGAAAAGCTCAATGTAATTACATGTAGCATATGAGTGGAAGGTTTTCAAAACGAATGACTCATATGGCTTTGGTAGGACATATGATCATTTGCACGGAACCGTCCTGATTATAAGGACTCAAGTACCGTCTTAGTCAATTACGTCTGACATCGACCCGCACTTGAAGCCATATAACCCCGGTAGTTCAGAAATCTCGAAGGATTTCAAACATCGTACAACATACAGGATCGCATCGTTCAAGTATTACATTCGAAAGGAGACATCACAGTTAAATGAAACCGAATTTAAACATCAGAGTGCGAAATTCGAACAGAGTTATTACAATACTGAATTTGAAAGTGCGGAAGCTTAAATAAGTTTGAAAACACGGCCACCACACATGTGGTCCAAATTAAAAATTGTTTGGTAACTTAACTCAACACAACTCACTCCTCCTTTTTCAGGTAGTGTGCCGCTAGGAGTCTCAGTCCGGCAAAAAAGAGGGGAAAGCTTCTTGATGACCCTGCCCTGGGCCTACTCCTCATCACCGTCCACTGGGTAGAGGCAGTGCTTACAATAGCCATAGTACACCTGGCCATTTGCAACAACGGGATAAACCCTGAGTACGGGAATGTACTCAGCTAGACTTACCCGTCAACTGAAAATAAAGACCAAGGGTATGCAAGGCTTTGGTGGAGCTGGGATCATTAGTGCGAAAAAGCTCAAAATTAAGACAAGGAATATTAGTTATGATGATGAGCTGTCAGTTTTTGAACCTACCTGTTAATCCTGGTTTGCACCTGAACTATTACACACACTTGAGTCTAACAAGCAATAATATAACCATATCCAGTTGACTTATCCATATTTTAGTTGAACCTTTAAAACATCACATGGAGTTGCATCGTGGTGAAGCTCGCCATAGTTTCCCACTAATCGGGGGACACGGCGACTCGAATCGAATTCCAAACCAGCTGGTGAAAGGACCTAATACCACCCACACTTCCCCGTCGGGTCCATGCATTGGGTAACCGCTCGATGCTTGTTCGTGGTGGTAATCGTCACGGCTCACAGCACGGACCACCCCAATTGGAACTATATGATGGCCATTCCGAGGCAGATCGTGTTTCCATACTAGAGGGTGCGACACGGGTTGAGACCGGCCCGAACAGCTTCTAACGGCTTTGGGGTCGATGATTACAGCACCGACATATCCTAAGTAAAGGGCGCGTTTAAAAATGGAAAGAGGGCCCAACATCGATACAAAACCTACATGATCCAACGGACGGACTGCCCCAAGTTTCCAAACTTGTGCTTTGCCCTCCAGTTGACCGTATTTCATTACTACTCAGGTTCTTTTCACGATAGCAAATATAGCCAACCGTGATCCGGTAAATACCCATCCGGGGTATTACGGAAACATCCTTAACTACTACTTTTATTAAGCAGGCTAAGCAATTCTACATTATCAACAGTAGCAGGATAACAAGGTAGGTGTAAACAACAATCAAGGAATGATAATGCAGCAAATAGGATTCAGTCAACTTCTATACCTAATGCATCATAATATAAAATACTCAATTAAATTAATTGTAAATACTGGGAGACTTACAATGCTCCGGGGCTTGCCTTGGAAAAAGACTGAGGCCTCGTGAGCGGGGCACTCAGGCAGGTTAGCTTCCAGCGCGGGGTCGGCTTCCTCGGTCCTGGGCAGCTCTGGGATCTCCTGCTCGTCTTTTGCTTTCGGCTCCTGATCGGGCTCCGGGACTGTCGATCCTATTGCATGCGGTGAATAATTAAATAATGCAAGGTGTAAGACGTTGGTATGAAAAAGTATTATTTCTTGCAAACCACACAAACCAACTTTTTGAAAAACTTTTGACATTGAGGTAACTACTTAATTATCTCAGAAAACAAAACCATGATTTCATCTATTCCTTATTTAATAATTCAAAAGAACTCAGGTTTGAACTGCAAGTGCATTTTTTTGAACTCACAAATATCCATAAAAATTCCGGAAGGTAACTAATGCTAACTGGCGACTTCACTGCTCGAATTCCAGAAGAAAGAGATAAAATACAAAATAGCAGGTACAAAAGATGAAACGAATGCTCAAAAGGTTGTGCTTTGAACTAACTTCCCACATAAAAAGTGTCAAACAGTAGGTTTCAACATTTTTCTAGCTTTACCTATTCATAAAACTCAACTGTAGAAAGTGTACTGTCAAAGCATAAACTCATAAACCTACACAAAATAAACAATTTTACTCTGGATAAAACCATTTGAAATACAACCTGCTGGATGGAAAAGGGTGTTGTACTCATTTTCATATTTTTCCAGGTTCTATTCCATATTCATATTTATCAAGGAAGTTCCATGAACATAAACATTATATTCTTTTCTACATGAATTTCCTAAGAAAAAACATAGAAAAGCATATTTGTTACAACAACTTTACATTTTTCCATATACAAACTATGTTAACATTTTCCTAACTGGAACATCACACACAGAGACTGCACAAATTTTCCCAATTTTATTTTCACATATAAAATACCTTAACACTTTTCCAAGAAACAGCTAAAAAGGACTTTACCCTAACAAACATTTTTCTACACAAACAGTGCCCATACATTTTTCACAGGTACAAAACTTGATAAGAAAACCTACACAAAATTTACCATGAATTAACTCGACCAGAAAACATATATAGCTATTTATCTCACAAAAGCACATAAACTGATAAAATAAAACAGTAATTAAACTCTCACCAAAAATAGTTTCATATTTTTCCATGATAGATCTACTCATGAGCAAGCTATCAAAACTGAAAGCATTTTATTTGGACCTTTAAAACATGCTATACAAAAAATAACAAGCTTTTCCTGGGATTTAAACAAAAAGGGAAACCATTTGAAATCTCCGGCACCAACTCGCGCAGACCCGGTCCATAGACCGTGAGCGGCTGACGCGTGGGACCGCGTGGTCAACAGGGCCCAGCAGTCAGTGAGGGCGGAGCAGGGGACGGGTTTGACCGGGGGTTTCTCGCCGGCGGCGAGGTCGCCGGTGGTGAGGTGGTGCTCGGCGTGATCCCCACGACGAGGCGAACCGAGTAGTGGTGATGGTTGGGCTAGTGCATGGCTGTAGCTCGCCGGCGGCAAGTGATGGTGGATGGCGGCGGCGGTGGTGACGCACGGCTACGCTGTTTCCGGCGGTCGCCGGCCAAATTAACGGGGGTGAAAGCTTGCGTGAACCCTAGGAAGGCTACTAGAGGGGTTGGTTCGGCCGGTGAAGCTCCAGTGGAGCTCGACCACGTGCGCGGCCATGGCGGCGTCCATAGCGCTCGGTCGGACATGAGTGGAAGGCTAGAGGGTGGTAGAGACCTCACGGAGGCGTGTTCTCACCGTGCCTTGGCCTGATGAAGCTTGTCGGTGAAGGAGGAAGGCGGCGGAGCTTTGGTCGGGGGAGAACGGCTTCGAGCTCCGGGCGCGTCAATGGCACCGGCGGCGGAGCTCCTCGGGTTCTGACGTTGGTGAGGCTCGGGAGGTGGTGCTAGCGCGAGCAAGGTGTCCGAGGTGTAGGCGGGATGGTTCGGTGCGGAATCGAGCCGAGAGCTCTACGGAGGTGGGAACGGCGATGGCGAGTGGCGGTGTCGAACGGCGGCGAGAGTGCTCGGCGCGTTCGCGAGAGAGGAGAGGGAGAGGAAAACAGGCGAGTGCGTGCGAATGAGTGAGCGAGTGAGGGAGAGAAGGGAGGCGCTCGGGTTTTGCTTGCGGGTTTGCCGGCCGGCGGTCGTGGCGGGGCCACGACGTCGCGGGAGCGAGGAGCGCAGGAGTTGCAGGCGTGCGGGCGCGGCGAGCGAGGCGAGTAGGGAGTGGCCCGCGCGCGATTGTGGCGTGATCGGGTGGAGAAGAATCGAGCGAGGAGTGAGCGAGGGGATTTGGTGCGGATTTGGCGGCCACGCGCGCAGTCGGGGCGCGGCGTACGGGCGGCCGCGGTCAGGGCGACCGGCGCGTCGTGCGCGAGCGGGCGTACGCGCGCGTGCGCGAGCGAGGCGGGGGCTGGCGGGTGAGCGTGGGCCGGCGCGGTGCTGGGGCTGGGCCGAAAGGCCGGTTGGGCCGAAAGTGGGGCGCGGAAAAGAAGGGTTTTTCCTTTTTCTTTTTCCCAAAAACTTTTCAAAATTTGACCATTCAAAAACAGTTTCAAAAACTCCAAACTAAGCTTTGACCCAAAAATAAAAGTTGCTCAAAATAATTTTCTCTACAACTTTCATATAAGACACTTTTGCTGAAAAGTAATTTCTCAAACTCCACAGAACTAAAGTCAATTCTTGAGTGTTGTTGTTTTGACGACTTTTCGAGATATTCGTGGGTCTTCTTTTTAGTTGAGAAGACCGAGACTTTCTCCTTTGCTCGCAATCTGATTATGCGTCTTCAGAACGAGTTCCTTTGAACTCGATGCGAGGTATTAGGAGTGATAATGGTCCGAATTCAAGAATTCGGATTTGAGAAGTTTTGTAACTCTTTGGGTTTAGAGCATCAGTTTTTCCCCCTACACACCGCCACAGAATGGTGTTGTAGAGAGGAGAATCGGACCCTTGTAGAGATGGCCAAGACGATGCTCGATGAGCATAGGACTCCTAGGTGATATTGGGCCGAAGCTATGAGCACTGCATGCTACATTCCAATCGCATTTTTCTCCGAGCTTTCTTGAAAAAGAGTTCTTATGAGTTGCATTTTGAAAACTGCCCAAGGTGAGTTATTTAGAGTTTTGGTTGCCACTGTTATACTCAAAAAGGGCAACTGGACTAGTTTGAGTCTCGTTCTTTGACGGTGTGTGTGTTTGGGTATGGACTATACTCATGCATATCGTGTACTTAACCTTGACCACTAACCGAGTCATGGAGACATCGATGTCACCTTCGACGAGACCATGGTTTGTCCCTCTTCTCGTTTTGAGCGTGCAGGTGATCATGATGTGGTGAGCCTCTTTTGATGATGAGGATGAGGGTGCTGAAGGTATGGATGATCCAGCACCCCCTCCACTGCTGTGCCACAAGGAGCGACTTCTAGACGACTCACGGCTCCGACATTCTTCCTCTTGGGCGCGTGGATCCGCCACCCCGAGCGGTACCTTTGTACCCCGGGGAGCCACCAGCTGCTGTTGAGGGGGAGATCACTTCAGCTCGGGAGGTGCCACGACATATTCAGCGCCAACACCCCCCTCAGCAGATGATCGGCGGCATTGACGAACGTGTCACTCGGTCGTTCCAGGTCACAAACAAATCTGGCACTTTGCTCATTCTGCCATTGTTGCTGATTTGAACCCCGAGATGTGGGACACGTCTTGACAGATCCGGATTGGGTCAATGCCATGCATGAGGAGTTAGAGAATTTTGAGCGAAATCGGGTTTTGGTTTTAGTTCCACTCCTCCAGACTGTAATCCTATTGGGACAAAATGGGTTTTCAAAAACAAACAAGGAGAGGATGGCCACATTGTGAGAAACAAAGCGCGACTTGTGGCCAAGGGTTATAGTCAGAAGGAGGGGATAGACTTTGAGGAGACTTTTGCTCCTGTAGCTCGTTTGGAGGCTATTAGGATACTCTTGGCTTTGCTGCATCCAAGGGTTTAAACTTTTTCAAATGGATGTCAAGAGTGCCTTCTTAAAACGGCTACATAGAAGAGGAAGTTTATGTTGAACAACCCCCCGGTTTTGAAAATCCCAAGTTTCCAAACCATGTTTTTACACTCCACAAAGCTTTATATGGTTTGAAACAAGCCCCTAGAGCCTGGTATGATAGGTTGAAAACCTTTTGCTTGCTAGGGTTTTTAAAATGGGATGTGTGGATAAAACGCTCTTTCTCCTCAAGCAAGGCAATGATACTCTCTTGGTCCAGATTTACGTGGATGATATCATTTTCGGTGGTTCTTCACACGCTTTGGTTGCCAAGTTTGCAGACTTGATGAGCAGGGAGTTTGAGATGAGTATGATGGGCGAGCTGACTTTCTTTCTCGGATTGCAAATTAAGCAATCCCGAGAAGGGACGTTTGTGCACCAGGGCAAGTATACCAAGGACTTGCTGAAGAGGTTTGATATGGGTGAGGCCAAGCCTCTTCCAACGCCCATGTCGACCACGACGGCCCTGGATGCGGACAAGGATGGAGAAGTTGTGGTCCAGAAGGAGTACCGAAGCATGATCGGGTCGCTGCTCTACCTGACGGCGACACGCCCGGACATCCAGTTCGCGGTGTGTGTGTGTGCGCGCTTTCAGGCGTCGCCGCGCACTTCTCACCATCAGGCGGTCAAGCGCATTTTCAGGTACCTTCGTTTCACACCAGAGTTCGGGATTTGGTATTCATCTTCCTCCACCCTCTCCCTTTGCGGTTTTTCCGATGCCAATTTTGCTGGTTGCTGTGTTGAGCGCAAGTCCACTTCTGGGACTTGCCAGTTTATTGGATCTTCTCTTGTATCGTGGTCTTCTCACAAGCAGTCTAGTGTCGCTCAGTCTACCATAGAGGCTGAATATGTTGCTGCGGCTAGTTGCTGTTCTCAGTTGCTTTGGATGATGGCCACTTTGCGTGATTTTGGTCTGAGCGTTACTCGCGTGCCTTTGCTTTGTGACAGCACGAGTGCTATTAGCGTTGCTAAGAACCCCATGCTTCACTCGAAGACCAAACACATTTTACCACTGGGATGGCTAGGTGCGAAAGGATTCGAGATATATCCATGTCAAGAACATAATAAATGCATAGTTGACTAATTAACCATAGCAGGAGGATAAACAGTAAATTGGATAGTGAGATCAACACACACACACATTGCCTAAGATACATAGAGCTTCTACGGGGATAGAAGAAAGAATAAAAGAATAAAGAATGTCTTACGGAGCATGGATCTTAACAGAGTTATGTCAATGAATAAAGTATACATGTTATGATCAAATTAACCTTAGTGCTAAGTACTGGATGGATTAGGAGACCCGGGAACACTGGTCTGCCAGCAGGATACACCGGCAATTTAGACTCCTACCCCAAAGCCGAACGTGAGGGATTACAAGGGACGGACAGGGCTGTCACCACCTGCCGCCTACCCCTCAACCGCGGACTAAGCCAGGCATTCACCCAACTCCATATACCCGAGAACGACTCTCGCGCACATGAAGAACACTTACACCTCCCCGATAAAGATGTAAGCGCAACTGAAGGCACGGAAAAACACCACCCAACACATATCACTAAGCTATCAAGATCTAAGCATGTTGAATGAAGAACAACGTTCATGTTCATGATGAACAAAGATCTAAAGCTATGAACTGGTTCTAGAACGATGAACAATGAACAAGAACAAGGCTCTAATTCAAGAACATAACAATGTTGATCATAAGAGAATAAGAACAAGTATGAAAAGAGCAACTTAGTATTCATACCAAGTAGATCTTTACAACTCCTCCTCTCCTCTTGCAAGTAGTACTTGCTCCAACTACTAGAGGATCTAAACTAATGTAGAGAGCTCTAAATACAAAGTGGAATGAAAGACAAATGTGTTGATGTGGGATTCATTATTGAAAATGGAGCTCTACCCCTACTTTTATACTACAACATGGTCGGTTCTGGTGATCTAAACATGGAAACCTCCTAAACCAACATGAGCATGGCGGCATGCAACCGCCTGAGGAGAGTGGGCCTGGAAGGCCCCACCGGGGGTGCGCCCGCACCCCGGGCACCGCCTCGCGCCTCCGCCCTTCACGTGTGGGCTATTGTTTGGGCCTGGATGCCTTCCATGTGGGTTTTGAGCCCAAGTTGCGTCTTTAGGTGGGCTTCTTCCTTATTCCTTGCTTTTGCGCTTTGTCAGAAAGCGCATTCTTCTTGCCTTTTCTACTATTTTTTGTTCGTTATCTGAAAAACAATGATTCTCCAATACAAGTGGAAATAGGTCAAATATTTGTATGCAAGTATGCCTTGTTTCATCCTTGGTTGGCTCATAAAAGTTGTCGGTAAGCACCGCCAACAAAGCAGCAAAGTACGCAAGCACACGGAAGTACCATTGTAGCACTTCACCCGGAAGTATTCAGGGTATCGTATTTTCCACAGGGAACGATGTGCTATAGCCTTCGAGTTTAGATCTCCCGGCTTACGTAACAAGAAGGACGACTTAGAGTAGCAAGGTTTCTCTAGGTAATGAGTCCTTAGGTGTTTAGACTCAACTAACGTAGCTTGCTTCGGTCAACGGGTGAAACTGGTTTCACAGTCTATGCCGATACAACTCTACATGGGATCCCGAACGTGGGTGGATTACGAAGGACGGACAGGGCTGTGACCACCTGCCGCCTACCTCCTCAACCGTGGAGACCCAGGCAACCAACTTGTAACCACTTAGCCTAAACACCGCGTTTACGCTAAGGGCTACTACTCTAGCGGCGATCAGGAATTACATCCTCTTACTAGAGCACCCACCCGAAGCTGAACGATCGGTCCAGCAAACTAAGTTAGCAAAAAGCTACAACACGATAAGAACTTGAATACAAAGGTAAACACAAACCTTAATACTCTAAATAGTATTGCGATTGTTGGTATAAATTAATGCACACTCTACTTTATCCGTAAGCACACAGATAAAATCTACCGATATAGCACTTCACCGGAGTAACCTAGTTTTAATATCGAACTCAAAGGAACGGATAGTGTTAAGTCCTTAAAGTCTAACCCCTGAGTAGCTAACAAGGACGGAGAATCTAGAAGTATAGAGGGGATCACTAAGGTTGTCTAATTCCAATTTAAGAGTGATATGTTTATATTATTCTTAGTGGGGAAGTTGTCATAAAAAGTCACAAACAGAGTATGAGTCTTTTATGCAAATGTATAATCCTACCGAGCCTACACATGGGTAAGTGGACTATAGAAGAATCAACAAGGCTATAAGAGTCACCCTTGCGAACAACCACTACTACCGGCGTTATAGGAGGCATTTATGAGCTATCAAGTCTAAGCACCATGCTTACACTATGCAACTACTCTAACTCTAGAATGACTACAATTAAAGTACTCAAAAGAGAGTCATAAACCTTAAGAATAACAAGAACAATGGCTCAATCTTAAATATTGACGTTGATTACCGAAACAATCGCTGAAGCAAGTTGAAGAAGAACTTGAATCCGCATGTACAAGATGAATAAGTTGATCCGACAGGCCGGAGCTCCTTCTTGATCTCTTCCTCTCTCTCTCTCTCTCTTCTAGTTCTAGTATAAGACTAGGTTCTAAACCTAAACTAGAGGGGTAACTAGTCTTCTACTTGAAAGCTAGCTCTTGAAGTCTCTTCTAGGGTTTCTGAATGAAGCGTAGACTTTTCTGAAGAGAGACTTGTTCTACCTTGGGGCTTGGGGGCCTGTTTATATAGCCCTGAGGGATCAACCGCGGCCGTTAGATCAAACTGACTTCACGTAAGGCTGAGATGGATCCTCAAAGGCGGTGGAGGAAGCTTCCAGAAGATGGACCCCAGCGGGCCCAGGGGAAGACCGACCGGTCTTAGAGTGGGACCGGTCGGTCCCACCTGGCAGTCTCTCGCGGTGTCCCGCCTCGTGGTGTCCTCTGGTGTCCTCTAGGTCCTTCTGGAATATTCCTGACGTGCCGGTTGCGTTATCTCGCGTTGGTTTCCTTCTAGAGGAAACGATCGGTGCTGGTTTTCCTGTTTAGTCCCTGCAGAATAAGAATCCACCAAAACTCGTGGAGTACTGTCTATTTAAAACCATAAACCTTTATTGGTGGCTGAATTCATGCCCATTTCATACTTATTTATCCTTTAATTTTGATAGATAACTAGTGTCAACACTTACACTATCCAACTACTCTAACCCTAGAGCAACTTAGAATTAAAGTACTCAAAAGAGAGTCATAAACCTTAAGAATAATAAGAACAATGGCTCAAACATAAATATAGACGTTGATTACCGAAACAATCGCTGAAGCAAGTTGAAGAAGAACTTGAATCCGCACGTACAAGATGAAGAAGTTGATCCGATAGGCTGGAGCTCCTTCTTGATCTCTTCCTCAGTCTCTCTCTTCTAGTTCTAGTATAAGACTAGGTTGTAAACCTAAACTAGAGGGGTAACTGAATGAGGCGTAGTCTTTTCTGAAGAGGGACTTGTTCTACCCTGGGGCCTGGGGGCCTGAATATATAGCCCTGAGGGATCAACCGCAACCGTTAGATCAAACCGACTTCACGTAGGGCTGAGATGAGTCCTCGGGGTCGGTGGAGGAAGGTTCCAGAAGGAGGAGGCGTGGGGGCCCGGGACCCAACTGACCGGTGGGCCCACCAGACCGGTCGGTCCCACCTGTCAGGGTCTCGGGGTGCCCCGCCTTGTGGAGTCCTCTGGTGTCCTCTGGAGTCTTCTGGAGAATTCCTGACTTGGCGGTGGAGTAATCTACCGTCGGTTTCCTTCTAGGAGAAGTAAACAATGCTGGTTTTCCTGTTTAGTCCCTGCAGAATTATAAGTCACCAAAACTCGTGGAATATTGTCAATTAAAACCCTAAACCTTTATTGGTGATTGAATTCATGCCCTTTTCATATTTATTTATCCTTTAATTTTGATAGATAACCAGTGTCAACAACTCCCCCAAGCTTACTTTTGCTAGTCCCTTAGCAAAACCAAAAATTAACAATGGATCAGGAGTTGCTATAGTATCTTCACTTCCAACAAGTATACCTGCTGTTAAACAAAAATTCTCCAAAATATATTTTGTTATTCTTCATGGGGCTTATTACTTTTACCTTAGATCTTGAGTAATTGAAAGATTGAATGATCACATCAAGCACTATGTCTCTAGTTCCTTCACTTCACCTTTATCCCAGAGTTTTAATTAATTTTCAAAAGCATTAATACATGTGTTGTCAAATTAAACAATGGATCCAAAGAGAAAGTCAACCAACCATTGAATAAAGAAGTGCATGTGTATGGAAAAATGGAGTCGGATGCTCTTTTGAATATATTCACTCTCTTCTGTTTATCAGAGACATATGGCTATTAGGCTAATTCTACTATTGGGCACGTGCCCATTTTTTCTGACATTTTTTTCTTCGAGGTTTCGGACACTTGTCCCTTTTTATTTCCTCGAATCTTTCTCTTTTTTTCTTTCTCTCTCTTTTTTTAATAGCCACATGCTTCAAACAAACTTCTGAGAGGGTAGCAACAGATAATATTGAGCATTTATTGCGGATACATGGGTGTATGCCAAATCTTGAGATGATGAGTGATTGTCAACCGGTATGATGCGCATGTTCTTTGGCTTGTGTTGTGCGGATACGGTGATCAAAGGCAAGGTGAAGGTCAAGTAGAGACGTGTCGTGCCGATGGACCCGGAGCGGTGAAGGGCGAACGTGAGGCTTGGACTAACGGACCGGTGGCCTGAGGATCGGACGTGGTGGCTTACAGCTTGGGACAGCGACAAGTGAAGACTTGCGGGTGGACGGGGTGCACGGGCGGTGCATCCCTCTACGGTTCAATTTGGTGGTTGAGCCACAGAAAAAACACCGAGTGGACGGTTTCCAGGTTTTGGGCCACAAAACCCGGGTGCGGCCGGTTTCCGAGTTTGGGCCACAAAACTCGGGCTGAGGATGGTTTCCAGGTTTGGGCCTCAAAACCTGGGTGCTGGTGGGTTTCTGTGTTTGGGCCACAAAACTCTGGCGACGGACGATAGGTTTCCCGATTTCGGCCTCAAAACCGGGGGATTGCCCAGGTTTCCCAATTTCGGTCTCAAAATCGGGGGAGGTTTGTGAAAAGGACGAGCGGCGCAGTGGCGACATCTGGTGAGGTCGCGTCGAGGCGAAGCTACCTAATGTGCGGGCGTGGCCGTCGGATCAACATCAACCTCGAGTTGGTCAGGAATACTCTCAGGGTTAGCCTGCTCGCTCATTAGCTATAAGGGTAGAAGTGGAATAATTGTATTAGGCTATATAAGGAGAGGCCACCCCTCCCTCCAGACTATCTCAGCCATTGTTATTTTCCACTTAGGGTTTCCTGCTCTCCCACATCCCTGCTGTAGCTAATGAGATCCACAGAGACGGTGAACAATACCTCTGTGTATTTGGATTTTGCGAAAACGGGACCGGATTCCCATTGTCTCCTCGTGGGGATGAATTTCTGCTGGAAATTGAGGTTGTGATTTGCGTTCTTGTGTTGTTCTTCGCATTTTTCTATTCACCTCAAGTTTCTCGTCGATCGATCTCTCTCCATGTTGCTTCGTTTGGAAAACCGTTTGAATCAACTTGTTCTTTATCGTGAGGGGATAGTTTCCACCGAAGGAATTCAACTCGGTCCTCACGAACAAGTAGATCTGTTGGTTTTTGTATTTGGATCGGTTTTCTCCCCTTTACCCCCAATTCTTCCGATTCACCGATTTTGAGTTAGGGCTGAGCCATGATCTCTTAGGAGGAGCTCATTAACATCCTTGTGACCTCTCAGATCGAGTCTTGGCTCTAGAGCTTATGATTCGAAGGAGATCAGTTTGAATCAATGAAAAACCGCACTGCTGTCGGGAGCATCGGACGCTGAGTTCGTCGCATCGGACGCTCAGACGCCACGTGTCACGAACAACGTTTTTCAAAGGAGCATCGAACGCTGGGCATCGGACACTCCGATGACCATCGGACGCGCCGGAGCATGAGCATCGGACGGTGAGCTTTCACTGTAATAGCGTCCGATGGTCATGCAGTAAGGTTCCAGAACTGCACATTTTGCATCGGACGCGTCCGGTGCTTGGACATCGAACGCAGGCCAGCATCCGATGCAGTGACCTCTGCACTGTTTCTTTCGTTGTTCGGTCGTCCGACTTCGGATTTGGTTTCCGGTTTTTGCGTTGGGTTTCTAGAGTCGTCGGATTTGCGTTTCATGGTTGTCTTGCGTTGGCTCGAACTCAGAGTCGTGTGGTAGTGTCCCGCTGGTTCTCTTGGAAGCATCACCACATCTAGGGTCGTGGACACTAACTAGCTCTAGGTTTGCACTTGGGGTCGGTTGATTCTTGGGACAACAACGATAAGTTTCTGAAAGGAAATTTAAAGCTCTCATTCACCCCCCCTCTGGTCACCTTGCTTTAGCATTCTTGGTCCTTCAATTGTTATCGGAGCGGGTGAAGGATCTTCCACCTTAGTCAGTTCCAGATCCACAGAAAGCGACATGGATCACGGCCTTTGTCCCAATAAATCAACCCCAAAAGCTTTCGACACAAACGTAAAGCCCACGACCCTCGGAAGGAGGGTGGATGATCCCAAGCGAGCGAGGCACCACAAAACAAGAGCAAACCAAAACCCAAGAACTCCGAGTAGTGTTCTTCCCAAAAACCCACTCCCAAAACATAGATGAAAGGCTTCGTTGGGATTCCTCCAAATACCTATGCTAACAAGTAGCAAAGATACCTAGAGAGGTTCCTTGGTGAACTCTAGGAGCAAACGAGAAGTCCGGAAACGAAGTGGAAAAGCCGGGACAGCAAACGCACTAAAAACCTGTAACACCCCAGGTGTTCGCCGTCAGTTGAGCACGGACTTGGTATACCAAGCGATGATGAAATACTAAATTCAAGGATAGTCAGTGATGACAGAAGTGTCAGGACCAATCTCAGAGGCAGAACCTCAGTTTGATTCATTCGGGAATTTATTTAACAGAGAGCCAGTTAATAACAACTGCTAATTTATGAGATATTCAAATTTATGCTAAACATGCATTTTTCATATGACCCACCTCAGTTCTTGTCTAATAGTAACTGGTGAAAAAGTTTTGTGAAGTTTGGAATCAAAAAGTCACATGAAATGACGAGTCACAATTTTGCCAGTACCAGCCAATTAACTCAAGAAAATCATTTGAGTACAACCAAGTGTTGCAGTTACACCCAAACAACTGTATATGAACTCACGACCGAAAGTTATAAAAGTTCCGTGTTGAGCAGATGGCTAGAAAATATTCCGACCGACGAGAAACCCTAATCCGGATCCTACCGGGCGACTGCTTTGACCGGCGTTAAAAGTTATTTTCAGATGTTCGCATGTCAGTGCGCCTTAAACGAAAGTTGTAGTACAGATCGAAAAGAACAAATTTCGTTTTATGGCCGAGACCTGGATCGGTGCCGAAAATGGTGAAAACGAGCTCGCAAGATGGAGTACAGTGCAGTTTTCAGGTTCCAGAAATTAGTTAAGTCTGTACTGCGAAATTGGAATTTCGGTCACCATGAAGCTGCCGTCGACGATCGTTACCGGGCAAACCATTGAGAATCTGACCAAGTGCCTTTAACGAAAGTCGGAGTACTCGTCGAAACGACGACAACAAAATTTGTTTCATCGAAATCGGAGTCCGTTTGAGCAGTGTTTGCATTTTGGGAGTTTGACCGAAAGTTTCAGGAAACTTGCCATTTTGGAAAAAAAATTTGCGGAAAAATTTCACGGAAGAAATTGTCGCAACTTTTCGTGGCCGACCGAGACCTGCGCCCCTCTCATCAAAAGCGGAGCCCGGCCTCCTTGCGGCCTCCTTCCCTCTCCAATTCTCTCGCTCCCTCCATCCTGAACCAGCAAAAGCAGCGCATCTCCTTGCTCCTTGCTCCTCCCTTGTTCCTGCTCGATGGCCGGCCTCCAAGAGCGAGCAGCAGGGGGCAGCATCAGCCGAGCAGCAGCAGACTGCAGAGCGTTCCTTTCTCCCTGCTTCCTCCCTTCCCCTTCTTTTCCTTTTCTTTCCTTCCTGCACTGCGCTGGTTCCTGCCTGCGCCATTTTCTGGCCGCGCGCAGAAGCACGTCCATCCTAGTCGTAGCCGTGTGCTGCAGCAGAGCGCAAGCAGCAGCAGCACCAAGGCGCCCCCAGCGACCAAGCAGCAGCAGCATGGCGACCCGAGTGCCAAACCCTAGCCACGAGCTCCCCCTCCGTTCGCGGCGTCCTCCGTCGTTCGTGTGGTTTTGTCGCTGAAAAAGAAGAAGAAGGGTAGAAATCCTGAAACTCTTTGTTGTTCTTTTTTGTTAATATGTCATGACTCATAGATTTGCTAATAGGTCCTTTATCATTTCCTGCAGATCGGAGGGCCCCCAGTGCAAATATGTCTTTATTCACGTTTTTAATTAATTAGTAAATCTGATGAAAAGTTGTAAAATACGTAATAAATTGTATGTTTGTCCAAAAATTGCAAATGAGCACTTTTTTGAATCCTTGTGAGTATATCTATCCAGTGAATGCATAATATGGTGGGTGTTAGTGGAAGTTTTGTGCTGTGATGATTTATCTTTGTTAAATAGGCTTAAATAGGGAGAAATTATATCTGTTGTTGTGTTGCTTGAATTGACGTGAAAGTTTTATGGTAGGCTCCTCTAGTCATGTGTGAGCTGTGATAAAAATTTCAGGATTTTTGGTACATGTATGATTAGTTATGAATTTATCTTGTTCTCATCTTATGAAATGGAATAAAATGGTTTGTGACAAATGTTTGCAAGTAAAAATGGAAATTATAGTTCTACTGCCCTTCTATGGTGTTGCTATAGCTTAGATAATTTTATTATGTTCAGTGTTATACAAAGCATAGAGTTTTAGATTTATCTTCTCTCTATGTTTCATTTCGGGATGTGTTGGACACTTTATAGGGCTTAAATAGTTGCCCCTTGTAAATGATGTTTTCTGTGAATCTTGTCTATAGAAAAGTCGTAGATAACATACATATCTAGCTTGTGTTAAAGTTTCATGATTGTTGGTGAATGGATTATGAGTTATGGCTGTTCAAATTTCAGTTTCAGAAATGGTTGCTCCATATTTATGCCTAGATTAGACTCTGTAAATGTAATTGTTTCACCCTGTTAACTTGTGAATAATGCTGAGATGTTTACAGATGATTTGTAGAAAATTTCATAAGCTTTCCAAATGTCCTGTTGTGTGTCATTTAGAGTTGTGTAGCTCTAGTTGTGATTTAATTACCTAGCTGCTATGTGTATGTCCAGTTTTTGCTAAAATGGCTGCATGTGTTTTTCTGTTGTGGTAATTAATTCGTGATGATAATAATGTTTGCTATAGAAGTATCCTATATCAAAGTTGTAGATAACTTCTTGGTCTTTCTTGTCACCAAATGGCATGGCCATAGGCTTAATAGTTTAAGAGATATGACAATTGAAAGTTGGCTGTCAAGGTTTGCTTACATTCTGTCCAGATCTCAATTTTGGGCTTGTTTCACCTAGTTAACTTGTGATTCATGCTTAGGTACTTATCGAAGAGTTTGTAGTGATTTTCACAAGCTTTCTAAATTGTCTTAGCTCATGTTCATTGGAGTTATATAACTTGAGTTATGACTGTTTTAGTACAGATAGCTAAATCTGTCCAAGTCTGGACAGAGATGCTTATTTATGTTAATTAGACCTTGTTAACTTGTGAATCATCTTAAGATGATTATAGATGATTTGTAGAAAACTTAATAAACTTTCTAAAAATTATAGGGGCAAGTTCCCAGGTACTACAGATCTTTAGTTATGGTTGTTTTAATTTACTGTTGTTGATGTATGGCTAGTTCTGTACCAAGTGTGGACAGAGCTGCACTAATCATATTGTTTGACCATGTTAATATTGATTCAACCTTGAGCTAACAATAAGAAAATTTAGATAATCTTGTAATCTTTCTAGAATGTCTAATTGCATGCTCATGCGATATTTATGTTGTGAGTTATGCTTGTCTAAAGCCCTGTCGTGTTGCTGCTGTCCAGAGCATTTCGATAGAACTGCATTGTTATGTGTTTTGTGTTTAGATAACCTTGAATTGCTCGTTATGGTGAATAACAAAGTTGTAGACAGTTGAGTTAAGCTTTCCAGAAAGCCTTATCTCACTTGTTTGGAGATCTGTGCTTGCTTGAGTTACAGTTTAAAAGAGTGGACTGCTATCCTGCTGTCCAATCTGAGTGTTTGCGTTTGATGGCTTAACGTGGCTTAAGTTGATTAGGTGAACTTAGTGATCAATTTAAAAGTGTGCATAACCTGTTGGTTGTTGTGTGCTTTGGTGTGTGCTCAGTTATCTTAATTGTTTTGCATGAATTTTGTGCTAAGTGCTTGTGTTAGTGGTTGCTTGTTGCTATGTGATCAAATCTGTTACTCGGGAGCATTCATACATATGCATTGTGCATCTTATATCTAGGTTCGCTTGATGGAAGAACGTCAAGCGAAGGACGTCGTGATGGAGCCAGACCTCAGGATGATGGTTTTGGGATCACCTGGAGATGATGGTGTTGGCAAACCCCACAAGTTCCTGGAGCGTTGATGTTCCTGAAGTTGGTGCCAACTAACACTAGCTTAAGTGTTGTTTCCCAGACATGCCCCGGAGCATTCTAAGTCTCCTATCATTCTTTTATAAATGCAATCGAGTCAATCTAATGATTGTTGCATTAAGTTATAGAGTTGAATGATAACCGTTGATGCATTACTTACTTATCCTTGTCCACCCGTAATTAATATCTTGATATCCCTGCTAGGTCTAGGCTCGAATATATGCTTAGCCCTGCTTAGACCGGTAAAAGTCACGTGATTTTCTCTGTCTCCCGCATATAGGTGGATACTGATCATGACTAGCCTGGTGCGATCATGGAAATAACCATGTGATAATTAATCTGAGACCGAGCGGGATGGTAGGAGAACAGCAGGACATGGGTTCTATGTGCTAGTAGTCTCCCGTCTCTGTGTCGATTAGGACCCGACAAAGGTACACCTTAGTCATTTTGAACGCATCAATCACTTAACGGAGTAGTCTGAGTACCTCCCGTGAAGCCGAGTAAGGCTATTCGAGCCGGTGATGGAGATGTTGACGCCTAACACCCAGGGCCTTATATGTACCGGTGGGCAACTATTCTGAGCAACCTGGCATGGTTTCGTGGACAGGCGGGGCCAGATTGATCTGGCATGACCGTGGGCAGTTATAGCTTGAGCGACCTGGCATTGAGATAACCCCCGGTGTAGAAGCACCCATGACCGTCCCGCGTGTTATGTTCTAGAATTTCCTGAAGTGGTCGCCGACGGCTGCCTGGCAAGGTGTGATCGGGCGAGTGTGCGACATCTTTGTCCCCCGCTGGGTAGGAATCGATTATAATCGCCATTGCTCCTGGATAGTGAGTAACTTGTAACTGGACTGGGCATGTGTTACCGTAGTAACTTATGGAACTAAAGATGGTTATGATGTACTGAAATCTAAATGCTATTGATGAAATAAGTCACTCTTACTTGATTAATTAGCAAGTGATTGCTCTAGATCAGGTGCAAATCTAGTTAATCAGGTTGATTACATAAAATTGACTGCTAATACTCTAATGATGATTATTTAATAATGAAATGCTTTATGCAAAAGTAAGTATAGCCAACCCCAGATACAGCCTTGCAAACTCCTTGGTGTCACTTTATTTCTGGTTTTATGAGACGGGTAAGTTAGCTGAGTACATTCGAGTACTCAGGGTTTATCCCACCTTGTTGCAGGTGAAGGTTAGGCCCGCCGAAAGGTGATGGGCCAGTGCCGGTGGGCTCGGCAGTTCCATACTTCTTCTCTTATGCTGTTGTTGGAGGATGTCACTCAAGCTAGCCAAAGTATTTCAACTTATGTTATGTTATTTATTTCAAAACTATGTTGTTCTTCTAAATTAAGTGGAACTCAACTTGTATTATTATTTGTGAACACTATTGTAATATTATTTCCGCTGCAAAGCTCCGTGGACATGATTTGTACTTGCTTGACCATGCGATCTTGGTTGAGATGTTAGAAATGTTTGAAATCCTTCGAGATTTTTGGACTACCGGGTTTATATGGGCTAAAGTGTGCTAATTCAGCTGCTTCGGTGGAGGTTTTCGCACTTGTGCTCTTATAAATTGGACGGTTCTGTTACAGCTGGCATCGGAGCAAGGTTAAGCATAATACTGTCATGTGCATGGTTTTAAAACAAAGTTTTGTTTTGAAAAGCCTATTTTATCTAAAAAGCTTTAGCTAGTAGGCATGTTTGTCAAAACTTAATTTTTAAACTATGTGCTAGCGACAACCTCCAGTTATGCCCGACTTAGGACTTCAGGTGGCTTAGTTAAGTATACTAACTCTGGGGGGTTTTAATTACTTGCAACGACACGTCGACACAAAAGGTACGTGTGATGACCGCACTATGCTATCCTGTGGTCTAATGTTGGAGGTAGCCCTCACATATGATGTACTCATATATGTGGGGTAGTTGAATTTATTTATGCAACGTCGCACCTACGCTCAGGTAAGTGTGAGTTGTGAGAGCATGACCAAACAAACGTTGGTCTAGCGAAGGCTAGTTCGGTACTGGAACCTGTACTCGTAAGCACACGAATGCGGGTGAAGGTATTTAATTGTGGGAGTAATACTTTTCTGATGGTGCATATACTACTTACGTGTATACTGCGTATGCACCTAAGATAGTATCTAGATTTAAATTCCTGCAATGTATTTATATCTGTTATGGGAATGGGCTGAAATGAGATTTTCTACAGGTACGCTAACGTCGAATGCGTATGTATAGTTGACAATTAGCTATATCGAGAGTGCGTGTTATGCCACCGACCTAGAACGTGATTGTCGCCTCAGGCTGGCAATTTGTAAGGACGTATAGGACGAGCATACATCTTTTTGTGCATTGCTCATGAACATGCTTCTCTCACCTTTGTTCTAATAATAAACAACTTGTTGGCAAGTGTGACTAATGTAATAATAAAACTTGATAGTTGTTTGTGCATTAAAAGTGCTTCCCCACCCTTGTTCCTGTAATGGTAAAGTTGTTGTGAACTAGTGCTTCAATATGATGTGCTAGCTTGCTTGTTAAAGTTACAAATGAATTTTCTTTTTGACGAGGTATGTTGCCCTGAATTAGATGTAATATGGTCTTGCTCATAATGTTTGGTAGTGCGCAAGGTTTTATATGAGTGTTTCCATGTCGTCTAGATAAGTGATTGATTGTTTAGACTAGAAGTAAGTACTTGTAAGATGTTGTTTAGATGACCCTGCTAGCTCGTCATGGTTGTGTGTGGCCTTGCTCATCATGACTGTGTGATATCTTGCTTGGCTTCCGGTATGCTAGAAGAGTGGTTAGACAACAAGCTTCTAACTGTTAAAATTTTCCCCTACGTTGAAATATCTTGTAATAAGTAAATGGCTTGTGTGTATCCTGCTTATGTGGCAAACTGTGCTAAGCTTGTAGTTCCATGTTTTGAGTTAGAAAACTCTCTTTTGGATGAGACCCATTTGGGTTAGTTTTTGTTTTGAAATACTCCACCTAAATAAACAATAAAACTTGTTGTTTGATCCTGTTTTTGTATGCAGTTTTGTTTAGGTATGCTAAGTGCTTCTTCGACATGTAATTCTAGTTTTGTTAGCTTCAACATGCTCTAGCAAGGAAATGTATTAAAACCTGTTGTTTAATTACTTTTCATACTATAATCATGTAATCATGTTTCATGCTCATTTTCTTGCAATCATGAGAACTAGTGTTATATGGATCAAAGGTCTGTGAAACTAATTTTCATACCCACTAGTATCATGTTGCTGCAAGAAGAATGTAAAACTTGTTAATTGTCAACATTAAATAGCATAGACCTGTTAAGTTGTTTTAAGCATGTTACTTGCTAGATTTGTGTATAGGCTTTACTTGCTCAAATAGGCTGAAATGCTAGTAATAGCCTACTAAATGCATGCGTGACTACCATAATAATCTTCCTAGAATTCTCTGGGAATCGATTGAAACAGCTCTCTGTCTTACCTTGCTAAAGTAGGTAAATTAATAAGTGCATGTAAGAAATTTAATTTGGGTTAATCATGAACTATCTAACATGTATAAGATGTATACAAACTATTTTTCATACATGGTTATGCCTAGAATTATGTTTTTATGTGCACCATGCTTTATAATTGCTCTCTAACCTAGCGCTAATCCTTACTAGTCATATGCCTGTAAGAACTAAAGCTTGCATATGCCTGTAAGAACTAAAGCTTGCAACTAATTTAAGTGTCTGTAATTTAGCTTTTCTAACATGTTTAGAATATCTTAAACTATTGATTATGCTTGATTTACCCTCAAATCAAGTTGTTGCATGCTGCTTGTTAGTTGTTGCTACCTAGTGTTTGTTCATTCCTTCTTGGAATATAGACTAATGCATGAGCTTGTTACTTGATTGATAGCTTCATATGCTAGATGAGTGAGTTAACTTAAGGCTGTAAATTGCTTATAGTTCGCAAACAAGTGTGCCCTAGTTTTTCTTAGTATGTTTGCTTCTAGATACAAAGTTGTGCTCCAATCTAGTAAATAGGAAATAAAATAATGACAACACCTGTTCACCATGTTTTGCATGTCTATGTTCGCTTTGTATGCCATAGATAGATTCTTGTCTTGTTTAAGCTTGGTGGTTAGTGTTGGTTCTTTAGCTGATTGATTGTGTGTTCCAAATGCTTGTTAAGGCTGGGTTTAGATTTTGTTGTTACCTAAGTGTACCTTGGCTAGTCAAACCCTTGTCCTCGGTGAGTGCATGAGTGGTTTGCCAACCTTCGGTTAGAGTCATGACCAAGCCCTCTTGACCATCTGAGATGCCTTTAGTTGAACCCAGGTTGCCTAAGGGCCTGTGTTTGTGTGTCTAGTTTTGATGGTTAGAGTGCTTGTGCCAAAAACCTGAACCTATGCCTGTCCATGCCCTTTTGTTGGACCAGTTAGCCCTAGCTAACCTTCCAAGACTCCTAGTTCCAAACCATGGTAAGCCTATGCTTGTTGTGTAGCCATGCCTCTAACCAACCTGGAGATCCAAGTTTGGCCTGAAGTGTTGCCCAAGCCTTAGATGTTTGGTACCCTTTGTTGTGAAGGCCCTTGTTTGTTTTGACCTAGCCAAAGTTTACTTTTGGTTAACCTCAGTCTTTGACCATAGTTTGCCTTGCCCAGTTGCGGAGACCTTGTCCAAACCCATGTACCCCATCGGTTGCTTTTGTTGCTGCTTGGCCAAATCCAGTTCATGAAATCTTTCATCTTGTCATAACCTTGATGTGCATAAGATGAATCCTTGTAGTCTTGTGTCGTGTTACATCCTCGAAATCACCTCCTTGTTGATTTCCGAACCTTTTTATCATCCTTGTTTTGCTAGCTTATGCCTTGCATGTGATGCCTATCCATGCAAGATTTATCTGCATCATGTGGGATTCCTCACTGTTGTGGATTCGGTAATAGTGTCTTGGTAAGAACTAATGGTGCCGCGATGAAACCGAGCCTCTTGTGGCGGCCGACACAAGTTTGTGCTACTACTCGGACGCGCTGGTACCGTGGGGTTATAATCAAGATCTATTATAGAACAACGCCAATGTGTTATCTTTCATGAGCTTCCTCCTTGTTATCTCCTATATTCCTTCAGAAAAATCCTTATGTCGGCTCGGATGTGGCAATATTTCTTTCTGAAAATGGCAAGAAGGATGACCTTTCAAGAAGCGGTCAAAGATGAAAGCAGTAACAGACTGTAAGAGGTGGTAGACAAAGGACTCTGTTTGATCAACAGCAAAGAGTGAGCATCGTATATGGTCATAGTGAAGCAAGATGGCACTGAATTCTTAAAAGTGGGCAAGTATCAGCTGAAGGATGAGTAACAGAAATGGTGTGTTATTGATCCAAATCCCTGAGGTCCAGAAGTTCTTCTAACTTCATATATATCTGTCTGATGATCTTGTAGTCAACCCAATATCCTCAGATGTGCCCGATTCTCTGCTGACTTTGGTGGTGGCTATGTGCACTGATATCTGATAGTGCTTGCAGTAAAAGCTAATCTTCATTTCAGAAACGACTCTTTGGTAGCTATGAAGGCTATGTCTCACAGAACATTGTTATGCCAGAAGTCTGTAACCAACTGATTTTGTTTGTGGCCCCGTACATCCAAGTATCTGACAGGTTCCAACCAGCTCTATCTGAGAGAAATTTTAATAGTAATACAAAACAGTACGCCAGCCTAGTAACTCAGTCACGATTTATTGGAGTAAGGACTACCTGGTAATACATTGAGTACTATGAAAAGGTTTATTCCAAATTATTTTGGATGAAGCCAGAAAGGATTTTCAGAATCAGTCTCTTATTCTTGAGTAGTCAAAGTGTCCTACCAAAAATCAAGTCTTAGAAGTCAGATTGATGACAATTGAAGTGTCAAACGACAGATTTCAGATTGTGTTCCTGCAACGCTGAGTGAATTTGAGAAGATCGCTCTATGACCCAAGTAGTACAGCAAGTCAGTCTCATTGAATTGCAACTACACCATGAAGGTAGCACAGAGATTCAGTAACTTGGTATTTCTATCCAAGAGGTTGCATCAAATTTAACCTGAGTAACTGTCACAACTTAAGAAATAAGAATTTCTGTAAGGAAGGATTAGTGAAAGCGTGGAATTGGTAGAGTCCGCTATCACATTCATCGCTCTCTCATCAGATTCAGATAATATAGTGTTATCATCAAAGAAAGATAATTGCACACATGGAACCTTATATAGCTTTCCATCGATTGCTATTTGATTTAACGGATATTCACGATAGTACAGGCAGTGGTTGCAGTCAGTCAGTTCCTCTTAATCTCAATGTATGTTGTTGTATAGTCTCAATCAGACGAATCCAATATTGGCAGTAATATTAATTTGGGATTCCTCCCAAAGTAGCAATGTGATTTTAGTTTCTCCATCAACCCGACAGTGATGTCTTAAGTGCACCTCAGTGTTCTATGGTGGATCAGCGAAGAAAATTTCTTCTGACAAGAGCTAGTAATTGGAAAATGACATGAAAGATCGGGAAGTTGTTTTGTTCATAACAGTTTATGTCCTGTCGAGAATTTAGTATCTCGAGCTGTCAATAGCCTCTGATTAAGGATGGGTGCGATGCTTATGTTCCCTTGGAAAGTCTTTCGTCCAGAATCTCGGGACGAGATTCTTTTAAGGGGGGAAGGCTGTAACACCCCAGGTGTTCGCCGTCAGTTAGGGCGTCAGTTGAGCACGGACTTGGTATACCAAGCGATGATGAAAAACTAAATTCAAGGATAGTCAGTGATGACAGAAGTGTCAGGATCAATCTCAGAGGCAAAACCTCAGTTTGATTCATTCGGGGATTTATTTAACAGAGCCAGTTAATAACAACTGCTAATTTACGAATATTCAGAATTTATGCTAAACATGCATTTTCATATGACCCACCTCAGTTCTTGTCTATAGTAACTGGTGAAAAAGTTTTGTAAAGTTTGGAATCAAAAAGTCACATGAAATGACGAGTCACAGTTTTGCCAGTACCAGCTAATTAACTGAAGAAAATTATTTGAGTATAACCAAGTGTTGCAGTTATGCCCAAACAACTGTATATGAACTCAAGACCGAAAGTTATGAAAGTTCCGTGTTGAGCAGATGGCTAGAAAATATTCCGACCGACGAGAAACCCTAACCCAGATCCTACCGGGCGACTGCTTTGACCGGCGTTGAACGATATTTTCAGATGTTCGTATGTCAGTGCGCCTTAAACAAAAGTTGTAGTACAGATCGAAAGGAACAAATTTCGTTTTATGGCCCAGACCTGGATCGGTGCCAAAAATGGTGAAAACGAGCTCGCAAGATGGAGTACAGCGCAGTTTTCAGCTTGCAGAAATCAGTTAAGTCTATACTGCGAAATTGGAATTTCGGTCACCGTGAAGTTGCAGTCGACGATCGTTACCGGGCAAGCCATTGGGAATCTGACCAAGTGCCTTTAACGAAAGTCGGAGTACTCGTCGAAACGACGACAACAAAATTTGTTTCATCAAAATCGGAGTCGATTTAAGCAGTGTTTGCATTTTTGGAGTTTGAGCCAAAGTTTGCGGAAACTTGCATTGCCATTTTGGCAAAGAAATTTGGGGAAAAATTTCACGGAAGAAATTGTCGCAACTTTTCGTGGCCGACCAACACCGACCGAGACCTGCGCCTCTCTCCTCAAAAGCGGAGCCCGGCCTCCTTGCGGCCTCCTTCCCTCTTCAATTCTCTCGCTCTCTCCATCCTGAACCAGCAAAAGCAGCGCATCTCCTTCCTCCTTGTTCCTGCTCGATGGCCGGCCTCCAATAGCGAGCAGCAGGGGCCAGCACCAGCCGAGCAGCAGCAGACTGCAGAGCGTTCGTTTCTCCCTGCTTCCTCCCTTCCCCTTCTTTTCCTTTTCTTTCCTTCCTGCGCTGCGCTGGTTCCAGCCTGCGCCATTTTCTGGCCGCGCGCAGAAGCACGTCCATCCTAGTCGTAGCCGTGTGCTGCAGCAGAGCGCAAGCAGCAGCAGCACCAAGGCGCCCCCAGCGACCAAGCAGCAGCAGCATGGCGACCCGAGTGCCAAACCCTAGCCACGAGCTCCCCCTCCGTTCCCGGCGTCGTCGGTCGTTCCTGTGGTTTTGTGCGTAAAAAAGAAGAAGAAGGGTAGAAATCAATGCTGAAACTCTTTGTTGTTCCTTTTTGTTAATATGTCATGACTCATAGATTTGCTAATAGGTCCTTTATCGTTTCGTGCAGATCGGAGGGCCCCCAGTGCAAATATGTCTTTATTCACGTTTTTAATTAATTAGTAAATCTGATGAAAAGTTGTAAAATACGTAATAAATTGTATGTTTGTCTAAAAATTACAAATGAGCACTTTTTGTAATCCTTGTGAGTAGATCTATCCAGTGAATGCATAATATGGTGGGTGTTTAGTGGAAGTTTTGTGCTGTGATGATTTATCTTTCTTAAATAGGCTTAAATAGGGAGAAAATTATATCTGTTGTTGTGTTGCTTGAAATGACGTGAAAGTTTTATGGTAGGCTCCCCTGGTCATGTGTGTGCGGTGATAAAAATTTCAGGATTTTTTGGGCCTGTATGAATTAGTTATGAATTTATCTTGTTCTCAGCTTATGAAATGGATTAAAATGGTTTGTGACAATGTTTGCAAGTAAAATGGAAATTAGGTTCTACTGCCCTGCCTTCTATATGGTGTTGCTATAGCTTAGATAATTTATTATGGTCAGTTGTTATGCAAAGCATAGAGTTTTAGATTTATCTTGTCTCTATGTTTCATTTCGGGATGTGTTGGACAGTTTATAGGGCTTATAGTTGCCCCTTGTAAATGATGTTTTTCTGTGAAACTTGTCTATAGCAAAGTCGTAGATAACATACATATCTAGCTTGTGTTAAAGTTTAATGATTTTGGTGAAATGGATTATGAGTTATGGCTATTCAAAGTTCAGTTTCAGAAATGGTTGCTCCATATTTGTGCCTAGATTAGACGCTGTAAATGTAATTTGTTCACCCTGTTAACTTGTGAACCATGCTAAGATGTTTACAGATGATTTGTAGGAAATTTCATAAGCTTTCCAAAATGTCCTGTTGTGTGTCATTTAGAGTTGTGTAGCTCTAGTTGTGAGTTAATTACCTAGCTGCTATGTGTATGTCCAGTTTTTGCTGAAATGGCTGCATGTGTAGTTTCTGTTGTGGTAATTAATTTGTGGTGATAATGATGTTTGCTGTAGAAGTATCCTATATCAAAGTTGTAGAAAACTTCTTGACATTTCTTGTCACCAAATGGAATGGCCATAGGCTTAATGGTTTAAGAGATATGGCAATTGCAAGTTGGCTGTCAAGGTTCGCTTACATTCTGTCCAGATCTGAATTTTTGGCTTGTTTTACCTAGTTAACTGGTGATTCATGCTTAGGTACTTATTGAAGAGTTGTAGTGATTTTCATAAGCTTTCTAAATTGTCTTAGCTCATGTTCATTGGAGTTATATAACTTGAGTTCTGACTGTTTTAGTACAGATGGCTAAATCTGTCCAAGTCTGGACAGAGATGCCTATTTATATTAATTAGACCTTGTTAACTTATGAATCATCTTAATATGATTATAGATGATTTGTAGAAAACTTAATAAAATTTCTAAAAAGTCTAGGGGCAAGTTCCCAGGTGCTATAGATCTTTAGTTATGGTTGTTTTAATTTACTGTTGTTGATGTGTGGCTAGTTCTGTCCAAGTGTGGACAGAGCTGTACTAATCATGTTGTTTGACCTTGTTAATGATTGATTCACCTTGAGCTAACAATAAAAATTTATATAATCTTGTAATCTTTCTAGAATGTCTAATTGCATGCTCATGCGATGTTTATGTTGTGAGTTATGCTTCTCTGAAGCCCTGTCGGTCCTGCTGTCCAGCAGTTGGATAGAACTGCATTGTTATCTGTTTTTGAGTTAGATAACCTTTGAATTTGCTCTTATGATGAATAACAAAGTTGTAGACAATTGAGTTAGCTTTCCAGAAAGCCTTATCTCACCTTGTTTGGAGATCTGTAGCTGGAGTTACAGTTAAAAGAGTGGACTGCTATCCTGCTGTCCAAATCTGAGTGTTTGCGTTTGATGGCTTAACTTGGCTTAAGTTGATTAGGTGAACTTAGTGATCAATTAAAAGTGTGCATAACCTGTTGGTTGTTGTGTGCTTTGGTGTGTGCTCAGTTATCTTAATTGTTTGCATGAATTTGTGCTAAGTGCTTGTTAGTGGTTGCTTGTGCTATGTGATCAATATGTTACTTCGGGAGCATTCATACATATGCATTGCGCATCTCATATCTAGGTTCGCTTGATGGAAGAACGTCAAGCGAAGGACGTCGTGATGGAGCCAGACCTCAGGATGATGGTTTGGTGATCACCTGGAGATGATGGTGTTGGCAAACCCCACAAGTTCCTGGAGCGTTGATGTTCCTGAAGTTGGTGCCAACTAACACTAGCTTAAGTGTTGTTTCCCAGACATGCCCCGGAGCATTCTAAGTCTCCTATCATTCTTTTATAAATGCAATCGAGTCAATCTAATGATTGTTGCATTAAGTTATAGGAGTTGAATGATACCGTTGATGCATTACTTACTTATCCTTGTCCACCCGTAATTAATATCTTGATATCCCTGCTAGGTCTAGGCTCGAATATATGCTTAGCCCTGCTTAGACCGGTAAAAGTCACGTGATTTCCTGTCTCCCGCATATAGGTGGATACTGATCATGACTAGCCTGGTGCGATCATGGAAATAACCATGTGATAATTAATCTGAGACCGAGCGGGATGTAGGAACAGCAGGACATGGGTTCTATGTGCTAGTAGTCTCCCGTCTGTGTCGATTAGGACCCGACAAAGGTACACCTTAGTCATTTTGAACGCATCAATCACTTAACGGAGTAGGTCTGAGTACCTCCCGTGAAGCCGAGTAAGGCTATTCGAGCCGGTGATGGAGATGTTGACGCCTAACACCCAGGGCCTCATATGTACCGTGGGCAACTATTCTGAGCAACCTGGCATGGTCCGTGGACAGGCGTGGCCAGATTGAGCTGGCATGACCGTGGGCAGTTATAGCTTGAGCGACCTGGCATTGAGATAACCCCCGGTGTAGAAGCGCCCATGACCGTCCCGCGTGTTATGTTCTAGAATTTCCTGAAGTGGTCGCCGACGGCTGCCTGGCAAGGTGTGATCGGGCGAGTGTGCGACATCTTTGTCCCCAGCTGGGTAGGAATCGATTATAATCGCCATTGCTCCTGGATAGTGAGTAACTTGACTGGGCATGTGTTACCGTAGTAACTTATGGAACTAAAGATGGTTATGGTACTGAATCTAAAATGCTATTGATGAAATAGTCACTCTTGCTTGATTAATTAGCCAAGTGATTGCTCTAGATCAGGTGCAAATCTAGTTAATCAGGTTGATTACATAAAATTGACTGCTAATACTCTAATGATGATTATTTAATAATGAAATGCTTTTATGCAAAAAGGTAAGTATAGCCAACCCCAGATACAGCCTTGCAAACTCCTTGGTGTCACTTTATTTCTGGTTTATGACGTAAGTTTAGCTGAGTACATTCGAGTACTCAGGTTTATCCCACCTTGTTGCAGGTGAAGGTTAGGCCTGCCGAAAGTGATGGCCAGTGCCGGTGGGCTCGGCAGTTCCATACTTCTTCTCTTATGCTGTTGTTGGAGGATGTCACTCAAGCTAGCAAGTATTTCAACTTATGTTATGGTATTTATTTCAAAACTATGTTGTTCTTCTAATTAAGTGGAACTCAACTGTATTATTATTTGTGAACACTATTGTAATATTATTTCCGCTGCAAAGCTCCGTGGACATGATTTGTATTTGCTTGACCATGCGATCTTGGTTGAGATGTTAGAAATGTTTGAAATCCTTCGAGATTTTTGGACTACCAGGTTTATATGGGCTCAAGTGTGCTAATTCAGCTGCTTCGGTGGAGGTTTTCGCACTTGTGCTCTTATAAATTGGACGGTTCTGTTACAGCTGGCATCGGAGCAAGGTTAAGCATAATACTGTCATGTGCATGGTTTTAAAACAAAGTTTTGTTTTGAAAAGCCTATTTTATCTAAAAAGCTTTAGCTAGTAGGCATGTTTGTCAAAACCTAATTTTTAAACTATGTGCTAGCGACAACCTCCAGTTATGCCCGACTTAGGACTTCAGGTGGCTTAGTTAAGTAATACTAACTCTGGGGGGTTTTAATTACTTGCAACGACACGTCGACACAAAAGGTACGTGTGATGACCGCACTATGCTACCCTGTGGTCTAATGTTGGAGGTAGCCCTCACATATGATGTACTCATATATGTGGGGTAGTTGAATTTATTTTATGCAACGTCGCACCTACGCTCAGGTAAGTGTGAGTTGTGAGAGCATGACCAAACAAACGTTGGTCTAGGGAAGGGCTAGTTCGGTACTGGAACCTGTACTCGTAAGCACACGAATGCGGGTGAAGGTATTTAATTGTGGGAGTAATACTTTTCTGATGGGTGCATATACTACTTACGTGTATACTGCGTATGCACCTAAGATAGTATCTAGATTTAAATTCCTGCAATGTATTTATATCTGTTATGGGAATGGGCTGAAATGAGATTTTCTCCAGGTACGCTAACGTCGAATGCGTATGTATAGTTGACAATTAGCTATATCGAGAGTGCATGTTAGGCCTGCCGAAAGGTGATGGCCAGTGCCGGTGGGCTCGGCATTTCCATACTTCTTCTCTTATGCTGTTGTTGGAGGATGTCACTCAAGCTAACAAAGTATTTCAACTTATGTTATGGTATTTATTTCAAAGCTATGTTGTTGTTCTAAATTAAGTGGAACTCAACTTGTATTATTATTTGTGAACACTATTGTAATATTATTTCCGCTGCAAAGCTTCGTGGACATGATTTGTATTTGCTTGACCATGTGATCTTGGTTGAGATGTTGGAAATGTTTGAAATCCTTCGAGATTTCCGGACTACCGGGTTTATATGGGCTCAAGTGTACTAATTCAGCTGCTTCGGTGGAGGATTTCGCACTTGTGCTCTTATAAATTGGACGGTTCTGTTACAAAACCAACACACGGCAGGATCTTTGACTGTCCACCGGTACGGTCCCGGACTGTTCGCGCCT
Organism: Coix lacryma-jobi var. lacryma-jobi; assembly: GCA_009763385.1. Lineage (NCBI taxonomy): Eukaryota > Viridiplantae > Streptophyta > Magnoliopsida > Poales > Poaceae > Coix > Coix lacryma-jobi. The sequence continues at coordinate 112,951,975 of CM019825.1, read as the reverse complement.
ACCCTAGACTGTCCGCGAGTTCCTGGCAGACTGTCCACCGGTCAAATCCCCAAAACAGCAAAGCTGCTGAACTCGTTCTGCTCGGGCCCGTACTGTCCGCGACCTAGCACGGCGGACTGTTCGCCGTTGTCCTGAGCCAAAAACACTGAGACGTGCAGCCACTGGTCAGGCGGAGCCCCGACACGCGGACTGTCCGCGCCCCCTACGGCGGACTGTCCGCGGACGAGCAGTGAGGGCAAATTTGATCGCCTCCTCACCAAATCCTTTCAAAACTGAATCAAATCGAAATCCCTTGATCTCAAACTTGGAGAGGATGATCACTAGGTAGTGGGAAGACTATCCCTAAGAAATCAACCGCTCAAATCAATTCAAACTCCGGGAAATTGAAAGGGAAGGTGTAGGAACAAAAAAAGTCGCCACGAAACTTGAATCGACCCGATCTACTTGTTCGTGAGGATTGAGATGCATTCCTTCGGTGGAAAGGTTCTCCTCATATCAAAGAACAAGTTGATTCAAGTGGATTCGAAAAAGACGCAACGTAGAGGGAGATCAAGCGACGGGAAAATTGAGACAAAAAAAGCAAAACGCGAAGAACAACTCAATAACGCGAATCACAATCTCAATTCCCAGCCGAAATTCCTCCCCACGTGGAGACAATGGGAATCCAGTCCCGTTTCCGCAAAATCCAAATACACAGAGGTATGATTAAGCCGTCTCTGCGGATCTCAGTAGCTACAGCAGGGATGTGGGAGAACAGGAAACACTAAGTGAAAGTAGCAAATAGCTGAGGTAGTTTGGAGGGAGGGGCTTCCTCTCCTAATATAGCCTAATACAATTATTCCCCATCTACCTCTACTGCTCATGAGCGAGCAGGCTAACCCTAAGGGTATTCCTGTCCAACATGAAGTGTATTCGATCCGACGACCACGCCCGCACATCCGGTAGCTTCGGCTCGACGCGACATCACCCGATGCCTCCACGTGCCGCCACTTGCCGTCCGTCCTTTTCCTGGACCTTCCCCCAGTTTTGAGGCTGAAACCGGGAAACCAGTCCTCTGGCTAAGTTTTGTGGCCCAAACTCTGAAACCCGCCATCTCCCAGGTTTTGTCACCCAAACCTAGAGACCATCCACTCAGTGGTTTTTCTGTGGCTCTACCACCAAACTGAAGCTGTAGAGGGATGCACCGCCCGTCCAACCGCAAGTCTCCGCTCGTCGCTGTCCCAGGCTGTCAGCAACCACAGCTGATCCTCAGGCTACTGGTCCCTCGGTCCAAGCCTCACGTCCGCCCTTCACCGCTCCCGGTCCATCGGCACGGCACGTCTCTACTTGACCTTCACCTTGCCTTCAATCACTGTCTCTGTGCTCGACACTTGCACAACACAAGCCAAAGAACATGTGCATCAAACCAGTTGACAATCACTCATCACTCAAGATCCGGCATACACCCATGTATCCGCAATCTCCCCCTTGATGAGTGCATTGTCAACTACCAACACAAATCATAATGCAGTAGAAGAAGGAAGAAGAAGGAGAAGTAGAGAACTCATCCAAATGACCAAAAAGCATAACAAAGCCAGAAGAAGGTCAAGTAAAAGAGCAAAACAACTTGGTCCCCAACGACATGGGCAACGGCTCGACGCAACAAAGCGATGCAAAGCTAGCCCTCAAGAAGAGGTAGAATAGGCTCAACACAACTAGCAGGAAAGCTCGATACCAATTGAAATACCTATTGAAATTCAAGCAAAATAGAGATAGCCCTCAAGAAGAGGCAGAACAGGCTCAACACCGCCCAAGAACTCGATACCACTGAAAGCAAATAGCTCGATACCAAGTGAGAAAGAAGCATATAGGCAAAGTCGCTAGTCCTCAAGAAAGAGGCAAAGCTCAACACAACGAGCTAACTAGCAAAATGCTCAGAACCAATTGGAAAATGCTCCAAACAACGAGCAAACTCCCCCTTCAATAGTGCACACACTAGCATGATTTTGTCAAATTTCTCCCTTCAAATGCATATGAGTCAAAAATCACTAAAAAAATGACCTTCTACGACGATAGAGGGTTTTCTGTTGTCATAGAAGGCTCGTTACTAAGGACCTTCTGTGACAATTTTTATGACAATTTTGATCTATGACAATTTTTGTGACAATTACAGTTGTCGTAAATCACAAATTGTCATAAACATAGCTTGTAATTGTCACAGAAGGTCCTTAGTGACGGGCCTTTTATGACAACAGAAACCTTCTAATGGTCCTAGAAGGCCTCATTTTTTGTAGTGAATGCAAGTTAGTAGCTTCAGAAATTACTCGATAGAATGAAAGGATGCTCTACAGAGTGCTGATCCGATGACTCAACAATAGCATACATGCCAGCAAAGGCTCAACTGATCGCTAAATACGAAATAACATATGAGCAAAGTGAGTAGTTTTAGCCAAATATTCACCATCAAAATAGCACTAAACATGTATAGACAGGATGTCAAACAAGTGCTGAACATGTATACAAGGTGAACTACACCTAGCAAAATTCAATCATCATGCTTACAGAATGAATCATAGACTTGTATTTTCAAAAATTTAACGGAGTTGCAGCGGTGAAATTACCAAAGTTCAAATTTCAGCATGTGATTGCGAGAGGTTGAAAACTTGTCATCGCCTAACTTTTCAACCATGCTAAGCTATGCAGAAGCAATCAGAAGCTTAAAGCATCGGTTTTCGGTCTTACACTACACGGCTCAAGTTTAACTCAATATGCAATGAGAAACAGTCTCGATACCGTGATGTGCTGACAAGCAATCCCATCTCGATCTTTCCAATTCACTTAACTTGGTTCAATTTTTATGACAGAATATGAACTTACCAAGCAAGTGAATGACTCAGAACTAGAGACATAGCAACCTAACATATATGAAAAGCACGAGTGATTTCAACATGTTCTACACATGCTAGTTGCCAATCTCAATTGTGAACAATTTCAAATTTTAAGTTCATTAAGCATATTTACCATATACAAAAATAGCTCAACTCACAATATATATTAGTGATCAGAAAGAGCATAAGCTACAAGCATCATATAGCATCAGAGCATACTAGACAGAACATAGATTCATTCTAAGGACTATAGTCATGAAGCTCAGAAAGTATAAGATGCATGATGCAATGCAAAGACTAATCTATCCGAAATGAAAACAAAATGAAAGAAGAAGAGCCAGTCTTATGATACAAGAACCAAAATGTTTCCCCATCTAAAAGGGAAACACATACCAAGCTCACCTCTCAACCTTAAAGGTTGATTGGTCCAAAGGCTTGGTAAAATATCTGCCACTGATGGTGAGTATCGGCATGGTGAAGGTCGATATCACCCTTCTCATAGTGGTCTCACAGAAAATGAAAGCGCACATCATTGTGTTTGGTCTTAGAATGCAGCACGGGGTTCTTAGCAACGCTAATAGCACTCGTGCTGTCACAAAGTAAAGGCACTCGAGAAAAGCTCAGACCAAAATCATGCAAAGTGACCATCATCCAAAGCAATTGGGAACAGCAGCTAGCCGCAGCAACATAATCAGCCTCTGTGGTAGACTGGGCGACACTAGACTGCTTGCGAGAAGACCAAGACACCAGAGAAGAATCTAAAAGCTGACAAATCCCAGAAGTGGACTTGCGCTCAAGTCGACAACCAGCAAAATTAGCATCAGAATAACCACAAAGGGAGAGGGTGGAGGAAGCTGAATACCAAGTTCCAAACTCAGGTGTGAAATGAAGGTACCTCCTAATGCGCTTGACCGCTTGACGATGAGAGGTGCGCGGTGACGCCTGAAAGCGCGCAGAGACACACCGCGAACTGAATGTCCAGGCGTGTCGCCGTCAGGTAGAGCAGCGACCCGATCATGCTTCGGTACTCCTTCTGGTCCACAGCTTCTCCATTCTTGTCCGCATCCAGGGCCGTCGTGGTTGACATGGGTGTTGGAAGAGGCTTGGCCTCACCCATATCGAACTTCTTCAGAATGTCCTTGGTGTACTTGGCCTGGTGTACAAACGTTGCTACTCGAGATTGCTTGATTTGCAACCCGAGGAAGAATGTCAACTCACCCATCATGCTCATCTCAAACTCCCTGCTCATAAGATCTGAAACTTGGCAACCAAAGCGTGAGAAGAACCACCGAAAATTATATCATCCACGTAAATCTGGACCAAGAGAGTGTCTTTGCCTTGCTTGAGGAGAAAAAGCGTTTTATCCAGACATCCCATTTTAAAACCCTTAGCAAGCAAAAGGTTTTCAACCTATCATACCAGGCTCTAGGGGCTTGTTTCAAACATATAAAGCTTTGTGAAGTTTAAAAACATGGTTTGGAAACTTGGGATTTTCAAACCGGGGGGTTTCTTTCACATACACCTCTTTTTCTATGTAGACATTTAGGAAGGCACTCTTGACATCCATTTGAAAAGTTTAAAACTTTGGATGCAGCAAAAGCCAAGAGTATCCTAATTGCCTCCAAACGAGCTACAGGAGCAAAAGTCTCCTCATAGTCTATCCCCTCCTTCTGACTATACCCCTGGGCTACAAGTCTGGCCTTGTTTCTCACAATGTGGCCATCCTCTCCTTGTTTGTTTTTGAAAACCCATTTTGTACCAATAGGATGACACTCAGGAGGAGGTGGAACCAAAACTCAAACCCGATTTCTCTCAAAATTTTCTAATTCCTCATGCATGGGATTGACCCAATCTGGATCAGATAAAGCGTGTCCAACATCTCGGGGTTCAAAATTAGCAACAAATGCAGAATGAGCAAAGTGAGAGATTTGTTGTGACCTTGACCGAGTGACACGTTAGTCGATGTTGCCGATCATCTGTTGAGGTGGGTGTTGGAGCTGGATGTGTCGTGGCGCCTCCCGAGCTGAAGAAACCTCCCTCTCAACAGCAGCTGGCGCCTCCTCGGGTACAAATGGTACAGCCCGAGGTGGCGGATCCCACAGCCCCCAAGTAGTCGAAGAAGAAGGGTCGGGGCCGTGAGTTGTCATAGTAGAAGCCGATCCTAGTGGCACAATAGGTGGAGGTGGTGCTGGATAATCCATCCCTTCAGCACCCTCGTCCTCGTCATCAAAAAGAGGTTCACCAACCTCATGTTCACCTGCACGCTCAAATCTAGAAGAAGGACAAACCATGGTCTCGTCGAAGGTGACATCGTATGTCTCCATGACTCGGTTAGTATCAAGGTTAAGTACACGATATGCATGAGTATGAGTGCCACAACCCAAAAATACACCGTTAGAAGAACGAGACTCAACTTGTCCAAGTTGCCTTTCTTGAGTATAAAACAATGGCAACCAAAAACTCTAAAATAACTCACTTTGGTTGTTTTCCAAAGCAACTCATAAGAAGTCTTTTTCAAGAAAGTTCAGAGAAAAATACGATTGGAGATATAGCATGCAGTGTTCATGGCCTCGACCCAATACCGCCTAGGAGTCCTATGCTCATCGAGCATCATCCTGGCCATCTCAACAAGGGTCCGATTTTTCCTCTCTACAACACCATTTTGTGGCGGTGTGTAGGGGGAAGAAAACTGATGCTCCAAACCCATAGAGTTACAAAACTTCTCAAAGTCCGAATTCTTAAACTCGGAACCATTATCACTATGAATAGCTCGCATCGAGTTCATAGGGAACTCGTTCTGAAGACACAAAATCAGATTGCGAGCAAAAGAGAAAGTCTCAGTGTTCTCAGTCAAAAAGAAGACCCACGAATATCTCGAAAAATCATCAACAACAACCAGCACATACCACTTCCCCTCAACTGAGCTCACCCGAGCCGGACCAATGAGGTCCATGTGCAATAGCTCTCCAGGGCGCTTAGTCATGACCTGAGTCACTGGATGGTGGGGAGCGCAACCATTTCCCATGTCTACAAGAATGGCAAACAAGATCCTTCTCCATGCACAACTTGGGCAATCCTCGGATTAAGCCAAGTGAGCTAAGCCTTGCAAGCAAGTCGAAGCTCAGGTGACCAAGTCTCCTATGCCACTTCCAAAGATCAGAGGAGGAAGACCAGCCACACGACAGCGAGAAATCGCAAACGACTCCGAGAAATTTGCACGAAAGACTTTACCAAAGGGCGAAATCAAACATACAAGATTGCCCTGATGATCTAAAATGCGAGAGATTCGGTTTAAAACGAATCTTATAGTCATCATCAAAAGTTGTGAAACAGAAAGAAGGTTAAAATGCAAGTTAGAAACAAGAGCAACATCACGCAACACAAAGTGCTCATTAACTCGCACCGACCCGAGACAATACTTTACCTTTGCTATTGTCGCCGATGGTGATAAACTCCTTTCCGGCAACACCTAAGACTGGAGACCACTTGGCGTTTTCGGTCATGTGCCTCGAACACCGGAATCCACCAACCAAATGTCCTCCAATCGTTTTACCTATCAATAAAAAGACATAGGGTGAGCATACGGTCCAACAGTGGGGTTAGTGAAATAGGAAGAATACCAGTGTTGGGCCGGCTGCTCAAAAGAACGGTTAGTAGAAAAACCATTCCTAGCATGCCTACAGGGAAAGCGATCACCACGCACAGGAAAACGTTGTCCGCTAAGAGAAGAGCGTCCATCGCGATACTCAAAACATGGTGGTGGGAAACACTCAACAAAGCCACCGCCACAGGGTCCATATCCTGCAAAGTCAGGACCACGCCGGGCAAATCCTCCCTGAGGCTAGGACCTTGAGGCATTGGACCTCTAGGCCTAGCAGCTCTCCTCTGAACATTCGGCACATGTACATCATGGAAAGGATGGTACATGTTTGCATTGTTCATCTCCCTTGCACGACGCTCCTCTCTCTTTCACCGAAAGCAAAACTCCCTCAAGTGTCCATCTCTCCCACAGTGCTCACAATGGTACCTCACCGCTCTCATAGGGGGTTGTTGGTACTCACGGTAGTGGGTGTGGATCACTTTGCCCTTCTGTGGCATGAGCTCCTCCTGAATAGGTGGCATTGTGTCTAGGTTGTTTTTCAGGTGGTTTGGTTTTGGACCACATGTTTGTTTCTTGGGTGGAGCTTTTGGAGGTCCACAACACTCCATCCTTGGTGTTAGGTTGAGAGCTCTTTGGGCGGAATTTTGGTAAGTTTGGGAGTAGTGGTGGAGTTAGGCTTCTCACTCGGGTTAAGACCACTAACTCTCCAACCTTACCAAAAGAACAGCACTCTCCATCCCCTGAGCAAAGCCTACACACCAGGACCTCCAGCAGCATGCTTGAATTGGGCAATCATCATCCCAAGCTGCGGCTCACCACAAGACACCCATGACAAGATGGTCCGAAGGTATGTGTTTTCTTCCTCAGTTTGCAACTTGTCATGCTTCACATTTGCAATCTCCATCTCCAAACCATCACACAAAGCACACCTAGACACACAAGTGCTACCCGAGCTGGCCTTCTCAAGAGACACAATCTTGGCATTCTTCTCTGCCAACTCGGATTGCAAGCCTGCACAGGACTTGCATGCACCAAGCACTGAGGATCTAGCTTTAAGCTCATCCACCTCTCCAACCAAAGCAACATACTTCCCCCTCAAAGTGAGAAGGTCAGTCATGTGCTTGGAGCACATCTCACACTCATCCTCCTCAGTCACGACAACGGTGGACTTAACAGACTCAAGCTCCTTCACCGTATCCTCCCACTTCTACCTAAACTCTTTCCGCTCTCTAGCAACACGCTTAAGTAGCTTATCTTGACTAAGAAGGGCGACAATAAGTTTCTCGACCTCAGCAAAAAGCTCATCGGGGGTCTGAGATATCTGGGAGGTGTCGTCGTCGTCGTCGTCGTTCAGAGGGATCTCCTCCAGCTGGCTGTCGACCTCCTTGCCGAGGGCCATGGTGCAAAAACCCTCATTGTCGGCGTAGAAGCAGAGGCCGTTCAGCTTGTCCTCGATCTTCTTCTTCTTCTTCTCGAACTCGTCGTCGCTTGAGGAAGTGGAGTCACCATCTGAGTCATCGACATCGCTGAGCATGGCGAATAAAGCACGCTGCTCAGCCTGGGCCTTCTCTAAGTACTTCTTCTTGATGTACTCCTTGTTGAAGCCGCCCTTCCGCCTGTGCTTCGCAGGGAAGTACTTCTCCTTGCGCTTGCCGGAGTCATACTTGTGCCCATGATCGCCCTTCCCAAAAGCTTGCTTGTTCTTCTTGGGACAGTTGGCAATGAAGTGGTCGGGGTCGCCGCACTCGAAACACCCAGAGCATCCTCCTCCGCGGCGACGGTTCATGCGGTTGTTGTGAAACCGTGAGAACCGGTTGGCAAGTAAAGCCAACTCGTCGTCTCCCATGAACTCCAGCTGCTCCTCTATGACAGAGACAAGAAAATAAAGTGAAATCCTCTAGAGGGGTTAGCAGAAGAGCCAGAAAGCAAAGCCATCGACGGGCCAGAAGGATTCTCATAAGAAGCTCTCGTCATGGCTTCAATCTCACTGGACTTGAGCTTACTAAGAGCTCACCATCGCACGTGAGGGTCTCGTAGTTAGGTAATTCGATGATCGCCTGACCATTAGAGTCCAACACCGACCGATCGAGAGTGTGTAAAAGCTTCAAAGCCCTTCATGATCGTCGAAAGGCAACAGCTCCTTGTTAGCCCTCATCCTGTTGACAATCACCTAAAAGCGAGCGAATAAACTTTCTATGCTCTTGCCAGGCATGTGTCGAAAGTTCTCGTACTCCCACTTATGTGACTCGTAGGGACGGGATTTGACTTGAGTGGTTCCCTCATGGAAGCGCATGAGGGTCGCCCAAATCTCACGAGCCGTGGGGAGGTGAGAAACGCGATCAAACTCAGACATACTCAAGTAGGAGAAAAGAGCATTACGGGCTTGGCTATTGGCTTCGTGCTCATTGATCAGCAGCTGAGTAACACGAGCAGCCAAGACCACGTAATCAGCCTTGTTGCAAATCTCCCAGACAGAAGCACCCATGCTCTGAAGATAGGCCGACATGCGTATCTTCCAATACGCATAGTTCGTCCCATCGAAAAATGGCGGTTTGCCCACGCCGCGATCCATGTCGCCTTTTGTGGATCTGGAACTGGCTAAGGTGAAAGATCCTTAACCTGCTCTGATACCAATTGAAGGACCGAAAGTGCAAAAGCAAGGCGACAAAGAGGGGGGGTGAATGGGAGCCTCAAATTTCTTTTCAGAAACTTTTAGCCTTTGTCCCGAAAATCAACCCTAAGAGCAAATTCTAGAGCTCGACAGAGTCCACGACCCTAGATGTAGGGTGGATGCTTCCAAGAAGCATAGCGGAACACTACACGACTCTAGAAACCCAGCACAAAAACCCTAAACCAAATCCGAAGTCGAATAAACAAACTGCAGACGAAACAGTGCAGAAGTCACTGCTTCGGACGCTGCCCTGTGTCCGATGGTCAGGCACCGGACGTGTCCGATGCAAAAAGACCCTTTCTGGAACCTTACTGGATGGCCATCGGACGCTGTCTACAGTGAACCTTCAGCGTCCGATGCTTATCCTTCGGACGCGTCCGATGGACAACAGAGCGTCCGATGGTCAGCATCCGATGCTCCTTCAAAAGCACGGAATCTGACACGTGGCATCAGAGCGTCCGATGTGATGAACACAACGTCCGATGCTCCTGAGCCGAGCGTCCAATGCTCCCGAAACTGCTCCGTTCTTCCACGAAATCAACCCGATCTACTCCGAATCAAAAGCTCTAAGGCTTAGACTTGGTATGAGGAGTTTCAAGGAGGTTAGTGAGCTACCCCAAAGAGATCATGGCTCGAACCTTACTCCAAATAGGTGAATCGGAAGAATTCGGGGCAAGGGAGGCAAAAACCGATTCGAAACAAAAATCGACCGATCTACTATATTGTGAGGTTAGAGAAGAAATCCTTCGGTGGAAAGATGCACCTCACGATCTAGATCAACTCAGTTCAAACGGAATCGCAAAAGACGCAACGATGAGGGAGATCAACCAACGAGAAAATCGTGGAGAAAAGCAACCCGCGAAGAACAACACCAAAACGCTTATCAAAATCACGAATTTGCAACCCTGTGGCTACCACACGCTACAATAGTGAGATTACGGTCTCACTTCCTCAAAATCTCATGAACACAGAGGTATGGTACTCTGCGGATCTCAGTAGCTACAACAGGGGATTTGGAGAGCAGGAAAACCCTGAGTGGAGAATAGCAAATGACTGAGATAGGATGGGAGGTGGGTGTCTCCCTCTACTTATCCTAATTCTAGTTCCCACTCTACCTCTAACTAATTACAGAGCGAACCAGCTAAACCCTAGGGTTATTCTGGACCAACTCAAAGTAGATGCAGATCCGATGGCCACGCCCTTACAACTGGTAGCGTTGCCTCGACGCAACATCACCGATTGCTTGTCCTTTTCACGGAGCTTGCCCCCCCCGGTTTTGAGGCCAAAACTGAGAAACCTGTCATCACGACCAACCCCCAGTTTTGAGGCCCAAACCGGGAAACCTGCCGTCCATCGCCTGAGTTTTGTGGCCCAAACTCAGAAACCCGCCAGCACCCAGGTTTTGAGCACAAACCTGGAAACCGTCCTAGCCCGTGTTTTGTGGCCCAAACTCGGCAAATTCATAGCACCCAGGTTTTGTGGCCCAAACCTGGAAACCGTCCACCGGTGGTTTTTCTGTGGCTCAACCACCAAACCAGTGCTGTAGAGGGGATGCACCGCCCATGCACCACGTCCACCGACACATGTCCACAGGTCCTCGACCTGAGCAACACTGTGCCTCGCAAGTCTCCGCTCGTCGTTGTCTCAGGCTATCAGCCACCACAGCTGATCCTTAGGCCACTGGTCCCTCAGTCCAAGCCTCACGTCCGCCCTTCACCGCTCCCGGTCCATCGACACGGCACGTCTCTACTTGACCTTCACCTTGCCTTCAATCACTGTCTCCGTGCTCGACACCTGCACAACACAAGCCAAAGAACATGCGCATCAAAACGGTTGACAATCACTCATCACTCAAGATCCGACATACACCCATGTATCTGCACATCGGCACGTCTCTACTTGACTTTCACCTTGTCTTCGATCACCGTCTCCGAGCTCGACGCCTGCACAACACATGCCAAAGAACATGCATCATACCAGTTGACAATCACTCATCATCTCAGGATTCGGCATACACCCATGTATCCGCAAGATCTGTGTGCAATAGCGCTCGCGAAATCCGGGTGTGTCTAGCAGTTTTGGTTGTGTCTCTGGGTGTGTTAATCTGGGCGTCCGTAGCGTTTTAGGATGTGTTTTCTTTTATCCAGTTTTTGCAGAATTGGTTAAATGCTTCCAAAATTCACACCAGGCTCATTTTAAGTCCAAATGATGTGAAACAAATTTTGTTGTGCTGGAAATGAATGGATCTACCTGTTAAAAATGTTAGATGTATATTTTGTGATACTTTTGTATGCAGTTTTATTTAATCAAGTAAATGGCTATTAACTTAGAAAATGCATAACTAATTCTGTATATCTCAGAAAAATGTGATTCTAATTTGTTTAGGTTTGTTTTGATGAGTAGTATTTGGGAAAAATATATCATGTATATGTCTGTGAAAAATATTGGCAGTAGCATTTAAAGTGATTAAATGTTGTTTTCTTTATATAATTTTAATAAATAGAAATGCTTAGATTCTGAGGTTGGTAATTTTTGTACAGTTATGTTAGAGTATGAAGTTGCCATGAAAAATGTTAGGTTGGACTGATTTGACGGTTGGGAGTACAAACTATGAAAAGTGCCTAATTTGTGAATTAATAGGGTTAATTTTATTGCATGCTAAAGTTATTGTTTTGGGCTGAAATTTTTATGGTAATTTAGTTTTGGTTTGTAGTAGCCTGTGTAAAAGTTAGTGAATTTTCTGAAGTCATTTCAATATGATGATAGTTATGCCCTATTTAAATGAATCAATTAAAAGGGGATTGAGTGGATAGATAAGTAAGGTTGTATAAGTTAAGTAATGTTGTCATGATTAGGTATATTAAGTGGCTATTTTGGGAAGTTAAATGAATTATTAGGCTGTAGGGTAGTAGCAAGGTAGTTAGTGGTCAACTGGATGACGTTGACTACCTTGTTGTAGAGAATGCAGTAGATGACATGTGCTTACCTCCTGAGTTGTCTTGTCCTATGTTGCATCACATAAGCATCCTATGTGCATTCGTCATGTTTATACATGTTATGCACCATACAGGATCGCTAGAGGAGAACCAGAACCCGCCGCAGTCGGAGGAGCAGCCACAGGAGGAGACGACGTACGAAAGGACTGAAGAGGCCGCCGTCGAGGACTTGCCCGAGTGTCAGGACCACCGGCCCTCTGACTTTGAGAAAGGCAAGCCCCGAAGCATCTAACTCCGTACGGCTTGCAATTTACTTACAAAGTAACCTGCTATGTGTGTTGCATTAGGTTATTGGAGTTGATTGCTATCGTTGATGCATACATACTTATCTTTGTCCACCAGCAATTATTATCTTGATATCCCTGCTAGGTCTAGGTTCGATTATATGCTTAGCCCTGCTTAGATCGGTAAAAGTCGGTTGATTTCCTGTCTCCCGCATTTAGGTGGATACTGATCATGATTAGCCTGGTGCTATCATGGAATAACCATGTGATAATGAGTTGGAGACCGGACGGGATGTAGGAGCAGCAAGACATGAGTTCTGTGTGCTAGTAGTCTTCCGTCTGTGTCGCATAGGACCCGTTCGGGAAGCGCACCTCAGTCAAATTGAACACGTCAATCACTTAACGGAGTAGGTTGGAGTACCTCCCGTGAAGCCGAGTAAGGTTATTTGAGCCGGTGATGGAGATGTTGACGCCTAACACCCAGGGCCTTAGATGTACCGTGGGCAACTATTTTGAGCAACCTGGCATGGTCCATGGACAGGCGGGGCCTGAGTGACCTGGCATGACCGTGGGCAGTTATAGCTTCAGCGACCTGGCATTGAGATAACCCCTAGTGTAGAAGGGCCCATGGCCGTCCTGCGAATCGTGTTCTCAAATTTCCTGAGTGGCAGCCGACGGCTACCGAGCGCAGGTGTGATCGGGCGAGTGTGCGACATTTTATCCCTAGCTGGGTAGGAATCGGTTATAATTGCCATTGCTCCTGGACAGCGAGCAATTGACTGACATGTGTTACCGTAGAACTTATGGAACTAAAGATGGTTATGAGATTGAATCTGAAAGGCTATTGATGAAATAGTCACTCTTGCTTGATTAAGTAGTCAAGTGCTTGTTATAGATCAGGTGGAAATCTAGTTAATCAGGATTAATTATAAAAGTGACCGCCAAACATCAAAAATTGTATTTTACTCACAAAAGAGCTTTTGTGCAAATGGTATGTTTAGCCAACCCCAGATATAGCCTACATGATCCTTGGTGTCTCATTATTTCTGGTTTATGACGGGTAAGTCTAGCTGAGTACCTTCTTGTACTCAGGGTTTATTCCCTTGTTGTTGCAGATGGACAATGCTTCCATGGCTACTGTGAGAACTGCCTATACTTCATCACGGGTGATGACTTGACCATGGGCATGGTCACCTCTTATCTTTCCCATATGCTTTTGTGGATGTGGTCAGGTTGATGGCACCGTATTGTGAACAAAATGAACTTATGTTTCAAAACTATGTTGCTTCCGCTACTTGATCAAACTATGGTTTGTAATATTGTTTCGTACTCCGATGGATTTAAACTATGTTCGAACTATGATGTAACTTGTGGACATGTATGCTAAACTTATTACGATCTTGGCTGAAGTTGAAATGATTTTAAATCTTTGTGATTTCTGGACTACCGGGTTTGTACGAGCTTAAGTACATGATTATCTTTGCGCAAGCGGAGGTTTCTGTGCTTAATCTGGTATAAATTGGTTGGTTCTGCTACAGCGCCTCCCTCACCGATAGCTTCGCCGCAACGCAAGCCTCTCGGTGCCACCACGCGTCGACCCGTTCCTTTTGGAACCTCCCCCGGTTTTGGGGCCGAAACCGGGAAACCTGTCCTCTGGGTGAGTTTTGTGGCCCAAATTCAAAACCCGCCAGCCCAGGTTTTGAGGCCCAAACCTAGAAACCGTCCACCCCGAGTTTTGAGGCCCAAACTCGGAAACCCGCCACCCTGAGTTTTGAGGCCCAAACTCGGAAACCGTCGAGGGTAGTTTTTTTAGGCTCAACTACCAAAACCGCGTCATAGATGGGATGTGGTTCGCACACCCCAACCACCGGCACTAATGCCGATGCATGTCCAGCCTCCACGCCGGGCACAACGCCTTCGCCTTCCTTCTTGACTTGGCCGATCTGGCCTCCTGTCAAGTGTCACGACGCTTTTGTCTTCCTCTCGACTCGGCTGATGCACCGCATATCCCCATGTGCTCCTGCTTGCCGATGCCACGTGCCAGCTACCACAGTTGGTCCTCCGGCCTCCTGGTCTGTCGGTCCAAGCCTCATGTCCGCCGTTCACCGCTCCTGGTCCATCGGCATGACCCGTCTCTACTTGACGTTCACCTCACCAACGACCACTGTCTTCGAGCTCCACACCTGCACAACACATCCAAGAGACACATGTTGCTACTCACCCCTTTCGGTGAGCCTGTTGACCGATCGCTCATCATTTAGGAAAGGAACCACAAGGGCACATATCAACTTTGTGTTCGCACAAGCAGGCTTCAGGCAAGGGCGACTATGGCTACAAGTACTACTCCGACAAGCACAAGGAGAAGTACACCTCCAGCAAGCACAAATGGAAGTGTGGCTTCGACAAAGACTACACCAAGCGCAAGTACTTGGAGAAAGCCAAGGCTTAGGAGCGTGCCTTCCTCGTCTCGCTCAGTGACCTCGACAATAACTAGGATGACAACTCCATGGCATCAAGCGATGATGAGTCCGAGAAGAGGAAGGTTGAAGACAAGAGAAACAACCTCTGCTTCTACGCTGACTCTACGAGCTTCTACACCGTGGCCCTCGGCGATGAGGTCAAGACCGGGATGGAGGATATTCCCCGCGACGATGACGACACCTCACAAGTATCACAATCTCTCAATGATCTTGCTGCTGAGGTTGAGACGCTTAGTGTCGCTCTTGTGAGTCAGAGAAAGGAAGGAGTTTAAGCAGAAGTGGGAGAGTGCGGTGAAAGAGCTTGAGTTTGCTAAGTCCACCATTGTAGTTTCTGAGGAAGATGAGTGTGATACGTGTGCTGTGCACATGACTGATCTTGCTACCTTGCAAGGGAAGTATGTTGCTTTGGTGTTTGAGGTGGATGAGCTTAGAGCTAGACCCACTTTGCTTGGTGCATGCAAGTCTTGTGCAGTCTTGCAGTCTGAGTTGGCAGAGAAGAGTGCCAAGCTTGAATCTCTTGAGAAGGCCAGCTCAGATAGCACGTGTGTGGTTAGGTGTGCTCTTTGTGAGCATTTGGAGATGGAGATTGCGAATGTGAAGCATGACAAGATGCAAATCGAGGAAGAAAACACATACCTTCAGACCATCTTCTCATGGGTTTCGTGTTTTAAGCCCTAGCTAGGCATGATGATTGCTCAATTCAAGCATGTAGCTGGAGGTCTGGGTGTAGGCTTTTCTCTAGGATCGAAGAGTGTTGCTTCTTTTGGTAAGGTTGGTGAGTTTAGTGGTCTTAAGCCGAGTGAGAAGCCCAACTCTACAACTACTCCGAAGCTAATCAAGAATCCAATCCAAGAGCCCTCAAGCCTATCACCGAAGATGGAGTGTATGAGGAACCTCCGCGAGCGCCACCAAAGAAACAAGTGTGGTCACCTAAGCCTAACCACTTAAGGAACAAGCTAGATACTATGCCATCTATCATAGAAGAGATTTTGCCACAAAAGACCCAAGTGATCCACACCAAACACCGTGAGTACCAACAACCCCCAAAGAGAGTGGTGAGGTACCATTGTGAGCATTGTGGTAGAGATGGACATTTGAGTGAGTTTTGCTTTCGGCGTAAGAGAGAGGAACGCCGTGCGAGGGAGTTGAACAACATGGACATGTATCATCCTCACCATGATATTCATGTGTCGAACGTTCAGAGGAGGCTTGCTAGGCCTAGAGGTCCAATGCCTCAAGGTCCTTGGCAGCGTGGAGGTTTTGCCCAGTGGGATCCGAGTTTTGTAGACTACGGACCCCGTGGCGGTGGTTTTGGTTTCAAGCGTTTCCCCCACCGCGTTTTGGTTCTCACGGTGGGCGCTCCCCTCCCAGCGGACCAAGTTTTCCTTTTCGTGGTGATCGCTTCCCCAGTAGGCGTGCTAGGAATGGTTTTTCTGCTGACGGTTCTTTTGAGCAAGCGGGACAACACTGGTATACTCCTCATTTTCACATACCCCAGTGTTGGCCTGTATGCTCACCCTATGTGTTTGTATTGATGTAGGTGGGAGGACTGGAGAACATTTGGTTGGTCGATTCTGGATGCTCAAGACACATGACCGGGAATTCCTAGTGGTTCTCCAGCCTCAGTCCAGTCGCCGGCAAGGAGTTCATCACTTTTGGCGACAATAGCAAAGGTAAAGTGGTATCACGTGGTTCTGTGTGAGTGAATGAGCATTTTGTGTTGCGAGATGTTGCTCTTGTATCGAACATGCATTTCAATCTTCTCTCTGTATCCCAACTTTTACAGGATGGCTTTGAGGTTCGTTTTAAACCAAACCTAAGTCGTATTTTGGATTCCCAAGGTGATCTTGTGTGTTTGATCTCACCTTTTGGAAAAGTGTTTCATGCAAATTTCTTGGATTCCTTTGGCATTTCTCATTGTCAAGTGGCTGGATCTTCCTCTGAGCTTTGGAAATGGCATAGGAGACTTGGCCACTTGAGCGTCGACTTGCTTACAAGGCTTAGTTCACTTAGATTGATCCAAGGATTGCCTAAGTTGCACATGGAGAAAGATCTTGTTTGTCATCCATGTAGACATGGGAAAATGGTTGCTGCTCCCACCCTCCAGTGAATCAAGTTATGACTAAGCATCCTGGTGAGCTTTTGAAGGACCGAAAGTGCTAACAGAAAGCGACCAGAGGGGGGGTGAATGGGAGCTTCAAATTTCTTTTCAGAAAACTTGTCGCCACTATCCATAAAATCAACCCCAAGAGCAAACCCTAGAGCTCGTAAGTGTCCACGACCCTAGAGATAGGGTGGATGCTTCCAAGAAGCACAGCGAGACACTTTACGATGACTCTAGAAACTCAACACAAAAGCCAGAAATAAAAAACGACAACGGATGAACGAACTGCGAACGAAACTGTGCGAAAACAGTCGCTTCAGACGCTGGCCTGCGTCCGATGGCTCAGCACCGGACGCGTCCGATGCAAACAGGACCTTACTGGACCAGCAGCGGATGCTGCTACAGTGCAACCCTAGCGTCCGATGCTTGACCCCCGGCGCGTCCGATGGCAACGGACGCTTCGATGGTCAGCGTCCGATGCTCCTTTAAACTCACTGTCAGATGACACGTGGCAACAGACGCTCCGATGGAAAAGACTCAGCGTCCGATGCTCAAGAACACAGCGTCCGATGGTCCCGATAATGCACTGTTCTTCCACGAAATCCACTCGATCTCCTCCGAATCAAAAGCACTAAGGCTTAGGCTTGATATGAGGAGTCTCAAGGAGGTTAGTGAGCTATCCCATGGGAATCATGGCTCGCATCTAACTCCAAATCGATGGATTGGAAGAAATCGGGACTAAAGGAGCAAAACCGATCCAAAACGGAAATCAACCAATCTACTAGGTCGTGCGGTTAGGGATGAATTCCTTCAGTGGAAAGAAGGGCCTCACGGATCTAGAACAACTTGGTTCAAACGGATTTCCAAAAGACGCAACAAGCAAAAGAAGATCGATCGAAGGGAAAAAAAACGTGGTGTAAAACAACCCGCGAGGAACACGAACAAAACTCGAATCACAACCACGAATTTGCAACCGTGTGGCTACCACACACTACAATAGTGACATTACGGTCTCACTTCCTCAAAATATCACTGGCACAGAGGTATTGTTCTCTTCTCTGTGGATCTCAGGTTCGCTACAACAGAGAATAGGGAAAGCAGGAAACCCTGGAAGCAAAAGAGCAAATGACTGAGATAGTCTGGGGAGGTGGGTGTCTCCCCCTACTTATCCTAATTCCAACTATTCCTAATTCCCACTCTACCCCTAACTAATTACATCGCGAACCAGCTAAACCCTAGGGTTATTCTGGACCAACTCGTGGTAGGTGGTGATTCGACGGCCACGCCCGCACAACTCGTAGCGTTGCCTCGACGCAACCTCCCAATTGCCGCCACGTGCCACCACTGCTCTGCTTGTCCTTTCCCGGACGTCGCACCCCCGGTTTTGTGGCCCAAACCGGGAAACCAGCCTTCACAGCCAACCCCGGTTTTGAAGCCCAAACCGGGAATCCAGCCATCCAATGCCTGAGTTTTGAGGCCCAAACTCAGCAAACCCGCAGCGCCCAGGTTTTGAGGCCCAAACCTGGAAACCGTCCTCAGCCCGAGTTTTGTGGCCAAACTCAGAAACCATCAGCACCCAGGTTTTGAGGCCCAAACCTAGAAACCGTCCACTCGGTAGTTTTTCTGTGGCTCAGCCACCAAACCGAGCCGTAGATGGGATGCACCGCCCGTGCACCCCATCCACCCGCAAGTCTCCGCTCGTCACTGTCCCAGGCTGTCAGCCACCATAGCTGATCCTTAGGCCACCGGTCCCTCAGTCCAAGCCTCACGTCCGCCCTTCGCCACTCTCGGTCCATCGGCACGACACGTCTCTACTTGACCTTCACCTTGCCTTTGATCACTGTATCCGTGCTCGACACCTGCACAACACAAGCCAAAGAACATGCGCATTATCCCAGTTGACAATCACTCATCACTCAGAGACTCGGCATACACCCATGTATCCGCAATCTCCCCCTTGATGAGTGCATTGTCAACTACCAACACAAATCATAATGAATGGAAGAAAGAAGAAGAAGGAGAGAGAGAACTCGACCAAATGACCCAAAAGCATAGCAAAGCCGAAGAAGGTCAAGTGGAAAGAGCAGGACAACTTGGTCCCCAAAGACACGGGCAACGGCTCGACGCGACCAAGCAAAGCAAAGCTAGCCATCAAGAAGAGGTAGAACAGGCCCAACACCGCTAGCGAGAAAACTTGATACGAATTGAAAGATCAACTGAAATTCAAGCAAAACAAAGCTAGCCCTCAAGAAGAGGCAGAACGGGCTCAACACCGCTAGCGAGGAAGCTCGATACCAACTGTTGCCAACTCAAAAACCAAAAGAGTTCGATACCAATTGAAGAGCTGAAAAATCAGGTGAAGTGCTGAAAATGTTTGCTAGTCCCTCAAGAAAGAGGCAAAGGCTCAACACAACTAGCAAACTCCCCCTCAAATAGTGCACACAACACAGGGAACACATGATTTGTCAGAATTTTCTCCCCCTTAGTTGAAAATGCACCAGCAAGAAAATGTGCACAAACACTCAAATTCTCCCCTTGGACAGAACACCTCCTTCTAGAAATGCATATGAGTTAAAATGCAAGTTAGCAGCTTCAGGAATATAATCAAAGAGTGCAAGGATGCTCTACACAGTTCTGATCCGATGACTCATCAACATTTATAAGAAGCTAGCAAAGGCTCAAAAACTGATCACTAAGTACAAAATATGAACATGAGAGCAAAACGAGCAGTTTCCAGCCAAAAAGGTATTCACCATCAAAATAGCACGAGACATGTATAGATAGGAAGTCAACAAGTGCTAAACATGTATACAAGGTGAACTACCCCTAGCACAGTTCAATCATCATGCTATAGAGTGAAACATAGACTTGTGTATCCAAATTTTATCGGAGTTGCAGCGGTTAAATTCCACAAGTGTAAATTTCAGCATGTGATTGCGAGAGGTTGAAAACTTGTCATTGCCGAACTTTTCAACTGTGCGAAGCCTATGCAGAAGCAATCAGAAGCTTAAAGCAACAGTTTCGGTCATACACTACATAGCTCAAGTTTAACTCAAAGTGCAATGAGAAACCGTCTCGAAACTATGATGTGCTGACAAGCAGTCCCATCTCGATCTTTCCAATTTACTTAACTTGGTTCAGATTTTAAACAGAATATGAACATACCAAGCAAGTGAATGACTCAACACTAGAGACAGAGTAACCTAGCATATATGAAGAGCACAAGTGATTTCTACACATTCTACACATGCTAGTTCCATATCTCAATGGTGAATATTTGCAAGTTTTAGGTTCATTACATAGATTCACCATTTATAAAATAGCTCCGCTCACAACATGTAACAGTGATCAGAAAGAGCATAAGCTACAGCATCATCAGAGAGCATCGGAGCAAAGACTATATAGAGCATAGTTACATTCTCAGATTATATACATGAAGCTCTGAATGTAAATATGCAAGATGAAATGCAAAGATGCATGAAGAAACCAACTGAAGAAAAACACAAAGTCAGTGTATGACACAAGAGTCAAAATGTTTCCCCCATTTAAAAGGGAAAACACACACCAAGCTCACCTGTCAACCTAGCAAAAGCTGATTGGTCCAAAGGCTTGGTGAAAATATCAGCCAACTGATGATGAGTATCGACATGGTGAAGGTCGATATCACCCTTCTCATAGTGGTCTCGCAGAAAATGAAAGCGCACATCAATGTGTTTGGTCTTAGAGTGCAGCACGGGGTTCTTAGCAACGCTAATAGCACTCGTGCTGTCGCAAAGCAAAGGAACGCGAGAAAAGCTCAGACCAAAATCACGCAAAGTGGCCATCATCTAAAGCAACTGGGAACAGCAGCTAGCCGCAGCAATATACTCAGCCTCTGTGGTAGACTGGGCGACACTAGACTCCTTGCGAGAAGACCATGATATAAGAGAAGAACCAATAAACTGGCAAGTCCCAGAAGTGGACTTGCGATCAATGCGACAACCAGCAAAATCGGCATCGGAATAACCGCAAAGAGAAAGGGTGGAGGAAGCAGAATACCAAATCCTAAATTCTGGAGTGAAGGATAAGTACCACATAATGCGCTTGACCGCCTGACGGTGCGAAGTACGCGGCGACGACTGAAATCGCGCGCAAAGACACACCGCGAACTGAATGTCCGGGCGTGTCGCCGTCAGGTACAGCAGCGACCTGATCATACTCCGGTACTCCTTCTGGTCCATAGCTTCTCCATCCACATCCGCATCCAGGGCCGTCGTGGTCGACATGGGTGTTGGAAGAGGCTTGGCCTCACCCATATCAAATTTCTTCAATATGTCCTTGGTATACTTACCCTGGTGCACAAAAGTTCCCTCTCGAGATTGCTTGATTTGCAATCCGAGGAAAAACGTCAACTCGCCCATCATGCTCATCTCAAATTCCCTGCTCATAGTATCTGCAAACTTGGCAACCAAAGCGTGAGAAGAACCACCGAAAATGATATCATCCACGTAAATTTGGACCAAGAGAGTATCAGTGCCTTGCTTGAGGAGAAAGAGCGTTTTATCCACACATCCCATTTTAAAACCCTTAGCAAGCAAAAAGGTTTTCAACCTATCATACCAGGCTCTAGGGGCTTGTTTCAAACCATACAAAGCTTTGAGAAGTTTAAAAACATGGTTTGGAAACTTGGGATTTTCGAAACCGGGGGGTTGTCTCACACAAACTTCCTCTTCTATGTAGCCGTTTAAGAAGGCACTCTTGACATCCATTTGAAAAAGTTTGAAACCTTTGGATGCAGCAAAAACCAAGAATATCCTAATAGCCTCCAAACGAGCTATAGGAGCAAACGTCTCCTCATAGTCTATCCCCTCCTTCTGACTATACCCCTGAGCTACAAGTCTGGCCTTGTTTCTCACTACATGGCCATCCTCTCCTTGTTTGTTTTTGAAAACCCATTTTGTCCCAATTGGGTGACACTCAGAGGGAGGAGAAACTAGAACCCACACTCGATTTCTTTCAAAATTTTCCAACTCCTCATGCATAGCATTGACCCAATATGGATCCGTCAAAGCGTGTCCAACATCTCGGGGTTCAAAATCAGCAACAAATGCAGAATGAGCAAAGTGAGAGAGATGTTGTGACCTTGACCGAGTGACGCGTTCGCCGATGCTGCCGATCATCTACTGAGACAGGTGTTGGCGCTGAATGTGGCGTGGCGCCTCCCGAGCCAAAGTGGCCTCCCCCTCAACAGCAGCTGGTGCCTCCTCGGGTACAAAAGGTACCGTTCGAGGTGGCGGATCCCACGGCCCCCAAGTCGAAGAAGAAGGATTGGGGCCGTGAGTCATAGTAGAAGCCGCTCTTTGTGGCACAGCAGGTGGAGGAGGTGCTGGGTCATCTATCCCTTCAGCACCTTCTTCTTCATCATCAAAAAGAGGCTCGCCAACCTCATGATCACCTGCACGTTCAAAACGAGAAGAAGGACAAACCATGGTCTCATCGAAGGTGACATCAGATGTCTCCATGACTCGGTTAGTGTCAAGGTGAAGTACACGATAAGCACGAGTATGAGTGCCATAACCCAAAAACACACCGTCAGAAGAACGAGACTCAAACTTGTCCAAGTTGCCCTTTTTGAGTATAAAACAATGGCAACCGAAAACTCTAAAATAACTCACTTTGGGTAGTTTTCCAAAACGCAACTCATAAGAAGTCTTTTTCAAGAAAGCTTTGAGAAAAATGCGATTGGAAATGTAGCAAGCAGTGCTCATAGCTTCGGCCCAATATCGCCTAGGAGTCCTATGCTCATCGAGCATCGTCCTGGCCATCTCTACAAGGGTCCGATTCTTCCTTTCTACGACACCATTCTGAGGCGGTGTGTAGGGGGAAGAAAACTGATGCTCTAAACCCAAAGAGTTACAAAACTTCTCAAAATCCGAATTCTTGAATTCGGAACCATTATCACTCCTAATAGCTCGCATTGAGTTCAAAGGGAACTCATTCTGAAGACGCAAAATCAGATTGTGAGCAAAAGAGAAAGTCTCAGTTTTCTCAGCTAAAAAGAAAACCCATGAGTATCTCGAAAAGTCGTCAACAACAACAAGCACATACCACTTCCCCCCAACCGAGCTCACCCGAGCCGGACCAACAAGGTCCATGTGCAAAAGCTCTCCATGGCGCTTCGTCATGATCTGAGTGACTGGATGGTGGGGAGCGGCAACCATCTTCCCATGTCTACAAGAATGGCAAACCAGATCCTTCTCCATGCACAACTTGGGCAATCCTCGGATTAGGTCAAGTGAACTAAGTCTTGCAAGCAAGTCGAAGCTCAAATGTCCTAGTCTCCTATGCCACTTCCAAAGATCAGAGGAGGAAGGTCCAGCCAAAAGACAACGAGAAACTCCAAACGACTCTGAGAAATCCGCATGAAAGACTTTCCCAAAGGGCAAAATCCCACAAACAAGATTGCCCTAAGGATCCAAAATACGACTGAGATTCGGCTTAAAACGAATCTCATAGTCGTCATCGAAAAGTTGAGAAACAGAAAGAAGGTTAAAATGCAAGTTAGAAACAAGAGCAACATCGCGCAACACAAAGTGATCATTAACTCGCACAGACCCACGAGACAATACCTTCCTTTGCTATTGTCGCCGAAGGTGATAAACTCCTTTCCGGCAACAGGACTAAGACTGGAGAACCACTTGGCGTTTCCGGTCATGTGCCTCGAGCAACCGGAATCCACCAACCAAACGTCCTCCAATCGTTTTACCTACATCAATAAAAGTACATAGGGTGAGCATACGATCCAACACTGGGGTTAGTGAAATAGGGAGAATACCAGTGTTGGGCCGGCTACTCAATAGAACGATTAGCAGAAAAACCATTCCTAGCACGCCTACGGGAAGAGCGATCACCACGTTGAGGAAAACGTGGTCCGCTAAGGGAAGAGCGTCCATCGCGATACTCAAAACGCGGCGGGGGAAAACGCTCAACTACAAAGCCACCGCCATGGGGTCCATAGCCCACAACTGCAGGCTCCCGCCGGGCACGCTCTCTACGCGGCCAAGGCCTAGGAACTTGAGGTTTTGGAGCTCTAGGCCTAGCAGCACGCCTCTGAACATTCGACACATGTACATCATGGAAAGGATGGTACATGTCCGTGATGTTCATCTCCTTTGCGCGACGCGCCTCTCTCTTGCGCCGAAAGCAAAACTCACTCAAGTGACCATCTCTCCCATAGTGCTCACAATGGTACCTCACCGCTCTCAAAGGGGGTTGTTGGTACACACGGTAGTGGGTGTGGATCACTTTGCCCTTCTGTGGCATAAGCTCCTCCTGGATGGGTGGCATGGTGTCCAGCTTGTTCTTGAGATGGTTTGGTTTGGGAGCCCATGATTATTTCTTGGGTGGAGCTCTCGGAGGCTCAACAAAGACCCCATCCTTGGTGTTAGGCTTGAGAGGCTCTTTGGGTGGAAGCTTGGTAAGTTTGGGAGTAGTGGTGGACTTGGGCTTCTCACATGGGTTAAGACCACTCGACTCTCCAATCTTGCCGAAAGATGAAACATCAACACCCGGAGCAAAACCTACACCAGGACCTCCAGCAGCTCGCTTGAATTGGGAGATCATCATCCCGAGCTGTGGCTCACCGCTAGACACCCATGACAAGATGGTCCGAAGGTATGTGTTTTC
Organism: Coix lacryma-jobi var. lacryma-jobi; assembly: GCA_009763385.1. Classification (NCBI taxonomy): domain Eukaryota; kingdom Viridiplantae; phylum Streptophyta; class Magnoliopsida; order Poales; family Poaceae; genus Coix; species Coix lacryma-jobi. The sequence continues at coordinate 112,927,367 of CM019825.1, read as the reverse complement.
CATCTCGGTTTGCATCTTGTCATGTTTCACATTGGCGGTCTCCATCTCCAAACCCTCCCAAAGAATGCACCTAGCCACACATGTGCTACCTGAGTTGGCCTCTTCAAGAGACACAATCTTGGCATTCTTCTCTGCCAACTTAGATTGCAAGCCCGCACAGGATTTGCACGCACCCAACAGCGAGGATCTAGCCTTCAGCTCATCCACCTCTCCTACCAACACAGCATACTTGCTTCTCAAAGTGAGAAGGTCAGTCATGTGTGTGGTGCACATCTCACACTCCTCCTCCTTGGTAACAACTATGGTGGACTTGACAGATTCCAGTTCCTTCACCGTATCCTCCTACTTCTGCCTAAACTCCTTGCGCTCTCTAGCAGCACGCCTAAGCAACTTATCCTGACTAAGGAGCGCGACAGTAAGTTTCTCGACCTCAGCAGAAAGCTCATCGGGGGTCTGAGATACCTGGGAGGTGTCGTCGTCGTCGTCGTTCCGAGGAGTGTTCACCAGCTCGCCGTTGACCTCCTTGCTGAGGGCCATGGTGCAGAAGCCGTCATCATCGGCGAAGAAGCAGAGGCCGTTCAGCTTGTCCTCGATCCTCTTCTTCTTCTCGGACTCATCGTCGCTTGAGACAGCGGAGTCGTCATCCGAGTCGTCGACGTCGCTGAGCATGGCGAAGAACGCACACTGCTCAGCCTGGGCCTTCTCCAAGTACTTCGTCTTGATGTACTCTTTGTCGAAGCCGCCCTTCCGCTTGTGCTTCGCGGGGACGTACTTCTCCTTGCGCTTGCCAGAGTCATACTTGTGCCCATGATCCGCCTTGCCGAAGGTCTGCTTGTTCTTCTTCGGGCAATTGGCGATGAAGTGGTTGGGGTCGCCGCACTCAAAGCATCCCGAGCGTCCTCCTCCGCGGCGACGGTTCATGCGGTTGTTGTGGAACCACGAGAACCGGTTGGCGAGCAATGCCAACTCGTCATCCCCCATGAACTCCAGCTTCTCCTCTGTGACAGAAAGAAGAGAAGAGAGTGCAAAGCCTCTAGAGGGCTTAGCATAAGAGCCAGAAACCAAAGCCATCGACGGGCCAGAAGGATTTTCATAAGAAGCCCTCGCCATGGCGTCAATCTCACTGAACTTGAGCTTACTGTAGAGCTCGTCGCACGTGAGGGTCTCATAGTTAGGCGATTCGATGATCGCCTGAACCTTGGAATCCCACACCGATCGATCAAGAGTATGCAAAAGCTTCAAAGCTCTCTCATGATCGTCGAAAGGCAACAACTCCTTGTTAGCCCTCATCCTGTTGACAATCACCTGAAAGCGAGCAAATAAACTTTCTATGCTCTCGCCAAGCATATGTCGAAAGTTCTCATACTCTCGCTTGAACGACTCGTAGAGATGGGTTTTGACTTGAGAGGTTCCCTCATGGAAACGCATGAGGGTAGCCCAAATCTCCCGAGCCGTAGCGAGGTGAGAAACGCGATCAAACTCGGACATGCCCAAACAAGAGAAAAGAGCATTATGAGCTCGGCTATTGGCATCGTGTTCATCGATCTGACGCTGAGTGACACGAGCAGCCAAGACTACGTAATTGGCAGAGTTGCAAATATCCAAAATGGAAGCACCAATACTCTGCAGATAGGCCAACATGCGTATCTTCCAATACGCAAAGTTCGTTCCATCAAAGAACGGCGGTTTGCCCACGCCGCGATCCATGTCGCCTTATGTGGATCTGGAACCGGCTAAGGTGGAAGATCCTTAATCTGCTCCGATACCAATTGAAGGACCGAAAGTGCTAACAGAAAGCGACCAGAGGAGGGGTGAATGGGAGCTTCAAATTTCTTTTCAGAAAACTTGTCGCCACTATCCCTAAAATCAACCCCAAGAGCAAACCCTAGAGCTCGTAAGTGTCCACGACCCCAGAGATAGGGTGGATGCTTCCAAGAAGCACAGCGAGACACTTTACAACGACTCTAGAAACTCAACGCAAAAGCCAGAAATAAAAAACGACAATGGATGAACGAACCGCGAACGAAACTGTGCGAAAACAGTCGCATCGGACGCTGGCCAGCGTCCGATGGCTCAGCACCGGACGCGTCCGATGCAAACAGGACCTTACTGGAACAATACTCGACCAGCATCGGACGCTGCTACAGTGCAACCCTAGCGTCCGATGCTTGACCCCCGGCGCGTCCGATGGCAACGGACGCTCCGATGGTCAGCGTCCGATGCTCCTTAAAACTCACTGTCAGATGACACGTGGCAACAGACGCTCCGATGGAAAAGACTCAGCGTCCAATGCTCAAGAACACAGCGTCCGATGGTCCCGATACTGCACTGTTCTTCCGCGAAATCCACTCGATCTCCTCCGAATCAAAAGCACTAAGGCTTAGACTTGATATGAGGAGTCTCAAGGAGGTTAGTGAGCTATCCCATGGGAATCATGGCTCACATCTAACTCCAAATCAATGGATTGGAAGAAATCGGGACTAAAGGAGCAAAACCAATCCAAAACGGAAATCAACCGATCTACTAGGTCGTGAGGTTAGGGATGAATTCCTTCGGTGGAAAGAAGTTCCTCATGATCTAGAACAACTTGGTTCAAACGGATTTCCAAAAGATGCACCAAGCAAAGAGATCGATCGAAGGGAAAAACATGGAGAAAAACAACCTGCGAGGAACACGAACAAAACGCGAATCACAACCATGAATTTGCAACCGTGTGGCTACCACACGCTACAATAGTGAGATTACGGTCTCACTTCCTCAAAATCTCACTGGCACAGAGGTATTGTTCTCTTCTCTATGGATCTCAGGTTCGCTACAGCAGAGAATAGGGAAAGCAGGAAACCCTAGAAGCAAAAGAGCAAATGACTGAGATAGTCTGGGGAGGTGGGTGTCTCCCCCTAATTATCCTAATTCTAACTATTCCTAATTCCCACTCTACCCCTAACTAATTACAGTGCGAACCAGCTAAACCCTAGGGTTATTCTGGACCAACTCGTGGTAGGTGGTGATCCGACGGCCACGCCCGCACAACTCGTAGCGTTGCCTCGACACAACCTACCGATTGCCGCCACGTGCCGCCACCGCTCTGCTTGTCCTTTCCCGGACGTCGCACCCCCGGTTTGTGGCCCAAACCGGGAAACCAGCCTTCACAGCCAACCCCCGGTTTTGAGGCCCAAACCGGGAAACCAGCCATCCAAGGCCTGAGTTTTGAGGCCCAAACTCAGCAAACCCGCAACGCCCAAATTTTGAGGCCCAAACCTGGAAACCGTCCTCAGCCCGAGTTTTGTGGCCAAACTCGGAAACCATCAGCACCCAGGTTTTGAGGCCCAAACCTGGAAACCGTCCACTCAGTGGTTTTTCTATGGCTCAACCACCAAACCGAGCCGTAGATGGGATGCACCGCCCGTGCACCGCGTCCACCCGCAAGTCTCCACTCATCGCTGTCCCAGGCTGTCAGCCACCATAGCTGATCCTCAGGCCACCGGTCCCTCAGTCCAAGCCTCACGTCCGCCCTTCGCCACTCTCGGTCCATCGGCATGGCACGTCTCTACTTGACCTTCACCTTGCCTTCGATCACTGTATCCGTGCTCGACACCCGCACAACACAAGCCAAAGAACATACACATTATCCCAGTTGACTATCACTCATCACTCAGAGACTCGGGATACACCAATGTATTCGCAGCTTTTGCATATGGACACTATCGGTCTGGCTCGGGTTAGCTCGGTTGGTGGGAAGTGGTACGTGCTTGTAGTCATTGATGACTATTCAAGATATTTGTGGGTTTTCTTCTTGTTTGAGAAAAGTGAGGCTTTCTCTTTTTCACGAAATTTGATTTTGTGACTTTAGATTGAGTTTCTAAAACCTCGATGAGAGCTATTCGTAGCGATAATGGTACCGAGTTTAAAAACTCTGAGTTTGAGAAGTTTTGTGATTCTTTGGGCTTGGAGCATCAGTTTTCTTCCCCTTACACACCTCCGCAAAATGGTGTGGTTGAGTGGAAAAATCAGACCCTTGTTGAGATGGCTAGGACGATGCTCCATGAGCATATGATTCCTAGGAAGTATTGGGCCGAGGCGATAAACACTGCATGCTATATCTCTAATCGCATTTTCCTTCGTGCCTTCTTGAAGAAAACTTCTTATGAGTTGTGTTTTGGGAGATTGCCCAAGGTGTGCTATTTCAGGGTTTTTGGTTGCCATTGTTTCATTCTCAAGAAAGGAAATTTGGACAAGTTTGAGTCTCGCTCTTCTGACGAGTTCTTCCTTGTCTATGGTAATCATACTCATGCACATCGTGTGCTTAATCTTGACACTAACCGAGTCATGGAGACCTCTAATGTAACTTTCGATGAGACCATGCATTGTCCCTCTTCTACATTTGAGCGTGCAGGTGATCACGAGGTTGGCAAACCTGTGGCGGAACCTTCTGAATTAAGTGGCCCACATGCACCCATCATTGCCCTAAAGACTTCTGATTGGCGTGCATGAGTTCCAAATGACTCAAGAGATCTGTCGGGTGTCCTCGGAAAACCCGAATCATCCACGTTACATTCTTTTCAGGAATTCCCTCGTCAAGCATCACAGTATTACAACAGTTTTATAGATAAGATAAATCAGAGTAAAAGTGGAAAAGTTATATATCATAGATTGAAACTTAAAAGTTTACAAACCATAAGTATTTGATACATAAAAGGTTCGGAACTTTATATACATATACCACACAACTTTTGTTACTTGCCCAAGGTCAAACATCAGTGTCATCATCACTCTCCTCCACAAGAGTGAAGAAACATTGACCACCAAAAGGATGATTAATAAACTCACCTGCAACAAGGGTTAACAAACCCTGAGTACAAAAGTACTCAACAAGACTTAACCGACTAGAAAAGAGGAAAAGACTCAGGTATGAAGGTTATAAGGATTCAAGGTAAGGCTTTAGCAAGATCAAAACATTTCTTTTGCATAAAAGCTTTCTAATAGAAAAACCCTACTTTCAAGTTTTAACTCAAGATTAATATTTCATGACTATCTAAAGATTCTCAAACCTTTATAAGCATACCACATCTTTAGTTCTCACCTCATAAAGATCCAATTACTATTACGGTGTGGGTCAGTTGATTGAGACTCCATATCCGAGGAAACACGACGATTCGAATCGATTAAACACAGCTGAGGATTCAGTACCACATGACATATGTAGATCTTAATCTTGCATATGTCAACCCTATCTATAGATCCTCCCATACAAGAACGGGTCCAGCGTCACCCGAGAGTACAGTACACCTCGAACCCGACTATCTCATAGCCTCGAGGGTACACGGTACTCCCGCCATCTCTCCACTCCCAGTACGCGGTTATTCGTTCTCAAGTATCGGAATGGCTATAGACGAGGCTTACCACCGCATGTGGGCTGTACTCAAAGGTCTCAATCATAGTAGGCCAACAACGATAAGGTCCTATGTTGAGTAACACTACAACAAGACTCCATTCTTGATGTAAGTTACTATCGTTATCATGTTGTCTTAAGATTCATGATTTCCATAACATAGCAACCATTTTTAAAAGCACCTACTATAATGAAGTAGTAAAGCATGGCTAAGCATACTAAGTATTTTCATAAAACGGGTATCAAGGTTAAGTATTGGAATCATCAAGGTTGGTAATGCATCAACTAGGATTCACCCAACTCCTATTTACCCAATGCATCATATTAACTCAAGTGATATTAATAACTTTATGAAAAAATACAAGAATAGGGTTAATGTTCGGGGCTTGCCTTGGTGATCAGCGAAGTCCGGAGATTCTGAAAAATCAGAAGGATCCACACACTCAGGTGAAACCCACTGAGGATCAGGTCCTTCCGAAATGAGATCTACACGTAGAAGTGCATATGCATGATCAATGGGATGCTTATGACATGATCATGGTAAAGATGGAAATTTTCTAAGCTGTAGACATTTATTTGTACAATCTTCCGTCACGGTATAGTTGCAAACCAACAAAACCAACTTAGCTATTAAACTATATATTATTACTAAGCAAATTTATTATCTCTATTAAGCAAGGTTATGTAACTAATCAAGTAACAAAAGACCATTTACATAAAGGAATCCATAACCAGGGAGCAAATCATGCTACTGATCCCCTGATTGTCAAACAAAACCAAAAATCATACAAATCTAAAAGGGATTAACAAATTCTATTTATTTTATAAGTCATTTTAATTAGCTTTTACTTATGAACAAATCATACTTATTCAAACAAAGCTGAAATTAAACATGAAGGTAGATATCAGTGACATAAACTCACATGTCAAATTTCATGATTTTGGAGAAACACAGAAAATCACATAATTCATCAAAGTTGCATTTATTAATTAAAGTACAGATTTAATTGTCATAGTAAAATTACTCAAAACACAAGTTTTATAATTTTTATATTAGCACAGACATGCTATCATCTAACATGTCAAAATTCACAATTAACAGAGCTATAGAAAAATTATAGCAAAAATAACAAAACTAGTTAATGTGCATAAAACTAGAAAAAGAAAAACTCAAATCTGGCCCAAACTGGGCTTTCGGCCCGCTCCAGCGCGGCCCAACGCGCGTGGAAACCGGCCCGGCCTGGCTCCGCCGCGCGCCTCGGCGCTTTTGCAGAAAAAACCTTCATCTTCTAATGAAACAACCCGCAGTCCAGAACACTATTTATAAGAGTCATGGACTTTGCAACCAACACCCTGCCTTTTCCCATCTTCACAAACGTGAAGTCCCCGACCATGGCCAGAGCGGACGGCGGCGCACCGAGCGCCGGCGAGCCTTACGCCGGTCAACTCCGGCCATTAGAGACCTAACGGGCGCGAGCACCAACACCGGCAAGTTGCCTGCAGTCGATAGAGCCTCTAACCTTAAACGCTACTGCCCCGGTGAGGTCTGGCCATGCACGGCGGCGGACGGATCACGGCGGAGCTGTTCCGGCATACTTAGGCCGGTAGCAGTAGAAGTAGAACGAAGGGCTAGGAAGCTTCAGTAGCTTACCCTGTTACAGGCTGTGTAGCTGGTTTGAGCGGAGGATGAGCGGAGAGGAAAGGTCCACAGAGCAGTGGCTTGCGGCGGCGAGCTCCGGCGAAGACAACGATGTTCCGGCTAGACCTGAGCACCAAATAGAGAACTATCAAGCCGATGAGACTCCGGGGTTCAAGATGAAATAGAAACGCGAGACTGGGAGAGTAGAGGAGTGCCCGGTTGAGCGGACCACGGCGAGATCGAGCTCGGCGGCGATTGCGCCGGCGGGAAGAAGACGGCGAGCACGAGCTCTCTGAGGCAGAGAGGAGTAGAGGTCGAAGAGATGGGTGGAGATGCGCAAGGAAGTAAAGAGAGTTATAGCCGTGGTCAATTTTGGATGAGGATGCTCGGGTGCGGTAAATTTGGGATTGGGTCGGAGTGATGCCCGTCGGTGCCTTGGTGTCAAAACGGCGACGGCGGCGCAGGAGAAGATGCCACCGAGCGAGGGAGAGCGCCAGCAGCTGCTTGACATTGCCACGGACTCAGTTGCGAGCTCAATCGAGAGAGGTCGACGCCTTTCGCGCTGGCGTGAGCGACCCAAGCTCGGCTGTCCACCGCCGCATGAACAGAAGAAAGATCTTATCCCCCCTTCTCCTTTGTACCCTTTCAAAAATTTAGAAATTACTTTGGATTTTTTAATATAAGTTGAAAATATGCTAAAATATCAAATGCTCAGAATTCAATACTGAACATCTTTTATTTTGCAACATAAGCAAAATATGCTTAGATTTTGAATTGGGTTTGAAAATCAAAAGGGGACAAAAAGGGCAAAAGGGTATTTTCACAATTACTTATGATTTCGTATGAAAACTTGAAAAAAAAACTTTATACACCAAAGTTGATCCTTATAAAAATGGAGCAACTTTGCTTTTTGAAGCATACTCAAATTCTTTTTAGATTTTGATTGATAAGAAAGGGGATAAAACAGGATTGTTAAATTAATTAAACTATTTATCTGAATTTTAACCAAATTTGAATTATACCTCAATGGTGACTTGAAACATGTTCCAATTACACCATTGAGACAAAATACCAAGGTTTGGTCCAAATTCAATTACTATAATACCCTTATATAGCATAAAAGCACTAAACACCACATAAGAAACCATAAACTAGGATTTTAACTTAAGCACTCCTTATCCACTAAGCACAAGCATAAAGAATAAAACTTGTTTTTGTGAATGCATAATTAGGTTATCAACTCAAATGAAATGCCAGTGCATATGATGACATGTTAGGTTTTAGTCTGCTTAACACCAGAGTGTTACAGCTCTTTCCCCCTTAAAGAAATCTCGTCCCGAGATTTAACTTGTAGGCTAACTAATGGAAAAGGAAATGTGTCAGGCACTTCCATTACTAACCTTTACACAAAGCAGGGGATAAGTCATCATATTCCAGATTACAGGGACTAGACAGAAGAAAGAAACTCAGGAAAACTTTCTAAGAGGAATTCTTCTGACTCCCACGTGGCTTCATCTTCAGTATGTTGATTCCATTGAACCTTATAGAACTTGACAGTTCTTTTTCGAGTAACTCGATCTTTCTGGTCAGAATCTTGATAGGATACTCTGAGTATGTCAGATCAGGCTCTAATTCAATCTCTTCAACATGAATGATATGATCAGGCACTTGAAGACATTTCTTTAACTGAGAGACATGAAACACATTATGAACTAATGATAACTGTGGCGGTAAATCAAGTTGATATGCCACCTTTCCACATCTTTTAAGAATCTGATAGGGACCTATATATCGTGGTGCCAACTTTCCTTTGATTCCAAATCAAGTAACTCCTTTCATTGGTGATACCTTGAGATAGACATAATCACCAACTTTAAAGGTAAGAGACCGACGTCTCTTATCGGCATAACTCTTTTGCCTGGATTGTGCTATCTTCATGTTCTTTCGAATCAATTTGACTTTCTCTTCAGCTTCTTTAACTAAGTCAACCCCAAAGAGACTACGTTCTCCAGGTTCAGACCAACTTAATGGTGTTCTGCATCTTCTGCCATACAGAGCTTCAAATGGTGCCATCTTAATGCTCTCTTGATAACTATTATTGTAAGCAAACTCTGCTAAAGGTAAACATTCATCCCATTTCTCTGAATAATTGAGTACACAGGATCTTAACATATCTTCTAAGATCTGATTAACTCTTTCAGTTTGGCCCCCAGTCTGTGGATGATAAGCTGTACTATGCAAAAGCTCGGTACCCAAGGACTTATATAAGTGCCTCCAGAAAACATTGACAAACTGTGTCCCTCTATCAGACACGATAGTCTTTGGAACACCATGCAGACTTACAATTCTGTCAAAATATATCTTGGCATAGCTAGATGCTGGATATGCTGTCTTAACAGATATAAAATGAGCTGATTTGGTCAGACGATCAACAATGACCCATATGGAATCAAACCCTTTTGATGTCCTGGGCAGACCCACTATAAAGTCCATACTAATGTCATCCCACTTCCAAGATGGAATTGGCAATGGTTGCAGTTCTCCAGCAGACCTAAGATGAACTGCCTTCACTTTTGACAAGTATCACATTTAGCTACATAACTAGCAATTTCAAGTTTCATCTTAGTCCACCAGAATCTCTGTTTTAGATCATGATACATCTTATTACTGCCTGGATGTACTGAAAATCTTGTTGCATGAGCTTCATCAAGAATCTGTTTACTGAGTTCAGGAACCTTTGGAACCACTAACTGATCCTTAAACCAAATCACTCCAGCTTCATCTATTTTGAAATTGGAATTTTGCTCAGAGTGAATCTTTTCTTTCAGATGGATCATACCCTTGCTTTCTTTCTAGGCTGCAATGATCTGATCTTTAATGGATGATTGAACGGTCACATTTGCAAGATTTCCTTGTGGAATCATTTCAAGGCTTAACCTTTCAAACTCATGGCACAAGGTAATATCTATTGGCTTGACTTCCAGACAATTGCAATGATCCTTTCGACTGAGTGCATCTGCCACTACATTGGCTTTACCTGGGTGATAGTGTACTTCAATATCATAATCTTTTATCAGTTCTAACCATCTTCTCTGACGCATATTCAATTCAGACTGAGTGAAGATGTATTTCAAGCTTTTATGATCAGTATATATGTGACAAATATTACCCAACAAATAATGTCGCCAGATCTTCAGAGCATGGACTACAGCTGCCAACTCTAGATCATGTGTTGGATAATGTTCTTCGTGTCGCTTAAGCTGTCATGAAGCATAGGCAATGACTCTACCTTCTTGCATCAGTACACACCCAATGCCTTTGCCTGAAGCATCACAATAAACATCAAAGGATTTCTCAATGTGTGGCTGAGCTAATACTGTTGCAGTTTAATAACTTTTTCAGAGTCTGAAAAGCTTCTTCACATTCCGATGACCACACAAACTTGGTGTCATTCTTTAGCAGTGTTGTCGTTGGTTTAGAGATCTTGGAGAAGTCAGGGATAAATCTACGATAATACCCTGCTAATCCTAAGAAACTCCGAACTTGATGTACTAACGTTGGTGTCTTCCAGTCAAGAACTTCTTGGACTTTGCTTGGATCTACTGCAACACCTTCAGCTAACAGAACATGACCCAAGAATTGAACTTTATCTATCCAGAACTCACATTTACTAAATTTAGCATATAACTGATGTTCTCTCAGGTGAGTCAACACTATCCTGAGATGTTCTGCATGCTCTTTCTTGGTTTTGGAATAGATGAGAATGTCATCAGTAAACACAACCACGAACTTTATCTAGCTCTGGCATAAACACTGAATTCATCAAGTACATGAAATGTGCTGGGGCATTGGTCAGACCAAAGGACATGACTAGATATTCATACAGACCATATCTGGTAGTGAATGCTGTTTTCGGGATATCTTCTGGTTTGATCTTGATCTAATGATACCCCGATCTCAAATCTATCTTCGAGAATACCTTCGCACCAGCAAGTTGATCAAAGAGAAGATCAATACGGGGCAAAGGATACTTGTTCTTGATTGTCACTTCATTCAAGGGATGATAACCAACACATAGCCTTAAGGTATGGTCCTTCTTCTTCACAAAGATCGCTAGACATCCCCATGGTGATGAACTGGGTCGAATGAAACCTTTATCTATCAAACCTTGCAACTGAGTTTTCAACTCTACTAACTCTTTTGGTGGCATTCTATAAGCTCTTCTGGATATTGGTGTTGTCCCTAGTTTGAGTTCTATTTCAAACTCCACATCACGATCAGGTGGCAGACCAAGTAAATCTTCTGGGAACACATCAGGAAACTCGCAGACCACTGGAATGTCTTTGTTTTCCTTGACAGAGGTAGCACATACTTGCTCAATTGCTCTCTTAAGAGTAGGAAGATGGACAAGAAGTTGAGACTTGCTATTAGGTAAATTGAGCTTGATGGTTCTATTCAAGGTGTCTATCACTGTACCTCTTTGGTTCATCCAGTTCATACCCAAGATCACATCTATACTTGGATCTTTTATAACTATCATGGATGTTGGAAATATATATCCACCCAAATATAGGTACCTGATGTACCATTTCCTTAGTACATAGTCGACCCCCAGGCGACTGTATAAAAATTATCTTTGGTTTCACTAATAGGTATATTATGCTTCTCCGCAAATGTTATTCATGAAAGTATGTGATGCACCAGAATCAAAAAGTGTAAGTGCTGGGTGTTGAGCAACAGGGAACATACCAAGCATAACAGGTTCTCCTTCAGGAATAGCTTCTATCTGAGTATGTAAAACCTTTCCTGTTTTCTGAGTACCCTTACCCTTCTGATTATTTTGTGCATTTCCCTTGTTCTGGTTTGCTTGCTGATTTCCCACTGGCCTTGGTACATTGACATTGGGAACATTCTGCCTTGGATAAGGACATTCAAGAGAGAAATGTCCAGTCTTTCCACAATTGTAGCATGGATAATTTGTAGCTTGTGGCACTGGTGGACGAATGGCAGGAACATTCGGCTGACATTGAACATTGAAAGGCATAGCAGGCCTTGCAAAAGTCCTCTGAGGATTCTGCTGCTGAGGCGGACGGTAAGGTGGATGATAAGATGGGCGGAACTGCTGGACTGGATGATATACGAGCCTCTGACGCTTCTTGTTGCCACCAGATGATCCAGACCCTGACACAATTCCCTTCTTCTTCTTAGCCTCCTTATGCTTGCGGTTCTTTTCTTCACTAGATATAGCAACATTCATTGTCTCATGATAAGTTATATTGCCACAAGTTGTCATCATAGACTGAAGCTTTGTATTCAATCCTCTCATGAAACATGCCTTCTTCTCATCAGTGTTGACTTGGTCAAAGGCATATTGGGACAGATGAATTAAACTTCCCAATGTACTGCATAACTGGCTCATCTCCCTGACGGAGAGCTAAGAACTCTTCAAGCTTCATCTTCATAACTCCATCTGGAATATAATGAGCCCTGAAGGCCTCCTTAAATTCAGCCCAAGTGATTCGGTGGCGGCTGGTTGAACAGCCAGTAAATTTGCCCACCAAACCCCTGCGGCTCCTCGAAGTTGCTGAGCTGCAAAAGCTGGCTTCTGGACTTCAGTGCAGTTGATAAGACTGAATTTTTGCTCCATGGTGCGGAGCCAATCTTCAACTTTAAGAGGTTCATCGGCTTTAGTGAACACTGGAGGAGGGTATAGTGAAATCAACATATGTTGTCTCTTCTCTGTTGTTACGGCCACGACCACGTTGACCAACATTCTGATTTGTGCTAACAGAGTTGTTGCATTGACCAATGCTGCAATTGCATCAGCTAAGAGGGTGGGGAACTGGTGGTGCATTAGGGACATCATCCCCACCATGGAAGAATTAGCACCACGAGTGTTAACAGGCATCTGTTTAAAACAATCCATACTTTGATTAACATTCATATTTATACATCATAACATGCATACCATGCTCAACTTATATATCATACAAGTTCGCTCTTGGGCAGGACTACTGAAACCACTATCTTACACACTGACCATACTAGAGGTTTTCTGACTAACTAGATTACAAAGTCAGAAAGATCATACTATGATACATCTCATGTCTACTCAACCTCTAGATCTATCACTCTTCCCCAGAGAAGACCTCATACTCCACCGGCTCTAACTCCTCATCTTCTTCTTCCTCTGCTTCCACCTCAGATTCATTTTTAGGAGTAGGTGGCATAGCAGGTTCTGGCTGCAACCGTGCAGTCAGCTCCTCCACCTGCCTGTGTAGGTCAGCATGGTGGATCTCCATGAGGTTCTGATTATCCCTCATTACATCTACCCGGATTCATGCCTGATTCCTCTGCTCGACGACCTTCCTCCACTTGCACTCATACTCTTGATGCTGCTCGTGGTGGTACTGCAACTGCTCACTTAAACTTTCTCTCTCTCTAGTACCCCTCAACCTTTCTCCATTCGCCCTTGCCAACTCCATGTACAGGCGGTCTACTTCCGCCTGAAATTATGATGAGACACTGTTACTACCTTCACCTTCTTCATAAGCAACCACTGGCTGGTTGCTTCCTACACTATCGGCGGGTTCATCATCTCTTGGGGCAAGAACGTGTCGAGGAACACCTCGAGGTCCGGTACACTTGCGTGCGGTCACCTTGGTATGGGCCATCTGCAAAAATATATATATTTGAATATTAGAACTATATATGTTCCAAGATTAAGAGACAGAGTTTTATAATTAGATAGACATATTAACTCTATTTCTATACTTAGATACAACTTTAAGAGGGAAAGTTAATTATATGTTATCAATCATGATGCATGAAACGTACTTACGAACAAAGCATACATCCAAACAATAATTAACTTTAATTAGTCACTTATATAAAAGTGAATAAACTTTCTTTTCACAATTAGGGCAATATTATAATGTTATAAGCATTGTTCCTTAGATATAAGTATCACCGTAACTTCTGATTAGTGTGCACGAGTTCCAAAAGACTCAAGAGATCTGTCGGGTGTCCTCAGAGACCCGAATCATCCACGTTACATTCTTTTCAGGAATTCCCTCGTCAAGCATCACAATATTACAACAGTTTTATAGATAAGATAAATCAGAGTAAAAGCAGAAAAGTTATATATCATAGATTGAAACTTAAAAGTTTACAAACCATAAGTATTTGATACATAAAAGGTTCGGAACTTTATATTACATATACCACACAAACTTTGTTACTTGCCCAAGGTCAAACATCAGTGTCATCATCACTCTCCTCCACAAGAGTGAAGAAACATTGACCACCAAAAGGATGATTAATAAACTCACCTGCAACAAGGGTAAACAAACCCTGAGTACAAAATTACTCAACAAGACTTAGCCGACTAGAAAAGAGGAGAAGACTCAGGTATGAAGGTTATAAGGATTCAAGGTAAGGCTTTAGCAAGATCAAAACATTTCTTTGCATAAAAGCTTACTAAAAGAAAAACCCTACTTTCAAGTTTTAACTCAAGATTAAAATTTCATGACTATCTAAAGATTCTCAACCTTTATAAGCATACCACATCTTTAGTTCTCACCTCATAAAGATCCAATTATTACTACGGTGTGGGTCAGTGGATTGAGGCTCCATATCCGAGGAAACACGGCGATTCGAATCGATTAAACCCAGCTGGGGATTCAGTACCACACGACATATATAGATCTTAATCTTGCATATGTCAACCCTATCTATAGATCCTCCCATACAAGAACGGGTCCAGCGTCACCCGAGAGTAGAGTACACCTCGAACCCGACTATCTCATAGCCCCGAGGGTACACGCTACTCCCGCCATCTCTCCACTCCCAGTACGCGGTTATTCATTCTCAAGTATCGGAATGGCTATAGACGAGGCTTACCACCGCATGTGGGCTGTACTCAAAGGTCTCAATTACAGCAGGCCAACAACGATAACGTCCTATGTTGAGTAACACTACAACAAGACTCCATTCTTGATGTAAGTTACTATCGTTATCATGTTATCTTAAGATTCATGATTTCCATAACATAGCAACCATTTTTAAAAGCACCTACTATAATGAAGTAGTAAAGCATGGCTAAGCATACTAAGTATTTTATAAAACGGGTATCAAGGTTAAGTATTGGAATCATCAAGGTTGGTAATGCATCAACTAGGATTCACCCACTCCTATTTACCCAATGCATCATATTAACTCAAGTGATATTAATAACTTATAAAAAAAACAAGAATAGGGTTAATGTCCGGGGCTTGCCTTGGTGATCAGCGAAGTCCGGAGATTCTGAAAAATCAGAAGGATCCACACACTCAGGTGAAACCCACTGAGGATCAGTCCTCTGAAACGAGATCTACACGTAGAAGTGCATATGCATGATCAATGTGATGCTTATGACATGATCATAGTAAAGATGGAAATTTCTAAGCTGTAGACATTTATTTGTACAATCTTCCATCACGGTATAGTTGCAAACCAACAAAACCAACTTAGCTATTAAACTATATATATTACTAAGCAGCAAATTTATTATCTCTATTAAGCAAGGTTATGTAACTAATCATGTAACAAAAGACCATTTACATAAAGGAATCCATAACCAGGGAGCAAATCATGCTACTGATCCCCTGATTGTCAAACAAAACCAAAATCATACAAATCTAAAAGGGATTAACAAATTCTATTTTTTATAAGTCATTTTAATTAGCTTTTACTTATGAACAAATCATACTTATTCAAACAAAGCTGAAATTAAACATGAAGGTAGATATCAGTGACATAAACTCACATGTCAAATTTCATGATTTTTGAGAGAAACACAGAAAATCACATAATTCATCAAAGTTGCATTTATTAATTAAAGTACAGATTTAATTGTCATAGTAAAATTACTCAACACAAGTTTTATAATTTTTTATATTAGCACAGACATGCTATCATCTAACATGTCAAAATTCACAATTAACAGAGCTATAAAAAATTATAGCAAAATCAAAACAAAACTAGTTAATGGCATATAAAACTAGAAAAGAAAAAACTCAAATCTGGCCCAAACTGGGCTTTCGGCCCGCTCCGCGCGGCCCAACGCGCGTGGAAACCGGCCGGCCTGGCTCCCGCCCGCGCCGCCTCAGCGCTTTTGCAGAGAAAAACCTTAAGCTTCTAGAAAAAACAACCCGCAGTCCGAACACTATTTATAAGAGTCATGGACTTTGCAACCAACACCCTGCCTTTTCCATCTCACAAACGTGAAGTCCCCGACCATGGCCAGAGCGGACGGCGGCGAACCGAGCGCCGCGGCGAGCCTTATGCTGGTCAACTCCGGCCATTAGACACCTAACGTGCGCGAGCACCAACACCGCAAGTTGCCCGCAGTCGATTAGAGCCTAACCTTAAACGCTACCGCCCCGGTGAGGTCTGGCCATGCACGGCGGCGGACCGGATCACGGCGGAGCTGTTCCGGCATACTTAGGCCGGTAGCAGTAGAACGAAGGGGCTAGGAAGCTTCAGTAGCTTACCCTGTTACTGGCTGTGTAGCTGGTTTAAGCGGAGGATGAGCGGAGAGGAAAGGTCCACGGAGCAGTGGCTTGCGGCGGCGAGCTCCGGCGAAGACAACGATGTTCCGGCTAGACCTGAGCACCAAACAGAGAACTATAAAGCCTCTGAGACTCCTGGGTTCAAGATGAAACAGAAACGCGAGACAAGGAGAATAGAGGAGTGCCCGGTTGAGCGGACCACGGCAAGATCGTGCTCGGCGGCGATTTCGCCCGGCGGGAAGAAGATCGGCGAGCACGAGCTCTCTGAGGCAGTAGAGGTCGAAGAGATGAGTTCTGGAGATGCGCAAGGAAGTAAAGAGGTTATAGCCGTGGTCAATTTTGGATGAGGACGCTCGGGTGCGGTAAATTTGGGATTGGGTCGGAGTGATGCCCGTCGGTGCCTTGGTGTCAAAACGGCGACGGCGAGCGCAGGAGAAGATGCCACGGCGCGAGGGAGAGCGCCAGCAGCTGCTTGACTTTGCCACGGACTCAGTTGCGAGCTCAATCGAGAGAGGTCGACGCCTTTCGCGCTGGCGTGAGCGACCCAAGCTCGGCTGTCCACCGCCATGAACAGAAGAAAGATCTTATCCCCCCTTCTCCTTTATACCCTTTCAAAAATTTAGAAATTACTTTGGATTTTTTAATATAAGTTGAAAATATGCTAAAATATCAAATGCTCAGAATTCAATACTGAACATCTTTTATTTTTGCAACATAAGCAAAATATGCTTAGATTTTGAATTAGGGTTTGAAAATCAAAAAGGGACAAAAAGGGCAAAAGGGTATTTTCACAATTACTTATGATTTCGTATGAAAACTTGAAAAAAAAAACTTTATACACCAAAGTTGATCCTTATAAAAAATGGAGCAACTTTGCTTTTTGAAGCATACTCAAATTCTTTTTAGATTTTGATTGATAAGAAAGGGGATAAAACAGGATTGTTAAATTAATTAAACTATTTATCTGAATTTTAACCAAATTTGAATTATACCTCAATGGTGACTTGAAACATGTTCCAATTACACCTTTGAGACAAAATACCAAGGTTTGGTCCAAAATTCAATTACTATAATACCCTTATATAGCATAAAAGCACTAAACACCATATAAGAAACCATAAACTAGGATTTCATCTTAAGCACTCCTTATCCACTAAGCACAAGCATAAAGAATAAAACTTGTTTTTAGTGAATGCATAATTAGGTTATCAACTCAAATGAAATGCCAGTGCATATGATGACATGTTAGGTTTTAGTCTGCTTAACACCAGAGTGTTACAAAACCTATCTTTGATGATGAGGAAGATGGTACTAAACAGATTGATGACCTAGAACTTCCTCTACCTGCTGCATCGATAGGATCTGCTTCTACTACATCGACTCACAGCCCCGACCCTGCTACGTCTACTTCATGGGGGCCAGTCGATCCACAACCTCAGGGTTTGCCAGTTGTACCTGAGGAGGCACCAGCTATTGTTGAGGGGGAGGCCACTTCAGCTAGAGAGGCGCCACGATATATCCAGCACTAGCATCCTACTTGGCAGATGATCAGTGACATCAATGAATGTGTCACTCGGTCCAGGTCACAACAGATTTCTCACTTTGCTTATTCGGCTTTTGTTGCTGATTTTGAAACCCGAGATGTTGGACATGCTTTGTCTGATCTTGATTGGGTCAATGCCATGCATGAGGAGTTAGAAACCTTTGAGAAAAATCGGGTTTGGGTTTTGGTTCCACTTCCTTCTGATTGTCATCCTATTGGGACAAAATGGGTTTTCAAAAATAAACAAGGAGAAGATGGTCATATTGTGAGAAACAAGGCCAGACTCGTAGTCCAGGGGTATAGTCAGAAGGAGAGGATAGACTATTGTTGACGCTCAATAATGCTCATAATTAACCATCAACTATTGCATGAAATGACACTAAATGAATCACAAAGCATAGTTGTAGGAGGAGAGAACTGAGGAGGAGCCAGATCTGTAGGATCTTCCTCGACATTGTATTGGTGCAGCATCTAGTTCGTCTTCAAGTAATCTCCAGGTTCTTCATTTACTATTTCTATGTATTATATTTAATTTCAGTTCTTGCTTTATTTCATTTACTGGATCTCCGCTCGTATCGAGTGCTCTAGTTATTTGCAGTAATTAGAGTAGTAAGCGTTAGTTTAGACGCGGTGTCTAGACTAGGGTTTACCTGAGTTTGCACCCAGCCCCACGGATAGTTGTGGTAGCCCCAGGTGGTGACAACCCTGATGGCCGACGTAGTCCACCATGTTCGGGTTGGTGTTTATAGGACCGTAGTCGGAGCTTCCTAGCCCCTTTCTCATCCCTTTCTGTGGCTAGTGTTCTGATGTCCCGAAGTAAGTAAAGTATAGTGAGCCTTTAATTAGATAGACCTACTTAGAAAACCCTAAGATCTCTCTCTACCCACTTTATCTTTCTTTTCTTGGACGTTCTTGATTCTTCTAGTACACTTCACGTTCCCCATGGAAATTGATACCCTAGAATACTCTCGGGTGAAAGCTACATCGGTATCCGTGCGCTTGCGGATTTTTCTGTGTGCGTTTAAAATACCCAACAAGCTTTCTGGCGCCGTTGCCGGGGAACAGTAGCTGTGCTAGTTTTGAACCAAGTCGTCTGTGTTTCTTTTCTTTTACCACCTTTTTCTTTTCTTTCACCACCTTTACCTCACCACCACACTTCTTACCACATGAATTCCACTCCTATCTATAAATACTCCGCTCCAAAGGGCGAATTGTTGGAGCCACCACCATCATCACATCCTATTCTTACTGATGGCTACCAATTTCGTCCCGGCTTTATAGCCAAGGTTCGGGAGCAACCCTTCTCTGTTTCGCTCCTCCAAGGAATTTGAGCAATTGTGTTCTTGCTTGTCTATTGCGGGCATGACACAAGAGACCATTAAATGGAAATTGTTTCCGTTCTCCCTTTTTGGAAGAGCGAAACAGTGGTATGCTCATAACGTAAGAGGAGTAGATGGGAATTGGGATGAACGTCAAGACAAATTTTGCCTTGCTTTCTTCCCTCTTTCTCGAATCACTGCCCTTCGAATAGAAATTCTTACCTTTCAACAAAAAGAGAAGGAGACGTTAGGAGCAGCTTGGGCTAGATTCATGAGCCTTGTCAACACTGGCCCAAACCTTTCTTTGCCAGAAGACGTTATTTTACAACACTTTCATTATGGTCTTAGCAAAGAAGTTGCCCTTTTTCTTGATACCTCTTCAGGAGGACCATTCACTCATAAAACCATTAGCGAAGGAAAAGCCATCCTTGAAAACACTCCTTACACTGGTGTTTATGATGAATTCCCTGAAGAAGAAGTCGAGCCCAACCCCGAACCAAAAGATGAACCAATAGAGGAGGCACAAGTAACCGAATTAGGAACTCCAAAAGATCATTCTCATAATTCGGTCATCGAAAACCCTCCTAATAAGGGAACACAAACCCAGCTAGAGGATGATGAATTGTCATCTTTAGAGCTTCCCTTCCAATTCGAGGAAGATATCTTTGAAGATTATGGAAACACCTCGAATTCTCCTATTCAAGCAAGACCTCGGGCACATACCACTCCTCCTGACCCACATGAAGAGCCAGTTTCCACTGAACACATCAAAAGCTTCTCATCGGTCATGAGTTATGAGTGGTTGAATGAAGTAGAGTTATATCCAGAGGTAGCACGTGTTACCACTCCTTCCACCATTCATTTGTGCCAAATTAGAGGGCATGCTATGTTCGTCTACTACAATCCTTCCATCAGGATAAACTTTATTTCAAAGTCTTTGGCCGACATTCTTTTTCCCGACGCATCCTTAACCCCATCACAAAAACTTTTACAAAGCTCATCAGGATCTATTCTTGAAAGCTTTGGGGTCTTAAAGGTTGTTCCTATCACTATGAATGACTCTGGGATTTGTTTAGATTTTCATATTTATGACACCCCAGATATTCCTCTTCTGATTGGCAGACCAATCATGAGGCTTTTACAAAAGGAACAACAAGGATGTTTAGACTTTAAGGTTGGCGAATCCACTATAAGTGTTCCACTTGCTCGTTCTATAAACACTATGGTAGAACCCCAGCCCGAGCAAGACGCCATTGAGGAGGTCTTAATGGCATCCCTAGAAGAGATGGCTCAACCAACCTTCGATGATGAACACTTTGTTCAAGAAGAGGAAGAGTTAGCAGAGCCTATCGAGCTAGACAAATATGAGGAACCTCCATTTCCCTCAATTGAGCTAAAACCTCTCCCTCCAGGCCTAAAATATGTCTTTCTTCATAATAATCAAGAAACTCCAATGATCATTAGTGACAAACTCACAAATGATGAAACCCAAAGGCTTGTCACCATTTTAGAAAGACACAGAACCGCTATAGGCTACTCACTCGAAGACCTTTAGGGCGTCAGTCCTGCTCTCTGTATTCATCGCATCCCTACCGATCCTAATTGCACACCTTCAAGGGAGCCACAACGAAGACTTAACAACGCTATGCGAGAGGTTGTTAAGAAAGAGGTCCTCAAACTTTTGCACGCTGGGATTATTTATCTTGTGCAACATAGTGAGTGGGTGAGCCCTGTCCATGTAGTGCCAAAGAAGGGAGGTATGACAGTCATTAGGAATGAGAAGAACGAGCTCATTCCCCAACGAACTATCACTGGGTGGCGGATGTGCATTGACTACCGGAAACTAAGCAAGGCCACTAAAAAGGACCACTTTCCATTACCATTCATTGACGAGATGTTTGAACGTCTCACGAATCATTCCTTCTTTTGTTTCCTTGATGGGTATTCCGGGTATCATCAAATCCCAATCCACCCTGATGACCAAAGTAAGACTACATTCACATGCCCATATGGAACTTATGCATACCGACGGATGTCGTTTGGGTTGTGCAATGCTCCAGCTTCTTTTCAACGATGCATGATGTCTATCTTCTCTGACAGGATCGAGAAAATAATGGAGGTATTCATGGATGATTTTACTGTCTATGGAAAAACCTTCGATGAATGTTTGGAGAATTTAGATAAAGTCTCACAAAGGTGTGAAGAAAAGCACTTAGTCCTGAACTGGGAGAAATGCAATTTTATGGATTAGGAATGAATAGTGCTAGGACATAGGGTGTCCGAACGTGGGATAGAATTGGATAAAGCAAAGATCGAAGTTATCGAACCACTTCCACCTCCCACGAATGTGAAGGGAATCCGAAGCTTTCTGGGACATGCAGGGTTTTATAGGCGTTTCATTAATGGCTTTTCTCAAATTGCTAGACCCCTGACTAGTCTCCTAGCTAAGGATACGCCCTTCATCTTTAATGATGAGTGACATGCTGTAACACCTCTGGTGTTTAAGCATGTAATTAACTTGACATATCATCATTAGCATCATTAATCATCTTGATCATGATTTCTTGTGTATGCATTTGCTTAGTGTATCATTTTATGTGATGTACCTCTATTGCAACAACCCTTATTAGCCCACTTCTTCCTATAGGGGCAAAATGGTAATTTCACCTCTGTGCCTAGTTCTATGTAATTCTTGTTCAAATTTAGTGCCCTGATGTTTGTTGCTTTGATCAAAGTTCAAAAATCAGATTTGATTTGAATTTCCTTTGCAAAACCCTAAAATCCCAAATCCTGGAATTATTCCCTTTTTGATAACTTTTTCAAAATTCAAAATTTTGAGTTGGTTCAAAAAGCAAAGTTGGAATCTGACCTAGAGGAACAACTTTGGTATTTACAGATTTCCATGTTTCTATATAAAATTTGAAGTAATTTCAAATTCATTCAAATTCCAGTTTTTGTCCTCTTTTTAGTTTTAAAATTTATTCAAAAACTATTGAGTTTCAGATAAAGTGTATATTAGCAAAGTTGCAGGTTTTGACAAATGGAACAACTTTCATGTATAAAGATTTTCAAGTTCAGTTTGAAATCCAAAGTAATTTTGATTTGAATCAAATTTGAAAAGTGTTCCCTTTTCTGTTTTTGAATATAGCTCAAAAAAACTATTTGGAATTTGAAAATGTGCATATTAACAAAGTTGTAGATCTCTTTTTTCTGAACAACTTTGGTGTTTTGGGTTTTTGTCGCACAGTTCAAATTTTGGGAGATTTTTGCAAAATTCAGAAACTGGCCAAAAGTCAAACCCTAGACCCTAGCACTGTTCTTCTTCCCGTAGAGCCAGAGGGAAGGGGGGCCCGGCCATGGCGCCGGCGCTGCGCCTGCAGCGCATGCGGCTGCTCCCCACGCGCCCTTATCCTGCCGCCGCTGTCTCCCGGTTCCCTCCGCGCCCGCACGCGAGCGCTGACCCTCGCTCTCGGCCCCTACAGTGCCGAGCCGCCGCCGCCGCGTGGCCATCGCCGGCCGAGCTTGCGCCCGAGCCCCGGCTGCCCGCCAGCTTATCCGCCAGAGCGCAATCGAGTGCGCACGCCCCCGCAAACTTTACCCGTGTAACCCCGAGGTCTCTACCGTCCCCTAGCCGCGGCTATATAAGCCCGCCGGAGCCCGACCTCCGCACTCCACCTCCGCCACCGTGGCCGGCCAACTCCAGACACTCCGCCGCTCCACCACCTAGCTCAGAAGCTCCGCCTTGAGCTCGTGAAGCTTTCCCACCCTTCAATTTCACCTTCCCCGCCTCCGTTTGCCCGGCGTAAGCTCGCCGTTCCCATCCCCGCCAGAAACCCGGCGAGCTCGGGTTCGTGGAATTCGCCGTCTCCGGCCATGATCATCCCTCACCGATCCCCGTGTTGTGTTCCTTGGCCCCGCGCGACTCTGACCCGGCCCTTGCGGTCTCGTGTGTTGCGCAGGACCGCCGGACCGCCGGAGCGCCGCCGCGGTCATCTTCTCCCTCGAGAACGAGTCGAGCCTCACCCTCGAGCACAAGTCGAGCCTCACCCTCGAGCCCTGCCTCCGACCCGTGGTAAGCATCCGAGCCTTCGGCCTCTGCTTCCTCTCCGCTTCGCCCGAGCCCAAGCCTCGGCGAGCGCATGCCCTCCGCTTCGCCCGAGCCCAAGCCTCGGCAAGCGCATGCCCTCCGCTTCGCCCGAGCCCAAGCCTCGGCGACGCATGCTCTCCGCTTCGCCCGAGACAGGCCTCGGACGGAGGCTCACTTCTCCGTCTCGCCCGAGCCTCCGGGCCAGGCCTCGGACGAAGCTGTCGCTTCCGTCTCGACCGAGCCCGTCTCGACCGAGCCCGTCTCGACCGAGCCCCGCGCGATTCGCCCGAGCCCCGCGATTCGCCGAGCCCGGCCTAGAAGGAGCACAGTGCTCTTTTCTTTTTCTGAGAGATGTGAATAGTGTTCGGTTTTCTTTTTTTTGTATGATTTTCTGTGTGCATCCAAAAATTCTGAAATTTTTGTGGTAGACTCTTTATGCTCTGGAGTATTTTATAAAAATATGAAACTTGAGTTTTGTGCAAAAATTTGAAAATGTAAAATCCCTCTTTTAATTAATAAATGGATGGTTTTGGTTTTTTAGAAAATTATTTATAACTCCAAAAATCATGATACAAATTTTTGTGAGCTTCTTATGCCATGTTTAGTCTCTGGTAAAATTTTGAAGTCTTTTGGAACAAGTTGATTTTTGAGCTTTTATTTTAATTGTTAAATAGTGCCTTTTGTTAATTAAATGTCTGATTTTATTTGAGCACCTTAATGACCTCCAAAAATTATGAAATTTGTTTTGCCGTCTATCTACACCATAATGAACTTATGTGATTAATTTGGTAATTTTTGGAGCAACTTCATAAAATGACCTTTTAAATAAATTAAGGAAATAGAAAAGATGGATTAGGGTTGGTAATAAGTGTTTGATGATGTGATCTTTGGATTGATTGATGTTTATAGACCCCTACCCTTTGGTCTATGATGTTTGTAATGCTATGTTTGGTTGATGCTTAGGATAATTATAATAAGGGCTAGTTTAATCAATATTGCTTAAGGAAGAAATGGTTACCTTTTATGCTCAACCTAGATTTCGATTATGCCTTGTTTAAGAGTAATCTAGAATCAGTGGAATTGTCTTGCACCATAAGTTCATATCATCATTCTCATGAGCATTCATTATTGCATCCGTATAGTTGACGAAGGAGGACCTGAAGTCGAGGTAGCCACCGAAGGATCTGTCCCCGAGGCAACCCCGAGCTCCGACACCTACTCCTACCCCGAGTCTGCTCTCTTTGCCATCCAAGGCAAGCCCCGGTGCATTTAACCCTTTCCTTGAATTTATAAAGTGTTTTCCTTAAATGCTTTTGAGTTAAATTATTGCATTAGGTTTATAGGAGTTGAGTGATATCCTAACTGATGCATTATCCACCTTGACCACTGATACACCCGAAGCCTGCTTTTCAAAAGTATTTGAAAAATGCTTAGCAATGCTTATTGAATTAGACTTTGCAATAAAAATGCCAATTTCAAAAGTGTGATCACTTAAGAATCTTTTTGGGAATTTGGCTTTACTCCCCGGCTGTTGGCTAGGTATCTGATCCGTACCTAGTTAATGGCGAGGAGAGGTTGTCCTTGCGTACGGTGCCGTCATGTTGTAGTCCGGGACTCAACAGTTGACACCGACCGGGACAGGGTTGAAAAACCGACAGGACCTGTACTCTTGGGTTAGAGTCCCGAGGTGCTTGTCGCTGGCGGAAAAATGTAGGGACCATCCGTATGGGGGCCTGCTGGTCAAGACTTGTAACTATTCACATACTATGGAAAGCTCTGGCTCCGAGAAATCCATTATTGGACCGACAACCGCGCACTGGGAGTGGAGAGATGGCGGAAGTAGCATGTACCCACGTGGGTTAGAGTCCCGGATTGGAGTGGTGTACTGTACTTCCGGGTGGCGTAGGACCGGGCCCAATCTTGGAGGAATCGTGGAAGACGAGTTGGCATATGCAAGCTTGGGTGCTACATATGCAGTGTGGATAGGGATCCTCAGCTGAGTATTATTTATCCGGATTAACGTTGCTCCTCGGTTATGGAGACTTGCTCCACTGACTGTCAACGGAGAGTGGTTCTCAACTAGGAATGTTTTGAAATGTAAAATGAATCATGAACGATGAAGAATTGAGGAACACTGAATCTTTCAAAATAAAATAAGATTTACAAAAATGCTTTTCTGCGAAATACTTGATCTTGCTTAAGCCTTACCTTGACTACCCTAAGCCTTCATTCCTGAGTCTTCTCCCTTTTTCTTTAGTCGGTTAAGTCTTGTTGAGTACCTTTGTACTCAGGGTTTTATTACCCATGTTGCAGGTATGGCAGATTCCTCAGTATGCCTTGGACCCTGTTGTGTGACTGTTGTTCAGGAAGAGGCCGAAGAGGCCGATGAATGATTATTCACCCTCGGGCTGGGTGAAGTTTCTTTACCCTTCAGTTGTTGTCATATGCTACTCTGCCAACTCTATCTATTTTGAACTATGGTCTGTAATAACTTCACTTTAATTTTATGTTGAACCCTGGTTTGTAAAACTATTGTTATCTAAGTCTTCCGCTATTTACTCCGATGTTATTTGTCAAAATGTTCAAAAGATTGTAACTGAATTGTGAGATGATCCTGCGGACATCGGGCACTGATGTAGCCCAGTAGCGGAACCGGCCTTAATCACTTGGCTGTACGGATCGACTGTCAGTGGTTGACGGTGATCAGTGGGCCATGGGATTAGAGCCGTTACGTTACAGAGTGGTATCGGAGCATCTCACTATGACGTTGCAATCTTTTTGCGAAAACTTCAAAATGTTTTTAACAAAAACTAAACTTGACTATTTTGAGTCCAAATTGCTTCTCTCATCTCATCTTGTCTTTGGCAACTAGTAGCAAGACAACTTGTATAAGCCCTATGTACCTTACCTTAGTAGTTGCATTGCCTTGTTCCGTAGGAACGATTCATGCATCATGTCACATTCACTTAAGTAAATAAAAGAGTTCGTTGGGATAGTGTACCTATACCTTTTTCTTGCTAGCCTTTCTCATCTATAACCTCTTGTCCAGATATGGCCATCATCAAGCGGACTGCCCGCAAGTCGACTGGACCGAACGGTGTGCCGCGTCACCAGCTGGCGCCACGCACCGGAGAAGAGACTGGAGAATCCTCCAATGGTCGTCGCGTTCCCCGCCGCACCCGCAAGCAGCTGAAGGAGGAAATCAAGAATCTGAAGGCTGAAATGGAGAACATGGAGCATGACTTCTACCTTTCTCGCATGGAGTTTTATGAGGCACGAGCTTCCCTGGAGCAGGCCAACCGAAACACGGTTCGCGCTATCGAGCAGCGCAATGATGCTTGGACCCGCGAAGACGTTACCAGAGCCCAGCTCCATGGACTGCAGCAATACACCGCCCAGATCGAGCAGTTCAATGATATGCTTCATGAGGAAGTACACCAGCTGCACGACCAGCTTCACCCCGTGATTCCACCAGTTGCTGAGGACCCCGAAGACGGAGTCGTGGAGGAACCTGAAGTGGAACACGAGCCCGATCTGAATGAGGAAGTGGAACCTGCTGAAGATGTCCACGTTGAAGATGAAGATGAGGAGGAAGAGCCTGAGCTTATCATCGAGGATGATGATGATGACGAAGAGTTGATCTTCATCGATGATGACTAGACTCCTTGTGTCCGTACCATCTGCTTACCTAAAACCTTAGACTAGGTTTGGGGGCGTTAGTCTGTCTGTTGCCAAGTCTGGCATGTATCTTTCTTTTCGTACCTTTTCCCTTATCAGTCTGTTGTCATCTTTATCAAGCCAGCTATCTTTGTATCAGTGAAGTTGTCAATCAAGTTGTTTCAGAACCTTTGTCCATATATGCTGAGTTCCGAGTTGCTTATACAGATGCCTGTGAACACCCGTACCGGAGCCGGAGGTTCTGATGATGCCAACATCCCAAACCCTCCACCTGTACCAGCTACCCTGGCAGATGCCATTGCAGCCTTGGCCGCCGCTGCCAATCTGATGGCTCAGAATCAAGGGCAGCAGAACAACGGCAACCGTGGTCGCCGCAACAACCAAGAGACAACCTATGTGGACTTCACTGAAACACGACCACCGGTCTTCACAAAGGCCGATGAACCTCTCGAGGCTGACGACTGGTTACGCACCATGGAACAGAAGTTCAGTCTTCTGCACTGCACGGAGATCCAGAAGCCTCGGTTCGCTTCTCAGCAGCTCCGTGGTCCTGCAAGTGCCTGGTACGCCAATCTGTTGGCGGCCCAGCCAGAAGGTCACCAGCTGACCTGGGAAGAGTTCCGCACTGCTTTCAGAGCACATAACATCCCTTCGGGATTGATGAAGATGAAGTTGGATCAGTTCTTGGCCCTGCAACAGAAAGATTCCACCGTCATGCAGTACGTGGGACAATTCAACCACCTCAGCCAGTATGCCTCCGACTATGTCAACACAGAGGAAAAGAAGAGAGATTGTTTTCTCAGGGGTCTGCACCCTAAGATTCGTAGAGGTCTGTCCAACAACCTAAACGGATCCTACCATGATGTCGTTGACCGTGCTGTTGCTTTCGAGGAGAGCAACCGCCAGTATCAGGAAGAGAAGAAGAAGAAGAAGGCTGGGT
The DNA here is from genome assembly GCA_009763385.1 of Coix lacryma-jobi var. lacryma-jobi. Classification (NCBI taxonomy): domain Eukaryota; kingdom Viridiplantae; phylum Streptophyta; class Magnoliopsida; order Poales; family Poaceae; genus Coix; species Coix lacryma-jobi. The sequence continues at coordinate 112,899,221 of CM019825.1, read as the reverse complement.
CTAGCAGTTTCTCCAGCAACCATAAGCGCCCAAGAATCATCTACCACCCCAGCCACCACCAAAACCGTACCCCATACCCCCATCAGCAAGTGGTCGTTCGTACCGCGGCCACCACCCACAATGCCAACCAGCAAAGTGCCACTCAGCCGAACGCCCCTGGTGTTCGTGTCACCACCCCACAAACAGCTTACAACCATCCATGCTACAACTGTGGCCAAGTTGGTCACTGGTCTCGCGAGTGCCCAAAACCCAAGAAGAATGCCCAGCATGCACAGAAAGGCCCTGGAGGATCACAGCAGCAGCACCGTGCACCGCAGCAGCACGTTCAGAAGGGCAAGCTTGTCAGGAAGCACGGGCAAGTCTACTTCAGCACCGTCAGTAACATCCCAGACGGAGAGCCCGTCATGCTCGGTAGGTTCCCTGTTGCTAATCATCCTGCAGTCGTCTTGTTTGATTCTGGTGCATCGCATTCCTTCATCAGTCGCACTTTTGTCATCAAGCATGATTTGCCCATGGGGGAGTTAAAAGAGAGTTTCTGCATACTTTCGCCTGGAGGGCGGATAAATACTAAGGAAGTGGTCCGCAGTATACCAGTAATGTTGGGGAAACATGTCTTTCCTACCACCATGATAGTACTGCGCGATCAAGAGATAGATGTCATCTTAGGCATGAATTGGATGTGTCAGTATAAAGCCATGATAGACATCTTGAATAGAGTTGTGAGAGTGGATATTCCTAACAGTACCTCCAAACTCCTTCTCCAACTTCCTATGCCTTCAAAACCAGCTACCACACAGCTAAATGCTACCTATGATCAAGGGATCCGAGACATCCCTGTAGTCTGTGAGTTCCCTGATGTCTTTCCAGAAGATTTACCTGGTCTGCCTCCCGACCGTGATGTTGAGTTTGCTATAGAGCTAAAGCCCGGGACTGCTCCTATATCCCGTAGAGCTTATCGAATGCCTCCCAGAGAGTTGGCAGAGCTAAAGATCCAATTGCAAGAGCTATTGGATAAGGGTCTCATTCGCCCAAGTTCATCTCCTTGGGGCTGTCCTGCTATCTTTGTGAAGAAGAAGGACAAAAGCCTTCGTCTGTGCGTTGACTATCGCCCGCTCAACGAGGTCACCATCAAAAATAAATATCCCTTGCCTCGCATTGATCTTCTGTTTGACCAGTTATCTGGAGCCAGAGTGTTTTCCAAGATCGACCTCAGATCTGGCTATCACCAAATAAAAATTCATCCCGAAGATATTCCCAAAACAGCTTTCACCACCAGATACGGTCTATATGAGTACTTGGTCATGTCTTTTGGCTTGACCAATGCCCCCGCTCATTTCATGTATCTCATGAACTCTGTGTTCATGCCAGAGCTCGATAAATTTGTAGTCGTGTTCATTGACGACATCCTTGTTTATTCAAGAACTCCTGAAGATCATGCCAAGCATCTTCGTGTCGTTCTCTCTCGTCTCAGAGATCACCAGCTGTATGCCAAGTTCAGTAAATGTGAATTCTGGCTAGATCGAATTCAATTCCTTGGTCATGTCCTGTCCGCTGAAGGAGTGTCAGTTGACCCTGGAAAGGTGGCAGATATCTTGGATTGGAAGCCACCTACCACTGTCCGCGAAGTTCGCAGCTTCATGGGAATGGCTGGATACTATCGTCGTTTCATCCCAGACATCTCCAGAGTTGCCAAGCCTATCACAGAGTTGTTGAAGAATTCCGTGGATTTTGTTTGGTCAACAGCCTGTGAGCAAGCTTTTCAAGCCTTGAAGAAACTACTAACTACATCACCAGTCCTAACTCAACCAGACATCGAGAAACCCTTTGATGTATACTGTGATGCATCTGGTACTGGGTTAGGCTGTGTTTTGATGCAAGAAGGTCGAGTGATCGCTTATGCCTCACGGCAGCTTAGGCGACATGAGGAGAATTATCCAACCCATGACCTTGAGTTAGCAGCAGTGGTTCATGCCTTGAAGATATGGCGTCATTATCTGTTGGGCAGTACCTGCAATGTGTACACCGATCACAAGAGCCTGAAGTATATCTTCACCCAAGAAGAGCTGAACATGAGACAGCGAAGATGGCTTGAGTTAATCAAGGACTATGATATCGAAGTACATTACCATCCTGGTAAGGCAAATGTAGTTGCCGATGCCCTCAGTCGCAAGTCATACTGCAACTGTCTGACGACGAAGCCCTATGATCTTTCCTTGTGCCATGCTCTTGAAAGGATGGGTATTGAGATAGTTCCGCAAGGAAGCCTGAACAATGTCAGGATAGAAACATCGGTCAAGGAACAAGTCATCGCTGCACAGAAAGATAACCTTGGAATCAAGCACATCATCGAAAAGGTCCAGACCGGTAAGGCTGATTGTTTCAGGATCGATGATGTAGGAGTTGTTTGGTTCAAGAACCGTCTAGTAGTTCCCAAGGTGCCTGAGTTGAGACAGTTGATCCTTGATGAGGCACACCTGTCTAGGTTTTCCATCCACCCCGGCAGCAACAAGATGTACCAGGATCTAAGGCAGAGATTCTGGTGGACAAAGATGAAGATTGAAATCGCTCGCTATGTCGCTCGCTGTGATACTTGTCAGAAAGTCAAAGCCGTGCACATGAAGCCTGGAGGAGAATTGCAGCCTTTATCTGTACCTGCCTGGAAGTGGGAAGATATCAGCATGGATTTTATCAATGGGCTACCCAAGACTCAGAAAGGTTTTGATTCCATTTGGGTAATCGTGGACCGACTCACCAAGCAAGCTCACTTTCTGCCAGTCAAGACCAGCTACGCCGTCCCCACGTATGCCGCCTTGTACAAGAACAACATAGTGAAGCTTCATGGAATACCCAAGACCATTATCTCTGATCGTGGTACTCAGTTTGTCGCAAAGTTCTGGAAAGCGTTCCATACCTCACTTGGAACCAAGCTCTTGCATAGTACAGCATATCATCCACAAACAGATGGACAAACTGAGCGAGTCATCCAAGTATTAGAGGATATGTTGAGAGCATGTGTGCTCACCTTCGCAGATACTTGGGATGACTGTTTGCCCTTGGCAGAGTTCTCATATAATAACAGTTATCAAGAAAGCATCAAAATGGCACCCTTTGAAGCACTGTACGGTCGTCGTTGTCGTACACCCCTCAGTTGGTCTGAGCCCGGAGAAAGAGAATTCTTTGGAGTTGACCTGGTCAAAGATATGGAAGAGAAAGTCAAGCAGATACAAGAGAACATGAAGATTGCCCAATCCCGACAAAAGAGTTATGCTGACAAGAGACGTCGACCTCTGAAGTTTCAAGTTGGAGATTACGTATATCTCAAGGTCTCACCAACCAAAGGAGTCACTCGTTTTGGGGTCAAGGGAAAGTTAGCACCCCGCTACATTGGTCCGTTTGAGATTTTGGAATGTTGTGGCAAGGTAGCTTACAAGCTGAAGTTGCCCGATCATCTCTCTGCTGTCCACAATGTTTTCCATGTCTCCCAACTCAAGAAGTGCCTCCGAGTACCAGAACATGTCGTGGAAGTTGAAGGTGTCGAGCTAGAGCCTGATCTATCCTACTCGGAATATCCAGTTCGCGTGTTGGATCACAAAGATCGAGTTACTCGAAGAACTACCACAAGGTGGTACAAAATCCAGTGGAACCAGCACTCTAAAGAAGAAGCTACTTGGGAATCTGAAGACTTCTTGGCAAAGAACTATACCGACTTTCTCGAATCCCTGTCTATGTAAAGTTTTGCCTTTATCCCTTCTATGTCCTTTCTTAAGACGCAGAATCTCGGGGCGAGATTTCTTTAAGGGGGGAAGGCTGTAACACCTCTGGTGTTTAAGCATGTAATTAACTTGACATATCATCATTAGCATCATTAATCATCTTGATCATGATTTCTTGTGTATGCATTTGCTTAGTGTATCATTTTATGTGATGTACCTCTATTGCAACAACCCTTATTAGCCCACTTCTTCCTATAGGGGCAAAATGGTAATTTCACCTCTGTGCCTAGTTCTATGTAATTCTTGTTCAAATTTAGTGCCCTGATGTTTGTTGCTTTGATCAAAGTTCAAAAATCAGATTTGATTTGAATTTCCTTTGCAAAACCCTAAAATCCCAAATCCTGGAATTATTCCCTTTTTGATAACTTTTTCAAAATTCAAAATTTTGAGTTGGTTCAAAAAGCAAAGTTGGAATCTGACCTAGAGGAACAACTTTGGTATTTACAGATTTCCATGTTTCTATATAAAATTTGAAGTAATTTCAAATTCATTCAAATTCCAGTTTTTGTCCTCTTTTTAGTTTTAAAATTTATTCAAAAACTATTGAGTTTCAGATAAAGTGTATATTAGCAAAGTTGCAGGTTTTGACAAATGGAACAACTTTCATGTATAAAGATTTTCAAGTTCAGTTTGAAATCCAAAGTAATTTTGATTTGAATCAAATTTGAAAAGTGTTCCCTTTTCTGTTTTTGAATATAGCTCAAACACTATTTGGAATTTGAAAATGTGCATATTAACAAAGATGTAGATCTCTTTTTTCTGAACAACTTTGGTGTTTTGGGTTTTTGTCGCACAGTTCAAATTTTGGGAGATTTTTGCAAAATTCAGAAACTGGCCAAAAGTCAAACCCTAGACCCTAGCACTGTTCTTCTTCCCGTAGAGCCAGAGGGAAGGGGGGCCCGGCCATGGCGCCGGCGCTGCGCCTGCAGCGCATGCGGCTGCTCCCCACGCGCCCTTATCCTGCCGCCGCTGTCTCCCGGTTCCCTCCGCGCCCGCACGCGAGCGCTGACCCTCGCTCTCGGCCCCTACAGTGCCCAGCCGCCGCCGCCGCGTGGCCATCGCCGGCCGAGCTTGCGCCCGAGCCCCGGCTGCCCGCCAGCTTATCCGCCAGAGCGCAATCGAGTGCGCACGCCCCCGCAAACTTTACCCGCGTAACCCCGAGGTCTCTACCGTCCCCTAGCCGCGGCTATATAAGCCCGCCGGAGCCCGACCTCCGCACTCCACCTCCGCCACCGTGGCCGGCCAACTCCAGACACTCCGCCGCTCCACCACCTAGCTCAGAAGCTCCGCCTTGAGCTCGTGAAGCTTTCCCACCCTTCAATTTCACCTTCCCCGCCTCCGTTTACCCGGCGTAAGCTCGCCGTTCCCATCCCCGCCAGAAACCCGGCGAGCTCGGGTTCGTGGAATTCGCCGTCTCCGGCCATGATCATCCCTCACCGATCCCCGTGTTGTGTTCCTTGGCCCCGCGCGACTCTGACCCGGCCCTTGCGGTCTCGTGTGTTGCGCAGGACCGCCGGACCGCCGGAGCGCCGCCGCGGTCATCTTCTCCCTCGAGAACGAGTCGAGCCTCACCCTCGAGCCCTGCCTCCGACCCGTGGTAAGCATCCGAGCCTTCGGCCTCTGCTTCCTCTCCGCTTCGCCCGAGCCCAAGCCTCGGCGAGCGCATGCCCTCCGCTTCGCCCGAGTCCAAGCCTCGGCAAGCGCATGCCCTCCGCTTCGCCCGAGCCCAAGCCTCGGCGACGCATGCTCTCCGCTTCGCCCGAGACAAGCCTCGGACGGAGGCTCACTTCTCCGTCTCGCCCGAGCCTCCGGGCCAGGCCTCGGACGAAGCTGTCGCTTCCGTCTCGACCGAGCCCGTCTCGACCGAGCCCCGCGCGATTCGCCCGAGCCCCGCGATTCGCCGAGCCCGGCCAAGAAGGAGCACAGTGCTCTTTTCTTTTTCTGAGAGATGTGAATAGTGTTCGGTTTTCTTTTTTTTTGTATGATTTTCTGTGTGCATCCAAAAATTCTGAAATTTTTGTGGTAGACTCTTTATGCTCTGGAGTATTTTATAAAAATATGAAACTTGAGTTTTGTGCAAAAATTTGAAAATGTAAAATCCCTCTTTTAATTAATAAATGGATGGTTTTGGTTTTTTAGAAAATTATTTATAACTCCAAAAATCATGATACAAATTTTTGTGAGCTTCTTATGCCATGTTTAGTCTCTGGTAAAATTTTGAAGTCTTTTGGAACAAGTTGATTTTTGAGCTTTTATTTTAATTGTTAAATAGTGCCTTTTGTTAATTAAATGTCTGATTTTATTTGAGCACCTTAATGACCTCCAAAAATTATGAAATTTGTTTTGCCGTCTATCTACACCATAATGAACTTATGTGATTAATTTGGTAATTTTTGGAGCAACTTCATAAAATGACCTTTTAACTAAATTAAGGAAATAGAAAAGATGGATTAGGGTTGGTAATAAGTGTTTGATGATGTGATCTTTGGATTGATTGATGTTTATAGACCCCTACCCTTTGGTCTATGATGTTTGTAATGCTATGTTTGGTTGATGCTTAGGATAATTATAATAAGGGCTAGTTTAATCAATATTGCTTAAGGAAGAAATGGTTACCTTTTATGCTCAACCTAGATTTCGATTATGCCTTGTTTAAGAGTAATCTAGAATCAGTGGAATTGTCTTGCACCATAAGTTCATATCATCATTCTCATGAGCATTCATTATTGCATCCGTATAGTTGACGAAGGAGGACCTGAAGTCGAGGTAGCCACCGAAGGATCTGTCCCCGAGGCAACCCCGAGCTCCGACACCTACTCCTACCCCGAGTCTGCTCTCTTTGCCATCCAAGGCAAGCCCCGGTGCATTTAACCCTTTCCTTGAATTTATAAAGTGTTTTCCTTAAATGCTTTTGAGTTAAATTATTGCATTAGGTTTATAGGAGTTGAGTGATATCCTAACTGATGCATTATCCACCTTGACCACTGATACACCCAAAGCCTGCTTTTCAAAAGTATTTGAAAAATGCTTAGCAATGCTTATTGAATTAGACTTTGCAATAAAAATGCCAATTTCAAAAGTGTGATCACTTAAGAATCTTTTTGGGAATTTGGCTTTACTCCCCGGCTGTTGGCTAGGTATCTGATCCGTACCTAGTTAATGGCGAGGAGAGGTTGTCCTTGCGTACGGTGCCGTCATGTTGTAGTCCAGGACTCAACAGTTGACACCGACCGGGACAGGGTTGAAAAACCGACAGGACCTGTACTCTTGGGTTAGAGTCCCGAGGTGCTTGTCGCTGGCGGAAAAATGTAGGGACCATCCGTATGGGGGCCTGCTGGTCAAGACTTGTAACTATTCACATACTATGGAAAGCTCTGGCTCCGAGAAATCCATTATTGGACCGACAACCGCGCACTGGGAGTGGAGAGATGGCGGAAGTAGCATGTACCCACGTGGGTTAGAGTCCCGGATTGGAGTGGTGTACTGTACTTCCGGGTGGCGTAGGACCGGGCCCAATCTTGGAGGAATCGTGGAAGACGAGTTGGCATATGCAAGCTTGGGTGCTACATATGCAGTGTGGATAGGGATCCTCAGCTGAGTATTATTTATCCGGATTAACGTTGCTCCTCGGTTATGGAGACTTGGTCCACTGACTGTCAACGGAGAGTGGTTCTCAACTAGGAATGTTTTGAAATGTAAAATGAATCATGAACGATGAAGAATTGAGGAACACTAAATCTTTCAAAATAAAATAAGATTTACAAAAATGCTTTTCTGCGAAATACTTGATCTTGCTTAAGCCTTACCTTGACTACCCTAAGCCTTCATTCCTGAGTCTTCTCCCTTTTTCTTTAGTCGGTTAAGTCTTGTTGAGTACCTTTGTACTCAGGGTTTTATTACCCATGTTGCAGGTATGACAGATTCCTCAGTATGCCTTGGACCCTGTTGTGTGACTGTTGTTCAGGAAGAGGCCGAAGAGGCCGATGAATGATTATTCACCCTCGGGCTGGGTGAAGTTTCTTTACCCTTCAGTTGTTGTCATATGCTACTCTGCCAACTCTATCTATTTTGAACTATGGTCTGTAATAACTTCACTTTAATTTTATGTTGAACCCTGGTTTGTAAAACTATTGTTATCTAAGTCTTCCGCTATTTACTCCGATGTTATTTGTCAAAATGTTCAAAAGATTGTAACTGAATTGTGAGATGATCCTGCGGACATCGGGCACTGATGTAGCCCAGTAGCGGAACCGGCCTTAATCACTTGGCTGTACGGATCGACTGTCAGTGGTTGACGGTGATCAGTGGGCCATGGGATTAGAGCCGTTACGTTACACATGCAGCCTTTCAAATCCTTAAAAAGGCACTCATCTCAGCTCCAATTATTCAACCACCTGATTGGAAGCTTCCATTCGAGATCATGTGTGACGCTAGCGACTTTGCGGTTGGGGCCATTTTGGTCCAAACCAAGGATAAAAAGCATTATGCTATATCATATTCTAGCAAAACCTTATCTGGACCACAACTCAACTATGCTACAACAGAAAAAAGAGTTGTTGGCTGTTGTCTGTGCTATAGACAAGTTTAGATCTTACTTAGTGGGAGCAAAGGTAATTATCTACACTGATCACGCAGCTCTTAAGTACCCCCTTACTAAGAAAGATGCGAAGCCTCGGTTAATCCGTTGGATTCTTCTACTCCAAGAGTTTGACATAAATATAAGAGATAAAAAGGGAGTAGAGAACTCGGTAGCTGACCACTTGTCTAGTCTTCAGTATAAGGAAATACATGAGCTACCCATCAATGACTACCTAAGGGACAATGCCCTACTCAAGGTAACAACCTCCGATCCATGGTACGCAGACATCGTGAACTTTATAGTAAAAGGCTATGTCCCACCTGGTGCGAACAAAAGAAAATTGATCCATGATAGTCGCTCGCACCAATGGGATGAGCCATATCTTTTTCGAGTCTGCGCCGATGGATTATTGAGAAGGTGTGTTCCTATGGCTGAGGCTACTCAAATTATGGAAAGATGTCATGCCTCGCCATATGGAGGACACTATGGAGCATTCCGGACACATGCCAAGATCTGGCAAAGTGGTTTCTTCTGGCCAACGATGTATCAAGATACAAAGGAGTTTGTTTGGAGATGCCACAGATGCCAGAAACATGGGAATATTAACGCCCAAGATGCAATGCCTCTCACAAACAATCTTCAAATTGAACTCTTTGATGTGTGGGGGATTGATTTCACGGGGCCATTTCCTATGTCCGGGAATTGCGAATACATCTTGGTAGCTGTAGACTATGTGTCCAAATGGGTAGAAGCAATACCGTGCAGAAATGCTGATTCGAAACATGCCAAGAGAATGTTCCATGAAGTGATATTTCCTCGATTTGGTACACCCCGGATGGTCATAAGTGATGGAGGGTCACACTTCATAGACAAGGTCTTCCGGAAGTACCTAACGGATCATGGAATTCGTCACAACATTGCTACAGCATACCATCCCCAAACTAGCGGTCAAGCAGAAACATCTAACAAACAAATCAAGAATATCCTACAAAAGACCGTTGATGAAATGGGGAAAGGATGGAAGGACAAACTCCCTGATGCACTCTGGGCATATCGAACTGCATACAAAACACCCATAGGTATGTCACCTTATCAGCTTGTATATGGGAAAACATGTCATCTACCTGTCGAGCTTGAGTTCAAAGCTCACTGGGCCATGAAACGATGGAACATGGACTTTGAAGCTGCAGGGACAAAAAGAAAGATGCAACTCTCAGAGCTAGAAGAATGGCGTAAAAAAGCTTACCATAATGCCAAGATCTACAAAGAGAGAACAAAGAGATGGCATGACAAGAGAATCAAGCATAAAGAGTTTAAGCCCGGGGATAAGGTTCTGCTATTCAATTCAAGAGTTAAGCTCTTTAGGCATGGGAAACTTCGGAGTAAGTGGGAAGGACCTTTTAAGGTCGTCGACACTTCAACTCATGGAGCCATTACCATCCAAGATGATACAGGTAACACATTTAAGGTAAATGGCCAACGCTTAAAAGTTTTTCTTGAACCTGAAAATGTGGAAAATGAAGTAGACTTGATTGAATTCTTACAATTTAATGATCCCATCTAAAATCAATCATCCTAATAACTCTAGACAACCAATGCTTATAAGCCTAACATCTAATTGGTTCCACAAGTTTTGTTGTCTATTTGAGTTTCACAGGATTTGAGAGGCCAAGACAAGCTGACAAGCAAGTGGATATTCCATCCACAGTCGGAGCAATGTTTCAACAACCATCAACATCAATCAGGGCTCCGACACTGCCAGTTTGCTACATGGCAAGAATAAATGACTACGTCAACATTCAACTTGGGGGAAAGCACCCCTGTGTATCCAGGTAAGTATTGAAGGATCGAGAATGCAATAGCAAGGCGACCAGAGGGGGGGGGGGGGTGAATGGGAGCTCAAAAATTTCTCTCGAAACTTTGACCTATTGTTCCCAAAATCAACCCCCAAAAGCATCGATCGAAACCGTGATGCCCACGACCCTTGGAAGAGGGTGGATGATCCCTAGGATCACAGTGAGGCACCACAAAGCGATAGCAAACCGAACGACAAAAGTATCGGCACAAGTTTGACCCTCAAAAACCAAGTCTCGAACGTAGATAGACGGCTACATTGAGAAATCCCCAAATACCGATGCTAACAAGTAGCAAAGATACCTAGAGAGGTTTCTTGGTCCACTACGAGGCCAAACGAGAAGTCCGGAAACCAAGCGAGGAAGCCGGGAGAGCAAACGCACCAAAACGCAACCTTCAGGCAAATCCCGGACTGTCCGGACCTGGGGTCCCGGACTGTCTGTGAGCGAGTGGCGGACTGTCCGCCGGCAAAACTCCCAAAAACGCAAAGGTTCTGAAACCTCCCTGAGTGATCCTGGACTGTCCGTGGATCACTACGGTGGACTGTCCACCGGTCAAACAGAGACAAGACAGCCGAAGAACACGGCCACTGAACTGGCTCGTCTCCGACGCACGGACTGTCCACGCCGAGGGTGGAGGACTGTCCGCCAACACCCAGTGAGGGCGATTTCGGTCGCCCTTCACCCAAATCTCTTCGAAATCGATCCAAATCAAAATCCCACATTCCCAAACATGGAGAAGATGATCACGGAGTAGTTAGGAGACTATCCCCAAGAAATCATCCGCTCAAATCAACTCAATCACCGGGAAATCGAAAGGGAAAGATCAAGAACAAAAAAATGCCACGAAAACGAAATCAACCCGATCTACTTGTTCATGAGGAGCTAGATGAATTCCTTCAGTGGAAGTGATCTCTTCACTATAAAGAACAAGTTGATTCAAACGGATTTCGCAAAGACGCACCAGAGAGGGAGATCGAGTGACGAGAAATTCGCGGAGAAACAAAGAACGCGAAGAACACGAACAAAACACGAATCAACACATCGATCTGCAATCGTGTGGCTACCACACGCTACAACAGTGTGGTTACGGCCTCACTTCCTCAAAATCTCCAGTACACAGAGGTATGGTTCTCTGTGGATCTCAGCTAGCTACAGCAGGGGATTGGGAGAGCAGGAAACCCTAGAAGCAAAGAGCAAATGACTGAGATAGATCGGGAGGTGGGTGTCTCCCCCAACTTATCCTAATTCTAACTATTCCTAATTCCCACTCTACCCCTAACTACTTACAGAGTGAACCAGCTAAACCCAAAGGTTATTCTAGACCAACTCGAAGGTAGTTGGATCCGACGGCCATGCCCGCACAACTGGTAGCGTTGCCTCGACGCAACCTCCCGATTGCCGCCACGTGCCGCCACCGCTCTGCGTCCTTTTCCTGGACGTCGCACCCCCGGTTTTGTGGCCCAAACCGGGAAACCAGCCTTCATAGCCAACCCCCGGTTTTGAGGCCCAAACCGGGAAACCAACCCACCAAGCCTGAGTTTTGTGGCCCAAACTCAGCAAACCCGCAGCACCCAGGTTTTGAGGCCCAAACCTGGAAACCGTCATGAGCCAGAGTTTTGTGGCCAAACTCGGAAACCATCAGCGCCCAGGTTTTGAGGCCCAAACCTAGAAACCGTCCACCCGATGGTTTTTCTCTGGCTCTACCACCAAACCGAAGCTGTAGAGGGGATGCACCGCCCGTGCACCCCGTCCACCGACATGTGTCCCCAAGTCCTCGACTCAGGCAACACCATGCCCGCAAGTCTCCGGTCGTCGCTGTCCTAGGCTGTCAGCCACCACAACTGATCCTCGGGCCACCGGTCCCTCAGTCCAAGCCTCACGTCCGCCCTTCGCCACTCTCGGTCCATCGGCACGGCACGTCTCTACTTGACCTTCACCTTGCCTCTGATCACTGTATCCGTGCTCGACACCTGCACAACACAAGCCAAAGAACATGCGCATTATCCCGGTTGACAATCACTCATCACTCAGAGACTCGGCATACACCCATGTATCCGCAATCTCCCCCTTGATGAGTGCATTGTCAACTACACACACAAATCATAATGGAAAGAGAGGAAGGAAGAAGGAGAAGAGAGAGCTCGACCAAATGACCCAAAAGCATAGCAAAGCCGAAGAAGGTCAAGTGGAAAGAGCAAGACAGCTTAGTCCCCAAAGACATGGGCAACGGCTCGACGCGACCAAGCAAAGCAAAGCTAGCCCTCAAGAAGAGGTAGAACAGGCTCAACACCGCTAGCTAATACCAATTGAAAAAGCAAAATGCTAGTCCCTCAAGACAGAGGCACAGAGGCTCAACACAACTAGCAAGAAAGCTCAACATCATCTGAACCCAACTGAAACAAAGATGCGACTGCTAGTCCCTCAAGATAGAGGCAAAGGCTCAACACAACTAGCAAAATGCTCCGAACCAATTGGAAATTTCAAAAATTCAGCACGAGCAAACTCCCCCTTGCATGGTGCACACAGCCGCCAACATGGGAGACATGATTTGTCCAATTTTTCTCCCCCTTAGTTGAGAATGCACCATCAAGCAAATGGAACTGAAAACGATTTTCTCCCCCTCAGAAAATGCACCAGCAAAAAGAGCCAACAAGAGAAGTTCTCCCCCTTCCAAAATGCATATGAGTCAAGATGCAAGTTAGCAGCTTCAGGAATATAGTCAAGAGAATGCAAAAATGCTCTAAACAGTATGGCTCCAATGACTCACTGGAAAGCATACAAGCTAGCGAAGGCTCAAACTGATCACCAAATATGAAATATGAACATATGAGCACAGTGAGCAGTTTTTAGGCAAAAAAAAAGTATTCACCATCAAAATAGCACTACACATGTATAGACAGGAAAAACAGACAAGTGCTAATCATGTATGCAAGGTGAACTACCCCTAGCAAAGTTCAATCATCATGCTATAGAATGAAGCATAACTTGTGATTTCAAATATTTAGATCGGAGTTGCAGCGGTGAAATAGCACAAGTGCAGAATTTAGCATGTGATTGCGAGAGGTTGAAAGCTTGTCATTGCCTAACTTTTCAACTGTGCGAAGCCTATGCAGAAGCAATCAGAAGCTTAAAGCAACAGTTTCGGTCATACACTACACAGCTCAAGTTTAATTAAAGTGCAATGAGAAACAGTCTCGAAACTGTGATGTGTTGACAAGCAATCCCATCTCGATCTTTTCAATTCACTTAAAACTTGGTTTAGATTTTATTGACAGAATATGAACAGACCAAGCAAGTGATAGACTCAGAACTAGAGACATAGCAACCTAGCATATATGAAAAGCATGAGTGAATTCAACACATCCTACACATGCTAGTTGCATATCTCAATGGTGAACATTTTCATGTTTAAGTTCATTAAGCAGGTTCACCATTCAAAAATAGCTCGGCTCACAACATGTATTAGTGATCAGAAAGAGCATAAGCTACTAGCATCAACAAATAGCATCGGGGCATACTAAACAGAGCATAATTACATTCTAAAGATTATATACATGAAGCTCAGAATGTAAAAGCGTATGCTGAAATGCAAAAGAAAAGCAAAGCAAACGAGAAAATAGTCAGTTTATGATACAAGATCCAAAATGTTTCCCCCATCTAAAAGGGGAAACACACACCAAGCTCACCCCTCAACCGATTAAAGGTTGATTCGTCCAAAGGCTTGGTGAAAATATCAGTCAACTGATGATGAGTATCGACATGGTGAAGGTCGATATCACCCTTCTCATAGTGGTCTCGCAGAAAATGAAAGCGCACATCAATGTGTTTGGTCTTCGAGTGAAGCACGGGGTTCTTAGCAACGCTAATCGCACTCGTGCTGTCACAAAGCAAAGGGGCACGAGAAAAGCTCAGACCAAAATCACGCAAAGTGGCCATCATCCAAAGCAACTGGGAACAGCAGCTAGCCGCAGCAACATACTCAGCCTCCGTGGTAGACTGGGCGACACTAGACTGCTTGCGAGAAGACCACGATACAAGAGAAGAACCAATAAATTGGCAAGTCCCATAAGTGGACTTGCGCTCAATGCGACAACCAGCAAAATCGGCATCGGAATAACCGCAAAGGGACAGGGTGGAGGAAGTTGAATACCAAATCCTGAACTCAGGTGTGAAACGAAGGTACCTGAAAATGCGCTTCACCGCCTGACGGTGAGAAGTGGGCGGCGACGCCTGAAAGCGCGCGCACAGGCACACCGCGAACTGGATGTCCGGGCGTGTCGCCGTCAGGTAGAGCAGCGACCCGATCATGCTTCGGTACTCCTTCTGGTCCACAGCTTCTCCATCCTTGTCCGCATCCAGGGCCGTCGTGGTCGACATGGGTGTTGGAAGAGGCTTGGTCTCACCCATATCGAACCTCTTCAGCAAGTCCTTGGTATACTTGCCCTGGTGCACAAACGTCCCTTCTCGGGATTTCTTAATTTGCAATCCGAGAAAGAAAGTCAGCTCGCCCATCATACTCATCTCGAACTCCGTGCTTATAGTATCTGCAAACTTGGCAACCAAAGCGTGAGAAGAACCACCGAAAATGATATCATCCACGTAAATCTGGACCAAGAGAGTGTCTTTGCCTTGCTTGAGGAGAAAAAGCGTTTTATCCACACATCCCATTTTAAAACCCTTAGCAAGCAAAAAGGTTTTCAACCTATCATACCAGGCTCTAGGGGCTTGTTTCAAACCATATAAAGCTTTGTGGAGTTTAAAAACAAGGTTTGGAAACTTGGGATTTTCAAAACCGGGGGGGTTGTTCAACATAAACCTCTTCTTCTATGTAGCCGTTTAAGAAGGCACTCTTGACAACCATTTGAAAAAGTTTGAAACCTTTGGATGTTGCAAAAGCCAAGAGTATCCTAATAGCCTCCAAATGAGCTACAGGAGCAAAAGTCTCCTCATAGTCTATCCCCTCCTTCTAATTATAACCCTTCGCTACAAGCCTGGCCTTGTTTCTAACAACGTGGCCATCCTCTCCTTGTTTGTTTTTGAAAACCCATTTTATCCCAATAGGCTTACAGTCTGGAGGAGGTGGAACTAAAACCCAAACTCGATTTTTCTCAAAGTTCTCTAACTCCTCATGCGTGGCATTGACCCAATCCGGATCCGTCAAAGCGTGTCCAACATCTCAGGGCTCAAAATCGGCAACAAAAGCAGAATGAGCAAAGTGAGAGATTTGAGACCTGGACCGAGTGACACGTTCGTCAATGTTGCCGATCATCTGCTGAGGGGGGTGTTGGCGTTGGATGTGTCGTGGCGCCTCCCGTGCAGAAGTGATCTCCCCCTCAACAGCAGCTGGTGCCTCCCCGGGTACAAAAGGTACAGCTCGGGGTGGCAGATCCCACGGCCCCCAGGAAGAAGACATGTCGGGGCCGTGAGTCGTCGTAGAAGCCGCTCCTTGCGGCAAAGCAGGTGGAGGGGGTGCTGGATCATCCATACCTTCAGCACCCTCGTCCTCGTCATCAAAAAGAGGCTCACCAACCTCATGATCACCTGCACGCTCAAAACGAGAAGAAGGACAAACCATGGTCTCGTCGAAGGTGACATCGGATGTCTCCATGACTCGGTTAGTGTCAAGGTTAAGTACACGATAAGCTCGAGTGTGAGTGCCATAACCCAAAAACACACCGTCAGAAGAACGAGACTCAACCTTGTCCAAGTTGCCCTTTTTTAGTATAAAACAATGGCAACCAAAAACTCAAAAATAACTCACCTTGGGTTGTCTCCCAAATCGCAACTCATAAGAAGTCTTTTTCAAGAAAGCTCGGAGAAAAATACGATTGGAAATATAGCATGCAGTGTTCATAGCTTCGGCCCAATATCGCCTAGGAGTCCTATGCTCATCGAGCATCGTCCTGGCCATCTCTACAAGGGTCCAATTCTTCCTCTCTACAACACCATTTTGGGGCGGTGTGTAGGGGGAAGAAAACTGGTGCTCTAAACCCAAAGAGTTACAAAACTTCTCAAAATCCGAATTCTTGAATTCGGAACCATTATCACTCCTAATAGCTCGCATCGAGTTCAAAGGGAACTCATTCTGAAGACGCAAAATTAGATTGCGAGCAAAGGAGAAAGTCTCGGTCTTCTCAGCTAAAAAGAAGACCCACGAATATCTCGAAAAATCGTCAACAACAACAAGCACATACCACTTCCCCCCAACCGAGCTCACCCGAGCCGGACCAACAAGGTCCATGTGCAAAAGCTCTCCAGGGCGCTTGGTCATGACCTGAGTCACAGGATGGAGGGGAGCAGCCACCATCTTCCCAAGTCTACAAGAGTGGCAAACAAGATCCTTGTCCATGGATAACTTGGGCAATCCTCGGATTAGGCCAAGAGAACTAAGTCTTGCAAGCAAGTCAAAGCTCAGGTGACCAAGTCTCCTAGGCCACTTCCAAAGATCAGAGGAGGAATGTCCAGCCAAAAGACAATGAGAAATGCCAAACGATTCCGAGAAATCCGCACGAAAGACTTTACCAAAGGGCAAAATCACACAAACAAGATTGCCCTGAGGATCCAAAATACGACTGAGATTCGGCTTAAAACAAATCTCATAGTCGTCATCAAAGAGTTGCGAAACAGAAAGAAGGTTAAAATGCAAATTAGAAACAAGAGCAACATCGCCCAACACAAAGTGCTCATTAACTCGCACCGACCCACGAGACAATACTTTACCTTTGCTATTGTCGCCGAAGGTGATAAACTCCTTTCCGGCGACCGGACTAAGACTGGAGAACCACTTGGCGTTTCCGGTCATGTGCCTCGAGCAACCAGAATCCACCAACCACACGTTCTCCAATCGTTTTACCTACATCAATAAAAAGACATAGGGTTAGCATACGGTCCAACACTGGGGTTAGTGAAGTAGGGAGAATACCAGTGTTGGGCCGGCTGCTCAAAAGAACGGTTAGCAGAAAAACCATTCCTAGCACGCCTACGGGGAAAGCGATCACCACGCTGAGGAAAACATGGTCCACTGAGGGAAGAGCGTCCATCGCGATACTCAAAACGCGGTGGGGGAAAACGCTCTACAACAAAGCCACCATCATGGGGTCCATAGCCTACAACTGCAGGCTCCCGCCGGGCACGTCCTCTCCTCTGCCCAGGCCTGGGAAGTTGAGGTTCTGGACCTCTGGGCCTAGCAGCACGTCTCTGAACATTCGACGCATGTACATCATGGAAAGGATGGTACATGTCCGCATTGTTCATCTCCCTAGCACGGCGCGCCTCTCTCTTGCGCCGAAAGCAGAATTCACTCAAGTGTCCATCTCTCCCACAGTGCTCACAATGGTACCTCACCGCTCTCAAAGGGGGTTGTTGGTACACACGGTTGTGGGTGTGGATCACTTTGCCCTTCTGTGGCATAAGCTCCTCCTGGATAGGTGGCATTGTGTCCAGCTTGTTTTTCAGGTGATTGGGTTTAGGAGCCCATTGCTGGTTCTTGGGTGGAGCTCGTGGAGGTTCTTCAAACACCCCATCCTTGGTGTTAGGCTTGAGAGGCTCTTTGGGTGGAAGCTTGGTTAGTTTGGGAGTAGTGGTGGAGTTGGGCTTCTCACTCGGGTTCAAACCACTCGACTCTCCAATCTTCCCAAAAGCAGAAACATCAGCACCTGGAGCAAAACATACACCTGGACCTCCAGCAGCTCGCTTGAATTAGGAGATCATCATCCCGAGCTGTGGCTCACCGCTAGACACCCATGACAAGATGGTCCGAAGGTATGTGTTTTCCTCCTCGGTTTGCATCTTGTCATGCTTCACGTTAGCGATCTCCATCTCCAAACCCTCACACAAAGCGCACGTAGTCACACAAGTGCTACCCGAGCTGGCCTTCTCAAGAGACTCAATCTTGGCATCCTTCTCTGCCAACTCGGTTTTGCAAGACTGGACAAGACTTGCATGCACCCAACAACAAGGGTCTAGCTCGGAGCTCATCCACCTCTCCAACCATAGCAGCATACTTACCTCTCAAAGTGAGAAGATCAGTCATGTGCTTGGTGCACATCTCACACTCCACCTCCTCAGAAACGACCACGATGGACTTAGCAAACTCAAGCTCCCTCACCGTGTCCTCCCACTTCTGCCTAAACTCCTTGCGCTCTCTAGCAGCACATCTAAGCAACTTATCCTGACTAAGCAAGGCGGCAGTAAGCTTCTCGACTTCATCAGAAAGCTCATCGTGGCTGAGAGATACCTGGGAGGTGTCGTCGTTGTCGTCGCGAGGTGTGTCCTCCAGCTGGCCGTCGACCTCATCACCAAGGGCCGTGGTGCAGAAGACATCGTCGAAGGCGAAGAAGCAGAGGCCGTTCAGCTTGTCCTCGATCCTCTTCTTCTTCTCGGACTCGTCATCGCTTGAGCAAGCAGAGTCGTCATCCGAGCTGTTGACGTCGCTGAGCATGGCGAAGAACGCACGCTGCTCAGCCTGGGCCTTCTCCAAGTACTTCTTCTTGATGTACTCCTTGTCGAAGCCGCCCCTCTGCTTGTGCCTTGCGGGGACGTACTTCTCCTTGCGCTTGCCAGAGTCGTACTTGTGCCCATGATCGCCCTTCCCAGATGTGTTCTTCTTCTTGGGGCAGTTGGCAATGAAGTGGTTGGGGTCGCCGCACTCAAAGCATCCTGAGCGTCCTCCTCCGCGGCGACGGTTCATGCGATTGTTGTGGAACCGCGAGAACAGGTTGGCGAGCATTGCCAACTCATCATCCCCCAAAGACTCCAGGTGGTCCTCTGCGACAGAAAAGAGTGAAGAAAGTGCAAATCCTCCAGAGGGGTTAGCAGAAGAGCCAGAAACCAAAGCCATATTCGAGCCACAAGGATTTTCATAAGAAGCCCTCGACATGGCGTCAATCTCACTAGACTTGAGCTTACTGAAGAGCTCGTCGCAAGTGAGGGTCTCATAGTTAGACGATTCGATGATCGCCTGGACCTTTGAGTCCCACACCGACCGATCAAGAGTGTGCAAAAGTTTCAAAGCCCTCTCATGATCGTCAAAAGGCAACAACTCCTTGTTCGCTCTCATCTTATTGATAATGACCTGAAAGCGAGCGAATAAACTCTCTATGCTCTCACCAGGCATGTGTCGAAAGTTCTCATACTCCCGCTTGTGCGACTCGTAGAGACGGGATTTGACTTGAGTGGTTCCCTCATGGAAGCGCATGAGGGTCGCCCAAATCTCACGAGTCGTGGGGAGGTGAGAAACGCGATCAAACTCAGAAATGCTCAAACAGAAGAAAAGAGCGTTACGCGCTCGGCTATTGGCATCGTGCTCATCCATCTGAAGCTGAGTAACACGGGCAGCCAAGACAACGTAATCGGGCTTGTTGCAAATCTCCCAAACAGAAGAGCCCATGCTCTGGAGATAGGCCGACATGCGTATCTTCCAATACGCATAGTTCGTCCCATCGAAAAACGACGGTTTGCCCACGCCGCGATCCATGTCGCCTTCTGTGGATCTGGAACCGGCTAAGGTGGAAGATCCTTAACCCGCTCTGATACCAATTGAAGGACCGAGAATGCAATAGCAAGGCGACCAGAGGGGGGGGTGAATGGGAGCTCAAAAATTTCTCTTGAAACTTTGACCTATTTTTCCCAAAATCAACCCCCAAAAGCTTCGATCGAAACCGTGATGCGCACGACCCTTGGAAGAGGGTAGATGATCCCTAGGATCACAGCGAGGCACCACAAAGCGATAGCAAACCGAACGGCAAAAGTATTGGCACAAGTTTGACCCTCAAAAACCAAGTCTCGAACGTAGATAGACGGCTACGTTGAGAAATCCCCAAATACCGATGCTAACAAGTAACAAAGATACCTAGAGAGGTTTCTTGGTCAACTACAAGGCCAAACGAGAAGTCCGAAAACCAAGCGAGGAAGCCGGGAGAGCAAACGCACCAAAACGCAACCTTCAGGCAAATCCTGGATTGTCCGGACCTGGGGTCCCGGACTGTCCGTGGTACTGCCGGACTGTCCGCGAGCGAGTGGCGAACTGTCCGCCGGCAAAACTCCCAAAAATGCAAAGGTTATGAAACCTCCCTGAGTGATCCCGGACTGTCCGCGGATCACCACAGCGGACTGTCCACCGGTCAAACAGAGACAAGACAGCCGAAGAACACGGCCACTGAACTGGCTCGTCCCCGACGCGCGGACTGTCCGCGCCGAGGGTGGTGGACTGTCCGCCAACACCCAGTGAGGGCGATTTCGGTCGCCCTTCACCCAAATCTCTTCGAAATCGATCCAAATCAAAATCCCACGTTCCCAAACTTGGAGAAGATGATCATGGAGTAGTTAGGAGACTATCCCCAAGAAATCATCCGCTCAAATCGATACAATCACCGGGAAATCGGAAGGGAAAGATCAAGAACGAAAAAATGCCACGAAAACAAAATCCACCCGATCTACTTGTTCATGAGGAGCTAGATGAATTCCTTCGGTGGAAGTGATCTCTTCACTATAAAGAACAAGTTGATTCAAACGGATTTCGCAAAGACGCACTAGAGAGGGAGATCGAGTGACGGAAAACTCGCGGAGAAACGAAGAACGCGAAGAACATGAACAAAACGCGAATCAACACATCGATCTGCAACCGTGTGGCTACCACCCGCTACAACAGTGAGGTTACGGCCTCACTTCCTCCAAATCTCCAGTACACAGAGGTATGGTTCTCTGCGGATCTCAGCTAGCTACAGCAGGGGATTGGGAGAGCAGGAAACCCTAGAAGCAAAGAGCAAATGACTAAGATAGATGGGGAGGTGGGTGTCTCCCCCTACTTATCCTAATTCTAACTATTCCTAATTCCCACTCTACCCCTAACTACTTACAGAGCGAACCAGCTAAACCCTAAGGTTATTCTGGACCAACTCGAAGGTAGGTGGATCCGACGGCCATGCCCGCACAACTGGTAGCGTTGCCTCGACGCAACCTCCCCACTGCCGCCACGTGCTGCCACCGCTCTGTGTCACTTTCCTGGACGTCGCACCCCCGGTTTTGTGGCCCAAACCGGGAAACCAGCCTTCACAGCCAACACCCGGTTTTGAGGCCCAAACCGGGAAACCAGCCCACCAAGCCTGAGTTTTGTGGCCCAAATTCAGCAAACCCGCAGCACCCAGGTTTTGAGGCCCAAACTTGGAAACCGTCCTCAGCCCAAGTTTTGTAGCCAAACTCAGAAACCATCAGTGCCCAGGTTTTGAGGCCCAAACCTGGAAACCGTCGACCCGATGGTTTTTCTCTGGCTCTACCACCAAACCGTAGCTGTAGAGGGGATGCACCGCCCGTGCACCCCGTCCACCGACATGTGTCCCCAAGTCCTCGACTCAGGCAACACCATGCCTGCAAGTCTCCGCTCGTCGCTGTCCCAGGCTGTCAGCCACCACAGCTGATCCTCGGGCCACCGGTCCTTCAGTCCATGCCTCACGTCCGCCGTTCGCCACTCTCGGTCCATCGGCACGGCACGTCTCTACTTGACCTTCACCTTGCCTCTGATCACTGTATCCGTGTTCGACACCTGCACAACACAAGCCAAAGAACATGCGCATTATCCCGGTTGACAATCACTCATCACTCAGAGACTCGGCATACACCCATGTATCCGCAAGTGTCCTTATCCTCTTAAGTTTTCCTTCTATACATAAATGAAAATAAAATATAAAACAAAACAAAAAAATATGTGGGCACATGAAGGCTCACCATTAATTAAAAAGAAAAAAAATATGGGCACATGAAGGCTCAATGCTATTAAGGGAACCAGCTTGGGGGAGATGCACCCGTTATCTTCGTGATCCAGGTATTCACTATCTTAGATATTTATAATATGTGTGTGTTAGGTTAAATAAATAGTGTGTTAAGTTTGTTTTAAGAAGTTAATAATAAAAGAGAACTCTCTCTCTGATCTTTTACATGGAAATGATGAATAGTTGCTCTATCTAATTTCTTCCAAGTACCTAGCCTTTAAAGCATGAGTTCTCCTGATTAATAATGATGCTTAAAAATGAAATTAAATATATGGGTAGTAAATGCTTGATATAGAGTCTAGGTAATTGACAGATATGATATGTGATGATCTGAGCTGCTATTATCTTGTTCTAAACAACACTGGAGTTCCGGAGATTTCTCAATATAAATATGTCTAATAATTGCATTGAGTTAAATTAAGCTTTGTTGACCCTATGAGAAGTTATCATGCTATTGAATTGAGATCACTTACACATTTCATCCATCTTCCGCATAAATGCTCATGATTATCTATTGTTATCCTCTCAAAAGTTTGTTGGAAGCATGTGGCTATTGAAAAAAAGAAAAAAAAAGATAAAAAAATCTGAGGAAATAAAAAGGGGCAATTGTCCGAAACCTCAAAAAGATAGATCCCGAGGAAATAAAAAGGGACAAGTGTCCAGAACCTCGAAAAAAAAGAGAATATCAAAAAAAAATGGGCACGTGCTTACCAATAGAATTAGCCTAATAGCCATGTGTTTCTAATAGACAAAAGAGAGTGATATATTCAAAAGAGCATCCGCTTCCATTTTCCATACACATGCACTTCTCGATTCAATGGTACGGTTGACTTTCTCTTTGGATCCATTGTTTAATTTGACAACATATGTTTTTAAGCTTTTGAAAATTCATAAAAACTCTGGGATAAAGGTGAAGTCAAAGAACTAGAGACATAGTGCTTGATTTGATCGTTCTATCTTTCAATTACTCAAGATTCAAGGTAAAGTACTAAGCCCTGTGATAAATAATATGATATCTTTATGAGAAATTTTGTTTGAATACATGTGTACTTGTTAAAGAAATACAGATATTGCAGCAACTCCTGATCCATTGTTAAGATTGGCTTTGCTCGGGACTAGCAAAGGTTAAGCTTGGGGGGACATGTTGACGCTCACTAATGCTCATAATTAACCATCAACTATTGCATGAAATGACACTAAATGAATCACAAAGCATAGTTGTAGGGTTTGAAACTAACAAGTTCTATGAGTTTTGGTGCTCTCACTTGTTTTGTAGGACATCCATATTTTTACCATATAAAAGCATCTCAAGTGATGAATTGGAGTGCACCATTGCGAAGAGCTCGTCGAGACGATCGAAACGGACATATCATTTGCTATATTCGGAGTCCCGGATGAAAAGATATTAAATTCGCAATGAAATCTGAAAAAGAAGGATCTACAAGACACCCGAAGACACCACGAGGCGGCCCGCCACGTGGGCCCACTGGGCCAGACCGACCGGTCTATGGGCAAGACCGACCGGTCGGCCACGGAGACCGTTTCGCCTCCGCCTTCTGGAACCTTCTTCCACCGCCTCCTAGGATGCATCTCCACTGTCCCTGAAGTCGGTTTGATCCAATGGTGGGCGATAAACGTGACGCGGATCGATGACATGGTGATTCCTTGCCACCTACTCCACCTCGGGCTATATAAGCAGCCCCAGACCCCCCTCTCCAGGCATCTCCATCTTCATTATTCATCTCTACATCAGAAACTAGGGTTTCAATTAGAAGTAGAGGTCCGTCTAGATGAATCTCTTCTAGTTCATATAGAATTAGATCTAGTTCTAGTTCTAGTTGTCTAGTTCATCTAGTTGTAATTAGAGATCAGATTAGAGAGAGGAGGAGAGAACTGAGGAGGAGCCAGATCTGTAGGATCTTCCTCGACATTGTATTGGTGCAGCATCTAGTTCGTCTTCAAGTAATCTCCAGGTTCTTCATTTACTATTTCTATGTATTATATTTAATTTCAGTTCTTGCTTTATTTCATTTACTGGATCTCTGCTCGTATCGAGTGCTCTAGTTATTTGCAGTAATTAGAGTAGTAAGCGTTAGTTTAGACGCGGTGTCTAGACTAGGGTTTACCTGAGTTTGCACCCAACCCCACGGATAGTTGTGGTAGCCTCAGGTGGTGACAGCCCTGACGGCCGACGTAGTCCACCACGTTCGGGCTGGTGTTTGTAGGATCGTAGTCGGAGCTTCCTAGCCCCTTTCTCATCCCTTTCTGTGGCTAGTGTTCTGATGTCCCGAAGTAAGTAAAGTATAGTGAGCCTTTAATTAGATAGACCTACTTAGAAAACCCTAAGATCTCTCTCTACCCACTTTATCATTCTTTTCTTGGACGTTCTTGATTCTTCTAGTACACTTGACATTCCCCGTGGAAATCGATACCCTGGTATACTCGGGTGAAAGCTACATCGTTATCCGTGCGCTTGCGGATTTTTCTGTGTGCGTTTAAAATACCCAACAACTATGACGAAACATTTGCCCCTGTTGCTCGTTTAGAGGCAATCAAGATTCTCTTGGCATTTGCAGCTTCCAAAGGGTTTTAAACTTTTTCAAATGGGTGTCAAGAGTGCCTTCCCAAGTTTCCTGACCATGTGTTTAAACTTCACAAAGCATTATATGGTTTGAAAGAAGCACCTAGAGCCTGGTATGAGCGTTTGAAAACTTTCTTGCTTGCTATGTGTTGGTGGTTCTTAACGCACATTTTATACCGCCAACATTTATCTAAAACGTGCACTACTAGAACTAAAACTTAGAATTAGGACATAAACTAACAACTTCCACGAGTTTTGGTGAAGGACCGAGAATGCAATAGCAAGGCGACCAGAGGGGGGGTGAATGGGAGCTCAAAAATTTCTCTCAAAACTTTGGCCTTTTGTCCCAAAATCAACCCCAAGAGCTTCAATCGAAACCATGATGCCCACGACCCTTGGAAGAGGGTGGATGATCCCTAGGATCACAGCGAGGCACCACAAAGCGATAGAGAACCAAATGCCAAAAGCACCGGAACAAGTTCGACCCTCAAAAACCAAGTCCCGAACGTAGATAGATGGCTACGTCGAAAAATCCCCAAATACCTATGCTAACAAGTAGCAAAGATACCTAGAGAGGTTCCTTGGTCAACTCTAGGGCCAAACAGGAAGTCCAGAAACCAAGCGAAGAAGTCGGGAGAGCAAACGCACTAAACCGCAACTAACAGGTGAATCCCGGACTGTCCGCCCCTACTGCGGATTGTCCGCAAGGGAATACCGGACTGTCCGCCGGTCAAAACACCAAAACAGCACAGTTGCTGAAGGTCCCTGTTCGACTCGCGGACTGTCCCCGATCGACTACGGCGGACTGTCCGCCGGTCAAATCTGACCAAAGTGGCCGAGGCTCACTGCCACTGGTCTGGCTCGAGTCCGACGCGCGGACTGTCCGCGGTTCACCTGGCGGACTGTCCGCGGATGAACAGAGAGGGCAATTTTGGTCGCCCCTCTTACGAATCCTCCCAAATCCGAAAGAAAACTCAATCCCACATTCCCAAACTTGGAGAAGATGATCACGAGGTAGTTAGGAGACTATCCCTAAGAAATCATCCGCTCAAATCAACTCAAACACTGGGAAATCGAAAGGAGAGGAGAATGAACGAAAAAGTGCCACGAAAATGAAATCAACCCGATCTACTTGTTCGTGAGGAGTTAGATGAATTCCTTCAGTGGAAATGATCTCCTCACTATAAAGAACAAGTTGATTCAAACGGATTTCACAAAGACGTAGTAGAGAGGGAGATCGAGTGACGGGAAAATCACGGAGAAACGAAGAACGCGAAGAACACGAACCAAAACATGAATCAAGTCATCGATCTGCAACTGTGTGGCTACCACACGCTACAACAATGAGATTATGGTCTCACTGATGGACCGAGAGTGCAATCAGAAAGCGACCAGAGGGGGGGGTGAATGGGAGCTACAAATTTTCCTTTCGGAAACTTGTCGCCACTGTCCTGAGAATCAACCCCAAAGGCACAACCGATGCGCGTGATGTCCACGACCCAAGAGAATGGGTGGATGTTCCATAAGAACACAGCGGGACACCACAAAAACTTTCTCACCCAAGTTCGCGCAAGTCAACTAGTCACAGGATGGACTTTGGGTAACCTCAACCTCCCCCAAGCAACGCGAGGGGGATTCAGGCTATTTTGCAAAGCGGGAAGTCCGATTTCTGTAGAGCACGAAGTCAGAAATCCAACGCAAAACCCCAAAACCAAATCCGAAGTCGAACGATCAAACTGTGGACGAAACAGTGAAGAAATCACTGCATCGGACGCTGGTAGTGTCCGATGGCCAAGCACCGGACGCGTCCGATGCAAACAGGACCTCTCTGGAACCTTACTGGACTGGCATCGGACGCTGCTACAGTGAAACCCTAGCGTCCGATGCTAGACCCCGGGCGCGTCCGATGGCAACGGACGCTCCGATGGTCAGCGTCCGAGGCTGCTTCAAAAACACTATCAGACGAGACGTGGCACCAGACGCTCCGATGGAAACGACTCAGCATCCGATGCTCAAGAACACAGCGTCCGATGGTCCCGATACTGCACTGTTCTTCCGCGAAAATCACCCGATCTCCTCCGAATCAAAAGCGCTAAGGCTTAGACTTGGTATGAGGAGTTCCTAGGAGGTTAGTGAGCTATCCCAAAGAGATCATGGCTCGAACCTAACTCCAAATTGGTGAATTGGAAGAATTCGGGACAAAAGGAACAAACTCGATCCAAAACAAAAATTGACCGATCTACTAGCTCGTGAGGTTAGAGATGATTTCCTTCGGTGGAAAGAAGTGCCTCACGATCTAGAACAATAGTTCAAACGGATTTGCAAAAGGCGCACCGAGTAGAGAGATCGATCAACGGGAAAAACGTGGAGAAAAGCAACCCGCGAAGAACACAAGCAAAACGCGAATCACAACCACGAATTTGCAACCGAGTGGCTACCACACGCTACAATAGTGAGATTACGGTCTCACTTCCTCAAAAATCTCACGGGCACAGAGGTATTGTTCTCTTCTTTGTGGATCTCAGTTTGCTACAGCAGGGGAGTGGGAGAGCAGGAAAACCTGGAAGGCAAAGAGCAAATGGCTGAGATAGATGGGGAGGTGGGTGTCTCCCCCTACTTATCCTAATCCTAATTATTCCTAATTCCCACTCTACCCCTAACTACTTACAGAGCGAACCAGCTAAACCCTAAGGTTATTCTGGACCAACTCGGAGGTAGGTGGATCCGACGGCCACGCCCACACAACTCGTAGCGTTGCCTCGACGCAACCTCCCGATTGCCGCCACGTGCCGCCACCGCTCTGCACCCCCGGTTTTGTGGCCCAAACCGGGAAACCAGCCTTTCCAGCCAACCCCCGGTTTTGAGGCCCAAACCGGGAAACCAGCCTTTCCAGCCAACCCCCGGTTTTGAGGCCCAAACCGGGAAACCAGCCCACCAGCATCTGAGTTTTATGGCCCAAACTCAGCAAACCCGCAGCGCCCAGGTTTTGAGGCCCAAACCTGGAAACCGTCCTCAGCCCGAGTTTTGTGGCCAAACTCGGAAACCCTCAGCACCCAGGTTTTGAGGCCCAAACCTGGAAACCGTCCACCCGATGGTTTTTCTCTGGCTCTACCACCAAACCAGAGCTGTAGAGGGGATGCACCGCCCATGCACCCCGTCCACCGACACGTGTCCCCAAGTCCACGACTCAGACAACACATGACTGCAAGTCTTCGCTCGTCGCTGTCCCAGGCTGTCAGCCACCACAGCTGATCCTCGGGCCACCGGTCCCTCAGTCCAAGTCTCACGTCCGCCCTTCGCCACTCTCGGTCCATCGGCACGGCACGTCTCTACTTGACCTTCACCTTGCCTCTGATCACTGTATCCGTGCTCGACACCTGCACAACACAAGCCAAAGAACATGCGCATCATCCCAGTTGACAATCACTCATCAGTCAAAGACTCGGCATACACCCATGTATCCGCACTCACTTCCTCAAAATCTCCAGTACTAAGAGGTATGATTCTCTGCGGATCTCAGTAGATACAGCAGGGGATTGGGAGAGTAGGAAACCCTAGAAGCAAAGAGCAAATGACTGAGATGGATGGGGAGGTGGGTGTCTCCCCCTACTTATCCTAATTCTAATTCCCACTCTACCCCTAACTAATTACAGAGCGAACCAGCTAAACCCTAGGGTTATTCTGGACCAACTCATGGTAGGTGGTGATCCGACGGCCACTCCCGCACAACTGGTAGCGTTGCCTCGACGCAACGTCAGCGATTGCCGCCACGTGCCGCCACCGCTCTGCTTGTCCTTTTCCTGAACGTCGCACCCCCGGTTTTGTGGCCCAAACCAGGAAACCAGCCTTCACAGCCAACCCCCGGTTTTGAGGCCCAAACCGGGAAACCAGCCGACCAACGCCTGAGTTTTGAGGCCCAAACTCAGCAAACCCGCAGCACCCAGGTTTTGAGGCCCTAACCTGGAAACCGTCCTCAGCCCGAGTTTTGTGGCCCAAACTCGGAAACCATTAGCGCCCAAGTTTTGAGGCCCAAACCTGGAAACCGTCCACTCGGTGGTTTTTCTGTGGCTCAACCACCAAACCGAGCCATAGAAGGGATGCACCGCCCGTGCACCCCGTCCACCCGCAAGTCTTCTCTCGTCGCTGTCCCAGGCTGTCAGCCACCACAGCTGATCCTCAGGCCACTGGTCCCT
Organism: Coix lacryma-jobi var. lacryma-jobi; assembly: GCA_009763385.1. NCBI lineage: Eukaryota > Viridiplantae > Streptophyta > Magnoliopsida > Poales > Poaceae > Coix > Coix lacryma-jobi. The sequence goes on along the minus strand of CM019825.1, from coordinate 112,870,474 downwards.
CAGTCAAAGGCTCACGTCCGCCCTTTGCCACTCTCGGTCCATCGGCACGGCATGTCTCTACTTGACCTTCACCTTGCCTTTGATCATTGTATCCGTGATTGACACCTGCACAACACAAGCCAAGGAACATGCGCATCATCCCAGTTGACAATCACTCATCACTTACAGACTCGGCATACACCCATGTATCCGCATTTGGATATATCAATTGTCTTGCAGGTGTCACGGAACTGTCCAAATTATAAGAGCTCAAGTACCGTCTTAGCCAAATTCGACTGACGTCGACTCATACTTGAACCCATATAACTCTGGTAGTCCAGAAATCTCGAAGGATTTCAAACATCGTACAACATACAGGATCGCATCGTTCAAGTACCACATTCGCAAGGATATAACAGTTGATAAACGGAATCGAAATCATCAGAGTGTGAAATCTTAAAAGTTATTACAATACAGAGTTTGAAAGTGCGGAAGCTTTTAATAAGTTTAAAACACGACCACCACATATGTGGTCCAAATAAAACATTGTCCTTGATACCTCACTCCTCCTTTTTCAAATAATGTTCCACCAACAGTCTCAGTCCAGCAAAAGCAAAGGAGAAGCTTCTAGATGACCCTGCCCTGGGCCTACTCCTCATCACCCTCCACGGGGTAGAGGTAGTACTTACAATAGCCGAAGTAGACCTGGCCATCTGCAGCAAACGGGATAAACCCTGAGTACGGGAATGTACTCAGCTAGACTTACCCGTCCAACTGAAAATAAAAGACACCAAGGGTATGCAAGGCTTTTTGGTGGAGCTAGGATCTTTATTTGCAAAAATCTCAATTTAAGAGAAGAAATATTTAATGATACCAATGAGCATTCAGGTTTTGGGCCTACTTCTTAATCTAGGTTTGCACCTGAACTATTTCATACACTTGAGTCTAACAATCCAAAATATAACCATATCTAGTTGACTTATCCACATTTTAGTTGAACCTTAACCATTACATGGAGTTGTATCGTGGTGAAGCTCGACATAGTTTCCCACTAACCGGGGGAGACGGCGACTCGAATTGAATTACAAACCAGCTGACGAGAAACATTTAATACAAACCCGCACTTTCCTCATTGGGTCCATGCATTGGGTCGCCGCTCGATACTGTTCGTGGTGGTAATCGTCGCGGTTCAAGCACGGACTGCCCAATTGGAACCTGGCGATGGCCATTCTGAGGCAGATCGCATTTCCATACTAGAGGGCACGACTCGGGTTGATTCCGGCTCGAACAACGTCTAACCGGCTATGTGGTCGGGTATACATCACCGACACCCTAAGTAAAAGGGCGCTTTCAAAAATAAACGAGGGCCAACATCGATACAAACCTACACGATCCAACGGACGAGCTGCCCCCAAGTTTCCGAACTTGGTGCCTTGCCTTCCAGTTGACCATATTTCATTACTACTCAGGTTCTTTTCCACGATTGCAAATATAGCCAACCGTGATCCCATAAATACCCACCAGGGGCATTACGGGAACATCCTTTAGTTACTACTTTTACTTTAGCGGACTAAGCAATTCTACATATAAAATAGTAACCGGATAACAAGGCAGGTGTAAGCAATAATCAAGGATTGATAATGCAGCAAATAGGATTCAAACAACTCCTATACCTAATGCATCACAATATAAAATACTCAATTGAATTAATTGTAAATACTGGGAGACTTAGAATGCTCCGGGGCTTGCCTTGGGAGAAGACCGATGCATCGTGGGAAGGGCACTCGGGCAGCTTAGTTTCTGAAGCAGGGTCGGCCTCCTTGCTCCGCGGCACCTCCTCGATCTCCGGCTCGGCGTTTACTTCTGGTTCTTGGTCGGGCACCGGGGCTGTCGATCCTATTGCAATGCGGCGGATAAATAAATAATACGTGGTGCAGATATGATGGTATGTAAAGTAAACTTTTCTTGCAAACCAACAAAACCAACTTGTTGAACAACATTTGACATTGAGAAAGGCACTTAATGACTGCATTAAATAAAACCATTAACTCAACTAATTTCTATTGATTATTTCAAAGAAACCTAGATTTGAACATCAAGTACATTTTTCTGAATTCAGAAAAATTCACAAAAATTACATTAGGTAACCTACACCCACTGGACTCCACTGTACGAATTTCAGCAAGAGATAATTTACCGAACAACACATATAAAAAGATCAAATAAACTGCCAAAAAGGTACTTTGAACTAACTTCCCTTTTGAAAAGTGTTAAACAACATATTTCATATTTTTTCTAACTTCATCTACCTATAACCACTTCACTGCACAAAACTTACTGCTAAAGCATGAACATATGAATCTACACAAAATAAACAAGTTTATTTCAAAAGAAACCCTTTGAACTGCAACCCTACTGGAAAAGGGTCCAATCCTCGTTTCTATATTTTTCCCAGATTCTACTCCATATTTCCTATTTATGAGAAAGTTCCATGAACAGAAACATCATATCTTTTTCTGCACGAATTTTCTGAGAAAAACACAAAAAAGCACACTTGTATTACAACTTCTTATTTTTCCATACAACAACCTATACTTAACATTTTTCTCAGCTATTATTTCCACACATATTTCTCTCAACAATTATTTTAAGAAAACAGCTAAAAAGGAATTTAAATCTAAACAGATAATTTTTCCACACAAACAGGCCCTCATAAATTTTTCAGACACATAACTTGATAAGAAGCATACACAATTTTTGCCATGAATTAATTCAACCAGAAAACATATAAACCTATTTATTTAGCATAGAGCACATAAACTGAAATAAATAAGAACAATACGATAAATTTTCACTAAAAATACTTTTACATTTTTCCCTGCTAGATCTACTCATGAACAAGTTTACAAAACTGAAAGCACCTCATTTGGATCATTAAAACGTGCTACACAAAATAAACAAGCTTTTCTGGAAAATAAAAGGAAAAAGAAAAACATTTGAAAACTCTCGGCCCAACTTGCGTAGACTCGACCCATGGACCAAGAGTGGCTGACGTGCGGGGTCAGCCGGGTCAACGGGACCACCTGTCGGTGAAAGCCGAGCAGGGGAAAGGTTTGACTGATGATTACTCGCCGTCGGCGAGGTCGCTGGCGGTGGGGTTGGGCTTGGTGAGTTCGCCTCGATGAGGCGGATCGAGTGGTGGTGTTGGTTTGGCCAGCGCACGAACGTAGCTCGTCGGCGACGAGCAATGGCGGACGGTGGCAGCGGTGGTGTTCGGCTATGCCGTCTCCGGCGGTCGCCGACCAAAATTGGCGGGTGCGAAAGCTCGAGTGAACCCTAGGGTGGCTACTAGAAGGGTTGGTTCGGCCGGTGAAGCTCCGTCGGAGCTTGGCCACGTGCGAGGGCCATGGCGGCGCCCATGGCGCTCGGCCGTGACAGTGCGGGGGCTACGGAATGGTAGAGAGCGGGCGGATAGGTGTTCTCACCGTGCCTTGGCGTGAGGTAGCTCACCGGAGAAAGGAGAAGGCGGGGAAGCTTTGGTTGGAGGGGAACGGCCTCGAGCTCCGGGCGGCGTCAATGGCAACCGCGGCGGGGCTCCTCGGGTTCCGGTGTTGACGAGACTCGGCTGGGGGTGCGGGCGTGCGCACCGTGTGTTCGAGACGTCGGCGGGGTTGCGGGCGAGAGGAATCGGATGGAGGGGCTCTGGTGAGGCCGAAACGCAGATGGTGTTTTGGCGGTGGCGAGCGGTGACGAGCGTGGTGTTTGTCGTGCGTGTTTGTGCGAGAGAGAGGGAGAGCAGGAGCGAGGGAGAGTGAGCAGAATGACAAGTGAAGGGAGGAGTGCGGTGCGCGGGGTTGCTTCGGCCAGGGGACGTCCGGTGGTTGTGGCGGGGGCCATGGTCGGCGTGCGGCGGGTGGCGGGCGGCAGAGCAGCAGGCGGTGGCATGGGCGCGGCGGCTGGGGCGATCGGTGAGTGGTCGGGCGAGATCGCTTGCGTGCTCGGGTCGGAGAAGATCGCGCGGGGAGTGGGCGAGCGAGATCCGGAGTAGGGGAAAGCCGCCACGCGGCAATCTGGCCGGCGTACGGCGCCGCCGTGCGGTCGAGCGCTGGCGCGGCGCGGCGCGTCGCGCGTGGGAGCAGGCGAGGCGCGGGCGTGGCGCGGGTTGGCATGGGCCGGAAAGGCCAGACGGGCCGAAAGTGAAGCGCAGGAGAAAAGAAAACCCTTTTTCTTTTTCAAATCTTTTTCCAAACTTTGACCATTTCAAAACAGTTTCAAAACTCAAAACTAGACTTTGACCTAAAAATAAAAGTTGCTCAAAATAATTTTCTCTACAACTTTCATATAAGACACTTTTTCTGAAAATCACTTGTCTAGCCTACAAATAAATAAAGCCAATTTTGGAGCAATAAATCATTTTTGTTCCCACATTTTTAATTATTAAACTATACTGAACTAGGTCAAGGTGTCAACATATAAAGTGTTATACTCAATATTACCTATTCTATAAAATTATTGGTCAAGGCAGAAATCTATTTAAACAACCAAGTCCTATTGAAACCAATATTCCAATAAACAAAAAAAAGCCAAAAACACTTCCATGCACAAGAAATGATGCAATGCATTGCTTATGGAAATTTAGTAGCTAATGTGGTTTCTAATGCAGTGCTTGACACTAGGGTGTCATAGCCCTTCCCCCTTAAAGAAATCTTGTCCCAAGATTTTGTTTTACTTACTGCTTATTGTAAAAACAAGGATAGTTCACGCGCAGGTATTCCACGGTCTCCCAGGTTGCATCATTGGGTCCATGATTACTCCAGAAAATCTTGTAAGACTTTACTTCACGGTTACGAGTTACTCTGGTCTTGGTATCCAGTATCTCTTGAGGTTATTCGTAGTATTCCAGATCTGACCAGATAGCAACATCTGGAAGTTGAACCTCTTCTCGTTCGGGTACTCAAAGACATTTCTTTAACTGTGATACATGGAACACCGGAAAGATCACACTCATCTCCGGGGGTAACTGCACTTCGTAGGCTACTTCTCCCTTCCTTGCCATGATCTGATATGGTCCCACATATCGGGGTGCTAACTTCTTCTTAATTCAAAAATGTTGGACCTTTCTCATGGGCGAGACCTTAAGATAAACGTAATGTCCTACTTGGAATTCCAAAGGTCTTCTTCGCGTATCCGCATAACTTTTCTGTCGAGACTGCGCTGCCTTGATATGTTGCTGCACAGTTTGCACAATCTCTTCAGCTTCCTTTACATAATCTAACCCATAAAATCCCCGATCTCCTGATTCAACCCAATTTACCAAGGTTCTGTATCTTCGTCCGTATAAAACTTCAAACAGTGCCATCTTTATACTTTCTTGATAGTTGTTGTTATATGAGAACTCGGCTAGAGGCAACCATTTCTCCCATATTTCTCCCGAGAAAAGTACACATGCTCTGAGGATATCTTCCAAGATTTGAGTCACTCTTTCCATTTGCCCAACGGTTTGAGGGTGGTAAGCGGAACTCTGTACCAACTTGGTTCCTAGCTCCTTGTGCAACTGTTCCCAAAAACGCGCTATGAACTAGGGTCCTCTGTCAGAGACAATTCTTTTGGGAATACCATGTAACCTTAAGATGTTCTGAATATATAGATCCGCATATTGGTGAGGTCGATACGTAGTCTTGACTGGTATGAAGTGAGCCACTTTGGATAACCGATCCACGATAACCCAAATAGAATCATGCCCTTTTTGGGTGGTGAGAAGACCTATGATAAAATCCATACTAATCTGTTCCCATTTCCATTCTGGGATTGATAGCGGTTGTAATAATACGGCGGATTTCAAGTGTATAGCTTTTATCCTGCAGCAAGTATCGCTCTTCGCGATATAAGACGCAACCTCTGTCTTCATCTTGGACCACCAATACCTCGTTCTCAAATCTTGGTACATCTTACTACTTCCCGGATGGGTAGACAATTTTGAACTATGAGCTTCGTTCAAATTTTGTCTCTCAGCTTGGTGTCCTTAGGAACTACTAACCTTTGATTATACCATAAAATCCCTTGTTCATCCATTCTGAAGTTCAACGAACTACTGGTTTCCAGTCTCTTCTTGATCTGATAGATTTCTTCATCGATCTTTTGTCCTTCAATGATATCACTTTCCAGGGTACACAGTATGGTGATATTATTCAGCACAACGGGGTGCATTAGGTTGAATCCATCTTCCAACGAAGGCTGTATGGAGTTACAATGAGTTTTGTGACTCAAGGCATCTGCTACAATGTTTGCCATTCCAGGGTGGTAATGCACTTCCCGGTTATAGTCCTTGATCAGTTCTAACCATCTTCGCTGCCTCATAATCAACTCTGGCTAAGTGAAGATATATTTCAAACTTTTGTGATCTGTATACACGTGGCAAAGGTTGCCCATAAGATAATGCCTCCAAATCTTGAGTGCATGAACTAATGCTGTCAATTCCAAATCATGAGTCGGGTAATTCTCTTCGTGTGGTCATAACGGACGTAAAACATAGGCTATGACTCTTCCATTCTGCATAAGCACACATCCAATTCCAATCTTGGACGCGTCACAAAATACATCAAAAGGTTCCTCCAGATTTGGTTGGGCCAAAACTGGTGCAGAAGTCAACAGAGTTCGCAGAGTGCGGAATGCTGCTTCGCACTCTAGCGTCCATTCAAACTTCTTGTTTTTCTGAGTTAAATGGGTCATAGGCTTTGCTATCCTTGAAAAGTCCGGAATGAACCGGCGATAATATCCGGCCAAACCGAAAAACCTACGGATCTCATGTACACTAGTGGGTGCTTGCCAATCCATAACTTCCTGTACTTTCGTGGGATCCACAGAAATTCCTTCTTCCGAAAGGACATGTCCGAGAAAAGGCACTTTCTTTAACCAAAATTCACATTTACTAAACTTGGCATACAACTTGTGCTCTCGAAGTCGAGTTAGGACAACTCGTAGATGCTCAGCATGATTGCTAACGTCGTTACTAGGAGTAGACTATGGAATCTGTCCCCGGCAACAACGCCAGAAAGGCTTGTTGGTACTTCTTAATGTAGGAAGTATAACTAACTATTCGTATGACTATTGGTAAATTCCGCAAGCACACAGAATAAGTCAATTATAGCACTTCACCCGGGAGTAACCGAGTATCGTATTTATTTCCACAAGAAAGCTACTATGGCAGAACTAACACTAGGACTGCTATGCACAACTAGTGATTCTAGCAAGGTTGATCGAAAAGTATGAATGGGGGTTGATTTCTACTACTACTAAAAAGAAAGAAAAACTAACTACTACTAAACTAAATCGGCGGGGTCTGGCCGATGAACAGATTAATGTTTTCCTACACACTTACGAACACAACTAACTTAGCAATAAAGATTTTATGTAATTCTTCGAACCATACACACCCTCTGGACTATTTACCTCAGACGTGCACAACCAGGTTTATGATTTAAAAACTAACCCAACTACGTGGTGGAATTCAAGGCTCCCAGGGCTGTCACCACCTATTTGCTACCACAGCTATCCGGGGGGCTAGCCACAAACTAAGGTATAATTAGTCTAAGCACCGCGCTTACACTAATATATACTACTCTAATCTTGCGTCCAAAACTAGAGCACTGATTACTCAGTGAAGAACCCAAACTAGATACAAACTAAATACTAAGTTATCTATGATCGAAAGCACTCAACAAGAACAATAAGTAAATAACTTAAAGTAAATGCTAAAAGTAGAAGAACATTAAGATAAATGAAGAAAGACTTGGAATTATACCAGAGACTTTAGAAGATCCTCTATTACAACTCCAGCTCTTCTCTTCTTCACTCTCGCTCTCACTCTAAGTCTCTCAACTAGAGTGTTACTTCAACAGAACTTCGCTTACAAGAGAGTGGGACTAATGAGGTGAGGTCTGAGTACAAATGAGCTCGGGGGTCCTATTTATAGCCTAAGGGACCTAGGGGGTACTTATGGACCTAGGGTTAGGTCAGGGGGGTGAGTGAGGTGGCGGGCGCCAGCCCTAGGTGGCGGCCGCCACCCCCTGGCCGTTGGATGCACCGTCATTGCTTCAACGACATCCAGGAGCTCCAGGGAGGCGGTTCCAAGGTCGGATGCATGTCCAAAACCGTCACATGGGCAATTTAGGTCATGATCCACGTGATATCTCTTATTAGCCCTTGGATGCAATGACCTAAGTGATCAATGGCTGCAAATGAGTGTGGCACGCCTCCCCTGGATCAGTGACGTGGCAGGGGAGGAGTTTGGGCCTCACTCCCATGGCGGCCGCCAGTGAGGGGTGGCGGGCGCCACCCCGCCTTGGCCCAAAGTGAGCCCAGGTGAGTGTGCTCGTCTCCTGGTGGGTCCTCGTGGTCATTTTGCTCAAAAATCCTACAATTACCTACATTCAAATAAAACTCAAGGACAAGTGGAAATCATTATTTTATAAAAGGTTATTGGTTGATTTTAAGTCCTTGTGTTGCGTTATATGACCTTGTTGATGCTAAGAATATGACACTTAGTGAGCATCAATAAGCTCCCCCAAGCTTACCTCTTGCTCATCCTCGAGCAAGCATGAACTTGAATGTTGGAAACTCTGTGTTTTTGTTGTGTACGCCCATATTATTTTCATCACCATGGAATTAGTGGCCTTCCCTGCACTCAAGATTAGAACAAAAGACCAGCAAGAAAGAAGGTTTGTCTTTCCCTTGCCTATTTTGCTAATCAAGATATGTGGAGTTTTTGCAAGTTTTGTTGAAAAGAAAACATGCTTAGTAACTTCTGTGGCTCACTCCATCACTCATATTTGTATGTGCAAATGGAAGAATTATCCTCTCACTAAGACTTTATGTGGGGTGTAATGGGTAGGATAAAAATGAGCATGCAATGCTAGCATAATCTTGCTAAGTTAGACAAATGGAGCAAAGGAGCAACAAGTCAATGTGCAAGTGTGTGGTATTTATTGTGGCTAATACTTTCATGGCACTTCTCCTTTTTTATCTCATTTGTGGGATCATAGCTATGAATGAGAGCACTTGCTCTTTTGAATATTCTTTTCTTTCTAGAGGACTTGTTTTTTTAGAGCACTTGCTCTTTTTTTTAAAATGCTATAGCCATGTCCCTGAGATTTCATTATGGAGCATGATATTTTGCCATGCAGTATTTCTAACAATGAATGAAAATAAAGGCATGTTGTGTGCGTATTCTCAGTGTAAGAATAACACTATATAGGTGGGTGCAAGTGAATTCCTTGGTCTTAAAATATGACAAGTTTCTCTACAATGTCTATCAACAAAAGTCTAACTAGCTCAACACTAACATGCAGCAAGTGGAAGCTCCTACTCTGAGAGTAAAAATTATTTGGCTTTGGTAGGACTTTCTTTGCCACAGAAGTACTTAGAGCAAGTTTTTAAATTTTTCAAAATAACTACTCCACAAACTTGACTTGCTCAAGTCAAAGTAGAAACTTACTTCCCCTTTACTTAGTCTAATGCTCATGTCTCAAGTTTAGTTCTAGCATACGTTCTCCCATGGTAACTATAATGCAAGGCATACATTATTTTTTTATTCACTAAAAAGACTTATGATGAGAGGGTTTCATTTATTGCTATTTATTTATTATTATTATATATATTATTTTATTTTTTTTACTTAATTAAGCTGCAAATTAACTAAGATAAAACTCAAATTTAAATTACTGAAATGAATACCAGTGTATGAAGGACCAAGAATGCAATAGCAAGGCGACCAGACGGGGGGTGAATGGGAGCTCAAAAATTTCTCTCGAAACTTTGGCCTTTTGTCCCCAAAATCAACCCCAAGAGCTTCGATCGAAACCGTGATGCCCACTGTTGACACTTACTAACGTCGCTACCCAGAGTAGAGATAAACTCTATCCCCGGCAACGGCGCCAGAAATGCTTGTTGGTATAAATTAACGCACACTCTACTTTATCCGCAAGCGCACAGATAACATCTACCGATGTAGCACTTCACCAGAGTAACCCAGATTTAATATCGAACCCAAAGGAACGGATAGTGTTAAGTCTCAAGTCTAACCCCTGAGTAGCTAACAAGGACGGAGAATCTAGAAGCATAGAGGGGATCACTAAGGTTGTCTAATTCCAATTTAAGAGTGATATGTTTATATTATTCTTAGTGGGGAAGATGCCATAAAAGGTCACAAACAGAGTATGAGTCTTTTATGCAAATGTATAATCCTACCGAGCCTACACACGAGTAAGTGGACTATAGAAGAATCAACAAGGCTATAAGAGTCACCCTTGCGAACAACCACTACTACCGGCGTTGTAGGAGGCATTTATGAGCTATCAAGTCTAAGCACCACGCTTACACTATCCAACAACTCTAACTCTAGAATGACTAGAATTAAAGTACTCAAAAGAGAGTCACAAACCTTAAGAATAATAAGAACAATAGCTCAAACTTAAATATAGACGTTGATTACCGAAACAATCGCGGAAGCAAGTTGAAGATGAACTCGAATCCGCAGGTACAAGATGAAGAAGTTGATCGGACAGGCCAGAGCTCCTTCTTGATCTCTTCCTCTCTCTCTCTTCTAGTTCTAATATAAGACTAGGTTCTAAACCTAAACTAGAGGGATAACTAGTCTTCTACTTGATAACTGGCTCTTGATTACAACTAGATGAACTAGATCTAATTCTAGATGAACTAGAAGAGATTCATCTAGAGGGACCTCTACTTCTAATTGAAACCCTAGTTTCTGATGTGGAGATGAATAATGAAGATGGAGATGCCTGGAGAGGGGGGTCTGGGTCTGGTTTTATAGCCCGGAGCGTGGAACGTGAGCCCTTGGATCAAACCGACTTCAGGGACGGTGGAGATGCATCCTAGGAGGCGGTGGAAGAAGCTTGTAGAAGACAGAGGCGAAACGGGCTCTGTGGCCGACCGGTCGGTCTCCATGTGGGACCGGTCGGTCTGGCCCAGTGGGCCCACGTGGTGGCCTGCTTCGTGGTGTCTTCTCGTATCTTCTAGATCCTTCTTTTGCAGATTTTGTTGCGAAATTAATATCTTTTCATCTGGGACTCCGAATATAGCAAATGATATGTCCGTTTTGATCGTCTCGACGAGCTCTTCGCAGTGGTGCACTCCAATTCATCACTTGAGATACTTTTATATGGTAAAAACATGGATGTCCTACAAAACAAGTGAGAGCACCAAAACTCGTGGAACTTGTTAGTTTCAAACCATACTACTATGCTTTGTGATTCATTTAGTGTCATTTCATGCAATAGTTGATGGTTAATTATGAGCATTAGTGAGCGTCTTCTCATGTCGAGGACCAAGAAGTCTGTGGGGACTTAATGACCTCTAAGTCTGACTACGATGTCTTCTATCATTCCTTCTTGTTTATGCCTCTTGATATGGTGTCACTCATGTTCTTCGTTTGTCCAGCAGTTTGAAGTGAAGCGTTAATTATGGAAGCTGGCAGCATCTTGCTCAGTGTGCATGTTCTTGTAGATCTAGGACCTTCTTTTTGTAGAATTTGGGAGTGATAAACTTCTCCATGTTTGCTCAAGAGTGTGTCCTGCTCATAAAGACAAGGTAGAGATCAAGGGCATGGGCTCTGTTGGTGGAAAAACACCAACAGAACCAAAAGTTTTGTTTATTCCCCTCTATCCTTAGGCATATTGTACAAGACAAATTTGTTGTTTATGTGTTCTATTCAATCTTAACATGAGTGATAGGATCAGAGGATGAGCAAAGTAGCATCTTAAAATATTTAACAGATCAAATTAATTAACCCAAGGAAGGATAATCTATGCATAAAGTGTTGATCTTTTCATAATTGAGATATATCATCTTCCAAAGGTTAGATGCACAACATTTTAGCTCATTTAGTTAAGACAGTGAGATTGAAGAGAGTAAAGCTAGAAACAAAGATCAAAGGACTGAACATGTTGAGTTGATTAGGTTGGATCAAGTGAGGTGCAACCTTAACATGTTTAGTTCTTTATTTATGTTCATACTAGAATCAAGAAGAATCTTTTAAACTGATGGTTACTTACCTTGAAATGTTACTTTGTCATTGGAGAGTGATTGTGTCGAACCACCTTGTGGAAGCTTCTCTTGTCTAGCTGGTTGTTATTTATGAATTGGTTGTCTTCTCTTGTTTGTCTCACAGTGTGATTGAGAGGAGGAAGATCACAGTGGAATCATCTTTATAGGTATCGACCTTCCTTCTCTTGTGTCGACTTATCAGTGAAGGTGCATTGTTCCTTGAGTATGTCGACTAGGATCCTCCCTCTTTCTTGTATTAATTCTGTACTATGAGGATGTAGGGACAGTTCCGCATTCTTCTCTTATCAACCTTTTTTTGTTTTTCTTTAATTATTGGGTTGGCAAGAGACTTAAAATTAGAGCTGCTACTCGAGTGCCTCTATGATAGTCTTTTGTCTTGTAATGTCACATCTGAGACTTGTCCTCTCAACAGTGTTTAGATGATGGAGATCTTATCGGCTGTTCTTCTTGATTTGCTGGCTCAGGTACTATCTCTCCATCTTCTAACTCTTGTGGTGCAGTGGCTTTATCCTTCATGATGCCCTCCTCAATTCTTCACAGTTGGTTCTCCCTTCGACGTCTTCTCTTGGTTCTCGTTGGCTGTTCATAAGTGATGTAGATGTTGAAGATGCAGCGAAAGATCCAAAAGTTGACTTCTCCAGGTCCGGCAAAGATAATAACATTGATGGTGTTCAAGAACGATCTTCCAAGAATGAGTGGTGGATCATATTCTTCTTCTCGACTGGGATAGCATCTAGTGGTTTGTATTGATCAAAGTGGTGGGTAGGAGATCAATATGTTTTGAAGCTGGTTTTCTCCTTCCCCTTTGATTGTGAAACACATCTAGACAATGGAATTGTCTCTCCTAGGCTGGCTTGTGATGCAGATGGATTCCCAACAACATGTTCATGTGTTTGACTTGTAGATCTTGCTATTGTTGTAGTGGTACCATCTTGTCTCCCAAGCTAGCTCTTGATTAGAAAAGAGGATAACTTCCCACTTCTTGTCTTGATGTCTTGGGCAATGATGGGTGCAGACATAGGTTGTCTCATACAAGGTAAGTTGCATTTTGTTCGTCATCAGCGCCCAAGCAAGACTCAAAGCTAGGCTAGCACCTTTTGTGATTTGAGAGTAGGTTTGTGTGTCTATGGTTTGAGTTTTGGATCTTCAATGTTCACACCAAACCATGGATGAGCAAAATTTCTCTCCTGCATAATTTTAGTGGACATATACCCGAAGGATTGCAAGAATTCTAAGCATGGGTTGTTATCCATAACTTATGTATTTTGCATCTATGCTAATAAAAAGATGTTTTGAAGATTGTTTTAGCATAGACTATTATGTGTTGGCTACACTTTAATATGATTCAAGACAAAAGATAACTTGCAGTAGAAGACAAAATAAATAAACTTTGATACTCACAGTTCTTTCATCCATGATGAATGAGCTGAGTCTTCATTGTGCAAAGTTGTTGAAGTTCATGTGTCTCTTCATCTCCAGCGTGAGTTCATCTCCGGACTTTCCCAAATTGATATTGAAAGTTTCCCTGCAGGGGTTAGTCCAACAAAATATCCAACATCCACTATAGCATACTGTCGGCTTAGAAACCAACCTAGACACCACGTCTAATTTGATTTAAGAGGGCATTCTAACCTAAGCATGCTTAAATTAAAAGGCCTTTGAAAGCAAGATCACCCACTCCTAAACTAAGCACCATGCTTCATTTAAGAGATGTATGAAAGTACTTCAAACCTAAACTTATACTATAGCAAATAAAGGTAACATGAAGGCATTATAGAGATTTACTCAGATGAAAGAGCATGATGAGCATATCTTAAAGGTAGGGACAACCAACATAGCAACATGGCAAGAGCTGTTCTTAGAAAGTCTATTCCCCAAGCTTGGATTTTGCACAAATCAAGATTGGATGATTGTAATTCAATGTTGCATGATGATTGGTTGGACATACCTTGTGTTTGTTGTTCCTTCGTTCTTTTCTGCTCCAGACCTAGAAAGGTTAGTGACAAAATACCCAAAGGAATATTTTCATAATTATATTTCTATGCTCATTACAAGGACAGTGCAGCAGAAAGGTAGGCATAGCTCATAACCAGGTATTATGATGGGGTATAAGGATTCTACTGGTTATAGCTTGCTCATGGGGTAGTGATAGATAAGAGTGGAATTCAAAAACAACATTCATAAGAATGAAAACAAAAATAATGAAAAGACTGGGACAAAAAAGGAAAAGATAAAAGTATGATTACAAGGTTAAACTAAGACTTAAGTTGATCTACCGTTCCCCGGCAACGGCGCCAAAAATGCTTGTTGACACTTACTAACGTCGCTACCAAGAGTAGAGATAAACTCTATCCCCGGCAACGGCGCCAGAAATGCTTGTTGGTATAAATTAACGCACACTCTACTTTATCCGCAAGCGCACAGATAACATCTACCGATGTAGCACTTCACCAGAGTAACCCAGTTTTAATATCGAACCCAAAGGAACGGATAGTGTTAAGTCTCAAGTCTAACCCCTGAGTAGCTAACAAGGACGGTGAATCTAGAAGCATAGAGGGGATCACTAAGGTTGTCTAATTCCAATTTAAGAGTGATATGTTTATATTATTCTTAGTGGGGAAGTTGCCATAAAAGGTCACAAACAGAGTATGAGTCTTTTATGCAAATGTATAATCCTACCGAGCCTACAAACGGGTAAGTGGACTATAGAAGAATCAACAAGGCTATAAGAGTCACCCTTGCGAACAACCACTACTACCGGCGTTGTAGGAGGCATTTATGCGCTATCATGTCTAAGCACCACGCTTACACTATCCAACAACTCTAACTCTAGAATGACTAGAATTAAAGTACTCAAAAGAGAGTCACAAACCTTAAGAATAATAAGAACAATAGCTTAAACTTAAATATAGACGTTGATTACCGAAACAATCGCTGAAGCAAGTTGAAGATGAACTTGAATCCGCAGGTACAAGATGAAGAAGTTGATCCGACAGGCCGGAGATCCTTCTTGATCTCTTCCTCTCTCTCTCTCTTCTAGTTCTAATATAAGACTAGGTTCTAAACCTAAACTAGAGGGATAACTAGTCTTCTACTTGATAACTGGCTCTTGATTACAATTAGATGAACTAGATCTAATTCTAGATGAATTAGAAGAGATTCATCTAGAGGGACCTCTACTTCTAATTGAAACCCTAGTTTCGGATGTGGAGATGAATAATGAAGATGGAGATGCCTGGAGAGGGGGGTCTAGGGCTGCTTATATAGACCTGAGGGATCAACCGCGGCCGTTGGATCAAACTGACTTAAGGTACGGCTAAGATGCATCCTAGAGGTCGGTGGAGGAAGCTTCCAGAAGACGGAGGCCAGCGGGCCCGGGGGGAGACCGACCGGTCTCATGGTGGGACCGGTCGGTCCCACCTTTCATCCTCTCGTGGTGGTCGACCTCCTGGTGTCTTCTGGTGTCCCCTGGAGTCTTCTAGAAACTTCCTGACGTGGCGGTTGCGTTATCTCCCGTCGGTTTCCATCTAGGGGAAGCAATCAGCGCTGGTTTCCTGGTTTAGTCCCTGCAGAATCACAATTCACCAAAACTCATGGAATATTGTCAATTAAAACCCTAAACCTTTGTTGGTGATTGAATTCATGCCCTTTTCATATTTATTTATCCTTTCATTTTGATAGATCACTAGCGTCAACACCCACGACCCTTGGAAGAGGGTGGATGATCCCTAGGATCACAGCGAGGCACCACAAAGCGATAGCAAGCCAAATGCCAAAAGCACCGGCTCAAGTTCGACCCTCAAAAACGGAGTCCCAAATGTAGATTGAAGGCTACGTCGGGAAATCCCCAAATACCGATACTAACAAGTAGCAAAGATACTTAGAGAGGTTCCTAGGCGAACTAAAGAACCAATCAAGAAGTCCGGAAACCAAGCGAAGAAACCGGGACAGCAAACGCACTAAAACTCAGCCTACAGCCAGTTCGTGGACTGTCCGGACTCCCAGTCGCGGACTGTCCGCCTCAGGGCCGGACTGTCCGCAGTTCACAAGCGGACTGTTCGCCAGCAGAAAACCAGAAACAGCACTGTTACTGCAAGTCACCTAGACATTCCCGGACTGTCCGCGACCGTGTACTGCAGACTGTCCGTCGGTCACTCAAAACCAAATCGGCCGAAGAACAGAGCCACTGATCCGGCTGATCCCTGACGCCCGGACTGTCCGCCGGTCAGGTGGCGGACTGTCCGCGGCTGTCCAGTGAAGGCGATTTTGATCGCTCTTCACCCAAATCACTCTCAAATCGATCCAAATCGAAGCCCCTTGATTCCAAACTTGGAGAAGATGATCACGAAGCAGTTGGGTGACTATCCCCAAGAAATCATCTGCTCATAACAACTCAAACACCGGGAATCCAAGAGGGAAGAAGTATGAACCGAAAAAGTGCCACGAAAACGAAATCAACCCGATCTACTTGTTCGTGAGGAGTTAGATGAATTCCTTCGGTGGAAATGATCTCCTCACTATAAAGAACAAGTTGATTCAAACGGATTTCAAAAAGACGCAGTAGAGAGGGAGATCAAGTGA
This sequence comes from Coix lacryma-jobi var. lacryma-jobi, assembly GCA_009763385.1. NCBI lineage: Eukaryota > Viridiplantae > Streptophyta > Magnoliopsida > Poales > Poaceae > Coix > Coix lacryma-jobi. Next base: position 112,853,830 of record CM019825.1, on the reverse strand, counting down.
CGGGAAAATAGCGGAGAAACAAAGAACGCGAAGAACACGAACAAAACACGAATCAACACATCGATCTGCAACCGTGTGGCTACCACACGCTACAACAGTGAGATTAAGGTCTCACTTCCTCAAAATCTCCAGTACACAGAGGTATGGTTCTCTGCGGATCTCTGTTGCTACAGCAGGGGATTGGGAGAGCAGGAAAACCTATAAGGCAAAGAGCAAATGACTGAGATAGGATGGGAGGTGGGTGTCTCCCTCTACTTATCCTAATTCTAATTCCCACTCTACCCCTAACTAATTACAGAGCGAACCAGCTAAACCCTAGGGTTATTCTGGACCAACCCGAAGATAGTTGTGATCCGACGGCCACGCCCGCACAACTGGTAGTGTTGCCTCGATGCAACCTCACCGATTGCCACCACGTGCCGCCACTGCTTTGCACGTCCTTTTCCTGGACATCACCCCCGGTTTTGAGGCCCAAACCGGGAAACCAGCCTTCACAGCCAACCCCCGGTTTTGAGGCCCAAGCTGGGAAACCAGCCGTGCATCGCCTGAGTTTTGTGGCCCAAACTCAGAAACTCGCAGCACCTAGGTTTTGAGGCCCAAACCTGGAAACCCTCCTCAGCCCGAGTTTTGTGTCCCAAACTCGGAAACCATCAGCGCCCAGGTTTTGAGGCCCAAACCTGGAAACCGTCCACTCGGTGGTTTTTCTGTGGCTCAACCACCGAACCGAGCCGTCGAGGTGATGCACCGCCCGTGCACCCCGTCCACCCGCAAGTCTTCGCTCGTCGCTGTCCCAGGCTATCAGCCACCACAGCTGATCCTCAGGCCACCGGTCCCTCAGTCCAAGCCTCACGTCCGCCCTTCGCCACTCTCGGTCCATCGGCACGGCACGTCTCTACTTGACCTTCACCTTGCCTTTGATCACTGTATCCGTGCTCGACACCTGCACAACATAAGGCAAAGAACATGTGCATTATCCCAGTTGACAATCACTCATTACTCAGAGACTCGGCATACACCCATGTATCCGCAATCTCCTCCTTGCTGAGTGCATTGTCAACTACCAACACAAATCATAATGGAAGGAAGAAAGAAGGAGAGAGAACTCGACCAAATGACCCAAAAGCATATCAAAGCCGAAGAAGGTCAAGTGGAAAGAGCAAAACAACTTGGTTCCCAAAGACATGGGCAACGGCTCGACGCAACCAAGCAAAGCAAAGCTAGCGCTCAAGAAGAGGTAGAACAGGCTCAACACCGCTAGCGAGAAAGCTCGATACCAATTGAAGGATCAACTGAAATTCAAGCAAAACAGAGCTAGCTCTCAAGAAGAGGCGGAACGGGCTCAACACCACTAGCAAGGAAGCTCGATACCAACTGAAGAAAGCTTGATATCAACTGAAGAGCATAAAAGCAAAGGTGCTAGTTCCTCAAGAAAGAGGCAAAGGCTCAACAAAACTAGCTACCAAAAATGTTCCGAATCAACTGTTACCAGCTCAGAAACTCAGGAACGAGCAAACTCCCCCTCAAATAGTGCACACAACCAGGAAATCTCCCCTTAAGTTCAACTCGGAAGGCAAACCTTAGTCGAACACAGAGAGCACACAAGATTTGTCAATATTTTCTCCCCCTTAGTTGAAAATGCACCATCAAGTATCTCCCTTCCAAATGCATATGAGTCAGAATGCAAGTTAGCAGCTTCAGGAATATAGTCTATAGAATGAGAAGATGCTCGACAGAGTGTTGATCCGAGGACTTATAAAATGCATAGAATGCTAGCAAAGGCTCAAACTGATCACTAAATACGAAATCTGAACATTTGAGCAAAAAAGAGCAGTTTTCAGCCAAAAAGGTATTCACCATCAAAATAGCACTAAGCATGTATAGACAGGATGCCAAAGAAGTGCTAAACATGTATACAAGGTGAACTACCCCTAGCACAGTTCAACCATCATGTTATAGAATGAAACATAGACTTGTGTATCCAAATTTAATCGGAGTTGCAGCGGTTAAATTACACAAGTTCAAATTTTAGCATGTGATTGCGAGAGGTTGAAAGCTTGTCATTGCCTAACTTTTCAACTGTGCGAAGCCTATGCAGAAGCAATCAGAAGCTTAAAGCAACAGTTTTGGTCATGCACTACACAGCTCAAGTTTAACTCAAGGTGCAATGAGAAACAGTCTCAAAACCGTGATGTGCTGACAAGCAATCCCATCTCGATCTTTCTAATTCACTTAACTTGGTTCAAAATTAAAGCAGAATATGAACATACCAAGCAAGTGAATGACTTAGAACTAGAGACATAGCAACCTAGCATATATGAAAAGCACAAGTGATTTCAACACATTCTACACATGCTAGTTGCATATCTCAATGGTGATCATATTCAAGTTTTTATGTTTATTAAGCAAATTCACCATTCATAAAATAGCTCAGCTCACAACATGTATCAGTTATCAGAAAGAGCATAAGCTACAAGCATCATCATAAAGCATCAGAGCAAACACTATACAGAGCATAGTCACATTCTACAGATTATATACATGAAGTTCTGAATGTAAATATGCAAGATGAAATGCAGAAAAGATACCAATTGAAAAACACAAAGTCAGTTTATGATACAAAAGTCAAAATGTTTCCCCCATCTAAAAGGGGAAACACACACCAAGGTCACCTCTCAACCTAGCAAAAGTTGATTGGTCCAAAGGCTTGGTGAAAATATCAGCCAACTGATGATGAGTATCGACATGGCAAAGGTCGATATCACCCTGCTCATAGTGGTCTCGTAGAAAATGAAAGCGCACATCAATGTGTTTGGTCTTAGAGTGCAGCACGAGGTTCTTAGCAACGCTAATAGCACTCGTGCTGTCACAAAGCAAAGGAACACGAGAAAAGCTCAGACCAAAATCACGCAAAGTGGCCATGATCCAAAGCAACTGGGAACAGCAGCTAGCCGCAGCAACATACTCAGCCTCCGTGGTAGACTGGGCGACACTAGACTGCTTGCGAGAAGACCACGAGACAAGAGAAGAACCAATAAACTGGCAAGTCCCAGAAGTGGACTTGCGCTCAATCCGGCAACCGGGAAAATCGGCATCGGAATACCCGCAAAGGGAGAGGGTGGAGGAAGCAGAATACCAAATCCCAAACTCAAGAGTGAAGCATAAGTACCTGATAATGCGCTTGACTGCCTGACGATGAGAGGTGCGTGGCGACGACTGAAATCGCGCGCAAAGACACACCGCGAACTGAATGTCCGGGCGTGTCGCCGTCAGGTACAGCAGCGACCCGATCATACTCCGGTACTCCTTCTGGTCCACAGCTTCTCCATCCTTGTCCGCATCCAGGGCTGTCGTGGTCGACATGTGTGTTGGAAGAGGCTTGGCCTCACCCATATCGAATTTCTTCAGCATATCCTTGGTATACTTACCCTGGTGTACAAACGTTCCCTCTCGAGATTGCTTTATTTGCAATCTGAGGAAAAACGTCAACTCGCCCATAATGCTCATCTCAAACTCCCTGCTCATAGTATCTGCAAACTTGGCAACCAAAGCGTGAGAAGAACCACCGAAAATTGTATCATCCACGTAAATCTAGACCAAGAGAGTATCATTGCCTTGCTTGAGGAGAAAGAGCGTTTTATCGACACATCCCATTTTAAAACCCTTAGTGTTAACACCAGATTTTCGCACGCATAAGAATATGACAAGTGGATCCGGTCAGCAGAGGAGGCAGATTCGGCAAACGATCGGCAGCTGTTTGGTCCTCTGAGTTTTGGTAACTGTCTACGCGGTCGGCTATTTCGCGAGGCCATGGTTCCATTGGGAAAACGAGTATGGTGAGTAAAGTCGGCTTGTACAAGAAGACACAGGGTGATGGAAGGCACCAAATAATGTAGGGTTTATATCTTTCCGTGTTTCATTGTAAAGTAGTAATCGTCTAGGACTCGTGTTTCGTCCAGGGTATAAATATAAGCCCTCGACCATTGTAAAATTGTTCACAACCACATCAATACAACTGGCCCCGTGCCATCTTCGAGTCCTTATAGTCGTGTCGTCGAGTTCTTCGAGAGGAATCATCGATCTGTCGACCTCCGTAAGTACCGGCAACCTTGCTATCATGTCTAGTGTCATGCGGTGGATTTAGATATGATGCAAGTAGTCTCGTATGTTAAGCTTAGTATCGTGCGGCGGATTTAAGCTTATGACGGGAAGTTTTTACCTATGACTTGTATCGTGCGGCAGATTAAGTCATGAGTAAAAATAGTTATCGGCTCTGTTAGATTTGGCAGATCTAATAGATTCATCAAGTTATCACGTGTTATATGTTTTATTCATTTAATTCATACAACACCTTTTGCCCAATCTAGATTGATCTTCGTTCGGCCTTGTCGCATGAGTTTGCTTGTGCTCTGCTATTTATAAGATCATGATGGCCGAACAGACTTTCAATCTAGATTGTTACATGTTGCGGGTTCATGCATGCCGATCATGTTTAGGCTTTGATAGAGCTGGGTGCCGTGCGGCAGGTGCAGGTTTTAGATTAGTTTAATCAAGCTTTGCTTGTATGTTTCTTCTCCATGGACCCCAGTTCGGCTAGTTTGCCGATTCTGGTTAAGCTTACATGAGTAATGAGTATGTATAGATCTGTTCAGATGTATGTGTGCTTTTAGCTTCTTATAATTAGATCGTATCATGCGGTGGATTAATCTAATTATAAGGAGTGGTGTAGATTTACAGCAAGTGGTATCATGCGGTGGATTAGCTTTGCTTGAGTTTATACCTGACGGGTTTATGAAGGCTGGACGTGCGGCAGACTAGCTGGATTGGCCTATGCATATGTTGTCTGAATAGATTTGTATTTACATGTTACCTCTTTTATTCTTTTGTCACCTATGTGTTCGGCATTGGACATGTTTACATGCTTTCTCTCTATACTTGCCGAATGACATCTTAAACCTGTTTCGACAAACAGCTTCTATAGCTGTTTGCCGTCGTGATTGGCTTCAAAAGCCGTACATATGGAACTGTCTGGTTTTTACCCAGCATGTTCCAAGGTATTCTCACATTTTATCCCTTGTTGGTTTTCAGGTCAAACCGACTGGCACATCTCCGGGTTCGATACACCCCGGGCTCCCGATTGAAGCTAGCCTCGTTCAGCTTGCTGTGTGCCTTTGACGCGAGGCGCCACGTTTTGTGTCAACACACTTTTTGGCACGCCTGGTGGGACCACTTTTATTTCAAGATGCCTAAAATCAGCGAAGATCAGTCTTTCGATGTGACCATGGACGATTTTCCGCTATAGTCAAAAGATCTGGTGCAGCGGGCTTGCGATGAGTTCCAGCGCAAGTGCTTGGAGACATTCTCCAAGAATAAAAGCGGCAAGGTCTATCAGAAGCAGACGTTCCCAAAGGTTGTGCCTCATCACCAACCTGAGCTGCCCGACGGTGGTGAAGAAGAAGCTATCCAGAAGATGACTGATATAATGCATAGAGTTGTATCAGGAGCCGTGACCAGTCATCAATCGGCTTTCTTGAACACCTTTCGTGTTATCATGGTCAATACTTTCGGTCCAAACGCGGATAAGTACTTTGAAGAGGCTGTGGGTCTGATGCGGGGACCATTGTTGTTCCAAGTACCTCAACGTCAGAGAGTTGCCGAAAGCAGCGGAGCTGGCCCAAGCACAGGTGGGGTGATTTCTCAGGAGATGCAACAACCTCCCCAGACCTATGGCCAGCTCACGTTCGGCACGACAGGGGATGCCCCACAATCTGCCTTTAGAGTCTCTCCTGTGCTGAACAGGATTCAGAAGAATATGTTTGGAGATGGGTATCGGGAGTTCGTGGACTACAACTCGATTAACGCTCTTCCGAATCCCGGATACAGGAGTTCAGCAGGGCTACCTGCTGGGGGGCAAACACAAGCAGCTCCTGATTCAAATGTTGAGCTCATCATGCATAAGATGGCTGATATGATGCAGAATCAGTTCGGCCTAAAACCGAAGAATCAGACATACACGTACAAATCTCCTTACCCAGAATGGTACAATCGGGTGGCTCTTCCTCCGAGAGTCAAGCCTCCTACTGACCTTACTATGTTTTCGGGCCAAGATGATACCAGTACGAGGGAGCACATCAGCCGTTACCTGATGCAGCTTGGTGGAGCATCGGCAGACGAAGCTTGGAGGATTCGATACTTCCCGTTGTCGTTCATAGGACCAGCCTTCTCTTGGTTCGCCTCTCTGCCAGCGAATTCCATCAGTACGTGGGCGGAGCTGGAGCAGAAATTCCACTCATACTTCTCTACGGGAACCAGTGAGAAGAAGTTGGTCGATCTCATGAGCTTGAGGATGAGACCCGGCGAGACACCGCAAGAGTATCTGCACCGATTCAGGGAGACCAAAAATCTCTGCTATTCTCTGAATTTACCGGATGACCAGTTGCTGGGAATAGCCATAGCTGGCATGTTGCCGAGTATCAAAGAAAAGCTATTTGGCATGGAATTGGAAGACCTTGGGCAGTTATCACAAAGGTTGGCGATGATGAGCAATCAAGCTCAGGGATTCAAGAAGAGCAACGAATTCCATAAGGGTGACATAGCTGCCGAGATGTATCAGGCTTTCTTGGAAGACGCAGTTGATTACGATGATGAAGATGAGGTAGCTGCGGCCGAGATAATCTGGGCCAAGGACCCAACTCAAGTCAACCAATGGTGGCTGAGGCAGCACAAAGGTACTTATGACTTTGTTGTCTCCAAATCAGATAAGTTATTCGAATATCTGCTGAAGGAAGGACGCATCAAGTTGCCGGAAGGTCATCCTATGCTGCTTCCTGAGGGTGTCAAAGACAAGAGGTATTGTGGTTTCCACAATACCAAATCCCACTCCATAAATGATTGCTGAGTATTCAGAGTGCAGATTCAGAAAGCTATTCAAGACGGACACCTGAGGTTCGATGGGAAGATGAAAGTAGATGGTAGTCCTTTTGGATAGAATACTGTGTCCTTCTCCGTTAGCATGGTCAATGCCGCTGATCCTAGGGGTAAGAGCGAGGTGAAGGTATTAACTTCCGATAGAGCAAAAGAAGCTGGTGTTGTTGACCTTGATCGGCAGATTACAAATAAGGAATTTCAGCAGAGGGCTCAGTTTCAGAATAGCCGAATTGAAACAGGTGAAGCCTCTAGGCCCAGAGTCACGACACGTATTCTATTGAACAAGTGGCATCGCGAACAGGAACGATATCAAAAACAGAGGTTTTATGAAGAGCAAGAGTTCTTGAAAAAACAGAGGAGGTACGAGGAAGAGATGTACCGAAAAGAACGAGAAGATATGGGGGAACAGGAACAATCTCATTGGGAATGCTCGTTCTTCCAATATTGTTGGAACGAAGGCTTGAAGTTGCCTGTTAAGAACAACTGCCCTGAATGTAGTAGTCAGTACTCCGAGTGCAGGCAATCTCGAGTAAACCGCCGTTCTGTCCATGAAAGGCTTGGGGCACGAATCCCTGAGGACAATCGGCGCTTAAAAATAAATAGTTTTGAGAATCGGCAGGGAAGATTTGCCGATCGAAGTTGGGCTCATGCTGAAGAGGAAGAATACCGTGAATATGTCTAGCAAAAAGGACAATGGTGTCCGCCAGGTTTAAGGAAGAGCCAGAAAAGGAGAGTGCAGCGCTTGAGGAACAGAGAGTTGGAGCAAGCGGGCACCAAGACGAAACGGGTCTGGCGTCCTAAAGAGAAGCCGAATGGAGGTGATCACTCGGCTGATACATACATGGCGTTCTTTCTCCCGTCAGAGTTTGTAGCTCCGGAGAATCAAGATGTCCAGGACGAGACATATTCGGACTTCGATGAAAGTGAATTTCAGGACTTATTGGCTCATCTCGTCTTGGCTGAAAAGGCGGTATTCGATAAACCAATCAGACACCGACACTTGAAGCCACTTTATATGAGGGGGTATGTCAATGGCAAGCCACTGACCAAGATGTTCATTGATGGAGGAGCTGCTATCAATATCATGCCATATACCACTTTCAGAAACCTTGGCATGACAAGTGAAGATCTATTGAAGACCGACATGGTATTGAGGGATTTTGCGGGAAATTCTTGACACCCGAGGAGCAGTCCATGTCGAGTTAATGATTGGATCTAAGACCTTGATCACTACCTTCTTCGTCATTGATGGCAAGGGGGCATACAGTTTGCTGCTGGGAAGAGATTGGATACATGCAAACTGTTGTGTGCCATCGACCATGCACCAGTTCCTCATCCAGTGGATTGGAGATGATATTGAGATGGTCCACGCTAATGATTCCGTAAGTATTGCTAAAACAGAGCCCATCTGCTGGGAGTATGAAGGTGTTGAGTGTTTCTCTGGAAGAGCTTGGGAAGCGGGTCCTGTGAATGTCTTCGACGAGGACCAACAGCCGATTCAGATAATCGGCTCTCAGAGTAATTTTTAAATCTAATTAGTGGTAATAGGGAAAGCTAGAGCCAAAGTCTCATATCGGCTGACAAGGAATAAAGTGTTGATAACGAAGCCGAAGTTGGATCAATGTGTACAAGTTGGGATATCGGATATGCTTCAAAGTCTGCGAACCTTCAAGGGGACTTCGATTATTTCTTCATTACCAAAGCTCATGGGAATTCAGAGAAGATTCGTGCAAGGTGACGTGCAGCAGAAGCTTTTGATGAAATTGAAGATATATGGAGGCACTTCCACAACTTGGGGATTATTTCAAGTTGTACGTGACGGCCGGTAGCCTTATAGTGGGATCGACCCTTATTTTTGAGTTTAGAGGAAAGATAATTAGCAATTTGTTTTAGCCGAAAATGTCAAACCTAAGAAAGGGGTATTCGGCTGTGACAAGGCTTTTCGGTTCGTGTACTTGTCAGTTGAAGCTTCGACACTACTTGTTAAAGCCGAACGCATGGGAGTCGTGTAACTCGAGAGATATTTTGTATACAGCCGATGCGAAAAAACATCGCCTTTAGCAGAAAAAATATTCCAAGGAATTAAGTTATAGCCGATATTTTTACATATCGCCTTTAGTACAAGGATATTTATGACCTTGGTAACCCTGGCATTTTCAAGTTAGCAGGTTTATCGGGGAAAGAGAAAGGTGAGAAACAGTGAGTGAAGATGCCGAGTGACATGACATGTCGGAAGTAAGATTCAGTCGGCTAAAATGACGTCATACATTCGGCAAGCATTTTTCTGAAGAAATTCTGCAATCGGGGAAATCACTGAAGGATTGAAAGATGCAGATAGACGCTATTCAGAGAAGGACAAGTTCATCCGCTGCAAGCTTCATTTATAGATCCATCCTAAGTACAAGCTACCCTTGGAATAATTTGTTTACAATGGATTGTGGATCAACAATCTCAGCAATAGCAGCGACATGGTTATCATAAACTTGAAGATCTTCAAACTCATCCGAGTCGCATACGAATCCAACTGGTAGGGAGGAGTAATCTTCTTTGGTCCAGGAACTTATTGCTGCTAGCCCGAAAGAAACCCCGGCGCACACACCTTCGATGACATGCCTGATCTACACGACCGTCAGTAGTATCAAGACTAGCCTCAGTTATGTTCTCGAGGACATTCTTCTCTGCAGGAAAAAGCTGACAAAAGGAAAAAATGTATCAGGCATATGCAAGTTTGATCAGAGGAGAAGGTCTTATAAGGATTTTATTGACCTATGATGGCGTTGTAGGTCTGTTTCCACTGATACGGCTATTCCGTTTTCTTCGGTGTCATATCTCTTGGGCAAGTCTTCTGAGAAGAGAGCCTGAGCTTAGTCAAAGATAAGATGAAGAAGCTATCACAAGGGGGCAGAAAATAGATTTTACCCGTGATGTCGGTGAATCGGTGCTCTGTTGTCCCCTGTTTCAACCATGAACAGGACGTTTACTGAGATCACTACTACTGGGCATTGGTGGAATTCTTGAGCAGAAGAGGTTTTTTCTCTTTGGTTTGAGCCAAGAGCACAGGATTGGGATTTTGGTGAGTCTGGCTTGAGGTTGAAGATAGTGGTTTGGCTGAGATCATATTTAGAGCTGTAATCTACGCATTGGAAGGCCAGGTGTCAGGCTGGGGTCTTTCGCGATTATTGGGCCGATATTGGGCCAAACCAAATCTATGCTGATCCAAGTGGTTCAGGGTTTTGGAATCTGAATGGTTGGCCAAGGTTCGGCTGATAGAAGATTACAATTATGAGATGCTCAGTTTTGGTTGGTTGTTTGGGAAAAACTCTAAATCACCAGTTGGTACTGAAGACAGAAGGATGGAGGAGTGTTATCCTGGTACCATCATAAACCAAAAAAACTGAAAGGGTAATTGAAGAAACTCCAAATCTGAGATAATCGATTGGAGTGAACATGGTCATCAGCAACAGCCGATGGGATGTGCATCGTCGCTGAAATGAGAAGAAGATCAGTGGCTAGTATGCGGAATAGAATACACATTGATCTCGAAGGATCAATCGCAGGTTGGTGTCAGAAGGACGAACGAAGGAGTTTTCACTTATTTACAAAAGGGGAAGCAAATTACAATAAAGAGTCAGTTCGTCCATTCTATTCTATTCCTAATCGGGAGATCAAAGTCAAAGGAATCGGCCAGATCTGTTCCAGCTTCTTTCATGTCATCAACAGAGTGTGCCACCCTGAGTTCTAGTCCTCGCTCGCAAACATCAAAATGACGGTAGTCGGTGCCGGAGTGGATCCGAACAGCGTTGAAGGCGAGTGCTGCACCTTATCCCATGACGGCCCTGGAAATGTCGGGGAGAACCCGGTTGACCTCGTTCACCCGCCTTAGAGCCGTCGTGCCTGGCACGTTGGCTGTGACAGCAAGATCGGCAATGGCAGCTTCGAGGGAATGAAGTTTAGCCTCCAGAGCTAAGAGGAGGAAGGATCAATAAAACAGGGAAGAAGAATAGGGAAAGAACGGTGGAAGGATGCTTACCAATGGCCTGTTCCTGAGCGGCATCACGCTCTCGAGAGACTCGGGTAATCTCCCGATTCCTCCTTTCTAGATCAAATTGAAGATCCGTGATCTTCTGAGCCTGAACCTTGGGGAAGTCATCATCGATCCTTCTAAGCAAGAACAACAATGTGAGGGCGACTGCTTTATCTTCGAACGAAAAGCAATCATAGGGTAACCTTCTCCTGGAGGTGCTGGAAGCCCCAGGCTCGAGGCTATGATGGCTCGCCTAAGAAGACATCTTCTAGCTGATTAGGAATAGCAAGAGAGAAAAGGTTTTCTGGTTTGCAAACAAGGCAGGAGATGTCGAGAGGCATGGGCCGAAATCAAGTGAAAGGGGGAGTTTAAAAGATCCCAAGTACATAGGGAGATGAATTGGCAGGTACGGTAATTATGGCGAGTGAAGACAGATGCTTCTGGGGGTTCCACGTCAGTGCGAAAAGGAAAAGGAATTTTGGAATAAAATATTTATCCCAAAATTAGGGGGCATGTGTTAACACCAGATTTTCGCATGCATAAGAATATGACAAGTGGATCCGGTCAGCAGAGGAGGCAGATTCGGCAAACGATCGGCAGCTGTTTGGTCCTCTGAGTTTCAGTAACTGTCTACGCGGTCGGCTATTTCGCGAGGCCATGGTTCCATTGGGAAAACGAGTATGGTGAGTAAAGCCGGCTTGTACGAGAAGACACAGGGTGATGGAAGGCACCAAATAATGTAGGGTTTATATCTTTCCGTGTTTCATTGTAAAGTAGTAATCGTCTAGGACTCATGTTTCGTACAGGGTATAAATATAAGCCCTCGACCATTGTAAAATTGTTCACAACCACATCAATACAACTGGCCCCGTGCCGTCTTCGAGTCCTTATAGTCGTGTCGTCGAGTTCTTCGAGAGGAATCATCGATCTGTCGACCTCCGTAAGTACCGGCAACCTTGCTATCATGTCTAGTGTCATGCGGTGGATTTAGATATGATGCAAGTAGTCTCGTATGTTAAGCTTAGTATCGTGCGGCGGATTTAAGCTTATGACGGGAAGTTTTTACCTATGACTTGTATCGTGCGGCGGATTAAGTCATGAGTAAAAATAGTTATCGGCTCTGTTAGATTTGGCAGATCTAAAAGATTCATCAAGTTATCACATGTTATATGTTTTATTCATTTAATTCATACAACACCTTTTGCCCAATCTAGATTGATCTTCGTTCGGCCTTGTCGTAAGAGTTTGCTTGTGCTCTGCTATTTATAAGATCATGATGGCCGAACCGACTTTCAATCTAGATTATTACATGTTGTGGGTTCATGCTTGCCGATCATGTTTAGGCTTTGATAGAGCTGGGTGCCGTGCGGCACGTGCAGGTTTTAGATTAGTTTAATCATGCTTTGCTTGTATGTTTCTTCTCGTTGGACCCCAGTTCGGCTAGTTTGTCGATTCTGGTTAAGATTACATGAGTAATGAGTATGTATAGATCTGTTCAGATGTATGTGTGCTTTTAGCTTCTTATAATTAGATCGTATCATGCGGTGGATTAATCTAATTATAAGGAGTGGTGTAGATTTACAGCAAGTGGTATCATGCGGTGGATTAGCTTTGCTTGAGTTTATACCTGACGGGTTTATGAAGGCTGGACGTGCGGCAGACTAGCTGGATTGGCCTATGCATATGTTATCTGAATAGATTTGTATTTACAAGTTACCTCTTTTATTCTTTTGTCATGTATGTGTTCGGCATTCGACATGTTTACATGCTTTCCCTCTATACTTGTCGAATGACATCTTAAACCTGTTTTGACAAACAGCTTCTATAGCTGTGTGCCGTCATGATTGGCTTCAAAAGCCATACTTATGGAACTGTCTGGTTTTTACCCAGCATGTTCCAAGGTATTCTCACATTTTATCCCTTGTTGGTTTTCAGGTCAAACCGACTGGCACGTCTCCGGGTTCGATACACCTCGGGCTCCAAATTGAAGCTAGCCTCGTTCGGCTTGCTGTGTGCCTTTGACGCGAGGCGCCACGTTTTGCGTCAACACTTAGCAAGCAAAAAGGTTTTGAACCTATCATACTAGGCTCTAGGGGCTTGTTTCAAACCATACAAAGCTTTGTGAAGTTTAAAAACATGGTTTGGAAACTTGGGATTTTCGAAACCGGGGGGTTGTTTCACATACACCTCTTCTATGTAGCCATTTAGGAAGGCACTCTTGACATCCATTTGAAAAAGTTTAAACCCTTTGGATGCAGCAAAAGCTAAGAGTATCCTAATCGCCTCCAAACGAGCTACAGAAGCAAAAGTCTCCTCATAGTCTATCCCCTCCTTCTGACTATACCCCTGGGCTACAAGTCTGGCCTTGTTTCTCACAACATGGCCATCCTCTCCTTGTTTGTTTTTGAAAACCCATTTTGTCCCTATAGGGTGACACTTAGGAGGAAGAAGAACAAGAACGCAAACCCGATTTCTCTCAAAGTTCTGAAGCTCCTCATGCATGGCATTGACCCAATCCGGATCCGTCAAAGCGTGTCCAACATCTCGGGGTTCAAAATCAGCAACAAATGCAGAATGAGCAAAGTGAGAGATTTGTTGTGACCTTGACCCAGTGACACGTTCGCCGATGCTGCCGATCATCTGTTGAGGCCGATGTTGGCGCTGAATGTGTCGTGGCGCCTCTCGAGCTGATGTAGCCTCCCCCTCAACAGCAGCTAGTGCCTCCTCGGGTACAAAAGGTACCGCTCGAGGTGGCAGATCCCACGGCCCCCAAGTAGTCGAAGAAGAAGGATCAGGGCCGTGAGTGGTAGTAGAGGCAGCTCTTTGCGGCACAGCAGGTGGAGGTGGTGCTGGGTCATCCATCCCTTCAGCACCCTCTTCCTCATCATCAAAAAGAGACTCGTCAACCTCATGATCACCTGCACGCTCAAAATGAGAAGAAGGACAAACCATGGTCTCATCGAAGGTGACATCGGATGTCTCCATGACTCGGTTAGTATCAAGGTTAAGTACACGATATGCACGAGTATGAGTGCCATAACCCAAAAATACACCGTCAGAAGAACGAGACTCAAACTTGTCCAAGTTGCCCTTTTTTATTATAAAACTATGGCAACCGAAAACTCTAAAATAGCTCACTTTGGGCTGTTTTACAAAACGCAACTCATAAGAAGTCTTTTTCAAGAAAGCTCGAAGAAAAATGCGATTGGAAATGTAGCATGCAGTGCTCATAGCCTCGGCCCAATATCGCCTAGGAGTCCTATGCTCATCGAGCATCGTCCTAGCCATCTCAACAAGGGTCCGATTCTTCCTTTCTACAACACCATTCTAAGGCGGTGTGTAGGGAGAAGAAAACTGATGCTCTAAACCCAAGGAGTTACAAAACTTCTCAAAATCCGAGTTTTTGAACTCGGAACCATTATCACTACGGATAGCTCGCATTGAGTTCAAATGGAACTCATTCTGAAGACACAAAATCAGATTGCGAGCAAAAGAGAAAGTCTCAGTTTTCTCAGCTAAAAAGAAAACCCACGAATATCTCGAAAAGTCATCAACAACAACAAGCACATACCACTTCCCCCCAACCGAGCTCACCCGAGCCGGACCAACAAGGTCCATGTGCAAAAGCTCTCCAGGGCGCTTGGTAATGACCTGAGTCACTGGATGGTGGGGAGCGGCAACCATCTTCCCATGTCTACAAGAATGGCAAACAAGATCCTTCTCCATGCACAACTTGGGCAATCCTCGAATTAGGCCAAGTGAACTAAGCCTTGCAAGCAAGTCGAAGATCAGAGGAGGAAGGTCCAGCCAAAAGACAACGAGAAACTCCAAATGACTCTGAGAAGTTCGCACGAAAGACTTTCCCAAAGGGCGAAATCACACAAACAAGATTGCCTTGAGGATCCAAAATGCGACTGAGATTTGGCTTAAAACAAATCTCATAGTCATCATTGAAAAGTTGCGAAACAGAAAGAAGGTTAAAGTGAAAGTTAGACACAAGAGCAACATCACGCAACACAAAGTGCTCATTAACTCTCACCGACCCGCGAGATAACACTTTACCTTTACTATTGTCGCCGAAGGTGATAAACTCCTTTCCGGCGACCGGACTAAGACTGGAGAACCACTTGGCGTTTTCGGTCATGTGCCTCGAGCAACCGGAATCCACCAACCAAACGTTCTCCAATCGTTTTACCTACATCAATAAAAACACATAGGGTGAGCATACGGTCCAACACTAGGGTCAGTGAAGTAGGGAGAATACCAGTGTTGGGTTGGCTGCTCAAAAGAACGGTTAGCAGAAAAACCATTCATAGCACGCCTACGGGAAGAGCGATCACCACGTAGAGGAAAACGTGGTCCGCTAAGGGAGGAGCGTCCATCGCGATACTCAAAACGCGATGGGGGAAAACGCTCAACTACAAAGTGTAACACCCCTGGTATTAAGCATTAATTAAAATTCTAATTAAGTTGTTTAGTATGCATAATCATTTGCCATCATGGAATAAAGCATTTCATGTTTAAAGCATAGTTGTGATTCTTTACATGCTTTAACATAAGTGTTGCATGATCTTGTGTGATGCTTTCATAAAGTGATGTGGTTAGGTGTCACATGATATGGCAAGTGTGAGTAAAAACTCTTGTTTTAATAGCTCTTTTTATTCCCTTTTGTATAAGTCAAAAAGTAAGTCAAATTTCAAAATGATTTCAAAAGAAAAGTTGTAGCTCTTGTTGAGAGGTACAATTTTGGTATACAAAGTTTTCAAAGTTTCTGTACAAACTTTTGAATAAATTTGGAATCTTTCAAACCCTGAATTTGACCCCTAAACTAGATTTCAAAAGCTAAAAAGAATTAGACTTTAGCCAATTAGTCAAAGTTGTAGAGAGGATTAAAAGAAACAACTTTTATTAAGATAGATTTTCATGTTACTAAAGAAAATCTGAAGTAATTTGGAAAACAAGTTTGATTTGGTTTCAAATTGAAAATCAATTTCTAAACCTAGTTTTATCCCCTTTTGTGTAGTTTCAAAATTAAGCACAATTTGGATATATGACCAAAAACAAAGTTGTAGATAATTTTATAAGGAACAACTTTTATATTGGAAAAATTTGAAGTTGTTCAGAAAATTCAAAAGTAATTTTGAAATTTAGTTTGGTCCAAATTTGAATTTGAACTCCATTTCAAAATCCAGCCAGAATTTGACTTTGGTTCTTAAAGCAAGTTTGTAAAGCACAAAATTTGGAGCAACTTTTGTTTTAGGAGTTTTTGTTGTGCAGTACAAAAATCTGGAGAAATTAGAAAGGGGGAAATATCTGCCCTGCTACAGTATAATGGGAGAGGGGGGATAGAGCAGAGCATGTGCTCTGCACCTCGGGTCGCCGTGCCGCCGCCGTTTGCCCGCGCGCCACGCCGCTGCCCATGCAGCTGCTTGCTTGATGTGTTGTCCGCAACGTGGAGCTCAACCTCGCGCTAGCATCTCCAGAGTCAGCCACGCAGTAGCCGCCGTTCTGCTCCTCGCTCTCGCTTGCTCTGTTTTCCCGGCGAAGACCGAGCCACGTTCGCCGGCGAATTTCGCCGCCGTCGCTGCGTCCCTATACTTTCCAGCTCCCAGATAGCTTCGCCTAACTCTGTTGCTTCCCCTGAGCCAGCTAGCCTGAACCCAAGAGCTTCCAGTTGCCCTCGCCGCGGTCATCTTCTTCCCTGTTGGCCAGACCCCCGCCGAGCTCAAGCTCGCCATTGGCAGTATCCGAGAGTGTTGGAGTCGTGTTGATCAAGCTTTGGTGATCATCCTTGTCGAACAAGCCTCGGAAGGAGATTCTTGTTGGACAAGCTTCATCGAGAAGACTTAACTTCTAGATGAAGGAACTAACTTGTGTCGATCTTTCTTGGATCCTATCTTCCCTGCAACAAAGGATTCTTTAATAGCTGTTGTCGATCGCGATCATGTCTGTGGGCTCGACGTGATTTGGTTGATCTTCTTCTCCAACTTAGGTGCTTCCCTAAGTGTGGTTCTGTAGTACTATTCTGCTTCCGCAATACAAGTTATGTTTATGTAAAAAGAAATTTATTCATGTTTTGTAAAGTTTATCTATCTTGCTTCCGCACTCCAATGGTATTTTGTAACAAATGTTGTAATGTTGTAATTATTCCGACCATCATGATGATGATCCTGTGGTTCGTGGATAATTCGGGGTTCTCTCGGGGACACCCGACAGATCTTTCGAGTAATGTGCTTCATTTGCACTGTCATTGGGCTCCTTATGATGATGACGTGTGCAGGTGGGCCACATTGTCGGGAGGTTCTGCCACAGATTGGTATCGGAGCAGGATTGTCATCAAGGGAAGACTGGTTACAACATTACTCTTGAAAAACTACAAAATAGTTTCTTAATCTAAAAGTTTTTGGAGGTAACAAGTTAAAAATGATCCTTCCTTAATTTCTTGCTTTGCTGAAAGACTTCGTGAAGACTATACTAGTGGCTCCAACAAAAGGTACCGAGAAGATGTCCACCTTTCTACTGAAAGTCAATGGATAGTTAACCACTTTGCCAAAATGCGACGAAAGGGTTTTGCAATGCCTGCACCAAGTCGGTGAAGCTAGCATATAAAGTATAGCCCTATACCCAACTAACAGGTGGAGGCAGAAAACTCCTGTCAGTGAGAGGTCGTATAGGACGAGCATATATCATATCATGCGTGATGATAAAATGTGCTTTTTCTCTAAATTCTAAAAGCAGCTATGATCCCCGATAGTTGATCATCCCTATAATCTGCTACCCTTGATGCTTATGTTCCATAAGTTCCTAATCCTTGGGATTTTTTGGATATCTTTCATACACTCTACCACATAAAGTCAGAATCAGGGAAAATCTTTGGTTCTTTCTAGATGTGTGTGTCATGCCTTGAATTGGCACATACCATTTGCTTGATGTCGTGTAAACGATGAATGGTGGTTGAAAGTTACTGAAATTGTGTTCTTTGAAAGGACCTTGATCTGCGGACCGGATAAAAGCGTGGGAACCTGGGGTCACCTATGGTTGGCCACCATAGGGTGTTACTGCTGGGTGCTCGCTAATATCCAGGTCTATAGTCATGATTCTTTCTAGGCCATCGTGAAAGTGCTTTCCTTTCTGGATGCCCGAAAGGGAGTTCAAAGCCACTTTCCTTGTAATTATAACCAACCCTTGCTTTTGGTTATAATTTCCTTCTTATTAAGATGAGAGATATAGAAGTTGTGCTCTATTGTGGTGCCATGATTGGTGACCACGGTGCCGCGTCGGAACCCAGGAATCTCGTGTGTCCGGTTCACATTAGTTTTCGCTGGGTACGCGCAGGTATCGAGGTCTACAGTCATGATCCATTATAGCCCGTAACCAATGTACGCTCTTTCTTGGTTCTCGATAATCCTTCTTGCTCCACCCAGATATCTTCTACCCTGCTACTTGCAACCGTTTTCTGATCCCGGTTGAAATCCTGAATCCAACCCAGTTGCTTTGTGAACTCTTTGCGAGTAAACAAGTGTGACACATTTCCTTTTCCATTACTCAACCCCAACCGTTAAGTGCTTCTTAAATCTTGGGACGAGATTTCTTTAAGGGGGAAGGGCTGTAACACCCCTGGTGTTAAGCATTAATTAAAATTCTAATTAAGTTGTTTAGTATGCATAATCATTTGGCATCATGGAATAAAGCATTTCATGTTTAAAGCATAATTGTGATTCTTTACATGCTTTAACATAAGTGTTGCATGATCTTGTGTGATGCTTTCATAAAGTGATGTGGTTAGGTGTCACATGATATGGCAAGTGTGAGTAAAAACTCTTGTTTTAATAGCTCTTTTTATTCCCTTTTGTATAAGTCAAAAAGTAAGTCAAATTTCAAAATGATTTCAAAAGCAAAGTTGTAGCTCTTGTTGAGAGGTACAATTTTGGTATACAAAGTTTTCAAAGTTTCTGTACAAACTTTTGAATAAATTTGGTATCTTTCAAACCCTGAATTTGACCCCTAAACTAGATTTCAAAAACTAGAGAGAATTAGACTTTGGCCCTTTAGTCAAAGTTGTAGAGAGGATTAAAAGAAACAACTTTTATTAAGATAGATTTTCATGTTACTAAAGAAAATCTGAAGTAATTTGGAAAACAAGTTTGATTTGGTTTCAAATTGAAAATCAATTTCTAAACCTAGTTTTATCCCCTTTTGTGTAGTTTCAAAATTAAGCACAATTTGGATATATGACCAAAAACAAAGTTGTAGATAATTTTATAAGGAACAACTTTTATATTGGAAAAATTTGAAGTTGTTCAGAAAATTCAAAAGTAATTTTGAAATTCAGTTTGGTCCAAATTTGAATTTGAACTCCATTTCAAAATCCAGGCAGAATTTGACTTTGGTTCTTAAAGCAAGTTTGTAAAGCACAAAATTTGGAGCAACTTTTGGTTTAGGAGTTTTTGTTGTGTAGTACAAAAATCTAGAGAAATCAGAAAGGGGGAAATATCTGCCCTGCTACAGTAGAATGGGAGAGGGGGGATAGAGCAGAGCATGTGCTCTGCACCTCGGGCCGCCGCGCCGCCGCCGTTTGCCCGCGCGCCACGCCGCTGCCCACGCAGCTGCTTGCTTGATGTGTTGTCCGCAACGTGGAGCTCAACCTCGCACTAGCATCTCCAGAGTCAGCCACGTAGTAGCCGCCGTTCTGCTCCTCGCTCTCGCTTGCTCTGTTTTCCCGGCGAAGACCGAGCCACGTTCGCCGGCGAATTTCTCCGTCGTCGCTGCGTCCCTGTACTTTCCAGCTCCCAGATAGCTACGCCTAACTCAGTTGCTTCCCCTGAGCCAGCTAGCCTGAACCCAAGAGCTTCCAGTTGCCCTCGCCGCGGTCATCTTCTTCCCTGTTGGCCATACCCCCGCCGAGCTCAAGCTCGCCATTGGCAGTATCTGAGAGTGTTGGAGTCGTGTTGATCAAGCTTTGGTGATCATCCTTGTCGAACAAGCCTCGGAAGGAGATTCTTGTTGGACAAGCTTCATCGAGAAGACTTAACTTCTAGATGAAGGAACTAACTTGTGTCGATCTTTCTTGGATCCTATCTTCCCTGCAACAAAGGTTTCTTTAATAGGTGTTGTCGATCACGATCATGTCAGTGGGCTCGACGTGATCTGGTTGTTCTTCTTCTCCAACTTAGGTGCTTCCCTAAGTGTGGTTCTGTAGTACTATTCTGCTTCCGCAATACAAGTTATGTTTATGTAAAAAGAAACTTATTCATGTTTTGTAAAGTTTATCTATCTTGCTTCCGCACTCCGATGGTATTTTGTAACAAATGTTGTAATGTTGTAATTATTCCGACCTTCATGATGATGATCCTCTGGTTCGTGGATAATTTGGGTTTCTCTCGGGGACACCCGATAGATCTTTCCAGTAATGTGCTTCATTTGCACTGTCATTGGGCTCCTTATGACGATGACGTGTGCAGGTGGGCCACATTGCTGGGAGGTTCTGCCACACAAAGCCACCGCCTCGGGGTCCATAGCCCACAACAACAGGCTCCCGCCAGGCACGTTCTCTTCGCGGCCTAGGACTAGGAACTTGAGGTTTTGGACCTCTAGGCCTAGCAGCATGCTTCTGAACATTCGGCACATGTACATCATGAAATGGACTGTACATGTCCGTGTTGTTCATCTCCTTTGCACGACGCGCCTCTCTCTTGCGCCGAAAGAAAAACTCACTCAAGTGTCCATCTCTCCCACAGTGCTCACAATGGTACCTCACCGCTCTCATAGGGGGTTGTTGGTACTCACGGTAGTGGGTGTGGATCACTTTGCCCTGTTGTGGCATAAGCTCCTCTTGGATGGGTGGCATGGTGTCCAGCTTGTTCTTGAGGTGTTTTGGTTTTGGAGCCCATGATTATTTCTTGAGTGGAGCTCTCGGAGGTTCCACAAATACACCATCCTTGGTGTTAGGCTTTAGAGGCTCTTTGGGTGGAATCTTGGTAAGTTTGGGAGTAGTGGTGGAGTTGGGCTTCTCACACGGGTTCAGACCACTCGACTCTCCAATCTTCCCAAAAGATGAAGCGCACTCAACACCCTGAGCAAAGCCTACACCTGGACCTCCAGCAGCACGCTTGAACTGGGAGATCATCATCCCAAGCTGCGGCTCACCACTCGACACCCATGACAAGATGGTCCGAAGGTATGTGTTTTCCTCCTCGGGTTGCATCTTGTGAAGCTTCACGTTCGCAATCTCCATCTCCAAACCCTCACACAGAACGCACCTAGTCACATATGTGCTATCCGAGCTGGCCTTCTCAAGAGACACAATCTTGGCATTCTTCTCTGCCAACTCAGATTGCAAGCCCGCACAGGACTTGCACGCACCCAACAGCGAGGATCTAGCCTTCAGCTCATCCAACTCTCCTACCAACACAGCATACTTACTTCTCAAAATGAGAAGATCATTCATGTGTGTGGAGCACATCTCACACTCTTCCTCCTATGTGACAACAACGGTGGACTTGACAGATTCAAGTTCCTTCACCGTATCCTCCCACTTCTGCCTAAACTCCTTCCTCTCTCTAGCAGCACGCCTAAGCAGCATGTCTTGACTAAGGAGAGCGGCAGTAAGTTTCTTGACCTCAGTAGAAAGCTCATCGGGGGTCTGAGATACCTGGGAGGTGTCATCGTCGTCGTTCCGAGGGATGTCCTCCAGCTCGCCGTCGACCTCCTTGCCGAGGGCCATGGTGCAGAAGCCCTCATCATCGGCGAAGAAGCAGAGGTCGTTCAGCTTGTCCTCGATCCTCTTGTTCTTCTTGGACTCGTCGTCGCTTGAAGAAGCGGAGTCGTCATCCGATTCGTCGACATCGCTGAGCATGGCGAAGAACGCACGCTGCTCAGTCTGGGCCTTTTCCAAGTACTTCGTCTTGATGTACTCCTTGTTGAAGTCGCCCTTCCGCTTGTGTTTCGCGGGGGCGTACTTCTCCATGTGCTTGTCGGAGTCGTACTTGTGCCCATGATCCGCCTTGCCGAAGACTTGCTTGTTCATCTTCGGGCAATTGGCAATGAAGTGGTTGGGGTCGCCGCACTCGAAACATCCCGAGCGTCCTCCTCCGCGCCAACGGTTCATGAGGTTGTTGTGGAACCGCGAGAACCGGTTGGCGAGCAAAGCCAACTAGTCATCCCCCATGAACTCCAGCTGCTCCTCTGTGACAGAAAGAAGAGAAGAAAATACAAAGCCTCCAGAGGGGTTAGCAGAAGAAACCAGAAACCAAAGCCATCGACGGGCCAGAAGGATTTTCATAAGAAGCCCTCGCCATGGCATCAATCTCACTGGACTTGAGCTTACTGAAGAGCTCGTCGCATGTGAGGGTCTCATAGTTAGGTGATTCGATGATCGCCTGAACCTTTGAGTCCCACACCGATCGATCAAGAGTATGCAAAAGCTTCAAAGCTCTCTCATGATCATCGAAAGGCAACAGCTCCTTGTTAGCCCTCATCCTGTTGACAATCACCTGAAAGCGAGCGAATAAACTTTCTATACTCTCGCCAGTTATATGTCGAAAGTTCTCATACTCTCGCTTGAATGACTCGTAGAGACGGGTTTTGACTTGAGTGGTTCCCTCATTGAAGCGCATGAGGGTAGCCCAAATCTCCCGAGCCGTAGCGAGGTGAGAAACGCGATCAAACTTGGACATGCTCAAATAGGAGAAAAGAGCATTACGGGCTCGGCTATTGGCATCGTTCTCATAAATCTGATGCTGAGTCACACGAGCGGCCAAGACCACGTAATCAGCAGAGTTGTAAATATCCCAAATGGAAGCACCAATACTCTGCAGATAGGCCGACATGCGTATCTTCCAATACGCATAGTTCGTCCCATCGAAAAATGGCGGTTTGCCCATGCCGTGATCCATGTCGCCTTCTGTGGATCTGGAACCGACTAAGGTGGAAGATCCTTAACCCGCTCTGATACCAATTGAAGGACCGATAATGCAATAGCAAGGCGACCAGAGGGGGGTGATTGGGAGCTCAAAAATTTCTCTCGAAACTTTGACCTTTTGTCCCCAAAATCAACCCCAAGAGCTTCGATCAAAACCGTGATGCCCACGACCCTTTGAAGAGGGTGGATGATCCCTAGGATCACAGCGAGGCACCACAAAGCGATAGCAAGCCAAATGCCAAATGCACCGGCTCAAGTTCGACCCTCAAAAAGGAGTCCCAAACGTAGATTGAAGGCTACGTCGGGAAATCCACAAATACCGATGCTAACAAGTACCAAAGATACTAAGAGAGGATCCTAGGTGAAATAAAGAACCAATCGAGAAGTCCGGAAACCAAGCGAAGAAGCCGGGAGAGCAAACGCACTAAAACTCAGCCTACAGCCAGTTCGCGGACTGTCCGAACTCCCAGTCGCGGACTGTCCGCCTCATGGCCGGACTGTCCGCGGTTCACAAGCACACTGTCCGCCGGCAGAAAACCAGAAACAACACTATTGCTGCAAGTCCCCTGGACGTTCCCGGACTGTCCGCGACCGTGTACTGCGGACTGTCCGCCGGTCACTCAAAACCAAATCGGCCGAAGAACACAGCCACTGATCCTGCTGATCCCCGACGCCCGGACTGTCGGCCGGTCAGGTGGCGGACTGTCCGTGGCTATTCAGTGAAGGCGATTTTGATCGTCCTTCACCCAAATCACTCTCAAATCGATCCAAATCAAAGCCCCTTGATTCCAAACTTGGAGAAGATGATCACGAAGCAGTTGGGTGACTATCCCCAAGAAATCATCCGCTCATAACAACTCAAACACCGGGAATCCAAGAGGGAAGAAGTATGAACCGAAAAAGCGCCACGAAAATGAAATCTACCCGATCTACTTGTTCGCGAGGAGTTATATGAATTCCATCGATGGAAATGATCTCCTCACTATAAAGAACAAGTTGATTCAAATGGATTTCGAAAAGACGCAGTAGAGAGGGAGATCGAGTGACGGGAAAATCGCGAGAAACGAAGAACGTGAAGAACACGAACAAAACGCGAATCAACACATCGATCTGCAACCGTGTGGCTACCACACGCTACAACAGTGAGATTCAGGTCTCACTTCCTCAAAATCTCCAGTACACAGAGGTATGGTTCTCTGCGGATCTCAGTTGCTACAGCAGGGGATTGGGAGAGCAGGAAAACCTAGAAGGCAAAGAGCAGATGGCTGAGATAGGATGGGAGTTGGGTGTCTCCCTCTACTTATCCTAATTCTAATTCCCACTCTACCCCTAACTAATTACAGAGCGAACCAGCTAAACCCTAGGGTTATTCTGGATGAACTCGAAGATAGTTGTGCTCCGACGGCCACGCCCGCACAACTGGTAGCGTTGCCTCAACGCAACCTCACCGATTGCCGCCACATGCTGCCACCACTCTGCACGTCCTTTTCCTGGACTTCACCCCCGGTTTTGAGGCCCAAACCGGGAAACCAGGCTTCACAGCCAACCCCCGGTTTTGAGGCCAAAACCGGGAAACCAGCGGTCCATCGCCTGAGTTTTGTGGCCCAAGCTCAGAAACTCGTAGCACCCAGGTTTTGAGGCCCAAACCTGGAAACTGTCCTCGGCCCGAGTTTTGTGGCCCAAACTCAGAAACCATCAACGCCCAGGTTTTGAGGCCCAAACCTAGAAACCGTCCACTCGGTGGTTTTTCTGTGGCTCATCCACCAAACCGAGCCGTCGTGGGGATGCACCGCCCGTGCACCCCGTCCACCCACAAGTCTTCGCTCGTCGCTGTCCTAGGCTGTCAGCCACCACCGCTGATCCTCAGGCCACCGGTCCCTCAGTCCAAGCCTCACGTCCGCCCTTCGCCACTCTCAGTCCATCGACACGGCATGTCTCTACTTGACCGTCACCTTGCCTTTGATCACTGTATCCGTGCTCGACACCTGCACAACACAAGCCAAAGAACATGCGCATTATCCCAGTTGACAATCACTCATCACTCAGAGACTCAACATACACCCATGTATCCGCAGTGTACCGGGTGGATCCTCCTATAGAATGGGATGAACTTCCCAACTGGGATGAGTGAAGGGACGCCTCATGGCCGTATCCCCACTGCGGATGTTGCGGTTGCTGCTAGTTCGACCCCCCTGCTTGGTGCGAGCCATGGGGTCTCAAATGACCATAGTGTGCTACTCCTCGATACTTCTCTGCATGAAAAGGGTCAAACTCCGGTGCCGCTGCTGCGGCTCTTGTTGCCTCTTCTGCTGCACGGGTCTGCGGTCGCGTCCTCCTCCTAGGAACGTGCATGATGTTCTCTCGAGCCAACCTGCGGTTTCGTTCTGCCTCGGTTTCCAGGGCCAAAAGCAACGTTGGTGCATTCACCAACCAAACTGACATGTCAGGAAGAGCGATTTTATTCACATAATCTTGGTAGATCATGTGAATCTCACCGGTCTCCTGGTTCTCATGCAAGAGGTGTCCTCGCGAGAAGTGTTCCATGGTCAAAAGGTCTCGGTCACCAGGAATATAAGAGTATACAGCGGTGTTCAGCAGACCCATGTTTAAAGCCAGTCTAGTTATCCATGATGTCATTTCGATATTTTCAGTGCGTTGATCAAATTTAGACCAGTAGTCCGCCATGGCTTTGGCGGGTGATACTTTTATGTGGTTTATTGGAGCATAAAGCAGTAGCATTTCAGGCTTTTTAATTGGTCTTAAGTTAGGCCTTCGAAAGAGTGTGATACTAATATATTTGTGAAAAAACCTAAGCGTGGGGTTCTGGATATTGCTTGTATGGGGCAAGCCTAGGTTTCTGTTCCCAGCAATACTTTTCCAAAATTCATTTCTATTAAATCCCGTACTGGCAGATTCCAAACTCAGCATGCATGAATCATCAAAGTTTAAATTCTTGCTGAACTGCTTCCATGATAAAGTATGTTCTTCATTAAAAGCCGAAATTTTATGTGATTAGCAAATATTTGCATTGTGGCCAGAAATTCCATTGTGAGGGGCATGATTCCCTCCTCATTAACCTTCCATGCATATTCCCATCCCAAGGTTCAAAAAATATAGAGAAACTCATTGTCCATACAGTGCGACTTAGCAAGTCGTCATCGATGTGGCGGGTGTGAACGAACTCCCTCTCACAGAGGATGTTCCGGGCCTGCTGTTCCCGATCACTCTGCCAGATGATATCATCGACGGAATTCAGGACGTGGCAGGTCGGTCCAGCCTGGTGTGTGGGCGGAGAGTCCCGATCCACCGACATTTCGTTGGTGGATGGAGTACCCCACCCGGCACTCTCCTCATCACTCCCAGTAAAGCGAATGTGAGTGTTTGCCCTCGACGAACTTCCCTCACCCTTACTCTTCTTCTTCTTGCCGGTGAAGAAGTTATTGAGAGGGCCCATGACCTCCTCGCTAGTGCTCAAGGTGGCTGGTGTTTTTGTGTTTTGAGCGAGGTGTAGGAACTTGCATGGGGTGTGGGTAGTATTTATAGGCTGAGGATGGAAGGGGGAAGGCTGAAAGCTTCACCCCCCTAGCGGGCGCCACCAATAAGTGGCGGGCGCCACCCCTACTTGCCCATTTCTGTCTCCAACCAACACATGAGGTTTCCCTCATAATGTCCACTGAAATTCTAGGTGGGGAATAAAGTGGTAGTGTTGGTGCAAAGTGCAAAGAGTGTAACCTCCTAAATGGGGTAAGTGGGCTAAAAATTTCAAAGACCACTTCTTCATCCTGGTCATACTTTACACCAAGGATGGTGGGAAACTTATTCAGGTGCAGCTTCGTGCAGAAATGTGCAAATTGAGGTGGCGGGCGCCAGGAAAAAGTGGCGAGCGCCACCCCTTTATGGGTAATTCCCACTCAAAGCCACTCCTTTCACTTGTGCTCTCCTCACCACTCCTCACCAGAATTTTTGAGTGGAGAAGTGTGCAAAAGATGGAGTGAAGTTGAAGAGAGAGGAGGAGACATGGGAGTGAATGAGTGCATTGAAAAGAGCAAAGGCATGGGTCTCTCCTGGTGTTATTTGAGTCTATGAGCTAGGGATGATAGTCTAGTTGATTAGCTAAGTGAGAAAGAGGCCTATAGGGTGGCGGGCGCTAGCATGGGGTGGCGGGCGCCACCCCTAAGGCTGCCCTCACTACTGGAGAACGGGCCTTTAGCCCCGGTCGAAAATGGCCTTTAGCCCCGGGCATGGAGCCGGGGCTAAGGAATCGGGACTAAAGGTCCGACCTTTAGCCCCGGTTCCCGGCCCCGGGGCTAAAGGGGGGACCTTTAGCCCTGGTTGGTAATACCAACCGGGACTAAAGAGGGGACCTTTAGCCCCGGTTGGTAATACCAACCGGGACTAAAGACTGGCCTCTTTAGTCCCGGTTGGTATTACCAACCGGGGCTAAAGACCTTTTTTCTTTTTCTTTTCTTTTTTCTTTTCAATTGGCTATTGTTTTCAGTTTTTCAATTACATTAGGTTTTCTAATACGTTTTCTTCGATGCTAATATATTACATTAGGATTTCTAATACGTATTCTTCGCTGCTAATGTATGTATCCACATATATATACACATAAAATTTATAATTACACACATAAAATATGAAACTATATATATATGGGCTAGCTATACATATTATGTGTATAATATTTTTATGCACATAAAATTTACAGCATTATCCATGCATCCTTGGTATTTACAACACAAATACTGACCGTCACTTAAATGTCATACAAATGGTCGTCTTGGTTTGGTTTCAATATTGGTTCTTCCGGGATATAGTAGAACTCGGTGCCGGCTTTGAGGACATGGTCATTAAGAACTCCTGCGATTGTCTCTTGAATTCCTTTCAGGCGCACCATGTCCAACACCTGGTTCTTCAACCATAGCTCCTTCTGTCTCTCTAGAGGAGTTCTTTTGGCATACACCGAGAGAAACTCGCAAACGTAGTACCCACACAAATTGTTCCCTGGTGGTTGCCGTAGAACCCACTACACAATGTAAAAAGATATTACTCTCATCATCTCGCGCGTGTGATGAAAGCATGCTACAGTGGTAAAGACGCGGGGAGATAGTACTACTTATTTGCAATTGGATAGGACGAGGAAGTGTCGCCTTCAAATCCGGACGGTGTTTCGGAACGAACCAAGCCCAAACCCTGCACAATATAATATTGGATCGTAATTAACTATTGCAGATTTAAAGTGTAGAAATCAATATTTAGAGATCGAAAGTTACCCCTGGATAATGTCTATGATATCTTGATAATCTCCCAGTGGTTTTCTCAACGAGTCATAGATTATCAATTGACTTTCGGAGAGATCGAAGACGATCAATATCCAGTGATAGCTGCATTAATTTGCTTATATAGTCAACATATATCATAGAAATTGAGTAAGTAAAAATAAATATGCACATGATAACAACACCCACCTAAAGTTGTATGGGAAGAGTATATATCTTTTGTTCTTTTGGTTCACCAAGAACCTTCGGAGATTCCTCCCTGTTTCATTTCTCCATATATCATAGGCGGGATCTTTCTTTGGGACCGAGAATACGATATATGGATCAATGAAACCAACCTCCTTGTCATTTCTACGTGCGAGGTCTCTCATCATGTTTCTGCATATGTATATAGGCACGCTAGCTAGTGTTAGCATAATTACATTTACATATACATATGCTAGAGTGAGATAATTAAAACGAAGGATCACTTACAAACAGAAGAGGCTGACTAGAGATTTGTCTAGAGCATCCAGGTGGCATAGCTGGTGTAACTCATTGAATTGGATAAGTATAATGTCATCACCACGGAAGTAATGATGGTCTCTAATTCTGACGCATATCCAATCATCCGCTTTTTTGGTACACGCTGCCATGTACCACTGGTTTAACAAGTACATTTGAGTGCCAAGTTCTGTGAGGGCCGTAGGGTTGTATAGACTCTGGCCATATACATAATTCTTCTTCCACTGATCAACTTGCGGAGCAGTTTCAATGGGTGCTTCACCGAGCATTTGTGACAAGGTTAGACCAGTTTCTGCGAAAAATGCATCAAGATGCTCAGGATTCACCTCAAGTTGTTCTAGCGCTTTCAAGTTAGAACCATATTCATTCACAACTAGCGGGGGCACTGATTGTTTCGATTGTTCCCCGAGCTGTGGGACACCCTTGCTTGCTCTCTTCTGTTTCTGCTTCGCCTCCTCAAGTGACTTGGTCATAGTGCGGTCATAGTCTGATGGTGGCGATTTCTTACGAGAATCACGCACTTTTTTCTGATGAGCATCCACCTTTTTCCTGAGCATATCAGGACGTACAAAAAGGTACGGCTTCTCTGGGTTTTTCTTTGCTTTTTGTTTAGCCTCGACGTCCGCCCAAAATTTGTCCAAATCTGCTTTCGCTGCAGCATTTGTTTCCTCATCAGTCATATCATAGGGAAGTTTCGTCTTCTGAGGAACAGCTTGATGTCTTTCTGCAGAGGCTTTCTTCTTTGGTGGCGGTGGGGCCGATGCCTTCATTTTTGTGGCTGGCCTCTTCTTTGATGGGGCCGGTGGTGGGGAAGCCCGTGGTGGAGGAGATGGGGCCGGTGGCGGGGATGGAGCCCGTGGTGGAGGAGATGGGGCCGGTGGCGGGGATGGAGCCCGTGGTGGAGATGGAGCCGGTCGTGGAGGGGATGGAGCCGATCGTGGAGGGGATGGAGCCGGTGGGGATGCAGCTGTGTCTTTCACTGCGTCGCCCGCAGCACTATGATGACTATGTGGTGAATGGATAATTGGACTTAGGTGCGGAGAGGTCCTGCTGTGAAAACAACATAGTATGAGTAAACAATTATTTAATTAAGTCAATACATAACTAGTGAAAAAATGTTTCATTGACTTTCATCTGCACCTAGGGTTAGTTTGCTGAGGAGGAGGAGGAGGTGATGCCCCAGGAATAATGATATAGCGCTTACGCCAACATATGAATGCCTTCTCCGCTTCTCCTAAAGTCTTCTCACCATCACCTCCTTCAATGTCAAGAGTCACATTGCTATGCCCTTTCAATACTCTATCCACCGAGACACTAGCATAACCAGGTGGTACCAATGCCCCATGGCATCTTGGTGTCTTCGTAGGGTCAATAGGAGATACGACACCAATAGCCACCATTATTGTGTCATTCCCCTGTGGAATGTGCAGCTCACAGGTCGTGAGAGGATCAGTGATGTCATCCATGGGGAAGCGCAGCCCTGCGTCACCTTGAATCGTTGGCACCTCCGTGGAAGCGCAACTGCTTTTCAACTGATCACCAGGGGTGCTGGTGTTGACTCCTGGCTCTAATGCAGATTGCCTTTGCAGGGAACTCACTGCTAAATGCACTTGCCTTTTGATTTCCTCACTCATTTTGTCTTCAAGTGCCTTTTCTCGCTCTACCGCTTCACGAGCCACGGCCTGTGACTGAATAACCATTTCCTCCATCCTTCGCATCCGCTCTACCTCCTCCTGCCTCTTTCTTGCGCGGCTTCTATAGGTCTCTTTGTCTTGTGGGAAAGCATGCTCCCACGACACCTCCCCATAGCCTCTTGTTCTCCCACCATGTTCAGGATTCTCTTGGGCGTATGTAAGCTCATCCTTTTCTCTGTTCGGCTGCCACGTGCCACTGTTAGCCATGTCTCGAGCATAAGCAAGTCTTTCTGCTGCTCTTTGGAGTTTGGTGCCATACACTACCCCTCCTGTCTGTAGGTCCAGACTTCCTCCATGACCAAAAAACCAATACTTGGCGCGCTCAGGCCAGTTTATTGAATCTGGTTCGATGCCCTTGGCTAGAATCTCCCGTTCCATTTTTTCCCACTTGGGAATGGCACTCTTGTAGCCACCTGATCCCAAGTGATGGTGGTATTGTTTTTGTCGAGCATTCTGTTGGTTCATTCTGACACGTGCCTCACCCTCTTCTGATTTCTTGAATTCTACAAACTCATCCCAAAAAGGCCTCAACTTGACGTAGGCCTTGGTGTTAAAATCCGGAGTTAGGTCCTTCTTGATAAATGTGTTGTACAATTTCTTCTTCCAGCCCTGGAATAGTGTTGCCATTTTCTTCATAGCCCAATCCCGAACTCTTGCCTTCAAATTTCTATCTTCTGTTTCAAGCGTGAAATGTGCAAGGACATCTTGCCAAACCAGTTCCTTATCACGATCAGAGACAAAACTTATATGAGGAGCACTTCTATTTTCCTTCCATTCACGAGCATTGATCGGGATCTTATCCCTTACGAGATACCCACAGTGGTTAACGAATTTCTGTGCATGTTCTCCAAGCACTTGGCCTGTTTCCTCGTTGAATTCTGAGATAATGTATCGGCCATCCAACGGCTTCTTCGGACCTCGTACGGTCCTACTCTTCCCGGTAGTCGTTGTCGATCCAGAGGGCTACGTATGTAGGAACAGTAGATTATAAATACATTTACAAATTGATTAGAATTTTATGTGCTCATAGAGATTGTAGGTATACCTCGCCAGTATTTTCTTGCATAATTTCTTCATTATCGATAAAGTATTGACTGCCGTCATCTACTTCTTGATTATTGTTATCGTCACCTGCTACATCTGGGTTAGCGGCGCTGTTGATTAATTCGTACATTTCCTCCTCCATGTTGTCAACTGGGTCGGCCATTTCTGCAAATAACATGGAGGATAATAAACACCATATTTTTGCAAATAACGTATATTCATACAGACCATGGAGGATAAAGACCATGGAGGGTTAAGGGTTTAGGGTTTTGGGTTTAGGGGTTAGGGGTTAGCGGTTAGGGTTTAGGGTTAGGGGTTAGGGGTTAGGGGTTAGCGGTTAAGGGTTAAGGGTTAGGGGTTAGGGGTTAGGGGTTAGCGGTTAGGGTTTAGGGGTTAGGGTTTAGGGTTCGGGGTTCGGGGTTTTGGGTTAGGTGATTATTCCATACACATTCGTAAAAACATATACACGACATCAATGTTGTCAACTGGGTCGGCCATTTCTGCGAATAACATGGAGGATAATAAACACCATATTTTTGCAAATAACGTATATTCATACAGACCATGGAGGATAAAGACCATGGAGGGTTAAGGGTTTAGGGTTTTGGGTTTAGGGGTTAGGGGTTAGTGGTTAGGGTTTAGGGTTAGGGGTTAGCGGTTAAGGGTTAAGGGTTAGGGGTTAGGGGTTAGGGGTTAGCGGTTAGGGTTTAGGGGTTAGCGTTTAGGGTTCGGGGTTCGGGGTTTTGGGTTAGGTGATTATTCCATACACATTCGTAAAAACATATACACGACATCAATGTTGTCAACTGGGTCGGCCATTTCTGCGAATAACATGGAGGATAATAAACACCATATTTTTGCAAATAACGTATATTCATATAGACCGTGGAGGATAAAGACCATGGAGGGTTAAGGGTTTAGGGTTTTGGGTTTAGGGGTTAGGGGTTAGGGGTTAGGGGTTAGCGGTTAGGGTTTAGGGTTAGGGGTTAGCGGTTAAGGGTTAAGGGTTAGGGGTTAGGGGTTAGGGGTTAGCGGTTAGGGTTTAGGGGTTAGGGTTTAGGGTTCGGGGTTCGGGGTTTTGGGTTAGGTGATTATTCCATACACATTCGTAAAAACATATACACGACATAAATATATCTAATTGATTATGCTAAGTCATTATTCCATACACATTCGTAAAAACATATACACGACATAAACATATCTAATTGATTATTCCTTCTCCATCACAAGGGACACACCGTTGAGGAGAGGACGACGACGGACGACGACGAGGATGACGTTGCGGTGAGGAGGTGAGCATGACGACGAGGATGACGTTGCGGTGAAGATGACGACGGACGGCGGCGAGGTCAACGCGACCAATCTCTTTTTATCTACATGTCACATATTTTTTGTTAGATTAAAAAACATGATTTTCTAAAATGATTTATATAACTATATATTTATATAAATATATATTCATTTTTCTATAAACATATATACACTGCGGTGCATTAATAACATTTTCTGATATTCATTTTCTATAATCATTCATTTTCTATATATATCTTTTTTATTTTTCTATAAATATATATGTATTTATAATCATTTTTCTATAATCATTCATTTTCAATATATATCATTTTTTCTATCATTCTTCCTGCACACAACGTTGTCTTTTGTTGGGCACACACACAGTGCACACACACGCACACACACGCACACACACAGTGCACACACACGCACACACACAGTGCACACACACGCACTGCACACACACGCGCACTGCACACAACACGCACACACACAGTGCACACACACGCACTGCACACACACGCACTGCACACAACACGCACACACGCACACACACAACGCACGCACTGAGCACGGCGGCGCGACCGCGCCCGGCCTCCTCACCGGCGGCGCGAGAGGACGAGTTGTGCGTGGCCGCCGAGGCAGGCGGCCGTTGAGGCTGGCGAGGGCCGGCGAGGGAGAGAAGAGGAGGCGTCGGCGCGGCCACGCGAGAGGGCGACGGCGAGGCGGACGTCGGCGAGGGATGCGGCGGGACAACGGCGGCGCGGCACTCGATCGGAGACGACGAGGGAAGCGGCGGCGCTGCGGGCGGTCTGACGTCGATCTGAGGAAGAAGGAGGGCACTGTGCCCTATATACGCGGGGAACCTTTAGTCCCGGGCCGTGGCACCACCCGGGACTAAAATACCTTTAGTCCCGGGGCGTAAGCCCGCCCGGGACTAAACGCTTGGACCTTTAGTCCCGGGCGGGCTTACGCCCCGGGACTAAAGGAACCTTTAGTCCCGGGTGGTGCCACCGCCCGAGACTAAAGCTTTTTTTCCCGCCACTGTTTTGGGCTTTTTCTATTATGGTTTTTGTATTAGCTACCTTTAGTCCCGGGCGGGCTTACGCCCCGGGACTAAAGGTTCCTTTAGTCCCGGGTGGTTCTACCGCCCAGGACTAAAGGTTTATATTTTGGGTTTTGTATTAGGTTTTGACTATATTAATATGCTGTAATATTTGTTAATTGCATTGTAAATTAAATATTAGGTATAAAATTACTTAAAAATGACAGTTATTTTTCCTTTGACCTTATTGTATAGTAGAAAAATTTGTAACATAAATTCTTTTCTTTTCTTATAATAATGAATATAAATGTAAATAACAATTCATATTTTGTTAATGCAAGAAGATAATGTTAAATTTAAATATCTGAAACAACTGGTTCTCGATAGGAAGATTATTTTTGCATTATCTGAACGTTAAATTTTGGGTTGTTTATCTTTCATTGTCCAAATGCACGATAGCGAAATTCACTGTTAAATTGCAGTTTAATTTAAAAAGATAAATTTGTGTAGTTCATATACGTTTCTGTGTCGTATTGGTCTCAAACTTTTTCTTAGGCTGTCACGTGGCACGGGTGAGGCAACCAACAAGTTTGTGATTTTTCGGAGATAGTTTAATTGAATTACCGTGCACCGTCACCCAATAATTATAGGGTCAACTGGGCCTACCACCAAAATAATCCAGAATGGTGCCAAACTTTTACACGGGATCTTGAATGGCCTGTGAAGAAGAACGTTGTGGAGGTTGATGAAAAACCGCAGAGGCATCAATTTGGGCTCATATGCTTGCCAAAAATAAATCAAGTCATTTCGACACCGACATCAATGAACCATGACTATCCATAATCATTATTAATTACACAAAAAATCTAATACATAATATTGGTTAAAACATCACCATATATCAAGCGGGTACACTGGTGATCTTCTTCTTGACGTATGTCCCTTGGTTATGATCATGTCGTAACCATGGAGCCTCCTAAGCATTTAGCAGGATGCTTGGGTCTTTGCTCACACTGAAGGGTGGTATCCGGTCATCCCTTTCATAATCTTCTGACATGTCTGACTTGTCCTCAATTCCCACGATGTTTCTTCTTCCTGAAAGAACTATGTGGCGTTTCGGCTCTTTGGTTGATTTATCGTCATTTTTCCCTCTCCTGGGCTTTGTAGACATGTCTTTCACGTAGAACACCTGATTCACATCAGCAGCAAGGACGAATGGTTCATCTTTGTATCCAATATTGTTGAGATCCACTGTTGTCACTCCATACTCCTTGTCAACTGTTACTCCGCCTCCGGTCGTCTTGACCCATTGGCATCAAAACAAAGGGACTTTAAAATTAGGTGCGTACTCTAGTTCCCAAATCTCCTCTATACGGCCATAATATGTTTGCCTCTTCCCATTTGGGTCTGTGGCATCTACGCGAACACCACTGTTTTGGTTCGTGCTCCTTTGATCTTGGGCAATGGTGTAAAATGTGTTTCCATTTATCTCATACCCTTTGTACGTGAGGATGTGCCATGACGGTTGCCTAGCCAACAAATATAGTTGCTCATCAATATTGTTATTACCCAGACATTCCTTTCGCAACCAAGTGCTAAAAGTATTCATGTGCTCACGTGTTATCCAAACTTCATTCTTCTCTGGAAATTGGGATCGTAGGAACTCCTTGTGTACATCGATATATGGATCCACCACGGTTGAGTTTTGAAGAACTGTGTAGTGCGCTTTATTGAAATAATCGTTCCCCGTACCGATATATGTTTTCTTCCCTAGTGTCCCCTTTCCACACAGCCTCCCCTCGTGCCGCGATTCAGGAACACCAATCGGGTCAAGGTCAGGAATGAAGTCAACACAGAACTCAATGACCTCCTCTGTCCCGTAGCCCTTGGCGATGCTTCCTTCTGGCCGAGCACGTTGGTGAACATATTTTTTCAGTACTCCCATGAACCTCTCAAAGGGGAACATGTTGTGTAGGAACACAGGACCGAGAATATGAATCTCCTTGACCAGGTGAACTAGGAGGTGTGTCATGATATTAAAGAAGGATGGAGGAAACACCAACTCAAAGCTCACAAGGCGTTGAACCACATCATTCTGTAGAGTAGCCAGTTCTAGTGGATTAATTGCCTTCTGAGAAATTGCATTAAGGAATGCACATAGCTTCACAGTGGCCAGGCGTACATGTGGAGGTAGAATTCCTCTTAAAGCAACCGGTAGCAATTGCGTCATAAGCACGTGGCAGTCATGCGACTTTAAGTTTAGGAATTTCTTGTCTTGCATATTTATTATTCCCCTTATATTGGAGGAGAATCCAGATGGGACCTTGATGCTGTTGAGGCATTCAAACATGATTTCCTTCTCTTCATTGCTAAGAGTGTAGCTAGCAGGTCTTAAGTAATGGCGTCCATCATCTGTCTTCTCTGGATGTAGGTTGTCTCGTTCTTTCATGCGCTGCAACTCTTGTCGTGCTTCAAGTGTATCCTTAGACTTCCCATACACACCCATGAATCCTAGAAGGTTGACACAAAGATTCTTTGTCAGGTGCATCACGTCGATTGCGTGGCGGACCTCTAGTACATGCCAATAGGGTAGCTCCCAAAATATTGACTTCTTCTTCCACATGGGTGCGTGTCCCGTAGCGTCTTTTGGAACAGGTTCACTGCCCGTGCCCTTTCCAAAGACTACCTTCACATCCTTGACCATCTCAAGTACATCTTCCCCAGTTCTGTTGCGAGGCTTGCTCCGGTGGTCTGCCTCACCTTTAAAATGCCTGCCTTTCCTTCTAACCTGGTGATTCACAGAAAGAAATCGACGATGCCCAAGGTAGACTACCTTTCTACATTTTTTCAAATATACACTATCCATGTCATCAAAACAATGTGTGCATGCATTATATCCCTTGTTTGTCTGTCCTGAAAGATTACTTAGAGCAGGCCAATCATTGATGGTTACGAACAACAATGCTCGCAGGTCAAAGTGTTCCTGTTTGTAATCATCCCACACGCGTACACCTGATTTACTCCATAAAAGTAGCAGTTCCTCAACTAATGGCCTTAGATAGACATCGATGTCGTTGCCAGGTTGCCGCGGGCCTTGGATGAGCACTGGCATCATAATGAACTTCCGCTTCATGCATAACCATGGAGGAAGGTTGTAGATACATAGAGTAACAGGCCACGTGCTATGACTACTGCTCTGTTCCCCATAAGGATTCATTCCGTCCGTACTTAAAGCAAACCTTAAGTTTCTAGCGTCTTTTGCAAATTCCGGGAATTCTCTGTCTATTGCTCTCCATTGGGACCCATCAGCAGGGTGTCTCAACATGTTGTCTACCTTACGATCTTCTTTGTGCCATCGCACCAACTTTGCATGGTCCTTGTTTCTGAACAAACGTTTCAGGCGTGGTATTATAGGAGCGTACCACATAACCTTGGCAGGAATTTTCTTCCGGGGACGTTCTTCACCCTCAACATCGCCAGGGTCATCTCGCCTGATCTTATATCGTGACGCGTTACATACAGGGCATTCATCCAAATTCTCGTATTCCTTGCCACGATACAGGATGCAGTCATTAGGACATGCATGTATCTTCTGGATTTCTAAACCCAAAGGACAGACAACTTGTTTTGCTTCGTACGTAGTGGCGGGCAGTTCGTTAGGTTTCGGAAGCATCTTTTGTTTTATAATTTTCAATAATTGTCCAAATGCCTTGTCAGATACACCATTTTGTGCCTTCCATTGTAGCAACTCAAGTGTTGTACCCAACTTTTTTTGTCCATCTGCAGCAGACGGGTATAGTAATTTCCTGTGATCCTCTAGCATACAGTCAAACTTAGCCTTCTCCTTTTCACTTTCGCAATCTCCTTGTGCATCACGAATGACATCACCAAGAGCATCATCTTCAGCGAGTGTGTCTTCTGCACTTGCCTCTTCTTCACCTTCCCGCATTGCAGTATCACCAAAGTCACCGTATTGAGCAATAATGTCATCGTCAGGGTCCAATTGTTCTTCTTCACCTTCTTCCATCATAACCCCAGTTTCTCCATGCTTCGTCCAACAACTATAGTTTGGCATGAAACACGACTTGAACAAGTGTGAGTGAAGACTCCTTGAGCTAGAATATTTCTTCGAATTATTACAAAGGGCACATGGGCAGCACATAAAACCATTCCGCTTGTTTGCCTCGGCCACTCTTAAAAAATAATGCACGCCATCAATGAACTCTTTTGAGCGACGATCGGCATTGTACATCCAGTGATGTGTCATCGTCTGCATTATATGACATATCACATAATTATATCTCTCATTCTTATAAACAAATGAAATTATAAAATGACTTGCATGAAATTTAGTAAGAATCACTGGTGGCATAAAAATAGTAGCAGTTGAACTTGTCTAATTAATTATTACATCAAGATAACAGTGCAGCCTAATACACTTGGCCACAACCAAAGCAACTAACAACACCTGCACATTTTTCCCGCATCACAGTCCAACAAGATGGACTGCCTGCCACTCCAACCTGATAGGAAGGTAAGGTAGGGGTAGGTGCAGTAGGAATTGAGTTGATTCATGAGTTGAAAGCCTCTAGAGCTGCAGAAGCTTCCTCAAAAGACTTGTACTTTTTATGCACAGCTCCCTTAACTTTGAGGACATACTGACTGCACTCAGCCCAGCTGGTGTAAATACCTGGCTTGGTACCCACGAAAACAACATACCAAGCAGACATCCTTCTGCATTTTGTAAACTAAAGTATTATATATTTCTAATTTCTGTAAACAAATAATTTAACTGATCTCTATTTCTCCAAAATAATAAAATAAACTAATTAAACCGGTCACATTTTGTAAACTAAAGTATTATATATTTTTAATTTCTGTAAACAAATAATTTAACTGATCTCTATTTCTCCAAAATAATAAAATAAACTAATTAAACCGGTCACATTTTGTAAACTAAAGTATTATATATTTCTAATTTTTGTAAACAAATGATTTAACTCATCTCTATTTCTCAAAAAAAAACTAATTAAACCGGTCACATTTTGTAAACTAAAGTATTATATATTTCTATTTTTTGTCAACAAATGATTTAAATGATCTCTATTTCTCTAAAAGATTAAAATAAACTAATTAAACGGTCATATTTTGTTTTTAGAGTAATAATTTGAACTATCAAGTCAATGAACTCAAAATATCTACAAAAATAAAAAACTTAAGCTAGTAACCTTTCAAGAAGTCGATGGCGGTGTAGATGTGATGAAATAAATCAATCGCCGGAGATGTGTTAACAAACAAAAATCACCGGAGAAGACAGCAAACAAGCAAGCAAGTGACTGAATCAAAAAAAATGAAGAGCTTGGGCACGGCTGGAGGTGGAAGAACAGTTCAAATATAGGGAGGGACATTTAGCCCCGGTCCTTATTCCCAGCCGGGGCTAAATGTTGGCATTTAGCCCCGGCTGGATACACCAACCGGGACAAAACCTTTTAGTCCCGGTTGGTGTTACCAACCGGGGCTAAAGATGCCTACATTTAGCCCCGGCTAGATACACCAACCGGGGCAAAACCTTTAGTCCCGGTTGGTGTTACCAACCGGGGCTAAAGGCCGGTCTTTAGCCCCGGTTGGTAACACCAACCGGGACTAAAGGTCCCTCTGACAAATGAGCCGTTGGGCTGGGGAACTTTAGCCCCGGTTGGTGTTACCAACCGGGGCTAAAGACCTTTCTAGTCCCGGGCGCAAAATTTTCCGTGACTAAAGCTGATTTTGCAAATCGTCCAAAGGCCTGTTCTCTAGTAGTGCCTAAGCCCCCTAGGCTTCACCTAATCTCCCTACTAAGCATCTATTTTGCAGAAAATTAATTTGCTTAAGTAAAAATAAAATTTTAAATAGGGGATAAAGACGTACCTTAGCCTAACTTACCTTGGTTAGCCGCTTTGGATTCCCGATTAGTGTCGCCTTCACGGTGGTTGTGGCTGAATGTTTCCTTCACTGGCTTTGTTTGGTGGAGTGTCGGCACCGACGAACTTTGATGACGGGTGTTTTCCGGTCGCGGTGTGAACTCAAATTTTTCCTCTTTTCCACTGATGTGGAGCTGAATTTCTCCAGCTCCTACATCAACAGTGGCTTTTGCAGTGCTCAGAAATGGCCGTCCCAAGATCAATGGCGTCCGGTGGTCGGGATTAATATCCAGAACCACAAAATCCACCGGGACTAAGAGATTCCGGATTTTCACCGGAATATTCTCTGCTATTCCCGTGGGATATCAGAGCGATTGATCGGCTAGCTGCAGACACATAGAAGTAGGGGACAAAGTATGATAATTTAATTTATCATATATTACCTTGTGCATGACGCTGATGCTTGCTCCCAGATCACAGAGTGCTTGCTCAAAGTGCTTCTCTCCAATTGAACATGCGATCGTTGGGTTTCCTAGGTCCTTCTTATTTTCTGGGAGTTGGTTTAAAATGACCGCACTGCAATCTTCGGTCAATTTAACCACATCCCTACTTGGAATTGGTTTCTTCTTATTGAGCATGTCTCACAAATATTTTGCATAAGTTGGAACCTGCATAGCGTCAATAAATGGCACATGTATATATAATTTTTGAATTACCTCGACGAAATTCTTGAATTGGTCGTCTTCCGTCGGATTTCTGTTTCGATCTGGAAAAGGTAATACATGTGTATCATAGAATTCATGAGCAGTTCGTACCTTGGATGAAGGTGCAGCTGGCGTCTCCTCTTCTTCGTCTTTTTCAACATTAACAATATTTTTCTTTGCAGCAGAATTGCTACTAGGAACTAAATTAGGATGAGGTGGATCACGAGTGGATTTACCACCTCTCGTGGTTACAGCTTTTAATTCCTCATAGTATTTAATTTGAGATTTAATGTTATCTATTGTTTGCTCTAATCTCTTATTAAAATTAATTTGTTCCTTAAATGCTTCAGAAAAATCTTTCAGTTTAGCATAAATTCCTTCTAACATTTTATTATGTTCAATTAATTTATTATTTATGCTATCATTAATTCTACCTTGATTAGAAACTAATTTTCCAATAGGAGAATTAAATACGGAGGTTTGAGGCAAACCATTATTATTCCATTGTTGGATCATTGGAATTGGAGGTTCTCCGTAGCCACCATTATTAAGTAGGGATTTTGCATCCTCTTTCTTAATTTCTTATTGACGTTCACTTGACGAAGCGGCTCTTTGCTTGGCGTAGTACTCCATTGCAGCACGATCTCTCTTGTCATTTATTCTTTGCTCTAGCAATTTTACCAAAGTTTGCAGGGTAATAGAATCAACTTGCTTAATTTCAGACATACCTCTAGCACGTTTTTCTGTCCATCCTTGATTCACCACCATTGTCTCGATCAGTTTGGTTGCCTTCTCTACAGTGAGAGAGAGGTATGCACCTCCGGCGGCAGCATCAATGTGTTGTCGAGATTCTTGCTGGAGTCCATGGTAGAAGCTCTGGATCAAGTACCAGTCTTGCATACCATGGTGGGGACAGTTTTCAACATACTCTTGTAGTCTCTCCCAAGCTTCAGTGATTGTTTCTTCGTCAGCATGTCCAAAGTTAGAAATCTTGCTACGGAAAAGAATAGTTTGACTTATCGGGCATAACTTGTTGAGGAATTGATCCGCGCATCTCAACCATGTTAGTAGGTGTCCAGAGTTGAAGAGGAACAACTGCTTCGCTTTTTTCACTAATGAAAATGGAAAAAGACGAAGTCTAATGACATCCTGCGAAACTCCCTGCACAGAAATTGTACTACATATCTCCAGAAAATTCCGGAGATGAGCATTGGCATCCTCGGAAGGTTTGCCATTAAATGCAATAGCTTGAGCCATACGTATTAGGTGAGGTTTAAGCTCAAAATCTACATTACTAGTAGAAGGTAACACTGGAATGTGAGCAAGAGTAGCCATGGAATACTCACGGAGTGTTTTGGTCGACGTCGATGTTGATGACGATGTCGGCGTTGGTGTTGATCGATCGGTGGAGCAGCTTGGTTCGTTAGTCACTTTTGACTGAGATTCTTGTCTTGACGAACTCCTCTCGCGAAACTCCAGGTTCTTCCTCGGAGGAGTGAGATTAGCTCTCGCTCTCCTAAGAAAGGCCTCAGGATCTTCTTGATAGTCGCTCGGAAGATTGAATCCGGCCATGGCTACTTAAATGATCACAAACAACGAAAAATATATATATACCCGCTAGAACTACGGGGGTTAATTCAATAGAAGTCGCAAAGAATTAATTCTAACCAATTGCTTCCCCAGCAACGGCGCCAGAAATGCTTGTTGACACTTGCTAACGTCGTTACTATGAGTAGACTATGGAATCTATCCCCGGCAACGGCGCCAGAAAGGCTTGTTGGTACTTCTTAATGTAAGAAGTATAACTAACTATTCGTATGACTATTGGTAAATTCCGTGTAACACCTATGGTGATTAATATGTAATTAACCTGACATGTCATCATCTTTAGTCATTAATCTTTCTTGCCATGCATTTATGTTTGCCTAATGCTTGTTTTGCATTTACCTTTTTCTGACGTGACTTGTGTAGTGATCTCTTTTTCAAAAACCCTAAAGGCCCAAATCTTCCTTTAAGGGCAAAATGGTAATTTCATCTCTGTGTCTAGCTTTGTGTAAATCTTGTTCAGTTGAGTGTCTTGATGTTTTGTTGTGTTGATCAAAGTTAAAAATCAGAAATAGAATTTAAATTCCTTTTGAAAAACCCTGATTTCTAAACCCTGGTTTTTACCCCTCTTTTATTAATTTAAAAAAACTATTCAAAATTTGAGGTTGGTCCTTTTAGCAAAGTTGTAGATTTTATCAAAAGGGACAACTTTGGTATTTGCAGATTTTCAAGTTTCAATACAAAATCAGAAGTAATTTCAAATTCCTTCAAACTTCAATTTTGTCCCTTTTTCGGTTTTCAAAATTATCTCAAAAACTTTTGAGTTTCAGAAAAAGTTTATATTGGAAAAGTTGTAGATCTCAAAATTTTAAGCAACTTTGGTGTTTTGAGTTTTCTTTGTGTCGTTCAAGTTTTGGGAGTAATTTCAAGATTTCAGAAAGGGGAAGTTTTGCTTTAAATGTCGTCACTGTGCACGAGCTTTAAAGCCAGGGGGCCCCGGCCACCGGCAAGGCCGCTGCGCCGTGCGCGAGCCCCGCCGCCCATGCCGAGCCCGGCTGACCCGCGCCCGTGCCGCGCGCGGCCAAGCGCTGGCGCTCGTTTTTCCTCTCGGCCCTACCTACGCCTGCCTTCGCCGTTCCCTACCCCTCCCTCTTCCCCTACGGCTGTGGACAGCGGGCAGCTGCCGGCCGCCGGCAAGCCGCCCCGCCGCGTGCGCGTTCCCCGCCGCACCGAGCCGCCCTACCATGTTCCCTACCTCCTTTAATGTCGCGCGAGCGCTCTCACCCCTCGCCTGGACCCCTCCCCAGCTCCGCCCGCGGCAATAAGAAGCCGCCGAGTTCCGCCATTGCCGCCACCACGGCGCCTCGAGTCACCAGACCACCCCAGCACCAGCCGAGCCCGCCGCTGCCATCGCCTTGAGCTTCTCCACCTTCCGGAGCAACCAATTTCACCCCACTGTCCCTCCTTTCGCCGACGCGAGCGGTTCTTCTCCAACCCTGGCGAACGGCCGTGTTTCGGCTGAGCGAGAAATTCACCGCCGTGAGTGCTTCTCTCTTCCCTCCGACCCCTGCCCTTTCTTTCTCACCTC
The DNA here is from genome assembly GCA_009763385.1 of Coix lacryma-jobi var. lacryma-jobi. Classification (NCBI taxonomy): domain Eukaryota; kingdom Viridiplantae; phylum Streptophyta; class Magnoliopsida; order Poales; family Poaceae; genus Coix; species Coix lacryma-jobi. The sequence continues at coordinate 112,810,360 of CM019825.1, read as the reverse complement.
CGTGCGCTCCTAACCGCACCTCGGCGACCTCTTTTGGTGGACAGACCCGCCAGCACGCCGCTCGCCGCCGAGAGAGCTCCGCCGAAGCACCGCCAACGTCGAGCTCCCTCCTCCGACCCTGCACCGCCTCGCCGAGCCTCCCTCCCGATTCACGGTGAGCCCGTGAATCTTTCCCCACCCTCGGCTTTCCCAGCGCGAGCCCCGAGCGGCCGGTCCGCCGTCCGCCTCGCCTGCGATTCGCCCGAGCCTCCCGAGCCTCCAAGCAAGGCCTCGGACGAAGCGATCGTTTTCCGTCTCGCCCGAGCCTCCAAGCCAGGCCTCGGACGAAGCGATCGTTTTCCGTCTCGCCCGAGCCTCCTAGTCAGGCCTCGGACGAAGCGATCGTTTTCGTCTCGCCCGAGCCCGTTTCGCCCGAGCCTTGCGAGGAAGGAGCACAGCGCTCTTTTCCTTTTTAGGAAGTTGTGAATAGTGTTCCTTTTTCTTCTTTTTGTGTGATTTTCTGTGCTGCTCCAAAAATTCTGAAAATTTGATGGTAGACTCTTTATACCATGTAGTATTTTAGAAAAATATGAAACTTGGACTTTGTTCAAAAATTTGAAAATAAAAAATCTCCCTTTTAATTAAGAAATGAATGGTTTTAGATTTTTAGAAAATCATGTGTAGCTCCAAAAATCATGAGATAAATTTTTATGTGCTAGTTATGTCATGTTTAGTCTCTGGTGAAATTTTGAGGCCTTTTGGGGCAAGTTGATTTTTGGGTATTTATTTAAATTGTTAAATAGTGCCTTTTGTTAATTAAATGTTTGATTTTTTGTTAAGCACCTTAATGATCTCCAAAATTTATGAAATTTGTTTTGACATCTATTTAAACCATAATGAACTTATGAGATTAATTGGGTAAATTTTGGAGCAACTGCATAAAATGACCTTTTTCAATAATTAGGAAAAATAGAAAAAAAACAATTAAGATTCATGTTGTATGCCCTGTGAGTGACTTTTGGGATTGTTTGCTGTTCATAGACCCCCACCCATTTGGTCTATGATGTTTGTGATGCCATGCTTGTTTTGTGTTTAGGTCGGATAAATGATGCTTAATAGGTTGATTAATTTTGCTTAGAGATCAAGATAAGTAACTTTGTGTCTGTTCTAGAAGTTAATTACACGATAGAAAGTTGTACTCTAGAATCAGTGGTTTTGTCTTGTGCTGTATTGATCATGTCAGCATCCTCATAAGCATACATCATTGCATCCGTATAGTGACCGAAGGAGAAGGCGTCAAAGTCGAAGCAGCCGCTGACGAACCTACCCCCGAGGCGACCCCGAGCTCCGACACCTGCACTGCCGACCCCGAGCCCGTCCTTTTTGCTCTTCAAGGCAAGCCCCGGTGCATCTTAACCCTTCCTTGTTTTCACAAAAGTTTAATTAAATGCTTTTGAGTTAAAACTATTGCATTAGGTTATAGGAGTTGTGTGATGACCTATTACCTGCACTATTTACCACCACCAGAAAATCCACCTGCCCTGTTTAAAAACTATTTGCAAAATGCTTAGCGATGCTATACAATAGATTTGCAATAAAATGCCAATTTCAAAAGTGTGATCACTTAAAGAATTTTGATGGCAATTTGGCTTTACTCCCTGCTTGTTGGCTAAGTATCTGATCCGTACCTAGTCAACAGCGAGGAGAGGTTGTCCGAGCGTACGGTGCCGTCATGTTGTAGTCCGGGACTCAACAGTTGACACCGACCGGGACAGGGTTGAAAAACCGACAGAACCTGTACTCTTGGGTTAGAGTCCCGAGGTGCTTGTCGTTGGCGGAAAAATTTAGGGACCATCCGTATGGGGGCCTGCAGGCCAAGACTTGCAACTATTCACATACTTCGGAAAGCTCTGGCTCCGAGGAATCCTTTATTGGACCGACAACCGTGCACTGGGAGTGGAGAGATGGCGGAAGTAGCATGTACCCACGTGGTCGTCGTACCTGGATAGGAGTGGTGTACTGTACTTCCGGGTGGCGTAGGACCGGGCCCAATCTTGGAGGAATCGTGGTAGACGAGTTGGCATATGCAAGCTTGGGTGCTACATATGCAGTGTGGATAGGGATCCTTAACTGAGTATTATTTATCCAGATTAACGTTGCTCCTCGGTTATGGAGACTTGGTCACTGACTGTCAACGGAGAGTGGTTCTCAACTAGGTATGTTTTTGAAAGGTAAAATGAATCATGACAATGGAGAATTGAGAAATACTGAAATCTTTCCAAAAAAAATAAAACAAGGATTTCAAAATGCTTTTTCTGCAAAATACTTGATCTTGCTTAAGCCTTACCTTGACTACCTAAGCCTCTCATTCCGGAGTCTTCTCCCCTTTTTCTTTAGTCGGGTAAGTCTTGTTGAGTACCCTCGTACTCAGGGTTTGTTACCCATGCTGCAGGTATGACTGAGTCCCCGGTGTGTCTTGCGCCCTGCTGCATGACCATCGTCCAGGAAGAGGCCGATGAGGCCGAAGAGTAAAGTGTACACCCTCGGGCTGGGTGATTGCAAGTATCTTAATTTGTTGTACTCTGCTACGTTGCCTATTTTCTATCTCCCGAACTTGGTTTGTAATAACTGCACCTTTAATTTTATCTGGAACCTAGGTTTGTAAAACTAATATTATTTAAGTCTTCCGCTCTGTATTCCGATGTTATTTGTAAAAGTATCCAATGTTGTAACCGAATTGTGAGATGATCCTGCGGACGATAGGCGCTGATGCAGCCCAGTGACGAACAGTCTTAATCACACGGAACATCAGTTCGGCTGTCAGCGGATGACAGGGACCGGTGGGCCATGGGATTGGGGTCGTTCCGCCACAGAGTGGTATTAGAGTATCTCACGATAACGTTGCAGTGTTCTTGCGAAAACTTCGAAAGATCTTTGAGTCCAAACAAACTAAACTTGACTATTTTGAGTCCAAATTGCTTCTCTTATCTTGTCTTGCATATGGCAACAGTAGTTAGCGAGACAACATGTTTTGAGCCCTATGTACCTTATTTATTTAGTGCTTTGCCTTGTTCCGTAGGAACGATTCATGCATCATGTCATATTCACTTAAGTTAATAATAACTTCCTCTCTAAGTTCGTTGGGTTAGTATGCCTTTACCTTTTCTTGCTAGCCTTTTCACTCCTCATCCATCTTATCTTATCCAGACATGGCTCGCATCAAGCTGACTGCTCGCAAGTCGACTGGACCCAATGGTGTGCCACGCCACCAACTGGCACCACGCACTGGGGAAGAGACTGGCGAAGCCTCCAACGGTCGTCGCTTTCCCCGTCGCACCCGCAAGCACCTAAAGGAGGAGAACAAGAATCTGAAGGCTGAGCTGGAGAACTTGGAGCATGACTTCTCCCACTCACGTCTGGAGTTCTATGAGGCACGAGCTTCCCTGGAGCAGGCCAACCGGAACACGATCCGCGCCATCGAGCAGCGTAATGCTACTTGGGTTCGCGAGGACGTCACCAGAGCCGAGCTCCACGGACTACGGCAGTACACAACTCAGATTGAGCAGTTCAATGATATGCTTCATGAGGAGGTACACCAGCTGTACGACCAACTCCACCCCATGGTTCCCCCGGTTGTCGAGGACCCTGAGGACGGAGTAGTGGAAGAGCCGGACGTGGAGCAAGAGCCAAGCATGAACGAGGAGTTTGAACCTGCCGAGAACATCCACGTTGAAGACGAGGACGAGGAGGTTGAGCCTGAGCTCATCCTCGAGGAAGATGACGACGAGGACATGATCATCATCGACGAAGACTAGACCCGTTGTTAGAGGATGAAGATCCCGTGTGTCTGTACCACCTGCTTACCTAAACCCTTAGTCTAGGTTTGGGAGCGCTAGTCGGTCTTTTGTTTAGTCGGGTCTGTATCTTTCTTTTCGTACCTTTTCCCCTTATCAGTCTGTGGTTATCTGTCAGTGATCTACCTTTGTATCAATGAAGTTATCAGTCAGTTGTTATCAGAACTTAAATCAATGGATGCTAAGTTCCAAGTTTCTTAACAGATGCCTGTGAACACTCGCAATGGAGCTGGAAGTTCTCAGGAGGCTGATCTTCCAAACCCTCCACCTATACCTGCTACGCTAGCAGATGCCATCGCAGCCTTGGCAGCCGCTGCTAACCTGATGGCTCAAAATCAGGCGCAGCAGAACAATGGCCACCGTGGTCGCCATAACATCAACCATGAGACCACATATGTGGATTTCACCGAAACCCGTCCACCGTTTTTACGAGGGCCGATGAACCCCTTGAAGCTGATGATTGGCTCCGCACCATGGAGCAGAAGTTTGGTCTTCTTCACTGCACCGACACCCAGAAGCCCCGGTTCGCTTCTCAGCAGCTTCGTGGTCCAGCAAGCGCTTGGTATGCCAACCTATTGGCTGCCCAGCCTGAAGGTCATTAGTTGACCTGGGAAGAGTTCCGCACCGCTTTCCGTGCACATCATATCCCTTCCGGATTGATGAAGATGAAGCTTGATCAGTTTCTGGCACTACAGCAGAAGGACTCCACAGTGATGCAGTATGTGAGTCAGTTCAATCACCTTAGCCAGTATGCCTCGGAGTACGTCAACACGGACGAGAAGAAGAGGGACTGTTTCCTTAGGGGACTGCACCCCAAGATCCGCAGAAGTATGTCCAATAACCTGACCGGCTCATATCATGATGCCGTTGACCGGGCTGTTGATTTTGAGGAGAGCAATCGCCAGTACCAAGAGGAAAAGAAGAAGAAGAAAGCAGGATCCAGCAGTTTCTCTGGCAGTCAAAAGCGCCAGAGGGTCATTTATCACCCTAGCCACCACCAAAATCGCCCACCTTACCCCCACCAGCAAGTGGTCGTCCGTACTGCGGCCACCACCCACAACGCCAACCAGCAAAGTGCCACGCAGCCGAACGCCCCAGGTGTTCGAATGACCACCCCACAAACCGCCTACAACCATCCCTGCTACAACTACGACCAAGTCGGTCACTGGTCTCGTGAGTGCCCAAAGCCCAAGAGGTATGCTCAGAATACTCAGAAGGGTTCTGGAGGATCTCAGCAGCAGCAGCACCGTGTCCAGCAACAGCATGTTCAGAAAGGCAAAGTTGTCAAGAAGCACGGGCAAGTCTACTACACCACTGTCGGCGACATCCCAGAAGGAGAGCCCGTCATGATCGGTAGGTTTCCCGTTGCCAATCATCCCGCAATCGTGTTGTTTGATTCTGGTGCATCGCATTCCTTCATCAGTCGTACTTTTGACTCTAAGCATGGGATATCAATTGGGGAATTGAAAGAAAATTTCTGCATATTTTCGCCTGGAGGGCGTATAAGTACTAAGGAGGTAATCCGTAATATACCAGTGATGTTGGGGGAACATGTATTTCCTACCACCATGATAGTGCTTCGTGATCAGGAAATAGATGTCATTTTAGGCATGAATTGGATGTGTCAGTATAAAGCCATGATGGATATCCTGAATAGGGTTGTGAGAGTGGACATTCCTAACAGTACCTCCAAGCTCCTTCTCCAACTCCCAATGCCTCCGAAACCAGCAGCCACGCAATTGAATACCACCTATGTTCTGGAAACCAGAGACATCCCCGTGGTCTGTGAATTTCCTGATGTTTTTCCAGAGGACTTACCTGGCCAACCTCCTGACCGTGATGTTGAGTTTGCCATAGAGCTAAAGCCTGGGACTGCTCCTATATCCCGCAGAGCTTATCGAATGCCTCCCAGAGAGTTGGCAGAGTTAAAAATCCAGTTACAAGAGTTGCTGGATAAGGGCTTCATTCACCCAAGTTCGTCTCCTTGGGGCTGTCCTGCAATTTTTGTGAAGAAGAAATACAAGAGTCTCAGACTATGTATTGATTATCGCCCACTCAACGAGGTCACCATCAAAAATAAATATCCCTTTCCTCGTATCGACCTTCTTTTTGATCAGCTAGCTGGAGCCAGAGTATTCTCCAAGATCGACCTCAGATCTGGCTACCACCAAATAAAAATACGTCCCGAAGACATTCCTAAAACCGCTTTCACTACCAGATACGGCCTGTATGAGTACTTGGTCATGTCCTTCGGCTTGACCAATGCCCCTGCCCACTTCATGTACCTCATGAACTCTGTATTCATGCCAGAGCTTGATAAATTTGTGGTCGTGTTCGTTGACGACATCCTTGTCTACTCAAAGACCCCTGAAAAGCATGCCGAACATCTTCGTATCGTTCTATCCCGTCTCAGAGATCATCAGCTCTAAGCCAAGTTCAGTAAATGTGAGTTCTGGTTAGATCAGATACAGTTCCTTGGTCATGTCCTATCCGCTGAAGGAGTGTCAGTTGATCCCGGAAAGGTGGCAGACATTCTGGATTGGGAGCCACCTACCACTGTTCATGAAGTCCGCAGCTTCATGGGAATGGCTGGATATTATAGCTGTTTCATTCCGGATTTCTCCAGAATCGCCAAGCCTATCACCGAGTTAGTAAAGAATTCTGTGAAGTTTGTCTGGTCACCAGCTTGTGAAAAAGCCTTTCAGACATTGAAGAGACTGTTAACCACGTCACCAGTGCTAGCCCAGCCGAACATCGAAAAGCCCTTTGATGTCTATTGTGATGCATCTGGTACTGGTTTGGGCTGTGTTTTGATGCAAGAAGGCCGAGTGATCGCTTATGCCTCACGGCAGCTTAAGCGACATGAAGAGAATTATCCCACCCATGATCTTGAGTTAGCAGCAGTGGTGCACGCCTTAAAGATCTGGCGTCATTATTTGTTGGGTAGTGCCTCCAATGTGTACACAGATCACAAAAGCCTGAAGTATATCTTCACTCAAGAAGAACTGAATATGAGACAGAGAAGATGGCTTGAATTAATTAAGGACTATGATCTCGAAGTACATTACCATCCGGGTAAGGCGGATGTGGTCGCCGATGCGCTCAGTCGCAAGTCGTATTGCAGCTGTCTGGTAATGAAACCCTATGATTCTTCCCTATGCTATGAACTAGAAAAGTTGGGTATTGAGATGGTTCCGCAGGGAACTCTGAATAATATCAGGATAGAAACACCTATCAGGGAACAGATCATCACTGCACAGAAAGATAACCCTGGAATCAAGCACATCATCGAAAGGGTCCGATCCGGAAAAGCTGATTGTTTCAGGATTGATGATGCAGGAGTGGTTTGGTTCAAGAACCGACTGGTAGTTCCCAAAGTGCCTGAGTTGAGGCAGTTAATCCTTGATGAAGCACATTTGACTAGGTTCTCCATCCACCCCGACAGCAACAAGATGTACCAGGACTTGAGGCAGAGGTTCTGGTGGACAAAGATGAAGATTGAGATCGCCCGATATGTCGCTCAATGTGATACTTGCCAGAAAGTCAAAGCTGTGCACATGAAGCCTGGAGGAGATTTGCAACCTTTACCTATACCTGCTTGGAAATGGGACGATATCAGTATGGATTTTATCAATGGGCTACCCAAGACATCAAGAGGTTCTGATTCCATCTGGGTGATCGTGGATCGCCTCACTAAGCAAGCTCACTTCCTGCCAGTCAAGACCAGCTACACCGTCCCCACTTATGCCACTTTGTACAAGAACAACATAGTAAAACTCCATGGCATACCCAAGACCATTGTCTCTGATCGTGGTACTCAGTTTGTCGCAAAGTTCTAGAAAGCATTCCATACCTCACTTGGAATCAAACTCTTGCATAGCACAGCATATCATCCACAAACGGATGGACAAACTGAGCGAGTCAACCAAGTGTTAGAGGACATGTTGAGAGCCTGTGTGCTCACCTTCGCAGATACTTGGGATGAGTGTTTGCCCTTGGCAGAATTCTCATATAATAACAGTTACCAAGAAAGTATTAAAATGGCACCCTTTGAAGCACTATACGGTCACCGTTGTCGTACACCTCTCAGTTGGTCTGAACCTGGAGAAAGGGAATTCTTTGGAGTTGACCTAGTAAAAGATATGGAAGAAAAAGTCAAGCAAATACAATAGAATATGAAGATTGCACAGTCTCGACAGAAAAGCTATGCTGACAAGAGACGTCGACCTTTGGAGTTCCAGATCAGAGATTATGTGTATCTGAAGGTCTTGCCCACCAAAGGAGTTACTCGTTTTGGAGTCAAGGGAAAGTTAGCACCACGCTATATTGGTCCCTTTGAAATTCTGGAACGATGTGGCAAGGTAGCTTACAAGCTAAAATTGCCCGATCATCTTTCTGCAGCCCATAATGTGTTTCACGTCTCCCAACTCAAGAAATGTCTCCGAGTACCCGAACACGTGGTGGAAGTTGAAGGTGTCGAGTTAGAACCCGATCTGTCATACTCTGAGTATCCAGTTCGCATGTTGGATCACAAGGACCGTGTTACCCGGAGGACTACCACAAGATGGTACAAGATCCAGTGGAACCAACACTCTGAAGAAGAAGCCACATGGGAATCCGAAGACTTCTTAGCGAAGACCTTTCCAGACTTTCTTGATACTCTGTAGATGTAAGGTTTGCCTTTGTCCTTCTTAAGACGCAGAATCTCGGGACGAGATTTCTTTTAGGGGGGAAGGCTGTAACACCTATGGTGATTAATATGTAATTAACCTGACATGTCATCATCTTTAGTCATTAATCTTTCTTGCCATGCATTTATGTTTGCCTAATGCTTGTTTTGCATTTACCTTTTTCTGAGGTGACTTGTGTAGTGATCTCTTTTTCAAAAACCCTAAAGGCCCAAATCTTCCTTTAAGGGCAAAATGGTAATTTCATCTCTGTGTCTAGCTTTGTGTAAATCTTGTTCAGTTGAGTGTCTTGATGTTTTGCTATGTTGATCAAAGTTAAAAATCTGAAATAGAATTTAAATTCCTTTTGAAAAACCCTGATTTCCAAACCCTGGTTTTTACCCCTCTTTTATTAATATAAAAAAACTATTCAAAATTTGAGGTTGGTCCTTTTAGCAAAGTTGTAGATTTTGTTAAAAGGAACAACTTTGGTATTTGCAGATTTTCAAGTTTCAATACAAAATCAGAAGTAATTTCAAATTCCTTCAAACTTCAATTTTGTCCCTTTTTCGGTTTTCAAAATTATCTCAAAAACTTTTGAGTTTCAGAAAAAGTTTATATTGGCAAAGTTGTAGATCCCAAAATTTTAAGCAACTTTGGTGTTTTGAGTTTTCTTTGTGTAGTTCAAGTTTTGGGAGTAATTTCAAGATTTCAGAAAGGGGAAGTTTTGCTTTAAATGTCGTCACTGTGCACGAGCTTTAAAGCCAGGGGCCCCGGCCACCGGCAAGGCCGCCGCGCCGCGCGCGAGCCTCGCCGCCCATGCCGAGCCCGGCTGACCCGCGCCCGTGCCGCGCGCGGCCAAGCGCTGGCGCTCGTTTTTCCTCTCGGCCCCTACCTACGCCTGCCTTCGCCGTTCCCTACCCCTCCCTCTTCCCCTACGGCCGCGGACAGCGGGCAGCTGCTGGCCGCCGGCAAGCCGCCCCGCCGCGCGCGCGTTCCCCGCCGCACCGAGCCGCCCTACCATGTTCCCTACCTCCTTTAATGTCGCGCGAGCGCTCTCACCCCTCGCCCGGACCCCTCCCCAGCTCCGCCCGCGGCTATAAGAAGCCGCCGAGTTCCGCCATTGCCGCCACCACGGCGCCCCGAGTCACCAGACCACCCCAGCACCAGCCGAGCCCGCCGCTGTCATCGCCTTGAGCTTCTCCACCTTCCGGAGCAACCAATTTCACCCCACCGTCCCTCCTTTCGCCGGCGCGAGCGGTTTCTTCTCCAACCCCGGCGAACGGCCGTGTTTCGGCTGAGCGAGAAATTCGCCGCCGTGAGTGCTTCTCTCTTCCCTCCGACCCCTGCCCTTTCTTCCTCACCTCCGTGCGCTCCTAACCGCACCTCGGCGACCTCTTTTGGTGGACAGACCCGCCAGCACGCCGCTCGCCGCCGAGAGAGCTCCGCCGAAGCACCGCCAACGTCGAGCTCCCTCCTCCGACCCTGCACCGCCTCGCCGAGCCTCCCTCCCGACTCACGGTGAGCCCGCGAATCTTTCCCCACCCTCGGCTTTCCCAGCGCGAGCCCCGAGCGGCCGGTCCGCCGTCCGCCTCGCCTGCGATTCGCCCGAGCCTTCCGTCTCGCCCGAGCCTCCAAGCCAGGCCTCGGACGAAGCGATCGTTTTCCGTCTCGCCCGAGCCTCCAAGCCAAGCCTCGGACGAAGCGATCGTTTTCCGTCTCGCCCGAGCCTCCTAGTCAGGCCTCGGATGAAGCGATCGTTTCTGTCTCGCCCGAGCCCGTTTCGCCTGAGCCTTGCGAGGAAGGAGCACAACGCTCTTTTCCTTTTTAGGAAGTTGTGAATAGTGTTCCTTTTTCTTCTCTTTGTGTGATTTTCTGTGTTGCTCCAAAAATTCTAAAAATTGATGGTAGACTCTTTATACCATGTAGTATTTTAGAAAAATATGAAACTTGGACTTTGTGCAAAAATTTGAAAATAAAAAATCTCCATTTTAATTAAGAAATGAATGGTTTTCGATTTTTAGAAAATCATGTGTAGCTCCAAAAATCATGAGATAAATTTTTATGTGCTAGTTATGTCATGTTTAGTCTCTGGTGAAATTTTGAGGCCTTTTGGAGCAAGTTGATTTTTGGGTATTTATTTAAATTGTTAAATAGTGCCTTTTGTTAATTAAATGTTTGATTTTTTGTTAAGCACCTTAATGATCTCTAAAATTTATGAAATTTGTTTTGACATCTATTTAAACCATAATGAACCTATGAGATTAATTGGGTAAATTTTGGAGCAACTGCATAAAATGACCTTTTTAAATAATTAGGAAAAATAGAAAAAAAACAATTAAGATTCATGTTGTATGCCCTGTGAGTGACTTTTGGGATTGTTTGTTGTTCATAGACCCCCACCCATTTGGTCTATGATGTTTGTGATGCCATGCTTGTTTTGTGTTTAGGTCGGATAAATGATGCTTAATAGGTTGATTAATTTTGCTTAGAGATCAAGATAAGTAACTTTGTGTCTGTTCTAGAAGTTAATTACATGATAGAAAGTTGGACTCTAGAATCAGTGGTTTTGTCTTGTGCTGTATTGATCGTGTCAGCATCCTCATAAGCATACATCATTGCATCCGTATAGTGACCGAAGGAGAAGGCGTCAAAGTCGAAGCAGCCGCTGACAAACCTACCCCCGAGGCGACCCCGAGCTCCGACACCTGCACTGCCGACCCCGAGCCCGTCCTTTTTGCTCTTCAAGGAAAGCCCCGGTGCATCTTAACCCTTCCTTGTTTTCACAAAAGTTTACTTAAATGCTTTTGAGTTAAAACTACTGCATTAGGTTATAGGAGTTGTGTGATGACCTATTACCTGCACTATTTACCTCCACCAGAAAATCCACCTGCCCTATTTAAAAACTATTTGCAAAATGCTTAGCGATGCTATACAATAGATTTGCAATAAAATGCCAATTTCAAAAGTGTGATCACTTAAAGAATTTTGATGGGAATTTGGCTTTACTCCCTGCCTGTTGGCTAAGTATCTGATCCGTACCTAGTCAACAGCGAGGAGAGGTTGTCTGAGCGTACGGTGCCATCATGTTGTAGTCCGGGACTCAACAGTTGACACCGACCGGGACAGGGTTGAAAAACCGACAGAACCTGTACTCTTGGGTTAGAGTCCCGAGGTGCTTGTCGTTGGCGGAAAAATTTAGGGACCATCCGTATGGGGGCCTGCAGGCCAAGACTTGCAACTATTCACATACTTCGGAAAGCTCTGGCTCCGAGGAATCCTTTATTGGACCGACAACCGCGCACTGGGAGTGGAGAGATGGCGGAAGTAGCATGTACCCACGTGGTCGTCGTACCTGGATAGGAGTGGTGTACTGTACTTCCGGGTGGCGTAGGACCGGGCCCAATCTTGGAGGAATCGTGGTAGACGAGTTGACATATGCAAGCTTGGGTGCTACATATGCAGTGTGGATAGGGATCCTCAGCTGAGTATTATTTATCCGGATTAACGTTGCTCCTCGGTTATGGAGACTTCGTCACTGACTGTCAATGGAGAGTGGTTCTCAACTAGGTATGTTTTTGAAAGGTAAAATGAATCATGACAATGGAGAATTGAGAAATACTGGAATCTTTCCAAAAAAATAAAACAAGGATTTCAAAATGCTTTTTCTGCAAAATACTTGATCTTGCTTAAGCCTTACCTTGACTACCTAAGCCTCTCATTCCTGAGTCTTCTCCCCTTTTTCTTTAGTCGGGTAAGTGTTGTTGAGTACCCTCGTACTCAGGGTTTGTTACCCATGCTGCAGGTATGACTGAGTCCCCAGTGTGTCTTGCGCCCTGCTGCATGACCATCGTCCAGGAAGAGGCCGATGAGGCCGAAGAGTAAAGTGTACACCCTCGGGCTGGGTGATTGCAAGTATCTTAATTTGTTGTACTCCGCTACGTTGCCTATTTTCTATCTCCCGAACTTGGTTTGTAATAACTACACCTTTAATTTTATTTGGAACCTCGGTTTGTAAAACTAATGTTATTTAAGTCTTCCGCTCTGTATTCCGATGTTATTTGTAAAAGTATCCAATGCTGTAACCGAATTGTGAGATGATCCTGCGGACGATGGGCGCTGATGCAGCCCAGTGACGAACAGTCTTAATCACACGGAACATCAGTTCGGCTGTCAGTGGATGACAGGGACCGGTGGGCCATGGGATTAGGGCCGTTCCGCCACATTTCGCAAGCACACATAATAAGTCAATTGTAGCACTTCACCCGGGAGTAACCGAGTATCGTATTTATTTCCACAGGGAAGCTACTATGGCAGAACTAACACTAGGACTGCTATGAACAACTAGTGATTCTAGCAAGGTTGATCAAAAAGTATGAATGGGGGTTGATTTCTACTACTACTAAAAAGAAAGAAAAACTAACTACTACTAAACTAAATCGGCGGGGTCTGGCCGATGAATAGATTAATGTTTTCCTACACACTTACGAACACAATGAACATAGCAAAAAAGATTTTATCTAGTTCTTCGAACCATACACACCCTCTGGACTATTTACCTCAGACGTGCACAACGAGGTTTATGATTTAAAAATTAACCCAACTACGTGGTGGAATTCAAGGCTCCCAAGGCTGTCACCACCTGTTTGCTACCACAGCTATCCGGGGTGCTAGCCACAAACTAAGGTATAATTAGTCTAAGCACCGCTCTTACACTAATATATACTACTCTAATCTTGCGTCCAAAACTAGAGCACTGATTACTCTGCGAAGAACCCAAACTAGATACAAACTAAATACTAAGTTATCTATGATTGAAAGCACTCAACAAGAACAATAAGTAAAGAACTTAAAGTAAATGCTGAAAGTAGAAGAACATTAAGATAAATGAAGAAAGACTTGGAATTATACCAGAGACTTTGGATGATCCTCTATTACAACTCTAGCTCTTCTCTTCTTCACTCTCGCTCTCACTCTAAGTCTCTCAACTAGAGTGTTACTTCACCAGAGCTTCACTTACAAGAGAGTGGGACTAATGAGGTGAGGTCTGAGTACAAATGAGCTCGGGGGGTCCTATTTATAGCCTAAGGGACCTAGGGGGGTACTTATGGACCTAGGGTTAGGTCAGGGGGGTGAGTGAGGTGGCGGGCGCCAGCCCTAGGTGGCGGCCGCCACCCCCCTGGCCGTTGGATCCACCGTCATTGCTTCAACGACATCCATGAGCTCCAGGGAGGCGGTTCCAAGGTCGGTTGCATGTCCAAAACAGTCACATGGGCAATTGAGGTCATGATCCACGTGACATCTCTTCTTAGCCCTTGGATGCAACGACCTAAGTGATCAATGGCTGCAAATGAGTGTGGCACGCCTCCCCTGGATCAGTGACATGGCAGGGGAGGAGTTTGGGCCTCACTCCCCTAGCGGCCGCCAGTGAGGGGTGGCGGGCGCCACCCCACCTTGGCCCAAAGTGAGCCCAGGTGAGTGTGCTCGCCTCCTGGTGGGTCCTCGTGGTCATTTTGCTCAAAAACCCTGCAATTACCTACATTCAAATAAAACTCAAGGACAAGTGGAAATCGTTAGTTTATAAAAGGTTTTTGGTTGATTTTAAGTCCTTGTGTTCTGTTATATGAGCTTGTTGATGCTAAGAATATGACACTTAGTGAGCATCAACAATGATCTTGCTCATTCTCAGAGAATACCAAGATGTCATCAATAAACACCACAACAAACATGTCCAACTCAGGCATAAAGACGGAATTCATTAGGTACATGAAATGTGTCGGTGCGTTGGTTAAACCAAAAGACATAACTAGATACTCATAAAGTCCATATCTGGTGGAGAAAGCTATTTTCGGTATATCCTCTCTTCTAATCTTGATCTGATGGTAACCTGACCTCAAGTCTTGGAGAACACTTTTGCCTTAGATAACTAATCAAACAAGACGTCGATTCGGGGTAAGGGATACTTGTTCTTTATAGTTACTGCATTCAGAGGTCTATAATCCACACACATTCTCAAAGTTTTGTCCTTTTTCTTCACGAAGATGGCGGTACATCCGCAAGGTGATGAACTAGGACGTATCAAACCTTTATCCAAAAGCTCTTGCAACTGAGTTTTAAGCTTTGCCAACTCGTTAGTCGGCATCCTATATGGCCTTCGAGAAATAGGTGTCGTACCAGGAATCAACTCTATAGCAAACTCCACATCCCTATCCGGTGGTAGTCCTGACAACTCATCAGGAAAAACATTTGGGAACTCACACACTACCGGGATCTCAGCTATCTACTTTGCCGTGATGTTGAACAACACTCCTATCTCATGAGGCTTTCGAGGTAACTTGAACCGGATAGAAGACTCATTCCGGGGGCTTACTAGAGAAACTACTCGTTCTGCGATATCCAAATTAACCTTCCAGCGTCTCATCCACCCCATTCCCATGATCACATCTAGACCTAACCCAGGGATTACTATGAGATCCACAGATACATTTTTATCCCCAAAGGTGATCTCCATTTCCTTAGCCATGATGCGGGCAGAAAGAACAACCCCTGCTGAACTTATCTGATAACCCCTATCCAATTCTACAAACTTAGGGTTACTTCTCATAACAAAATTCTCACTTATGAAAGAATGCGATGCTCCAGAATCAAACAACACGACTGCGGGGTATTGGTTAACAAGAAACGTACCAGCGGCGATAGGCTCTCCTCCTGGCACTTCCTCAACGGTGCTGTAATGCACATTACCCGTGCGAGGTCGAGGCTGGGTGTACTGCTTCTTTGGCTGGGGGCACTGACGTGACAGGTGTCCGGTCTGACCACAGTTGTAGCATGGCCGAGTCACATAAGGGGTCTTGGGACTTCCTGAACCTCCTGCCTTTGCCTTGTTTCGCATCAGGGGAGCAGTGTAGGGCTTCTGGAAACTTGGACGAGAGCGGTTGGTAGTTATCTTCCTCTGTGGGGGACGGATCCTTGGTCCTGCAACCGACGGGTGATATGGGGTGCGTGCTCCGAAAGGGGTTCTCTGCTGAGATGAACCTCCTTCGTTCGCACGGCGGTGAGTCTGTGTCGTCAGCCTACTGTCATTAGCTTCCTGGTTCAAGCAGTCACTGACAAAGTCACTGATGGTGGTGCTGTCACTGTTTCCCATCTTAGAGAGCATAGTGGCACTCATGCTACGCTTGAAGCTTGCAATCTTCTTGGCCTCTATGTTCACGAAGTCTGGGGCATAACAAGGCAGGTTGTTGAAGCTATGGAGATATTCCGACATGGACCTGGTTCCCTGGGATATCCTCATTAACTGTGTGACCTTCATTTCCATCAAACCAGTAGGAATGTAGTGGTTGCGCATAGCAGTGGAGAACTGATCCCAAGTGACAGGCGCATTGGCTGGCAGGGATGCACAGTGCTGGGACCACCATAAGCCTGTGGGTCCCTCCAACATGTGGGCGGCATACTCCGCCTTGAGCTCTTCAGTCAAACGAAGGAGACGGAATTTCTGGGTGATGGATTTCAACCACTCGTCTGCCTCGAGCGGTTCAGTAACTTCCTTAAACACTAGGGGACGAGTGTCCAATAAGTCACGGTAAGAGCTGAATTGATTGGGCTCAGGCCCCTGGCGCTGCTGATGTTGCTGTGCAGTGTTGTTGGCAATATTACGAAGGGTGGCCTCCACATGCCTCTACATCTCCTCCATGTTCCGTTGGCTACCCAAAAACTGCCCAAAGAACGCTTCCGGCGTCATCGGCGGCGGTGGGGGTGGCGGCAGATTCTCCTCCTGCCCTGACCCTTGTCCACGCTTGCTGCGAGTGTGTGTCGGCATCTGCACATCCCATGAATGAGCAACAATTTGGTGATGTCACATTGATCATGAATAAATACTGTGCTGTACATATTTCGAAAATTTAGCACACGACCAAGTATAAATACTCATTTTCATACAACATCACAAAATAATTGCTCGAAAATAAGAAATGCAAACGACGGATTTCCATAAAAAGGTGCCAGATCGAAGTCTGGACTTTGTCCAAAGGCCGTACATGCCATCTTATGACTTAAAACATAAAACCAACACATGTCTAGGTTACATCAAAAGCGAGCATGCTCAAGCTATCCAAAAGAAAGAGACTCCTAACGAAACCAGCGCTCAAGCATCTCCGGTGGCGGATGCGGTATCCTCCTTATCGGCGTCCATCATCGGCTCGTCGGCACGGTCCTTGTCGTTTGAAGAAGGCTCTGGACCAAGCACTATCCCGTCCTAGGGCTCCAGGGCCTCATCTGCAGGGGCCTCGTCAGCTTCTGGGGTGGCAGCCTCCTGTGCCTGATGGTGCATCTGGTGGATCGCCTCGTGGAGGTGATCGATGTAAACCTGCTGGTCGTGCACCTGCTGCATCAGGTGATGGGCACCCTCTCTGAGCTGGTCAAGCATTGTGCGGGCTTCATCCCACTGAAAGGCTGTCGTCAGGTACATCTGCTCAGCTACGGTCCTGGTGGTGGTCTTAGCTCCTGCTATGGCACGTGCATCGTCACGCTCTAGAGTGACCTGGTGCAACCTCTCCTGCAGTCGAGCGACCTCAGCGTCGAATTCCTCTTGCAGCTTCCTCTTGCTCTGGTAGGTGGAGGTGAGAGTAAAGGACACGCTCTCCAGGCTGCGCTCCAAACTCTAACATACACTCACCAAGGCTCCGGTGGCGCTCATCGCAGACGTCTCACAGTAGAACCTCTCCTCTGCACCTCCTGTCAGAATCGACTCCAAAGTCTGCCTCCAGCGCAATGGAAAAGGTGATCCATGAGGGAACACTCCTGCCATAGCACTAGCAAGTTCGGCGGGGAAGCGGGCAATGATGTCCTTCAGCACCAAATACGCTGCCCTGTTGGCTCCATCCTTGGCACAACTGCCTCTGGTGATCTCTGTCCATCATGACCAGTGGGGCTTGCTAGCCAAGGCCTTCACCTTGATCTGTACGATGACCAACGAGTCGTGCCCATAGATATCCTTCTACCAAGAATACCGGGGCTCCTGTCCTTCCTCATATCCCACTGCCTGCAGAATCCTCCAAAGGATCGTTGGCAACCCAAAGTAGGACAAGAACGTGTTCTTGGTCAACTTTGTGGCCATGCGGTGACGCGGAACTCCTCTGCCTCCGGTGGCCTTGCGAGCTGTCAAATTAGTCCGGGCCATCTGTAGAAACATAAGGGTTTCGAACTCTCGTGAGACATTTATTTAAGTTGGCAAATTTTATAAGGAAAAGGAACAACTTTTAATTAAGGGGAGGTAATGCAAGTGCAAGAATATAAACATGATGCATGATCGTACTTACGTTCTCACTCACTAACAATGACTCGTAAGTCCTAACGTTCTAGTCGGTGGCAAGAACGATCTCTCATGCGTTATCTACTCGTTCTACTCGGTGACGTAGTTAGTGTACCTACAGAAGATTCATTTCAGCCCAAGCAAAAGCCCAATGATAAAATAATGGAGTATTGGCTCGTACGTACGAAAATACATAGAAACCAATACTAAACGCCATGCACCAATCTAGAAACATACCCAACATTTGATACCCTCGTATATGTTTGCGTAGAGCTCGCACATACTTGGTATAACAACTCTCACCCTAGACCGACGTTTGGACGGTCATGCTCTCATAACTCACTAAATCATTTTATGCATGTTTTCGTGATCGACGCATTCTCTTTTCCCTCGAGAATGGACCAACAAATAAAAGATCCAGCATGCAGCAATTCCCTGAACCCTGTTAGCAGTTAAACCACCTAAATCCTAGTAAAGGGCTTAAGGACAAGACTGGGCACACTTAGAATTTCAATGTAGTTTTGAAAATAGTTTTAAAATACCCATTTTAGTTCGAAAATAGCTCCTTACGGATGCAATAACTTGAACCATGCTCTGATACCAGCTGCCGCGGAACCTCCCAAATTATAAGAGCTCAAGTACCGTCTTAGCCAAATTCGACTGACATCGACTCATACTTGAACCCATATAACTCCGGTAGTCCGAAAATCTCGAAGGATTTCAAACATCGTACAACATACAGGATCGCATCGTTCAAGTACCACATTCGCAAGGATATAACAGTTGATAAACGGAATCGAAATCATCAGAGTGCGAAATCTTAAAAGTTATTACAATACTGAGTTTGAAAGTGCGGAAGCTTTTAATAAGTTTAAAACATGACCACCACATATGTGGTCCAAATAAAACATTGTCCTTGATAACTCACTCCTCCTTTTTCAAATAATGTGCCACCAACAGTCTCAGTCCAGCAAAAGCAAAGGAGAAGCTTCTAGATGACCCTGCCCTGGGCCTACTCCTCATCACCCTCCACGGGGTAGAGGCAGTGCTTACAATAGCCGAAGTAGACCTGGCCATCTGCAACAAACAGGATAAACCCTGAGTACAGGAATGTACTCAGCTAGACTTACCCGTCCAACTGAAAATAAAAGACACCAAGGGTATGCAAGGCTTTTTGGTGGAGCTGGGATCTTTATTTGTGAAAAGCTCAATTTAAGAGAACAAATATTTAATGATACCAGTGAGCATTCAGGTTTTAGGCCTACTTCTTAATCTAGGTTTGCACCTGAACTATTTCATACACGAGTCTAACAATCAATAATATAACCATATCCAGTTGACTTATCCACATTTTAGTTGAACCATAACCATTACATGGAGTTGTATCGTGGTGAAGCTCGACATAGTTTCCCACTGACCGGAGGAGACGACGACTCGAATTGAATTACAAACCAGCTGACGAGAAACCTTTAATACAAACCCGCACTTTCCCCATCGGGTCCATGCATTGGGTCACCGCTCGATACTGTTCGTGGTGGTAATCATCGCGGTTCAAGCACGGACTGCCCAATTGGAACCCAGCGATGGCCATTCCGAGGCAGATCGCATTTCCATACTAGAGGGCACGACTCGGGTTGATTCCGGCCCGAAGAGCGTCTAACCGGCTTCAGGGTTGGGAATACATCACCGGCACCCGAAGTAAAAGGGCGCTTTCAAAAATGAACGAGGTCCAACATCGATACAAACCTACACGATCCAACGGACGAGCTGCCCCCAAGTTTCCGAACTTGGTGCC
This sequence comes from Coix lacryma-jobi var. lacryma-jobi, assembly GCA_009763385.1. Classification (NCBI taxonomy): domain Eukaryota; kingdom Viridiplantae; phylum Streptophyta; class Magnoliopsida; order Poales; family Poaceae; genus Coix; species Coix lacryma-jobi. The sequence continues at coordinate 112,790,755 of CM019825.1, read as the reverse complement.
TTGCCTTTTAGTTGACCGTATTTCATTACTACTCAGGTTCTTTTCCACGATAGCAAATATAACCAACCGTGATCCGGTAAATACCCACTAGGGGCATTACGGGAACATCCTTTAGTTACTACTTTTACTTTAGCGGACTAAGCAATTCTACATATAAAATAGTAATTGGATAACAAGGCAGGTGTAATCAGTAATCAAGGATTGATAATGCAACAAATAGGATTCAAACAACTCCTATACCTAATGCATCACAATATAAAATACTCAATTGAATTAATTGTAAATACTGGGAGACTTAGAATGCTTCGGGGCTTGCCTTGGGAGAAGACCGATGCCTTGTGGGAAGGGCACTCGGGCAGGTTAGTTTCTGAAGCAGGGTCGGCCTCCTCGCTCTGCGGCACCTCCTGGATCTTCGGCTCGAGGTTTACTTCTGGTTCTTGGTCGGGCTCCGGGGCTGTCGATCCTTTTGCAATGTGGCGGATAAATAAATAATGCGTGGTGCACATATGATGGTATGTAAAGTAAACTTTTCTTGCAAACCAACAAAACCAACTTGTTGAATAACTTTTGACATTGAGAAAGGCACTTAATGACTGCATTAAATAAAACCATTAACTCAACTAATTTCTATTGATTATTTCAAAGAAACCTAGATTTGAACAGCAAGTATATTTTCTGAATTCAGAAAAATCCACAAAAATTACAGTAGGTAACCTACACCCACTGGACTCCACTGTACAAATTTCAGCAAGACATAATTTACCAAACAGCAGATATAAAAAGATGAAATAAACTACCAAAAAGGTACTTTGATCTAACTTCTCTTTTAAAAAGTGTTAAACAGTACATTTCGTATTTTTCCTAACTTCATCTACCTATAACCACTTCACTCCAGAAAACTTACTGCTAAAGCATGAACCTATGAATCTACACAAAATAAACAAGTTTATTTCAAAAGAAACACTTCGAACTGCAACGCTACTAGAAAATGGTGCAATCCTCATTTCTATATTTTCCCAGATTCTACTCCATATTTCCTATTTATAAAGAAAGTTCCATGAACAGAAACATCATATCTTTTTCTGCATGGATTTTCTAAGAAAATTACAGAAAAGCACACTTGTATTACAACTTCTTATTTTTCCATACAACAACCTATACTTAACATTTTTCTCAGCTTAAATAGGACACACAAAGACTGTATAAATTTTCCCATATTTTATTTTCACACATATTTCTCTCAACAATTATTTTAAGAAAACAGCTGAAAAGGAATTTAAATCTAAACAGTTTCCACAGAAATAGGCCCTCATAAATTTTTCACAGACACATAACTTGATAAGAAGCATACACAATTTTTGCCATGAATTAATTCAACCAGAAAATATATAAACCTATTTATTTAGCATACAGCACATAAACTGAAATAAATAAGAACAGTACGATAAATTTTCACCAAAAATACTTTTACATTTTTCTCTGCTAGATCTACTCATGAACAAGTTTACAAAACTAAAAGCACCTCATTTGCATCATTAAAACATGCTACACAAAATAAACAAGCTTTTTTGAAAAATAAAAGGAAAAAGAAAAACATTTGAAAACTCCCGGCCCAACTTGCGTAGACTCGGCCCATGGACCAAGAGTGGCTGACGTGCGGGGTCGGCAGGGTCAACGGGCCCACCTGTCGTTGAAAGCCGAGCAGGGGAAAGGTTTGACTGACGATTACTCGCCGTTGGCGAGGTCGCCGGCGGTGAGGTTGGGCTTGGTGAGTTCGCCTCGACGAGGCGGATCGAGTGGTGGTGTTGGTTTGGCCAGCGCATGACCGTAGCTCGCCGGCGACGAGCAATGGTGGACGGTGGTGGCGGTGGTGTTCGGCTATGCCGTCTCCGATGGTCGCCGGCCAAAATTGGCGGGTGCGAAAGCTCGATTGAACCCTAGGGTGGCTACTAGAAGGGTTGGTTCGGCCGGTGAAGCTACGTAGGAGCTTGGCCACGTGCGAGGGCCATGGCGGCGCACATGGCGCTCGACCGTGGCAGTGCGGGGGCTACGGAACGGTAGAGAGTGGGCGGATAGGTGTTCTCACCGTGCCTTGGCGTGAGGAAGCTCGCCAGAGAAAGGAGAAGGTGGGGAAGCTTCGGTTGGAGGGGAACGGCCTCGAGCTCCGGGCGGCATCAATGGCAACCGTGGAGGGGCTCCTCGGGTTCCGGTGTTGATGAGGCTCGGCTCGGGGTGTGGGCATGCGCACCGTGTGTTCGACACGTCGGCAGGGTTGCGGGCGAGAGGAATCGGATGGAGGGGCTCTGGTGAGGCCGGAACGCAGATGGTGTTTTGGCGGTGGCGAGCGTGGTGTTTATCGTGCGTGTTTGTGCGAGAGAGAGGGAGAGCAGGAGTGAGGGAGAGTGAGCAGAATGGCCAGTGAAGGGAGGAGTGCGATGTCGGGCTTTGCTTCGGCCGGGGGACGACCGGTGGTCGTGGCGGGGGCCACGGTCGGCGTGCGGCGGGCGGCGTGCGGCAGAGCAGCAGGCGGTGGCGTGGGCGCGGCGGCCGGGGCGAGCGGTGAGTGGTCGGGCGAGATCGCTTGCGTGTTCGGGTCGGAGAAGATCGCGCGGCGAGCGGGCGAGCGAGATCCGGAGCAGGGGAAAGCCGCCACGCGGCAATCCGGCCGGCGTACGGCGCGGCCGCGCGGTCGAGCGCTGGCGCGGCGCGTCACGCGCGTGAGCAAGCGAGGCGCGGGCGTGGCGCGGGCTGGCGTGGGCTGGAAAGGCCAGATGGGCCGGAAGTGAAGCGCGGGAGAAAAGAAAACCCTTTTTCTTTTTCAAATCTTTTTCCAAACTTTGACCATTTCAAAACAGTTTTAAAAACTCAAAACTACACTTTGACCCAAAAATAAAAGTTGCCCAAAATAATTTTCTCTACAACTTTCATATAAGACACTTTTTCTGAAAATCACTTTTCTAGCCTACACATAAATAAAGCCAATTTTAGAGCCATAAATCATTTTTATTCCCATATTTTTAACTATTAAACAATACTGAACTAGCTCAAGGTGTCAACATATAAAGTGTTATACTCAATATTACCTATTTTATAAAATTATTGGTCAAGGTAGAAATCTATTTAAACAACCAAGTCCTATTGAAACCAAAATTCAAATAAACAAACAAAAGCCAAAAATACTTCCATGCACATGAAATGATGCAATGCATTGCTTCTGGAAATTTAGTAGCTAATATGGTTCCTAATGCAGTGTTTGACACTAAGGTGTCACAGCAGGAATCACAGGTAAAACTACACTGGGGATGGGCCAAAAGTGCATACCAAATTCAACATATCAAGGCCTAGCACTTTCGGCCCACCCAAATAAGAGAAATAGAGCTCAAAGCCCATCAATACTCCAAACCAGACCCAACAACCTCGATGGACATGGCCCACACTACTTCAGGGACCCACTAGAGCGAGCCGGGCATGAGAGGGGCCACCAGGGGTGCGCCCGCACCCCTGGTGCGGCCGCACCACCAGGTGCACCACTCGGGTCCAACTTTGGTCGGTGGCTCGTTACTGCCTTCCTCACGTCGGTTATCGAGGATGTCCACGTTCAATGTACCTAGAAGGCGGTTTGGAGGTCGGTTTCCACTTTCCATGTGGAGAAAGGAGGATCTCCACCCCTCCAAGGCACCTCCACTATAAAAGAAGGGCCCCAAGAGCTTCTACAATTCATTCAATTATTTATTCATTCAATCAATTAGTTGTAGAGTAGTATAGTTCCATTTGCACCTTGCGAAGGATTCATTCAAGAGAAGAAGTAGTGCTACATTCTAGCTCTAGTAGCTATTTAGAAGAGGGAGCGAGTGAGTGCAAGTCAGAGAAGTGCCGGAGTTGTCGGCTACCTCCTCAAGTGTACATCTACACTTAGCGAAAGGAATACTAGAATCGCCGGTACGACTTCGCTTGTACCTCGATGAATCGTTGTTGACACTGGTTATCTATCAAAATTAAAGGATAAATAAATATGAAAAGGGCATGAATTCAATCACCAATAAAGGTTTAGGATTTTAATTGACAATATTCCACAAGTTTTGGTGAATTATGATTCTATAGGGACTAAACAGGAAAACAACACTGATTACTTCTCCTAGAAGGAAATCGACGGTAGATTACTCCACCGCCAAGTCAGGAATTCTCTAGAAGACTCCAAAGGACTCCACGAGGCGGGCACCCCGAGACCCCGACAGGTGGGACCGACCGGTCTGGTGGGCCCACTGGTCGGTTGGGTCCCGAGCCCCCACTCCTCCTTCTGGAACCTTCCTCCACTGACCCAGAGGACTCATCTCAGCCCTACGTGAAGTCGGTTTGATCTAACGGCCACGGTTGACCCCTCAGTGCTATATATTTAGGCCCCCAGGCCCTAGGGTAGAACAAGTCCCTCTTCAGAAAAGACTACGTCTCATTCAGAAACCCTAGAAGAAACTTCAAGAGCCAGCTTTCAAGTAGAAGATTAGTTACCCCTCTAGTTTAGGTTTAGAACCTAGTCTTATACTAGAACTAGAATAGAGAGAGAGGAAGAGATCAAGAAGGAGCTCCGGCCTGTCGGATCAACTTCTTCATCTTGTACCTGCGGATTCAAGTTCATCTTCAACTTGCTTCAGCGATTGTTTCGGTAATCAACGTCTATATTTAAGTTTGAGCCATTGTTCTTATTATTCTTAAGGTTTATGACTCTCTTTTGAGTACTTTAATTCTAAGTTGCTCTAGAGTTAGACTAGTTGGATAGTGTAAGCGTGGTGCTTAGACTTGATAGCTCATAATGCCTCTTATAACACCGGTAGTAGTGGTTGTTCGCAAGGGTGACTCTTATAGCCTTGTTGATTCATCTATAGTCCACTTACCCGTGTGTAGGCTCGGTAGGATTATACATTTGCATAAAAGACTCATACTCTGTTTGTGATCTTTTATGGCAACTTCCCCACTAAGAATAATATAAACATATCACTTTTAAATTAGAATTATACAGCCTTAATGATCCCCTCTATACTTCTAGATTCTTCGTCCTTGTTAGCTACTCAGGGGTTAGACTTTAGGACTTAACACTATCCATTCCTTTGGGTTTGATATTAAAACTAGGTTACTCCGGTGAAGTTCTACATGAGTAGATTTTTTCTGTGCGCTTGCGGATAAAGTAGAGTGTGAATTAATTTATACCAATAAGCATTTCTGGTGCCGTTGCCGGGGAATGGTAGATCATCTTAAGTCTTAGTTTAACCTTGTATTATACTTTTATCTTTTTCCTTTTTTGTCCTAGTCTTTTCATTATTTTTGTGTTCATTCTTATGAATGTTGTTGAATTCCACTCTTATCTATCACTACCCCATGAGCGCAAGCTAATACCAGTAGAATCCTTACACCCTATCATAACATCTTGCGGATACATGGGTGTATGCCGAGTCTCTGTGTGATGAGTGATTGTCAACGGAGATGATACGCATGTTCTTTGGCTTGTGTTGTGCAGGTGTCGAGCACGGAGACAGTGATCGATGGCGGGTGAAGGTCAAGTTGCGACGTGCCGTGCCGACGGACCGGGCGCGATGAAGGATGGGCGTGCCATGCGGCGGACGTGCCATGCCGATGTATCGGACGGTGAAGGGCGGACGTGGACTTGGCAGCTGTGGTGGCTGGCAGCCTGCGACAGCGACAGGCGGAGAAGTGCGATCATGTCGGTGGAAGGGGTGCACAGGCGGTGCATCCCCTCTACGACGCCGGTTTGTTGGTAGAGCCCGGGAAAAACCAACGGTGGACGGTTTCCAGGTTTGGGCCTCAAAACCTGGGTGCTGGGTTTCCAGGTTGAGCCACAAAACCTGGGCGTGACGGTTTCCAGGTTGAGCCTCAAAACCTGGGCGTGGGCCGGTTTCCGAGTTTGGGCCTCAAAACTCGGGCGCTGCGGGTTTCCGAGTTTGGGCCACAAAACTCGGGCTGGAGGCGGGTTTCCCGGTTTGGGCCTCAAAACCGGGGGCTGATGGAAAAGGCTGGTTTCCCGGTTTGGGCCACAAAACCGGGGGTGCAGAGTGGTGGCGGCACGTGGCGGCGATCTGAAGGTTGCGTGGAGGCGACGCGGAAGACCGTGCGGGCGTGGCCGTCGGATCTACCTACCACCAGCGGGTGGACTAGAATAGCCTTAGGGTTAGGCTGGTCCGCTCTGTAAATACAGTAGTGAGGGGTAGAGTAGGAAATAGACTTAGTCTAGGTTAGTATAAGTAGTCCAGGGCAGACACCCTCCTCCCTATCTCAGTTTTAGCTATCTCAGTTAGTGCTTTCATTTGCTAGGGTTTCCTGCTCTCCCATCCCCTGCTTTAGCTAGTTGAGATCCGCAGAGAGACTCCACTCTGTGTACTGTTGATTCGAGGAAGTGAGGCCGTATCCTCACCTTGGATCCCATCTCTTGGTGTCAATTCGCGTTTTGATTTCATGTTCATCATGTTCTTCGCGGATTGCTTTGTGCCTTGAGTTTTCCCGTCGCTTGATCTTTGTGCTCGGTTCATCTTTTGCGAATCCGTTTGAACCAAGTTGTTCTAGATCGTGAGGCACTTCTTTCCACCGAAGGAATCATCCTCTAACCTCACGGTCTAGGAGATCGATCGATTTTTCGTTTCGGGTCAAGTTTTCTCTCTTCCCCCGAAATTCTTTGATTCACCGATTTGGAGATAGGTTCGAGCCATGATCTCTTAGAGATAGCTCACTATACTCCTTGTGACTTATCTCACCAAGTTTGATCCCTAGAGGAATTGTTTTAGGTGAGATTGAGACAAATCGATTGACAAACGGGACTGCTGTGCTCTGACCGGACGCTGGCATCGGGCCGACCGGACGCTGACCAAGTGCGTCCGGTCGTTGAATGCTCAGCGAGTCTCCCTGCAGCTCGACCGGACGCTCTGATTGTTGAGTGACCGGACTCACCGGTGCTACTGTTCCCGTGCTTTGCTTTTGTGTGATCGGACGCAGGAGAACCGACCGGACGCTCCCCTGGCCAGAGTCCGGTCAGTTCCAGAGAGCTCCCAGATCAGGTTTTGAGCGACCGGACGCGTCCGGTCCCTGCTGACCGGACGCAGGCCAGAGTCCGGTCGATCCAGTTTCGCGCGTTTTCGTTCGCGGTTCGTTCGTTCTTGATCGGATTCGAGTTCCGTCTTTTGCGTTGGCTTTCTAGGGTTGTCTAGTGTCCCGCTGTGCTTCTAGGAAGCATCCACCCTACATCTAGGGTCGTGGACATTAGCAAGCTCTAGGTTTCGCTTTTGGGGTTGAGTTTGGGACAGTGGCATCTAGTTTCCGTAAGGAAATTTTGAAGCTCCCATTCACCCCCCCTCTGGTCACTTTCGGGTAGCTTCTCGGTCCTTCAATTGGTATCGGAGCAGGTTAAGGATCTTCCACCTTAGCCGGTTCCAGATCCACCGAAGGCGACATGGATCGCGGCATAGGCAAACCGCTGTTTTTCGATGGGACGAACTATGCGTATTGGAAGATACGTATGTCGGCCTATTTGCAGAGCTTGGGCGCTTCGATCTGGGATATTTGCAACTCCCCTGATTACGTGGTCTTGGCTGCTCGTGTGACTCAACAGCAGATCGATGAGCACGATGCCAATAGCCGAGCCCGTAATGCTCTTTTCTCTTGTTTGAGCATGGGTGAGTTTGATCGTGTTTCTCACCTCGCTACGGCTCGGGAGATCTGGGACACTCTCATGCGTTTTCATGAGGGCACCTCTCAAGTCAAAACCCAACTCTACGAGTCGTTCAAGCGAGAGTATGAGAACTTTAGACATCAACCTGGCGAGAGCATAGAAAGTTTATTCGCTCGCTTTCAGGTGATTGTCAACAGGATGAGGGCTAACAGAGAGCAGTTGCCATTTGACGATCATGAGCGTGCTTTGAAGCTTTTGCACACTCTTGACCGTTCGGTGTGGGACTCCAAGGTTCAGGCAATCATCGAATCGCCGAACTATGAGACCCTCACCTGCGACGAGCTCTTCAGTAAGCTCAAGTCCAGTGAGATTGATGCTATGGCGAGGGCTTCTTTTGAAAATCCTTCTCGCCCGTCCATGGCTTTGGTTTCCGGCTCTTCCTCTAACCCCTCAGCTGGCTTTGCGCTTTCTTCTCTCTTTTCTGTGACAGAGGACCAGCTGGAGTCTTTGGGAGATGACGAGTTGGCTTTGCTCGCCAACCGGTTCTCGCGGTTCCACAACAACCGCATGAACCGTCGTCGAGGAGGAGGACGCACGGGATGCTACGAGTGCGGCGACCCCGACCACTTCATCGCCGACTGCCCCAAGAAGAAGAACAAGCATCTGGGGAAGGGCGATCACGGCCACAGGCGCGACTCCAAGTACAAGGAGAAGCACGTTCCCCCAAGGCACAAGAAGCGGGGCGGCTTCGACAAAGAGTACATCAAGAAGAAGTACTTGGAGAAGCAGCAAGCTGAGCAGCGCGCGTTCTTCGCCACGCTCAGCAACGTCGACGGCTCGGATGACGACTCCGCCAGCTCGAGCGATGACGAGTCCGAGAAGAAGAAGAGGATCGAGAACAAGCTGAACGGCCTCTGCTTCTTCGCCGACGACGACGGCTTCTGCACCATGGCGCTGGGCGATGAGGTCGACGGCGAGCCGGAGCGTACCCCTCGGAACGACGACGACGACGACACCTCCCAGGTATCTCTTACCTACGACGAGCTTTCCTCCGAGGTTGAGAAGTTGACTGCTGCCCTCCTTAGCCAAGATAAGTTCCTTAGGCGTGCCGCTAGAGAGCGCAAGGAGTTTAGGCAGAAGTGGGAGGACACGGTGAAGGAGCTTGAGTTCGTTCGGTCCACCGTGGTAGTGTCGGAGGAGGCGGAGTGCGAGTCGTGCACCGCACACATGACTGACCTTCTCACTCTGAGAGGTAAGTATGCTGCGTTGGTTGGAGAGGTGGATGAGCTCCGTGCTAGGCCGCAGCTGTTGGGTGCGTGCAAGACTTGTCCTGTCTTGCAAACTGAGTTGGCAGAGAAGAATGCCAAGATTGAGTCTTTAGTCAAGGCCAGCTCGGATAGCACTTGTATCAAGAGGTGTGCTTTGTGTGAGGGCCTGGAGCAGGAGATGGCCAATGTGAGGCATGACAAGGTGCGTACCGAGGAGGAAAACACATACCTTCGGACCGTCTTGTCATGGGTGTCTTGTGGTGAGCCTCAGCTCGGGATGATGATCTCCCAATTCAAGCGAGCTGCTGGAGGTCCAGGCGTAGGCCTTGCGCAGGGTGTTGATCTTTCCGCTTTTGGGAAGATTGGAGAGTCTAGTGGTCTTGATCCGAGTGAGAAGCCCAACTCCACCACTACTCCCAAACTAACCAAGCTTCCACCCAAAGAGCCTGCCAAGCCTGTCACCAAGGATGGAGTTGTAGTTGAACCTCCCAAGGCTCCACCCAAGAATCCACAATGGCAACCCAAGCCCAATCACCTAAAGAACAAGCTTGACACAATGCCACCCATCCGAGAGGAGTTGCCACAGAAGGGCAAGGGCAAGGTGAACCATACCCACATCCCTGCAAACCAACAACCCCCTTTGCGCGCGGTGAGGTTTCAGTGTGACTTTTGTGGGCGGGATGGTCACCTGAGTGAGTTCTGCTTTAGGCGCAAGAGAGAGGCGCGCCGTGCTAGGGAGATGCAGAACCCGGACATGTTTCACCCAGCTCGTGGTGGACATGCTCCGAAGCCTCAGGGGAGAGCTGCTAGGTCTGGAGGGAGGCGTACCCAGCCTAGGCAGCAGGAGAGAGCCCCTAGGAGGGAGACTAGGCCTAGAGGTCCGGCACCTCAGTTTGTTAGGCCTAGGCAGGAGAGAGCTCCGAGGAGAGACGCTAGAGCAGTTGAGCCCCAGGCTCCTAGGCGTAAACCTCGTAGAGAGCGTGCCCGACGGGGTCCTGCTTTTGCAGGTAACGGACCCCGTGGCGGAGGCTTTGTTGAGCGCTTTGTCCCACCGCAGGTAGAGTTTCGCGGTGAGCGCTTCTTCCCCAGCGGACCACGTTTTCCTGTGCGTGGTGATCGCTATCCTCCTAGACAGGATGGTTTTTACACTGACCGTTCTTTTGAGCAGCCGGCCCAACACTGGTTTCCTTCTTATCTTACTAACCCCAGTGTTGGACCGTATGTTCACCCTATGTCTTTTTATTGATGTAGGAGGAGCGGTTGGAGGACATTTGGCTTGTGGATTCCGGTTGCTCGAGACACATGACCGGAAATGCCAAATGGTTCTCCAGCCATAGTCCGGTCGCCGGAAAGGAGTACATAACCTTCGGCGACAAAGGTAAGGGCAAGGTATTGTCCGTTGGTGCAGTGCGGGTTAATGAGCATTTTGTGTTGCGCGAGGTGGCTCTTGTTTCTAACCTGCATTTTAACTTGCTTTCTGTTTCGCAACTTTTTCGTGAAGGCTATGAGATTCGTTTCAAACCGAACCTTAGCCGGATCTTAGATCCTCAGGGTGATCTTGTATGTCTGATTTCACCCTTTGGGAATGTCTTTCGCGCGAATTTCTCAAAGTCGTTTGGATCTTCTCGCTGTCTTTTGGCTAGTCCTTCTTCTTCTGATCTTTGGAAGTGGCATAGGAGGCTCGGTCACTTGAGTTTTGACTTGCTTGCAAGACTTAGCTCACTTGGCTTAATCCGAGGATTGCCCAAGCTTTCGTTGGAGAAGGATCTAGTTTGCCATGCTTGCCGGCATGGAAAGATTGTTGCTGCTCCCCACCATCCCTTGACCAAGGTTATGACCTCGCACCCCGGAGAGCTTTTGCATATGGACCTTGTTGGTCCGGCTCGGGTGAGCTCGGTTGGTGGGAAGTGGTATGTGCTTGTTGTTGTTGACGACTTTTCGAGGTATTCGTGGGTCTTCTTTTTAGTTGAGAAGTCCGAGACATTCTCCTTCGCTCGCGATCTGATTTTGCGTCTTCAGAACGAGTTCCCTTTGAACTCGATGCGAGCTATTCGGAGTGATAATGGTTCCGAGTTTAAAAATTCGGATTTTGAGAAGTTTTGTAACCACCTTGGTTTGGAGCATCAGTTTTCTTCCCCCTATACACCACCCCAAAATGGTGTTGTAGAGAGGAAGAATCGGACCCTTGTTGAGATGGCCAGGACGATGCTTGATGAGCATAGGACTCCTAGGCGCTTTTGGGCCGAAGCTATGAACACTGCATGCTACATTTCGAATCGCATTTTTCTGAGAGCGTTTTTGAAGAAGACCTCTTATGAGTTGCGTTTTGGTCGCCAGCCCAAGGTGAGTTATTTTAGAGTCTTTGGTTGCCACTGTTTTATATTGAAAAAGGGCAACCTGGACAAGTTTGAGTCTCGTTCTTCTGACGGTGTGTTTTTGGGTTATGGCACTCACACTCGAGCTTATCGTGTACTTAACCTTGACACTAACCGAGTCATGGAGACATCAGATGTCACCTTCGACGAGACTCTTGTTTGTCCCTCTTCTCGTTTTGAGCGTGCAGGTGATCATGAGGTTGGAGAGCCTCTTTTCGATGACGAGGACGAGGGTGCTGAAGGTATAGATGATCCAGCACCCCCTCCACCTGCCGTGCCGCAAGGAGCGGCCTCGACGACGACTCACGGCCCCGACACTTCTTCTTCCTGGGGGCCGTGGGATCCACCTCGCACGGTACCTTTTGTACCCGGGGTGGAACCAGCTGCTGTTGAGGGGGAGGTCACTTCCTCCCGAGAGGCGCCACGACACATCCAGCGCCAGCACCCTCCTCAGCAGATGATCGGCGACATCGACGAGCGAGTTACTCGCTCCAGGTCACAGCACATCTCGCACTTTGCTCATTCTGCTTTTGTTGCGTCTTTTGAGCCCCGAGATGTTGGACACGCATTGACGGATCCGGATTGGGTCAATGCCATGCATGAGGAGCTAGAGAACTTTGAGCGAAATCGGGTTTGGGTTCTAGTGCCTCCACCTCCTGACTGTAAACCTATTGGGACAAAATGGGTATTTAAAAACAAGCAAGGAGAGGAGGGCCACATTGTGAGAAACAAGGCCCGGCTTGTAGCGAAGGGTTATAGTCAGAAGGAGGGGATAGATTATGAGGAGACCTTCGCTCCTGTAGCTCGTTTGGAGGCTATTAGGATACTCTTGGCTTATGCTGCATCCATGGGTTTCAAACTTTTTCAAATGGATGTCAAGAGTGCCTTCTTAAACGGCTACATTGAGGAGGAGGTCTATGTCCAGCAACCCCCCGGTTTTGAAAATCCCAAGTTTCCAAACCATGTCTTTAAACTCCACAAAGCTTTGTATGGTTTGAAACAAGCCCCTAGAGCCTGGTATGAGAGATTAAAAACCTTTTTGCTAGCTAAGGGTTTTAAAATGGGATGTGTAGATAAGACGCTCTTTCTCCTCCGGCAAGGCAAAGATACTCTCTTGGTCCAAATTTACGTGGATGATATCATTTTCGGTGGTTCTTCTCACGCTTTGGTTGCCAAGTTTGCAGATACTATGAGCAGGGAGTTCGAGATGAGCATGATGGGCGAGCTGACTTTCTTTCTCGGGTTGCAAATTAAGCAATCCCGAGAGGGGACGTTTGTGCACCAGGGCAAGTACACGAGGGACTTGCTGAAGCGGTTCGACATGGGCGAGGCCAAGCCTCTTCCGACGCCCATGTCGACGACGACTGCCCTGGATGCCGACACGGATGGAGAAGCAGTGGACCAGAAGGAGTACCGCAGCATGATTGGATCGCTGCTCTACCTGACGGTGACACGGCCGGACATTCAGTTCGCCGTGTGCTTGTGCGCGCGCTTTCAGGCCTCGCCACGCACTTCTCACCGTCAGGCGGTGAAGCGCATCTTCAGGTACCTTCGTTTCACGCCTGAGTTCGGGATTTGGTATTCTGCTTCCTCCACTCTCGCGCTTTGCGGTTATTCCGATGCCGATTTTGCTGGTTGTCGAATTGAGCGCAAGTCCACTTCTGGGACTTGCCAGTTTATTGGGTCTTCTCTTGTATCGTGGTCTTCTCGCAAGCAGTCTAGTGTCGCTCAGTCTACCACGGAGGCTGAATATGTTGCTGCGGCTAGCTGCTGTTCCCAGTTACTCTGGATGATGGCCACTTTGCGTGATTTTGGTTTGAGCTTTACTCGAGTTCCTTTGCTTTGTGACAGCACGAGTGCCATTAGCGTTGCTAAGAACCCCGTGCTTCACTCGAAAACCAAACACATTGATGTGCGCTTTCATTTCTTGCGAGACCACCAGGAGAAGGGTGATATCGACCTTCGCCATGTCGATACTCATCACCAATTGGCTGATATTTTCACCAAGCCTTTAGACGAATCAACCTTTAATAGGTTGAGGGGTGAGCTTGGTGTGTGTTTCCCCTTTTAGATGGGGGAAGCATTTTGAGATGTACAGACTGACTCTTTTATTTTGAGGCTCTTTTCTTTTGAGTTTCTTGAGTCTTTCCATTTGGTATCTTCTTTCTTTCAGTTTTGTGTCGGGCATACGCATTTACATTCTGAGCTTCATGTCTATATTCACTAGAATGTAATTATGCTCTTGTTAGTATTGCTCCGATACTTATGATGATGCTTGTAGCTTATGCTCTTTCTGATCACTGTTACATGTTATGAGCGAGCTATTTTTGGAATGGTGCATTATGCCTAATGTATATAAATCTAAAAATGCTCACCATTGAGATATGCAACTAGCATGTGTAGGGTGTGTTGAGTCCATTCCTGCTTTTCATATATGCTCGGTTGCTATGTCTCTAGTTCTGAGTCATTCACTTGCTTGGTTGTTCATAACTTGCTTAAAATCTGAACCAAGTATTGTTGAATTGAAAAGACCGAGATGGGATTGCTTGTCAACACCTCATGGTATTGAGACTGTTTCTCATTGCACTTTGAGTTAAACTTGAGCCATGTAGTGTATGACCGAAACCGTTGCTTTAAGCTTCTGATTGCTTCGGCATAGGCTTCGCACGGTTGAAAAGTTAGGCAATGACAAGCTTTCAACCTCTCGCAATCACATGCCAAAAATGAACTTGTGAAATCTTTTACCGCTGCAACTCCGATATAAATTTGAAATCACAAGTATATGCTTCTTTCCTATGCATGATGATTGAACTTTGCTAGGGGTAGTTCACCTTGTATATATGCTTAGCAATTGTTTGGATTCCTTCTATACATGTCTAGTGCTATTTTGATGGTGACTATCCTTTTGGCTTAAAACTGCTCACATGCTCATATGCTTCATATTTCGTATAAGTGATCAGTCTGAGCCTTTGCTATTTGAGTGCTTAATTGAGATGTTGGAGCTATACTGATTAGAGCATCTTTGCACTCTTTTGACTATATACTTGAAGCTCCTAACTTGCATTTTGACTTCATATGCATTTTGGAAGGAGATCTTGTGTTCAGGGGGAGTTTATGTGAAGGGAGTTGCTTCTCCGATACCTTTTGGCCTTGATAAGTGCATTTTCAACTAGGGGGAGAAATTTATGCAAATCATATGCTCCTGTGTTGATCAACTAAGGGGAGAATCACTTGTCCTAGTTGCTTGCATTTGTCGAGGGGGAGTTTGCTAGTTGTGTTGAGCCGTTGCCTCTGTCTTGAGGGACTAGCAAACGTTCCTAGCTTTTCATGAGCTTTCATAAGCTTTTTCATTTGGCTTTCAATTGGTATCGTCTGGTGTGCTTTCCCATTTGGTTTGGGTTGATTTCCAATTGGTTCGGAGTGATTTTCTTGCTAGTTGTGTTGAGCCTCTGTGCCTCTATCTTGAGGGACTAGCATTTTGCTTCTGTTGTCCTCCGATCTTCAATTGGTATCTGCTAGCGGTGTTGAGCCTGTTCTACCTCTTCTTGAGGGCTAGCTTTGCTTTGCTTGGTTGCGTCGAGCCGTTGCCCATGTCTTTGGGGACCAAGTTTTTGCTTCATCCACTTGACCTTCTTTGGCTTTTGTTAAGGCTTTTGGGTCATTTGGTTGGGTTTTCTCTTCCCACTCCTTCCTACCTCCTTCTTCTTATTCATGATTTGTTGTGGAGTTGACAATGCACTCATCAAGGGGGAGATTGCGGATACATGGGTGTATGCCGAGTCTCTGTGTGATGAGTGATTGTCAACGGAGATGATGCGCATGTTCTTTGGCTTGTGTTGTGCAGGTGTCGAGCACGGAGACAGTGATCGATGGCGGGTGAAGGTCAAGTTGCGACGTGCCGTGCCGACGGACCGGGCGCGATGAAGGATGGGCGTGCCGTGCGGCGGACGTGCCATGCCGATGTATCGGACGGTGAAGGGCGGACGTGGACTTGGACTGATGGACTGGAGGCCGGAGGATCAGCTGTGGTGGCTGGCAGCCTGCGACAGCGACAGGCGGAGAAGTGCGATCATGTCGGTGGAAGGGGTGCACAGGCGGTGCATCCCCTCTACGACGCCGGTTTGTTGGTAGAGCCCGGGAAAAACCAACGGTGGACGGTTTCCAGGTTTGGGCCTCAAAACCTGGGTGCTGGGTTTCCAGGTTGAGCCACAAAACCTGGGCGTGACGGTTTCCAGGTTGAGCCTCAAAACCTGGGCGTGGGCCGGTTTCCGAGTTTGGGCCTCAAAACTCGGGCGCTGCGGGTTTCCGAGTTTGGGCCACAAAACTCGGGCTGGAGGCGGGTTTCCCGGTTTGGGCCTCAAAACCGGGGGCTGATGGAAAAGGCTGGTTTCCCGGTTTGGGCCACAAAACCGGGGGTGCAGAGTGGTGGCGGCACGTGGCGGCGATCTGAAGGTTGCGTGGAGGCGACGCGGAAGACCGTGCGGGCGTGGCCGTCGGATCTACCTACCACCAGCGGGTGGACTAGAATAGCCTTAGGGTTAGGCTGGTCCGCTCTGTAAATACAGTAGTGAGGGGTAGAGTAGGAAATAGACTTAGTCTAGGTTAGTATAAATAGTCCAGGGGAGACACCCTCCTCCCTATCTCAGTTTTAGCTATCTCAGTTAGTGCTTTCATTTGCTAGGGTTTCCTGCTCTCCCATCCCCTGCTTTAGCTAGTTGAGATCCGCAGAGAGACTCCACTCTGTGTACTGTTGATTCGAGGAAGTGAGGCCGTATCCTCACCTTGGATCCCATCTCTTGGTGTCAATTCGCGTTTTGATTTCATGTTCATCATGTTCTTCGCGGATTGCTTTGTGCCTTGAGTTTTCCCGTCGCTTGATCTTTGTGCTCGGTTCATCTTTTGCGAATCCGTTTGAACCAAGTTGTTCTAGATCGTGAGGCACTTCTTTCCACCGAAGGAATCATCCTCTAACCTCACGGTCTAGGAGATCGATCGATTTTTCGTTTCGGGTCAAGTTTTCTCTCTTCCCCCGAAATTCTTTGATTCACCGATTTGGAGATAGGTTCGAGCCATGATCTCTTAGAGATAGCTCACTATACTCCTTGTGACTTATCTCACCAAGTTTGATCCCTAGAGGAATTGTTTTAGGTGAGATTGAGACAAATCGGTTGACAAACGGGACTGCTGTGCTCTGACCGGACGCTGGCATCGGGCCGACCGGACGCTGACCAAGTGCGTCCGGTCGTTGAATGCTCAGCGAGTCTCCCTGCAGCTCGACCGGACGCTCTGATTGTTGAGTGACCGGACTCACCGGTGCTACTGTTCCCGTGCTTTGCTTTTGTGTGATCGGACGCAGGAGAACCGACCGGACGCTCCCCTGGCCAGAGTCCGGTCAGTTCCAGAGAGCTCCCAGATCAGGTTTTGAGCGACCGGACGCGTCCGGTCCCTGCTGACCGGACGCAGGCCAGAGTCCGGTCGATCCAGTTTCGCGCGTTTTCGTTCGCGGTTCGTTCGTTCTTGATCGGATTCGAGTTCCGTCTTTTGCGTTGGCTTTCTAGGGTTGTCTAGTGTCCCGCTGTGCTTCTAGGAAGCATCCACCCTACATCTAGGGTCGTGGACATTAGCAAGCTCTAGGTTTCGCTTTTGGGGTTGAGTTTGGGACAGTGGCATCTAGTTTCCGTAAGGAAATTTTGAAGCTCCCATTCACCCCCCCTCTGGTCGCTTTCGGGTAGCTTCTCGGTCCTTCACATCTGGTTATTAGCTACGCCTACCTTTCCGCTGCACTTCCTTCTGTAATGAGCATAGAAATATAATTATGAAATTATTCTTTCGGGTATTCTTGTCACTAACATTTCCAGGTCTGGAGTAAAAAAGAACGAAGGAACAACAAACACAAAGTATGCCCAACCAATCACCATGTAACATTGAATTACATTCATCCAATCTTGATTTGCAAAATCCAAGCTTGGGGAATAGACTTTCTAAGAGCATATCTTGCCGTGTTGCTATGTTGGTTATCCCTACCTTTAAGATATGCTCATATACTAATCATGCTCTTTCATCACCGTTTGAATAAATCTCTATAATACTTTCATGCTACCCTCATTCACTATATTATATGTTTAGGTTTGGAGTACTTTCATACATCTGTTAAATTAAGCATGGTGCCTAGTTTAGGAGTGGTGATCTTGCTTTCAAAGGCTTTTAGTTTAAGCAATTAAGTTAAAATGCCTTCCTAGATCAAATTAGACATGGCGTCTAGGTTGATTTTTTAGCCGATAGTATGCTATAGTGGATGTTGGATATTTTGTTAGACTAACCTCTGTAGGAAACTTTCAATATTAATTTGGGAAAGTCCTGAGATGAACTCACACTGGAGATGAAGCAAGGCATACAATGAACTTCAACAACTCTTGCATAATGAAGACTCAGCTCATTCATCATGGATGAAAGAACTGTGAGTATCAAAGTTTATTTATTTTGTCTTCTACTGCAAGTTATCTTTTGCCTTGAATCATGTTAAAGTGCAGCCAACACATAAAATACTAGTCTATGCTAAAATAATCCTAAAAACATCTTTTTATTAGCATAGATGGAAAATACATAAGTTGTGGATAATAACCCATGCTTCAAATTCTTGCAATCCTTCAGGTATATGTCCACTAACATTACGCAGGAGAGAGATTTTGTTCATCCATGGTTTGGTCTGAACATTGAAGATCCAAAACTCAAACCATAGACACACAAACCTACTCTTAGATTACAAATGGTGCTAGCATAGCATTGAGTCTTGCTTGGGAGCTGATGACAAACAGGATGCAACTTACCTCGTATGAGACAACCAATGCCTGCAACCATCATTGTCCAAGACATCAAGACAAGAAGTGGGAAGTTATCCTCTTTTCTAATCAAGAGCTAGCTTGGGAGACAAGATGGTACCACTACAACAATAGCAAGATCTACAAATCCAAAACATGAACATTTTGTTTGGGAATCCATCTACATCACAATCCAGCCTTGGAGAGACAATTTCGTTGTCTAGATGTGTTTCACAATCAAAGGGAGGAAGGAGAAACCCAACTTCAAACATATTGGTCTCTTACTCACCATTGATCAGTACAAACCACTAGATGCTGCCCCAGTCAAGAAGAGGAGTATGGTCCACCACTCATTCTTGGAAGATCATTCTTGAACACCAACGTCAAGGGAGAACCAACTACCAAGAATTGAGGAGGGCATCATGAAGGATGAAGCCATTGCACCACATGAGTTAGAAGATGGAGAGATAATACCTGAGCCAACAAATCAGGAAGAATAGCCGATAAGATCTCCATCATCTAGACACTGTTGAGAGGACAAGTCTCAGTTGTGACACTAAAAGACAAAGACTATCATGGAGGCACTCGAGTAACAGTTCTAACTTCAAGTCTCTTATCAACCCAATAATTAAAGAAAAACAAGAAAGGATGACAAGAGAAGAATGCGGAACTGTCCCTACATCCTCATAGTACAGAATTAATACAAGAAAGAGAGAGGATCCTAGACAGCAAACTCGAGGAACAATGTGCCTTCACTGATAAGTCGACACATAGAGAAGGAAGGTCGATACCTATAAAGATGATTCCACCGTGATCTTCCTCCTCTCAATGCACACTGCGAGACAAGCAAGAGAAGACAAGGCAGCTAGACAAGAGAAGCTTCCACAAGGTGGTTCGACACATCACTCTTCAATGACAAAGTAACATTTCAAGGTAACTAACCATCACTGTAAAAGCTTCTTCTTGATTCTAGTATGAACATGAATAAAGAACTAAACATGTTTAAGTTGCACCTCATTTGATCCAACCTAATCAACTCAACATGTTTAGTCCTTTAATCTTTGTTCTTAGCTTTACTCTCTTGAATCTCACTGTCTTACCTAAATGAGCTAAAATGTTGTGCATCTAACCTTTGGAAGATGATATATCTCAATTATGAAAAGATTGACACTTTATGCATAGATTATCCTTCCTTGGGTTAACTAATTTGATCTGTTAAATATTTTAAGATGCTACTTTCATCTTCTGATCCTATCACTCATGTTAAGATCAAGCACATAAACAACAAGTTTGACTTGTGCAATGTGCCTAAGGTTAGAGGGGAATAAACAAAACTTTTGGTTCTGTTGGTGTTTTTCCACCAACAGAGCCCATGCACTTGATATCCAGTACTGCACAAAGCTTAACCGCAGCGGGCGTTTTGGCTTTACCGCAGCGGGCAACAGCGTCCGCTGCGGTGCTAAGGCCACGGTTAATCGTGGCCATTACCGCAGCGGGCGCTGTTGCCCGCTGCGGTAAAAGCCTTAACCGCAGCGGGCAACATAAGGGGCCCGCTGCGGTTAATAGCATTTACCGCAGCGGACAACCTAAAGCGCCCGTCGCGGTAAATTATTAACCGCAGCGGTCGTTTTAGGTTGCCCGCTGCGGTAGTTGCGTTTAACCGTAGCGGGCAGCTTATGTTGCCCGCCACAGTTATTAATTTTTGATTAAAAAAAATAAATAATGCAGCCAGCAGAAACAGCAGGATATGAATTCAAATCTGCAGTTTTCAAATAATTCCAGAATTCCAGATTTCTAACAGATATATATATATATATATATATATGCACATATAAACCATCTGGACATAACATACAAAGTGACTTAGTTGTTTGTTGTCATCATATACACATTGACTTAGTTGATTTCAAATTCAAATTACAATTCATATTTCAACTTGATGAGCATAATCTGTCGGACGAAGCATTGTGTTCCATTTGCGGAGCTTCTCGTATTGGGGTAGCAACGCTAGCTCGGATTCGTTGTCAAAGAACGTTTCTCCTTCGAGAATGCATTTCTCCATTACAAACTTGCATATGTCTGCCTTGACTTGTTTAAAGCACATCCTGCGGCTCTGCTGCTCTCCCCAATACTTGACACCTTCCTTGAGCTTCTTCCAGCTATTGGTGTACTCCTTGCTTTCACTTAGAAACTCGCATGTGTACAAGCCACATGTCTTCGATCCTAGTGGCTGTTTGGCGCACTGCACGATTGATACACAAGCATTAGAACCCATATATATGTATGAAACATGAATTGAACCTTTGAAATACTTACCAGGAAATCTCGTCGGATTTTGAGGTGGTACCTATGCTTGCCCTTGAACTTTTGAGTTCTTCGGTCCCAGAATCCAGGCACCTTTTGGTATTCCTTATAAGCGCTGTACAAAATATAATAGTTTTAGCCACAATTTAAAAACGTATTGTAACCGTTACTGATGAAAAAGCTGGATGACATACTTTTTCAGACAATCTTCGAATGCCTTGTACCCTTGTTTGTTTGGTACGCTCAAGGTGTCAAACACACAGGCCCTGCCATCTTGAGGGTATATGATAAAAGCGACCCAGTGGCCACCCACGAGGCCCTGGCTGCACCATTGCAACAAAATAGAGTTTATGATGACTAGAAGGCATGACATGCTAGCGACTTAGGTGTACGTACATGTATTTGACTTACCCAAAGTGATAGGCAGCCATTATACACTCTGGCCCATCTGGCTTGATCTTCTTCATGCATTCATATTTTCTTCATATTTCTTCTCTCGCTGTCGAACTGTCATCTCCGGATCAGTGATCTCGAAACCCTTGATGACTCTTTTGGCAATATGTGCATGAGAGAGGTAGAGTACAGGACGTGTCTTTTTATTACTTACACTGACCGTCATGCAGCACCGACAAGTCATCGTGACATAATAAGTATAGAACTATGGAAAATACGAATGTAGTGATCTGTGGAAGTTGCATTCATCGCTTATAGTGTGAATAGGGTGATTTGAACGATGTCCAGGTCTTCTTCCCGCATCAGGTTGTACATGTTGCTAAAGTCGACGGGTAGGTGCATTTCGTTACCAGCGGGCAAGTGGAAGTACTCCATGGGAATCTTGACGTTAAAACTTGACATCCCGACTTTTGCAGCTTCCATGTACCATAGATGGAACCTCCTTGTATCCCACTTTTCCTTGTCGATGAGCTGGGCCTTGGGAATCATGAACTTCCCACACACATAGTGGCCAGGGCAGTCTTCGGCCTCATCAAATAGTTGACGGGTAGTTTCAGGCCTGGCAAACGATGGATAGGGATGTTAGTAGCATATATACTATGGACGTGGTATTATGCTCAATTTTACCATACCTTTCGAACGTGAGTGTGTACGGGAGCTTGTCGGTGGACGTTCTTGGATTCTTGGTGGGCGGGGGAGGACATTGGCTTGTGGTTGAAGGGGGAGGTGTCTTCGTCCCTGTTGCCTCCCCCGTCATGCCTCCCTATTGCTCGTTCGTGCTTGGTTGGCTTGTCGTTGTCGTGTTGTCGCCCTTACCGGCCTCTGAGCTTCTTGCCTCATGGACCGGGCCGATCGGCGGACTATTTGGAGGCGGGGGAGACACAGTTCCCATGTCAGTGCCCTTTTCCTTTTCCCCGCCATCACCTTCTACCTTTTCCTTGTCCCTGCCTTCGCTACCACCTTCTCCTTTGTCCTTTCCCTTGCCCTTGTCCCCGCCATTTTCTTTGTCATCATCGCTGTCGTGATCTGGATCTTACGGAGGACAAGATCCGGCGGCTGATGGTTGTGATGCTGGTGTTGGCGTTGGAGTTGGTGTCCGAGCAATGATCTCGATGTCCTCACGGTTCCATAGGACTTCCAAACCAAGTGTCTGTCCTAGGTGCCTGGCCGGTTGTAGGTTGGGATGGTCCAATTCAAAATGTTCCTGGTCGAGAACGTGCCATAACGGGCTCACGACCACATAGTCTTCAGGGGTGTTGTCTTTGTTGAAGTCATGAATATCATGGGGTGCAAGAATGCATCCCTCGGCCACCACCATCTTCTTGGACCTTCTGAACGGGATGAGGAGTTGGACGTGCTGGTTTTCCTTGAAGTCCTCGTTCGAGACCCTTGGGCGATCCTCGTTCATCGGCAGTAAGGCTTTCTTTTCCTTTGCTTGAGGATTGGGCAGGCCATGGTGATCAAACATCTTCGACCTCATCGCGACCATCTCCGGGTCGTTGCTCGTGAAGCCTTCCTTTATTGAGCTTTTGATCATTTCAGCCACGCCTTCATTGAAGCCCTTGTTATATAGCTCATCTTTATACCTCTGCCTGGACTTGTATGTGGGCGCGTCGGATTGCCACGACTCAACTGTCTAACAGCTCATCTTCGACCCGACACCACGAACGCGGCCGCGGTGCTCGGGGGTTCCTAGGACCTCGATGAGCAAGTCGTGGCCCCGGCGGACCACGATGCTGTCCTTAAGCTTTGCTTTCTCCATCAATGTCTTCTCGACGTCCTCGAGGTGGGGCTCGTTAAACTTGGTCGCCTCGGGCTTCAGCCTCTTTGGAATGCGGGCCCTCATGTAGTCTTTTGCCCTTGGGTCGATGCCCTCATACGGATCTGGAACCCCGACAGCCTGTCTTGCTTGTTCTTCTTGCTGCCACTTGGTCCTCTGACCGGCAAAGCCAGTCATGCCCAAGTGGTGAGGATTCTTGTTCCTCTTTGCGAGCTCACTAAACTTAGCGCTCTTTTCCTCTGCTTCTTGCGTCTTTCTCATTTCGCAGAAAGCGTCCCACACGTGTGCCTTGACCATATTGTACTTCAGCAGTGGTGACTTCCCCTTCTTCAGGTAATTTCTGATCAGCATGGACCTAAAGTTGCGAAGCGCAGTCGACGCCACGTGCAAAGCCCACTCTTGGCACTTCTCAATGTCAGCTGAGGGCGGATATCTGAATCTCCTTGTCACCTCACCCCATACATTGTTTTTTATGTCTTTCGGTAGATCGTGCCAGTTGGGCCAAGTGATCTCCACCTTCTCCTTGGCTATACACGCCACATGATTGCTGAACTTGCCAATGACTGAATCTGGAGCTATTGGGTTTCCCTCTGGCCCCACCGCATCGATGACATGCACCTCGTTTTCTTTGTCCAACTTGTGCCTCCCGTGTTGTCCCATCACCCTCTTCTGGCCCTTAGATTTGGACGAAGAGGTTGCCGTAGAGGGAGCGGGGGCTTCTTCCTCCCTGACCGCGTCTTCGTCTCTAAACTCGAGCTGACGAGGCACAATCGGCAGCTGTTGACAAGAGTCACGAGCCTTTAGTGATTCACACGCGTCTTTGTACATGTTAGAAAGCCAGCGTGTTGCGTAAACCTCGAGACTCTCTGCTTCGTCCGCCCCTGGTTCGTACGTGGGATCGTTGCCCTCCTCTGTACGCTGCTTCTTCGGCGGTGGAGTCACGGACACATCACTCATCAAGCTGGTTGACGAGGAGCTAGGGGTAGGGTCCCTCCATTTGTTTGTTTTGTCTTCCGCCATTTCAGTTCTACATATACACAGACGCGTATATAATATGATCAGTTCAAAGCTTTTGAATAAAAAATGACACGTATAAGTTTTTGGCTCAGATTTGCCCCTAGGTCAACACGTCACTGCTAAACTGGTTACTTGTAAAATACAAGCCATCCTAGTCTAGCAGCTGACTCAGCATAGAAAGTAGGGGGGCAATTGATCATCATCGCCGCTGCCTCAGCATAGATCGAAAGGGGTCACATCATCGCATTTGCCACTACCTCAGCTTACAAGTTCGAAAAAAATCATCAATGCAAATGCCATAGTAGGGAGTAGGGAGAGTAGTAACAGAGAGTGGTAGTAGGGAGAGGAGTATAAAGAGAGGAGTAGGGATAGTAGTAACAAAGGACTAGTAGGGAGAGTTGTATAGAGAGTAGGGAGAGGAGTAGTACAGTAGTATAGAGTAGTAGGGAGAGGAGTAGTAGGGAGAGGAGTAGTACAGCAGTATATATAGAGTAGTAATGAAGCACTAGTACAAAGTAGTAGTAGAGAGTAGGGCATTTGCATAGTGTAAAAAAACATCACATGGCATCATAGGTCGCAAATAAAAAAGCATCAGATGGCATCATAGGTAGTGGCATTTGCATAGTAGGGTAAAAAGGCATCAAAGTGCATCATTGGCAGCAAATAAACTCTGAATTAAAGCATCACGAGACATAAGATAGGTTCCATCTGAAGACAAGTAGTAAGAAGTAGTAAGTAGTAAGTAGACAGAAGATAAGTAGACAGGAGTACTAGCAATAGAGAAGTAGTAGAGAAGTAGTAAGTAGCAGTAGTAAGTAGGAAGTAGAGGAGTAGTCCAGTTTGATTAACTCTGAATTTAATGCAAATAAACTCTGAAGTAGAGGAGTAGTAAGTAGCTTAACAAATGCTCTACAACATTGCTGTAATACCGAAGAGCTGATTCCAGAGTCCAATGGATCAAATCCTCTATAACTTTCTTATTATACCCCAGAGATGATTCATAAGCTAAATGCACCTAATAGTTCGGTTTTCCAAAACTGTCCAGATTCTGGACAGTTTTTTTTGTCCCGATAAAACAGAGCATATCTCCCAACTCATACATCCAAAAATTATGAAATTTTAGGAGCAGCTAGGTATACAAAAGTGCTACAACCTTGTTATACAACATTTCAACTGAAAACCTCATTAACATAGTGATATCTCATTCCCACCAGAACTGATCCAGAAAATCACAGGGACATTGCAAGGGCAAGTTTTTAGTCAACAACATGATTAACAATGGTCAAGAGCTTATCCTTTAACATGATCATTCAGTAGATATCTAACAAGAATACAAATGCAACTCTGAATATCCTGATTCTTTTCCATAGTAATTAACTCATTCATTATATATAAATTGTTAATTAAACATTTAGCTTGTTAGACAACACAATCATGGTGACATCAAAGGTTTTCATCTAACCAAAACTTTTGTGTGAATTGAACCCTGTTCCAACCCTATTCCTAACTGATGAAACTGAACGGTTCCTCATTCAGTTTTGACAGAACATAACTGAAACCCCAAATTCAACTTAAAACTGTTTAGTCCATTCAGTTGAACATATGAGAATTGCATCATATCAAATTGCATCATATGGACTAAACCATATGCGTGATGAACTCTCCATCGGTGGACGCCAACTCAATCGGAGCTTATGGAACGAGAAAGGGGGTCTTGGCGGGGGTCGAGGCGAGAGGTTGGAGCGAGCAAGGAAGAGAACGAGTACCCGGTGGTGGCGGAGGTCGGAGCTAGGGTTCCCGGCGAGGGTCGAGGTCGAAGCTAGGGTTCCCGGTTCGGGCTTTGGCGGCGTTGCCTCGCTCCGGCTCTGACTTCGGGGGTGTGGTCAAGGTCGTGGCTCCGGTCCGGCGGCGCTAGGGCACCAGTAGCAAAGGCGTCACTAGGGCATCAGCGGCGTGGCTCCGACGATGTGGAGGAAGCCGGCGGCGATGTGGAGGAAGGCGGCGGCTAGGGCATGGGGGTGGAGGACGGCGGCGCGCACAGGAGATTTGGGCAGCCCTTTGGGGTCGGCGTGGGAGAAGAGGACAACTTGCCCACTTTGGCCGGGGGGGCTTTGTATATATAGGGTAGCAATAACCGCATGCAGATACATGGGTGTATGCCGAGTCTTTGAGTGATGAGTGATTGTCAACTAGGATGATGCGCATGTTCTTTGGCTTGTGTTGTGCAGGTGTCAAGCACAGAGACAGTGATCAGAGGCAAGGTGAAGGTCAAGTAGAGACGTGCCGTGCCGATGGACCGAGAGTGGCGAAGGGCGGACGTGTGGCTTGGACTGAGGGACCGGTGGCCCGAGGATCAGCTGTGGTGGCTGAGAGCATGGGACAGCGACGAGCGAAGACTTGCGGTAATGTGTTGCCTGAGCCGAGGACTCGGGGACACGTGTCGGTGGACGGGGTGCACGGGAGGTGCATCCCCTCTACAGCTCCGGTTTGGTGGTAGAGCTAGAGAAAAACCATCGGGTGGACGGTTTCCAGGTTTGGGCCTCAAAACCCGGGTGTTGAGGGTTTCCGAGTTTGGCCACAAAACTCGGGCTGAGGACGGTTTCCAGGTTTGGGCCTCAAAACCTGGGCGCTGCTGGTTTGCTGTGTTTGGGCCACAAAACTCAGATGTTGGTGGGCTGGTTTCCCGGTTTGGGCCTCAAAACCGGGGGTTGGCTGGAAAGGCTGGTTTCCCGGTTTGGGCCACAAAACCGGGGGTGCAGAGCGGTGGCGGCACGAGGCGGCAATCGGGAGGTTGCGTCGAGGCAACGCTACGACTTGTGCGGGCGTGGCCGTCGGATCCACCTACCTCCGAGTTGGTCCAGAATAACCTTAGGGTTTAGCTAGTTCGCTCTGTAAGTAGTTAGGGGTAGAGTGGGAATTAGGAATATTTAGGATTAGGATAAGTAGGGGGAGACACCCACCACCCCATCCATCTCAGTCATTTGCTCTTTTGCTTCTAGGGCTTCCTACTCTCCAACATCCCTACTGTAGCGAACCTGAGATCCACGGAGAAGAGATCAATACCTCTGTGCTTGTGAGATTTTTGAGGAAGTGAGGCTGTAACCTCACCATTGTAGCGTGTGGCAGCCACACGGTTGCAATTTCGTGTTTGTGATTCATGTTTTGTTTGTGTTCTTCGCGGATTACTTTTCTCCATGTTTTTCCCGTCGATTGATCTCTTTGCTCGGTTCATCTTTTGCAAATCCGTTTAAACCAAGTTGTTCTAGATCGTGAGGCACTTCTTTCCACTGAAGGAATTCACCTCTAACCTCATGGTCTAGGAGATCGAGCGGTTTTACGTTTGAATCGGTTTTGCTCCCTTAGTCCCGGATTCTTCCAATTCACCAATTTGGAGTTAGGTTCGAGCCATGATTCTTTTGGGATAGCTCACTAACCTCCTTGGAACTCCTCATACCAAGTCTAAGCCTTAGTGCTTTTGATTCGGAGGAGATCGGGTGACTTTCGCGGAAGATCTGCACAGTTTCGGGACCATCGGACGCTGGGACTGTGAGCATCGGACGCTGGAGTTCATCACATCGGAGCGTCTGTTGCCACGTGTCACCTGACAGCAATTTTAAAGGAGCATCAGACGTTGACCATTGGAGCGTCCGTTGCCAACAGACGCGCCGTTGGTCGAGCATCGGACGCTACTGTTTTACTATAGCAGCGTTCGATGTCTATGCAGGAAGGTTCCAGATTTGCCCTGTTTGCATCGGACGCGTCCGTTGGTTGGTCCAGCGTCCGATGCTGCTGAGTTCGCGTAGTTTCGTCGGCAGTTTGTTCGTCCGTTGACAGATTTGGTTTTCGTCTTTTGCTTTGGGTCTCTAGGGTTGTGTAGTGTCCCGCTGTGCTTCTTGGAAGCATCCACCCTACATCTAGGGTCGTGGACACTTGCAAGCTCTAGCTTTGCTCTTGGGATTGATTCTTGCGACAGTGGCTGAAAGTTTCCGGCAGGAAAATTTGAAGCTCCTATTCACCCCCCCTCTGGTCACTTTCTGGTAGCACTTTTGGTCATTCAATTGGTATCGGAGCGGGTTAAGGATCTTCCACCTTAGCCAGTTCCAGATCCACAGAAGGCGACATGGATCGCGGCGTGGGAAAACCGCCATTTTTCGATGGGACGATCTATACGTATTGGAAGATACGCATGTCGGCCTATCTGCAGAGTTTGGGTGCTTCCATTTGGGATATTTGCAACTCTACCGATTACGTGGTCTTGGCTGCTCGTGTCACTCAGCTTCAGATTGATGAGCACGATGCCAATAGCCGAGCCCGTAATGCTCTTTTTTCATGCTTGAGCATGAGTGAGTTTGATCGCGTTTCTCACCTCGCTACGGCTCGGGAGATATGGGCTACCCTCATGCGCTTCCATGAGGGAACCTCTCAAGTCAAAACCCGTCTCTACGAGTCGTTCGAGCGAGAGTATGAGAACTTTCGACATATGCCTGGCGAGAGCATAGAAAGCTTATTCGCTCGCTTTCAGGTGATTGTCAACAGGATGAGGGCTAACAAGGAGCTGTTGCCTTTCGACGATCATGAGAGAGCTTTGAAGCTTTTGCATACTCTTGATCGATCGGTGTGGGATTCCAAGGTTCAAGCGATCATCGAATCACCTAACTATGAGACCCTCACGTGCGACGCGCTTTTCAGTAAGCTCAAATCCAGTGAGATCGATGTCATGGCGAGGGCTTCTTATGAAAATCCTTCTGGCTCGTCGATGGCTTTGCTTTCTGGCTCTTCTGCTAACCCCTCTGGAGGTTTTGCTCTCTCTTCTCTCTTTTCTGTTACAGAGGAGCAGCTGGAGTCTTTGGGGGATGACGAGTTGGCTATGCTCACCAACCAGTTCTCGCGGTTCCACAACAACCGCATGAACTGTCGCCGCGGAGGAGGACGCTCAGGATGCTATGAGTGCGACGACCCCAACCACTTCATCGCCAACTGTCCCAAGAAGAAGCACTCATCTGGGAAGGGCGATCATGGGCACAAGTACAACTCCGGCAAGAGCAAGGAGAAGTACATCCCCTCAAGGCACAAGCGGAAGGGCGACTTCGACAAGGAGTACATCAAGACCAAGTACTAGGAGAAGGCCCAGGCTGAGGAGCGTGTGTTCTTCGCCACGCTCAGCGATGTCGACGACTCGGACAACGACTCCGCTTCTTCAAGCGATGACAAGTCCGAGAAGAAGAAGAGGATCGAGGACAAGCTCAACATCCACTGCTTCTTTGCCAACGACGACGGCTTCTGCACCATGGCCCTCGATGGCGAGCTGGAG
The DNA here is from genome assembly GCA_009763385.1 of Coix lacryma-jobi var. lacryma-jobi. Lineage (NCBI taxonomy): Eukaryota > Viridiplantae > Streptophyta > Magnoliopsida > Poales > Poaceae > Coix > Coix lacryma-jobi. The sequence goes on along the minus strand of CM019825.1, from coordinate 112,761,760 downwards.
ACTCCTCACAACGACGACGATGATGACACCTCCCAGGTATCTCTGACCCACAATGAGCTTTCCGCTGAGGTCGAGAAACTTACTGCCGCGCTCCTTAGTCAAGATAAGTTGCTTAGGCATGCTGCTAGAGAACGCAAGGAGTTTAGGCAGAAGTGGGAGGATACGGTGAAGGAACTTGATTCTGTCAAGTCCACCGTGGTTGTTACCGATGAGGAGGAGTGTGAGATGTGCACCACGCACATGACTGACCTTCTCACTTTGAGAAGCAAGTATGCTGCGTTGGTAGGAGAGGTGGATGAGCGGAAGGCTAGACCCTCGCTGTTGGGTGCGTGCAAGACTTGTCCTGTCTTGCAATCCGAGTTGGCAGAGAAGAATGCCAAGATTGTGTCTCTTGAGGAGGCCAGCTCGGGTAGCACTTGTGTGACTAGGTGCGCTTTGTGTGAGGGTTTGGAGATGGAGATTGCAAACGTGAAGCATGACAAGATGCAAACCGAGGAAGAAAACACATACCTTCAGACCATCTTGTCATGGGTGTCTTGTGGTGAGCCACAGCTCGAGATGATGATTTCCCAATTCAAGCGAGCTGCTGGAGGTCCTGGTGTAGGTTTTGCTCCGGGTGTTGATCTTTCTGCTTTTGGGAAGATTGGAGAGTCGAGTGGTCTGAACCCATGTGAGAAGCCCAACTCCACCACTACTCCCAAACTTACCAAGCTTCCACCCAAAGAGCCGCTCAAGCCTAACACCAAGGACGGAGTGTTTGAAGAACCTCCGAGAGCTCCACCCAAGAACCAAGTGTGGCATCTCAAACCCAATCACTTAAAGAACAAGCTTGATACGATGCCACCTATCCAGGAGGAGTGTTTGCCATAGAAGGGCAAGGTGATCCACACCCACAACCGTGTGTACCAACAACCCCCTTTGAGAGCGGTGAGGTACCATTGTGAGCATTGTGGGAGAGATGGACACTTGAGCGAGTTCTGCTTTCAGCGCAAGAGAGAGGCACGCCGTGCTTGGGAGATGAACAATCCGGACATGTACCATCCTTTCCATGATGTACATGCGCTGAATGTTCAGAGGAGAGCTCCGAGGAGAGTTGCTAGGCCCAGAGGTCCAGAACCTCAAGTTCCCAGGCCTAGGCAGAGGAGAGCTCCGAGGAGAGATGCTAGGCCTAGAGGTGCAGTGCCTCAAGTTCCTAGGCCTAGGCCTCGTAGAGAGCGTGCCCGGCGGGAGCCTGCTGTTGTAGGCTATGGACCCCATGGCGGAGGCTTTGTTGAGCGTTTTCCCCCACCGCGTTTTGAGTATCGCAATGGACGCTCTTCCCTTAGCGGACCACGTCTGTCTAAACGTGGTGATCGCTTCCTCCGTAGGTGTGCTAGGAATGGTTTTTACACTGACCGTTCTTTTGAGCAGTCGGCCCAACACTGGTATTCTTCATACTTCACTAACCCCAGTGTTGGCCCGTATGCTCACCCTATGTCTTTTTATTGATGTAGGTAAAACGATTGGAGAACATTTGGTTGGTGGATTCCGGGTGTTCGAGACACATGACCTGAAACGCCATGTGGTTCTCCAGTCTTAGTCCAGTCGCCAGAAAGGAGTTTATCACCTTCGGCGATAATAGCAAAGGTAAGGTTTTGTCTCGTGGGTCGGTGCGAGTTAATGAGCACTTTGTGTTGCGCGATGTTGCTCTTGTTTCTAACTTGCATTTTAATCTTCTTTCTGTTTTGCAACTTTTCGATGATGACTATGAGATTCGTTTTAAGCCGAATCTCAGTCGTATTTTGGACCCTCAGGGCAATCTCGTTTGTGTGATTTCGCCCTTTGGAAAAGTCTTTCGTGCGGATTTCTCGGAGTCGTTTGGTATTTCCCGCTGTCTTTTGGCTAGTCCTTCCTCCTCTGATCTTTGGAAGTGGCATAGGAGGCTCGGTCATTTAAGCTTCGACTTGCTTTCAAGACTTAGCTCACTTGGCCTAATCTGAGGATTGCCCAAGCTATCGATGGAGAAGGATCTTGTTTGCCATTCTTGTAGACATGGGAAGATGGTTGCTGCTCCCCACCATCCAGTGACTCAGGTCATGACTAAGCGCCCTGGAGAGCTTTTGCATATGGACCTTGTTGGTCCGGCTCGGGTGAGCTCGGTTGGGGGGAAGTGGTATGTGCTTGTTGTTGTCGACAATTTTTCAAGATATTCGTGGGTCTTCTTTTTAGCTGAGAAGACCGAGACTTTCTCCTTTGCTCGCAATCTGATTTTGCGTCTTCAGAACGAGTTCCCTTTGAACTCGATGCGAGCTATTAGGAGTGATAATGGTTCCGAATTCAAGAATTCAGATTTGGAGAAGTTTTTAACTCTTTGGGCTTGGGGCATCAGTTTTCTCCCCCTACACGCTGCCCCCAAATGGTGTTGTAGAGAGGAAGAATCAGACCCTTGTAGAGATGGCCAGGACGATGCTCGATGAGCATAGGACTCCTAGGCGATATTGGGCTGAAGCTATGAGCACTGCATGCTATAATTCCAATCGCATTTTTCTTCGAGCTTTCATGAAAAAGACCTCTTATGAGTTGCGTTTTGGAAAACTCCCCAAGGTGAGTTACTTTAGAGTTTTTGGTTGCCATTGTTTTATACTCAAAAAGGGCAACCTGGACAAATTTGAGTCTCGTTCTTCCGACAGTGTGTTTTTGGGTTATGGCACTCATACCCGTGCTTATCGTGTACTTATTAACCTTGACACTAACCGAGTCATGGAGACATCAGATGTCACCTTCGACAAGACCATGGTTTGTCCTTCTTCTCGTTTTGAGCGTGCAGGTGATCATGAGGTTGGTGAGCCTCTTTTTGATGACGAGGACGAGCGTGCTGAAGGTATGGATGATCCAACACCCCCTCCACCTGCTGTGCCGCAAGGAGCGGCTTCTACGACGACTCACGGCCCCGACACTTCTTCTTCCTGGGGGCCGTGGGATCCGCCACCCCGAGCGGTACCTTTTGTACCCGGGGAGGCACCACCGGCTGTTGAGGGGGAGATCACTTCTGCACGGGAGGCGCCACGACATATCCAGCGCCAACACCCCCCTCAGCAGATGATTGGCAACATTGACGAACGGGTCACTCGGTCCAGGTCTCAAATCTCTCACTTTGCTCATTCTGCTTTTGTTGCTGATTTTGAGCCCCGGGATGTTGGACACGCTTTGACGGATCCGAATTGGGTCAATGCCAAGCATGAGGAGCTTGAGAACTTTGAGAGAAATCGTGTTTGGGTTCTAGTGTCTCCACCTTCTAAGTGTCATCCTATTGGGACAAAATGGGTTTTCAAAAACAAACCGGGAGAAGATGGCCATGTTGTGAGAAACAAGGCCAGACTCGTAACCCAGGGTTATAGTCAGAAGGAGGGGATAGACTATGAGGAGACTTTCACTTCTGTAGCTCGTTTGGAGGCTATTAGGATACTCTTGGCTTTTGCTGCATCCAAAGGTTTCAAACTTTTTCAAATGGATGTTAAGAGTGCCTTCTTAAACGGCTACATAAAAGAGGAAGTGTATGCTAGACAACCCCCCGGTTTCGAAAATCCCAAGTTTCCAAACCATGTCTTTAAACTCCACAAAGCTTTGTATGGTTTGAAACAAGCCCCTAGAGCCTGGTATGATAGGTTGAAATCCTTTTTGCTTGCTAAGGGTTTTAAAATGGGATGTGTAGATAAAACGCTCTTTCTCCTCAAGCAAGGCACTGATACTCTCTTGGTCCAAATTTACGTGGATAATATCATTTTTGGTGGTTCTTCTCACGCTTTGGTTGCCAAGTTTGCAGACACTATGAGCAGGGAATTTGAGATGAGCATGATGGGTGAGTTGATGTTTTTCCTCGGGTTGCAAATCAAGCAATCCCGGGACGGAACATTCGTGCACCAGGGTAAGTATACTCGTGACATTCTGAAGAAGTTCGATATGGGTGAGGCCAAGCCTCTTCCAACACCCATGTCGACCACGGCGGCCCTGGATGCGGACAAGGAGGGAGAGGCAGTGGACCAGAAGGAGTACCGGAGTATGATCAGGTCGCTGCTGTACCTGACGGCGACACGCCCGGACATTCAATTCACGGTGTGTCTCTGCGCGCGATTTCAGTCTTCGCCGCACAACTCTCACCGTCAGGCGGTCAAGCGCATTATGAGGTACTTATCCTTCACTCCAGAATTTGGGATTTGGTATTCTGCTTCCTCCACCCTTTCCCTTTGCGGTTATTCCGATGACGATTTTGCTGGTTGCCGTGTCGAGCGCAAGTCCACTTCTGGGACTTGCCAGTTTATTGGTTCTTCTCTTGTTTCGTGGTTTTCTTGCAAGCAGTCTAGTGTTGCCCAGTCTACCACGGAGGCTGAGTATGTTGCTGCGGCTAGCTGCTGTTCCCAGTTACTCTGGATGATGGCCACTTTGCGTGATTTTGGTCTGAGCTTTTCTCGTGTTCCTTTGCTTTGTGACAGCACGAGTGCGATTAGCGTTGCTAAGAACCCCGTGCTTGACTCGAAGACCAAACACATTGATGTGCGCTTTCATTTTCTGCGAGACCACTATGAGAAGGGTGATATCGACCTTCGCCATGTCAATACTCATCATCAGTTGGCTGATATTTTCACCAAGCTTTGGACCAATCAACCTTTAATCGGTTGAGAGGTGAGCTTGGTGTGTGTTTCCCCTTTTAGATGGGGGAAACATCTTGACTCTTGTATGATACACTGACTTTGTGTTTCTCAGTTGGTTCTTTTAGTTTCTTCATGCATCTTTGCATTTCTGCATACGCTTTTAATTTCTGAGCTTTCTCTGAATATAGTCTGAAGAATGTAACTATGCTCTGTGTAGTCTTTGCTCCGATGCTTTATGTAGATGCTGTAGCTTATGCTCTTTCTGATCACTGATACATGTTGTGAGCTGAGCTATTTTGAATGGTGAACTTGCTTAACAAACTTAAAATTGAAAATGTTCACCATTGACATATGCAACTAGCATGTGTAGGATGTGTTAAGTTCACTCGTGCTTTTCATATATGCTAGGTTGCTATGTCTCTAGCTCTGAGTCTCTCACTTGCTTGGTTTGTTCATAACCTGTCAATAAAATTGAACCAAGTTTTTAGTGAACTGAAAAGATCGAGATGGGATTGCTTGTCAACACATCACGGTATCGAGACTGTTTCTCATTGCACATTTGAGTTAAACTCGAGCCGTGTAGTGTATGACCGAAACCGACACTTTAAGCTTCTGATTGCATTTTGCATAGGCTTCGCTCGGTTGAAAAGTTAGGCAATGACAAGCTTTCAACCTCTCGCAAACATCTGCTAAAATTCTGAACTTGTGTTATTTCACCGCTGCATCTCTGATTCAAAACTGAAATCACAAGTGTATACTTTATTCTATAGCATGATGTTTGAACTTTGCTAGGGGTAGTTCACCTTGTATACATGCTTAGCACTTGTTTGACTTCCTGTCTATAAATGTCTTGTGCTATTTTAGTGGTGAATACCTTTTTGGCTGAAAACTGCTCTAGTTGCTCTCATTTTAGACTTAGTGATCAGTTTGAGCCTTTGCTAGCATTCTGTGCATTTTCTGAGTCATCGGATCAGAACTCTGTAGAGCATTTTTGCACTCTCTTGAGTATACTCCTGAAGCTCCTAACTTGCATTTTGACTCATATGCATTTTGGAAGGGGAGAAATCTGCGTATTGGCATTTTTTGTGGTGCATTTTCTGAGGGGGAGCATTGTTTCTTCATAAGTGCATTTTCAACTAAGGGGGAGAAATTGCAAATCATTACCCTCTGTTTGATCCAAGGGGGAGCTTTCCTGGTTGTTTGCACTATTCGACGGGGAGTTTTTGCTACTTCCTGTTGGCCGTAAGGCTTTGGTATTGAACTTTCTTTGCTAGTTGTGTTGAGCCTCTGTGCCTCTATCTTGAGGGACCAGAATTTTTGTTTTGATTTTTCAATTGGCATTTGCTAGCGGTGTTGAGCCTGTTCTACCTCTTCTTGAGGGCTAGCTTTACTTTGATTGGTTGCGTCGAGCCGTTGCCCATGTCTTTGGGAACCAAGTTGTTTTGCTCTTTCCACTTGACCTTCTTCGGCTTTGCTATGCTTTTGGGTCATTTGGTCGAGTTCTCTCTTCTCCTTCTTCCTCCTATTTCTATTTTGATTTGTGTTGGTAGTTGACAATGCACTCATCAAGGGGGAGATTGCGGATACATGGGTGTTTACCGAGTCTCTGAGTGATGAGTGATTGTCAACTAGGATGATGCGCATGTTCTTTGGCTTGTGTTGTGCAGGTGTCGAGCACAGAGACAGTGATCAGATGCAAGGTGAAGGTCAAGTAGAGACGTGCCGTGCCGATGGACCGAGAGTGGCGAAGGGCGGACGTGTGGCTTGGACTGAGGGACCGGTGGCCCGAGGATCAATTGTGGTGGCTGACAGCATGGGACAGCGACGAGCGAAGACTTGCGGTCATGTGTTGCCTGAGCCGAGGACTCGGGGACACGTGTCGCTGGACGGGGTGCACGGGAGGTGCATCCCCTCTACAACTCCGGTTTGGTGGTAGAGCCAGAGAAAAACCATCGGGTGGACGGTTTCCAGGTTTGGGCCTCAAAACCAGGGTGCTAAGGGTTTCCGAGTTTGGCCACAAAACTCGGGCTGAGGACGGTTTCCAGGTTTGGGCCTCAAAACCTGGGTGCTGAGGGTTTCCGAGTTTGGCCACAAAACTCGGGCTGAGGACGGTTTCCAGGTTTGGGCCTCAAAACCTTGGCACTGCGGGTTTGCAGAGTTTGGGCCTCAAAACTCAGATGCTGGTGGGCTGGTTTCCCGGTTTGGGCCTCAAAACCGCGGGTTGGCTGGAAAGGCTGGTTTCCTGGTTTGGGCCACAAAACCGGGGGTGCAGAGCGGTGGCGGCACATGGCGGCAATCGGGATGTTGCGTCGAGGCAACGCTACGACTTGTGCAGGCATGGCCGTCGGATCCACCTACCTCCGAGTTGGTCCAGAATAACCATAGGGTTTAGTTGGTTCGCTCTGTAAGTAGTTAGGGGTAGAGTGGGAATTAGGAATAGTTAGGATTAAGATAAGTAGGGGGAGACACCCACCTCCCCATCCATCTCAGTCATTTGCTCTTTTGCTTCTAGGGCTTCCTGCTCTCCCACATCCCTACTGTAGCGAACCTGAGATCCACAGAGAAGAGATCAATACCTCTGTGCTTGTGAGATTTTTGAGGAAGTGAGGCCATAACCTCACCATTGTAGCGTGTGGTAGCCACACGGTTGCAAATTCGTGTTTGTGATTCGTGTTTTGTTTGTGTTCTTCGCGGATTACTTTTCTCCACGTTTTTCCCATCGATTGATCTCTTTGCTCGGTTCATCTTTTGCAAATCCGTTTGAACCAAGTTGTTCTAGATCGTGAGGCACTTCTTTCCACCGAAGGAATTCACCTCTAACCTCACGGTCTAGGAGATCGAGCGGTTTTATGTTTGAATCGTTTTTGCTCCCTTAGTCCCAGATTCTTCCAATTCACCAATTTGGAGTTAGGTTCGAGCCATGATTCTTTTGGGATAGCTCACTAACCTCCTTGGAACTCCTCATACCAAGTCTAAGCCTTAGTGCTTTTGATTCGGAGGAGATCGAGTGACTTTCGCGGAAGAACTGCACAGTTTCGGGACCATCAGACACCTGGGACTGTGAGCATCGGACGCTGGAGTTCATCACTTCGGAGCGTCCGTGGCCACGTGTCACCTGACAGTAATTTTAAAGGAGCATCGGACGCTGACCATCGGAGCGTCCGTTGCCATCGGACGCGCCGGAGGTCGAGCATCGGACGCTACTGTTTCCCTGTAGCAGCGTCCGATGTCTATGCAGGAAGGTTCCAAATTTGCCCTGTTTGCATCGGACGCATCCGTTGGTTGGTCATCGGATGCTGCCAGCGTCCGATGCTGCTGAGTTCGCGCAGTTTCGTCGGCAGTTTGTTCCTCCGTTGACGGATTTGGTTTCCATCTTTTGCGTTGGGTCTCTAGGGTTGTGTAGTGTCCCGCTGTGCTTCTTGGAAGCATCCACCCTACATCTAGGGTCGTGGACACTTGCAAGCTCTAGCTTTGCTCTTGGGATTGATTCTTGCGACAGTGGCTGAAAGTTTCCGGCAGGAAAATTTGTAGCTCTCATTCACCCCCCCCCTCTGGTCGCTTTCTGGTAGCACTTTTGGTCCTTCACCGCAGCGGGCATCTTAAGGGTCCGCTGCGGTAAATATTAACCGCAGCGGGCATTTTAATGTGTCCGCTGTGGTAAATAGGTATTACCGCAGCGTGCACTTACGTTGCCCGCTGCGGTTAATACTTGTAGAGTTTAAGTTAATTTAATAACAATATAATAACAAATATTACTAAATTGCAAAACTTATTAATAATATTGGTTCACTTATTGTAGAACAAATATTTTACTTTTTGATAATTATTTCCAGGCTCACTACTTTATTACAAAACTTGTCTACAATACTATTACATCACTTGTCCACTACATTATTACATAGACGTGTGGCATATGTACATCCTATTTTGGTGCGGGGGCTTTCACGGACCGCTTCTCACCATCTGGACGGGCCCAGGGCTTCATACCGCTCTTGTTGCAACAGTCCTCGATGGCCTTGATCTTCTTTGCAAAATCGGTAAAAAGTTGGAGCTCTGCATAGTTGTTGTATTGTTCTGGGCTTTGGACCCCATCAGCTCCAACAATCTGCTGCTTTCCAGACACGACCACATGCCTCTTTGGGTCCTCCGGATAGATATAGTAGGCCACTTGCGCGACATTGGTTGCGAGTACCCATTGGTCATCTTTGTACCCGATACTTTTGAGGTTCACGGTGGTTAGCCCGAAACTGTCGACCGCAACCGCTTTGGGGTTTACCCAGTGGCACCGGAAGACGGTTACGCATACGTCCTTGCCATAGTCAAGTTCCCATATTTCTTCGATCTGGCCATAGTATTGCGTCCTCGTGTTTGTGGCCTCGTCGACGCCCTCATATCGAACACCGCAGTTCTGTGCCGCGCTCTTCTTGTCCTTCTCTTTCGTGTGGAACCTATACCCCTTCACATCGTACCCTTGCCACATCGTGATTTGGCTTGACGGGCCTTGCAGAAGCTTCTGCACGGTCTCCGTATCTTCATCATCAGGGCGTCTTTCTAGGGGTACGTGTTGCTCTTTGAGCCAATCTATGAAACTGTTCCTGTGCTCATTTTGGACCCATGCCTCTATGCGTTGTGCGTCATTAGCGGCGTGGATCTCTTCTATGTGCCTCTCGACATATTTCTCCATGCTCATCAACTGATGAAGGATGTTGTAATGAGCTTGTTCAATCTCCTTGTATGGTATATCCGTGCGAACTTTTCGGCCCGTGCACCCCATGCCCGCGGTTCTGCCCTCGTGCTGATGGACAGGCAACCCAATCGCCCTCCCATCTTTTATGTACCTCATACACCAGTTCACTGCCTCTTCAGTTGTGTACGCCTCGATCATAGAGCCCTCCGGGTGAGCACGGTTATGAACATATCTGTTGAGGATGGACATGAACCGCTCATACGTCCACATCTCGTGTAGGTACACGGGGCCTAGTTGCTCGATCTGATCCACCATGTGCATCATTAGGTGTACCATAATATCAAAATATGATGGGGGAAAGCACATCTCAAGTTGGCAAAGGGTCTCCGCGATGAAGTCCTTAAGGGCAGGGAGGTCAGCCTTACCGATGACCTTCTGCGTGATGCGGTTAAAGAAGTTTGATATCCGAGTGACCACCATCTTCACGTACTCTGGACCGATAACCCTTATCACAATTGGAAGGAACACCGTCAGCATGATGTGGCAGTCATGTGCGTTGTAGCCAGTCAATGTGAGGTCTTTCAAGGAGACGAGGCTTTTAATGTTGTTAGAGAAACCGGTAGGCACCTTGATACCCCTGAAAAGGTTGAGCATAGCAGTCTTCTCGCCATGCCTTAGGTTGTAGGCTGCACCTGGAAGATCGACTTTACCATTATGAGGTGCCCCAGGGTGAAGGTCCTGCCTGATGCCCTGGTTGAGAAGATCCGTCTGTGACTTCAGACCATCCTTCGTCTTTCCCGGGATGTCTAGCAGGACACCGATCATGCTATCAAAGACGTTCTTCTCGAGATGCATACAGTCGATGGCATGGGGTGTTTTCAGTGTCTTCCAATATGACAGGTACTCGAAGAAAATCGACCTCTTCTTGAAAGGAATAGAGGGGACCTGTGATGCTTCCTCCGTTGTGTCTCGCTTTCGCTTCCTCGTTTGTTTTGTCCCCTCCTCTGATGGCTTCTTCTTCTTCCCAAACTCGATCTGATCAATATCCTTCACCATCTCATACACCTTTGGCCCCCAACTAGTCTGCGCCGGTGGTTCACCCTGTGGCTCGCCCTAATCATCGAATAATTGATTCATGACACTTCTTCTATATCTGTGCCTTTTTGGAAGGAACCGACTGTGCCTCATGTAGACCATCTTGTTCGATCCCTTGAGGTAAGTGTAGCATGTCTCGTCGATGCACATTACGCAGCCGGTCTTCCCTTTGATCTGCCCCGACAGTGAGAAGAGGCCAGGGTAGTCGGTGATGGTGACAAAGATGATGGCTTTTAGGGTGAACTTTTCCTTGAGGGACGCATCCACCATCTCAACCCCAACATCAAATAGCTCCTTCATTTCCTCCATTACCGGCTCCAGGAAAATATCGATATCATTGCCGGGCTGCTTCGATCCCGAGATAAGCATGGTCAACAGAAGATACCTGCGCCTCTGACACAGATGGGGAGGTAGGTTGTAGATGGTCAGTACGACCGGCCAGGTGCTGTGGGAGCTGCTCAGCTCGCCGAACGGATTCATCCCATCGGTGCTAAGCGTGAACCGAACGTTCCTGGGATCTTTGCCAAATTACAGGTAGGCCTTGTCGAAATCTTTCCACTGGTGGCCATCGGAGGGGTGCCGCAGCATGCCATCGTCCTTCAAGCGGTCAGCTGATGCATGCCAGGACATCAGCTTCGCGTCCTCTAGGTTCCCAAATAGCGCACGGAGGCGGTCGATCACTGGCATGTACCACACCGACAGTGTCGGACTTCTCCTCAACGTGTAACCCTCTTCTTCCTCGTACTGCTGATGAGCCGAGATGCGGTTGGCTGCAACATTGCTCTTCTTGACACCCTTCTTCTTCTTCCTCTGACCACCTCGCAAGGCCTCATCGTCGTCTGCATCCACGCGATAGCCAGGATTTTGTAGCGACTGGCGCCACAGTGTGGACAGCTCGTCAAATTCTTATACTTTGTGCCCCGATAGAGGATGCAGTGGTTAGGTCAGGCATCGAACTTTTTAAGCTTCATCGCCACTGGCCGGATAAGCTTCTTCGCCCGATATGTATTTGTTGGAATCTTGTTACTCGTCGGGAATGTTTTAGCAAGGTAACCTAACAGCTCATCAAAGCTACTATCTGACCACCCATGCCGAGCCTTCATCATCGGCATGTGGAGGTTGAAACGGAGCACCGTGCAATCCTTCGAACATTCCTCGCCGTCCTTATATAAAGGATCAAGTGACGCCTGCTTCATCTCTCTAAAATTTTCTAGCGACTTCGGGGAGCTATACACAACGTCGTCTTTGTCGATGTGTTTGAGTAAATCCTGAAACAGCTGCACATCCACAGGGTCCTGCACCGTAGCGTCCTCAACATCTCCACCAGCATCATCTGTCATATCCTGGAGTACATCTGCCTCCACAGCGATGTGGTCACGACTACTGTCACTGAAGGCAGGCGCTACTGTTGCTGATGAGACGTGCGCTCCAGGATCTTGGTTCACCGTCGTCGTCGACGCTGAGCTTACTCCAGATGCCGCCCTGACACTCGGATTGAATCTCTCGCCGTGATGAGTCCACACCGTGTAATCATCCATGAAACCAAAACGAATCAAATGAGATTGCACTGTGCCTTCGTCTTTGAAGGCGGTCAGATTCTTGCAACGATGACATGGACATATGATTGTCATCTGATTCGATCTCTCACGGTCAGCTTTCGCAGCGGCAATAAACTTTCTCACTTCAACGATATACCGCACATCAAGTACTCTATTGATCTTATACATCCATTCCGACCGGTCCATCGTACCTACGATCCTTAATTAATTACACACATCATGAATCACAAAACAAAGATGAATTAGAAAAAAATAATAATTTATTATATTTATGTTAAATCTAGGGACAGAATTAATAACAACGGCAAATAAAATTAATGCATCCATGATGAACTTCAAGAAATAAATACCAGTTTTCTCTCTTCTACATGAAACTAGATCTAAAAGGGAGGCTAAAAAGAGAGAAAAAGAGAGGGGAAAGAGGGTGGAGATCATCTAGGTACCTCTTGTGGAGTACATCTCCTCCAAATCAAACAAATAAACCTCAAAAACAAGTTATTTGGAACAAAAATTCGGCAAAACTTCTTCCCCCGTTTTTGGTGTAGAGGAAGAAGATGATCGAGTTCCTTTCTGCTGGCGGCGGCGGCTTAAATAGCAAGGAATAACCGAAGCGGGAAACATAAGGAGCCCGCTGCGGTTAATCTTATTTAACTGCCGCGGGCACGTTACGTCGCCCGCTGCGGTTAATCATTAACTGCAGCGGGCATATAAGGAAGCCCGCTGCGGTTAAAGAAGATTAAGCACAGCGGGCGCTTCGGCGGTCGACCGCTGCATGCCGGCCACCGAATAACCGTGGCGGGAAAAAACTGTGTCCGCCACGGAGCCCATTTAGGCAACGCTGCGCAAGTTTTTTTTTGTAGTAGTGCTCTACCTTGTCTTTATGAGCAGGACAAATTCTACAGAGTGAAGGTCCTAGATCTACAAGAACATGCACACTGAGCAAGATGCTGCCAGGGTCCACAATTAACGCTTCACTTCAAACTGCTGGACCAACAAATGACATGAGTGACACCATATCAAGAGGCATAAACAAGAAGGAATGATGGAAGATGTCGTAGTCAGAATTAGAGGTCATGAAGTCCCCACAGACTTCTTGATTCTCAACATGAGAAGACGATGATGTCCACCTCATCCTAGGAAGACCATTCCTCTATGCTACAAGTGCAATCATGTACAAGAGGAAATCCATTTTCACTTTCCTGGAGAAAAGGCATGATGCAACTTCATCAACTACATGCCGAATGAAGCACCCAAGAAGAATAGAAGTGAAAGACGCCGCTCTCAAAGCCAAAGAAGACAAACTATCAAGAATAGAGAGGCCAATCACGAAGAAGAAGCTATCTACACTGTCCTAGAAAAGAAAGGAGAGAAACCTCAAGACAATGAACCACACGAAGTGCAGACTTAGACCAAGAAAGTATGGGAGAAAATGTCTGCACCTAAGAGGTACAATCAATAACAACTTTCCAAACGTTTGACATACCATAGGAGGTCTGAACCAAGGGAAGGTTCGGTTCGTCGGAACTAAATATCTGAACCTTCGCCAAAAGGTAAAAATCGGTAGTTATCTTTATATTTACTTTGCAGCATATTTCTCATATTTAATTCATAATCATTTTTTATATCATCATATTTAATTCACAAACATTCTAATTAGAAAACAAAATAAAAAAATAATATATTACTGCATCATAAACCATGAAGCCCCATGTGAATAATTCTATGGTGTGTAAAAACCCACAGGAATGTTCACCGTGGTGGCATAAAAAAAATAAAAAAAATATGCATACATTCATCCTGTTGCATTTTTCTCTTGCATCGTAAAGATATTAAAATACAAAAATATTAAGAAAGAGATCTTACTGAAATTCTAGACAACTAAGGCTTGAGTGGCCAACCGCTAATGCTTAATCTGTTCTACAAGTTTCGTTGTCTATTTGACTTTCACAGGATTTGAAAGGCCAAGAAAAGCTGATGAGCAAGTGAATGCTCCATCCACTGTTGGAGCACTGTCTCAACAAACATCAACATCAATCAAAGCTCTAATAGAGAAAGGACATATTCACTGCCAGTCTGCTACATTGCAAGATCGAACGACTACGTCAACATTCAGCTTGGGGGAAGGCACCCCCATGTATCCACGTAAGTATCTTTATCCTCTTAAGTTTTTCATTCTATAAACAAATTCAAAAAAAAATGTGAGCACATGAAGGCTCACCCTAAAAAGAATAGAACAAAAATATGTGGGCACATGAAGGCTCACCATTAATTAAAGAAGAACAGAAAAATGTGAGCACATGAAGGCTCACCATTAATTAAAAAAGAGACAAAAATTTATGGGCACATGAAGGCTCAACGCTATTAAGGGAACCAGCTTGGGGGAGACGCACCCCCGTTATCTTCGCGATTTAGGTATGTCTTTATTATTATTACTACTACTACTATTATTATTAGTTTTTATATTATATCTTAAAGTGTGTTAGATTAAATAATAAAAAATAGTTTGTTTTAAGAAGTTGATGACTAAAAGAGAACCCTCTCTCTCTAATCTTTTGCATGAAAATGATGAATAGTTGCTCTATCTAATTTCTTTCAAGTACCTAGTCTTCAAAGCATGAGTTCTCCTAATTAATGATGATGCCTTAAAATAAAATTAAATACATGGATCGCAAATACTTAATCTAAGGACTAGGTAATTGGGATATGACATGTGATGATCTAAGTTGCTATTATCTTGTTCTAAACAACACTAAAGTTCCGGAGAGTTCTAAATATAAACATGACTAATAATTGCATTGAGTTAAATTAAGCTTTGTGACCCAGCGTCCGATGCTCAGGCTCCGGCGCTTCCGATGGTCATCGGAGCGTCCGATGCCCAGCGTCCGATGCTCATTTGAAAAACGTTGTTCGTGACACGTGGCGTCTGAGCGTCCGATGCGATGAACTCAGCTTCCGATGCCCCCGAGTCGAGCATCCGATGCTCCCGACAGCAGTGTTGTTTTTCGTTAATTCAAACCGATCTCCTCCGAATCAAAAGCTCTAGAGCCAAGACTCGATCTGAGAGGTCACAAGGATGTTAGTGGGCTCCTCAGAGATCATGGCTCAGCCCTAACTCCAAATCGGTGAGTCGGATGAATTGGGGGTAAAGGGGAGAAAACCGATCCAATTACAAAAACCAATGGATCTACATGTTCGTGAGGATTGAGTTGAATTGCTTCGGTGGAAACTATCCCCTCACGATAAAGAATAAGTTGATTCAAACAGTTTTCCAAACGGAGCAACGTGGAGAGAGATCGATCGACGGGAAACTTGAGGTGAAAAGAAAAACGCCAAGAACTACACAAGAACGCAAATCACAACCTCAATTTCCAACCGAAATTCATCCCCACGAGGAGACAACGGGAATCCGGTCCCGTTTCCGCAAAATCCAAATACACAGAGGTATTGTTCAACGTCTCTGCGGATCTAAGTAGCTACAGCAGGGATGTTGGAGAGCAGGAAACCCTAAGTGGAAATAGCAATGGTTGACATAGTCTGGAGGGAGGGGTGGCCTCTCCTTATATAACCTAATACAATTATTCCCCTTCTACCCTTACAGCTAATGAGCGAGCAGGCTAACCCTAAGGGTATTCCTGAACAACTCGAGGTTGATGTTGATCTGACGGCCACGCCCGCACATCAGGTAGCTTCGCCTCGACGCGACCTCACCGGATGCCGCCACGTGCTGCCACTGCACCGCTCGTCCTTTTCACGGACCTCCCCTCGGTTTCGAGGCCGAAACCAGGAAACCTGGGCCATCCCCCGGTTTTGAGGCCGAAACCGGGAAACATGTCGTCCGTCGCCTGAGTTTTGTGGCCCAAACTGAGAAACCCGCCAGCACCCAGGTTTTGAGGCCCAAACCTGGAAACCGTCCTCAGCCCGAGTTTTGTGGCCCAAACTCGGAAACCGGCCGCACCTAGGTTTTGAGGCCCAAAAACTAGAAACCGTCCACTCGGTGGTTTTTCTGTGGCTCAACCACCAAACCGAACCGTAGAGGGATGCAGCGCCCGTGCACCCCGTCCACCCGCAAGTCTTCACTTGTCGCTGTCCCAGGCTGTCAGCCACCACGGCCGATCCTCAGGCCACCGGTCCGTCAGTCCAAGCCTCACGTTCGCCCTTCACCGCTCCGGGTCCATCGGCACGACACGTCTCTTCTTGACCTTCACCTTGCCTTTGATCACTGTATCCGTGCTCAACACCTGCACAACACAAGCCAAAGAACATGCGCATCATACCAGTTGACAATCACTCATCATCTCAAGATCCGGCATACACCCATGTATCCACAATCTCCCCCTTGATGAGTGCATTGTCAACTACCAACACAAATCATATGAAAATAGAAGAAGGAAGAAGGAGGAAGCGAACTCAACCAAACGACCAGAAGCGAAGCAAAGCCAACAGAAGACGAATGGAGTGAGCGAGACAACTTGGTTCCCAAAGACATGGGCAACGGGTCAACGCAACCAAGCAAAACAAAGCTAGCCCTCAAGAAGAGGTAGAACAGGCTCAACACCACTAGCCAGGAAGGTCGAGGCAAGGCAAGCAAAAACAAGCTAGTTCCTCCAGAAAGAGGCAAAGGCTCAACACAACTAGCCAAAACTGCTCCAAACCAATTGAAAAACCATATAGGCTGAAAGTCGCTCCAAACCAATGGAACAGCTCGTCAAAGCAGAAATCGAGCAAACTCCCCCTTCAATAGTGCATACAACTAGGGACATGATTTGTCAAAATTTATCCCCTTAGCTAAAAATGCACACAACAAGGCAAAATGCATATGAGTCACAAAAGCAAGTTAGTAGCTTCAGGTATATATTCCATAGAGTGAATAGATGCTCTAAAGAGTGCTGATCCAACTACTCAACAACAAGCACAAATGCCAGCAAAGGCTCAAACTGATCATAGAATACGAAATATGAACATATGAGCAAAGTGAGCAGTTTTAAGCCATTCAAAAATGGTTTCACCATAAAAATAGCACCAACATGTATAAACAGGAAGTTACACAAGTGACAAACCAAAATGTCAGAGATATCATCAGAAGATGAGTACTCGGATTAATCCTGGATGGCACGGGAGATCCGAAGACTTGATACAAAGTGTACTTGGATTAGGACTCTCAATGTAACTTAGTCGAGTTCTTAAAGGAAGTCTTGTAATTAGAATAGGATTCATCCGTTGTAACCGACTAGGACTCGGTATGCGCCTAGCTTCATCCGGATATATAAGGAGAAGCGGGCGCCGGCTTCTATCATTGAATCTTGAATCATAACACAAGGCACACGCCGCACTGGACATAAGGTATTACGCTATTTAGCGGCCTGAACTAGTATAAATCGCTGTCCCTGTGTACTCGCCGAGTTCTACTAACGCTGATCCCCACCGAACAAATCGTGTGAGATCCCTCAAGACGAGTTGCCGGTTAACAAACACCGACAGCTGGCACGCTAGGTAGGGGCTCTCGGTGATTCTACGATCAAGAGCTCGATGAACCACGTCAAAATGTTCTCGGCGGGATCAATTTTCTTTTTTGGCTCATGGACTTGCATCGCGGATGATCAAGGGAAGCTACAACGACAACTTCACACCGAATTAGAAGAGCAAGCCATGCCAAAGATGGATCATCTCACCCAGAACATAGCAAACCTCGCAATCCAAGATCCGCAAGATTCTGAGGACCAACCAAAAGCATCCGACTCCTACTCAGACTCGGACTCTGAGAACGAAAAGGACTCGGACACCAAACATGGCATCACCTTTGGAGTGCGGAACTCGGCTGAAAGCTTCCAAGACCTGACTGACGCAAAATTCAAAGAGTATCAACAGATTCCTTTGACCGGAGCTCAGCAAGGACTAGTCTTCAGCTCAACCGAGGAAGGCAACATCGTCCATTGGCCAATACAACCAGCCCCAGCTAGATTGGTTGGCACAATTGACCAGATCCTTCCATACCAACACGGACATCTGCTCCCCTTTGAGGAACACGAGACCTCAACAGAGCTAAACTCCAGTGCCTCTACTTAAGAGTCAGTTACACCGGGATCAACAAACCAAGGCTTCACTCGTGAAGTATTCATGGTAGGACATCAATCATCTCTACGACCTCCAACTCCTCCAGTTGTCCTTCGCGATGATGAAACCTTGAGCATGATATCCGACAATGACCCAGAAGGACCCGGAGAAACCGAGGCTTTAAAGGCAGAAAGAATAAGGAAAAATCAAGCCAAAGATGCTCGCAGAAGGTGAGCAAATCATCGAAAGGAAGCCATAGAGCGCTACAATGTACGACTTGAGGAATATAATAATCGAAGGCGTCTAGAAGAAGAAGCGGAGCGTCAAGCTCGCTCCCAACGTCATCAGGAGGATCAATCCCAGAATGATCACAATCGCCGATGAGCTGATTGCTCTCGAAACCTTGAGCCTGAATTTATGAGGGTTGCTGGCCACAGCGTCTACCAGACACCTTACCAGAACATCAATGCTTTGGCCATAGAGATGGGAGCCATGGACAACCGCACCCCTGACGAAGAGCGATGATTGGTCATGCTTCAGACTACCGTGCTACAACTCAAGGGCCAGAACCTTGAGTCCTTAGCTGATGAACAAGCGTCATCCCACCCAAGCCAGAGGCGGCCTGTTCATGAACGACTCGGCCGGGCTAAGGAGTCGCCTAGGCAACCGAGAACCTAATCAAGCTGAAGGAGGAGCCGAATCATCATACCGAGGAGTCGCAATCGCAGCATGTGACGTCGTCGATCGCTTCCCCTGCTTCTCCCAGAGGCTCCGAGCAGTCCCGTTTCCACGAAAATTCAAACCCGGGAACTACTCGAAATATGATGGGAAGACAGAACCTAAGTGGTGGCTCAGGCTGTATGCGCAAGCAGTCGAGTTAGCAGGGGGAAGCAACGACGTCAAAGCACTTTGTCTCCCCATGGCTCTAGAAACAATGCCACTTGCATGGTTCGACAGGCTTAGACCCGAGTCCATTGACTCCTTGGAACAACTTCATCGTATCTTCATAGAGAACTTTGCGGGTGTCCCCAAGAGATCAGATCTCCGGACTAAGCTCAGGACTTGTAAGCAGTAGAAAAACGAGACAATGCGAGAGTACTACAGACGCTTCTCAGAAATTCGCTCCACAGTGTCTGACATAACAGACCGAGAGGTAATCGACCTTTTTGGCAACGGAATTTGCGAAAGGTATAATTACAAGGACTTCATAAAGCATGACTCAACCACCGCCGACGAGTTTCATCGGGCAGTAAATTCCATGATGGCGACAGAAGAACGCACACAGGAATGCTTTACCGAAAGGAACACGCAAGGTGATCGAGGCACCATTCAGAGAGGCAACCAGGCACCTCAGTAAAACACCCGCAAGAGAACAGGGGACAACACTGTTGCACCTATGGAGCCCCAGAAGAAGGGAAACAAGCCATCCACCTTTGATGACTTACTCGACGGACCGTCCCTTTCCATCTGAAAGGAGGACATCAGGCTAGGCATTGTCGACAGCTTGAACTCTGACTTCAATAGAAACAAGAAAGATAAGGGGAAGAAAGTAGCTGAAGACCCTCAGCAGGACACCGGCGGTTTCCAACACCCAAAGGGACCATCAATGTCATATTCGGAGGAGTAACCACCAGCGACAGCAAATGTCTCCAGAAACTTTCCCTACGGGAGATCATGTCTACAGAGCTGGCTACCCCCAAATACCTTTATTGGTCTGAGTATCCGATCAACTTTTCTCGAGCAGACCAATGGACCAATGTCTCCAATGCAGGGCATTACCCGCTAGTCCTGGATCCTACGGTCGCCGGGTTCAAATTGGGAAGAGTACTCATCGACGGAGGAGCAGGACTTAATGTCATCTTTGCAAGCACCCTACGCAAGATGAATTGGACCTTGCAACTCAGCTCACACCGTCAAACGCCCCCTTCTATGGCATAGTACCCGGAAAGGCGGCTGTACCACTCAGAAGGATCATACTACCCGTCACTTTTGGAACTCAGACCAATTACCGGACTGAGTACATCAGTTTCGAGGTAGCCGACTTCGAGTCATCGTACCAAGCCATATTTGGACGACCAACTATCGCCAATTTTATGGCAATACCTCACTACCCGTACCTTTTGCTGAAGATGCCGGGTCCTAAAGGCATTCTAACCTTCAGGGGTGACTTGAAGCGATCATTTGACTGCGACATAGAGGCTGTTCAAATCGCCAAAAAAAAGCTCAACTCGCCATAGAAGTATAAGAACTTGCTCAGATGGTACATAACACCAAGCCTGGAGATACAGAAATACCAATAAAGAAGGAGGGTGCCATCCAACCATCAGCAGAAATCCCTACAAAAACCATTGACCTGGAAACCGGTGATCCCTCAAAGACAGCGGTTATCAGTGCTCACCTATCTAAAGAATAGGAACTCATGCTCACCAAGTTCCTCAAAGCAAACAAAGACATATTTGCTTGGAAACCGGCTGATATGCCAGAAGTTCCTAGGAGATTGGCTGAGCACAAATTGGAACTCAAAGAGGGCTCCAGACCCATCAAGCAAAGACTACGACGATTCTCACCAGAGAAGAAAGAGGCAATCAAAAAGGAGATAACTAAACTTCACGCGGTCGGGTTTATCAGAGAAATCCTCCACCCCGAGTGGGTAGCTAAACCAGTACTAGTCAAGAAGAACTCTGTCGAGTGGCGCATGTGTGTCGACTACACGGACCTCAATAAGCACTGTCCAAAGGATCCCTTTGGGTTACCGAGGATAAATCAAATAGTTGATGCCACGGCAGACTCTGTTGTATTATCCTTTCTGGATTGCTATTTCGGGTACCATCAGATTGCTCTCAAAGAATAAGACCAACCCAAGACATCGTTTATAACTCCCTTCGGTGCTTACTATTATAAAACCATGTCCTTTGGGTTGAAGAATGCAGGGGCTACTTACCAGCGTGCTATCCAAGATTGTTTGGGTGACCAAATTGGCCGCAACGTGGAAGCTTATGTTGATGATGTGGTCATAAAGACAAAGGATCCGACTACCCTCATATCAGATCTGGAGGAAACTTTTACCTGACTACGTGCTTACTAATGGAGGCTCAACCCCACGAATTGTGTGTTCAGAGTACCCTTAGGCCAGTTACTCTGATTCCTTGTTAGCCATCGGGGCATCGAGGCTAGTCAAAAGCAGATCACAGCCATCATCAATATGAAGCCACCTACTTCAGTCAGGGATGTTCAGAAACTCACCGGGTGCATGGCTGCGCTCAATCGATTTATCTCACGGCTGGGAGAAAAGGGACTACCTTTCTTCAAATTACTCAAAGCGGGCGATAAATTTCAGTGGACGGAACAAGCGGGCAGAGCTTTTGAATAGCTCAAAGGATACCTCACCAATTCACCTATACTCACGACGCCAGAACCCAGGGAGCCGATGATGAATTACATTGCAGCTACCACACACGTTGTAAGCACATCAATTGTGGTGGAGCGCAAGGATGACAAGCACATCTATAACACCCAGCGACCAGTATATTACATCAGTGAGGTACTCTCCGACTCAAAAGTCAGGTACCCGCAGGTCCAAAAATTACTCTACGCTTTACTCGTATCTTCAAGGAAGCTACGCCACTACTTTGAAGACCACAAGATCACAGTTGTCACACACTTTCCACTGGGAGAAATCCTCCATAACCGCGACGCCACCGGAAGAATTTCCAAGTGGGCAGTTGAACTAGGGGCGCTCAACATTAAGTTCACTCCAAGAAAAGCAATCAAGTCGCAAGCTCTAGCTGACTTCGTCGCCGAGTGGATAGAGATACATCAAGTCCAAGACAACGCTACTCCTGAACACTGGAAGATGTCCTTTGACGGGTCCCTAAAACTCGGCGGATGTTGACACTTCTTAATGCGAATGCTTATAAGAAACTTTAATGAACTGATTCTAGCAAAAGCCTTCAGAAATGTACAGGACACTCCTAGCATCACTTAATGTCAAGTTGTCATCCCCAACATGATACTAGAAATGTAAATTATATGTGACACTAGTTCAAAAGATATAAACAAATATTTATCCGCAAGCGCACAGATAAATATACCTGTTGTAGCAGCATTTCACCCAGGTTATCTAGGTATCGTTATTTATATTTTACCGAAGATAGTAATGAAGCTGGGAACTAGTGATGATTCAAAGGTAGCAGAGATTATTATTCATTCATTCATTCACTACTCACATGTCTAAACAGGGGTAAGACAAGGTAAAGATAAATAATAATGATAGTGATAATAATGAGAATTCTAGAGGTAGAGCGAACTACATAGATCAAACAGAGAGTCAGGAGATTAATTAAGAGATTCGAATCCTAAGTTACTTCGCATTTACTAAGCCTGGCGATTACTCTAGTTAATATACAATCATTTATAGCTAATTAATCTATCATCCATGATCAAGGGACATTACTAAATTAGAATCAAAAATAGAGTATTGAATTCTAACTTGCAACCGCGTCCTACTAAGATCTACACTCGGAGGGAGGACTACAAAGGACTCAACAGGACTGTCACTCCTGCGATCTACCTCTTGACCCGGAGCATAGGATGTATTCGCAGGTAAACTTAGCCTAAACACCATGTTTACACCAGTTTGACCACTTAACTCTATCCGGAATAAAGCGAAGTACTTTACGAACATGATCATAAACTCTATCATAATCAGATCTATATTAAATATACAACTAGAATAAACTCCAAAACTGAATAAACTGAAATATATTAAAGTAGCATAAAGTCGAGCTGTGACAGAACCGACCAATTTATACCAGATTAAGCATCGAATCCCCGCTTTCAAAGAGATTTCAGATACTTAAGCTCGTACAAACCCGGTAGTCCGGAAATCTCGAAGGATTTCAAATCATTCAACTTTAGCCAAGATCGTAATAGATTAGCGTACATGTCCACGAGGTACATTCAGTTCACACATAAATCAAATACATCGGAGTTCAACAGTTATTACAAACCATAGTTCGAATTTCGAAAGCGGAAGCAACATAGTTTTAAACATAAGTTCTCAGTTCACAATACGGTGCCAATGCCTGATCAGTCCACAAAAGCATCAGGGAAGGATGAGAGTTGACCATGCCCCATGGTCTAGTCACCACCCTCGACGGGGTACAGACAGTTCTCGCAATAGCCGAAGAAGCATTGCCCATCAGCAACAACAAGGGAATAGAACCCTGAGTACGAGAAGGTACTCAGCTAGACTTACCCGTCATAACCCAGAAATAAACGACACCAAGGAGTATGCAAGGCTGTATTTGGGGTTGGTTGTACTTACCTTTTTGCATAAAAGCATTTAATTAATACAAAAACATCATTAGAGTACTAGCAGTCAATTTTATGTAATCAACCTGATTAACTAGATTTGCACTGATCTAGAGCAAGCACTTGACTACTTAATCAAGCAAGAGCGACTATTTCATCAATAGCCTTTCAGATTCAGTACCATAACCATCTTTAGTTCCATAAGTTACTACGGTAACACATGCCTAGTCAAGTTACTCACTAACCAGGAGCGATGACGATTATAATCGATTCCTAGCAGCTGGGGATAAAAATGTCGCACACTCGCCCGATCACAGCTTGCCAGGCGGCTGCCGGCGACCAATTTAGGAGGTTCGAGAACACAACACGCGGGACGGTCATGGGCCCTTCTACACCGGGGGTCATCTCAATGCCAGGTCGCTCAAGCTATAACTGCCCACGGTCATGCCAGGTTAATCAGGCCCCGCCTGTCCACGGACCATGCCAAGTTGCTCAGAATAGTTGCCCATGGTACATATAAGGCCCTGGGTGTTAGGCGTCAACATCTCCATCACCGGCTCGAAAAACCTTACTCGGCTTCACGCGAGGTACCCACACCTGCTCCGTTAAGTGATTGACGCGTTCAAAATGACTAAGGTGTGCCTTCGACGGGTCCTAATCGACGCAGACGGGAGACTACTAGCACACAGAACCCATGTCATGTTGCTCTGACATCCCGCCCGGTCTCAGATTAATTATCACATGGTTATTTCCATGATAGCACCAGGTTAGTCATGATCAGTATCCCCCTATATGCGGGAGACAGGAAATCACCCGACTTTTACCGGTCTAAGCAGGGCTAAGCATGAACGAGCCTAGACTTAACAGGGATAACGAGATATAATTGCAGGTGGACAAGGATAAGTAGTAATGCATCAACGGTATCACTCAACTCTTATAACCTAATGCAACAAACATATCAGGTTAGTTTGTAATTGCAGTTGCAAACCGTAGGAGTGGAATGCTCCGGGGCTTGCCTCGCTCAAAGTCGGAGGGTCGGTGATCACGGCACTCTGGCAGGTCCTTGACGTCTCCTTCCGGGGTCCTCTTGTCCGGTGTCTCCTCCGGGCACAGCTCCTCCGGCGGCGGTTCCTGGACCTCGGCTACCGATCCTGCATGATGCATGACACGTATAAATAACATGAATGCACATGGAATGCACTGGTGATGCAACATAGAACAAGACAATTAAGGAGATAAGCACATGTTATCTACCAAGATAACTCAGGAGATAAGCACATGTCATCTATTGCGTTCTCTTCAACAAGGTAGTCAACATCACCCAGAGATTACAAAAGACCTTAACTAACCAATCAACCAACTAGTTCTCCTAATTCACTGTTTAGGATTCTAATTACCACAGCAAGCACCCACTTTATATTTTACCGTCGTTTAATTACTGCTTAAATAAATCCAATTAATCAAGCTTATAATAGCAACCCATCATAGACAGCTTCAGAAAAATCTACAAAAATTACTGCAAGTTAACAACACCTAATCTAGTCCCCTTTCCAAATTTCACCCCATTTGGACTTAGACTCCATTCTCTATGAAAAAGACAAATTCTATCATGAAAAGGTGCTTCGAACTACACTCCCATTCAAAAAGTGTCAAACAACAGATTTCTCATTTTTCTACTGAACTTCTTAGCACAAGAGCAGTGTACAAAAATTCTCAGGTTCAAACTCCTCATATTTTAATTACTACAACATTAACAAGAAAACAACATTTATTCATTTTAATTGCTACTGCTAAATATTCCATAAGATAGAACAACATCATATTACATTTTTCCCAAAAGCTATTCATCAATACAAACTATCAAAACAAGAATCACATTTTTCTGAGCAATATACAGATTACTATGCATTTAACAAGATTTCAGCCAAAACAAGAATTAAATATAGCTACACATAACTTTTCACAAACTAGACATATCATATTTTTCCTGCATAGAACTTATCACAACAAACTTAACAAAACTTGATTCACCTTTTTAGCATTTACAGAGTGCAAGATATGAATTAAACAAGCAATTCAAACATTTCTGAAAACTATTTAACAAAAACCCTGAAAAACTCCTTAACCTAAACTGCTACGCGTACCCAACTACTTGCACCCGGGCCACTGACAACCGGGACCCAAGCCACTGACCCGCGGGGCCCCGGGTCAACATGACCCCACCGGTCATCCCCTCCAGAGCAGGGGAGAGGTTGACCGCGGCGAGGCTCGCCGGCGGCGACCTATCTGGTGAAACGGGCACCACCACTCTGCTCCCCTCCTTCTTCGGCACCCGGCGGTACCACTATCTAGCCCGGCGCACGCATGGATCAAGCTCGCCGTCGACGATGGCGGCACGGCGGCGCGGCCCTGGTTACGCCGGCCGACTCCTGCCTTCCCGAAGCGAACCAACGGCCATCTCACACTCCCCGAACCCTAGCGAACCCTAATCGAAGCAAAGAAGCTAGGGTTGCCATGAGAAACGGCCGAGACCGCGGCTCGTCGTCGATGGCGAGCAGAGCCGACGGCGGACGGCGACGTACGGCCACGACCTAACCCAAAATGGCCAAACCAACTCCATCATTGTCTCCGACGGGCCAAGGCGACTCGCGAACACCAGCTAGGGCGAACGGACGAGCTCGAAAGAAGGGATGGCCACGGCGGACCGAGCCTGCCGGCCACTGCGGACACGGCGGACGGCGGTGAACCGCGGGCACCAAACACTAATCGACTAAACCATCACCCCCTATCTCATCCTCGAGCCTCACTGACCCCTAAACACGAGCTAGAGCGGAGAGATTTGCACGGAGGGAGGGCCGACCACGGCGGACTGAGCTCGGCGGTCATGGCGGCCATGGCGGGAACTCACCCCGTGACCTACCTAGGCGGTTTCGGCGAGCGCCGGCTAGAGCAGGCGATGCGGGAGGTGAAGGCGAGGTTGGCTGGGTGGTTGGATTGACGGTGCGGTGGCGGGACGGCGGTGAACGGCGGCGGTGCTCGCTGTTTTCGCCTTTTCCGCTCGGACGTCGGCGAAGGAGAGGGAGAGCGAGGGAGGGGACAGAATGGAGGGAGGAGCGGCTCGGCTCGGGCAGCGGGGCGAGCAGGCAGCTTATGCTCGCCACGCCGCGCGCAGGCGTCGCCTCTCTGGCCAGCTCGCGCCATGCGGCGAATGGGTTCTGCGCGCGGTCGGCCACGACCGGCGCCGATTCAAACTGAATCGGTTGATTCAGTCGCTAATGGCCGACTGATGGCCGAACTTTGGACGCGATTAACTCCTAATCCACTCGATGAAACGCTAAGCCACTTATTCCATTGAGTAGAGCTACATGCCGACTACAACTTTGGTTACAAGATCAAGCTTTGGTTCGGCCTAGATTGCTCCCAGAAAAGCTCCAAAGATGACTAAGCAAAATTGTTTGCCAGTTAGGGACTTAGGAAATTTTTCTAAGTCTAACCTCCCCATTTCTGCCTGTGGGTCCTAAAAACCTTGTTTAAACTCATTTTCATGAGTTGGCCCTTAAACACTTTTGTTCTACTCTAAATTCTACACATTTTTGGTTAAGGGCCCACAGCCATTCAAAGCTTCTAACAAGGAGGTCTTAGTTAGTCAAACAAAAGGACTCCTAGGGCTCTATTAAGGCAACTAGGGTTAGAGAATGGTTAGCCAAAATGACCAACACAAACCTAGCTTCATTTTGACTCCTCATCAAGGTTCAACTACTTAGGAGAACTCAAGCACTCCAAAAACAAGTCAAACAAGCATCAATTCAAGCATAACATTACAAGTGAACACATGAAATGACACTTTACAAAAAGGAATGCAACATGGGGATGATGATGATGCTTATGCTCATGAGATGTCAAGTTATGCATTTAGGGTTGCTTAACACCAGGGGTGTTACAGCCCTCCCCTCCTTAAAGGAATCTCGTCCCGTCGAGATTTAAGTTACTAACCAATTCTATAAAACTGTGGATACACCTCCTTTAGATAGTCTTCTGTTTCCCAAGTGGCATCCCGGTCGTCTTGCTCACTCCAAGACACTTTATATTGCTTCACTATTATTCCGCGAGTTATTCTTTCCTTTTTCATCAAGTACCCGATAAGGCATCACTGAATAGGTGAGATCGGATTGCAACTTGATATTGGCTGGTTGTACCTCTTCTTCCGGAACTCGAAGACATTTCTTTAATTGTGACACATGGAATACAGGGAATATAGCTTTCAAATGTTCAGGTAGCTGTAGCTGATAAGCTACTTCTCCCTTCTTCCACAATCCTATAAGGCCCCACAAATCTTGGCGCTAATTTCCTTTTCACGCCGAAGCGTGTAACACCTTTCATGGGCGATACTTTCAGATACACATAGTCGCCTTCGCTAAATTCAAGCGGTTTTCTTCTCTTGTCTGCATAGCTCTTTTGTCGAGACTGCGCAGCTGCCATATGTTGTTGGATTATTCTAACTTGTTCTTCTGCTTCGTTAACAAAATCAATTCCATAGTATCGACGTTCTCCGGTTCACCCAGTTCACCGGTGTCCTGCACCTTCTACCATAAAGGGCTTCAAAAGGTGCCATCTGTATGCTTTCTTGATAGCCATTGTTGTAAGCAAATTTGCTAAAGGTAACCATTCTCCCAAGATCCCTTCGCTGAAATCACACAGGCTCTCAACATGTCCTCCAAGACTTGATTCACTCTTTCAGTTTGTCCTGAGGTTTGGGGATGATAGGCAGAGCTACGGATTAGCTTCGTGCCTAATTCCTTTTGCAGTTTCTCCCAAAATGGTGCAGTAAACTGTGTTCCACGATCCGAAACTATAACCTTGGGTATACCATGCAGTCGAACGATTTGATTGATATAAATCTCCGCATAGTCCGGTGCTCGATAATAGGTTTTGACTGGAATAAAATGAGCGGTCTTGGTAAGACGATCGATTATCACCCAAATTGAGTCATTTCCTTTCTGAGTGGTTGGCAAACCGGTGATGAAATCCATACCTATTTCTTCACATTTCCACTCGGGTATTGGTAACGGTTGAAGTGTTCCGGCTGGCTTTCGGTGAATAGCTTTTACTCGACAACACGTGTCGCATATGGCTACGTACGCGACAATCTCTTTCTTCATCTTGGTCCACCAGAACCTTGGACGCAAATCTTGATACATCTTAGTGCTTCCAAGATGAATAGACAACTTGGACATATGAGCTTCATCCATAATCCAATTTTTATGTTCCCTATTCTTGCGTACTACTAGGCGTTTGTCAAACCACAACACTCCTTTATCATCAATCCAAAAATGTTTTATTGGTTCAGTTGCGGTCTTCAGACTTTCCTTGATATGATAAATTCCCTTATCTGTTTTCTGTCCTTCAAGAATCTGATCAACTAGGGTGCCTTGCAGCTTGATATTGTGCAGAATCACAGGGTGTACGAGACTAAACTCGTCTTCTGGTTGTAACCTCAAATTATTGCAGTGTGATTTCCGACTCAAAGCGTCGGCAACCACATTGGCTTTCCCTGGATGATAATGTATCTGTAGATTGTAATCCTTGATTAATTCAAGCCATCTTCTCTACCTCATATTCAGTTCAGGTTGAGTGAAGATATACTTGAGACTTTTGTGATCGGTGTACATGTTACAGACATTTCCAAGCAGATAATGTCTCCAGATCTTCAGAGCATGCACCACAGCGGCTAACTCTAAATCATGCGTAAGATAGTTAATCTCATGTTTCCTCAATTGCCGGGATGCATAAGCAATCACCCGGCCTTCTTGCATAAGAACACAACCTAATCCAACCTTCGATGCATCACAAAAGACATCAAAAGGTTTCTCGATATCTGGTTGAGCTAAGACAGGAGCAGTGGTCAATAGTTTCCGCAAGGTACGGAAAGCTAATTCACACTTCTCTGTCCATTCAAACTTCTAATCCTTCTGGAGCAAACTTGTCATTGGTTTGGCAATCTTAGAGAAGTCGGGAATGAATCGGCGATAATATCCTGCTAATCCAAGAAAACTTCGAATTTCACCAATTGAAGTAGGAGCTTCCCACTCCATCACTTCTTGTACCTTACTGGGGTCCACAGAAATTCCTCCTTCTGATAGGATGTGACCAAGAAATTATACTTGCTTCAACCAAAACTCACATTTGCTAAACTTCGCATAAAGTTTATGTTCCCGGAGCCTCGTCAAAACAACCCTCAAATGTTCTGCATGATCGTCCGAGTTTTCAGAGTATACTAGAATGTCATCAATGAATACCACTACAAACTTATCTAGTTCCGACATAAACACCGAATTCATCAAACTCATGAAATACGCTGGGGCATTTGTCAATCCAAAAGACATGACAAGATACTCATACAGCCCATATCTGGTCGAGAAAGCAGTCTTTGGGATATCCTGTGGTCGAATTTTAATCTGGTGATAACCTGACCTCAAATCAATCTTGGAAAACACCTTGGCTCTGGATAACTGGTCAAACAGAATATCTATCCTTGGCAACAGATACTTGTTCTTAACAGTCACGGCATTGAGTGGCCGATAATCCACACACATCCGTAGTGACTTATCCTTCTTCTTGACAAACAATGCTGGGCAACCCCACTCGGATATACTAGGTTGAATGAAACCTTTGTCCAAAAGTTCCTTGATCTGAGTTTTAAGTTCAGCTAATTCATTGGGCGGCATACGGTAGGGTCTTCTAGAGATTGGTGCAGTTCCAGGTAACAACTCAATTGCAAATTCCACTGCCCGCTTGGGCGGTAACCCTGGTAATTCATCCGGGCAAACATCCGGAAAGTCTCGGACGATTGGGATTTTGGACAGGTCTTCAATAGATAAAGTGCAAGATAAATTGACGAAATCCGCACCCCGAGGAAGAGATATGCATAACTTTGTATTCGTCCTCCCATCAGATAAGGTAAGAATCCTATTTGCAGTGTCTAACACCGCCTTCCACATACTCATCCAACTCATACCTAGGACTACATCCATATTGAGTCCTGGCAAAACTACTAGATTAGCTCCAAACTTGTGCCCTCCGATGTCGATGGTTGCATTACTAACCATCTGCCTAGACAACATGCTACTCCCCACGGAGCTTACGCAAAACCCATAATCCATTTCAGACACCTCTTGATTATGTTTTTGTGCAAATGCCTTGCTCATGAATGAATGTGATGATCCCGTATCAAATCAAACAACTGTAGGATGATGGTTAACAAGACACATACCGGCAGTCATGGGCTCTCCAGAACGAGCTTCTTCAGTGGTCATATTGTGCAGACGTGCGGGGTAGTTAGCTTGCTGCTTCTTTGGGTGAGGGCAATATCTTGCGAAGTGCCCCTCTTGGTTGTAGTTGTAACATGGCCCACGAACTGAAGGTTTTCCTCCGATCGAGCTGCACTGACCTCCACGAGCTTGGTTAGCAGCTATCTTGTATGGCTTTTGGTTGCGCTGAGCTTGCGGCTGATTCTTCTTCTGCGGCGGCCTGAAACGTGTCCCCGGCGCTGTTGGTCGATACTGGGTTCGTTGAGCTGGTGGTCCCCTAGGTTGAGATGGTCCGGAATCAAAGGTCCTCTTCCGGGCCTTACTTGCAGCATGCTTGTTATTGTGATTCTCTTGAATTAGGCAATCACTGATAAAGTCATTGAAGACTGTACGAGAAGATGTCCCCACTGATTTTCCCATTTTGGTGTTCAAACCACTCTTGAAACTAGCAATCTTTTTAGCATCTGTGTTCACGAAGTCTGGAGCATAACGTGACAGAGAGTTAAACAGGTGATGGTACTCGGTAACAGATCGAGTCCCTTGTGTCAAACTCATGAATTCTGCTAGTTTCATCTGAGTCAGGCCTGGCGGAATATAGTGCCCTCGTACAGCTTCGGTGAATATCCTCCAAGTGACAAGAACGTTGGCAGGATAGGTGGTGCGGTGATGCCCCCACCAAATCCCGGCTGGCCCCTGCAGCTGGTGCGCGGCATACTCTGCCTTGAGCTCCTCTGTTAGCCTTAGCAAACGAAACTTTTGTTCCATGGTATGCAACCATTCTTCTGCCTCTAAGGGTTCAGTAGCTTCCATGAAAATGGGTGGACTGGTATCCAAGAAATCCCTGAATGAACTATACTGATTTGGCTAGGGATGCTGCTGACCGTGTGCCAAATTCTCTCGCAGCAAAGCTTCAATGTTGCGCTGACTTCCCAGGAACTGAGCGAAAGCTGCTCGGGTGTGGCTGGTGGAGGAGGTGGTGGATTACGGTTATCCCTGGGATCCTCATTTCCACCACTACCGCCAACTCCACTGCGAGTTGTCGTCATCTGCATGTATTCATAGCAAGTGATCATTAGGTGGAGTTGCAATTATTGTAGAGAACAATAGATCATGCCAACTGAATTTATTCGGAAAACGAATTCGCCAAACAATCATAGAGGCATAATAAATTTCAATCCACATCGCAGCATCACATAATTAGATCGCTTAATACATAACATGCAAAAACCAACATAAACATCCATAGTTTTGCCCATACATATGGGACTTTCCAAGGTCTCACACCACGTGCACATAAGAGTTCACTACTCATGCTTACATCCAGCCCATACAAAAGCAAAAGATCGGGCTTGCCACACACACAAAAGATCACTAGGCTCTAAGCATATGATCTAAACTACTCTCTAGCGATGTCACCAATGTCGCCATCCTCACTAGACCTATCTGAAGAACTGCTAGAAGAGCTACTCGGATCCGGGTCCTCCTATGGAAAGATGGGGTTCCTCTCATTCTCCCTACGGTGGATCTCCTCGTGCAGACGGTAATTGTAGTCCTACAGGTGGTGAAGTTGTAGCTCTAAGTCTCTTACTCGCAACCACAACAGCCTGTTCTACTCTAAAGCACGTATGCCCTCGATACACACACCGCGAAGCGACTCCTCGGTCTCCCTCATGATCAAGGCTAGGAAGGTAGCCGCCTCCTGCTGAACACCGAGCTGATGAGCGGTCTCCTGCTCTCTCTAAAGTGCCTGGTCCCTCTCCACAGTCAGGTGAGCTAGCTGTGTGGTGAGCAGGTCTATCTCTATGGCATGCTCCTCCTGCCTGCGATGCTGTGCAGCCATCTCCTCACTAAAAATATGGTCCAGGTGGTCGTAGCTACGTGACAAGCACCCATAGGTAGCCATGAGTGCAGCCCTAGCACTCCCAGCTGGTCCTGCGTAGTGCTCTCGCTCCAAAGAACTGGCCTCAAGCACAGTGGCACCTGGCTGTCGCCACACCGACTGGTAAGGGTCCGCCGTAGGAAAGTTGCTAGCAGTGGCTTGCGCGACCACCTCCGG
Organism: Coix lacryma-jobi var. lacryma-jobi; assembly: GCA_009763385.1. Lineage (NCBI taxonomy): Eukaryota > Viridiplantae > Streptophyta > Magnoliopsida > Poales > Poaceae > Coix > Coix lacryma-jobi. The sequence goes on along the minus strand of CM019825.1, from coordinate 112,729,064 downwards.
GTGATCCTCCATAATGTCCCGAAGAACAGTATAGGCAACCCTGTTAGCTCCGTCCCACGGGGTCCTACCTTGTAGTGCGAAGACCCGGCGGCACCATACATGATCCTGCAGATCACGGCTGGGCACGTCCACCTCAACTGTGTATACGTAGCGATCCTCGGAAAGCTGAACACGATGCCAATCATATTGCGGCTCCTGGCCCTCCTGGTATCCAACCAAGTGCAGCACCCTCCATAAAATGGTAGGCATGCTGAACTCCTCCAGAAAGTCCTCCGACCCCTCAGCAGTCCAGGGTCCCAGCATAAAGTTAGGCCTCTTGCCTCCAGTCGACTTACGGACGGTACGCTTTGTGCGGGCCATCTGAAATAGTTTTTAATTAGTTGAGAACGACTTTTATTTTAAAGAAACGAGACGGATGACATAAGGAAGGGAGTAAGATTAATGCAAGATTGTATGATTATGATGCATGCGCGTAACATACGTCCTCACTGTCTATCAATCTAACGGCTAGACGGTGGCATACAACGTTCTCTCATAGCGTTAACTAACGTACTACACGTTCTCAAGTTAGCATACCTGCAGAAAATCACTTCAGCTCTGCCCACACATGCATTGCTGAAATTAAATCTAATACTAACTCAGGTGCACCCCCAGTATACACGTAAGCAGTATATGCACCCATCAGAATAGTATTACTCCCACAATCAATACTTTCACATATACTTGTGTGTAACAGGTATACATGTCGGTACCATTCAAGCGCTCCCCTAGATTGGCGGTTGTCCAATCATGCTCTCACAACTCACCTGTTACTTTGGCGTAGAGGCAATTGATCCATACATTACTATTCCGAAGAATAGCACCCATACAATTTCACCCTTGCCGTATGGACGACAGAAAACAACAGAATTTAAATATGATGCACAACCCCCAAGTTTGTACTTAAATAGCCACCTAGAAACCTACTGGGCATAAGGACTTGATCATTGGCACACCTTAAACTTCATTTATAAGATTTTCAAACCCTACTATAGCTTACAAGTTTTTGCAAAGAAAGTTTTGATTTGAAAATACGATTTTCAAATACACTCATGAACAGTAACGCCAACCATGCTCTGATGCCAGCTATGACAGAACCGACCAAATTATACCAGATTAAGCATCGAATCCCCGTTTTCATAGAGATTTCAGATACTTAAGCTCGTACAAACCGGTAGTCCGGAAATCTCGAAGGATTTCAAATCATTCAAGTTTAGCCAAGATCGTAATAGATTAGCGTACATGTCCACGAGGTACATTCAGTTCACACATAAATCAAATACATCGGAGTTCAACAGTTATTACAAACCATAGTTCGAATTTCGAAAGCGGAAGCAACATAGTTTTAAACATAAGTTCTCAGTTCACAATACGGTGTCAATGCCTGATCAGTCCACAAAAGCATCAGGGAAGGATGAGAGTTGACCATGCCCGTGGTCTAGTCACCACCCTCGACGGGGTACAGAAAGTTCTTGCAATAGCCGAAGAAGCATGGCCCATCTGCAACAACAAGGGAATAGAACCCTGAGTGCGAGAAGGTACTCAGCTAGACTTACCCGTCATAACCCAGAAATAAATGACACCAAGGAGTATGCGAGGCTGTATTTGGGGTTGGCTGTACTTACCTTTTTGCATATGCATAATGCATTAATAAAAAACAATCATTAGAGTACTAGCAGTCAATTTTATGTAATCAACCTGATTAACTAGATTTGCACCTGATCAAGAGCAAGCACTTGACTACTTAATCAAGCAAGAGCAACTATTTCATCAGTAGTCTTTCAGATTCAGTACCATAACCATCTTTAGTTCCATAAGTTACTACGGTAACACATGCCTAGTCAAGTTACTCACTAACCAGGAGCGATGACGATCATAATCAATTCCTAGCAGCTGGGGATAAAAATGTCGCACACTCGCCCGATCACACTTTGCCAGGCGGCCGTCGGCGACCAATTCAGGAGGTTCGAGAACACAACACGCGGGACGGTCATGGGCCCTTCTACACTGGGGGTTATCTCAATGCCAGGTCTCTCAAGCTATAACTGCCCACGGTCATGCCAGGTCAATCAGGCCCCGCCTATCCACGGACCAAGCCAGGTTGCTCAGAATAGTTGCCCACGGTACATATAAGGCCCTAGGTGTTAGGCGTCAACATCTCGATCACCGGCTCAAAAAACCTTACTCGGCTTCACGGGAGGTACCCACACCTGCTCCGTTAAGTGATTGACGCGTTCAAAATGACTGAGGTGTGCCATCGTCGGGTCCTAATCGACGCAGATGGGAGACTACTAGCACACAGAACCCATGTCCTGTTGCTCCTACATCCCGCCCGGTCTCAGATTAATTATCACATGGTTATTTCCATGATAGCACCAGGCTAGTCATGATCAGTATCCCCCTATATGCGGAAGACAGGAAATCACCCGAATTTTACCGGTCTAAGCAAGGCTAAGCATGAACGAGCCTAGACTTAACATGGATAACGAGATATAATTGCAGGTGGACAAGGATAAGTAATAATGCATCAACGGTATCACTCAACTCTTATAACCTAATGCAACAAACATATCAGGTTAATTTGTAATTGCAGTTGCAAACCGTAGGAGTGGAATGCTCCAGGGCTTGCCTCGCTCAAAGTCGGAGGGTCGGTGATCGCGGCACTCTGACAGGTCCTCGACGTCTCCCTCCAGGGTCCTCTCGTTCGGTGTCTCCTCCGAGCACAGCTCCTATGGCGGCGGTTCCTGGGATCCTGCGATGCTGACACGATCATGAATGCACATGATGCACATGCAACACATCATGAATGCAATGGAATGCACTGGTTATGCAACATAGAACAAGACAATTCAGGAGAGATGCACATTATCTACCAAGATAACTCAGGAGATAAGCACATGTCATCTACTGCGTTCTCTTCGACAAGGTAGTCAACATCACCTAGAGATTACAAAAGACCTTAACTAACCAATCAACCAACTAGTTCTCCTAGTTCACTGTTTAGGATTCTAATTACCACAGTAAGCACCCACTTTATTATTTTACCTTCCTTTAATTACTTGCTGAAATAAATCCAATTAATCAAGCTTATAACAGCAACCCATCATATACAGCTTCAGAAAAATCTACCAAAATTACTGGAAGTTAACAACACCTAATCTAGTCCCCTGTCCAAATTTCACCCCATTTGGACTTAGACTCCATTCTCTATGAAAAAGACAAATTCTATCATGAAAAGGTGCTTTGAACTACACTCCCATTCAAAAAGTGTCAAACAACAGATTTCTCATTTTCTACTGAACTTCTTAGCACAAGAGCAGTGTACAAAATTCTCAGGTTCAAACTCTTCATATTTTAATTACTACAACATTAACAAGAAAACAACATTTATTCATTTTAATTGCTACTGCTAAAATATTCCACAGAATAACATCATATTACATTTTTCCCAAAAGCTATTCATCAATACCAACCTATCAAAACAAGAATCACATTTTTTTGAGCAATATACAGATTACTATGCATTTAACAAGATTTCAGCCAAAACAAGAATTAAATATAGCTACACATAACTTTTCACAAACTAGACATATCATATTTTTCCTGCATAGAACTCATCACAACAAACTTAACAAAACTTGATTCACCTTTTTAGCATTTACAGAGTGCAAGATATGAATCAAACATGCAATTCAAACATTTTTGAAAACTATTTAACAAAAACCCTGAAAAACTCCTTAACCTAAACTGCTACGCGTACCCAACTACTTGCACCTGGGCCACTGACAACTGGGACCCAAGCCACTGCCCCGCGGGGCCCCGGGTCAACATGACCCCATCGGTCATCCCCTCCAGAGCAGGGGAGAGGTTGACCGCGGCGAGGCTCGCCGGCGGCGACCTCTCCGGCGAAACGGGCACCACCACTCTGCTCCCCTCCTTCTTCGGCACCCGGCGGTACCACTATCTAGCCCGGCGCACGCATGGATCAAGCTCGCCGTCGACGATGGCGGCACGGTGGCGCGGCCCTGGCTAAGCCGGCCGACTCCGGCCTTCCCGAAGCGAACCAACGGCCATCTCACACTCCCCGAACCCTAGCGAACCCTAATCGAAGCAAAGAAGCTAGGGTTGCCATGAGAAACGGTTGAGACCGCGGCTCGTCGTCCATGGCGAGTAGAGCCGACGGCGGACGGCGACGTACGGCCACGACCTAACCCTAAACGGCCAAACCAACTCCATCATTGTCTCCGACGGGCCAAGGCGACTCGCGAACACCAGCTAGGGCGAACGGACAAGCTCGAAAGAAGGGTTGGCCAAGGCGGACCGAGCCTGCCGGCCATGGCGGACACGGCGGATGGCGGTGAAACGCGGGCACCAAACACTAATCGACTAAACCATCACCCCCTATCTCATCCTCGAGCCTCACTGACCCCTAAACACGAGCTAGAGCGGAGAGATTTGCACGGAGGGAGGGCCGACCACGGCGGACCGAGCTCAGCGGTCATGGCGGCCATGGCGGGAACTCACCCCGGGACCTACCTAGGCGGTTTCGACGAGCGCTGGCTAGAGCAGGCGATGCGGGAGGTGAAGGCGAGGTTGGCTGGGTGGTTGGATTGACGGTGCGGTGGCGGGACGGCAGTGAACGGCGGCGGTGCTCGCTGTTTTCCCCTTTTCCGCTCGGACGCCGGCGAAGGAGAGCGAGAGCGAGGGAGGGGACAGAATGGAGGGAGGAGCGGCGCGGCTCGGGCAGCGGGGTGAGCGGGCAGCTTATGCTCGCCACGCCGCGCGCAAGCGTCGCCTCCCCAGCCCGCTCGCGACACGGCGAACGGGTTCTGCGCGCGGTCGGCCACGACCGGCGCCGATTCAAACTAAATCGGTTGATTCAGTCGCTAGTGGCCGACTGCCGGCTGAACTTTGGACACGATTAACTCCTAATCCACTCGATGAAATGCTAAGCCACTTGTTCCATTGAGTAGAGCTACATGCCGACTACAACTTTGGTTACAAGATAAAGCTTTGGTTCAGCCTAGATTGCTCCAAGAAAAGCTCCAAAGATGACTAAGCAAAACTGTTTTGCCAGTTAGGGACTTAGGAAATTTTCTAAGTCTAACCTCCCCCATTTCTGCCTTGTGGGTCCTAAAACACCTTGTTAAATTCATTTTCATGAGTTGGCCCTTAAACACTTTTTGTTCTACTCTAAATTCTACACATTGATGGTTATCGGCCCACAGCCATTCAAAGCTTCTCACAAGGAGGTCTTAGTTAGTCAAACAAAAGGACTCCTAGGGCTCTATTAAGGCAACTAGGGTTAGAGACTTGGTTAGCCAAAATGACCAACACAAACCTAGCTTCATTTTGACTCCTCATAAAGGTTCAACTACTTAGGAGAACTCAAGCACTCCAAAAACATGTCAAACAAGCATCACTTCAAGCATAACATTACAAGTGAGCACATGAAATGACACTTTACAAAAAGGAATGCAACATGGGATGATGATGATGCTTATGCTCATGAGATGTCAAGTTATGCATTTAGGGTTGCTTAACACCAGGGGTGTTACACGAATAAAGATACAAATTACCAAGTCTTTGACAATGATCCGGAGACTCAGACGAAGCTTCTAGCCAGATATGCCGACGAAGTCGCCTGCCTCTACTTGAATCTAACTAGACTAAACTCTAATCTTGATGTAGAGCTCTAACTCTCCCTCTAGAAACCCTAATTTATGTCTTGTCTTCTGATCTTGATCTGATGATGATCTAGAGACGGGTCAGGGGTCTGGTTATATAGCCCTGGCCGAGGAATCGTGATCGTTGGATCAAACCGACTTGAGGTACGGTCGAGATGCATCCTAGAGGTCGGTGGAAGTAGCTTTCAGAAGACGGAGGCGTGGAGGCTTTGTGGATGACCGACCGGTGGGCCCTGTGGGACCGGTCGGTCCCACAGGTAAGCCTCCTGTGGTGCCCTGCCTCGTGGTGTCTGGGGTGTCCTCTGGAGTCTTCTAGGAATATCCCGACGTGGCGGTGAAGAAATCTGCGTCGGGTTCCTTCTTGGGGAAGCAATGTGGTTGGTTTTCCTGTTTAATCCCTGGAAAATGTAGAATCACCAAAACTCATGGAATTTGTTAGTTTAAACCTCCTATTTCTAAGTTGGCAATCCTTTTGACATTTATTCAAGTCTTGTTGACGGTAAATAATGATAGTTAATAGACGTCAACAAACTCCCCCAAGCTAAACTTTTGCTAGTCCCTTAGCAAACATAGGGTTCTGAGAGTAAAACTGTAAACTGCTTTAATACACATGCCATCAACTGAAAACTTTCTTGAAAAGAATTTGGAAGAATCTTCACATGTTCCTTTCGCCAATCTTTTACCTTAGTTCAGAATAATTGAAGGTTAGAAGCAATCAAGTCAAGCACTATGTCTCAAATTCCTCATTCCAACTTTTCTCCGGAGTTTTGCAAGGTTTTCATAATAAAAGCTCAGAGAACTTCTGTATGACATTTTTTTTCAAATTGCATATATTTTTAAGATTAAAAACATACCTTACTAAGTCGAAGCTCAGAGCTTAGGGAGAGAAATGTCATACTCTTAGATCAAGTGTTTGAAACTTTTTGAAATTGTCAACTCTTACTGGCATATTGTAATTAGAGGAGCCATGGGCTATCATTCTTTTCCTTTTCATATTTTTGTCACACATTTTTCTTTTCTTTTCTTTTCTTTTTTTCTGAGGTAGTCGGACACTTGTCCCTTTTTCTTTCCTCCTTATCATATTTTTTCATAGCCCATGCCTCTAACACAATACAACTTCGGAAGAGTGAATCTTTTACATTTATAGAAGCTTGATCTTTAGAGCATGATAAACCTCTCTACCATAGCTAAAAACTTAGAACAGAGTAGGCAGCCTCAAAGTATGAATCATTTATTATCAGGCTTTAGTTATTATGCCATACAGGTTCTCATCATATGTTTGAAGTTTTCAAAATTAAAATTCCGAAGATTCATTGAAACTAAGAACAAGATAAATAGTAGCTTAGACTTTTTCATCTCTAATTCTCAACTATCCGAACTTCGGTTAAGATCATTGTTTTGAGATTTCTGAAAATTTGAAAGGTATTATTCTACAGTTGAGGCTATGAAAAACAGTTCTCTCTTTTTTCTCTTTTTTTTAAATATATTCTACATCAAGATTATTTTATTTGAATACTAAACAAATACTAGCTAACAATACTAAACATAAACAAATAAGCAAACAGAGGGGTATAGCATACTTACCTCGCGAATAGGGGGTCCTCCCCCAAGCTGGTTCTATTCGTACGGTGGTGGCGGCTGAGGTGGATTGATTCCCATTTGTCCGAAGAGGTAGCAGAAATTCTCGTTCGTCTGGGCGCCTTGATGATGTATCTCTTCAAGAGTGTGGCGCATATCTTCTTGACCCGTCTCAAGATGAGTAAGACGAGTGTCGATGCCCGGAAAGTAGGGGTCTCTGTGGTACGAGAACTGGTGGTGTGGCTGGTATTCTGGGTAACCATGGGTGGCATGGTAAGAGTATGGATGATGAGTGGCGTCATGAACACCTCTCCCAGAGAAAGACATTCGTCCTCCCTGGAAGTCATGCATCGTATCCTCTTCGCGATGAGGTGGAGTGTAGTTGCAAAAATTTCCTTGCCCCCATGAATCTTGTGGTGTATGTGGCTCGTAGGCAGTGGTGTCTTGCTAGGCTTGATGGTGTGATGAAGATGGTCCAGCTCGTTCGAATCCTTGATAGTGAGTGTAGGCTGGTCCGGCTGATGCAACGTCTTCTCCTTGATATCTCGGGGCAATGTTTCTAGTGAATCTTGCGGAGGGGCTTCTTCCTACTGCCGTGCCAGGTCTCTGCAAGTTAAGCAAAAAGGTTTCCACGACATACAGACCAAGTGATCTGTTTGGCAACTCATATCATTTGTATATCCCTTGTATTGCATATAGAGTTTGTTTATTTCTTCTTAATGAGATGTTGCTTGGCTGAAGAAGTAGAAACCTACGACTGGTCGTGGAGTGGAGATGTACATAAAATTTCCATGCAAGTTCAGATTTCCAGCAAGACGAGTAACCCAAGAATTGATGGATATAGGGCCTTGTAGAGTGTGAATATAAGGCCAGTATTCTACCAGGAGTTTTACAGGTGAAATTTTAGTTTTCTTAACCAGTGCGTACATAATCTTTAACTCCTCAGTTCTAACAATACGACCTTCTTGTCTGGAAAGAGAGTAAAGCCTAGCCACTTGTGCATCACCCTTAATGTGGGATTGTGTATATCATTGGTGCAAGGGTGATAATCTGTTCTCTTACCAGTGATGTCCTCCCAAAAGCTATTTCTGTCAAAGTTTCTTAAGGCTACATCTAAGTCTATAGTGCAGGTTTCAGGAAAACCCAGATTTAGGCTGAACTGTTTCCAAGTGAGAGTGAAAGGTTCATTGTACAGCCTAAAATAGACATACGTGTCATCCGAAGAAAGAGTGCAAAGAAATTCTAGAGTGAGCAATCTACAACCTTCTTCGGAGAGCTCCCAAGTGTTCTCCCACCCAATATTATGGAAGACTAGATCGAACTCAGAGTCCATACCTGTGTCTCCGAGAAATTGTGAATCGAAGGTGGGGGTGTGAGTGTACTCTTTATCGTGGAAGTGCCTGAATAGGTCCTTCTTGTAGGCTGTCTAGAGCTTGATGTGCCTTTCATGAAGAAGATCACGTGGCTCGGACCGGCTTGTGGTAGAGGATCGAGGCAGGGATGAAGTATCCATGTCCGAGCCTCCTTGTGATGAGCCAGCTCGCGAACGGCTTCTCGTTGATCGGAAAGTGAGCGTGTTCTTCGCCCTTCTCAAGAAGTTGCTCATTTTTGCTGCAGAAACAAAAGATCACACAAACAAAACTAGTGGAACAAGTGAGGGTTAGAGCAAATAAATGTCAGAGAGTTAGCGGTCCAAAAGTCAGTAGTCCAGGAGTCAGTCGTTTAAGTTGGCGCTTTTATTTCAACTTCTCCTAGTTTATTAACTAATTGGGCAACACTTCCCTCTCTTATTGATTTCTCTTGCACTTTCCTTTTCCTACTTGCTATTTGCTCAAAGCTTCCTCCTCCCTACTCTTAACTACCCAAATGAAGTGCTAAGCAACTCGAAATTGGAATTCCAATTTCGAAGTGAGGTTGGTGTTTCTGAAGAGTGGAGTGTGTGAAGAGTGTGAAGGAAGCTTGCCATTTTATAGGGGGAGAAGGGGGTGGCCGATCGGTCTAGTGGTGGGACCGACCGGTCTCCTGCGGGGCCCACTTTCTTCCATCTTGCTCCCTTACCTACCTTGCTCAAGTTCCCACTCTTTGGAGTATATGCCGACGGTTGCTTGTGGTGGTAGGTGAGGTGAGTGGTTGTGAGTGCATGTAATAATGTGAAATGATATGATGTGGGTCCCAGGTGTCTGTGGGTCCGTATGTCTCCCGTATTTGTATAATAAGTATAAAATAAAATTGCTTTTATGGAACTATAGAAAATGAGGATTCTAATGATGAAAATCTCAAATGTTTTTGTTGCCATAGTAAATAATACTTACGGGATTTGTAAATATTAATTACATGAGGCCAATTTTATGATGCAAAAATGATGCTGATTAATTTTTATTTTGTTTTCCTTATGTATGAAAATGCAAAAGTAATTGCTGATAACTACTGAGTTACCTCCGACGAAGGTTCGGGGTTTGAAGTCCACCGAATTGGACTCTCCAGTCTTCTTCATTCTTCTTGATGGGTCTCCACTACTGGAGACAACAGTTTCGTTTCTTGAGCTTTATGGTCTACTAGAGTTGAGCATTGTTCGGGCCGTGGTTTGAATGAGAACTTTTCTTCCTTTCCATTTATGGTGAATTTGATTTCTCCAGCTCTGACATCAATATGGGCCTTGGCGGTGCTCAAAAATGGTATTCCGAGAATGAGTGATACTTTCGAATCCGGATGCATTTCTAGTACCACGAAGTCTACTGGTATGAAGAACTCTCTAATCTGGACTGGGATGTTCTCAGCAATTCCTATAGGGTATCTGAGTGATTGATCAGCTAGCTGAAGACACATTGGTGTTGACACAAGTGCTGAATGGTTGAGCTTATAGTAGACTGATGCGGGCATCACACTAACACTAGCTCCAAGATCGCACAGTGCATTGCTAAACCGTTGATTTCCAATTGAGCATTCAATAGTGGGGCATCCTGGGTCCTTCTTCTTTTCTGGTATTTGATTGAGGACAGCCACACTACATTCTTCTGTCAGCTCGATTACTTCAGTAGTTGGCAATGGTCGTTTGTTGTTAAGTATATCCCTCACATACCTGTAATGCATCTAGCAGAGGAATATTTATATATAGTTTCTGAATTACTTCAACAAACTTACTGAACTGCGCATCTAGCTTGGTGTTCCGATTTCTGCATGGGAATGGTAGAACGTTGGTGTCTTGAAAATCTATCGGTCTTTCTTCATTTTGTACTTGAGTTTCTTGAACTTCATCATCTCTTTCTTCTGCCCTTGGAGGTGTTACTGGTGCTGTCTGTCTTCTTTGTGCTCCTTCTGGGTATGGCGGATCTCGAGTGGTCCTCCCATGTCTAGTGGTGATCCCCTTAATCTGCTCATGGTTAGTGGTAACAGGCAAAACAACAACCAATTGTGATATTTGGGTTTCTATTCTTTTATTATAATTGAGTTGATCTTTAATGGCAGAAGAAAATTCATCCATCTTAGCATTTATGTTTTCAAGAGTCTTATCATTTAAAGCAAGTCTTTTAGTAATGCTATCATTTATCCTAACTTGTTCTAAAATTAAATCTCTTAAAGTAGGTTGCTTAGAATCGGAAGAACTGAAATTACTGGTATACTTATCCGGTTGGGAAGGTTGTTGTTGACGCAATCCTTGCTTGTGTAGAGTGGTGGAGTTGTTGATGATGCTAGCTTCTTCTTGATTTTCGGGAAATTCTATTCCTAAATATTCTCCACTTCTAGTTTGAGCATCAAATGCGTCTTGAATAGCTTGACGTTCTTCCTTGTAGTCGGGTCTCTAAATGAGTCGATCCATAAGTACATCCATCTTAGTTGATAGTGCATACACTTCTTCTGGAACTTCTTCAATTTGGTGACAGCGTTGAGTAGTAACTTGTTTCCAGCTTTGATTCTCAGCTATCTTATCCATTAGACATTCCGCTTTTCCGAAAGTGAGTGACATGAATGATCCTTCAGCAGTAGCATCAAGTTGATCTCATGCTCTTGGTAATAATCCGTGATAAAACAGTTGCATGAGCAATTCGTTCCTTATTCCATGATGTGGGCATCTTAAGATTTGTTCCTGAAAACACTCCCAAGTTTCTGGAATGGTTTCTTCTTTTTTTGCTGCTGAAAGTTGTATATCTTTCCCCTTAAGATATTGACTTTGCCAATTGGGAAAAATCTTGATAGAAAGGTCTCTGAACACTTCTCCCATGTCTTGATGTTGTCCATGTTTGAATGGAACCACTGCTTCGCTTTTCCTTTTAGTGAGAAGGGAAAAAGACGAAGAAGTATGATGTCCTGGGGAACGTCCTTGATGATGATGGTGCTTCCAATCTGCAAGAAATCTTGTAGATGAGTGGTTGCATCTTCTTCTTCCTGTCCACCAAATGTAGTAGCTTGCACCACATTGATAAGACTTGGCTTGAGTTCGAACTCAATGTTGTTCGTCTGGAGTGTAGGTCCGGTGCGAATGTTCCTGACACTTGGAGTAGAGAACTCAAGCAGAGTCTTGATGGCCATGGCTTGACTACTGATGTTGATCTTCCACACGATCTAGTTGATTTTTGATTTGTAAGTGATGAATTACAACTGAACCTACGTTACCCTATATATGATATAAACAAAGAAAGACAAGGGCAAGCCTGCCAAGACAGAGGTACAAGTGAATGAATGAATAATAATCTCCTTTGTTAAATAAGTTTTGTTTAGTTCCCGGTGGCTTCTGTTACTTAGATACATTCCCCGGCAACGGCGCCAGAAATGCTTGTTGACACTTCTTAATGCGAATGCTTATAATAAACATTAATGAACTGATTCTAGCAAAAGCCTTCAGAAATGTACAGGACACTCCTAGCATCACTTAATGTCAAGTTGTCATCCCCAACATGATACTAGAAATGTAAATTATATGTGACACTAGCTCAAAAGATATAAACAAATATTTATCCGCAAGTGCACAGATAAATATACCTGTTGTAGCAGCATTTCACCCAAGTTATCCAGGTATCGTTATTTATATTTTACCGAAGATAGTAATGAAGTTGGGAACTAGTAATGATTCAAAGGTAGCAGAGATTATTATTCATTCATTCATTCACTACTCACATGTCTAAACAGGGGTAAGACAAGGTAAAGATAAATAATAATGATAGTGATAATAACGGGAATTCTAGAGGTAGAGCGAACTACTTAGATCAAACAGAGAGTCAGGAGATTAATTAAGAGATTCGAATCCTAAGTTACTTCGCATTTACTAAGCCTGGCGATTACTCTAGTTAATATACAATCATTTATAGCTAATTAATCTATCATCCATGATCAAGGGACATTACTATATTAGAATCAAAAATAGAGTAATGAATTCTAACATGCAACCGCGTCCTACTAAGATCTACACTCGGAGGGAGGACTACAAAGGACTCAACAGGACTGTCACTCCTGCGATCTACCTCTTGACCCGGAGCATAGGATGTATTTGCATGTAAACTTAGCCTAAACACCATGTTTACACCAGTTTGACCACTTAACTCTATCCGGAATAAAGCTAAGTACTTTACGAACATGATCATAAACTCTATCATAATCAGATCTATATTAAATATACAACTAGAATAAACTCTAAAACTGAATAAACTGAAATATATTAAAGTAGTATAAAGTCGAATAAAGATACAAATTACCGAGTATTCGACAATGATTCGGAGACTCAGACGAAGCTTCTAGCCGGATATGCTGACGAAGTCGCCTGCCTCTACATGAATCTAACTAGACCAAACTCTAATCTTGATGTAGAGCTCTAACTCTCTCTCTAGAAACCCTAATTTATGTCTTGTCTTCGGATCTTGATCTGATGATGATCTGGAGAGGGGTCAGGGGTCTCGTTATATAGCCCTGGGCCAGGAATCGTGATCGTTGGATCAAACCGACTTGAGGTACGGTCGAGATGCATCCTAGAGGTCGGTGGAAGTAGCTTGCAGAAGACGGAGGCGTGGAGGCTCTGTGGACGACCGACCGGTGGGCCCTGTGGGACCGGTCGGTCCCACAGATAAGCCTCCTGTGGTGCCCTGCCTCGTGGTGTCTTGGGTGTCCTCTGGAGTCTTCTAGAAATATCCCGACGTGGCGGTGAAGAAATCTGCGTCGGGTTCCTTCTTGGGGAAGCAATGTGATTGGTTTTCCTGTTTAATCCCTGGAAAATGTAGAATCACCAAAACTCATGGAATTTGTTAGTTTAAACCTCCTATTTCTAAGTTGGCAATCCTTTTTGACATTTATTCAAGTCTTGTTGATGGTAAATAATGATAGTTAATAGACGTCAACAGCGGAGCAGGAGTCGGAGTACTACTTGTATCTCCCATCGGAGAGCAGCTCAAGTACGTCCTCCAGATAATGTGGCCCGCTACCGACAATGAAGCCGAATATGAAGCGCTACTTCACGGGCTCAAGCTAGCAGTCACATTGGGTATCAAGCATCTTCTAGCCTATGGCGATTCTTCTGTAGTAATCCACTAAGTTAATAAACATTGGGAGTGCACCAAGGAAACAATGAACGCCTATTGCGCTGAAGTCCGCAAGCTAGAAAAGCATTTCTCAGGGTTGGAACTCATCCATATTACCGAGGATCTCAACGTCGCAGCAGATATCCTAGCAAAATTGGGATCCGATAGAGCTCTGGTTCCCACTGGTACCTTCGTGCATGAGTTATCCAAACCTTCAATTCAAGAGCAAGAAGAGACTGATCCTACACCCTCCGCTCAGATTTTAACTCTAGCACCCGACTGGACACAAGTTTTTATCGACTACTTCAGGGAGCATAAATTGCCTAGTGATAAAGCTGCCGCAGAGCAGGTCACCAGACGTAGCAAAAATTATGTGTTAGTCGGAGATAGGTTATATCGACGCGGCGCCTCATCAGGAGTCCTCCTCAAATGCATTTCACCAGAAGAAGGCAGGGAAATTCTAAATGAGGTTCACTCTGGGTGTTGTGGCAATCATGCAGCCTCAAGGACGTTAGTCAGAAAGATCTTTAGATCAGGATACTATTGGCCCTCCGCTCTGAAGGATGCAGAAGACTTAGTCCACCGCTGTCAATCATGCCAATTCTTCGCCAAACAGCAGCATGTACCTGCACATGAGTTAATCTGTATTCCTCTGTCATGGCCTTTTTCATGTTGGGGACTCGACATGGTGGGTCCTCTTAAGCGTGCTCCAGGTGGATTCGAGTACATCTACATCGCAATCGACAAATTCACCAAGTGGATTGAGTACATGCCATTGGTCATGTTCAATGCATCCAAGTTAGTACAATTCATGCAGAGCATCTTCCATCGCTTCGGGATGCCACACAGAATTATCACTGATCTCGGTTCCCCCTTCACGGCTATTGAGTTCAAGTCATGGGCCAGTGACTCGGGAATCAAGATAGACTACGCATCAGTGGCTCATCCACAATCAAACGGCCAAGTTGAGAGAGCAAACGCCCTCATCCTTGCCGGTCTAAAGCCACGACTCTTCGATCTTCTAAAAGACCACGGCGGGAAGTGGATCGAGGAGCTGCCTAAGGTAGTCTGGGGGCTACGGACACAGCGAAGCAGGGTGACAGGCCAAACTCCTTTCTTCCTGGTCTATGGCACCGAAGCAATCCTCCCGGCACACTTAATCTGGAATTCTCCACGAACAGAGCAGTACAATGAAGGAGAGGCTGATGATACAAGGCGACTAGAAGTCGACAGTCTTGAAGAGGCCTGATTAGCCGCTCTCTTTCAATCAGCTAGATACCTTCAATGAATGAGGCGCTACTATGACAAGAACGTCCATCACCGTACTTTTCAAGTAGGTGACATGGTCCTGAAAAAGATTGAGAACACCACAGGACGCCACAAGCTCATGAGTCCATGGGAAGGAGCCTACATAGTATCTAAAGGCACAAGACCCGGGTCATTTGAGCTAGTCACTGAGGATGGTTCTCTATTGCCAAATTCATGGAATATTGAGCATCTGAAGAAATTCAACACCTATGGACTATGCTACAAATTCAACTCAGGGCAAATGTAATTATTCCCTGTATATTAATGAAGTTTGGATTCATCAGAAACAAGAACTTTATGAATTACCCTCCTTTCACACTTTATTACGACTACTTAGTCTGATAAAATCCTCCAATTATACAATAAGCGTCAGCTATTGTTTCCCACCGACTAATATATAATATTACTCGGATGGATGGTTCAGCGGCAACCACACTAGAGTTACGAGCTCCGAGCTCAATACAACTCAAATGATAGTACGATTTAATACCCAACTATCAGCCTATAGCGAATATGGTATCGACAAAGTAGATACTAGTTCCTTTAAGGTATAACAAGGGGAGTAGTACTCACTGCGGATACATGGGTGTATGCCGGGTCTTTGAGTGATGAGTGATTGTCAACTGGGATGATGCGCATGTTCTTTGGCTTGTGTTGTGCAGGTGTCGAGCACGGATACAGTGATCGACGGCGAGGTGAAGGTCAAGTTGAGACGTGTCGTGCCGATGGACCGGGTGCGATGAAGGATGGGCGTGCCGTGCGGCGGACGTGCCATGCCGAGGTACCGAGCGGTGAAGGCCGGACGTGAGGCTTGGACTGAGGGACCAGAGGCCTGAGGATCAGCTGTGGTGGCTGGCAGCCTGTGACGACGACAAGTGAAGAAGTGCGGTCATGTGTTGCCTGAGTCGTGGACTTGGGGACACGTGTCAGTGGACGGGGTGCACGGGAGGTGCATCCCATCTACGACGTCGGTTTGGTGGTAGAGCCAGGGAAAAACCATCGGGGACGGTTTCCAGGTCCAGGTTTGGGCCTCAAAACCTGGGCGTGGACGGTTTCCGAGTTTGGCCACAAAACTCGGGCTGAGGGTTTCCGAGTTTGGCCACAAAACTCGGGCTGAGGATGGTTTCCAGGTTTGGGCCTCAAAACCTGGGCGCTGAGGGTTTGCTGAGTTTGGCCTCAAAACTCAGAAGTTGGTGGGCTGGTTTCCCGGTTTGGGCCTCAAAACCGGTGGTTGGCTGGAAAAGGCTGGTTTCCCGGTTTGGGCCACAAAACCGGGGGTGCAGAGCGAGGGCGGCACGTGGCGGCGATCTGGAGGTTGCATCGAGGCAATTCTTCGAATCGAGCGGGCGTGGCCGTCGGATACACCTACCACCGAGTTGGTCCAGAATAACCTTAGGGTTTAGCTGGTTCGCTCTGTAATTAGAATAGAGAGGGGTAGAGTAGGAAATAGACTTAGGCTATTAGTAGGATAAGTAGTCGGGAGACACCCTCCTCCCATCTATCTCAGTCATTTGCTCTTTCGCACTTTGGGTTTCCTGCTCTCCCATCCCCTGCTGTAGCTAGCTGAGATCCGCAGAGAGACTCACCTCTGTGTACTGTTGATTTTGAGGAAGTGAGACCGTAATCTCACTGTTGTGCAGTTCGTGGTTGTGATTCGCGTTTCATTCGTGTTCTTCGCGGAATCCTTTTCTCCACGATTTTCCCGTCGCTTGATCTCTTTGCTCGGTTCATCTTTTGCAAAACCTTTTGAACCAAGTTGTTCTAGATCGTGAGGCACTTCTTTCCACCAAAGGAATTACCCTCTAACCTCACGGTCTAGGAGATCGATCGATTTTTCGTTTCGGGTCAAGTTTTCTTTCCCTCCCCCGAAATTCTTCGATTCACCGATTTGGAGATAGGTTCGAGCAATGATCTCCTAGAGATAGCTCACTATCCTCTTTGTGACTCATCTCACCAAGTTTGATCCCTAGAGGATTTGTGTTGGGTGAGATCGAGGCGAATCGGTGGACGAACTGCTCAGTTTCGGGGTGACCGGACGCTGACTCGGGCCGACCGGACGCTAGGGCAGTGCGTCCGGTGTTTGAAGGTTTGCTGTGTTCGGTTTTTGTATTGACCGGACGCACTCGACCGGACGCTCGGACAGAGTCCGGTCGTTGAATGCGTTGAACGCATCTCTGTTTCAACTGACCGGACGCTGGCTCATTCGTGTGACCGGACGCTCTGTCAATACAGTGACCGGACACACCGAGGTTACTGTTCATCTATTTTGTCTCGTTTGACCAGACGCTTAGTGATCGATCGGACGCTGGCACACAGTGCGTCCGGTCCAACACAGAGAGGTCCAAAATCGGACTTAGCCTGACCGGACGCGCGTCCGTGCTCAGTGACCGGACGCAGGCAGAGTCCGGTCAGTACTGTTTCAGCACGTTTTCGTTCGCAGCTTGTTCGTTCGTTGTCGGATTTGGTTTTCGTCTTTTGCGTTGGCTTTCTAGAGTTGTGTAGTGTCCCGCTGTGCTTCTAGGAAGCATCCACCCTACGTCTAGGGTCGTGGACATTAGCAAGCTCTAGGGTTTGCTTTAGGGGTTTGATTCTTGGGACAGTGGCTACTAGTTTCCGGAAGGAAATTTGAAGCTCCCATTCACCCCCCCCCCTCTGGTCGCTTTCTGGTTGCTTCTGTTCTCGGTCCTTCAGTTGGTATCGGAGCGGGTTAAGGATCTTCCACCTTAGCCGGTTCCAGATCCACGGAAGGCGACATGGATCGCGGCGTGGGCAAACCGCCGTTCTTTGATGGGACGAACTATGCGTATTGGAAGATACGC